>CM060927.1:262801882-265520632 GCA_030737875.1 Allium sativum | reverse complement strand
GTCCTACGTCCAGTTTATTCATGTCATGGTTCTCTTACCATTTACGTGCTGAATAATCACTGGACTTACCAGACTTATGTCTGACCCATTTTTCTTTCGCTCTCTTTTCTTCTGTTCCACCCCCCCTCAGGTAGCCAGGGAGGGAATAGCTCAGCTTAATTTGGACTGTTCATATTTCCAAGCTTGAAGACTCTGTGATGTATGGCTTGGAACATCTTATCTTTGGCTATGGCTTTGGACACACTACCACTTGGGGATTTGTGCAGTTATATTTGTGTTTTATGCTTCTTTATGTTATAATCAAGACAGAGATTTTGATGTAATGATTGGAAGTTGTTTTGAGACGGTTTGCTATAACGTTTTTGTTATGAACCACATATGAAATAAATTTAGTTTTTCCGCTACTTATATATGTCTGTCTTGTAAATTATATGTGTCTTTTACCTATAATTCTCCACCAAAGTTAAGGCATTCCCTTTGTGAGTGACCTTAACGGAGGTGGGGTGTTTCTTTTACCATTGCTTTATTTCTGATTTTTAATTAAATTTTCTAATTTAATTTCAAATTTTGATTGATTATAACTTACTCATTTTTCGTTCGATTTACGCAAATGAAAAGTCTACCTGTAACACCCCACCTCCGCTAGGGTCACTCACAAAGGGAATGCACTAGCTTTGGTGGAGCATTATCTAGGTAAACATACACAGAAATATTACAAGACAGAACAAATATAAAACAGCGGAAGAAAAACCAGATTTCATTTCTTTAAAATCTAGAAAGGTCTAAAGCCTGTTACATCAAAATGCTATTAAACCCGTTACATCAAAATCTGTCTTGCAATAATAAAGAAGCATAAAACCATAGTCATAAATCATTCCCCAATAAAGCAGCAAAGCAATCCATTGCCAAGAGGAATGAAAGCAGTACATGAAAGAGCCTTGGAGCTTGGTAAGATTTGAACTAAGCTGTATTCCCACCCTGCGAACCTGGAGAGAAGAACGGAAGAAAAAGAGGCGAAACAAAACGGGTCAGTCATAAAGACTGAGTAAGTCCTAGTGACTTTCAGCCTAGAAACAAGTAAAGATAACATGACATGTATAAACTGAAAGTAAACATAAGGATGATGACAAGATAGGCAAGATAAACTAAGATGACAAGATAACTATACTATCCAGATAAACTACAGTAACAAGATAAACTGTGCAAACCAGATAAACTACGTATAACATCACATGTTGACATCCTCTACACCAACTGTACTAGTACCCCAACCTGTATCATCCTTTCCATGTATAGGTATAGTCCCTTGCCATATATCGTACGGGTTTCATCACGTATTTTTATACTACTTCAACGTAGTGCCACCATTCTTGAAATCGTTTGGACTACCACCCTTGTTTTGGCTAGGTTTCCTTATCATGAACTATCGCGTGTTCAACTAGGATTTATGCCACCTAAGACCACTAGGGATTATGCTACCTGTTGAACGTTTTCTAGATTCTATTAATCGATCGGCTCCCTACAAGTCCTAGCTCGTTCATGTGTTTGTGTCATACGGCCCAATCACGAAATGTAGTCACCTGTGCTAGGTCCACCATAGGGTGTATCAAGCCCTATGGTGCCGATCATCGACACAAATCAAGCACGCATAGATAAACCTACTGATGCCCAATGCCTGGTTTTTCTGCTCCGGAGTGTGTGCACGCCCGCACTCCATTAGAACCTACACTGGCGCACCCACACTGCCGCTGTTCTGGTCACTTACAATCAGCCCAGTAATCGTGCCCCACCCTGCCTAGTTCCAGGGTACCATGATACATCTAGTGGGTTACTGCTGAAAAGGACCGCGTAACTAGGGTTTCCGTCCAGCAGGTTAAGTGTTATCATTTAAATTCGAGACTTAACCCGTCTACGTGTCATGTCAAATTGGCTAAGTGTTGTCGTTCAAGTTCATGACTTAGCCCTACGAATCATGTGTCAAGTTGGTTAAGTATATTCAAGCGATTCATGACTTAACCCTATCAATCATCGTGTCAAATTGGTTAAGTATATTCAAGCGGTTCATGACTTAACCCTATCAAACCATCGTGTCAAATTGGTTAAGTATATTCAAGCGGTACATGACTTAACCCTATTATGTGGCATTAATTCATTAATGCACCCCAACCTCTCACATCAGACCTGTTGTTGTGGTCACTGGATATGCCGGGCGGTTCCGGGAAGATTTACACCACAACTCAGTCTGACCTTGGGTTTCAAGCGCGATATGACCAACTACCCACATTGGATCCTATTGTTTGCAGTAACTGGATTTGCCGGGCGGTTCCGGGCAGATTTACACTGCAAACTCAACCCAACCTCGAGTTGGCCATTTTCATGTTTATTCAAATGTCAAGTCCATGTTCAAGTTTCATGTCAAGTTCGTGTCAAGTTTTCAAGGCAAGTTTCATATCAAGTCGATGTCAAGTTCGTGTCCATATCCAGGTTCAAGTTATAATAGTGTTCATGTTTCAAGTTTTGTCTTTTATCAGGTTCATAATTAATGTTCATAACCAATTCTTGTTTTGCCTATTCTACCCAAATCGTATTCCCATCGCATGTGAACGTGAATCGATCTATACTACAAATAAATCCAAATCTCGAAATAGAGGGAATAACATCAAAACTATGATAGGCAAAAGAGACAAGCATAAAGCGATAAAAGGTGTTACAAAGCTAGCATGACATAACTTGAGATAATTGGTTACAACATCACTGGTATAAAGGATTTTAAATCTAGCAAGATAAGAAGATAGTCATGGTAAACGCTGACATAAAAGAATAGGTATGCGAAAGCAAGCCAAATACAAGGATAATGGATCCAGTGGTTTCGGTGTACATAATAGCGAAATAAACTAAGCAAGTCACACCCTCGGTATGAGATCCAACAAACTGCAAATTCGGTATACAACATGGGTTTCAATAAACTATAATAGCCCCAGGTAATTAACCCCAATAGTCATGGTCATAGTCATAGGTAAAAATCTCATAATTAAGAACCCTAAGCGATTAATTACAATAGTCATGGTTAATTATCCCAAATAGTTCTACGCAATAGTCATAGGCAACTAACAGTAATGGTCATAGATAATGGCCTTATGTTCATAATCATAGGGAATAATTCTCATAGTCAAGAGTCATAGTTGATTGGCCACAATTGTCCTTGTCATAGTCATAGGCAACAGTCTTACGTTCACCGTCATAGGCACAGGCATAGTCTTATGTTCACAGTCATAGGCACAGTCTTATGTTCTTAGTCATAGGCATAGGCATAGTCTTATGTTCATCATCATAGTCATAGGCATAGGCAAAACCTTATGTCCACAGTCTCATAGGCATATTAAGGTTTATAGACATGAAAGAATTTGATTTATAACATGAATAGGCCCCAAATAGAAATATTTCCATAAGTCAAGATCCAAGAATTTATGTTACAATCTAGCGTTTGAATAATAAACTAGGTCCAACAACATGAATGGGCATGATTCAGTCGATAAGAAATAACCCAAAATCATAGATTCAAGAAGAGATAAGAACATATCCAAATAGATAATCAAGCTTATGTCCAATTTCATTTTATTCCATGTCCATATTAAATTTAACAAGTTTCAATCTCAAAGTAACTAGAACTTACAGAGCACGGATCGAGGATTAGAGTGCAGAGATTTGATTCTGGAAACGGTTATTGCAGTTGTTGAATCTCTATTTGTTTAGTCTTGTTCTAGTTGAAAACCCCCAATTTGCAATTCCTAGATGTTGTCTTGACGAAGAAGAAGTAGCCATTCTCTCTTTAATTTAATTATTATCATTTTGATTTTCACAGAGGTAGCATAAGGACAGAATGAAATGGTGTAGAGAGAATGAGGCTAGGGGGCTGTTTATATAGGGTTAGGCAGACGAATCTGGTCACGAAACAAGTCTAAATACATCAGAATGCACCAGGTTCAGAAAAGTGGTTCGGGAGGCAGGTCGACCCCCAGGTCAACACTATGGTCGACCTGGTCCCTCGGAGGTCGACATTATGGTTGACCTGGTCCCTGGGCAGGAATTTTCCCGCCCAGCCTGTTCTGGGGTTTGAATTCGAATTTCGAATTCGAAATTCGAGCTGTCTTTGATTCTGAAAATTTCTGAAACTTCTAGAGGTCATAACTTGGTCATACAAACTCCGATTCTCGCAAACTCGGACTCGTTTCCAAGAAGAATTTCAAGACGAACGCAATGGCGCAACCCGTTTCCCTTGATTCTTGTTTTAAAAATTAATTCTGCCTTGATTTATGACTTTAACATGTTATAAAAATTCAGGTTGTTACACTACCTAAATCAGAATTTCATTACGGACGCAACAATGAAATCCATTTTTCCCAATTCTGGATATAATACTAATTAATATTTGATTTATTAATCTTCTTTGTTTAATTATTGTTTGTTAAAATTTGGGGTGTTACATTTTTTCATCCTTATAGAATTTCATCCCGAAAATTTTCAAGGTTAGAAGAATGTTATGAATATTATCAACCATTATCTACACCCATCTACTCAACCATTAGCCACTGGCATACACTGTCCTTAGAGTTTATAATGCTTCTTATGAACATATGCAAATGTGTTGTGTATATGCCCTTAAGCTAATGCGAAAATCAGGCGGTCTACTAATTCAGTTGATCTCCTTAATGCAATTCATGTTTGTGCCATGCATTCAATATGTATGGAAAAGGAGTCCTAATGATACATATAAATTCTATATGTGTGCAACAACCATTCATCAAAGTGCAACATCAGAGTGATGATTCAACCATTTTTCATTCATATTTAAATTAAATTAAATTGCACACACTTTCATATGCAATATGTAAGTGTCCTAGTTCAGTCGATCCCTAATCTAGTGCCTAGTGTGTGTATATGTGTTCACTGCATCCACCATCAAACACTTGCATCCACGTGTATCCATTCAACCATAACGTGTCCTATTAACATGCTTAAACCAACCCTACCATCCACAGGCTTCTACCTAAGAATCAAGATTCAAATGATAGGAAAATAAATTCAAATTTCAAAGCTTAGAAAATAATTAAGAACGTACTCTCAAAGAAAAAAAGGAAAAGAAGCGCGAATACATCTTTAAGTTCCCAAATTGCGTTGTCACTATCTTCTTCCCACTGTATCTTAACTAGCTTGATCTCTCCTTATTCCATAGCTTCTTAACTTCTGATCCTAATTTCTGAGTAGGAACTCTTCTTCTAACTGATGCCTCCTTCTTTACCTCAATATCCTCAAGGGTACTCGACTTTACTACCACTGCGTAATCATGCAAACACTTCCTCAAGTATGAGACATAAAACACATCATGAACTCCTACCAGTCTCTCCGGTAGTCTAACTCTGTAGGCCATCTGACCTATCCTCTCTACTATAGGGAATGACCTACAAACTTCGGGGCCAACGTCCCTACTGAGCCGAATCCAACAACACTCCTCAAAGCTGACACCTTAATAAAGACCGAATCTCCTACCTTAAACTCTAGGCCTGTCCTCCTCCGATCGGCATACGACTTCCGCCTATCCTGAGATGTCTTCATCCACCTCCTAAACTCCTCTATTTTTTAGGTCTCTCTAACCATCTCAGGTCCCAGTAGAATTTTGTCCGTAGACTCCTACCAACATGCTGGTGATCTTCAGGGTCGTCAATAAAGCGCCTTGAAGGGAGCCATACCAATACTCGCCTGATAGCTGATATTGTATGCGAACACTACCAACGGGAGATGCTCCTCCCAAGTTGCTCTGCATTCTAGAAAACACAACCTCAATGAATCCTCGAGAACCTCTTTATCTGTCCATTTGCTAAGGGTGATAGGCGGTACTAAGTCGTAGCTGTGTTCCTAATGCCTCCTGCAGGCTCCTTTAAAACTCACTCGCAATGCAACAGACCAACAAATTCCCGACCCTGACTATCAACACAAATACCATGTCAACGAACCAAGCATCAGAAATTTACCGTATCATTAATAGAAAGAAGTTAGAGGGAGATAAGTATAAAGAAAGAAAGTTAGAATAGAAGAAGAAGAAAATAAATCTCAACAGGATCAAAGCAAACACAATCTCACAGTGGAACGAATAAAATATATTATATAACATAACTTGTGAAATACAAATATGTATGTATATATATACCATTATCGGAGCACAACACTTACAACACAACGGACTATCTAATACTGAAGCCTCTTGTTCCAAGCTCCTCCAAGTGTATCTGTAAAATCCCAACTACTTGACTACCCGTACAAATTTGGGCACCCAAGAGTTTAGGGTAAAACCAAATAAAATAAACTTTGGGTCTGTCATATGACTGGTGTGAGTAAACTCCAACCACTTGGTTTAAAATTTAAAATTTAAAATCTTTTCAAAAGAAAGAATAATCGTAAGACTAATCCACATATAAATACGGATGGTTTGTACCGTACGATAACCCATAACATTCTTTGAATCAATATTATTCTGATATAGTACTGTCCAAATCAAATAAATATCAGTCTAGCAGAACACTTGTATTTCACACTCCATATACATAATATAAAATCAAAACCACGGGCACTTACTGGAGAATGGATTCCAACTATGGAAAGGTATGGGATAACCTTCCGATAATGTATCTCTAGAGAGGAATACACCGGTTTCAACAAGAAAATGTTGCAACCCAGGCTAAACATGATCAGCCACTCACTTCGCTTTAGTGTTTTGAATGAATTATCAGCCACAGTTGGGATCAACAACTGTTCCAAAGCATACAATAACGATAGAATAAAGAAGCAAATGGATTTTCTCTAGATCAGGTGACAACACACCCTAACGGGAGCGACCCCCATGGCCATGCGACCTACCATATTTTATACCATTTCCCGGTTGTAAGGCTTGAGGGTATAACCTACCTTTTGACAATTCACATCTTCATTTACTTTGAATGCAACATCATCAAACCCGCCAAATCATTTAGTGATTTCGCCAAAAATCTCACAGGTATAAAGCTAAGAGAAACGAATTCCTATGCCACCAAACGTGAATACGTTTGAAGAGATCAATATAGATAATCTGTTAGGCATACTCTTTCAGACATTCACCCATACAAGTTGTCCTAGACTGGACAAACCAAATGCGCCATTCCATCAATTCATCTTAGGCAATCTCTACCTAGGATTAACAGAATAGACCTTGCACTTTACTCCGTATTCAGTTATCTTCAACGCAATTTGATTCGCAATGCTTATTCCCATACAGAGTGGTTTTCATATAATAAACCCGATCCCGATCTCTCTGTATTGACAACGGAAATATAAAATGGGTCAAAATTTGATAGCTGGTTATTTAACTATCAAACGAAACATTCGTACAACCAACGATCCTATTTCCAAATGGAAATTCTATTGATCAAGCATCAAGCAACACAAAGCCCCTTAAACTTATTTCTTATTAATTTATTTCTTTCCAACTTCTCATTTTCCCATTTTCCTTAACTTTCCCCGAATATTCTCAAAACTCGTTTGACGTCTCACGATTCTTGGAAGACATTTCCAAATATTCATGAACTATTTATTTTCTATATTATAGAAAATATTTCTTATTAAAATCGAAAAATATTTCCATATATATTCACATTTCTTATTTTCTATATTTGAAATATAATACGTTATTAACATTGGAAAACATTATCATTTCTTATTCACACATCACTATTCTTCCACATTTATTAGTCCCTAACTGTAAAATAGTAAGAGAACAACTCCTAAAGTATCAACCTCGATGGCCGAAACCAACATCCGACACTCAGTGTAACGTCCCAGAAATTTCGACAATTGGAATATGAATTTAATTGAAGATTTAATTATTATTAATTAATCTTATACAGATACTGGGGTCAGAAATTAAAAATCAAATATATTGTTTTGAGTTGACTTAGATGCAATATTTAAATCAGAATGGTTGATTAAAAATCAAATATTTATTTTTAGTATTTGAATTTAATTTGAATGGATATTTGAATTAGATTTGGAATTCGAATGAAAATATAAAAATGGTTAAATTTTAAAAATAAATGTTATCATCGTTAAAACAAATTAGAGTTTTTATTTGTTGAAATATATGGAAATTGAATGGATATGTGTGTATTTGTAGAAATTGAATTTAACGTTTTAAAATTTGGAATCGTATGAAGTTATTAGTGGACAAACAAAATAAAATTAGTGAACCGATGGATAATTTAAAAATAAAACAACGTTGTGTGAAAATGGGGTCGGATTACTGTGAAACTAACTTTATTGGATTCAGAAAGCAAAGACGAAGAGGTACGTATAATTTTTGTCGCACTTAGAGATTTGGTTGACAATTCAAATATACAGCGTTCAACGGTAAATTCGTGATAACATTATACCTGAATATTTCTATCCCAAATATCACCTGCCTGGCTAATTAACACGTAGACCTTATCTCATCTACACCGCTACCCTATAAGCTCGACGTTGTTTTTTTTTTCAAATTTTACTTCTGTAAAAATCTCATTACTCATCATTTTCTTTCAGCGGATCGATTATTCCCCCTTTTTCGGTTTAATGTCTTCTAAAAGAAAAATCAATTTTCTTCCTAAATCCAAAATCGAAACTTTTTCTCCAATTCAGAATTAATGGCTTCTACTGGTGAGTCTCTCACCCAAATCACCTCCTTTCACCAATCAAAGCCAAAGCATTACCATTGAAGCAACTAACTCGCGCTCGAGCATCAACCTCCTTCTTCGGTCCATCGCACCGTGGTAGCCGTAAATCGCTTCCATTTTCTCCAAATCAAAGCTACTCGTTGCCGCTGAAGCCGCTAATCTCGAATCAAAGCTCGCACCAACGTCAGACGCCTACTGACCTTACTGCGCCTGTTTTAAAGGTGAGTTTCGACTCACGGTTATCTTATTTCCAAGTAGTTAATTTCAATAGGTGCTGAATTAAAGTAGTTAGTTCTGTGTTAATTATGTTGGTTATCACACTTCATTTGTTGAACACTGATGATGGGCAGGTGCGTGATTTTGTGTTTCACAGTTGGATGTTCAAATTTCATTGTATGGCGATGTTGTGCGTATTTCCTTGAATGACGAAAATGAATTCATGCTTTAATCTGAAAAGGAATTCTTGCCATTTTATCATCTTGCCAGGGGATGTACACTTGAAATTTGCCAAACAAAATGCTGTTGTTTTTTGGAAAACATATTTGAACATAAGAATTTGCTTACATAAAGGATGACTGTGATTTCTGGAAAATTTAGAATCAAATAAAATTGTTTTCTTGCAAAAGGGAAAAATATGAAATGAACTGTGATTTGGAAACACCTCCACTGTTGCCATGAGCCTCTTATTTAATTTCCTGGAAGAATTTAGATTATTTCTGGTATAAAATATATAATGATACACACGTGTATTGCATGGAATACATGGGGTTTGGATATTGTGCATAGTAGTATACAGTGTTGGAATCTAAACATATACCTTCTTGGTAACTTAAAAATCTATGAGTTGAACACTGACTTGTTGAATCTTGGAGTATTTGGGTTGTACTTGTATAATGCACCGATAATACTTATTAACACGCACTGCTCTATTGGAAGGAAACCAATAGTGGTCATTGAGTAGAACGTGATGCATGTTATTCATTCAAACCATGAATTTGTACCTGAATGCATGTGGTTTGATATTCTCCATATCGTTTCATACTGTTTTTTTTCCTAACTGCAACTTGTATGTATATATTGATCTGTTCATTGCAGTCAAGCCTGTTGATACGAAATTAAGATCCAGCAACAATCGATTAAATGTTGCAACTGAGAACAAATAAGAAATTTTAGAGATTTTAGAGAAGTTATATTTTTATATATATTTAATGAAATATGATTTTTTTTAAATGACCTTAAAAGTTTAGACTCAGGCTTTAATGATCTGTCAAATAAACATCATTGGGTGCAGATGAATCTAGAACAAAGATTGTAACACTATGTAGATAGTAATGCATTAGGCAAAATACAGCAATAGTACCAGTAAAACTAGTAGTAAAAACGTATATTTATTGTGTTGAATATTGTAAACGTAAATGCCTTAGTTCCCGGTGTTCTATGCCAACATCCGATTTTGAGTCAATAACATAAGTCCTAAACCATTCAATCACCTACATTTCCAACAAGTCTTTCTTCCCTAATTTCTTTGTCGCAACGGTCATCTGTTTCAAATAGTCATCCTTGATCATTTTGGCACGGTCATCCTGTCCAGTGTTTAATTTGAATACGCGTACTATCTTTTCTTTCCTGATGAACTCCAAATCACTGTCCACTTATGTCCTGTCGTTCACGCTGCTATACAACTGTGATTGTAAAATGAAAGGTGCAATTTTTGAGCACTTGTTCAGTAGCTATGTCATTATGTTTCCTTTGAAATTCCGTCTACTTTTGTAACTTCTTCAAAAACATGTTAGTAAATAGATATTGGGAAGACCCTTGACTTATGTATGTTGGTAAGTTTGTAAACATTTGACAGCATTGAACAATTTAAATGAAATTAGAAAAAGGGTTGAACTGTAAGAACTTAATATTATATGTTGGGACCCTAGACCAGATTTGTTAAATTCCTGGAATGCCTTGATTTTTTTTATATGTAGATAATGAGTTCTGACATTTACATGAAGCACGTGTAGTCAAACTAAGTATGAGAATTGTATATGTTACATGCACAAGTATCCTCCCTCTGTGATACATTGGCTGGACCCCAAGCAATCGATACTCAGTTCCTGTTGAGCAATGTTTTTCCTTTAGCACTTATACTCGACCTGTTTACCCATGTTACTCTCGAAAAGCATAATCATGTCACATGTGTGTGTGTATATATATATATATATATATATATATATATATATATGTATCACTTGAATGGCATGGCATCAACTTGCACCCTTTTATAATAGACTGTGCAGTTATCCCCCTCTTCGAACTAAGATAATGGTTGCTTTATACCCTTTTGTCTTGACTATTTGAAGTACATTATAAATAGCTTCTAGTTGCAGGCACTAATCATTTCTTGATAGCCAAGTTGTGTATCCTATTGCATACTCCTTTTTGGCATGTCTTGATCAATAGAAGCTCGATTTTAGTATATGTGGTGGCCGGTGTACACATATGTATATATATACCACTGTATGTGTGTATATATGTCATCGGCATATATATATATATATATATATATATATATATATATATATATATATATATATATATAAATCCATAGGCTGTCCCGATTTGTTTCGTCCCAGGTTGCTGTGATTTATTCTGGCAAATTCTCATGAGTTTGATGTACTCGGAATTTAGTGAATTATAGGATTAACTATTTATTTTAGTTTATGTTGAAGTTAATTTACTTGAACTATGATTAATCCTGACTCAAGTGTTTTATGTTTTTGCATGGAATGCTCGGGTTAGACCCGAGCAGTACAGATTTAAAGATTACAACTTAGGATTTGAAGATTGACAAAGCTAGGGAATTCTGAAGACACTTGCTCTGAAATCTTGTATTCAAATTTCTGATTATATATAAAAGTTCTAATTCACTGTTCACTACCGTATTATTTATTTACTCTGTGTTTATTCTATTATTAAACCCTGTAAGCTAAATAATGATCCGACGGTTTGAATGGTTTAAGTTGGTTTAAATACCAATTTGAAGTGGTCAAAAAGGCAGGACGTTACAAGTGGTATCAGAGCTTTGGTTTATTCAAAGCTTAGCTTATCGGGTTTAAAATGAATGGGATCAACACTAGAAAAGCGCATTTTGGAAATAAAAAGGTTTCGAAATAATTCGGGAAGTGAAAATAAATTTTAAAATAAATTTTGAAAGGGAAATTATTTTAGAAATATTATATATTTTGGAGATTAGTATTTTAGAACTGATAAAGCGGAAATAAAAAATTATTTTGAGATTTATTTTTTTGGAATCCCAGTAACCAAATCCAGATTTGCGAGACCTGTTCTTCGATAAGTCGCCTTAGGTTTGAATCTCAGATCTGTCATCAAACAGTATCATTGGAAAATAAGTATAAAATAATCAACGAATCAGTTTCTCTAATCGTGTGTTTTAGCAATTAAAGATAACCGAAATTTGTTGGAATAAGAATTTCGATAGGAATTTGATTAAAAATGGGAAATTTGAATCGTTTAAAAATTTAACGATGAATTTTATATCGATATTCTGGATATCAATTAATGAAAACAAAATTTGAAGGGGTATAATTGGAATTCGACGGCGTCGAATTATATTACTAATTTATTTAAATTATCCAGAACTTGGCAAGATAAATTATAATTGGTTTCGAAATAAGAATGTATGATCGAATACAAGAATTCAAATGTAAGTAACTGGTTGATTAACTAGCAAAGAGTGAATTGTGAACGAGAACTGTAAATGAAGCGATATACGAATGAAGATTTTAAAAAGATTTGAACCTGCATAAAATATTCGAAAGAAGTTATTCGTGGTAATCAATTATGTCGAATTTCAGGAAAGTACTATTTACTTTCTGGTTTGATTTAAAGTTTAGATATTATTAATAAATTGTTTATATATTAAAGAATATAGTATATTTTTTAACTTTAAAAATCTTGAAGACGTAAATTATTATAATTAGCAATTTTTGTAAATGAAGTGAATTCTTTATTTGAATTCAGAGTTTATGAGAATAAATATTTTGTTGATGTTCGAAGCTGTGAACTTGATCTATTTCAAAGTAAATTATGTTGTTCAATTAAGGTTTGAGAGGTGAATATACCCCAACTTGATTGAGTTCATTGTTAATTAAGAAATGATGAAGGGTGATAGTAAGAGTTGTTTAGGTAAAGTAAGCTAATAAGTGTCAATGGTTACGTGGGAATAACGATGTTTGGTTTAACATCTGGTTCAATCCAAATAACGAATTTAAAATTGTTTCCCCTGAGAAAAAAGTATATTGTCTATAGAAAATAAAAATATGTGAATAATTGGAAATGTTTACAAAAGATAGTGATAAGCCAACATGAATCAGAATGGAGGAAAGAATTGAAGAACAAAGAGTAGCATGTCGAAAACGAAGAGCGGCAGAACGTAAGAGAAGTGGATTTGTAAGTTGAATCCCAGACTCATGTAAGAAATGTTTTGATAAGAAATTAAAGAAATGAAGTTAAGGAATTTAGAAACCGAATGGAGATAAGTTAAGTTGAATAATTTCCCGAGTATTGATCTGATGTTGGTTTCGGCCTTCGGGGTTAATACTTAGGAAGTTGTTCGCTTGCTAATTTACGGTCGAAGGATGTGAATGTGAAGGAGTGATAATGCGTGAAGGAGGAATTTGTGTTATTTTTTTTTTGAATTTTGAGAATATAAAGATTTGAATAAAGTGTGGAACTTAGTGATTGGAAATTGGGAAGGAAATTGGTTTATAACCGATGGATTCGAGTTTGTAAAGGTATCCGACATCTGAATTAATTAAGAGATCAAAACTAAAATTTTGAAAATTTGAATGGAATTTGAGAATAATTGATTTTGGATAATGGATATAGAAGTTTACGGAACTTATATAGGAAATTATATAAGAATAAAGTGAATTTGAAACTACTGGATGGAAAGGTAATGGAATTATATGAATGAGATATTTGAAAATATGATTTAGAAAGTCGTAGGTATAATTTATGAGGAATATGAAATGAAGTACTATATATGTTTTCAAAGCAAAATAAGGGAAATACCTTCCTTCTCCTTTGAATTTCGAGCATAGTTGAGATGTGCTGCTAGTGGTAGTAGGTAGCAGACATAAAACTCGAGTTGCCATTGTTCTTGAAAGAACACGACCGTGTAGCGTAATTTGCAGGGCTGTAGATGGCATCCGGCAGATGGATGTTTCTTGGGGGAATCAAACGTAACCATTGTATCTTCTATGATCTATAGTCGTCATAATGGCGTAATCCACAGAGCTATGAAAGCTTACGGGTATGGATGTTTCCTGACGGAATCAGGCGTAACCATTGTGTACCTGCGGTCCACGTGGCTTATATACAAGTGAAAGAGATGTAACCACTAGAGTTACTAAAGGTAAAATGGAGCCATGAAATGTGTGAGATATCTTAGTGATGTGGAGCCACCTGTTTGATGCAGCACCGTGTCTTCGTGACTTGATTCGTCTTCGTGACGTGAATTGTCCTTGCGAGTTGATTGATCCTCGAGTCTTGATTTATTTTTATCATTTGTTTTCGTGAACCTAAGATAGAGCAATCAACGCTCAACGACCTCAGATTCTCTTTTGATTCTTAAATATCTTACGTTGATCTGTCCATGACGAAATTCGCAGGGAAGTGATTTCCTATGGATACAGATGTTTTCTAGGGGATTCAGACGAAACCATTGTGTATCTGCGATTCGTGAACAATCAACATATCAATATCACATTGGTACTTTTCGTATCTGTTTCTATAAAAAGAATTTTTGAAATATTTTTCACTGGGAGTTGAAGCAAGAATATTTAGTGCTTAAAGATTTTAGTTGTTCGCCTGGCCAGCGTATGCCTAATATCTGTAAGAACGACAATAGACTTGTCAGACTTCGAGTTATCAAATATTTTCAAAGCAATAATTTGAAATTTAAATTGTAACTAACTCAATAAATAAAGGAAAAAAATATTTTGGAGTATTTTCAAATCCTTAGCTTTGAGATAATAATACAAATATTTTCTATATAAAAGTTATATAAGATTTTGAATTTTGGAAATTTTCAAGTCGACAAATTTGCGACTTGAAAAGGAGATGTTATTTACACTCTTCAATGAGTGTTGGAAAAGATTAAATGGATTAAATGTAAGGAGATTGAGTTCAGGGTTGCTAAGCCTAGACCCATTACAGTTGCAACAAAGGATAAGTAACGTTGACAGATGATGTTTATAATGAAATTTGGAATAGTTTGAGACGTATAAAATCAACTTATGCAGAAATTGAAATTTAAATTGAAATTGGTTTTGAAAGAATTTGATTTTCCGAGCTAATTAAATATGAGGAATGAACAAAAAGGATCGATGAGTTAAATATCGATATTTAAAATAATTATGGGAAAATTACACATGAACATGAAATTTAAAGTATACACTGGTTTATGGGAAAATTACACATGAACATGAGGAATGACGTATATTCTTTTCACAATTTTAATCCATATTAAGGTTTATCCAAACTAGTCGGGATTAGGGAACCTTACCGAAGTAATCATTTATTATATTAACCAATCCCAACCTATTCATCCCATGGAGAAAAACTGGTAATACTCCATATCTAACATCACAGTGTTATCGGTAAAATTAATTATCATTTCACGTTCAAACTAATTAAAGATTTAACTATCGCTTGGAGCAAAACTGGCGATACTCCATTCTCGATCATTTCACAGATTTGATAATTTAAAGTATCAAATCCTCATTTCAGTCTAATTAAAGATTCATTAAAACTCTAGTTCAGTTTTAATCTCAAAAATCATTTCTTAATGATTATTCAAAGTTAAGAAATTAATCTTATCTTTAGCTGGGTTAAAGAACTAATGTCATTTAAAACACAGTTCACGATAAACCCAAAATCTCATTCCACTAATTTTGGAATCTTCACAGAAAACATATCAATATATATAATCAATATAAACTTCCATATCCAACCGATAATATAAATGGAAATAACGGCAAAGCCTCTTAAATTCCAAATATAGTAATAGTCTTCCTCCACAGAAGTTCACTTCGATTATTACCAAATCGAATTCCATTCCATTCCAATTCATTTTATTAAATTGGAAAACTTTACTTTGGAAAATTTCCATTAAATCTAAATAAAAATATTTATAGATTCCAAATCACATTCCACTGCAAATCGGGTTAAAGAACGAATGTCGTTAAAAACACAGTTCACAATAAACCCAATTCACATTCCATTTTAATTCCAATTAAATGTTAATTAATTGGTAATTATTCTTTAAATCTTAGTTAAAAGATTTATTCTTTTCATACAGGGTTTTAGAACAGTGTTAATGAAGACACCGTTCACGACAAACCCATAAACCCATTTGATATTAAATATAAGGCTCTGAATAGAAAATATACCGGCTTATATTCAATATCAAATTCTGAAATCAACAAATATCGTATTGGAATAACATATATATATATATATATATATATATATATATATCTTTCAAAGTCCTCCACAATGTCCGTATAATCACGGAATCCAATATCGTAATATTCCGAAAATAATTTCGATTCAATTCCATTCCAATTCATATATTGGAAATTCTGGTTATTTTTAAAACCATTTCAAATCCAATTTATTTATTTAAAAATGTTGGATTATAATTCTAGTTCCTAACTAGTTCATTTCGATGAAAATATATTTTTATCTTTTCAAATATGGAATTTTTCATCCCAATTCTTTCTTAATCATTTATTATGATTTTACACAAATTATTAATATTTTTAATTATCAAGGCCCGTACTGTCAATTTCCATAAATGGTCATCGAACTGCACTTACAACGTCCTTTTTCAAATTTGATTTGGATATAATTCCAAATCCAACCATTAGATTTCAAATCTCTTATATTCTTTGGAAAGCACTTTTCGATATGAACCCAACAGTTCTGGTTTTAGGAGAATCCGACGGTCGGATCTCTTGTAACATCAATTCAAAGTCAATGGTCGAAATTCACGAACGGTCGCGGCGCGGCACATTCTATTGAAACCATTTATATATAATATATATATTATATATATTTCGTCAATTTCCATTTAAAACATATTTTATAAAACGTTTTAAATTTGTTTTAAAAACGATTTCAACTTCATATTCAATTTTAAATCAAAACTGAATATTCCATATTATTAATATATAAATGATAATATTTTCAAAATATTATATTTCAAAATCATTTCATTTTCGATATTCATTATAGAAATGAATAAAATCGATATACATATCGTTCACATCAAAATAGCGTTAATCTAATCAACATGGCTTCATATATTTAAATATTTCCGTGTCCATCCCAAATCGGACATTAAAAATCATATTTTGATCTTTTACTGAATATTATTTTAAAATATTCCTTATTTTAAAATATTCATTATTTTAAAATATTACTTCTTTCTGAACTGGAATCAGACACAGTCAATCACCATATAATGTTGTTTATTTGGATTTCATGCAACACATGTATACAACAACCATGATAAACAATCAACCATCATCCAAAGTGCATTCTACACTGTATAAGCATTAAATATAAATATTTAACGCTTACAATAGTTTATCAACCTATTGATTGACATACCACTAAACAGTTGGGATTAGTGTACATCAAATATCATCCCAACACCCGTGTGGGATTTCAATCCACAAACACAGAATTTATTTGTGCGATTGGGCGATGTGTAAAATTTATTGTCCCAATCAATATCAGTCAAATGGGTGTACATAAACAAATCATTCGATTTATAAATGAATATTTATTTTATTCATATACACGTTAAAAATTATATTTTTAACTATAAAATATTTATTTCAACACACGAATATTTTATTATCCATTTCATACCAAAATCACAAACAAACTTTACAACACAACATAATCAAACAAGTCGTCCATGGTCTATGGACGACGGTATCGGGTGCTGCTAAGCACCGTCTACATCCTAGTATATATTTTTAACTAGAAATTAAACTAAAGTGAGAAGTTCTCACCTTTGGTCGGTTTTGAAATCGTTAAATAATGATTACTTTAATTGAATTAACTAGACATTCAATTTAGTCAAAATTTCTCACTACTCCCGTTTCTATTCTGGTCTTTTCCATTGTGTATCTCTCTTCATGAGGATTCCAACGCACTTCGAATTGTTGAATTCTGAGTTTAGATGAACAAGATATGACCTTTTGAACTTTTAAATAATTTAAAAAGAGATTAACTAAATTAATCAAACCCTTAAGACCTTAATTAACTGAAATTAGGCCTTCTTCCTCGTTGGTATACTGTAACCGTTGAACTCACCCATTCCATTTGAACATTCCTCCGTCGCTCGCGCTTCAGGGCCCCGTCGGCCGATCATCCCCCACCACGTGAAAGCCCCACCTGCCACCTACCCACGCCAGGCGTGACGGCCCCTCCGGTGGCACCACCTCGCCACGATTTCACCTCGAACATTGGCTTTTTGAGCCCTCGATTTGAGCTCCACACTTAACGGTTTTTGATGACATGGGTATGGATGTAAAGAGCACACAGAGTACTTTGATTTTTGTTCATGGATTAGCGTTTACTACTTCACGGATTTGGGAATAAATGACGAAGATCGGTGGAGCGATTTTGGCCATATAACATAGGGTGGCGGCGGAAAAGGAACTGACGAGGTGCTCTAGGGTTTTTATAAGGGAGAATTAATATATTTTATATTATTTTATTTGAAAATTAGGGTCTTTTGCATTCAGATACCAAATCAAACCCAACGACTATCGCCCCTAGTTGATTACCCCCATTCCAAATGCAATAGGATATGTTTCGCAAGCCAATTCGGCTGTTACTACCAGTTTTCCTTTATGTTAAAATATAAATCAATATATTTTTAATTTGAACATACATTTTAATTTACTAGGGCCACATACGGACTCTGAAAATTCCATAAAAATTATTTCTAGCTTCGTATTGACGATACGGTCCTAACAAAACTAATTTCGTCAAATTTGAAGACCGTTTGAAAAATGGCCATTTTCTGGTCGATCCAAATTGACTGAAACTGTTAAAACACGTTTTCTTTTTCCACGCTCACATATTAATTCCAAAAATTATGAATTTTGGAATCTAGCAATAATTCGACATCCCGGATCCAACAAAAGTGGTTTCATCGAAAATGGAGGTGATTTGCAAAATGACTATTTTTTAGGGCTTTATAATATTAAAAAATATATAAATTCCACAGTGACTTTTCTGAATTTTAATTTAGCCATAACTTGCAACGTATAAAACAAAATCTCAGTTTCTTACATTCGTTAGAAAGATATTATTTAACAGATTCAAATATTTCTTGTTTCATTCGATTCTGGCTTATGACTAATTCTGTATATTCATTTGAATTTTGAAATCGAATTTTTGAACTGTCGCGCCATTTCAGGCTCGTTATACAATTAAAATAATTTTATACGTTCTAACTTCATCTAAAATAAATTTCTAGTCATTATTATTTCAAATAATTCATTTTAAATATTCGAAATTCATTAAAAATGCCAAAATAAAAATTTTAAATTGGTTCTGATTTTCCAGGTTGTTACAATCTGCCTCACTTAAAATCTTTTCGTCCTCGAAAAGGGACGGAGCTGAAAGTTGTTTTACTAATCTACTCAACTTTCATTCTGGCTTCCATTCTTCAACTTTTCAATTTCTAAGAATTTTCAAACTTTTCAAAAATTTGGCTAACACCCTAAATTTTCGAAGAATTTCACCATATCCTCCTTTGTACGGGAAGCATCGTGAAAATCCCCAAACCGCCACACAGGCCCTCTCATCTCGAAAAGAAAAAGAAAAAGCCAAGCGGGTAGCCAATCGGCTCATAAAATCATCATCATCCAAGAAATTAGTAAACATGTACCTATTTGTCGGGCATAAAATTTTATTCCTCTTCTCTAGCCTCCTTTCAATGACCTGTTCAATATATATGCACGTACATGTATACAATTTCAAACAATTTTCGATTCAGTTTAAATTTTGATTCGATTTGGCTAATTCCCCTTTCATTCTCTTATTGGTATTGTCAATTCAATATTTTTATCAATCAAATTAATAATCAAACAACACACCCAGCAATCAATAAATTGATTAATTTTCAAATTCATAACTTTGATATATATACACAAAATCATGTTTTTGATGCCAATTCACAACAATAACCCTACCTAATTTTGGTTCTCACACCAGTCAAATGGAAATATATAGATATCCCACTTTCGAAACTCGAACATAAACTCTGATGATGAGTACTCAATCATCAGAATCGTCTCCGGGCGACTAGAGTGTGATTCTATATCTATCCTGAAACAACCCACCTCCATTAATGTCACTCACAAAGGGAATGCATTAACTTCAGTGAAGCGTTATAGGTAAAAGATGCAGATAAATTACAAGACAGACAAATAAATAGCGGAAAACAATGTCATTTTATAAGCAACGTAGTTCGATCAAGCTTTTACAACAATTGACTCAATCATACTTTAAAAGTACTGCATAAAACTTCTGTCTTGATTCAAAAACTTCCAAGTATATAAGAAGCATAAAACATAGCAAAGTAGCATAAGTCCCCAAATTAAAGTGCAAACATAGCCATAGCCAAAGATAAGAGGATCCAAGCAATACATCAAAGAATTTTCAAGCTTGGAGAGAGGAACGATCCAAACTAAGCTAAGTTATTCCCTCCGTGACTACCTGGGGGGAGAAATGGAAGAAAAGAAGACGAAAGAAAACGGGTCAGACATAAAGCCTGGTAAGTCCAGTGATTTTCAGTATGTAAACAGGTAAAAGTAACATGACATAAATAAACTGAATATAAGACAATACCGTGATAACAGGGAGAACAACATAAGATTAGCATAAGATCTGATAAGGCAAGATAAACTGAATGCGCTTCTACTCTTTCTCTGCTTCGCTACTACCCTGTTATTCTGATTTCTATATCTCTGCACCACGTAACTAGTGTCCCAACTAGTAATCTGTATAAAATGATAATGTGATCCCAATCCCCGCAATTGTGGTAGCCTTCAGGTGTACATATATTATGAGGATCCCACCTCTATCTGCCTAACTGCCATGGATATGTTAGATGTACCCTTACTACCCTATCGATCGGCTCCCTAACTCGCATGTATTTATTACTTATGTCATTCAGCCTCGCTTTTATGTATTCATTACTTGTGTCAATCGACTATGCTTGTATGTATTCATTACTTGTGTCATTCGACCCCGCTTGTATGTATTCATTACTTGTGTCATTCAACCCCGCTTGTATGTAGATACCTGTGCTGTCCCCATCATGGGGTGTATCAATTCCCATGATGGCAACTCGACATGATTCAAGATGCACAGTGTATAGAACTGATGCCCAGTGCCTGCCTTTTCCACTCCGGAACACGTGCACGTCCATACTCTGTCGAAACCTACACTGCTGCATCACCCGCCGCTATTTTGACCGCTTATAATCAGCCCAATAATCATGCCCCACCCTGCCTAGCTCAGGGTACCATGATACATCTATGTGGGTTACTACTGAAATGGTTCTCCGTTACTAGGTTTTCCTAATCAACAGTTATAATGGTTAAGTGTTTTCAATTTAACTTAACCCCACCCATTTGCTTAATTACCATGTTGTACTGGTTAAGTCTGCCTATTCATATGTTACTTAACTTTATCACTGATTCATGCATGTTTATTTAACGGATAAGTTTATGGGCCTATATATACTAATATTACCCACTTACCTAAGATTTACTTAACCCTTCCACGTATCAAGTCCATAAGTATTATTGGTTAAGCTTGCCTTAACCCTATCCACTTTGTTCATGTAATATTGGTTAAGTTGTCTTCTTGTCCATATTAACTTAACCCACCCACCTAACATGTCATATTGGTTAAGCGTTTCTTATTAACTTAACCCTTCCCATTCATCATGTTGTATTAGTTAAGTGTTTCCTATTAACTTAACCCTGTTCACTCATCATGTTATATTGGTTAAGTGTTTCCCCTTAACTTAACCCCACTCGTTCATCATGTTATGTTGGTTAACTTAACCCTATTCACCTAACATGTTGTATTTGGTTAAGTGTTTCCTACTAAATTAACCGTGTTCATTCATTATGTTATATTGGTTAAGTGTTTCCCCTTAACTTAACCTCGCTCGTTCTTAGCATGTCTGTTCATTAGCATTAATTCATTCATTAATGCCTTAACCTCTCACATTAGAACTGTTGTTTGCGGTTCCTGGCAGACTTCTACCGCAAACTCATTCAAACCTCGGGTTTTGGGCTTTATGCACAAACCTCTCACATTAGATCTATGTTGTTGCGGTCGCTGGATGTGCCGGGCGGTTCCGGCAGTTTTACACCGCAACTCAATCTAACCTCGGGTTAGGCGCGTTCATCATTTATCCAATTTACCTATTTATCATACATGTCCAAGCCTAGATTTTATATGCTAATTATCCCAAATTTACAAAACTAGTCATGTTCCAATTCTCAAGTTATGCCCAACCAAGCCAATTGTAAGTTATGCCCCGCAAATTTAATTACGAGTTATTTCTCAAAATAGGTTACACTTAGTCTTCCCAAATTTGCAATAATAGTCATGTACCAAAATCACAATATACTTTAGGCTTGGCATCCCAACCAATAGTTATGCCCGATCTAGATTTAATATTCCAATTTACAGTCTACACCCAATCTAGATTTAATATTTCAATTTACCCCAAGTTCACAGCAATAACAATTGTGCCCAATTATTTCACCAAATACATTATGCCCAATATTTACCGAAAATAGGCTATACCCAAATATTCCCCGTATTCCAATCGTTCGTATTCCGCGATTTTAGCCAAGGTAACCCAGGTTCATAAGAGAAAAAGAAAATAGGGGAAGAGACAGAAGGAGTATAAGATAAGAATAGGGATAAAAATAGGCATGTAACAACAGACCTAATACAAGAAAATTTAGATCCATCAAAGATAGATTATTGAAAAAACTGATACAATCATTATCGCAGGCATAAGAATAACATCATGAACCAAAAAGGATTATAAACCTGATGTACAACAAAGATAGGCCTGATTTAATCAATAAAAATAACCTCTAAGGCATGTAAAGACATGGATTCAATAGAAAGATAGAGATAAATATGAAAAGATTGTCTCATCATCAAGCATGGACTTAGATTCAATTTATTACATGCCAAGATTACTATTAGGTATTAAAATCTGAAAATAACATGAACTTACAGAAAAAGAACTGATCTTGTTTTCTGGGATCTGATTTCTGAATTTGTTAAGTTTAAGCTTTGATGTAGACTTTTGATTTGATGTTCTTCTAATTGATTTCTAGTTTGGATTCGATTTTCTAGTTTGGAGAAGAAGGAGGATATGATAACTTAGGGATAGACAGCATGAGGGCTTCATAGAATGAGACTGTGAGGTTTAGGGTTAAGATATGATGTGTTTATATAGGAGTATGAGACCATTCAGAGCCTTTAGATCAACCTAGTATCCATCCAAGCCATCCAATCCAAGAAAATTCGTCATCAGTCCAATCAGGTAACGACACATCATCCCTAGGCCGTAAAATACATCACTGGATCTGGATCAAAAAGGGGTCGGCTCCCTACAGGGGGTTCGACACCTATGTCGACACCCTTATAGGGGGGTCGACACCTCTGAGCGGGAAATTTCCCGCTTAGCCCGCTCTGACCGAATTTCGAATTTCGAACAGTTTTGACTTTTAATTATTATTTTAATTTAATTTCTATTTAAACTTGAAATCTTTTGAACTCCATAACTTCTTCGTACGGATACCGATTTACGCAAACTCAGACACTATCTCAAGCAGAATTCCAAGAAGAACGCAATGGCGCAACCCGTTTCACTTAATTCTTCTTCTAAAGATTAAGTGTTCTTAAATTTGTTAATTTTTATATTTAAAACTACGGGTGTTACTTTCTCCCCTCCTTAAAGGATTTTGTCCCCGAAATCTCTAAGTCAAGGAGTATGTATATCCTACCATCCAACATCCATCTACTCAACCATTCAATCACAGGCATCCATTGTCCTTAAAAAGATTTCTAATGCTTTCATGATCATATGCATAGTGTGTGTATATGTCCTTATCTAATGCAAAATCAGGCAGTCTACTGTTTCAGTTGACCTCCTTAATGCGAATTATGTCAGTGCTATGAGTCCATCATGTATGCAATTATTCCTAATCGTATTTTGTAACTTTTACATGAGTGCACAATCATTCATACAAATGCAACGTCCATATGATAACACATCAAGTTTCAATCCATATATAAATACATATATGCATATGCAATATGAAAGTTACTGAGCCGATCTAGTACCTAATGTGTGTGTATATACATCCACGAGCTTCCACTAGCAACCACTTGCAACCATCAGTCATAACATGTTTCAAATACATGTTTATATTCATTGGTTTCTACCTAAGGATTAAGAATAGGACTGAGGAGATATACTTAAAAGATAGATACAGGCATGCATAAACTTATGAAAAAAAAGAGATCAACGATGTACCCTCAAAAAGAAAAGGGTAGGATGCACATATCTTGTCTTCAGTCTGCCAAGTCGTGTCTCCTTCAGCGTCACCCCATTGTACTTTAACTAGTTTGAACTCATGATTTTGAAGCTTCTTGACCTCCATTTCCAAAACTCACTAGTAAAGATAGGATCTCGATTACTTACTATGCTAGAGGGTATCCCATGTAGTCGGATTATCTTTCCAAGATGAACAGATGTTAACTATGATACCAAGCGTGTATACTAAGATGATTAGAGGTCTCTCCTCTACTTAGCTTATCCATCATGTCACAAATCTGAGGGTCTTCATGTTACGCCGCTCCTATCCGATCCAAAAGCGTAGGCCGCTCTTCTAGCAATGTTAACAAACCAGGTACAAACTTGACTGAGGGTCTAAAGCTAAAGGTTGCTATGTACTTCAAACTTTACCCTTCTTAAGGTCAGTCTCTTTCTACTTAGGGCGCCTGCCACAACATTACCTTTGCTGGGGGTATAAGCAATCTCAAAGTCGTATGAGGCAAGAAATTCCATCTATCGTTGTTGCCTCAATTTCAAATCTTTTTGCGAGAACAAATATTTTAAGGACTTATGATTTGTATATAGTTCAAACTTTCTCCCTTAAAAGATAATGATGCCATGACTTAAGAGCGAACACTATAACAGCTAATTCCAAGTCGTGGGTAGGATAGTCTTTCTCATGTACTTTCAGCTGTCTTCTTCCATAACTAATTACTCTCTCTTCTAGCATTAAAACAGCACCTAACCCTGTCCCGCATGCATCCGTATAAACTGTAAACGTCTTGTTCCCTTCGGGCAATGTCAAGACTTGGGTTGTCGTCAAGGTTCTCTTTAGTTGTTGGAAAGCTACATCACAAATCAAATCCCAAGAAAAAGTTAGATTCTTCTTCATCAATCTAGTAAGTTGGGCTGATACCTTCACAAAGCCCTTAATTAACTTCCTATACCAGCCCGCTAATCCAAGAAAACTTCTTACTCCCATTGCATTCCTTGGGACCTTCTAATCTTGCACCGCAACTACTTTTCCGGGATCTACTGTTATCCCTACCTTGGATATCACATTTCTTAGAAACCTTACTTCTTCTCTCCAAGAATGATATTTGGAGAACCTAGCCTTAAGATGATGCGCTTGGAGGTTATCCGGGATTTCCCTTAGATAGGGAGCATGTTCTTCCCCACTCTTAAAGAAAACCAAAATATCATCTATGCACAAGCAAAGTGAACCATCCGCCTTTGTAGCGAAAACAACTGGAGCACCCCATTCAGAAATACTTTGCCTTATGAATCCTTTCTCAAGTAACTCTTTTACTTGTTTACTGAGCCCTTCCTTTCCCTTGGAGTCATGTGTCGTACAGGTAATGCAACTGGCTTTGCATTGTCAACTAGATATATGCGGAAGTCTATCTCGCGTTTTAAGCGACAAACCCCTAATCTAATCTAAAACATCTGCGTACTCATGGACTTACTCTAACGGATCGCAAATCTTCAATAGATGCATTGAGTGATTCTAGGTAGCTAAGCCAAATTGATCCCTTAGGATCGCATGAAATCTCGAGGGTATTCCCAAGGCAAGTCAAAAGTCTAGCTATCCTTCTTTCACAATTACTAGCTAACCAATCCATGCCTAGAATCAACCCATAGCCTATGAAATCAAAAACATAAGCATTACACATAATCTCAATACTTAATATAGCTATTCTCAAATCCTTACAAACCAAAGATAAATAAGCCGAACCACCAATTGGATTTGAGACAATAATGGTATCTTCTACTATATAAGCACTAGGGTGCAGAGACTCAACTACGGAAGCAGATATAACCGAATGTGAAGCACTAAAATAAAAAAGATACTAATAGGATGATCAAAAAGAAAAACTAAACTTTTCAATAGAAACTTTACTACCTCTCTCTCAGGTATGCTAGTGGTGAGAGCACACACTTGCCCTCCTGAAAATCCTGTCCTTTTGTTCTTGCTCTTGTCCTTAATTATATGACCCGTTATACCATAATAAATACACTTCCTCTTGTCTTAGGTTTTACTATTCTTTCCTCCCTTCTTGTCATGTGATTCTTCCACTTACACCTCTTTCTTTTTACCACCTTTGTGAATCAAGTCCATATCCATGAGTTTCTCATCCTTGGGTTGTGCTCCTTAGCCAAACTCCCTCATTCTCATATTTACCATCCTTGTGTAAAATGTTGACAAGTCTCTCAAAAGCTGCCTCCATCGCACGGAAAACCCTACAAAGCTTGAAAGACAATTAGCCGCAGGTGAAACTACTGCGGCTATATATGGAAGTTGGGCACTTCTTCGCCCTTTGACAGGTGTCGTAGTCTCATCAAGCCTACGGAACCATGCCGCGATGAGGTTACTCCCAGAAAGCCAGGAGCCCCGGAGACTCAGGAAAGAAGGAAACAAGGATTCAAACAGAGGATCAAAAGTTAGTGCATATGGCTTTCGGGAATATGCCTTTAAAACATAACTTTTCTTTTGGAAATGCTTCTTTTAAAACCGTTTTGAAAATAATTTTTCAAATCTTTTATCTGATCCGGTAACCTTCAACTTTGATACCAAGTGAAACACCCCACCTCCATTAATGTCACTCACAAAGGGAATGCATTAACTTTAGTGAAGCATTATAGGTAAAAGATGCAGATAAATTACAAGACAGACAAATAAAGCAGCAGAAAACAAAGTCATTTTATAAGCAACGTAGTTCAATCAAGCTTTTACAACAATTGACTCGATCATACTTTAAAAGTACTACATAAAACTTCTGTCTTGATTCAAAAACTTCCAAGTATATAAGAAGCATAAAACATAGCAAAGTAGCATAAGCCCCCAAATTAAACTGCAAACACAACCATAGCCAAAGATAAGAGGATCCAAGCAATACATCAAAGAATCTTCAAGCCTGGAGAGAGAAACGATCCAAATTAAGCTGAGCAATACCCTCCCTGACTACCTGGGGGGGAGAAACGGAAGAAAAGAAGACGAAAGAAAATGGGTCAGACATAAAGCCTGGTAAGTCCAGTGATTTTCAGTATGTAAACAGGTAAAAGTAACATGATATGAATAAACCGAATATAAGACAATACCGTGATAACAGGGAGAACAAGATAAGATTAGCATAGGATATGATAAGGCAAGATAAACTGAGTGCGCTTCTACTCTTTCTCTGCTTCGCTACTACCCTATTATTCTGATTTCTATATCTCTGCACTACCTAACTAGTGTCCCAACTAGTAATCTGTATAAAATGATAATGTGATCCCAATCTCCGCAATTGTGGTAGACTTAAGGTGTAGATCTATTACGAGGATCCCACCTCTATCTGCCTAACTGCCATGGATATGTTAGATGTACCCTTACTACCCTATCGATCGGCTCCCTAACTCGCATGTATTTATTACTTGTGTCATTCGAACTCGCTTGTATGTATTCATTACTTATGTCATTCGACCCCGCTTGTATGTATTCATTACTTGTGTCATTCGACCCCGCTTGTATGTATTCATTACTTATGTCATTCGGCCCCGCTTGTATGTAGACGCCTGTGCTGGCCCCATCATGGGGTATATCAATTCCCATGATGGCAACCCGACACGATTCAAGATGCACAGTGTATACTACTGATGCCCAGCGCCTGCTTTTTCCGCTCCGGAGCACGTGCACGCCCGTACTCCATCGGAACCTACACTGCTGCACTACCCGCCGCTATTTTGACTGCTTATAATCAACCCAGTAATCGTGCCCCACCCTGCCTAGCTCAGGGTACCATGATACATCTATGTGGGTTACTGCTGAAATGGGTCCTCGTTACAAGGGTTTCCTAATCAACTTGTTATAATGGTTATCTGTTCTCAATTTAACTTAACCCCACCCATTTGCTTAATTACCATGTTGTACTGGTTAATTGTTGCCTATTCATATGTTACTTAACCTTCTCACTGATTAACGCATGTTTATTAAACGGTTAAGTTTGTGGGCCTATATATATATACTAATATTACCCCACTTACCAAAGATTTACTTGACCCTTCCCCGTATCAAGTCCATATGTATTATTGGTTAAGCTTGCCTTAACCCTATCCACTTTGTTCCTGTAATATTGGTTAAGTTGTCTTCTTGTCCATGTTAACTTAACCCACCCACCTAACATGTCATATCGGTTAAGTGTTTCTTATTAACTTAACCCTTTCCATTCATCATGTTGTATTGGTTAAGTGTTTCTTATTAACTTAACCCTGTTCATTCATCATGTTATATTGGTTAAGTGTTTCGCCTTAACTTAACCCCACTTATTCATCATGTTATGTTGGTTAACTTAACCCTACTCACCTAGCATGTTGTATTTGGTTAAGTGTTTCCTATTAACATTACCATGTTCATTCATCATGTTATATTGGTTAAGTGTTTCCCCTTAACTTAACCCCACTCGTTCTTAGCATGTCTGTTCATTAGCATTAATTCATTCATTAATGCCTTAACCTCTCACATTAGAACTGTTGTTTGTGGTTGCTGGATGTGCCGGGCGGTTCCGGGCAGACTTCTACCGCAAACTCATTCTAACCTCGGGATTTGGGCTTTATGCGCTAACCTCTCACATTAGATCTATGCTGTTGCGGTCGCTGGATTTGTCAGGCATTTCCGGGTAGTCTTACACCACAACTAAATCTAAACTCAGGTTAGGAACATTCATATTTTATCCAATTCACCTATTAATCAAACATGTCCAAGTCAGATTTTATATGCTAATTATCCCAAATTTGCAAAATTAGGCATGTTCCAATTCTCAAGTTGTTCCTAACCAAGCCAATGGCAAGTTATACCCCACAAATTCAATTACGAGTTATTGCTCAAAATAGGTCACACCGAATCTTCCCAAATTTGCAATAATAGTCATGCCCCAAAATCACAATATACATTAGGCTTGGCATCCCAACCTATAGTTATGCCCGATCTAGATTTAATATTCCAATTTACAGTTTACACCCAATCTAGATTTAATATTTCAATTTACCCCCAGTTCACAACAATAACAATTATTCCCAATTATTTCACCAAATACATTATGCCTAATATTTATCCAAAATAGGCTATACCCAAGTATTCCTCGTATTCCAATCGTTTGTATTTCGCGATTTCAGCCTAGGTTCGAAGGTGACCCAGGTTCATAAGAGAAAAAGAAAATAGGGGAAGAGAGAGAAGGAGCATAAGATAAGAATAGGCATAAAAATAGGCATGTAACAACAGATCTAATACAAGAAAATTTAGATCCATCAAAGATAGATTCTTGAATAAACTGATACAATCATTATCGCAGGCATAAGAATAACACCATGAACCAAAAAGGATTATAAACCTGATGTACAACAAAGATAAGCCTGATTTAATCAATAAAAATAACCTCTGAGGCATGTAAAGACATGGATTCATTAGAAAGATAAGGATAAATCTGAAAATATTGTCTCATCATCAAGCATGGACTTAGATTCATTTTATTACATGCCAAGATTACTATTAGGTATTTAAATCTGAAAATAACATGAACTTACAGAAAAAGAACTGATCTTGTTTTCTAGGATCTGATTTCTGAATCTGTTAAGCTTAACCTTTGATGTGGACTTTTGATTTGAAGTTCTTCTAATTGATTTCTAGTTTGGATTCGATTTTCTAGTTTGGAGAAGATGGAGGCTAGGCTAGCTTGGGGATGGACAGCCTGACGGCTTCATAGAATGAGATTGTGAGGTTTAGGGTTAAGATTTGATGTGTTTATATAGGAGTAGGAGACCATTCAAAGCCTTTAGATTAGCCTAGTATCCATCCATGCCATCCAGTCCAAGAAAATTCGTCATCAGGCCAATCAGGTAACGACACATCAGCCCTAGGCTATAAAAATACGTCACTAGATCTGGACCAAAAAGGGGTCGACTCCCTACAGGGGCGGTCGACACCTATGTCGACACCCATATAGGGGGGTCGACACCTATGTTGACTCCCCTTTGTGGGGGGGGGGTCGACACCTCTGAGCGGGAAATTTCCTGCTCTGACCGAATTTCAAACTATTTTGACTGTTAATTATTATTTTAATTTAATTTCTATTTAAACTTGAAATCTTCTGAACTCCATAACTTCTTCATACAGAGCCCGATTTACGCAAACTCGGGCTCTATCTCAAGAAGAATTCCGAGACGAACGCAATGACGCAACCCGTTTCACTTAATTCTTCTAAAGATTATGTGTTCTTAAATTTGTTAATTTTAATATTAAAAATTATGGGGTGTTACATATCCAGTATATTTGAGGCTTCGAATACATGTTAATTACACATATATTCAAAATCTCCATATACTCGATTGTCCAAAATTAATCTAAAATAAATATTCAAATACGAGTAGTATGGTTTAAATTTTCAAAACAAAAGTTGTTTTCATTTTTTTTTAAAAACAACACTCTTCACATTCGTTCTAGGACTCTACTGTTCCCATCTCTAATGAGCCATTCTCGTTGGATATTCCTAATCCAATCTCTAATGAGTTCTTTCGTTTCTTTCTAACGTGCCTTGTTCTCGAGCTCTGTAATCCAAAGCTCTGATATGAGATGTGGAGACCCGAACTTCCCCGGTCTCCGAAGAGAAGAGAAAGAACAGATTGCTTTGGGAACATGACAAATCAGAACATAGACAGAAGAACATTTCATTGCTTATTACAACAATTACATCAGAGTACAAGAATATACAGAGTATGAACAAATAATATACATTTGATAAATATCAAAGATTTACAAATTACAATGCAGCGGAAAAATAATACAAAACATAATTGAAAGAGATACACGGATACAGAGCTTTCCGAATATCATTCCAGCTGTAAATCCAGGGTCTTGTAAGAATAAATCTGCAAAATCAAAATTACTAGCTGCCCGTGTGGAAAATAGGGGCACCTAGAGTTTAGGTTAAAGCAATAACTCCAGGTCAGTCGTGTGACTGGTGTGAGAACTAAAAAAGGTATTAATCTTTATTTTAAAGTTAGGTAAATTGAGGGACTACGCCGTATAACACGGGATGGGTTTCCTCCCAAGAATACCAGTGCATAGAACAAACAGCGCAATGCTAAATAAAGAATAATGAAGCTATTATAAGACCCATGTCCCATCACACAATGCAACGCAAGCCGAAGTATAGGGTTTTACCTTATAATAGCCAAATAATGCTTGATACGTGAAATTTCATATTTTATTATTACTATAAGTGAAGAAATCAACTTCAAATATAAATGTATCAATCATAGGCAGCATGGGTACCATCTATCATGTCGCCGTACTAGTTCTACAATTAAAACCGCAAGATGTCATATTGGAAGTTGGATTTCCATCTATGAACCGAGGAAAGGGATCGTCCTTACCGCTTTGAGACAATCTAGCCCATGTCTCAGGAACAGCTGCAACTACACCTTGGATCGTTAGGGCCGGTCCACATGGAGTGGATTAAAATGCCTGAACAATACGTTTTCCCGCCCTATGAGGCATAAAACTGGCCGGTAAATCTACCAAATCATCCATCGGCACCGTAGTGACCGATAGCCGAGGTGCCTCGCATTCCAACAACCACACGAGTTAAACTTGTCAGGGCTTGTAAACCACTGACACCACTCCTAGCTAGAAGGAAACACATGTCCTCCCTGAAGTCCTCTCCCATTTCTGGTTCACACCAGGGTGTGAGGATCGCGAATTAACGCTACACAAATCTATGCTATATTAAAGCCGTGCTTTGATCATTAACCACAAGACTCTGCTTTTCAACAGAAGCCTTGATCATTTGCATCTCAGCATGCCACACAGGTAATTCACGCCATGCAACTGATGTCTATCAATCACACGTAATGAAATCCAATGTCAGACACACAGTCCATTTACAAGTTCATTCTAGGTCTGAATGAAATCGGAGGCACCTTATTCCTAGTCCCACATGTCCAATACAGGAGAGAAGCCCTCACATATCCGTCGATCTCCAAGTACGTCTGGACGATCACTACTTATTACCTCGTCTTGGGTGTACATCCCAATCAAGACATCAATAATCATCCCAAAGATGTGAAGACCTCCGGTCTTCAAGCACTGTCTTCATCATCGACATATCATCGAATCAGTTATTCAGAATGGGATAAACCCAGTCTTTCCGAATAACTCGCGTATTTCATAAACAAATGTTACACCAACACAACATACGCCTCATTCCAATCTAGAATATTCTTTTATTCAAATATTATTTTCACAATTTTAAACCATATTAAGGTTTATTGAAACTAGTTAGGATTAGCGAACCTTACCGAAGTAATCATTTATTATATTTCCTAATCCCAACCTATTCATCCCATGGAGCAAAACTGGTAATACTCCATATCTAACACCATAGTATTGTCGGTAAAATTAATTACCGTTTCACGTTCATATCTAATTAAAGATTTAACTATCGCTTGGAGCAAAATCGGCGATACTCCATTCTCGATCATTTCACAGATTTAATAATTTAAATTATCAAATCCTCATTTCAGTCTAATTAAAGATTCATTAAAACTCTAGTTCAGTTTTAATCTCAAAAATCATTTCTTAATGATTATTCAAAGTTAAAGAAATTAATCTTATCTTTAACTGGGCGAAAGAGCTAATGTCCTTTAAAACACAGTTCACGATAAACCCAAAATCCCATTCCACTAATTATGGAATCTTCAAGGAAAATAGATCAATATATATAATCGATATAAGATACCATATCCAACCGATAATATAAACGGAATAATGGCAAAGCCTCTTAAATTCCATATATAGTAACAGTCTTCCTCCACAGAAGTTCACTTCGATTATTACCAAATCGAATTCCATTCTAATTCATTTTATTAAATTGGAATACTTTACTTTGGAAAATTTCCATTAAATCTAAATAAAAAGATTTATAAATTCCAAATCACATTCCACTGCAAATAGGGTTAAAGAACGAATGTCGTTAAAAACACAGTTCACAATAAACCCAATTCACATTCCATTTCAATTCCAATTAAATGTTAATTAATTGGTAATTACTCTTTAAATCTTAGTTAAAAGATTTATTCTTTTCACATGGGGTTTAAGAACAGTGTTAATGAAGACACCGTTCATGACAAACCCATAAACCCATGTGATATCAAATACAAGGCTCTGAATAGAAAATATATCGGCTTATATTCAATATCAAATTCTGAAATCAACAAATATCATATTGGAATAACATACATATATATCTTCCAAATTCCTCCACAATGTCCGTATAATCACGGAATCCAATATCAAAATATTCCGAAGATAATTTCGATTCAAATCCATTCCAATTCATATATTGGAAATTTCGGTTATTTTTAAAACCATTTCAAATCCAATTTATTTATTTAAAAAATATTGGATTATAATTCGAGTTCCTAACTAGTTCATTTCGATAAAAATATATTGTTATCTTTTCAAATATGGAATTTTGCATCCCAATTCTTTCTAAATCATTTATTATGATTTTACACAAATTATTAATATTTTTAATAATTTAATCAAGGCCCGTACAGTCGATTTTCATAAACTGTCATCGAATTGCACTTACAACGACCTTTTCCAAATTTGATTTGGACATAATTCCAAATCCGACCGTTATATTTTAAATCTCTTATGTTCGTTGGAAAGCACTTTTCGATACAAACCCAATCGTTCCGGTTTTAGGAGAATCCGATGGTCGGATCTCCCGTAACGTCAATTCGATGTCAATGGTCGAAATTCGCGAACGGTCGCGGCGCGGCCCGTTCTATTTAAACCATTCATTTTAAAAACGATTTCAACCTCATATTCAATTTTAAATCAAAATTGAATATTCCATATCATTAATATATAAATTATTATATTTTCAAAATATTGTATTTCGAAATCATTTCCTTTTCGGTATTCCTTATAGAAATGAATAAAATCGATATACATATCTTTCACGTTAAAATAACGTTAATCTAATCAACACAACTTCATATATTTATATATTTGCGTGTCCATCCCAAATCGAACATCAAAAATCATATTTTGATCTTTTATTTAATATTGTTTTAAAATATTCCTTATTTTAAAATATTCGTTATTTTAAAATATTACTTCTTTCTGAACTGGAATCAGACACGGTCAATCACCATATAATGTTGTTTATATGGATTTCATACAACACATGTATACAACAACCATGATAAACAATCAACCATCATCCAAAGTGCATTCTGCACTATATAAGCATTAAATATAAATATTTAACGCTTACAATAGTCTGTCAACCTATCGATTAACATACCACTAAACAGTTGGGATCAGTGTACATCAAATATCATCCCAACACCCGTGTGGGGTTTGAATCCACAAATGAGTGTACATAAACAAATCGTCTGATTTGTAAATGAATATTTATTTTATTCATACACACGTTAAAAATTATATTTTTAACTATAAAATATTTATTTCAACACATGAATATTTTATTATCCATTTCACATCAAAATCACAAACAAATTTCACAACACATCATAATCAAACAAGTCGTCCATGGTCTGTGAACGACGATGTCGGGTGCTGCTAAGCACCGTCTGTATCCTAGTATATATTTTTAAAGAGAAATTAAATTAAAGTAAGAAGTTCTCACCTGTGGTCAGTTTTGAAATCATTAAATAATGATTATTTTAACTGAATTAACTAGACGTTCAATTTAGTCAAAATTTCTCACTGCTCCCGTTTCTATTCCGGTCTTTTCCATTGTGTAGCTCTCTTCACAAGGATTCCAACGCACTTCGAATCGTCGAATTCTGAATTTAGATGGACAAGATATGACCTTTTTAACTTTTAAATAATTTAAAAAGAGATTAACTAAATTGATTAAACCCTCTAAACCTTAATTAAATGAAATTAGACCTTCTTCCTCGTTGATATACTATAACCGTTGACCCGCTCCATTTGAACTTTCCTCCGTCGCTCGCGCTTCAGGGCTCCGTCAGCCGATCATCCCCCACAACGTTAAAGCCCCACCTGCCACATACCCACGCCAGGCGCGATGGCCCCTCGGTGGCCCTACCTCGCCACGATTCCACCCTAAATAGTGGCTTCCTCGATTTGAGCTCCACACTTAACAGTTTTTGATGACACGGGTATGGATGTAAAAAGCACACAATGTACTTTGATTTTTGTTCATGGAGTAGCATTTATTACTTCACGGATTTGGGAATAAATGATGAAGATCGGTGGGGCGATTTTGGCCTTATAACATAGAGTGGCGCCAGGAAAAGGAACTGACGAGGGGCTCTAGGGTTTTTATAAGCGAGAATTAATATATTTTATAGTATTTTATTTGAAAATTAGGGTCTTTTGCATTTGGATACCAAATCAAACCCAACGACTGTCGCCCCTAGCTAATTACGCCCATTTCTAACGCAATGGGATATGTTTCGCAAGCCAATTCGGCTTTTACTACCAGTTTTTCTTTAAGTTAAAATATAAATCAATATATTTTTAATTTGAACATACATTTTAATTTACCAGGGCCACATACTGACTCTGAAAATTCCAGAAAAATTATTTCTAGCTTCGTATTGATTATACAGTCCTAACAAAACTTATTTCGTCAAATTTGAAGACCGTTGTAAAAATGGCCATTTTCTGGTTGATCCAAATTGACTGAAACTTTTAAAACACGTTTTCTTTTGCCACCCTCACATATTAATTCCAAAAATTATGAATTTTGGTATCTAGCAATAATTCGACATCCTGGATCTAACAAAAGTGGTTTCATCGAAAACGGAGGTCGTTTGCAAAATGACTATTTTTAAGGGCTTTACATATATATTAAAAAAAATATAAATTCCATAGGGACTTTTCTGAATTTTAATTTAGCCATAACTTACATTGTATAAAAAGAAATCTCAATTTCTTACATCCGTTAGTAAGATATTGTTTAACAGATTCAAATATTTCTTGTTTCGTCCGATTCTGACTTATAACGAATTTTGTATATTCATTTGAATTTTGAAATCGAATTTTTGAACTGCAGCGCCATTTCAGGCTCGTTATATAATTAAAATAAATTTATACGTTCTAACTTTGTCGAAAATAAATTTCTAGTCGTTATTATTTAAAATAATTCATTTTAAATATTCAAAATTCATTAAAAATGCCAAAATAAAATTTTTAAATTGGTTCTGATTTTTCGAGTTGTTACAATCTCCCCCACTTAAATTCTTTTCGTCCTCGAAAAGGACGGAGCTGTATGTTGTTTTACTAATCTACTCAACTTTCATTCTTCAACTTTTCAGTTTCTAAGAATTTTCAAACTTTTCAAAAATTTGGCTAACACCCTAAATTTTTGAAAAATTTCGCTATAACCTCCTTTGTATGGGGAGCATCGGGAAAATCCCCAAACCGCCACACAGGCCCTCTCATCTCAAAAAGAAAAAGCCAAGCGGGTAGCTAATCGGCTCATAAAATCATCATCACCCAAGAAATTAGTAAACATGTACCTATTTGTTGGGCATAGAATTTTAGTTCTCTTCTCTAGCCTCCTTGCAATGACCTGTTCAATATATATGCATGTACATGTATGCAATTTCAAACAATTTTCAATTCAGTACAAATTTTGATTCGATTTGGCTAATTCCCCTTTCATTCTCTTATTGGTATTGTCAATTCAATATTTTTATTAATCAAATTAATAATCAAACAACACACCCAACAATTAGTTAGTTGATTAATTTTCAAATTCATAACTTTGACATATATACATAAAATCATGTTTTTGATGCCAATTCACAACAATAACCTTATCTAGTTTTGGTTCTCACACCAGTCAATTGGAAATATATAGATATCCCACTTTTGAAACTCGAACATAAACTCTGATGACGAGTAGTCAATCATCAGAATCGTCCCCGGGCGACTAGAGTGTGGCTCTATATCCATCCAGTATATTTGAGGCTTCGAATACATGTTAATTACGCGTATATTCAAAATCTCCATATACTCGATTGTCCAACATCATTCTAAAATAAATATTCAAACACGAATAGTATGGTTTAAATTTTCAAAACAAAATTTGTTTTCATTTTTATTTTAAAAACAACACTCTTCACACTCGTTCTAGGACTCTACCGATCCCATCTCTAACGAATCATTCTCATTGGAAATTACTAATCCAATCTCTGATGAGTTCTTTTGTTTGGTTCTAATGTGCCTTGTTCTCGAGCTTTGTACACCAAAGCTCTGATACCAGATGTGGCGAACCGAACTTCCCCGGTCTTCGAAGAGAAGAGAAAGAACGGATTGCTTTGAGAACACGACAAGTCAGAACACAAACATAAGAACATTTCATTGCTTATTACAACAATTACATCAGAGTACAAGAATATACAGATTATGAACAAATAATATACATTTGATAAATACCAGAGATTTACAAATTACAATGCAGAGGAAAAATAATACAAAACACAACTGAAAGAGATACACAGATACAGAGCTTTTCGAATATCATTCCAACTGTAAATCCAGGGTCCTGTAAGAATAAATCTGCAAAACCAAAACTACTAGCTATCCGTGTGGAAAATAGGGGCACCCAAAGTTTAGGTTAAAACAATAAACTCCAGGTCAGTCATGTCACTGGAGTGAGAACTAAAACAGTCATTAATCTTTATTTGACTAAAACAGTCATTAATCTTTATTTTAAAGTTAGGTAAATCAAGGGACCACGCCGTATAACATGGAGTGGGTTTCCTCCCAAGAATACCAGAGCATAGAACAAACAACGCAATGCTAAATAAAGAACAATGAAGCTATTATAAGACCCATGTCCCATCACACAATGCAACGCAAGCCGGAGGATAGGGATTTACCTTATAATAGCCAAATAGTGCTTGATATGTGAAATTTCATATTTTATTATTACTATAAGTGAAGAAATCAACTTCAAATATAAATGTATCAATCATAGGTGGCTTGGGTACCATCTATCATGTCGCCATACTAGTTCTACAATTAAAACCGCAAGATGTCGTATTGGAAATTGGATTTCATCTATGAACCGAGGCAATGGATCGTCCTTACTGCTTTGAGACAATCTAGCCCATGTCTCAGGAACTGCCGCAACTGCACCTTGGATTGTCAGGGCCAGTCCATACGAAGTGAATTAAAATGCCTGAACAATATGTTTCCCCGCCCTATGAGGCGTAAAACTGGCTGGTATATCTACCAAACCATGCATTGGCACCGTAGTGACCGATATTACCGAGGCGCCTCGCATTCTAACAACCGCATGAGTCAAACTTGTCAAGGCTTGTAAACCACTGACACCACTCCTAGCTAGAAGGAAACACATGTCCTCCCTGAAGTCCTCTCCCATTTTTGGTTCACACCGGGGTGTGAGGCTGGCGAATTAACGCTACACAAAGCTATGCTATATTAAAGTCGTGCTCTAATCATCAACCACAAGACTCTGGTTTTCAACAGAAGCCTTGATCATCTGCATCACAACATGCCACATAGGAAATTCATGCCATGCAACCGATGTCTATCAATCACACAGAATGAAATCTAATGTCAGACACACAGTCCATTTACAATTTCATTCTGGGTCTGAACGAAACCAGAGGCACCTTATTCCTCATCCCATATGTTCAATACAGGAGAGAGGCCCTCACATATCCGTCGATCTCCAAGTACGTCTGGACGATCACCACTTGTTACCTCGTCTTGGGTGTATAGCCCCATCAAGAACTTAGTATCATCCAAACGATGTGAAGACCTCCGGTCTTCAACCACCGTCTTCATTGTCGACATATCGTCAAATCGGTTATTCAGAATGGGATAAACCCGGTCTTTCCGGATAACTCGCGTATTTTATAAACAAGTGTTACACTAACACAACATATGCCTCATTCCAATCTAGAATATTCTTTTATTAAAATATTCTTTTCACAATTTTAAACCATATTAAGGTTTATCCAAACTAGTCGGGATTATCGAACCTTACCGAAGTAATCATTTATTATATTTCCCAATCCCAACCTATTCATCCGTGGAGCAAAACTGGTAATAGTCCATATCTAACACCATAGTGTTATCGATAAAATTAATTACCATTTCACGTTCAAATCTAATTAAAGATTTAATTATCGCTTGGAGCAAAACCGACGATACTCCATTCTCGATCATTTCACAGATTTGATAATTTAAATTATCAAATCCTCGTTTCAGTCTACTTAAAGATTCATTAAAACTCTAGTTCAGTTTTAATCTCAAAAATCATTTCTTAATGATTATTCAAAGTTAATAAATTAATCTTATCTTTAACCGGGTTAAAGAACTAATGTCATTTAAAACACAGTTCACGATAAACCCAAAATCCCATTCCACTAATTATGGAATCTTCCTGGAAAACAGATCAATATATATAATCGATATAAACTTCCATATCCAACCAATAATATAAATGGAATTACGATAAAGCCTTTTAAATTCCATATATAGTAACAGTCTTCCTCCACAGAAGTTCACTTCAATTATTACCAAATTGAATTCCATTCCATTCCAATTCATTTTATTAAATTGGAAAACTTTACTTTGGAAAATTTCTACTAAATCTAAATAAAAAGATTTATAAATTCCAGATCACATTCCACAGCAAATCGGGTTAAAGAACGAACGTCGTTAAAAACACAATTCACAGTAAACCCAATTCACATTCCATTTCAATTCCAATTAAATGTTAACCAATTTGTAATTCTTCTTTAAATCTTAGTTAAAAGAGTTATTCTTTTCACACGGGGTTTAAGAATAGTGTTAATGAAGACACCGTTCACGACAAACCCATAAACACATTTGATATTAAATACAGGCTCTGAATAGAAATTATATCGGCTTATATTCAATATCAAATTCTGAAATCAACAAATATCGTATTGGAATAACACACACATATATATATCTTCCAAATTCCTCCACAATGTCCGTGTAATCACGGAATCTAATATTGAAATATTCCGAAGATAATTCCGATTCAAATCCATTCCAACTCATATATTGGAAATTCAGGTTATTTTTAAAACCATTTCAAATCCAATTTATTTAAAAAAAAAAATTGGATTATAATTCTAGTTCCTAACTAGTTCATTTCGATAAAAATATATTTTTATCTTTTCAAATATGGAATTTTTCATCCCAATTCTTTTTAAATCATTTATTATGATTTTACACAAATTATTAATATTTTTAATAATTTTATCAAGGCCCGTACAGTCAATTTCCATAAACAGTCATCGAACTCACTTACAGCGACCCTTTCCAAATTTGATTTGGACATAATTCCAAATCCAACTGTTAGATTTCAAATCTCTTATATTCGTTGGAAAGCACTTTTCGATATGAACCCAACATTCCGGTTTTAGGAGAATCCGACGGTCGGATCTCCCGTAATGTCAATTCAAAGTCAATGGTCGAAATTCGCGAATAGTCGCGGCACGGCACGTTCTATTCAAACCATATATATATATATATATATATATAATATTATATATATATTTCGTCGATTTCCATTTAACACGTATTTTATAAATCGGATTAAATTCGTTTTAAAAACGATTTCAACCTCATATTCAATTTTTAATCAAAATTGAATATTCCATATCATTAATATAAAAATGATAATATTTTCAAAATATTATATTTCGAAATCATTTCCTTTTCGGTATTCATTAAAGAAATGAATAAAATCGATATACATATCGTTCACGTCAAAATAGCGTTAATCTAATCAGCGTGGCTTCATATATTTAAATATTTTCGTGTCCATCCCAAATCGGACATCAAAAATAATATTTTGATCTTTTACTGAATATTATTTTAAAATATTCATTATTTTAAAATATTACTTCTTTCTGAACTAGAATCAGACATAGTTAATCACCATATAATGTTGTTTATATGGATTTCATACAACCCATGTATACAACAGCCATGATAAACAATCAACCATCATCCAAAGTGCATTCTACACTATATAAGCATTAAACATAAATATTTAATGCTTACATCATTTTTTCAACCTATCGATTGACATGCCACGAAACAGTTGGGATTAGTGTACATCAAATATCATCCCAACACCCGTGTGGGGTTTCAATCAACAAACACAGAATTTATTTGTGCAGGTGGGCGACATGTAAAATTTATCATCCCAATCCGTATCCGTCAAATGGGTGTACATAAACAAATCGTACGATTTGTAAGTGAATATTTGTTTTATTCATATACACGTTAAACATTATATTTTTAACTATAAAATATTTATTTCAACACATGAATATTTTATTATTTATTTCACATCAAAATCACAAACAAACTTCACAACACATCATAATCAAACAAGTCATCCATGTTCTGTGGACGACAGTGTTGGGTGCTGCTAAGCACCGTCTCCATCCTAGTACATATTTATAAATAGAAATTAAATTAAAGTGAGAAGTTCTCACCTTTGGTCGGTTTTGAAATTGTTAAATAATGATTATTTTAATTGAATTAACTAGACGTTCAACTCAGTCAAAATTTCTCATGGCTCCCGTTTCTATTCTGGTCTTTTCCATTGTGTATCTCTCTTCATGAGGATTCCAACGCACTTCGAATCGTCGAATTCTAAGTTTAGATGGACAAGATATGATCTTTTGAACCTTTAAATAAATTAAAAAGAGATTAACTAAATTAATTAAACCCTTTAAACCTTAATTAACTGAAATTAGGCCTTCTTCCTTGTTGGTATACTGTAACCATTGAACTCACCTTCTCCATTTGAACTTTCCTCCGTCGCTCGCGCTTCAGGGCCCCGTCGGCCGATCATACCCCACCACGTGAAAGCCCCACCTGCCACCTACCCACGCCAGGCGCGACGGCCCCTCCGGTGGCCATACTTCACCACGATTTCACCCCGAACAATGGATTTTTGAGCCCTCAATTTGAGCCCCACACTTAGCGGTTTTTGATGACATGGGTATGGATGTAAAGAGCACACAAAGTACTTTGATTTTTGGTCATGGAGTAGCGTTTATTACTTCACGGATTTGGGAATAAATGACGAAAATCTGTGGAGCGATATTGGCCGTATAACATTGGATGGTGGTGGAAAAAGTTACTGACGAGGGGCTCTAGGGTTTTTGTAAGGGAGAATTAATATATTTTGTATTATTTTATTTGAAAATTAGGGTCTTTTGCATTCGGATACCAAATCAAACCCAACGACTGTCGCCCCTAGCTAATTATCCTCATTCCGAATCAATGGGATATGTTTCACAAGCCAATTAGGCTGTTACTACCAGTTTTCCTTTACGTTAAATATAAATCAATATATTTTTAATTTTAACATACATTTTAATTTACCGAGGACACATACGGACTCTGAAAATTCCAGAAAAATTATTTCTAGCTTCGTATTGACGATACGGTCCGAACAAAACTAATTTCGTCAAATTTGAAGACCATTTGAATAATTGCCATTTTCTGGTCGATCCAAATTGATTGAAACTGTTAAAACACGTTTTCTTTTGCCACACTCAAATATGAATTCCAAAAATTATGAATTTTGGATTCTAGTAATAATTCGACATCCTAAATCCAACAAAAGTGGTTTAGTTGAAAACGTAGGTCGTTTGCAAAATGGCTATTTTTAAGGGCTTTATATATTAAAATATATATAAATTTCACAATGACTTTTCTAAATTTTAATTTAGCCATAACTTACTGTTAGGGTTTCCACAAGATCACTACATAATTAGATTTAGAAAGAGGGAAGAAGATAACAGTAACAAGCAAATTCCACCAAACAATTCTTTATTATTGCACCAATTAATTACAAAGAAAGACCTAAAATTGATAAGATATCTCAATCCCTAAAAAACAAAAACAAGTTTTTCTCCCTCAAAAGTACGAATAAATTTATCCATAATGACATGCTTATATAGACAAATGGAAAGACTAGATCTATACCCAATTGGGCCTTAAAATATCTCAGAAATAAATACTCCTTAAAGCTTGTTCAAAATAAAACTTTCCCTAAAATATCTCAACAAATTCATAAAACTTGGTCAACAGATCCTAAAATCCCACAACTTCCAATATCTCCATTTTAATATCCATGTGATAAATATCACAAACCATAACACTCCACCTTGATATGAAATCACTCCAACACTCAACAAATCTAAAACCACCCCCAAACTATGCATTTCCCTAATGAGATACACCACATAAAAGATCTCAAAATTGCTTGTAGTACCACAATAGCCTCCATGTAGACTTTGTGGCTTTACGTTGATGGCTCCACCTTGATTTAGATGCACTAGCCTCTCCTAATCCAATTTGAAAACTCATAACATTCTCCACCGTTTTTCCAAGCAATTTATATATGTTATCATTTCTCCGTTTTGCGCGCAGAAGCTCCTAGTTGCCCCTCCAAACCCTTGTAACTCCACCTCTAGTCGAGAAATTGCAACCTTTTTGTTCCAACTGTCCAATTGAAGCAAGTTTTTTCTTAATTTCTGGGATGTACCTAACTTCTGTTAACTTCACCATCTTTCCACCATTCATCTTCAATCGAACCGAACCTACGCCTTTAACATGCAAATCTCGACTGTTGGCGGATACAACTTTACTACTTTGTTCTTCATAATCAATAAATGCTTCTTTTTTATGGCACACGTGGAAACCAAGCTCCTGAATCAAGTGTCCAATCTTTGCTTTTGCCTTCATTAACACATAAAACATTTCCTCCAATCTCCTCACCAAAATTCACTTCATTACCGTTGTTATTTTGTTCATCAGTCTCTTCTTCTATTGCCTTCGTTTTCTCCTTATCCCTTTAAAGCTTATAACAAAATATTAGAGTATGACCGGGTTTGTCACAGTAAAAACAAATGTATTCCTTTCTCATGTCCGATTCGGTTGCCTTTCCATATTTCGTTGACTAGCCCTCCTTGCAATAAAAGCTTTTTCAATTGGAGTTTTCAATTTCCGTTGCCTCCTTATCTTTTTCTTCCATAAGACTCGTCCTCCACATCTCCTCGTTAGGCAAGCTACTAACCACGGACCCCATTGAAACAACACCATCAGAATTTGAGTTATTCAACACAATTACAAGTGTTTCCCAACTTTCTGGCAATGAACTCATCATCATTAAGGCTTGTATTTCATCATCCACCGTGAAATTCACGGCAGCCAATTGATTTACAATTTCCTAAAAATCATTAAGATGCTCTCCAATTGATCCACCTTCCTTAAGCTTTAGATTAACCAGTCTTCTCATAAGAAGAGCTTTATTTGTTGCGGAGTTCTTTGCATAAACCCCTTCCAATTCTTCCATATTGCATAAGCAGATGTTTCATTAGCAACAATATGAAACACTGAATTATCCAAAAAACATCAAATAGACGCAGCAGCCTTCCTATCCAAAGTCTCCCATTTTGCTTCAGATAGATTGCTAGGTTTTCCCCCCATTATGCTCCAGTGGATGATGAAGATCATTAAGATAAAGGAAATCTTCCATCTTTGACTTCCATAATCCCCAATTTCTTCCGTTAAGCTTTTCAATAATTATTTTATCCATATTCAAACCCTCTCCAAAATATTTGTTTAGAAGGCTCTGATACCAATTGTTAGGGTTTCCGCAAGATCCTACACGATTAGATTTTGAAAGAGGGAAGAAGATAACAATAACAAGAAAATTCCACCAAACAAATCTTTATTATTCCATCAATTAATTACAAAGAAAGACCTAAAAATGAGAAGATACCTCAATCCCTAAAAAAACAAAAACAAGTTTTTCTCTCTCAAAAGTACGAATAAATTTATCCCTAATGACATGCTTATATAGAAAAATGGAAAGACTAGATCTATACCCAATTGGGCCCTAAAATATCTCAGAAATAAATACTCCTTAAAACTTGTTCAAAATAAAACTTTCCTTGAAATATCTCAACAAATTCATAAAACTCGGTCAACAGATCCTAAAATCCCACAATTTCCAATATCTCCACTTTAATGTCCATGTGATAAATATCACAAACCATAACACTTACAACGTATAAAACATAATCTCAGTTTCTTACATCCGTTAGAAAGATATTATTTAACAGATTCAAATATTTCTTGTTTCGTCCGATTATGACTTATAACGAATTCTGTATATTCATTTGAATTTTGAAATCGAATTTTTGAACTGCCACTCCATTTCAGGCTCGTTATATAATTAAAATACATTTATACGTTCTAACTTCATCAAAAATAAATTTCTAGTCGTTCATTAAAAATGCGAAAATAAAATTTTAAATTGGTTATGATTTTCCGGGTTGCTACATGAGTCTCTCACCCAAATCGCCCCCTTTCACCAATTAAAGCCAAAGTATTGCCATTGAATCAACTAACTCGCGCTCGAGCATCAACCATCTTCTTCCGTCCATCGCACTGCAGTAGCCCTAAATCGCTTCCATTTTCTCTAAATCGAAGCTACTCGTTGCCGTTGAAGCCGCTCATCTCGAATCGAAGCTTGCACCAACGTCAGACCGCCTACTGACCTTGCTGCGCCAGTTTTAAAGGTGAGTTTCGAATCACGATTATCTTATTTCCAAGTAGTTAATTTAAATAGGTGCTGAATTAAAGTAGTTATTTCTGGGTTAATTATGTTAGTTATTGCACTTCATTTGTTGAACACTAATGATGGGCTAGTGCGTGATTTTGTGTTTCACTGTTGGATATTCGAATTTCATTGTCTGGCGATGTTGTGCGAATTTCCTTAAATGACGAAAATGATTTCATGCTTTAATCCAGAAAGGAATTCTTGCCATTTTATCATCTTGCCAGGGGATGTACACTAGAAATTTGCCAAATAAAATGCTGTTATTTTCTGGAAAACATATTTGAACATAAAGTTTGCTTATACATAAAGGATGACTATGATTTCTGGAAAATTTGGAATCAAATAAAACTGTTTTCTTGCAAAAAGGGAAAAATATGAAATGAACCATGATATATGGAAACACCTCAACTATTGCCATGAGCCTCTTATTTAATTTCCTGGAAAAATTTAAATTATTTTTGGTATAAAATATATGATGATACACATGTGTATTGCATGAAATACATGGGGTTTGGATATTGTGCATAGTAGTATATTGTGTTGGAATCTAAACATATACCTTCTTGGTAACTTAAAAATCTATGAGTTGTATACTGACTTGTTGAATCCTTGGAGTATTTGGGCTGTACTTGTATAATGCACTAATAATACTTATTAACACGCACCTGCTCTATTGGAAGGACACTAATAGTGGTCATTGAGTAGAACGTGATGTATGTTATTCATTCAAACCATGAATTTGTACCAGAATGCATGTGGTTTGACATTCTCCATATCGTTTCATACTGGGTTTTTTTCCTAACCGCACCTTGTATGTATACATTGATTTGTTCATTGTAGTCAAGCCTGTTGATCTGAACTTAAGATCCAGCAACAATCGATTAAATGTTGCAACTGAGAACACATAAGAAATTTTAGAGATTTCAGAGAAGTTATATTTTTATATATATATTTAATGAAATATTATTATTATTATTATTATTATTATTATTTTTACATGTCCTTAAAAGTTTAGCCTCATGCTTTAATGATCCGTCAAAATAGGGAGAATAGACAATAAATAAACATCATTGGGAGTAGATGTATCTAGAACAAAGATTGTAACACTATGTATATAGTAATGCATTAGGAAAAATATAGCAGTAGTACCAGTAAAGCTAGTAGTAAAAACGTATATTTATTGTGCTGAATATTGTAAACGTAAATGCCTTAATTCCCGGTGTTCTATGCCAACATCCAATTTTGAGTCGATAACGTAAGTCTTAAACCATTCAATCACCTGCATTTCCAGCAAGTCTTTCTTCCCTAATTTCTTTGTCGTAGCGGTCATCTATTTCAAGTAGTCATCCTTGATCATTTTGGCATGGTCATCCTGCCTAATGTTTAATTTGAATACGCGTACTGTCTTTTCTTTCCTGAGGAACTCCAAATCACTGTCCACTTGTGTCCTGTCGTTCATGCTGCTATACAACTTTGATTGTAAAATGAAAGGTGCAACTTTTTGAGCACTTGTTCAGTAGCTATGTCATTATGTTTCCTTTGAAATCCCGTCTACTTTTGTAACTTCTTCAAAGACATGCTAGTAGATAGATGTTAGGAAGACCCATGACTTATATATGTTGGTAAGTTTGTAAACATTTTACAGCATCGAACAATTTAAATGAAATTAAAAAGAGGGTTGAATTGTAAAAACTTAATATTATATGTTGGGACCCTGGACCAGATTTGTTAAATTCCTGGAATGCCTTGATTTTTTTTATATGTAGACAATGAGTTCTGACATTTACATGAAGCACGTGTAGTCAAACTAAGTATGAGAATTGTATATGTTACATGCACAAGTATCCTCCCTCTGTGATACATTGGCTGGACCCCAAGCAATTTATACTCAGTTCCTGTTGAGCACTGTTTTTTCTTTAGCACTTATACTTGACCTGCTTACCTATGTTACTCTCGAAAAGCATAAGCATGTCACATGTTTGTATATATGTATCACTTGAATGGCATGGCATCAACTTTCACCCTTTTATAATAGACTGTGCAGTTATCCCCCTCTTGGAACTAAGATATTGGTTTCTTTGTACTCTTTTGTCTTGACTATTTGAAGTACATTATAAATAGCTTCTAGTTGTAGGCGCCAATCATTTCTTGATAGCCAAGTTGTGTATCCTGTTGCATACTCCTTTTTGGCATGTCTTGATCACTAGAAGCTCGATTTTAGTATACGTGTTGGCCTATGTACACATATGTATATATATACCACTATATGTGTATATATATGTCATCGACATATGTATATATTTAAATCCATAGGCTGTCCCGATCTGTTTTGTCCCAGGTTGCTATGATATATTCTGGCAAATTCTCATGAGTTCGATGTACTCAGAATTTAGTGAATTATAGGATTAACTATTTATTTCAGTTTATGTTGAAGTTAATTTACTTGAATTATGATTAATCCAGACTCGAGTGTTTTTATGTTTTTGCATGGAACGCTTGGGTTAGACCCGAGCAGTACAAATTTAAAGATTACAACTTAGGATTTGAAGATTGAAAAAGCTGGGGAATTCCGAAGATGCGCACTCTGAAGTTTCAAAAATAGTAAATATTTTATTGTATTCAAGTTGTTTTAAAATTCCGCTGTATATGGAAAAAATCTTGAATTCAAATTTCTGATTATATACAAAAGTTTTAATTCGCTGTTCACTACCGTGCTATTTATTTGCTCTGTATTTATTCTTATTAAACTCTATAAGCTAAATAATGATCCGTCAGTTTGAACGGTTTAAGTTGGTTTAAATACCAATTTGAAGCGATCAAAAAGGCAGGAAGTTACACTCAGTAAGCCATTCAACTCGACTAATCTCCAATCGGTTTCTAATATCCTTAACTCCATATCTTATATCAACAAAATCTTTCATTTCTATGCTAAGAAAATATCTCTGATTTTATTTGGAAAACATTTCCAAAATACATTTACCTGGATTTTAAATGAACATTGTATAAAACATCGTTATGACCACTCAACCCATTAATCGCTCATTAACTTACCGTATCTCTAACTAATCTTCGCCATCAAACCTTAACTATTCCTTAGTCAATTAGGAAGTCAATCAAGTTGGGGTATAATTACCTCTTAGACCTTAACCGAACAACATTTTTAACTTCGAAATAGACAAAGTTCACAATTTAAATCCTTAACATACATTTTTTATGAAATTCTCGGATTCATTTTACAAATCCACTTCTTTAATCAAAATCTTTTATTATACAATAGCGTTATAATCCTTGCTTCTGAAATATTTAATTTAAAAATATAAATTGTATTCATTAATAAAAATAATAATAAACTGATTTAATAAATAATTAAATCTTTATTTGGAATGAAAAGTAGACAACACTTCCTTGAATTCGATATAATTGATTTTCAACGTATAACTCCCTTTCGAATAAACTTTATTCGATTAACGTTCCGAGCTTCGGAATAAATTATCATCTCAGATTAATTCAATTTTCTAAATTCACCTTTGAATTTATCACTTCCAAATCCTTACCAATTTTCCTTATAACCATTCCAATTTGCATAATGTTTGCATTTAAACCATTATTCACTTAAAATGTGAAAATTATTTCTTTTTAGAAATCTGTACTCGTTATACCAAATCAATCTTTATTTCAATTTATAAATATTATTAAGGTTCAAATTCTATTTATCGAGTAATTTTATATATTCTCATCTATTTTATTTAATAAGTTTATAATTCTATATCGATTTTACATTCGATTATAAGATATCAGTTTCAATTGAAAATAAATTATTTACATATAATTTGTAACACTCCACGTCCGTTAGTGTCACTCACGCAGGAATGCACTAAGTTCTGTGGAGCATTTAGGGTAAAAGATGCAGATAAATTACAAGACAGACAGAAATTAAACAGCGAAAAATAAAACTTTGCTTTATTGATAAAATAGTTTGTACAAAGATTTCTTTACAATATCAGAGTGTCATCTGTCTTACAAAATAAAGAAGCATAAAAATACATTTATATTCCCCAGTTTTAGCAAGAGCTAGCCATAGCATCTGAAAAGAGAATCCAAGCAAAACTTCGATAAATCTTCAAGCTGGAAAAGAGTGACAGTCCAACTTAACCTGAGCTATATTATTCCCTCCTTTACTACCTGGGGGGGGGGGGGACGGAAGAAAAGAAGACGAAAGAAAAACAGAGTCCACTACAACAAAAACACCATATTACAACTTTAATTTTACAACGGTGCATAAAGCACCGTTGTAATAGATCCTTTTTTACAACGGTGGAAAACACACTGTTGTAATAAATGTTTTTTACAACGGTAAAATAATCACTGTTGTAAAGAACATATATATTACCATATCACAACTTTAATTTACAACGGTGCATTAAGCACCGTTGTAATAGATTCTTTTTTACAACGGTGCAATAATCACTGTTGTAAAGAACATATATATTACCATATTACAACTTTAATTTTACAACGGTGCAAAGGCACCGTTGTAATAGATCCTTTTTTACAACCTTGCAAAACGCACTGTTGTAATAAACATATAGATCACAACTTTTCATTTTATTCGTTGTAATTGAGATGCCTAGTGCAAACTTCATGTTTATAATATCTATATTTAATAACTAATTATATTGATACTTAATAATAATAATTAATAATTAACTTAGGAATAAATTATATTTGTCAATTATTATTAAATAATTAATAGTTAATAAGTAATAATTACTATTAATAGTCAATTATTATTAAACAATTACATTTATATTGATTATTTATAATTAATAACTAATAATTACTATTAATACTTAGCAATTAAGAAGAATAATTAAAAAATATCGTTAATATTACATAATTACTATTAAATAGTTAATAATTAAAATATACTAATTAATGCTAATCATGAATAATACATAAGTAACAATAATTAAATTACAATATAAATAAAATTATTAAATAATTAACAACAACAATAGTAATTACTATTAGATAATGATAATGATAAGTAATTAATAATAGTAACTAATAATTAAAAAAAAATTGTTTGAAAATAAATATTAACCAAAGTTGAAAATTAATGTTAAATAATAAAAATATTCAGTAATTAAAATATAATACTAAATAATACCAAATACTCTTAATTTATAATTGATAATGTTGAAAGGTTTACCAAAACCTTTTGTCGAATATGATCCCCTACGGAGGGGGGGTCCGGGGGGGTCCAGTGGGGGTGGCAACCCCCCTAGGTGGGGGTGCGGGGGCAACGCCCCCGCAAACGGGGTTCGACCTGCCCGGTCAGGTCGCGGGGGTCCGGGGGCAGCGCCCCGTCCGAAACGGTACATTTTGTGTACTGTTGAATTTGAATTCAACAGGCAACGGTAATAACTGTTGAATTTTAATAAGTAATAATTAATTAAATACTAATTAAACATTAAAATATAATTCTAAATAATAACAGTAGTATATTTAAATCAATAAATAAAAGATTTTATTCATCCATTGTGTGTCTAAATGAATATTGTTTTTATAAAACCATCCGTATCCGTATCAACGTTTTACGCTTAAATTGAAAATTTAGCTCAAATTCGAATTTCCCTCCGAACCAATACTTTTGTGCCGCGCTTCTTTTCTGGGAAATTCGAATTTCCCTCCGAACCAAACGTTTTACGCTTAATATATCCAGTCAATTCTCGTCCATTCGATTATTTTTTATTGCTTATGTTCGTCCGTCCGATTTTTCCAACTCCCCAGTATTTAATTTTGGTAATTAATAATTAAAACGGTTTTATTAGAAAATTTTACAAAATTATTTTCAGCATCTCTTTTTTCTACCAATTGTAATAGAGGCCTATTAAATATTAGTAATATACTAGTATGTCATATATACATAGGGTATTTAAATGGTATTTATACTTGAAATATATGTTTTGAGAAATTACAAAATTTTGTTTCAATTTAACTTGAATATTTAATTTAAATAAATTTGGTTTAGAATTTGGTTTTAAAAATGTTTATTTGACATGGTATTTGGAATGTAAGTATATACCATATTATTGTGTGTGTGTGTAGTATGAATATATGGTGTACACTTTAGAAAACATATTGATTCACATTTAGCACTTGTTTAAAAAAAATTATTAATAAAAATAATGTTTGATCAATTTTGTTTACATTTGTCCTTATTTGTTGAAACTTGTTTATACTTGTCCCCTTTTCATTTTACTTCGTACAGGTGTTCTAGATGTTTCCACCGTCCTCCCCTTTTTATTACTTTTGCCTTCCCTTCCCTTTCTTATTATATTAGTCGATTCTTTTCCAAATGTTTCCCCAAATCAACAGAAAAAATCGTTTTCTCCAAATCTAAACCCATGGCGGCCGCCTGATGCCACTGCCACCATAGCCGAAGCCAGCACCTACTCCATCGGCCTTCGCTCCTCTTCATCCTCAGACCGTCACCTACCTATGTTCGTCGAACCCTATGCCAAAGATCCTTCCGAAATCTAGGCCGCCGACGACGTTCAGCAACCTCCGACGCCGAGCCACCTCAGATCCTTCCGGGATTTACCGCACCACTACTCCAGATTCTAAGTTGCCTCCGCTGTCACTGCCGCCTGCGGTTCCATCTCTTCGCCGGTTTCAAAGTGAGTATAATCTCACGATTTAATTTGTTCGAGCATGTTAATTTCAATAGGAATTAGAGTTAGATTTGACTTGTTGTTGACTGTAATTTGGGGTTTGTTTGCTGAACTTGTTGCCACCGTAATACATCATTTTGCTGGCGTCATTGCTTCACTTAATTTGGACCGAACAGGAACACGAATGACAGCCGAATCAGCCCTGTTTTTACATTGCTCCCTACAGTGCGTTCATAGTATTGAGTTTGCATGGAGTATTGTCTAGCAACTCACTGTTTTGGGTTGCATTGAAACCTACATTTTTACCTTGTTCTTTGACGCCGCCCAGTTTACCGATTTTGTCGTTGCCTGTGTTGCCTATTCACGAGTATGTAACGCTATAGGTGTTGTGTTAGTGGATAACTGTTACCTGAGACATGGGTAGGCATGTTTAGTTATACACATATATTAGTGTTTCCCTTTTTAAATATGTTTTGCTAAAAATTATTGCATCGTCTCCTACTTGATTTTGGTCGTTTGGGTCCGCATTAGGCCACCGTATTGATATTTGCAAATTTCAATAGTAAGGGAAATTTTAACATGAACACTAACGGCGTTATACAAAAATTACTTAAACCTGAATGTTTTGTTTAACTCCTTACACTAGGTATAGCATGTGTCTCTATCTGCTTGTGAACAAATGTTTGGACCTTTGCTGAAAAAGCCTTTGCTTACTTATGTGACACCTCACTGTGACTTGTATTATTAATGTGAAGTTTTAAAAGCTATTAAACTTTAATTTTCTTTCTGCCTTTGTCCTTGTCCAGTAAATTTGGTCTGAACATCAACACTGGTTTGTGTTCTCCCACGTTTGGCAATGAGCGGAAACATATAAAAAGAAATATTCATAGTTCGCATGCGTTGTCAGAACCAACATGTAAATAGAAGTCCAATTCAGGAAAAACAATTGTGAATAACAATATTTCTATGTAAGTAAAGAATTGCCGATCATTATGCATCTAGCCATACTAATAGCAACATAGAGACAGGAGGCAAAAGATATCACTGCACTTCATTACTTTTCACACAACATTTAACATTTTATTCATATTAAAATATGAATGGCAGATGTATATGTCTTATTGAAATTTGCAGGCTATTTTGAAGACAAGTGGTCATTGCTTAACATGGATATACATGTGGTTCATCGCTTAAAACTTCTTTTTTTCATGTGTATCATAGCATGTGGAAGATCACCGTATGTACTCATTAAATTATATGCACCATGGTGATCCAAAAATCTGGTATGGAGTTCCATGCAGTTATGCTTGTAAATTCGAGCAAGTCATGAGAAAACATCTACCCAAACTTTTTAAAGAGCAGTCTACTTTACTGCATGACTTGGTAAGAATTTTTTTTTGCACTCCCCTTCTTGTTATTGATTGTTTATGTTAGAAATAGAAATAGTCATATTCTTCTTCATTAGCAATTCACCACATGATTTGTTTGTTGGTGTATACTTTTGTTCGTAATTATCAGGTTACGCAGCTATCACCATCAATTTTGAAATCTGAAGGAGTTCTTGTTTATCGGGCAATACAAAAATCAGGAGAATTTGGTCACTCTGCGAAATGCCTGCTTGGAACGTGCGCAAGAAAACCAGAATTTGATGATTGGAATAGAGAGATGTTGGCAGTCAAAAATCATCTTTGATTGATGCCACTAATCTTATGTACCTTGTTGAAGTGTTGCACTGTATGTATTGTGTTTTGTAAGCGTATTATGTAAAAAAAATGATGAGAGTTTGAAAATATTAATAAATTGTTTTGGTTCATGTTTTAAGTTTGTTTGATATCTTAAGTTTTGAAGATAATATGTTTGAAATGAGTTCTTTTGTCAGTAATATGTATATAATTTGTGGATATATTACAATTGTAAAATAATAATTATAATATATGACAACGGTTATAAAAAGTTGTAAAAATTATAACAACAACGGTGCATAATAGTTGTTACAACGGTGGAAAAAAGTTGTAAAATATACATTTCACAACGGTGCCGCAACTGTGCAAAAAAGTTGTAAAAGTTTCTAGTCTATTACAACTTCTTAAGAGACGACGGTGGCTCCACCGTTGTAAAAACTTTTTACAACGTTTTTGCACCGTTGTAATATGGTATATTTGTTGTAGTGGTCAGACATAAAGCCTGAGTAAGTTCAGTAACTTCTAGCATATGAACATGGAAAAACAGCATGACATGAATTAACTGAATACAAGATAACACCATGATGATGGGGTTGGCAAGATTAGACAAGATATGCTAAGCTAAGATAACCTGGATATGCGCTAATACTTTCGCCGCTTCGCTATTTCCTCGTTATACTGGTTTCTATATCTCTGCACCACCTAACTAGTGTCCCAACTAGTAATGATAACGTGATCCCAATCCCTGTATTTTCCATCGCCTTCAGGCATCCATTTATTTATTTGTTACCTAGATTTAATCTAGGGTTTTCTACCAAGTGCCTTCTAGATTCAACTAGAGTTTACGCTGTCTGCTAAACGCTTCTTGGATTCAGGGTTTATACCCCCTAGTCCAATCGATGCCCCCAAGTCTAGGAGACACTACCTAGAGTGGTATATGTTCCTATACTTCCCCACGCATGTATCGCGAATCGTTATCACTTGTCTAGATGCACATGTCCTGTAATGTGCAGTCCGAGTCCTGTGTCAGGGCAAGTCAAGGAATACAGAACTCGGTCAGGAGCTTTCAGATATCTGCCGATGCAGATACTAAGGTCTGTTTTTATTTCAGTGGCTATGGTCCTACTTGACCCCTCCCTCAACTAATGAAAGGAACACCTTGAAAAATGAGAACTATACGCCGGCCCCGGTGCCCCTACTATCCTATGGCCATCCTCACCCATAACTAGATAGCAAGTATATGGTCTTTTGGAGTTCTCCTCCTTTCCGCTTCACGTATCTCAATTGACTGAAGATGGATGGTAGACGACGAGTTGCTATCACAAGGCTACCGTTTCCTCGCCGAATCACGCCGGTCCATCCTAGTCTTTAGGTTGCCATATATTGCAACCAAGGCATACCCCTGGTTCTTCTATGCAGACCTTAACCTCTGTGAGCCCAGGAGGATCATCTGCAGCCTCACAGAGGGATACCAAGAGTACCCTCACGTCCCCTCGAAGCCTCGGGCTTCGCAACCCAATTCATTGGAGCCTCCTTTTTACTCAGACGGACATTCGCTCCTACCCGTATTATACTAAGAATTACTACTAAGATTTACTTAGTTTCCAGAATCGTTGTTTTCTTAACTAAGGTTTACTACTTAGTTCTCTTTCCCGTTAATTTGGATTGGTTAAGTGTCATTAGTCAATTCAAGCCAACTTAACCTTCTTCATTCATCCTGTTATACTGGTTAAGTGTTATCGGTAATTCATGTTGACTTAACCCCACCACAACCAAGTTATATTGGTTAAGTATTTCTTATTACTTAACCCTACCCATTCACCCTGTATTGGTTAAGTGTTCCTTTTTAACCTAACCTTGCCCGTCTGTTTTAACTAACATGTTATTAATGGTTAAGTATTATCCCTTCATGTTTAGACTTAACCCTATTCTTTTATCACAATCTAATGGTTAAGTGTTCATGTTTACTTAACCCTACGGTCTAGCACAACTAACATATCAAATTGGCTAAGTGTATTAAACTTTACTTAACCCCAACCTCTAGTCTAGTTAACATGTAAATTTGGCTAAGTGTATTAGCTTTACTTAACCCCTATAAGTCTCGTTTTTCTACCTTGAGTTTGGTTAAGTGTCTCTATGGACTTAGCCCTCCCATTTTAGCTTAACTGTGTTAAGTGGGTTAAGTGTTCCTATGGACTTAGCCCTCCCATTCTAGCTTAACTGTATGGCCCTAACCCCACCCACCAGTCTGCTTATCATGTTGAATTGGTTAAGTGTCTTAGTGAACTTAACCCTACCCATTTCTTGTTCTAGCTTTAATTAAATAGACTAAAGCCACGACCACTCACATTAGACAGGTATTGTTGCGACTACTGGATGTGCCGGTTGGTTCCGGGCAGGTTTATATCGCAACCCAGTCTAACCTCGGGCTAGGCATATTCGTGTTTTCTAAGTTCAAAGGGTTTCAATTTATTTTCAAATCAAGTTTTGAAAGTAACCATCCCGTTCGTCGGATCAGTTAGGGATAGCCAGGGAGAGCAGGAAACTTGTATTTTCCAAACCCAAGCCTAGACACTATCCTCTCTGTCACCCTAGAACTTTCTGGTGTGTCATTAAAAGAGATGTCGTTAACAAACCTTTAATTTGTCTAAATTAACATTTCCTCGTTTAGGACAAATTCTATAAGTAAATTGATCCTAATTCACTTATTTCCTAATTACTCTTTTAATGTAAATTGTCTATATTTATTTATATGGCCCATTTTCCCCTCTATATCATATTTATGCCTTTTGGTATGTAAACTATACCAAATTAAGTGTCACTAACTATGATTTTGCTAAACTTGACAATTACCCCCAATTATGGCCAATTTCACATTTATGCCAATATACTTACCGTGCCAAACTAGCTAATCCAATTCCGATTCAGCATTCTAATTCTAGACTTATTACTCTAGTTCACTATTCATGTAAATGCTAGATTTATACGTCAATATTAGATTCAAATTACACATCTTATAGTTCATGTCAAATTTATCCAATTTGCATTTCTATGAACATGCCATAATACAAGTTCCCAATTTATGCCAATTTCCAAGTTAAACTACGTTTTTGGTAAATTTCATATTTTGCCCAAACCGCATTCCCATCGTTCGTATAATCGTGATTCAGTCTAGATTATAAACAAAGCTAGGTTCGTAGAAAATAGGGAATGAACCAAAGATGCTATGCAAAAGATAGACATACTAACTGGCATAAAAAGGGTTGAATAACGACGTCGGTTCAAGAACATGGGTAGACCTAACTAAATAGGTAAATTCCCAAGGTCTAAAACCAAGAATAGACAGAATGGAGACATAGGTTCAAGAACATGGGTAGACCTAACTTAATAGGTAAATTCCCAAGGTCTAAAACCAAAGATAACCAAGAATAGGCAGAATAGATGATCGGGTTTAGACCCAATTTCATAGTCACAAAACTTAAGCAACACTTTCCTAGTCATGAATCACAGGTGTTAAATCATAGATGTCCTTGTTATGTCATAGGCAATAGTTTATATTTCCTAATCAAAGGCATAGTCACAGACACAGTCATAGGCAATGTTCATAGTCATAGGCAATGTCCATAGTCATAGGCAATGTTCATAGTCGTAGGCAAATGTTCATAGTCATAGGCATATGATTTTAAGGTCCATAGTTTCATAGTCACGGTCTTATTTGTCCTCGAATCATAACAGTTCTTAATTAGGTTCAAGAGTATAAGCACTGATTCGAATAGAGAGAGAGAGATTTGGCATATTCTTTTATTCCTCTAATTTCATGTCACGAACAGAGAAAAACGTTCAAAACTAGAAATAACTGACTTACAGAGATTTAGATTAGAAAAGAAAGATGGCATTGCTATGATTCATAGAAAATCAGTCGTTGAAGTCGTTTGAACCTTCTCTTGAATCCTAGCTTGAAGCTCTTCTTCTTGAAAGTCTTTGAGCAGCGTCTCCTCGTCTTGATTTATTTTATATATATTATCCTATTTATTATTTAATTAAGAGGAGGAGAAGAAGCCATGTTTACTAAGAATCTTTGCAGCATAAGGGTAGAGAAGAATTGTGAATAGAGAAGGAGACTAGGGCTGTTTATATAGTGTTAGGCGGGCGAATCTGGTCAGAGTGGCGTCTAGATACAGAAGAACGAACTAGGTGCAGAAAACTGGAAAAAGCAGGGGGGTCAACCCTCAGGTCGACTACCCAGTCGACCTGGGTGACCCAGGTCGACTACCCAGTCGACCTGGGTGCCCATGTCGACTACCCATTCGACCTGGGTGCCCTGGGGTGGGAATTTTCCCGCCCAGCCAAATCTGGGTCTGTTTTGAATTTCGAATTCGCTTTTCTGACCTGTTCTGAAATTTGAACTTCGCTGAATCTTCCAGAGGCCATATCTCCCTCATACGGACTCCGATTTACGCAAACTTGGACTCGTTTTCATGCAGAATTCCAAGACGAACGCACTGGCGCAGCCCGTTTCCCTTGATTTTGAATTTAACTTTTAATTCTGCCTTGATTTGTGAATCTTAGTGTTGCAGAATTACGGGGTGTTACATAATTCGACATAATCGAATTCAAACTATAAATCCTAGGGATTTAATTTAATTCTATTCACATTTCGAACATAGAAATAAATTTCATCGTTTTCTTTTTAAGCGATTTCCAATTTCACTTTTAAATTCATTTTTGTGTTTCGATTCCCATCTTTATTCAATGGTAATTATTTTACTTTATTTATAAACATCGTTTACCAATTAACTACTTGCTTTATTATTAAAAACAAGTTATTATATTCTAGCCCATTCGAAATTCAATTTTTATTTTAGAAAAATAGAATTTTCTATAAAATCTCAAAATCTCTTCTTATAATATTTACAAACATAACAAAATCTATCACATAATATTTAACATGCCATATATCACAATATATGAAAACAAACAGTAAATTTTTTTAGGAATCCAGTTGGATACCTCCAACCTGTTTCTTTGCATTCATAGATGTTAACACGTAAATAACATGAATTTCATTTCAATATGAGATATCATAATAAATAGAATCAATATTTGACAAATGGTATATATATATAACTATATCTATAATGTGACGACCCGTATTTTTGGTCAATTTAATATTTAATTTTTTTTATCTATTTTGATGAATTTTAAAATATAAATGCAGATTTTAGACTCGATAAAATTTGAAAATAATTTTTAAATTTTGTTTATGTTTTATTTAACTCAAAACATAGTCAGTAATTTTTTCAAAATCAATTTAAAAGTTAAGATTTTGAAAATCGATATGTTAAAGCTATTTTGTTGACTTGTAAAATGACATTTCTAAGGCAGTCTCGGAATTCGATAAAACCACTTTTAGTGGATCTAGAATATCGAAATATGTTAGGATTTAAATTTTTAGGTTAAACTGAATTAATTTGTGAGTGCACGATATATAAAAGTATGTTGAAAATTCAGTCGGTTTTCGATTTAAGTTAAAAATAAGGCGATTTTTAAAATGGCTCAGAATTCGGTGAGACTTGGTGCGTTGGAAGTAGGACCAATAGGAAATAAACATTTTAGTTGTTGTAGGACCAGAAAGAAGTTTAAGTAGTATAATTAATTCGATATATTAAATAAACATTTTAGCACTAATTTACTTAACCAATAGGAGATAGAAAACACATTGTACTCAATGACAAGTGTCATTAGCTCTTTAACTAGTCATTCTAAGGAACTAAAGGCTTAAGTTTTATTTTTATTTATTTTTAATTTCCATTTCCTAAAACCTAAGCTCCATTTCGCCATCTCCCTCCCATTAAGACCCCACGTTGCTGTCCTCCTCCACTACCACTACCTCCTCCACCTGCCACTGACTTCCCTGGTCCGCCTCCAACCATCTCATCGGTGTGGGGCCCATCCAACAGTTGAAAACCCCTTGCTCCGTTTAATTTCCATAAAGCTTCCTCCTTTAAATCCTTAGCCACGTATTAGCTCCTCCTACCTCCTCCTATGAGCCCCACCTTGCCACGTCAACACCCATAGCCCCTCCACTTTGTGCATCCACCTCTGTCTAGTCCATGCCGCAAGCCCTATAGGTCCCCCTCAAGCCTCAATAAAAATTTCAACTTTACTTCCTAGACTTCAAGTGTGAGTGATTTTCAGTGCATTCAAGTGTTTGTTGGTAAGTTTGAGTGGAAAAGGTATGATCTTTGAGTCCGTAGCAAGCTTGCAAGGTCATATTGTGAAGTATCTTGGAATTAGGATGGCTGGGTGAGAACTTTTCGCTCAAATTATGTAGTTTGTGTAGTTAAAATCATAAATATGTTGCTAAGTGTTTGGTTTGATATGTGATTAAATTGGAATTGACTTATGAAATAATTTGGTAGTTGAATTAAGTTTATTAACAAATTAAAACATTATTATGATATTTGTGAGAGCTACTTAACTTTAATTAGTTAATTAGACAGTTAAAAGTAGTTTATATATTAGATAAACTATGAAATGTTTGGATGATAAGTGTTTGAATTGGTGATGAATCATGACATGAATTATGATATGAAATTGGGATAATTAACATGTTGATATGATGTTAGAAATGTTTGTGATATTTGATATTGGGTTAAACACCCATTTCCAAGTCAAACGACATGTTTATATTCACCTATTTAAGTGATATTGACTTGGGTGAATAATAGTTAGAAATGAATAAGTTATGATGGATTGGTTGAATTTGTGGTTCATTACTAAATTATTAACTGTCATTTATTGGTTGAAAACCCCACATGGGCTTTCGGATGACAATTAGCTCACTCGTCTCCCAAGTTTGTAGATAAGTCACATGGATCGTGATATAAACCCCACATGGGCTTTGGGACGATAATTTTACACATTTCCCATGTGTGTAGATAATAATCACTAGTATTGGATGAAAACCCCACACGGGTATTGGGATGATATTTAACTTACACTAATCCCAATTGTGTAGTTTGTATGTTAGTCGGTTGATTGACAGACCTATATAAGCGTTAATAAATTATTTAAGGCTTATACGGGTGAAGTTGCACTCTAGATGTGATTTGGATGTTTAATAGTTGTTTACTACTATTATTGGATACACATGATGTATGAAAATCCTTAAAAATTGATTTATATGAAAATTGGTTGATATTTCATTCCAATTTAGGATAAAACTGAATAATTTAATAATATGATATTTGATGAAAATCAGAGTTTGATTTTAATGTCTGATTTTGGATGGACATGAATATATTAAAATTTCGATGAATTTCCAAACTGCAGGGAATGATTTCAAAATAAATTTCACCTATTTATGGCATTTCATAGTTTTTGATTTGAAATGAATAGTAACTTATGAAAATGAAGTTCTGTTTGGCTATGTAGCAGAAATTTTAAAATAATTTTATTTTCGAAAGTTTCTTGTTTATTTTTGTAACGGCTGTCAGGAAAGTTCAAGCTTAAAATAATGAGTTTTGAAAAATAATATTATTTTAATGATTAATATAATATTAAAATTGACTTAATGTTGAAATATGTGATTTTGACGAGAAACGACAAAAACAGAATTTCTAATATTGATTATATACTTTTATATAATTTATAAAATATTTTGGAAAATGTTTTGATTTATTTTTAATTATAAATCGATTCGGGCTTGAATGGGACTTGTCGCGCAGCGATAGTTCGCGAATGTCAACCCGTAACTTCGAATTGGCGTACCGAGAAATCCGACCGTCGGATTCTCCTGAAATTGGAAGCGTTGGGTCCGTAGTGAAATGAGCTTTCACATAAAATAATAAATTTTGAAATCTAATGGTATGATTTTTGAATAAATCCAAATCTGTTTTGGAAATGATCGCTATTGATGTAGTTCGGTGGTCGAAATTGGAAACCGACTATAAGGGACTTAATAAAATTATTAAAAATATGAATAAATTATGTTAAATCATAATAAATGATTTGAAAAGATTTTGTAGGGAATACTCCAAGTTTGAAAAGATTAAAGACATTTTTATCTTAATGAACTAGTTAACAACTAGAATAAAGAACCAAAAGGAATATGCGATGATTCCTGAGAGTACAATCTAGTATCACCCGTGAGATCTAATTGGAAATTATTCCATTAGGCGAGCGGTGGGAAGAACCGAAAGGACATCGGATATTCGACTAAGTTTAAATGATGTTTTTAGAAGTTAAATAATCCAATGGTTTTAAATTAACATAATGGATTGTAAATGGTTTTCAAATAACCAGAGTTTTCCAACATATGAGTTGGACTGAATTTTAGTGGAAACAAATTAAAAAAATACATCCTCCAATGGTTTAATTAATGGCGTCTATTCTATGAATATTCTGCTCTTTCGTCACGTATTTCTCTGCTTAACTCTCCTCTACTCCTTACTTCTCCTCCCTATTCTGTGCCCTAACCCTTGATCTGGGATGACGTCGTGCCTACTTTCGGGAGCATATGTTATCGCTGGACCGTTTCTCCGGCCTTGCCCAAGCTTCGATACTATTGCGAAGGCGTTATTAGCTGTGGTTTCTTGCCCTATGTCCCTGGTTCTTACTGGGGATTTCTCTATTGAAGTGCGACTCTTCGAGTTAGCTTCCTTAGTAGATCTGCTGCGACACCGCTTCCTTGTCGTCCATGGTCTTTTTCAGGAACTTTCCCCTTTGTTCATGTCGTTGGTGGGTTCACTGGCTCATCGTGAGCCTTCTCACCCGTATGATGTTGTTGTTGCTCCTCTATGTGGTCCTGAGGTGGATAGAGGCAAGGGGTAGTTGATCACCCCCTTTCTCCCTCATCTGAGCTTTAGGACCACGTCGGCTGCTCCTATTATGGCTGTCCATGGCTTTATTGTGGGCTCGATGGCATGCGGCAGTGTCTTCGGGCCGAGTTTTGGCAAAGTTACTGATGCTAACTGGAAAAGGGGTGAGGATTTCATCACCTCATCCGATTCCTGTCCAGATCTGGCCGTGTTTCAATCGGAGGCAAATGGCATTGGTGTGCAGGTGGCTTCCCATCGTTGTAAGACACGTTGGTTAGAGAAGGCCTGTTCACTGAGATCGGCTGATGACGTTTTTGGTGCTTGTCCGTCGGTGATAGCTCTGCCTTAGGTAGTCGGTGCTCAGCCTCCCCCTCTAATTGTCACCTCCAATTTTTTCATGGTCTTAGGGGGAGATGATCCACCTTCTGTTTAGGTTGTTGTTCTGGTCTCTGCTTGTGCAACGTTTGAGGTTCCGGTCTCTGCAGCTACAACGTCGGTTTCTTCTTGTTCATTTGGCACTTCCGTTAACCGATTGTGGTTGCATGGAGCGATGGCATCGGCTCTCTCAGGCTAAGCTTCATCGACAGCCAGAGGTGCGTTCTCTTGGTGAGGCCACGAAGCTAGGCTCTGCCCCCTTCGGTGTGGCTAGTGCATTCGCAACCCCTTCTATGTTATCGGATGTTGGCTCTAGCGTTAGCACTCTGATTGTTTTTGGCAATAGAAGCATCATCCTCGATGCTTCAATTGCCGCCGAGGTATCGTTTTTCCACTCTACTTTTTGCGGTGATTTCTACGTGGCTGTGGCTCTCCCCTATGTCCCATCGTGGCTAGTACCCCCGTTGTATCTTTCCCTGTACGGGGAGGTGCTACTCCACTTGTCATTGTTGTATCTGATTACTTTTGTTGCTTAGGCCTTGCTATTGCTTTAGTTGGTTCTCTCCCGGTCTATGATCTCCTTTTTGCTGATTCTTGTGTGTGTTTGAGCATTTCCGCACAATGGTGTGTGCCCCCCAGTACTGCTGCTTACCTTAGGGTCTTATGCGGTACGAGTCATGTGTGTGTTGGCTTGCGAGTGTGTGTTTTCTGCTGCTTTGTCTCGCTTCTGGTCATTAGTTTTATGGTTTTTTTGTCCTCGGATGACATGTGTCGCTTTAGCCTTGCTATTTACATTTGCGCATGAAAGATGTTTTTTGTTTCCTCTTTCTGCTTTTGTGGGTTGTTTCTTTCTTCTTGCGGTTTTGCGTCGTGGACCTCTAGGGGATTTTTTGCGTGTTGGCTGTTGGGTATGCTGGGTTGGATGCTTTTGTTCTTCCATCGGTCTATGGGCTTTTTGCTGGCTTGTCTCGATAGGGAACACAGTAGGATTTCCAGTAGTCTATGTGTGTTCGTAGCGTCGGTTGCTTGTCCATCTGTTTGTCGGTTTTCTATTGTCTCTTGGGGGTGCTCTAGGTTAGGCGTGTGTAGCGACCATCGAGTCAGATCTTCTTTGGCTGACTACATGTACCCCTACTGCACCGCCCCCTTTGTCGTGTGTCCCTGTTTCGGTTTCCTTGGGTTGGAGCGTATTTTTGGTCGAGATTGGTTTGTCGGACTCACATTTGTGCCTTTTAGCCCATTCAGTCAATCTCATGACAGAGTGGCATCGGTACGAGTTCTCATAGCAACTAGTGTTGTCTCTTCTGAGCACCTCCACGTCCCTCTTTTTATCTTTGTCTTCTTCTCCCATCGATTCCTCTTTCCCCTCTGCCTCCCCTAGCAACTTGTGTTCCTCTTCTTCGACCACTAAGTTCTCTCCCCCTCGTAGCTCCTTGCATCTTCTTAGTAAGGCCGAGATAGCAATCATTAATGATTTCTTATCTTGCCTTACTAAGAACTTGTACCCTGCAAGGCATAGTTTAGCTGTATCTTCTTGTGTCCCCACCTCTAGTCACGTTAGAGTTTTAGCTGCTTCTGTTGCATCCTCGATTAGTTCGTCTTCTCGACCTTTGCGCCGCATTCCTCGTTAGGTCTCTCCCACCCCTCGCACCATTCGCACATGCTTTATAGCGGCATCCGAGCAGATCATTAGATCTACTTGTCATACCCTTTACCATATCTGAGTCTTTTCTCTGACGGTGTTTCCTCTTTTGGCCTTTCCTCGATGGTGAATTTCCTCTTCTGTAATGTTAGGGGTATTGGCAATGATGAGTCTGTAGCGAGACTCAAACGCATTATCAAGAAGCATTCTGTCTATTTAGTTGCACTGTTGGAACCTATGATGGGTCCGAACGTACTTACCTCTACGGTTTTGTCGCTTGGCTTTAGTGGTGCGTTAGTCAACGTTGCTGACATGATTTGGATCTTATTGTCCGAAGGACTTGTCGTTCAGCCTTTTCACGATTCGGAACAATTGCTTTCAGTTGTTTGTTCGTATAGGCCTTTCTCATCGTCCTTTTTATTTTCTGCAGTATACGCTAAGTGTGATAGGTTCGATATTAGGCCGTGACTTTAACGTTTTCGCCAGCTAAGCAGAAAAACGTGGAGGGATTACCATAATCCGTCTTGTGATAGCAGATTTCAATGCTTTCATTATCAGCTCGGGTCTGTCTGAAGTTTCCTTCCTCGGATCGGCTTTCACTTGGTGTAACAACCAAGAAGGCCTTAACCGGATCCTCTCTAGGCTTGATAGAATTTTTGCATCAGAAGGATGGTTCAGCCTCCCATTCTCATACTCCATCTCCCACCTTCATCGTACCTTTTTCGACCATGCCCCGATGTTGCTCAACTACGCACCTCTTTCTCTCTTAGGCCCGTCCACCTTCCGGTTCCAAAGTATGTTGCATTCACATCACTCATTTCACAGTCTTGTGGAAGATTCCTGGACCTCCCCCTCAAGCGGTCCCCCCTGTGTTTTGTTTTCTCGCAAGCTGAAGCAACTTAAGACATGTCCGAAGTCGTGGAATCTGCATGTTTTCAAGAATATTTTCGATGCGTTAGAGCGGCTGAGGGAACACTTGTTCTTGCAAAGGCAGCTTTTGATGAGGATCCTTCTGCTGCCAACAAGGAGGCCTGGCCGGTAGCCCAACTTTCCTTCTCGTCAGAGCTTCGAATTAAACGAGACCGTTTGCACCAGAAAGCCAGGATCAAGTGGGTTGTTGAAGGTGATACGAACTCCAGCTTCTTTCACTCTTCCATCCGAAAGAAGAATAGACTTCTTTCCATTCGCCAAATCCTCCGTCCTGATTTACCCTTGGTTACTACTCTTGTAGAAGTCAAAGATACTATTATGTCCCATTTCCAATCTTTCCTTAGCGCATCTTCGGTGTCCATTTCTGATCCGTCCCTTCTTGCCTTCATTCCGCGCCTGATCCTTCCGTCGGATGATTCTGACCTTGCCGCTCCTCCTACCTTAAACGAAATGCGTGCATGCGTATTTAGTCTAAGCAAGGATAGTGCGGCCGGGCCGGATGGATTCAACATGACTTTCTACAGAAGTGTGCGGCCTGTTATTCAGGCAGACTTCTATCTAGCCATTCAGTCTTTCTTCTCGAGGGAAGAACTCCCTAAGGGGTGGACTTCCACGAACCTCGTACTTGTCCCAAAATGTGACCTCCCTACCGTGTGCGGATTTCAGACCAATCAGCTTATGTAATTTATCTAACAGTCATATCTAAGTATCTGACCTCTAGGTTAGCCCCGTTTCTTAAGCGCCTTATCTCCTCTTCGCAGGCTGTGTTTGTAAAAGGACGGTTAATCACTAATAACATCCTTTTAGCCTAGGAGCTTATCTTCCAGATCGATAGGAAAATTCGCGGTTCCAATGTGGTTGTCAAGCTTGATATGGCTAAAGCTTATGATCGCATGTCATGGTTCTTCATCATTAGGATTCTTAGGGCTTTCGGTTTCCTGGAACCCCTAATTGAGGTTGTATGGAGACTCATTTCTAACTGCTGGTTCTCCATTCTCATCAACGGATCAGCCACCCGTTTCTTCAAATCCGGTAGAGGACTTCGTCAAGGAGACCCTCTCTCCTCTATCTTGTTTGTTCTTGCCGCGAAGGCATTTTTTCGGGGCTTGCACTCCCTTATGATAGCTGGGAAAATCCACCGCTTCGGTACCTTAGTGGATGTCCCCTGATTTCTTCCTTATTCTTTGCTAATGACATTATCATTTTTACTAATGGCAGTCGTCGCTCAGTTAGTAGGCTTTTGAGCCTTATTCGGCAGTATGAGAGTTGCTCAGGACAACTCGTTAACTCTTCTAAGAGCTACTTCATTTCCACGAAAGACCTTTCTAGTGTTAGGTCTTCCTGGATCGAAATAACGACTGGCTTTAAAGTGGCAGCTCTTCTGCTTCCTTATCTAGGTATTGTACTATATCGCGCCAGGAAGCTCAATGCCATTTTTGACCCCCTAACTGACAAAGTAAGGGAAAAGATTCTTCTGTGGAATGCTACTCTTCTTTCTCAGGCCGGTAGGCTTGTTCTTATTACGTCTATTCTAGATTCCATGGGATCCCTCATCTTTTCCGCCATGACTCCGACCGCTTCTTTCTTCCGTACGTATCGCTCCTTGGCCTCGTCCTTTTTTTGGGGATCCAAGGAGAATGCGTCTCGCCATCACTGGATCTCTTGGAGCACCATTTGTCGTCCTAAAGATAAAGGTGGCCTTGGCATCCGAAACCCTTAGGACATCTGAACGGCCTTTGCTTGCAAGCTTTGGGCGAGGTTTGGAGCGAGCAACTCCCTTTGGGCTACATTCCTCCATGCCAAGTACCATCGACTGGAAAGTACGAATTACACCAGCGTCCCGTCCTATGCTAGTGAGATGTGGAAACAGATGCAATCCGTGAAGGCCTTATCAGATGCTCATGGGGGTGGTACCTCATGGGACACCAAACCTTTTTCGTTAGCGGCAGCGTGGAAGTCCGCTAGGACTCCCACATTTAGGCGGCCCCTAATTTCTCTCATCTGGAATGTGCGCATTCCACCTTAAGGTCTCTATATTTATGTGGAAAACCTTGCATAATGGTTTTACCCATATATGAGAATCTTCAGCGTATCGGCATCCCATTCGTCTCCAGGTGCAGGTAGCACCGAATCTGGTTTCCATTTGTTATTTTCTGGAGATTGTGTCAGGTCTGTCCAGAATTACTTTGGGAATCTGATGGGTTGCCAAAGAAATGCCAGCTCGTTTGAAGATCTCCTCGGCTTCTGGTAGTCTAGGATCTCCGCCAAGTGCTTTCATGGGATTCTTTGTCGTTTGATTCCCTGTTTGATCTGCTGGCATGTCTGGTGCTCGCGGAACAAGGCAGTATTCGAAGAAGTAGCTATAAACCCTCCGGCTATTATCCAGAAGGTTAGGAATGATGTATTCCTAGCTTTTCGGGGTAGGCCGTTCAGGGGTGTTATCGGCTCCCACTCTAGGAGTTTGGCGGTTGCCTTCAATGTTTCAGGGCGGTCTGCCAATCTTAGAGCTAGTATTAGTTGATTGTTTGGTTTTTTGCTGGATAATGGTTACAATTTTTTTGTTATGGAGGCTTTTTCTATTGCCTTCTGACCCCCTTTTTCCCCTTCCCCGCACCCCTACCCGGTGTTTGACGACGGTTTCTAGTTGTGCAAGTTTAGGTTTTCAGGTTGTTGATCATTGTTGATGGATGCTGGTTGTTGCTTTTCTATTTCTTTACTAGCAGGTTATCTGGATGCTTCACTACTTGTGTTAGGAGCTAGGTGATATCTTCCTTTTCCTATTATAGAGGGTACTTGGAGCAGGTCGTTTCCTTTGAGTGGTCCTTCAGGTTATGCATGGTTTCCTTCACCGCTAGACGAAGACCATCGACCTTTCATTCAGTATTGATCATTCGCTGGGGCCTTTGGAGTCTTCTCTCTTAGCTTCTATTGTATTTCGTAGATTGTTTTGGGTAATTTTATTCCACTGTTTTTCCCTTTATTTAGTTTCCTATGTTCGTGTGTGTGCACGGTTTCTGCATTGGTGGAAACCGTTTTTGTGAGCCGTTGGAGAATGGCTCGATTCTCCTTTTTGGTATATTATCTTTCTTTTAAAAAAATTGAATGGAAATTATCTCCGGATATTTCGATATTGGATTCGTAATTATACGAATATTGTTGAGGAATCCGGAAGATACAGATATCGTTATTCCAATACGGTATCTATTGGTTTCAGAATTTGGTAATGAATATAAGTCGATATGTTTTCTATTCAAAGCTTTATATTTAATTTCAAATTAGATTTTGGGTTTGTTGTGAGTGGTTTCTTTAATAACACCATTCTTAAACCCAGTTGAGAATGCAATTTATGGAATAAATCTTTTAATTATGATCTGGCGGAGTTTTCTAATTTAATAAATTAAACTAGAATTAAATGGAAGTTGATTTTGGGTTTATCGTGAATGATGTTTTAAACAACATTTGTTCTTCAACCCAGTTAAAGGCATGATTAATTTCCAAAGGTTGAATAATCATTAACTAATGATTTTTTAGAATTAAAACTAAGTTAGATTTTCAATGAATCTTTAATTAAATTTGAAATGTAAAGAGGGTAATTTAAATTTATCGTAAACCGATGGGTGTTAGATATGGAGTACCACCAGTTTTGCTCCATGAGGTAAATAGATTGGGATTGGGGATAGTGATATATACTATTATCGTTTGTGTAAGATCTGTTTACCCCGATAGGGTTTATAAACCTTGAAGCATGAAAGATATTATAACATCTTTTCAATGATTTCCCAAGAAAGATTTAAACGATAAGTTTAAATGATATAAATCTTTGATAAGATTTATGGGGTTAATTCCCAATATAAAGAATTTGCATAAAAGAATATTTTAGATTGGAATGAGATTGTGTGTTATCTTTATATATATCACTTGATTTTAAAGATGCATGAATTATTCAGAAAGACCGGGTTTAACCCATTCTGAATAAATGTTATGACGATTAAATGTTGTTGATATGAAGATGGTGGTTGAAGACCGGAGATCTTCACATCGTTTGGACTATTGCCGATGTCTCGATTGGGCTGTACACCCATGACGAGGTTATAAGTGTTGGTCATACAGACGTACTTGGAGATCGACCGGACATGCGAGGATCTCTCTCCTGTATTTGATATATGGGACAAGGAATAAGGTGCTTTCGGTTTCGTTCGAACCCAGAAAGGACTAGCAAATGGATTGTGTGCCTGTTACTTAATGTTGTATTAATTGATCTCTACTGAATATTTATCTGTTTGGTAGAGGAGAACTTATTCTCTTTTCTTAACACCCTTCTCTTAGATGTACGAGCTCAGAGGTTATATATTGGTGGACATCAGTTATGTGGTATGAAATGACAATGTGACATGCTGAGATGCATGGATCAAAGCTTTTGTTGAAAATAATAGCTTTGTGGATGATGATCAAAGCATGGATAATATAGTGTGGCTTTGTGTTGAGACTTGACTTAGTTAAGCTTCACTCCCCTGTATGAGCAAAAAATGGGATGAAGGACCGTAGAAAGAACAAGCGTTTCTTTCTAGCTAGAAGTGTTGCCATGGTATGGAGCCCATGTAGTTTACTTGTGTGGATGTTGGAATCGAGGGTCCTTGGATATGGCCGCACAAGGCCATGATGGTCGATGTACTGAGCAAGATGTCCAATACGACCGGGAAACGTACTGTTCAGGCAAGGCTAATCAGTGACGTACTACTAACAGGCCCTGCCGCTCCAAAGGGATGCATTGTTCCCTAGGACATTCTGCTAGAGATGTTCCAAAGTTCAGATGAGGAAGGATCCCTTGCCTTGGCTCATGATGGAAACCCAATTTCCAATATGAACCTTGTGTTTTCAGTTGTAAACCTATATGGCGACATAATTAGATGGGGTATTATGCCGTCTAAGATTGATACATTTATTTTCGAAATTATTTTCTACACTATGCACTAGTAATAATAAAAGAGAAATTTCGCGTACCAAGCATGTTTTCCTATTATAACGTAAAACTCTAATCTCCGACTTGCGTTTGCATTGTGTGATGGGATCTGGGCCTTATAACAACTTCATTTTTCAAAAAGCATTACGAGTTTTATTTTATGGTATTCATGTGGAGGAAACCCGTTCCATATCATATGGCGTGGTCCTTTGATTTACCCAACTTTAAAATAAAGTTTTTTAAATAACCATTTTTTAGTTCTCGCACCAGTCCCACGACTGACCTGGAGTTTATAGTTTTTCCCTTTTAGGTGCCCATATTTTCCACACGGACAGCTAGTAGTTTTGATTTTTCAGATATTCTTTCTCACAGATCATGGATTATGGCTGGAGCTGTTCTCTATATTATTTTATGATCTTCCGTTGTGTTATTTGTTATATTCTGCTGTGCATTATATCTATTTATTTATATTTTCGTTGTATTATAATTTATTATTTATTCTCTGATTTGTTTTCCGCTATATATTATATCATTTGTTTCATGTTCTGATATTCTTGTACTCTGATGTAAAATTGTTGTAATAGCAATGAAAAGTTCTCCTGTACTCTGTTTTGATGTACCTTATTCTCGTAACGATACGCCTTTGAGGACGTTACGGGCGGGCTGAACACCGGCTTGCGGCGGGATCAATTTTGGGTCATTACAGTTTGGTATCAGAGCTTTGGTTTATTCAATGCTTTGAGAATACAAAGCATTTGAACAATACGAAAGAACTCATCAGAGGAAGGATTAGTAATATCCTATAAATGAATCCTCATTGAAGATAGGGTCAGCAGTATCCTAGAATGGGTTATTTATTAGAGATGGGGTTAGTAATGCCCTAGAATGAGTTGAGGGTTATATGTTTATAAGAAGCGTATTTGTGATTATTATATATAGAATCTGATTTTGAAATTATACTTTTGGTATATGAAAAGTTTATGTTATGATAACAGATATGATTTAAAAGTTAATCAATTAATTGGCTATTTGATGTGATGTTTGATTGCTTGTTTAATAACTTAAGATGTCTAATTAAGATAAGTAAACGGAATTTTTGGCAATTTTGGATAGTCGATAAATTCTGACACACCTTAAATTAAACTTATCAAGGAAGTGTATTTACGATTTTGGACAGTGAATATACATGAAACCATGAGCTATTTTTACTTGAAAGAGTTAGTTAAAACTTATGTTCTAATTTGACATTCTTTATTTCAAATCGTAGAGAGGTCAGCATATGCCTATCAAACAGTACGTGGCTCTTTTTGTTCGATCCTCATCTTCTTCATCTAGTAGTAGTTAATCCAATTGTTTGAGTGACAGTTCTTCAGTCCCACCATCCAAAGATAGCTTTGATAGTATTTCTAATCATGGGAGTGATTGAAGTTATATGTCTGATGCCACTTCTGTCTATAGACCACTTATGGGCATGAATACAGATTATGATTCCAGTTCTGAGGATTCCTCCATGGACTTTTACTCTAATGAGTCTGAGGATTCTGGATATTATGATGATTGGATGTTGTAGGACAGCGATGGGTTTATATTAGATGAGTATGTCTATGCAGTTATGGGAGATCTGGTTCCCGTGCCTCTCCAGTAGTTGTTGATCAGCCACCTCCCATATTACAGATTATTCCGGATTATATTGATGAGGTTGTCTCTGATATTATTTCTCATGATGCTGGTTCTGGTTTACCCGTACTGCCACAGCCTGAGCTAGATGCGCTCATTTGGCAGGAGAAGATGCTAGTGCCTGAGGTCGACGCTATTATGGATGACCTAGCTTAGTATATGGAGCTAGAAGAGCCACCTTCTTGGGATTTAGCTCCTAAGTTGCAGGATCCCGTTGAGCCTCTAGTTGCTCTAGTGTTTCCTGATATAGTCGAGCCATAGCTTGCTCCTGCACTACTTGAGCCTGAGGATTTACAGATGAAGGATATAGTCGGGCCATAGTTCGAGCTACCAAATGAGATTGAGATAGATGAGGCATGTTACGATGCTTTCATAGAGGATGAGGAGGAGCCCGATGATTTCTGGGACGAGGAGGAGATAACTCAGGACTAGGTTGATGAGCCTATGGATATAGATGGCGAGTTTTCCCAAGAGCCGGAGGAGTTAACATTGTTTGGACCATCAATTCACAACTCCAGTGATGAGTAGTGGGTTGATAGCTGTTAGTTTGTGTATATGATGTATATGAAAGCCATGTTTTAGTGTGATCTTGGCACCGGTTGTACATTTTGGATATGATATTTTAGGCATAGTCAGATGCATATACGTGGCCTATACCTTAAGTGGCGCTACAAGGGAGAGAGCAGTGTCAGAGACACTTTCCCTATATTTAATATGTTATGACTACGATATAGTTGATCTTATGGTTGTGATTTGACTTGATGATATATGATACTTTTTATTTAGAATGTTTCATTATTGTTCTAGTATTTCTTTTTGTTTCTCTTCTTTGCTTTGTACCTTTTCGGGAATTTTTTTATGTGGAGGAGAATGTGACGACCCATATTTTTGGTCAATTTAAAATTTGGATTTTTATCTATTTTGATGAATTTTTAAATATAAATGTTGATTTTAGTTTGAAAATAATTTTTAAATTTGTTTTATGTTCCATTTAACCGAAAACAGGGTCAGTAATTTTTTTTTGAAGTCAATTTAAAAGTTAAGATTTTGAAAATCGATATTTTAAAGCTATTTTGATGACCTGTAAAATGACCATTTTTAGACAATCTCGAAATCCAACGAAACCACTTTTACTGGATTTGAAATATCAAAATATGTCAGGATTTTAAATTTTGTGACAATCGGAGTTAATTTGTGAGTGTACGATAAATAAACGTATGTATAAAATTCAGTTAGTTTTCGATTTGAGTTAAAAATAAGGCGATTTTTCAAATGAACTCAGAATTTGACGAGACTTAGTTCGTTGGAAGTGTAATTCCATAACGTAGCCAGATCTCAATTTCGTAATTTTTGGACTTAGTGTGTTGTCGTAGGACCATAAAGAAATTTGAGTAGTAAAATTAATTCGAGAGACTAAATAAACATTTTATCACTAACTTCTGTAACCAATAGAAATAGAAAACACACTGTACTCAATGGAAAGTGTCATTAGCTCCTTAAGCTAGTCATTCCAATGTACTTAAGGCTTAAGTTTTATTTTAATTTATTTTAATTTCCATTTCCGAAAATCTAAGCTCCATTTCACCATCTCCCACCCCTTAAGACCCCACACAGTCGTCCTCCTCTACCTGCCACCGCCTTCTTCACCTAGCGTCAACTCCCATGGTCCCTCTCCAGCTATCTTACTAACGTGGGATCCTTTCAACAGCCCAAAACCCCTTGCTCCCATTAATTTCCATAAAGCTTCCTCGTTTGAACCCTTAGCCATGTACTAGCTCCTCCTATGAGCCCCACCTTGCCCCGTCAACACCCATAGCCCGTCCACCATGCACCACCACCTCTATCCAGTCCATGCGCCAAGGCCTATTGGTCTCCCTCAAGCCTTAAACTCAATAAAAAATAATCCAACTTTACTTCTTAGACTTCAAATGTGAGTGATTTTCAGTGCATTCGAGCATTTGTTGGTGAGTTTGAGTGGAAAAGGTATGATCTTTGAGTCCGTAGCAAGCTTGCAAGGTCATATTACGAAGTATCTTGGTGTTAGGATGGCTGGGGTGAGAACTTTTCACTAAAATTATGTAGTTTGTGTAGTTAAAATCACAAATATGTTGCTAAGTGTTTGGGTTGATATGTGATTAAATTGGAATTGACTTGTGAAATAATTTGGTAGTTGAATTAAGTTTATTAACAAATTAAAACATTATTATGATATTTATGAGAGCTATTCAACTTTAATTAGTTAATTAGACAGTTAAAAGTAGTTTATATGTTAGTTAAACTATGAAATGTTTGGATGATAAGTGTTTGAATTGGTGATGAATCATGACATGAATTGTGATATGAAATTGGGATAATTAACATGTTGATATGATGTTAGAAATGTTTATGGCAGTTGATACTAGGTTAAACACCCATTTACAAGTCAAACGACATGTTTATATTCACTTATTTAAGTGATATTGACTTGGGTGAATAATAGCCAGAAATAAATAAGTTATGATGGATTGGTTGAATTTGTGGTTGATTTGGATTGATTAAATAAATTATTAACTGTCATTTATTGGCTGAATACCCCACACGGGCTTTCGGATGACAATTAGCCCACACGTTTCCCAATTGGGTAGATAAGTTACATGGATCATGATATAAACCCCACACGGGTTTTGGGATAATAATTTTACACATCTCCCATTTGAGTACATAATAATCACCAGTATTGGATGAAAACCACACACGGGTATTGGGATGATATTTGACTTACACTAATTCCAAATGTGTATTTTGTATGTCAATCGGTTGATTGACAGACCTATATAAGCGTAAATAAATTATTTAAGGCTTATACAGGTGTTGTTGCACTCTGGATGTGATTTGGATGTTTAATAGTTGTTTACAACTATTATTGGATACACATGATGTATGAGAACCATTATAAATTGATTTATATGGAAATTGGTTGAGATTTCATTCCAATTTAGGATAAAACTGAATATTTTAATAATATGGTATTTGATGAAAAATCAAAGTTTGATTTTAACATCCGATTTTGGATGGATACCAAGTTATTAAATTTTCGATGAATTTTCGTAATGGTCGGGAACGATTTTGAAATAAATTTCACCTACTTATGGCATATCACAGTTTTTGATTTGAAATGAATAGTAACTTATGAAAATGAAGTTCGGTTAGACTATGTAGCAAACGTTTTAAAAGAAACTTATTTTCGAAAGTTTCTTGTTTATTTTTGTAACGACTATCAGGAAATTCTAGCATAAAATAATGAGTTTTGAGAAATAATATTATTTTAATGATTAAAATAATATTAAAATTGGCTTAATGCTGAAATATGTGATTTTGATGAGAAACGATGGAAACAAAATTTCTAATATTGATTATATATATTTTATAAAAAAAATTGGGAAACGTTTCAATTTATTATTAATTATAAATCGATTTGGGCTTGAATAGGACTTGTCGCGCAGCAACAGTTCGCGAACGTTAACCCGTAACTTCGAATTGGCGTACCGAGAGATTCGACCGTCGGATTCTCCTGAAATTGGAAGCGTTGGGGGCATAGTGAAATGATCTTTCACATAAAATAAGAAATTTTGAAATCTATTGGTATTTTTTTGAATAAATCCAAATCTGTTTTGGAAATGATCGCTATGGATGTAGTTCGATGGTCGAAATTGGAAATCGACTGTAAGAGCCTTAATAAAATTATTAAAAATATGAATAAATTATGTTAAATCATAATAAATGATTTGAAAATATTTTGGAGGTAATACTCCAAGTTTGAAAAGATAAAAGATATTTTAATCTTAATAAAATTAGTTAACAAATAGAACAAAGAACCAAAAGGAATATGCGATGATTCCAGAGAGTACAGTCTAGTATCACCTGTGAGATTTAATTGGAAATTATTCCATTAAGGCGAGTGGTGAGAAGAACCGAAAGGACATCAGATATTCGACTAAGATCAAATGATATTTTCAGAAGCTAAATAATCCAATGGTTTTAAATTAACATATTGGATTGTAAATGGTTTTCGTATATCCAGAGTTTTCCAATGTATGAATTAGATTGAATTTGAATGGAAATTATCCTCGGATATTTCGATATAGGATTCCGTAACTATACAGATATTGTTGAGGAATCTGGAAGATATAGATATCGTTATTCCAATACAGTATATATTGGTTTCAGAATTTGGTATTGAATATAAGTCGATATGTTTTCTATTCAAAGCCTTATAATTAATATCAAATTAGATTTTGGGTTTGTTGTTACTGGTGTCTTTAATAACACTGTTCTTAAACCCAGATGAGAAAGGAATTTATGGAACAAATTTTTTAATTAAGATTTGGCAGAGTTTTCTAATTTAATAAATTAAATTGGAATTAAGTGGAAGTTGATTTTAGGTTTATCGTGAACGATGTTTTAAATAACATTTGTTCTTCAACCCAATTAAAGGCAGGATTAATTTCCAAAGGTTGAATAATCATTAACTAATGACTTTTCAGAATTAAAACTAAGTTAGAGTTTTAATGAATCTTTAATTAGATTTGAAATTGAAAGAGTGTAATTTGAATTTATCATAATCTGATGGGTGTTAGATATGGAGTACCACCAGTTTTACTCCATGGGGTAAATAGATTGGTATTGGGGATAAGGATATGTAATATTATCGTTTGTATAAGATCCGTTTATCCCGATAAGGTTTATAAACCTTGAAGCGTGAAAGATATTATAACATCTTTTGAATGTTTTCCCAAAAAAGATTTAAACGATAAGTTTAAATGATATAAATCTTTGATAAGGTTTATGGGTTAATTCCCAATATAAAGAATATTTGCATAAATGAATATTTTGGATTGGAATGTGATTGTATATTATCTTTATATATCATTTGATTTTAAAGAAGCGCGAGTTATTTGGAAAGACCGTGTTTAACCCATTCTGAATAAATGTTACGACGATTAAATTTTAAAGATAAGAAGATGGTGGTTGAAGACCGTAGATTTCACATCGTTTGGGCTATTGTCGATGTCTCGATTGGGGCGAAATCCCAAGACGAGGTTATAAGTGGTGGTTATCCATACATACTTGGAGATCGACCGGATATGCGAGGATCTCTCTCCTGTATTTGATATATGGGACAAGGAATAAGGTGCTTTCGGTTTCGTTCGAACCTAGAAAGGACTAGCAAATGGATTGTGTGCCTGTTACTTAAAGTTGTATTAATTGATCTCTACTGAATATTTATCTGTTTGGTAGAGGAGAACTTATTCTCTTAGCTTAACACCCTTCTCTGAGATGTACGAGCTTAGAGGTTTTATATTGGTGGACATCAGTTATATGGTATGAATTGACAATGTGGCATGCTGAGCTGCAAGAATAAAAGCTTTCGTTTAAAAGCAGAGCTTTGTGGATGATGATCAAAGCATGGCTGATATTGCGTAGCTTTGTGTTGAGACGTGGCTTCGTTAAGCTTCACTCCCCGGTATGAGCCAAAAACAAGATGAAGGACCGTACAGAGGACATGCGTTTTCTTTCTAGCTAGAAGTGTTGTCATGGTATGAAGCCCAGGTAGTTTACTTATGCGGATGTTGGAATCGAGGGCCCTTGGATGTTGCCGCACAAGGCCATGATGGTCGACGTAATGACCAAGAGGTCCAATACGACAGGGAAACATATTGTTCAGGCAATGCAAATCAGCGACGTACTGCTGACCGGTCCTGCCGCTCCAAAGGGATGCTTTGCTCCCTAGGACATTTAGCTAGAGATATTCCAAAGTTTGGATGAGGAAGGATCCCTTGCCTCGGCTCATGATGGAAACGCAATTTCCAATATGAACCTTGCATTTTCAGTTGTAAACCTATATGGTGACATAATAGGATGGGGTATTATGCCGTCTAAGACTGATACATTTATTTTCGAAATTGTTTTCTGCACTATGCACTAATAATAATAAAAGAAAAATTTCGCGTACCAAGCATGTTTGCTTATTATAAGGTAATACTCTATCCTCCGACTTGTGTTTGCGTTGTGTGATGGGATCTGGGTCTTGTAATAACTTCGTTTTTCAAAAAGCATTACGAGTTTTATTTAATGGTATTCAAGTGGAGGAAACCCGTTCCGTATCATATGGCATGGTCCCGTGATTACCCAACTTTTAAATAACCGTTTTTTATTTCTTACACCAGTCCCATGACTGACCTGGAGTTTATTGTTTTTCCCTTAAACTTTGGGAACCCATATTTTCCACACGAGAAGCCAGTAGTTTTGGTTTTTGAGATATTCTTTCTCAGAGATCCTGGATTATGGCTGGAGCTGTTATCTAGATTATTTTATGATCTTCCGGTGTGATAGTTGTTATGTTCCGCTGTGCAATGTATCTATTTATTTATATTTCCGTTGTATTGTAGTGTATTTCTGTTCTTTGATTTGTTTTCCGTTGTGTATTATTTCATTTGTTTCATGCTCTGATATTCTTGTACTCTGATGTAAAATTGCTATAATAGCAATGAAAAGTTCTCTTGTGCGCTGTTCTGATGTGCCTTATTCTCGTAACGATATGCCTTTGAGGATGTTATGGGCGGGGTGAACATCGGCTTGAGGCGGGGTTGAATTTTGGGTCGTTACAGTTTGGTATTAGAGCTTTGGTTTATTCAATGCTTTGAGAATACTTAGCATTAGAAAATTACAAAAGAACTCATCAAAGGTAGGATTAGTAATATCCTATAAATGAATCCTCATCAGAGATAGGGTCAGCAGTATCCTAGAATGAGTGACTCATTAGAGATGGGGTTAGTAATTCCCGAAAATGAGTTGGGAGTTATATGTTTATAAGAAGCGTATTTGTGATTATTATATGTGTATAATCTGATTTTGAAAGTATACTTTTGGTATATGAAAAGTTTATGTTATGATAACATATATGGTTTAAAAGTTTAATAATTAATTGGCTGTTTGATGTGATGTTTGATGTGATGTTTAATAACTTAAGATGTCTGATTAAGATAAGTCAACAGAATTTTTGGCGATTTTGGACAGTCACTAAATTCTAACACACCTTAAGTTAAACTTATAAAGGAAGTGTATTCACGGTTTTGGACAGTGAATATACATGAAACCATTAGTTGTTTTTACTTGAAAGAGTTAGTTAAAACTTATGTTCTAATTTGAAATTCTTTATTTCAAATCGTAGACAGGTCAACATATGCCCATCAAACAGTATGTGGCTCAGTTTGTTTAGTCCTCATCTTCTTCATTAAGTAGTATTTCATCTAGTAGTTCGAATGAGAGTTCTTCAATCCCACCATCTATAGGTAGCATTGATAGTATTTCTAGTCATGGGAGTGATAGAAGTTATATGTTCGATGCCACTTCTGCCGATGGACCACTTATGGGCATGAATACAGAATCCGATTCCAGTTCTGAGGATGCCTCTATGGACTTGTACGGTTATGAGTCTAAGAATTCCGGATATTATGATGATTGGATGTTGCAGGACAGCGATGGGTTCATATTAGATGAGTATGGCCACACAGTTATGGGAGATCTGGTTCCCGTGCCTCCACCAATAGTTGTGGAACAGCCACCTCCTGTATTACAGATTATTCCAGATTATGTTCATGAGGTTGTCCCTGATATTGTTTTTCATGATGCTGGTCCTAGTTTACCCGTACTGCCACAGCCTGAGCTAGATGCGCTCATTTGGCAGGAGAAGATGCTAGTGCGTGAGGTCGATGCTATTATGGATGACCTAACTTAGTATATGGAGCCAGCAGAGCCACCTGCTTGGGATATAGCTCCAGAGTTACAGGATCCTATTGAGCTTCCAGTTGCTCCAATGTTTCCTGATGCAGTCGCGCCATAGCTTGCTCCTGCACTACTTGAGCCTGAGGATTTACAAATGGAGGATATAGTCGGGCGACAGTTCGAGCTACCATATGAGATTGATATAGATGAGGCAGACTACGATGTTGGCATGGAGCATGATGAGGAACCCGATGATTTTTGGGCTGAGGAGGAGATAGCTCCGAACTAGGTTGACGAACCTATGGTCATAGGTGGCGAGTTTGCCCAGGAGTCGGAGGAGTTGAGATTGTTTGGACTATCAGTTCACAGCTCCAGTGATGAGTAGTGGGTTGATAGCTGTTAGTTTGTATATACGATGTATATGTAGAAAGTCATGTTTTAGTGTGATCTTGGCACCGGTTGTACATTTTGGATATGATATTTTGAGCATAGTCAGATGCATATACATGGCCTATACCTTAAGTGGCGCTAAACACTAGGGTATATGTTATGTCTATGATATAGTTGATCTTATGGTTGTGATTTGACTTGACGATATATGATACTTTTTATTTAGAATGTTTCAGGATTGTTTTAGTATTTCTTTTTATTTTTCTTCTTTGCTTCATTCCTTTTCGGGGACGAAATTTTTTTAAGTGGGGGAGATTGTGACGACTCATATTTTTGGTCAGTTTAAAATTTGAATTTTTATCTATTTTGATGAATTTTTAAATATAAATGCTGATTTTGGACTTGAAAAAATTTGAAAATAATTTTTAAATTTGTTTTATGTTCTATTTTACTCAAAACAGGGTCAATGTAACGTCCTGTATTTTTGGCAGTCGAATATTTAATATATTTTATTATTTTAAATATTGATTTTGTATTTTTTATAGATTTATAAAATATAATTTGTTTATATAACAAAGCTAAAACGTATAATTTATATATAATTATAGAACGAACTCAAAACGGCGCGGTAGTTTGTAATTTACGATTTAAACTTCAATTGAATATACAGAATCCGTTTTAAGTCGGAATTCTGTGAAACAAGAAATGTTTGAATCGATTTGATTATGATTTCCTAATGTGAGAGGAAAATGTAGATTCCATATTATAGATTGTTAGTTATGTCCAGTTTAAATTTTCAATTAGTCGCTATGGAATTCGTTAATAAACGATATCATTTATTTAATAAATATAATAGAAATTTTTATATATCTTTGAATATCGTTAATTCAGGATTTTTAATATTGAGTTTAAAATCTATATTAGTTGGTTTTTAAGTAGTACAAGATTTTGTTTGGAAATAAACGATAATAATTTATTATTATTTAAATAGAATTGTTTTAGATTTAATTATAATTTATATAAGTCTTAGAAATAACTTTCTTTTCAAACAACCTTTGTTTTTGACAAAACAAATTTTATTGGAATACATATGGCTAATTATTACTAGATTTCCAGTTTAGATCCATCCGTGCGTGCAATTTATGGTTGAACCGATAAATTAAAATAACACAGTTGTGCAAACAAAATCGGTTTTTGGCGAAATTAACTTCATTGGGACAAGAACGTTGAAACGAAGCAGTGTGTCCATTTCCATTATCTTTGGAGCTCGTGTGTGGCGGTATGTATATGAAACAGTTAGCGGTAAACAACGGTTGATGGTGAAATAAAATTTATTGTATAAAAACCAACAAATGAAATAAAAATATAGCATAACTTTACAACCAAGAAATGAAGCATATGTCACTATTCTATCAAACACAGCTACCTATCCTCTATTTTTTTAGCCTAGCTAAATTCACGCATAAGTAACTATCTATTTTCTTTTGCCTTTACATGCAAGTCTTCATCAAATACACCGCTACTCTATGAAATATAAGTACCTACATACACTAGCTACCCACCTATTAACATGTAAACTCACTTTCCTATGATTTAATGTAAACTAGCTCATTTTTGTAAAACTTCCTACCTAAGGAATTAATTACACACATGCAACTATGTGTGCTCAAGTCATCTGAGTCCTATGCTTTCAAATCAAAACAAGAGCCCTGTTGTATTCAGCCTACCCTATTTAAATCAATACAACATATGAAAAGAAAACACATGGCTACAAACCCCCTTTCTTCTAGCTACAACTACGCTACCCTACAACCCAACGCCACAACATATCCTTGAATTAAAAACTCACACAGCTAGCCATCTTCTCCCACTCTATCTGCCTTGTATGTTCTAATCTTCCAGCTACCCTATGTGAGGAGCAATCGCACAACTACCCCATGGACAGAACAAGAGATTGATCCTATATTTACATTGGTTCGCCTATAAATATGCCATTCTTTAGTTTGTTTTGCAACCACTTTTATCTATGCCACTTCGTTCAAAAGATTCCCTTCTTCTTCTATTATCCTTTTTCAGAAATATCGAACCTGAGTTTTATGTATATATAAAACGTGTGAGCTCCACGCTTGGAAACAAGATCCAAACTCCATTTTGAGAAACAACAAAAGCCTCAATCATTTCGAACTCGATGAGTGCGGTTCTCGTGAGACCTTCGCATGCCTGTGATGGAGAGCAAACAGTTGGACGGCGGAGACTGGAACTGGTGGAAGGTGGGGACGTCAGGCATGGCAGTGATGCATCGGTGTCTGTGAGAAAGTATATGCGTGTGGGGTAGAGAGAAAATATATATAACATTGGGCATATTTACGAGAAGGAGATGGGTTTAGGGGTTAAACGGGGTGGGCGGTATGTAATGGGAGTTGTTTGAAAACCAAAACGTGGTGATGTCGTTCAGTGAAGAGGATGTCGTAGGAGAGAGAGAGAGGACCAGTCAGGGGATAAGTGGGGGCGGTGCAGAGGCAAGAAGATGGTTGCATGAAAAATGTAAGCTTGCGTGGAAGAACATGAAGTGGTAGAGAAAAACCTTAGAGCCGATGATCAATTGGAAGATGCACAATAACTAGTTGAGGAAGATAAATGGATGACGTGGCCATGTTTTTGAATGCCTAAGTAAGTTTTAATATGGGCTAATTCTTTTAATATGCAAATATATATAAATTTGTATATAACGTGAATAGTATATATCATGCCAAAACATTAAACAATATTATAACTTAGGATATTCTTTTTTTAACGTGTAACAAAAATAGGAAATTTAGTTAATAAAACATTATTTAAGTTTTTAAAATATTACTTCAAAACTAGTGAACAACGAATAATTATAACTGTGTGTCGCGCTCATATATGAACAGAAACGGATAAAACAAGGAAGAACCCTATCAATGGGCGTAATATTATGGAAATGGATCAGATGGAGTTAAACGAAGCTAGAAGCTTGTGAAGAAAGCCGTTTTGACGGCAAATGGAATCGAAATGAGTTTACTCACTCAGTTTTTATTCGAATTATATTTTATTTAAGTCGGATCTGATATTCGTGTGCTATGGTTGTTTGCTGAATAATATTGTCTGAACTGATTAAATTAAACGTTCATTTAATTTAATTTAGACCAAATCATTATTTCTAACGATTGTAACTAATTGAGGTAACTTACCATGTTGGTCATGTTTATAAAAATATAAATGTATAAAATTTATAGTTGGATGCTTGAATTACAGTTATTAGTTGATTATTGAATTTATATCTATATATAGAATTGAATAATATTATTTAAGGTAACATATTTGGATGCAGGTAAAAACAGGTTGGAGGAATCCAATTGGATTCCTCACATATATTAAATATTATTTATTTTCATATTATCATTATATGAACTGTTCTGATTGGATGATTGATTTATTTGTTGATCATTGACTGGAAATTCGACGTTTGTTTTGTTTTAACCAATAAGCAGTATTGGTTGAGTAATTGGCAACACATGGCCTATAAATCAATCGATTTATAAATATTAATTCACCATCAGGTGAATCGACATGAATGAAGTTATAAAATTTATTTTATAACGGAAGACAGATTTTAAATCTATATATTTGAATAAAAGTTTACGAAAAGGAAATAAATATTTATTATTTAAGTTTATAAGAAATTATTTAATGATTTTATAAAGCAAATTTCTTATGTTAGCAAGATTTATAAGCGAGTGAGCCGAATTTGATGTAACTGTTAAGAGTTGGGTAAATTATTTCTAGGAAACAATTAAGTGAAATTATTTGAATTAATTATATTTTTTTATTAATTTAAAAAGAAGAATTGATTGGAATTAGTTAACGAACTAATCACGTTTGGAGTTGAGTAAGTCAACTGTTTTAACTGGGATTGATTATTAAATTAGTTTTTAATTAATTAATATAATGAAATGATTTAACAAATATTTGGTTAATTACTATTAAAAATTTAAAAAGGAACTTAATATTTATTTTAGTAAATGAGGAAGTAAATTATTAATTTAATTAATAATTTATGTAAGCATTTCTTAAATAAAATTCATTTAAGTAAATAAACGATTTTGAAAGGGAATATGGTTAAGTTTGAAAGAGAGTATGGATAGGATTTATATTAAATCATATTTTTATAAACAAAGTCAAAAAGGGAGTTTTTAAGCAAATACGATTGTTTAAGAGGAATGATACATAGTATTTGAATTAAGTAAAAGGAAGTCAAGATAAGAAGGCGTAATATTGAACCTGAGTTAATAAATAAGGTTTATAAAGGGTGCGAGGATAAATCATGGATTTTAAGTTGATATTCCTTAATAATGAGATAAAGTGAAGTGAATGGATTACTGGAACAAGATTTTCAAAGCGGAAAATGGTTTAAAAGAAAACATTTTGCAGATTCGAATGGAGTTAAGGAAATTAGAAACTAACTATAGATTAGTTGAGTTGAACGACTTCTTGAGTATCGATATGATGTTGGTTTCGGCCTTCGGGGTTGATATTTAGGAAGTTGTTCTCTAACTGGATTTTGGTTAGGGACTAATGAATATTGAAGTAACGAGAATAGAAAGAGATTCTGAGAATATAATGAGATTTTCAAGATTTAAGAAATTAACGAAATATGTTTGAATATGTTTATTTAAAAGGGGAAGTGTTAATCGCTGTTTTCGAATGAAACAAAAGAGATTTCGTAACGATGTTTTAAGTGAAATCTGTTTAAAACCGAAGTCAGGAATATATATATATATATATATATGATGTAATCCTTATGTATTTAAGTTAGTTTTGAAAATATTCTTATAATATATAATAAGAAGTAAATATGGTATTTTAAAATATTCAAAGATTAAGGAGCTAATTAGTTTTAATTAAAAAGGCAAAGTGATGCTGAGTAATGAACCGGTGAACTCATTTTATTTTCATGGTTGGATGGATGTTATTTGATAGTTAAATAACCGACAATTAAATCTTACCTATACGATTGTTTGTACGAAAAGACCGGGATTGAATTTATATCCGAAAACCATTCCGAACAAGCAAATACGAAATTGTCGAAGATGCTGATTAAAGATGGAGCAATTAAAGACTATGGATCTTCATAAGCGGAAGGGATACTTGATAAATTTCTCTAGTTTGCAACCAGAGGGTTTCGATGGTAATTAGGTCGTGGTTGAAATCTATGGATTACAAGGACTACTCGCTGTTAATCCATAGGGTAATTCAAGGATGCAGTAGGAGGTGCCTTTGGTTTGTCCAGTCCTAGGACAACTTGTATGGACGAATGTCTGACGGAGTATTTCCAAAGGGGTCACGTAAGTTCATTTCTTCAAACGTATTTCTGTTGGCAGCAGAGAAGACACCTTCTCTTAGCTTGACCCCAGAACATTTTATAGACGTCAATTAGTGATTTTCTAGCGGGTCTGACAATGTGGCATTCAAAGTGAATGGTGGTGTGCTATCTTGAAAAGGTATTTCAAACCTCAAGCCTCTAGAACTGGGAAATGACAAAAAATCGGACAGGCAACATGGCTAAGTGAGTCGCTGAAACACCCTGCCTTCGTTAAGATCACTCACAAAGGGAATGCCTTAACTTTGGTGGAGCATTATATGAAAAAAACGGATAATTTACAAGACAGATATGTATATAAGCAGCGGAACAAAAACAAATTTTATTTCAAACATGGTTCATAACAAAACATTACAGCAAACTGTTTCAAACCAACTTCCAAATCACTACATCAAAATCTCTGTCTTGATTATTACATAAAGAAGCATAAAACACAATAAAACTGCATAAATCCCAAAGTAGTAGTGTGTCCAAAGCCATAGCCAAAGATACGAAGTTCCAAGCTATACATCACAGTGTCTTCAAGCTTGGAAAGATGAATGGTCCAAATTAAGCTGAGTTATTCCCTCCTTGGCTACCTGAGGAGGGGGGGGGGGACGGAAGAAAAGAGAGCGAAAGAAAACGGGTCAGACAGAAGTCTGAGTAAGTCTAGTGATTTTTTAGTGTGTGAATAAGGAAAAGGTCATGATAGGAATAAACTAAAAATAGGACAGTACTAGAATAGCAAACTAACATAAAACTATATAAGGCAGGATAAACCGAATATACATCGCACCCATGTCTAATTCTCTGCACCTACTTATACTTGTCCAACTAGCACCACGTGTTCATGGTGAAATGATCTCCTTATATCGATCGGATCCTACTCGCATGCATTAATCACATGTGTCATTCGACCCTCGCTTGACCGTAGATACCTGTGCTGGTCCCACCATAGGATGTATCAAATCCTATAATGGCAACCCGACACGATTCAAGATGCACAGTGTATGACTACTGGTGTCCAATGCCTACTTCTTCCCTCCGGAGTACGTGCACGCCCGTACTCCGTCGGAACCTACACTGACGCACCACTCGCCGACGTTTTGACCGCTTACAATTCAGCCCAGTAATCGTGCCCCACCCTGCCTAGTTCAGGGTTCCATGATACATCTATGTGGGTTACTGCTGAAATGGGTCCCCGTTACTAGGGTTTTCTATCTAACATGTTAAATTGGTTAAGTGTCCTAACCCCACCCGTCAGTTTAGTTAACATGTTGAATTGGTTAAGTGTTTCCTTAATTGACTTAACCGTACCAATCTTGACTTAGCTTTATTAAAGCACCAACCACTCACATTAGACACGTAATGTTGTGGTCATTGGATGTGCCGGTCGGTTGGCAGTTTTACACCACAACTCAGTCTAACCTCGGGTCCTTTTTGGGCTCAATGCACTAACCACCTACATTAGACAGGTATTGTTGTTCTCACTAGATGTGTCGGTTGGTTCCGGGCAGTTTTACACCACAACTCAATCTAACCCAGGGTCATATTCGTTTTTTCTAAATTTACATATTTATCCTTTTACGCTTATATATTAATTTGTCACCAATTTATTGTCATGGCCCACTTTCCTTCTAAATCAAATTCATAATTTTTGGTATGTAAATTATACCATTTCAATGCCATACCATTTACATGGTTATGAGCCAAATATGTCAATTACATGTAGTTTCATGTTTTCCCCCAATGTTACCCCCATTGTACGTTCGCAAAGTTTCATAGAATGTTAGGCTCGACATTTTAGCCTAACATATAAACTAAAAGGGGAAAAAGAGGAACTTGCAAATTTCCAACATCATACAAAAATATGGATCTCACTATAGATGTGTCACATGAACTTGGCACAATATACTTTTAATAATGAACTTGCACACTAGATCTATGCAACATGAATCATAAAATAATAGTTTTACATAGAACTAGCAAAACTTAATTAGACATGTAGCGGTGAACTTGCATAGGGGTTGAATCATGCTAACATAGATCTAACATAAAGGCATATGGATCTAACATAAAAGAATATGGATCTAACATATAAAGTTGTAGATCTAAACATATAAGGTCGTTGATCTAAACATGTATGCATAATGGAACTAAACAATTAGGCATAAACGACATGACTTAGCCTAAAACTTGTATGTATCATAATATCACCAAGGTCGTAGATCTAAACATGTATGCATAATGGATCTAAACAATTTGGCATAAACGACATGACTTAACCTAAAACTTGTATATATCATAATATCACCAACTTACATATGATAATTTCATTCCCAAATTCCTATACAACATCATAGGTTTATTCACCAATTTCCCCATAACATGATAGGTACGATAGACCACAATAGTTCATAGGCATATATGATAGAATAGACATGAAAACACATGAATCAGCATCACATACAACTTGATACAATTCTATTTTACAATTCATTACTAACTATGTCTTTAATTTATTCACATCTGAAAGATAATTACACTTACAACAAAAGGAAAAAATTGATTTCTGGGATCTGTATTCTGAAACTGAATTTCTCGCCTTTGATGTAGATCGTTGAATTCTCTTAGTTGAATTAGATTAGATTTGATTTGATTTTGATGTAGCTCCTATCTTGCCTTTGAGTTGAAAGAGATGACGGCTATTCTAAGTTCACCATTGGCGGCATGGCGACTCTAGGAATATTTTTATGTGGCTTAGTGTTTAGATTTAGGTTGCTTATATAGAAGTTTGATTAATTTAGAGCCGTCAGATCAACCTAGAAGCGATCAAGACCATCCAGACAAGATAGAACAACCAAATCAGCCCTAATGACTCAGCAGGGAGTCAGAACACATCAGTTTTCAGATCTGCCCGATGGGTAGGTCGGCCCCCAGGTCGACCCCATGGTCAACCTGTATGGGGGGAGGTCGACCCCCTGGTCGACCTGGCCTTGGGCGGGTAATTTCCCGCCCAGCCCGCTTCTGCTTCTAATTTTTGAATTTTGAATTCTAAACCGAGATGTTTGAATTTCTAATTTAATTCCGAAACTTCTAAAGGCCATAACTCCATACGGAATCCGATTTACGCAAACTCGGACTCTATCTCAAGGAAAATTCCGAGATGAACGCAATGGCGTAACCTGTTTCCCTTAATTCTTACATTTGAAATTAATTATTCTTTAATTTGTAACTTTAATGTTTACCGAAAATATGGGGTGTTACATTCTCCCCTCCTTAAAGGGTTTCGTCCCCGAAATCTTCAAGTCAAGAAGAATGTATATCCTACCATCCAATCGTCCATCTACTTAACCATCAAACACAGGCGTCCATTGTCCTTAAAAGACTTCTAATGCTTCATGATCATATGTATAGTGTTTGTACATGTCCTTATCTAATGCAAAATCAGGCGGTCCACTGATTCAGTTGACCTCCTCAATGCAAGTCATGTCGGTGTCATGCGTCCATAATGTATGCAATCTTCCCTAATCATACTTTCTACATGAGTGCACAATCATTCATACAAATGCAACATCCACATGATAACACATCAAGCATCAATCATATACAAGTACATATATGCATATGCAATATGAAATTGACTGAGCCGATCTAACACCTAATGTGTGTGTATATGCATCCACGAGCAATCACTAGCAGTCACTTGCAACCACTTGCAACCATAAACCATAACATGTTTCAAATACATGTTTACATCCATTGGTTTCTACCTAAGGATCGAGAACAGCACTGAGGAAAAATAATAAAAAGATAGATACGAGTATGAACAAATTTAAGGAAAAAGATATCAAAGATGCACCCTAAAAAAGAAAAGGGTAGGCTACGCGTATCTTGGCCTCAGTCTCCCAAGTCGTGTCTTCCTCAGCGTCACTCCATTGAACTTTTACAAGTTTGACTTCGCATTTGCGTAGCTTTTTAACTTCTGTACCCAAGATACGAGTTGGAACTCTTCTCACAGTCGCCTCTCGTTCTACTTCTATGTCCTCTAATATGCTTGGTTCCACCACTTCCGTAGACTCATGTAGGCACTTTCATAAGTGAGAAACGTGAAAGACATTATGAACTCCACCCAATCTTTCGGGCAGCTCTACTCTGTAAGCTATCTTCACAATCCTTTCAATGATAGGAAATGGCCCTACAAATCTTGGTGCCAACTTTCCTGCGGATCCGAAGCGAACAACGTTCCTCAAAGGAGATACTTTAAGGAAAACCCTGTCCCCAACTTCAAACTCAAGGTCGGTCCTTCTCTTATCTGCGTAGGACTTCTGTCTATCTTGGGCAGTCTTCATTCGTTTTCGTTTCAAGTGCACTTTCTCCGAAGTTTCTCTAATCACATCTGGTCCAAGTATGAGCTTATCGTAGACTCCCACCAACAAGTTGGTAATCAGCATGGTCTTCCATATAAAGCTTTGAAGGGTGCCATGCCTAGGTGGCTTGGTAGCCATTGTTGTAGGCAAACTCCACCAAAGGAAGATGATTCTCCCATGTTCCTCCGAGTCAAGAATGCATAATCCCAAGAGGTCTTCTAATACTCTGTTCACCCTTTCCGTCTGACTATCGGCTTGGGGGTGATAGGCCGTGCTTAAGCATAGCTGTGTGCCTACCGCCTCTTGAAAGCTCTTCCTAAAATCGCTCGTAAAGATAGGATAACGGTCGCTAACAATGCTGGAGAATATCCCATTGAGTCGAAATATCTCTTTAAGGTAAATGGATGCTAAAGATGAGGTTGTCCTCCTACTTTTGACGGGTATAAAGTGAGCGCTTTTGTGAGCCTGTCCACTATTACCCAAATACTGGTATTGCCCCTTCTTGATCTAGGCAACCCATTAATAAAGTCCATTGAAATGCTATCCCATTTCCACTGTGGGACCTCTAGAGGATGAAGCAAACCACTAGGCTTCTTTTGCTCCGCCTTGACTTGCTGGCATACTAAGCACTTCGAGACGAATTCAGCTACATCCCTCTTCATGCCATCCCAAAAGAAAACCCTTTTTACGTCTTTATACATCTTTTCTCCACTGGGGTGTATGGTCAACTTGGAATGGTGCACCTCTTCGAGAACCTTCTTCACCAAATCCCTTGCTTGTGGGACGCATAACCTTCCATCCCGCCTCAACCATCCCTTATCATCGATAGAGTATCTATTGAGGTGACTAGAAGTCTCACCCCTAATTAGCTTGTCCATCACATCAACTAGCTGAGGGTCTTCACGTTGCGCAGTTCCTATTGAATCCAAAAGATTAGGTCACACCTCTAGCGATGCTAACAACCCAGTCACATGATCGCTAGAGGGTCTAAAGTCAAAATTGGCTATGTACTCCAAGCTTTGCCTTTCAACAAAGAGAGGGCTTAAGGTCAGCTTCTTTCTACACAAGGCGTCTGCTACTACATTGCCCTTGCCAGGGGTATAGGAAATCTCGAAATCGTTGGATGCCAAGTCCATCCACCTTTGTTGCCTCAAGTTAAGATCTTTCTGCGAGAAAAGGTACTTCAACGATTTATGGTCAGTATACAATTCAAATTTCTCACCTAGGAGATAATGGCGCCAAGATTTAAGCGCAAAGACGATGGCAGCCAACTCTAGATCGTGGGTTGGGTAGTTTTTCTCATGTACTTTCAACTGCTTGCCTCCATAAGCTACTACCTTCCCCTCTTGCATCAAGACAACACCTAGTCCTATACCACATGCATCTGTGTATACGGTAAACATCTTGCTTCCATCCGACAATGTCAGAACTGGGGCTGTTGTTAGAGCTCTCTTTAATCGTTGGAAGGCAATATCGCAATCAAAATCCCAATTGAAAGTTAGGTTCTTCTACATCAACTTTTTAAGCAGAGCTGAGATTTTCGCAAAGTCTTTGATGAACTTTCGGTAAAATTCTGTTAGCTCGAGGAAGCTCCGGATCTCGGTCGCATTCCGTGGAACCTTCCAATCTTGTACTGCAACTACTTTTGCGGGGTCCATGGCTAACCCTTCCTTGGATGCCACGTGTCCAAGAAATCTTACTTCCTCTCTCCAGAAGTGGAATTTGGAGAATTTGGCTTTCAACTGATGTGCTCGAAGAGTATCCATGACTTCTTTTAAATGCTGAGCATGCTCTTCCTCACCCTTTGAGAAAATCAAAATGCCATCTACGAAGACCACCACTAATTTATTGAGGAACTCCCTGAACACCCTACTCATCAAATACACGAAGTAAGAGGGCGCATTTGTCAGGCCAAAAGGCATGACAAGCCACTCGAAAAACCATCCGGAGTTCTGAACGCGGTCTTATCAATGCTGTCTTCAGCCATTCTCAACTGATGGAACCCGGTAGCTAAATCTAGTTGGGAGAAAACCGATGCACCTACAAGCTGATCAAACAAGTCATCTATTCTTGAAAGTGGGTGCCTATTCTTCTTGGTCAGCTTGTTTAGCTCCTTATAATCAACGCATAGGCGAAGCAAACCGTTCGCTTTAGTTGTGAACACGACTGGAGCACCCCATTCAGAAATACTCCGCCTTATAAACCCCTTATCAAGCTACTCTTTAATTGCTTGCTGAGTTCTTTCCTCTCCCTTGGAGCCATGTGTATCACGGGTAAAGCGATGGGTTTTGCATTATCAACGAGGTATATGCGGAAGTCTATCTCCCGCTTTGGAGGTAACCCCCTCACCTCTTCAAAGACATCCGAGTATTCTCAGACTACTCTAAACGATTGCAAATCCTCAATAGACGCATCAAGATATTCTAGATAGCAAAGCATAACAGAGTTCATGGGATTACAAGAAATTTCGAGAGTGTTACTGAGGCGAGTCATGAGTCAAACCACTCTCCTTTATAACCTAGGATGGCACCATTACTGGATAGCCAATCCATGCCTAGAATCAACCCATAGCCCGTGAATCCCAAAACATAGGCATTGCATCTAAACCCCACACTTAGTACAGAAATTTCCAAATCCAAACAAATCATTGACAAATAAGTTGAGCCTTCAACTGGATTTGAAACAACCAAGGGATCCTCTACTAAATTGGTGTTTAGGTGCAGAGATTCAACTAAAGCAGTAGATATAAAAGAGTGAGATGCGCTAGAATCAAAGAGTGTACGAACATGATAATCAAAAAGATAAACTAAACTCTCAACAGAAACATTTCTACCTCGTTCTTGCGGAGGTGCCATGAGAGCATGAACCTGCCCTCCCGAAGTAGATCCATCTCTCTGCCCTTGCCTTTGCTTTCTTGGGCAGTCCCTAGCCATGTGTCCTGCCTCGCCGCAATGGAAACAGCCACCCATCTTCCTTTTCTTCTTCCTGTAGTCCTTAACCAGATTTCCAATAATGCCACAAAAATTACACTTCCTCTTGTCATGGGTTTTGTTGTTCTTCCCTCCCTTCTTGGATTCTGTCTTCTTACACTGTGATCCTTCCCCTTTCTTATCTTGAGATGCTTCCACCTTTGTCTCCTTCTTGCCAACCTTATCTTCTTCTTGTAACAGTGCCATGTCCACCAGTCTCTCATAAGTTGCACCTATAGGTATATGGGACATAGCTACACTGTGCAGTGGCTCATTCAATCCTTTAACAAGGTGGAGAACCTTCTTATGTGGAGTGTTCACTAACTCCAATCCGAACCTAGCCAGCTGATTGAATTGGTTAACGTATTCCTTGACCGACATACTTCCCTGTTTGAGAGCTAAGAACTTCTCCATCTGTAGGCTTCATTCAGCTTGTGAGAGGAATTTCATTTCAAACCTCACCCTAAAATCCATCCAAGTTTCAATTGGTCTTTCAGTGTTAGTGACTTCCCACCAATATGATGCTTCGTCTTTGAGCAACCATACCGCCAACTATATCTTCTGCCTATCATCCACTTCGAAGATATCGAACAAATCCTCAGTTTCTTTGAGCCAGTTTCTTGCTTCCATGAAGGATTCATTTCCATTGAAGTTCTTTCCAGCCATGGCTCGAAAGTCCCTACATATTTTTGAGAAAGCATTTGCACGAGGAGAAGGAGGAACCGCAGCAGCTGGGGGAGGAGGAACGTCTGCTGGACCTGCGGCATTAGCCCTTGCCTTTAGGTGCCTTCTGAACCAGCCAGGTACCGGCACGCCCTCTGGAAGGTTAAGATCCCCAGACATACTGAAACAAAAAAAAGGAGAGATTCAAAACAAAGGATAAAAAGATAGTGCATATGGCTTTGGGGAATTATGCTTTTTTAATATAAAACATTTTTTTTCGAAAATTGCTTCTTTAAACTTCTTTTTGAAAAACAGTTTTTAAATTTTTTATCTGATCTGGTAAACCTTTGCTCTGATACCAAGTGAAACACCCCACCTCCGTTAAGATCACTCACAATGGGAATTCCTTAACTTTGATGGAGCATTATAGGTAAAAGATACAGATAATTTACAAGACAGATATGTATATAAGCAGCGGGAAAAAAAACTTTATTACAAATGTGGTTCATAACAAAACATTACAGCAAACTGTTTCAAACCAACTTCCAAATCACTACATCAAAATCTCTGTCTTGATTATTACATAAAGAAGCATAAAACGCAATAAAACTACATAAATCCCCAAGTAGAAGTGTGTCCAAAACCATAGCCAAAGATAAGAAGTTCCAAGCTATACATCACAGAGTCTTCAAGCATGGAAAGATGAACGGTCCAAATTAAGCTAAGCTTTCCCTCCCTGGCTACCTTGGGGGGGGGGGGGGGGACGGAAGAAAAGAGAGCAAAAGAAAATGGGTCAGACATAAGTCTGAGTAAGTCTAGTGATTTTTCAGTGTGTGAATAAGGAAAAGGTCATGATAGGAATAAACTGAGGACAGTACTAGAACAACAAACTAACATAAAACTATATAAGGTAGGATAAACCGAATATACATCGCACCCTTGTCTAATTCTCTGCACCTACTTATACTTGTCCAACTAGCACTACGTGTTCATGGTGAAATGATATCCTTATATCGATCGGCTCCTACTCGCATGCATTTATAACGTGTGTCATTCGGCCCCCGCTTAACTATACATACCTGTGCTGGTCCCACCATGGGGTGTATCAAATCCTATGGTGGCAACCTGACACGATTCAAGATGCACAGTGTATGACTACTGATGACCAGTGCCTTCTTTTTCCACTCCGGAGTACGTGCACGTCCGTACTCCGTCGGAACCTACACTGACGCACCACCCGCCGATGTTTTGACCACTTACAATTCAGCCCAGTAATCGTGCCCCACCCTGCCTAGTTCAAGGTTCCATGGTACATCTATGTAGGTTACTGCTGAAATGCGTCCCCATTACTAGTGTTTTCTAGCCAACATGTTAAATTGGTTTAGTGTCCTAACCCCACCCGTCAGTTTAGTTAACATGTTGAATTGGTTAAGTGTTTCCTTAATTGACTTAACCCTACTAATCTTGACTTAGCTTTATTAAAGCACCAACCACTCACATTAGACAGGTATTGTTGTGGTCACTGGATGTGCCGGTCGGTTCCGGGCAGTTTTACACCACAACTCAGTCTAACCTCGGATCCATTCTGGGCTCAATGCACTAATCACCCACATTAAACAGGTATTGTTGTGGTCACTGGATGTGCTGGTCGGTTCCGGGCAGTTTTACACCACAACTCAGTCTAACCTCGGGTTAGGCATATTCGCCTTTTCTAAATTTACATATTTATCCTTTTATGCTTATATGTAAATTTGTCAACAATTTATTGTCATGGCCCACTTTCCTTCTAAATCAAATTCATAATTTTTGGTATGTAAATTACACCATTTCAATGCTATACCATTTACATGGTTATGAGCCAAATATGTCAATTACATGTAGTTTCAAGTTTTCCTCCAACGTTACTCCCGTTGTACGTTCACAAAGTTTAATAGAATGTCAGGCTCGACATTTTAGCCTAACTTATAAACTAAAAGGGGAAAAAGAGGAACTTGCAACATTCCAACATCATATAAAAATATGGATCTCACTACAGATGTGTCACATGAACTTGGCATAATAAACTTTTAATTATGAACTTGCAAACTAGATCTATGCAACATGAATCATAAATAATAGTTTTACATAGAACTACCAAAACTTAATTAGACATGTAGTGGTGAACTTGCATAGGGGTTGAATCATGCTAACATAGATCTAACATAAAGGCATATGGATCTAACATAAAAGCATATGGATCTAACATAAAGGCATATGGATCTAACATAAAAGCATATGGATCTAACATATAAAGTTGTAGATCTGAACAAATAAGGTCGTAGATCTAAACATGTATGCATAATGGATCTAAACAATTAGGCATAAATGACATGACTTAGCCTAAAACTTGTATGCATCATAATATCATCAAGGTAATAGATCTAAACATGTATGCATAATGATCTAAACAATTTGGCATAAACGACACGACTTAACCTAAAACTTGTATGTATCATAATATCACCAACTTACATATGATAATTTCATTCCCAAATTCCTATACAACATTACAAGTTTATTCACCAATTTCCAAATAACATGATAGGTTCGATAGACCACAATAGTTCATAGGATATACGATAGAATAGACATGAATCGGCATCACATACAACTTGATACAATTCTATTTTACAATTCGTTACAAACCATGTCTTTAATTTATTCACATCTGAAAGGTAACTACACTTACAACAAAAGGAAAAACTTGATTTTCTGGGATCTGTATTCTGAAACTGAATTGCTCGCCTCTGATGTAGATCGTTGAATTCTCTTAGTTGAATTTGATTTGATTTGATTTGATTTTGATGTAGCTTTTATCTTGCCTTTGAGTTGAAAGAGATGACGGCTATTCTAGGTTCACCATTGGCGGCATGACGGCTCTAGGAATATTTTTGTGTGGCTTAGGGTTTAGATTTAACTTGCTTATACAGAAGATTGATAAGTTTAGAGCTGTCAGATCAACCCAGAAGCGATCAAGACCATCCAGACAAGATAGAACAACCAAATCAGCCCTAATGACTCAGCAGCGAGTCAGAACACATCAGTTTTCAGATCTGCCCGAGGGGGTAGGTAGACCCCCATGTCGACCCCAAGGTCGACTTGTATGGGGGGAGGTCGACCCCTTGGTCGACCTCCTGGTCGACCTGGCCTTGGGCGGGACATTTCCCACCCAGCCCGCTTCTGCTTCTAATTTTTGAATTTTGAATTCTGAACCGAGCTGTTTGAATTTTTAATTTAATTCTGAAACTTCTGAAGGCCATAACTCCTTCATACGGAATCCAATTTACGTAAACTTGGACTCTATCTCAAGCATAATTCCGAGATAAACACAATGGCGTAACCCGTTTCCCTTAATTCTTAAATTTGAAATTAATCATTCTTTAATTCATAAATTTAATGTTTACCAAAAATATGGGGTGTTACAGTTGCTCCCATTAGGTTGTATAATCACCTATCTAGAGAATTTCATTTACTTCTTTAATCCATTTGATGTTGTCCCTTTCGGGAAACGGTTGTTGAACCCAACCGTTGGTGATATACATTCGATATACTCAAGCGAAATGAGTGGTCGGTCATGTGTGGCCGAGTTGCAAGATGTTCTTGTTGAATCCAGTGTATTCCCTTCTAGAGACACACTATCGGTAGGTGGTTCCATACCTTGTCATAGTCAGAGTCCAATCTCTAATAAGCGCCCGTGGTTTTGATTGTATATTATGTGTGTGGAGTGTGAGATGTAAAAGTTCTGCTTGAATGATATTTATTTGTATTTAGACACTATTATAATATCAGAATATATATGATGTCAAAGATTTTCTTTGGGTTATCGTATGGTAAAAACCGTCCTTGTTTATGTGTGGACTGGTCTTACAATTATCTTTTTCTTTCAAAAAGAAATGTTTTGACTTTAAAATCGAGTTGGATGATATTATAAACTTAGTGGGTTTTTCACTATGGTTCCCCCGAGTGATCCGGCATTTGTAATGCTCGGGTTACACCGGGTTTCGCAGGTTCAAGTTATTGGGCATTACGAAGTTCAGAAGACGTGCTAGAGAAGTTCAGACGTATTAGTATTTATTCCGCTGTGTGTTGTATATGAGGACATGATGTTATAACTGTCCAGGTATATTGATGTACTCTGATGATTTGTAAGTTTTTATATCAATCTCTCATTAAAGATTATTTCTACATTATATTTTGTTCCACTATGATGTGAGACTCTGTGTTGTGATGGTTCTTCTTCTTCTATTATAATATTTCTTTCTTTCTTATCTCACCCTCTCATTACTTTCTAATAACTATCTGGTGTTTTCGATACTTGGGTTTTGGCAAGTAATACGGATTTTATGTATTATTATCGAAATTCGGGCGTTCGAACTCACGGGGTCGTTACAGTCAGTAATTTTATTAAAATTCAATTTTAAAGTTAAGATTTTGAAAATCAATATTTTAAACCTATTTCGATGGCCTGTAAAATGACCATTTTTAGGATAGTCTCGAAATCTGACGAAACCACTTTTACTGGATTTGAAATGTTGAAATATGTCAGGATTTAAAATTTTAAGTCAATCGGAGTTAATTTGTGAGTGTACGATAAATAAACGTATGTATAAAATTAAGTCAGTTTAGATTTAAATTAAAAATAAGGCGATTTTTTAAATGAACTCAGAATTCAATGAGACTTGGTTCGCTGGAAGCGTAATTCCATAACGTAGCGAGATTTCAAATTTCGTAATTTTTGGACTTAGTGTATGGTCGTAGGACCATAAAGAAGTTTGTGTAGTAAATTTAATTCGAGAGATTAAATAAACGTTTTATCACTAACTTCCTTAACCAATAGGAAATAGAAAACACATTGTACTCAATGGCAAGTGTCATTAGCTCCTTAAGCTAGTCATTCCAATGTACTTAAGGCATATGTTTTGTTTTAATTATTTTTACTTTCCATTTCCTAAAACCTAAGCACAATTTCACCATCTCCCTCCCATTAAGACCACATGCAGCCGTCCTCCTCCACATGCCACCGCCTCATTCGCCTAATGCCGACTCCCCTTGTCCATCTCCGACTATCTTACCAACGTGGGCCCTTTCCAACAACCCAAAACCCCTTGCTCCCTTTAATTTCCATAAAGCTTCCTCCTTTAAACCCTTAGCCACATATTAGCTCCTCCTACCTCCTCCTATGATCCCCAACTTGCCACATCAGCACCCATAGCCCCTCCACCATGCTCCTCCACCTCTGTCAACTCCATGCCGCAAGCCCTATAGGTCCCCCTCAAGCCTTAAACCCAATAAAAATTCCAACTTTACTTCTTAGACTTCAAGTGTGAGTCATTTTGAGTGCATTCGAGTGTTTGTTGGTGATTTTGAATGGAAAAGGTATGACCTTTGAGTCAGTAGCAAGTTTGCAAGGTCATACTATGAAGTATCTTGGTGTTAGGATAGTTGGGGTGAGAACTTTTCACTCAAATTATGTAGTTTGTGTAGTTAAAATCATAAATATGTTGCTAAGTGTTTGGTCTAATATGTGATTAAGTTGGAATTAACTTACGAAATAATTTTGTGATGGCCCTCCCCGCACCAACCGACATTTACTCCAAAAGTGCGCTGTACACTTGTCCAGTTAGCATGGGACGGTCGTTAGAAGGAAAGGAAGAAGACGAAGAATCAACAAGGAACCTGTAGAATGTCTCACGGCGCATAGAACAAAATATAATAATAACATTTTTGACATAAAACAGGTGAGACAGTGCATAAGCTGAAAACAAACTATCATAGCAGCGGAAAATCCAAATACGGCTTATGTTCCACATCATCATTATTACAACTTTTCAAACTGTATCTAAAGGTAAAAGCAAGATAAGGGAGGTACACTACTAATGCCCAAGTAGTGACCACCAACGACACAAGGAGAATATATATATATATATATATATATATATATATATATATATATATATATATATATATATATATATATCATACGTGGAAGCCTCCTGCTCGCCTCCGGATCAGCTACTCGTGCATCACCAGCTAACTTGTCTCTAGTCTGCTCGTTTAGGAGCACCCAGAGTAATAAGAAGAGACATAAAACTCTGGGTCATACAAAAGTCTGGTGTGAGCGATAAGCAGCTAAACAGAACAATAACAGGTATACTAAACCATACCTGAACCTGGACTTGCAACCAAAGAGTTAGCACTATATATTGTACAACACTCTAAGGTGCCACTAACATATGGTGTACAAGCATACGGGGTGGGGGGTGTGCATGTCATAGTGATGGCAAACAAATCAAACATAGCAACCATCCTCACATCCCTCACTCAGTGCGTAAAGCATACAATATCCACCAATTCGATCACCCAATACTTTGCTATGATCACTCTGCCCCATGAAGTCACAACGGCTTCACTGCACTGATCCATAGCCACTAATCCTTCGCTATGTCCACTTTGCCCCCAAGGAGTCGTACGCACCCCACTGCACTGGCTCATAGCCTTACTAATCCTTTACTATGTCCACTCCGCCCCCATGGAGTCACAATGGCTCCACTGCACTGGCTCATAGTCTTACTAGGATCACTTTACCCCTCGAGTCATAATGACTCTACTGCACTGATACGTAGTCCTGCTACGATCACTTTGCCCCTCGAGTCATGATGACTCTACTGCACTGATACGTAGCCCATCGTTCCTTTTCAGTGGTGAATCGAAGTTATGAACGTCGAGAAATCCTTAGCACACGTTCCGCAACAAAGCCCAATCATGAAGTGAACTCATTGGTTCCCAATTGGATCGTGAGCTCTAACTTACATTTTGGCTACCTTTTCATCTCGGGTTATTGGTCATCACTGGATTGGTTCGGATCCTCAGTCCTTCTTCTCTGTCAGTTCGGATCGGCCTCTTTCCAAGTTGTAACGACCTAGAAAATCTGAACCAATTTAAAATGTTTAAATTGGCTAAAATAATGGATTTTAAATATTTAAAATAAATATTTTAAATAACAGCAATGAAAAGTAAGTTTGAATCGACATTTGAAAATGAATATAATTAATTCTAATTATAAACAAGGCCTGAAATGGCGTTGCAGTTTCAAAAATTGAATTCAAACTTTGTCGGACTGTACCGGGTGCAAAACGAAACGGATTTGAGTGAAACCAAAAATATTTAAATCTGCTAGTGAATACCTTTCTAACGAATCTGAAAAATCAAAGTTTCATAGCGGAAATCAAAAGTTATGGCCAAATGAATTTTCAGAAAGGTCGCTATGGAATTTATATAGCCCGTGAAATTGGCCATTTTGCAAACGACCTCGGAATTCGACGAAACCACTTTTGTTGGATCCGGGATGTGAAGTTGTTGCTAGGTTTCAAATTTCATAATTTTTGAAGCTAGTATGTGAGCGTGGCAAAGGAAAATGTGTTTTGGTCAATTACAGTTAAATTGGATCGACCAGAAATGGGCCTTTTTGCAAACGGTCTCAGAATTCGACGAAACTAGTTTTGTTGGGACCGTATCGTCAAAACATAGCCAGATTTATTTTTCTGGAATTTTTCGAATCAGTTTGTGGCCCTGGAAAATTGAAATGTAAATATTTTAAATTGAATGGAAACTGACTGAAACAATCGAATGGGCCTACGAAACATATCCCATTGTGTTAGAAATGTGGGTAAAACGCTAGGGACGACAGTCGTTGGGTTTAGATTGGTGGTCGTGTCAGAAAACCCCTTTAAAACCCACCGGCCAATCATAATTTTTATAAAAAAAAAGAAAAATCCCTTTTCTCTCTTCCCGACGAACGACGGAAACACGTTCAAATCATCCCGTCCACTTTTCGATCAATCAACGCAAAAATAGCCCCTCCTCCAGTTGAAGATTTTGTAGAGCTCCTCGAGATCTTCAAATCCATATATAGTTTGGAATTTTTCGTGGCCTGTGGAGTGAGAATCGACGCCTGGAAGTCGTCGTCTTCCCGCCGCCGCCACCATCGCCAGAGGCGATCGAACTGGCCGCCACCCCCACGCGCACGTGCGCCTCTCCTCCCCCTTCGACGCTGCGAAGGCCGATCGACGAATAGCTACACGGATTTCGAGATAAATCCAAACCTAGTTTTGAACCTTTCAGCTGAGGTACGGCTATGTATATTTTCAACAGTTTTAACACCTATAAACTGTTGCAAACTTTGGAAAATCCTATCTTTTTGCTATATTATCGAAATTCAGTGAAACAATAGGCAGTGGACTCGTGTGGACGTCTTCTACATTTTAGAAGAGACCGCATATTTTTCTGAGCCTTCTGCTATTTTTGGTGGAGTGGAACCCAATGTGAGATTTCTAATTTATAAACGATATGGAAAACGATGATGTATAGATTATATAGTCGATGTATGAGTTATATAAGCGTTGTACACCTCTTGTATAAGCGTTGTATAAGTTGTACGTTCGATGTATAAGTTATATTTGCGTTGTAAAAATTATTTATATGTTGAAATAGAAGTGAATTGCTATATATATATATATATATATATATATATATACACACGCCCCTTCGTCCACAAACCATGGACGATATTTATTGGTTGTGATTGGTGTGAAAATTGATTGATAGCGAATGGTTGATTGGAATTGTTTGTGGTTGAAAAATACCCATTTGTGGTTGAGAAATTTTGGTTGAAACCACATAGGATTAGTTTGTGGAAATGAAATAAATATATACATGTCGCCTGCGTGTTAACTAGATGCATGATTCCCCATTGTCAAAAACCGCGAGGTTTTAAGGTAGAGCGAGGAGCCGTACTAGGGACGGTCCCGGTTATAACTACCCTGCCGTTATGCTGCCGAAATTTTGAATAATATTCATGTGTTTGAATTATTTTCATTCGTTGAATTATTTTCATTCGTTGAATTGAAATTCATGTGTTGAATGGTATTCGTGTTTTAAATATAAAAATCACATTTTTATCATCTATATGAACTATATAAAATAATCTTGTTTTGAAAGAAATTGTTTGAAATAAAAATCCTATTTTTATTACCTATATGAACTATATAAAATAATAGTGTTTTGAAATGAATTGTTTTACAATAAAAATCACATTTTTATTATATACATGAATTGTTAAATATAGTGAAGTATTGAAATAGAAGACAGTTAGATAAAAATATCATTTTTATCAAATGTATGAAAAGAATATAGCTTTGAAATCGAAGAATCGATATATATATATATATATATATATATATATGTAGAATTGAAATATATCGAATAACGACGCTGCAGTTCATATTTTGAAATCGTGATTTCAAATGATTAGTGCGGGAGATCCGACCATCGGATTTTCCCGAAACCGCAACCGTTGTGTTCGCTTTGGAAATATCTTTCCAACGGCACCAACTTTATAAAAATCCAACGGTTGGATTGTCTGGAATGTTTAATTCAAATCTGAAGAAAAACAGCACCAGAATCGATTATATTTATATTTATATATATATATATATATAATTATATTTAATCGAATAACGAAGCTGTAGTTCGTATTTTGAAATCGAAACTTCAAACGATTGTACCGGGAGATCCGACCGTCGGATTTTCCCGAAATTGGAATCGTTGGATTTGTTTTGAAAAGATCTTTCTAATGATGTAAATTTTGTGAAGATCCAACGGTTATATTTTCAGATATGTGTAAATCAAATCTGGAGAAAAACAGCGCCACGACCGCGTTATGGCCCGAAGCGTCGTTTTGAATAAATTGGCTATTTTAAAATAAATAAAAATAGCGATAAATCGTTATAAAATATTATAAACGATATGGATGTGAAATTTAGAAATCTTTCTCTTACTGATTGACGGTTGGTGACTAATGAATTGAAGTGATGAGTGTGTATGTTTGTGTTGCACTTGTTTATTATATACGCGAGTTGCTCAGAAAGACCGGGTTTATCCCATTCTGAATAACTGAATCGACGATAAGGAATCAAAGATGAAGACGATGGTCGAAGACCGGAGATCTTCACCTCGTTTGGATGGTAACCGAGGTCCTGATTGGGAGGCATCACGAAATATGGATAATGAGCGGTGATCGTCCAGACGTACGTGGTGGTCGATGGGTTTGCGAGGTATATAGTGCCTCCGGTTTCGTTCAGACCCAGAACGGACTTGTAAATGGACTGTGTGTCTGACATTGGATTTTATTCTGTGTTGATTGATATCTATTAAATATACATATGTTTGGCGGCGGAGAATTTATTCTTTTGCTTAACGCCCTTCTCTGAAACGCACGAGCTCAGAGGTTGTATATCGATGGACATCGGTCGCATGGCATGAATTGCTAGTGTGGCATGCCTAAGTGGCAAATGATCAGGGCTTCTGTTGAAAAGCAAAGTCTTGTGGTGATGATCAAAGCACCGCCTGTGTGGCGTAGCTTTGTGTATAACATGAATTCGCGAGCCTCACACCCCGGTATGAACCAAAAACGGGAGAAGGACCTCAGGGAGGGCATGCGTTTCTTTCTAGCTAGGAGTGGTGTCAGTGTTTTTACACGGCCTGACATTTTACTTATGTGGTTGTTACTGTTGCGAGGCGCCTCGATTAGATCGGACGATCCGGGTCCGATGGAGTCATTCATTGGCTCATTTGCGCCCCATAAGGCGGGGAGACGTATTGCTCAGGCATTTTAATCCACATCGGTGGACCGGCCATGTCGCTCCAAGGGTCGATGCGTTCTGATCCTGAGACATGGTAGGCTAGATTGTCTCGAAGTCGGTAAGGACTATCTTTTGCCTTGGTTCATGACGGAAATCCAGTTTCCAAATACGTGACTGTGCGGTTTCGATTGTATATATATATTTGGCGACATAGTGGCATGAGACGCTCATATCGTCTATGATTGATAGTTATGATTTGAAATTGTTTTTTTTTGAAACATATAAACACTAGTAGTAATATCAAATGCTTTTTTTATTCGTATCAAGCATATTTTGGCTATTATAAGGAAAAACTCTATCCTCCGGTTTGCGTTGCATTGTGTGATGGGAACTGAGTCTTATAATGGCTTCATTTTTATAAAAAGCATTGCATTGTTTAAAAGAAAGATTTGTTTTAAAGCACTGGCAATCCAATGGAGTAAACCCGTTCCACGAAAGTGGCGTGGTCCTGTGATTAGCCATATTATAAATGTGTTGAGTAGATTTCTCATACCAGTCCCATGACTGACTCGTAGTTTGTTTCACTTTCAAACTCGGGTGCCTCTTTTTCTACACGGGCAGCCTTGTATTCAGGTTTTAGCTTGCTCTTTTTGGATAGCTAGAGCTGAAGATGGATTCTATTGTTTATCTCTTTTTATGCTGTTCAGCTCCTATTATACAGATTTTGTTTGTTTTCCGCTGTAGACATTTATGTATAGCTGAACTGTATTTGTACTAAGTATGATCCTGTATACTGTGTAACTCTGTTGATTACGTTTATCCAGTATATTCTATTGTTCATTATCTGGTGTATTTATTTAATTCTGTTCTGCTATTATCTGTTTCTGTGTTATATTACAAGGATTACCCTTGCCACCGTCCGTACGGGGTTTGGGTTCGTCACAACGTGGTATCAGAGCTTTGGTTAAGCTTGGTTCTGGAATATAACATATTAACGAACTTGAAACACCCCACCTCCATTAAGGTCACTCACAAAGGGAATGCCTTAACTTTGGTGGAGGTTTATAAGTAAAAGTCACAGATGAACTCAAGACAGATATAATTACACATATTTTAAACAGCGGAAAACCAAACAAACTTTTATTTCATCAATACGTGTATCCAACAAAGATTTCCATAATTGTCTCAAAATACTTTCAACATTACAACCTCATAACCGCCTTGATTATTAAAGAAGCATGAAAACATAAATAAAGTGACGAAAATCCCCATAGTGATATCCAAAGCCATTATCCGAGCAAGAAAGATCCAAATCATACATCTACGTTCTTGGTGCTTGTAAAGAGGCTGACTGAGTTGAGCTGATTCCTCCCTGTGGACCTGGGGGGGGGGACGAAAGAAAAGAAGACGAAAAGAAAATAGGGTCAGACATAAAGCCTGAGTAAATCTAGTAACTCTTCAATATGTGAATAAGAAAAGGGTATGATGGATGTAAACTAAAAATAGGAAAGTGTCACAGGCTAAGGAAGTGTCGAATGTACTATCACACCAATACTATATCTCTGCACCTACTCGAGTTTATTCTAACTGGCACCCGATGGTGAGGGTGAAGTGATCCCCATTCTTATTAAAGATCGGCCCCTACTCGCGTTAACATGTGTCATACGGCCCCCAAGAATTGTAGATACCTATGCTGGTCCCACCATGGGGTGTATCAAGACCCATGGTGGCGGCCCCGACACAAAACTAGAAGACATAGGTTATACTACTGGTGTCCCCAGTGCCCTGGTTGTCTGCTCCGGAATGTGTGCACGCCCGCACCCCGTTAGACCTACACTGTGCACCCACCACCGTCGTTTGACCGCTTACAATCAGCCTAGTAATCGTGCCCCACCCTGCCTAGTTTCAGGGTAGCGTTGATACCTAACTTTGGGTTACTACTGAAATGGGTCCCTCATTACCAGGATTTTCTAGTCAAACATGTTAAGTGGTTAAGTGTCTGTATTTACCTAACCCCACCCATCAATTCTTGTTAACATGTTGAATTTGGTTAAGTGTTATAGTTGACTTAACCCTACCATCTGTCCTTTGCCTCTTAGGAGCACCAAACCACTCACATTAGATAGGTATTGCTACGGTTACTGGATATGCCGGTCGGTTCCGGGTAGGTTTACACCGTAGCTCAGTCTAACCTCGGGTCCTTATTGGGCTCAATGCTTAACCACCCACATTGGATAGGTATTGTTGTGACTACTGGACAGCCGGGTGGGTCCGGGCAGGTTTACATCACACCTCAATCCAACCTCGGGTTAAGCATATCTTGTTTTCTAAATTTACATATTTGTCTTTATTACTGAATATATGTAAATTTGTCAACAATTAAATGTTATGGCCCACATTCCAAGTTTAACATTTTTGGTATAAGAATTTATATCCTTTAAATGCCACCAATTTTGGCATGTGACAAACATGCCAATTCAATATATTTTTATGTCAAGTTTTCAAATATTCCCAACGTTCCCCCGTTTAAACATTAGGCTAACAAATCTTAGCCTAATATTCGTTCACCTAGTTTTTAACATATAATATTAGGCTAAAAACTTAGCCTAATTTAGCGCACACAAATAAGCATAAGGGAATTCATAAACATAAACGAGACATAGGTGCAAACTTGGCATTTTTGGCATAATCAATATGAACATGTAATACATAAAGGTGTGTGGCGCATGAACTTGCAATTTGGCGATTCAACTAACATATAACATGGATCATGTGAACTTGCATTCAAAATCAAAGTATGACTAAGTAGGTGACATATGAAATGGCATAGTTTAGGCAAATATGAACTTGTGTTTTAAACGTGTTTAATTTGGCATAATGTCAAACACAAGACTAGCATGATGTATGTTCACCAAAATGTACAATATAACATCTAATCATATAGCCTATGAACTTGCATAGTTTATGAAACATAGATCCAATTATACTTGCAAACAGACAAAATCTGGCATAGTTTATGAAACATAGATCCAATTATACTTGCAAATAAACAAAATCTTGCATAGTTTATGAAACATAGATCTAATTATACTTGATGAAACATAGGTCCAATTATACTTGCAAATGAACTTGCATAGTTTATAACATGTTTACATAAATTCCAACTTAGACATAGTCCATGCCATCGCCATATACATAAAATGACCAAATTCTAATTTTCGCCACAAACATGCAAGTACAATCGTTCAATAGGCTTGCATCAATAAATTTTATGCCACAAACATCAATACATAAGTCATGATAGAACCATCAGAATACATAGAATAATAACACAATTCTATTTTCATATACATCGAATCACATCACAGTTTTTTTATTCATATTCTGAAAGGTTACTATACTTACAACGTGTGATGAATTCTTGTTTTCTGATTTCTGTTATTCTGATTTGGAGATGCTCTCCTTTGGGTAGCAAAGTTGCGTTGAATGATTTGATTAAGCTTTGATCTTCTTTTAATTTGATTCGTCTCTTTGGCTTGTTGGCTTGTCTCTAGGGTTTCTAATTGACGGCCATTCCTAGTTCCTTTCCGGCAATATGACAACTATTATATTCTATTATTTGTGTGAGTTTAGGGTTAGGTTTGAGTTATATTTATAGAATTTTAAATTGTTTTGAGCCGTCGGATGAAGATAGGAGGAATCTAGACCATACAAAGTTCAAAGAGCCACTCAAAAGGTGACACGTAAGCCCTAGTGACTCAGCCAAGCATCAAAATTTGACCAGACCCTGATCAGGCCAGCCAGGACCTGACCAGCAGGTCAATCTGACTTGGGCGCTCTTGGCAGGTACGCCAGGCCAAAAATGTACTGGCGCACTTCCCAAGTGCGCCAGTTCATTTCTGTTCTGGCGCTCTTCCCAAGTGCGCCAGTGCATTCTGACCCGTTTTCTGGTTTTTCGTCCAACTTCGTTCGTCTATATCTTCTTCATACGATATCCGTTTTACGCAAACTTGAACTCTATCTCAAGCAGAATTTCGAGACGAACGCAATGGCATAACCCATTTCCCTTGACTTCATCATTTATAATTAATTATACTTCAATTCGTGAAGCTTAACGTTATAGAATTCACGGGGTGTTACATTCTCCCCTACTTAAAAGGATTTTGTCCCCGAAATCTTCAAGTTAGGAAGAATGTATATCCTATCATTCAACAGTCCATCTACTCAACCAACAAACACAGGCATCCACTGTCCTTAAAAGACTTCTAATGCTTCATGATCATATGCATAGTATGTGTACATGTCCTTATCTAATGCATAAATCAGGCGGTCTACCTAAGGATAATGGATAATATCGAGGAGATATACCTAAAAAGATAGATACAAGCACAACTTAAGAAAAAGAGAGGTCAAAGATGTACCCTCAAAAAGAAAAGGGTAGGCAGCGCGTATTCTATCCTCAGTTTCCCAAGTCGCGTCTTCCTCGGCGTCGCTCCACTGAACCTTAACGAGCTTCACTTCGCGGTTGCGTAGCTTTTTGATTTCAGTTCCTACGATTCGAGTTGGAACTCTCCTCACAGTTGCTTCGCGTTCCACTTCGGCTTCTTCTAGAATGCTTGGCTCCACCACTTCCGCTGATTCTTGTAGACATTTCCGGAGATGAGAAACGTGAAAGACGTTGTGAATTCCAGCCAATCTTTCAGGCAGATCTACTCTATAAGCCATTTTCCCAATCTTCTCGAGGATAGGGAACGGTCCAACAAATCTTGGTGCTAGCTTTCCTGCGGATCCAAAGAGAACGACGTTCCTTAAAGGGGATACCTTAAGGAAAACCTTGTCCCCAACCTCAAACTCAAGGTCGGTCCTTCTTTTGTCGGCGTAGGATTTCTGTCTGTCTTGGGCTGTCTTCATTCTCCTACGTATCAAGTCCACTTTCTCTGAAGTTTCTCGAATCATGTCTGGCCCAAGTATAAGCTTATCTGTAGACTCCCTCCAACAAGTTGGTGATTTGCACGGTCTTCCATACAAGGCTTCGAAGGGTGCCATGCTGATGGTAGCTTGGTAGCTGTTGTTGTAGGAAAATTCCACTAAAGGAAGGTGATCCTCCCAAGTCCCTCCAAAGTCCAGAACGCAAAGTCTCAAAAGATCCTCTAAAACTCTATTCACCCTTTCCGTCTGACCATCAGTTTGGGGGTGATAGGCCGTGCTCAAACATAACTGTGTGCCTATAACTTCTTGTAGACTCCGCCAAAACTCACTTGTGAAGATAGGGTCTCGGTCACTAACAATGCTGGAGGGTATCCCATGAAGTCGAACTATTTCCTTGAGATAAAGAGATGCTAGAGATGAGGCAGTCCTTCTACTCTTGATAGGTATAAAGTGGGCGCTTTTAGTAAGCCTATCCACTATTACCCAAATGCTAGTGTTGCCTCTTCTCGACCTAGGCAGTCCATCAATGAAGTCCATTGAAATGCTATCCCACTTCCACTGTGGGACCTCTAGAGGGTGAAGTAGTCCTCCAGGCTTCTTTTGTTCCGCCTTGACCCATTGGCAGGTCATGCACTTAGAAACGAAATCTGCCACGTCTTGCTTCATGCCGCTCCAAAAGAAAGTCCTTTTTATATCCTTGTACATCTTATCACCGCCAGGGTGTATAGTCATCTCGGAATGATGCGCTTCCTCGAGAACCTTCTTTGTCAACTCCCTTGCTTGTGGGACGCATAATCTTCCATTTTGTCTTAGCCAACCCTTATCATCGATGGCGTATCTACTGAGTTGACTAGAAGTCTCACCCCTAATAAGTTTATCAATCACATCAACAAGCTGAGGGTCTTCACGTTGTGCTGCCCCTATTGAGTCTAAGAGAGTGGGGCATACTTCGAGAGATGCTAACAATCCCGGTACAAAATCCGAGGAGGGCCTAAAGTTAAAACTGGCTATATACTCCAAATTTTGCCTTTCCACAAAGAGAGGGCTTAGGGTCAGTTTCTTTCGGCTCAACGCGTCTGCTACCACGTTGCCTTTTCCGGGAGTATAGGAGATTTCAAAGTCATACGAGGCAAGGAACTCCATCCATCTTTGCTGCCTCAAGTTAAGGTCCTTCTGCGAGAAGAGATATTTCAAAGATTTATGGTCAGTGTATAATTCAAACTTCTCACCTAGGAGATAATGGCGCCAAGACTTAAGTGCAAAGACAATGGCGGCCAACTCAAGATCGTGGGTTGGGTAGTTCTTTTCATGAACTTTCAATTATCTTCCGCCATAAGCTACTACCCTTCCTTCTTGCATTAGAACAACGCCTAGTCCCATTCCACATGCATCCGTGTATACTGTGAACATTTTATTTCCGTCAGGCAGAGTTAGAACTGGGGCAGTTGTGAGAGCCCTTTTTAATCGCTGGAAATCAATGTCACAGTCCAAATCCCAAGCGAACGCCAGATTCTTCTTTGTTAGCCTTGTGAGTGGGGCTGAGATTTCGCGAAATCCCTAATAAACTTTCGGTAAGAACTGGCTAGCCCAAGAAAGCTTCGAACTTCAGTTGCATTTCTTGGTGTCTTCCAATCTTGTACTGCCACCACTTTCACGGGGTCCACAGCCAAACCCTTCTTTGGACACTATATGCACAAGAAACCTTACTTCTTTTCTCCAGAAGTGACATTTGGAGAATTTGGATTTTAGTTGATGTGCACAGAGAGTATCCATGATTTCTTTCAGATGCTGAGCATGTTCTTCCTTACTCTTTGAGAAGATTAAGATATCATCTATGAAGACAACCACAAATTTGTTAAGGAATTCTCTGAACACCCTGCTCATTAGGTCTATGAAATAAGCGGGTGCATTTGTCAATCCAAAAGGCATGACAAGCCACTCAAAGAATCCGTCTGGGGTTCTGAAAGCTGTCTTATCGATGCTATCATCAGCTACCCTTTGCTGATGAAATCCAGTTGCCAGATCAAGTTGGGAGAAGACCGTCACACCTAGAAGCTGATCAAACAAATAGTCGATTCGGGGAAGAGGGTGCCTATTTTTCTTGGTCAATTTGTTTAACTCCCTATAGTCGACGCAAAGGCGAAGCGAACCGTCTGCTTTGGTTGCGAACACCACTGGAGCACCCCATTCCGAAATGCTCCGTCTAATGAACCACTTTTCGAGAAGTTCTTTAACCTGCTTACTGAGCTCCTTTCTCTCCGTTGGAGCCATGTGTCTGACAGGTAAAGCTATAGGCTTTGCGTTATCCACAAGATATATGCAGAAGTCTATTTCCCGCCTCGGAGGTAAGCCTTTCACTTCCTCAAAGACATCTGGATATTCCCGGACTACTCTAACTGATTGCAAATTCTCATCAGAAGCATCAAGCAACTCTAGATAACTAAGCATAATAGCATTCAAGGGATTACAAGAAATTTCTAGAGTGTTACCAAGCCGAGTCAAGAGTCTAACTACTCTTTTCTCACAGTCAAGAATGGCACTATTACTGGATAACCAGTCCATGCCTAAGATCAAACCATATCCCGAGAAGACCAAAACAAAGGCATTACAACTAAACTCAACGCTGAGAATAGAGATTTTCAAACCCAAACAAACCATTGACAAGTAAGCGGAGCCCCCAATTGGATTTGAAACTACTAAGGGATCTTCTATCATACTAGTGTCTAGATGCAGAGATTCTACTAAGGCAGATGAAATAAAAGAGTGTGATGCGCCAGAGTCAAAAAGTGTACGAACTGGATGATCATAAAGATAGACTACACTTTCTACAGAAATATTACTACCTCGTTCCTGCTGAGGTGCCACTAGCGCATGAACCTGACCCCCTGAAGTGGATCCGGCTTTCTGTCCCTGCCCTTTCTTCTTTGGGCAGTCCTTATCTTGATGCCCAGTTTCTCCACAATGGAAACAACCACCCATCTTCGCCTTTCTTTTCCGGTAGTCTTTTGATATATGGCCCACAATGCCGCAGAAATTGCACCTTCTCTTCTCACGGGGCTTATTGTTCTTCCCTCCTTTCTTGAAGTCTGTTTTCTTTGCTTGTAGACCTTCTTTCTTCTCTTCCCCCTTAGTTTCTTTCTTGTTGTGGTCTTCCTCGTGTAGCAACGCCATGTCCACTAGGCTTTCATAAGTCGCACCCGTGGATACATAGGTCATGGCAAGGCTGTGTAGAGGCTCATTCAAACCCTTAACGAAGCGAAGTGCCTTCTTGTGTTGGGTGTTTACTAAGTCTAACCCAAATCTGGCCAGCTGATTAAACTGATTAACATATTCCCTGATCGTCATGCTTCCCTGTTTCAGAGTTAGAAACTTTTCCATTTGCAGGCTGCTTTCGGCTTGGGAGAGGAATTTCATCTCGAACCTTGTCCTGAAGTCTTCCCATGTTTCCACCGCCCTCTGAGCGTTAGTAACTTCCCACCAATAGGAAGCTTCATCCTTAAGTAACCACACCGCAAGTTGTATCTTTTGCCTGTCATCCACTCCAAAGATGACAAACAAATTCTCAGTCTCCTTTAACCAGTTTCTTGCTCCAACAAAAGATTCTGTCCCATAAAAGTCTTTTCCACCCATAGCCTTGAAGTCTCTACATGTTTTTGCGAAGGCATTTCCAAGAGGAGGCGGAGGAGGAGGAGGAACCGCGGCCACTAGAGGAGGGATGTCTGCTGGGCCCGCGCCATTGGCCCTTGCTTCTAAGTACCTCCTAAACCAGCCAGGAATCGTCACTCCTTCCGGAAGGTTATGGTCTCCACACATGCTGAAACAGAAACGGAAAAATTCAAAACAAAGGAAAGAGAAGGATAGATAGGGCACATGGCTTTGGGGGATTTTGTCTTTTTATTAATATAACAATTTTTCTAAAAAAAATGCTTCTTTAAACTTTCTTTTTGAAAAAATTTCAAAAACTCTTATCTTGTCTGGTAAACCTATGTTCTGATACCAAGTGAAACACCCCACTTCCATTAAGGTCACTCACAAAGGGAATGCCCTAACTTTGGTGGAGGTTTATAAGTAAAAGACACAGATGAACTCAAGACAGATATAAATACACATATTTTAAATAGCGGAAAACCAAACAAACTTTTATTTCATCAATACGTGTATCCAACAAAGATTTCCATAATTGTCTCAAAATACTTTCAACATTACAACCTCATAACTGCCTTGATTATTAAAGAAGCATGAAAACATAAATAAAGTGACAAAAATCCCCATAGTGATATCCAAAGCCATTATCCGAGCAAGAAAGATCCAAATCATACATCTACGTTCTTGGTGCTTGTAAAGAGCCTGACTGAGTTGAGCTGTTTCCTCCCTATGGACCTGGGGGGGGGGGAACGAAAGAAAAGAAGACAAAAAGAAAATAGGGTCAGACATAAAGCATGATTAAATCTAGTAACTCTTTAATATGTGAATAAGAAAAGGGTATGATGGATGTAAACTAAAAATAGGAAAGTGTCACAGGCTAAGGAAGTGTCGAATGTACTATCACACCCATACTATATCTCTGCACCTACTCGAGTTTATTCTAACTGGCACCCAATGGTGAGGGTGAAGTGATCCCCATTCTTATTAAAGATCGGCTCCTACTCGCGTTAACATGTGTCATACGACCCCCAAGAATTGTAGATACCTATGCTGGTCCCACCATGGGGTGTATCAAGACCCATGGTGGCGGCCTTGACACAAAACTAGAAGACATAGGTTATACTACTGGTGTCCTCAGTGCCCTGGTTGTCTGCTCCGGAGTGTGTGCACGCCCGCACCCCGTTAGACCTGCACTGTGCACCCACCGCCGTCGTTTGACCGCTTACAATCAGCCAAGTAATCGTGCCCCACCCTGCCTAGTTTTAGGGTACCGTCGATACCTAACTTTGGGTTACTGCTGAAACGGGTCCCTCGTTACCAGGATTTTCTAGTCAAACATGTTAAGTGGTTAAGTGTCTGTATTTACCTAACCCCACCCATCAATTCTTATTAACATGTTGAATTTGGTTAAGTGTTATAGTTGACTTAACCCTACCATCTGTCCTTAGCCTCTTAGGAGCACCAGACCACTCACATTAGACAGGTATTGCTACGGTTACTGGATATGCCGGTCGGTTCCGGGCAGGTTTACACCGTAGCTCAGTTCAACCTCGGTTCCTTATTGGGCTCAATGCTTAACCACCCACATTGGATAGGTATTGTTGTGACTACTGGACAGCCGGGCGGGTCCGGGCAGGTTTACATCACAACTCAATCCAACCTCGGGTTAAGCATATCGTGTTTTCTAAATTTACATATTTGTCTTTATTACTGAATATATGTAAATTTGTCAACAATTAAATGCTATGGCCCACATTCCAAGTTTAACATTTTTGGTATAAGAATTTATATCCTTTAAATGCCACTAATTTTGGCATGTGACAAACATGCCAATTCAATATATTTTTATGTCAAGTTTTCAAATATTCCAAACGTTCCCCCGTTTAAACATTAGGCTAACAAATCTTAGCCTAATATTCGTTCGCCTAGTTTTTAACATATAATATCAGGCTAAAAACTTAGCCTAATTTAGCGCACACAAATAAGCATAAGGGAATTCATAAACGTAAACGAGACATAGGTGTAAACTTGGCATTTTTGGCATAATCAGTATGAACATGTAATACATAAAGGTGTGTGGCGCATGAACTTGCAATTTGGCGATTCAACTAACATATAACATGGATCATGTGAACTTGCATTCAAAATCAAAGTATGACTAAGTAGGTGACATATGAAATGGCATAGTTTAGGCAAATACGAACTTGTGTTTTAAACGTGTTTAATTTGGCATAATGTCAAACACAAGACTAGCATGATGTATGTTCACCAAAATGTACAATTTTAACATCTAATCATATAGCCTATGAACTTGCATAGTTTATGAAACATAGATCCAATTATACTTGCAAATAGACAAAATCTGGCATAGTTTATGAAACATAGATCCAATTATACTTGCAAATAAACAAAATCTTGCATAGTTTATGAAACATAGATCTAATTATACTTGATGAAACATAGGTCCAATTATACTTGCAAATGAACTTGCATAGTTTATAACATGTTTACATAAGTTCCAACTTAGACATAGTCCATGCCATCGCCATATACATAAAATGACCAAATTCTAATTTTCGCCACAAACTTGCAAGTACAATCGTTCAATAGGCTTGCATCAATAAATTTTATGCCACAAACATCAATAAATAAGTCATGATAGAACCATCACAATAAATAGAATAATAACACAATTCTATTTTCATATACATCGAATCACATCACAATTTTTTTATTTATATTCTGAAAGGTTACTATACTTACAACATGTGATGAATTCTTGTTTTCTGATTTCTATTATTCTGATTTGGAGATGCTCTCCTTTGGGTAGCAAAGTTGCGTTGAATGATTTGATTAAGCTTTGATCTTCTTTTAATTTGATTCGTCTCTTAGGCTTGTTGGCTTGTATCTAGGGTTTCTAAGTGACGGCCATTCCTAGTTCCTTTCCAGCAGTATGACGGCTATTTTATTCTATTATTTGTGTGAGTTTAGGGTTAGGTTGAGTTGTATTTATAGAATTTTAAATTGTTTTGAGCCGTCGGATGAAGATAGGAGGAATCTAGACCATACAAAGTTCAAAGAGCCACTCAAAAGGTGACACGTAAGCCCTAGTGACTCAGCCAAGCATCAGAATTTGACCAGACCCTGATCAGGCCAGCCAGGACATGACCAGTAGGTCAATCTGACCTGGGCGCACTTGGCAGGTGCGCCAGGCCAAAAATGTACTGGCGCACTTCCCAAGTGCGCCAGCTCATTTCTGTTCTGGCGCACTTCACAAGTGCGCCAGTGCATTCTGGCCCGTTTTCTGGTTTTTCGCCCAACTTCGTTCGTCCATATCTTCTTCATACGATATCCGTTTTACGCAAACTTGAACTCTATCTCAAGCAGAATTTCGAGACAAACGCAATGGAGTAAACCATTTCCCTTGACTTCATCATTTATAATTAATTATACTTTAATTCGTGAAGCTTAACGTTATAGAATTCACGGGGTGTTACAGAACTCGTCAGAAATAGAACCAGTAGTGTTCTAGGACGGGTAACTCTATACAGATAGGATCAGTAATATTCTAGTATGAGTAGAAGAATGAAATTACACCTCGATAGACACATTTACATTTGAGTTATTTGTTTCTATGTTTTAAAATATCTTTACTGTGACCTGACACTTGATCTGCTATTTGCAGAAGTACTAGAAAATGAGTGTCAGAAACAGAAGGAATGCATAGCCGGATATTGAGGCCCTATTAATCAAATATCGAAATATGGGTGGAATACCGTTCTCTGGTGAAGAATCTATTATGAAGACATAGGCTTGGATTCGTTCTGCTGAAAAGATCTTTGACGGCTTAAAGCTGAGGGATGACCAGAAAAGGTTACTGGCATCCTGGGCACTCAAAGATGAAGCTTTATTCTGGTGGGATTCGGTTATTGAGAATAATCCAGAAGGTGATATCACCTGGGATAGATTTAAATTGATTTTCCTAGAAAGATTTACTCCTCCGGAAGCGACTGAGCGATTATGTGATGAATTTTCTTATCTGATACAAGGAGATATGACCATTCCAGAATATCATAAGAAATTCAACGAACTCTCTCATTTTGCCCCTCATCTGATTAAAGACCCAAGGAGGAAGAATCTGAGATTTATTCACGGCCTGTAAAGAAAATATCAGAATAGTGTGATGAGGAGTGTGAAGCTTCCTTTTTCTGAAATGATTTATATGGCTTATCAGTATGAAGATCTCGATAGGAAAGGTATGTTGCGAGACGAAGAAGAAATCAGTTCTAGCAGCAAAAGAAAATTCGAAGTTGATAGCCCAGAGACAAGTTTGCAGCCTAAGGCAAGTACAAAGGCTGAGGTCAGAAAGAGGCCAAAGGTCGGTCAGAAGAAGGTAAAGGCAGTCGTGTGTCTAAAGTGTAATCAGCAAGGGCATTCGATGAGGAACTGCAAATCTTCGAACAGACAAAAGGATGGTGGGTCTAAATCCGAGAAGAATTTTCAGGAAAATAGAAAGTGCGTTCAATGCCATCGGACTGGCCATCTTGAAAAGGACTGCAGGCAATTTAAGAAGTCCAAAGCAGCGCATGTAAATGAAGTGGTAGAAGTACCTGCATCTTCGTCTGCTCAGGAAAGGTCTGATGTTTTAGAAGGCATGCTCAATGTCAAGAACATTCCATTTAAAGTACTGTTTGACACAGGCGCGTCACAAAGCTTTATTGCAAAGAGTGCAGTCAAGAAGTTGGATTTGAGATTGAAGAAGCTCAAAGAACCAATGACGGTCAGAAATCCAGTTGGGGGTTCCATCGATCTCAGTTGGGTTTGTGGGGGTGCCTGTCTCTTTTTCTTGCTATAAATTCCCTATTATCTCTATCGTCATGAATTTTAATGAATTCGATCTTATTCTGGGATTGGATTGGCTAACCAATTATGAAGCAGAGGTTAGATGCGCCGAGAGAGTTGTTAAGGCAAAGGCCCAATTGGGGAATTATATAACCATACCATGTGATAGCCCGACTTCAAATAGAAAGGACTTCCGGGCAGCTTTGGATGTTTCTCCAGCCCAAATAGAAAATATCCCTGAAGCTACAGAGAATATTCCCGACCTAGTGAAAGATATCCCTGTCGTCAAGAACTATGCGGATGTGTTCGAAGAAGTTGTTCGCTTACCTCCGCAAAGAGAAATAGATTTCAAAATTGCTTTGATTCCGAATGCAAGGCCGGTAGTTCACGCTATTCGAAGAATGTCCTTGAAAGAGAAAGAGGAATTAGACAATCAAACACGACAGCTAGTATGGAAGGGTCTGATCAGGCCTAGTTTCTCTGATTGGGGAGCAACGGTGGTGTTTGTCCCAAAATCTGACGGTACTCTACGTCTATGTGTGGATTATCGCGATTTGAACAAGCATACAATAAAGAACAAATATCCATTGTCGCGAATCGATGATTTATTAGATCGTCTGAATGGAGCACAAGTATTCTCAAGGATGGACCTAGCTACAGGCTTCCATCAGCTTCGAATTACCGAATAGTGTGTTCCAATGACAACATTCAGAGGTCCAGACTTATTCTACGAGTGGTTAGTAATGTTGTTCGGCTTATGTAACGCTCCAACTTACTTCGTCGATCTGATGAATAGAGTGTTCAAAGGGGTTTTGAATAAATTTGTTATGGTTTTCATTGACAATATTCTAATCTTCTCTAAATCGAAGGCCGAACATGAAAAACATTTGGAATAGGTTCTGGAAATCCTCAAAAGGAATGTATTAAAAGCCAAACTATCCAAATGTATATTCTGGCAAGATGAAGTGAAATTTCTAGTCCACGTCGTATGGAAAGAAGGAATTGCTGTGGATCCAAGTAAAATCACAGCTATTCAGAATTGGAAACAGCCCAGTACCCCCACTGAAGTCCGCAGTTTTCTCGAATTGGATAGTTATTACCGGAAGTTCGTTAAAAACTTTTCGAAGATATCTGGCCACTTAACGAAGCTTACAAAGAAGCACTCTATATTCAAATGGACTCCAGAGAGTGAAGAGGCTTTTGAAGAGCTAAAGTTGAGATTAACAATTGCTCCAGTGTTAACCATCATCGATGGCAATCAGGATTTAAAAGTTTGGATAGATGCCTCTAGAGAAGGCCTCGGCGCAGTGTTAATGCAAAGGGGCCAAGTGATTGCTTATGCTAGCCGTTAGCTGAAGCCACACGAGAAAAACTACGTCACTCCTGATCTTGAGTTATTGGCTATAGTATTCGCTTTGAAAATCTGGAGACACTATCTTCTGGGCGAGAGATTTGAACTGTTTACAGATCACCGGTCGTTGAAGTATCTGTTCACTCAGAAGGACCTGAATCTGAGGCAGCAACGTTGGCTAGAGTTCCTTGTAGCATATGATTTTGAGATTCTATACACTCCAGTGAAAGCCAATGTCGTGACCGATGCGTTAAGCTGAAAGAATGAAATGATCGCCAGTTTTATCATTGCGACTTCTTTTATTGACAAGATATCGGCTCTCCAAAAAGATGACCAATTTATTAAAGGGATGAGTCAGCGAATTTGTGAAGGCAATGCTTCGGATTTCCAGCTCGACAGCGAAGGGATTCCGAGGTTAGAAGGACGAATTTGTGTTCCAGAAATTCCTGAACTCAGAAGGGATGTGCTTGATGAATGCCACAAATCTAAGCTCAGTATCCATCCGGGTGTGAGTAAAATGTATAACGATATCAAGCGCACATTCTGGTGGAAGTCGTTAAAGAGAGACATCTCGATATATGTTAGTCGATGCCCTACTTGCCAGCTAGTCAAAAGCGACCAACAGAAACTAGCTGCATTGTTGCAACCGCTAGACGTTCCTGGTTGGAAGTGGGAACATATTTCCATGGACTTCATAGATGGTTTGCCCAGAACCAGAAAAGGAAATGATAGTATTTGGGTGATCGTAGATCGCTTCACGAAGACCGCCCATTTCATACCTGTCAGATCAAACAGAACGGCTCAGAGTCTGGCGCAGATTTACTTATAGGAAATAGTTAGACTACATGGAGTGCCGCTCAGTATAGTCAGTGATAGAGATACAATATTTACTATTAAATTCTAGGAGGCATTTCAAGTAGAGCTGGGAACAAGGTTGAACTTAAGCACCGCTTATCATCCTCGGACAGATGGTCAGACTGAGAGGGTGAATCGTATTTTAGAAGATCTATTGCGGGCTTGTGTTCTAGATTTCGGTGGATCATGGGAAGACCATCTACATTTGGCAGAATTCTCTTATAACAACAGCTACCAAGCGAGCCTGACAATGTCGCCATTCGAAGCGTTGCATGGTAGACCGTGCCGATCTCCTGCTTGTTGGGTCGAACCCGGTAATAGACTTGTGTTGGGGCCTGATATGATCCGAGAAGCTGCTGACAAAGTTGATTTTATTAAGAAGCGATTACTCGCCGCTCAAAGCCGAAAAAAGAGCTATGCCGATAGGAGAAGAAGAGATATATCCTTTGCTGTTGGCGACTATGTATATTTGAAAGTATCGCCGATGAGAGGAATTATCCGGTTCGGTAAAACTGGAAAGTTGGCGCCCAAATTCATTGGTCTATTTCCTATTCTGGAACGGATCGGAACTCTCTCTTATAGGGTTAAATTGCCTGATTGGTTGCCTGGAGTTCATGATGTATTTCACATATCTCAACTTCGAAAGCATGTTCATGACCCAGACTTGATCGTGGAAGAAGCAGCTCAACAGGATATTCAAATTACCCCTGAATTAGCTGTGAGAAGAGAGCCGCTAAAGATCATCGGCAAAGAAACCAAAGAACTGAGGAACAAGAAGGTTCACTTAGTCAAAGTGCAATGGAGTGGAGATCTGCGAGATTGTACTTGGGAAACTGAGGATAGCATTCAGAAAGCCTATCCTAGATGCCGAGTGGATATCTCAGATTGACTCCAGTGCAAGGTACATTTACCGTACTTTGCATTACCAATTAGTTCTCTACTCTGTTGTTATTTTCTTTTCATGGACGTGCACTTTTAATTCTATAGTCTAAATGATTTTAAAGAGTATAGAAATTGATTTGTATGATTTTGAAAAGTTAAAAACAATTTGATTGTTGTTGTGTTGTGTGATAGTAGATTTGATTAATTAAAATTATTAAAGCGATAGTTAATTTAATCAATAATAGGATAAATGGTAGAATTTATTCGATTAAATCACACGTTGAACTTGTTAGAAACTAGATAGAAATATATACATGTGCATTATATATGTTTGAACAGGTAAATGGATAGCTGTTGAGTAAAGATTTTATTTGCGTGCCCGACAAATAGGTAAACCTTAATGAGTTGGATGCGAAATATTATTATATCAACTCCTGTGAATGCCATTGGATGCGGAGTGCTGGTTGTTCTGTGTGAAATAATAAATATTGCCATAGGATAGTAATAATTAATTTTGAACTACACTGCATGGCATACTTCTGAAGATAGGCATACTTCATCATATACCACATAAGCATTTAGAGCTTGTGTGACGAGGTGGAAGATTTACCATGCGAACGAGAGGCTTGTATGGCGATGACTATATTTTACAGGTTGAACTGATGACTGATATGGACTATTTAAAAGTGTAACGATAAAATTGCTAGATTAATAAAAAACCCCACATGGGTCTGAAGTTGACAATAACCACGTCTCTCTAGTTATTAGATACGACACATGGACTATTTATTTCCCACACGGGACGAGGTGACGAGGATTTATCCTCTGGAGCATTTAAAATACACACTCCCTCAGGCTTTGACAGGGTGGCGGGAATTTATTCTCTGGAGTTATTATCTATACACGCTCCCCTGTAAACACCAGAATATATCACTATAAATATGTGTATGCTTATTAGGATTTATTGGGTACCTAATACGGCCCAATAAATTTCCAAACCTCTCCCCGTACAAAGGAGGTTATGGCGAATTTTTTTGAAAATTCCGGGTGTTAGCCAATTTTTTGAAGAATTTGAAAATTATCAGAAACTGAAAAGTTAGAGAATTGAAGCCAGATTGAACGTAGAGTTGATTAATCAAACCACTTTCGACTTTGTTCCTTTTCGGGGACGAAAAGTTTTAAGTGGGGGAGATTGTAATGACCCAGAAATTCTGAACCAATTTAAAATTTTTAAATTGGCTAAAATAATGGATTTTAAATATTTAAAATAAATATTTTAAATAATAGCGATGAAAAGTTAGTTTGAATCGAAATTTGAAAACGAATATAATTAATTCTAATTACAAACAAGGCCTGAAATGGCGCTGCAGTTTCAAAATTTGAATTCAAACTTTGTCGGACTGTACCGGGTGCAAAACAAAACGGATTTGAGTGAAACCAAAAATATTTAAATCTGTTAGTGAATAACTTTCTAACGAATCTGAAAAATCGAAGTTTCATAGCGGAAAGCAAAAGTTATGGCCAAATGAATTTTCAGAAAGGTCGCTATGGAATTTATATAGCCCGTGAAATTGGCCATTTTGCAAACGACCTCGGAATTCGACGAAACCACTTTTGTTGGATCCGGGATGTGAAGTTATTGCCAGGTTTCAAATTTCATAATTTTCGAAGCTAGTATGTGAGCGTGGCAAAGGAAAATGTGTTTTGGTCAATTACAGTTAAATTGGATCGACCAGAAATGGGCCTTTTTGCAAACGGTCTCAGAATTCGACGAAACTAGTTTTGTTGGGACCGTATCGTCAAAAAATAGCCAAATTTATTTTTCTGGAATTTTTCGAATCAGTTTGTGGCCCTGGCAAATTGAAATGTACGTTTAAATCGAATATTAAATGTTATATATTTTAAATTGAATGGAAACTGACTGAAACAGTTGAATGGGCCTACGAAACATATCCCATTGTGTTCGGAATGTGGGTAAAATGCTAGGGACGACAGTCGTTGGGTTTAGATTGGTGGTCGTGTCAGAAAACCCCTTTAAAACCCACCGGCCAATCATAATTTTTATAAAAAAAGAAAAATCCCTTTTCTCTCTCCCCGACGAACGACGGAAACACGTTCAAATCTTCCCATCCACTTTCCGATCAATCCACGCAAAATTAGCCCCTCCTCCAGTTGAAGATTTTGTAGAGCTCCTCGAGATCTTCAAATCCATATATAGTTTGGAATTTTTCGTGGCCTGTAGAGTGAGAATCGACGCCTGGAAGTCGTCGTCTTCCCGCCGTCACCACCGTCGCCAAAGGTGATCGAACTGGCCGCCACCCCCACGCGCACGTGCGCCTCTCCTCCCCCATAGACGCTGCGAAGGCCGATCGACGAATAGCTACACGGATTTTGAGATAAATACAAACCTAGTTTTGAACCTCTCAGCTGAGGTACGACTATGTATATTTTCAACAGTTTTAACACCTTTAAACCGTTGCAAACTTTGAAAAATCATATCTTTTTTCTGTGTTATCGAAATTTAGTGAAACAAGAGGCAGTGGACTCGTGTGGATGTCTTCTACATTTTAGAAGAGACCGCATATTTTTCTGAGCCATCTGTTATTTTTGGTGGAGTGGAACCCAATGTGGGATTTCTAATTTATAAACGATATGGAAAACGACGATGTATAGATTATATAGTCGATGTATGAGTTATATAAGCATTCTACACCTCTTGTATAAGTGTTGTATAAGTTGTACGTTCGATGTATAAGTTATATATGCGTTGTAAAAATTATATATGTGTTGAAATAGAAGTGAATTGCTATATATATATATATATATATATATATATACACGCCCTTCGTCCACAAACCATGGACGATATTTATTGGTTGTGATTGGTGTGAAAATTGATTGATAGCGAATGGTTGATTGGAATTGTTTGTGGTTGATATTGATTGATTGTAGTTGAAAAATACCCATTTGTGGTTGAGAAATATTTGGTTGAAACCACATTGGATTAGTTTGTGGAAATGAAATAAATATATACATGCCTCCTGCGTGCGAACTAGATGCATGATTCCCCATTGTCAAAAACCGCAAGGTTTTAAGGTAGAGCGAGGAGCCGTACTAGAGACGATCCCGGTTTTAACTACCCTGCCGTTATGCTGCCGAAATTTTGAATAATATTCATGTGTTTGAATTATTTTCATTCGTTGAATTGAAATTCATGTGTTGAATGGTGTTCGTGTTTTAAATATAAAAATCACATTTTTATCATATATATGAACTATATAAAATAATCTTGTTTTGAAAGAAATTGTTTTATAATAAAAATCCTATTTTTATTACCTACATGAACTATATAAAATAATAGTGTTTTGAAATGAATTGTTTTACAATAAAAATCACATTTTTATTATATACATGAATTGTTAAATATAGTGAAGTTTTGAAATAGAAGACAGTTGGATAAAAATATCATTTTTATCAAATGTATGAAAAGAATATAGCTTTGAAATCGAAGAATCGATATATATATATATATATATATATATATATATAATTGAAATATATCGAATAACGACGCTGCAGTTCGTATTTTGAAATCGTGATTTCAAATGATTAGTGTGGGAGATCCGACCATCGGATTTTCCCGAAACCGCAACTATTGGGTTCGCTTTGGAAATATCTTTCCAACGGCACCAACTTTGTAAAAATCCAATGGTTGGATTGTCTGGAATGTTTAATTCAAATCTGAAGAAAAACAGCGCCAGAATCGATTATATATATATATATATATTTATACATATAAATATATAAATATAATTATATTTAATCGAATAACGACGCTGCAGTTCGTATTTTGGAATCGAAACTTCAAACGATTGTATCGGGAGATCCGACCATCGGATTTTCCCGAAACTGGAACCGTTGGATTCGTTTTGAAAAGATCTTTCTAATGATGTAAATTTTGTGAAGATCCAACGGTTAGATTTTCAGATATGTGTAAATCAAATCTGGAGAAAAACAGCGCCACGGCCGCGTTATGGCCCGAAGCGTCGTTTTGAATAAATTGGCTATTTTAAAATAAATAAAAATAGCGATAAATCGTTATAAAATATTATAAACGATATGGAAGTGAAATTTAGAAATCGTTCTCTTACTGATTGACGGTTGGTGACTAATGAATTGAAGTGATGCGTGTGTATGTTAGTGTTGCACTTGTTTATTATATACGCGAGTTGCTCAGAAAGACCGGGTTTATCCCATTCTGAATAACTGAATCGACGATAAGGAATCGAAGATGAAGACGGTGGTCGAAGACCGGAGATCTTCACCTCGTCTGGATGGTAAGCGAGGTCCTGATTGGGAGGCATCCCGAAATATGGATAATGAGTGGTGATCGTCCAGACGTACGTGGTGGTCGATGGGTTTGCGAGGTATATAGTGCATCCGGTTTCGTTCAGACCCAGAACGGACTTGTAAATGGACTGTGTGTCTGACATTGGATTTTATTCTGTGTTGATTGATCTCTATTAAATATACATCTGTTTGGCGACGGAGAATTTATTCTTTTGCTTAACGCCCTTCTCTGAAACGCATGAGCCCACAGGTTGTATATCGATGGACATCAGTCGCATGGCATGAATTGCTAGTGTGGCATGCCTAAGTGGCAAATGATCAGGGCTTCTGTTGAAAAGCAAAGTCTTGTGGTGATGATCAAAGCACCGCCTGTGTGGCGTAGCTTTGTGTATAACGTGAATTCGCGAGCCTCACACCCCGGTATGAACTAGAAACGGGAGAAGGACCTCAGGGAGGGCATGCGTTTCTTTCTAGCTAGGAGTGGTGTCGGTGTTTTTACACGGCCTGACATTTTACTTATGTGGTTGTTACTGTTGCAAGGCGCCTCGGTTAGATCGGACGATCCAGGTCCGATGGAGTCATTCGTTGGCTCATTTGCGCCCCAAAGGGCGGGGAGACGTATTGCTCAGGCATTTTAATCCACATCGGTGGACCGGCCCTGTCGCTCCAAGGGTCGATGCGTTCTGATCCTGAGACTTGGTAGGCTAGATTGTCTCGAAGTCGGTAAGGACTATCTTTTGCCTTGGTTCATGACGGAAATCCAATTTCCAAATATGTGACTGTGCGGTTTCGATTGTATATATATATTTGGCGACATAGTGGCATGGGACGCTCATGTCGTCTATGATTGATAGTTATGATTTGAAATTGTTTTTTTTTTGAAACATATAAACACTAGTAGTAATATCAAATGCTTTTGTTTTATTCGTATTAGGCATATTTTGGCTATTATAAGGAAAAACTCTATCCTCCGGTTTGCGTTGCATTGTGTGATGGGAACTGAGTCTTATAATGGCTTCATTTTTATAAAAAGCATTGCGTTGTTTAAAAGAAAGATTTGTTTTAAAGCACTGGCAATCCAATGGAGTAAACCCGTTCCACGAAAGTGGCGTGGTCCTGTGATTAGCCATATTATAAATGTGTTGAGTAGATTTCTCATACCAGTCCCATGACTGACTCGTAGTTTGTTTCACTTTCAAACTCGGGTGCCCCTTTTTCTACACGGGCAGCCTTGTATTCAGGTTTTAGCTGGCTCTTTCTGGATAGCTGGAGCTGAAGATGGATTATATTGTTTATCTCTTTTTATGCTGTTCAGCTCCTATTGTACATATTTTGTTTGTTTTCCGCTGTAGACATTTATGTATAGCTGAACTGTATTTGTACTAAGTATGATCCTGTATACTGTGTAACTCTGATGATTACGTTTATCCAGTATATTCTATTGTTCATTATCTGGTGTATTTATTTAATTCTGTTCTGCTATTATCTGTTTCTTTGTTATATTCCAAGGATTACCCTTGCCACCATCCGTACGGGGTTTGGGGTCGTCACACAAGTGCTCCGGGTTGGGTCGTGGCCTCCAAGTCCCTTCGTAGTATATCGGTTCGGTTCGGGTGCCCTCTGGCGGGTCGGGTCGGGTAGATGCATCTTGGTTCGGTTCGGTAGCTCTCCTCCTTTAGATGTTGGTCCCTTTGGTTGTGATGCTCTGATCCGATCCCAGTTTAACCATAATGGCCTTCCTTTTTCGCCAAACTTTCTCTTATGCCAAGCCTCGGTTCGGTTCGGTGATCCCTTGCCCAGCCCATTATCCGGTCCGAGCCCATCCATCCGATCCGATCCGAAAACTTGCACTGTCTTCCTGCAACTTTTCTAGTGAGTGTTTTACGCCATTCGACGGCGTTTTCGACCATTCTAACTATTCTAATCAATCAAAAAGCATACCATACAGTCATAGCAACAAGTAGAAGTGACCTCAAACACCGAAACATCAATATGATAAGTTAAAATGGATCAAACATAGCCAAAACCCCATATTTTCCCTTGAGCATGTTTAAGCAAAACTAGTGACATGATTTGTAAAACTTAACCAAATCAAACCCAATTTCTAACAGAGGTATAAAACATTATTTTGAAATTTATTAATATTTTTCCAGATTTTTAACATGTATAAATTCGCTAATCAACGCTAATTACCCTTAATTAACCATAATTAGTGAGGAACTATGCAAATCACTCCCCTTAGCCACAAATAAACCTTAGATCTGAAATAAATCTCTGATATAGTGCGAATATTAATGCCAAACAGCAGCTCTAATCTTGATTTGGTGAAGATCTACCTTAATATGATGTTGCTAAGCTTAATCCTTGATTAGAAAGTGATTTAGAGGTTGGAGGCCATTTTTAGGGTTTCTAAGAGGTAAGTGGAGGCTAGAAAACTGAAATGGAATGAAACCCTAACTCTTTTCAGCCTCCCCATAACCCTAATCCCGAAATGGGTTATGGGCCCATTCACTAATTAACCTATTTGGCCCGGTTAAGCAGTTTTTCACCTTCCAAACATTATTTCAGTCATTTCTCCCAAATGGTAAGTCCGTTTTCCACATGCGACCACTCTACGGAAAGGTAAACCATCATCCGAAGCCAATGGAAGTGGTTTTAGGTCAAAACTCCTTTCCAATAAAAAGTTATGGCCGAAACAAGATCAGATAGTGGCAAAATGGTCATTTAAAAATCGGCAAAAATCATGAACATGGAAATGACCCCAGTGGTCGTTTCCCAAAGCCACAAGACCATACGACTTCATATAAGAAAGAAATAAATATTCTACGATTCTCCAATGCGTAGAATGCGGGTTGTTACAAATTTAGTAGTTGAATTAAGTTAATTAACAAGTTAAAACATTATTATGATTTTTATGAGAGCTACTTAACTTTAATTAGTTAATTAGACAGTTAAAAGTAGTTTATATGTTAGTTAAACTATGAAATATTTGGATGGTAAGTGTTTGAATTGGCGATGAATCATGACATGAATTATGATATGAAATTGGGATAATTAACATGTTAATATGATGTTAGAAATGTTTATGGTAGTTTAAATTGGGTTAGACACCCATTTACATGTCAGACAACATGTTTATATTCACCTATTTAAGTAATATTGACTTGGGTGAATAATAGCCTCAAATGAATAAGTTATGATGGATTGATTGAATTTGTGGTTGATTTGGATTGATTAAATAAATTATTAACTGTCATTTATTGATTGAAAACCCCACATGGGCTTTAGGATGACAATTAGCCCACACGTCTTCCAAGTGTGTAGATAAGTCACATGGATCGTGATATAAACCCCACACGAATTTTAGGATGATAATTTTACACATCTCCCAGGTGTGTAGATAATAATCACTAGTATTGGATGAAAACTTCACATGAGTATTGGGATGATATTTGACTTATACTAATCCCAAATGCGTAATTTGTATGTCAATCGGTTGATTGATAGACCGATATAACCATTAATAAATTATTTAAGGCTTATACGGTTGTAGTTGCACTCTGGATGTGAATTGAATGTTTAATAGTTGTTTACAACTATTATTGGATACACATGATGTATGAAAATCCTTATAAATTGATTTATATGAGAATTGGTTGAGATTTCATTCCAATTTAGGATAAAACTGAATATTTTGATAATATGATATTCGATGAAAAATCAAAGTTTGATTTTAACGTCGGATTTTTGATGGATACGAAGATATTAAAATTTCGAAAAAAAATCGTAACTGTAGGGAAAGATTTTGAAATAAATTTCATCTACTTACGGCATATCATAGTTTTTGATTTGAAATAAATAGTAACTTATGAAAATGATGTTCGGTTAGGCTACGAAGCAAACGTTTTAAAAGAAATTTCTTTTCGAAAGTTTCTTTTTTATTTTCGTAACCACTATCCGGAAAGTTTAAGCGTAAAATAATGAGTTTTGAAAAATAATATTATTTTAATGATTAAAATAATATTAAAATTGACTTAATGCTGAAATATGTGATTTTTACGAGAAATGACGGAAACAGAATTTCTAATATTGATTATATATATTTTATATAATTTATAAAATATTTTGGAAAACGTTTTGATTTATTTTTAAATATAAATCGATTCGGTCTTGAATAGCACCTGTCGCGCAGCGATAGTTCGCGAACATCGACCCGTAACTTCGAATAGGCGTACCGAGAGATCCAACCGTCAGATTCTCCTGAAATTGGAAGCTTTGGATCTGTAGTGAAATGAGATTTCACATAAAATAAGAAATTTTGAAATCTAACGGTATGATTTTTGAATAAGTCCAAAGGTTTTTTGGAAATGATCGTTATGGATGTAGTTCGGTGGCCAAAGTTGAAAACTGACTGCAAAGGCCTTAATAAAATTATTAAAAATATGAATAAATTATGTTAAATTATAATAAATGATTTGAAAAGATTTTGAGGGAATACTCCAAGTTTGTAAAGATAAAATATATTTTTATCTTAATGAACTAGTTAATAATTAGAACAAAGAACCAAAAGGAATATGCGATGATTCCTGAGAGTACGGGTTAGTATCACCCGTGGGATCTAATTGGAAATTATTCCATTAGGCGAGTGGTAGGAAGAACCGAAAGGACATCGGATATTCGACTAAGATCAAATGTTGTTTTTAGAAGTTAAACAATCCAATGGTTTTAAATTAACATATTGGATTGTAAATGGTTTTCATATAACCAGAGTTTCCAACGTATGAATTGGATTGAATTTGAATGAAAATTATCTTTGAATATTTCGATATTGGATTCCGTAATTATACAGATATTGTTGAGGAATTTGGAAGATATAGATATCGTTATTCTAATACGGTATTTGTTGGTTTTAGAATTTAGTATAGAATATAAGTTGATATATTTTCTATTCAAAGCCTTATATTTAATATCGAATTAGATTTTGGGTTTGTTGTGAGTGGTATCTTTAATAACACAGTTCTTAACCCCAGTTGAGAAAGGAATTTATGGAATAAATCTTTTAATTAAGTTTTGGTGGAGTTTTCCAATTTAATAAATTAAATTGGACTTAAATGGAAGTTGACTTTGGGTTTATCCTGAACGATGTTTTAAATAGCATTTGTTCTTCAAGCCAGTTAAAGCAGGATTAATTTCAAAAGGTTGAATAGTCATTAACTAATGATTTTTGAGAATTAAAACTAAGTTAGAGTTTTAATGAATTTTTAATTAGATTTGAAATGTAATGAGGGTAATTTAAATTTACTGTAAACCGACGGGTGTTAGATGTGGAGTACCACCAGTTTTGCTCCTTGGGGTAAATAGATTAGGATAGGGGATAAGGGTATGTTATGTTATCTTTTGTGTAAGATCTGTTTACCCCGATAAGGTTTATAAACCTTGAAGCATGAAAGATATTATAACATCTTCTGAAATGATTTCCCAAGAAAGATTTAAACGATATGTTTAAATGATATAAATCTTTGATAAGAGTTATGGGGTTAATTCCCAATACAAAGAATATTTACATAAAAGAATATTCTAGATTGATATGAGATTGTGTGTTATCTTTATATATATCACTTGATTTTAAAGATGCTCGAGTTATTCAGAAAGAACGATTTAACCCATTCTGAATAACTGTTACGACGATTGATAGTTGAAGATATGATGATGGTGGTTGAAGACCAGAGATCTTTACATCGTTTGGGATAATGCTGGTGTCTCGATTGGGCCATACACCCAAGATGAGATTATAAATGGTGGTTATCCAGACATACTTGGAGATCGAGCAGATATGCGAGGATCTCTCTCCTATATTGTGTGGGAAAATGGAGTTTTGATGACAACAACCTTGTTACAATTATCATTGATTATAAAATATATACTAACATCTCTGTCTAGAATATACATACATACATACATATATATGCAGGATTTATATACAAGACTTAAATACTGAAGGTTGTACAGTTATAGAGTTTTAAGATATTCAAAATTCAGAGGAGATTCATGACTCCTGAGTAATCAAGTTATCAAGAGTTCAAGACAAATATAGTAAAAGAGTCCAGTTTATATGTAAGACTCTAAATAACACTTGTAATGTCCCGTATTTTTATGGTGTAATAATAAATTTATTTAAATAATGGTTTACAGAATTATATGGTCGTTTAATTAAATAATATTGAATATTTAATAAAATTAAGGGGGCGACTATTGGGATACAAAATTAGACACAAACTTGGAGACACAAAGCCTCAACTGTTGGATCTTTTTGTCTTTATATGGAGAGGTGTAATTCATCGGGTGATCCAATGGTGGAGATTAGTTGTGTCACTAGCTGTGTCTAAATTTTGTGTCCCAATAGAACATCCCTTAAATTAAATAATAGAATAATATATTTGATTTGTGAAATAGTCCGAAATAGTAGAATTCACAGTATTGTGTGAATTGGACAATTCAATATATATATATAATTCAGTTTGGAATTGAATTCGAATAACGATTATATTATTTAAATGAAGTTTGAATGTATAACTATAATATAATTATAATCGAGCTCGAAATGGCGCGGCAGTTCGTAATTTGGTGATTCGAACTTTAATTGAATATAAAGAATCCGTTTTAAATCGGATTTCTGTGAAACAAGAAACGTTTGAATCTGTTAAACGATATTTTTCTAATCGAAGAGAAAAATTGAGATCTCGTTGTGTAGATTTTGAGTTATGTCCAAATCAAATTTTCGAAAAGTCGCTATGGAATTCCTTTATAATTTATAGCGATTTATTAATATTATAAATGGATTTTTCAATATAAATTGAATATCGATTCAACCGGGATTTGAATATCGAGTTATAAATCTAGTTGGAGCTGTATGATATTCTATTATGAATATATATGGTAATATATATTTATTTATATTTAAATTAATTATTTTTAAATATATTTATATTTAAATGGGTTTATTTAAAGCTTTAAAAATAGCCAGTTTTGCAGATGACCACCGTTTTCGACGAAACTAATTTTGTTGGATCCACAATATTAAATTATAGCTAGATTTCAAGTTTCATGATTTTTAAAGTCAGTATGTAGCCGTACCGATTTTTAATGTGAAAAACAATCGATATTTTGATGGTTAAAAATACGCTGTGTGAGCAACCGAAGTCGGAATTCGACGAAACCAGTTTCGTTGGGTCCATAATATCGAACTGTAGCTGCATGCCAATTTTCATGATTTTTGGGTGTCGTACGTGATCATGGGGATTTTTAAAGCCGAACACAAGTAACGATTGATTAAAATTGAATAAACTAATCAACAGAAAAATATTATAAAAATCCTATAAATAACCTTTAACCTATCTAAATCTAAATCTGTATTTCTCTAGTAAAAAACTCAAGCTGTCGTTTCTTTCTTTTTCCTGTAACCATTTGTGAGTCTTCAAAAATCAAAACAAATACAAAGAAAATCCTATAAATCACTATAAGTATATATTTCAATTCCTCGGAGTATGCTCTTCAACCTCGTACAAGGTTTATAGGGTGCGAACTATGTAGGGTTCTCTGCCTCATAACAGACGCAAGCTAGGGCTGACCACTGGAGGCGGCACAGGCATCTAGGGTAGGAGGAGTCTGAGGGCATACAAAGGGAAGGAGGTGGTGCAGCTAGCGCCGGTGGTCTGGTCGATTCCGGTCAACCACAGTTGGAGGAATTGCAGGAGGAAAAGGTTGGGGTCTTTGGGATTGTGACGTCATTGTGGTTCACGAGGAAGGAGTGTGTGGCATCGATGGAGAAGGGAGGCTGAGCCGCGTCTCCGATAGTGAGGGGTGGCAATTCTGATGATGTCTGGTGATGCGGTTTGTAGTTGAACGGAGGGTGTCTTGGGGTATTTTTCAAACTGGGTTTGAAAACAGTATATTGCGAATGGTAAACAGAAGGGATTTAGAGAGGGATTAGTTTTAAACGGAAGAGTTAATTAAAGTGGTTGCTTGAGTTTATAACAAAAATGAGGGTGTAAATGTTCAACTGTTCGGATTGGGACCCTGCATTTTGGTGTGATATTTTGAGGGAGTAGTTTGTGTATTGAGAAGATGGGTAGGAATTATAAGGTTGATGGGTTTGGGTTTTTCCAAGTTCATAGCAGTAATTCATGCATTTGAGTTGATGCGAAAATTTATGGTGGAAGTTTTGTACGGTTTTGAATTTCTTGAAGTGAAGAGTTTGGTAAAACTGGACAGTTCGTGTAATGGAGGAGGATTGGATGGCTTAAAGACGTGGCAATGGTTAGATATAGCGACGGGTTAGACATTAATCTGGAAGAAGAAAATGAGCCGCGTCATTAGGAAGGTAAACTTTGGATTAGCATTAATAAGGTATTAATTATTTTATATTATCATTTGTTAAAGATGTTAAGAATATCAAAATGTATATACAACTTGTAAAATTCATAACATCGTCATACGTGATCAGAACTAGATGAAACGACATCCGTTGGGATCGTATGGACGGACACTACACAATGGAACTAATGGGGAGCGAATCAAAGCTCGTTACAATTTATAGCAAAATAAATTTTCTGCCAGAATCAACCGACAATTATCGTTATTTAATGATAACGTCCAATGTGAGTAAATCTCACTAACTATGTACAGTTAATATTTTTATAAATATAATCTAGTGTTGATAAATGCTGATTGACTGTTATGTGATGATTGTTTTGTTGAATTGCTTATGCATAGATAACGATATATATATATATATATATATATATGTATGTATGTATATATCGTTAATCAAATGTTGATTCTGTTTATCAGAGTATTTCATATCGAAATGGAATCGATGTTATTATATTGTTTAACATCTATGGATAGAGGGAAACAGGTCGGAGGAATCCAACTGGATTCCTCTACACTTATTTTACTGTTTTTCATATATTGTAATATATGATGTGATATAAAATCTGTTGTTGATTATGTGTGTTTGAATGATATCGATCATTGTTATTTGGTATTTTAAATACCATGTATAATACTGGAATTAAAATGGAAATTTTCAATGTGTACGTTGAAACTAAAATATATTTATATAAAATCAAATGATTTTATAAAAATGAATTTCAAAGTGGATATTGAATAGAAAAGGAAATATCTGTAAAACAAATATAAAAGGAAATATTTATTTATAAAATAAATAAAATTTTATAAAGGAAATATTTATAAAATAAATAGAATTATAATATGAAGTAAATAGAATTATAAAAGGGAAATATTTGGAAAATGAATAGAGTTTTATAAAAAGAGAATTATACATTAGGAAGGTTTAGACCCGTTTAAAGTAAATATTTTGCTAATAAAATATTTATAAAGGAAATAGGGTTTGAATAGGAATTAAAATGGAGTTAAAGGAGTTAGAAACTGACTGGAAATTAGTTAAGTTGAATAGCTTTCTGGGTATCGATCTGATGTTGGTTTCGGCCTTCGGGGTTAATACGTAGGGGGTTGTTCTCTTACTAGTTTAAATTAGAGACTGATATATGTGAGAAGATAGTGATGCGTGAATCAGAAATGGAAACGTTTTCCAAAGTTAATAACGTATGTTTTCTAAAATTTGAAAATAAGGATTTGATGAATATATGGAAACGAGAAATGGGGAAATGAATAAATGTTGATTGATGATTGATCGATAGAATTTCCATTTGGGAATAATACTGTTGTTTGCACACGTGTTTTTCTTTGATAGTTAACTCACCGACTATTGAAGTTTTTGACCATTTTTCTGTTGTCAATACGGAGAGACCGGGATTAGATATATTATCTGAAAACCACTCCGTATGGCATTAGCGTTGCGATCAAATATGATGAAGATAATTGAAGACGAAGTTATGCAAGGGCTGTCCTGTTTACAAAATAGTACCTTTGTTTTGTCCAGTCCTAGGACAACTTGAATGGATGATTGTTTGACAGTGTATATCTGGTAGATCGCGTAAGTTGATCATTTCAAACGTATTTACGTTGGTAGCAGAGGAATTCGTTTCTCTTAACTTATACCCATGGTATTTTTAGGGGAATCAATTTGTGATTTTATGGGTATGAATATGTGGCATTCAAAGTAATTAAAAGAGTGATCTATTAAAAGAGGCGTTATGACCTCCAGCCTCATCAACTGGGAAATGACAGAAATTGGGCAGGCAGCATGGCTAAGTGGGTCGCACCCAATTAGAGTAAATTGTCACCATCTAGAGAATATTCATATTTGTTACTTCTTTCAATTCTGTATCTCCCGGGAACAGTTATGTTGGTATACCAACCATAAGGTGATAATATATTCGAAACATTCAAGCGAAATGAATGGCCGGTCATGTGTGGCCGAGTTACAAAATGTTCTTCTTGAACTCCAGTGTATTGCTTCTAGAGTACATTGATCGGAAGGTGGATCCATACCTTGTCATAGTTGGAATCCATTACCCAATAAGAGCCCACGGTTTTGATTGTATATTATATATGTAGAACGTGAGATGAAAGCCTTCTACTAAATTTCTATTTACTTGGTCTAGACATTATTATAATATCAGACAAGTATTGTTTTAGAAAAATATTTTGGGTTATCATAACGTAAAAACCATCCGTGTTTATGTGTGGATTGGTCCTACGATTATCCTTTGTTTCAAAAGGATTTTTGAAAAGTTAAACAAATGATTTGAATTTACTCATACCAATCACATGACTGACCCGGAGTTTATTTTGTTTTTTTGCCCTAAGCTCTTGGGTGCCTAATTTTTACGGGCAGTCAAGTAGTCAGGATATTATAGATACTTGAAGAGCTAGAGCAGGAGGCTTTAGGATTATATAGCTATTGTTATTTCCGTTGTGTTGTAAGTGTTATACTCTAATAATGGTATTGTATGTAGATACTGTTTTATTTCTAAGTTATGTTATGAAATATATTTATTCGTTCCGTTGTGAGATTCGTGTTTACTCTGATGTTGTATGTTCTTCTTCTTCTTTTATTCTAAGCTTCTGTCTTTTCTATTCTCACCCTCTGTTTTCTTTCTATTAGTTTCCTGGTTTCCAGTGCAATTTGGGTTGGACTTGTGTTATTTGGTTAGCTCAAATGGTACCGGAATTTCGGGACACTACATTTGGTATCAGAGCTGAAGGTTAAGTGATTTACCTTGGCTCTGTGGCGTGACTCAGTAGAGATAGGGTTAATAATACCCTAGATTGAGTTTGAGTGTATATATACGAGTGAAAATATTTGTTATTTGATATAAAAATTGTTTTATATTGTGGAGATTTATTGGTTGAGTTGTTTATGAGTTCTGGTCGATCAGTTTGATCCACTCTATCATTAGGGGTTTATAAACACTCGAATATGATGAATCGACATAGTATGTTTTGAAAAGAGGGTAAATGAAATAATTTTACCCGACATATATTTTGTTATAAAAGGAATCTATATATTGGAATTATTATAATATATAAGATGTGTTGGTTGTGATTATAATCGAATGAGATTATAAATTGAAATGGTTATACAAAATAACCAATTAGAATTCGTATAAGTGAAATATATGAAATCAGATGAATTAAATCTGAATTTAAATTAGAATTGGAATTTAAAATTGCGAAAACATGAAAAGTGTTTGTAAATGGAATAGAATTAAATATATGAGAATTTTAAAATCTTGGGAGATTTTAAATTGTTTTACAAGCATTGAAAAGGATATTTTGAAATGGATTTCAAAATGGAAGTGTTTAGAAATGGTTTTGAAAGTGATATAGTATTGAACTCACTTCGATTGCTGGAAAATAAATTCCGATGATGAAGTCGACCATCATCGGTGTCCATTTTTGAGTTGTAAGTGACGGATTACTACCAAAGATATTGTTTTTGGAAATGTTTTGAGAAAACAAGCTGTTTTGATATTCCGAAATGAATATTTGATTTTTGAAAAGCAAAGTTGTTTAAAAACTCCCAGAAATGGATTGTTTGAATTAAAACAAATTAAATGGAAATTTTTGGAACTAAATTGAAAATTAAGAATGGTACTTGAGATTGATAATGGAATTTGGCTTGGATAGACGAATGGTTGTGCTGGAGATAAAAGTGATTGGAGTTTGGTTGGGATAACATTGGTATATGCAGAATTGGTAACAGGTGGGAATGATATAATGATATGCCCGACAAAAAGGTACCAGTTTACATTATATATGGGTTTGAGATTTTGATGAATTGAATTGGAAAGCCGCTTGGCTATTTGATTTTCTTTTGGGTTAGAAAAGGCCCAGAGAGGCGAGTTGTAGTTGTACCGATTGACCAGTACAAAGGAGGTGCTGGCGAAATTTTTCGAAAATTTTGGGTGTTAGAAAATTTTCAGGATTTTTGAAAATTTTCGTTGATCAGAATTAATTAATATTTTAATTGAAGTTTATTTATTCAGTTGAAATTGAAATTTAAGAAGTAAACAAATAATTTTTAACCCTGTTAATATGGTTAGTTTTCTACCTTAGCAATTTCGAGGACGAAATTATTTTAAGGAGAGAAGAATGTAATGTCCCGTATTTTTATGGTGTAATAATAAATTTATTTAATTATTTAAATAATGGTTTAGAGATTTATATGGTCCTTTAATTAAATAATATTGAATATTTAATTAAGTTAAATAATTGAATAATATATTTAATTTGTGAAATAGTCGAAAATAGTAGAATTCACAATATTGTGTGAATTGGACAATTCAAAATATATATAATTCAGTTTGGAATTGAATTCGAATAACGAACATATTATTTAAACGAAGTTTGAACGTATAATTATAATCGAGCTCGAAATGGCGCGACAATTCATAATTTGGCGATTCAAACTTTAATTGAATATGCAGGATCCGTTCTAAATCGGATTTCTGTGAAACAAGAAACGTTTGAATCTGTTGAACGATATTTTTCTAATGGAAGAGAAAAATTGAGATTTCGTTGTGTAGATTTTGAGTTATGTCCAAACAAGTTTTCAAAAAGTCGCTATGGAATTCCTTTATAATTTATTGCGATTTATTTATATTATAAATGGATTTTTCAATATAAATTGAATATCGATTCAACCAGGATTTGAATATCGAGTTATAAATCCAATTGGAGCTGTATGATATTCTGTTGTGAATATATACGATAATATATATTTATTTATATTTAAATTAATTATTTTTAAATATATTTATTTTTAAATGGGCTTATTTAGAGCTTTAAAAATAGCCAGTTTTACAAACGACTACCGTTTTCGATGAAACTAATTTTGTTGGATCCACAATATTAAATTATAGCTAGATTTCAAGTTTCGTGATTTTTGAAGTCAGTATGTGGCCGTACCGATTTTTAGTGTGAAAAACAGTCGACATTTTGACGGTTAAAAGTACGCCGTGTGAGCAAACGAAGTCGGAATTCGACGAAACTAGTTTTGTTGGGTCCGTAATATCGAACTATAGCTGCATACCAGTTTTCATGATTTTTGGGTGTCGTACATGATCATAGGGATTTTTAAAGCCGAACACAAGTAACGATTGATTATAATTGAATAAACTAAGCGATAGAAAAATATTATAAAAATCCTATAAATAACCTTTAACCTATCTAAACCTAAATCATTATTTCTCTAGTCAAAAGCTCAAGCCGCCGTTTCTTTCTTTTTCCTGTAACCATTCGTGAGTCCTCAAAAATCAAAACAAATACAAAGAAAAACCTATAAATCACTATAGGTATATATTTCAATTCCTTGGAGTATGCTCTTCAACCTTGTACAAGGTTTATAGGGTGCGAACTGTGTTAGGTTCGCTGCCTCATAACAGATGCAAGCTAGGGCTAACCACTGGAGGCGGCACAGGCATCTAGGGGAGGAGGAGTCTGAGGGCATACAAAGGGAAGGAGGTGGCGCAGCTAGCGCCGTTGGTCCGGTCGATTCTGGTCAACCACAGCCGGAGGATTTGCAAGAGGAAAAGGTTGGGGGGTTTTGGGATTATGACGTCGTTCTGGTTCACGCGGAAGGAGTGTGTCACATCGACGGAGAAGGGAGGCTGAGCCGCGTCTCCGACAGTAAGGGGTGGCGGTTCTGATGATGTCTAGTGATGCAGTTTGTGGTTGAACAGAGGGTGTCTTGGGGTATTTTCGAACTGGGTTTGAAAACAGTATATTGTGAATGGTAAACAAAAGGGATTTAGAGAGGGACTAGTTTTAAATGGAAGAGTTAATTAAAGTGGTTGTTTGAGTTTATAATAAAAAGTAGGGTGTAAGTGATCAACTGATCGGATTGGGACCCTGTATTTTGGCGTGATATTTTGAGGGAAGAGTTTGTGTATTGAGAAGATGGGTAGGAAGTATACGGTTGATGGGTTTGGGTTTTTCCAAGTTCATAGCAGTAATTCATGCATTTGAGTTGATGCGAAAATTTGTGGTGGAAGTTTGTACGGTTTTGAATTTCTGGAAGTGAAGAGTTTAGTAAAATTGGACAGTTCGTGTAATGGAGGAGGATTGGATGGCTTAAAGACGCGGCAATGGTGAGATATAGCGACGGGTTAGACATTGATATGGAAGAAGAAAATGACCCGCGTCATTAGGAAGGTAAACGTGGGATTAGCATTAATAGGGTATTAATTATTTTATATTATCATTTGTTAAAGATGTTAAGAATATCAAAATGTATATACAAATTGTAAAATTCATAACATCGTCACACGTGATCAGAACCGGATGAAACAAGATCAATTGGGTTCGTATGGACGGACACTACACAATGGAACTGACGGGGAGCGAATCAATGCTCGTTACAATTTATAGTGAAATAAATTGTCTGTCAGAATCGACCGACAGTTATCGTTATTTAACGATAACGTCCAATGTGAGTAAATATCACTAACTATGTACAGTTAATATAATTATAAATATAATCTAGTGTTGATAAATGCTGATTGACGGTTGTGTGATGATTGTTTGGTTGAATTGCTTATGTATTGGTTGAAATTATAGATAACGATATATATATAAATCGTTAATCAAATGTTGATTCTGTTTATCAGAGTTTTTATATCGAAATGGAATCGATGTTATTATATTGTTTAACATCTGTGGATGCAGGGAAATAGGTCAGAGGAATCCAACTGGATTCCTCTACATTTATTTTACTGTTTTTCATACATTGTAATATATGATGTGATATAAAATCTATTGTTGATTATGTGTGTTTGAATGATATCGATCATTGTTATTTGGTATTTTAAATACCATATATAATACTGGAATTAAAATGGAAATTTTCAATGTGTATGTTGAAAATAAAATATATTTACATAAAATCAAATGATTTTATAAAAAGGAATTTCAAAGTGGATATTGAATAGAAAAGGAAATATTTGTAAAACAAATATAAAAGGAAATATTTATTTATAAAGTAAATAGAATTTTATAAAAGGAAATATTTATAAAATAAATAGAATTATAAGGGGAATATTTATATGAAGTAAATAGAATTATAAAAGGGAAATATTTGGAAAATGAATAGAGATTTATAAAAAGAGAATTATCATTAGGAAGGTTTAGACCCGTGCTTCACACACGGGTGTAACATGATATTGATTTAATGTAAATATTTTGTTAATAAAATATTTATAAAGGAAACAGGGTTTGAATAGGAATTAAAATGGAGTTGAAGGAATTAGAAACTGACTGGAAATTAGTTGAGTTGAATAGCTTTCTAGGTATCGATCTGATGTTGGTTTCGGCCTTCAGGGTTAATACGTAGGGGGTTGTTCTCTTACCAGTTTACAGTTAGAGACTGATATATGTGAGAAGATAGTGATGCGTGAATCAGAAATGGAAACGTTCTCCAAAAGTTAATAACGTATATATTCTAAAACTAGAAAATAAGGATTTGATGAATATATGGAAACGAGAAATAGGGAAATGAATAAATGTTAATTGATGATTGATCGATAGAATTTCCATCTGGGAATAATATCGTTGTTTGCACACGTGATTTTCTTTGATAGTTAACTCACCGACTATCGAAGTTTTTGACCATTTTTCCGTTGTCAATATAGAGAGATCGGGATAAGATATATTATCTAAAAACCACTCCGTATGGCATCAGCGTTCCAATCAAATATGATGAAGATAATTGAAGACAGAGTTATGCAAGGGCTGTCCTGTCGGGACCCGTAACTTCCCCGCTAAGGAAAGCCCGGATACTTCGAGGACAAGACACATCAGGACGCAAACAGAAGAACATTTCATTGTTTATTACAAAAATTCCACCAGAATACAAGAATATTACAGAGTATGAATAAATATTACACAGAAAATATCAGAGATTTAAATTACATGTAAATACATCGCAACGGGAAAAATAATACAATACACAACTGAAAGTAATACATGGATACAGAGCTTTCCGAGTATCATTCCAGCTGTAAATCAGGATCCTGTGAATATAAATCTGCAAAACCAAAACTACTAGCTGCCCGTGTCAAAGTAAGGGCATCCAGAGTTTAGGTTAAAACAATAAACTCCAGGACAATCATGTGACTGGTGTGAGAACTAAAATAGTTATCAATCTTTATTTTAAAGTTAGGTAAATGAAGGGGCCACGCCATATAACACGGAACAGGTTTCTTCCCAAGAATACCAGTGCATAAAACAAACAGCGCAATGCTAAATAAAGAAAAATGAAGCTATTATAAGACCCAGGTCCCATCACACAATGCAACGCAAGCCGGAGGATAGGGTTTTTGCCTTATAATAGCCAAGAATGCTTGGTACGTGAAATTTCAAGTTTTATTACTATAAGTGTATAATGTCAAAACAATTTCAAATCATAAGTATCATTCATAGATGGCATAAGCGCCCCTTACCACTATGTTGCCATACTAGGCTCTACAATCAAAAACCGCAAAGTCAACGTATTGGAAGTTGGGTTTCCATCTATAACCGAGGCAAGGGATCGTCCTCACCGGCTTCGAGACAATCTAGCCCATGTCTCAGGAACAGCCGCAACTGCCCCATGGATCGTCAGGGTCGGTCCACCGATGTGGATTATTATGCCTGAAACATTACGTTTCCCCGCCCTTCGGGGCGTAAATGAGCCAAATGACTCCATCGGCTCCACACAATCACCGATATATCCGAGGCGCCTCGCAACAACAACAACCACACAGGTGAAAATAATATAAATGTCAGGGCTAGTAGGTCACTGACACCACCCCCAGCTAGAAGAAAACGCATGCCCTCCCTGAGGTCCTCTCCTGTTTTTGCTTCACAACCGGGGTGTGAGGCTCGCGAATCAATGTTACACAAAGTTATGCCACACAGGCGGTACTTTGATCATCAACCACAAGACTTTGCTTTTCAACAGAAGCCTCGATCATTTTCCACTTAGGCATGCCACACAGGAAATTCACTCCATGCGATTGATATCCATCTATATATAACCCCTGAGCTCGTACGTCTCAGAGAAGGGCATTAAGCAAGAGAATAAATTCTCCGTCGCCAAACATATATATATTTAATAGAAATCAATCACACAAAACAAAATCCAATGTTAGACACACAGTCCATTTACAAGTTCGTTCTAGGTCTGAACGAAACCGGAGGCATCTTGTACCTCGCATATCCATCGATCTCCAAGTATGTCTGGACGATCACCAACTGATTCCCTCCTCTTGGGTGTACAACCCAATCAAGATCATCAGTAACCAACCAAACAATGTGAAGACCTCCGGTCTTCGACCACCGTCTTCATCCTCGACACCACGTCGAATCAGTTATTCAGAATGGGATAAACCCGGTCTTTCTGAATAACTCGCGTTTATTATAAACAATTGTTACACAAACACAACATACGCCTCATTCCAATTCAGAATATTCTTTTATTCAAATATTCTTATACTTTGGGAAAGGTTCCCATTAATTTTATCAAAGATAAATTCTTTAAATTTATTCTTTAATCTTCTTTGAATATCAATTCAAACTAGTCAGGATTAGCGAACCACACCGAAGTAATCATTCATTTTATTTCCCATTCCCAACCTATTCATCCCATGAAGTAAAACTGGTTATACTTCATATCTAACACCACGGTGTTATTGGTAAATTCAATTACCTTTTCACATTCAAATCTAATTAAAGATTTAACTATCGCCTGAAGCAAAACTGGTGATACTCCATGCTAGATTATTTCAATCTAATTAAAGATTCATTAAAACTCCACTTAGTTTTAATCTTCCTAAAAATCATATTAAGGATTGTTTAACTTGGGAAACCATATCATGTCTTTAACTGGGTTAAAGAACCAATGTCTTTTGAAACACGGTTGACTATAAACCCAAAATCAAATTCCATTAATTATCGGGTTAAAGAACAAGTGTTATTCAAAACATCGTTCACGATAAACCCAAAAATCAATTCAAATTCAATTCCAATTAAATACCATTTAATTGGTACACTTCATTAAATCTAAATAAAAAGATTTAATCTTTTTCTCAACTGGGTTTAAGAACAGTGTTAATGAAGACACCATTCACGACAAACCCAAATCACATTTGATATTAAATACAAGGCTCTGAATAGAAAATATATCAGCTTATATTCAATATCAAATTCTACGACCAACAAATATCGTATTGGAAATAACGATATAAATATATCTTTCAAATTTCCATAACAATATCTGTATAATCACGAAATCCAACATCGAAATATTCCAAAGATAATTTCGATTCAAATCTATTCCAATTCAATTATTGGAAATTCTGGTTATCTTCAAAACCATTTCAAATCCACTTTATTTATTTTTAAAAATAAATAGAATTATAATTCTAGTTCAAAACTAGTTCATTTCGATAAAATCTATTTTTATCTTTTCAAATTTGGAATTTTTCATCCCATTTCTTCACAAATCATTTCTTATGATTTTACACAAATTATTCCTATTTTTAATAATTTTATCAAGGCCCGTAAAGTCGATTTCCACCAATGGCCATCGAACTGCGCTTACAACGACCTTTTCCAAATTTGATTTGGACATAATTCCAAATCCAACCGTTAGATTTCAAATTTTTAATATTCTTAGAAAGGACTTTTCGATACGAACCCAACGGTTCTAGTTTTAGGATAATCCGATGGTCGGATCTCCCGCAATATCCATTCGAAGTCAATGGTCGAAATTCGCGAACTACCGCGGCGCGGCGCAGTCTATTTAGGCCATTTAATACATATAATATATATATATTATATATATATATATATATATTTCGTCGATTTCCTTTTAAAATGTATTATATAAATCGTTTTAAAAACGATTTAAACTTCATATTCAATTTCGAATCAAAATTGAATATTCCACGTCATCGATATACAAATAATAATATTTTCAAAACGTTATATTTTGAAATCACTTCCTTTTCTATATTCATTATAAAAACGAATATAATCGATATAAATATCATTCACGTCGAAATGGTGCATCTCTAATCAACACGGCTTTATATATTTCAATAACTTCGTTATTCTACTCAACAAATGAATATTTATTCTATTCCACACATGAATTTATTTTCTATTCAACACATGAATTTATTTTCACTTCAACACACGAATTTATTTTCAACATTGGAATGAGGCCCAATCAATTAACATATAATTTTAATTATATGGATTTTCTACAACACATGTATATAATAGCAACGATAAATAATCAACCATCATCCAGAGTGCACCACACAACTGCATAAGCATTAAATATAAATAATTAACGCTTACACAGTCTGTCAACCGATCGATTGACATACAACTAAATAATCAGGATTAGTGTACGTCAAATCTCATCCCAATACCCGTGTGGGGTTTCAAATCAACAAACACAGATTTTTATTTGTGCAGTTGGGCGATGTGTAAAATTTATCGTCCCAATCAATATCAGTCAAATCGGTGTACATAAACAAATCATTTGATTTGTTTATAAATATTTATTTTACTTCAACACATGAATATATATTTTATTTCAACACATGAATATATATTTTATTCTACACGCATCACAATCAATTTTCACAACACACAAAATCAAACAAGTCGTCCATGGTCTGTGGACAACGGGTATCGGGTGCTGCTAAGCACCGTCTGCATCCTAGTGTATATTTTTAACTAGAAAACAAGATTTAAAGTGAGAAGTTCTCACTAACTATCTAAACCAAACGCCACGACTCTTCTTATGTAGAAAATATTCACCGTTCTCGCCTTTTGTCAATTTCGTTGCCTGTAGCCACTACATATATAAAAATCACATTTTTATATTGTTTCCATGTATATAAAAATCACATTTTATAATCACTCTTATATGGATAAAAATCACATTTTTATACCGCTACTATATAGATAAAATTTCTATTTTTATTTGGCTACTTATATATAAAAATCCAATTTTTATTTCGCTATCTTATAAAAATCATATTTTTATAATCTCTACTATATAAAAATCATATTTTTATAATGTTAAAATATATCCATTACCATTCTAAAGATCATAACTTTATGTATCTAAACCTCTTAACTTTATACGATAAAAATCCTATCTTCACACAATTAAAAATCATATTTTTACCCTCATAAAAATCATGTCTTTCTATTCATAAATCATATTTTTATATACTACAGATCGTACTTTTATCTAATCTAAAAATCACATTTTTATTTAAACAAAGATCGCATTTTTATATAAAAATAAAATCAAACGAGAAGAAAATCACCTCCGATTGCGAAGCATCGTCAACTTCGATCATCCTTTGGCGCAGAAAATGGCGTACGATAGGTCCTCGATGATAGGAGAGGGGAAATAAAAGGAAAAAGGGGGGTTTTGGGTCTTAACGGAGAGAGAGGGGTGTGTGGCGGTTGACTGAGCGGTTGAGGGAGGAGGCAGTGGGTGGCGTCGGTGTCGAGGAGGTCGGAAAAAGGGGGTGGCGGTGCCCTACAGCAGCGGCGGCGGCAGTTTTCTGATAGGGGGTGGGCTGCGTCAATTTGGAAGAGGGAGAGGAGGAAGCGGAGGAGATGGAGGAAGAGGAGGAGAAGGGGAGGTGGGGGTGGGTGGCCGCGCCTGCGGTGTAGTGGCGCGTTGAGGGGAGGAGCACGGATCCTCCCTCCTCGTCTTTCTTTTTTTTCGATTTTTAATCTGATCGGTGAGGGAGAGAGGGAAGTGCGAGGAAGTGTATATATTATATATTATTTTATTTAATTAATTTCTAAAAGCAACTTTTAATTTGGACATCGAAATCGAACCAACCGACTGTCGTCCATAGCTAATTACCCCCATTTCGAACACAATGGGATATGTATCGTAGGCTGATTCGACCGTTTCGATCAGTTTTCGTCAAAATCAAAATATAACTCTATATATTGAATTTGAATGCACATTTCAATTTATCGGGGCCACATACGAACTATAAAAATTCCCAAAAATTATTTCTAGCTTCGTATTGACGAAACGGTCCTAACAAAACTAATTTCATTGAATTCTGAGACAGTTTGAAAAATGGCCATTTTCTAGTCGATTAAAATCAACTAAAACTGATCAAAACACGTTTTACTTCGCCACACTCACATATTGATTCAGAAAATTACAAATTTTTGAATCTAGCAATAACTTGACGTCGCGGATCCAACAAAAGTGGTTTCGTCGAAAACCGAGGTTGTTTGCAAAATTTCCATTTTTAAGGGCCAGAATTCCATAGCGACTATTCTGAATTTTCAACTGGACATAACTTTTGATTCCCGCTATGAAATTTCAATTTCTCGGATTCGTTGGAAAGATATTCTCAAATAGATTCTAATATTTTTGGTTTCTCCAAAATCCGGTTTACTTTGAATCCTGCACATTCATTTGAAATTCGAAATCGAAATTTCAAACTACCGCACCATTTTCAATTCCTTTTATATTTCAAAATAAATATTTATATTCTAATGACGATCTATATAAATCTATACATTCGAATTCTATTCAAAATAAATTTCTCGTCGCTATTATTTAAAATAATTCATTTTAAATAATCAAAATTCATTAAAATAGACAGAATAAAAATTTTAAATTAGCTCAGATTTTCCGGGTTATTACAATCTCCCCCACTTAAAACTTTTCATTCCCGAAAAAGAACGAAGATGTAAGTTGTTTAACTAATCAAATCAACTTTCATTATTTCCTTTACGGCTTAAGTTCTTTAACTTTTCAGTTTCTAAGAACTTTTCAAAATTTTCAAAAATTTGGCTAACACCCTAAATTTTCGAAAAATTTCGCCATAACCTCCCCTGCACCGGGGACTTTGGAATATTTCAAATAGCCTCCCATGGCCCTCATCAATCCAAAAAGAAAAATAAATAGCCAAGCAGCTAGCCAGTCGTCTCATGAAATCATCCAAACCCAATAAATTTGTAAACATGTACCAATTTGTCGGGCAAACAATTTTATTCTTCTGCTCTAGCCTCCTTGCTATGACCTGTTCAATGTAAATACATGTATATGCATGCAATTGTAATCATTTTTCAATACAGTTCAATATTCGGTTCAATTTGGCATAATGGTTCAAAATTATCAAACCAATAATCAAACTACACAACCATCAATTAACTAGTTGATTATCGTTTCAAATTCGTAATTTTGATACATATGCAGAAAATCATGTCTTTGATGCCAACTCAGAACAATAAGCCCTATCTAGTTTTGGTTCTCACACCAGTCTAATGGAAATATATAGATATCACACCTTCGAAACACGAACATAAATACTGATGATGTGGCCACATCATCAGAATTATCCCCGGGGTCTAGAATGTGATTCTATATCTATCCAGTATATTAAAACTTCGAATATACGTTCATGATGCGTATATGCAAAACCTTTATATACTCGATTGTCCAAAAGCAATATAAATAAAATATTCAAATACGTATAATCTGGTTTAAATTTTCAAAACAATATTGTTTTCATTTGAAAAATATACTCTTCACACTCGTTCAAGGATACTACTGATCCTATCTCCAATGAGTCATTCTAATTGGACATTACTAATCCAATATCTGATGAATTCTTTCGTTTGGTTCTAATGTGTCTTATTCTCGAGCTCTATAAACCAAAGATCTGATACCACTGTCGGGACCCGTAACTTCCCCGCTGAGGAAAGCCCGGATACTTCGAGGACAAGACACATCGGGACGCAAACAGAAGAACATTTCATTGTTTATTACAACAATTCCATCAAAATACAAGAATATTACAGAGTATGAATAAATATTACACTGAAAATATCATAGATTTAAATTACATGTAATTACATCGCAGCGGAAAAAATAATATAATACACAACTAAAAGTAATACATGGATACAGAGCTTTCCAAGTATCATTCCAGCTGTAAATCAGGATCCTGTGAATATAAATATGCAAAACCAAAATTACTAGCTTCCCGTGTCAAAGTAAGGGCACCCAGAGTTTAGGTTAAAACAATAAACTCTAGGTCAGTCATGTGACTGGTGTGAGAACTAAAACAGTTATCAATCTTTATTTTAAAGTTAGGTAAATCAAGGGACCACACCGTATAACACAGAACGGGTTTCCTCCCAAGAATACCAGTGCATAAAATAAACAGCGCAATGCTAAATAAAGAAAAATGAAGCTATTATAAGACCCAGGTCCCATCATACAATGCAACGCAAGCCGGAGGATAGGGTTTTTACCTTATAATAGCCAAGAATGCTTGGTACGTGAAATTACATGTTTTATTATTACTATAGATGTAACAACCCGGAAATTTTGAGCCAGTTTAAAATTTTTATTTTGGCAATTTTAGCGAATTTTGAATATTTAAAATGAATTATTTTAAATAATATCGACGAGAAATTTATTTTGAATATAAATTCAACGTATATATTATATACGTCGTCGTTAGAATATAAATATTTATATATAATTATAAATAGAATTGAAAATGGCGCGGTAGTTCGATAATTCGATTTCAAACTTCAATTGAATGTACCGGGTGCAAAACAATCCGGATTTTAGTGAAACCAAAAAAAAATAGGATCTAATTGATAATATCTTTCCAACGAATCCGGAAAATCAAATTTCATAGCGGGAATCAAAAGATATGTCCAGTTGAAAATTCTGAATAGTCGCTATGGAATTCAGGCCCTAAAAATAGACATTTTGCAAACGACCTCGGATTTCGACGAAACCACTTTTATTGGTTCCGTGATGTCAAATTATTGCTAGATTCCAAATTTCATAATTTTTCGAATCAATATGTGAGCGTGGCAAAGGAAAACGTGTTTTGACCATTTTAGTTGATTTTAATCGACTGGAAAATGGCCATTTTTCCAACGGTCTCAGAATTCGACGAAACTAGTTTTGTTAGGACCGTATCGTCAATACGAAGCTAGAAAATATTTTTTGGGAATTTTTCGAGTTAGTATGTGACCCCAGTAAATTGAAATGCGCGTTTAAAATCAATATATAGAGTTATATATTGATTTTGACGAAAACTGATCGAAACGATCAAATCAGCTTGCGATACATATCCCATTGTGTTCGGAATGGGGGTAATTAGCTATGGACGACAGGCGGTGGGCCTCATTTAGAGGTCGTATGTAAAAGTCAACTTTTTGAATTTAAAATTAATAAAAAAAATATAATAACCTAACCCTTCTCTCTCCTTTCCTTTACCTCTGGCCCCCCCTTTCTCGTTTTTCAATTCGTTCAGAAATCAAAACAAAAAAAAATACTAAAACCCTAAATCGCCGTCGCGATTGCCAATGCGCCGCCACCGAGGCGCGACCTCCCCCTCCGACGTCGATGGTGGCGACCCCCCTCCCCAGTGCGCTCCTCCTCTCCCCTTCCGTCATTCGAACACTCCCAACCCACGCCCCCCGATTCGAGACCCGCCACCACCCAGAAGAGCCGCCGCCCGCTCCAGTGCCCTCCGCCGCCTCCTCCTGGTTCTGACGCGCCTCGGACAACCCCCCCTTCCTCCTTCGATTAACTGTAAGTCATTTATTTAATTCATTTTTATATAAAAATCAGTTTTTTTTTGTTTTCTTTTATACTTTAGCAAAATAAAAATGCTGTTTTTATATATACATTAGGAAGATCAAAATGTGATTTTTCTTCGTATAGAAATTTTATATGAATTCTAGTATAAAAGTTCGATCTTTAGTTGTAGAAAAAAATATGATCTTTCTTAGTTAAAGATTTGATTTTTGCTTCTATAAGGATTAGATTTTTATTTCTATAAAAAGGAAATTTTTAGAAGTGGAAAGATACGATTTTTAGAAGAACAAAATTTCTATTTCTACATTAGAGTAGTAGCGATAAAATTTGATTTTTATATATTGAATAACGAAGTAAAATTTCGATTTTTATATATTGAATAGCATAGTAAAAATTCGATTTTTATATATTGAATAAAGAAGTAAAAATTCGATTTTTATATATTGAATAACATAGTAAAAATTCGATTTTTATATATTGAATAACGAAGTAAAAATTCGATTTTTATATATTGAATAGCATAGTAAAAATTCGATTTTTATATATTGAATAACGAAGTAAAAATTCAATTTTTATATATTGAATAGCATAGTAAAAATCGATTTTTATATATTGAATAATGAAGTAAAAATTCGATTTTTATATATTGAATAGCATAGTAAAAATTCGATTTTTATATATTGAATAACAAAGTAAAAATTCGATTTTTATATATTTAATAGCGAAGTGAAAATTCGATTTTTACATATGTAGAGAATACGGGCAACGAAGATGACAAAAAGGCGAGAACGACGAAGGTTTCGGCAAAAGAAGAGCCGTGGAGTTAGGATAGCTATTGGTGAGAACTTCTCACTCTTCAATTTCTTTTCTAGTTATATATATATACTAGGATGCAGACGGTGTTTAGTAGCACCCGACACCCGTCATCCACAGACCATGGATGGCTTGTTTGTTAAATTGTTTGGTTGTGTAGTTGGTTAGATTATTTGGTTTGAATTGAATAGTTTGGTGAAATGGAATGGATTTGATTGATGTGTGAATGGCGTGGGCCTTCACTAGACCAGGGATAAGGCTAGGCCTCGTCCCGTTTCTAGTATCGTGCCGTTATGCCGCCGAAATTTTCTAAAATAAGTTAGAAAAATAAAAACATCATTTTTATTTTGTAAATGAACTGAATAGAAATTCATGTGTTAAAGTAAAATATTTTATCGTTAAAAATATAATTTTTAACGTGAACGTGAAAAAAAAATTATTCATTTACAAACTAGACGGTTTGTTTATGTACACCTATTTGAAGGACATTGATTGGGACGATAAATTTTACACATCGCCCAACTGCACAAATAAAATCTGTGTTTGATTGTTTGAAACCCCACACGGGTGTTGGGATAAAATTTGAAGTTCACTCATCCTGATTGATTAAATATGTCGATCGATTGATTGACTGGCTGTTATAAGCGTTAGATATCTATATTTGATGCTTATACAGTGTAGTGCACTTTGGTTGATGGTTGATTATTTTTCAATGCTATTATATACATGTGATGTATGGAAATCCATATAATTAATATTATATGGTGATTGATTGGGCCTCATTCCAATTTAGAAGATAAAGAATATTATAAAATAGAGGTTCATGTGTTGACTGTACTCATCCGTTGAGATTAGTCATGTGTTGAACGAAGTATTTTAACAATAAAATTTACATCTTTATCATTATAAAATAAAGGTTCATGTGTTGACCGTACTCATCCGTTGAGATTAGTCATGTGTTGAACGAAGTATTTTAATAATAAAATTTACATCTTTATCATATATAAAATTAGAAACTAACTGGAAAGTAGATAAGATGAGTGGTCTCCTGGATATTGATCTGATGTTGGTTTCGGCCTTCGGGGTTAATATTCAGGGAATCGTTCTCTTACTAATTTACGGTTGGAGTCTGATTTAATATCAAACGATAGATACCTTAATTTTCATAAAATATATTAAATAACAAAAATAGTCACACGTGGACAGTACTCATTCATTGAGATTAGTCGTGTGTTGACAAAGATATAGAGTCGTGTATTGAAAGAAATATAGATCCATTTGTTGAATATAAAGCCGTGTTGATTAGAGATGCGCTATTTTGACGCGAACGATATTTATATCGATTATATTCGTTTTTGAATTTAATTAGAAAACGAATTGAATTTGATTTAATTAGAAAACGAATTGAATTTGATTTAATTAGAAAACGAATTGAATTTGATTTAATTAGAAAACGAATTGAATTTGATTTAGTTAGAAAACGAATTGAATTTGATTTAGTTAAAAAACGAATTGAATTTGATTTAGTTAGAAAACGAACTGAATTTGATTTAATTAGAAAACGAATTGAATTTGATTTAATTAGAAAACGAATTGAATTTGATTTGAATAGGGAACGAATTGAATCGGATAGAAAACCAATTTGATTTGAATTGAATATATAACGAATTTGATTTCAATTGAATATATAACAAATTTGAATTGAATCGAATAGAAAACGATTTCGAATTGAATCGAATAGAAAACGAATTGAATTGAATATAAAACGAATTCGAATTGAACTGAAAACGAATTGAAATAAATTCAAATTGAATTGAAATTTGAATTGAATAGAAGTGAATTTTAAAACGAATTTATAAGGAAGAATTCAATTTTGATTTGAATTGAAATGGAAGTTGAAATGGTTTTTGAAATGAATTTAAAAACTATTTATATAATTCGTTTTAAATAGAAATCGACGAAATATATATTATATATATAATATAATGGCCTGAATAGAACGCGCCGTGGCAGTTCGTGAATTTCGACCATTTATTTCAAACGGACATTACGGGAGATCCGACTGTCGGATTCTCCTAAAACTGGAACCATTGGGTTCGTATCGAAAAGAGCTTTCTAACGAATATTCGAAATTCAAAATCTAACGGTTGGATTTGGAGTTATGTCCAAATCAAATTCAAAAAAGGTCGCTGTAAGTGCAGTTCGATGGCCGTTGATGGAAATCGACTGTACTGGCCTTGATAAAATTATTAAAAATAGTAATAATTTGTGTGAAATCATAAGAAATGATTTGGGAAAAATTGGGATGAAAAACTCCATATTTGAAAAGATAAAAATAGATTTTTATCGAAATGAACTAGTTTTGAACTAAAATTAAACCCGTTTATTTTTAAATAAATAAACTGGATTTGGAATGGGTTTTAAATAGAATTGATTTGTGGGTTTATCGTGAACGGTGTTTTAAATAACATTAGTTCTTTAACCCAGTAAAAGGAGTTTTAATGAATCTACAATTAGATTGAAATGTGAATTGATAATCTAAATTATCAAATATAGAGAATGAGCGAGGATGGAGTATCACCAGTTTTGCTCCAAAGCGATAGTTAAATCTTTAATTAGATTTGAACGTGAAAGGGTAATTAATTTTACCGATAACACCACGGTGTTAGATATGGAGTATTACCAGTTTTGCTTCATGGGATGAATAGGTTGGGATTGGGAAATAAAATAAATAATTACTTCGGTGTGGTTCGCTAATCTCGACTAGTTTAGAAAACCATAATTTGGTTTGAAACGACATCCAAAGGAAGATTAAAGGATAAATTTTAAAGAATTTATCTTGGATAAAATTAATGGGAACCTTTCCCTGAGAATATGAATTGGAATGAGGCGTATGTTGTGTTTGTGTAATGTTTTTAATATACGCGGGTCGTTCGGAAAGTCCGGGTTTATACCCATTCTGAATAACCGATTCGACGATATGTCGAAGATGAAGACGGTGGTAGAAGACCGGAAGTCTTCACATCGTTTGGATAATTACTGATGATCCTGATTGGGCTGTACACCCAAGAGGATGGAAATAGTTGGTGGTCGTCCAGACGTACTTGGAGATGGATGGATATGCGAGGAAAGTGCCTCCGGTTTCGTTCAGACCCAGAATGGACTTGTAAATGGATTGTGTGTCTGACATTGGATTTTATTCTGTGATGATTGATTTCTATTAAATATACATCTGTTTGGCGGTGGAGAATTTTTCTCTTCCTTAACGCCCTTCTCTGAGACGAACGAGCTTAGAGGTTATATATCGATAGATATCAATCGCATGGCATGAATTGCCTGTGTGGCACGCTAAGATGCAATGATCAAGGCTTTTGTTGAAAAGCAGAGTCTTGTGGTTGATGATCAAAGCACGGCCTACGTGGCAGCTTTGTGTATAACGTGAATTCGTGAGCCTCACACCTCGGTATGAGTCAAAAACGGGATACGGACCGCTGGGAGAGCACGACGTTTCTTTCTAGTTTTGGTGGTGTCAGTGACTTACCAGCCCTGACATTTATATACTTTTCACCTTTGTGGTTGTTGGAATGATGCGCCTCGATTATAAGTCTGTAAGGACCGGGAAACGTGTGTTCAGGCATAACTAATCCTCTAACGTAAGTGAGGACCGGCCCAGCCGAATCCAGGATTGCCCAGAGTGTGTAGTCCTGAGACATTTGCTAGAGTGTCTCGAACGCGGAGAGGAGCTTGCCCCTTGCCTCGACTCATGACGGGAATCCAATTTCCAATACGTGTATTGCGGTTTTAATTGTAGAACTAGTATGGCGACATGATATATGGTACCCATGCCGTCTATGATTTATATTTATGATTGAAATTGTTTTGACACTATGCACTTATTATAGTATCAAATGATTTGTTTTAAACGTACCAAGCATGTTTGGCTATTATAAGGGAAAACCCTATCCTCCGGCTTGCGTTGCATTGTGTGATGGGACATGGGTCTTATAATAGCTTCATTTTCCGAAAAAGCATTGCGTTGTTTATTGATATGCACTTGTATTCTTGGGAGGAAACCCTTTCCGTGTTATACGGCGTGGTCCCTTGATTTACCTAACTTTAAAACCAATATTAATAACTGTTTTAGTTCTCACACCAGTCACATGACTGACCTGGAGTTTATTGTTTTAACCTAAACTCTGGGTGCCCTTATTTTCTACACGGGCAACTAGTAGTTTTGGTTTTGCAGATTTATATTCACAGGATCCTGATTTACAGCTGGAACGATGTTCGGAAAGCTCTGTATCCGTGCATTACTTTCAGTTGTGTTTTATATTATTTTTCCGCTGCTATGTAATTTATTGTAATCTCTGATACTTGTCGAATGTAATTTATTCATTTATACTCTGTATATTCTTGTATTGTGATGGAATTGTTGTAATAACAATGAAATGTTCTTCTGTTTGTGTTCTGATTTGTCCTGTTCTCAAACGATCAGGGGTTTCGAACGGTCTAGATCGGTTTAACGACTGATTCAGATCGAGCGAAATTCCTTGCCGTCACATTTGGTATCAGAGCTTTGGTTTACAGAGCTCGAGAACAAGACACATGAGAACCATACGAAAGAATTCATCGGATATTGGGTTAGTAATATCCAATTAGAATTACTCGTTAGAGATAGGATCAGTTGTATCCTAGAACGAGTGTGAAGGGTATATTTTTCAAATGAAAACAATTTTTGTTTTGAAAATTTAAATCAATTCTACGTATTTGAATATTTATTTATTTTGAATTTGGACAATCCAATATATAAAGATTTTGCATATACGCGTCATGAACGTATATTCGAAGTTTTAATATACTGGATAGATATAGAATCACACTCTAGTCGCCCGGACCTGATTCTGATGATTGACGCGTCATCATCAGTAATTATTTTCATGTTTCGAAGGTGTGATATCTATATATTTCCATTCGACTGGTGTGAGAACCAAAACTTATATAGATAGATTTATTTGTTGTGATTTGGTATCAAAAACATGATTTCGGTATATATATATCAAAATTATGAATTTGAAACTCTAATTCACTAATTGATTGATGTTTGTGTTGTTTGTTTGTTTAAATAATTTTGAACCATTATGCCTAATTGCATCAAATATTGAATATTATTGAAAATTGGTCGCATTTGCTAGCATATACATATACTTACATTGAACAGGTCATAGCAAGGAGGCTAGAGCAGAGAATAAAATTTGTTTGCCCGACAAATAGGTACATGTTTACTATAATTTACTGTTTTGTTTGGGTGATGATGATTTTATGAGCCGATTGGCTAGCTGCTTGGCTTTTTCTTTTTCTTTTTGAGATCAGAAGGCCTATATGGCAATTTCGGGATTTTCCCGTGGCTCCCGGTGCAGGGGAGGTTATGGCGAAATTTTTCGAAAATTTAGGGTGTTAGCCAAATTTTTGAAAATTTGAAAATTCTCAGAAACTGAAAAGTTGGAGAATAGAAGCCAGATCGAATGTAGAGTTGATTAATCAAACCACTTTTGACTTTGTTCCTTTTCGGGGACGAAAAGTTTTAAGTGGGGGAGATTGTAACAACCCGGAAATTCTGAGCCAGTTTAAAATTTTTATTTTGGCAATTTTAGCGAATTTTGAATATTTAAAATGAATTATTTTAAATAATATCGACGAGAAATTTATTTTGAATATAAATTCAACGTATATATTATATACGTCGTCGTTAGAATATAAATATTTATATATAATTATAAATAGAATTGAAAATGGCGCGGTAGTTCGATAATTCGATTTCAAACTTCAATTGAATGTACCGGGTGCAAAACAATCCGGATTTTAGTGAAACCAAAAAAAGGATCTAATTGATAATATATTTCCAACGAATCCGGAAAATCAAATTTCATAGCGGGAATCAAAAGATATGTCCAGTTGAAAATTCTGAATAGTCGCTATGGAATTCAGGCCCTAAAAATAGACATTTTGCAAACGACCTCGGATTTCGACGAAACCACTTTTGTTGGGTCCGTGATGTCAAATTATTGCTAGATTCCAAATTTCATAATTTTTTGAATCAATATGTGAGCGTGGCAAAGGAAAACGTGTTTTGACCATTTAAGTTGATTTTAATCGACTGGAAAATGGCCATTTTTCCAACGGTCTCAGAATTCGACGAAACTTATTTTGTTAGGACCGTATCGTCAATACAAAGCTATAAAATATTTTTCGGGAATTTTTCGAGTTAGTATGTGACCCCAGTAAATTGAAATGCGCGTTTAAAATCAATATATAGAGTTATATGTTGATTTTGACGAAAACTGATCGAAATGATCAAATCAGCTTGCGATACATATCCCATTGTGTTCGGAATGAGGGTAATTAGCTATGGACGACAGGCGGTGGGCCTCGTTTAGAGGTCGTATGTAAAAGTCAACCTTTTGAATTTAAAATTAATAAAAAAAATATAATAACCTAACCCTTCTCTCTCCTTTCCTTTACCTCTGGCCCCCTTTCTCGTTTTTCAATTCGTTCAGAAATCAAAAAAAAAATACTAAAACCCTAAATCGCCTGTCGCGATTGCCAACGCGCCGCCACCGAGGCGCGACCTCCCCCTCCGACGTCGATGGTGGCGACCCCCCTCCCCAGTGCGCTCCTCCTCTCCCATTCCGTCATTCGAACACCCCCAACCCATGCCCCCCGATTCGAGACCCGCCACCACCCAGAAGAGTCGCCGCCCGCTCCAGCGCCCTCCGCCGCCTCCTCCTGGTTCTGACGCGCCTCAGACAGCCCCCCTTCCTCCTTCGATTAACTGTAAGTCATTTATTTAATTTATTTCTATATAAAAATCAGTTTTTTTTTCTGTTTTCTTTTATACTTTAGCAAAATAAAAATGCTGTTTTTATATATAAATTAGGAAGATCAAAATGTGATTTTTCTTCATATAGAAATTTTATATGAATTCTAGTATAAAAGTTCGATCTTTAGTTGTAGAAAAAAATATGATCTTTCTTAGTTAAAGATTTGATTTTTGCTTCTATAAGGATTAGATTTTTATTTCTATAAAAAGGAAATTTTTAGAAGTGGAAAGATACGATTTTTAGAAGAACAAAATTTCTATTTCTACATTAGAGTAGTAGCGATAAAATTCGATTTTTATATATTGAATAACGAAGTAAAAATTCGATTTTTATATATTGAATAGCATAGTAAAAATTCGATTTTTATATATTGAATAACGAAGTAAAAATTCGATTTTTATATATTGAATAGCATAGTAAAAATTCGATTTTTATATATTGAATAACGAAGTAAAAATTCGATTTTTATATATTGAATAGCATAGTAAAAATTCGATTTTTATATATTGAATAACGAAGTAAAAATTCGATTTTTATATATTGAATAGCATAGTAAAAATTCGATTTTTATATATTGAATAACGAAGTAAAAATTCGATTTTTATATATTGAATAGCATAGTAAAAATTCAATTTTTATATATTGAATAACAAAGTAAAAATTCGTTTTTTATATATTGAATAGCGAAGTGAAAATTCGATTTTTACATATGTAGAGACTACGGGCAACGAAGATGACAAAAAGGCGAGAACGACGAAGGTTTCTGCAAAAGAAGAGCCGTGGAGTTAGGATAGCTATTGGTGAGAACTTCTCACTCTTCAATTTCTTTTCTAGTTATATATATATACTAGGATGCAGAAGGTGTTTAGTAGCACCCGACGCCCGTCATCCACAGACCATGGATGGCTTGTTTCTTTAATTGTTTGGTTGTGTAGTTGGTTAGATTATTTGGTTTGAATTGAATAGTTTGGTGAAATGGAATGGATTTGAATGATGTGTGAATGGCGTGGGCCTTCACTAGACCGGGGATAAGGCTAGGCCTCGTCCCGTTTCTAGTATCGTGCCGTTATGCCGCCGAAATTTTCTAAAATAAGTTAGAAAAATAAAAACATCAATTTTATTTTGTAAATGAACTGAATAGAAATTCATGTGTTAAAGTAAAATATTTTATCGTTAAAAATATAATTTTTAACGTGAACGTGAAGAAAAAAAATTCATTTACAAACCAGACAGTTTGTTTATGTACACCTATTTGAAGGACATTGATTGGGACGATAAATTTTACACATCGCCCAACTGCACAAATAAAATCTGTGTTTGATTGTTTGAAACCCCACACGGGTGTTGGGATAAAATTTGAAGTTCACTCATCCTGATTGATTAAATATGTCGATCGATTGATTGACAGGCTGTTATAAGCGTTAGATATCTATATTTGATGCTTATACAGTGTAGTGCACTTTGGTTGATGGTTGATTATTTTTCAATGCTATTATATACGTGTGATGTATGGAAGTCCATATAATTAATATTATATGGTGATTGATTGGGCCTCATTCCAATTTAGAAGATAAAGAATATTATAAAATAAAGGTTCATGTGTTGACTGTACTCATCCGTTGAGATTAATCATGTGTTGAACGAAGTATTTTAACAATAAAATTTACATCTTTATCATTATAAAATAAAGGTTCATGTGTTGACCGTACTCATCCGTTGAGATTAGTCATGTGTTGAACGAAGTATTTTAATAATAAAATTTACATCTTTATCATATATAAAATTAGAAACTAACTGGAAAGTAGATAAGATGAGTGGTCTCCTGGATATTGATCTGATGTTGGTTTCGGCCTTCGAGGTTAATATTCAGGGGATCGTTCTCTTACTAATTTACTGTTGGAGTCTGGTTTAATATCAAACGATAGATACCTTAATTTTCGTAAAATATATTAAATAACAAAAATAGTCACACGTGGACAGTACTCATTCGTTGAGATTAGTCGTGTGTTGACAAAGATATAGAGTCGTGTATTGAAAGAAATATAGATCCATTTATTGAATATAAAGCCGTGTTGATTAGAGATGCGCTATTTTGACGCGAACGATATTTATATCGATTATATTCGTTTTTGAATTTAATTAGAAAACGAATTGAATTTGATTTAATTAGAAAACGAATTGAATTTGATTTAATTAGAAAACGAATTGAATTTGATTTAATTAGAAAACGAATTGAATTTGATTTAATTAGAAAACGAATTGAATTTGATTTAGTTAGAAAACGAATTGAATTTGATTTAGTTAGAAACGAACTGAATTTGATTTAATTAGAAAACGAATTGAATTTGATTTAATTAGAAAACGAATTGAATTTGATTTGAATAGGGAACGAATTGAATCGGATAGAAAACCAATTTGATTTGAATGGAATAGAAAACCAATTTGATTTCAATTGAATATATAACGAATTTGATTTCAATTGAATATATAACAAATTTGAATTGAATCGAATAGAAAACGATTTCGAATTGAATCGAATAGAAAACGAATTGAATTGAATATAAAACGAATTCGAATTGAACTGAAAACGAATTGAAATAAATTCAAGTTGAATTGAAATTTGAATTGAATAGAAGTGAATTTTAAAACGAATTTATAAGGAAGAATTCAATTTTGATTTGAATTGAAATGGAAGTTGAAATGGTTTTTGAAACGAATTTAAAAACTATTTATATAATTCGTTTTAAATAGAAATCGACGAAATATATATTATATATATATAATATAATGGCCTGAATAGAACGCGCCGCGCCGCGGCAGTTCGTGAATTTCAACCATTTATTTCAAACGGACATTACGGGAGATCCGACCGTCGGATTCTCCTAAAACCGGAACCGTTGGGTTCGTATCGAAAAGAGCTTTCTAAGAATATTAGAAATTCAAAATCTAACGGTTGGATTTGGAGTTATGTCCAAATCAAATTCGAAAAAGGTCGCTGTAAGTGCAGTTCGATGGCCGTTGATGGAAATCGATTGTACGGGCCTTGATAAAATTATTAAAAATAGTAATAATTTGTGTAAAATCATAAGAAATGATTTGGAAAAAATTGGGATGAAAAACTCCATATTTGAAAAGATAAAAATAGATTTTTATCGAAATGAACTAGTTTTGAACTAAAATTAAACCCGTTTATTTTTAAATAAATAAACTGGATTTGGAATGGGTTTTAAACAGAATTGATTTGTGGGTTTATCGTGAACGGTGTTTTAAATAACATTAGTTCTTTAACCCAGTAAAAGGAGTTTTAATGAATCTACAATTAGATTGAAATGTGAATTGATAATCTAAATTATCAAATATAGAGAATGAGCGAGGATGGAGTATCACCAGTTTTGCTCCAAAGCGATAGTTAAATCTTTAATTAGATTTGAACGTGAAAGGGTAATTAATTTTACCGATAACACCACGGTGTTAGATATGGAGTATTACCAGTTTTGCTTCATGGGATGAATAGGTTGGGATTGGGAAATAAAATAAATAATTACTTCATTGTGGTTCGCTAATCTCGACTAGTTTAGAAAACCATAATTTGGTTTGAAACGACATCCAAAGGAAGATTAAAGGATAAATTTTAAAGAATTTATCATGGATAAAATTAATGGGAACCTTTCCCTGAGAATATGAATTGGAATGAGGCGTATGTTGTGTTTGTGTAATGTTTTTAATATACGCGGGTCGTTCGGAAAGTCCGGGTTTATACCCATTCTGAATAACCGATTCGACGATATGTCGAAGATGAAGACGGTGGTAGAAGACCGGAAGTCTTCACATCGTTTGGATAATTACTGATGATCCTGATTGGGCTGTACACCCAAGAGGATGGAAATAGTTGGTGGTCGTCCAGACGTACTTGGAGATGGATGGATATGCGAGGAAAGTGCCTCCGGTTTCGTTCAGACCCAGAACGGACTTGTAAATGGATTGTGTGTCTGACATTGGATTTTATTCTGTGTTGATTGATTTCTATTAAATATACATCTGTTTGGCGGCGGAGAATTTATTCTCTTGCTTAACGCCCTTCTCTGAAACGTACGAGCTTAGAGGTTATATATCGATAGATATCAATCGCATGGCATGAATTACCTGTGTGGCATGCTAAGATGCAATGATCAAGGCTTTTGTTGAAAAGAAGAGTCTTGTGGTTGATGATCAAAGCACGGCCTACGTGGAAGCTTTGTGTATAACGTGAATTCGCGAGCCTCACACCTCGGTATGAGTCAAAAACGGGATACGGACCGCTGGGAGAGCACGACGTTTCTTTCTAGTTTTGGTGGTGTCAGTGACTTACCAGCCATGACATTTATATACTTTTCACCTTTGTGGTTGTTGGAATGAGGCGCCTCGATTATAGGTCTGTAAGGACCGGGAAACGTGTGTTCAGGCATAACTAATCCTCTAACGTAAGTGAGGACTGGCCCAGCCGAATCTAGGATTGCCCAGAGTGTGTAGTCCTGAGACATTTGCTAGAGTGTCTCGAACGCGGAGAGGAGCTTGCCCCTTGCCTCGACTCATGATGGGAATCCAATTTCCAATACCTGTATTGCGGTTTTAATTGTAGAACTAGTATGGCGACATGATATATGGTACCCATGCTGTCTATGATTTATATTTATGATTGAAATTGTTTTGACACTATGCACTTATTATAGTATCAAATGATTTGTTTTAAACGTACCAAGCATGTTTGGCTATTATAAGGGAAAACCCTATCCTCCGGCTTGCTTTGCATTGTGTGATGGGACCTGGGTCTTATAATAGCTTCATTTTCCGAAAAAGCATTGCGTTGTTTATTGATATGCACTGGTATTCTTGGGAGGAAACCCTTTCCGTGTTATACGGCGTGGTCCCTTGATTTACCTAACTTTAAAACCAATATTAATAACTGTTTTAGTTCTCACACCAGTCACATGACTGACCTGGAGTTTATTGTTTTAACCTAAACTTTGGGTGCCCTTATTTTCTACACGGGCAGCTAGTAGTTTTGGTTTTGCAGATTTATATTCACAGGATCCTGATATACAGCTGGAACGATGCTCGGAAAGCTCTGTATCCGTGCATTACTTTCAGTTGTGTTTTATATTATTTTTCCGCTGCTATGTAATTTATTGTAATCTCTGATACTTGTCGAATGTAATTTATTCATTTATACTCTGCATATTCTTGTATTCTGATGGAATTGTTGTAATAACAATGAAATGTTCTTCTGTTTGTGTTCTGATTTGTCCTGTTCTCAAACGATCAGGGGTTTCGAACGGTCTAGATCGGTTTAACGACTGATTCGGATCGAGCGAAATTCCTTGCCGTCACAATAGATGTATAGTGTCAGAACATTTTCAAATCATAAGTATCAATCATAGACGGCATAAGCGCCCCATACCACTATGTCGCCATACTAGGCTCTACAATCAAAAATTGCAAAGTCACGTATTTGAAGTTGGGTTTCCATCTATGAACCGAGGCAAGGGATCGTCCTCACCGGCTTCGAGACAATCTAGCCTATGTCTTGGGAACAGCTGCAACTGCCCCCATGGATCGTCAAGGCCGGTCCACCGATGTGGATTATTATGCCTGAAAACTATGTTTCCCCGCCCTTTGGGGCGTAAATGAGCCAAATGACTCCATCAGCTCCACACAGTCACCGATATATCCGAGGCGCCTCGCAACTGCAACAACCACATAGGTGAAAATAATATAAATATCAGGGCTGGTAGGTCACGGACACCACCCTAGCTAGAAGAAAACGCATGCCCTCCCTGAGGTCATCTCCCATTTTTGGTTCACAACCGAGGTGTGAGGCTCACGAATCAACGTTACACAAAGGTATGCCACACAGGCGGTGCTTTGATCATCAACCACAAGACTTTGCTTTTCAATAGAAGCCTCGATCATTTGCCACTTAGGCATGCCACACAGGCAATTCACTCCATGCGATTGATATCCATCTATATATAACCCCTGAGCTCGTACGTCTCAGAGAAGGAAGTTAAGCAAGAGAATAAATTCTTCGCCGCCAAACAGATACATATTTAATAAAAATCAATCACACAGAATAAAATCCAATGTCAGACACACAGTCCATTTACAAGTTCGTTCTGGGTCTGAACGAAACCGGAGGCACCTTGTACCTCGCATATCCATCGATCTCTAAGTACGTCTGGACGATCACCAACTGATTCCCTCCTCTTGGGTGTACAGCCCAATCAAGATCATCAGTAATCTCCCAAATGATGTGAAGACCTCCGGTCTTCGACCACCGTCTTCATCCTCGACACCACATCGAATCAGTTATTTAGAATGGGATAAACCCGGTCTTTCTGAACAACTCGCATATATAATAAACAAGTGTTACACAAACACAACATATGCCTCATTCCAATTCAGAATATTCTTTTATTCAAATATTCTTATACCTTGGGAAAGGTTCCCATTAATTTTATCAAAGATAAATTCTTTAAATTTATTCTTTAATCTTCATTGAATATCAATTCAAACTAGTCTGGATTAGCGAACCACACCGAAGTAATCATTCATTTTATTTCCCAATCCCAACCTATTCATCCCATGAAGTAAAACTGGTTATACTTTATATCTAACACCACGGTGTTATCGGTAAATTCAATTACCTTTTCACGTTCAAATCTAATTAAAGATTCAACTATCGCCTGGAGCAAAACTGGTGATACTCCATTCTAGATTATTTCAATCTAATTAAAGATTCATTAAAACTCCGCTTAGTTTTAATCTTCCCAAAAATCATATTAAGGATTGTTTAACTTGGGAAACCATATCACGTCTTTAATTGGGTTAAATAACCAATGTCTTTTAAAACACGGTTCACTATAAATCCAAAATCACATTCCATTAATTATCGGGATAAATAAAAAGTGTTATTCAAAACATCGTTCATGATAAACCCAAAAATCAATTCAAATTCAATTCCAATTAAATAGCATTTAATTGGTACACTTCATTAAATCTAAATAAAAAGAATTAATCTTTTTCTCAACTGGGTTTAAGAACAGTGTTAATGAAGACACCACTCACGACAAACCCAAATCACATTCGATATTAAATACAAGGCTCTGAATAGAAAATATATCAGCTTATATTCAATATCAAATTCTTCGACCAACAAATATCTTATTGGAACTAACAATATATATATATTTCAAATTTCCATACAAATATCTGTATAATCACGAAATCCAACATCGAAATATTCCAAAGATAATTTTGATTCAAATCCATTCCAATTCAATTATTGGAAATTCTGGTTATTTTCAAAACCATTTCAAATCCACTTAATTTATTTTTAAAAATAAATAGAATTATAATTCTAGTTCGAAACTAGTTCATTTCGATAAAATCTATTTTTATCTTTTCAAATTTGGAATTTTTCATCCCAATTCTTCACAAATCATTTCTTATGATTCTACACAAATTATTACTATTTTTAATAATTTTATCAAGGCCCATACAGTCGATTTCCACCAATGGCCATCGAACTGCGCTTATAACGACCTTTTCCAAATTTGATTTGGACATAATTCCAAATCCAACCCTTAGATTTCAAATTTCTAATATTCGTTAGAAATCTCTTTTCGATACGAACCCAACAGTTCCGGTTTTAGAGAATCCGACGGTCGGATCTCCCGCAATATCCATTCGAAGTCAATGGTCGAAATTCGCGAACTGCCGCGGCGCAGCGCGTTCTATTCAGGCCATTTAATATATATAATATATATATATATTATATATATTTCGTCAATTTCCTTTTAAAACGTATTATATAAATCGTTTTAAAAACGATTTCAACTTCATATTCAATTTCGAATCAAAATTGAATATTCCACGTCATCGATATACAAATAACAATATTTTCAAAACGTTATATTTTGAAATCACTTCCTTTTCTTTATTCATTATAAAAACGAATATAATCGTTACAAAAATCGTTCGTGTCGAAATGGCGCATCTCTAATCAACGCGGCTTTATATATTTCAATAACTTCGTTATTCTATTCAACAAATGAATATTTATTCTATTCCACACATGAATTTAGTTTCTATTCAACACATGAATTTATTTTCAATTCAACACATGAATTTATTTTCAATTCAACACATGAATTTTTTTTCAATATTGGAATGAGGCCCAATCAATTAACATATAATGTTAATTATATGGATTTTCTACAACATATGTATATAATAGCAACGATAAATAATCAACCATCATCCAGAGTGCACCACACAACTGCATAAGCATTAAATATAAATAATTAACGCTTACACAGTCTGTCAACCCATCGATTGACAACTAAACAACTGGGATTAGTGTACGTCCAATCTCATCCCAATACCCGTATGGGGTTTCAAATCAACAAACACAGATTTTTATTTGTGCAGTTGGGCGATGTGTAAAATTTATCGTCCCAATCAATATCAGTAAATCGATGTACATAAACAAATCGTCTGATTTGTTTATAAATATTTATTTTACTTCAACACATGAATATATATATTTTATTTCAACACATGAATATATATTTTATTTCAACACATGAATATAAATTTTATTCAACACACATCACAATCAATTTTCACAACACACAAAATCAAACAAGTCGTCCATGGTCTGTGGACGACGGGTGTCGGGTGCTGCTAAGCACCGTCTGCGTCCTAGTATATATTTCTAACTAGAAAACAAGATTTAAAGTGAGAAGTTCTCACCGACTAGCTAAACCAAACGCTACGACTCTTCTTATGTAGAAAATCTTCACCGTTCTCGCCTTTTGTCAATTTCGTTGTCCGTAGCCACTACATAAATAAAAATCACATTTTTATATTGTTGCCATGTATATAAAAATCACATTTTATAATCACTCTTATATGGACAAAAATCACATTTTTATACCGCCACTATATAGATAAAAAATCTATTTTTATTTGGCTACTTCATATATAAAAATCCAACTTTTATTTCGCTATCTTATAAAAATCATATTCTTATAATCTCTACTATATAAAAATCATATTTTTATAATCTCTACTATATAAAAATCATATTTTTATAATGTTAAAATGTCTCCTTTACCTTTCTAAAGATCATAACTTTATGTATCTAAACCTCTTAACTTTATACGATAAAAATCCTACCTTCATACAATTAAAAAACATATTTTTACCCTCATAAAAATCATGTCTTTCTATTCATAAATCATATTTTTATATACTACAGATCGTACTTTTATCTAATCTTAAAATCGCATTTTTATTTAAACAAAGATCGCATTTTTATTTAAAAATAAAATCAAACAAGAAGAAAATCACCTCCGATTGCGAAGCATCGTCAACTTCGATCATCCTTTGGCGTAGAAAATGGCGTACGATGGGTCCTCGGTGATCGGAGAGGGAAAATAAAGGGAAAAAGGGGGTTTTGGGTCTTAACGGAGAGAAAGGGGTGTGTGGCGTTTGACTGAGCGGCTGAGGGAGGAGGCAGTGGGCCGCGCCAGTGTCGAGGAGGTCGGAAAAGGGGGGTGGTGGCGCCCTACAGCAGCGGCGGCGGCGGCGGTTTTCTGATGGGGGGCTGCGTCGATTTGGAAGACGGGGAGGAGGAAGCGGAGGAGATGGAGGAAGAGGAGGAGAAGGGGAGGTGGGGGGGTGGGCGCGCCTGCGGCACGGTTGTGCATTGAGGGGAGGAGCGCGGCTCCTCCCTCCTCGTCTTTCTTCTTCTTCTTCTTTTTTCGATTTTTAATCTGGTCAATGAGGGAGAGAGGGAAGTGAGAGGGAGTGTATATAATATATATTATTTTATTTAATTAATTTCTAAAAGCAACTTTTAATTTCGACCTTAAAATCGAACCCACCGACTATCGTCCATAGCTAGTTACCCCCATTCCGAACACAATGGGACGCTAATTCGACCGTTTCGATCAGTTTTCGTCAAAATCAAAATATAACTCTATATATTGAATTTGAACGCACATTTCAATTTACCGGGGCCACATACGAACTATAAAAATTCCCGAAAAATATTTTCTAGCTTCGTATTGACAATACGGTCCTAACAAAACTAATTTCATCGAATTCTAAGACCGTTTGAAAAATGGCCATTTTCCAGTCGATTTAAATCAACTGAAACTGATCAAAACACGTTTTACTTCGCCATGCTTACATATTGATTCAGAAAATTACGAATTTTGGAATCTAGCAATAACTTGACGTCATAGATCCAATAAAAGTGGTTTCGTCGAAAACCGAGGTCGTTTGCAAAATTTCCATGTAAGGGCCAGAATTCCATAGTGACTATTCTGAATTTTCAACTGGACATAACTTTTGGTTCCCGCTATGAAATTTCAATTTCTCGGATTCGTTGGAAAGATATTCTCAAATAGATTCTAATATTTTTGGTTTCGCCAAATTCCTATTTATTTTGAATCTTGCACATTCATTCGAAATTCTAAATCGAAATTTCAAACTAACGCTCCATTTTCAATTCCTTTTATATTTTAAAATAAATATTTATATTCTAACGACGATCTATATAAATCTATACGTTCGAATTCTAATCAAAATAAATTTCTCGTCGCTATTATTTAAAATAATTCATTTTTAATAATCAAAATTTATTAAAATAGCCAAAATAAAAAAATTAAATTGGCTCAGATTTTCCGAGCTATTACAAGCCCTGTTTATAGTATAGCACCTTCGGTTTGTCCAGTCCCAAGACAATTTGAATGGACGAATGTCTGACAAAGTATATCTGGTAGATCGCATAACTTGATCGTTTCAAATGTATTTACGTTAGTGGCGGAGGAATTCGTTTCTTTTAGCTTATACCTGTGGTATTTTGGGGGAATCAATTTGTGATTTGACGGGTATGACGATGTGGCATTCAAAGTAATTAAAAGATTGATCTGTTAAAAGATACGTTATGACCTCCAGCCTCATCAACTGGGAAATGACAGAAATCGGGCAGGCATCATGGCTAAGTGGGCCGCACCCAATTAGGTTATATTCTCACCACTAGAGAATATTCATATTTGTTACTTCTTTCAATTCTATATCACCCAGGAACGATTATGTTGGTATACCAACCACAAGGTGATAATATATTCGGAACATTCAAGCGAAATGAATGGCCGGTCATGTGTGGCCGAGTTACCATATGTTCTTGTTGAACTCCAGTGTATCGCTTCTGGAGTACATTGATAAGAAGGTGGATCCATACCTTGTCATAGTTGGAATACATTACCCAATAAGAGAATGCAGTTTTGATTGTATATTATATATGTTGAACGTGAGATGAAAGTGTTCTATTAGATTTCTATTTACTTGGTCTAGACATTATTATAATATTAGACAAGTATTGTTTTAGAAAAATATTTTGGGTTATTGTAAGGAAAAAACCATCCGTGTTTATGTGTGGATCGGTCTTACGATTATCCTTTGTTTCAAAATGATTTTTGAAAAGTTAAACAAATGATTCGATTTTACTCACACTAGTCACGTGACTGACCTGGAGTTTATTTTGTTTTGTTTTCCCTAAATTCTTGGGTGCCCAATTTTGTAAGGGCAGTCAAGTAGTCGGGATTTTAAAGATACTTGAAGAGCTGGAGCAGGAGGCTTTAGGATTATATAGCTATTGTTGTTTCTGCTGTGTTGTAAGTGTTATACTCTAATAATGGTATTGTATACAGATAATGTTTTATTTCAAAGTTATGTTATGAAATATATTTATTCGTTCCGCTGTGAGACTCGTGTTTACTCTGATGTTGTATGTTCTCCATCTTCTTCTTCTTCTATTCTAAGTTTCTATCTTATCTATCCCCACCCTCTGTTTTCTTTCTATTAGTTTCTTGGTTTCTAGTGCAATTTGGTTTGGACTTGTGTTATTTGGTCAGCTCAAATGGTACCGGAATTTCGGGACACTACAACACTCCTTGTTCAAATTCAAATTCTGTGTTTCAAATTTCAAGTTTTGATTTTCAAAATTCAAATTTCAATTTATTTTTCTATGTTCCAGTATAAGTTTTAAATTTAAGTTTATATAAGTTTATACTTATATACTTTTATAGTTTTATAGTCATATAGTTTTAAACTTTATAAATTTATAAATATGTTTATATAATATATAATAATGTTTTCATATTGTTTTATACTTTAGAATACTCGTTTATATCACTAATTTTTAATTCAATAATTTCTCGAATAATTTATACAATTAAATACTTGAAAAATAGTTTTAAAAATATTTTGTACATGCTTATGTCGACATAAATATATGTCTATGTCGACCTACAACTGTCAAAAATTCAATTTTGAAAGGAAGTGTCTTTTCACTATTTGTAACATTCCATAAGCGTTGCAGCCTTTCAAATCTCATAAATAGGGGTTGATTTCGATTTTTTTGATAATTCTTCTTCTCCATCTTCACCCCTCTTCATCCCCTGATTAATATTTCTTATTTATTTAATTTCTACGCTTCTACTTTGCCTATTTCTACTCTAATTATATAAAACTTCTTCTTTTTTCTCTCTCTCTCTCAATTCATTACCCTCTGATTGAAGTGCTATTGTAGAGTTATAAGGCTGTTGTAATCATTTGGGAAGTGTTTGGGAAAAGGTGTGTTCCTTATAGCCTTGAAATCAAGGAAAGGGAGCAGTGGTAATCTTGTACCCGTGAAATTAAGAGTGGTTGGAGCGGTGTTAACCTTGTAGCCATGAAATGAAGGAGAATGTACTTGGATAGTGATATTAATAAAACTCTGCGCAATCCAGCATTGCGTGGGCCTGGACGTAAGAGTAATTTTAACTAGCTTAAATTCTGATGTGTTCTTTCCTTTTCTACATTTTATATTTATATGTTTTTGTGTTTGTATTTGATTCTACGTCTGTGATCATCTCTGTTGTGTGTTATCCATATAGTAGATCGTTTAAGTGTAATAACCCGGAAATTCTGGGCCAGTTTAAAATTTTTATTTTGGCAATTTTAGCGAATTTTGAATATTTAAAATAGATTATTTTAAATAAAATCAACGAGAAATTTATTTTGAATAGCATTCGATCGTATATATTTATACGCGTCGTCGTTAGAAAATAATTAATTATATATAATTATAAAAGGAATTGAAAATGGCGCGGTAGTTCGATTATTCGATTTCAAACTTCAATTGAATGTACCGGGTGCAAAACAATCCGGATTTTAGTGAAACCAAAAACATTAGGATCTAATTGATAATATCTTTCCAACGAATCCGAAAGATCGAAATTTCATAGCGGGATTCAAAAGATATGTCCAGTTGAAAATTCTGAATAGTCGCTATGGAATTTAGGCCCTTAAAAATGGACATTTTGTAAACGACCTCGGATTTCGACGAAACTAGTTTTGTTGGATCCGCAGTGTTAAATTATTGCTAGATTCCAAATTTCATAATTTTTCGAATCAATATGTGAGCGTGGCAAAGGAAAACGCGTTTGACCAGTTTTAGTTGATTTTAATCGACTGGAAAATGGTCATTTTTCCAACGGCCTCAGAATTTGATGAAACTAGTTTTGTTAGGACCGTATCGTCAATACGAAGCTAGAAAATATTTTTCTAGAATTTTTAGAGACAGTATGTGACCCCGGTAATTTGAAATGTACGTTTAAAATTCAATATAGTGATTTAAATGTAAATTTAACGGAAACTGATTGTAACAGCCAAATCAGCCTACGATACATATTCCATTGTGTTCGGAATAGGGGTGAAACGTTATGGACGACAGGCGGTGGGCCTCGTTTCGAGGTCGTATGTGGAAGTCAACTTTTTGCCAAATTAAATAATTAAATAATAATAATAAAAAAAATATATCCTCCTCTTTATTATATTCTGGCCCCCCCTTTCTCGATTCAGAAAAGAAAAAGGAAAAAAAACGAAAGAGATCAGAGACCCGCCCGCCGCCTCCTCCCTGTGCCACCACCGGCCATCGCTCCACCCCCCTCCTCGATCCTCAGCACCTCCGCCCCTCCCTCTTACGATTTCCGCAACTATAGCCCCCCAAGCCCAGGACCGACGGAAGCATCCAACCCCTCCACCATCGCCCACTGCTCCACCTGCCGCAACCCCCCTGTTGCTCCCCCACCTCCGCCGACCTCCACGCGATACCCCCCCCCCCCCCCGGCCTCGTCAGAAGCGACGCGATACCCCCCCCCCTTTTCCAGACCTCGGCGGCGCTGAAACCCCCCCCCCCCTTCGAAGTTCAACAGTGGAAACCCCACCTATAAGTAAATTTAAATTAATTTCTATTTTTATTTTTTCAGTTTGTATAAAGACCTAATTTATATATATATATATATATATATATATATATATATAAAGAATTGAATTTTATAGAATGGAGTAGCATGGTGGTTTAGCTTAGGGAAGTTTATCTTTTTATTATAGTAAAGTTCATATTTTTATACATAGAAACGAAAAAAATTTGAATTTGTAAAAGAGGAAGGGTTTGGATTTTTAATACGAAGAAATAAATGATTTTTATAGCGAGAAAAAGTTTATATTTTTACTTATGGAAGGTTTACAGTTTGATTTGAGAAAATATAAAGACATGACTTTTGTTCATTTCTATTCATAAGAAAAATATGATTTTTATTAATGTAAGAGATTAAAAATATGATCTTTACAATATATGAAGCGTTATAAAAATGAAATCTTTAAATTTCAAAAGGCGAAGTCTATGTTTTTATAAAGGCGAAATCTTTATTTTAGAAAAGGCGAAATCTTTATATGGAAAATAGCGTGATAAAAATATAATTTTTATCTATATAACATAGTAGTAGAAATATGATTTTTATATATTGAACATCGAAGTAAAAATATGATTTTTATATATTGAACATCGAAGTAAAAATATGATTTTTATATATTGAACATCGAAGTAAAAATATGATTTTTATATATTGAACATCGAAGTAAAAATTCAATTTTTACATATGTAGTGGCTACGGGCAAAGAAAGTGATATCGACGAGAACAGTGAAGATTTCCTGCATTGGGAGTGCCGTGGAGTTAGGATAGCTATCGGTGAGAATTTCTCACCTTTCAATTTCTATTTCTAGTTATATATATACTAGGATGCAGACGGTGCTTAGTAGCACCCGACACAATCGTCCACAGACCATGGACTTGTTTGTTTGATTGCAAAAATTAGTTAGATTATTTGATTGATATTTGACTGTTGGGTGAATTGAAATTGATTTGATTGATGTGTGAATGGCGTGGGCCTTCACTAGACCGGGGATAAGGCGAGGCCTCGTCCCGTTTCTAGTATCGTGCCGTTATGCCGCCGAAATTTTCTAAAATATGTTAGAAAAATAAAAATATCATTTTATTTAAAGAATGAACTGAATAGAAATTCATATGTTAAAATAAAATGTTTTATCGTTAAAAATATAATTTTTAACGTGAAGTGAATAAAATAAAATATTCATTTACAAACCAGACGGTTTGTTTATGTACACCTATTTGAATGACATTGATTGGGACGATAAATTTTACACATCGCCCAACTGCACAAATAAAATCTGTGTTTGATTGTTTGAAACCCCACACGGGTGTTGGGATGAAATTTGAAGTTCACTCATCCTGATTGATTAAATATGTCGATCGATTGATTGACAGGCTGTTATAAGCGTTAGATATCTATATTTGATGCTTATACAGTGTAGTGCACTTTGGTTGATGGTTGATTATTTTTCAATGCAATTATATGTGTGTAATGTATGAAAATCCATATAATTAACATATATGGTGATTGATTGGGCCTCATTCCAATTTAGAAAATAAAGAATAATATAAAATAAAGGTTCATGTGTTGACAGTACTCATCCATTGAGATTGGTCATGTGTTGAACGAAATATTTTAGTAATAAAATTTACATCTTTATCAATATAAAATAAAGGTTCATGTGTTGACAGTACTCATCCATTGAGATTGGTCATGTGTTGAACGAAATATTTTAGTAATAAAATTTACATCTTTATCAATATAAAATAAAGGTTCATGTGTTGACAGTACTCATCCATTGAGATTGATCATGTGTTGAACGAAATATTTTAGTAATAAAATTTACATCTTTATAAAAATAAAATAAAGGTTCATGTGTTGACAGTACTCATCCATTGAGATTGGTCATGTGTTGAACGAAATATTTTGATAATAACAACTATTTTGAAAAAGGAAATATTTGAAATAGAATATTTGAAAATAGAAATTTATGAAGCCGTGTTGATTAAATTGACGCCATTTTGACGTGAACGATATTTATATCGATTTTATTCATTTCGAAATGAATTGAATATATAACGATTTCGAAATGAATTGAATTGAATATATAACGATTTCGAAATGGATTGAATATATAACGATTTCGAAATGAATTGAATTGAAAACGATTTCGAAATGAATTGAATTGAAAACGATTTCGAAATAAATTGAATAGAAAACGAATGTGATTTCAATTGGATATATAACGAATTTGATTCGAATAGAAAACTAATTTGAATTGAATCGAATAGAAAACCAATTTGAATTGAAGCGAATAGAAAACGACTTTGGAATTGAATTTAATTGAAAACGAATTCAAATTGAATTGAAAGCGAATTGAAATGAATTCAAATTGAATTGAAATTTGAATTGAATAGAAATAAATTTTAAAACGAATTTATAAAGAAGAATTCAATTTTGATTTGAATTGAAATGGAAGTTGAAATTGCTTTTGAAACGAATTTAAAACTATTTATATAATTCGTTTTAAATAGTAATCGACGAAATATATATTATATATATAATATAATGGCCTGAATAGAACGCGCCGCGCCGCGGCAGTTCGCGAATTTCGACCATTTATTTCAAACGAACATTACGGGAGATCCGACCGTCGGATTCTCCTAAAACCGGAACCGTTGGGTTCGTATCGACAAGAGCTTTCTAACGAATATTAGAAATTCAAAATCTAACGGTTGGATTTGGAGATACGTCCAAATCAAACTCGAAAAAGGTCGTTGTAAGTGCAGTTCGATGGCCATTGTTGGAAATCGACTGTACGGGCCTTGATAAAATTATTAAAAATAGTAATAATTTGTGTGAAATCATAAGAAATGATTTAGAAAGAATTGGGATGAAAAACTCCATACCTGAAAAGATAAAAATAGATTTTTATCGAAATAAACTAGTTTTGAACTAGAATTATAATTCTATTTATTTTTAAGTAAATAAATTGAATTTGAAAAAGGGTTTTAAAAATAACCAGAATTTCCAATGATTGCATTGGAGTGGATTTGAATCGAAATTGTCTTCGGAATATTTCGATGTTGGAATTCGTGATTATACGGATGTTGTTATGGAAATTTGAAAGATATATATTTATATCGTTATTTCCAATATGACATTTGTTAGTCGTAGAATTTGATATTGAATATAAGCCGATATATTTTCTATTCAGAGCCTTGTATTGAATATCAAATGTGATTTGGGTTTGTCGTGAATGGTGTCTTCATTAACACTGTTCTTGAACCCAGTTGAGAAAAGATTAAATCTTTTTATTTAGATTTAATGAAGTGTACCAATTAAATAATATTTAATTGGAATTGAATTGATATTGATTTTTGGGTTTATCGTGAAAAGCGTTTTAAATAACACTCGTTCTTTAACCCGATAATTAATGGAATGTGATTTTGGGTTTATCGTGAACCGTGTTTTAAATGACACTGATTCTTTAACCCAGTTAACGATTAAAACTAAGTGGAGTTTTAATGAATCTTTAATTAGATTGAAATGATCGAGAATGGAGTATCACCAATTTTGCTCCAGGCGATAGTTAAATCTTTAACTAGATTTGAACGTGAAATGGTAATTGAATTTACCGATAACACCGTGGTGTTAGATATGAAGTACTACCAGTTTTACTTCATGGGATGAATAGGTTGGGATTGGGAAATTAAAACAAATGATTACTTCGGTAAGGTTCGTTAATCCCGACTAGTTGAATCGAAATTCAAAAGTTAATTAAAGAATAAATTCAAGGAATTTTCCTTGGATAAAATTTATGAGAACCTTTCCCTATGAATGTGAAATTTAGAAACTAACTGTCGGTTAGCTAAGCAGAATGGTTTTCTGGATATTGATCTGATGTTGGTTTTGGCCTTCGGGGTTAATATTTGGGGAATTATTCTCTTGATTAATTTATGGTTAGTGACCGATGAATTGGAATGAGGCGTATGTTGTGTTTGTGTAACACTTATTTAAAAAATACGCGAGTTATTCAGAAAGACCGGGTTTATCCCATTCTGAATAACTGATACGACGATAAGTCGAAGATGAAGACGATGGTCGAAGACCGGAGGTCTTCACGTCGTTTGGGTGATTACTGATGATCTTGATTGGGCTGTACACCCAAGAAGATGGAAACAGTTGGTGATCGTCCAGACGTACTTGGAGATCGATGGATGCGGGGTACTAGGTGCCTCCGGTTTCGTTCAGACCCAGAACGGACTTGTAAATGGACTATGTGTCTGACATTGGATTTTAGTCCGTGTGATTGATCTCTATTAAATATATATCTGTTGGCGGCGGAGAATTTATTTTCTTGCTTAACGCCCTTCTCTGAGACGTACGAGCTCAGGGGTTATATATTGATGGATATCAAACGCATGGAGTGAATTGCCTGTGTGGCATGCCTAAGTGGCAATATGATCAAGGCTTCTGTTGAAAAGCAGAGTCTTGTGGTTGATGATCAAAGCACGGCCTTTGTGGCGTAGCTTTGTGTAACATATACTTCGCGAGTTTCACACCCGGTATGAACCAAAAACGGGAGATGGACCTCAGGGAGGACTTGCGTTTCTTTCTAGCTAAAAGTGGCGTCAGTGGTTTTACACGCCCTGACGAGTTTGACTTATGTGGTTGTTGCTGTTGCGAGGCGCCTCAGTTAGATCGGACGATCCGGGTCCGATGGAGTCATTCGTTGGCTCGTTTTGCGCCCCAAAGGGCGAGGAAACGTAGTGTTCAGGCATTTTAATCCACATCGGTGGACCGGCCCTGTCGCTCCTAGGGTCACTCGAGCTCTGATCCTGAGACATGGTAGGCTAGATTGTCTCGAATCCGTTGAGGACTATCTTTTGCCTCGGTTCATAGATGGAAACCCAATTTCCAAATACGTGACTTTGCGATTTTGATTGTATAACTTATATATGGCGACATAGTGTTATGGGGCATTCATGCCGCCTACGATTGATACTTATGATTTGAAGTTGTTCTATACACTATGCACTTATAGTAGTATCAAATGATTTGTTTTAAACGTACTAAGCATGTTTGGCTATTATAAGGGAAAACCCTATCCTCGGATGCGTTGCATTGTGTGATGGGACCTGGGTCTTATAATAGCTTCATTTTTAGAAAAGCATTGCGCTGTTTACTTATATGCACTGGTGTTCTTGGGAGGAAACCCGTTCCGTGTTATACGGCGTGGTCCCTTGATTTACCTAGCTTTAAAAATAAAGATTAACTATTTTAGTTCTCACACCAGTCCCATGACTGACCTGGAGTTTATTGTTTTAACCTAAACTCTGGGTGCCCTTATTTTGAGACGGGCAGCTAGTAGTTTTGGTTTTGCAGATTTATATTCACAGGATCCTGGTTTACAGCTGGAATGATATCCGGAAAGCTTTGTATCCGTATATCTCTTCTAGTTGTGTATTGTATTATTTTTCGCTGCTATGTATTTAAATGTAATTTAAATCTCTGATATTTCTGTGTAATATTTATTTGTTTATACTCTGTATATTCTTGTAATCTGATGCATTGTTGTAATATACAATGAAATGTTCTTCTGTATGTGTTCTGTTGTGGCTTGTTCTCGAACTATCCGCGCTTTCCTTTACGGTGAAGTTACGGGTTTTCACAGTTGGTATCAGAGCTCTGGTTTACAGAGCTCGAGAACAAGGCACATTAGAACCATACGAAAGAATTCATCAGATATTGGATTAGTAATATCCAATGGGAATGACTCGTTAGAGATGGGATCAGTAGTATCCTAGAACGTGTGTGAAGAGTGTATTTTTAAAGTGAAAACAAATTTTTGTTTTGAAGATTTAAATCAATTTTTCGTATTTGATTATCTATTTATATTGAGTTGGACAGTCCAGTATATAAAGATTTTGCGTATACGTCTGATCCACGTGTATGTGAAATTTTAATATACTGGATAGATATAGAATCACACTCTAGTCGCCCGGGGATGATGCTGATAATTGTGATCACATTATCAGTGTTTATATTCGAGTGACGAAAGTGAGATTTCTATATATTTCCTATTTACTGGTGTGAGAACTAAAATTAGATAGGGTCTATTGTTGTGATTTGGCATCAAAAACAAGATTTTCTGTATATGTATCAAAATTATGAATTTGAAACGTTAAATTCACTAATTGATTGATGTTTGTGTTGTTTGTTCATTTGTTTGCTAATTTGGAACCATTATACCTAATTGAACCAAATATTGAATTATATTGAAAATTGGTCGCATTTGCTTGCATATACTTGTACTTACCTTGAACAGGTCATAGCAAGGAGGCTAGAGCAGAGAATAAAATTTGTTTGCCCGACAAATAGGTACATGTTTACTACATAATTTACTGTTTTGTTTGGGTGATGATGATTTTATGAGCCTATTGGCTAGCCGCTTGGCTTTTTCTTTTTCTTTTTGAGATCTGAAGGACCGGGGAAGCTATTTGAAATTCCCCGATGCTCCCGGTGCAGGGGAGGTTATGGCGAAATTTTTCGAAAATTTAGGGTGTTAGCCAAATTTTTGAAAATTCTCAGAAACTGAAAAGTTGGAGAATGGAAGCCAGATCGATCGTAGGGTTGATTGATCAAACCACTTTCGACTTTGTTCCTTTTCGGGGACGAAAAGTTTTAAGTGGGGGAGATTGTAATAACCCGGAAATTCTGGGCCAGTTTAAAATTTTTATTTTGGCAATTTTAGCGAATTTTGAATATTTAAAATAGATTATTTTAAATAAAATCAACGAGAAATTTATTTTGAATAGAATTCGATCGTATATATTTATATGCGTCGTCGTTAGAATATAATTAATTATATATAATTATAAAAGGAATTGAAAATGGCGCGGTAGTTCGATTATTCGATTTCAAACTTCAAATTGAATGTACCGGGTGCAAAACAATCCGGATTTTAGTGAAACCAAAAACATTAGGATCTAATTGATAATATCTTTCCAACGAATCCGAAAGATCGAAATTTCATAGCGGGATTCAAAAGATATGTCCAGTTGAAAATTCTGAATAGTCGCTATGGAATTCAGGCCCTTAAAAATAGACATTTTGTAAACGACCTCGGATTTCGACGAAACTAGTTTTGTTGGATCCGCAGTGTTAAATTATTGCTAGATTCCAAATTTCATAATTTTTCGAATCAATATGTGAGCGTGGCAAAGGAAAACGCGTTTGACCGGTTTCAGTTGATTTTAATCGACTGGAAAATGGTCATTTTTCCAACGGCCTCAGAATTCAATGAAACTAGTTTTGTTAGGACCGTATCGTCAATACGAAGCTAGAAAATATTTTTCTAGAATTTTTAGAGATAGTATGTGACCCCGGTAATTTGAAATGTACGTTTAAAATTCAATATAGTGATTTAAATGTAAATTTAACGGAAACTGATTGTAACAGCCAAATCAGCCTACGATACATATTCCATTGTGTTCGGAATAGGGGTGAAACGTTATGGACGACAGGCGGTGGGCCTCGTTTCGAGGTCGTATGTGGAAGTCAACTTTTTGCCAAATTAAATAATTAAATAATAAAAAAAAAAATATCCTCCTCTTTATTATCTTCTGGCCCCCCTTTCTCGATTCAGAACAGAAAAAGGAAAAAAAAACGAAAGAGATCGGAGACCCGCCCGCCGCCTCCTCTCTGTGCCACCACCGGCCATCGCTCCACCCCCCTCCTCGATCCTCAGCACCTCCGCCCCTCCCTCTTACGATTTCCGCAACCATAGCCCCCCAAGCCCAGGACCGACGGAAGCATCCAACCCCTCCACCATCGCCCACTGCTCCACCTGCCGCAACCCCCCTGTTGCTCCCCCACCTCCGTCGACCTCCACGCGATACCCCCCCCCCCCCGTCCTCGTCAGAAGCGACGCGATACCCCCCCTTTTCCAGACCTCGGCGGCGCTGAAACACCCCCCCCCCCCTTCGAAGTTCAACAGTGGAAACCCCACCTGTAAGTAAATTTAAATTAATTTCTATTTTTATTTTTTCAGTTTGTATAAAGCCCTAATATATATATATATATATATATATATATATATAAAGAATTGAATTTTATAGAATGGAGTAGCATGGTGGTTTAGCTTAGGGAAGTTTATCTTTTTATTATAGTAAAGTTCATATTTTTATACATAGAAACGAAAAAAATTTGAATTTGTAAAAGAGGAAGGGTTTGGATTTTTAATACGAAGAAATAAATGATTTTTATAGCGAGAAAAAGTTTATATTTTTACTTATGGAAGGTTTACAATTTGATTTGAGAAAATATAAAGACATGACTTTTGTTCATTTCTATTCATAAGAAAAATATGATTTTTATTAATGTAAGAGATTAAAAATTTGATCTTTACAATATATAAAGCGTTATAAAAATGAAATCTTTAAATTTCAAAAGGCGAAGTCTATGTTTTTATAAAGGCGAAATCTTTATTTTAGAAAAGGCGAAATCTTTATATGGAAAATAGCGTGATAAAAATATAATTTTTATCTATATAACATAGTAGTAGAAATATGATTTTTATATATTGAACATCGAAGTAAAAATATGATTTTTATATATTGAACATCGAAGTAAAAATATGATTTTTATATATTGAACATCGAAGTAAAAATATTATTTTTATATATTGAACATCGAAGTAAAAATTCGATTTTTACATATGTAGTGGCTACGGGCAAAGAAAGTGATATCGACGAGAACAGTGAAGATTTCCTGCATTGGGAGTGCCGTGGAGTTAGGATAGCTATCGGTGAGAATTTCTCACCTTTCAATTTCTATTTCTAGTTATATATATACTAGGATGCAGACGGTGCTTAGTAGCACCCGACACAATCGTCCACAGACCATGGACTTGTTTGTTTGATTGCAAAAATTAGTTAGATTATTTGATTGATATTTGACTGTTGGGTGAATTGAAATTGATTTGATTGATGTGTGAATGGCGTGGGCCTTCACTAGACCGGGGATAAGGCGAGGCCTCGTCCCGTTTCTAGTATCGTGCCGTTATGCCGCCGAAATTTTCTAAAATATGTTAGAAAAATAAAAATATCATTTTATTTAAAGAATGAACTGAATAGAAATTCATATGTTAAAATAAAATGTTTTATCGTTAAAAATATAATTTTTAACGTGAAGTGAATAAAATAAAATATTCATTTACAAACCGGACGGTTTGTTTATGTACACCTATTTGAATGACATTGATTGGGACGATAAATTTTACACATTGCCCAACTGTATAAATAAAATCTGTGTTTGGTTGTTTGAAACCCCACACGGGTGTTGGGATGAAATTTGAAGTTCACTCATCCTGATTGATTAAATATGTCGATCGATTGATTGACAGGCTGTTATAAGCGTTAGATATCTATATTTGATGCTTATACGGTGTAGTGCACTTTGGTTGATGGTTGATTATTTTTCAATGCAATTATATGTGTGTAATGTATGAAAATCCACATAATTAACATTATATGGTGATTGATTGGGCCTCATTCCAATTTAGAAAATAAAGAATAATATAAAATAAAGGTTCATGTGTTGACAGTACTCATCCATTGAGATTGGTCATGTGTTGAACGAAATATTTTAGTAATAAAATTTACATCTTTATCAATATAAAATAAAGGTTCATGTGTTGACAGTACTCATCCATTGAGATTGGTCATGTGTTGAATGAAATATTTTAGTAATAAAATTTACATCTTTATCAATATAAAATAAAGGTTCATGTGTTGACAGTACTCATCCATTGAGATTGGTCTTGTGTTGAACGAAATATTTTAGTAATAAAATTTACATCTTTATCAATATAAAATAAAGGTTCATGTGTTGACAGTACTCATCCATTGAGATTGGTCATGTGTTGAACGAAATATTTTGATAATAACAACTATTTTGAAAAAGGAAATATTTGAAATAGAATATTTGAAAATAGAAATTTATGAAGCCGTGTTGATTAGATTGATGCCATTTTGACGTGAACGATATTTATATCGATTTTATTCATTTCGAAATGAATTGAATATATAACGATTTCGAAATGAATTGAATTGAATATATAACGATTTCGAAATGAATTGAATATATAACGATTTCGAAATGAATTGAATTGAAAACGATTTCGAAATGAATTGAATTGAAAACAATTTCGAAATAAATTGAATAGAAAAAGAATGTGATTTCAATTGGATATATAACGAATTTGATTCGAATAGAAAACCAATTTGAATTGAATCGAATAGAAAACCAATTTGAATTGAAGCGAATAGAAAACGACTTTGGAATTGAATTTAATTGAAAATGAATTCAAATTGAATTGAAAGCGAATTGAAATGAATTCAAATTGAATTGAAATTTGAATTGAATAGAAATGAATTTTAAAACGAATTTATAAAGAAGAATTCAATTTTGATTTGAATTGAAATGGAAGTTGAAATTGCTTTTGAAACGAATTTAAAACCATTTATATAATTCGTTTTAAATAGTAATCGACGAAATATATATTATATATATAATATAATGGCCTGAATAGAACGCGCCGCGCCGCGGCAGTTCGCGAATTTCGACCATTTATTTCAAACGAACATTACGGGAGATCCGACCGTCGGATTCTCCTAAAACCAAAACCGTTGGGTTCGTATCGACAAGAGCTTTCTAACGAATATTAGAAATTCAAAATCTAACGGTTGGATTTGGAGATACGTCCAAATCAAACTCGAAAAAGGTCGTTGTAAGTGCAGTTCGATGGCCATTGTTGGAAATCGACTGTACGGGCCTTGATAAAATTATTAAAAATAGTAATAATTTGTGTAAAATCATAAGAAATGATTTAGAAAGAAATGGGATGAAAAACTCCATACTTGAAAAGATAAAAATAGATTTTTATCGAAATAAACTAGTTTTGAACTAGAATTATAATTCTATTTATTTTTAAGTAAATAAATTGAATTTGAAAAAGGGTTTTAAAAATAACCAGAATTTCCAATGATTGCATTGGAGTGGATTTGAATCGAAATTGTCTTCGGAATATTTCGATGTTGGAATTCGTGATTATACGGATGTTGTTATGGAAATTTGAAAGATATATATTTATATCGTTATTTCCAATACGACATTTGTTAGTCGTAGAATTTGATATTGAATATAAGCCGATATATTTTCTATTCAAAGCCTTGTATTGAATATGAAATGTGATTTGGGTTTGTCGTGAATGGTGTCTTCATTAACACTGTTCTTGAACCCAGTTGAGAAAAGATTAAATCTTTTTATTTAGATTTAATGAAGTGTACCAATTAAATAATATTTAATTGGAATTGAATTGATATTGATTTTTGGGTTTATCGTGAATAGCGTTTTAAATAACACTCGTTCTTTAACCCGATAATTAATGGAATGTGATTTTGGGTTTATCGTGAACCGTGTTTCAAATGACACTAATTCTTTAACCCAGTTAACGATTAAAACTAAGTGGAGTTTTAATGAATCTTTAATTAGATTGAAATGATCGAGAATGGAGTATCACCAGTTTTGCTCCAGGCGATAGTTAAATCTTTAACTAGATTTGAACGTGAAATGGTAATTGAATTTACCGATAACACCGTGGTGTTAGATATGAAGTACTACCAGTTTTACTTCATGGGATGAATAGGTTGGGATTGGGAAATTATAACAAATGATTACTTCGGTAAGGTTCGTTAATCCCGACTAGTTGAATCAAAATTCAAAAGTTGATTAAAGAATAAATTCAAGGAATTTTCCTTGGATAAAATTTATGGGAACCTTTCCTTATGAATGTGAAATTTAGAAACTAACTGTCGGTTAGCTAAGCAGAATGGTTTTCTGGATATTGATCTGATGTTGGTTTCGGCCTTCGGGGTTAATATTTGGGGAATTATTCTCTTGATTAATTTACGGTTAGTGACTGATGAATTGGAATGGGGCGTATGTTGTGTTTGTGTAACACTTATTTAAAATATACGCGAGTTATTCAGAAAGACCGGGTTTATCCCATTCTGAATAACTAATACGACGGTAAGTCGAAGATGAAGACGATGGTCGAAGACCGGAGGTCTTCACGTCGTTTGGGTGATTACTGATGATCTTGATTGGGCTGTACACCCAAGAAGATGGAAACAGTTGGTGTTCGTCCAGACGTACTTGGAGATCGATGGATGCGGGGTACTAGGTGCCTCCGGTTTCGTTCAGACCCAGAACGGACTTGTAAATGGACTGTGTGTCTGACATTGGATTTTAGTCCGTGTGATTGATCTCTATTAAATATATATCTGTTTGGCGGCGGAGAATTTATTCTCTTGCTTAACGCCCTTCTCTGAGACGTACGAGATCAGGGGTTATATATTGATGGATATCAAACGCATGGAGTGAATTGCCTGTGTGGCATGCCTAAGTGGCAATATGATCAAGGCTTCTGTTGAAAAGCAGAGTCTTGTGGTTGATGATCAAAGCACAGCCTTTGTGGCGTAGCTTTGTGTAACATTTACTTCGCGAGTTTCACACCCGGTATGAACCAAAAACGGGAGATGGACCTCAGGGAGGAATTGCATTTCTTTTTAGCTAAAAGTGGCGTCAGTGGTTTTACACGCCCTGACGAGTTTGACTTATGTGGTTGTTGCTGTTGTGAGGCGCCTCAGATAGATCGGACGACCAGGGTCTGATGGAGTCATTCGTTGGCTCGTTTTGCGCCCCAAAGGGCGGGGAAACGTAGTGTTCAGGCATTTTAATCCACATCGGTGGGCCGGCCCTATCGCTCCTAGGGTCACTCGAGCTCTGGTCCTGAGACATGGTAGGCTAGATTGTCTCGAATCCGTTGAGGACTATCTTTTGCCTCGGTTCATAGATGGAAACCCAATTTCCAAATACGTGACTTTGCGATTTTGATTGTATAACTTATATATGGCGACATAGTGTTATGGGGCATTCATGCCGCCTATGATTGATACTTATGATTTGAAGTTGTTCTATACACTATGCACTTATAGTAGTATCAAATGATTTGTTTTAAACGTACTAAGCATGTTTGGCTATTATAAGGGAAAACCCTATCCTCGGCTGCGTTGCATTATGTGATGGGACTCGGGTCTTATAATAGCTTCATTTTTAGAAAAGCATTGCGCTGTTTACTTATATGCACTGGTGTTCTTGGGAGGAAACCCGTTCCGTGTTATACGGCGTGGTCCCTTGATTTACCTAGCTTTAAAAATAAAGATTAACCGTTTTAGTTCTCACACCAGTCCCATGACTGACCTGGAGTTTATTGTTTTAACCTAAACTCTGGGTGCCCTTATTTTGAGACGGGCAACTAGTAGTTTTGGTTTTGCAGATTTATATTCACAGGATCCTGGTTTACAGCTGGAATGATATCCGGAAAGCTTTGTATCTGTATATCTCTTCTAGTTGTGTATTGTATTATTTTCCGCTGCTATGTATTTAAATGTAATTTAAATCTCTGATATTTCTGTGTAATATTTATTTGTTTATACTCTGTATATTCTTGTAATCTGATGCATTGTTGTAATATACAATGAAATGTTCTTCTGTATGTGTTCTGTTGTGGCTTGTTCTCGAACTATCCGCGCTTTCCTTTACGGGGAAGTTACGGGTTTTCACATTAAGTTTAAGATTTTTGTAAATTCCTTAGAAACACTATTCACCCCCTCTAGTGTTAGTCTTGCCTTAAAATCCGCTTTCCGTGTTTCCTAACAATTGGTACCAGAGCATAAGTTTTCAAAAAGTTCATAATCTGATTTTTGAAAATATTAAATAGCAACCAACACCGCTAATAATAGTTCTTTTGTAGAGGGTTAGTCCACTATTAGACTACCACTGTTTAATGACAGTAATTATTCATAGTTAGAAAGCTCTTTTCGATATGAACCCAACGGTTCCGGTTTTAGGAGAATCCGATGGTCGGATCTCCCATAATGTCCATTCGAAGTCAATGGTCGAAATTCGCGAACTGCTGCAGCGTGACGCGTTCAATTCAGGCCATTATATTATATACATAATATATATTTCATCGATTTCCATTCAAAACGTATTTTATAAATCGTTTTAAATTCGTTTTCAAAACGATTTCAACTTCATATTCAATTTCAAATCAGAATTCAATATTCCACATCATCGATATCTAAATGGTAGTATTTTCAAAACATTAGATTTTGAAATCAATTCCTTTTCGATATTCATTATAAAAATGAATAAAATCGATATAAATATCGTTCGCGTCAAAATGGCGCAAATCTAAACAACACGGCTTTGTATATTTAAATATTTTCGTGTCCATCCCAAATCGGACATTAAAATCAGATTTTGATCTTTTACTGAATATTATTTTAAAATATTCAGTATTATAAAATATTCATTCTTCTAAAATATTCGTTCTTTCTGAACTGGAATCAGACACAGTCAATTACCGTATAATGTGATTATATGGATTTCATACACACATGTATATAACAACAATCAAACACAGTCAACCATCATCCAAAGTGCATTTTACAGTGCATAAGCATCAAACATAAATATTCAACGCTTATAACAGCTTGTCAATCAATCGATTGACATACAACTAAATATTGGGATTAGTGTATGTCCAATATCATCCCAATACCCGTGTAGGGTTTCAATCAACAAATAATGAATTTTATTTGTGTAGTTGGGCGATGTGTAAAATTTATCGTCCCAATCAATATCTGTCCAATGTGTGTACATAAACAAATCGTCGATTTGTTTATAAATATTTATTTTATTTATATACACGTTAAAAATTATATTTTTAACTATAAAATATTTTACTCCATTCCACATCACACAATCAATTTTCACAACATAATCAAACAAACAAACAAGTCGTCCATGGTCTGTGGACGACGAGTGTTGGGTGCTGCTAATGACACGACCCGAACTTCCCCTTGAAGGAAAGCCCGGATAGCGTTGAGTACAAGACAAATCAGAACGCAGACGGAAGAACATTTCATTGCTATTACAACAGTTCCATCAGATACAAGAATATACAGAGTATAAATGAATAAATTACATTCGATGAATATCAGAGATTACAATAAATTACATAGCAGCGGAAAAACAATATAAAACACAACTGAAAGTAATGCACGGATACAGAGCTTTCCGAGCATCGTTCCAGCTGTAAATCAGGATCCTGTGAATATAAATCTGCAAAACAAAAACTACTAGCTGCCCGTGTCGAAAATAGGGGCACCCAGCGTTTAGGTTAAAACAATAAACTCCAGGTCAGTCATGTGACTGGTGTGAGAACTAAAACAGTTATTTAAACTACTTTAAAAGAGAGTAATTCAAGGGACCACGCCGTATAACACGGAACGGGTTTCCTCCCAAGAATACCAGTGCATATCAATAAACAACGCAATTCTTTTTCGAAAAATGAAGCTATTATAAGACCCGGGTCCCATCACACAATGCAACGCAAGCCGGAGGATAGGGTTTTACCTTATAACAGCCAAACATGCTTGGTACGTTTAAAAAAAATCATTTGATACTATAATAAGTGTATAGTGTCAAAATAATTTCAATCATAAATATAAATCATAGACGACATAAGTGCCCCATACCACTATGTCGCCATACTAGACTCTACAAATAAAGCTTAAATACACATATTGGAAATTGGATTTCTGTCATGAGTCGAGGCAAGGGGCAAGCTCCTCTCCGCTTTCGAGACAATCTAGCAAATGCCTCAGGACTACACACTCTGGGCAATCCTTGGATCTTCAGGGCCAGTCCTCTCTTACGTTTGAGGATTAATTATTCCTGAACACACGTTTCCCGGTCCTTACAGACCTAAAATCGAGGCGCCTCATCCAACAACCACATAGGTGAAAAGTATATAAATGTCAGGGCTGGTAAGTCACTGACACCACCAAAGCTAGAAAGAAACGTCACGCTCTCCTCGCAGTCACTATCCCGTTTTTGACTCATACCGAGGTGTGAGGCTCGCGAATTCACGTTATACACAAAGCTATGCCACAAAGGCCGTTCTTTGATCATCAACCACAAGACTTTGCTTTTCAACAGAAGCCTTGATCCATGCAACTCAGCGTGCCACACATGCAATTCATGCCATGCGATTGATATCTATCGATATATAACCTCTAAGCTCGTACGTCTCAGAGAAGGGCGTTAAGCAAGAGAATAAATTCTCCGCCGCCAAACAAATATATATTTAACAGAAATCAATCAACACAGAATAAAATTCAATGTCAGACACACAATCCATTTACAAGTTCGTTCTGGGTCTGAATGAAACCGGAGGCACTTTCCTCGCATATCCATCGATCTCCACGTACGTCTGGACGACCACCAACTGATTCCCTCATCTTGTGTGTACAACCCAATCAAGATCATCAGTAATCACCCAAACGATGTGAAGACTTCCGGTCTTCAACCACCGTCTTCATCTTCGACTTATCGTCGAATCGGTTATTCAGAATGGGTATAAACCCGGCCTTTCCGAACAACCCGCATATATTATAAACAAATGTTACACAAACACAACATACGCCTCATTCCAATTCAGCAGCCACTAACCGTAAATCAGCAAGAGAACAATTTCCCAAATATTAACCCCGAAGGCCGAAATCAACATCAGATCAATACCCAGGAAACCATTCTTCTTAACTAATCTACAACTAGTTTCTAAATTTCAATTCTTAGGGAAAGGTTCCCATTAATTTTATCAAATATAAATTCTTTAAGTTTATTCTTTAATCTTCCTTTGGATGTCATTTCAAACCAAATTATGGTTTTTCAAACTAGACGGGATTAGCGAACCACACCGAAGTAATTATTTATTTTATTTCCCAATCCCAACCTATTCATCCCATGAAGCAAAACTGGTAATACTCCATATCTAACACCACGGTGTTATCAGTAAAATTAATTACCATTTCACGTTCAAATCTAATTAAAGATTTGACTATCGTTTTGGAGCAAAACTGGTGATACTCCACTCTCGATCACTTTCTATATTTGATAATTTAAATTATCAATTCACATTTCAATCTAATTACAGATTCATTAAAACTCCCTTTTCTGGTTTAAAGAACTAATGTCATTTAAAACACAGTTCACGATAAACCCGAATCACATTCTGTTTTTTATCGGGTTAAAGAACAAGTGTTATTTAAAACACCATTCACGATAAACCCACAAATCAATTCTATTTACAATTCATTTCCAATCCAATTTATTTATTTAAAAATAAATGGGTTTTAATTTTAGTTCAAAACTAGTTTATTTCGATAAAAAACTATTTTTATATTTTCAAATATGGAGTTTTTCATTCCAATTTTTCCCAAATCATTTCTTATGATTTTACACGAATTATTGATATTTTTAATAATTTTATCAAGGCCCGTACAGTCGATTTCCAACAACGGCCATCGAACTGCACTTACAGCGACCTTTTCCAAATTTGATTTGGACGTATCTCCAAATCCAACCATTAGATTTCAAATTTCTAATATTCATTAGAAAGCTCTTTTCGATATGAACCCAACAGTTCCAGTTTTAGGAGAATCCGACGGTCGGATCTCCCGTAATGTCCGTTCGAACTCAATGGTCGAAATTCACGAACTGCCGCTGCGCGGCGCGTTCTATTCAGGCCATTATATTATATATATAATGTATATAATATATATTTCGTCGATTTCTATTTATAACGAACTTTATAAATAGTTTTAAATTCATTTCAAAAACAATTTCTACTTCCATTTCAAATTCAAATCAAAATTTCAATTCAATTTGAATTCATTATATATTCAATTCGAATTCGTTTTATATTCAATTCAATTTGAATTCGTTTTATATTCAATTCAATTCGAATTCGTTTTATATTCAATTCGAATTCGTTTTATATTCAATTCAATTCGAATTCGTTTTATATTCAATTCAATTCGAATTCGTTTTATATTCAATTCAATTCGAATTCGTTTTATATTCAATTCAATTCAAATTCGTTTTCATTTAATTCAAATCAATTTCGTTTTCATTTTCTTTTCAATTTTCATTATAAAAACGAATATAATCGATATAAATATCGTTCGCGTCAAAATAGCGCATCTCTAATCAACACGGCTTTATATATTTCAAAAAAAATTCCGTTATTCTATTCAACAAATGAATATTTATTCTATTCAATACGTGAATCTATATTTTTGTCAACACATGACTAATCTCAACGAATGAGTACTGTCCACGTGTGACTATTTTTGTTATTCAATATATTTTATAAAATTATGATATCTATCGTTTGATTTCAAATCAGACTCCAACCGTAAATTGGTAAGAGAACAATTCCCTGAATATTAACCCCGAAGGCCGAAACCAACATCAGATCAATATCCAGAAGACCACTCATCTCATCTATTTTCCAGTTAATTTCTAATTTCATATATGATATAGATGTAAATTTTATTGTTAAAATATTTCGTTCAACACATGACTAATCTCAACGGATGAGTACGGTTAACACATGAACCTTTATTTTATAATATTAAAGATGTAAATTTTATCATTTAAATATTTCGTTCAACACATGACTAATCTCAACGGATGAGTACAGTCAACACATGAACCTTTATTTTATAATATTCTTTATTTTCTAAATTGGAATGAGGCCCAATCAATTACCATATAAAGTTAATTATATGGATTCCATACGACAAATGTATATAATAGCAACGATAAATAATTAACCATCATCTAAAGTGCACTACACTGTATAAGCAACAAATATAGATATCTAACGCTTATAACAGCCTGTCAATCAATCGATCGACATACAACTAATTATTGGGATTAGTGTATGCCGTATTTTATCCCAATACCCATGTGGGGTTTCAAACAATCAAACACAGATTTTATTTGTGCAGTTGGGCGATGTGTAAAATTTATCGACCCAATCAATATCAGTCAAATCAGTGTATATAAACAAATCGGCCGATTTGTTTATAAATATTTATTTATTCACTTTCACGTTAAAAATTATATTTTTAACGATCAAATTATTTTATTCAACCTATGAATATTCTATTCAGTTCATTTATCTAATAAAATAATATCTTTATTTTTCTAACTTGTTTTATAAAATTTCGGCGGCATAACGGCAAGATACTAGAAACGGGACAAGGCCCAGCCTTATCCCGGGTCTAGTGATGGCCCACGTCATACACATATCAATCAATTCGATTTCAATTCACCAAACAACCAACTTCAAATCAAATAATCTAACTAACCTATGCAACCAAACAAACAAGTCCATGGTCTGTGGACAGTGGTGTCGGGTGCTACTAAACACCGTCTGCATCCTAGTATATATTATAATATAACTAGAAAAAGGAATTTTAAAGGGTGAGAAGTTCTCACCAAAGCTATCCCAATTCCACGATTCTTCTTATGTAGAAAATCTTGTAGTTCTTGCCTTTTGTCACTTTCGTTGCCCGTAGCCACTACATATATAAAAATCACATTTTTATATTCTTGCTATGTATATAAAAATTATATTTTTATACTACTACTACATAGATAAAATTCTATTTTTACATCGCTACTATATAGATAAAAATTCTATTTTTACAACGCTACTATATAGATAAAAATTCTATTTTTACAACGCTACTATATAGATAAAAATTCTATGTTTACAACGCTACTATATAGATAAAAATTCTATTTTTACAACATTGTTCATATAATAAAGATTATATTTTTATCACGCTATTCTCTACATAAAGGTTTCGCCCTTTCAAATATAAAGATTTCGCCTTTTCAAATATAAAGATTTCGCCTTTTCAAATATAAAGATTTCAACTTTTCAAATATAAAGATGATATTTTTACTATCTATAAAATATAAAAATCGTAGTTTTACTTCACTAAAAATCATATTTTTGTTTCGCTACATATATACAAATCAAATTTTTATTTTCACCTCTTATATATAAAAATCAAATTTTTATCTTCACTTCATTATAAAAATTATATTTTTATATTGCTCTTCTCCTAATAAAGATTATATCTTTATTACTCTACATGAATAAAAATCATATTTTTACTCCCTACCTATATAAAAATCATGTTTTTAACGAAGTAAAAATCCTACTCTTAACTATTTTAAACTAATTATTTTTAAAATAAACTCAAATAAATACTTACAGTTGATGTTGGGAGAGGGGAGGGGCTGTTTCGCTGCGTCAGAAGTCGCCGGGAGGGGGGGGGTCGGTCGGAGAGGGTACGAACAGAGGGAGGAGGAGATGGGGAGGGTGGCTACCACTTGGAGGCGGAGGAGGAGGGTTCATCATCGGCGGAGGCGACCTGAACGAGGGGGGCGATCTTGTTCTCGTCGATTGGGGCTACAGCGGGTTGAGGGAGGAGATGGATCATGACAAGGATATAGGAGGGAGAGGAGCTACAAGCGAAGGAAGAAGGAGGAACGCGGGTGGGCGCGAAGGGTGGCGCCCCTGTAGTGGCGGCGGAGGAGGCGATTGCTCCGATCTGAGCGGGATTTTTCTTTTTTCTTTTTTTTTCTTCGTTGACCTTCTGAGGAGAAAAAGGGGCAAGGGGCTTTTATATAAAAATATATTTAATTATTTAATTTAAAGAAAAAGTAACTTTTTATTTCGAAGCCGAAATCAAGCCCACCGCTTGTCGTCCATAGCTAATTACCCCCATTCCGAACACAATGGGATATGTATCGTAAGCTGATTTGATCATTTCGATCAGTTTTCGTCAAAATCAACATATAACTCTATATATTGAATTTGAACGCGCATTTCAATTTACCGGGGTCACATACTGACTCAAAAAATTCCAGAAAAATATTTTCTAGCTTCGTATTGACGATACGGTCCTAACAAAACTAATTTCGTCGAATTCTGTGACCGTTGAAAAAATGACCATTTTCCAGTCGATTAAAATCAACTAAAACTGGTCAAACGCGTTTTCCTTTGCCACGCTCACATATTGATTCGAAAAATTATGAAATTTGAAACCTAGCAATAACTTTACATCTCGGATCCAACAAAAGTGGTTTCATCGAAATCCGAGGTCATTTGCAAAATTCCCATTTTTAAGGGTCTGAATTCCATAGCGACTATTCAGAATTTTCAACTGGACATATCTTTTGATCCCCACTATGAAATTTCAATTTTTTGGATTCGTTGGAAAGATATTAGCAATTAGATTCAATTATTTTTGGTTTCACTAAATTCCGGTTTATTTTGCACCCGGTATGTTCAATTGAAGTTTGAAATCGAATTATCGAACTACCGTGCCATTTTCAGTTCCTTTTATAATTATATATAATTATTTATATTCTAACGACGATCTATATAAATATATACGTTCTAATTATATTCAAAATAAATTTCTCGTCGATATTATTTAAAATAATCTATTTTAAATATCCAAAATTCGCTAAATTTGCCAAAATAAAAATTTTAAACTGGCTCAGAATTTCCTGGTTATTACAATCTCCCCCACTTAAAACTTTTCATCCCCGAAAAGGAACGAAGTCGAAAGTGGTTTGATTAATCAACTCTACGTTCGATCTGGCTTCCATTCTCCAGCTTTTCAGTTTCTGAGAATTTTCAAATTCTTCAAAAATTTGGCTAACACCCGGAATTTTCGAAAAATTTCGCCATAACCTCCCCTGCACCGGGAGCCATTGGAAAATCCCGAAATTGCCATACAGGCCTTCTGATCTCAAAAAGAAAAAGAAAAAGCCAAGCGGCTAGCCAATAGGCTCATAAAATCATAATCACCCAAACAAAACAGTAGATTATAGTAAACATGTACCTATTTGTCGGGCAAAAAAAATTTATTCTCTGCTCTAGTCTCCTTGCTATGACCTGTTCAATGTAAGTACATGTATATGCAAGCAAATGCGACTAATTTCAATACAATTCAATATTTGATACAATTAGGCATAATGGTTCAAAATTATCAAACAAATAAATAAACAACACAAACATCAATCAATTAGTGAATTTAACGTTTCAAATTCATAATTTTGATATATATACTGAAAATCTTCTTTTTGATGCCAATTCACAACAATAAATCTATCTATATAAGTTTTGGTTCTCACACCAGTCTAATGGAAATATATAGATATCACATCTTCGAAACACGAACACAAATTCTGATGATGATATATCAATCATCAGAATCATCTCCGGGTGTCTAGAATGTGATTCTATATCTATCCAGTATATTAAAACTTCGAATATACGTTCATGACACGTATATGCAAAACCCTTATATACTCGATTGTCCAAATTCAAAATATATAAATATTCAAATACGTATAAAATGGTTTAAATTTTCGAAACAAAATTGTTTTTATTTGAAAAATATACTCTTCACACCCGTTTTAGGATACTACTGATCCTATCTCTAACGAGTCATTCTAATTGGATATTACTAATCCAATATCTGATGAATTCTTTCGTATGGTTCTAATGTGTCTTGTTCTCGAGCTCTGTTAACCAAAGCTCTGATACCAAACTGACACGACCCGAACTTCCCCATGAAGGAAAGCCCAGATAGCGTTGAGTACAAGACAAATCAGAACGCAGACGGAAGAACATTTCATTGCTATTACAACAATTCCATCAGATATAAGAATATACAGAGTATAAATGAATAAATTACATTTGATGAATATCAGAGATTACAATAAATTACATACAGCGGAAAAACAATATAAAACACAACTGAAAGTAATGCACGGATACAGAGCTTTCCGAGCATCGTTCCAGCTGTAAATCAGGATCCTGTGAATATAAATCTGCAAAACCAAAACTACTAGCTGCCCATGTCGAAAATATGGGCACCCAGAGTTAAGGTTAAAACAGTATACTCCAGGTCAGTCATGTGACTGGTGTGAGAACTAAAACAGTTATTTAAAACTACTTTAAAAGAGAGTAATTCAAGGGACCACGCCGTATAACACGGAACGGGTTTCCTCCCAAGAATACCAGTGCATATCAATAAACAACGCAATGCTTTTTCGAAAAATGAAGCTATTATAAGACCCAGGTCCCATCACACAATGCAACGCAAGCCGGAGGATAGGGTTTTACCTTATAATAGCCAAACATGCTTGGTACGTTTAAAACAAATCATTTGATACTATAATAAGTGTATAGTGTCAAAACAATTTCAATCATAAATATAAATCATAGACGACATAAGTGCCCCCATACCACTATGTCGCCATACTAGGCTCTACAAATAAAGCCAAAATACATGTATTGGAAATTGGATTTCCGTCATGAGTCGAGGCAAGGGGCAAGCTCCTCTCCGCTTTCGAGACACTCTAGCAAATGCCTCAGGACTACACACTCTGGGAAATCCTTGGATCTTCAGGGCCGGTCCTCTCTTACGTTTGAGGATTAATTATTCCTGAACACACGTTTCCCGGTCCTTACAGACCTAAAATCGAGGCGCCTCATCCAACAACCACATAGGTGAAAAGTATATAAATGTCAGGGCTGGTAAGTCACTGACACCACCAAAACTAGAAAGAAACGTCTTTCTCTCCCCGCAGTCACTATCCCGTTTTTGACTCATACCGAGGTGTGAGGCTCGCGAAATCACGTTATACACAAAGCTACGCCACAAAGGTCGTGCTTTGATCATCAACCACAAGACTTTGCTTTTCAACAGAAGCCTTGATCCATGCAACTCAGCGTGCCACACAGGCAATTCATGTCATGTGATTGATATCTATCGATATATAACCTCTAAGCTCGTACGTCTCAGAGAAGGGCGTTAAGCAAGAGAATAAATTCTCCGCCGCCAAACAGATATATATTTAACAGAAATCAGTCAACACAGAATAAAATCCAATGTCAGACACACAATCCATTTACAAGTTCGTTCTAGGTCTGAACGAAACCAGAGGCACTTTCCTCGCATATCCATCGATCTCCAAGTACGTTTGGACGACCACCAACTGATACCCTCATCTTGGGTGTACAGCCCAATCAAGATCATTAGTAATCACCCAAACAATGTGAAGACTTCCGGTCTTCATCCACCGTCTTCATCTTCGACTTATCGTCGAATCGGTTATTCAAAATGGGTATAAACCCGACCTTTCTGAACAACCCGCGTATATTATAAACAAATGTTACACAAACACAACATACGCCTCATTCCAATTCAGCAGCCACTAACTGTAAATCAGCAAGAGAACAATTTCCCAAATATTAACCCCGAAGGCCGAAACCAACATCAGATCAATAACCAGGAAACCATTATTCTTAACTAATCTACAGCTAGTTTCTAAATTTCAATTCTTAGGGAAAGGTTCCCATTAATTTTATCAAAGATAAATTCTTTAAATTTATTCTTTAATCTTCCTTTGGATGTCATTTCAAACCAAATTATGGTTTTTCAAACTAGACGGTTTAGCGAACCACACCGAAGTAATTATTTATTTTATTTCCCAATCCCAACCTATTCATCCCATGAAGCAAAACTGGTAATACTCCATATCTAACACCACGGTGTTATCGGTAAAATTAATTACCATTTCACAATCAAATCTAATTAAAGATTTGACTATCGTTTTGGAGCAAAACTGGTGATACTCCACTATCGCTCACTTTCTATATTTGATAATTTAAATTATCAATTCACATTTCAATCTAATTACAGATTCATTAAAACTCCCTTTTCTGGGTTAAAGAACTAATGTCATTTAAAACACAGTTCACGATAAACCCGAATCACATTCTGTTTATTGTCGGGTTAAAGAACAAGTGTTATTTAAAACACCGTTCACGATAAACCCACAAATCAATTCTATTTACAATTCATTTCCAATCCAATTTATTTATTTAAAAATAAATGGGTTTTAATTTTAGTTCAAAACTAGTTTATTTCGATAAAAATCTATTTTTATCTTTTCAAATATGGATTTTTTCATTCCAAATTTTCCTAAATCATTTCTTATGATTTTACACGAATTGTTGATATTTTTAATAATTTTATCAAGGCCCGTACAGTCGATTTCCAACAACGGCCATCGAACTGCACTTACAGCGACCTTTTCCAAATTTGATTTGGACGTATCTCCAAATCCAACCGTTAGATTTCAAATTTCTAATATTCGTTAGAAAGCTCTTTTCGATACGAACCCAACGGTTTTGGGTTTAGGAGAATCCGACGGTCGGATCTCCTGTAATGTCCGTTCGAAGTCAATGGTCGAAATTTATGAACTACCGCTGCGCGGCGCGTTCTATTCAGGCCATTATATTATATATATATATAATATATAATATATATTTTGTCGATTTCTATTTAAAACGAACTTTATAAATAGTTTTAAATTCGTTTCAAAAACAATTTCTACTTCCATTTCAAATTCAAATCAAAATTTCAATTCAATTTGAATTCATTATATATTCAATTCAATTCGAATTCGTTTTATATTCAATTCAATTCGAATTCGTTTTATATTCAATTCAATTCGAATTCGTTTTATATTCAATTCAATTCGAATTCGTTTTATATTATATTCAATTCAATTCGAATTCGTTTTATATTCAATTCAATTCGAATTCGTTTTATATTCAATTCGAATTCGTTTTATATTCAATTCAATTCGAATTCGTTTTATATTCAATTCAATTCGAATTCGTTTTATATTCAATTCAATTCGAATTCGTTTTATATTCAATTCAATTCGAATTCGTTTTATATTCAATTCAATTCAAATTCGTTTTCATTTAATTCAAATCAAATTCGTTTTCATTTTCTTTTCAATTTTCATTATAAAAACGAATATAATCGATATAAATATCGTTCGCGTCAAAATAGTGCATCTCTAATCAACACGGCTTTATATATTTCAAAAAAAATTCCGTTATTCTATTCAACAAATGAATATTTATTCTATTCAATACGTGAATATATATTTTTGTCAACACATGACTAATCTCAACGAATGAGTACTGTCCACGTGTGACTATTTTTGTTATTCAATATATTTTATAAAATTATGATATCTATCGTTTGATTTCAAATCAGACTCCAACCGTAAATTAGTAAGAGAACGATTCCCTGAATATTAACCCCGAAGGCCGAAACCAACATCAGATCAATATCCAGGAGACCACTTATCTCATCTATTTTCCAGTTAATTTCTAATTTCATATATGATATAGATGTAAATTTTATTGTTAGAATATTTCGTTCAACACATGACTAATCTCAACGGATGAGTACGGTCAACACATGAACCTTTATTTTATAATATTAAAGATGTAAATTTTATCGTTAAAATATTTCGTTCAACACATGACTAATCTCAACGGATGAGTACAGTCAACACATGAACCTTTATTTTATAATATTCTTTATTTTCTAAATTGGAATGAGGCCCAATCAATTACCATATAAAGTTAATTATATGGATTCCATACGACAAATGTATATAATAGCAACGATAAATAATCAACCATCATCCAAAGTGCACTACACTGTATAAGCATCGAATACAGATATCTAACGCTTATAACAGCCTGTCAATCAATCGATCGACATACAACTAGTTATTGGGATTAGTGTATGCCGTATTTTATCCCAATACCCGTGTGGGGCTTCAAACAATCAAACACAGATTTTATTTGTGCAGTTGGGCGATGTGTAAAATTTATCCACCCAATCAATATCAGTCAAATCAGTGTATATAAACAAATCGACCGATTTGTTTATAAATATTTATTTATTCACTTTCACGTTAAAAATTATATTTTTAACGATCAAATTATTTTATTCAACCTATGAATATTCTATTCGGTTCATTTATCAAATAAAATGATATCTTTATTTTTCTAACTTGTTTTATAAAATTTCGATGGCATAACGGCACGATACTAGAAACGGGACAAGGCCCAGCCTTATCCCCGGTCTAGTGATGGCCCACGCCATACACATATCAATCAATTCGATTTCAATTCACCAAACAACCAACTTCAAATCAAATAATCTAACTAATCTATGCAACCAAACAAACAAGTCCATGGTCTTTGGACAGTGGTGTCGGGTGCTACTAAACACCGTCTGCATCCTAGTATATATTATAATATAACTAGAAAAAGGAATTTTAAAGGGTGAGAAGTTCTCACCAAAGCTATCCCAATTCCACGATTCTTCTTATGTAGAAAATCTTGTCGTTCTTGCCTTTTGTCACTTTCGTTGCCCGTAGCCACTACATATATAAAAATCACATTTTTATATTCTTGCTATGTATATAAAAATTATATTTTTATACTACTACTACATAGATAAAATTCTATTTTTACATCGCTACTATATAGATAAAAATTCTATTTTTACAACGCTACTATATAGATAAAAATTCTATTTTTACAACGCTACTATATAGATAAAAATTCTATTTTTACAACGCTACTATATAGATAAAAATTCTATTTTTACAACGTTGTTCATATAATAAAGATTATATTTTTATCACGCTATTCTCTACATAAAGGTTTTGCCCTTTCAAATATAAAGATTTCGCCTTTCCAAATATAAAGATTTCGCCTTTTCAAATATAAAGATTTCGCCTTTTCAAATATAAAGATTTGAACTTTTCAAATATAAAGATGATATTTTTACTATCTATAAAATATAAAAATCGTATTTTTACTTCAATAAAAATCATATTTTTGTTTCTCTACATATATAAAAATCAAATTTTTATTTTTACCTCATATATATATAAATCAATTTTTTATCTTTACTTCATTATAAAAATTATATTTTTATATTGCTCTTCTTCTAATAAAGATTATATCTTTATTACTGTACATGAATAAAAATCATATTTTTACTCCCTACCTATATAAAAATCATGTTTTTAACGAAGTAAAAATCCTACTCTTAACTATTTTAAACTAATTATTTTTAAAATAAACTCAAATAAATACTTACAGTTGATGTTGGGAGAGGGGAGGGGCCGTTTCGATGCGTCAGAAGTTGCAGGGGGGAGGGGGTACGAACAGAGGGAGGAGGAGATGGGGGAGGGTGGCTACCACTTGGAGGCGGAGGAGGAGGGTTCATCATCGGCGGAGGCGACCTGAACGAGGGGGACGATCTTGTTCTCGTCGATTGGGGCTACAGCGCGTTGGAGGGAGGAGATGGATCGCGACAAGGACGGAGGAGGGAGAGGAGCTGCAGGCGAAGGAAGGAGGAGGAACGCGGGTGGGCGCGAAGGGTGGCGCCCCTGTAGCGGCGGCGGAGGAGGCGATTGCTCCGATCTGAGCGGGATTTTTTTTCTTCGTTGACCTTCTGAGGAGAAAAAGGGGCAAGGGGCTTTTATATAAAAATATATTTAATTATTTAATTTAAAGAAAAAGTAACTTTTTATTTCGAAGCCGAAATCAAGCCCACCGCCTGTAGTCCATAGCTAATTACCCCCATTCCGAACACAATGGGATATGTATCGTAAGCTGATTTGATCATTTCGACCAGTTTTCGTCAAAATCAACATATAACTCTATATATTGAATTTGAACGCGCATTTCAATTTACTGGGGTCACATACTGACTCGAAAAATTCCAGAAAAATATTTTCTAGCTTCGTATTGACGATACGGTCCTAACAAAACTAATTTCATCGAATTCTGAGACCGTTGGAAAAATGACCATTTTCCAGTCGATTAAAATCAACTAAAACTGGTCAAACGCGTTTTCCTTTGCCACGCTCGCATATTGATTCGAAAAATTATGAAATTTGAAACCTAGCAATAACTTTACATCCCGGATCCAACAAAAGTGGTTTCATCGAAATCCAAGGTCGTTTGCAAAATTCCCATTTTTAAGGGCCTGTATTCCATAGCGACTATTCAGAATTTTCAACTGGACATATCTTTTGATCCCCGCTATGAAATTTCAATTTTTCGGATTCGTTGGAAAGATATTAGCAATTAGATTCAATTATTTTTGGTTTCACTAAAATCCGGTTTATTTTGCACCCGGTATGTTCAATTGAAGTTTGAAATCGAATTATCGAACTACCGCGCCATTTTCAATTCCTTTTATAATTATATTTAATTATTTATATTCTAACGACGATCTATATAAATATATACGTTCTAATTATATTCAAAATAAATTTCTCGTTGATATTATTTAAAATAATCTATTTTAAATATCCAAAATTTGCTAAATTTGCCAAAATAAAAAATTTAAACTGGCTCAGAATTTCCGGGTTATTACAGCTAAGCACCGTCTGCATCCTAATATATATTTTAACTAGAAAATATAATAAAAATGAGGAGTTCTCACCTTTGGGTTCCACTCCTCCATTCTTTCTTTCTGAACGGTTCAGATTCCTTTTTGATTCAGTCTGTTCCGCCTCACTCCTTTTCACGCTGTTCATAGTAAAAATCATATTTTCTTCGCTTGATTCAAATAGATAAAAATCATATTTTTATTTCTACTTCATATATTTTTACATCGTTCTCTAGATAATAAAATACGTATTTTTAATCCACTACTTCATATATATATATATATCAAATTTTTATTACACGACATATATAATAAAGATTATATTTTTATAACGATCTATATATAATAAAGATCATATTTTTTTTCTTCGCTACCTAAATAAAAATCATTTCTTTTCTAATATAAAAATCACATCTTTCCTTTGTTAAAAATCAAATCTTTCCCTTGTTAACAATGAAATCTTTCCCTTGTTAACAATCAAATCTTTATATGTTATTCATATTTATAAAAATCATTTTTTTAAGCTAATCATATTTATATCAATGCTAGCTATAAAAATTATATTTTCAAAACAAAGTCATATAAAAATCAGATTTTTAATACAAAGTCATACGAATAAAAATCCTAATTTTAATTACAAATTTAAACATATAAAAATCTTAATTTAATTACAATAAAACTGAATATAAATTCAATGCTTTATATTTTAAATAAGCAAGAAATAAAAACAAAGATAAAAATAAAATAAAAAGCTTACTGCGTTCGACAGAAGGGGGAGGAAATGGCGTGCCACAGGCAGGGGGCGTCGGATCAGCGGCTGGCCGTGGGTTCGGAGGTTATGGCCAGCGGTGGCCCTGGAGCGGCGGTCTTCAGTTCCGTTTGGGGTTTTCTGGTTTAAAGAGGGGAGAGGCGGAGGGCTAGCGCGTGGAGGGAGGATCGGTGGGGGGTGTCGCGGTGGGCTGAGCGATGGTGGAGGCGTAGGGGAGGGCGCTTGGTGAAGGGGCAACGGGGTGAACGCCATTTTTGATTTAGGGCTCGGGTTTTCTGTTTGGGGAAAAGTTAGGACGGGGGGGGGGGGAGGGGGTGTGATAACCTGAGTTCCGACGGGCCGATTTTTTCCAAAAATCCAATCTATCGAAACCCGAGTTGGGTGCTCTGGTATCCTGCAGAAAAAGACAGAGGTAAAGAAACATGTTAGAACTCATAAAGAATCTCATAGCTGAAGGAAATAAATTATAATATATTCAAATATAGCCTTGCCTTATTAACAATACTGCTAAACCAATATCCAAAGCTATACCATCTCTGTCATATGTACGCAGTTTCTTATCCAATACCGTACGTCGTACGGGCTTTCATGTGTGTATATATATATTCTCACTAAGTCTGCGTAAAACCACCATTCCTGTGTTTCTTAAGCCTTTGGACTGCCAACCTAGGTCTTACTAGGTTCTGTTATCGAGTACTACCTAGATCCAACTTGGGTTTACCATCGAGTGTTACCTAGGTCCAACTAGAGTTTACTTTATCGAACGCTTCCTAGGTTCAACCAGGGTTTATGCTACCTAGGTCCAACTAGGGTTTACGCTACCTATCGAACAATGCCCTCTAGTCTAGGACACACTACCCCGAGCGTTATGCATTCCTAGACTTTACGTCCCAAACTATCGTTAAACGTGCTGGATATCTAGTTGCACATGTCCTCTATATGTGCGACTCGAGTCCCGTGGCAGGGCAAATTAAGAAACAAGGAACTCAGTCGGGAGCTTTAAGTTATCTGCCGATGCAGATGCTAAGGTCTGTTTTTACTGTGGCTATGCTCCCACTTGACCCCTCCCTCAACTAATGAAAGGCACCCAAGAATATCAAGAATGAGAACTGTACGCATGCCCTCTATGCCCCCACAAACCTATTGGCCAACCTCACCCATAACTAGATAGCAAGTATATGGTCATTTGGAGTTCTCTGCCTTTCCACTTTTCGTGCTCGACTGACTCAAGATGGTAGGTAGCCGGCGACGTGCTATCACAGGGCCAACTGGTTATTGCCGACTCATGCTGGTCTATCCTAGTCTTTAGGTTGCCTTATTATTGCAACCAAGGCATACTCTTGGTTCTTCTTACGCAGAACTTAACCTCTGTTAGCCCAGGCGGATCATCTGCATTCTCACAGAGGGATATCAAGAGTATCCTCACGTCCCCTCGAAGCCGCGTGCTTCGTAACCCAGTCCGTTGGAGCCTTCTATATGATCAAATGGACGTACGCTCCCTTTCGCGCCCTACGGCACCGTGATGATCAACCGAGTTTGGTTGTTCATCCCCTATCGTATGGACTAGTCCAAACGCCTTATCCTTTTGTACTATTAGACCTTATGTCTAAACTTCTGATTACGCGCTTGCTTTGTCTTATTAACTTGGTTATCCTCGTTTATGTTGTCCTTCAATTCTAATTACCAAGTTTCCCTTTAACTAAGGTTTATTACTTAGTCCTCTTCAACTAAGGTTTACTTACTTAATTATCTTTACCATTGCTTACTTAGTTCTCTAACTAAGGTTCGTTACTTCGGTTGCCAATTTACTTAGTTTTCTAACTAAGGTTCATTACCCAGTTGCCATCATCATCATTTACTTAGTTCTCTAACTAAGGTTCAAAACTTGGTTAACTTCATCTTTATCTGCTTGGTTCTCTAACTAAGGTTCAACACTTGGTTGCCTTTATCGTTATTTATTTAGTTCACTAACTAAGGTTTATCAATGAACTCAAACATGACTTAATTTTTCTTTATCAAACGATAGCGTACGGGTGCTTTCCCACCTTTTCAGCTTAGATTAACTTTTTTTCATAGTATAAGTCGTCCCACCCTTCAAGTCTTGTATTACATCTTAAGTCATAATCTTCCCTTGTCCCTAGGACAAGTTTACATATTATTTAATTTTACATTACCGGAACTCTGGTTTATAATAGGTAGTTATCATTCCCCATTACTGTGTTGGTTAAGTTTGTCCATATGTCAAGTTTTAGTTAACCCTACCTTCTCGCTCATGCATTACTCGTATATTCCACAAATTTGGTTAAGTGTTGTCTTTCATTTCATATTGACTTAACCCACCCTCACATCATGTCAAATTGGTTAAGTGTTGTTAACCTAACCTTACCATACTAGCATGTGTCATTTGCATAAATTGATTATTAATGCACCAACCTCTCACATTACAACCTCTCACATTAGACCTATTGTTGCGGTTGCTGGATGTGCCGGGCGGTTTCGGGAAGTCTTACACCATAGCTCAATCTAACCTCGGGTTTAAGCACGTTATGACTAACTTCTCACATTAGAACCTATTGTTTGCGGCTACTGGATGTGTCGGGCGGTTCCAGACAGAATTACACCGCAACCTCATTCTAACCTCGAGTTAGTCATGTTTCATCTTTATACAATTAACAATTTTTATGAGAACGTTAAGCATCAATTCAGGTTATGAGTTAGGTTTCATAATCACATAAGAGGTCTCATAATCACATAAGCTAAGTTTTATCCGTTCCTTTATCAACTTAGGATTCTTACCTTTAGATTCGTTTTTCCCAATACCCAAAATTCAAACTTAAAGTTTAAAACCTCAATCCCGCAATATTAGATTTGAAATAAATCACTTCTTCCCAATCCCATTCCATATTCAATAATACCAATTAAATTTACACAATTTCAGGTTAATATTATAAATCGGAATTCATAATTGCGCACTATTCAACATAGATTCATGTTTCCAAAACATACCCAAAGATTCGTTATTGAAATACACTCTAAAATTCCCAATTCAAACTTTATTTCATTGAATAATCCCAATATACAATTCGCCAATTGTCTTAATATTTGCAATAATAATTGTTATGCCACAATCCCCAAATTACATATTATATTCCTCGATTGCATAAAATAAATTATGCCCCAATATTCCCATATTTTAATCGTACGTATGTATAATAAGATGTCATCTAGGCTCGAGATAACCTAGATCCAAAAATAAAAAGGGGAAGGAGAATAAAAGGACAATTATTATAACATGAATCTTGAATTGAATTTATAACTGGGGAATGACGAACGATAATAATACTATTATGCAACAAGTTTATTGTAATTCCACTCACTGATTAAAGAACGGATCATGAATTCTGGGATCTGATTTTCTGAATTTGAATAGCTAATCCTGTGATGTAGAATCCAATTCTTATTATCCAATTCATGAACTCCAATTTGAAAGCTCTAACTTTGATTGTTGTCTTAAAAACTCTAATTTGATTTGATTGATGGAGGCTAGGTTAGATTAAAGTTGAGTAGCATGGTGACGTCATTACTTTGATTAATGAATTTAGGGTTAGGTCTAGGTGTGTTTATATAGGTGCTCAAGACCTTATCGTACACGGAGCGCTGAGTCAGCATTGAACCCAGTTAAGAAAATAGTCCAGGTTCGCAGATGAATCTAGCCAAATCTTATCGTACACGCAGCGCTGAGTCAGCATTGAACCCAGTTAAGAAAATAGTCCAGGTTCGCAGATGAATCTACTCAAATCTTATTGTACACGCAGTGGTGAGTCAGCATTGGGTCCCGTTTTGGTGCAGAAATTTGAGTTTCGAACTTTTGAATTTATGGAATTTAATTAACTGTTTTATTCAGATGAAATATTCTTATATGCATACAATTCCTCTAACGATCATTTTACGCGTATATATATACGCACAACTTTCATTTTATTTTCAAAATTCAAATGATGTTGCACCGTTATTTGATTCTTGCCATATTTCATTAACTGTAGCCTTATCTTGAAATTTTATCTTTCATATACGTATATTTTCTGCATAAATATATATATATTCTCATATATATACATATATTTTTCTTTATTTCCTTATATCTATGTTCTTATCCTCTCAAATTTTGAATTTGTATACGTACATATATTTGCATGTTCAGCTGTGTAACAATTGGGAATTTCTCTCAATCCGAATCGATCGAAAAATCAATCAAGACCGTTCGAAACCCCTGATTGCTTTGAGGACAAGACAAATTAGAAAACAAAAGGAAGAACATTTCATTGTTTATAACAACAATTCCATCAGAATACAAGAATATACAAAGTATGAATAAATATTATACATCGGAAAAATATCAGAGATTCAAATTACATTTAAATACATAGCAACGGAAAAATAATACAACACACAACTGATACAACACACAACTGAAAGGAGATATACGGATACAGAGCTTTCTGAATATCATTCCAGCTGTAAACCAGGATCCCGTGAATATAAATCTGCAAAACCAAAACTACTAGCTGCCCGTGTCGAAAATAAGGGAACCCAGAGTTTAGGTTAAAACAATATACTCCAGGTCAGTCATGTGACTGGTGTGAGAACTAAAACAGTTATTAATCTTTATTTTTAAAGTTAGGAAAATCAAGGGACCACGCCGTATAACACGGAACGGGTTTCCTCCCAAGAATACCAGTGCATAAAACAAACAGCGCAATGCTAAATAAAGAAAAATGAAGCAATTATAAGACCCAGGTTCCATCACACAATGCAACGCAAGCCGGAGGATAGGGTTTTACCTTATAATAGCCAAAAAATGCTTGATACGTTTAAAAACAGATTATTTTGATATTACTATAAGTGTATAGTGTCAAAACAATTTCAATCATAAGTATCAATCATAGACGGCATAGCTACCATCTACTATGTCGCCATACTAGGTTCTACAAATAAAATCGAATTATCACGTATTGGAAATTGGATTCCATCATGAGTCGAGGCAAGGGGCAAGCTCCTCTCCGTTCGAGACACTCTAGCAAATGTCTCAGGACCATACACAGCGATCCTGGAACCTCCAAGGCCGGTCCTCTCTTACTTTTGAGGATTAGTATTCCTAAACACACGTTTCCCGGTCCTATAGGACCTATATCCGAGGCGCCTCGCATCCAACAACCACACAGGTAAAAAGTATATAAATGTCAGGGCTGGTAGGTCACTGACATCACCCATAGCTAGAAAGAAACGTCGTGCTCTCCTTGGGTCCTTATCCCGTTTTTGACTCATACCGAGGTGTGAGGCTCGCGAATTAACGCCATACACAAAGCTATGCCACATAGGCCGTGCATTGATCATCAACAACAAGACTTTGCTTTTCAACAGAAGCCTTGATCATTTGCCACTTAGGCATGCCACACAGGCAATTCATGCCATGCGATTGATATCCGTCAATATATAACCTCTGAGCTTGTACGTCTCAGAGAAGGGCGTTAAGCAAGAGAATAAATTCTCCGTCGCCAAAAAGATATATATTTAATACAAATCAATCACATAGAATAAAATCCAATGTCAGACACACAGTCCATTTACAAGTTCGTTCTGGGTCTGAACGAAACCCGAGGAACCTTATTCCTCGCATATCCATCGATCTCCAAGTACATCTGGACGATCACCAACTGATTCCCTCCTCTTGGGTGTACAGCCCAATCAAGATCGTCAATAATCATCCAAATGATGCGAAGACCTCTGGTCTTCAGCCACCGTCTTCATCTTCGACTTATCGTCGAATTAGTTATTCAGAATGGGTATAATCCCGACCTTTCCGAATAACTCGCGTATATAATAAACAAGTGCTACACAAACACAACATATGCCTCATTCCAATTCAGAATATTCTTTTATTCAAATATTCACATTCTTAGGGAAAGGTTCCCATTAATTTTATCAAAGATAAATTCTTCTAAATTTATTTTTTAGTCTTCCTTTGTATATCATTTCAAACCATGTTAAGGTTTTCCAAACTAGTCGGATTAGTGAACCACACTGAAGTAATCATTTATTTTATTTCCCAATCCTAACCTATTCATCCCATGGAGCAAAACTGTAATACTCCATATTTAACACCACGATGTTATTAGTAAATATTAATTACCATTTCATGTTCAAATCTAATTGAAGATTTGACTATCGCTTGGAGCAAAACTGGTGATACTCCATTCTCGATCACTTTAATCTAATTAAAGATTCATTAAAACTCCACTTAGTTTTAATCTTCCCAAAAATCAATATCCTGTCTTTAACTGGGTTAAAGAACCAATGTCATCTAAAACACGGTTCACGATAAACCCAAAATCACATTCCATTGTTAATCGGGTTAAAGAACAGGTGTTATTCAAAACACCGCTCACGATAAACCCCAAAACCAATTTAAATTCAATTCCAATTAAATACTAATTAACTGGGCAATTTCACTAAATCTTAATTAAAAGATTTATTCTTTTCTAAACTAGGTTCAAGAACAGTGTTATTCAAGACACCATTCACGACGACCCCAAAATCCCATTTGATATTAAATACAAGGCTCTGAATAGAAAATATATCGGCTTATATTCAATATCAAATTCTGAAACCAACAAATATCGTATTGGAAATAACGATATAAATATATCTTTCAAATTTCCACAACCATATCTATAAAATCACGAAATCCAACATCAAAATATTCCGAAGTTAATTTCGATTCAAATCCATTCCAATTCGTATATTGGAAATTCTGGTTATTTTTAAACCCACTTCAAATCCAATTTATTTATTCAAAAACATTGGATAATAATTCTAGTTCATAACTAGTTCATTTCAATAAAAATATATTTTTATCTTTACAAATATGGAATTTTTCATCCCAATTCTTTCAAAACCATTTATTATGATTTTGCATAAATTATTAATATTTTTAATAATTTTATCAAGGCCCGTACAGTCGATTTCCAATAACGGTCGTCGAACTGCACTTACAACGACCTTTTCCAAATTTGATTTGGACATAATTCCAAATCCAACCGTTAGATTTCAAATCTCTTATATTCATTGGAAAGCTCTTTTCGATACAAACCCAACGGTTCCGGTTTTAGGAGAATCCGATGGTCGGATCTTCCGTAACGTCCATTCGAAGTCAATGGTCGAAATTCACGAACTACCGTGGCGTGGCGCGTTCTATTCTGGCCATTTAATATATATAATATATATACTTTGTCGATTCCAATTCTAAACGTATTTTATAAATCGTTTTAAAAACGATTTCAACTTCATATTCAATTTTAAATCAAAATTAAATATTCCATATCATCAATATATATATAAATGATAATATTTTCAAAACATTAAATTTTAAAATCATTTCTTTTTCTATATTCATTATGAAAATGAATATAATCGACATAAATATCGTTCGCGTCAAAATGGTGCACATCTAATCCACACGGCTTTATATATTTCAATAACTTCGTTATTCTATTCAACAAATGAATATTTTCTTCAACCCATGAATATTTACTTCTTTCAACACATGAATATTCTCAACACAAGAGTATCGTCAACACATGACTATTTTTGTTATTTAATATATTTTATAAAATTGTGATTTCTATCGTTTAATTCTTAATTAGGCTCCAACCGTAAAGTAGTAAGAGAACGATTCCCTAAGTATTAACCTCGAAGGCCGAAACCAACATCAGATCAATACCCAGGAAACCACTCATCTTAACTAGTTTCCAGCTAGTTTCTAATTTTATATATGATAAAAATGTGAATTTTATTGTTAAAATATTTCGTTCAACACATGAATATATATTTCTTTCAACACATGAATATTCTCAACACATGAGTATCGTCAACACATGACTATTTATTCTATTCAACACATGAATCTTTATTTTATAATAATCTTTATTTTTCAAATTGGAATGAGGCCCAATCAATTACCATATAATGTTAATTATATGGATTCCATACAACACATGTATATAATAGCAATGATAAATAATCAACCATCATCCAAAGTGCACTACACAACTGTCTGTCAACCTATCGATTGACATACAACTAAACAATCGGGATTAGTGTATGTCAAATATCATCCCAATACCCGTGTGGGGTTTCAATCAACAAACACAGATTTTTATTTGTGCAGTTGAGCGATGTGTAAAATTTATTGTCCCAATCAATATACTTCAAATGGGTGTACATAAACAAATCGTTTGATTTGTAAATGAATATTTATTTATTCACATTCACGTTAAAAATTATATTTTTAACGATAAATAATTTATTTCAACACATGAATATATTTCCATCTATTCCACATCACAATCAATTTTCACAACACAACAAAATCAAACAAGTCGTCCATGGTCTGAGGACGATGGGTGTCGGGTGCTGCTAAGCACCGTCTACATCCTAATATATAATTTTAACTAGAAAACAAGAATTAAAGTGAGAAGTTCTCACCGAGAGCTAAACCAAACGCCACGACTCTTCATATGTAGGAAATCTTCATCTTGTTTCCAACGCAGTCTGTTTCACGAAGTTTATATTAAAAATCACATTTTTATAACTTCGCTAAATATATAAAAAATCACATTTTTATCCTGCTACTATATAGATAAAAATTCTATTTTTATACCGCTACTATATAGATAAAAATTCTATTTTTATACCGCTACTATATAGAAAAAAATTATATTTTTATAACGGTGTTCATATAATAAAGGTCATATTTTTATCACGCTAACTTCATAATAAAAATTATATTTTTATATTGCCACTCATATAAAAAATCACATTTTTATACTCTTTAGTATATAAAAATCATATTTTTATATTCTCTATTATATAAAAATCATATTTTGATTATCATACATATATAAAAATCACATTTTTATTTCGTTTTCTAGAGAATAGAAATCGTATTTTTATTTCGCCGCTATATATATAAAAATCGTATTTTTATTTCCTCTATCTATATATAAAGATCATATTTTTTACTTAACTAAAAATCATAACTGTATACGAATAAAAATCATTTCTTTATATAAATTAAAAAATCACTTCTTTAGAAACTTAAAAATTAGATTTTTATAGACTTGAAAATCAGATTTTTATAAACTAAGGTAACCAGATTTTAAATAAAATAAAATTAAAAAAATGGAATATTATAAACACTTACAGTCGAATTAGAAGGAAGGGGGGCTACTACTCATCGCGGAAATCGAGGAGTGGGAAAAGCTGCTCGTCGGAAGGCGTCGCGATTGGAGAAGTAGAAAGGAGATGGAGGTGAATGGAGAAGAGGAGGGGGATGAGGGGAGGGCGGCGATCGCCTGAGGGGCGGCACCTCAGGCGCGATGGCGCGCTACTGGGAGGAGCGCGGGTCCTCCTTCCTTTTTTCCTTTTTTTATTCCGATCTATCTGAATATGAGAGAGAAGAGGGAGAGGGAAGTATATAATTATATATATATTATTATTATTATTATTTAATTTCAAAAGGTAACTTTTTATTTCGAACTCGAAATCGAACCCACTGACTGTCGTCCATAACTAATTACCCCCATTCCGAACACAATGGAATATGTATCATAAGCCGCTTCGATCGTTTCGATCAGTTTTCGAAATATTAATCAATATATTGAATTTGAACGCACATTTCAATTTACCGGGGCAACAACAAACTCTAAAAATTTCCAAAAAAATATTTCTAGCTTTTTATTGACGATATGGTCCTAAGAAAACTAATTTCGTCAAATTCTGAGACCGTTTGAAAAATGACCATTTTCTGGTCGATCCAATTTTACTAAAATTGTTAAAACATGTTTAACTTCGCCACGCTCACATATTGATTCAGAAAATTATGAATTTTGAAACCTAGCAATAATTTGATGTCCTGGATCCAACAAAAGTGGTTTCGTTGAAAACAGAGATCATTTGCAAAATTTCCATTTTTAAGGGCTAGAATTCCATCGCGAGTATTCTGAATTTTCAATTGGGCATAACTTTTGATTCCCGCTATAAAATTTTGATTTTTCTAATTTGTTAGAAAGATATTTTCAAATAGATTCAAATAATCTTGGTTTCGCCAAAATACGGTTTATTTTGAATCTTGTGCATTCATTTGAAATTCGAAATCGAAATTTCAAACTACCGCGCCATTTTCAATTCCTTTTATAATTAAAATAAAATATTTATATTCTAACGACGATCTATATAAATATATACTTCTAACTCTATTCAAAATAAATTTCTTGTCATTATTATTTAAAATAATTCATTTTAAATATTCAAAATTCATCAAAATTGCCAAAATAAATTTTTTTAAATTGGCTCTGATTTTCTGGGTTGTTAAAATCTCCCCCACTCAAAACATTTCATCCCCAAAAAGGAACGAAGAAGAAAGTTGTTTAACTAACCAACTCAACTTTCATTATTTTCAATATGGCTTAAGTTCTTCAACTTTTCAGTCTCTAAGAACTTTTCAAAATTTTCAAAAAATTTGGCTAACACCCTAAATTTTTGAAAAATTTCGCCATAACCTCCCCTGCACCGGGAGCTTTGGGATATTTCAAATAGCCTCCCAGGGCCCTCACCAATCCAAAAGAAAAAGAAAAAACCCAATCGGCTCATAAAATAATCCAAACCCAATAAATTCGTAAACATGTACCTATTTGTCGGGCAAACATTTTTATTCTTCTGCTTTAGCCTCCTTGCTATGACCTGTTCACACATATATATACATGCATGCATTTTCAAACAATTTTCAATACAGTTCAATATTTGATTCAATTTGGCCTAAATGGTTAAAAATATCAAACCAATAATCAAACAAAACAACTATCAATCAATTAGTGAATTAACGTTTCAAATTCATAATTTTGATATATATATATATACAGAAAATCATCTTTTTGATGCCAAATCACAACAATAAACCTATCCAGTTTTGGTTCTCACACCAGTCTGATGTAAATATATAGATATCTCACTTTTGAAGCTCGAACATAAATGCTGATGATGTTTTGAACCACCATCAGAACGTCTCCGAGCTACTAGAGTGCGATTCTATATCTATCCAATATATTAAAACTTCGAATATACGTTCATGACGCGTATATGCAAAATCTTTATATACTCGATTGTCCAAATTCAATGCAAATAAAATATTCAAATATATACAAAATGGTTTAAATTTTCAAAACAAAACTTGGTTTTCAATTTTAATACTCTTTACACTCGTTTTAGGATACTACTGATCCCATCTATAACGAGCCATTCTTATTGGACATTACTAGTCCAATCTCTGATGAATTCTTTCGTTTGGTTCTAATGTGTCTTGTTCTCGAGCTCTGTAAACCAAAGCTCTGATACCAAATGTAACAATTGGGAATTTCGCTCGATCCGAATCAATCGCTAAACCGACCAAGACCATTCGAAACCCTGGATTGCTTTGAGGACAAGACGAATCAGAACACAAACAGAAGAACATTTCATTGTTTATTACAACAATTCCATCAGAATACAAGAATATACAGAGTATGAATAAATATTATACATCAGAAAAATATCAGAGATTCAAATTACATTTAAATACATAGCAGTGGAAAAATTATACAACACATAACTTAAAGGAGATATACGGATACAGAGCTTTCCGAATATCATTCCAGCTGTAAACCAGGATCTTGTGAATATAAATCTACAAAACCAAAACTACTAGTTGCCCATGTCGAAAATAAGGGCACCTAGAGTTTAGGTTAAAACAATAAACTCCAGGTCAGTCATCTGACTGGTGTGAGAACTAAAACAGTTATTAATCTTTATTTTTAAAGTTAGGTAAATCAAGGGACCACGCCGTATAACACGGAACGGGTTTCCTTCCAAGAATACCGGTGCATAAAACAAACAGCGCAATGCTAAATAAAGAAAAATGAAGCAATTATAAGACCCAGGTCCCATCACACAATGCAACGCAAGCCAGAGGATAGGGTTTTACATTATAATAGCCAAATAATGCTTGATACGTTTAAAAACAGATTATTTTGATATTACTATAAGTGTATAGTGTCAAAACAATTTCAAACATAAGTTTCAATCATAGACGGCATAGCTGCCATCTACTATGTCGCCATACTAGGTTCTACAAATAAAACCGAATTATCACGTATTGAAATTGGATTCCATCATGAGTCGAGGCAAGGGGAAAGCTCCTCTCCATTTGAGACACTCTAGCAAATGTCTCAGACCACACACAGCGATCCTGGAACCTCCAAGGCCGGTCCTCTCTTACTTTTGAGGATTAGTATTCCTGAACACACGTTTCCCGGTCCTATAGGACCTATATCCGAGGCGCCTCGCATCCAACAACCACACAGGTAAAAAGTATATAAATGTCAGGGCTGGTAAGTCACTGACATCACCCATAGCTAGAAAGAAACGTCGTGCTCTCCTTGGGTCCTTATCCCGTTTTTGACTCATACCGAGGTGTGAGGCTCGCGAATTAACGCCATACACAAAGTTATGCCACATAGGCCGTGCATTGATCATCAACCACAAGACTTTGCTTTTCAATAGAAGCCTTGATCATTTGCCACTTAGGCATGCCACACAGGCATTTCATGCCATGCGATTGACATCCGTCAATATATAACCTCTTAGCTCGTACGTCTCAGAGAAGGGCGTTAAGCAAGAGAATAAATTCTCCGCTCCCAAACAGGTATATATTTAATAGAAATCAATCACAAAGAATAAAATCCAATGTTAGACACACAGTCCATTTACAAGTTCGCTCTGGGTCTGAACAAAACCGGAGGAACCTTATTCCTCGCATATCCATCGATCTCCAAGTACGTCTGGACGATCACCAACTGATTCCCTCCTCTTGGGTGTACAGCCCAATCAAGATCATCAATAATCATCCAAACGATGCGAAGACCTCTGGTCTTCAACCACCGTCTTCATCTTCGACTTATCATCGAATCAGTTATTCAGAATGGGTATAAACCCGACCCTTCCGAATAACTATCGTATATAATAAACAAGTGCTACACAAACACAACATACGCCTCATTCCAATTTAGAATATTCTTTTATTCAAATATTCACATTCTTAAGGAAAGGTTCCCATTAATTTTATCAATGATAAATTTTTCTAAATTTATTCTTTAATCTTCCTTTGGATATCATTTCAAACCATGTTAAGGTTTTCCAAACTAGTCGGGATTAGTGAACCACACCGAAGTAATCATTTATTTTATTTACCAATCCCAACCTATTCATCCCATGGAGCAAAACTGGTAATACTCCATATCTAACACCACGGTGTTATTGGTAAATATTAATTACCATTTCACATTCAAATCTAATTAAAGATTTAACTATCGCTTGGAGCAAAACTGGTGATACTCCATTCTCGATCACTTTAATCTAATTAAAGATTCATTAAAACTCCACTTAGTTTTAATCTTCCCAAAAATCAATATCCTGTCTTTAACCGGGTTAAAGAACCAGTGTCATCTAAAACACGGTTCACGATAAACCCAAAATCACATTCCATTGTTAATTGGGTGAAAGAACAGGTGTTATTCAAAACACCGCTCACGATAAACCCCAAAAACCAATTTAAATTCAATTCCAATAATACTAATTAACTGGACAATTTCACTAAATCTTAATTAAAAGATTTATTCTTTTCTAAACTGGTTTCAAGAACAATGTTATCTAAGACACCATTCACGACGACCCTAAAATCCCATTTGATATTAAATACAAGGCTCTGAATAGAAAATATATCGGCTTATATTCAATATCAAATTCTGAAACCAACAAATATCGTATTGGAAATAACGATATAAATATATCTTTCAAATTTCCACAACCATATCTGTAAAATCACGAAATCCTACATCGAAATAATCCGAAGATAATATCGATTCAAATCCATTCCAATTCGTATATTGGAAATTCTGATTATTTTTAAACGCACTTCAAATCCAATTTATTTATTCAAAAACATTGGATTATAATTCTAGTTCATAACTAGTACATTTCGATAAAAATATATTTTTATCTTTTCAAATATGGGATTTTTCATCTCAGGTCTTTTAAAATCATTTATTATGATTTTACACAAATTATTAATGTTTTTAATAATTTTATCAAGGCCCGTACAGTCGATTTCCAATAACGGTCGTCGAACTGCACTTACAACGACCTTTTCAAAATTTGATTTGGACATAATTCCAAATCCAGCCGTTAGATTTCAAATCTCTTATATTAATTGGAAAGCACTTTTCGATACAAACCCAACGGTTCCGGTTTTAGGAGAATCCGACGGTCGGATCTCCTGTAACATCCATTCGAAGTCAATGGTCGAAATTCGTGAACTACCGCGGCGCGGCGCGTTCTACTCAGGCCATTTAATATATATAATATATATACTTCGTCGATTCCAATTCTAAACTTATTTTATAAATCATTTTAAATTCTTTTTAAAAACGATTTCAACTTCATATTCAATTTTAAATCAAAATTGAATATTCCATATCATCAATATATATAAATGATAATATTTTCAAAACGTTAAATTTTGAAATCACTTCCTTTTCTATATTCATTATAAAAACGAATATAATCGATATAAATATCGTTCGCGTCAAAATGGCGCACATCTAATCAACACGGCTTTATATATTTCAATAACTACGTTATTCTATTCAACAAATGAATATTTTCTTCAACCCATGAATATATACTTCTTTCAACACATGAATATTCTCAACACATGAGTATCGTCAACACATGACTGTTTTTTTATTTAATATATTTTATAAAATTATGATTTCTATTGTTTAATTCTTAATCAGGCTCCAACCGTAAATTAGTAAGAGCACGATTCCCTAAGTATTAACCCGGAAGGCCGAAACCAACATCAGATCAATACCTAGGAAACCACTCATCTTAACTAGTTTCCAGCTAGTTTCTAATTTTATATATGATAAAAATGTAACGACCTGGGGTTTCGCCCGACCCGATCGATCGCAAGATCGACCAAGACCATTCAAAACCCGAGTACGTTAACTTTGGGAATACAACAACATCAGAACAATAACAGCAGACTTTTATTACATCATGGTAACGTAACATCAGAGTACAAAATATCAGAGTACATCAAATAAAATTACAGCGGAAGATAAATTATAATATTTTAATACATTGCAGTGGAAACAATAAAATAGATACAGCGGAAGATAACTATGCTCTGGACACAACTTTAAGCTTCAATCTAGCATCCTGCTCAAAAGATAGATATCTGCAAAAAGCTACTCGATTGCCCGTGTGGAGAAGAGGGCACCCGAGTTTGCTAAGAGAAACAAACTACGAGTCAGTCGTGGGACTGGTATGAGAAATCTAACTTAACTAATCTAATAATAATAGGGCAAATCTGAGGACCACGCCGCTAACGTGGAACTGGTTTACTCCAATGGATTGCTGTGCATAATTAAAGTAAGTCGTTAAATAACATGATACCTTTTATAAAAATGAAACCATTATAAGACTCAAGTCCCATCACACAATGCAATGCAAACCGGAGGATAGAGTTCTACCTTATAATGGTTAAAAATGCTTGATACGTTAAAAACAGATTTGATATTTTTATTAGTGTATATATGTTTCAAAAACATTTCAATCATAATGTATCAATCATAGACGGCATAGTACCCCATCCTACTATGTCGCCATACTAGTTCTACAATCAAAACCGCATGGTGTCGTATTGGAAATTGGGTTTCCATCATGAGTCAAGGCTAGGGAGGATCTGCTTATCGATTCAAGACACTCTAGCTAATGTCTCACGATTCACCGTAGTTAACCCTTGGATCCTGCAGGGCCGGTCCGCACATACGATTTTGTGGATTGGCAATTCCGGAACACACGTTTCCTGGTCCTATAGGACCTATCATCCAAGGCGCCTCATTCCATCATCCACATAAGTAAAATATCAGCCAGTTTAAGCACTGACACTACTTCTAGCTAGAAAGAAACGTGCTGCTCTCCCTAAGTTCCCTTCTCCCATTTTAGACTCCACCGGATTGTGAGGTTCGTGAAGCTACGTAATACACAAAGCTATGCTTATTCAAGCTGTGCTTTGATCGTCACCACAAGGTTCTGCTTTTCAACAAGAAACCTTGATCATTGCATCTTAGTATGCCACAATGTCACTCCATATCACACTACCAATCCTTTGCCGAAATATATGAAAGGGTGTTAAGAAAGAGAATAAATTCTCCGCCACCAAACATTCATACATTCGACAGAAAATCAGTAAATATAATATAAAGGAGTACAATGTCAGACACACATTCCATTTATAAGCTTATGCTCTGGGTCTGAGCGAAAGCCAAATCTGTACAGATCAACACTACGTCCGGACAACTACCATCTTAGCCCCGTCTTGGGAGCAAATCAATCAAGGGCCTCAACACTAGTTACCCATTCGATGTGAAGATCGTCGGTCTTCAATCGCCGTCTTCAATTCTTCGAACGTCGTATCATTATTTGGAATGAGAGTAAACTCGGACTTTCCAAATAACTCTCGCATATATAAATTTGAAAACCATTTCATATCGTTGTTAATAATTTATAACGATCTGTCGCTATTTTCATCTTACTTTACATACACATCCTAAACATAACAATATATATTTTCTTCTTCCATCCTTCAATTTACACAAAATGTATATTTGGTTTCATTATTTTTTTCCTAATGAGAATCTATTCATTAGAAATGTAAATTTCTAATCTTATTATATACATTGAAAAATGTAAATTTCTATTCCTATTTTAATTTACATTGAGAAATGTAAACTTATATTTCAATATATTATTATACTGAAAATGTAACTTTTATTCTATATTCTATTTATATTGGAAAATGTAAATTCCTAATCATTCTTCTATTTCCTTTGTTTACATTGAAAACTGTAAATTCTTTAAAAATATAACTTCTATTTCAACCTTATTTACATTGAAAAATGTAAATTCTTTAAAAATATAACTTCTATTTCAACCTTATTTACATTGAAAAATGTAAGTTTCTACATTTCCCTAATTACATATAAAAATGTAATTTCCTATTTTTCTTTTATTTACATTGAAAAACGTAACTTCTTTTTTTTTACCGCCTCTAAAATGATGATACAAATATACATTTCATTCCTACTATTTTTATTCACATTAAAAATGTAAACTTTTCTTTTTAATATAATCTACATTAAAAATGTGACTTTTCTTTTAATATAATCTACATTGCATTAAATAATTTTGCAATGTCAAAATCTAATCTTTTCATTACATAAAAATGTAATTTTCTTACTTTAAATCTTAATTACAAAAAAATATATAAACTTTATCTCCTTTAACTTAATTACATAAAGCTGTAAATTTTCCTCCTTTATCTTAATACCCTAAAATGTAACCTTTGTTTCTTTATTCTTATTTTTACACAGAAATGTAGATTATATTTCAACGTTACATTCCATTCTTTATTCTTTTATTTACATAGAAATGTAAATTATTTTTCAACGTTGCGTTCTACTCTTTTAATTTTATTCTTATGATTTCATGGAAAATCCATTCTTTAAATCACATTGAAAATGTAATAATTTACAATGCCAAAATCTTCTTTTTAAATTACATTAAAATTGTAATCAACATTATAATGTAAATTCCCTATCTTTCAATTACAATGTAAATTCTCCTTTTTTAATTGCAATGTAAATTGTAATTAACATTACATGTCAAATTTTGTCTTTTTAATTGGCAACGTAAAATCCTAATTTTTAATTACATTATAAATGTACTTTTTATTTACAATGCAAATTCTCATTCTTTAACTTCATATAAAATGTATTTTTTAATTTACAATGTATATATATTCTATTCTAAATTACATAATAAAATGTAACTTTAATTTACAATGTAAATTCTTTTCTTATTTAATACATTGTAAATGTATTTTTCTCATTCCCTTCTTATTACATTGATAAAAATGTAAGTTTCATTCTAATTTAAATTACATAATAAATATGTAAGTATTCATATCTTATTACCTTAATAAAGGTAAGATTCATACCTCATCATCTTAATTACATTAAAAATGTAATTCATGCGTTAAAATATATCATTTCCTTTCTTACATTAAAATATCATTACATACATTAATGTATATCATTACCTCTCATACGTTAAAATATATAGTTTCATCTCATAACAAAATTACGTGTGAGCATTCATTTTGATTAAAATATACTTCTCTCTCAATTCTTTTTCTTTTAATGTAAATAAATAACATTAAAATCAAATCTTTCCTTTTCTTTTCTTTATTGCATTAATAAAAATGTTCAATTCTATCTTTTTATCTTACACAAAAACATGACATAGAAGAGGTTTCTTTTTATTTACATTAAATGACATAAAAGAGGTTTTTTTTATTTGTTTTTTTTTACATTAAGAATGTAAATAAACATGCTATGCTAACTTTCATCTTTCGTTTACATTAAAAATGAAACATTAAACTCTAGTCTTTTATTTACATTAAACATGTAGATAAAAATGCAACACTAAATTTCAATAAAAAAAATTGGTTCTTTCTACATCGTCAATAATACTCTTTTATTTTCAATATAAATTTGATGAAAATTACATCGTCATGTTCTATCTTGTAATTTGACTAAAAACACCACATCAAATCCAATCTTTTTATTTCTAAAGTTAAAATCTTTTCATTTTGACAAAAACGATGATAAATAGTATGACTTTCATTTTAACAAAAGAATATTAAAAATATTCTTTTTATTACAACAAAAATGATTATTCTACTTTAATTACGTTAATAAAAATGTAAGTTTTTATTACCGTACAAAATCATATCTTTAATTACACTTAAAATTGCAATTTCAATATAATGGTAAAATCTTATTTTTTCCCGCCGTCAACTTTTCTTTTTCCATTTTAACAAGGATAAATAAAAGTGAATATTTTCATTTGACAACCATTTTAATTCCAAGACGACAATTTTTTTTAAGCAAAAAATGTGTGGTCTTCCAAGAGAAAGAGAGCACACATATATATAATAGAAATAAGGTGGTACAAATATCCAAAAAACTGACCCAAAAACACAGACCCAAAAACAGGAGTCTCAGAAAGGAATGTAAGGGATAATAGATAGATGAGTTCCGGCAAGGCCACCACCCATCATACTTCGTTATTGAATTCCGGCAAGGCCACCACCCGATAAGAAGTATATCTATGCCCATACATATAACAATCTAAGAACAAAACAAATGGTGAAATACATCACCAAAAAACAGACACTCCTGCCCCTCATACACCAATATATCCAAAGCACACCAAAAAATATCCATCCAAGTAGCAAAACCCAAAAGCTCCACAGCTTCATCTACAACCTGTTATCTGAAAAACTGACATAACATCATCAGTTACTTAAACATATATATGAGTATATGCCTATATATAGGCATATATCCATATATATGTATAAAGAGAAAGACATAAGAAACAACCAAACATGAGAAAAAGCTAACCCAAGTAACAAGATATCAACAACCCAAACGAGGCGTATTGCATCTAAAATAACTATTAATACGATTGAATAAACTTAGGTTAAATCTAACCTTAGACAAAAAGCGCTCAAATTGCAAATCACCAAATAGTTTATAGTGTGAATTTGACATCCAAAACAGACAGAAATTTACTATGTTTATAATTAAATTATCAGTAGGTACAGAAATTGAATGGAAGATTCTCCGATTCCTTTCAGCCCAAATAAACCAACTTATGAATATTACTAAGGAATCTAATATGTATTTCTGTCTGAAATTATAACGTAATCTATAACAATTCCAATAATTGATACAACTATTAAAGGAATTAAAACAATCAAAAGTAAAAATCCTTATAATCATGTTGAAAATGGAAAAGGTAAAATAACAAGAGAAAAATAAGTGGTCTACATCCTCCTCTCCAGTATTACAGAAACAACACTTTACATCAAAAATAACATTTTTTCTTTTTAAAAGTTCAATCGTATTGAGCTTCTCATGAATGATCAACCACATTAGAAACTTGGATTTAGGTGAAGAATTAGACTTCCATATAAATTTAAAGGGATATAATGAAACACCAGAAAAATTAATAAACCTATACATAGAATTAACAGTGTATACTAAACTCTTATCTATACCCCAGCTAATAGAATCACTGTTCTCATCCAAATGGTATAAGACTAACTTAGCTTTAAGTAAGGCCAATTGTCTTAATAATTCTTCTTCTAAAATATTATCAAAGGAGAACTCCCACGGAGGATCTAAATCTGCTTTGTAAACCTCCATGATTAAAGCGTTCTTAAATCTACTAATATTAAAAAGCTTACTGAATTCAATTTTAAGCGGCACACTTGAAATCCAAGCATCGTGCCAAAAATAAGTAAGATTACCTGAATGCACTAACACTTTGTATCCTAATTTAAAAAAGTCAAAACAATTCAAAACCGACTTCCAAAAGTGAGATAATCTATTATCCCAACCACTACTATTTCCAATAATGAACTGTCCTCTTGCATAATAAGATTTGGAAACAATAAACTTCCAAGAAGCCTTCACGTCTGGACATCTATATTTCCATAATAACCATTTAGCAAGAAGAGAGGAATTAAAGTTATGTAAATTAATGATCCCCAAACCCCCCCTCTTTCTTGGATTTACAACACATGTCCCAATTAACTAGACATTTATAACCTCTACAACTAGAATCACCATTCCAAAGGTAATTACGCCAAATCCTATCAATCCTCTCAATGACCCATTTAGGGAATCGATGAACAACCATCCAATAAGAGGGAATAGCTGATAGGACCGAATTGACAAGTACTAATCTACCTGCTCTAGAAAGAAATCTATTATTCCAGCAAGATAATTTATTATTAATCTTATCAATGATGATGTAACGACCCAGAAAATCTGAACCAATTTAAAATTTTTAAATTGGCTAAAATAATGGATTTTAAATATTTAAAATAAATATTTTAGATAATGGCAATGAAAACTGAGTTTGAATCGACTTTTGAAAACGAATATAATTAATTATAATTATATATAGAATTGAAAATGGCGCGGTAGTTCGATAATTCGATTTCAAACTTCAATTGAATATACCGGGTGCAAAACAATCCGGATTTTAGTGAAACCAAAAATAATGGAATCTAATTGATAATATCTTTCTAACGAATCCGACCAATCGAAATTTGATAGCGGGAATCAAAAGATATGTCCAGTTGAAAATTCTGAATAGTCGCTATGGAATTCAGGCCCTTAAAAATGGACATTTTGCAAACGACCTCGGATTTCGACGAAACCACTTTTGTTGGATCTGCAGTGTCAAGTTATTGCAAAGGAAAACGCGTTTGATCAGTTTCCGTTGATTTTAATCGATTGGAAATTGGCCATTTTTCAAACGGCCTCAGAATTCGACGAAACTAGTTTTGTTAGGACCGTATCGTAAATACGAAGCTAGAAAATATTTTTCTGGAATTTTTCTAGTTAGTATGTGACCCCGGTAACTTGAAATGTGCGTTTAAAATTCAATATAGTGATTTAAATGTAAATTCAAAGGAAACTGATTGTAACAAGCAAATCAGCTTGCGATGCATATCCCACTGTGTTCGGAATGGGGGTAAAACGCTATGGACGACAGGCGGTGGGCCTCGTTTCGAGGTCGTGTGTAAAAGTCAACCTATTTGCAAAAATAATAATTAAATAATATATAAAAAAAAATATAATTCTCTCCCTCCCTTTATCTTCATTGCCCCCCCCCGTTCGTTATAATTCCAAACAGAAAGAAAAAAAAAAAAAAAACACAAAACCCTAAAACTATCGAGCCGCCGCCCCCCCTCGTCTCGACGCCGACGAAGAGCCGCCCCCCTCCCTCGTCTCGACGTCTGCGAAGAAGCCGCGCCCCCCCCCCCTTGAAGCCCTCGACCCTCTCGCGAAGACGTCGCGCCACCCCCCCTCGAAGCAGCCCCTCCTACCACCACCGATCGAAGACCCAAGCCGCCGACGCCTTCTTCCCCCCCCCCCCCCTCGCAGCTTCGGTGAGTGATTTAGGTAATTTTATTTTTATATTTATTTTTATTTTTGTTTTATAATTTCTGATTGATAAAAACTGATTTATAAAACGATTTAAAAACTAATTTCAGAATTTTTAAAAGATTTGAAAACAGAATTTTTAAAGAAAATATAAACTGTTTTTTTAGAATGTAAAAACAGATTTTTTAGAAAGATTTAAAAACTGGATTTTTTAAAGAAAGAAAGTAAAAACAGATTTTTATAAAAGAATTTTTAAAACTGGATTTTTTGTAAAGAAAGTAAAAACTGATTTCTTTTAAAAGAATTTTAAAACCTGATTTTTAAAGTTACAAAAACTGAAAGTTTTAAAAGTATTCAAAACTGAATTTTAAAAAGCATAAAAACTGATTTTGTTTTTAAAATAAAAACTGATTTTAAAAGCAAGATAAAAACTGATTTTAAAAGCAAGATGAAAACTGATTTTAAAAGCAAAGAAAATCAGATTTTTTAAATATTGAAAGTCAAAGTAAAAGTCATATTTTTATATATCGAAAGTCGAAAGAAAAATCATATTTTTAAATATTGAAAGTCAAAGTAAAAGTCATATTTTTATATATCGAAAGTCGAAATAAAAATCATATTTTTATATGTTGAAAGTCGAAATAAAAATCATATTTTTATATGTTGAAAGTCGAAGTAAAAATCATATTTTTATATATTGAATAGCGAAGTCAAAATTCGATTTTTATATATTGAATAGCATAGTAAAAATTCTATTTTTACATATGTAGAGAATACGGGCGAAAGCGACAAAAGGCGAAGATTTCTATAAGTGAAGTGTCGTGCAGTTGGATAGCTATTGGTGAGATTTCTGATTTAAAAATATAAATATATATGGTTGAAAATGAAAGTGAATAGCTATATATAAATTGCTATATATAAATATATATATATATATATATATATATATATATATATATATATATATATATACGCCCCCTCGTCCACAAACCATGGACGATATTTATTGGTTGAAATTGTTGTGAAAATTGAATGATTGTTTGGGATTGTTTGTGATGGATATTGGTTGATTGTGGTTGAAAAATACCCGTTTGTGGTTGTGAAATATTTGGTTGAAACCACTTAGGATTAGTTTGTGGGAATGAAATAAATATATACATGCCGCCTGCGTGCGAACTAGATGCATGATCACCATTGTCAAAAACCGCGAGGTTTTAAGGTAGAGCGAGGAGCCGTACTAGGGACGGTGCCGGTGTAACTACCCTGCCGTTATGCTGCCGAAATTTTGAATAATATTTGTGTGTTTGAATTATTTTCATATGCTTAAACTATATTTATTCATTGTATAGAAAACATTCATGTGTTGAATTGATATTCATTCGTTGTTTAGAAATTCATGTGTTGAATGGAATTCATATTTTGAAATAAATCGTTCGATAATAAAAATCACATTTTTATCTATATATAAAAACTATTGAAAACATTCATGTGTTGAATTGATATTCATTCGTTGTTTAGAAATTCATGTGTTGAATGATATTCATATTTTGAAATAAATCGTTCGATAATAAAAATCACATTTTTATCTATATATAAAAACTATTGAAAACATTCATGTGTTGAATTGATATTCATTAGTTGTTTAGAAATTCATGTGTTGAATGGTATTCATATTTTGAAATAAATTGTTCGATAATAAAAATCACATTTTTATCTATATATAAAAACTATTGAAAACATTCATGTGTTGAATTGATATTCATTCGTTGTTTAGAAATTCATGTGTTGAATGGTATTCATATTTTGAAATAAATTGTTCGATAATAAAAAATCACATTTTTATCTATATATAGAAACTATTGAAAACATTCATGTGTTGAATTGATATTCATTCGTTGTTTAGAAATTCATGTGTTGAATGGTATTCATATTTTGAAATAAATTGTTTTATGATAAAAATCTCGTTTCTATCACCAACTTGAACTATATAGAAGAATAGTGTTTTGAAATGAATTGTTTTACAATAAAAATCACATTTTTATTGTATGCATAAATCGTTGAAATGTGAAGTGTTAAAAATAGCCACTTGTTCAAAATAAACATATATGAGTTGAAATATTCATTAATTAGCTAATGAAATGATTTGCACCTATTTATGTAACATTAGAATGAATGGAGTTTTTAAACCAAATAGAAATCAAATATGAAGTCGAATAGAAATTGATAAATGATAAGAACTGTATATATATGTGTGCATGCAATATTCATTGAACAGGTTATAGCAAAGGGGCTAGAGAAGAGGAATAAAATTTTGTGCCCGACAAATAGGTACACATTTACTGATTTGTTTGGGTGATGATTTTGAGCCTGTTGGCTTTTTCTTTTTCTTTTTGAGATTAGAAGGACCGGGAACGCTATTTGCAATTTCCCGATGCTCCCGGTGCAGGGGAGGTTATGGCGAAATTTTTCCAAAATTTAAGGTGTTAGAAAAATATTTGAAGTGAAAACGATATTGAAATTGTTGAATGAACTATATTTATATAAATATATAAATATAAATAAAATTAAAACGAAACGAAGCCGTGCAGTTCGTATTTTGAAATTGTGATTACAAACGACTAGTGCGGGAAATCCGACCATTGGATTTTCCCGAAACCTCAACCGTCGGGTTCGCCTTGGAATAATCTTTCCAACGGCACCAACCTTGTAAAAATCCAACGGTTGGATTGTCTGGGATGTTTAATTCAAATCTGAAGAAAAACAACGCCAGAAATGATTATATTTATTTATATATATAAATATAATTATATTAAATCGAATAACGACGCTGCAGTTCGTAATTTGAAATCGAAAATTCAAACGATTGTACCGGGAGATCCGACCGTCGGATTTTCCCGAAACTGGAACCGTTGGGTTCGTTTTGAAAAGACCTTTTTAATGATGTAAATTTTGTGAAGATCCAACGGTTAGATTTTCAGATATGTGTAAAACAAATCTGAAGAAAAACAGCGCCACGGCCGCCTTATGGCCCGAAGCGTCGTTTTGAATAAAATGACTATTTTAAAATAAATAAAAATAGCGATAAATAGTTATAAAATACCATAAACGATATGGAATGGAAATAAACTGAATTTGCTTGATTGGTGTGGCTTTTGATGGTTGAATGTGTTTGGTGTGAAAATTACATTAAAGAACACAATTGTTGTTGTCGAATAATTTAACCATTGAAATAAATCGATTTGAAATTCTAAATATACGTGAATTATTTGGAAAGGCCGAGTTAATTCTCATTTCGAATAATCGACCGACGATTGAAATTCGAAGATGAAGACGATGGTCGAAGACCGGAGATCTTCACCTCGTTTGGATGGTAACCGAGGTCCTGATTGGGAGGCATCCCGAAATATGGATAATGAGTGGTGATCGTTCAGACGTACGTGTTGATCGAAGGGTTTGCGAGGTATTTAGTGCCTCCGGTTTCGTTCAGACCCAGAACGGACTTGTAAATGGACTGTGTGTCTGACATTGGAATTTATTCTGTGTTGATTGATTTCTGTTAAATATACATCTGTTTGGCGGCGGAGAATTTATTCTTTTGCTTAACGCCCTTCTCTGAGACGCATGAGCTCAGAGGTTGTATATCGATGGACTTCAGTCGCATGGCGTGAATTGCCTGTGTGGCATGCTAAGATGCAGTGATCAGGGCTTCTGTTGAAAAGCAAAGTCTTGTGGTGATGATCAAAGCACCGCCTGTGTGGCGTAGCTTTTTGTATAACGTGAATTCGCGAGCCTCACACCCCGGTATGAACCAGAAACGGGAGAAAGGACCTCAGGGAGGGCCTACGTTTCCTCCTAGCTAAAAGTGGCGTCAGTGGTTTTACACGCCCTGACGAGTTTGACTTATGTGGTTGTTGCTGTTGCGAGGCGCCTCGGTTAGATCGGACGATCCGGGTCCGATGGAGTCATTCGTTGGCTCGCTTACGCCCCAAAGGGCGGCGAAACGTAGTGCTCAGGCATTTTAATCCACTCCGTGTGGACCGGCCCTGTCGCTCCTAGGGTCACTCGAGCTCTGATCCTGAGACTTGGGCTAGGCAGTCTCGAATTCGGTAAGGACTATCTTTTGCCTTGGTTCATGACGGAAATCCAATTTCCAAATACGACATCGTGCGGTTTTGATTGTATATATATATGGCGACATGATATATGGTACCCATGCCGTCTATGATTGATAGTTATGATTTGAAATTGTTTTCAAAACATATTAACACTAGCAATAATATCAAATGCCTTTGTTTTATTCGTATCAAGCATATCTTGGCCGTTATAAGGTAAAAACTCTATCCTCCGGTTTGCGTTGCATTGTGTGATGGGAACTGAGTCTTATAACGGTTTCATTTTTATAAGAAGCATAGCGATGTTTAAAAGAAAGATTTGTTTTAAAGCACTGGCAATCCAATGGAGTAAACCCGTTCCACGAAAGTGGCGTGGTCCTGTGATTTGCCAATTATATATGTGTTGAGTGGATTTCTCATACCAGTCCCATGACTGACTCGTAGTTTGTTTCACTCTCAAACTCGGGTGCCCCTTTTTCTACACGGGCAGCCTTGTATTCAGGTTTAGCTGGTTCTTTCTGGATAGCTGGAGCTGAAGATGGATTCTATCATTTATTTCCTTTTATGCTGTTCAGCTCCTATTGTACATATTTTGTTTATTTCCGCTGTAGACATTTATGTATAGCTGAACTGTATTTGTACTAAGTAAGATCCTGTGTACTGTGTAACTCTGATGATTACTTTTATCCAGTATATTTTGTTGTTCATTCTGGTGTATTTATTTAATTTTGTTCTGCTATTATATGTTTCTGTGTTATATTCCAAAGATAACCTTGTTTCCGTGAGAACGGGAAATCGGGTCGTCTCATCGTGGTATCAGAGCTTTGGTTAAGCTTAGTTCTGGAATATAACATTTGAACGAACTCGTCAGAAATAGAACCAGTAGTGTTCTAGGACGGGCGACTCCATACAGATAGGATCAGTAATATCCTAGTATGAGTAAAGCAGAATGAAATTTCACCTCGATAGACACATTTACATTTAAAGTATGTGTTTCTATATTTTTAAAATACCTTTTCTGTGACCTGACACTTGATCTGCTAATTGCAAAGTACTAGAAAAATGAGTGCCAGAAACAGAAGGGATACAAAACCCGATCTAGAGGCTCTATTTTAGAGATATCGAAATCTGGGTGGAGCACAATTCTCGGGCGATGAATCTATTATTCAAACTCAAGCTTGGATGAGTTCTGTCGAGAGAATCTTTGAGCATATCCAGCTGAGAGATGACCAGAAACGGTTAGTAGCATCTTGGGCGCTCAAAGAAGAAGCTTTAATCTGGTGGGAAACAATCATCAGAAATAATCCAGAAGGTGATATCACCTGGGACAGATTCAAATTGATTTTCTTAGAAAGATTTACTCCTCCCGAAGTAACCGAGAGATTATGTGATGAATTTTCTTATCTAATACAAGGTGATATGACCATTCCCGAATACAGTAAAATTCAATGAACTTGCTCACTTTGCTCCTCATCTAATTCAAAATCCGAAGAGGAAAAATCTGAGATTTATTCATGGGCTTCAAAGGAAATACCAGAATAAAGTATTGGGGCATGTGAAGCTTCCTTTCACAGAAATGATTTATATGGCCTATCAGTATGAAGATCTCCATAAGAAAGGAATGTTACGCGACGAAGATGAAGTCTGTTGTAGTGACAAAGCAGAGTCTGAAACTGATATCCCTGAAGCCAGTAGAAGGTCTGAGGACAGTAAAGAGCCCAAAGCAAATCGAAAAAGGGCTAAATTTGAAAAAGAGCGGGCAACGACTGCCACATGTTCTAACTGCAATAAACAGGGGCATCTGACCAGGAAGTGTAAAACCTCGAGGAAACGAAAGAGAGGGTCTAAACCCGATAACCAGTTTAGAGAGAATAGAAAGTGCAGTCAATGCCATCAGTTCGGTCATCTTTCAAAGGCCTGCCCGCTATTCAGAAAACCTAAAGCAGTACATGTAAATGAAGTGGTAGAAGTACCGACCTCTTCGTCTGATCAGGAAAGGTCTGATGTTTTAGAAGACACGCTCAATGTCAAAAACATTCCAGTTAAAGTACTGTTTGACACAGGCGCGTCACGAAGCTTTATTGCAAAGAGTGCAGTCAAGAAACTGGATTTGAATCTGAAAAAGCTCAAAGAGCCAATGACTGTCCAAAATCCAGTGGGAGGTTCCATTAATCTCAGTTGGGTTTGTGCAGTACCCGTCTCTTTTTCTTGCTATAAATTCCCTATTATCTCTATCGTCATGAACTTTAATGAATTCGATCTTATTCTGGGATTGGATTGGCTAACCATGTATGAAGCTGAAGTTAAATGCGTCGAGAGGGTGGTTAAAGCAAAGGCCCAATCGGGGAATTATATAACCATACCATGTGAAGGCCCGACCTCAAATAGAAAAGACTTCTGGGCAGCTTTGGATGTTTCCCCAGCTCAAATAGAAAATGTCCCTGAAGTCATAGAGGATATTCCTGACCTCATCAAAGACATTCCTGTCGTCAAGAAATATGCGGATGTGTTTGAGGAAGTTGTTCGCTTACCTCCGCAAAGAGAAATAGATTTCAAGATTACTTTAATTCCGAATGCAAGGCCGGTAGTTCACGCTATTCGAAGAATGTCCTTGAAAGAAAAAGAGGAGTTAGACAATCAAACACGACAGCTCGTATGGAAAGGTCTGATCAGGCCTAGTTTCTCTGACTGGGGTGCAGCCGTGGTGTTTGTCCCAAAATCTGACGGTACTCTACGTCTTTGTGTGGATTATCGTGATTTGAACAAACAGACAATAAAGAACAAGTATCCATTGCCGCGGATTGATGATTTGTTAGATCGATTAAATGGAGCACAAGTATTCTCACGAATGGACCTAGCTACAGGATTCCATCAACTTCAAATTGCCGAAGAGTGTGTTCCAATGACAGCGTTCAGAGGCCCCGACTTATTCTACGAGTGGTTAGTAATGCCGTTCGGCTTATGTAACGCTCCTGCTTACTTCGTCGATCTAATGAACAGGGTATTCAGAGGAGTATTGAATAAATTTGTGTTGGTTTTTATTGATGATATTCTAATCTTCTCTAAATCAAAGGCCGAACATGAAAAGCATCTGGAACAGGTTCTAGAAATCCTCAGAAGGAATGTATTGAAAGCCAAGTTTTCCAAATGTATATTCTGGCAAGATGAAGTGAAATTTCTGGGCCATGTTGTATCGAAAGAAGGAATTGCTGTGGATCCAAGCAAAATCACAGCCATTCAGAACTGGAAACAGCCTAGTACTCCCACTGAAGTCCGTAGTTTTCTCGGATTGGCTAGCTATTACCGGAAGTTCGTTAAAAACTTTTCGAAGATATCTGGTCATTTAACAAAGCTTACAAAGAAGCATTCTAAGTTCAAATGGACTCAAGAAAGTGAGGAGGCTTTCGAAGAGCTAAAGTTAAGATTAACAACTGCTCCAGTGCTAACCATCATCGATGGCAACCAAGATTTAAAAGTATGGACTGATGCTTCTAGAGAAGGCCTTGGCGCAGTGTTAATGCAAAGAGGCCAAGTAATTGCTTATGCTAGCCGTCAACTTAAGCCACACGAGAAAAACTATGTAACTCATGATCTTGAGTTATTTGCTATCATATTCTCTTTGAAAATCTGGAGACACTATCTTCTCGGTGAGAGATTCGAACTATTTACAGATCATCAGTCATTAAAGTATCTGTTCACTCAGAAGGACCTGAATCTGAGACAGCAACGTTGGCTGGAGTTTCTTGCAGCATATGACTTTGAAATTATATATACTCCAGGAAAAGCCAATGTCGTGGCCGATGCGTTGAGCAGAAAGAATGTAATGATCGCCAGTTTTATTATCACGACTTCATTGCTAGATAAGATATCTGCTCTTCAGGAGGATGATCACTTCATTCAGAAGATCAGAGGGATAATTCAACAATGCGAACCCTCGAGTTTTCAAATAGACAACGATGGGATTCTAAGGCTTAAAGGTCGAATATGTGTCCCTAACATTCCTGAACTTCGAAAGGAAGTACTGGATGAATGCCACAAGTCAAAACTCAGTATCCATCCGGGAGTAAGCAAAATGTATAATGACATTAAACGCACTTTCTGGTGGAAGTCGATGAAAAGGGACATTTCTTTATATGTCAGCCGATGCCCTACTTGCCAGCTAGTTAAAAGCGACCAACAGAAATTGGCTGGATTATTACAACCGCTAGAAGTTCCTGGCTGGAAGTGGGAACATATTTCTATGGATTTCATTGATGGTTTGCCCAGAACCAGAAAGGGAAATGACAGTATTTGGGTGATCGTAGATCGTTTCACGAAGACCGCCCATTTTATACCCGTCAGATCAAACAGAACTGCTCAAAGTCTGGCGCAGATTTACTTCAGGGAAATAGTTAGACTACATGGAGTGCCGCTCAGTATAGTCAGTGATAGAGATACAATATTCACTAGTAAATTCTGGAAAGCATTTCAAGTCGAGCTGGGAACGAAGTTAAACATGAGCACCGCTTATCATCCTCAGACAGACGGTCAGACTGAGAGGGTGAATCGCATTTTAGAAGATCTATTGCGGGCTTGTATTCTAGACTTCGGTGGATCATGGGAAGACCATCTGCATTTGGCTGAATTCTCTTATAACAACAGCTACCAGGCGAGTCTGACAATGTCGCCATTCGAAGCATTGTATGGTAGACTGTGCCGATCTCCTGCTTGTTGGGTCGAGCCTGGAAATAGACTTGTGTTGGGTCCTGATATGATTCGAGAAGCTGCCGACAAAGTCGATTTTATTAAGAAGAGATTACTCGCCGCTCAAAGCCGACAAAAGAGCTACGCCGATAAAAGAAGAAGAGATATATCCTTTGAAGTTGGCGACTATGTATATTTGAAAGTATCGCCGATGAGAGGAGTTATCCGGTTCGGTAAAGCTGGAAAGTTGGCACCCAAATTCATTGGTCCGTTTCCTATTTTGGAACGGATTGGGACTCTCGCTTATAGGGTCAAACTGCCTGACTGGTTGCCTGGTGTGCATGATGTATTTCATATATCTCAGCTTCGAAAGCACGTTCATGATCCAGACTTGATCGTGGAAGAAGCAGCTCAGCAGGATATTGAAATTACTCCAGAATTAGCTGTGAGGCGAGAGCCGCTAAAGATCATCGGCAAAGAAACCAAAGAGCTGAGAAACAAGAAGGTTCACTTAGTCAAAGTGCAATGGAGTGGAGATCCGAGAGATTGTACTTGGGAAACCGAGGAGAGCATGCAGAAAGCTTATCCCAGATGCCGAGTAGATATCTCTGATTGACTCCGGTGCAAGGTATATTTACCATACTTTATCTCACCATTTAATTCTCTATTCTATTATAATTGTTTGAATGATTTTAGAAGAAAAATAGGAATTAATTTGTATGACTTTGAAAGCTTAAAAACAATTGGATTGGTTGTTGTGTTGTGTGATTGTAGATTTATCAAACCACTTTCGACTTTATTCCTTTTCGGGGACGAAAAGTTTTAAGTGGGGGAGATTGTAACGACCCAGAAAATCTGAACCAATTTAAAATTTTTAAGTTGGCTAAAATAATGGATTTTAAATATTTAAAATAAATATTTTAGATAATGGCAATGAAAACTGAGTTTGAATCGACTTTTGAAAACGAATATAATTAATTATAATTATATATAGAATTGAAAATGGCGCAGTAGTTCGATAATTCGATTTCAAACTTCAATTGAATATACCGGGTGCAAAACAATCCGGATTTTAGTGAAACCAAAAATAATGGAATCTAATTGATAATATCTTTCTAACGAATCCGACCAATCGAAATTTGATAGCGGGAATCAAAAGATATGTCCAGTTGAAAATTCTGAATAGTCGCTATGGAATTCAGGCCCTTAAAAATGGACATTTTGCAAACGACCTCGGATTTCGACGAAACCACTTTTGTTGGATCCGCAGTGTCAAGTTATTGCTAGGTTTCAAATTTCATAATTTTTCGAATCAATATGGGAGCGTGGCAAAGGAAAACGCGTTTGATCAGTTTCCGTTGATTTTAATCGACTGGAAATTGGCCATTTTTCAAACGGCCTCAGAATTCGACGAAACTAGTTTTGTTAGGACCGTATCGTAAATACGAAGCTAGAAAATATTTTTCTGGAATTTTTCTAGTTAGTATGTGACCCCGGTAACTTGAAATGTGCGTTTAAAATTCAATATAGTGATTTAAATGTAAATTCAAAGGAAACTGATTGTAACAAGCAAATCAGCTTGCGATGCATATCCCACTGTGTTCGGAATGGGGGTAAAACGCTATGGACGACAGGCCGTGGGCCTCGTTTCGAGGTCGTGTGTAAAAGTCAACCTATTTGCAAAAATAATAATTAAATAATATATAAAAAAAATATAATTCTCTCCCTCCCTTTATCTTCATTGCCCCCCCCCCCCCCCCCCCGTTCGTTATAATTCCAAACAGAAAGAAAAAAAAAACACAAAACCCTAAAACTATCGAGCCGCCGCCCCCCCTCGTCTCGACGCCGACGAAGAGCCGCCCCCCTCCCTCGTCTCGACGTCTGCGAAGAAGCCGCGCCCCCCCTTGAAGCCCTCGACCCTCTCGCGAAGACGTCGCGCCACCCCCCCTCGAAGCAGCCCCTCCTGCCACCACCGATCGAAGACCCAAGCCGCCGACGCCTTCTCCCCCCCCCCCCCTCGCAGCTTCGGTGAGTGATTTAGGTAATTTTATTTTTATATTTATTTTTATTTTTGTTTTATAATTTCTGATTGATAAAAACTGATTTATAAAACGATTTAAAAACTAATTTCAGAATTTTTAAAAGATTTGAAAACAGAATTTTTAAAGAAAATATAAACTGTTTTTTTAGAATGTAAAAACAGATTTTTTAGAAAGATTTAAAAACTGGATTTTTTAAAGAAAGAAAGTAAAAACAGATTTTTATAAAAGAATTTTTAAAACTGGATTTTTTGTAAAGAAAGTAAAAACTGATTTCTTTTAAAAGAATTTTAAAACCTGATTTTTAAAGTTATAAAAACTGAAAGTTTTAAAAGTATTCAAAACTGAATTTTAAAAAGCATAAAAACTGATTTTGTTTTTAAAATAAAAACTGATTTTAAAAGCAAGATAAAAACTGATTTTAAAAGCAAGATAAAAACTGATTTTAAAAGCAAAGAAAATCAGATTTTTTAAATATTGAAAGTCAAAGTAAAAGTCATATTTTTATATATCGAAAGTCGAAAGAAAAATCATATTTTTAAATATTGAAAGTCAAAGTAAAAGTCATATTTTTATATATCGAAAGTCGAAATAAAAATCATATTTTTATATGTTGAAAGTCGAAATAAAAATCATATTTTTATATGTTGAAAGTCGAAGTAAAAATCATATTTTTATATATTGAATAGCGAAGTCAAAATTCGATTTTTATATATTGAATAGCATAGTAAAAATTCTATTTTTACATATGTAGAGAATACGGGCGAAAGCGACAAAAGGCGAAGATTTCTATAAGTGAAGTGTCGTGCAGTTGGATAGCTATTGGTGAGATTTCTGATTTAAAAATATAAATATATATGGTTGAAAATGAAAGTGAATAGCTATATATAAATTGCTATATATAAATATATATATATATATACGCCCCCTCGTCCACAAACCATGGACGATATTTATTGGTTGAAATTGTTGTGAAAATTGAATGATTGTTTGGGATTGTTTGTGATGGATATTGGTTGATTGTGGTTGAAAAATACCCGTTTGTGATTGTGAAATATTTGGTTGAAACCACTTAGGATTAGTTTGTGGGAATGAAATAAATATATACATGCCGCCTGCGTGCGAACTAGATGCATGATCACCATTGTCAAAAACCGCGAGGTTTTAAGGTAGAGCGAGGAGCCGTACTAGGGACGGTGCCGGTGTAACTACCCTGCCGTTATGCTGCCGAAATTTTGAATAATATTTGTGTGTTTGAATTATTTTCATATGCTTAAACTATATTTATTCATTGTATAGAAAACATTCATGTGTTGAATTGATATTCATTCGTTGTTTAGAAATTCATGTGTTGAATGGAATTCATATTTTGAAATAAATCGTTCGATAATAAAAATCACATTTTTATCTATATATAAAAACTATTGAAAACATTCATGTGTTGAATTGATATTCATTCGTTGTTTAGAAATTCATGTGTTGAATGGTATTCATATTTTGAAATAAATCGTTCGATAATAAAAATCACATTTTTATCTATATATAAAAACTATTGAAAACATTCATGTGTTGAATTGATATTCATTCGTTGTTTAGAAATTCATGTGTTGAATGGTATTCATATTTTGAAATAAATTGTTCGATAATAAAAATCACATTTTTATCTATATATAAAAACTATTGAAAACATTCATGTGTTGAATTGATATTCATTCGTTGTTTAGAAATTCATGTGTTGAATGGTATTCATATTTTGAAATGAGTTGTTCGATAATAAAAAATCACATTTTTATCTATATATAGAAACTATTGAAAACATTCATGTGTTGAATTGATATTCATTCGTTGTTTAGAAATTCATGTGTTGAATGGTATTCATATTTTGAAATAAATTGTTTTATGATAAAACTCTCGTTTCTATCACCAACTTGAACTATATAGAAGAATAGTGTTTTGAAATGAATTGTTTTACAATAAAAATCACATTTTTATTGTATGCATAAATCGTTGAAATGTGAAGTGTTAAAAATAGCCACTTGTTCAAAATAAACATATATGAGTTGAAATATTCATTAATTAGCTAATGAAATGATTTGCACCTATTTATGTAACATTAGAATGAATGGAGTTTTTAAACCAAATAGAAATCAAATATGAAGTCGAATAGAAATTGATAAATGATAAGAACTGTATATATATGTGTGCATGCAATATTCATTGAACAGGTTATAGCAAAGGGGCTAGAGAAGAGGAATAAAATTTTGTGCCCGACAAATAGGTACACATTTACTGATTTGTTTGGGTGATGATTTTGAGCCTGTTGGCTTTTTCTTTTTCTTTTTGAGATTAGAAGGACCGGGAACGCTATTTGCAATTTCCCGATGCTCCCGGTGCAGGGGAGGTTATGGCGAAATTTTTCCAAAATTTAAGGTGTTAGAAAAATATTTGAAGTGAAAACGATATTGAAATTGTTGAATGAACTATATTTATATAAATATATAAATATAAATAAAATTAAAACGAAACGAAGCCATGCAGTTCGTATTTTGAAATCGTGATTTCAAACGACTAGTGCAGGAAATCCGACCATTGGATTTTCCCGAAACCTCAACCGTCGGGTTCGCCTTGGAATAATCTTTCCAACGGCACCAACCTTGTAAAAATCCAACGGTTGGATTGTCTGGAATGTTTAATTCAAATCTGAAGAAAAACAACGCCAGAAACGATTATATTTATTTATATATATAAATATAATTATATTAAATCGAATAACGACGCTGCAGTTCGTAATTTGAAATCGAATAACGACGCTGCAGTTCGTAATTTGAAATCGAATAACGGCCGCCTTATGGCCCGAAGCGTCGTTTTGAATAAAATGACTATTTTAAAATAAATAAAAATAGCGATAAATAGTTATAAAATACCATAAACGATATGGAATGGAAATAAACTGAATTTGCTTGATTGGTGTGGCTTTTGATGGTTGAATGTGTTTGGTGTGAAAATTACATTAAAGAACACAATTGTTGTTGTCGAATAATTTAACCATTGAAATAAATCGATTTGAAATTCTAAATATACGTGAATTATTTGGAAAGGCCGAGTTAATTCTCATTTCGAATAATCGACCGACGATTGAAATTCGAAGATGAAGACGATGGTCGAAGACCGGAGATCTTCACCTCGTTTGGATGGTAACCGAGGTCCTGATTGGGAGGCATCCCGAAATATGGATAATGAGTGGTGATCGTTCAGACGTACGTGTTGATCAAAGGGTTTGCGAGGTATTTAGTGCCTCCGGTTTCGTTCAGACCCAGAACGGACTTGTAAATGGACTGTGTGTCTGACATTGGAATTTATTCTGTGTTGATTGATTTCTGTTAAATATACATCTGTTTGGCGGCGGAGAATTTATTCTTTTGCTTAACGCCCTTCTCTGAGACGCACGAGCTCAGAGGTTGTATATCGATGGACTTCAGTCGCATGGCGTGAATTGCCTGTGTGGCATGCTAAGATGCAGTGATCAGGGCTTCTGTTGAAAAGCAAAGTCTTGTGGTGATGATCAAAGCACCGCCTGTGTGGCGTAGCTTTGTGTATAACGTGAATTCGCGAGCCTCACACCCCGGTATGAACCAGAAACGGGAGAAAGGACCTCAGGGAGGGCCTACGTTTCCTCCTAGCTAAAAGTGGCGTCAGTGGTTTTACACGCCCTGACGAGTTTGACTTATGTGGTTGTTGCTGTTGCGAGGCGCCTCGGTTAGATCGGACGATCCGGGTCCGATGGAGTCATTCGTTGGCTCGCTTACGCCCCAAAGGGCGGCGAAACGTAGTGCTCAGGCATTTTAATCCACTCCGTGTGGACCGGCCCTGTCGCTCCTAGGGTCACTCGAGCTCTGATCCTGAGACTCGGGCTAGGCAGTCTCGAATTCGGTAAGGACTATCTTTTGCCTTGGTTCATGACGGAAATCCAATTTCCAAATACGACATCGTGCGGTTTTGATTGTATATATATATGCCGACATGATATATGGTACCCATGCCGTCTATGATTGATAGTTATGATTTGAAATTGTTTTCAAAACATATTAACACTAGCAATAATATCAAATGCCTTTGTTTTATTCGTATCAAGCATATCTTGGCCGTTATAAGGTAAAAACTCTATCCTCCGGTTTGCGTTGCATTGTGTGATGGGAACTGAGTCTTATAACGGTTTCATTTTTATAAGAAGCATAGCGATGTTTAAAAGAAAGATTTGTTTTAAAGCACTGGCAATCCAATGGAGTAAACCCGTTCCACGAAAGTGGCATGGTCCTGTGATTTGCCAATTATATATGTGTTGAGTGGATTTCTCATACCAGTCCCATGACTGACTCGTAGTTTGTTTCACTCTCAAACTCGGGTGCCCCTTTTTCTACACGGGCAGCCTTGTATTCAGGTTTAGCTGGTTCTTTCTGGATAGCTGGAGCTGAAGATGGATTCTATCATTTATTTCCTTTTATGCTGTTCAGCTCCTATTGTACATATTTTGTTTATTTCCGCTGTAGACATTTATGTATAGCTGAACTGTATTTGTACTAAGTAAGATCCTGTGTACTGTGTAACTCTGATGATTACTTTTATCCAGTATATTTTGTTGTTCATTCTGGTGTATTTATTTAATTTTGTTCTGCTATTATATGTTTCTGTGTTATATTCCAAAGATAACCTTGTTTCCGTGAGAACGGGAAATCGGGTCGTCTCAGATGACTATCCAATCTTCCTTCTTAAGCTTCGAAGGTCTTATCTTAAAACCTAGATAATCAAAAGGAAATTTCATATTCGAGCAATTCAAAGTGCTAGCTACCGAAGTCTCAATATTGTTAAAATCATTAAGGACCATCATTGCACTCTTATCAAAATTAATTCTAAGACCAGATAGCATCTCAAAACAGTAAAGGATAAATTTAAGAGCAATGATATGCTCAGGCAAGTGAGAAGAAAATTATAATGTATCATCTGCAAATTGAAGGATCGATCATTCATTATTAAATTCCTCATTCCCAACACTACCTAGAACACCTAGTCTCCCAGCTCTCTTTATAATTTTAGAGAAGACATCAACTGCTAAATTAAACAGAAAAGGCGATAAGGGGTCGCCTTGTCTAAGTCCTCTCTTGGATTGTATCTTCTTACCCATTACCCCATTAACAATAATGTTGGAACAACCAGACCTGAGTAATAACAAAATCCAGTTAGTCCATCTAACACTAAAGCCTCTAGCAAGACATAATTCACATATAAAATCCCATTCGATTGAATCAAATGCCTTCTCAAAGTCTAACTTCAAAATGGCGCATGTTATATTATTCTTACAACAGACATTAATGTATTCCTGTACCGCCGCCACTCCATCCGCTATATTTCTACCTTTAATAAAAGCTGTTTGGGAGCAGTCGTTAAGGTCATTCATCTTGCTTCTCAACCTATTTGCTAGAACTTTTGAAATGATCTTAACAGAAACATTAATAAGAGAGATAGGCCTAAAATCCTTAAGATAATTAGCCCCCTCTCTCTTATGAATAAGAATGACATTGGCAAAGTTGAAACTACCTAAGCGCAAATCACCGCTACAAAATTCATTAAATAGCTCAATAATATCAAACTTCAAGATTTCCCAAAAATGTTTGTAAAAATTAACAGAGAAACCATCAGGTCCAGGAGCTTTGTCACTAGGCATATCACAAATTGCCTTCCAAATCTCCTGCTCTGAAAAAGGTTTATCTAAATCTACGAGATTAACCCTAGTATCAGAAGGATATAAGTCATTCCATCTAACATTAGTTCTTCTCTTTATCTTAGTACCGAAAATCTGTTTATAGTAACTGGTGAAAGCTTCATTTAGATCCTTCTGCGTAGTCAGTTCTACATTATTGACAATAATTGAATGAATCATATTATCGCGTCTCCTCTTATTAGCCACACTATGAAAAAAATTAGTGTTATTATCCCCTTCCTTAATCCATTGGATGCGAGACCTTTGCCTCCACATAGTCTCTTCTTTTTCTAAAATCTGCTTGAGATCTTGTCTACGATTACAGTATCTATCTTTCTCAGTGGCATTGAGAATCATGGACTCACTAATTTTATCTAAATCTAACAGTCCACACATGATCTTATCTTTTCTAAATCTTACATTACCAAAAATAAATTTATTCCAACGTTTAAGAAAAAAATCTCAACTTACCCAACTTTGCAACATAAATCTTAGCCGAATTACCCCTATAAATATGATTAAAATAAAATAAGGACTTCCATTTTATGGAAACAAGATTAGTGAAACTATGATCCAGCAACCACATCTTTTCGAACTTAAAACTACTACTAATAGCAATATTAGAATTACACGTAAGAATAATTGGACAATGATAAGAATGTAAAAAAGTTAATCCCTTAACTCTACAGATCGAATATCTATCATCTATCTCAGTACTAATAAAGAATCTGTCCAATAATGCAAAAGAAGGACTATTACGGACATTCGACCAAGTGAACAATCTATTTTCAAGGGGAATCTCCATTAAATTATTATCTAAAATAAAGTCATTAAATTCCTCCATATCAGAGAAATCACCTTCCCTTGGTGATCTCTCTCCTAAAAATCTGGTGACATTAAAATACCCCCCCCCCCCACAATCCAAAGATTAGGGGAAAGATTCCTGAAACTAGAACACTCATCCCATAAGACTCTCCTTTCCTCCTTTGTGTGGGGGCCATACACATTAGTGATGTCCAAGAAGGAGTTATCAGAAAGGGATTCTAAAATGATATGTAAAGAATGTAGTTTTGGAAACTCATGCACTAGTCTGTATTGGTTGTCTTTCCAACCAATCATGATTCCTCCGGCCGTTCCAACTGCCGGTAAGCAAGCCCAATTACGGAAAATGGACCCACCTAATCTAATATAAAAACTAAAATCTGGACACTCAATTTTAGTTTCTTGAAGCAAAACAATGTCAATGTGATAATCTCTAAAAAAAAGTCCTAATTTTAGCAAATTTTTTAGGTTCATTTAGACCCCTAACATTCCAACTAACAATCCTCATCTACGCAATGAAGAAACCCTCTCTAATTCTCTACTCCTAATATACTCGGCATTCAACTCAATATCAGAAAAGACAAAAGCAGTATCATTTTCTAACTGAAATAACTGTCTAGTAGACAGGCTCCGTAAAGCAAAAGGAGTATAATCACTACCGAAAGTAGGAGACAAACCTGAGCCCAAATCCAAACTACTACTACTAGTAGTTGGATTCAGGAACTTACCTCGAGTCGAAAAAGAACCGTATCTGATCCTAGCACTACGCCGAACCAATCCTGAACTGGGTAACACACATCTTCGTCTCCTCTTCCTCGATGCAGAAGAGGAAGCTTCCCTACTCCGAGACGACTCTTCACTATACTCACTCAATCCAACATACGGTCTCGGCAACATAATACGGTCACAGAAATCAACATCAGAAACCGTCACCAAAAGAGGCATGACATACACCAAAGATGAAACACCATAACACGGTCTCGGCAACAGAAGGAAAAAATTCACATCCAACATACTAACCAACACCGAACCAACATCGTTTCCCAGTAAAAACGAATAACCACACACAACAGATCCTCCCATGTGACCACTTCCTCCATAACCACCATCCAATTGCCCACTGAAACCATCATTAAGCTGCATGTCCCCCTCGTCTATTCCAATACAGACCAGTTCATCAGCTGCAAAACACGACTTGTCCGCCTTAAAGCTGGTCAAAATGTTGTCACAATATTCAACTGTCCTGTTTGAGTGCCTCGCAATTTTGACTTTCCTCACTTTGAATCTTTGAATCCTTTATTCTTTGAAGAGGTATAAGACAGCCTTTTATTCGAAGCTGTACCTGCTAATGTATCGATCATTGATATATCCTGATAAGTCTCACCCTCCTCCAAACAGTCAAAGTTATTCCTCAACACAACATCATCCGCCACTTTCCAATTACTTCCCTTCACACGAGCTGAAATGAAAGTAGATGCACCCACCACATCAGTGAAACCACTCATGTCAATAAGATCATCACCTGACATCCAGTCTCTCACTCTTGCTATCTTTTTGTCCATACATTCCGCAAACCCATGTTTATCAGTGAGACCTCTACAAAACATTACCTCATGATCGTTAAGCAAAGGATCCATGCGCCACCAATCCCATCCATTTTCTATTGAACCCACTAACTCTTCCTCACTGATCTTCTCCATATCATCATTCAGATTTAGCTCTTTCGCCTTGGCCTCTTCCGATAGTAACAAATCAACTGAAGGAAATTCAGAGTTCGAGATATTTTGAAAGGTGGCAACTCTACTATCACAGTTAATGACAGTATTTATGATGTCGAAATGTTTCAACATCTCATTCAGGATCAATTCGACTTTTCTCTTATTTTTTGAAAAAGAATCAGCGTACCATCTACGAAACTTTAAGAAATTCAGTCCAAATTCTATAGCATGGTCCTTCCTATTCAATGGTCTTGGCAAAGGAGGAAAAATATCAATGCTATCAAACTGCTTATTCCAAAAAATTCCATCCACAAGTCCTTCTAGATGCCTACCCAACAATAATAACATATATGCCCCTTCACTCTTATTTTCAGAAAAATCCGCAATATAGATATCCGATAGTGAAATTATGTTTTGGCATATTCTCAAACAGTTGTATTGCAATAGATCAAATACGGATTTTCATTTCTATTTTAAATATGGCAATTAAAAAGAAACATTTTTATTTCTAATTTTAAATATGGCAAATAAAAAGAAATGTTCTTTTTTTCTTTTCTAATGTGAGCCTTTAACATAATTGACAAATTTCATTTCTAATGTAACTTTTTAATATACATGAAAATTTTAAAAACAGACAAATCCTAAGAAACCATTCGTATATATGTATATAAATCTCAAAAAAAAATGAGATTTTGATCGCATTGACAAAACTGAAATAATAGAACTACAATAAAGAAGTACATAGCAGCGCAAAATCAGATCTGAAATAATGCATCTGGAATTAATAATAAATTTCATCGTGAATTTAGAGCATAAATTTGAATCTCAATGAATATGAGATTTCAATCGTATCAACCCAAGCGAATATATCAAACACAATAGAAATACATAAATAAATAAATCCTAAATTACCATAGCGCAGAATAATATACATATAGCGATTCAGAGGCGGGAACAATAATTAAAATATAGTTATTTATAAAAATAGATAGGATTTCTCACCTTGATATTAAATCAGATCTGAAATTCAGAAGTTATCAAAAATTGTCCCAATCTCTTTTGCAAAGTCAAGGTTCTTTCGGATCTGAAATTATTAAATTTGGATCTCGTATAAATAAAATATCCAATTTACAAATTAATTTCAGATCTGTAACGCTTATAAGTGTGGCAAACCTTTTGTTTAATTATCTCAGATTTGTTCAAATATTTGAATCAACATAACTCGAGCTACGATACACGGAATTAGGAGCCGTTTGTTGAAGGATGGAGGGCTTGGAGAGGCGCATACACGCCGGGAAGATGGGGAGGTGCGGTGGCAAGGTGGTGGAGCGGCGGGCTGCTGAAGGCGGCGGGTTTGGGAGGTTGATTCGGGAGCTACAGGCCACGGTTCGATGTGAAACTTGTCTAGAATCGAAGAGAATGGGAAGATCTTTAAAAAGTTTAACTATGGCCTTGTCTAATTCTTCCTAGATAAAGAGAAAAAGAAGAGAGAAGGAGCGGGAGAAGGTGCGGCTGATGGGATTCAGCGTGCGGGAGAAGATCGGGAAGAAGGATACGATGTTTGTCTCGAGAAGCATGTATTTTTATAATAAATATTCACTAAAAGGCCCGTTTTGCAACTTTCTCCTATTTCAGCCCAACGACTATCGTTCTTGCCTATTAACCCCTATTCCGGACTCATCTGGGTATGTCCCGTAGGCCCAACTACTATCTTGACCCAGTTTTCTTTAATTTAAAATGTTTTCTTTTATTTTTAATTCAACTGTACAAATAAATTCACCGGGGCCACAAATTAACTTCGAAAATTCCTGAAAAATATATTTAGCTATATTTTGATGCTGCGGACCTAGGAAAATTACTTTCGTTCAATTCTGATCCCGTTTGAAAAATGGCCTTCTTCAAATCGATTGAAATTTACCGAAATTAACCAAACCCAAATATTTTTGCCACGACCACAAATTAATTCTAAAAATTATGAAAAATTAAACTTAGCAATAATTTGACATTCCGAATCCAACAAAAGTGGTTTCGTCGAAAACAGAGGTCGTTTGTAAAATGACTATTTTTAAGGGCTATATATTTAATATTAAAAATACAATTTTAAACAAATAATTTTCGAAACTCGAAATATATAAGTGTTTATACTTTTTAAACATAGAAACATCATTCTAAACTCAATGGAAGTGGTTTCGAATCCAAATTCCTTCGTATGCAAAAAGTGGCATTTTTGACCTTTATAAATTTCATAGCGACCTTTCTAAATTTTAGTTTGGGCACAACTTTTGATTCCTGCTATGAAATTTCAATTTTTCGGATTCGTTAGAAATATATTTTTAAATAGATTCCAAAATTTTTGGTTTCACTAAAATCCGTTAAATTTTGCATCCTGTACGGTCAGTCAAAGTTCAAGTTTGACTTTTCAAACTACCGCGCTATTTCTAACTCCTTTTATAATTAAAATTAAGTTATTCCTTCTAACTTCGATTTAATCATTATTATTTTAAATAAATTATTCTAAATATCAAAAACTCATTAAAACTACTTAATATAAATTTTTAAATTTACCCTAAAATTCAGGGTACAGTCTCCCCCACTTAAAAACTTTTCGTCCTCGAAAAGGAATAAAGCTAAAAAGTTGTTTAATTATCCTATCTCATCTTTCATTCTTTAATTCGTTTCTATAATTTTATTAGTTGAACTAATAATTACACTACACAACCATCAATCAATTAGTTGATTAACTTTTTAAATATTTATAACTTTTGTATATTCAAAAATCATATTTTCTAAAATAGATTATAATTACAAATACGTATATTATAAGCTTGATACTCTCAACTCATTCTAGGGCATTACTAACCCCATCTTTAATGAGTTTTCTCATTCTAGAATATTGCTGATCCTATCTCTAATGAGTATTCTTATTGGATATTACTAATCCAATCTCTGATGAGTCTTTTGTTCAGTTCTAATGAGTTGTATCCCAAAGATTTGAGCTAACCAGATCTCTGATACCAACTGTAGAGACCCGGGGTTTCGCTCGACCCGATCGATCGCAAAATCGACCAAGACCGTTCAAAACCCAAGTACATTAATTTTGGGAATACAACAACATCAGAACAATAACAGCAGACTTTTATTACATCATGGTAACGTAACATCAGAGTACATAATATCAGAGTACATCTAATAAAATTACAGTGGAAGATAAATTACAATATTTTAATACATTGCAGCGGAAACAATAAAATAGATACAGCGGAAGATAACTATGCTCTGAACATAGCTTTAAGCTTCAATCCAGCATCCTGCTCAAAATATAGATATCTGCAAAAAGCTACTTGATTGCCCGTGTGGAGAAGAGGGCACCCGAGTTTGCAAAGAGAAACAAACTAAGAGTCAGTCGTGGGACTGGTATGAGAAATCTAACTTAACTAATCTAATAATAATAGGGCAAATCCAAGGACCACGCCGCCAACGCGGAATGGGTTTACTCCAATGGATTGCCGCGCATAATTAAAGTAAATCGTTAAACAACGCGATACCTTTTAGAAAAATGAAACCATTAGAAGACTCAAGTCCCATCACACAATGCAACGTAAACCTAAGGATAGAGTTTTACCTTATAATGGTTAAAAATGCTTGATACGTTAAAAACGGATTTGATATTATTATTAGTGTATATATGTTTCAAAAACATTTCAATCATAATGTATCAATCATAGACGGCATAGTACCCCATCCTACTATGTCGCCATACTAGTTCTACAATCAAAACCGCATGGTATCGTATTGGAAATTGGGTTTCCATCATGAGTCAAGGCTAGGGAGGAGCTCCTTACCGATTCGAGACACTTTAGCTAATGTCTCAGGATTCCCCGCAGTTAACCCTTGGATCCTGCAGGGCCGGTCCGCACATACGATTTTGTGGATTGGCAATTCCTGAACACACGTTTCCCGGTCCTATAGGACCTATCATCCGAGGCGCCTCATTCCATCATCCACATAAGTAAAATATCAGCCAGTTTAAGCACTGACACTACTTCTAGCTAGAAAGAAATGTGATGCTCTCCCTGCGTTCCCTTCTCCCGTTTATACTCCACCGGGTTGTAAGGCTCGTGAAGCTACGTAATACACAAAGCTATGCTTATTCGAGCTGTGCTTTGATCGTCACCACAAGGTTCTGCTTTTCAACAAGAAACCTTGATCATTGCATCTTAGTATGCCACACTATCACTCCATATCACAAATTTTTTTGGTTTCATTAAAATCCGTTAAATTTTGCATCCTGTACGGTCAGTCAAAATTCAAGTTTGACTTTTCAAACTACTGCGCTATTTCTAACTCCTTTTATAATTAAAATTAAATTATTCCTTCTAACTTCGATTTAATCATTATTATTTTAAATAAATTATTCTAAATATCAAAAACTCATTAAAACTACTTAATATAAATTTTTAAATTTATCCCAAAATTCAGGGTTGTTACAAAAAATATGAATTTTATTGTTAAAATATTTCGTTCAACATATGATAAGTTTCAACACATGAATATATATTTCTTTCAACACATGAATATTCTCAACACATGAGTATCGTCAACACATGACTATTTATTCTGTTCAACACATAAATCTTTATTTTACAATAATCTTTATTTTTCAAATTGGAATGAGGCCCAATCAATAACCATATAATGTTAATTATATGGATTCCATACAACACATGTATATAATAGCAACGATAAATAATCAACCATCATCCAAAGTGCACTACACAACTGTCTGTCAACCTATCGATTGACATACAACTAAACAATCGGGATTAATGTACGTCAAATATCATCCCAATACCCGTGTGGGATTTCAGTCAACAAACACCCGTGTGGGGTTTCAGTCAACAAACACAGATTTTATTTGTGCAGTTGAGCGATGTGTAAAATTTATTGTCCCAATCAATATCCTTCAAATGGGTGTACATAAACAAATCGTTCAATTTGTAAATGAATATTTATTTATTCACATTCACATTAAAAATTATATTTTTAATGATAAATAATTTATTTCAACACATGAATATATTTCCATCTATTCCACATCACAATCAATTTTGACAACACAACAAAATCAAACAAGTCGTCCGTGGTCTGTGGACGACGGGTGTCGGGTGCTGCTAAGCACCGTCTACATCCTAATATATAATTTTAACTAGAAAACAAGAATTAAAGTGAGAAGTTCTCACCGAGAGCTAAACCAAACATCACGACTCTTCATATGTAGGAAATCTTCATCTTGTTTCCGACGCAGTCTGTTTCACGAAGTTTATATTAAAAATCACATTTTTATAACTTCGCTATATATATAAAAATCACATTTTTATCCTGCTACTATATAGATAAAAATTCTATTTTTATACCGCTACTATATAGATAAAAATTCTATTTTTATACCGCTACTATATAGATAAAAAATCTATTTTTATAACGGTGTTCATATAATAAAGATCATATTTTTATCACGCTAACTTCATAATAAAAATTAAATTTTTATATCGCCACTCATATAAAAAAATCACATTTTTGTATTCTCTAGTATATAAAAATCATATTTTTATATTCTCTATTATATAAAAATCATATTTTGATTATCGTACATATATAAAAATCACATTTTTATTTCGTTTTCTAGAGAATAGAAATCATATTTTTATTTCGCCGCTATATATATATATATATATATATATATCGTATTTTTATTTCCTCTATCTATATATAAAGATCATATTTTTACTTAACTAAAAATCATAACTTTATACGAATAAAAATCATTTCTTTATATAAATAAAAAGTCACTTTTTAGAAACATAAAAATCAGATTTTTATAGACTTGAAAATCAGATTTTAATAAACTAAGGAAATCAGATTTTAAATAAAATAAAAAAAAGGAAAATCAAAATATAAATCTATATATTGAATTTGAACGCACATTTCAATTTACCGGGGCAACATACGGACCCCAAAAATTCCGGAAAATTATTTCTAGCTTCGTATTGACGATATGGTCCTAACAAAACTATTTTCGTCAAATTCTAAGACCGTTTGAAAAAAGGCCATTTTCTGGTCGATCCAATTTTACAGAAACTGTTAAAACACGTTTAACTTCGTCACGCTCATGTATTGATTTAGAAAATTATGAATTTTGAAACCTAGCAATAATTTGACGTCCCGAATCCAACAAAAGTGGTTTCGTCGAAAACAGAGATCGTTTGCAAAATTTCCATTTTTAAGGGCTAGAATTCCATAACGACTATTCTGAATTTTCAACTGGGCATAACTTTTGATTTCCGCTATAAAATTTTGATTTTTCTGATTCTTTAAAAAGATATTTTCAAATAGATTCAAATATTTTTGGATTCTCCAAAATCCAGTTTATTTTGAATCCTGTGCATTCATTTGAAATTCCAAATCGAAATTTCAAACTACCGCGCCATTTTCAATTTCTTTTATAATTAAAATGAAATATTTATATTCTAACAACGATCTATATAAATATATACTTCTAATTCTATTCAAAATAAATTTCTCACGTTATTATTTAAAATAATTCATCTTAAATATTCAAAATTCATCAAAATTGCCAAAATAATTTTTTTTAAATCGACTCTGATTTTCCGGGATGTTACAAGTTGGCCCTCTCTAAAACAAAGATAAAAATTATGCCGCCGCCAGGGTTCGAACCCCTGACTTTTATGTTACAAATCCAATGCCTTAACCAACAGAGCTATGAAGTCTTTTGTTAACAAGTCTTAGAACAATGATAACTATTGTTCTCTCCTTACTTCTCTTTTTCATATTAGTTACAATACTTAAATTAAACCATTGCATGAATCTTTTTCTTTTATTTTTCTTTTAATGTTAATGCGTTATGTTTGCAAATCAGTGCATGCAACATATTTACATTGCATGCAACCAATCCTTTCTTTTTTTCAATGCATGCATTACATTTTTCTCTTTTTTTTCAGTGCATGTATTTATTACATGCAATCCTTATCTTATTCTTTATTTTATATTTTAATTTGTTTGTGTATATATATATATATATATATATATTTCTCTTGTGCGTATACAAACTTCGAATCTTAACAACTTCTTCATATGGTGTCCGATTAACGCAAACCAAGTGTCCATCTGAATCAGAATCTCGAGGCGGACGCAATGGCGATGTCTGTTTTACTTAATTCCTGATATTAAAATTGAGTGTTTTTATTTTATTTTCTCTTCTATTACATATATCGTTAACGTATTAATTTTTCCGCTTCTTCCACTAATTTAAATTGCACATCACCATTATTTATATATCCATGCATATATATATACACATTTTAATTATCTTAAAAATGCTGGGTGTTACATTCTCCCACCCTTAAAAAAAAATTCATCAATGAAATTTGATAGGGATTAAATATATAATCCCTCGCATAATATACATCCATCATGTGTTCATCCAATTTTTGCAAACATTGTGCACATGTGCAAAGTGAAATACATCATAGCAATGCATGTATGCCTAATTTGGTACCACCTATATATATGCAAACTTTTAAAATCTCTTTCAAAACATGATGCTCACATCCTAAATATACTTGCAGTAAAATATGAATGCAATATTTTGAAAACAAAAATAGCTTTTCATCCAAATCTTCCCACACTCTTACAGAGTAAGAGCATAGTTCATCCAATTGTTGCATCCAAAACCCTACCAGTCATCATTAAATTTTGAAATCTAATTTTCTAAATTCGATTTCTTATGTTACAAAAATGTGTTAAATGGAAGAACTTACATTCTTCTTTTTTCTTTTATGTACCTTTTCTAATTGCACTTGGATTTTTACATAACTATTTTATAAAAACCACCTACTTTCCTATCCAAGCACAACTACATAAAAAATTCTTTTTAAAACAATAATCAAAATTTATTGTCAAAAGAATAGAGATTTCAAAACTTTTTACAAAATGCAACATTTTGTATGCTTTACTTTTTAATCCTTTTTCTAATTTATAAGGCTTCACTTTTAAACCCACTAAAATTGTAATGACCCATAATTTTGACCGTTTAAAATCGACAATAAGCTACACATGTCGACCCAAACAAATCGCAAATGCAGGTAGTTATTGGGAAAAGAAGAAAAAAGAAAGAAAGAAGAGAAAACAATAACAGAATCTCACAGCGTAAGGACAACATATAATAAACAAATAGCAGTTAAAAGCAGTTGAAATGTATACTGTGATTATGACATTCAATGATTATCAGAGTTACATATACTTACGGATGTACATAATAAGCAGCGGAAATAAATGCAGCGGAAATACATATATAATATATATATACCAAATCTTCGTCTTCTATCTCCAAGACAAAGTAATCTTCATTAACTGCAACATCTGCTGACCCGAGCGTATTACACAAAAAGAAAACACAACAAACACCCGGATCAGCACTAAATCATCTCATATTAGTCAAATCAAAATATGAAATAACATCAGTGTCATGGGTACAGTAACTCAAGAGATGTTACGGGATTTTTCCATCTCTCAAGGATCCGTTAAACTAATACATACATAATATAGTATGCTATTATGATAGTGTCTATCCAGTAAAATATAAATACTGAAAATAGCGTAAGCGGGATTACCATATTACCCTTACGCCGTTTATAGGCATCAACAGTCTATACAGTACCGTAAATTCACCGTACTGTTGTTATCAGAGGGCACTCCATAGAAGGCAATGCTAAATCAAAATCGTATGGGCTCGATATGGATATATATGACAAGGCACTCGAGGCAATGCCCAGGGTAGGATTCTACCAATTGCACTCCCGGACCGGTGGTAACGCATAGCAGCCACTACCGCCCACCTCGGAACACACTCCCAAAGTCATAAATGGGCCCAAATCATCATCATCATAGTCATAGAAATATTATCGAAGAAGTGTGTCCGATCAAAGGTGCTACCTCAATTAGTCACGGTATAGCTCCTGTTTTAGTCATTTCAATTCTGACCCGAAGGTCAGGGCAATTTCGTCATCGATCATCTTCTTCGATTCAATAATCGCCTCCAAGTCACCATACTCAATCTGGATACATCATAACGTTCACAGTCGTCGAAGTGGTATCGACACTGACAGAGAGTATGCCTTATGTCGACTCCGGTCTCTTTAACAACCAACGCTTACATCTTTCACATCGGTCGATTCTTTTATATTTGATAAAGGTTCGCCTTCATATCAAAATATCATCTTCTGTTTCGAACCCAATTTATATTCAAATAGAATATAATTCCATATCAAACTATCTCAATCATTCCAAAACCGATTTATTCCAAACTAGAATATATTTACATGTCATTTTATTATACTCGTATAATATTCAAATCGATCTATATTCACATAGAATATACTTCATCTTGAAAGATTCAGTTATTTCCAATCAATTTATATTTGCAATCCCTTCATATTCAAATAGAATATATTTTTCCATATCTGTTCATTTAGATCTTCGGAAATCCCATTTATATTCGAGTAGAATAAATCTACCTTTCCATATCAAAATCGGTTTAACATCAAAATCATATTCAAATAGAATATAATTTATCTCAACTCCATTTGATCCAACAGTTTGAATCCAAACATTTCCATTCGGAAGAAATTCATAAATTCAAAATACTTGTAACTAAAGGCTTTATATGATAATAATAATAAATTTTATATAAATAGATATATATTGAATATAATAGTTAAAATAAATCATTAATTTAAATATTATATATATATACAAAAAAATGAGGTTTACTAGAAAATAATGAAAATGACTTATAAGGAAAATTTATTTTAAAATACAACAGTTATAAGTAAAGGTAAATGATAAATTTAAAGCAAGAATAATTATTTGGAATCAATGCATAAATATATTTAAAATAAATTTCTCTAATCAAAATCTTTCCTTCCTTCCAAATTTCAACACTTGGATCTATCCTCCGGTCTCAATGGAGTTCATAAAATTCCATATCTCGTTTCAATCCTGTTCAAAACAACTGTTTGATTTTCAGGAGTTCAAATATATATTCAAACTGAGTTAAACACCCAAATACCCTCGATTTCCAAATTTCCCAAAATTGGATTCCCTAAGAATTTGTTTCCATCTAATCCAAACTCTTAATTTGAAAGGATTTTTTTTATCATATTCAAATCCCAATTTAATATTTCCACTTTATTTTGGAAAATTCACTTAACCCTTTTAAATCAACATCCCGGTTCAGAGTCTTCAAAGAATTGAATTATCGAGTGTCGGCACATTCCTCAAATGGAAAAAAAAAATTCTATCAAATAAAATCTCAAATATTTAAAATCATTTAACCAACCGATGTCTGTATATAATTACCTATCCAATGGCCAAGTGATCTTAAATTTAAATTTCTCGACATTCCAGGGATGGATCTATCATTTCAATCCAAATCAGGGTCATAGAGATTTATCATTTCACTCTGTGATTCTTAAATTTATTTTATCGATAAATCTCGGGTTCATTAGATGCCCGTAACATCAAGGGTAAATGGGATTTATCGTCATAAATCAACATGCATTACAAGATACTGATATAAGGAGCATTAAAATGTCACTATAAATTCAGTAATAAATTTCACCCAACATCCATCACAACAATTTCATTCAACTGATCAGCATTAACTATTTCAGGATTTAACACGGGTTCGAATTCAACTAGAGATTTAAATTAAATTAAATAACAAATCATTTACTTAGATTGCATGTTAACACACTTGCATGTTAAATTTAAACTACACATCAACAATCCAACACAACCATGCAACCAAACTTACTTCATAATTTAATTCAATAAATATGGGAATAATTCAGTATTTCGTGAGCGAAGAATCACTCACCTTTCATCCTTAGTTGATCGTACGTCCAACTGAAGGCCAAAAATTCCACAGTCTCGAAATGCAGCAAAACCAGTGCCAAAACGTCTGCAACTCCGCCACGATCCCAACGCCACAAACTGCGTCAAATTCCGAGTTAAAACGAGGAAGTTATTATAGTTTAACCCTTTGAATTTTGGATATATATAAATTAAATAAAATTAAATCCTCACCACTCTCAGATGGACACGTCAGCAGGGCCCCCTTCTATTCTTCCCGCTCACCCCGTTCCACTACAGTAGCCTTCACGCACAAAACCCATTTCCAACTTCAACTTTGACCACCAACTACGTCCAACTCCGACCGAGATGAAACCCGAGACCACCTGAGAACGGAAGCTCTTTGAGTTGCGCATCCAACGAGACCGACGTCACCTAGTCCGGTGGACCCCACCTCCTCCGGCGGCACGAAAACCGAACCCGACTCCTGACCTTCGAACCACAAAATCCGGCAACACACTCCACGATTCAACCTCCGACTACCACCTATAAGTTCATGACGTCGTCCTCTCCAATACCCAGGTCGCCGATTCTCAGATTTGTGCCTAAATCAAAAACCCCTAATTTGACACTTAGGGTTACGAAAACAGCCAACTTTGACCACGATTTCCGGCGAGACCAAGCGCTGCATGTCGAAACGAATGGTACCAGCAGTCTCGTATCGTCAAGAGCTTCGAATCAACATATAATAAGCTATGCTTTGGAGAAGTTTGATTTTTGGAGTTGGTATTTTGTTTTCTAGGGTTTTGACAATTTGACTTCAGCCATTAGAAGAAGTTTTGTTTGAGAAACTTGTACGTATAGATAGAATGAGCTGATGAGGTGATAAATTGGGCTTTATTTATATAAATAAAGAAGGCCAAATGTTAAAACACCAAATTATTCATTTACAATGATCTCTTTCATATTTTCTCTCGTACGGTCAACCGGTAAGTCGGATTGTAACGCAAATTGAAATCCTATAATAATACACCGTTCCGGTTCGGATGGCGCCAGTTTCGTCGAATTCCGAGACAGTCACCAAAAAAGTTAAATTTCACAGTTAAATAAATAAATAAATAAAATATTCAATTATTCAATTAACTGATTTAATTTAAAATTAAATACTAATAAAATTCCCTTTAAACCAAATTCCAACTTCAATAAATTTAGAAATTGATTTCATAAATTTTAAGTTCCCAAGAATCATTTATTTGAAATTTTGAATTTGAATTTCAATCCTTAACTTAAATAACTTAAAATTCACCGATTCCAAACTAAATTTGAATTTCACTTTTTAAATTAAACCACTCAAATTTATTTAACTACTTAAATATTAAATTTCAATTTACAACATTTCAAGTATAACCTATTTTTCAAAATTGTCTTATCTTAATCGGACCAATTATCGTTACCATAATCAATCAAAACTTGATTTTTAAGTCATATTATTCCATTTTATTTATTTAAATCGAGATTTAAATATACTGAAAAATATGGGATGTTACATTCTCCCCCAGTTAAAATCTTTTCGTCCTCGAAAAGAGAACGAAATGATGTTAATCACATATCTATTTTAAATTCATACATAAAATAGCCTTTATTAAATAAGTTATATTTGTAAATCTCATAAATTTTCTAACTCCCGAAATCACGGAAAATTTCGGCAGCATCTCCTTTGTACGGAGAGGTCCGAAAAATCACAACATATATAAAATTCAAATATACATCTCATCATTCGATGAGGCATCCCAAAAAATGGGGAAAAACAAAAATATAAACCACCAAAACTTTGTAACCCAATTACGTACCTTTCTTTAGCGTTTATTTGCAAATTTTTCTTACCTTAGCGTTTAGCGTTTTAGCGCAAGCGAGCTCCGAAGCGTAGTGCGACTTCCTTACACCTGCTACATACTCACATACACATAAGTATTAAGCATATATACCATAAAGAGCAAGCGTATACAACTTACACAACATATACTAAGCATTTCAACCTCAAAACTAAAATACTCATAACAGGTCAGCGAACAAATCAAGGTTTATCACCCATTAGATGCTGGAATTTGACTAGAACCCACTAGGTAAAAGTTGTTGCATTTCTTTTAAGCTTTCTGAATTGTCCGGATTCATCGAATTCCGACAATTCGTTCAAAAGTTATGATTGTTTTAATAAAACCGAACGCTTCAGCCCGTACCCTGAAAATGCAGGTCTGAAATGTTCTATCCACTTTTTAGCCCCTAAACATCAGAATTTAACTAGGCATATGAAGAGAAAGTTTTAGTTTACATTCTGGCCTTTCCGAATTGTACTCGCACATCGAAATCTGACGCTCCATTGGGATGTTATGGTCAAAACAATATAGGTATACGCTTCAGTTTTTAATTTTCTGCATACACAACTACGACTAAAACTTGCATTTCAGCTTAGTAATCATAGGAATTCGACCTGGCTTTATAAACGAAGGTTTTAGCTCGGTTTCTAAGGTTTCCGAAAAGTCCGGAATCGTCAGATTCCGATCATCCCATCAAAAGTTATGGTCACTTTAGCTTCAGCTTATCGACTACTTCAGATTTACATAAACATTGGATTATTTCTATTCGAAATTTTAACATTTTCGATTTCAATACTTTTGTAAATCCTTAACATTTAACTTTATTATCGCTTCATTATTCAAGAATTGGATCCATATTCAATTTCTTACTTTATTTCGATATTCTTTCTATTCGCTTCTCGTTTATTCCGAGCATTAAATTCTAACTGAAACTCGAAATTTGTTCTAGCTTTTCAATCACTTAATGATATTAAGTCATATATTCATGAACATGAGTCAAGTTGCGAAATCTCATGACAATTTTTTCTTCTAAGTACTTAATTTCCATCTCATCTTTATAAAGTCTTTTAAGTAACTCTTATCGAATCAATTTACGTGACTCACCTAAGTTTAGCCTTAACTCATATTTCATTTACCAATCCCATTTAAAATGGTTAATACTTCGACACTCATATACGAAGTTTTTCATTGAATTTGGTTTCAATTATTCTTATTTCTTTCATTTATCTCAAATTACTCTCTCATTCTTTCGCTACCTTCAATTGCTTGTTCGTTTTATTAATGTTAAATCATTATTCATTCAACCCTTTTCCTATTCTCTTATTCTAATTTCAACCTCCCTTAAAGTTTATTCCATTTGCTCAATCTACTTATTCGACTTTCAGGTCATGAATTGGGTTAAAGACAGTTTATATTCAGATTTACTTTCGATATATTGACCCAAAAGTGGTTTAATCCATCCAGGGTTTACGCCTTCATTCACCTGTACCCTAATTCATCTTTTACATTCTTCATTTAGTTATCGACCATTCACATTTCATTAATAACACAAATTCCTTTAAATTCCTCCTCGACTAACTTAGTAACTTATGAATTAGCTAAGACATGTGTTCTCGTTCTTATTACACAACCAAATTTCAATTGATTCCATTGGTTTTAATTGAATTTAATTCGTGGTAAGTTTTAATTTCTTCTAACATCCTTATCGACCAAAGTTGGGATTGGTTTCCCTTATTATCATCCATAGTTAAGAATTCCGCGACGACCCTTTAGTTCTTAGGTCCATTCCAAAATTTCAAAGTCTAAAGCTCCAATGAATCGAGAAAATTAAATCTTGAATCGATGTAGTTAGTTAGGATGAACTTAAACACTTCATCCTGGGTCATAAGCTAAAATTTAAAATAATCTAAGTACTTATACTATTTTATAGAAAAACATGCCATAAAATTTTGAACCCAAATCTTTAATTTACAAAAAAAAAAAAAAACATAGAAATTTTTCAAAGCATGTTAAATTTAAATTTCAACTTTAAACAACATATCCTAATACCTTTATAAAAAAATTTATATCATATGGAATTAAATTCAAAATCCCTTGTCAAACAAGTTATAATAACCATCGAGTGATCTCCCCCACTTAAACTCTTCAGAGTAAATATCGATAATGCGTGCACTCATTACCGACATCGTTTCTAAGGTCCAAGAAGGGATTTCACACTTGTTTCTTTTAAAAAATCCTTTAAACCATTCCTTTCAAAAATACTTATAATACGATATTATTTCAAAATTTGACAAAACTATTTCAAAAGTACCCCAGGATCCAGTTTCAAGTTCATTTCTATTTATTTGCAAAATATATTTACACCCAATTGAACTTAAAAGTTTCATTATCAAATTTCTCAAACTATTTGAATTTCCCCATTAGATTTATTATTTAAATAATCATAATAGGCAATAATCTAAATATTATTATTACCTACTAATAACAAATCCATAAACACTTAAACCAATAATATATATTTGATATATTTAAAATATAATCGGAAGCCATATTATGTCGATCATTTTGTTCGACTGTTTATAAATTCCTATCGATTCTATGGCGTCCCATATATCGACCAGAACTAATAAATATTCAACAGAACAATCAACACAATATAAAACCATTTCATATCAAAATACAAATACGCTCTCTCATATCACTCAAACCCATTCTAGGGCGTTTCTAACCCCATCTCTAATGAGTTAATTCCCAACAGAGCCGAGGTTATCGCTAACCATCGCTCTGATACCAATGTAACGACCCATAATTTTGACCGATTAAAATCGACAATACGCTACACATGTCGACCCAAACAAATCGCAAATGCAGGTAGTTATTGGGAAAAGAAGAAAAAAGAAAGAAAGAAGAGAAAACAATAACAGAATCTCACAGCGTAAGGACAACATATAATAAACAAATAGCAGTTAAAAGCAGTTGAAATGTATACTGTGATTATGACATTCAATGATTATCAGAGTTACATATACATACGGATGTACATAATAAGCAGCGGAAATAAATGCAGCGGAAATACATATATAATAGATATATACCAAATCTTCGTCTTCTATCTCCAAGGCAAAGTAATCTTCATTAACTGCAACATCTGCTGACCCGAGCATATTACATAAAAAGAAAACACAACAAACACCCGGATCAGCACTAAATCAACTCATATTAGTCAAATCAAAATATGAAATAACATCAGTGTCATGGGTACAGTAACTCAAGAGATGTTACGGGATTTTTCCATCTCTCAAGGATCCGTTAAACTAATACATACATAATATAGTACGCTATTATGATAGTGTCTATCCAGTAAAGTATAAATACTGAAAATAGCGTAAGCGGGATTACCATATTACCCTTACGCCGTTTATAGGCATCAACAATCTATACAGTACCGTAAATTCACCGTACTGGTGTTATCAGAGGGCACTCCATAGAAGGCAATGCTAAATCAAAATCGTATGGGCTCGATATGGATATATATGACAAGGCACTCGAGGCAATGCCCAGGGTAGGATTCTACCAATTGCACTCCCGGACCGGTGGTAACGCATAGCAGCCACTACCGCCCACCTCGGAACACTCTCCCAAAGTCATAAATGGGCCCAAATCATCATCATCATAGTCATAGAAATATTATCGAAGAAGTGTGTCCGATCAAAGGTGCTACCTCAATTAGTCACGGTATAGCTCCTGTTTTAGTCATTTCAATTCTGACCCGAAGGTCAGGGCTATTTCGTCATCGATCATCTTCTTCGATTCAATAATCGCCTCCAAGTCACCATACTCATTCTGGATACGTCATAACGTTCACAGTCGTCAAAGTGGTATCGACACTGACAGAGAGTATGCCTTATGTCGACTCTGGTCTCTTTAACAATCAACGCTTACATCTTTCACATCGGTCGGTTCTTTTATATTTGATAAAGGTTCGCCTTCATATCAAAATATCATCTTCTGTTTCGAACCCAATTTATATTCAAATAGAATATAATTCCATATCAAACTATCTCAATCATTCCAAAACCGATTTATTCCAAACTAGAATATATTTACATGTCATTTTATTATACTCGTATAATATTCAAATCGATCTATATTCACATAGAATATACTTCATCTTGAAAGATTCAGTTATTTCCAATCAATTTACATTTGCAATCCCTTCATATTCAAATAGAATATATTTTTCCATATCTGTTAATTTAGATCTTCGGAAATCCCATTTATATTCGAGTAGAATAAATCTACCTTTCCATATCAAAATCGGTTTAACATCAAATTCATATTCAAATAGAATATAATTTATCTCAACTCCATTTGATCCAACAGTTTGAATCCAAACATTTCCATTCGGAAGAAATTCATAAATTCAAAATACTTGTAACTAAAGGCTTTATATAATAATAATAATAATAATGATGATGATAATAATAATAAATTTTATATAAATAGATATATAGATATATATTGAATATAATAGTTAAAATAAATCATTAATTTAAATATTATATATATACAAAAAAATGAGGTTTACTAGAAAATAATGAAAATGACTTATAAGGAAAATTTATTTTAAAATACAACAGTTATAAGTAAAGGTAAATGATAAATTTAAAGCAAGAATAATTATTTGGAATCAATGCATAAATATATTTAAAATAAATTTCTCTAATCAAAATCTTTCCTTCCTTCCAAATTTCAACACTTGGATCTATCCTCCGGTCTCAATGGAGTTCATAAAATTCCATATCTCGTTTCAATCCTGTTCAAAACAACTGTTTGATTTTCAGGAGTTCAAATATGTATTCAAACTGAGTTAAACACCCAAATACCCTCGATTTCCAAATTTCCCAAAATTGGATTCCCTAAGAATTTGTTTCCATCTAATCCAAACTCTTAATTTGAAAGGATTTTTTTCTTATCATATTCAAATCCCAATTTAATATTTCCACTTTATTTTGGAAAATTCACTTAACCCTTTTAAATCAACATCCCGGTTCAGAGTCTTCAAAGAATTGAATTATCGAGTGTCGGCACATTCCTCGAATGGAAAAAAAAAATTCTATCAAATAAAATTTCAAATATTTAAAATCATTTAACCAACCGATGTCTGTATATAATTATCTATCCATTGGCCAAGTGATCTTAAATTTAAATTTCTCGACATTCCAGGGATGGATCTATCATTTCAATCCAAATCAGGGTCACAGAGATTTATCATTTCACTCTGTGATTCTTAAATTTATTTTATCGATAAATCCCGGGTTCATTAGATGCCCGTAACATCAAGGGTAAATGGGATTTATCGTCATAAATCAACATGCATTACAAGATACTGATATAAGGAGCATTAAATTGTCACTATAAATTCAGTAATAAATTTCACCCAACATCCATCACAACAATTTCATTCAACTGATCAGCATTAACTGTTTCAGGATTAAACACGGGTTCGAATTCAACTAGAGATTTAAATTAAATTAAATAACAAATCATTTACTTAGATTGCATGTTAACACACTTGCATGTTAAATTTAAACTACACATCAACAATCCAACACAACCATGCAACCAAACTTACTTCATAATTTAATTCAATAAATATGGGAATAATTCAGTATTTCGTGAGCGAAGAATCACTCACCTTTCATCCTTAGTTGATCGTACGTCCAACTGAAGGCCAAAAATTCCACAGTCTCGAAATGCAGCAAAACCAGTGCCAAAACGTCCGCAACTCCGCCACGATCCCAACGCCACAAACCGCGTCAAATTCCGAGTTAAAACGAGGAAGTTATTAGAGTTTAACCCTTTGAATTTTGGATATATATAAATTAAATAAAATTAAATCCTCACCACTCACAGATGGACACGTCAGCAGGGCCCCCTTCTATTCTTCCCGCTCACCCCGTTCCACTACAGTAGCCTTCACGCACAAAACCCATTTCCAACTTCAACTTTGACCACCAACTACGGCCAACTCCGACCGAGATGAAACCCGAGACCACCTGAGAACGGAAGCTCTTTGAGTTTTGCATCCAACGAGACCGACGTCACCTAGTCCGGTGGACCCCACCTCCTCCGGCGGCACGAAAACCGAACCCGACTCCTGACCTTCGAACCACAAAATCCGGCAACACACTCCACGATTCAACCTCCGACTACCACCTATAAGTTCCTGACGTCGTCCTCTCCAATACCCAGGTCGCCGATTCTCAGATTTGTTCCTAAATCAAAAACCCCTAATTTGACACTTAGGGTTACGAAAACAGCCAACTTTGACCACGATTTCCGGTGAGACCAAGCGCTGCATGTCGAAACGAATGGTACCAGCAGTCTCGTATCATCGAGAGCTTCGAATCAACATATAATAAGCTATGCTTTGGAGAAGTTTGATTTTTGGAGTTGGTATTTTGTTTTCTAGGGTTTTGACAATTTGACTTCAGCCATTAGAAAGAAGTTTTGTTTGAGAAACTTGTACGTATAGATAGAATGAGCTGATGAGGTGTTAAATTGGGCTTTATTTATATAAATAAAGAAGGCCAAATGTTAAAACACCAAATTATTCATTTACAATGATCTCTTTCATATTTTCTCTCGTACGGTCAACCGGTAAGTCGGATTGTAACGCAAATTGAAATCCTATAATAATACACCGTTCCGGTTCTGATGGCGCCAGTTTCGTCGAATTCCGAGACAGTCACCAAAACAGTTAAATTTCACAGTTAAATAAATAAATAAAATATTCAATTATTCAATTAACTGATTTAATTTAAAATTAAATACTAATAAAATTCCCTTTAAACCAAATTCCAACTTCAATAAATTTAGAAATTGATTTCATAAATTTTAAGTTCCCAAGAATCATTTATTTGAAATTTTGAATTTGAATTTCAATCCTTAACTTAAATAACTTAAAATTCACCGATTCCAAACTAAATTTGAATTTCACTTTTTAAATTAAACCACTCAAATTTATTTAACTACTTAAATATTAAATTTCAATTTACAACATTTCAAGTATAACCTATTTTTCAAAATTGTCTTATCTTAATCGGACCAATTATCGTTACCATAATCAATCAAAACTTGATTTTTAAGTCATATTATTCCATTTTATTTATTTAAATCGAGATTTAAATATACTGAAAAATATGGGATGTTACAAATATGAAATACTAACATTTCAATTTCTATCATATGGGATACATCTTTCTCAAATACCAAACATATTGTACACTTTCCAACCAAACCACTTAAGGGTCTCAAAATTTCTATGTTCATTCCTTTAGTGTACAAAATAGATATCCCATTTCCTTCCACATTTTACTTTTTCTATCTACTAGGCTTCCTTATGGATCTAGGTTTTTATATATAATATATTTATATTTTAGAAAATACTAATAAGTTCACTCATTATCTGTATAGGGATCCTAAACCGAAGCTCTGATACCAGATGTAACAACCCGAGTTCCGACGTACCGATTTTTTTTTCAAAAATCCAATCTACTGAAACCCGAGTTGGGTGCTCTAGTATCCTGCAGAAAAAGACAGAGATAAAGAAACATGTCAGAACTCGTAAAGCATCTCAAGTGGAAGGAAATAAAGTATAATATATTCAAATATAACCTTACCTTATTAACAATAATGCTAAACCAGTATCCAAAGCTATACCATCTCTGTCATACCTACGCAGTTCCTTATCCAATGTCGTACGTCGTACGGGCTTTCATGTATATATATATATATATATATATATATATATATTCTCACTAAGTCTGCATAAAACCACCATTCCTGCGTTGCTTAAGCGTTTGGACTGCCAACCTAGGTCTTACTAGGTTCTGTTATCGAATACTACCTAGATCCAACTAGGGTTTACCATCGAGTGTACCTAGGTCCAACTAGGGTTTACTTTATCGAACGCTTCCTAGGTTCAACCAGGGTTTACGCTAGCTAGGTCCAACTAAGGTTTATGCTACCTATCGAACAATGCCCTCTAGTCTAGGACACACTACCCCGAGCGATATGCGTTCCTAGATTTTATGTCCCAACCTATCGTTAAACGTGCTAGATATCTAGTCGCACATGTCCTCTATATGTGCGACCTGAGTCCCGTGGCAGGGCAAACCAAGAAACACGGAACTCGGTCGGAAGCTTTAAGTTATCTGCCGAAGCAAATGCTAAGGTCTGTTTTTACTGTGGCTATGGTCCCACTTGACCCCTCCCTCAACTAATGAAAGGCACCCAAGAATATTAAGAATGATAATTGTACACAGGCCCTCTATGCCCCTATAAACCTATTGGCCAACATCACCCATAACTAGATAGCAAGTATATGGTCTTTCGGAGTTCTCCGCCTTTCCGCTTTTCATGCTCGACCGACTCAAGATGGTAGGTAGCCGACGACGTGCTATCACAGGACCAACTGGTTATCGCCGACTCACGCTGGTCCATCCTAGTCTTTAGGTTGCCTTATTATTGCAACCAAGGCATACTCTTGGTTCTTATTACGTAGACCTTAACCTCTGTGAGCCCAGGCGGATCATCTGCATTCTCATGGAGGCATACCAAGAGTATACTCACGTCCCCTCGAAGTCGCGTGCTTCATAACCCAGTCCATTGGAGCCTTCTACATGATCAGATGGACATACGCTCCCCCTCGTGCCCTACGGCACCGTGATGATCTACCGAGTTTGGTTGTTCATCCTCTATCGTATGGACTGGTCCAAGCGCCTTATCCTTTCGTACTATAAGATCTTATGTCTAAACTTATGATTACGCGCTTGCTTTGTCTTATTAACTTGGTTATCCTCGTTTATGTTGTCCTCGTTTATGTTGTCTTATAATCGCATAAGCTAAGTTTTATCCGTTCCTTTATCAACTTAGGATTCTTACCTTTAGATTCGTTCTTCCCAGAACCCAAAATTTAAACATATAGTTTAAAACCTCAATCCCGCAATATTAGATTTGAAATAAATCACTTCTTCCCAAGCCCATTCCATATTCAATAATTCCAGTTAAATTTACATAATTTCAGGTTAACATTATAAATCAGAATTCATAGTTGCACATTATTCAGCATAGATTCATGTTTCCAAAACATACCCAAAGATTCATTATTGAAATATGCTCCAAAATTCCCAATTCAAACTTTATTTCATTGAATAATCCCAATATACAATTTGCCAATTGTCCCAATATTTGCAATAATAATTGTTATGCCACAATCCCTAAATTACATATTATATTCCTCGATTGCATAAAATAAATTATGCCCCAATATTCCCATATTTCAATCGTACGTATGTATAATAAGATTTCGTCTAGGTTCGAGATAACCTAGATCCAAAAATAAAAAGGGGAAGGAGAATAAAAGGACAATTATTATAACATGAATCTTGAATTGAATTTATAACTGGCGAATGACCAATGATAATAATACTATTATGCAACAAGTTTATTGTAATTCCACTCACTGATTAAAGAACGGATCTTGAATTCTAGGATCTGATTTTCTGAATTTGAATAGCTAATCCTTTGATGTAGAATCCAATTCTTATTATCCAATTCGTGAACTCCAAATTGAAAGCTCTAACTTTGATTGTTGTCTTAAAAACTCTAATTTGATTTGATGGAGGCTAGGTTAGATTAGAGTTGAGTAGCATGGTGACGCCATTACTTTGATTAATGAATTTAGGGTTAGGTCTAGGTGTGTTTATATAGGTGCTCAAGACCTTATCGTACACGTAGCGCTGAGTCAGCATTGAACCCAGCTAAGAAAATATTCGAGGTTTGTAGATAAATCTAGCCAAATCTTATCGTACATGCAGCGCTGAGTCAGCATTGAACCTAGTTAAGAAAATTGTCCAGGTTCGCAGATGAATCTAGCCAAATCTTATTGTACACGCCGTGCTGAGTCAGCATTGGGTCCCACAAGCTGTTTTGGCGCAGAAATTTGAATTTTTAACTTTTGAATTTCTAGAGTTTAATTAACTGTTTTATTCACATGAACTATTCTTATATGTTTACAATTCCTCTAACGACCATTTTACGCGTATATATATATACGCACAACTTTTGTTTTATTTTCAAAATTCAAACGATGTTGCACCGTTATTTGATTCTTGCCATATTTCATTGACTGTAGCCTTATCTTAAAATTTTATCTTTCATATACATATATTTTCTGCATATATATATATATATATATTCTCATATATATACATATATTTTTCTTTATTTCCTTATATGTACATTCTTATCCTTTCAAAATTTGAATTTGTATACGTACATATATTTGCATGTTCAGTTGGCCCTCTCTAAAACAAAGATAAAAATTATGTCGTCGTCGGGGTTCGAACCCCTGACCTCTATGTTACAAATCCAATGCCTTAACCAATTGAGCTATGAAGTCTTTTGTTAATAAATCTTAGAACAATGATAATTATTGTTCTCTCCTTACTTCTCTTTTTCATGTTAGTTACAATACTTAAATTAAACCATTGCATGAATATTTTTCTTTTATTTTTCTTTTAATGTTAATGCATTATGTTTGCAAATCAGTGCATGCAACATATTTACATTGCATGTAACCAATCCTTTCTTTTTTTCAATGCATGCATTGCATTTTTCTCTTTTTTTTTTCAGTGTATGTATTTATTACATACAATCCTTATCTTATTCTTTATTTTATATTTTAACTTGTTTGTATATATATATATATATTTCTCTTGTGCGTATACAAACTTCGACCTTAACAACTTCTTCATATGGTGTCCGATTTACGCAAACCAAGTGTCCATCTGAACAAGAATCTCGAGGCGGAAGCAATGGTGATGCCCATTTTACTTAATTTCTGATATTTAAATTAAGTGTTTTTACTTTATTTTCTCTTCTATTGCATATATCGTTAACGTATTAATTTTTCCATTTCTTCCACTAATTTAAATTGCACATCACCATTATTTATATATCCATGCATATATATATATATATATACACACATTTTTAATTATCTTAAAAATGCGGGGTGTTACAGGGGGGATATGTAAAAGGTGTTATATTTAATTATTATTATTTTTCTTCTTTAATTCTCATTAAAGTTGACTTTCATTTCAAACCCCGATTCAAGCCCAACAGCTGTCGCCCTTAGCTAATTACCCCCATTCTAAACACTATGGATATGTTTAGTTAGCCAATTCTATCGTTTCGATCAGTTTCCATCAAAATTAAAATATAAATATATATATTCAATTTTAAACGTATATTTCAATTTACCAGGGCTAAATACGGTCTTTAAAAATTCCAGAAAAATTATTTTTAGCTTTATATTGACGATACGGTCCTAACAAAACTAATTTCGTCAAATTTGGAGACCGGTTGAATAATAGCCATTTTCTGGTTGATCCAAATTGACTGAAAGTGACAAAACACATTTTACTTCACCACGCTCACATATTGATTTCAAAAATTACGAATTTTGGAATCTAGCAATAATTCGACATCCCGGATCCAACAAAAGTGGTTTCGTTGAAAACATAGGTCGTTTGCAAAATTTCCATTTTTAAGGGCTAAAATTCCATAGCGACTATTCTGAGTTTTCAACGGGGCATAACTTTTTATCCCCGCTATGAAATTTCAATTTTTCGGATTTGTTGGAAAGTTATTTTCAAATAGATTCTAATATTTTTGGTTTGGCCTAAACCCGGTTTATTTTGAATCCTGTACATTCATTTGAAATTTGAAATCGAATTTTCAAACTACCACGCCATTTTCAATTCCTGTTATAATTAAAATAAAATATTTATATTCTAATGTCGATTCAAATAAATATATACGTTCTAATTCTATTCAAAATAAATTTCTTGTAACGACTCGTATTTTTGATAGTCAAATATTTTATTTAATTTATTATTTTAAATATTTTATTTGGAATATTTATGGATTTTTAAAATTTAATTCATGATTAAAACGAAGTTCTAACGTTATATATTTATATAATTATAAACTGAGCTCGAAATGGCACGACAGTTCGTAATATGGAGTTTTGAACTTCAACTGGAGAAATAGAATCCAATATAAGTCGGAATTCTTTGAAACAAGAGACGTTGGAATTGTGGTGATTATAATTTTCTAATGAGAGGGAAAAATTTAGATTTCGTGTTATAGATTGTTAGTTATGTCCAATTCAAAATTTAAAATAGTCGCTATAGAAATCGTTATTAAAATATAGCGTTAATTAATAAATTTAAAAGGGTTTTCTTATAAATTGGGCAGCATTTGAACTTGAATTGATAATAGTAATCCGTATACTTTATATTTGAAGCGGTGTGGATATACAAATGTAGTAAATAACGTAAATTAGCGAGGAAAGAAATATTTAACAAAACCTTATTTAAAAACTAGTCAACTGTATAGTTTGCAAATAAATTACTTCAATTCAACGGTATAGTGAATTAAAATAACGAACGTAGCCCTATACGCACATCCCCTATCATCACAGCAAAGTGGAAAACGCGTGGAAATGAAAATATAATGAACCAATTTCTTCCTTGTCATGCATCCCAATCTGCTACATCACATATATATATGTATGTGTGTGTGTGTGTATATATATATACCTTTTTAGGTGGCTGCAAGTCCATACAACCGTGCCAAAGCCTGTAGCGTTTTAGTTTCTTACCTCCCAAACAAACTCTTTTACTTGCCTGCGAATCAATCCAACCATGCCGACCAAGGCATTGAATTTCTCATCCATGTAGTATAGCTACCCTGTTTTATTTCTGCATACCTACTGCTCTATAACTTGGTTACCACGTTGTTCTCCTCTATATTAAGATATGCTCCATTCTTCGTTTCCCTTCCAGTAACAGTGTAATGCAAAATCCCATCAACAAAATACATTCAAACAAATAGAATTAAATCTCTAAAATTCCAAAAAAAAAAAAAAAATCACTCCCTTCGCTTCTCCCCACCATGCGCTATGAACTGGTAAAAATTTCAGAAGTTCAAACACTACTTTATTCGATCGTGTTTAATCGCAGTAGCAGGTTTCTCTCAAACACCATACACCGATCTAAGACGAGATATATATATATTTGGAATGAGCACCCTTTTTAGTACCGAAACCCGAAGTTGTGTGGATTACCGGAGAAACTTAGAATGTGGGTTCTCTGAAGAGGGGTTCGACGTCGCATTTATGGGAGGAGGTTGAACGGAGTGGGACTGGGTGCATTGCGTAAGAGGGAAGCCGGACCCGTGTAGTTCAAGGTGGAGGATAGCCGGGGGAAGGTGAAGGCGGTGGTGATCCGTAGTGGGTCGCAGCATGGAGCAGTTCTCGGTGATGGAAGGTGGAGTATAGAAGAAAAACAATGGCTTGGAAGAAGGACAGTAGAAAGTAAAGAGAAGAGGTGAGGGAGGGAAACAGTAGTGTGGAACAAACGCATGAGGAGGAAGGATCAGTGGGTTTGTGGAAGTATGCACATGTTAGGGGGAAAACAACTGGTTTTTGAAAACGGTGGAGTAGGTATTTGAGCATGGCAAGTGGTGTGATGGAAGTCGGATGAACTAACGTGAGTTTGGTATGGTGAAGGAAAACAAGCTTCAGCTAGACATTGGTTTTGAAACGAAAAGAACATAAGGATACGGGCGAGAGCTTTGAATGAAAGACAAGAGGATACAGTGCTCGTGGCGATATAACAGGAAGAAGATGAGCAGTGTTTTAAAAGGTGATGTGGCCTACCATATTTATAACGTGTTGACAATTATAATTGCCTAATTACATTTAATAACATGCCTAATTAGTTCAAACAACACCTGATATTTGTTGCCTGTTTATATTACTATCGGATGTAGTATAGTATATAAGTGCCAACCCTTTTTGTAAATGCCTAATTGGTTTATATATATGTCTAACATTAAGGGGACATTTGTCCTGGAACCTTTATATGTTGTGTCCAATAGCTGCTAATCGAACTTAACTAGGTTTGTTCTAACAATAAGTTGGAGGTTAAATTAATATAGGTGTACATAATAGATAATTTATTTGTACATAACGTTTTTATGTAATTTCAGTTTAACCGAGGTTTGAGGACCCTGGGTTCCTAGATTCATTTTAACATACCAATTGTTTATGTGGCAAGCATACATTTTAATATGCCTAATGAAAATTTTATAATAACGTTAATTTAGGTTAATAATATATTGTAAATATTATTTATGTATGCAAAAGCGAATACTGTATTTAAATTATAACCATCTCATACAATAACGGGAAACAGATGAAACAAGTAGCATCAGATCTGTACCGAGGAGCGTTCAATTGGAGCTGGTTTGGACAAAGTTGGGTACCACTAGTTGTTTTAATTATATTAAGCACTTGTTTAATTTAACTAAACCAAACCGTTTCAACAGCAAATTGAATCAAGGTGATTTAAACTCACTCAGTTCCTCCCATTTATATTTTATATAAATTGGGTTTTTATTTTTTGTGCTCTGTTTGTTGATGGTTGACTGTTGCTAATTATATTTAATAGTTTATTAACTAATGAAATTAAACCGTCGTTTAATTTCAGTGAAATACCAAATCGTTATTTTTACGATTGGTTCCAATAAAGGTGACTCGCCTTGATTGGTCATGTTTATAAAATAAACGTGTTTGAATTGGTTGAATGATTTGAATTGCTTGTGAATTGGTTGGTGTTAATGGTCGTTATTTATTGTTATCAGTTAAATGAAACTGAATGATATGTTTGAAGAAAACCATTTGAATACAGGGAAGAACAGGTTGGAGGGATCCAACCGGATTCCTCAATATATTATTTATTTCATATTATCAACATATGGACTGTCTTTTTTGGGGTGATTGATTTGATTATTGATTGTTGACTGAAAATTCAACATCTGTTTATTTTGAACCAATGGGCGGTATTAGTTGAGCATTTGGCAACATATGGCCTATAAAATCAACCGTTTTATAAATGTTGATTTACCGTCAGGCAAATCGATAGAGATGAAGTTATGTAATTTTATAACTGGAGATAGATTTTAAAATATATTATTTTGAAAATAATTTTGCAAAAAGGAAATAAATATTTATTATTTAAGTTATAATTAATTATTAATTGATTTAATAAAGTCAATTCTGATGTTAATCGGATTTAAAATTGTGAGGATAAGAAAATTAACTAAATGGTTAAGTTTGGATAATTGTTTTCATAAGAAACAATTTAAATGGATTTATTTAAATTAATTATATTTTTAATTAATTTAAATTAAGAACGAATTGGAATTTAGTTAATGAGATAACCGTGTTTTGAGTTGGATAAATCGACCGTTTTGTATTGGGATTGGTTATAAATTAGTGTGTTTTGAATAAAATAGTTAATGAATATTGTTTAACTTTAATAAGGTTTTAAAAGAAAATTACTGCTTATTTAGTCAATAAAGGAATTAACTGCCTCTACAATAGTTAATGATCTAAGTAAACTATTATTCTAATTAATAATAATTTAGTGAATTACTTTTTAATGGGAATTCATTTAAAAGGTAATCGAAGGGGAAATGAAGTCTAGTTGAATGGCGAAAGAAGTTCATGTACGGGGTTTATATTTAAAATCCAAATTGGTATAACAAAGTTTTAAAAGGAATTTTAAGTGAGTACCATAGCTTGAAATAAAATGTTGCCTAATTATTTAAGTCAAAGGAGATTGGGATAAAAGGATTCTATATAACCAAAGTTATATAAAAAAAAGGTTTGAGGGATTATATTGTAAATTTTAATTTAATGTTACTTAATAATTGGATTAAGCAAGAAGGGGGGAATTTAAAATAAGATTTCCTAGGTGAGAATGGGTGAATGGATTTGAAAACAAATTAATAAATGTGAATTTGGTGAAAGAAGTGGGTCGTAGGATTTGTTAACCAAATCCGAATTATAGATGAGTTTGGTTAAAGAGGTCGAGTTAAAAGTGATGTATTATGAAGAAGTTACTTAATTATTGAATTAAGGAAGAATGGGCATATCCGAGAAAGAGATTTCAAAGCGTAGGAAGGTTTTATGAAACCATATTTTGAATAAATTAGTGAAATGGCATTTGTATCGATATTGGAATATAGTATCGGGTTTTGGATTACAACTCGTATTTACCTTAAGATATGAACGTTGTTGATCAAGGTCCGAGAGGTAATTCAAAATACCCCAACTTGAACGACTTCAGGATTATCTGAGGGTTATATTAGTTGTAATGGTAGAAGAGGTTAGTAAACTTTTATTATTTCACTAGAAAAATAATAAAGCAACATTTTGATGAAGATTTGAAAAGAAAAATATATATAATTAGAATCCCAAGGAAAGGGAAATAAAAAGGGGATTGGATTGCGTGAAATTATAACGATATTTTCAAGTTAGAAAGGAAAAGTAAAGTTGAGTTTATTCTGTCAGGATAAGCATTTGTATTGTTTCAAGTAATGAAATAGATGATTTTTCATAACATCGTTTTACGAGTAATAAGTTAAAATGATTTCCCAATATTATAATAACGTGGCTAATGTTTGAAAGGGAGAATAGACAACTGAGTATGATATAGGATTTCCTAAGCATAAAACTAAAGTTGTTTAAAGAATAATCTTATGAAGCGAAACTATATTTATAATATCAAAAGATTTAAGAGTTTTGAATTTACATTTGTCTAATTAAAAGACCAATTGATGCTGAATATGGAACAAGTGGACTCACTAGATTGTCATGATTGAATCACTGATTATTTTGATAGTTAAATCACCAACTATCAAAATCTGTCCAATACGATTGTTGGTATGAAAAGACCGGGATCGAACTTATATTCGAAAACCATTCCGATCAATAAATACTTAAAGATATCAGAAGATGATCAAGATGGAGCTTTGAAGACCGCAGATTTTCATAAATGGAAGAACTGCTTATAATCTCTGACATTGCAACCAGAGATAAACTGTGGTTCTGTCGTGGTTGGAATCAACGGGTTGCAAGGACTTCTCGCTATTGATCCATGGGGTGATTCCTATATTGAATGTAGTAGGAGAACACCTTCAGCTCATCCTGTTCCTGGATGACGTGTATGGACGGGTGTCTGACAGAGTATTTCCAAAGGAACCACGTACGTTGATTTTTACAAACGTGTTTCTGTTAGTGGCGGAGAAGGGCACTTCTCTTAGCTTAACGACCAAAGTATTTTTATGGATGTTAATTAGTGATATCTGGCGGATCTGACGATGTGGCATTCAAAGTAAATGGTGACCAAATGTCCCAAAAGATAATTTAAACCTTGAGCCTCAACAATCGGGAAATGAAAAAAATTGGGCAGGCAGCATGGCTATGTGGGTCACTTCCATTAGGGTGTATAATCACCTATCTAGAGAAATTACTTTTTCTTCTTTAATCTATTTCGATGTTGTCCCTTTTTGGGAAATGGTGGTTTGAGCCCAACCTTTGGTGATATACATTCGAAACACTCAAGCAAAATGAGTGGTCAGTCATGTGAGGGCCGGGTTGCAAGACGTTCTTGTTGAACCCAGTGTTTTTGCCTCTAGAGATACACTATTGGCAGGTAGTCCCATACCTTGTCATAGTCGGAATCCAATCTCCAATAAGAGCCCGCGGTTTTGATTGTATACTATATATGTGGTATGTGAGATGCAAGCATTCCACTAGATTGTTATTTACTTGTATTTAGACAATATTATAATATCAGAAAAGATATTGATTTCAAAAACGTTTTGGGTTATCGTAAGATAAAAACTGTCCGTATTTATGTGGATTCGGTCTTACGATCATCCTTTTCTTTCGAAAATATTTTTAAACTTTAAAATCAAGTTGGATGATCCCCCTTAATGCCATGCGAGTTTTTCTCACTCTGGTTCACCAGACTGACCCGGTGTTTTGTAAATGCTCGGGTTAGACCGGGAGTACAGGTTCAGGTTATCAGATGCTGCGAAGTCTAGAGGCGAGCTGGAGTTGTTCAGACGTATTGTACCTAGTATTTATTCCGCTGTGTGTTGTGTATAAGGACAAATTATTATAACTGTCCAGAGATATTGATGTACTCTGATATTGTTAGTATTTTTAAATGCTCTCAATAAAGATTTATTTCTGTATTATATTTTGTTCTGTTGCGATGTGAGACTTTGATTTTGTTTTGTGTTGGCTCTTCTTCTTCTATTCTAATATTTCTTTCTTATCTCAGCCTCTAATTTCTTCCTAATAACGTTCTAGTGTTTTCGGGTTTTGGAAGGTCGGCATGAGTTACAGTAAAGGTATTTATGTCGATTTTCGGGGCCGAATCTCCGTGGGCCATTACAGTGGTATCAGAGCTATTGGTTTTGTAATAACCTTGGCTCTATAGTATAACTCGATAGAGATTGGGTTAGTAATACCCTAGATCGAGATTGAGTGTATATATATGAGAGCGTATTTGTAAATTTTATATACAAATGTTTTGTACTATGTTTTTGATGGGTTCAAGTGTTGAAAAGCATTGAACTGGTAAAGGATGTAGTATTGTTTTGAAAGGAGTGTAAATGAAATAATTTTACCCAAATTATATTTTTGTATAGAAAAGAAATAATTTTACCAAATTATTGAGATATTAGTGTGTTTGATCGATTTGAATGAGATTCAAATTAAATTGAAAATTTGAATTGGAATTTAACCTGAGTAAGTGAAATTAAATAAAAAGATTTGGAAATTTGTAATTAAATGAATAAATAATACTCAAATAGAAATCAATCGAATATTAATCGATTGATGTTCAAATGTGTGAAACCAAAATAAAATATTAAATTGAACATAAATTCAATTATTTTGATTGAGATTGCTTGTGCATTGATTGTTGATTGGTATTGATTTGGTGTTAAATTGCTTGAATATAAATTCATCAACAGTTTAATAAAAAGTTGAATTATAATTAAATTCCAGCATAGTCAACTGGAGTGTAATCATATGAATTAAAGATGAATAATTCCGTCCTATGTTGCAAATGAATACTTCATGCTTGATTATGGAAATTTGTTATGGTTATGCTTATTAATTAATTAAATATTATTTAAGAATTTCATATATCTGTTACTGATATGTGAATTGAGTTAAGTACAGGTGCTAGATGACTAAGCGAATTGATATTGGTTGAGAAAATCGCATATACGTTAAGCAAGTAAGCTCAATAGCGCTCGTAAAAGGTACGCCTACGCGAAAATATAAAATTTTGGGTTTTGATTTTTGTTTTCCGACTGTATGGGTTGATGTATATATATTATTTGTTCCTGCGATATCGTAGATGTCACTTCGTACAGGGGAGACTCTACCGAATTTTTCCGGGAAGTTAAGGTGTTAGCAAATTTTCAATATTTTTGAAAATATTTATATATGGTATTGAATTGGTTTTCAATTTATAATAAATTGGATTTGGAAATTAATGGTTTTGTAATGTTCTTTCCTACCTTAGCAATTTCGAGGACGAAATTATTTTAAGGGGGCAAGAATGTAACGACTCGTATTTTTGACAGTCAAATATTTTATTTTATTTATTATTTTAAATATTTTATTTGGAATATTTATGGATTTTTAAAATTTAAAACGTTATTAAAATGAAGTTCTAACGTTATATATTTATATAATTATAAATTGAGCTCGAAATGGCACGACAGTTCGTAATATGGAGTTTTGAACTTCAACTGAAAATACAGAATCCAATATAAGTCGGAATTCTGTGAAACAAGAGACATTGGAATCGTATTATAGATTGTTAGTTATGTCCAATTCAAAATTTAAAATAGTCACCATAGAAATCGTTATTAAAATATAGCGTTAATTAATAAATTTAAAAGGGTTTTCTTATAAATTGGGCACCGTTTGAACTTGAATTGATAATAGTAAGCCGTATACTTTATGTTTAAAGCGGTATGTGGAGATACAAATGTAGTAAATAACATAAATTAGTAAGGAAAGAAATATTTAACAAAACCTTATTTAAAAACTAGTCAACTGTATAGTTCGCAAATAAATTACTTCAGTTCAATGGTATAGTGAATTTAAATAACGAGTGTAGCCCTATACGCACATCCCCTATCATCACAGCAGGAAAACATGTGGAAATGAAAATATAATGAACCAATTTCTTCCTTGCCGTGCATCCCAATCTGCTGCATCACACACACACACACACACACACACACACACACATATATATATATATATATATGTATACATATATGTATGTAAATATATATATATATATTTTACCTTTTTAGGTGGCTGCAAGTCCATACAACCGTGCAAAAGCCTGTAGCGTTTTAGTTTCTTGCCTCTTAAACAAACTCTTTTACTTGCCTGCGAATCAATCCAACTGTGCCGACTAAGGCATTGAATTTCTCATCCATGTAGTACAGCTACCCTATTTTATTTCTGCATACCTACTACTCTATAACTTGGTTACCACGTTGTTCTCCTCTATATTAAGACATGCTCCATTCTTTGTTTCTCTTCCAGTATTAGTGTAACGCAAAATTCCATCAACAAAATACATTCAAACAAATAGAATTAAATCTCTAAAATTCTAAAAAAAAATCACTCCTTTGGCTTCTCCCCACCATGTGCTATGAACTAGTAAAAATTTCAGAAGTTCAAACACTACTTTATTCGATCATGTTTAATGGCAGTAACGGGTTTCTCTCAAACACCATATACCGATCCAAGACGAGATATATATATTTGGAATGAGCACCCTTTTTAGCACCGAAACCCAAAGTTGTGTGGATTACTGGAGAAACTTAGAACCCGGGTTCTCTGGCGTGGGGTTCGACGTCGCATTTCCGGGAGGAGGTTGAATGGAGTAGGACCGGGTGCATTGCGTAAGTGGGAAGCCAGACCCGTGTAGTTCAAGGCGGAGGATCACCGGAGGAAGGTGAAGGCGGTTGTGATCCGGAGTGGGCCGCAGCATGGAGCAGTTCTCGGTGACGGAAGGTGGAGTATAAAAGAAAAACAATGGCTTGGAAGAAGGACAGTAGAAAGTAAAGAGAAGAGGCGAGGGAGGGAAACAGTAGTGTGGAACAAACACATGAGGAGGAAGGATCAGTGGGTTTGTGGAAGTATGCGCATGTTAGGGGGAAAACAGCTGGTTTTCGAAAATGGTGGAGTGGGTATTTGAGCATGGCAAGTGGTCTGATGGAGGTCGGATGAACTAACGTGAGTTTGGCATGGTGAAGGAAAACAAGCTTCAGCTAGACATTCGTTTTGAAACTAAAAGAACAGAAGGATATGGGCGAGAGCTTTGAACGAAAGACATGAGGATGCCGTGCTCGCGACGGTATAACAGGAAGAAGATGAGAAGTGTTTTAAAAGGTGATGTGGCCTACCATATTTATAACATGATGACAATTATAATTGCCTAATTACATTTAATAACATGCCTAATTAGTTCGAACAGCACCCGATTTTTGTAGCTTGTGTATATTACTATCGGACCTAGTATTGTATATAAGTGCCAACCCTTTTTGTAAATGCCTAATTGATTTATATATATGCCTAACAATAAGGGGACACTTGGCCTGGAACGTTTATATGTTGTGTCCAATAGCTACTAACCGAAATTAATTAGGTTTGTTCTAACAATAAGTTGGAGGTTAAATTAATATAGGTGTACATAATAGATAATTTATTTGTACATAATGTTTTTATGTAATTTCAGTTTAACCAAGGTTTGAGGACCCTGGGTTCCTATTTTCATTTTAACATACCTATTGTTTACATGGCAAGTATACATTTTAATATGCCTAATGAAAATTTTATTATAACGTTAATAAGCATTTTAGGTTAATAATATATTGTAAATAATACTGATGTATGCAAAAGCGAGTATTGTATTTAAATTATAACCATCTCATACAGTAACAGGAAATGGATGAAACAAGTAGCATCAGATCTGTACCGAGGAGCGTTCAGTTGGAGCTGGTTTGGACAAAGTTGGGCACCACTGGTGGTTTTAATCAAATTAAGCACTCGATTAATTTAACTATACCAAACCGTTTCAACAACAAATTGAATCAAGGTGAGTTAAACTCACTCAGTTCCTTCCATTTATATTCTATATAAATTGGGTTTTTATTTTGTGTGCTCTGTTTGTTGATGGTTGACTGTTTGCAAATTATAATTATTGGTTGGTTAACCAATGAAATTAAACCGTCGTTTAATTTCAGTGAAATACCATCGTTATTTTTACGATTGGTTCCAATAAAGGTGACTCACCTTGATTGGTCGCGTTTATAAAATAAACGTGTTTGAATCGGTTGAATGATTTGAATTGCTTGTGAATTGGTTGGTGTTAATGGTCGTTATTTGTTGTTATCAGTTAAATGAAACTGAATGATATGTTTGAAGATAACCATTTGAATACAGGGAAGAACAGGTCGGAGGGATCCAACCGGATTCCTCAATATATGATTTATTTCATATTATCAACATATGAACTGTCTTGTTTGGGGTGATGATTTGATTATTGATTGTTGACTGAAAATTCAACGTCTGTTTAGTTTAAACCAATGGGCGGTATTAGTTGAGTACTTGGCAACATATGGCCTATAAAATCAATCGTTTTATAAATGTTGGTTTACCATCAGGCAAATCGATAGAGATGAAGTTATAAAATTTTATAACTGGAGATAGATTTTGAAATATATTATTTTGAAAATAAGTTTATAAAAAGGAAATAAATATTTATTATTTAAGTTATAATTAATTATTAATTGATTTAATAAAGTCAATTCTGATGTTAATCAGATTTGAAATTGTGAGGATAAAAAAATTAACCAAATTGTTAAGTTTGGATAATTGTTTTGATAAGAAAAAATTTAAATGGAATTATTTAAATTAATTATATTTTTAATTAATTTAAATTAAGAACGAATTGGAATTTAGTTAATGAGATAACCGTGTTTTGAGTTGGATAAATCGACCGTTTTGTATTGGGATTGGTTATAAATTAGTGTGTTTTGAATAAAATAGTTAATGAATATTGTTTAACTTTAATAAGGTTTTAAAAGAAAATTACTACTTATTTAGTCAATAAAGGAATTAACTACCTCTACAGTAGTTAATGATCTAAGTAAACTATTATTCTAATAAATAATAATTTAGTGAATTACTTTTTAATTTGAATTCATTTAAAAGGTAATCGAAGGGGAAATGAAGTCTAGTTGAGTGGCGAAAGAAGTTCATGTACGGGGTTTATATTTAAAACCCAAATTGGTATAACAAAATTATAAAAGGAATATTAAGTGAGTACCATAGCTTGAAATAAAATGTTGCCTAATTATTTGAGTTAAGTCAAAGGAGATTGGGATAAAAGGGTTCTGTATAACCAAAGTTATATATAAAAAAAGGTTTGAGGGATTATATTGTAAATTTTAATTTAACGTTACTTAATAATTGGATTAAGCAAGAAGGGGGAATTTAAAATAAAATTTCCTAAGTGAGAATGGGTGAATGGATTTGAAAAGAAATTAGTAAAGGTGAATTTGGTGAAAGAAGTGGGTCGTAGGATTTGTTAACCAATTCCGAATTATAGATGAGTTCGGTTAAAGAGGTCGAGTTAAAAGTGATGTTTTATGAAAAAGTTACTTAATTATTGAATTAAGGAAGAATGGGCATATCCGAGAAAGAGATTTCAAAGCGTAGGAAGGTTTTATGAAACCATATTTTGAATAAATTAGTGAAATGGGATTTTTATTGATATTGGAATATAGTATCGGGTTTTGGATTACAACTCGTATTTACCTTAAGATATGAACGTTGTTGATCAAGGTCTGAGAGGTAATTAAAAATACCCCAACTTGAACGACTTAAGGATTATCTGAGGGTTATATTAGTTGTAATGGTAGAAGAGGTTAGTAAACTTTTATTATTTCATTAGAAAAATAATAAAGCAACGTTTTGATGAAGATTTGAAAAGAAAAATATATATAATGAGAATCCCAAGGAAAGGGAAATAAAAGGGGATTGGATTGCGTGAAATTATAACGATATTTTCAAGTTAGAAAGGAAAAGTAAAGTTGAGTTTATTCTGTCAGAATAAGCATTTGTATTGTTTCAAGTAATGAAATAGATGATATTTCGTAACATCGTTTTACGAGTAATAAGTTAAAATGATTTCCCAATATTATAATAACGTGGCTAATGTTTGAAAGGGAGAATAGACAACTGAGTATGATATAGGATTTCCTAAGCATAAAAATAAAGTAGTTTAAAGAATAATCTTATGCAGCGAAACTATATTCATAATATCGAAAGATTTAAGAATTTTGAATTTACATTTTTCTAATTAAAAGGCTAATTGATGTTGAATATGGAACCAGTGGACTCACTGGATTGTCATGATTGAATCACTGATTATTTTGATAGTTAAATCACCGACTATCAAATCTGTCCAATACGATTGTTGGTATGAAAAGACCGGGATCGAATTTATATTTGAAAACCATTCCAATCAATAAATACGTGAAGATATCAGAAGATGATCAAGATGGAGCTTTGAAGACCGTAGATTTTCATAAATGGAAGAACTGCTAATAATATCTAGGATTGGAACCAGAGATAAACTGTGGTTTTGTCGTGGTTGGAATCAACGGGTTGCAAGGACTTCTCGCTACTGATCCATGGGGTGATTCCTATATTGGATGTAGTAGGAGAGTACCTTCGGCTCATCCTGTTCCTGGATGACTTGTATGGACGGGTGTCTGATAGAGTATTTCCAAAGGAATCACGCACGTTGATTTTTACAAATGTGTTTCTGTTAGTGGCGGAGAAGGGCACTTCTCTTAGCTTAACGACCAGAGTATTTTTGTGGATGTTAAATAGTGATATCTGGCGGATCTGACGATGTGGCATTCAAAGTAAATGGTGACCAAATGTTCCAAAAGATAATTTAAACCTCGAGCCTCAACAACCGGGAAATGACAAAAATCAGGCAGGCAGCATGGCTATATGGATCGCTCCATTAGGGTGTATAATCACCTATCTAGAGAAATTCCTTTTTCTTCTTTAATCTATTTCTATGCTGTCCCTTTTTGGGAAACGGTGGTTTGAGCCCAATTGTTGGTGATATACATTCGATACACTCAAACAAAATTAGTGGTCGGTCATGTGAGGGCTGGGTTGCAAGACGTTCTTGTTGAACCCAGTGTATTCGCCTCTAGAGATACACTATCGGCAGGTAGTCCCATACCTTGTCATAGTCAGAATCCAATCTCCAATAAGAGCCCGCGGTTTTGATTGCATACTATGTATGTGGTACGTGAGATGCAAGCGTTCCACTAGATTGTTATTTACTTGTATTTAGACACTATTATAATATCAGAAAAGATATTGATTTCAAAAACGTTTTGGGTTATCGTAAGGTAAAAACTGTCCGTATTTATGTGGATTCGGTCTTACGATTATCCTTTTCTTTCGAAAAGATTTTTAAACTTTAAAATCAAGTTGGATGATCCCCCTTAATACCGTGCGAGTTTTTCTCACTCTGGTTCACCAGACTGACCCGGTGTTTTGTAAATGCTCGGGTTAGACCGAGTGTACAGGTTCAGGTTATCAGATGTTGCAAAGTCCAGAGGCGATCTAGATTTGTTCAGACGTATTATACCTAGTATTTATTCGGCTGTGTGTTATGTATAAGGACAAATTATTATAACTGTCCAAAAATGTTGATGTACTCTGATATTGTTAGTATTTTTAAATGCTCTCAATAAAGATTTATTTCTGTATTATATTTTGTTCCACTGCGATGTGAGACTTTGATTCTGTGTTGTGTTGGCTCTTCTTCTTCTTCTATTCTAATATTTCTTTCTTTCTTATCTCACCCTTTACTTTTTTTTCTAATAACGTTCCGGCATTTTCGGGTTTTGGAAGGTCGGCATGAGTTATGGTAAAGGTATTTATTTCGATTTTCGGGGCCGAAAATTCGGGTTGTTACATTTCTCGTCATTATTATTTAAAATAAATCATTTTAAATATTCAAAATTCATTAAAATTGCCAAATTAAATTTTTTTTAATTGTTTTGGATTTTCCGAGTTGTTGCAATCTCCTCCACTTAAAATCTTTTCGTCCCCGAAAAGGAACGGAGTTGAAAGTTGTTTTACAAATCAATTCAACTTCAGTATTTTCATTATGGCTTAAGTTCTTCAACTTTTCAGTTTCTAAGAATTTTCGAATTCTTCAAAAATTTGGCTAACACCCTAAATTTTCGAAAAATTTCGACATAACCTCCTCTGTATGGGAGCACCGGGAAAATCCCGAAATCACTATACAAGCCTCTTTAATCCAAAAAGAAACAGCAAAGCGGCTAGCCGATTGGCTCATAAAATCATCAAAAATCCCAAGAATTACAATAAACATGTACCTATTTGTCGGCCAAACAATTTTATTCCTCTGCTTAGCTTCCTTGCTATGACCTTTCAATGTATATACATGTATATGCATGCAATTCAAAACAATTTTCAATTCAATTCAATATTTGATACAATTTGGTTATATGTACCGTTCATTCACATAATGGTTTTACTAGATAACAAATAATCATACAACTCAACCAGAAATCAATTTGTGAATTAACTATTCAAATTCATAATTTTGACATATATACAGAAAATCATGTTTTGATGCCAATTCACGGCAATAAGCCCTATCTAGTTTTGGTTCTCACACCAGTCAATTGGAAATATATAGATATCCCACTTTCGAAACTCGAATATAAATGCTGATGATGCCCGGGCATCATCATAATTATCCCTAGGCGACTAGATTGTGATTCTATATCTATCCAGTATATTAAGACTTCGTATACACATGGATCAGACGTATATGCAAAATCTTTATATACTTGATTGTCCAAATCAATATAAAAATAATATTCAAATACGTATAATAAGGTTTAAATTTTCAAAATAAAATTTGTTTTCATTTTTATTTTTCAAAACAACACTCTTTACACTCGTTCTAGGATACTACTGGTCCTATCTCTAACGAGTCATTCTTATTGGATATTACAAATCCAATCTCTAATGAATTCTTTCGTTCGTTTCTAATGTGTCTTGTTCTTGAGCTTTGTAAACCAAAGCTCTGATACCAAAATGAAGCGACCCGAACTTCCCCGTGAAGGAAAGCCCGGATTTGCTTGAGGACAAGACGAATCAGAACACAAACAGAAGAACATTTCATTGCTTATTACAACAATTTCCATCAGAATACAAGAATATATAGAGTGTGAATAAATATTACACATTTGAAAAATATCAAAGACTTACATTTTACAATGCAGCGGAAAATAATACAAACACCATTGAAAAGGATACAGAGCTTTCCGAATATCATTCCAGTTGTAAACCAGGATCATGTGAATATAAATCTACAAAACCAAAACTACTAGCTGCCTGTGCGGAAAATAAGGGCACCCAGAGTTTAGGTTAAAACAATAAACTCCAGGTCAGTCATGTGACTAGTGTGAGAGCTAATATAGTTATTTAAAACTTTACTTTACATCAAATATATCAAGGGACCACGCCGTATAACACGGAACGGGTTTCCTCCCAAGAATACCAGTGCATATAACGAAACAGCGCAATGCTTTTTGAAAAAATGAGGCTATTATAAGACCCAGGTCCCAACACAATGCAACGCAAGCCGGAGGATAGGATTTTCCCTTATAATAGCCAAACATGCTTGGTACGTCTAAGACAAATCATTTGATACTATTATAAGTGCATAGTGTATAAAACAACTTCAAATATAAATGTATCAATCCTAGACGGCATGAGTACCATATATCATGTCGCCAATACTAGGCTCTACAATCAAAACCGCAATTGTCACGTATTGAAAGTTGGATTTCTATCTGTGAACCAAGGCAAGGAATCGTCCTTACCACTTTGAGACTCTCTAGTCCGAGCCTTAGGAACAGAATGCATCATCCCTTGGATCATCAGGGCCGGTCCACACGGAGTGGATTAAAATGCCTGAACACTGCGTTTCCCCGCCCTATGGGGCGTAAATGAGCCAAATGACTCCATCGGCCCCGGATTGACCGATATAACCGAGGCGCCTCGCAATCCATCATCCATATAAGTAAAATGTCAGGGCTAATAAAACGCTGACACCACTCCTAGCTAGAAGGAAATGCATGCCCACCCTGAGGTCCTCTCCCGTTTCTGGTTCACACTAGTGTGTGAGACTCGCGAATTAACGCTACACAAAGCTACGCTATATTAAAGTCGTGCTTTGATCATCAATCAGAAGACTCTTCTTTTCAACAGAAGCCTCGATCATTTGCATCTCAGCATGCCACACAGGCAATTCACGCTATGCAACCGATATCTATCAATCACACATAATGAAATCAGATGTCAGACACACATCCATTTACAAGTTCGTTCTGGGTCTGAACAAAACCAAAGGCACCTTATTCCTCCCCATATGTTCAATACAGGGGAGAGGCCCTCGCATATCCGGTCGATCTCCAAGTATGTCTGGACGATCACCACTTATTACCTTGTCTTGGGTGTACAGCCCAATCAAGACATCAGTAATCATCCAAACAATGTGAAGACCTCCGGTCTTCAACCACTGTCTTCTTCCTTGATATATCGTCGAATTTGTTATTCAGAATGGGATAAAACCAGTCTTTCTGAATAGCTCGCGTATATAATAAACAAGTGTTATAAAAACACAACATACGCCTCATTCCAATCTAGAATATTACTTTATTCAAATATTCTTATACTTTGGGAAAGGTTCCCATTAATTTTATCAAAGATAAATTCATTAAATTTATTCTTTAATATTCCTTTGGATATCATTTCAATCTAATTAAAGATGCATTAAAACGCCACTTGGTTTTAATCTTCCCAAAAATCAATATTAACGATTGTTTAACTTAGGAAATCATATCTTGTCTTTAACTGTGTTAAAGAACCAATGTCATTTAAAACACGGTTCACGATAAACCCAAAATCACATTCCATTCCTTCAGCCTTTAACCGTAAATTAGCAAGTGAACAATTCCCTAAGTATTAACCCCGAAGGCCGAAACCAACATCAGATCAATACCCAGGAATCCATTCAACTTAACTAATCTCCAGTTAGTTTCTGATTTTCTTAACCCCATTGGGTCTAAGAACAGTATTATTAAAGATATCATTCACGACAACCCAAAATCATATTCCTGTCTTTAACTGGGTTAAAGAACCAATGTCCTTTAAAACACGGTTCACGATAAACCCAAAATCACATTCCATTCCATCAGCCTTTAACTGTAAATTAGCAAGTGCACAATTCCCTAAGTATTAACCCCGAAGGCCAAAACCAACATCAGATCAATACCCAGGAAACCATTCAACTTAACTAACTTCCAGTTAGTTTCTGATTTTCTTAACTCCATTGGGTCTAAGAACAGTATTATTAAAGATACCATTCACGACAACCTAAAATCTTATTCCATTGTTAATCGGGTTAAAGAACAAGTGTTATTTAAAATACTTTTCACGATAAACCCAAAGACCAATCTCAATTCCATTCCAATTAAATATCAATTAATTAGTATACTTCATTAAATCTAAATAAAAAGATTTAATCTTTTCTCAACTGGGTTCAAGAACAGTGTTAATGAAGACACCATCCATGACAAACCTAAAATCACATTTAATATTAATTACAAGGCTCTGAATAGAAACTATATCGGCTTATATTCAATATCAAATTCTGGAATCAACATATACCATATTGGAATAACGATATATATATCTTCCAAATTCCTCCACAATATTCGTATACTCACGGAATCCAATATCGAAATATTCTGAAGATAATTTCGATTCAAATCCATTCCAATTCATATATTGGAAATTCTGGTTATTTTAAAACCATTTCAAATCCAATTTAATTATTTAAAAATATTGGATTATAATTCTAGTTCATAACTAGTTCATTTTGATAAAAAATATGTTTTTATCCCTACAAACATGGAATTTTCATCCCAATTATTTCCAAATCATTTATTATGATTTCACACAAATTATTGATATTTTTAATAATTTTATCAAGGCCCCATAAACGGCCATCAAACTACACTTACAGCGACCTTTTCCGAATTTGATTTGGACATAATTCCAAATCCAACCATTAGATTTCAAATCTCCAATATTCGTTAGAAAGCACTTTTCGATACGAACCCAACGGTTCTAGTTTTAGAAGAATCCGGCGGTCGGATCTCCCGTAATGTCCATTCGAAGTCAATGGTCGAAATTCGCGAACTGCCACAGCGCGACACGTTCTATTCAGGCCATTATATTACATATACAATATATATAATATATATTTCATTGATTTTCATTCAAAATGTATTTTATAAATCATTTTAAATTCGTTTTCAAAATGATTTCAACTTCATATTCAATTTCAAATCAAAATTGAATATTCCATATCATCGATATCTAAATGATAGTATTTTCAAAACGTTAGATTTTGAAATCAATTCCTTTTCGATATTCACTATAAAAATGAATAAAATCGATATAAATATCGTTCGCGTCAAAATTGCGCAAATATAAACTACACGGCTTTGTACATTTAAATATTTTCGTGTCCATCCCAAACCGGACATCAAAATCAGATTTTTGATCTTTTACTGAATATTATTTTAAAATATTCAGTATTTTAAAATATTCGTTCTTCTAAAATATTCGTTCTTCTAAAATATTCGTTCTTTCTGAACTGGAATCAGACACAGTCAATTACCATATAATGTGATTATATGGATTTCATACACACATGTATTTAACAACAATCAAACATAGTCAACCATCATCCAAAGTTCATTTTACACTGCATAAGCATCAAATATAAATATTCAACGCTTATAACAGCTTGTCAACCAATCGATTGACATACAACTAAATATTGGGATTAGTGTATGTCCAATATCATCGCAATGCCCATGTGGGATTTCAATCAACAAATTATGAATTTTATTTGGGCAGTTGGGCGATGTGTAAAATTTATCGTCCCAATCAATATCAGTCCAATGTGTGTACATAAACAAATCGTCCGATTTGTTTATAAATATTTATTTTATTTATATACACGTTAAAAATTATATTTTTAACTATAAAATATTTTACTTCATTCCACATCACACAATCAATTTTCACAACACAATCAAATAAACAAACAAGTCGTCCATGGTCTGTGGACGTCGGGTGTCGGGTGCTGGTAAGCACCATCTGCATCCTTGTATATATTTTAACTAGTAAATATAATAAAAATGAGGAGTTCTCACCTTTGGGTTCCACTCCACCATTCTTTATTTTTGAACAGTTCGGATTCCTTTTTGATTTCAGTCTATTCCATCTCACTCCTTTTCACGCTGTTCATAGTAAAAATCATATTTTTATTGCTTCATTCAAATAGATAAAAATCATATTTTTATTTCTACTTCATATATTTTTACATCGTTCTCTAGATAATAAATTTCGTATTTTTAATCCGCTACTTCATATATATATATATCACATTTTTATTACACGACATATATAATAAAGATTGTATTTTATAATGATTTATATATAATAAAGATCATATTTTTTTTCTTTGCTACCTATATAAAAATCATTTCTTTTCTAATATAAAAATCACATCTTTTCTTTGTTAAAAATCAAATCTTTCCCTTGTTAACAATCAAATCTTTCCCTTGTTAACAATCAATTCTTTATATGCTATTCATATTTATAAAAAGCATTTTTTAAGCTAATCATATTTATATCAATGCTAGCTATAAAAATTATATTTTCAAAACAAAGTCATATAAAAATCAGATTTTTAATACAAAGTCATACAAATAAAAATCCTAATTTTTATTACAAAGTTAAACGTATAAAAATCTTAATTTTATTACAATAAAACTGAATATAAATTCAATGCTTTATATTTTAAATAAGCAAGAAATAAAAACAAAAACAAAAATAAAATAAAAAGCTTATTGCGTTCGACTAAAGGGGGAGGAAATGGCGCGCCACAGGCGATGGGGAGGCGTCGGATCGGCGGCTGGTCGTGGGTGCAGAGGTTGTGGCCAGCGGTGGCTGTAGAGCGGTGGTCTTCAGTACTGTTTGGGGTTTTCTAGTTTAGAGAGGGGAGAGGCGGAGGGCTCGCGTGAGGAGGGAGGATCGATGAGGGGTGTCACGATGGGCTAAGCGACGGTGGAGGCGCAGGGGAGGGCACGTGGTGAAGGGGCGACGGGGAGAAGACCGTTTTCGATTTGGGGCTCGGGTTTTCTTTTTGGAGAAAAGTAAGGATGGGGGGAGGGGGGAGGGTATATGTAAAAGGTGTTATATTTTATTATTATTATTATTATTCTTTAATTCTCATTAAAGTTGACTTTCATTTCGAGCCCCGATTCAAGCCCAACGGTTGTCTCCCCTAGCTAATTCCCCCCATTACGAATACAATGGGATATGTTTCATTAGCCAATTCTACCGTTTCAATCAGATTCCGTCAAAATTAAAATATAAATCTATATATTCAATTTTAAATGTATATTTCAATTTACCGGGGCCACATACGGACTTTTAAAATTCCATAAAAATTATTTCCAGCTTCATATTGACGATACAGTCCTAACAAAACTAATTTCGTCAAGTTTGGAAACCATTTGAAAAATGGCAATTTTCTGGTCGATCCAAATTGACTAACACTAACAAAATACGTTTTACTTCGCCACGCTCACATATTGATTTCAAAAATTACGAATTTTGGAATCTAGCAATAATTCGACATCTCGGATCCAACAAAAGTGGTTTCGTCGGAAACGGAGGTCGTTTGTAAATTTTCCATTTTTAAGGGCCAAAATTCCATAGCGACTATTTTGAATTTTCAACTGGGCATATCTTTTTATCCCCGCTATAAAATTTCAATTTTTCGGATTCGTTGGAAAGATATTTTCAAATAGATTCTAATATTTTTGGTTTCGCCTAAATATGGTTTATTTTGAATCCTGTACATTCATTTGAAATTTGAAATCGAATTTTCAAACTACCATGCCATTTTCAATTCCTTTTATAATTAAAATAAAATATTTATATTCTAATGTCAATTCAAATAAATATATATGTTCTAATTCTATTCAAAATAAATTTCTCTTCGTTATCATTTAAAATAAATCATTTTAAATATTCAAAATTCATTAAAATTTCCAAAGTAAATTTTTTTAAATTGTTTTGGATTTTCTAGGTTGTTACAATTTATTATATATAACGTCAGCCAATTAGATTATTTCTTACCTTATAAAAAATTTTCTTGTCCCCTTATCTTTATCTCTTTGTTTAAAATTCAAATCTACCTAAGGGAATATTATATTTATCCAATTTATTTGTCCCTTAGATATGTATACATATATATATATATAATTAATTAATTAATCAAACCATATATATGTGTGTGTGTTTACCTTCTGGTTTCATTGAACTGTAATTTCTTCATATGAACACCGTTTTCAACATATTATGTATGAAAACATATCAGAATTTCACAACGAATCTAAATAAAAAGAATTCATAGCCAAATTCTTAATGTGGCAAAATCTCACTTTTTTTCCTGTTTATATTTTATTATTTAATTGCTCGTTTCCATTAATTATTAATATTTATATTTTTAGGTATATTTTACGGGTGTTACAAAATTTTTACCCTTATACTGTTTGTAAGTGTTGTAGTCTATACAATACCATAAACCCACCGTAGACTGGTGGCATCGGTCATAGGAGGCTCGATTAGAATAATATGACAAGGCACACGAGGCAATGCCCAAGGTAGAATTCTACCATTTGCACTCCCGAACCGGTAGTACCGCCCAGCTTGAAACACTCTCACATATTCAAAGGCGGTCACTGATCAATCACAAAGTAATAGAAATAGTATCGAAGGAGCATGTATGAAACACCCTACCTCCGTTAAGGTCGCTCACAAAGGAAATGCCTTAACTTCGATGGAGCATTTTAGGTAAAAGATGCAGACAAATTACAAGATAGACAAATAAAGCAGTGGAAAAATAAAGTCATTTTATAAACAATGTGGTTCAGTCAAGCTTTTACAATAGTTGTCTCAATCATACTTAAAAGTAAAACATGGAACTTCTGTCTTGATTTAAAAAACTTCCAAATATAAAAGTAGCACGAAAATTACAATGATATTCCCCCAGTAAAGCATGAACCAGCCATAGCAGTGGAAGAGAGAGTCCAAAGCAATACATCGACTACCTTCGAGCTTGGAAAGAAAACTGAGCTAAGTGGAAACATTTCCTCCCTGTGAACCTGGGGAGGGGGGAGGGGACAGAAGAAGAGAGGTGAAAACAAACTAGGTCAGACATAAGTCTGTTAAGCTCAGTGACTTTCAGCATGTAAAGAGGTAAAAGCAACATGACATGAATAAACTGAATATAAGAGAATACCATGGTAATAGGGATAACATGATAACATAAGATAAGCATAAGGTATGATAAGGCAAGATAAACTGAATGCGCTTCTACTCTGCTTCGCTACTACCCTATTATTCTGGTTTCTATATCTCTGCACCACCCAACTAGTGTCGTAACTAGTAATCTGTATAAAATGATAATATGATAACGTGATCCCAATCCCCGCAATTGTGGTAGCCTTCAGGTGTACATCTATTATGAGGATTCCACCTCAATCTGCCTAACTGCCATGAATGTGTTAGATGTACCCTTACTACCCTATCAATCGACTCCCTACTTGTATTAATTTCTCTTGTGTCTGTGTCAATCGGCCCTCTCTTGCGTGTAGATACCCTATGATGGTCCCACCATAAGGTGTATCAATCCTTAGGATAGCAACCCGACACGATTCAAGATGCACAGTGTTTAACTACTGGTACCCAATGCCTGTTTTTTCCGACTCCGTAGTACGTGCACGCCCGTAAACCCTCGAAACCTACACTGACATACCCCCTGCCATTGTTTTGACCGCTTAGAATCAGTCCAGTAATCGTGCCCCACCCTGCCTAGTTCCAGGGTACCATGAAACATCTATGTGGGTTACTGTTGAAATGGGTCTCCGTTACTAGCGTTTCCTATTGGTTAAGTTTGTGGACCAATAAATACAAATATTACCCACTTCCACGAGATGTACTTAACCCTCCCATCGATTCAAGCATGTTTATTTAACGGTTAAGTTTGTGGGCCTATATATACTAATGTTACCCACCTACACGAGAAGTACTTAACCCTCCCATCGATTCAAGAATGTTTATTTAACGGTTAAGTTTGTGGGCCTATATGTACTAATATTACCCACCTACACGATATGTACTTAACCCTCCCATCGATTCAAGCATGTTTATTTAACGGTTAAGTTTGTAGGCCGATATTTACTAATATTACCCACCAGCCCGATATGCACTTAACCCTCCCGCACCTTATGTCGTATTGGTTAAGTGTTGTCCATTCATGTTAACTTAACCCACCCATTCATCATGTCATGTTGGTTAAGTGTTCCTATTAACTTAACCCTCCTCACTCATCAGATTGGTTAAGTGTTTCCTATTGACATAACCCCGTTCGTTCATCAAGTTATATTGGTCAAGTGTTTCTTGTTAACTTAACCCCACGTGTTCATCATGTTGTATTGGTTAAGTGTCATCAATTAATTCAAGTTACTTAACCCACCTACTTGTCATGTTACTTTGGTTAAGTGTTGCCCTCTTGTTTTAACTTAACCTTACCACAAATCAAGTTATATTGGTTAAGTGCTGCCCTCTTGTTTTAACTTAACCTTACCACAAATCAAGTTATATTGGTTAAGTGTTTCTTATTACTTAACCCTGCCCATTCATCATGTTATACTGGTTAAGTGTTTCCTGTTAACTTAACCCTAGTCATTCTTGTTATATTGGTTAATTGCTCCTATGAACTTAACCTAGCCATTCATGTTATTCATTAGCATTAATTGATTTATTAATGCACCAACCTCTCGCATTAGATATGTGTTGTTGTGGTTACTGGATGTGCCGGGCGGTTCCGGGAAGTTTTACACCACAACTCAATCTAACCTCAGGTTTTTCTTAAGAATAATGCACTAACCTCTCACATTAGATAGGTGTTGTTGTGGTTACTGGATGTGCCGGGCGGTTCCGAGCAGTTTTACACCACAACTCAATCTAACCTCAAGTTAGGCACATTCGTCTTTTCACTAATTTACATATTTACAGTTTATATGTAAATTATTTACAATTGTTGTTAATTTCAGATTATGATATATTTTCCATAAATGTCCAAGTCTAGATTTATATGCTAATTATCCCAACCTGTCATATTTCAAATTCTCAAGTTATGCCCAACAAACTAATTGCAAGTTATGGCCCCCAAATTCAATTTCAAGTTACTACTCAAAATAGGCTACACTTAATCTTCCCAAGTTTGTAATAATAGACATGCCCCAAAATTACAATATTCATTATACTTTGCGTCCCAAATCAATAGTTAGGCCAAATCTAGATTTAATGTTCCAATTTACATTTTACGCCCAATCCAGATTCAATGCTCAAGTTACCCCCAAATTCGCAACAATAACAATTATGCCCAAAACTTGATTTATATGCCAATTTCATACTTTGTCGTTCATGCCAATTCTAGGTTCAATATGTCAAATTACATATTCCATAATTCATGTCAAACTACCCCAAATTGCATCTTAACAGTCATGCCATAATACATGTTCCAAATTATGGCAAATAAATGTCAATTTCATGTTATACCCAATTACCCCAAATCATAAGTTACAAAATTATGTTCCACCATTACCAAATAGACTATTTCCCCAATACCACCGCATTCAAATCGCACGTATAATAAGTTTCAGTCTAGATTCGAGGTTAATCTAGATTCATAAAATAAAGGGAAAGAAAGTGGAACACAAACGAGATTAGGCATAAAACAGGCATTAAAATGGTAGATCTGTCAAGTATAATATTATGGACCTAAGAGGATTACAGATCTGTTAGAGTTAAGATATAACAATGACAGATCTGAAACAAACTGATAGAAATAATCTCATAGACATATAGATATGATATAAATAACATCATGAACCTAAAAGGATTATATATCAGATGCCCAACAAAGATAGACATGATTGAATAATAACTTCCTAGGCATGTAAATCATTGATTCAGTAGAAAGATAGGAATTAATCTGAAAGATTTGTCTTATCATCAAGCATGGACTTAGATCCATTTCATTACATGCCAAAATCACTATTAGATGTTTAAAAATAACTTGAACTTACAAAAAGAGAATGATTCTTGTAATTCTGGAATCTGTTTTCTGAATCTGAATAGCTCTCCTTTGATGTAGACTAATTGTTCTTCTAATTTAGATTTGATTTGATTTGATTCGTAGCTTAAATCTTGCTTTCTAGTTTGAGAAGAAGTGGTGGCTTGGTTAGGATGAATATTGATAGCATGGTGGCTCCTTGGAAAGAATTTGTGTGGTTTAGGGTTTAGATTAGGTTGCTTATATAGAAGTTTGATTTAATAAGAGCCGTTAGATCAACCTAGGACCAATCAAAGCCATTCAAACATAAGAGAACCAACCAGAATTTGCCACGCAAGCCCTAATGACTTAGGAAATCGTCACACAAAGAAACACGTCGGGTTTCTGTTCTGGCTCGAGGGGGAGGTCGACCCCATGGTCGACCTATGTACCCAGGTCGACCCCCTGGTCGACTTGGTCTTTGGGCGGGAAATTTCCATCCCAGCTTGCTTTGGGGTTTTTGAATTTCGAAACATAAATTTTAATTTCGGGCTGGTTTTATTATTTAAATTCTTGAATCTTCTGAAGGTCTTAACTCCACGGATTTACACAAACTCAGACTCTATCTCAAGCAGAATTCTAAGACAAACGCAATGATGTAACCCGTTTCTCTTAATTCTTCTTCTAAAATTTGAGTATTCTTTAATTCATTCTTTAATGTTCACAGAAAATATGGGGTGTTATATTCTCCCCTCCTTAAAGGATTTCGTCCCCGAAATCTCTAAGTTAAGAAGAATACAAGTCCTAACATCCAACATCCATCTACTCAACCATTCAATCACAGGCGTCCATTGTCCTTAAAAAGATTTCTAATGCTTTCATGATCATATGCATAGTGTGTGTACATGTCCTTATCTAATGCAAAATCAGGCGGTCTATCGATTCAGTTGACCTCCTCAATGCGAATTATGCCAGTGCCATGAGTCCATCATGTATGCAATTATTCCTAATCGTATTTTATAACTTCTACATGAGTGCACAATCATTCATACAAATGCAACATCCATATGATAACACCTCAAGTTTTAGTTCATATATATAAAAATTCACTCATGCATATGCAATATGAAAGTGACTGAGCCGATCTAGTGCCTAATGTGTGTATATGCATCCTCGAGCATCCACTAGCAATCACTTGCAACCATCAATCATAACATGTTTCAAATACATGTTTACATCCATTGGCTTCTACCTAAGGATCGAAGATATGACCTAGAGGATATACCTAAAAAAAAGATAGGAACAAACATGCATAGACTTCCTAGAAAAAAGAGATCAAGGATATACCCTCAAGAAAAAAGGGTATGATGCGCGTGCCTTATCTTCAGTCTTCCACGTTGCGTCTTCTTGAGCTTCACTCCACTGTACCTTAACTAATTTAACTTCACAGTTGCGAAGCTTCTTGACCTCCATTTCCAAAACTCACTAGTAAAGATAGGATCTCGATCACTTACTATGCTAGAGGTTATCCAATGTAGTCGAACTATCTTTCCAGGATAAACAAGTGTGAGCCATGATACCAAGTTTATATACTAAGATGAATAGAGGTCTCTCCTCTACTTAGCTTATCCATCATGTCACAAATCGGAGGGTCTAAAGCTGAAGGTTGCCATGTGCTTTTTACCTCTCTTAAGGCCAGTCTTACTTAGGGCGCTTGCCACAACCATTTATTTCTCACGCAAACCATCATAGTCGAACTCGACATCACTCAAGTACAAGCCCCAAAGGCCTAAATCATTATCAGATAAGCACCCAAGGAATACCTCCTCCGAATTCGGACAATCTACGTGAGATGATACTAGCAAAACAACCAAACAATTGAGCACTTAACCGACTCTGGCTATCCTCGCTAATCTTGCTCCAAAACTATCGTCGATCGCATAACTGGCTTTGCATTGTCAACTAGATATATGCGGAAGTCTATCTCGAGTTTAAGGTGAAAAAATCCCTAACTTAATCAAAAACATCTACGTACTCATGGACTACTCTAACGAATCACAAATCGTTGATAGATGCGTCAAATGATTCTAGGTAGCTAAGCCAAACTGATTCCTTAGGAACGCACGAAATATCGAGGGTATTCCCGAGGCAAGTCAAAAGTATAACTAACCTCCTTTCACAATTACTAGCTACCCAACCCATGCCTAGAATTAACCCATAGCCCATGAAACCAAAAACATATGCATTACACCTAAACTCAATACTTAACATAGCTATTCTCAAATCCTTACAAACCAAAGATAAATGAGTCGAACCACCAACCGAATTTGAGACAATAATGGGATCTTCTAGTATACTAGCAATAAGGTGCAGAGACTCAACTACGGAAGCAGATATAAACAAATATGAAGCGCTAAAATCAAAAAGAGTACTAACATGATGATCAAAAAGAAAAACTAAACTTTACTATCTTTCTCCCAGGTACGCTGGCGGTGAAAGCATGCACTTGCCTTCCTGAAAATCCTGTCCTTTGTCCTTGTCCTCTGGAAAATCCTTGATAAGATGCCCTGCCTCACCATGCAGAAAACAACCACTTGTCTTTTACTTCCTATAATTAAATGACCCGCTATACTGCATAAAAGATACTTCCTCTTGTTGCGGGATCTATTATTTCCTCCTCCCTTCTTATATTCCAGTCCCTTGTTTGTGATTCTTCCCCTTTTGCCTCTTTCTCTTTACCTCTTATATGAACCATGTTGACAAGCCTTTCGAACATTACCTCCATCGCATAGGAAACCCTACAAAGCTTGGAAGAGAATTAGCCATAGGTGATACTACTACGACTATGGATGGAGGTTGGGCACTTCTTCGCCCTTTGACAGGTGTCGTAGTCTCATCGAGCCTACGGAACCTGTAACACCCCGTAATTCTATAACACTAAGATTCGCAAATCAAGGAAGAATTAAAAGTTAAAATCAAAATCAAAGGCAATGGGCTGCGCCATTGCGTTCGTCTCGGAAAAATACGCGAAATAGAGTCCGAGTTTTCGAAAATCGGAGTCCATATGACCAAGATATGACCCGTCAAAGTTTTCTGAAAATTCCAAGTTCAAAACAGTTTAAAAATAGAGTTAAATTCAAATTCAAACGCGCAGGGGAAGGGCGGGAAAATTCCCGCCCAGGTCAAGTTTACAGGGGTGTCGACTGCACAGTCGACACCCCCCCCCCATGTCGACTGCCCAGTCGACACGGGTGTCGACTTGCCCGCTTTTTCCAGCTTTCTGCACCTGGTTCGTTCTGCTGTATTTGGTCACGTTTTCTGACCAGGTTCGTCTGCCTAACACTATATAAACAGCCCTGGTCTTCTTCTCTATTCACAATTCTTTTCTACCTTTATGCTGCAAAGATTCTTGTTAGACATGGCTTCTCCTCCTCCTCTAATATATATAAATAAAATAATATATAAAATAAACCAAGACGAGGAAATGCTGCTAAAAGATTTTCAAGAAGAGGTTCAAGTCAAGCTAGGATTCAAAAGGAGGTCCAAACGACTTCAACGACTATTTTTCTACGAATCTTAGCAACGCCATCTTTCTATTCTAATCTAATCTCTGTAAGTCAGTTATTTTTAGATTTGAACGTTTTGTTTTTATTCGTGACATGAAAGTAAAGGGATAAAAGACTATGCCTAATCTTTCTTCTTGAATCAGTGATTGTACCTTTGGACCTAATTAAGAACTGTTGTGATTCGATGACCAATAAGACTATGACGGTGAAACTATGGACTTTGGAACCATATGCCTTGGAACTATGAACATAAGCCTTTGATTTTGGGACATAAAACATTGCCTATGACTATGAACATTTCCTATGACTATGAACGTTGCCTATGACTATGAACATCGCCTAAGACTGTGATTCATTGAACTGTGAAGATTATTGCCTATGACTATGAACATCGCCTATGATTGTGATTCATTGAACTGTGAGGATTATTGCCTATGACTATGGATATAAGATTATTATTTATGCCCATGACATAGTAGTTATAAAACCATGTTGTTTATTTTGGATCTAGGCCTGACTTTCTATTCAGTTTATTCTTGGTTATCTTTGGATTTAGACCTTGGGAATTTACCTATTAAGTTAGGTCTACCCATGTTCTTGAACCTATTCTGTCTATTCTTGGTTTTAGACCTTGGGAATTTACCTATTTAGTTAGGTCTACCCATGTTCTTGAACCGACGTCGTTATTCAACCCTTTTTATGCCAGTTATTATGTCTATCTTTTGCATAGCATCTTTGGTTCATTCCCTATTTGCTACGAATCTAGATTTATCTATAATCTAGATTGAAACACGATTATACGAATGGTGGGAATGCGATTTGGGGCAAAATATGAAATTTACTAAAACATAGTTATAAACTTGGAAATTGGCATAAATTGGGAACATGTATTATGGCATGTTCATAGAAATGCAAATGGGATAAATTTGACAGGAATTATAGGATTGTGTAATTTGAATCTAGTATTGACATGTAAATCTAGCATTTACATGAATTGTGAACTAGAGTAATAAGTCTAGTTTGACATGAATTGGAATGTTAAATCAGAATTGGGTTAGCGAATTTGGCTCGATAAGTATATTGGAATAAAACTGAAATTGGCCATAATTGGGGGTAATTGTCAGGATTAGCAAAATCATGGTTAGTGACACTTCATTTGGTATGGTTTACATACCAAAAAGCATAAACATGATATAGAGGGGAAAATGGGCCGTAAGAATAAATGTTGACAATTTACATTAAAAGAGTAATTGGGAAATAAGTAAATCAGGATTAATTTACTTATAGAATTTGTCCTAAATGAGGAAATGTTAATTTAGACAAATTAAAGGTTTGTTAACGACATCTCTTTTAATAATAAACCAGAAAGTTCTAGGGTGACAGAGAGGATAGTGTCTAGGCTTGAGTTTGGAAAATACAAGTTTCCTGCTCTCCCTGGCTATCCCTAACTGATCCGACGGACGGGATGGTTACTTTCAAAACCTGATTTGAAAATTAATCAAAACCCTTTGAACTAGAAAACACGAATAGGCCTAACCCGAGGTTAGACTGAGTTGCGATGTAAACCTGCCCGGAACCAACCGGCACATCCAGTAATCGCAACAATATCTATCTAATGTGAGTGGTCGTGGATTTAATTTATTTAGTTAAAGCTAGAACAAGAATGCTAGGGTTAAGTTAACTAAGACACTTAACCAACTCAACATTATAACAAGACTGGTAGGTGGGGTTAGGTTCATACAGTTAAGCTAGAATGGGAGGGTTAAGTCCATAGGAACACTTAACCAACTTAAGCACAGTTAAGCTAGAACGGAGGGCTAAGTCCATAGGGACACTTAACCAAACTCATGGTAACAAGACAAGATTTGTAGAGGTTAAGTAACTAAGAAAACACTTAGCCAAATTAACATGTTAACTAGTCTAGAAAGTGTGGTTAAGTAAAGTTAATACACTTAGCCAAATTAACATGTTAACTAGACCAGAGGTTGGGGTTTAGTAAAATCTAATACACTTAGCCAATTTATTATGTTAGCTGGGCTAGACCATAGGGGTTAAGTAAACTTGAACACTTAACCATCAGGTTGTGATAAAGGAATAGGGTAAAGTCTAAAACATGAAGGGATAATACTTAACCGTTAATAACAGGTTAGTTAAAACAGATGGGCAAGGTTAAGTTAAAAAGGAACACTGAACCAATACAGGGAGAACGGGTAAGGTTAAGTAATAAGAAATACTTAACCAATATAACTTGGTTTGTGGTGGGGTTAAGTCAACATGAATTACCGATAACACTTAACCAGTATAACAGGATGAATGAAGAGGGTTAAGTTGGCTTGAATTGAATAATGACACTTAACCAATCCAAATTGATGGAAAAGGGAACTAAGTAGTAAACCTTAGAAAACAACGATTCTGGAAACTAAGTGGTAAATCTTAGTTAGTAAAACTAAGTAGTAATTCTTAGTATAACACGGGAAGGAGCGAATGTCCGTCTGAACAGAGAGAAGGCTCCAACGAATTGGGTTACGAAGCCCGAGGCTTTGAGGGGACGTGAGGGTACTCTTGGTATCCCTCTGTGAGGCTGCAGATGATCCGCTTGGGCCCACAGAGGTTAAGGTCTGCGTAGAAGAATCAGGGGTATGCCTTGGTTGCAATACATGGCAACCTAAAGACTAGGATGGACCGGCGTGATTCGGCGAGCAAACGGTAGCCCTGTGATAGCAACTTGTCGTCTACCATTCATCTTGAGTCAATTGAGATACGTGAAGCGGAAAGGCGGAGAACTCCAAAAGACCATATACTTGCTATCTAGTTATGGTTGCGGATGGCCATAGGATAGTGGGGCACCGGGGGCCGGCGTATAGTTCTCATTTTACAAGGTGTGCCTTTCATTAGTTGAGGGAGGGGTCAAGTGGGACCATAGCCACTGGAATAAAAACAGACCTTAGCATCTGCATCGGCAGATATCTGAAAGCTCCCGACCGAGTTCTGTATTCCTTGATTTTCCCTGTCACAGGACACGGACCGCACATTACAGGACATGTGCATCTAGACAAGCGATAACGATTCGCGATACATGGGTGGGGAAGTATAGGAACATATACCACTCTAGGTAGTATGTCCTAGACTTGGGGGCATCGTTCGACAGGTAGCATAATCCCTAGTTGTACTAGGTGTCATAAACCCTGAACTCGAGAAGCGTTCAGCAGATAGCGTAAACTCTAGTTAAATCTAGAAAGCACTTGATAGAAAACCCTAGATTTGATCTGGGTAATAAATAATGAATGTATGCCGGAAGACAATGGAAAATACAGGGATTGGGATCACGTTATCGTTACTAGTTGGGACACTAGAGAGGTGGTGCAGAGATATAGAAATCAGTATAACAAGGAAATAGCGAAGCGGCGAAGTATTAGAGCGAAGCGGCGAAAGTATTAGAGCGTATCAAGTTTATCTTATCTTAGCATATCTTGTGATTACCTCGTCCAACCTTGTTGACCCTATCATCACGGTGTAATCTTGTATTCAGTTAATTCATGTCGTTTTGTTTTCCATGTTCACATGCTAGAAGTTACTGAACTTACTCAGGCTTTATGTCTGATTCTGTTTTTCTTTCGTCTTCTTTTCTTCCGTTCCCCCCCCCCCCCAGGTAGTAGAGGAGGGAGTAGTATAGCTCAGGTTAAGTTGGACTGTCACTCTTTCCCAGCTTGAAGATTTGTCGAAGTTTGCTTGGATTCTCTTATTAGATGCTATGGCTGGCTCTTGCTAAAATTGGGGAATATAAATGTTGTTTTACGCTTCTTTATTTTGTAAGACAGATGATACTCTGATATTGTAAAGAAATCTTTGTACAAACTATTTTATCAATAAAGCAAAGTTTTATTTTCCGCTGTTTAATTTCTGTCTGTCTTGTAATTTATCTGCATCTTTTACCCTAAATGCTCCACAGAACTTAGTGCATTCCCTTTGTGAGTGACACTAACGGATGTGGGGTGTTACACGTGGTATCAGAGCTGAAGGTTACCAGATCAGATAAAGGATTTGAAAAAAATTATTTTCAAAACGGTTTTTAAAAGAAGCATTTTCAAGGAAAAAGATTTGTTTAAAAGCATATTCCCCAAAATCCATACGCACTATCTTCTCTTCCTCTGTTTAAATTCTTGTCTCCTTCTTTCTTGAGTCTCTGGGCCTTCTGGCTTTCTGGGAGGTAACCTCATCGAAGGGCAAAGTAGTGCCCGGCTTCTATCCATAGCCGTAGTTGTTTCATCTACGAGCAGTTTTCTTTCGAAGCTTATAGGGTTTTCCGGACGATGGAGGCAGTTTTCGAGAGATTTGTCAACATGACTACACACGGAAGGGGATGAGGAGTTTGGCTATGGAGCACAACCCTAGGATGAGGAATTCATGGATGCAGATTAAGCTCACAAAGGAGGAAGGAATTATAAAACCTAAGACAAGAGGAAGTATCTTTACTAGGGTATGATAGGGCATAGAATTAAGGACAAGGGCAAGAACGAGGAACAAGATTTTCAGTAGGGCAAGTACATACTTTCACCACCAAGCACACCTAGGAGAAAGGAAGTAAAGTTCTGTTGGAAGAGTTTAGTTTTCTGTCCGTACTCTTTCGGTTTTAGCGCTTCGCAATTGTTCATACCCACTTCCATAGCTGAGTCTCTACACCATAACACTTGTATAGTAAAAGGATCCCACTAGAGTCTCAAATCCAATTGGTGGTCCGACCAATTTATTTTTGGTTAGTAGGGATTTGAGGATAGCTATCGAGTTTGCTTATATCATCTCACGTAGGTCGTCTAAATTCGAAGGAGATATTCCTTGAATGCTTGTCTGATATTGGTTTAGGCCTTTGGGGCTTGTACTTGAGGAATGTCGAGTTCGACTAGGGTGGTTTGCGTGAGAAATTAATAGTTGTGGCAGGCACTCTAGAAAGTGTGACCTTTTAACCCTCATAGTTATGGCGTGGTGGATAAGCTAAGAGGAGAGACCACAAACCATCTTGGTATGTACACATGGTATCATAATTAACATCTGTTTATTGTGGAAAAGGAGATCAGAAACTTCACAATCGTGAAGTTAAATTAGTTAAGACACAGTAGAGTAAAGCTCAAGAAGGCTAGATACTAGCGTCATACCCTTTTTTTTCTTAAGGGTGCATCCTTGATTTCTTTGTTTAGGAGCTTTACGCATAATTGTTTCTCTCTTTCCAAAGTATATCCTCTAGGACGTGTCATCGATCCTTAGGTAGAAGCCAATGGATGTATACATGTATTTGAAACATGTTATGGTTGAATGGTTGCAAGTGGTTGCAAATGGTTGCTCGTGAATGCATATGCATACGCATTAGGCACTAGATCAAGTTCGGACGCTTTCATATTGCATTTACAGATATGTATTTGATTGTAAGTTGAACTTGATATGTTATCTTATGGATGTTGCATATGGATGAATGGCTGTGCACGCATGTAGTATTTACATCACTAGGGATGCTTGCATACATGATTGGACGCATGGCACTGACATGATTTGCATTAAGGAGGTCAACTGAATCAGTAGACCGCCTGATTTTGCATTAGATAAAGACATATACACACACTATGCATATGAACATGAAGGCATTAGAAATCTTTTAAGGACAATGGATGCCTGTGATTGAATGGTTGAGTATATGGGTGATTGGATGGTAGGACACATTCTTCCTAACTTGGAGATTTCGGGGACGAAATCCTTTTAAGTGGGGGAGAATGTAACACCCCGTAATTCTGTAACACTAAGATTCGCAAATCAAGGAAGAATTAAAAGTTAAAATCAAAATCAAGGGAAACGGGCTGCGCCATTGCGTTCGTCTCGGAAAAATACGCGAAATAGAGTCCGAGTTTTCGAAAATCGGAGTCCGTATGACCAAGATATGGCCCGTCAAAGTTTTCAGAAAATTCCAAGTTCAAAACAGTTTAAAAATAGAGTTAAATTCGAATTCAAACGCGCAGGGGGCAGGGCGGGAATATTCCCGCCCAGGTCAAGTTGACAGGGGTGTCGACTGCACAGTCGACACCCCCCCCATGTCGACTGCCCAGTCGACACGGGTGTCGACTTGCCCGCTTTTTCCAGCTTTCTGCACCTGGTTCGTTCTGCTGTATTTGGTCACATTTTCTAACCAGGTTCGTCCGCCTAACACTATATAAACAGCCCTGGTCTTCTTCTCTATTCACAATTCTTTTCTACCTTTATGCTGCAAAGATTCTTGTTATACATGGCTTCTCCTCCTCCTCTAATATATATAAATAAAATAATATATAAAATAAACCAAGACGAGGAAATGCTGCTAAAAGATTTTCAAGAAGAGGTTCAAGTCAAGCTAGGATTCAAAAGGAGGTCCAAAAGACTTCAACGACTGTTTTTCTACGAATCTTAGCAACGCCATCTTTCTGTTCTAATCTAATCTCTGTAAGTCAGTTATTTTTAGATTTGAACGTTTTGTTTTTATTCGTGACATGAAATTAAAGGGATAAAAGACTATGCCTAATCTTTCTTCTTGAATTAGTGCTTGTACCTTTGGACCTAATTAAGAACTGTTGTGATTCGATGACCAATGTAAAGACCCGCAACTTCCACGTAAAGGAAAGCGTCGGATAGTTCGAGAACAAACCACAACAGAACACATATAAAAGAACATTTCATTGTATATTACAACAATGCATCAGATTACAAGAATATACAGAGTTTGAATAAATATTACACAGAAATATCAGAGATTTAATTACATTTAAATACATAGCAGCGGAAAATAATACAATACACAACTAGAAGAGATATACGGATACAAAGCTTTCCGGATATCATTCCAGCTGTAAACCAGGATCCTATGAATATAAATCTGCAAAACCAAAACTACTAGCTGCCCGTGTCAAAATAAGGGCACCCAGAGTTTAGGTTAAAACAATAAACTCCAGGTCAGTCATGTGACTGGTGTGAGAACTAAAACAGTTAATCTTTATTTCAAAGTTAGGTAAATCAAGGGACCACGCCGTATAACACGGAACGGGTTTCCTCCCAAGAATACCAGTGCATAAAACAAACAGCGCAATGCTAAATAAAGAAAAATGAAGCTGTTATAAGACCCAGGTCCTATCACACAATGCAACGCAAGCCGGGGGATAGGGTTTTCCCTTATAACAGCCAAAGAATGCTTGATACGTTTAAAACAAATCATTTGATACTATTATAAGTGCATAGTGTATGAAACAACTTCAAATCATAAGTATCAATCATAGGCGGCATAAGCGCCCCATCCCACTATGTCGCCATATATAGGATTACAATTAAAACCGCAAATGTCACGTATTTGGAAATTGGATTTCCATCTATGAACCGAGGCAAAAGATAGTCCTCAACCGATTCGAGACAATCTAGCCCATGTCTCAGGTCCCAGACTCAGGTGGGCCTTGGATCGTCAGGGCCGGTCCACACGGAGTGGATTATTATGCCTGAACAATACGTCTCTCCGCCCTTTGGGGCGTAAACGAGCCAACTAAATGACTCCATCGGTTCGAGAACGACCGATCAATCCGAGGCGCCTCGCAACAGCAACAACCACATAAGTCAAACTCGTCAGGGCGTGTAAAACCACTGACGCCACTTCTAACTAGAAAGAAACGCAAGTCCTCCCTGATGTCCTCTCCCGTTTTTGGTTCATACCGGGTGTGAAACACGCGAGGTAAACGTTACACAAAGCTTCGCCACAAAGGCCGTGCTTTGATCATCACCACAAGGCTTTGCTTTTCAACAGAAGCCTTGATCATTTGCATCTTAGCATGCCACACAGGCAAACCATCCTATGCAACCGATATCAGTCACACAGAATGAAATCCGATGTCAGACACACAGTCCATTTACAAGTCCGTTCTGGGTCTGAACGAAACCGGAGGCACCTAGTACCTTGCATATCCATCGATCTCCAAGTACGTCTGGACGATCACCAACTGTTTCCATCTTCTTGGGTGTACAGCCCAATCAAGATCATCAGTTATCACCCAAACGACGTGAAGACCTCCGGTCTTCGACCATCGTCTTCATCTTCGACTTATCGTCGTATCAGTTACTCAGAATGGGATAAACCCGGTCTTTCCGAATAACTCGCGTATATTTTAAATAAGTGTTACACAAACACAACATACGCCTCATTCCAATTCATTAGTCACTAACCGTAAATTAATCAAGAGAATAATTCCCCAAATATTAACCCCGAAGGCCGAAACCAACATCAGATCAATATCCAGAAAACCATTCTGCTTGGCTAACCGCCAGTTAGTTTCTAAATTTCACATTCAAATCTAATTAAAGATTTAACTATCGCCTGGAGCAAAACTGGTGATACTCCATTCTCGATCTTTTCAATCTAATTAAAGATTCATTAAAACTCCACTTAGTTTTAATCTGTGACTGGGTTAAAGAATCAGTGTCATTTAAAACACGGTTCACGATAAACCCAAAGTCACATCCCATTAATTATCGGGTTAAAGAACAAGTGTTATTTAAAACACTGTTCACGATAAACCCAAAAATCAATATCCATTCAATTCCAATTAAATATTATTTAATTGGTACACTTCATTAAATCTAAATAAAAAGATTTAATCTTTTCTCAACTGGGTTCAAGAACAGTGTTAGTGAAGACACCATTCACGACAAACCCAAATCACATTCGATATTCAATACAAGGCTCTGAATAGAAAATATATCGGCTTATATTCAATATCGAATTCTACGACTAACAAATGTCGTATTGGAAATAACGATACAAATATATATCTTTCAAATTTCCATAACAACACCTGAAATATCACGAATTCCAACATCGAAATATTCCGAAGACAATTTCGATTCAAATCCACTCCAATGCAATCATTGGAAATTTTGGTTATTTTCAAAACCATTTCAAATTCAATTTATTTATTTAAAAATAAATAGAATTATAATTCTAGTTCAAACTAGTTCATTTCGATAAAAATCTATTTTTATCTTTTCAAATATGGAGTTTTTCATCCCAAATCTTCACAAATCATTTCTTATGATTTTACACAAATTATTACTATTTTTAATAATTTTATCAAGGCCCGTACAGCCGATTTCCAACAACGGTCATCGAACTGCACTTACAGCGACCTTTTTCGAATTTGATTTGGACATAATTCCAAATCCAACCGTTAGATTTCAAATTTCTAACATTCGCTAGAAAGCTCTTTTCGATACGAACCCAACGGTTCCGGTTTTAGGAGAATCCGACGGTTGGATCTCCCGTAATGTCCGTTTGAAATAAATGGTCGAAATTCACGAACTGCCGCGGCGCGGCGCGTCCTATTCAGGCCATTATATTATATATAATATATATATAATATATTTCGTCGATTACTATTCAAAACGAATTATATAAATAGTTTTAAAATCGTTTCAAAACCTATTTCAACTTCCATTTCAATTCAAAGCAAAATTGAATTCTTCTTTATAAATTCGTTTCAAAATTCATTTCTATTCAATTCGAATTTCAATTCAATTTGAATTCATTTCAATTCGCTTTCAATTCCATTTAAATTCGTTTTCAATTCAATTCATTTCGAAATCGTTTTCAATTCAATTCATTTCGAAATCGTTTTCAATTCAATTCATTTCGAAATCGTTTTCAATTCAATTCATTTCGAAATCGTTTTCAATTCATTTTGAATTCGTTTTCAATTCATTTCATTTCGAAATCGTTTTCAATTCAATTCATTTCGAAATCGTTTTCAATTCAATTCATTTCGAAATCGTTTTCAATTCAATTTATTTCGAAATCGTTTTCAATTCATTTCGAAATGAATAAAATCGATATAAATATCGTTCACGTCAAAATGGCGTCAAACTAATCAACACGGCTTCATAAATCTCTATTTTCAAATATTCTATTTCAAATATTTCTTTTTCAAAATAGTTGTTATTATCAAAATATTTCGTTCAACACATGACCAATCTCAAAGGATGAGTACTGTCAACACACGAACTTTTATTTTATATTATTCCTTGCTTTTCAAATTGGAATGAGGCCCAATCACTTACCATATAAAGTTAATTATATGGATTTCCATACAACACATGTATATAATAGCATTGAAAAATAATCAACCATCTACCAAAGTGCACTACACTGTATAAGCATCAAATATAGATATTCAACGCTTATAACAGCCTGTCAATCAATCGATCGACATATTTAATCAATCAGGATGAGTGAACTTCAAATTTCATCCCAACACCCGTGTGGGGTTTCAAACAATCAAACACATATTTTATTTGTGCAGTTGGGCGATGTATAAAATTTATCGACCCAATCAATGTCCTTCAAATAAGTGTACATAAACAAACCGTCTGGTTTGTAAATGAATATTTATTTTATTCACTTTCACTATATTCATATTCACGTTAAAAATTATATTTTTAACGATAAAACATTTTATTCTATCATATGAATTTCTATTATTCATTTACACAATAAAATGATATTTTTATTTTCTAACATATTTTTAGAAAATTTCGGCGGCATAACGGCACGATACTAGAAACGGGACGAGGCCTAGCCTTATCTCCGGTCTAGTGAAGGCCCACGCCATTCACACATCAATCAAATCAATTCGTTATGTAAACCACAAAATTTGGAGTAAGAGTCTAACCTAGCCTTACTCCTTCGCCTTATAACGGCGCACGTCTAATCCTAACCAATTTATCGATTCGATTTTTCACACCACAAACCACATTCAAACCAATATCTCAATCAATTACCAAACAGCCAAACAAACAAGTCCATGGTCTGTGGACGATTGTGTCGGGTGCTACTAAGCACCGTCTGCATCCTAGCATATATATATATAACTAGAAAAGAAAACGAAAGGTGAGAAATTCTCACTTATAGCTATCCTAGCTCCACGGCTCTTCATTTGCAGAAGTCTTCGTCGTTTCGCCTTTTTGTCACCTTCGTTGCTGCTTTCACTACATACGTAAAAATCACATTTTTACTTCGCTATTCAATATATAAAAATCGAATTTTTAGTTCGCTATTCAATATATAAAAATCGAATTTTTAGTTCGCTATTCAATATATAAAAATCGAATTTTTATTTCAAAGTTCAATATATAAAAATCGAATTTTTATTTCAAAGTTCAATATATAAAAATCGAATTTTTATTTCAAAGTTCAATATATAAAAATCGAATTTTTATTTCAAAGTTCAATATATAAAAATCGAATTTTTTCTAAACGATATTTATAATAAAAAAAAACGCATCTTTATGAGGCTAAAAATCTCCCTTTTTAGCTAGTTAGAAATCTCATCTTTTATTCGATAAAAAAACAAATTTTCCATGAACTAAATACCAAAACTTTCTTCAATGTTTTATACAAATTTAAAATTGAATCTGAACATTGTAATTATACTTAAAACTGAATTTAAAATAAACTAAATAAATAATAAAACTTACTGGCAGTTTTTGAAAAGGGGCGAAGGAGGCTGAGGGGGTGGAGCGGCTCGCTGGTCGGAGGAGAAGAGGGAGGAAGGGGAGAAAGGAAGGCGGAGGAGGGGGTGCGGGGCGGCTCGCGGCGCTGCTGGGGGGGGGGGGGGTGGGATTTCTCGTGCGTCGATCGAACTTGGGGGGGGGGGGTGCTTCTTCCGCGTCGGCTCTGGCGGGGGGGGGGGGGGGTGCTGCTGCGTGCGGCGGCGCGCCGGGGGGGGGGGGGGGGGGAAGAAAGGAGGTGGCGGCTGCTACGAGGGGGGGGGGGGAGGCGACGGGGTTTCGGGGTTTGTTTTTTTTTTTTTCGCGATTGAAATACTGATTTGGGGGGGGGGCCAGAAGAATTAAAAGGGAGGAGAAAGTTTTTTTTTTTTTTATTATTTAATTATTTTATTTTCAAAGAAGTTGACTTTTACATACGACCTCTAAACGAGGCCCACCGCCTGTCGTCCATAGCGTTTTACCCCCATTCCGAACACAATGGGATATGTATCGTCAGCTGATTCGGCTGTTACAATCAGTTTCCGTTAAATTTACATTTAAATCATTATATTGAATTTTAAACGTACATTTCAAATTACCGGGGTCACATACTAACTAGAAAAATTCTAGAAAAATATTTTCTAGCTTTGTATTGACGATACGGTCCTATCAAAACTAGTTTCGTCGAATTCTGAGACCGTTGGAAAAATGGCCAATTTCCAGTCGATTAAAATCAACTAAAACTGGTCAAACGCGTTTTCCTTTGCCACACTCACATATTGATTCGAAAAATTATGAAATTTGGAATCTAGCAATAACTCGACACTGCGGATCCAACAAAACTGGTTTCGTCGAAATCCGAGGTCATTTGCAAAATGTCCATTTTTAAGGGCCTGAATTCCATAGCGACTATTCAGAATTTTCAACTGGACATATCTTTTGATTCCCGCAATGAAATCTTGATTTGTCGGATTCGTTGGAAAGATATTCACTATTAGATTCCATTCTTTTTGGTTTCACTAAAATCCGGATTGTTTTGCACCCGGTACATTCAATTGAAGTTTGAAATCGAATTATCGAACTACCGCGCCATTTTCAATTCCTTTTATAATTATATATAAATATTTATATTCTAACGACGACGCGTATAATATATACGTTCGATTTATATTCAAAATAAATTTCTCGTCGATTTTATTTAAAATAATTCATTTTAAATATTCAAAATTCGCCAAAATTGCCAAAATAAAAATTTTAAACTGGCCCAGATTTTCGGGTTATTACAATCTCCCCCACTTAAAACTTTTCGTCCCCGAAAAGGAACAAAGTCGAAAGTGGTTTGATTATTCAGCTCTATATTCGATCTGGCTTCCATTCTCTAACTTTTTAGTTTCTGAGAATTTTCAAAATTTCAAAAATTTGGCTAACACCCTAAATTTTCGAAAAATTTCGCCATAACCTCCCCTGCAATGGGAGCATCGGGGAATTTCAAATAGCTTCCCCGGTCCTTCAGATCTCAAAAAGAAAAAGAAAAAGCCAAGCGGCTAGCCAATACGCTCACAAAATCATCATCACCCAAACAAAACAGGAAATTATGTAATAAACATGTACCTATTTGTCGGGCAAACAAATTTTATTCTCTGGCTCTAGCCTCCTTGCTATGACCTGTTCAATGATATACATGTATATGCAAGCAAATGCAACCAATTTTCAATATAACTCAATATTTGATGCTATTAGGCATAATGGTTCAAAATTAGCAAACAAATAAACAAACAACACAAACATCAATCAATTAGTGAATTTAACGTTTCAAATTCATAATTTTGATACATATACAAAAATCATGTTTTTGATGCCAATTCACAACAAAGTGTTCTAGCTATATAAGATTTGGTTCTCACACCAGTCTAATGGAAATATATAGATATCACACCTTCGAAACACGAATATAAATACTGATGATGTGGCCACATCATCAGAATTATCCCCGGGTGTCTAGAATGTGACTCTATATATATCCAGTATATTAAAATTTCGAATACACGCGGATCAGACGTATACGCCAAATCTATATATACTGGATTGTCCACATCAATATAAATGGATAATCAAATACGAATAATTGATTTAAATTTTCAAAACAAAAGTTTGTTTTCATTAGAAAAATATACTCTTCACACCCGTTCTAGGATACTACTGATCCTATCTCTAACGAGCCATTCTCATTGGATATTACTAATCCAATATCTGATGAATTCTTTCGTATGGTTCTAATGTGTCTTGTTCTCTAGCTTTGTAAACCAAAGCTCTGATACCAAATGTGACGGCAAGGAATTTCGCTCGGTCCGAACCAGTTGCTAAACCGACCCAGACCGTTCGAAACGCCCTATCGTTTGAGAACACGACAAAGCAGAACGCATACAGAAGAACATTTCACTAAATATTACAACAGTGCATCAGATTACAAGAATATACAGAGTTTGAATAAATATTACACAGAAATATCAGAGATTTAATTACATTTAAATACATAGCAGCGGAAAATAATACAATACACAACTAGAAGAGATATACGGATACAAAGCTTTCCGGATATCATTCCAGCTGTAAACCAGGATCCTGTGAATATAAATCTGCAAAACCAAAACTACTAGCTGCCCGTGTCAAAATAAGGGCACCCAGAGTTTAGGTTAAAACAATAAACTCCAGGTCAGTCATGTGACTGGTGTGAGAACTAAAACAGTTAATCTTTATTTCAAAGTTAGGTAAATCAAGGGACCACGCCGTATAACACGGAACGGGTTTCCTCCCAAGAATACCAGTGCATAAAACAAACAGCGCAATGCTAAATAAAGAAAAATGAAGCTGTTATAAGACCCAGGTCCTATCACACAATGCAAAGCAAGCCGGGGGATAGGGTTTTCCCTTATAACAGCCAAAGAATGCTTGATACGTTTAAAACAAATCATTTGATACTATTATAAGTGCATAGTGTATGAAACAACTTCAAATCATAAGTATCAATCATAGGCGGCATAAGCGCCCCATCCCACTATGTCGCCATATATAGGATTACAATTAAAACCGCAAATGTCACGTATTTGGAAATTGGATTTCCATCTATGAACCGAGGCAAAAGATAGTCCTCAACCGATTCGAGACAATCTAGCCCATGTCTCAGGTCCCAGACTCAGGTGGGCCTTGGATCGTCAGGGCCGGTCCACACGGAGTGGATTATTATGCCTGAACAATACGTCTCTCCGCCCTTTGGGGCGTAAACGAGCCAACTAAATGACTCCATCGGTTCAAGAACGACCGATCATTCCGAGGCGCCTCGCAACAGCAACAACCACATAAGTCAAACTCGTCAGGGCGTGTAAAACCACTGACGCCACTTCTAACTAGAAAGAAACGCAAGTCCTCCCTGATGTCCTCTCCCGTTTTTGGTTCATACCGGGTGTGAAACACGCGAGGTAAACGTTACACAAAGCTTCGCCACAAAGGCCGTGCTTTGATCATCACCACAAGGCTTTGCTTTTCAACAGAAGCCTTGATCATTTGCATCTTAGCATGCCACACAGGCAAACCATCCTATGCAACCGATATCAGTCACACAGAATGAAATCCGATGTCAGACACACAGTCCATTTACAAGTCCGTTCTGGGTCTGAACGAAACCGGAGGCACCTAGTACCTCGCATATCCATCGATCTCCAAGTACGTCTGGACGATCACCAACTGTTTCCATCTTCTTGGGTGTACAGCCCAATCAAGATCATCAGTTATCACCCAAACGACGTGAAGACCTCCGGTCTTCGACCATCGTCTTCATCTTCGACTTATCGTCGTATCAGTTACTCAGAATGGGATAAACCCGGTCTTTCCGAATAACTCGCGTATATTTTAAATAAGTGTTACACAAACACAACATACGCCTCATTCCAATTCATTAGTCACTAACCGTAAATTAATCAAGAGAATAATTCCCCAAATATTAACCCCGAAGGCCGAAACCAACATCAGATCAATATCCAGAAAACCATTCTGCTTGGCTAACCGCCAGTTAGTTTCTAAATTTCACATTCAAATCTAATTAAAGATTTAACTATCGCCTGGAGCAAAACTGGTGATACTCCATTCTCGATCTTTTCAATCTAATTAAAGATTCATTAAAACTCCACTTAGTTTTAATCTGTGACTGGGTTAAAGAATCAGTGTCATTTAAAACACGGTTCACGATAAACCCAAAGTCACATCCCATTAATTATCGGGTTAAAGAACAAGTGTTATTTAAAACACTGTTCACGATAAACCCAAAAATCAATATCCATTCAATTCCAATTAAATATTATTTAATTGGTACACTTCATTAAATCTAAATAAAAAGATTTAATCTTTTCTCAACTGGGTTCAAGAACAGTGTTAGTGAAGACACCATTCACGACAAACCCAAATCACATTCGATATTCAATACAAGGCTCTGAATAGAAAATATATCGGCTTATATTCAATATCGAATTCTACGACTAACAAATGTCGTATTGGAAATAACGATACAAATATATATCTTTCAAATTTCCATAACAACACCTGAAATATCACGAATTCCAACATCGAAATATTCCGAAGACAATTTCGATTCAAATCCACTCCAATGCAATCATTGGAAATTTTGGTTATTTTCAAAACCATTTCAAATTCAATTTATTTATTTAAAAATAAATAGAATTATAATTCTAGTTCAAACTAGTTCATTTCGATAAAAATCTATTTTTATCTTTTCAAATATGGAGTTTTTCATCCCAAATCTTCACAAATCATTTCTTATGATTTTACACAAATTATTACTATTTTTAATAATTTTATCAAGGCCCGTACAGCCGATTTCCAACAACGGTCATCGAACTGCACTTACAGCGACCTTTTTCGAATTTGATTTGGACATAATTCCAAATCCAACCGTTAGATTTCAAATTTCTAACATTCGCTAGAAAGCTCTTTTCGATACGAACCCAACGGTTCCGGTTTTAGGAGAATCCGATGGTTGGATCTCCCGTAATGTCCGTTTGAAATAAATGGTCGAAATTCACGAACTACCGCGGCGCGGCGCGTCCTATTCAGGCCATTATATTATATATAATATATATATAATATATTTCGTCGATTACTATTCAAAACGAATTATATAAATAGTTTTAAAATCGTTTCAAAACCTATTTCAACTTCCATTTCAATTCAAAGCAAAATTGAATTCTTCTTTATAAATTCGTTTCAAAATTCATTTCTATTCAATTCGAATTTCAATTCAATTTGAATTCATTTCAATTCGCTTTCAATTCCATTTAAATTCGTTTTCAATTCAATTCATTTCGAAATCGTTTTCAATTCAATTCATTTCGAAATCGTTTTCAATTCAATTCATTTCGAAATCGTTTTCAATTCAATTCATTTCGAAATCGTTTTCAATTCATTTTGAATTCGTTTTCAATTCATTTCATTTCGAAATCGTTTTCAATTCAATTCATTTCGAAATCGTTTTCAATTCAATTCATTTCGAAATCGTTTTCAATTCAATTTATTTCGAAATCGTTTTCAATTCAATTTATTTCGAAATCGTTTTCAATTCATTTCGAAATGAATAAAATCGATATAAATATCGTTCACGTCAAAATGGCGTCAAACTAATCAACACGGCTTCATAAATCTCTATTTTCAAATATTCTATTTCAAATATTTCTTTTTCAAAATAGTTGTTATTATCAAAATATTTCGTTCAACACATGACCAATCTCAAAGGATGAGTACTGTCAACACACGAACTTTTATTTTATATTATTCCTTGCTTTTCAAATTGGAATGAGGCCCAATCACTTACCATATAAAGTTAATTATATGGATTTCCATACAACACATGTATATAATAGCATTGAAAAATAATCAACCATCTACCAAAGTGCACTACACTGTATAAGCATCAAATATAGATATTCAACGCTTATAACAGCCTGTCAATCAATCGATCGACATATTTAATCAATCAGGATGAGTGAACTTCAAATTTCATCCCAACACCCGTGTGGGGTTTCAAACAATCAAACACATATTTTATTTGTGCAGTTGGGCGATGTATAAAATTTATCGACCCAATCAATGTCCTTCAAATAAGTGTACATAAACAAACCGTCTGGTTTGTAAATGAATATTTATTTTATTCACTTTCACTATATTCATATTCACGTTAAAAATTATATTTTTAACGATAAAACATTTTATTCTATCATATGAATTTCTATTATTCATTTACACAATAAAATGATATTTTTATTTTCTAACATATTTTTAGAAAATTTCGGCGGCATAACGGCACGATACTAGAAACGGGACGAGGCCTAGCCTTATCTCCGGTCTAGTGAAGGCCCACGCCATTCACACATCAATCAAATCAATTCGTTATGTAAACCACAAAATTTGGAGTAAGAGTCTAACCTAGCCTTACTCCTTCGCCTTATAACGGCGCACGTCTAATCCTAACCAATTTATCGATTCGATTTTTCACACCACAAACCACATTCAAACCAATATCTCAATCAATTACCAAACAGCCAAACAAACAAGTCCATGGTCTGTGGACGATTGTGTCGGGTGCTACTAAGCACCGTCTGCATCCTAGCATATATATATATAACTAGAAAAGAAAACGAAAGGTGAGAAATTCTCACTTATAGCTATCCTAGCTCCACGGCTCTTCATTTGCAGAAGTCTTCGTCGTTTCGCCTTTTTGTCACCTTCGTTGCTGCTTTCACTACATACGTAAAAATCACATTTTTACTTCGCTATTCAATATATAAAAATCGAATTTTTAGTTCGCTATTCAATATATAAAAATCGAATTTTTAGTTCGCTATTCAATATATAAAAATCGAATTTTTATTTCAAAGTTCAATATATAAAAATCGAATTTTTATTTCAAAGTTCAATATATAAAAATCGAATTTTTATTTCAAAGTTCAATATATAAAAATCGAATTTTTATTTCAAAGTTCAATATATAAAAACCGAATTTTTATTTCAAAGTTCAATATATAAAAATCGAATTTTTTCTAAACGATATTTATAATAAAAAAAAACGCATCTTTATGAGGCTAAAAATCTCCCTTTTTAGCTAGTTAGAAATCTCATCTTTTATTCGATAAAAAAACAAATTTTCCATGAACTAAATACCAAAACTTTCTTCAATGTTTTATACAAATTTAAAATTGAATCTGAACATTGTAATTATACTTAAAACTGAATTTAAAATAAACTAAATAAATAATAAAACTTACTGGCAGTTTTTGAAAAGGGGCGAAGGAGGCTGAGGGGGTGGAGCGGCTCGCTGGTCGGAGGAGAAGAGGGAGGAAGGGGAGAAAGGAAGGCGGAGGAGGGGGTGCGGGGCGGCTCGCGGCGCTGCTGGGGGGGGGGGGGGGTGGGATTTCTCGTGCGTCGATCGAACTTGGGGGGGGGGTGGGATTTCTCGTGCGTCGATCGAACTTGGGGGGGGGGGGTGCTGCTTCCGCGTCGGCTCTGGCGGGGGGGGGGGGTGCTGCTGCGTGCGGCGGCGCGCCGGGGGGGGGGGGGAAGAAAGGAGGTGGCGGCTGCTACGAGGGGGGGGGGAGGCGACGGGGTTTCGGGGTTTGTTTTTTTTTTTTTTTTTCGCGATTGAAATACTGATTTGGGGGGGGGCCAGAAGAATTAAAAGGGAGGAGAAAGTTTTTTTTTTTTTATTATTTAATTATTTTATTTTCAAAGAAGTTGACTTTTACATACGACCTCTAAACGAGGCCCACCGCCTGTCGTCCATAGCGTTTTACCCCCATTCCGAACACAATGGGATATGTATCGTCAGCTGATTCGGCTGTTACAATCAGTTTCCGTTAAATTTACATTTAAATCATTATATTGAATTTTAAACGTACATTTCAAATTACCGGGGTCACATACTAACTAGAAAAATTCCAGAAAAATATTTTCTAGCTTTGTATTGACGATACGGTCCTATCAAAACTAGTTTCGTCGAATTCTGAGACCGTTGGAAAAATGGCCAATTTCCAGTCGATTAAAATCAACTGAAACTGGTCAAACGCGTTTTCCTTTGCCACACTCACATATTGATTCGAAAAATTATGAAATTTGGAATCTAGCAATAACTCGACACTGCGGATCCAACAAAACTGGTTTCGTCGAAATCCGAGGTCATTTGCAAAATGTCCATTTTTAAGGGCCTGAATTCCATAGCGACTATTCAGAATTTTCAACTGGACATATCTTTTGATTCCCGCAATGAAATCTTGATTTGTCGGATTCGTTGGAAAGATATTCACTATTAGATTCCATTCTTTTTGGTTTCACTAAAATCCGGATTGTTTTGCACCCGGTACATTCAATTGAAGTTTGAAATCGAATTATCGAACTACCGCGCCATTTTCAATTCCTTTTATAATTATATATAAATATTTATATTCTAACGACGACGCGTATAATATATACGTTCGATTTATATTCAAAATAAATTTCTCGTCGATTTTATTTAAAATAATTCATTTTAAATATTCAAAATTCGCCAAAATTGCCAAAATAAAAATTTTAAACTGGCCCAGATTTTCGGGTTATTACAACCAATAAGACTGTGACGGTGAAACTATGGACTTTGGAACCATATGCCTTGGAACTATGAACATAAGCCTTTGATTTTGGGACATAAAACATTACCTATGACTATGAACATTTCCTATGACTATGAATGTTGCCTATGACTATGAACATCGCCTAAGACTGTGATTCATTGAACTGTGAAGATTATTGCCTATGACTATGAACATCGCCTATGATTGTGATTCATTGAACTGTGAGGATTATTGCCTATGACTATGGATATAAGATTATTATTTATGCCCATGACATTGTAGTTATAAAACCATGTTGTTTATTTTGGATCTAGGCCTGACTTTCTATTCAGTTTATTCTTGGTTATCTTTGGTTTTAGACCTTGGGAATTTACCTATTAAGTTAGGTCTACCCATGTTCTTGAACCTATTCTGTCTATTCTTGGTTTTAGACCTTGGGAATTTACCTATTTAGTTAGGTCTACCCATGTTCTTGAACCGACGTCGTTATTCAACCCTTTTTATGCCAGTTATTATGTCTATCTTTTGCATAGCATCTTTGGTTCATTCCCTATTTGCTACGAATCTAGATTTATCTATAATCTAGATTGAAACACGATTATACGAACGGTGGGAATGCGATTTGGGGAAAAATATGAAATTTACTAAAACATAGTTATAAACTTGGAAATTGGCATAAATTGGGAACATGTATTATGGCATGTTCATAGAAATGCAAATGGGATAAATTTGACAGGAATTATAGGATTGTGTAATTTGAATCTAGTATTGACATGTAAATCTAGCATTTACATGAATTGTGAACTAGAGTAATAAGTCTAGTTTGACATGAATTGGAATGTTAAATCAGAATTGGGTTAGCGAATTTGGCTCGATAAGTATATTAGCATAAAACTGAAATTGGCCATAATTAGGGGTAATTGTCAGGATTAGCAAAATCATGGTTAGTGACACTTCATTTGGTATGGTTTACATACCAAAAAGCATAAACATGATATAGAGGGGAAAATGGGCCGTAAGAATAAATGTTGACAATTTACATTAAAAGAGTAATTGGGAAATAAGTAAATTAGGATTAATTTACTTATAGAATTTGTCCTAAATGAGGAAATGTTAATTTAGACAAATTAAAGGTTTGTTAACGACATCTCTTTTAATAATAAACCAGAAAGTTCTAGGGTGACAGAGAGGATAGTGTCTAGGCTTGAGTTTGGAAAATACAAGTTTCCTGCTCTCCCTAACTGATCCGACGGACGGGATGGTTACTTTCAAAACCTGATTTGAAAATTAATCAAAACCCTTTGAACTAGAAAACACGAATAGGCCTAACCCGAGGTTAGACTGAGTTGCGATGTAAACCTGCCCGGAACCAACCGGCACATCCAGTAATCGCAAAAATATCTGTCTAATGTGAGTGGTCGTGGCTTTAATTTATTTAGTTAAAGCAAGAACAAGAATGCTAGGGTTAAGTTAACTAAGACACTTAACCAACTCAACATGATAACAAGACTGGTAGGTGGGGTTAGGTTCATACAGTTAAGCTAGAATGGGAGGGTTAAGTCCATAGGAACACTTAACCAACTTAAGCACAGTTAAGCTAGAACGGAGGGCTAAGTTGTGACGATCGCGAATTTCGCTCGGTCCGAACCAGTCGCTAAACCGACCCAGACCGCTCGAAACGCCCTATCGTTTTGAGAACACGACAAAATAGAGCGCAGACGGAAGAACATTTCATTGTATATTACAACAATGCATCAGATTACAAGAATATACAGAGTATAAACAAATAAATACTACACAGAAATATCAGCGATTTAAATTACATTTAAATACATCGCAGCGGAAAATAATACAATACGCAACTAGAAGGAGATATACGGATACAAAGCTTTCCGGATATCGTTCCAGCTGTAAACCAGGATCTGTGAAAATAAATCTGCAAAACCAAAACTACTAGCTGCCCGTGTCAAAATAGGGGCACCCAGAGTTTAGGTTAAAACAATAAACTCCAGGTCAGTTATGTGACTGGTGTGAGAACTAAAACAGTTATTAATCTTTATTTTAAAGATAGGTAAATCAAGGGACCACGCCGTATAACACGGAACGGGTTTCCTCCCAAGAATACCAGTGCATAAAACTAACAGCGCAATGCTAAATAAAGAAAAATGAAGCTGTTTTAAGACCCAGGTCCTATCACACAATGAAAAGCAAGCCGGGGGATAGGGTTTTCCCTTATAACAGCCAAAGAATGTTTGATACGTTTAAAACGGATTATTTGATACTACAATAAGTGCATAGTGTATAAAATAACTTCAAATCATAAGTATCAATCATAGGCGGCATGGGTACCATATATCATGTCGCCATACTAGTTCTACAATTAAAACCGCAAATGTCACGTATTTGGAAATTGGATTTCCGTCTGTGAACCGAGGCAAAAGATAGTCCTCAACCGATTCAAGACAATCTAGCCTACCATGTCTCAGGATCAGAGCTCGAGTGACCCTTGGATCGTCAGGGCCGGTCCACCGATGTGGATTAAAATGCCTGAACACTACGTTTCCCCGCCCTTTGGGGCGTAAATGAGCCAACGAATGACTCCATCGGACCCGGATCGTCCGATCAAACCGAGGCGCCTCGCAACAGCAACAACCACACAAGTGAAAAGTATATAAATGTCAGGGCTGGTAGGTCACTGACACCACCTTAGCTAGAAAGAAACGCATGCCCTCCCTGAGGTCCTCTCCCGTTTTTGGTTCACAACCGGGGTGCGAAACTCGCGAAGTAAACGTTACACAAAGCTATGCCACAAAGGCCGTGCTTTGATCATCACCACAAGACTTTGCTTTTCAACAGAAGCCTCGATCAATTGCCACTTAGGCATGCCACACAGGCAATTCACTCCATGCGTTTGATATCCATCAATATATAACCCCTGAGCTCGTACGTCTCAGAGAAGGGCGTTAAGCAAGAGAATAAATTCTCCGCCGCCAAACAGATATATATTTAATAGAGATCAATCACACGGACTAAAATCCAATGTCAGACACACAGTCCATTTACAAGTCCATTCTGGGTCTGAACGAAACCGGAGGCACCTAGTACCCCGCATATCCATCGATCTCCAAGCACGTCTGGACGATCACCAACTGTTTCCATCTTCTTGGGTGTACAGCCCAATCAAGATCATCAGTAATCACCCAAACGACGTGAAGACCTCCGGTCTTCGACCATCGTCTTCATCTTCGACTTATCGTCGTATCAGTTATTCAGAATGGGATAAACCCGGTCTTCCCGAATAACTCGCGTATATTTTAAATAAGTGTTATACAAACACAACATACGCCTCATTTCAATTCATCAGTCACTAACCGTAAATTAATCAAGAGAATAATTCCCCAAACATTTACCCCGAAGGCCGAAACCAACATCAGATCAATATCCAGAAAACCATTCTGCTTGGCTAACCGACAGTTAGTTTCTAAATTTCACATTCATAGGGAAAGGTTCCCATTAATTTTATCCAAGATAAATTCTTTGAATTTATTCTTTAATCTATCCTTTTGAATTTCGATTCAATTAGTCGGGATTAACGAAACTTACCGAAGTAATTATTTGTTTTAATTTCCCAATCCCAACCTATTCATTCCATGAAGTGAAACTGGTTATACTTCATATCTAACACCACGGTGTTATCGGTAAGTTCAATTACCATTTCACGTTCAAATCTAATTAAAGATTTAACTAACGCCTGGAGCAAAACTGGTGATACTCCATTCTCGATTATTTCAATCTAATTAAAGATTCATTAAAACTCCACTTAGTTTTAATCTGTGACTGGGTTAAAGAATCAGTGTCATTTAAAACACGGTTCACGATAAACCCATAATCACATCACATTAATTATCGGGTTAAAGAACAAGTGTTATTTAAAAACACTGTTCACGATAAACCCAAAAATCAATATCAATTCAATTCCAATTATTTAATTTGTACACTTCATTAAATCTAAATAAAAAGATTCAATCTTTTCCTCATCTGGATTCAAGAACAGTGTTAATGAAGACACCACTCACGACAAACCCAAATCACATTTGATATTCAATACAAGGCTCTGAATAGAAAATATATCGGCTTATATTCAATATCAAATTCTACGATTAACAAATGTCGTATTGGAAATAATGATATAAATATATATCTTTCAAATTTCCATGACAACATCTGTATAGTCACGAATTCCAACATCGAAATATTCCGAAGACAATTTCGATTCAAATCCACTCCAATGCAATCATTGGTAATTCTGGTTATTTTTAAAACCCCCTTTTTTTATTCAATTTATTTATTTAAAAATAAATAGAATTATAATTCTAGTTCAAAACTAGTTCATTTCGATAAAAATCTATTTTTATCTTTTCAAATATGGAGTTTTTCATCCCAAATCTTCACAAATCATTTCTTATGATTTTACACAAATTATTACTATTTTTAATAATTTTATCAAGGCCCGTACAGTCGATTTCCATCAACGGCCATCGAACTGCACTTACAGCGACCTTTTTCAAATTTGATTTGAACATAATTCCAAATCCAACCGTTAGATTTCAAATTTCTAATATTCGTTAGAAAGCTTTTTTTGATATGAACCCAACGGTTCCGGTTTTGGGAGAATCCGACGGTCGGATCTCCCGTAATATCCGTTCGAAGTCAATGGTCGAAATTCGCGAACTGCCGCGGCACGGCGCGTTCTATTCAGGCCATTATATTATATATATATTATATATAATATATACTTCGTCGATTTTCTTTTCAAAACGATTTTTAATTCAATTTCAATTCTATTCGAATTCATTTCAAAACGATTTCAATTCTATTTCAATTTTATTCGAATTCATTTCAAAACGATTTCAATTCTATTTCAATTCTATTCGAATTTATTTCAAAACGAATTCAATTCTATTTCAATTCTATTCGAATTCATTTCAAAATCGTTTTATATTCAATTCACTTTAATTTTCATTTCAAAATATGCGTTTTCGAAATCACTTTTCAATATGCATTTTAAAATGAATAAAATCGATATAAATATCGTTCACGTCAAAATGGCGTCAATCTAACCAACACGGCTTCATATATTTCTATTTTCAAATATTCTATTCAACAAATGAATATTTATTTTTGTCAACACACGACTAATCTCAACGAATGAGTACTGTCCACGTGTGACAATTTTTGTTAAATTATTTCGTTCAACACATGACTAATCTCAACGGATGAGTACAGTCAACACATGAACCTTTATTTTATATTGATAAAGATGCAAATTTTATTATTAAAATATTTCGTTCAACACATGACTAATCTCAACGAATGAGTACAGTCAACACATGAACTTTTATGTTATATTGATAAAGATGCAAATTTTATAATTAAAATATTTCATTCAACACATGACTAATCTCAACGAATGAGTACAGTCAACACATGAACTTTTATGTTATAATATTCTTTATTTTCTAAATTGGAATGAGGCCCAATCAATCACCATATAATATTAATTATATAGATTTTCATACATCACACGCATATAATAGCATTGAAAAATAATCAACCATCAACCAAAGTGCACTACACTGTATAAGCATCAAATATAGATATATAACGCTTATAACAGCCTGTCAATCAATCGATCGACATATTTAATCAATCAGGATGAGTGAACATCAAATTTCATCCTAACACCCGTGTGGGGTTTCAAACAATCAAACACAGATTTTTATTTGTGCAGTTGGGCGATGTGTGAAATTTATCGACCCAATCAATATCAGTCAAATCAGTGTATATAAACAAATCGGCCGATTTGTTTATAAATATTTATTTATTCACTTTCACGTTAAAAATTATATTTTTAACGATAAAACATTTTATTTTAACATATGAATTTCTATTCAGTTCATTCTTTAAATAAAATGATATTTTTATTTTTCTAACTTATTTTAGAAAATTTCGGCGGCTTAACGGCACGATACTAGAAACGGGACAAGGCCTAGCCTTATCCCCGGTCTAGTGAAGGCCCACGCCATTCACACATCAATCAAATCAATTTCATTTCACCCAACCATCAAATTTCAATCAAATACTCTAACTAATTTTTGCAATCAAACAAACAAGTCCATGGTCTGTGGACGATTGTGTCGGGTGCTACTAAACACCGTCTGCATCCTAGTATATATATAACTAGAAAAAGAAATTGAAAGGTGAGAAATTCTCACATATAGCTATCCAATCATCTTGACTCTTCTTTGATAGAAATCTTCATCGTTATCGCATTTTGTCATCTTCGTTGCCCGTATCCTCTACATATGCAAAAATCGAATTTTCACTTCGCTATTCAATATATAAAAATCGATTTTTTACTTCGATTTTCAATATATAAAAATCATATTTTTACTTCGATGTTCAATATGTAAAAATCATATTTTTACTTCGATGTTCAATATATAAAAATCATATTTTTACTTCGATGTTCAATATATAAAAATCATATTTTTACTTCGATGTTCAATATATAAAAATCATATTTTTACTTCGATGTTCAATATATAAAAATCAATTCTATTTTATATTTTTAAAACAAAGATATTTAATTTCAAAACAATACTATTTTAAACGATACCAACATATATAAATTTCAAATTTTAAAACTATAATATAATTTTCAGATTTTATAAACCATAAATTTTCAGACTTTATAAACTATAATTTTTAGATTTTATAAACTATAATTTTCAGACTTTATAAACCATAAAGCTAATAAAAAGAAGTTAAAACCCCAAAATTGGAAAAACTTACAGTCATATAGTTATGGTTTTAGTCGCCGGAGACTGCTGGGGGTGGCGCCGGACTGAAGAGGGTCGGGGGTGTTGGTGGGGCTCGCGCGGGGGTGGCTCAGGCCGGAGCGGCGGCTAGGGTTCGATCTCGTGAGGGTTGCACTCGAATTGGGGTCGTTCTCGTCGTCGCAGGCGGTTGGGGCTTGGAGGAGTAGGGGCATCGTTGGGGAAGTTTGTCGGCGGTGGCATCGATCTAGGGAGGGAGGCGGCGGCTCGAGATCGGGGCTAGGGCAGAGGCGCGTGTTTTTTTCTTTTTTTTTTCTTTTTTTTATTCTGACTTAAACTAACGAGGAGGGAGATAAAGGGGAAAGGGGGTTTTATATTTAATTATTTAATTATTTAATTATTTTTAATTCTCCTTTAAGTGGACTTTTTATTTCGACCTCGAAACGAGGCCCACTGCCTGTCGTCCATAGCGTATTACCCCCATTCCGAACACAATGGGACATGTATCGCAAGATGATTTGATCGTTTCGATCAGTTTCCGTTAAAATCAACATATAACTCTATATATTAAATTTTAAACGTACATTTCAGTTTACCGGGGTCACATACTAACTCTAAAAATTGCAGAAAAATATTTTCTAGCTTCGTATTGATGATACGGTCCTAACAAAACTGGTTTCGTCGAAATCCGAGGTCGTTTTCAAAATTTCCATTTTTAAGGGCCTGAATTCCATAGCGACTATTCAGAATTTTCAACTGGACCTATCCTTTGATTCCCGCTATGAAATTTTGATTTTTCGGATTCTTTGGAAAGATATTCTAAAATAGATCCTAATGCTTTTGGTTTCACTAAAATCCGGATTGTTTTGCACCCGTTACATTCAATTGAAGTTTGAAATCGAATTATCGAACTACCGCGCCATTTTCAATTCTATTTATAATTATATATAAATATTTATATTCTAACATCGATCTATATAACTATATACGATTGAATTTCATTCAAAAGAATTTTCTCGTCGATATTATTTAAAATAATTTATTTTAAATAATTAAAATCCGCTAAAATTGCCAAAATAAAAATTTTAAACTGGCCCAGATTTTCGGGTTGTTACATAAGTCCACAGGGACACTTAACCAAACTCATGGTAACAAGACAAGATTTGTAGAGGTTAAGTAACTAAGAAAACACTTAGCCAAATTAACATGTTAACTAGTCTAGAAAGTGGGGTTAAGTAAAGTTAATACACTTAGCCAAATTAACATGTTAACTAGACCAGAGGTTGGGGTTAAGTAAAATCTAATACACTTAGCCAATTTATTATGCTAGCTGGGCTAGACCGTAGGGGTTAAGTAAACTTGAACACTTAACCATCAGGTTGTGATAAAGGAATAGGGTTAAGTCTAAAACATGAAGGGATAATACTTAACCGTTAATAACAGGTTAGTTAAAACAGACGGGCCAGGTTAAGTTAAAAAGGAACACTGAACCAATACATGGAGAATGGGTAAGGTTAAGTAATAAGAAATACTTAACCAATATAACTTGGTTTGTGGTGGGGTTAAGTCAACATGAATTACCGATAACACTTAACTAGTATAACAGGATGAATGAAGAGGGTTAAGTTGGCTTGAATTGACTAATGACACTTAACCAATCCAAATTGACGGGAAAGGGAACTAAGTAGTAAACCTTAGAAAACAACGATTCTGGAAACTAAGTGGTAAATCTTAGTTAGTAAAACTAAGTAGTAATTCTTAGTATAACACGGGAAGGAGCGAATGTCCGTCTCAACAGAGAGAAGGCTCCAACGAATTGGGTTACGAAGCCCGAGGCTTCGAGGGGACGTGAGGGTACTCTTGGTATCCCTCTGTGAGGCTGCAGATGATCCGCCTGGGCTCACAGAGGTTAAGGTCTGCGTAGAAGAACCAGGGGTATGCCTTGGTTGCAATACATGGCCACCTAAAGACTAGGATGGACCGGCGTGATTCGACGAGCAAACGGTAGCCCTGTGATAGCAACTCGTCGTCTACCATCCATCTTGAGTCAATCGAGATACGTGAAGCGGAAAGGCGGAGAACTCCAAAAGACCATATACTTGCTATCTAGTTATGGTTGCGGATGGCCATAGGATAGTGGGGCACCGGGGGCCGGCATATAGTTCTCATTTTATAAGGTGTGCCTTTCATTAGTTGAGGGAGGGGTCAAGTGGGACCATAGCCACTGGAATAAAAACAGACCTTAGCATCTGCATCGGCAGATATCTGAAAGCTCCCGACCGAGTTCTGTATTCCTTGATTTGCCCTGTCACAGGACTCAGACCGCACATTACAGGACATGTGCATCTAGACAAGCGATAACGATTCGCGATACATGCGTGGGGAAGTATAGGAACATATACCACTCTAGGTAGTATGTCCTAGACTTGGGGGCATCGTTCGATAGGTAGCATAATCCCTAGTTGGACTAGGTGGCATAAACCCTGAACTCGAGAAGCGTTCAGCAGATAGCGTAAACTCTAGTTAAATCTAGAAAGCACTTGATAGAAAACCCTAGATTTGATCTAGGTAATAAATAATGAATGTATGCCGGAAGACAATGGAAAATAGAGGGATTGGGATCACGTTATCGTTACTAGTTGGGACACTAGATAGGTGGTGTAGAGATATAGAAATCAATATAACAAGGAAATAGCGAAGCGGCGAATTATTAGAGCGAAGCGGCGAAAGTATTAGAGCGTATCCAGTTTATCTTAGCATATCTTGTGATTACCTTGTCCAACCTTGTTGACCCTATCATCTTGGTGTAATCATGTATTCAGTTAATTCATGTCGTTGTGTTTTCCATGTTCACATGCTAGAAGTTACTGAACTTACTCAGGCTTTATGTCTGACTCTGTTTTTCTTTCATCTTCTTTTCTTCCGTCCCCCCACCCCAGGTAGTAGAGGAGGGAGTAGTATAGCTCATGTTAAGTTGGACTGTCACTCTTTCCTAGCTTGAAGATTTGTCGAAGTTTTCTTGGATTCTCTTATCAGATGCTATGGCTGGCTCTTGCTAAAATTGGGGAATATAAATGTTGTTTTACGCTTCTTTATTTTGTAAGACAGATGATACTCTGATATTGTAAAGAAATCTTTGTACAAACTATTTTATCAATAAAGAAAAGTTTTATTTTCCGCTGTTTAATTTCTGTCTGTCTTGTAATTTATCTGCATCTTTTACCCTAAATGCTCCACAGAACTTAGTGCATTCCCTTTGTGAGTGACACTAACGGATGTGGGGTGTTACAGAACCATGCTGCGATGAGGTTACCTCCCAGAAAGCCAGGAGCCCCGGAGACTCAGGAAAGAAGGAAACAAGGATTTAGAGGATCAAAAGATAATGCATATGGCTTCGGGGAATATGCCTTTAAAACAAAACATTTCTTTAGAAAATACTTCTTTTAAAACCGTTTTGAAAATAATTTTTCAAATATTTTATCTAATCTGGTAACCTTCAGCTCTTATACCAAGTGAAACACCCCACCTCCGTTAAGGTCACTCACAAAGGGAATGCCTTAACTTTGGTGGAGCATTTTAGGTAAAAGATGCAGATAAATTACAAGGCAGAAAAATAAAGCAGCGGAAAAATAAAGTAATTTTATAAACAATGTGGTTCAGTCAAACTTTTACAATAGTTGTCTCAATCATACTTAAAAGTAATACATATAACTTCTGTCTTGATTTAAAAAACTTCCAAATATAAAATAAGCATGAAAATAACAATGATATTCCCCCAGTAAAGCATGAACCAGCCATAGCAGTAGAAGAGAGAATCCAAAGCAATGCATCAACTACCTTCGTGCTTGGAAAGAAAACTGAGCTAAGTGGTAACATTTCCTACCTCTGAACCTTGGGGGAGGGGGGAACGGAAGAAGAGAGGCGAAAACAAACTTGATCAGACATAAGTCTAGTAAGCTCAGTGACTTTCAGCATGTAAACAGGTAAAAACAACATGACATGAATAAACTGAATATAAGACAATAATGTGATAAAAGGGATAATAAGATAACATAAGATAAGCATAAGGTATGATAAGGCAAGATAAACTGAATGTGCTTCTACTCTTTCTCTGCTTCGCTACTACCCTGTTATTCTGGTTTCTATATCTCTGTACCACCTAACTAGTGTCCTAACTAGTAATCTGTATAAAATGATAATATGATATCGTGATCCCAATCCCCGCAATTGTGGTAGCCTTCAGGTGTACATCTGTTATGAGGATTCCACCTCAATCTGCCTACTTGTCATGAATGTGTTAGATGTACCCTTACTACCCTATCGATTGACTCCCTACTTGTATTAATTTCTCTTGTGTATGTGTCAATCGGCCCTCTCTTGCGTGTATATACCCTGTGCTGGTCCCACTATAAGGTGTATCAAACCTTAGGATAGCAACCTGACACAATTCAAGATGCACAATGTATAACTACTGGTAACCAGTGTCTTCTTTTTTCCACTCCGGAGTACGTGCATGCCCTTAAACCGTCGGAACCTACACTGACATACCCCCTGCCGCTTTTTTGTCTGCCTATAATCAGCCCAGTAATCGTGCCCCACCCTGCCTAGTTTCAGGGTACCATGATGCATCTATGTGGGTTATTGATGAAATGGGTCCCCGTTACTTGGGTTTCCTGTTGGTTAAATTTGTGGGCCTATATATACAAATATTTCCCACCTACATGAGATCCGCTTAACCCTCCCATCGATTTAAGCATGTTTATTTAACGGTTAAGTTTGTGGGCCTATATGTACTAATATTACCTACCTACATGAGATGTACTTAACCCTCCCATCAATTCAAGCATGTTTATTTAATAGTTAAGTTTGTGGGCCTATATGTACTGATATTACCCACCAACACAAGATGTACTTAACCCTCACATCGATTCAAGCATGTTTATTTAACGGTTAAGTTTGTGGGCCGATACTTACCAATATTACCCACCGGCCCGATATGCATTTAACCCTCCCGCACCTTATGTCGTATTGGTTAAGTGTTGTCCATTCATGTTAACTTAACCCACCCATTCATCATTTCATGTTAGTTAAGTGTTCCTATTAACTTAACCCCTCTTACTCATCAGGTTGGTTAAGTGTTTCCTTTTGACTTAACCCCGTTCGTTCATCAAGTTATATTGGTCAAGTGTTTCTTGTTAACTTAACCCCACGTGTTCATCATGTTGTATTGGTTAAGTGTCATCAATCAATTCAAGTTACTTAACCCGCCTACTGGTCATGTTAAGTTTGTTAAGTGTTGCCCTCTTGTTTTAACTTAACCTAACCACAAATCAAGTTATATTGGTTAAGTGTTTCCCTCTTGTTTTAACTTAACCTTACCACAAATCAAGTTATATTGGTTAAGTGTTTCCTATTAGTTAACCGTACCAATTCATCATGTTATACTGGTTAAGTGTTTCCTATTAATTTTACCCTAGTCATTCATGTTGTATTGATTAAGTGTTCATATGAACTTAACCCTAGTCATTCATGTTATTCATTAGCATTAATTGATTTATTAATGCACCAACCTCTCACATTGGATATGTGTTGTTGTGGTTACAGGATGTGCCGGGCGGTTCCGGGTAGTTTTACACCACAACTCAATCTAACCTCGGCTTTTTCTTGGGCATAATGCACTAAGCTCTCACATTAGATAGGTGTTGTTGTGGTTACTGAATGTGCCGGGCGGTTCCGGGCAGTTTTACACCACAACTCAATCTAACCTTGGGTTAGGCACATTCGTCTTTTCACTAATTTACATACTTACAGTTTATATGTAAATTATTCACAATTGTTGTCAATTTCAGATTATGACACATTTTCCATAAATATCCAAGTTTAGATTTATATGCTAATTATCCCAACTAGTCATATTTCAAATTCTCAAGTTATGCCCAACAAAGCTAATTGCAAGTTATGGCCCCCAAATTCAATTTCAAGTTATTACTCAAAATAGGCTACACCTAATCTTCCCAAGTTTGTAATAATAGACATGCCTCAAAATTAAAATATTCATTATACTTTGCGTCCTAAATCAATATTTAGGCGAAATCTAGATTTAATGTTCCAATTTATATTTTACGCCCAATCTAGATTCAATGCTCAAGTTACCCCAAATTCGCAACAATAACAATTATGCCCAAAACTTGATTTATATGCCAATTTCATACTTTGTCATTCGTGCCAATTCTAGGTTCAATATGTTGAATTACATATTCATAATTCATGTCAAACTACCCTAAATTGCATCTTAACAGTCATGCCATAATACTTTTTCCAAATTATGCCGAATAAATGTCAATTTCATGTTATAGCCAATTACCCCAAATCATAAGTTACAAAATTATGTTCTACCATTACCAAATAGACTATTTCCCCAATACCACCACATTCCAATTGCATGTATAATAAGTTTCAGTCTAGATTCGAGGTTAATCTAGATTCATAAAATAAAGGGGAAGAAAGAGGAACATAAACGAGAGTAGGCATATAACATGCATTAAAATGGTAGATCTGTCAAGTATATTATTATGGACCTAAGAGGATTACAGATCTGTTAGAGTTGAGATATAACAAAGATAGATCTGAAACAAACTGATAGAAATAACCTCATAAACATATAGATCTGTTATAAATAACATCATGAACCTAAAAGAATTATATATCAGATGCCCAAGAAAGATATTCATGATTGAATAATAACTTCCTAGGCATGTAAGTCATTGATTCAATAGAAAGATAGGAATTAATCTGAAAGGTTTGTCTTATCATCAAGCATGGACTTAGATCCATTTCATTACATGCCAAAATCACTATTAGATGTTTAAATCTGAAAATAACTTAAACTTACAAAAAGAGAATGATTCTTGTATTTCTGGAATCTGTTTTCTGAAACTGAATAGCTCTCCTTTGATGTAGACTAATTGTTCTTCTAATTTAGATTTGATTTGATTCGTATCTTAAATTTTGCTTTCTAGTGAGAAGAAATGGTGGCTAGGTTAAGATGATCATTGACAGCATGGTGGCTCCTTGGAATGAATTCGCGTGGTTTAGGGTTTAGATTTAGGTTGCTTATATAGAAGTTTGATTTAATAAGAGCCGTTAGATCAACCTAGGACCAATTAAAGCCATTCAAACCTAAGAGAATCAACCAAAACTTGCCACACAACCCTAATGACTTAGGAAATCGTCACACAAAGAAACACACCAGGTTTCCGATATGGCCCAGGGGGAGGTCGACCTACACGTCGAGCCCATGGTCGACCTATGTACCCAGGTCGACCCCCTGGTCGACCTGGTCTTTGGGCGGGAAATTTCCCGCCCAGCCCGCTTTGGGGTTTTTAAATTTCGAAACTTAAATTTTAATTTCGGGCTGGTTTTATTATTTAAATTCTTGAATCTTCTGAAGGTCATAACTCCTTCATACGGAGTCCGATTTATGCAAACTAGAACTCTATCCCAAGCAAAATTCCGAGACGAACGCAATGGAGTAACCCAATTACCTTTATTCTTCTTCTAAAAATTAATTATTCTTTAATTCGTTCTTTAATGTTCATAGAAAATACGGGGTGTTACATTCTCCCCTCCTTAAAGGATTTCGTCCCCGAAATCTCTTAGTTAAGAAGAATGCAAGTCCTAACATCCAACATCCATCTACTCAACCATTCAATCATAGGCATCCATTGTACTTAAAAAGACTTCTAATGCTTTCATGATCATATGCATAGTGTGTGCACATGTCCTTATCTAATGCAAAATCAGGCGGTCTACTGATTCAGTTGACCACCTCAATGCTAATTATGTCAGTGCCATGAGTCCATCATGTATGAAATTATTCCTAATCGTACATTATAACTTCTACATGAGTGCATAATCATTTATACAAATGTAACATCCTTATGATAACACCTCAAGTTTTAGTTCAAATATATAAAAATTCACTATGCATATGCAATATGAAAGTGACTGAGCCGATCTAGTGCCTAATGTATGTATATGCATCCACGAGCATCCACTAGCAATCACTTGCAACCATCAATCATAACATGTTTCAAATACATGTTTACATCCATTGGCTTCTACCTAAGGATCGAAGATATGACCTAGAGGATATACCTAAAAGAAAGATAGGAACAAACATGCATAGAATTCCTAGAAAAAAGAGATCAAGGATATACCCTCAAGGAAAACGGGTATGATGTGCGTGTCTTATCTTCAGTCACCCACGTTGAGTCTTCTTGAGCTTCACTCCACTGTACCTTAACTAATTTAACTTCACCGTTGCGAAGCTTCTTGACCTCCATTTCCAAAACTCACTAGTAAAGGTAGGATCTCGATCACTTACTATGCTAGAGGGTATCCAATATAGTCGAACTATCTTTCCAGGATAAACAGTTATGAGCCATGATACCAAGTGTATATACTAAGATAATTTGAGGTCTCTCCTCTACTTAGCTTATCCATCATGTCACAAATTTGAGGGTCTAAAGTTAATGATTGCCATGTGCCTTTTACTCTCTTAAGGCCAGTTTTACTTAGGGCGCCTGCCACAACCATTTATTTCTCACGCAAACCATCCTAGTCGAACTCGACATCCCTCAAATACAATCCCCAAAGGCCTAAACCAATATCAGACAAGCACCCAAGGAATACCTCCTCCGAATTCGGACAATCTACGTGAGATGATACTAGCAAAACAACCAAACAATTGAGCTCTTAACCGACTCTGGCTATCCTCGCCAATCTCACTCCAAAACTATCGTCGATCGCATAACTGGCTTTGCATTGTCAACTAGATATATGCGGAAGTCTATCTCAAGTTTTAGGGGGAAAAATCCCTAACCTAATAAAAAAACATCTGCATACTCATGGACTACTCTAACGAATCGCAAATCGTTGATAGATGCGTCAAATGATTCTAGGTAGCTAAGCCGAACTGATCCCTTAGGAACGCACGAGATCTCGAGGGTATTCCCGAGGAAAGTCAAAAGTCTAACTACCCTCCTTTCACAATTACTAGCTACCCTACCCATTCCTAGAATCAACCCATAGCCCATGAAACCAAAAACATAAGCATTACACCTAAACTCAATACTTAACATAGCTATTCTTAAATCCTTACTAACGAAAGATAAATGAGCCGAACCACCAACCGGATTTGAGACAATAAGGGGATCTTCTATTATACTAGTACTAAGTTGCAGAGACTCAACTACAAAAGCAGATATAAATGAATGTGAAGCGCTAAAATCAAAAAGAGTACTAACAGGATGATCAAAAAGAAAAACTAAACTTTACTATCTTTCTCTTAGGTACGCTGGCGGTGAAAGCATGCACTTGCCTTCCTGAAAATCCTGTCCTTTGTCCTTGTCCTTTGGGAAATCCCTTACAAGATGCCAAGCCTCACCATCCTGAAAACAACCACTTGTCTTTTACTTCGTATAATTAAATGACCCGCTATACCGCAGAAAATATAATTCCTCTTATTGTGGGATCTATTATTTCCTCCGCCCTTCTTATATCCAAATCCCTTGTTTGTGATTCTTCCCCTTTTGCCTCTTTCTCTTTACCTCTTATGTGAACCATGTTGACAAGCCTTTCGAACGTTACCTCCATCGCATAGGAAACTCTACAAAGCTCGGAAGAGAATAAGTCGTAGGTGAAACTACTACGACTATGGATGAATGTTGGGCACTTCTTCGCCCTTTGATAGGGGTGGTAGTCTCATCGAGCCTACGGAACCATGCTGCGATGAGGTTACCTCCCAGAAAGCCAGGAGCCCCAGAGACTCAGAAAAGAAGGAAAAAAGGATTTAAATAGAGGATCAAAAGATAATGCATATGTCTTTGGGGAATATGCCTTTAAAACAAAACTTTTCTTTAGAAAATGCTTCTTTTAAAACCATTTTGAAAATAATTTTTCAAATCTTTTTTCTAATCCGGTAACCTTCAGCTTAGATACCAAGTGAAACACCCCACCTCCGTTAAGATCACTCACAAAGGGAATACCTTAACTTCAGTGGAGCATTTTAGGTAAAAGATGCAAATAAATTACAATACAGACAAATAAAGCAGTGGAAAAATAAAGTCATTTTATAAACATTGTGGTTCAGTCAAGCTTTTACAATAGTTGTCTCAATCATACTTAAAAGTAATACATAAAACTTCTATCTTGATTTTAAAAACTTCCAAATATAAAAGAAGCACGAAAATAACAAAGATATTCCCCCAGTAAAGCATGAACCAGCCATACCGGTGGAGCTTGGAAAGAAAACTGAGCTAAGTGGTAACATTTCCCTCCTTTGAACCGGGGGGGGGGGGGGGACAGAAGAAGAGAGGCAAAAACAAACTAGGTCAGACATAAGTCTGGTAAGTTCAGTGACTTTCAGCATGTAAACAGGTAAAAGCAACATGACATGAATAAACTGAATATAAAACAATACTGTGATAACAGGGATAACATGATAACATAAGATAAGCATAAGGTATGATAAGGCAAGATAAACTGAATGCGCTTCTACTCTTTCTCTGCTTCGCTACTATCCTGTTATTCTGGTTTCTATATCTCTGTACCACCTAACTAGTGTCCTAACTAGTAATCTGGATAAAATGATAATATGATAACGTGATCCCAATCCCCGCAATTGTGGCAGCCTTCAGTTGTACATCTATTATGAGGATTCCACCTCAATCAGCCTATTTGCCATGAATGTGTTAGATGTACCCTTACTACCCTATCGGTTGGCTCCCTACTTGTATTAATTTCTCTTATGTCTGTGTCAATCGGCCCTCTCTTGCGTGTAGATACCCTGTGTTGGTCCCACCATAAGGTGTATCGATCCTTAGGATAGCAACCTGACACAATTCAAGACGCACAGTGTATAACTACTGGTACCCAGTGGCTGCTTTTTCGCACTCCGGAGTACGTGCACGCCCGTAAACCGTTGGAACCTACGCTGACGTACCCCCTGCTGCTGTTTTGGCCGCTTATAATAAGCACAGTAATCGTGCCCCACCCTGCCTAATTTCAGGGTACCATGATACATTTAAGTGGGTTACTACTGAAATGGGTCCCCGTTACTAGGGATTCCTATTGGTTAAGTTTGTGGCCCTATATATACAAATATTACCCACCTACACAAGATGTACTTAACCCTCCCATCTTTTCAAGCATGTTTATTTGACGGTTAAGTTTGTGGGCCTATATGTACTAATATTACCCACTTACATGAGATGTACTTAACCCTCCCATCGATTCAAGCATGTTTATTTAACAGTTAAGTTTGTGGGCCTACATGTACTAATATTACCCACCTACACGAGATGTACTTAACCCTCCCATCGATTCAAGCATGTTTATTTAATGGTTAAGTTTGTGGGCCGATATTTACTAATATTACCCACCAGCCCGATATGCACTTAACCCTCCCGCACCTTATGTCGTATTGGTTAAGTGTTGTCCATTCATGTTAACTTAACCCACCCATTCATCATGTCATGTTGGTTAAGTGTCCCTATTAACTTAACCCCCCTCACTCATCAGATTGGTTAAGTGTTTCCTATTGACTTAACCCCGTTCGTTCATCAAGTTATATTGGTCAAGTGTTTCTTGTTAACTTAACCGCACGTGTTCATCATGTTGTATTGGTTAAGTGTCATCAATCAATTCAAGTTACTTATCCCACCTACTTGTCATGTTACTTTGGTTAAGTGTTGCCCTCTTGTTTTAACTTAACCTTACGACAAATCAAGTTATATTGGTTAAGTGTTTCCCTCTTGTTTTAACTTAACCTTACCACAAATCAAGTTATATTGGTTAAGTGTTTCTTATTACTTAACCCTACCCTTTCATCATGTTACACTGGTTTAGTGTTTCCTATTAACTAAACCCTGGTCATTCATGTTATATTGGTTAAGTGTTCCTATGAACTTAACCGTAGTCATTCATGTTATTCATTAGCATTAATTGATTTATTAATTCACCAACCTCTCACACTAGATATGTGTTGTTGTGATTACTGGATGTGCCGGGCGGTTCCGGGCAGTTTTACACCACAACTCAATCTAACCTTGGGTTTTTCTTGGGCATAATGCACTAACCTCTCACATTAGATAGGTGTTGTTGTGTTTACTGGATGTGCTGGGCGGTTCCGGGCAGTTTTACACCATAACTATCTCTATCCTCAGGTTAGGCACATTCATCTTTTCACTAATTTATATATTTACAGTTTATATGTAAATTATTCACAATTCTTGTCAATTTCAGATTATGACACATTTTCCATAAATGTCCAAGTCTAGATTTATATGCTAATTATCCCAAACAGTCATATTTCAAATTCTCAAGTTATGTCCAACAAAGCTAATTGCAAGTTATGGCCCCCAAATTCAATTTCAAGTTATTACTCAAAATAGGCTACACCTAATCTTCCAAGTTTGTAATAATAGACATGCCCCAAAATTACAATATTCATTATACTTGGCATCCCAAATAAATAGTTAGGCCAAATATAGATTTAATGTTCCAATTTACATTTTACGCCCAATCTAGATTCAATTCTCAAGTTACCCCAAATTCGCAACAATAACGATTATGCCCAAAACTTGATTTATATGCCAATTTCATACTTTGTCGTTCATGCCAATTCTAGGTTCAGTATGTCAAATTAAATATTCCATAATTCATGTCAAACTACCCCAAATTGCATCTTAACAGTCATGCCATAATACATGTTCCAAATTATGCCAAATAAATGTAAATTTCATGTTATACCCAATTACCCCAAATCATAAGTTACAAAATTATGTTCCACCATTACCAAATAGACTATTTCCCCAATACCACTGCATTCCAATCGCACATATAATAAGTTTCAGTTTAGATTGGAGGTTAATCTTGATTCATAAAATAAAGGAAAGAAAGAGGAATACAAACGAGAGTATGCATAAAATAGGCATTAAAATGGTAGATCTGTCAAGTATAATATTATAGACCTAAGAGAATTTCAGATCTGTTAGAGTTGAGATAGATCTGAAACAAGTTGATAGAAATAACCTCACAGACATACAGATTTGATATAAATAACATTACGAACCTAAAAGGATTATATATCAGATGCCCAACAAAGATATACATGATTGAATAATAACTTCCTAGGCATGTAAATCATTGATTCAATAGAAAGATAGGAATTAATCTAAAAGATTTGTCTTATCATCAAACACGGACTTAGATCCATTTCATTACGTGCCAAAATCACTATTAAATGTTTAAATCTGAAAATAACTTGAACTTACAAAAAGAGAATGATTCTTTATTTCTGGAATCTGTTTTCTGAAACTGAATAGCTCTCCTATGATGTAGACTAATTGTTCTTCTAATTTAGATTTGATTTGATTCGTAGCTTAAATCTTGCTTTCTAGTTTGAGAAGAAATGGTGGCTAGGTTAGGATGATCAGTGACAGCATTGTGGCTCCTTGGAATGAATTTGTGTGGTTTAGGGTTTAGATTTAGGTTGCCTCTATAGAAGTTTGATTTAATAAGAGCCGTTAGATCAACCTATGACCAATCAAAGCCATTCAAGCATAAGAGAACCAACCAGAACTTGCCACACAAGCCCTAATGACTCTGGAAATTGTCACACAAAGAAGCACGTCAGGTTTAAGATCTGGCCCGAGGGGGAGGTCGACCCCCATGGTCGACCCCCTGGTCAACCTGGTCTTTGGGCGGGAAATTTCCGTCCAGCCTACTTTGGGGTTTTTGAATTTCGAAACTTAAATTTTATATTCGGGCTGATTTTATTATTTAAATTCTTGAATCTTCTAAAGGTCATAACTCCTTCATACGAAGTCCGATTTACGCAAACTTGGACTCTATCTCAAGTAGAACTCCGAGACGAACACAATGGCATAACCCGTTTCCCTTAATTCTTCTTCTAAAAATTAAGTATTCTTTAATTTGTTCTTTAATGTTTACAGAAATTACGGGGTGTTACAATGTACGATAGGAGTTTCTAGCTCGCTTGGTCATGATACTGCTCGTGTTTTAGTCATTTTAATTATAAGCTGAAGGTAAAGACTATCCATCATCGTTCTCTTTCTTTAAATCCAGCAATTGCCTTCAACCATCTTACTTCATTCGGGATTCTTCACCACATGCACAGTTGTTAAAGTGGTATCGGTATTGGAAAAGAGTATGACAATAGCAACTCCGATCTCTTTAACAACCAAACATTTACATTTTTCATGCTGTGGTCATTACATTTGAAATCATATTCTAATACCGAAAAATCAATTAACGTCAAGTATTGATTTTATTACCAATTTCTCAAATCGAGTCAGTTGATCAATATCGCTTCAAATTCCAAATTAATATTTAAAAATCGATTCATAATCAAATTTTCATTTGATATCACTTAAATTTCAAATTCATATTTACCAACCAATTCGTTATCAAAACTTCGTATTCGATTTGAATTACATATCAAAAATGTATCAATGTTCAGTTGAATCTTTATATTTAATCATTTTGGATTTAATTTGCTCAGATTAGAAATATATACTATTATTTTAAAATAGTTAAGTTAAATAAAAAATAGTTCAAATAAAATAGTAAGTTTGATATAAAAAAATTTAAGTCAAATGGATAGATTTGTATAAAATAGTTTATATAAAAGAAAGGTTTGATATAAGATAATTTAGGTAAAATGAGAAAATTTGATATGAAATAGTTTAAGTAAAAATAAGTAGGTTTGGTATAAAATATGTATGTATGTATGTATATTAGTTGTACAATAAGATAATACATTATCCAAAATTTATAAATTCGACTCAATCGTTAATCGGATTTCGAAGTCAAATTCAATATAACTTAAGACTCAATTGGTATAATTTCTAGTTTAAACCCAAGTGGTCAAATTAGATTATAACTTGAATTCCTCTTTAAAATCCTTTACTATGATTTGGTTTGAACTAAATTCACTTTATATCATTGGTTTTAAACCAATTTTCAAAATTCCCAACTATAAGGTTCTATTACTAAAATCAATTCTTAAAATTTTAACTTTAGTATTTTAATCTATCAAACCTTTAGACCCAATAAAATTCTATGTTAATGAACTCAACTTTAATAACTTTATGCACAATTTAAATTTTAAACTTTTTTTTTAAATCCTTGTCACGTTTATCTTTAACTATTCGGAACAACAAAGCAAAATTTTCAAATAAACAAAACCATTCAATGAAACATTTATGTTTAATAATTTATACATTCAAATTCAAACATTTTAAAATATTTATTTAAGCTTGAACTATAAATTAAATATCAAAATCAATTCTGATAAACCAAAACATGCTTATAAATTTTCAAAAATAACATTACCTCAAACAACAAATTTGATTTAGAAAATCAAGTTAAATCTTTACATTAAAACATTTTTTCTTAACCTATATGTTTAACATAAAATTAATTCAAAACTTAATTTTAAACTTAGATCCTTCAGTTAAATTTAAAACTAGATTCATATTTATAAAATTCACAAAATAGATTTTATTTATTGGCCAAGGTGTCCATATATAATTTTATATCCTATGGTCAAGTGATACAGATGTATATCATTTCAATCTGTTTTTAAACATTCAAGTCCCAGGTATATTGTAACAGCCCGCATTTTACTTATTGAAGGATCATAAAATATTTTTATTTTATTCCTTGAGGGTTGGATCATTTTCATATTTTAATATGTTGTTTATGAGGATGCAAGACATGTCCATAATTTTTACCAATTTTGATTGTGACCATTTTGCCCCTGTCAGTCTCGTACAGGGCATAACTTTTGACTCAGGTGGAATCAGGTGGTGAGACCAATGCCATTGGAAAGAAAATGATGATTGCCTTTCCATAGAGTGGTTACATTAAGGATTTGGCTCGGTGGCTTGGGAGGAATCACTATTTTAAGGTTTAACAGTTGGATGTTCAGGTTTGTGAAGCTTTAATGGGCAGATTTTGAGAGGCCCATTAGTGGGCTAGTGGAAGGCTATAAATAGGGGGTGAGGGATATGGGAAATGGTTTAGTTTCTCCATTCTCTCATTTGGTGGCCTTGTGTTCCTCCTTCCTCTCCCTCCTTTCCACCATTAAAAAATGTAATATAAGGAAGGAAATCGAAGATCTACTCCATTTGAGGCAAGATCTACATCATTTAAAGCGTGAGTTCATCGGATCAAGGGGTTTGGTTCGAATTTCTTGATGTCCAAAATCTCAGTTCATTGTTTTTTGCTTCGATTTGGAGAATTGGTGAGTGATATGCATCTCTCACATGGATTCAATCAAGTATATGAATGTTTGGTCATGTTTTTCATAAAATTCAAGCATTTTCCCATAGATCTACACCTTGGTAAGTCCATTTTCATGTAAATTACCATAGGATCTAATTTAGCAAGTTTAAACCGGAAATTTCTATCCTATTTATTATGATTATGTAAGTTAGATCCATAATTTAGTCCATATGTTCATTTATCATAATTTTGGTGAAATTTGCATAATTTGGTGAAAATTGTCATATTCTTGTTGTTAGCGATTTCATAACATGCTTACAGCCATGTTGGATGAATTGGATGAGTCGGTTTCATTGAATGTGTCGTTTGGCGAAGTTTTGGTTGAATTCGAGGGTGAATTGGATTTGTCCAGTTTTTGGGTCGATCAAAAGTAGGTCGATCGGTCTGGAGTAGGTCGGTCGGCCGTAATATGACTAGGAGAAAAAGTCAGAAAATGGGTCAGATCAGTTTGAACTGGGTCGGGTCGGTCCTAAAGTGGGCCTGTAACACCCCACCTCCGTTAAGGTCACTCACAAAGGGAATGCCTTAACTTTGGTGGAGCATTTTAGTAAACAGAACAGAAACTTACAAGACAGATAAAATAGTACTTGAAAATTTTATAACTTTATTACAACAGAAACCGAAATAAGGTTGGTTACATCCTTTCAAATCACGATATCAGTCTTGTACAAAAGCCTTCAGAATGCATAGTTTAAAATCATAATCCCCACAGAAGAAGACAAGCCATACTTTAAGCACTTCAAGCGGAAGAAATCTGGATCAAGCTAGATTACTCCCTTCTACAAAACCTGGGGGGAAACGGAAGAAAGGAGGCGAAATAACAAGGATCAGACAAAAAGTCTGGCAAGTCCAGTGATTTTCAGTTATGAACAGATAATAATAACATGACATGAAAATAAAACTGGATGAGAGATAATAGTAACAGGTGTAGCAGATATTACAGAAGAACAGAATGACATAAGCTATTTCTTTACACTTCTCTGCACTAATACTAGTATAACAGAATTAGGTGTCACCCTAATGTCTAAACTGAAACAGAAACGGGTACAGAATAATTTCCACAGAAGAGAGTGCTAATAATGGGCCTTTACCACCCAAACAGAAACAGACAGAAGTAGAAACAGATTAATCCCTACGGAAACAGAATGTAGAATTAGGTGTACACTAGTAATGGGCCATTACCACCCCAACAGATGGTACCACGCAGAAACAGACAGGTGTTACCACCCAACAGAAATAGACCGTACCAACAGAAACAGACAGAACTAAGTGTACCCTAAAACCTTACCCCAAGCGATCGGCTCCCTCATACATAAATACCCTGTGTCGGCCCCACAGTAGGGTGTATCACTCCCTAAAGTGACAACCAATTGGCACAGACCTATTTACAGATGTCACGGTGTCTTACATCCTTAGAGGTCGTCCGGGATCCATGCACGCACATGACCCGGTTGGAACGCACCATCAACACCCCTCGCCATTATCAGAATGAACAGCTTATAATTAGTTCAGTAAGCGTGCACGGACCCTACCTACTGTTGGGTCAAAGTTTTGATACCAGAAAGGGTTACTGACTAATATGGGTCCCAAACAACAGATGACACAAGTAAATTCCCTCCTAACCTTGTGTCCCCAGACTAATAGATTTCAGATTAACTTGTTTACAAGTTCAGACATACAGGGATCAGATTTACTAGTTCACAGATCAGAAAATCAAATCAACAAGTTTTCAGACTAACGAATCAGATTTACAGATTTAACAGAATTTCAGATTTGTCTAACTTTGTATTGGGCCTACAGATTCATGAACGGGTTTATTATATATATTAATCCATTTGGTTTAACCCTATCCACCCAACACGTTTTGGACATCATTTTTATCTCAGATTTGCATTAATTAATTATTAATGCACAGACCTCTCACATTAGGTCGCTAGCTTGTGGCCGCTGGATGGGCCGGGCGTTTCCGGGCAGACTTCTGCCACAAGCCATACCTAACCTCGTGTCTAAGCATATTGTGACTAACTTCTCACATTAGAACCTATTGTTTGCGGCCACTGGATGTGCCGGGCGGTTCCGGGTAGGATTACGCTGCAAACTCATTCTAACCTCGAGTTAGCCATGTTCATCTTTACGGCCAATTAATTAATAATTTACCATTTATGCCCACGCCTAATATACATGTCAATTATTCATAACTATAGCCAATTCAGATTATGTCAATAACAGACTAATTATATCAACTCAATAGATATAGCAGATAACTGATTTTGCAGATTAGGCGACTTAACGGATTTAGCAGATTAAGCAAACTAGCAGATTTAGCAGATAACAGATTAGACATCTCAACAGATTTAGCAATTTAGGCATCTCAGCAGATTTAGCAGTTTAGGCATCTCAACAGATTTAGTTTAGCAGATTTGGCATTTTCAACAGACTTAGCAGATGACAGATTTAGTAGATTTAATATTTCTAAAGGTTCTATTTACATGCCTTGCTTAATCATAAATTAGGGCTAAATAATTATCATGATTCACAATATGATCATATACCTCATGTTTTCATAAATTTACATAACACAGAATATGGACATAATTTACCATATAACATATGTTCCCATTTTGGTTAAACTAGCATTGTACAGCAGATTCATCTATAAATTATACCAAATATTACAATGCATGCCATATATCCAAAAATCCCTATTTAGATGTATTCACACTTAATAGTCCTCAAATCTTATTATAGATTTTAATTTCTACACCTAAGTCACATATCTTCCCCTTCTTAAAATGTGCCACAAATCTAGGTTTTAATCAGGTATCCTATTCTTAAAATCAGATATTGAATTATGTCCCCAAATCACAGATTATCATACATAGCTTGCTCAGATCCAGATCTAGTTTACAACATGTAATATGTATCTAAACTAATTACATGCCTACGGTCAAATTTATGCCCCAATTCCTAAGTCATATGTCCAATGTAAATTTTATGCCTCAACTTCTCAAGTCGTATGTTCAATATTCTTTATGCCACAAAACTCAAGTCATAGGTTCAATTATATGCCTTAGATTTATGTCCTAAGTTCCAAGTTCAACCTATGTTCTTTCCTCAAATCAGTCACATATCGGTCACGCCCATTTCATGCATTATTCATTTTATTGTCCCAAATATTTTAGCGTATGTTAATCTCTTATGAGATTGGCTCAGGCTCGTGGTAGCCTGGCTATAGAACAGAAAGCGGAAAGAAATACAGAATAAGGTAGATCTAAATAGAACAGAACAGACATAATCTCAGATTCAGATTTACAATTCATGTCACAATCAGAATTAACGTTTATATCGGAAAATAACTGTATTTGCCTTGATTGGATTCTAAAAGAAAGATAGTTGTAGCGACGTTAGTTGATCTTCTTTAACCGTTGTTGAAGTTTCAAGCTTGAATTGAGTTGCTTAGGTTGATGTTGATTAGCTTCTAGTTTTGATTCCAGCAGAGTAGCGACGCCATTTTTATTTTTATATAGAATAGAGGCAGAGTAGAAGCAGAATAGAATTGTGTGTAGAGAAGGCTAGGTTTGGGGCTGTTTAAATAGGTTTAGGCAGACGAATCTAGGCAGAAAACGAGACCAGATACATAAGAATGCACCCAGGCCCAAAACCAGGTTCGGGGACCAGGTCGACCCCCAGGTCGACTGCCTAGTCGACCTTGTCGGGGGGGGGGGGGGGTCGACTACCCAGTCGACTCCCCAGTCGACCTGGGTACTGGGCGGGAAATTTCCCGCCCAGTCTGTTCTGGGTTTTGAATTCGAATTCGAGCTGTTTTGAACTCTGAAAATTCCTGAAACTTTGGAGGGCCATAACTTGGTCTTACGGACTCCGATTCTCGCAAACTCGGACTCGTTTTCAAGCAGAATTTCGAGACGAACGCAATGGCGCAACCCGCTTTCCCTGATTCTTAATTTATATTTTAATTACAATTATATTTGTAATTCTTAAGTTCATAGAAAATACGGGGTGTTACATTCTCCCCTCCTTAAAGGATTTCGTCCCCGAAATCTTCAAGTTAAGAAGAATGTGTCCTACCATCCAACATCCATCTACTCAATCATCAATCACTGGCGTCCATTGTCCTTAGAAACTTCTAATGTTGTATGAACATATGCAAAAGTGTGTGTATATGTTCCTTATCTAATGCAAAGATCAGGCGGTCCACTGATTCAGTTGACCTCCTTAATGCGAATTATGCCAGTGCCATGAGTCCAACATGTATGCAATTTTCCTACTCGATACATATCATTTCTATATGAGTGCACAACCATTCAGTCATATGCAACATCCATGTGCTGAGTCAATCATTTTGCATCCACAAAAATTGAAAATGCTCACACATCCATTGTAACACCCCCACCTCCACCAGGGTGGCTCTTGCAAGCACTCTGACTTTGGAGGGGCGTTTGAATCAGGTAAACATGCATAATGATATATCAAGGCAGAACAAGAACATATGTATATATGTTAACAGAGTAAATAACATAGATAAAACAGCGGAAGATTTCAAAACAAGTCTGGTACAACATAGCTTTCCAAATAAACAAGTCTAGATAAAACAACATCAACTGAAAAACTGAAATAAATAAGTGTTATCCCCAATTAAGTGGTAACCATAGCTAGCTTCATGTCGAAACCGTACATGAGCTGAAATCCCACAAGCAAGCAATCCGAAATCCAAGCTAAGCTCCAGTATTCCCTCCCTGAGAACCTGGGGGGGGGGGGGAAACGGAAGAAAAGAGGTGAAAGAAAACAGGTCAATCAAAAAGACTGAGTAAGCCCTACTATAATCAATGTAAACTGATAAAGTTAACTGGCATGAGCAGCAGGGATGAACATAAGGATAACAATATACTAGCATGATGATTAACTAACAAGGTAGATAAAGGTGTCATCGCATAATCAGGATTAAGGTTTTGCACCATAGGTGTACTAGCAAACTAACATGACTTGAATAAACAAGTATTGCTCCCTTGGCCCAAGCTATGGCCCAATAACATGAAATGACCCTAATACAAGGTCCAACCAAACGGTTTAGTCGATCGGCTCCCTAAGCCTAACTCGTCACGTGTTGGTGTCAATACGGCCCAATCAAAATTGTAGTCGAACTGTGCCGGGTCCACCCTTCGGGTGTATCAAGCCCTAGGGTGTCAACCCCAGGACACCATGAACATGAGTGCACAGTCCCGATCTACTGGTACCCGTGCATGTTTTCTCCGGCTACGGACTATGTGCACGACCAGAGTCCGCCCGGAACTACACCGGCGTACCCTCTGCCGTCGCTTTTGGTCAATTACCTCCAGTCCAGTAATCGTGCCCCCACCCTAGCCTAGTCCCTAGGGTCATGATGATACTAACTTGGGATTACTGCTGGAGTGGGCCCCCATTGCTAGGATTTCTCTAGTGGGTTAAGTACGGTTTAACCCTCTTGCTAATCCTGGATTAACTTGGTTAAGTGTAACGATGAGTTCACGACTTAACCCCGATTAATCTACCAAGCCCAAATTGGTTAAGTATTAAGTGGACCATGACTTAACCCTAATCACGAGGCATTAATTAATTTAATGCGCCTTAACCTCTCACATTAGACCTTGTTGTGGTTACTAGTTAAGCCGGGCGGGTCCGGGTAGCTTTACACCACAACTTGGTCTAACCTCGGGTTCAAGGTACAACATGACCAACTTCTCACATTGGGTCCTATTGTTTGTAGCAACTTGTTAAGCCGGTCGGTTCCGGGTAGGTTTACGCTACAAACTCAACCCAACCTCGAGTTGGCCACACTTATCTTTTCTAAGTGTCATGTCCATCATGTTTCCAAAACATGTTACAAGTTTTCAAGCAATTGGGTAGACCTAACTTAATAGGTAAATTCCCAATGGGTAGACCTAACTTAATAGGTAAATTCCCAAGCTTATGTTTTATGTCTTTTAAGTTTACCCAACCCCAAACGCAATCCCATCGCTTACATATCGCAATAGCGCATAAAGGATAGAAAGAGGGAACTTGGCATAATCATGACATAAAGGTATTGAAGCCACAAGCTTAACATGGTGGCATATGAAATGTTCATATGTTCATACACTTGCATATTACATTTTTAGGCCTCAAAAGCATGCATAAAACCAAACTTAGCATATTGGTGATACATGGTGCTAAATGACATGTAGAGATGGCCATAAGTTCGCATTTAGCCTCACATGCAAGTTATCATAAGAGATATGATAACTTACATGTTGCTAAAATGCAACCTTTGGCATAAAGCTTAAAGCTTTATGTTCATAAACCCAAAATAAGCTTGCATAACATGATAGCATGAACAAAATGTTCAACCCAAACTTGCATAACATAACTTGGCATACTTGCATATAAACTTGCATATCACAACATGATAAACTTGCATATAAACTTGCATATCACAACATTTAACTTTAGAGTTTAAGTATGAAAGTAGAATAGGGCTTACAATGCTTACGAAGTCACAAAAATATGACAAAGCCCTTATGAAATCAATTAAACCCAAAATGCAAGCAAAACCCTTGAGCCAAAATGATCAAGACTCTTTCTTTATGATGCAAATATATAAACTTGACTTGAATACAAGCTAATGATGCTCATACAAGTTTGAAAACACTTGTATGCATGGAAAATCACTTAGGAATTTATTTAGGAATTTTATGAAGAGAGTGGAGGCCATGAGAGGATTGATTTTGCCATAGTTTAGTTGTATGAATGAATAATGATGATTTAGGGTAGGTTAGGGTCTTATTTATAGATTAGGCAAGTGTTTTAGGCCATAGGATTAACCCTAGATTCAATCCAAGCCATCAAAGCATGTCTTGGGGAAGAAGTCAAGTGTAGGAACCATCTAGGGCCTTTAGATTAAAGATGGACCATGAGAACCATTCAAATGCAAAATCTGCATTTGAGCGAATCGGCCCACGGGTTGACAGCCAAACACCCTGGATTAACCCCTAGTCGACCCAGCGAGCTCGGGTCGACCTCAAAAATCGGCCGGTTCGGTTATTCCCCTCTCCCAATTCGCTGTTTTGAACATTTTTGCATATTTATTTATTTAATTTTCAATTATATATATATATATATATCAATATATATATATTTCTCTGCGCAACCCATTTCACTTAATTAAGTATACTTTAAATTGGGAATTTTTCGTGAAACTTCGCGAGGCCATATCTTGGTCATACGGACTCCGATTTTCGAAAACTCGGACTCTATTTCGCGTATTTTTCCGAGACGAACGCAATGGCATAGCCTGTTTCCCTTGATTCATATTTAACAGTTTAATTCTGCCTCCATTTATGTTATAACATGTTATTCAAAAATACGGGTTGTTACATTCTTCCCTCCTTAAAGGATTTCGTCCCCGAAATCTCCAAGTTAGGAAGAACGTATCCTACCATCCATCATCCATCTACTCAAAACATCATCCACGAGCAATCATTGTCCTTAAAAGGTTCTAAATGCTGTAATATCATATGCAAAGGTGTGTGTATATGTACTTATCTAATGCGAAAATCAGGAGGTTACTGATTCAGTAAACCCCCTTAATGCAAAATATGTTAGTGAAATGAGTCCATATGTATGCAAATTCCTAACATAATTTATAATCTCTACATGAGTGCACATAACATTCATCCATATGCAACATCCACGTGATAGCATAACAAGTTTTCATCCATGAATAAGCATAAACACTCATGCATATGCGGTATGAAAGTGTGTGAGCCGATCTTAGTGCCTAACGTGTATTATGCATCCACGAGTATCCACTTGCAAACACTTGCAACCACTTGCAACCATCAAGCATAACATGTTTCAAACACATGTTTCATCCAAAGGGTTTCTACCTAAGGTTCTCATGACAAGATTAACACGATAAACTAGATAAACATGGATAGCAAAGAGAAAGATATGCTAACAAAGAAAAGAGATTGAGAGTGTACCCTCGAAAAGGAATGGATAAAGCCCACGCATCTTCTCCTCGGTTTCCAAAGTTGCGTCTTCTTCGGCTTCACCCCATTGAACCTTCACCAATTTGACCTCTCGATTCCTTAGCTTCTTGGTCTCCGTCCCCAAGATACGAATCGGAGCTCTCCTCAAGGTAGCCTCTTTCTCCACTTCTACATCTTTTAGAACACTTGGCTCAACAACCTTTGCTGATTCATGTAAACACTTCCGGAGATGCGAGACATGAAAAACATCGTGTACTCCAGCAAGCTTCTCGGGCAACTTCACTCTATAAGCCATCTGCCCGATCTTCTCTATAATAGGGAATGGTCCAACAAACCTCGGTGCCAACTTCCCAACAGCTCCAAATCGGACCACATTCCGCAAAGGAGAAACCTTCATGAAAACCATATCCCCAACATCAAACTCCAAATCCGTTCTTCGCTTATCAGCATAGGATTTCTGTCGGTCTTGGGCCGCTTTCATCCGTCTCCGAATCAACTCGATCTTCTCGGATGTATCTCTGATCATATCAGGCCCAAGTATAAGCTCATCTGTAGTCTCCCACCAACATGTAGGCGACTTGCACGGCCTCCCATATAAAGCTTCAAATGGTGTCATCCCTATGCTTGCCTGATAACTATTATTATATGCAAACTCAACAAGAGGAAGATGGTCTTACCAAGTACCACCAAAATCCAGAATACAAAGCCTCAACAGATCCTCGAGTACCCTATTCACCCTTTCGGTTTGACCGTCCGTCTGTGGGTGATAAGCAGTACTTAGATTCAACCTTGTGCCCATAGCTTCTTGCAAGCTATTCCAGAATTGACTTGTAAAGATTGGGTCACGGTCACTGACTATACTAGAAGGGACTCCATGTAGTCTCACAATCTCACGAAGATATACAGACGCTAGCCAAGATGCGGTCCTCTTGCTCTTCACCGGAATGAAATGAGCACTCTTCGCAAGTCTATCCACAATAACCCAAATGCTCGTATTCCCTTTCCTTGACCTTGGTAGCCCATCGATAAAATCCATGGAAATACTCTCCCACTTCCATAGTGGAACGTCTAGAGGATGCAATAGCCCACCGGGCTTCTTTGACTCGGCCTTAACTTGCTGGCAAATGATACATCTAGAGACAAATTCTGCCACATCCTTCTTCATCCCAGGCCAAAAGAAAATGCGCTTCATATCTTTATACATCTTATCTCCGCCCGGATGTATAGTCAACTTAGAGCGATGCGCTTCCTCAAGAACTCTTCTTACTAGATCTTCTACCATTGGAACACATAACCTTCCGTCTCTCCTCAGCCAACCCTTGTCATCAATAGAATATCGAGCGAGATGACTAGATGTCTCTCCTCGAATTAGCTTATCCATAATCTCAACTATCTGAGGGTCTTCTCTCTGCGAAGCCCCAACTTGATCAAGAAGGGTAGGTCTGAGTTCCAGAGATGCTAAAGAACCGGTCATCGACTCAATCGCCAAAGAGAAATCAAAGGTTGCCACATACTCTAAATTCTTCATCTCAACGAATAGAGGACTTAGGGTCAACCTTCTTCTACTCAATGCATCTGCTACCACATTCCCCTTGCCAGGGGTATAAGCTATCTCAAAATCGTAGGACGCCAAGAATTCCATCCATCTTTGTTGCCTCAGATTCAGATCCTTCTGAGAAAAGAGATACTTCAATGACTTGTGATCGGTATAAAGCTCAAATCTTTCTCCCAGAAGATAACGGCGCCAAGCCTTGAGTGCATATACTATTGCTGCCAACTCTAAGTCATGACTGGGATAATTCTTCTCATGCACTTTGAGTTGTCTACCGCCAAAGCATATCACTCTTCCTTCTTGCATAAGAACAGCTCCTAACCCTGTGCCACATGCATTGGTGTATACTGTAAATAACTTCCCTCCATCGGGCAAAGCTAGAACAGGTGCTGATGTAAGAGCTCTCTTGAGCTTCTGAAAAGCAAGCTCGCATTCTATGCCCCAAGCAAAAATTAAATTCTTCTTCGTCAATTTAGTGAGAGGAGCAGAAATCTTCGCGAAGTCCTTGATGAACTTCCGGTAAAAACCCGCAAGACCTAGAAAACTTCTCACTTCGGTTGCATTCCTTGGAGTCTTCCAATCCTGAACTGCAACTACCTTAGCAGGATCCACCGCTAAGCCTTGCTTAGATACTATATGCCCAAGGAATCTAACTTCCCTTCTCCAAAAGTGACACTTGGAGAACTTGGCCTTCAACTGATGCGCTCTAAGCGTATCCATCACCTCCATGAGATGCCTTGCGTGCTCTTCCTCATCTTTAGAGAAGATCAGAATATCATCTACGAAGACCACGACAAACTTGTTCAAGAACTCCCTAAACACCCTACTCATCAAGTCCACGAAATATGCGGGTGCATTAGTCAAGCTGAACGGCATGATAAGCCATTCGAAGAATCCATCTGGAGTTCTGAACGCAGTCTTTTCTATACAATCTTCAGCTACCCTGAGCTGATGGAACCCCGTAGCAAGATCAAGCTGAGAGAAAACAGAAGCACCGACAAGCTGGTCAAAGAGATCATCAATCCTCGGTAACGGGTGTCTGTTCTTCTTAGTCAGCTTATTCAACTCTCGATAGTCAACGCAAAGTTGGAGAGAACCATCCGCCTTGGTAGCAAATACCACAGGCTCTCCCTATTCAGATATACTTCGTCTAATGAAGTTCTTCTCAAGCAACTCTTTCACTTGCTTACTTAGCTCCCGCCTTTCACGCGGAGCCATGTGCCGAACGGGCAAAGAAACAGGCTTTGCATTATCCACCAGATAAATGCGGAAATCAATCTCTCGCTTAGGGGGCAACCCCCTAACTTCATCGAAAACATCCGGATACTCTCGAACCACTCTCACAGACTGAAGAGTTTCCATTGACGAGTCGAGTGATTCCAGATAGCACAACATGACGGGACCTCTCGGATCACAAGAAATCTCTAGGGTGTTTCCGAGGTGAGTCACGAGCCTCACAACCCTATGCTCACAATCAAGAATGGCTCCATATCTGGACAGCCAATCCATGCCCAATATTAATCCGTATCCCCTAAAACCAAGAACATAAGCACTGCACAAGAACTCTACACTCAGTATAGAGATCCTCAAATCCCCACATATCATAGACAAATGGGCGGAACCCCAATAGGATTTGAGACACAGACGGGATCATCTACCAAGCTAGTACTAAGGTGCAAACTATCAACAAGATCAGATGAGATAAAGCTATGCGATGCACCAGAATCAAACAAGGTACGAACTGGAAAATCAGAAATATATACAAGGCTCTCAACAGAAATACTACCTCGATCAGGAACTGGAGCGACATTGAGAGCATGAACTTGCCCTCCTGAAGGTCTAGCACGCTGAGTCTGACCCTGGCCTTGCCCTTGCTTCCTCGGGCAATCCTTACTGAAATGTCCAGTCTCACCGCAGAAAAAGCATTCACCATTCTTCCTTTTCCTCTTCTTACAATCCTTAATAAGATGCCCAACTGAACCGCAATAATGGCACTTCCCCTTGTTGTTCTTGCCCTTGTTGTTATTGCCCTTGTTGTTGTTCCCCTTGTTGCCTTGACTCTTGTTCTTGTTCTGATTGCCTTGACTGCTCTGACCACTTGGATTACCCTGATTTCCTTTTCCCTGGGAATCAGTCTTCTTGGCTTGAGTATCATTCATCTTGGTTTCTTTCTTGACATCTCCCTGAAGTAACGCCATATCAACCAAACTCTCAAACGTGGCCCCATGGGGAATATGTGACATAGCCAATCCCTGCAACGGCTCATTCAATCCTCTAGCAAAACGAAGAGCCTTCTTCTGAGGAGTATTCACCATATCCAAGCCAAAACGAGCTAACTGATTGAACTTGTTCACATATTCTTTGACAGACATATCTCCTTGTTTCAAAGTTATGAACCTCTCCATTTGCAGATTCTCCTCAGCAGAAGATAGAAACTTAAGCATGAACCTTGCCCTGAAATCGGCCCAAGTCTCAACAGGCCTAGTACCATTGGTGACTTCCCACCAATAAGCGGCTTCATCCTTCATAAGCCAAACCGCCAACAAGAGCTTCCTCTGATCGTCTAACCCAAAGATAGCAAACAAATCCTCGGTCTCTTTCAACCAATTTCTGGCCTCTACAAAAGTCCCAGTGCCTTGAAAGTTCTTGCCACCCATTGCTTTGAAATCTTTGCAAGTCTTTGCGAAGTCCACTTGAGGATGCTGAGGGGGAGGAGGAAGAGGAACCTTAGCGACAGGAGGAGGAGGAACATTAACCACCGGAGGAGGAGGAGGAGGAGGAACATTAACTACCGGAGGAGGAGGAGGAGGAACATCTGCGGGGCCGGCTTCGGTCGCCCTAGCCTCCAAAAGTCTCCTATACCAAACAGGTACGCGTACTCCCTCCGGAATAGCAAAGTTATCGGCCATACTGAAAACGAAGAAAAAGACAGATTCAGAATGGAGAAAAACGAAGGAATATTGCTAATGGCTTTTTGGGGAATAGCCTTTAAAATAAACTAGACTTTTCTTTGGAAAATACTTTATACTTGGTTTTGAAAATAGTTTTCCAAAAGTTTTCTAAAAGCTTTTTTTTGTTCCTTCTCGTACCATATGCTCTGATACCAAATGTAACACCCCCACCTCCACCAGGGTGGCTCTTGCAAGCACTCTGACTTTGGAGGGGCATTTGAATCAGGTAAACATGCATAATGATATATCAAGGCAGAACAAGAACATATGTATATATGTAAACAGAGTAATTAACATAGATAAAACAGCGGAAGATTTCAAAACATTTCAAAACAAGTCTGGTACAACATAGCTTTCCAAATAAACAAATCTAGATAAAACAACATCAACTGAAAAACTGAAATAAATAAGTGCTATCCCCAATTATGTGGTAACCATAGCTAGCTTCATGTCGAAACCGTACATGAGCTGAAATCCCACAAGCAAGCAATCTGAAATCCAAGCTAAGCTCCAGTATTCCCTCCCTGAGAACCTTGGGGGGGGGGGGGGGGAACGGAAGAAAAGAGGCGAAAGAAAACAGGTCAGTCAAAAAGACTGAGTAAGCCCTACTACAATCAATGTAAACTGATAAAGTTAACTGGCATGAGCAGCAGGGATGAACATAAGGATAACAATATACTAGCATGATGATTAACTAACAAGGTAGATAAAGGTGTCATCGCATAATCAGGATTAAGGTTTTGCACCACAGGTGTACTAGCAAACTAACATGACTTGAATAAACAAGTATTGCTCCCTTGGCCCAAGCTTTGGCCCAATAACATGAAATGACCCTAATACAAGGTCCAACCAAATGGTCTAGTCGATCGGCTCCCTAAGCCTAACTCGTCACGTGTTGGTGTCAATACGGCCCAATCAAAATTGTAGTCGAACTGTGCCGGGTCCACCCTTCGGGTGTATCAAGCCCTAGGGTGTCAACCCCTGGACACCATGAACATGAGTGCACAGTCCCGATCTACTGGTACCTGTGCATGTTTTCTCCGGGTACGGACTATGTGCACGACCAGAGTCCGCCCGGAACTACACCGGCGTACCCTCTGCCGTCGCTTTTGGTCACTTACCTCCAGTCCAGTAATCGTGCCCCCACCCTAGGCTAGTCCCTAGGGTCATGACGATACTAACTTGGGATTACTGCTGGAGTGGGCCCCCATTGCTAGGATTTTTCTAGTGGGTTAAGTAAGGTTTAACCCTCTTGCTAATCCTGGATTAACTTGGTTAAGTGTAATGATGAGTTCACGACTTAACCCCGATTAATCTACCAAGCCCAAATTGGTTAAGTATTAAGTGGACCATGACTTAACCCTAATCACGAGGCATTAATTAATTTAATGCGCCTTAACCTCTCACATTAGACCTTGTTGTGGTTACTAGTTAAGCCGGGCGGGTCCGGGTAGCTTTACACCACAACTTGGTCTAACCTCGGGTTCAAGGTACAACATGACCAACTTCTCACATTGGGTCCTATTGTTTGTAGCAACTAGTTAAGCCGGTCGGTTCCGGGTAGGTTTACGCTACAAACTCAACCCAACCTCGAGTTGGCCACACTTATCTTTTCTAAGTGTCATGTCCATCATGTTTCCAAAACATGTTACAAGTTTTCAAGCAATTGGGTAGACCTAACTTAATAGGTAAATTCCCAATGGGTAGACCTAACTTAATAGGTAAATTCCCAAGCTTATGTTTTATGTCTTTTAAGTTTACCCAACCCCAAACGCAATCCCATCGCTTACATATCGCAATAGCGCATAAAGGATAGAAAGAGGGAACTTGGCATAATCATGACATAAAGGTATTGAAGCCACAATCTTAACATGGTGGCATATGAAATGTTCATATGTTCATACACTTGCATATTACATTTTTAGGCCTCAAAAGCATGCACAAAACCAAACTTAGCATATTGGTGATACATGGTGCTAAATGACATGTAGAGATGGCCATAAGTTCGCATTTAGCCTCACATGCAAGTTATCATAAGAGATATGATAACTTACATGTTGCTAGAATGCAACCTTTGGCATAAAGCTTAAAGCTTTATGTTCATAAACCCAAAATAAGCTTGCATAACATGATAGCATGAACAAAATGTTCAACCCAAACTTGCATAACATAACTTGGCATACTTGCATATAAACTTGCATATCACAACATGATAAACTTGCATATAAACTTGCATATCACAACATTTAACTTTAGAGTTTAAGTATGAAAGTAAAATAGGGCTTACAATGCTTAAGAAGTCACAAAAATATGACAAAGCCCTTATGAAATCAATTAAACCCAAAATGCAAGCAAAACCCTTGAGCCAAAATGATCAAGACTCTTTCTTTATGATGCAAATATATAAACTTGACTTGAATGCAAGCTAATGATGCTCATACAAGTTTGAAAACACTTGTATGCATGGAAAATCACTTAGGAATTTATTTAGGAATTTTATGAAGAGAGTGGAGGCCATGAGAGGATTGATTTTGCCATAGTTTAGTTGTATGAATGAATAATGATGATTTAGTGTAGGTTAGGGTCTTATTTATAGATTAGGCAAGTGTTTTAGGCCATAGGATTAACCCTAGATTCAATCCAAGCCATCAAAGCATGTCTTGGGGAAGAAGTCAAGTGTAGGAACCATCTAGGGCCTTTAGATTAAAGATGGACCATGAGAACCATTCAAATGCAAAATCTGCATTTGAGCGAATCGGCCCACGGGTTGACAGCCAAACACCCTGGATTAACCCCTAGTCGACCCAGCGGGCTTGGGTCGACCTCAAAAATCGGCCGGTTCGGTTATTCCCCTCTCCCAATTCGCTGTTTTGAACATTTTTGCATATTTATTTATTTAATTTTCAATTATATATATATATATATCAATATATATATATTTCTCTGTGCAACCCATTTCACTTAATTAAGTATACTTTAATTTGGGAATTTTTCGTGAAACTTCGCGAGGCCATATCTTGGTCATACGGACTCCGATTTTCGAAAACTCGGACTCTATTTCGCGTATTTTTCCGAGACGAACGCAATGGCATAGCCCATTTCCCTTGATTCAGATTTTACAGTTTAATTCTGCCTCCATTTATGTTATAACATGTTATTCAAAAATACGGGTTGTTACATCCATATGCAGTATGAGAGTATTTTCGAGCCGATCTAGTGCCTAGTGTGTGTGTATATGCATCCACGAGCAACCACTAGCAACCACTTGCAACCATCAAACATAACATGTCTCAAACACATGTTTACACCCATTAGTTTCTACCTAAAGTTCGAAGATTCGATCGATAGGATACAGTCGAATGATGGAAGCGAGTACAGATAAAACAAAAACTTGGTTCCCATTAGACATGGGTCCTAAGTATCGGCCCCGAAGACCGAAACCAACATCAGATTGACACCCAGAGGATTACCCTCTTTAGATAATGTCAAAACTGGAAATCTTAACCTTATCAAAAATATTCAGATATTTACAGATTACTGGTATAGATCAAATTACCGAATGATTCTTAGGAAACTAAGCATGATAAATCCCAGAATGTATGCGTCCTACTTGACGCCTAACACGAATATCTCCCAAACCCCAATCACAAACAGATGAGTCATAACCCTTATGGATTTGGGTCTACAGCGGAATCAGAAACAATACTAGTATTAAAGTGCAGAGTATCAATTACAGAATCAAAATGCCAGAATCAGAAAGAGTTTTAACTCAACAATCAGATAAGAAAATTAAACCTTCTACTTAAATTTTCTTATTTCTACCCTATCTACCAGTCCCTTGATCATTCGCCTGTCCTCCAGAAGTGGGTTCTGCCCTCTGCCCTTGCCCTCGTTTCTTCGGGCAGTCCCTAGTGAAGTGTCCCATCTCACCACAGTTGAAGCAAGTGCCCTTCCTTTTTCTGCAATCCTTGTTCAGATGAGTCGAGCTTCCACAAGTAAAGCACTTTTTCCCCTTCTTATCTTCAGACTTCTCATCCTTCTTTTGTGTTTCCTTTTTGGGCCATGCTTTCTTATTCTGTGGTTCTTCCTTCTTTGTCTCTTTCGGGCCCTTGTCTTCCTCGTGCAGTAGTGCCATGTCCACCAATTTCTCGTAAGTCGCTCCCATGGGTACATGGGTCATGGCTAGGCTGTGCAGTGGCTCGTTCAATCCTTTAACAAAGCGAAGAGCCTTTTTATGCTGAGTGTTGACTAAATCCAATCCGAACCTAGACAGTTGGTTGAACTGGTTGACGTATTCCTTGACCGTCATACTTCCTTGCTTAAGATATAAGAACTTTTCCAGTTGTAGACTTCGTTCAGCTTGCGAGAGGAATTTTGTCTCAAACCTTGTTCTGAAATCCATCCATGTTTCAACTGGCCTCTCGGCGTTAGTGACTTCCCACCAATAGGAAGCTTCGTCTTTGAGCAGCCATACCGCCAACTGTACCTTCTGCCTATCGTCCACCTAGAAGATAACGAATAGATCCTCAGTTTCATTGAGCCAGTTCCTCGCTTCTACGAATGATTCAGTTCCCTTGAAATCCTTCCCACCCATGGCCCTAAAATCTCTATAGATCTTTGAGAAAGAAATTGCATGAGGAGGGGGTGGAGGAGGGGGATCATTTGCTGGACCTGCGGCGGCGGTCCTAGCCTCAAGATATTGACGAAACCAACCGGGTACATGAACACCCTCTGGTATCTCAGATGCTTCAGACATGCTGAAACGAAAAAGGAAAGTTTCAATTACAAAAAGGACTGAAGGAAAGGTATATGGCTCTTGGGGATTATGTTTTTCAAAATAAGCTTTATTTTTGAAAATACTTCCTTTCAAAACCTTTTTGAAAATAGTTTTCAAAAACTTTACCCAATCTGGTAACCTTCGGCTCTGATACCAAGTATAACACCCTACCTCCGTTAAGGTCACTCACAAAGGGAATGCCTTAACTTTGGTGGAGCATTTTAGTAAACAGAACAGAAACTTACAAGACAGATAAAACAGTACTTGAAAAATTTATAACTTTATTCCAACAGAAACGGAAATAAGCTTGGTTACATCCTTTCAAATCACAATATCAGAATTCAAGTACAAAATATCAGTCTTGTACAAAAGCCTTCAGAATGCATAGTTCAAAATCATAATCCCCACAGAAGAAGACAAGCCATACTTTAAGCACTTCAAGCAGAAGAAATCTGGATCAAGCTAGAGTACTCCCTTCTACAAAACCTGGGGGGGGGGAACGGAAGAAAGGAGGCGAAACAACAAGGGTCAGACAAAAAGTCTGGCAAGTCCAGTGATTTTCAGTTATGAACAGATAATAATAACATGACATGAAAATAAAACTGGATGAGAGAAAATAGTAACAGGTGTAGCGGATATTACAGAAGAACAGAATGACATAAGCTATTTCCTTAACTTCTCTGCACTAATACTAGTATAACAGAATTAGGTGTCACCCTAATGTCTAAACTGAAACAGAAACGGGTACAAAATAATTTCCACAGAAGAGAGTGCTAGTAATGGGCCTTTACCACCCGAACAGAAACAGACAGAAGCAGAAACAGATTAATCCCTACGGAACAGAATGTAGAATTAGGTGTACACTAGTAATGGGCCTTTACCACCACAACAGATGGTACCACGCAGAAACAGACAGGTGTTACCACCCAACAGAAACAGACGGTACCAACAGAAACAGACAGAACTAAGTGTACCCTAAAACCCTACCATAAGCGATCGACTCCCTAATACATAAATACCATGTGTCGGCCCCACAGTAGGATGTATCACTCCCTAAAGTGACAACCAATTGGCACAGACCTATTTACAGATGTCACGGCGTCTTACATCCTCAGAGGCAGACCGGGATCCATGCACGCACATGACCCGGTTGGAACGCACCATCAACACGCCTCGCCATTATCAGAATGAACCACTTATAATTAGTTCAGTAAGCGTGCCCGGACCCTACCTACTGTTGGGTCAACGTTTTGATACCAGAAAGGGTTACTGGCTAATACGGGTCCCAAACAACAAATGACACAAGTAAATTCCCTCCTAACCTTGTGTCCCCAGACTAACAGAATTCAGATTAACTTGTTTACAAGTTCAGACATACAGGGATCAGATTTACTAGTTCACAGATCAGAAAATCAAATCAACAAGTTTTCAGACTAACGGATCAGATGTACAGATTTAACAGAATTTCAGATTTGTCTAACTTTGTATTGGGCCTACAGATTTATGAACGGGTTTATTATATATATTAGTCCAGTTGGTTTAACCCTATCCACCCAACACGTTTTGGACATCATTTTTATCTCAGATTTGCATTAATTAATTATTAATGCACAGACCTCTAACATTAGGTCGCTAGCTTGTGGCCGCTGGATGGGCCGGGCGGTTCCGGGCAGACTTCTGCCACAAGCCAGACCTAACCTCGTGTCTAAGCATATTATGACTAACTTCTCACATTAGAACCTATTGTTTGCGGCCACTGGATGTGCCGGGCGGTTCCGGGCAGGATTACGCCGCGAACTCATTCTAACCTCGAGTTAGCCATGTTCATCTTTGCGGCCAATTAATTAATAATTTACCATTTATGCCCACGCCTAATATACATGTCAATTATTCATAACTATAGCCAATTCAGATTATGTCAATAACAGACTAATTATATCAACTCAACAGATATAGCAGATAACAGATTTTGCAGATTAGGTGACTTAACGGATTTAGCGGATTAAGTAAACTAGCAGATTTAGCAGATAACAGATTAGGCATCTCAACAGATTTAGCAGTTTAGGCATCTCAACAGATTTAGCAGTTTAGGCATCTCAACAGATTTAGTTTAGCAGATTTGGCATTTTCAACAGACTTAGCAGATGACAGATTTAGCAGATTTAATATTTCTAAAGGTTCTATTTACATGCCTTGCTTAATCATAAATTAGGCCTAAATAGTTATCATGATTCACAATATGATCATATACCCCATGTTTGCATAAATTTACATAACACAGAATATGGACATAATTTACCATATAACATATGTTCCCATTTTGCTTAAACTAGCATTGTACAGCAGATTCATCTATAAATTATACCAAATATTACAATGCATGCCATATATCCAAAAATCCCTATTTAGGTTTATTCACACTTAATAGTCCTCAAATCTTATTATAGATTTTAATTTCTACACCTAAGTCACATATCTTCCCCTTCTTAAAATGTGCCACAAATCTAGGTTTTAATCAGGTATCCTATTCTTAAAATCAGATATTGAATTATGTCCCCAAATCACAGATTATCATACATAGCTTGCTCAGATCCAGATCTAGTTTACAACATGTAATATGTATCTAAACTAATTACATGCCTACGGTCAAATTTATGCCCCAATTCCTAAGTCATATGTCCAATGTAAATTTTATGCCTCAACTTCTCAAGTCGTATGTTCAATATTCTTTATGCCCAAAATTCAAGTCATAGGTTCAATTATATGCCTTACATTTATGTCCTAAGTTCCAAGTTCAACCTATGTTCTTTCCTCAAATCAGTCACATATCGGTCATGCCCATTTCATGCATTATTCCTTTTATTGTCCCAAATATTATAGCGTATGTTAATCTCTTATGAGATTGGCTCAGTCTCGTGGTAGCCTGGCTATAGAACAGAAAGCAGAAAGAAATACAGAATAAGGTAGATCTAAACAGAACAGAACATACATAATCTCAGATTCAGATTTACAATTCATGTCACAATCAGAATTAACGTTTATATCGGAAAATAACTGTACTTGCCTTGATTGGATTCTAAAAGAAAGATAGTTGTAGCGACGTTAGTTGATCTTCTTTAACCGTTGTTGAAGTTTCAAGCTTGAATTGAGTTGCTTAGGTTGATGTTGATTAGCTTCTAGTTTTGATTCCAGCAGAGTAGCGACGCCATTTTTATTTTTATATAGAACAGAGGCAGAGTAGAAGCAAAATAGAATTCTGTGTAGAGAAGGCTAGGTTTAGGGCTGTTTAAATAGGTTTAGGCAGACGAATCTAGGCAGAAAACGAGACCCGATACATAAGAATGCACCCAGGCCCAAAACCAGGTTCGGGGACCAGGTCGACCCCCAGGTCGACTGCCCAGTCGACCTGGTCGGGGGGGGTCGACTGCCCAGTCGACTCCTCAGTCGACCTGGGTACTGGGTGGGAAATTTCCCGCCCAGTTTGTTCTGGGTTTTGAATTCGAAATTTGAATTCGAATTCGAGCTGTTTTGAACTCTGAAAATTCCTGGAACTTTGGAGGGCCATAACTTGGTCATACGGACTCCGATTCTCGCAAACTCAGACTCGTTTTCAAGCAGAATTTCGAGACGAACGCAATGACGCAACCCGCTTTCCCTGATTCTTATTTTATATTTTAATTACACTTAGATTTGTAATTCTTAAGTTCACAGAAAATACGGGGTGTTACAGGGTCGATCATGATCTGGTCAGTCCGAATATTGAAGTGGTGAAGGTTTGCACTGGGTAGGTCGGGTCGGTCATAAAGGAGGCGGCTGGTCGGTCTGAAGTGGGTCGGTCATATCCTGGTCGGTTGACCTTGAACTATTGGGTCATAACATGTTGGCACACAGACTTGAAATGGGTCGGTCGACGCAGGGCTGGTTGGGTCGGTCGAGACAAAGGCTGGTCGGGTCGGTCGAGACAAGGACTGGTCGGTCGGATGAGATAGGGTCTTTTTTGGAAAATTTATATTTTCGAGTACGAATCAGATTTGTACAAAGAGGTCTGAAAAATATTTTTTTTCGAGGGCAACCCATCGAACCCGAGCCGCAGCACAATGATGTAATTTGGCTCGGTAAGGGTGTGACTTCGAAGTAAATTCAAGTAGGAAGGTTCGAAATGTAGAAAGGTGTTCGTTGATCGGTGTAGAACATCGAATGAGGTGACTACTCAAAAGTCGTGAGTTAGTGGATAATGGTTGCTCGAGAAGGTTGCATGAGCTATGAAAAGTCGTCGGGTTTGATAACTAAAGATGCGAAGGCCGAGGGATTATCGTTGTCATAAGTTCCAGCAGGCTCGAAGCAGGGGTACGATACGGGCACCTAAATGACCGATTGTACGTCTAGTACCCTGGCTATCGTTGAAAGGCCTAGTTGTCAAGGTTGGACATACATACGTATCATTGAAAGACGTATGGAGTTTAAGCCAGAACTGGGGTTACCATTAGCCCTTGACATATGGCAAGGTTGGTCATCATACGATTAACGATGGTTTTGAACCAGGATTGGCGGTGATAGCCGGAGTCTGTCATGGTTGATTAGTTGCCTTGTGTGAACCATCTCATGTAGATTGTCCAACATCGGAGGAGATGTTCCTTGGGTGCTTGTCTGATATTGGTTTAGGCCTCTGGGCTTGTGCTTGAGGGATGTTGAATTCGATTAGGATGATTTACATGAGATATGTAAATTGGATGTCATGGGTGCTTTGCCATGATTGAATGAGTGTTTTGGTTTTCATGGATATATGGTTGAAATGTTATCATAAAGGCTATCGCTATCCGATGTGGGGAAGACATGACTTGAGTTCTTCTCTGGTATTTTGGATAGATTAGTATGTTTATCTATCCATTCTTATGTACTTTATTTATTGAAGTTTGTTAGCTGTTTTATCGCTCACTACGACTGTTGTATGACTCAAGGTTTTATGTTTCCTATTATTACCTTGGGTTGTTCGCCCAGTTGTCGATGGGCAGACTAGGTAGCAGGTGACAGGTGATTAGTGAGGACGATGATACTGTGCGAACGAAAGCAGGAGGCTGGCGTATTACTTTTACTACTATCTAGTTTTTCTGTTTCCGCTGTTTGAGTTGCTCTATGAGTGTTGTTGTGAGGCCTTATGTACATACTTGATATTTCCTGTGATGTTGGGATAATATTTCAGGATGTTGTGAAAGTTTGGAAAGTTTGCTATATGATGCTTCACTATTATTACCTTTTGTATATATTCTATTATATTTTATCCTTGCGTTGTGAGTTCTACGACAGGTTCCGATGTTGTTTACCTACTATGATGATCGTCCGTAACTGCCTGGCACACCTTTCAGCGCATTATTCCTCTTGTTTAGTGCAGGGGTTATGGGCGGTCGTCACACATATATTATTCCAACCCACATCCCAAGCTGATACGAATTTATTTCCTAAATCTGTATAGTCGTTCGGGTATAAATCATTTCAACCCATAGTGGGTTTTCCAAAGTCTAAGGGAACTTGCATTGTGTGAACAAAAATAAAATAAATATAACATCACACATATAACAAACATAACAACCAATCACATAGCAATTTATGTAGTGTCATTTATGTCATTTGCATGTGTATCGCATGTGCATAAGTCATATAGCAACAATCATGAATTTTATAATGCATCCTAACACTTCATATATCATTTCAAAAGATTTGATTCACGTAAAAAAATGCTAGTCGTGAGTGAATAAACTCATCCTGATTTTGGATATTGACGTAGAGATTGGATTTAAACAAAAGCCAAACGATTATTTGATTTTAGCCTAAATTTCAAAACCTGAAATTTTATAAATTCAACCCTAGAATGTAGTTAATGCCAACAAGAGTCCAAAGAATCCTGACAGTGTTCGATTTGGACCCTAAAATGAGTTATATATTCAACTTATATGATAATGAATCGATTGAATTACTTTAACCAATTTAATCAAAATATACAAATAAATTACCCTAAACCCTCTTCTCCTCTCATTCAAGAACCTACTTCCTGTAACTACCATAGTCGTACCTCCAGAAGCCAGTTTCTCTACTAACCATCGATGAAGCCTACCTTCGCCACTACCATTCACTCTTCGTCTAAATCCCCGTTCTTCCCTCACCACCGCATACAACTCATGCATCTCCTTCAAAACCGAACAATAACCACTAGGTTGCATTAGAGAATTGCACCGAACTATCCCCATCTTGCAACCATCGATGTCTGTTGCTATGGATCATCGACAATACTCAACAGCGCCTGCACAGTGATCAACTGAAACACTAACATCGATACCTACTTCAGATATTCAAAGCTCTTTCGATCTCCCCAATTGAATATTATCATTAACCAAATCGTAACCCCACTCGATCCCATGAATTCGATCGCCAACTTTGCATTTATTTTTGAGGTATTTTTCGAGTTTGACTCTCTGATTCGATATGGATTTTGGTAGCAACTTTGGTGATGGGGAAACATGCACAGACCTACAGTGGCGTGTGTGATGCTAACGGAAGTGATGGTCGTTTTCTTTGATTTGGGTAGAAGTTTGATTTCGTTTTTTTTGTAGGATCCGACTTTTTGAATAAAAGAGGAAAAAAAGAAGGCAAATTCAATTCATACACCAAATATTACCTAATGTACACTAGTATTTTGCTAAAATAATATATTATTAAACTACCCTTCTTCTTTGTTGCATTTTTACTCTTTTAATTATAACCCATCAAGCTAAAACATTGCAATTGACAATATTTGGTCAAATCTATGTAAAAAAGTTTGAAAAACTTATTGAGTTTAAAACATGAAGCCCAAAATTTGAATTAAGAGAACTTTTACAAGTAAGTTCCCAAATTTTAAATCATTTAATCTAGAAATAGATTCTTTTTAGTTGAAATTAATATAATTTTTTGTAGCACAATAAATCATTTACCATATATTCAGGAATTTAAAGTTAGTTTTATTGAACGTGAACTTCTTTTAATGCCATAATTTATTTTATTTTTCCGTATATTAGTTTAGAGCTTAAAAGATGGCAGATGATGAACAAAATAAGGCTAATTTTGTAAAAGATATGATGTATGTAAAATAATTTTTTGTGTATAGTAGTTTACTTTATTTTATGGTGTATGTTAAGAGATTGTTGGTGTATGAATTGAATTAGCCAAAAAAGAAAAGGAAAAGAATGAATATCAGGTTTGAAATAGTGGGGAGAGAATGTAGTGGACGCATGTTCAAACCTCATGATGTTTAATACATGTTTATTTTTGCTTTGCTATATTTTTTTCCTTTTTCTCTTCTTTATTTTCTTTAGGTGCAATTTTAAGATATATACTCTTGATTTCGTTGGACGTTTCAAACTTACACGTTGTAACATACTGACTTTCTTGTACCTTTTGAGATGACAATCACAACTCATGTCCAACCCAAATTGTTTAGAAATGCAGATGGTAATTAGAAAGAAATTAGAGGGTGAGATAAGAAAGAAAGAATTATTAGAATAGAAGAAGAAGAGTAACTAACATAGAGTCTCACATCGCAGCGGAACAAAATATAATATAGAAATAAATCTTTACCGAGAGCTTGAAATAAGACTTACAATCATCAGAGTACATCACACGTCTGGACAGTTATAATAATTCGTCCTCATATACAATCACGCAGTGGAATATATAATATCATTAGTCTGGACTCTCCCATCTCGTCTCTTCATAACGAACGATAACCTGAACCTGTACAGCCTGGTCTAACCTGAGCATTACAAACAACGAGTCAGTTTGGTGAACCAGAGCAAGAAAAACACATAAAGTTTAAAGGCATCACACAACTTGACTTTAACGTCGAAATCTTTTCAAAAGAAAAGGATAATCTTAAGAACAAATCCACACATAAATACGGACAGTTTTTACCTTACGATAACCCGAAACATTTTTGAAAACAACATTATTCTGATATTATGACAGTGTCTAAATACAAGTAAATATCAATCTAGTAGAACGCTTGCATCTCACGCTCCACATATACAGTATACAATCAAAACCGCGGGCGCTTATTGGAGAATGGATTTCCTGGCAAGGTATGGGACCGCCTTCCCGACAATGTACCTCTGGAGATGAATACATTGGGGTTCAACAAGAACATCTTGCAACCTAGGATAAACATGACCGGCCCCTCACTTCGCTTGAGAGTACCGAATATATCGTTACCACGGTTGGGGGCCAGCCAACCGAACCGATAGCATAAATACATAAATAAAAAAAGACAACCGAAGGCATTTGATTTCACCAGATCAGGTAATGATGTACCCTTTTGACGGGTGCGACCCACATAGCCATGCGACCTACTCGATTTTATACCATTTCTTGGTTGATGAGGCTAGAAGTTTAGCGTATCCTTTAATATAGCATGTATCCATCCACTTTGAATGCCACATCAACAGATCCACTAGATATCACTAATTGACGTCCACAAAAATAATTTGGTAGTTAAGCTAAGAGAAGTGCCCTTCTCAACCACCAACAGAAATACGTTTGAAGAAATCAACGTACGTGAACCTTTTTGGAAATACTCTGTCAGACACTCGTCCATACAAGTCATCCAGAAACAGGATGAACCGAAGGCACTCTCCTACGCATCCTAGGAATCACACTATAGACTAGTAGCGAGTAGTCCTTGCAATCCGTAGATTCCAATCACGACAGAATCATTGCCAAAGATATATCTCTAGGGATCAGCCAGAGAAATTCAACAGTAGTTCCTCCGCTCATGAATATTTACGGTCTTCAATTGCTCCATCTTGATTAGCATCTTCCACATATTCGTATTTATTGGTCGGAATGGTTTTCGAATATAAATTCGATCGCAGTCTTTCCATACCAACACACGTTGAGTCTGATTATGATAATCGGTTATTTAACTATCAAAATAAATAGTTAAAAATAAAACCAAATAGATCCATTGGTTGTTCACAGCGTCACTTAGCCTTTAAAGATAATATATTGGTTGTAATACCAAAATAATATATTAGTTTTAATATATAATATTCTCAAATCCTTTATTTTAATACTTTTGAAAATATCTTAAATCATATTCAATTTTCCTTCAACTCTCATTTCAAATTATTACTAAAATTATTATTGATTATTTAACATTTGGAAATCGATCCAAATTATCATTCTTTAAACAACCGTTTCGAAATCTTATTTCGTTTCGTTATTTGGGCACCATATTCGTTACTTATCCTTTTTGGAAAACCCATTCTAAATCTTATCTCTTTGTTTTGAAAATATCGTTATATTTTCACACACTCTCCTTTCATTATTTCTTTACTATAGGAATATCATTTCATATTTTCAAGTCCTTATTAAATTCCTTTACTTTGGAATTCCACTATATCTATATTCCCAATTTTTTCAAATACCGTTACATTATTATTTCGCAAAATAATTCACTTCTAATATTTCCATCATTACAACTAATATCATCCTCCGATAATCCTGAAGTCGGTCAAGTTGGGGTATTTTAATTACCTCTCAGACCTTGATCAGCAACATCCTTGTCTTAAGATAAATACGAGTCATAATTCAAAAACTCATATTCAATCTAATATCGACCAATACTAATTCATTATTAAAAATACAGTTTTATACAACCTTCTTACTTTTGAACTCTCCCTTTAAATATACTAGTATTATTCATTGATTTAGTAAATGATAAATAAAACATCAACCTTTAAATTTGAGCTTCTTTAAACTATTTATTCTTATTATCTAGGTTCTTATTATAAATAGCATTTCCAAAACTTTTACCAAATTCAATTGCAAGAATACCTTTACCTAAACCTTTTAATTATTTCCTTTGGAAAAAATCTTGTTTCAGATTCCATCCATTTCACTTAACGCCATCATTTGGCAACGTTAATTTAAAATTCACATCTCTCCTTATAAGCTTGTTTACAAAACTCTGGTTTAATATAAAACCCTTTTGCCATCTCGATTTGCTTTTTTACTTAATCCATACATTTATTTTAAGCTTATCGCATTCGCTTAAAATCACTTTATACGTTCATTCACAAAATTTGGTTTAAATATAAACCGTTCGTAGGCTTCCTTAGAAATTCAATTATATTTCATTACCACTTCGATTACTTATTTTAATGAACTTTGTTTAAATAAGTAATTTCTTAAATTAAAATTTACTTCATCATTAACTGGAATTCATATGTAATATCCTTTTTAATTTTTTTATTAAATTAAACTCCATTCGCTAAATTATTACATTAGATTAATCGGCATAAACTAATTCAATTTAATAATCAATTTTCATTAAGTTGGCTTGGAAAAATTTAAAACATGATTAACTCGTTGACTAACTCTAATTTGTCTTTTCACTTAAATTAATTAATAATATAATTAATTTTAATGAACCCATTTACTTCGATTATTATTAATTAAATAATAAATTAATTAATATATTCCATTTTAAATATTACAAAAAAACAATTAATCCCAATTATAAATCGTTACATTGATCCTTGCTCACCTGCTTATCCATCTTATTAATATAAGAATTAGTTTTATAAATCATCTAACAATTTAGATGAGGCACGTGCTTCGCACACTGTATATTTTTGATGCAAAAATGGTATTTGACGTTAAAACGATCAATATATCATGTGCTTCGCACACGATATATTTTTGATACAAAAATGGTTTTGTGGTTAAAATGATCAACATATACATGTGCTTCGCACACGGTATATTTTTCTTATTATAAACTTCATTTTAAATAATATATTTAAAATTCTATATTCAGTTATAAAATAAATTTTATAACTTCATTTCTAACGATTCACCTAACGGTAAATCAATCTTTATTAAACGATTATAGTTTAGGCCATCTACTGTCAATTCTTAACCAATATTTCTCATTGGTTAATATCAAGGGTTCAACAGTAATTAATAATCAATCCATCATCCAATCAGGTTATTAAACAGTACATGTGGTACAACATGAAAATAAACAATCACTACAAGAAAAATGCCTTTTTATAGTGTTTAAAAAACGCTATTAAAGGATATAATAGCGTTTTTATAAACGCTATATATCAACATGTTGTAATATGTCAGCGATCTATAATAGCAACCTAATACTCGCTATAAAAAACATGCTATAAATGATGTTACTTATAGCATTTCCGAATTGCTATTAAATGGACAATTTATAACATGCAAATTCCTATCTTTAGCGTTTGCTGCTTGCTATAAACTTTCACTCCGAGTCGTGGTTTATGTCATTTGATTGCTATTTATGGCAACTGTAAACGCTATAAATAAACACTGCTTGATTATTATAGCAATCACAAATGCTATAGAAATGTCATAGCCTATTATTATAACATTAAAAATGCTATAGAAAGCTTAATGAAGCATTTTATAGCATTATTTACATGCCAAGAAATGTTGTTTAGTCGTTGCAAAATATTTTTATTGCACTAGCAAAATGCTATAGTATGCATAGCCATTATTAAAAGCATTTCATACACAATATTAAGCATATAAATATTCGTAAGCAAGTATGTCATACAATGTTCAAAACATATAAATATTTGTGATCAAAAGAAACAATTTGTATAATCGTTGCTAATTAAAACAATACATACTATTCCATACAACTGTGGCTAATCAAAACGATACATAGTGAAAGATGTATGAACATCGGCTCAAAATACATTTGAAGGAGAATGAGTGTGACAACATATTTTTTTCATGCCTTTCATCATAGCGTAAATCTAAAGCATCATATAGCGCCTGTAAAAAAAAATAGAAAACGTACGTCTATTAGTCATAAAATGTAAACATAAACTATCATGAATAGCAAAATATGGAGGAAAGTAATTGTGATAGACAAAGAAAATACTCAAAAGTGACAACTAATGCATGTATGTTGCAAAAGCAATTTGACGTCCTGCCAGATGTGCATACATATTTAACAATTACATGTTTATTGTTATAAGCTTATTAATATTTATAAAAACTTAACTAAATTTTATAACCATATTTAATTTAAGAAAGTAGCTGTTTATTTAATTATTTGAAAACTTAATTAACTTAGTTACTTATTTTAAGCTTAGTTACTTTATTATTATTATTATTACTACTACTATACTACTACTATTAGTATAAATTTAGTTAACTTTATAAACTCAATTAATTTTTATAACTTAGCTAATTTCTATAAAAAAAATAGATGACTTTTATTAAACTTAAGTTAACTTTTATAACAAGTTAACTTATATATTAACCTCATCGTTTTTACATGGGTTTTCCCTAGAAATTTGAAAGCAACCCATAGTTTATTAGAATAATATCACTTTCTAGGTTTAATAAAGTTAAATCCCTGCATACAAGGCATTTTATGATTTGCAAAATATCAATGAATCGATATTTCATGATATTTTATTTTTCTTCCATTCAATAATTCTAATCAAAATTAATTACATTCTTTCATCAAATAACTAATATAGCAATACAATCAAAATACCCTTGCCTTGAATTGGAGCTCAAAAGGTTGTGAATCAAGAATGAAGAAGAGAATATGGAAAGCTGATTGGAGATAAAATTTAGAAAATCGTTGAATTGAGGATTAGATATATTTCAGCCCCTAATTAAAATGATGGTGAATTAGATCTTTAGCCCATACAACAACACACTATAAAGGAACATTGTATATTTAACTATAAAACTACCTACGAATCTTCTCTGTATAATCATTAAAATTAAGAGTGCTCTTGAATATTATGCTTGGGAAAACATTGCTAAAGCATGTGTACTCCCATGCTTTGCAAATAGCAATGCAAAGTCAAACTTGAATATATGTGATGTATCACGTACCCAAGAAAAACATGCACATTACTTGTGTAGCATAAGAAATGTCAAATCTAAACTATAATTAAAAAAAATAGTGTAACAAAGGTTACATCTCGTAACTTATAGAAGGCATAAACATTAATGCTGGGAAATGTTTTACACACTATCATTATCTGTAGAAGCTAATACAGTAAAATTGAACAAACTGATATTACGAATGCTTATTTATAACTTGATATTTCATTAGGCCATCATCGCAATCTTTTTCCTTCAAAAACAAATATAATTATCATTAATAAATTATGGGAATATTTTTGCTTTATACCTTGGTCTAGATATTTTTAAATACAACTTTGTATATATATATATATATACTAACTAATAGTTTAATGTAAATTTATAAGATAAATGTCTAAGCAGCAGAAGTCAGTAATTTATGGTGGATTTCACAATACTAGGGGGGAAAACGCTACATAGTAGTCAATTTTAATACAGAAATATGAGATATAAACCAAATATTTTGCATCGACCAAATGTTTTGCAAGAACAGATTAACTTTCCACATGAGATATAAACCAAACAGGATTATGAACAATTTTAAATTAGATATGTAAGATAATAAGCTGATATAAATATGATTAATACATAATATGTTATAGGTTATAAAATTAATAAGTTGTTAGCTTATAGGGTGTTACAGGTTATTAAACTGATAAGCATTTCTATTTTATTTGTTTATCTGTTACAGGTTAAACAATTGACAAGCATTTCAACAAAATTAATAAGATGCTACAGGTTGTTTGCTTATCTTTTACCGGTTAGAGGTTACAAAACAAATAAGCATTTCTATGAAATTAATAAGCTGTTAGTCTACCGATTCACTTTCTAGATTCATAATGCAAAATACTTGGAAGTACAGCCCTTTAATGTCACAAGTTATAAAACTAATAAACATTTCTATAATAAAAAATAACTAATTAGATGTTGAGGAGGCCAGATAATATGCATCCTAAAAAAATTAAAATAAAATTACCTTTGGTTTCTCCTGCAGCAGTTTTCATGTTTATGTTGATAGCTGTTCAGCTCATCATCTTGTGCAACCGAATCCTGCAAATAATTCCCTTTTATATTTCTACCACTCCGTGTTAATGCAAATAACTAATTCAAAATAAAGTAACTATCAATAGAAAAATAACCTAACATTTAACTATACCTTGAATCATAAATAAATTTACATATATTTTGGTTGAGTGCAGAGTGAGCCAGAGAGAGGGATTAATTGAAAAAACCTGATATTGCTTGTGTCACCGTGAAAACATAGAACTTCCTATGTTTGTTGATAGTGGAGACAGTTAAATTATATAAATGCTTGTTAGCAAACGTGTACATTCTAAGTACACATGTGGTGCCCCTGTTATGGAAATATGACCATATGATCCTAATTCAAATAGACATAGTTCGTTTATTTTGATATGCATAGGCTCAACTACATTATGGAGTTGAAAAAAATCATTGAACCAAACGTGAAGAAGTTTAAAACTGTAAACTTGCCCAGAGCTTCCAACTAGCAATATTAATAATGAGAAAATCAATATTTCAAAGGGATATATTGGATGTATAATACCTGAAGAAAGTGGATACTTCTGCCTTCAGTCGTGCCCAAGAGTTCATCCCAGTATCTTGGAGATCTCTTCTTATTGGCAGTGCACAATGTATCAATGAGATGTTTGTGTTGCAGGATATTTGCAAATGGAATGAGTTGGTTTTGAAGATTGAGGTCCGCTGCAAACCTGCTTCTTAATTGCTCGGAGAATCCTTGTCATACAAGAGAACCTAACAATACAACATAAACCATAATCCCGACCATCAGACTGCAATATTTGTTAAAATAATAATTGTAAGCACTACAATGTATCAGCGTTACGCATAATCCTAGTTTGCATTATTGCAGACGCTAAATAGTAAACAAACATTTGTAAGCACTACAATTATTAACAGTTTACTCCTATGTACAATAATTATTCATTAGTTAACACATGAAAGTTACTTCAGCTTTTAATGGGGATGCGGCAAGTGAACAAATTTCAAACATAAACGTGCATAGGCTAAAGCAATTTACACAGTCACAATTCAGTAATTGTCACATAAATGTAAATGGACAAGTTTAATTTACTACCCAATTTTAGGATCTTGACCTTGTACATAGACCACTACAAATGCATGCAAATACAATATCAACCAAGAAATAACTGAGAACCCTACTGTCAACGTTCATAAAAATATCATCATAGTTTATAATAACACCATATTTAAATACTCACTTTCTTATAAATAAACTAATCAAATTAACATATGTGAAATTACAAAAAAATTTATAAATTAAACAAGTGGAACCCGACAAATGCCCAAAATTACAAGGCAGTGGCAAAAATAGGGGACAAGCAAGAAGAAGAAAGAAAAACAAAAGGCATAAAAACTAAATAACTGATGTCCAATCCAAGGATAAAGAAGCTTGGAAACACATATGCACATGAACAATACCCAGTTAGGAAACATAAGCAGGAGCTCATGTATCTTCACATGTTCAAATATAAGTACTTGAAAGATAGCAAACACACACAATCTATATACAAAGATTCAAAAAGAACGGAATAGATAATCATAGATTCTTGAGCAAATATGCTCACCAGAGACCTGTATTTATCCACTTCATGTACTTGCTAATTACATGCGCTCAACTGTCGCTGCAACAACCACAAAATTCAATTCATTCCTTACTTCAGTTGTATACCAAAATGGATATTTCCCTATTCCAGTTTGGTGGGAGACGACCTAAACCATTCTACTTAGCTGATGCCCCCCTTCTTTGCAACTTTTCCTATCACCTAAATAAATAAATAAATAAAACACGAATACCCCTCTCCCTTGACGTTAACGGTTGCCAAAACCCTTCTCCACCCTTGGCTTCTCCCCGAGTTATAGATCCAAGTCGCAAATCGCCAAGTCCAAGCTTAAGCCTTCCTCCTCCCTTAGACCTAATCTATCGCCGCAAGCCAAGTCCTCCACCTCCCTCGAACCTATCTATTACCGCAAGTTTTCACTAGGTTACCGCTCCATGTTTGGTGGTGGGCAGCAGAGATCTGAACGTCGATTTATTATTTTTGATCATTATTGTTGACGGTGAATCCAAGGGAAGTAAATTGAATTTTTTTAGAGCTTTAACTGAGGGGGAAATGAAAAATCAAAGGCGAAAGAGAACTAAACGAATTGAAAAAGAAGTGGCCTCGCAAATATTTTGTTAGCCGACTTACTCATTTTGGTACGTCACTCTGTTACAGCATACACTGATGTCATAGATATTTGAGTGTAAATTTTATGCGAGTAATTATAGCAACAAGCATTTAAACGCTTTCCAAGCTGCAATTAGTAAGTATTTTTCTTGTAGTGAATAAATTTGAGGAATCTGGTTGGATCCCCCCAATCTGTTCTTCCCTGTATTCAATATGGCAATCTATAATAAACATGAATAATTTATTCAACTGGTAATGGTCAAATAACAACCATTTAAGGATCCAATTCAATTTTAAATGTTTATATTATTATAAACATAACCAACAAGGTAAGTTACCTCTATTGGAATCAATCGTTAAAAATAACGATTTCATTTTATTTAAATTAAACAAACGTTTAATTTAAATAATATATAAATATTAAACAAACAACCAAACAATCATCAACCACTCAGTGATTAGTAATCATAGCACACAGACAATAAAACCCGACTTATGTAAATATAAGTGGGATAACTGAGTGAGTTTAACTCTCCTTGAGTCCATTTCTCGTCAAACAGTTCAATCCAACTTCATCCAATCTGACTTCAAAATGTTACGTTCGTCGAAAGGGCTCCAACGCTCCCTGTTTGATCTGATTTTGTGCACGTATAAACACGATACATAAATTATACAATTACATTTTCGATTTAAATACAATTATATTTATATGATTTAAATTAATATGATTAACTCATTAGACAAATTTGAAATATTTAATCCCGTCATTTTGCATTAGAGTCGGTATATATATATTTTATTAGATAGTTGGTATCTTAATAATTTAAAGAAAACCCAGTATCACTAATGTATAGTACAACACCATTAAGAAATATTATCGAGTACTTAGTGAATGTAGATAAATATAAGATCAGTTGTTCATAGTTTTGGTAGGGCAATACTTCAAACTTAACCCACGGTTGTGTGATAAATTAGAATTAGGCACACTCAACTTCAATACTCAGGCCACCACGTCATACTCAGCTAAGTTAGATTATACCAAATATATACATTAGTAAGATTTATGGTTAACCTTAATAAAAACTAAAATATCACTTACTTTAAATAAGGCTAAATGAATTACTATAAAAAACAATTGGGTCAAAATAATCGGGCCCATCCATTGCTCTTCTTTCCTGTATTGATTCCTCCAAACATTTGTTCTTCTTTCCCTTGAAAAAACGTGATTTAACTCTCATTTGGAAAAGCATGAATAGCTCCGCCCCCATTTAAATCGCCGCCGCCGTCGTACCAGAGCGTCGGACCACTAGTGATGGCCACAGGCAGGCGCGCCAACATCCCCCTTCCACCTCGAGCCAGTCCCACTGCCAACCACCATCTATAGGTCCCACAATGAACTAAAACACGGAACCAGCTCAGCCTCATTCATCAGTGAACTGCACCGCCACCACATTACCGTTGACCACCGGGCCACCTCCACTAGCTCCGCCTTCCTTTAGTCTTTACTTCACCCATAGACGCCAAGGTCTGAATGTGCCTCTAGTTACCATTAAAAATCAATGATCTAATTCCAAACAAAAACTGCAAACTGTCACTTAGATTGGCCACCCCTGCCTCCTCCGACCACCGAAAGCATCGCCGCCACCACCGAGCTGACCCTTGACCTATCCCCTTCATCTTCCCTTTAGGTCTCCTAAACTAATTTGGCCTCTATGATTTATTAAAAATAGAAATCTGATACCGTCCAAACTGCAAATCCAGATCTGAAATCGTCCACCGCCACCACAAACCACCGCATCCAACCAGACTTTGGTCGTGGGTCCCCCTAACAGTCCTCTACACTTCTCCAGTTCAGACCTTGGTTTAAATTTTTGTTTGAGGAAGACTTCATTTTTTTTTCAAAATTGGAAGAAGAAATGAATGAAGAGGAGATTATATAAGGAGAAGTACCGTGATTACCACGTATACTTGGGATGAAGTAGTTTGGCTATCAAGGAATGATAGTGTGGTCGACAAGTAAAGTTATATTTATTTTAATATGATTTTCCTTTTTATTTATTTAATAATAGTTGCATTAATACTACATACATTATACGTTTAAGGTTTGCACCGCCACACGCGATCTCCAAATGCGGTGAAAATTGACACACTGCTATGTCTTGATGATACGGTTCCAATGAAATTAATTTCATTGAAAACCCACTCCGTTTGCACAATGGCCTTATTTTAACTTTATATTTATTTATCGGTTCACGGTTAAATCTCGTCTACTAACAAAATAACTCTGATTGCCCCCAAACTGGAAATATAGCAATAATTAGCTATACGTATTCCAATAAAATTAGTTTCGTCGAAAATGGGGGTTGTTTGGAAATCAAATATTTTTACGGCTTATATATTATTGATAAATTATAAATTAAAATCCAAAACAATTAAATTAAACAAAAATAAATTATTATTATTATCGAATATAAAAATATATATCACTTCAAATTCACCCAATATTGCTTTAAAACTTGACGTTAATATTTACGAATTGAACGATATTGAAATATATAGAAATTCCGTTTAAATAAATTAAATAAACGTTATAGTTTATAAACGATTTCCACATCGACTATTTTAAAATTTGATTTGGCCATAACTAATAATCTATAACACGAAATCCTGATTTTTTTTCTTTTGTTCGAAAATTATCATCAAATCGATCCTAACGTTTCTTCTTTCAGGGAAATCCAACTTAAAACGGATTCAGTATATTTAATTGAAGTTCAAAACTCAATATTACGAACTACCGCGCCATTTCGAGCTTGATTTATATTATATATAAATTTAACGTTCAAACTCGTTTTAATAAACGAATAAAATATTAAAATCCATTTAAAATTCGAATTAAATATTTAAAATAATAAAATATATTAAGTATTTGACCATCAAAAATACGGGACATTACAATCTTCCCCCCCTTAAATGAATTTCGTCCTCGAAATTATCAAGGTAAGAAAGATGTTACAAACCCATTAATTTTAAAAAATCTAATTTATTATAAATCAAAACCAATTCAATATCATTAATATATTTGTTCTAAAATATTGAAAAAATTTCTAACACTTTAAATTTCTGGAAAAATTTGGCAGAGTCTCCCCTGTACGGAGTGACATCTGCGATATCGCAGGAATAAATAATATATATACATCGACCCATCCGGTAGGAAAACAAAAATCAAAAACTCAAAATTTTATATTTTCGCATAGGCGTACTTTATGCGAGCGTTATGAGCATACTTGCTCAATTTATCGTGATCGACTCCACAAAATTAATTCTCAAGCCATCTGGCACCTGTGCTTACTCAATTCAACATATAAGTGACAATGAAATTTCAAATAACATTTCATTAATTAACAAGTATAATTATCCATATTTCAAGAAATAACCTGAAAAATCATTCATTTGCACATAAAGGGTTAAACAATCTAGTCTTAATTCATATGTGGTTCCTTTTTGATTGTTATACTGGAATTCATTTCTTTAATTTATAACTCACTTATTTCCCTTAAATTGTTACTTAATCAATTCGAACAATCTATTATTCAATAACAAACAATCCACAATCAACAACCAATACACAATTAAATCAACCAAATCTATTGAATTTTCGTTTAATGATAATATTTAATTTGGTTTAACATATTTGAATAGTAATCGATTTATAACCGATTTAAACCTATTCAATTATTATTTATTAAATTTTATAGATTCCAAAACTAATTTAATTAATTTCAAAATCATTTCTTAATTCCACTTATCCAAGTTAGGTTTCAATTCAAAATTTAAATCCAAATTTGAATTCCATTCAATTCAATTAAACACACAATATCACAATAATTTAATAAAATTGTTTATTTTCTATACAAAATATAGTTTAGGTACAATTATTTCATCTACCCTCTTTACAACACTATACTATATCCATTACCAGTTCAATGCTTTTCAACACTTGAACTGATCAACCAACACAATACAAAATATTTGTATATAAAATTTACAACTACGCTTTCATATATATACAATCAAACTCAATCTAGGGTATTACTAACCCCATCTTTATCGAGTTACGCCACGGAGCCAAGGTTATTACTAAACCAATAGCTCTGATACCACTGTAACATATTGACTTTTCTGTACCTTTTGAGCTGACAATCACAACTCACGTCCAACCCAAACTGTACAGAAATGCAGATAGTTATTAAAACGAAATTAGAGGGTGAGATAAGAAAGAAAGAATTATTAGAATACAAGAAGAAGAGGAACTAACACAGAGTCTCACATCGCCGCGGAACAAAATATAATATAGAAATAAATCTTTACCGAGAGCTTGAAATAAAACTTACAATCATCAGAGTACATCACGCATCTGGACAGTTATAATAATCTGTCCTCATATACAATCACACAAAGGAATATATAATATCATTGGTTTGGACTCTCCCGTCTCGTCTCTTCATAACGACTGATAACCTGAACTTGTACAGCCTGGTCTAACCCGAGCATTACAAACACCGGGTCAGTCTGGTGAACCAGAGTGAGAAAAACACATTAAGTTTAAAGGCATCACACAACTTGATTTTAATGTCAAAATCTTTTTGAAAGAAAAGCAAAATTGTAAGACCAAATCCACATATAAATATGGACGGTTTTTACCTTACGATAACCCAAAACATTTTTAAAACATTATTATTTTGATATTCTGATAGTGTCTAAATACAAGTAAATACCAATCTAGCGGAAGCTTGCATCTCACACTCCACATATATAGTATACAATCAAAACCACGGGCACTTATTGGAGAATGGATTTCCTGGCAAGGTATGGGACCACCTTCCTGACAACGTACCTCTGGGGATGAATACATTGGGGTTCAACAAGAACATCTTGCAACCCAGGCTAAACATGGACGGCCCCTCACTTCGCTTGAGAGTACCGAATATATCATTACCAAGGTTGGGGGCCAGCCAACCGAACCGACAGCATACATATATAAATAAAAAGGGACAACCAAAGGCATTTGATTTCACCAGATAGGTAATGATATACCCTTTTGATGGGTGCAACCCACATAGCCATGCGACCTACCCAATTTTATACCATTTCCCGGTTGATGAGGCTAGAAGTTTAGCGTACCCTTTAACATAGCATGTCTCCATCCACTTTGAATGCCACATCGTCAGATCAGCCAAATATCACTAATTGACGTCCACAAAAATAATCTGGTAGTTAAGCCAAGAGAAGTGCCTCTCTCCACCACTAAAAGAAACATGTTTGAAGAAATCAATGTACGTGACCCTTTTTGAAAATACTCTGTCAGACACTCGTCCATACAAGTCATCCAGGAACAGGATGAGCCGAAGGCACTCTCCTACGCATCCTAGGAATCACCCTATAGATCAGTAGCGAGTACTCCTTACAATCCGTAGATTTCAATCACGACAGAATCACTACCAAAGATATATCTCTAGGGATCAGCCAGAGAAATTCAACAGTAGTTCCTCGGGTCATGAAGATTTACGGTCTTCAATTGCTCCATCTCGATTAGCATCTTCCACATATTCGTATTTATTGGTCGGAATGGTTTTCGAATATAAATTCGATCTCGGTCTTTCCATACCAACACATATTGAGTCTGATTTTGATAGTCGGTTATTTAACTATCAAAATAAATAGTTAAAAATAAAACTAAATAGATCCATTGGTTTAGTTCACCGCGTCACTTGGCCTTTAAAGATAATATATTGGTTGTAATACCAAAATAATATATTTATTTTAATATATTAAAATTCTCAAATCCTTTATTTTAATACTTCGGAAAATATCTTAAATCATATTCAATTTTCCTTCAATTCTCATTTCAAAATATTACTAAAAATATTATAAATTATTTATCATTTGGAAATCGATCCAAATTATCATTCTTTAAACAACCGTTTCGAAATCTCCTTTTCTTTTCGTTATTTGAGCACCATATTCGTCAATTATCCTTTTAGGATAACCCATTCTAAATCTCATCTCTTTGTTTTGAAAATATCGTTATATTTTCACATAGTCTCCTTTTATTATTTCTTTAATATAGGAATATCATTTCATATTCTCAAGTCCTTATTAAATTCCTTTACTTTGGAATTCTAGTATATGTATATTCCCAACTTCTTCAAATAACGTTACATTATTATTTCACAAAATAATTCACTTCTAATATTTCCGTCATTACAACTAATATCATCCTCCGCTAATCCTGAAGTCGTTCAAGTTGGGGTATTTTAATTACCTCTTAGACCTTGATCAACAATGTTCTTGTCTTAAGATAAAAATGAGTTGTAATTCAGAAACCCATATTCAATCTAATATCGACCAATACCAATTCATTATTAAAAATACGATTTTATACAACCTTCTTACTTTTGAACTCTCCCTTTAAATATACTATTATTATCTAAATTCATTGATTTAGTAAATGATAAATAAAAAGTCAACCTTTAAACTTCAACTTCTTTAAACTATTTATTCTTATTATCTAAGTTCTTATTACAAATTGCATTTCCAAAACTTTTACCAAATTCAATTATAAGAATACCTTTACCTAAACCTTTTAATTATTTCCTTTGGAAAAAATCTTGTTTCAAATTCCATCCATTTCACTTAACGCCATCATTTGGTAACGTTAATTTAAAATTCACATCTCTCTTTATAAGCTTGTTTACACAACTCTGGTTTAATATAAAACCCCTTTTTCATCTCGATTTCCTTTTTACTTAATCCAGACATTTATTTTAAGCTTATCACATTTGCTTAAAACCACTTTATACGTTCATTCACCAAATTTGGTTTAAATATAAACCGTTCGTAGGCTTCCTTAGAAATTCAATTATATTTCATTACCACTTCGATTAGTTATTTTAATGAACTTTTTTTAAATAAGTAATTCCTTAAATTAAAATTTACTTCATCATAAACTAGAATTCATATCCAATATCCTTTTTAATTTTTTTTATTAAATTAAACTCCATTCGCTAAATTATTACATTAGAGTAATCGGCATAAACTAATTCAATTAAATAATCAATTTTTGTTAAGTTGGCTTGGTAAAATTTAAAACATGATTAACTCGTTGACCAACACTAATTTATCTTTTCATTTAAATTAATTAATATAATTAATTTAAATTAACCCATTTACTTCAATTATTTCTAAATAAATAATAAAACAATTAATATAATCTATTTCAGTCATTACAAAAAACAATTAATCCCAATTATTAATCGTTACATTAATCCTTGCTCACCTGCTTATCCATCTTATTAATATAAGAATTAGTTTTATAAATCATCAAACAATTTAGATGAGGAAAGTGCTTCACACACGGTATATTTTTGCTACAAAAATGGCATTTTTTGTTGAAACGATCAATATATGCGTGTGCTTCGCACACGATATATTTTTGATACAAAAATGGTATTTGTGGTTAAAATGATCAATATATGCGTGTGCTTCGCACACGGTATATTTTTCTTTTTATAAACTTCATTTTAAATAATATATTTAAAATCCTATATTCAGTTATAAAATAAACTTTATAACTTCATTTGTAAAGATTCACATAAAGGTAAATCAATCTTCATAAAACGATTATAATTTAGGCCACCTACTGTCAATTTCTAATTGGTTAATATCAAGGGTTCAACAGTAATCAATTATCAATCCATCATCTAATCAGGTTATTAAACAGTACATGTGGTGTAACAACCCAAAAAATCAGAACCAATTTAAAAATTTTATTTTGGTAATTTTAATGAATTTTGAAAATCTAAAATGATTTATTTTAAATAATAACGACAAGAAATTTATTTTGAATAGAATTAGAATGTATATATTTATTTAAATGGAAATTATAATATAAATATTTATTTTAATTATAAAAGGAATTGGAAATGGCGCGGTAGTTTGAAAATTCGATTTCAAGTTTCAAATGAATGTACAGGATTCAAAATAAACCGGATTTTAGTGAAACGAAAAACATTAGAATCTGTTTGAAAATATATTTCCAATGAATATGAAAAATACAAATTTCATAGCGGGAATAAAAAGTTATGCCCGGTTGAAAATTCAGAATAGTTGTTATGCAATTATAGCCCTTAAAAATAGCGATTTTGCGAACGACCTCCGTTTTCAACGAGACCACTTTTGTTGGATCCGGAATGTCAAATTATTGCTTAATTCCAATTTTCATAATTTTTGGAATCAATATGTGAGTGTGGTGAATTTAAACGTGTTTGGTAATTTCAGTTTGAATTTAATCGACTGAAAAATGACCGTTTTTCAAAGGGTCTCCAAATTCGACGAAATTAGTATTGTTGGGGTCGTATCATCAAAACATAGCCAGATTTATTTTTCTGAAATTTTTGGGGACCGTATGTGGCCCCGGTAAATTGTAATGTGCGTTTAAATTAAATATATATTGATTATATTGTAATTTGGATAAAAACTGATTGTAATAGTCGAATTGGCTTACGAAACATATTCTATTGTGTCCGAAATGAGGGTAATTAGCTTGGAGTGACAGTCGTTGGATTCGATTTGGAGTTCGTTTGGAGTTTGAAGCTATAACGAAATAAAACTTGAATAAAATAATATTAAATTTATATATAAATAAATTAAAATCACTAAACCCTAATATAACCCCCCCAGAACAAAATCAAGCCCTAAATTCTTGAAACCCCATCGCGCTCGCTTTTCTCCGTCGCGCCGCCCTCTTTAGCAGTCCCTCCGACCACCGCACCTCGGGCGCTCCACCGACGAACCTCCCTCCTCCTTGCGTCAGCGCACCCCAGCAGATCGACTCTCGATCAAAGAAACCCCCAAACCCAACCCCTAATCTGTCGCAATGGCCCCCACCCCTACTGCTTCCACCAGTAATTAACCACCAACCCGCTGCTGGCGCCTAGAGCGAACCCCCCCATTCGACGATGGTGCAGTAGCCCCCTTCTCCCAAATTTGGTATTGTAAGTTGTCTGATTTTTTTATTATGATATTTATACATGAATAGAATAGATTTTTTATTTATGAATAGGTTAGATTTAAATTAGGAAAGTGTAATGTCCCGTATTTTTACGGTATAATAATTAATTTATTTGATTCTTTAAATAGAGATTCAGAGATTTAAATGGTCGTTTAAATTAAATAACTTTGAATATTTAATTAAAATAATAATTAAATAACATATTTAATTCTGAAATAATCAGAATTAGCTGAAATGGAAATATGGTGTGAATTGGGTAATTCAAAATATATAGTTCAGTTTAAAATTTAATTACGATAACGAATATATTATTTGAACGGTAGTTGAACGTATAATTATATTATAATTATAATCGAGCTCAAAATAGCGCTGTAGTTCGTAATTTGGCGATTCGAACTTCAATTGAATATACAGAATCCGTTTTAAATAATATTTCTGTGAAATAAGAAACGTTCGGAGTTGGGGAAGTATAATTTTCTAGTGGAAGAGAAAAATTGGGATTTCATTGTGTAGATTTTGATTTATGCCCAAATCAAATTTTTGAAAAGTTGCTATGGAATTCCTTTATAATTTATAACGATTTAAGAGGATTCAAATATAAATAGAATATCGGTGTAACTCTGATGATGAAATATCGAGCTGTAAATCCATATATATTTATTCTGGAGCTGTATGATATTCTATTCTGAATATATACAATAATATTTATTTTTAAATATTTAATTTAATTATTTTTAAAATATATTTATATATTTAAATGGGTTATTTAAAGCTTTAAAAATAGCCAGTTTTTCAAACGACCTCCGTTTTCGACGAAACTAATTTTGTTGGGTCCGTAATGTCAAACTGTAGCTACATGACGATTTTCATGATTTTCGGATATCGTGTGTGATCACATGGATTTTTAGAAGGAAAAAACGAACATAAAATGATAAAAATAAAATATTTAAAAATTTCTAAATTTCCTTTATATACCCCACCTTACTTACTCTAACCCTAATACAGTTTCTTTTAGTCAAATGTCTTCAGCCGTCGATATTTCCTCTCCCTCAACCAAAACATGAGCAACTAAATTCGAGAAAAAATCATATAAAAATCTTTAAATCACCAAACATGTGTTTCTGAATTCGGTTCAAGCTTCTCTTCATATCCATACAACTTTTGTTGAGTTCACTGGAAAAAGTATACCGTAGTCTAGGGTTACGTTTTTGGGTTTGTCGAAGCATTAATGCACGAATCTGAGGTTGCCGAGGTGTTTGTGGTAGGAGTTAGTGTGGGTTCTAAAAATCTGGGTGGTTTCGGTGGTGGAAAGTGTCGATTTTCGACGTAGTAAGGGCAGAACGACAGATTGATAAATGGCGTTCGAGTTTATTCATTCGGGGATGGCAAAGTGCGGGTTTGGATGAGGTGAACAATGGTGTATTTTGTTTGGAATTTTGTTGATCGATGAAGGGGGTAAAGGGAATGGGAAATCACAAATTAGCTGTTAATGGAGAAGCGGCATCGATGTATTTGGAGAAGAAGCTCCCCTGTTTGAAGCGGGTGCGGGCCCTGGATCAAGGGTAATGAGTTTGGTCTGATTTTTATATGAAGAGGCCTAATTAAATTAAAAATAAGTTTAATTTTAAATAGCATATATATTTGTAGTGCTTATAATTTTATCATACGATATCAGAATTCAGCAAAACAAGATTTGTTAGGATCGTATGGACGGACACTACACAATGGAACTAACTAGGAGTGAATCGGAGCTCGCTACAATTTATAGCGAAATAAATTGTCTGTCTGAATCAAGCAACAATTATCGTTATTTAACAATGATCATCCAATGTGAGTAAAACCACTAACTCTATCAGTTTATACTTTTATATATATAATCTAGTAATGATAAATGATAATTGACTATTGTGTGATGATTGTTTAGTTCAACCTGCTAATTGATTGGTTGAAAATATCGATATAGTTATTTATATATCGTTAATCAAATACTGATTCTGTTTATCAGAATATTTCATATTGAAATGAAATTGATGTAAATTATATCGTGTAACATTTTTGGATATAGGGAAAAAGGTCGGAGGAATCCAACTGGATTCCTCAACAATTATTTTACTGTTTTTCATATAATGTGTTATATGATGTGATATGAAATATGTTGTTGATTTTGTATGTTTGAAAGTTACCGATCATTGTTATATGGTACGTTAAATACCATAAGGAATACTGGAATGTTAAAAAGGAAATTTTCAATGTTATATTGAAAAAGAAATATTTATTTAGAAATTGAATAGAATTTTTATAAAAGGAAATATTTATAAAATAAACAGAATTTTATAAAAGGAATATAATTAAGGAATATTTATTTAGAAAACAAATAGAACTATAAAAGGGAAAGGTTTGGAAAATGAATAGAGTTTTGTAAAAAAAGAATTTTACATTAGGAAGGTTTAGACCTGTGCTTCGCACACGTGTGTAACATGATATTGATTTATAGTATATATTTTGCAAATAAAATATTATAAAGGAATTTGGGGTTTTGAATTATGAATTAAAATGGAGTTCAAGGAATTAGAAACTAATTGGAAATTAGTTGAGTTGAATGGATGTCTGGGTATTGATCTGATGTTGGTTTCGGCCTTCAGGGTTAGTACATAGGGGGTTGTTCTCTTACTAGTTTACAGTTAGAGACTAATAGAGGTAGGAAGACAGTGATGCATGAATCAGAAATGGAAACGTTTTACGAAGTAAATAACGTAGATTTTCTAAAATTAGAAAATAAGGATTTGATGAATATATGGAATGTGATATGGGGAAAAGAATAAATGTTGATTGATGATTGATCGATCGAATTTCCATCTGGAAATAATATCATTGTTTGCACACATGTTTTCCTTTGATAGTTAAATCACCAACTATTAAAGTTTTTGACCATTTCCGTTGTCAATACGGAGAGACAGGGATCAAATGTATTATCTGAAAACCACTCCGTATAGCATTGACGGAGTTATTCAAGGGCTGTCCTGTTTATAAAATAGTGCCTTCGGATTGTCCAATCCCGGGACAACTTGAATGGACGAACGTCTGACAGAGTATATCTGGTAGATCGCGTAAGTTGATCGTTTCAAACGTATTTACATTGGTGGCGGAGGATGTCATTTCTATTAGCTTATACCCATGGTATTTTTGAGGGAATCAATTTGTGATTTGACGGGTATGACGATGTGGCATTCAAAGTAAATGAAGGAGTAATATGTGAAAAGATATGTTATGACCTCAAGCCTCATCAACTGGGAAATGACAGAAATCGGGCAGGTAGCATGGCTAAGTGGGCGGTACCCAATTAGGGTATATTGTCACCATCTAGAGAATATTCATATTTGTTACTTCTTTCACTTTTGTATCTCCCGGGAATGGTTATGTTGGTATACCAACTGCAAGGTGATAATATATTCGGAACATTCAACCGAAATGAATGGTCGGTCATGTGTGGCCGAGTTACAAGATGTTCTTATTGAACTCCAGTGTATCGCTTGTAAAGTACACTGATCGGAAGGTGGATCCATACCTTGTCATAGTTGGAATCCATTCCCCAATAAGAGCCCACTGTTTTGAATGTATCTTATATATGTAGAACGTGAGATGAAAGCGTTTCTACTAGATTGATATCTACTTGATTTAGACATTATTATAATATCAGAAGAGATTTGATATAAAGAATATTTTGGTTTGTCGTAAGGTAAAAACCATCCGTGATTATGTGTGTGAGACGACCCGATTTCCCGTTCTCACGGAAACAAGGTTATCTTTGGAATATAACACAGAAACATATAATAGCAGAACGGAATTAAATAAATACACCAGATAATGAACAACAAAATATACTGGATAAAAGTAACCATCAGAGTTACACAGTATACAGGATCTTACTTAGTACAAATACAGTTCAGCTATACATAAATGTTTACAGCGGAAATAAACAAAATATGTACAATAGGAGCTGAACAGCATAAAAAGAATAAATGATAGAATCCATCTTCAGCTCCAGCTATCCAGAAAGAACCAGCTAAACCTGAATACAAGGCTGCCCGTGTAGAAAAAGGGGCACCCGAGTTTGAGAGTGAAACAAACTACGAGTCAGTCATGGGACTGGTATGAGAAATCTACTCAACACATATATATTTGGCTAATCACAGGACCACGCCACTTTCGTGGAACGGGTTTACTCCATTGGATTGCCAGTGCTTTAAAACAAATCTTTCTTTTAAACATCGCTATGCTTTTTATAAAAAATGAAGCCGTTATAAGACTCAGTTCCCATCACACAATGCAACGCAAACCGGAGGATAGAGTTTTTACCTTATAACGGCCAAAATATGCTTGATACGAATAAAACAAAGGCATTTGATATTATTGCTAGTGTTTATATGTTTTGAAAACAATTTCAAATCATAACTATCAATCATAGACGGCATTAATGCCCCATACCACTATGTCGCCATATATAGGTATACAATCAAAACCGCACGATGTCGTATTTGGAAATTGGATTTCCGTCATGAACCAAGGCAAAAGATAGTCCTTACCGAATTCGAGACGCTCTAGCCCGCCCCTCAGGACCCAGACTCAGGTGGGCCCTTGGATCGTCATGGCCGGTCCACCGATGTGGATTAAAATTCCTGAACCTGCGTTTCCCCACCCCTTGGGGTGTAGACGAGCCAACGAATGACTCCATCGGACCCGGATCGTCCGATCAAACCGAGGCGCCTCGCAACAGCAACAACCACATAGGTGAAAAGTATATAAATGTCAGGGCTGGTAGGTCACTGACACCACCCTAGCTAGAAAGAAACGCAGGCCCTCCCTGAGGTCCTTCTCCCGTTTTAGGTTCATATCGGGGTGTGAGGCTCGCGAATTCACGTTCACACAAAGCTACGCCACACAGGCGGTGCTTTGATCATCACCACAAGACTTTGCTTTTCAACAAAAGTCCTGATCACTGCATCTTAGCATGCCACACAGGCAATTCATGCCATGCGACTGATGTCCATCGATATACAACCCCTGAGTTCGTACGTCTCAGAGAAGGGCGTTAAGCAAAAGAATAAATTCTCCGCCGCCAAACAGATGTATATTTAACAGAAATCAATCAACACAGAATAAACTCCAATGTCAGACACACAGTCCATTTACAAGTCCGTTCTGGGTCTGAACGAAACCGGAGGCACTAAATACCTCGCAAACCCTTCGATCACCACGTACGTCTGGACGATCACCACTCATTATCCATATTTCGGGATGCCTCCCAATCAGGACCTCGGTTACCATCCAAACGAGGTGAAGATCTCCGGTCTTCGACCATCGTCTTCATCTTCGACTTTCAATCGTCGATTAATTATTTGAAATGAGAATTAACTCGGCTTTTTCAAATAATTCACGTATATTTAGAATTTCAAATCAATTTATTTCAATGGTTAAATTATTCGACAACACCAATTTCGTTCTTTAATGTAATTTTCACACCAAACACATTCAACCATCAAAAGCCACATAAATCAAGCAAATTCAGTTTATTTCCATTCTATATCGCTTACGATATTTTATAACTATTTATCGCTATTTTTATTTAATTTAAAATAGCCATTTTATTCAAAACGACGCTTCGGGCCATACAGCGGCCGTGGCGCTGTTTTTCTTCAGATTTGATTTACACATATCTGAAAGTCTAACCGTTGGATCTTCACAAAATTTACATCATTAGAAAGGTCTTTTCAAAACGAATCCAACGGTTCCAGTTTCGGGAAAATCCGACGGTCGGATCTCCCGGTACAATCGTTTGAAGTTTCGATTTCAAAATACGAACTGCAGCGTCGTTATTCGATTTAATATATAATTATATTTATATATATATAAATATAATCGCTTCTGGCGCTGTTTTTCATCAAATTTGATTTAAACATTCCAGACAATCCAACCGTTGGATTTTTACAAAGTTGGTGCCGTTGGAAAGATTATTCCAAGGCGAACCCGACGGTTGAGGTTTCGGGAAAATCCAATGGTCGGATCTCCCGTACTAGTCGTTTGAAATCACGGTTTCGAAATACGAACTGCACGGCCTCGTTTCGTTTTAATTTTATTTATATTTATATATTTATATAAATATAGTTCATTCAACAATTTCAATATCGTTTTCACTTCAAATATTTTTCTAACGCCTTAAATTTTGGAAAAATTTCGCCATAACCTCCCCTGCACCGGGAGCATCGGGAAATCGCAAATAGCGTTCCCGGTCCTTCTAATCTCAAAAAGAAAAAGAAGAAGCCAAGCGGCTAGCCAACAGGCTCAAAATCATCACCCAAACAAATCAGTAAATGTGTACCTATTTGTCGGGCACAAAATTTTATTCCTCTTCTCTAGCCCCTTTGCTATAACCTGTTCAATGAATATTGCATGTACATATATATACAGTTCTTATCATTTATCAATTTCTATTCGACTTCATATTTGATTTCTATTTGGTTTAAAAACACCATTCATTCTAATGTTACATAAATAGGTGCAAATCATTTCATTAGCTAATTAATGAATATTTCAACTCATATATGTTTATTTTGAACAAGTGGCTATTTTTAACACTTCACATTTCAACGATTTATGCATACAATAAAAATGTGATTTTTATTGTAAAACAATTCATTTCAAAACACTATTTTTCTATATAGTTCATATAGGTGACAAAATAGGATTTTTATCATAAAACAATTTATTTCAAAATATGAATACCATTCAACACATGAATTTCTAATCAACGAATGAATATCAATTCAACACATGAATGTTTTCTATAGTTTTTGTATATAGATAAAAACGTGATTTTTATTATCGAACAATTTATTTCAAAATATGAATACCATTCAACACATGAATTTCTAAACAACGAATGAATATCAATTCAACACATGAATGTTTTCAATAGTTTTTATATATAGATAAAAATGTGATTTTTATTATCGAACAATTTATTTCAAAATATGAATACCATTCAACACATGAATTTCTAAACAACGAATGAATATCAATTCAACACATGAATGTTTTCAATAGTTTTTATATATAGATAAAAATGTGATTTTTATTATCGAACAATTTATTTCAAAATATGAATACCATTCAACACATGAATTTCTAAACAACGAATGAATATCAATTCAACACATGAATGTTTTCTATAGTTTTTATATATAGATAAAAATGTGATTTTTATTATCGAACAATTTATTTCAAAATATGAATACCATTCAACACATGAATTTCTAAACAACGAATGAATATCAATTCAACACATGAATGTTTTCAATAGTTTTTATATATAGATAAAAATGTGATTTTTATTATCGAACAATTCATTTCAAAATATGAATACCATTCAACACATGAATTTCTAAACAACGAATGAATATCAATTCAACACATGAATGTTTTCTATACAATGAATAAATATAGTTTAAGCATATGAAAATAATTCAAACACACAAATATTATTCAAAATTTCGGCAGCATAACGGCAGGGTAGTTACACCGGCACCGTCCCTAGTACGGCTCCTCGCTCTACCTTAAAACCTCGCGGTTTTTGACAATGGGGATCATGCATCTAGTTCGCACGCAGGCGGCATGTATATATTTTATTTCATTTCCACAAACTAATCCTATGTGGTTTCAACCAAATATTTCTCAACCACAAATGGGTATTTTTCAACCACAATCAACCAATATCAATCACAAACAATCCCAAACAATCATTCGCTATCAACCAATTATCACAACAATTTCAATCAATAAATATCGTCCATGGTTTGTGGACGAGGGGCGTATATATATATATATTTATATATAGCAATTCACTTTTTCTTCAACACATATATAAATATTTAAATCAGAAATCTCACCAATAGCTATCCAACTGCACGACACTTCCTTAGGGAAATCTTCGCCTTTCTGTCGCTTTCGCCCGTATTCTCTACGTATGTAAAAATCGAATTTTTACGATGCTTTTCAATATATAAAAATATGATTTTTTCCACGCTATTCAATATATAAAAATATGATTTTTTTCCACGCTATTCAATATATAAAAATATGATTTTTTCCACGCTATTCAATATATAAAAATATGATTTTTACTTCGACTTTCAATATCTAAAAATCTGATTTTTACTTCTTAAAGTTCAAATCCTTTTTCTCTTTAAAGATTAAACCTTTTCCCTATTTAAAGTTTTTACTTTTAAACAAAATCAGTTTTTACTTTTAAAACAAAATCAGTTTTTATAATTCCTTTTCAATCAGTTTTTGCATCTTTTAAAAAAAACAGTTTTTAAATCTTTAAAAATTCAGTTTATATATCTTTAAAAAAAATAGTTTTTATATCTTTAAAAAAAAACAGTTTTAAATTCTTTAAAATCAGTTTTTAAATGTATAAAAATAAAATCAGTTTAAAGTTCTTTTAAAATCTGTTTTAACCCTTATAAAAAAATAGTTTTTAAATCTTTAAAAAAAACAGTTTTAAATTCTTTAAAATCAGTTTTTTTTAAATTCTGTTTTTATAAAATAAAAATAAAATAATAAAATAAAAGAAATACTTACAGAAAAAAGGGGGGTTTCTGCAGTTCGTCGGGGGGGCTTCTCGATTGGGCGGAGCTGCTAATCGGGTGTCGAGATGGGAAGGTTCGAACAAGGAGGCGATGGCTTCGGGGTTCGAACGCGATGGAGGGAGGACGCGAGGTAGGGAAGGGTTGCTCGCCTGATCGGAGCTAGGGCGGTCGGAGGCGCGGTGGAGGCGGTCGCCGATCGGTTAGGGTTTAGGGTTTTCTTTTTTTTTTTTTTCGGTATAAATGAATCGGTAATGAATTACAGGGGGGGCCAAAACGAAGATAAAGGGAGGGAAATTTTTTTTTTATTATTATTATTTAATTATTTAATTTTTTGCAAAAAGGTTGACTTTTACATACGACCTCGAAACGAGGCCCACCGCCTGTCGCCCATAGCGTTTCACCCCCATTCCGAACACAATGGAATATGTATCGTAAGCTGATTTGCTCGTTACAATCAGTTTCCTTTTGAATTTTCATTTAAATCACTATATTGAATTTTAAACGCACATTTCAAATTACCGGGGTCACATACTAACTAGAAAAATTCCAGAAAAATATTTTCTAGCTTCGTATTGACGATACGGTCCTAACAAAACTAGTTTCGTCGAATTCTGAGACCGTTTGAAAAATGGCCAATTTCCAGTCGATTAAAATCAACTGAAATCGGTCAAACGCGTTTCCTTTTGCCACGCTCACATATTGATTCGAAAAATTATGAAATTTGAAACCTAGCAATAACTTGACACTACGGATCCAACAACAGTGGTTTCGTCGAAATCCGAGGTCATTTGCAAAATGTCCATTTTTAAGGGCCTGAATTCCATAGCGACTATTCAGAATTTTCAACTGGACATATCTTTTGATTCCCGCTATCAAATTTCGATTGGTCGGATTCGTTAGAAAGATATTCACTAACATATTTAAATATTTTTGGTTTCACTAAAATCCGGATTGTTTTGCACCCGGTATATTCAATTGAAGTTTGAAATCGAATTATCGAACTACCGCGCTATTTTCAATTTTATATATAATTATATTTAATTATATTCGTTTTCAAATGTCGATTCAACTCAGTTTTCATCGCCATTATTTAAAATATTTATTTTAAATATTTAAAATCCATTATTTTAGCCAATTTAAAAATTTTAAATTGGTTCAGATTTTCTGGGTCGTTACAATCTCCCCCACTTAAAACTTTTCGTCCCCGAAAAGGAACAAAGTCGAAAGTGGTTTGATAAATCTACAATCATACAACACAACAACCAATTGTTTTTAACCTTCCAAAAATATACTAGTTAATCTCTATACACTTTTCAAAATCATTCAGAGTATAGAATAAATAGTGCACATCCATAGGAAGAAAATTGCAATAGAATAGAGAATTAAATGGTAATGCAAAGTAGGGTAAATGTACCTTGCACCAGAGTCAATCAGAGATATCTACTCGGCATCTAGGATAAGCTTTCTGAATGCTCTCCTCAGTTTCCCAAGTACAATCTCGCGGATCTCCACTCCATTGCACTTTGACTAAGTGAGCCTTCTTGTTCCTCAGCTCTTTGGTTTCTTTGCCGATAATCTTTAGCGGCTCTCGCCTCACAGCTAATTCTGGAGTAATTTCAATATCCTGCTGAGCTGCTTCTTCCACGATCAAGTCTGGATCATGAACGTGCTTTCGAAGTTGAGATATATGAAATACATCATGCACTCCAGGCAACCAGTCAGGCAATTTAACTTTATATGCGAGAGTTCCAATCCGTTCCAGAATAGGAAACGAACCAATGAATTTGGATGCTAACTTTCCAGTTTTACCGAACCGGATAACTCCTCTCATCGGCGATACTTTCAAATATACATAGTCGCCAACTTCGAAGGATATATCTCTTCTTCTTTTATCGGCATAGCTCTTTTGTCGGCTTTGAGCGGCGAGTAATCTCTTCTTAATAAAATCGACTTTGTCGGCAGCTTCTCGAATCATATCGGGACCCAACACAAGTCTATTTCCAGGCTCGACCCAACAAGCAGGAGATCGGCACGGTCTACCATACGATGCTTCGAATGGCGACATTGTCAGACTCGCCTGGTAGCTGTTATTATAAGAGAATTCAGCCAAATGTAGATGGTCTTCCCATGATCCACCGAAATCTATAACACAAGCTCGCAATAGATCTTCTAAAATGCGATTCACCCTCTCAGTCTGACCGTCTGTCTGAGGATGATAAGCGGTGCTTAGGTTTAACTTCGTTCCTAGCTCGACTTGAAATGCTTCCCAGAATTTTCTAGTGAATATTGTATCTCTATCACTGACTATACTGAGCGGCACTCCATGTAGTCTAACTATTTCCCTGAAGTAAATCTGCGCCAGACTCTGAGCAGTTCTGTTTGATCTGACAGGTATAAAATGGGTGGACTTCGTGAAGCGATCTACGATCACCCAAATACTGTCATTTCCTTTTCTGGTTCTGGGCAAACCATCAATGAAATCCATGGAGATATGCTCCCACTTCTAGCCAGGAACTTCCAGCGGTTGTAATAATCCAGCCAATTTCTGTTGATCACTTTTGACTAGCTGGCAAGTAGGGCATCGGCTAACATATATTGAAACGTCTCTTTTCATAGCCTTCCACCAGAATGTTCATTTGAGATCGTTGTACATTTTGGCCACACCAGGATGGATACTCAGCTTGGACTTGTGACACTCGTCTAACACTTCCCTTTTTAGCTCAGGAACGTCAGGAACACAAATCCTTCCTTCTAGCCTCAAGGTCTCGTCGTTATCTATTTGAAAACACGAGGGTTCGCCTTTCTGAATCCTTTTGATCATATCTTTAATAAAGTTATCCTCCTTCTGAAGAATAGATATTTTGTCAATCAAGGAAGTCGTGATAATAAAGCTGGCGATCATTACATTCTTTCGACTCAGCGCATCGGCCACGACATTGGCTTTCCCTGGAGTATATATAATTTCGAAGTCATATGCTGCAAGAAACTCCAGCCAACGTTGCTGCCTCAAATTCAAGTCCTTCTGAGTGAACAGATACTTTAACGACTGGTGATCCGTAAACAGTTCAAATCTCTCGCCCAGAAGATAGTGTCTCCATATTTTCTAAGAGAATATGATAGCCAATAACTCAAGATCATGAGTTACATAGTTTTTCTCGTGCGGCTTCAGTTGACGGCTAGCATAAGCAATTACTTGGCCTCTTTGCATTAACACTGCGCCAAGGCCCTCTCTAGAAGCATCAATCCAGACTTTTAGATCTTGGTTGCCATCAATGATGGTTAACACTGGAGCTTTCGTTAATCTTAACTTTAGCTCTTCGAAAGCTTCCTCACTTTCTTGAGTCCATTTGAATTTAGAATGCTTCTTTGTAAGCTTCGTTAAGTGACCAGATATCTTCGAAAAGTCTTTAACGAACTTTCGGTAATAGCTAGCCAATCCGAGAAAACTGCGGACTTCAGTGGGAGTACTGGGCTGTTTCCAATTCTGAATAGCTGTGATTTTGCTTGGATCCACAGCGATTCCATCTTTCGATACGACATGGCCCAGAAATTTTACTTCATCTTGCCAGAATATACATTTGGAAAATTTGGCTTTCAATACATTCCTTCTGAGGATTTCTAGAACCTGTTCCAGATGCTTTTCATGTTCGGCCTTTGATTTAGAGAAGATTAGAATATCATCAATAAAAACCAGAACAAATTTATTCAAAACCCCTCTGAATACTCTGTTCATCAAATCGACGAAATAAGCTGGAGCGTTACATAAGCCGAATGGCATTATTAACCATTCGTAGAATAGGTCGGGGCCTCTGAACGCTGTCATTGGAACACACTCTTCGGCAATTCGAAGTTGATGGAAACCTGTAGCTAGGTCCATTCGTGAGAATACTTGTGCTCCATTTAATCGATCCAACAAATCATCAATTCGTGGCAATGGATATTTGTTCTTTATAGTCTGCTTGTTTAAATCACGATAATCTACACATAGCCGTAGAGTACCGTCAGATTTTGGGACAAATACCACTGCTGCACCCCAATCAGAGAAACTAGGCCTAATCAGACCTTTCCATACTAGCTGTCTTGTTTGATTGTCTAATTCCTCCTTCTCTTTCAAGGACATTCTTTGAATAGCGTGAACTACCGGCCTTGCATTGGGAATCAAAGCAATCTTGAAATCTATTTCTCTTTGCGGAGGTAAGTGAACGACTTCTTCAAACACATCCGCATAATTTTTGACGATAGGAATATCTTTGATGAGGTCAGGAATATCCTCTATGACTTCAGGGACATTTTCTATTTGAGCCGGGGAAACATCCAAAGCTGCCCATAAGTCTTTTCTATTTGAGGTCGGGCCTTCACATGGTATGGTTATATAATTCCCCGATTGGGCCTTTGCTTTAACCACCCTCTCGGCGCATTTAACTTCAGCTTCATACATGGTTAGCCAATCCAATCCCAGAATAAGATCGAATTCATCAAAATTCATGACGACAGAGATAATAGGGAATTTATAGCGAGAAAAAGAGACGGGTACTGCACAAACCCAACTGAGATTGATGGAACCTCCAACTGGATTTCGGACAGTCATTGGCTCTTTGAGCTTCTTCAAATTCAAATCCAACTTCTTGACTGCACTCTTTGCAATAAAGCTTCTTGACGCGCCTGTGTCAAACAGTACTTTAACTAGAATGTTTTTGACATTGAGCGTGCCTTCTAAAACATCAGACCTTTCCTGAGCAGACGGGGAGGCAGGTACTTCTACCACTTCATTCACTTGTACTGCTCCAGATTTCTGAGATAGCGGGCAGTTTTTCGCGATATGCCCAGCCTGATGGCACTTATGGCATCCTCTGCCTTCAGGAACCTTCTTACTGGGTTCTAATCCTCTCTTTCTTCGTTTGTTCCAAGATTTGCAACTTATCGCCAAATGTCCTTTTCTATTGCAGCTTGAGCACGTGGCGGTTGTTGTTTGTTCATTCCCAGATTCAGCCCTTTTTCTCTTGGCACTGAGCCTCTTATTGACCTCAGACTTTGTACTGGCTTCAGGAATATCAGCTTCCGACTTTGCTATGTCACTAGAACTGACTTCTTCTTCGTCGCATAACATTCCTTTCTTATGAAGATCTTCATACTGATAAGCCATGTATATCATTTCAGAAAAAGGAAGCTTCACATGCCCCAATACTTTATTCTGGTATTTCCTTTGAAGCCCGTGAATAAATCTCAGATTTTTCCTCTTCGGATTTTCAATTAGATGAGGAGCAAAGTGAGCAAGTTCATTGAATTTCTTATGATATTCGGGAATGGTCATATCACTTTGTATTAGATAAGAAAATTCATCACATAATCTCTCGGTTACTTTGGGAGGAGTAAATCTTTCTAAGAAAATCACTTTGAATCTGTCCCAGGTGATATCACCTTCTGGATTATTTTTGATGATTGTTTCCCACCAGATTAAAGCTTCCTCTTTGAGTGCCCAAGATGCTACTAACCGTTTCTGGTCATCTCTCAGCTGGATATGCTCAAAGATTTTTTCGACAGAACTCATCCAAGCTTGAGTTTGAATAATAGATTCATTGCCCGAGAATTTTTCTCCACCCAGATTTCGATATCTCTTGAATAGAGCCTCTAGATCGGGTTCTGTATTTCTTCTGTTTCTGGCACTCATTTTTCTAGTACTTCTGCAATTAGCAGATCAAGTGTCAGGTCACAGAAAAGAAAATTTTCAAACATAGAAACATATACTTCAAGTGTAAATGTGTCTATCGAGGTGTAATTTCATTCTGCTTTACTCATACTAGGATATTACTGATCCTATCTGTATAGAGTTACCCGTCCTAGAACACTACTGGTTCTATTTCTGACGAGTTCATTCAAATGTTATATTCCAGAACTAAGCTTAACCAAAGCTCTGATAACACGATGAGACGACCCGATTTCCCGTTCTCACGGAAACAAGGTTATCTTTGGAATATAACACAGAAACATATAATAGTAGAACGGAATTAAATAAATACACCAGATAATGAACAACAAAATATACTGGATAAAAGTAACCATCAGAGTTACACAGTATACAGGATCTTACTTAGTACGAATACAGTTCAGCTATACATAAATGTTTACAGCGGAAATAAACAAAATATGTACAATAGGAGCTGAACAGCATAAAAAGAATAAATGATAGAATCCATCTTCAGCTCCAGCTATCCAGAAAGAACCAGCTAAACCTGAATACAAGGCTGCCCGTGTAGAAAAAGGGGCACCCGAGTTTGAGAGTGAAACAAACTACGAGTCAGTCATGGGACTGGTATGAGAAATCTACTCAACACATATATATTTGGCTAATCACAGGACCACGCCACTTTCGTGGAACGGGTTTACTCCATTGGATTGCCAGTGCTTTAAAACAAATCTTTCTTTTAAACATCGCTATGCTTTTTATAAAAAATGAAGCCGTTATAAGACTCAGTTCCCATCACACAATGCAACGCAAACCGGAGGATAGAGTTTTTACCTTATAACGGCCAAAATATGCTTGATACTAATAAAACAAAGGCATTTGATATTATTGCTAGTGTTTATATGTTTTGAAAACAATTTCAAATCATAACTATCAATCATAGACGGCATTAATGCCCCATACCACTATGTCGCCATATATAGGTATACAATCAAAACCGCACGATGTCGTATTTGGAAATTGGATTTCCGTCATGAACCAAGGCAAAAGATAGTCCTTACCGAATTCGAGACGCTCTAGCCCGCCCCTCAGGACCCAGACTCAGGTGGGCCCTTGGATCGTCAGGGCCGGTCCACCGATGTGGATTAAAATTCCTGAACCTGCGTTTCCCCACCCTTTGGGGTGTAGACGAGCCAACGAATGACTCCATCGGACCCGGATCGTCCGATCAAACCGAGGCGCCTCGCAACAGCAACAACCACATAGGTGAAAAGTATATAAATGCCAGGGCTGGTAGGTCACTGACACCACCCTAGCTAGAAAGAAACGCAGGCCCTCCCTGAGGTCCTTCTCCCGTTTAAGGTTCATATCGGGGTGTGAGGCTCGCGAATTCACGTTCACACAAAGCTACGCCACACAGGCGGTGCTTTGATCATCACCACAAGACTTTGCTTTTCAACAAAAGTCCTGATCACTGCATCTTAGCATGCCACACAGGCAATTCATGCCATGCGACTGATGTCCATCGATATACAACCCCTGAGTTCGTACGTCTCAGAGAAGGGCGTTAAGCAAAAGAATAAATTCTCCGCCGCCAAACAGATGTATATTTAACAGAAATCAATCAACACAGAATAAACTCCAATGTCAGACACACAGTCCATTTACAAGTCCGTTCTGGGTCTGAACGAAACCGGAGGTACTAAATACCTCGCAAACCCTTCGATCACCACGTACGTCTGGACGATCACCACTCATTATCCATATTTCGGGATGCCTCCCAATCAGGACCTCGGTTACCATCCAAACGAGGTGAAGATCTCCGGTCTTCGACCATCGTCTTCATCTTCGACTTTCAATCGTCGATTAATTATTTGAAATGAGAATTAACTCGGCTTTTTCAAATAATTCACGTATATTTAGAATTTCAAATCAATTTATTTCAATGGTTAAATTATTCGACAACACCAATTTCGTTCTTTAATGTAATTTTCACACCAAACACATTCAACCATCAAAAGCCACATAAATCAAGCAAATTCAGTTTATTTCCATTCTATATCGCTTATGATATTTTATAACTATTTATCGCTATTTTTATTTAATTTAAAATAGCCATTTTATTCAAAACGACGCTTCGGGCCATACAGCGGCCGTGGCGCTGTTTTTCTTCAGATTTGATTTACACATATATGAAAATCTAACCGTTGGATCTTCACAAAATTTACATCATTAGAAAGGTCTTTTCAAAACGAATCCAACGGTTCCAGTTTCGGGAAAATCCGACGGTCGGATCTCCCGGTACAATCGTTTGAAGTTTCGATTTCAAAATACGAACTGCAGCGTCGTTATTCGATTTAATATATAATTATATTTATATATATATAAATATAATCGCTTCTGGCGCTGTTTTTCATCAAATTTGATTTAAACATTCCAGACAATCCAACCGTTGGATTTTTACAAAGTTGGTGCCGTTGGAAAGATTATTCCAAGGCGAACCCGACGGTTGAGGTTTCGGGAAAATCCAATGGTCGGATCTCCCGTACTAGTCGTTTGAAATCACGGTTTCGAAATATGAACTGCACGGCCTCGTTTCGTTTTAATTTTCTTTATATTTATATATTTATATAAATATAGTTCATTCAACAATTTCAATATCGTTTTCACTTCAAATATTTTTCTAACGCCTTAAATTTTGGAAAAATTTCGCCATAACCTCCCCTGCACCGGGAGCATCGGGAAATCGCAAATAGCGTTCCCGGTCCTTCTAATCTCAAAAAGAAAAAGAAGAAGCCAAGCGGCTAGCCAACAGGCTCAAAATCATCACCCAAACAAATCAGTAAATGTGTACCTATTTGTCGGGCACAAAATTTTATTCCTCTTCTCTAGCCCCTTTGCTATAACCTGTTCAATGAATATTGCATGTACATATATATACAGTTCTTATCATTTATCAATTTCTATTCGACTTCATATTTGATTTCTATTTGGTTTAAAAACACCATTCATTCTAATGTTACATAAATAGGTGCAAATCATTTCATTAGCTAATTAATGAATATTTCAACTCATATATGTTTATTTTGAACAAGTGGCTATTTTTAACACTTCACATTTCAACGATTTATGCATACAATAAAAATGTGATTTTTATTGTAAAACAATTCATTTCAAAACACTATTTTTCTATATAGTTCATATAGGTGACAAAATAGGATTTTTATCATAAAACAATTTATTTCAAAATATGAATACCATTCAACACATGAATTTCTAATCAACGAATGAATATCAATTCAACACATGAATGTTTTCTATAGTTTTTGTATATAGATAAAAACGTGATTTTTATTATCGAACAATTTATTTCAAAATATGAATACCATTCAACACATGAATTTCTAAACAACGAATGAATATCAATTCAACACATGAATGTTTTCAATAGTTTTTATATATAGATAAAAATGTGATTTTTATTATCGAACAATTTATTTCAAAATATGAATACCATTCAACACATGAATTTCTAAACAACGAATGAATATCAATTCAACACATGAATGTTTTCAATAGTTTTTATATATAGATAAAAATGTGATTTTTATTATCGAACAATTTATTTCAAAATATGAATACCATTCAACACATGAATTTCTAAACAACGAATGAATATCAATTCAACACATGAATGTTTTCTATAGTTTTTATATATAGATAAAAATGTGATTTTTATTATCGAACAATTTATTTCAAAATATGAATACCATTCAACACATGAATTTCTAAACAATGAATGAATATCAATTCAACACATGAATGTTTTCAATAGTTTTTATATATAGATAAAAATGTGATTTTTATTATCGAACAATTTATTTCAAAATATGAATACCATTCAACACATGAATTTCTAAACAACGAATGAATATCAATTCAACACATGAATGTTTTCTATACAATGAATAAATATAGTTTAAGCATATGAAAATAATTCAAACACACAAATATTATTCAAAATTTCGGCAGCATAACGGCAGGGTAGTTACACTGGCACCGTCCCTAGTACGGCTCCTCGCTCTACCTTAAAACCTCGCGGTTTTTGACAATGGGGATCATGCATCTAGTTCGCACGCAGGCGGCATGTATATATTTTATTTCATTTCCACAAACTAATCCTATGTGGTTTCAACCAAATATTTCTCAACCACAAATGGGTATTTTTCAACCACAATCAACCAATATCAATCACAAACAATCCCAAACAATCATTCGCTATCAACCAATTATCACAACAATTTCAATCAATAAATATCGTCCATGGTTTGTGGACGAGGGGCGTATATATATATATATTTATTTATATATAGCAATTCACTTTTTCTTCAACACATATATAAATATTTAAATCAGAAATCTCACCAATAGCTATCCAACTGCACGACACTTCCTTAGGGAAATCTTCGCCTTTCTGTCGCTTTCGCCCGTATTCTCTACATATGTAAAAATCGAATTTTTACGATGCTTTTCAATATATAAAAATATGATTTTTTCCGCGCTATTCAATATATAAAAATATGATTTTTTTCCACGCTATTCAATATATAAAAATATGATTTTTTCCACGCTATTCAATATATAAAAATATGATTTTTACTTCGACTTTCAATATCTAAAAATCTGATTTTTACTTCTTAAAGTTCAAATCCTTTTTCTCTTTAAAGATTAAACCTTTTCCCTATTTAAAGTTTTTACTTTTAAACAAAATCAGTTTTTACTTTTAAAACAAAATCAGTTTTTATAATTCCTTTTCAATCAGTTTTTGCATCTTTTAAAAAAAACAGTTTTTAAATCTTTAAAAATTCAGTTTATATATCTTTAAAAAAAATAGTTTTTATATCTTAAAAAAAAAACAGTTTTAAATTCTTTAAAATCAGTTTTTAAATGTATAAAAATAAAATCAGTTTAAAGTTCTTTTAAAATCTGTTTTAACCCTTATAAAAAAAACAGTTTTTAAATCTTAAAAAAAACAGTTTTAAATTCTTTAAAATCAGTTTTTTTTAAATTCTGTTTTTATAAAATAAAAATAAAATAATAAAATAAAAGAAATACTTACAGAAAAAGGGGGGTTTCTGCAATTCGTCGGGGGGGGCTTCTCGACTGGGCGGAGCTGCTAATCGGGTGTCGCGATGGGAAGGTTCGAACAAGGAGGCGATGGCTTCGGGGTTCGAACGCGATGGAGGGAGGACGCGAGGTAGGGAAGGGTTGCTCGCCTGATCGGAGCTAGGGCGGTCGGAGGCGCGGTGGAGGCGGTCGCCGATCGGTTAGGGTTTAGGGTTTTCTCTTTTTTTTTTTATTTCGGTATAAATGAATCGGTAATGAATTACAGGGGGGGCCAAAACGAAGATAAAGGGAGGGAATTTTTTTTATTTATTATTATTTAATTATTTAATTTTTTGCAAAAAGGTTGACTTTTACATACGACCTCGAAACGAGGCCCACCGCCTGTCGCCCATAGCGTTTCACCCCCATTCCGAACACAATGGGATATGTATCGTAAGCTGATTTGCTCGTTACAATCAGTTTCCTTTTGAATTTTCATTTAAATCACTATATTGAATTTTAAACGCACATTTCAAATTACCGGGGTCACATACTAACTAGAAAAATTCCAGAAAAATATTTTCTAGCTTCGTATTGACGATACGGTCCTAACAAAACTAGTTTCGTCGAATTCTGAGACCGTTTGAAAAATGGCCAATTTCCAGTCGATTAAAATCAACTGAAATCGGTCAAACGCGTTTCCTTTTGCCACGCTCACATATTGATTCGAAAAATTATGAAATTTGAAACCTAGCAATAACTTGACACTGCGGATCCAACAACAGTGGTTTCATCGAAATCCGAGGTCATTTGCAAAATGTCCATTTTTAAGGGCCTGAATTCCATAGCGACTATTCAGAATTTTCAACTGGACATATCTTTTGATTCCCGCTATCAAATTTCGATTGGTCAGATTCGTTAGAAAGATATTCACTAACATATTTAAATATTTTTGGTTTCACTAAAATCTGGATTGTTTTGCACCCGGTATATTCAATTGAAGTTTGAAATCGAATTATCGAACTACCGCGCTATTTTCAATTTTATATATAATTATATTTAATTATATTCGTTTTCAAATGTCGATTCAACTCAGTTTTCATCGCCATTATTTAAAATATTTATTTTAAATATTTAAAATCCATTATTTTAGCCAATTTAAAAATTTTAAATTGGTTCAGATTTTCTGGGTCGTTACAGTGTGGATCGGTCTTACGATTATCCTTTGTTTCGAAAGGATTTTGAAAAGTTAAACAAATGATTTGAGTTTACTCACACCAGTCACATGACTGACCCGGAGTTTATTTCGTTTTGTTTTTCCTAAACTCTTTGGTTCCCAATTTTGTACGGAAAGTCTAGTAGTCGGGATTTTACAGATACTTGAAGAGCTAGAGCAGGAGGTTCAGGATTATATAGTTATTGTTATTTCCACTGTGTTGTAAGTGTTATACTCTAATAACGGTACTGTATACACGTACTGATTTGATTTCAAGATATGTTATCTATTATATGTTGTTCGTTCTGCTGTGAGATTCGTGTTTACTCTGATGTTGTATGTTCTTCTTCTTCTTCTTCTTCTATTCTAAGTTTCTATCTTAACTATTCTCACCCTCTAATTACTTTCATGGAAGTCGACATTGAGTTTATGTCGGTTACGCAGGATCGTGAAAACCCGGGTCGTTACTGTGGTATCAGAGCTAAAGGTTAAGTAATTACCTTGGCTCTATGGCGTGACTCAGTAGAGATGGGGTTAGTAATACCCTAGATTGAGTTGAGTGTATATATATGAGCGCGTATTTGTTGGTTGAGTTGTTTATGGGTTTTGGTCAATCAGTTTGATCCACTGTATCGGTAGGTTTGTTGGTTGAGTTGTTTATGGGTTTTGGTCAATCAGTTTGATCCACTGTATCGGTAGGGGTTTATAAACATTCGAATACGATAAACCGACACAATATGTTTGAAAAGAGGGTAAATTAAATAATTTTACCCAAATTATATTTTGATATAAACAAAGTATATGTATTTGAAGTATTATAGTATATTTGATGTGTTGGTTGTAATTATAACCGAATAAGATTATAATTGGAATGGTTATGTAAATAACCAATCAGAATTCATATGAATATAATACATGAAATAAGATGAAGTAAATCTGAATTTAGAATCAAAATTGGAATTAAAAATTATAGAAGTGTTTGTAAATGGGATTGAATTAAGTATATGAGAATTTTAAAATCCTGGGATACTTAAATTGTTTACAAGCATTGTGAATGATATTCTGAAAATGATTTCAAATGGAAATGTTTAGTATGGTTTTGAAAGTGATATAGTATTGAACTCACTTCGAAAGCTGGAAATAGATTCTGATGATGATCATGACATCATCGGTGTTCATTTTCGAGTTGTAAGTGACGGATTACTACAAAAAATATTGTTTTTGAATTGTTTTGAAAAAAAAGTTGTTTTGAAATTCCAGAAAAGGATATTTGATTTTTGGAAAAGCTAAGCTATTTGAAACTCCCAGGTAAAGATTGTTTGAAATAAAAACAAATTAAATAGAAATTGAAATCAAGAATGGTACTTGAGATTGGGAATGGAATTTGGCTTGGATAAGCGAATGGTTGTATTGGAGATAAAAGTGATTGAGTTTGATTGGATGACATTGATATATGTTGATTTGGTAGCAGATAAGAAGGATATAATGAAATTCCCGACAAAAAGGTACAAGTTTATTTATTTATGGGTTTGAGATTTTGATGAGCCGAATTGGAAAGCCGCTTGGCTGTTTCATTTTCTTTTGGGTTGAAGAAAGCCTAGAGAGGCGAGTTGGAGTTTGAGCTATTGACTAGTACAAAGGAGGTGCTGGCTAAATTTTTCGAAAAGCTAAGGTGTTAGAATTTTTTTAGGATTTTTGAAAATTTTCATTAGTAGGAATAAATAAATATTTAATTGAAATTAAATTGGTTCATTGAAGCTGGAGTTAAGAATTAAACAAATAATGTTTAACAAGTTAGTAGGGTTTGTTTTCTACCTTAGAAATTTTGAGGACGAAATTATTTTAAGGGGGGGAAGAATGTAATGTTCCATATTTTTATGGTATAATAATTAAATTATTTGATTATTTAAATAGAGATACAGAGATTTAAATGGTCGTTTGAATTAAATAACTTTGAATATTTAATTAAAATAATAATTAAATAATATATTTAATTATGAAATAATCAGAATTAGCTGAAATGGAAATATGGTGTGAATTGGGCAATTCAAAATATATAATTCAGTTTAAAATTTAATTACGATAACGAATATATTATTTGAACGACAGTTGAACATATAATTATATTATAATTATAATCGAGCTCGAAATGGTGCTGCAGTTCGTAATTTGGCGATTCGAAATTCAATTGAATATACAAAATCCGTTTTAAATTGGATTTCTGTGAAATAAGAAACGTTCGGAGCTAGGGAAGTATATTTTTCTAGTGGAAGTGAAAAATCGAGATTTCATTGTGTAGATTTTGATTTATGCCCAAATCAAATTTTCAAAAAGTCTCTATGGAATTCCTTTATAATTTATAACAATTTATAAAAGGATTTAAATATAAATCGAATATCGATATAACTCTGATGATGAAATATCGAGTTGTAAATCCATATATATTTATTTTGGAGCTGTATGATATTCTATTGTGAATATATACGATAATATTTATTTTTAAATATTTAATTTAATTATTTTTAAAATATATTTATATATTTAAATGGGTTATTTAAAGCTTTAAAAATAGCAGTTTTACAAATGACCTCCGTTTTCGACGAAACTAATTTTGTTGGGTCCCTAATGTCAAACTGTAGCTACATGACGATTTTCATGATTTTTGGATATCGTGTGTGATCACAAGGATTTTTTGAAGGCAAAAACGAATATAAAAATAAAATATCTAAATTTCCAATATATACCCCACCTTACTTACTCTAACCATTATACAGTTTCTTTTAGTCAAATGTCTTCAGCCGCCGATATTTCCTCTCCCTCAACCAAAACATGAGCAAATAAATTCAAGAAAAAATCGTATAAAAATCTTTAAATCACCAAACATGTGTTTCTGAGTTCGGTTCAAGCTTCTCTTCATATCTATACAACTTTTGTTGAGTTCAAACAACATGGAGTTCACTGGAAAAGTATACCGTAGTCTGGGGTTACGGTTTTGGGGTTGTTGCAGCATTAATGCGCAAATCTGAGGTTGCCGAGGTGTTTGCGGTATGGGTTAATGTGGGTTCTGAAAATTTGGGTGGTTTCGGTGGTGGAAAGCATTGGATGTCGACGCAGTAAGAGCAGAATGACGGACTGGTAAATGGCATTCGAGTTTAGTCATTCGAGGATGGCGAAGTGCGGGTTTGGATGAGGTGAACAATGGTGTATTTTGTTTGGAATTTTGTTGATGCATGAAGGGGGTAAAGGGAATGGTAAATCACGAATTGGCTGCTAAAGGAGAAGCAACATCGGTGAATTTAGAGAAGAAGCTCTACTGTTTGAAGCAGGTGTGGGCCTTGGATTAATAATAATGAGTTTGGGCTGATTTTTATATGAAGAGGCGCATTTAAATTAAAACTAAGTTTAATTTTAAATAGTGTATGTATTTGTAATGCTTATAATTTTATAATACGATATCAGAATTCAACAAAACAAGATTTGTTAGGATCGTATGGACAGACACTACACAATGGAACTAAGTGGGAGTGAATCAGAGCTCGTTACAATTTATAGCGAAATAAATTGTCTGTCTGAATCAAGTGACAATTATCATTATTTAACGATGATCGTCCAATGTGAGTAAAATTCACTAACTCTATCAGTTTATATTTTTATAAATATAATCTAGTAATGATAAATGATAATTGACTACTATGTGATGATTGCTTGGTTGAACTGCTAATTGATTGGTTGAAAATGTCGATATAGTTATATATATATATATATATATATATATATATATATATATATATATATATATATATATATATATATCGTTAACCAAATACTGATCCTGTTTATCAGAATATTTCATATTGAAATGAAATTGATGTAAATTATATCGTGTAACATCTGTGGGTACAGGGAAATAGGTCGGAGGAATCCAACTGGATTCCTCAACATTTATTTTACTGTATTTCATATATCGTGTTATATGATGTGATATGAAATCTGTTGCTGATTTTGTATGTTTGAATGATACCGATCATTGTTATATGGTGCGTTAAATACCATAAGGAGTACTGGAATGTTAAAAAGGAAATTTTCATTGTTATATTGAAAAAGAAATATTTATTTAGAAAATGAATAGAATTTTTATAAAAGGGAATATTTACAAAATAAACAGAATTTTATAAAAGGAATATAATTAAGGAATATTTGTTTAGAAAAAAAATAGAACTATAAAAGGGAAATGTTTGGAAAATGAATAGAGTTTTATAAAAAGAGAATTTTACATTAGGCAGGTTTAGACCCGTGCTTCGCACACGGGTGTAACATGATATTGATTTAAAGTAAATATTTTGCAAATAAAATATTATTAAGGAATTTGGGGTTTTGAATTATGAATTAAAATGGAGTTAAAGAAATTAGAAACTAACTGGAAATTAGTTGAGTTAAATGGTTGTCTGGATACTGATTTGATGTTGGTTTCGTCCTTCGGGGTTAATACGTAGGGGGGTTGTTCTCTTACTAGTTTACAGTTAGAGACTGATAGAGGTAGGAAGATAGTGATGCGTGAATCAGAAATGGAAACGTTTTCCAAAGTTAATAACATATATTTTCTAAAATTAGAAAATATGGATTCGATGAATATATGGAACGAGAAATGGGGAAATGAATAAATGTTGATTTATGATTGATCAATAGAATTTCCATCTGCAAATAGTATCGTTGTTTGCACACATGTTTTCCTTTGATAGTTAAATCATCGACTATCAATGTTTTTGACCATTTCCGTTGTCAATACGAAGAGATCGGGATCAGATATATTATCTGAAAACCACTTCGTATGGCATTTGCATTGCGAATCAAATATGATGAAGATAATTGAAGACAGAGTTATGCAAGGGTTGTCCTGTTTATAGAATAGTGCCTTCGGATTTTCCAATCCAAGGACAACTTGAATGGACGAACGTCTGATAGAGTATATCTGGAAGATCGCGTAAGTTGATCGTTTCAAACGTATTTACGTTGGTGGCGGAGGATGTCATTTCTATTAGCTTATACCCATGGTATTTTTGAGGGAATCAATTTGTGATTTGACGGGTATGACGATGTGGCATTCAAAGTAAATGAAGGAGTAATCTGTGAAAAGATACGTTATGACCTCAAGCTCATCAACTGGGAAATGGCAGAAATTAGGCAGGCAACACGGCTAAGTGGGCCGCACCCAATTAGGGTATATTGTCACCATCTAGAGAATATTCATATTTGTTACTTCTTTCGCTTCTGTATCCCCTGGGAACAGTTATGCTGGTATACCAACCGCAAGCTGATAACATATTCGGAACATTCAAGCGAAATGAATGGTCGGTCATGTGTGGCCGAGTTACAAGATGTTCTTGTTGAACTCCAGTGTATCGCTTCTAGAGTACACTGATCGGAAGGTGGATCCATACCTTGTCATAGTTGGAATCCATTCCATAATAAGAGCCCACGGTTTTGATTGTATCTTATATATGTAGAACGTAAGATGAAAGCGTTACTAGATTGCAATCTACTTGATTTAGACATTATTATAATATCAGAAGAGATTTGATATAAAGAATATTTTGTAAGGTAAAAATCGTCCGTGTTTATGTGTGGATTGGTCTTACGATTATCCTTTGTTTCGAAAGGATTTTGAAAAGTTAAACAAATGATTTGAGTTTACTCACACCAGTCATATGACTGACCCGGAGATTATTTTGTTTTGTTTTCCCTAAACTCTTGGGTGCCCAATTTTTTACGGGTAGTCAAATAGTCTAGATTTTACAGATACTTGAAGAACTAGAGCAGGAGGCTTCAGGATTATATATCTATTAATATTTCCGCTGTGGTGTAAGTGTTATACTCTAATAACAGTACTGTATATACGTACTAATTTTATTTCAAGATATGTTATCTATTATATGTTGTTCGTTCCACTGTGAGATTCGTATTTACTCTGATGTTGTATGTTCTTCTTCTTCTTCTATTCTAAGTTTCTATCTTATCTATTCTCACCCTCTAATTTCTTTCATGGACTATCAGGTATTTCCAATGCTTGAATAGTCGACATTGAGTTTATGTCGGTTACGCAGAATCGCGAAATCCTGGGTTGTTACAGAAAGTTTATATTTTTAAATTAGGAAAGTTTATATTTTTAAATTAGGAAAGTTTAGATTTTTGTATATGAAAAGATTGGATTTTTAAATATGAAGAGTTAAGATTTTTAATTATGATAAAAATATGATTTTAATGCGTATGAAAGATATTATTTTTATTTATAATAAAAATATTATTTTTATTTTTATAGTAGCATAATAGAAATATTATCTTTATAATGTAAACATCGGGTTAAAGATGAGATTTTTATTATCATGAAAGCAAAGTAAAATGTGATTTTTATATGTGAAAAAGCGATATAAAAATATGATTTTTATTAGGAAGTTAGCGATAAAAATTCGATTTTTATATATATGAAGTTGCGATAAAAATTCGATTTTTATAATATGAAGTAGCTAGTGAATTTTATCTATATAGCGTTAAAATCAAAATGTGATTTTAAATATATAAACATCATATTAAAAATATGATTTTTATTATGAACAGCGTGGAAAAGACCGCGTTGAATTTCGGAAAGATTCAAGCTATTTAGAAATGAAATGGAGGAGTGGAACCCACGGTGAGAACTTCTCAGTTTAATTAATTTTCTAGTTAAAAATATATACTAGGATGCAGACGGTGCTTAGCAGCACCCGACACCGTCATCCACAGACCATGGGCGACTTGTTTGATTTGATTGTGTTGTGAAAATAGTTTGTGATGTGAAATGGACTGTATAAAATATTCATGTGTCGAATAAAATATTTTATCATTAAAAATATAATTTTTAACGTGTATATGAATAAAATAAATAGTCATTTACAAATCGGACGATTTGATTATGTACACTGATTTGACTGATACTGATTGGGACGATAAATTTTACACATCGCCTAACGGCACAAATAAAATTCATTATTTGTTGATTAAAACCCCATACGGGTGTTGGGATGATATTTGATGTACACTAATATCAATTGTTTAGTGGTATGTCGATTGATTGGTTGACAGACTGTAGTAAGCGTTATTTATTTATATTTAATGCTTATATAGTGTAGGATGCACTCCAGATGATGGTTGATTATTTATCATTGTTGTGATACACATGTATTTTATGAAATCCATATAAATAACATTATATGGTAATTGACTATGTCTGATTCCAGTTTAGAAAGAATGGATATTTTAAAATAATATTCAGTAAAAGAACAAAATCTGATTTTGACGTCCGATTTGGGATGGACACGAAAATATTTAAATATATAAAGTCGTATTGAATAAATTAGCGCCATTTTGGACGTGAACGATATTTATATCGATTTTATTCATTTTTATAATGAATATAAAAAAGGAAGTGATTTCAAAATTTAATGTTTTGAAAATACTATCATTTATATATCGATGATATGGAATATTAAATTTTGATTTGAAATTGAATATGAAGTTGAAATCGTTTTGAAAACGTAAAACGATTTATAAAATACGTTTTAAATGGAAATCAACGAAATATATGTATTATATATATAATGGCCTGAATAGAACGTGCCGCGGCAGTTCGCGAATTTCGACCATTGACTTCGAACGAACATTATGGGAGATCCGACCGTCGGATTCTCCTAAAACCGGAACCATTGGGTTCGTATCGAAAGGAGCTTTCCAACGAATACAAGAGATTTGAAATCTAATAGTTGGATTTGGAATTATATCCAAATCAAATTTGGAAAAGGTCATTGTAAGTGCAGTTCGATGGCCGTTTATGGAAATAGATTGTACGGGCCTTGATTAAATTATTAAAAGTATCAATAATTTGTGCAAAATCATAATAAATGATTTGGAAAGAATTGGGATGAAAAATTTCATATTTGAAAAGATAAAAATATATTTTTATCGAAATGAACTAGTTATGAACTAGAATTATAATCCAATTTTTTTAAATAAATAAATTGGATTTGAAATGGCTTCAAAAATAACCAGAATTTCCAATATATGAATTGGAATGAATTTGAATTAAAATTATCTTTGGAATATTTCGATATTGGATTCCGTGATTATACGGACATTGTGGAGGAGTTTGGAAGATATATATATATATATATCGCTATTCCCAATACGATATTTGTTTGTTACAGAATTTGATATTGAATATAAGCCGATATATTTTCTATTCAGAGCCTTGTATTTAATATCAAATTGGTTTTTGGGTTTATCGTTAACGGTGTTTTAAATAACACTTGTTCTTTAACCCGGTTAACAATGGAATGAGATTTTGGGTTGTCGTGAGTGGTGTCTTTAATAATACTGTTCTTAAACCCAATGAAGTTAAGAAAAATAGAAACTAACTGGAGATTTGATAAGTTGAATGGTTTCCAGGGGTATTAATCTGATGTTGGTTTCAGCTTTCGGGATTAATACTTAGGAAATTATTCTCTTACTAATTTTCGGTTAGAGACTGATGGGATGGGGTCTTCAGTAACACTGTTATTAAACCCAGTGTGAAAAGAATAAATCTTTTAATTAAGATTTAAAGAAGAATTACTAATTAACTAATATCTAATTGGAACTAAAAATGGAATGTGAATTGGGTTTATTGTGAACTGTGTTTTTAACGACATTCGTTCTTTAACACGATTTACAGTGAAATTGGATTTGGAATTTATAAATCTTTTTATTAAGATTTAACGGGAATTTCTAAAGTAAAGTTTTCCAATTTAATATAGTATATTGGAATTGAATGGAATTCGATTTAATAATAACTGAAGTGAACTTCTGTGGAGGAAGACTGTTAATACATATGGAATTTAAAAGGCATTGCCGTTATTCCATTTATATTATTAGTCAGATACGGAAATTGATATCGATTATATATTGATTTGTTTTTCCGTGAAGATTCCATAATTAATGGAATGTGATTTGGGTTTATCGTGAACTATGTTTTAAATGACGTAAGTTCTTTAACCCGGTTAAAGGCAGGATTACATGTCTGTCATTGTATTTCGAACTGTATGGTTGATCTCTGCTAAATATATATCTATTTGGTAGCGGAGAATTTATTCACTTGCTTAACACCCTTCTCTAAGTCGTACGAGCTTAGAGGTTATATATCAGCAGAAATCAATAGTACGGTGTAGATTGTCGATACAACATGTTTGTGTTTCCAAAGTTAAATAATCATTAATATTGATTTTTGGGAAGATTGAGACAAAGTGGAGTTTTAATGTATATTTAGCTGGATTGAAATGATCGAGAATGGAGTATCACCAGTTTTGCTCCTAGCGATAGTTAAATCTTTAATTAGATTTGAACGTGAAATGGTAATTAATTTTACCGATAACACAGTGGTGTTAGATATGGAGTTTTACCAGTTTTGCTCCATGGAATGAATAGGTTAGGATTGGGAAATTAAACAAATGATTACTTTGGTAAGGTGCATTAATCCCGACTAATTTGGGAAACCATTAATATGGTTTGAATTGATATCCAAAGGAAGATTAAAGAATAAATATAAAGAATTTATCTTTGATAAAATTAATGGGAACATTTCCCAAATGATATGAATATTTGAATAAAAGAATATTCTGAATTGGAATGAGGCATGTGTTGTGTTTCTATAGCACTTGTTTATTATACACGCGAGTTATTCGGAAAGGCCGGGTTTATACCCATTTTGAATAACTGATTCGACGATAAGTCGACGATGAAGACGGTGGTTGAAGACCAGAGGTCTTGTAACAACCCGTAAAATGCGAGCCAGTTTGAAATTTTTATTTTGGCAATTTTAGCGAATTTAGTATATTCAAAATGAAATATTTTAAATAATATCGATGAGAAATTTATTTTGAATATAATTCGAACGTATATATTATACGCGTCGTCGTTAGAATATAAATAATTATATATAATTATAAAAGGAAATGAAAATGGCGCGGTAGTTCGAAAATTCGATTTCTAATTTCAAATGAATATACAGAATTCAATATAAGTCAGAATTGAACGAAACAAGAAATATTTGAATCTGTATAACTATATCTTTGTAACGAAGTTGACAAACTGAGATTTCATCTTAGAAATGATAAGATATGTCCAGTTTAAAATTAGAAATAGTCGCTGTGGAAGTTATATATATTTTTATATATATAAGGCCCTTAAAAATGGACATTTTGCAAACGACCTCGGATTTCGACGAAACCAGTTTTGTTGGGTCCGGGATGTGAAGTTATTGCTTGGTTTTAAATTTCATAATTTTTCGTATCGAAAAGAGCTTTCCAAGAATACAAGAGATTTGAAATCTAACACTTGGATTTGGAAACGGTTGTTTTGTAAGTGCAATTCGATGGCCGTTTATGGAAATCGATTGTACGGGCCTTGATAAAATTATTAAAAAGATCAGTAATTTGTGTAAAATCATAATAAATGATTTGGAAAGAGCTGGGATGAAAAATTCATATTTGAAAAGATAAAAATATATTTTTATCGAAATGAACGAGTTATGAACTAGAATTATAATCCAATATTTTTAGATAAATAAATTGGATTCGAAATAGTTTCAAAAATAACCAGAATTTCCAATATATGAATTGGAATGGATTTGAAACGAAATTATCTTCGAAATATTTTGATATTGGATACCGTGATTATACAGACATTGTGGAGGAATTTCAAAGATATATATATTGTTATTCCCAATATGATATTTGTTGCTTACAGAATTTGATATTGAATATAAGCCGATATATTTTCTATTCAGAGCCTTGTATTTAATATAAAATTGGATTTAGGGTGTATCGTGAATGGTGTTTTAAATAACACTTGTTCTTTAACCCGGTTAACAATGGAATGAGATTTTGGGTTGTCGTGAATGGTATCTTTAATAATACTGTTCTTAAACCCAATGATGTTAAGAAAATTAGAAACTAACTGGAGATTAGCTAAGTTGAATAGTTTCCGGGGTATTGATCTGATGTTGGTTTCGGCCTTTGGGATTAATACTTAGGGAATTGTTCTTTTATTAATTTACGGTTAGAAACCGATGGGATGGGGTCTTCAGTAACACTGTTCTTAAACCTAGTGTGAAAAGAATAAATCTTTTAATTAAGATTTAAAGAAGAATTACCAATTAACTAACATTTAATTGGAACTGAAAATGGAATGTGAATTGGGTTTATTGTGAACTATGTTTTTAACGACATTCATTCTTTAACACGATTTACAGTGAAATGGGATTTGGAATTTATAAATCTTTTTATTAAGATTTAACAGGAATTTTCCAAAGTAAAGTTTTCCAATTTAATATATTAAATTGGAATTGAATGGAATTCGATTTGATAATAATCGAAGTGAACTTCTGTGGAGGAAGACGGTTAATACATATGGAATTTAAAAGGCTTTGCCGTTATTCCATTTATATTATTAGTCGGATACGGAAATTGATATCAATTATATATTGATTTGTTTTTCCGCGAAGATTCCATAATTAATGGAACATGATTTGGGTTTATCATGAACTATGTTTTAAATGACGTTAGTTATTTAACCCAGTTAAAGGCAGGATTACATGTCTGTCACTGTATTTCGAACTGTATGGTTAATCTCTGCTAAATATATATCTGTTTGGTGGCGGAGAATTTATTCTCTTGCTTAATACCTTTCTTTAAGAAGTATGAGCTTAGAGGTTATATTTTGGCAGAAATCAATAGTACAGTGTAGATTGTCGATACGGCATGTTTGTGTTTCCAAAGTTAAATAATCATTAATATTGATTTTTGGGAAGATTAAGACTAAGTGGAGTTTTAATGAATCTTTAACTGGATTGAAATGGGAATTGATAATTTAAATTATCACATTTGGGAAATGATCGAGAATGGAGTATCACCAGTTTTGCTCCTAGCAATAGTTAAATCTTTAATTAGATTTGAACGTGAAATGGTAATTAATATTACCGATAACACTGTGGTATTAGATATGAACTATTACCAGTTTTGCTCCATGGGATGAATAGGTTGGGATTGGGAAATTAAACAAATGATTACTTCGGTAAAATGCGTTAATCCTGACTATTTTGGAAAACCATTAATATGGTTTGAATTGATATCCAAAGGAAGATTAAAGAATAAATTTAAAGAATTTATCTTTGATAAAATTAATGGGAACCTTTCCCAAATGATACGAATATTTGAATAAAAGAATATTCTGAATTGGAATGAGGCGTGTGTTGTGTTTATATGGCAATTTTTTATCATATACGCGAGTTATTCGGAAAGGTCGGGTTTATACCCATTCTAAATAACTGATTCGACGATGAAGACGGTGGTTGAAGATCGGAGGTCTTCACATCGTTTGGATGAATACTGATGTCTTGATTGGGCTGTACACCCAAGATGAGGTAATAAGTGGTGATCATCCAGACGTACTTGGAGATTGACCAGATATGCGAGAACCTCTCTCTTGTATTGGACATACGGGATGAGGAATAAGATGCCTCCGGTTTCATTCAGACCCAGAACGAACTTGTAAATGAATGTGTGTCTGACATTGGATTTTATTCTATGTTTATTGATTTCTATTAAATATATATCTGTTTGGCGGCGGAGAATTTATTCTCTTGCTTAACGCCCTTCTCTAAGACGTACGAGCTCAGAGGTTAAATATCGATAGACATCAGTCGCATGGCGTGAATTGCCTATGTGGCATGCTGAGATGCAAATGATCAAGGCCTCTGTTGAAAAGCAGAGTCTTGTGGTTGATGATCTAAGAACGGCTTTAATATAGCATAGATTTGTGTATAACGTTAATTCGCGAGCCTTACACCTCAGTATGAGTCAAAAACGGGAAAAAGGATCCAAGTAAAACATGACGTTTCTTTATAGCTATGGGTGGTGTCAGGGTTTTGCACGCCCTGACATTGTTATATTTTTACCTATATGGTTGTTGGATTGCGAGGTGCCTCAGTTATATCGGTCTCTACAGAGCCGATGGATAGGTCCTATAGGACCGGGAAACATGTGTTCAGGAATAATTAATCCTCAAACGTAAGGGAGGACCAGCCTTGGAGGATCCAGGGGTTACCCAGAGTGTGTAGTCTCGAGGCATTTGCTAGAGTGTCTCAAAGCGGAAAGGAGTACATCCCTTACCAAGAATCATTACAGAAATCCAATTTCCAATACGTGACATTCGGTTTTATTTGTAGAGCCTTATATGGTGACATAGTGGGATTGGGCACTATGCCGTCTATGATTGATACATTTATATTTGACGTTGTTTTCATACACTTTACACCATAATAGTATCAAAATGATTTGTTTTAAACGTACCAAGCATGTTTGGCTATTATAAGGTAAAACTCTATCCTCCGGCTTGCGTTGCATTGTGTGATGGGACCTGGGTCTTATAATAGCTTCATTTTTCAAAAAGCATTGCGCTGTTTATAACTGTTTATGCACTTGTATTCTTGGGAAGAAACTCGTTCCGTGTTATACGGCGCGGTCCCTTGATTTACTTTTAAAATAAAAGATTTAATAACTATTTCTAGTTCTTACACCAGTCACATGACTGACTTGGAGTTTATTGTTTTAACCTAAACTCTGGGTACCTCTATTTTCCATACGGGAAGCTAGTAGTTTTGGCTTTGCATATTTATATTCACAGGATCCTGGTTTACACCTGGAATGATATTCAGAAAGCTCTATATCTGTATATTCCTTTCAATCGTGTTTTGTATTATTTTCCGCTGCTATGTAAAGTATCTTAATCTCTGATGTGTTATATTTATTCATACTCTGTTTTATTCTTGTATTCTGATGGAATTGTTGTAATATACAATGAAATGTTCTTCTGTTTGTATTCTGATTCGTCTTGTCCTCAAAGCAATCCAGGCTTTCCTTTACAGGGAAGTTCGGGTCGTCATATGTGGTATAGCATGAAAATAAACAATAAATTTGAGGAATCAGTTTGGATCCCTCCAACCTGTTCTTCCCTGCATTCAATATGACAATCTATAATAACCATGAGTAATTTATTCAACTGGTAAGGGTCAAATAACAACCATTCAAGCATCCAATTCAATTTTAAACGTTGTTATTATTATAAACGTAACCAACAAGGTGAGTTACCTCTATTGGAATCAATCGTTAAAAATAACGATTTCATTTTATTTAAATTAAACAAACATTTAATTTAAATCATACATAAATATTAAACAAACAACCAAACAATCATCAACCATTCAATGATTAGAAATCATAGCACACAGACAATAAAACCCGACTTATATAAATATAAGTGGGATAACTGAGTGAGTTTAACTCGCCTTAAGTCCATTTCTCATCAAACGGTTCAATCCAACTCCATCCAATCCGACTTCAAAATGTTACGTTCGTCGACAAGGTTCCAACGCTCCCTGTTCGGTCTGATTCTGTGCACGTATAAACATGATACATAAATTATACAATTATGTTTTCGATTAAAATACAATTATATTTATACGATTTAAATTAATATGATTAGCTCATTTGAAAATTTTGAAATATTTAACCCCGTCATTTTGCATTAGTGTCGGTATACATATATATTATTAGATAGTTAGTATCCAGGGGTGTAAATGGGTTGGACCAGACCGGACGGAGGTGTGTCCAAGCTCTGTCCTATAAGGATTTGGACGGACATGGACCGAACATCTTATAATCTCGGACCAAGACGGACAACGGACTGTCCTATCCGATATAGCCTTGGATAATAGAAGAACATCGAACATTTTAGATCGGATTGAACACTAGTATGTCCAAGCTCTATCCTATAAGAGAATCGGACGGACATGGACCTAACACCTTATAGCTTCGGACCGAGCCAAATAACGGACTGTCCTGTCCGATATACAACCCTATTGTATCTTAATAATTTAAAGAAAACCCAGTATCACTACTGTATAATATAACACCATTATGAAATATTATCGAGTACATAGTGAATATGGATAAATATAAGATCAGCTGTTCATAGTTTTGGTAGGGTAACTCTTCAAACTTAACCCATGGTTGTGTGATAAATTAGAATTAGGTACACTCACCTTAAAAACTAAGGCCACCACGTCATACTCAGGCTAGTTACCCTAATCAAAACTAAAATATCACTTACTTTAAATAGGGCCAAATGAATTACTATCAAAAACAATTGGGTCAAAACAATCGGGTCGATCCGTTGCTCTTCTTTCCCGTATTGATTCCTCCAAACATTTGTTCTTCACTCCTTTGAAAAAACGCAATTTATCCCTCATTTGGAAAAGCAGAAACAACTCCGCCACCATTTAAATCGCCATCGCTGTCGTACCAGAGCGCCTGACCACAGGCGATCGCCACAGGCAGGCACGCCAACCTCCCCCCTTCTACCTCGAGCTGGTCCCACTGCCAACCGCCACCTGTAGGTCCCGCAAGAACCAAAACACGGAACCAGCTCAGCCTCGTTCATCAGTGAACCGCATCACCACCACATCACCATTGACCGTCGGACCACCTCCAGTAATTCTGCCTTCCTCCAGTCTTTACTTCAACCGTAGATGCCAAGGTCTGAATGTTCCTTGAGTTTCCATTAAAAATCAATGATCGAATTTGTAATGACCCGGACCTTTATGGGTAAATTTTAAATATTTAATATGGATTTAAATATTGGGGGATAATATAAATGGAATTTTATATTGTGTTGTTAGTTTAATAATCAATTTCGATTTTAAATCGAATATATTAAATTGACGAATAGGAAAAAAACAATAAAGATATATATTCGAAGTTAGAGCTGAATCAAGATAATCCAGATGATCTGTGGAAATTCTAATTCGAATATAAACGATAAATAATATTAATTTACTATCGAAGAATTTAAATGGTTTGAAATTTAAATTAAATCGATTTAAATTAATATCTATTCCAGATGATCGGACCGGACCTTGGTACTTATCCCAGTGGGTTCAGAATAGTGGTTTTACCCTAGAATTGACAATTGTTGGGTTCAGAAATGAGTTTGAAATCAAGGGTTATTTTAATTTTAAGGATACAGATTTTTAATTAAAATAAATTAAAATAAAACATCCAAATTTGGTGGATAGGAACGAGCCTACAAGCTAAATCTAAAGGCCTTGTTGTTCAAATTAAAGCCAGACCCTTTCTCTATAAAATCGAAATGCTCCCAGGACAAAATCAAACTCCAAATAAATCGAAACCGTTTCATCCATTGATTTCAGAAACCAAAACGCAATCGAGTTTGAGACCTACGTTTTCCAGAAGCTCGAAGTCATCTGGAAGTTGGCGAGCTGATGAAGGAGGGCGCGATGACCTTGGAAGCTCGAAATTCATTCTGGCGATGGAATTTGGGGAGAGTGCGATGGAGCTGTGGTTCCGGCCTGTAGCGACGTGAAGATTTGGGGGTTTTTGTGAACACAGTGAATGCGATCGAGGGAGTTGGGTCTTCGACAGTTGAACGGAGCAGGGAGTTGCGACGCAAGTATCAAGGCTCGACCTGAACGGAGTTGCAGAAGTGGATCTGACCTTGAACAACGACATCGATTCGAGTTGAACAACAACTCCATGAGGGAGATCGTTATGGAAATGATGACGCTGGTATAAGGAGCAGGGTTCCGAGTTGCTGTAGCGACTTCGACAGTGTTGAGGCAGGGTAAAAACAAACAGAAAGAAGCAGAATTTTTATCAGTGAGAATTTGACTAAAAAGGTAAATTCTTATTTTGGATTTTTGCGTTTTAGTAAAACTAAAATTTACATATTAGTTAAACTGAAATGTGCATGCTGTTAGAATGACATTGTTATTAAGAACTAAGCTGGGAACTGAAGGGGAAATTTCAGTTAGTGAATTGTGTTATATATATATATATATTAAATTAGAGAAGTAAAATATTTTAAAACCTTAAACCTTAGTGAGTTATTTTAAATAATAGTGATAAGTTTAAGAATAATAAGGTTATAAATTGAAGCTTACATAGTTGATATAAAAATTGGTATGAGTCACAAGCCGATTCGCTTGAATTGTACAAAGCAATATATGTAGCTTTGAAGAAATAAATTTGTAGACTAATTGTTTGTGTGGAATTAGGGTTTAATTTGGGATTAGTCTATACATGGGAAATTAAATAAATTTAATTAGTCTAATTCGATAATGGAAATTCTATTAATATTATTTTACATTGGAAAACAGACGGTGGGAGAAATCACTGTGAAATCTATAAAAATGTGGCCTCATTGGAGATTCGGCAAATAAATCAACGGTGAGTAAACCTCACTCACCACTTATTTAGAAATTATTTTTATATCATTAAAAATAATTGTCTGTGCTTGTTTGAATGCTGTTTGATGGTTTTAAAATATATATATTAGTTATTTAGGACTATTATATATATATATATATTGGGTTGATTGATTGGTTGGATTCCCGCAGTCTCATTAGCGGATGCCCGCAGTTTCATAGCGGATGATTACCCTATACGCCCCACGCTATGATTAGTGGATGACCTTCATACCGCGATATCCTGCCTCGAAGCAGGATGGGTATTACTATGTTGACTAACATCTGTGGATGCAGGGAAAACAGGTTGGAGGAATCCAGCCGGATTCCTCAAAAATATATTATCTGTTGTTGTTTGTTTGATTTCATATATATTCATATATGATGTGTTAAAATCAAATGATTGAAAAATTGGTTGATTTGATTGTTTAAATATCACTGGGGCTTGGGATATTGATTCATAAAAATATCAAAAAGGGTATTTGAAATTTAAAAGGGGAATTCTATTTTTATAAATAGAATTTGAATTTTAAATGAAGTATAGAAACATTAACTTGTTTTGAATATATATAAACAAGTAATCGAATTTATAAACTTTGTTTATAAATGGAAATATGGGTTTTGAATCGAATTTATAAACTTTGTTTATAAATGGAAATATGGGTTTTGAATCGAATTTATAAACTTTGTTTATAAATGGAAATATGGGTTTTGAATCGAATTTATAAACTTTGTTTATAAATGGAAATATGGGGTTTGAATCGAATTTATAAACTTTGTTTATAAATGGAAATATGGGTTTTGAATCGAATTTATAAACTTTGTTTATAAATGGAAAATATGGGATTTGAATCGAATTTATAAACGTTGTTTATAAATGGAAAGGTGGGATTTGAATTGAAGTTATAAACGTTGTTTATAAAAAAAATGCAGAGAATTCAAATAGAATTTGAATATAGAATTCAAATAGACTTCGAATATAGAATTTGAATATAGAATTCAAATAGACTTTGAATATAGAATTTGAATATAGAATTCAAATGGAGTTTAACTATAGAATTTGAATATAGAATTCAAATGAAGTTTAAATATAGGGATGCAAATAGAATTCAAATGAAGTTTAAATAAAGAGAATTCAAATAGAATTGAATTGGAATTTGAATAAGAAGTCGATAAGGAAACGAGAGTATGGGTATAGTTAGAATTTGTTAATATGCAGTTAAAATATATTTGAACATGTCATGTTCAAATATGACGGTGAAATAGACTGAGAAGTTAATTAACAGATTTAATTAACAAATTGAGTTAAAACGATTGGTATAGTTAAAATAGATTGGACAGGTATAGACATACAGGAGACAGGTATGGAATAAAGTATAGAAGTGAAATAAATAGAATGCCCGACAAAAAGGTACGTATTTAATTCATATATGAGATTTTATGCGCCGTATCGGCTAGCCGCTTGGCTTTTTCTTTTTCTTTTTGAGATGAGAAGGACCGGGAAAGCTATTTGAAATTTCCCGATGCTCCCGGTACAAAGGAGGTTATGGCGAATTTTTCCGGGAATTTAAGGAGATAGAATATTTTTAAGATAATTTGATAGTTAGAAATCAACTTATCAATATATATAGAAGTCGATAAGAAAACGAACTTAGAAATAGAATAGTATAATCAAAAAGGAAGTATAAGAATAAAACCTCGTAAGGATAAAAGAGAAAGTATATATGTGTTTAAAAGTGAAGAAGTAGTGGTATGGTATTGATTATTCGAGTAAGTAGTCTTGTCTGTTTTGACGTTAAATGTTATTCAGTCAAGGTCTGAGAGGTAATTATACCCCAACTTGGTTGATATCATGATATACCGATAAGTAGTAAGATTCAGGCTCGAAGATCAATGTGGAATAAGAATTCGTTAAATACTGTATTTGGGTTGTCGTAACGATGTTTTACACAACATCTGTTTTAACCCAAATATGTGCAAAGCTTGGAAATAGAAAAATGAATATTTTCTAAAGTTTAGAAAATAAAAGAAGGCGATATTCGGAAATGTTTTCCAAATAACGTCAAAGGCCAATATGGTTATTGAAAATATTTGGTTAACAAATATTGATAAAGAAATAGAAAAGAGATTTAATTAATGGAATATTAATTAAAGGTTCAGTGATTGTTGGATGTTTGGATGAACACTTGTTTTATTCGATAGTTAAATCATCGACTATCAAAACACTTGTTTTTATTCGATAGTTAAATCACAGACTATCGAAGTTTTGACCATCGTTGTCAATATGGAGAGACCGGTTGGATTATTATCCGAAGAACCACTCCATATTGGCAGTAGCGTGCGAATCAGATTATATAAAGATAATCGAAGACGGAGTAGAGTACAAGGACTTTTTCTATTTATAGAAATAGTACCTTCGGTTCATCCTGTTCCTGGGTGACTTGTATGGATGAATGTCTGACAGAGTATTTCCAGAAAGGTCACGTACATTGATTTCTTCAACCGTACCAAGAGTGGAAGCGGAGAAGGAAACTTCTTTTAGCTAACACGTAATGTACTGTTGAGGACGTCAATCGGTGATTTGATGGATTTGACGATGTGACATTCGAAGTGAATCTGGTGTGATGATAAAGCATAGCTTCTAGCCTCATCAACCGGTAAATGACAGAAATCGGGCAAGCAACATGGCTATGTAGGTCGCACCTATTAGGGTGTATAATCACCTGATCTAGAGTTTCATTTACTTCTAAAAATCTATTGTCGATGCTGACCCATTCGGGAAACGGTTGCTGATCCCAATCGTTGGTGATATACATTCGATACACTCAAGCGAAATGAGTGGTCGGTCATGTGTGGCTGAGTTGCAAGATGTTCTTGTTGAACTCGGTGTATTCTCCTCTAGAGATATACCAGCGGAAGGTGGTCCCATACCTTGTCATAGTTGGAAATCCATTACCCAATACGTGCTTGCGGTTTTGATTGTATATATATGTGGAACGTGAGATGCAAACGTTCCACTAGATTTTTATTTACTTGATTAAGACATTATCATAATATCAAAAGAGTTTTGATATAAAGATAAATCAAGTGTTTGGATTCTCATAAGGGAAAAACCCGTTCCGTGTTATACGGCGTGGTCTTATGAGATATCATTTAGTTTTCTGAAACTGTTTTTAAACTGTATACTCATACCAGTCCCATGACTGACCCGGAGTTTACTTTGTTGTTTTCCCTAAACTCTTGGGTGCCTAAATTTGTACGGGCAGTCAAGTAGTCGGGAATTTACAGATATACTGGAAGAGCTTGGAGCAGGAGGCTTCAGAATCATATAGCTATAGTTATTTCTGCTGTGTTGTAAGTGATGTACTTTGATATTGATGTATATTCAAGTACAGATGTATATTTCAAGTTATGTTATATATATTATATGTTATTCGTTCCGCTGTGAGATTCGTGTTACTCTGATGTTGTGTTCTTCTTCTTCTTCTATTCTAAGTTTCTATCTTATCTATCCTCACCCTCTAACTTCTTTCTATTAATGGTTCGAATTTCCGTGATATTTGGGGTTGGACTTGTGTTTTTGGTCAGCTCAAATTCTACCGGATTTTCGGGTCACTACAGTTGGTATCAGAGCTTAGGTTTAGCGAAAACCTAGGCTTGTTGGAATGTGCTCATTAGAGATAGGATCAGTAGTATCCTAGAATGAGTTGAGTGTATATATATACGAGAGAGCGTATTTGTTATTTGATATAAAAACTGTTTTATATTGTGTTGACTAGTCTGTTGAGTGGATTATAAATTTTGGTCGAATCGTGGGACGCCACGATGTCGATAGGAGTTTATAAACATTTGAACAGGAGATTGGACACGATATTGTTTTCAAATAGTTAAGTTGATTGTTAAGATTATAATCAAATTAGATTATAAAACTGAAATAGTTATATATAACCAGTGGAATTTATATATGAAATGAAATATACAAATGAGATGAATTGAAATTTAATTCCAACCAGAATTCAGAATTTAAAATCCTGGGAGTTTGGAAAATATTTTTCTAAATGGAGTTTGAAAGAAATAAAGCACTGAACTCATTCAGTAGCTGGGAAATAATTCTGATGATGGTCGCAACATCATCAGTGTTCATTTTCGAGTTTCTAAGTGATGAATTGCTGCCTTAGAAAAGTTTTTGATGGAAATTTGTTTGAAAAGAAACAAGTTGTTTGAAAATTCAGATGTTTTGAATTTGAGATAGATATAAATATATGTATATATTTATAAGACTTCAACGAAATTTTGAAATGGGAATTGGAATATAGATTTCAAATAGAAGTGAAATGGGAATTGAAATATAGATTTCAAATAGAAGTAAAGTAAAGGAATTTGAATATATATATATAATTCAAATAGAAGTGAAATAGAATTTGAATTCAAGGGAATTCAAATGAATTTGAATAAAGAAAATTCAAATAGAAATTGTATAATAAAAATTGAAATGGAATTTGAATTCAAAGGAATTCAAATGGATTTAAATAAGGAAAAGTCAAATAGAGATTTGAATATTAAAATTCAAATGGAATTTGGTTAAATAGAAGTTCAAAGAGAATAAAGTGGAGGTTGAATATTAGAATTCAAAGAAAATTTAAAGTTTGAAATAGAAATTGAATAAAGGAATTCAAATAGAGATTGAAGATAAAGGATATCAAATAGGGTTTTTGAATAAAGAAAATTCAAATAGAAATTGAAGATAAGAAATTCAAGTAGAATCTGAAGATAAGGAAATTGAATTAGAATTTGAATCGAAGAAAATTCAAATAGAAATTGAATAGAAGGAAATTCAAATGAGTTGGAATAAAGAAATTCAAATGTAATTTGAATATTGTAAATATATAGAATTTCAAATAGTAGTGAAATAAATCGGGAATATTATGAAATGGATTGGATATATATTAAAAATATATCAGAATGGAGTTGAATTTATTATAAACAAAGTTAAAACGTTTATATTTATAAATATAATTAAAATGAGCTCGCCATAGCGCGGCAGTTCGAAAATTGGCGATTCGAACTTCAATTTAGTATACAGAACTCAATTGAAGTCGGAATTCTGTGAAACAAGAATCGTCGGGACCGGTTGAACAATAGTTTTCTAATGAAAGAGAAAAATCTGGATTTCGTCGTATAGATTTTGAGTTATGTCAAAATCAAATTTTTAGAAAAGCAGCGCCAGAACCATTAAAAAACCATAACGGTTTAAGTAAATAAATAAAAGGATTTTTAGGAAATAAAATCCGAATTGGCATTAGAAAAATCCAGGCTGGAGATATAAAATAAATATGAACTCCAGTGAAGTAAGTGAAATGATTTTTAAGACAAAAATCATATTTTAAATGGTTAAATAGAATTAACTAAATGGGAAAAGAATTAGTTAAAGGAAATTTGAGTCGAAATTGGGTTTTTGGATAAGTGAAAGAGATTGAGAGTTTGTATTCGAAATCGAATATATAACTCGTGTTGAAAATATTATTTGATTAGTTATAATTAAGTTGACATATATTTGAACAAGTTATATTCAAATAAAAGGGTGAACTAGGCAAAACGATTAATTAGCAACTAGTTAATGGGAATTTGAATGATTGAAATTAAATTTAACTTAAGTAAGTTAAATGGATCGAAATGGATAAATTAAGTAAAATCAATGTGAATGAAATATGAATTGGGAATGAATAAAGGAAAAACCAAAAGAGTTAAAAAAGGAATTATCGAATTTGGTTATTCGAAAGAAGTTATCGAATATAGTTTATTCGAAAGGAATTATCGAATTAGTAAATCGAAGGAGTTATCGATTATTAGTAAATCAAAGGAGTTATCGATTATTAGTAAATCAAAGGAGTTATCGATTATTAGTAAATCAAAGGAGTTATCGATTATTAGTAAATCAAAGGAGTTATCGATTATTTGTTAATCGAAGGAGTTATCGATTATAGTTTAATCGAAAAGAGTTATCGATTAGTTTAATCGAAATGAGTTATAGAATATTGGTTATTCGAAGGAGTTATCGAATTTAGTTATTCGATGGAGTTAATTGATAAGAGTAAATCCAATAGAGTTAATTGATAAGAGTAAATCCAATAGAGTTAATTGATAAGAGTAAATTGAATAGAGTAATCGAATATTGTTTATTCGAAGAAAGATTTTCGAATCTAGTTATTCGAAAGAGAGATTATCGAATATAGTTATTCGGAGGGAGGAGTTATCAAATATAGTTTATTCGAAAGAGAGTTACGTAAGGAATTTGGAAATGTTGAGTATCAACATAAATAAGTTTTGAAAAGATAAATGGGTTTGTAGCACTTTTCCTACCTTAGCAATTTCAAGGACGAAATTATTTTAAGTGGGGAAGATTGTAATGACCCGGACCTTTATGGGTAAATTTTAAATATTTAATATGGATTTAAATATTGGGGGATAATATAAATGGAATTTTATATTGTGTTGTTAGTTTAATAATCAATTTCGATTTTAAATCGAATATATTAAATTGACGAATAGGAAAAAAACAATAAATATATATATTCGAAGTTAGAGCTGAATCAAGATAATCCAGATGATCTGTGGAAATTCTAATTCGAATATAAACGATAAATAATATTAATTTACTATCGAAGAATTTAAATGGTTTGAAATTTAAATTAAATCGATTTAAATTAATATCTATTCCAGATGATCGGACCGGACCTTGGTACTTATCCCAGTGGGTTCAGAATAGTGGTTTTACCCTAGAATTGACAATTGTTGGGTTCAGAAATGAGTTTGAAATCAAGGGTTATTTTAATTTTAAGGATACAGATTTTTAATTAAAATAAATTAAAATAAAACATCAAAATTTGGTGGACAGGAACGAGCCTACAAGCTAAATCTAAAGGCCTTGTTGTTCAAATTAAAGCCAGACCCTTTCTCTATAAAATCGAAATGCTCCCAGGACAAAATCAAACTCCAAATAAATCGAAACCGCTTCATCCATTGATTTCAGAAACCAAAACGCAATCGAGTTTGAGACCTACGTTTTCCAGAAGCTCGAAGTCATCTGGAATTTGGCGAGCTGATGAAGGAGGGCGCGATGACCTTGGAAGCTCGAAATTCATTCTGGCGATGGAATTTGGGGAGAGTGCGATGGAGCTGTGGTTCCGGCCTGTAGCGACGTGAAGATTTGGGGGTTTTTGTGAACACAGTGAATGCGATCGAGGGAGTTGGGTCTTCGACAGTTGAACGGAGCAGGGAGTTGCGACGCAAGTATCAAGGCTCGACCTGAACGGAGTTGCAGAAGTGGATCCGACCTTGAACAACGACATCGATTCGAGTTGAACAACAACTCCATGAGGGAGATCGTTATGGAAATGATGACGCTGGTATAAGGAGCAGGGTTCCGAGTTGCTGTAGCGACTTCGACAGTGTTGAGGCAGGGTAAAAACAAACAGAAAGAAGCAGAATTTTTATCAGTGAGAATTTGACTAAAAAGGTAAATTCTTATTTTGGATTTTTGCGTTTTAGTAAAACTAAAATTTACATATTAGTTAAACTGAAATGTGCATGCTGTTAGAATGACATTGTTATTAAGAACTAAGCTGGGAACTGAAGGGGAAATTTCAGTTAGTGAATTGTGTTATATATATATATTAAATTAGAGAAGTAAAATATTTTAAAACCTTAAACCTTAGTGAGTTATTTTAAATAATAGTGATAAGTTTAAGAATAATAAGGTTATAAATTGAAGCTTACATAGTTGATATAAAAATTGGTATGAGTCACAAGCCGATTCGCTTGAATTGTACAAAGCAATATATGTAGCTTTGAAGAAATAAATTTGTAGACTAATTGTTTGTGTGGAATTAGGGTTTAATTTGGGATTAGTCTATACATGGGAAATTAAATAAATTTAGTTAGTCTAATTCGATAATGGAAATTCTATTAATATTATTTTACATTGGAAAACAGACGGTGGGAGAAATCACTGTGAAATCTATAAAAATGTGGCCTCATTGGAGATTCGGCAAATAAATCAACGGTGAGTAAACCTCACTCACCACTTATTTAGAAATTATTTTTATATCATTAAAAATAATTGTCTGTGCTTGTTTGAATGCTGTTTGATGGTTTTAAAATATATATTAGTTATTTAGGACTATTATATATATATATATTGGGTTGATTGATTGGATTCCCGCAGTCTCATTAGCGGATGGCCGCAGTTTCATAGCGGATGATTACCCTATACGCCCCACGCTATGATTAGTGGATGACCTTCATACCGCGATATCCTGCCTCGAAGCAGGATGGGTATTACTATGTTGATTAACATCTGTGGATGCAGGGAAAACAGGTTGGAGGAATCCAGCCGGATTCCTCAAAAATATATTATCTATTGTTGTTTGTTTGATTTCATATATATTCATATATGATGTGTTAAAATCAAATGATTGAAAAATTGGTTGATTTGATTGTTTAAATATCACTGGGGCTTGGGATATTGATTCATAAAAATATCAAAAAGGGTATTTGAAATTTAAAAGGGGAATTCTATTTTTATAAATAGAATTTGAATTTTAAATGAAGTATAGAAACATTAACTTGTTTTGAATATATATAAACAAGTAATCGAATTTATAAACTTTGTTTATAAATGGAAATATGGGTTTTGAATCGAATTTATAAACTTTGTTTATAAATGGAAATATGGGTTTTGAATCGAATTTATAAACTTTGTTTATAAATGGAAATATGGGTTTTGAATCGAATTTATAAACTTTGTTTATAAATGGAAATATGGGTTTTGAATCGAATTTATAAACTTTGTTTATAAATGGAAATATGGGTTTTGAATCGAATTTATAAACTTTGTTTATAAATGGAAAATATGGGATTTGAATCGAATTTATAAACGTTGTTTATAAATGGAAAGGTGGGATTTGAATTGAAGTTATAAACGTTGTTTATAAAAAAAATGCAGAGAATTCAAATAGAATTTGAATATAGAATTCAAATAGACTTTGAATATAGAATTTGAATATAGAATTTAAATGGAGTTTAACTATAGAATTTGAATATAGAATTCAAATGAAGTTTAAATATAGGGATGCAAATAGAATTCAAATGAAGTTTAAATAAAGAGAATTCAAATAGAATTGAATTGGAATTTGAATAAGAAGTCGATAAGGAAACGAGAGTATGGGTATAATTAGAATTTGTTAATATGCAGTTAAAATATATTTGAACATGTCATGTTCAAATATGACGATGAAATAGACTGAGAAGTTAATTAACAGATTTAATTAACAAATTGAGTTAAAACGATTGGTATAGTTAAAATAGATTGGACAGGTATAGACATACAGGAGACAGGTATGGAATAAAGTATAGAAGTGAAATAAATAGAATGCCCGACAAAAAGGTACGTATTTAATTCATATATGAGATTTTATGCGCCGTATCGGCTAGCCGCTTGGCTTTTTCTTTTTCTTTTTGAGATGAGAAGGACCGGGAAAGCTATTTGAAATTTCCCGATGCTCCCGGTACAAAGGAGGTTATGGCGAATTTTTCCGGGAATTTAAGGAGATAGAATATTTTTAAGATAATTTGATAGTTAGAAATCAACTTATCAATATATATAGAAGTCGATAAGAAAACGAACTTAGAAATAGAATAGTATAATCAAAAAGGAAGTATAAGAATAAAACCTCATAAGGATAAAAGAGAAAGTATATATGTGTTTAAAAGTGAAGAAGTAGTGGTATGGTATTGATTATTCGAGTAAGTAGTCTTGTCTGTTTTGACGTTAAATGTTATTCAGTCAAGGTCTGAGAGGTAATTATACCCCAACTTGGTTGATATCATGATATACCGATAAGTAGTAAGATTCAGGCTCGAAGATCAATGTGGAATAAGAATTCGTTAAATACTGTATTTGGGTTGTCGTAACGATGTTTTACACAACATCTGTTTTAACCCAAATATGTGCAAAGCTTGGAAATAGAAAAATGAATATTTTCTAAAGTTTAGAAAATAAAAGAAGGCGATATTCGGAAATGTTTTCCAAATAACGTCAAAGGCCAATATGGTTATTGAAAATATTTGGTTAACAAATATTGATAAAGAAATAGAAAAGAGATTTAATTAATGGAATATTAATTAAAGGTTCAGTGATTGTTGGATGTTTGGATGAACACTTGTTTTATTCGATAGTTAAATCATCGACTATCGAAACACTTGTTTTTATTCGATAGTTAAATCACAGACTATCGAAGTTTTGACCATCGTTGTCAATATGGAGAGACCGGTTGGATTATTATCCGAAGAACCACTCCATATTGGCAGTAGCGTGCGAATCAGATTATATAAAGATAATCGAAGACGGAGTAGAGTACAAGGACTTTTTCTATTTATAGAAATAGTACCTTCGGTTCATCCTGTTCCTGGGTGACTTGTATGGATGAATGTCTGACAGAGTATTTCCAGAAAGGTCACGTACATTGATTTCTTCAACCGTACCAAGAGTGGAAGCGGAGAAGGAAACTTCTTTTAGCTAACACGTAATGTACTGTTGAGGACGTCAATCGGTGATTTAATGGATTTGACGATGTGACATTCGAAGTGAATCTGGTGTGATGATAAAGCATAGCTTCTAGCCTCATCAACCGGTAAATGACAAAAATCGGGCAAGCAACATGGCTATGTAGGTCGCACCTATTAGGGTGTATAATCACCTGATCTAGAGTTTCATTTACTTCTAAAAATCTATTGTCGATGCTGACCCATTCGGGAAACGGTTGCTGATCCCAATCGTTGGTGATATACATTTGATACACTCAAGCGAAATGAGTGGTCGGTCATGTGTGGCTGAGTTGCAAGATGTTCTTGTTGAACTCGGTGTATTCTCCTCTAGAGATATACCAGCGGAAGGTGGTCCCATACCTTGTCATAGTTGGAAATCCATTACCCAATACGTGCTTGCGGTTTTGATTGTATATATATGTGGAACGTGAGATGCAAACGTTCCACTAGATTTTTATTTACTTGATTTAGACATTATTATAATATCAAAAGAGTTTTTTATATAAAGATAAATCAATTGTTTGGATTCTCATAAGGGAAAAACCCGTTCCGTGTTATACGGCGTGGTCTTATGAGATATCATTTAGTTTTCTGAAACTGTTTTTAAACTGTTTACTCATACCAGTCCCATGACTGACCCGGAGTTTACTTGTTGTTTTCCCTAAACTCTTGGGTGCCTAAATTTGTACGGGCAGTCAAGTAGTCGGGAATTTACAGATATACTGGAAGAGCTTGGAGCAGGAGGCTTCAGGATCATATAGCTATAGTTATTTCTGCTGTGTTGTAAGTGATGTACTTTGATATTGATGTATATTCAAGTACAGATGTATATTTCAAGTTATGTTATATATATTATATGTTATTCGTTCCGCTGTGAGATTCGTGTTACTCTGATGTTGTGTTCTTCTTCTTCTTCTATTCTAAGTTTCTATCTTATCTATCCTCACCCTCTAACTTCTTTCTATTAATGGTTCGAATTTCCGTGATATTTGGGGTTGGACTTGTGTTTTTGGTCAGCTCAAATTCTACCGGATTTTCGGGTCACTACAGAATTCCATACAAAAACTGCAAACCGTCACTTAAAATGGCCACCCCTGCCTCCTCCAACCACCAGAAGCGTCGCCACCACCACCGAGCTGACTTTTGACCTATCCCCTTCATCTTCGCTTCAGTTCTCCTGAACTAATTTAGCCTTTATGATTTATTAAAAATAGAAATCCAATTACCATCCAAACTGCAAATCCATATCTGAACTCGTCCACTGCCACCACCACAAACCACCGCATCCAACCATACTTTGGCCGTGGGTCCCTCTACCGGTCCTCTACACTTCTCCAATTCATACCTTGGTTTAATTCTTGCTGGATGGAGAGATTTAAATTTTTGTTTGAGGAAGACTTTATTTTTTTTTTCAAAACGGGAAGAAGAAATGAATGAAGAGGAGATTATACAAGGAGAAGTGCCGTGATTACCACGTATACTTAGGGATGAAGTAGTTTGGCTATCAAGGAATGATAGTGTTGTCGGCAAGTAAAGTGATATTTATTTTAATATGATTTTCCTTTTTATTTATTTAATAATAGTTGCATTAATACAACATACATTATACATTTAATGTTCGTACCACCACACGCGATCTCCAAACGCGGTGAAAATTGACACACTGCTACGTCTTAATGATACGGTCCCAATGAAATTAATTTCATTGAAAACCGACTCCGTTTGCACAATGGCCTTATTTTAAATTTATAGTTATTTATCGGTTCATGGTTAAATCTCGTCTACCGACAAAATAACTCCGATTGGCCCCAAACTGGAAATATAGCAATAATTAGCTATACGTATTCCAATAAAATTTGTTTCCTAAAAAACGGAGGTTGTTTGGAAAACAAATATTTTTACGGCTTATATAATATCGATTAATTATAAATTAAAATCCAAAAAAATTAAATTAAAAAAATAAAATTTTGTTATTATCGAATATAAAAATATATATCACTTCAAATTCACCCAATATGGCTTTAAAACTCGACGTTAATATTTTTGAATTGAACGGTATTCAAATATATAGAAATTCCTTTTAGATAAATTAAATAAATGTTATAGTTTGTAAATTATTTCCACAACGACTATTTTAAATTTTGATTTGAGCATAACTAATAATCTATAACACGAAATCCGTATTTTTTTCTTTCATTAGAAAATTATCAACAAATCGATCCTAACGTTTCTTATTTCAAGGAAATTTGACTTAAAACGGATTTTGTATATTCAATTGAAGTTCAAAACTCAATATTACGAGCTACTGTGCCATTTCAAGCTCGATTTATATTATATATAAATTTAACGTTCAAGCTCGTTTCAATAAATGAATAAAATATTAAAATCCATTTAAAATTCTAATTAAATATTTAAAATAATAAAATATATTAAATATTTGACCATAAAAAATACGGGACATTACACACGTTCACATATAAATTATGATTATCACCAAACTTGACATCGTATAATAATTTACAATTCCAGATCTGATGATATTGATCACGTCTAGCTCCGAGATGTTTGCAAAAGTGATATTTTTCATATTAAAATATTATTTACAATACGATTTAGTTATTGATTCAAATCCAAACTATTTCTTATTGTTTACAAGTTTGTAGAATAGATTTACAGTCAATACTAATTACATAAATGGATTCAAATTGAGATTATTAAATTAGTTTTAAACTAAAATTAAATTGCCAATTCAAATACTTTTTAATTAAGTTACATATTCGCTAACTATATTAATTTAAAACGTTCGAATTAACATGTCACTACACAAATTCCCATATAATTGTTGTTAATTATAGACTGATAATGTGTATTATCTATGATTCATCAACTTCTGTGTCCATTTGCATCAACCAATCCTTAATTTAATGTTTTACCACGATATGGTATGCTGTCATCCAAACTCCGTCGATATATATTTTTGTAACTAATTTATTCTTTTTCGTATTTCCCTTCGGTATTACTCTCGTAATTTGTTTAGATATGTTTTTAAGGAAAATGTCAATACCTAAGTGAGTTTTCTTTCGATGTATTATGTATAATTTCAATTTAGAAATGATAAACATTTTGATATATAGAATTATTTCTTCTTACTTTTTTATTATTTAATGGTTTTGAAAAAAATGTACTTTATAATTTCTCTCTTAGCTTCTAATCTGGTTAAATATAGAACATATTTGTACAGTTTAAGATTTTAACCAGTAGGACATTTAAATGTATATTATGTTTTAAACTGGAGTTATCGATGTTAATGTATATCTTTTTTATGGATATTGATGTATATTATTTCACGGTTGTAAGAGTTGTGTTAGAGTATAAAATTGAATGTATTGTTTTATTAGTCATAATGAGTTGGTTTTAAATTTAAATGACTAATTGAAAAAATAGTGTTAACTTCATATTAGCTAAAATGTCGATGATGTTTCCTATGTAACTTTACCAGTGGCTTAAAGTTATGTACATCGTTGCACTTAATTTATCGTGTTTTATTCTTTAATGGAGATTTGATTGTGTAACATCAACAAGGTCTTAACTTATGTATGATAAGTGCTTAGCGAGACGAGGTGATGAAAAATGCACTTTATTTGTACTTAATATAATCTATTATGCCTTACCCAAAAAAATATAATCTATTATAAATAGATCATAATATACATATTAAATGCATGCACAAATTCATTATAGAGAACTGAAGTATAACTTTGACGTTAACTTATAAATTCATAGGTTTCAAAAGCAAGATTTGACTTTCTCTATTGGTCAGATGTTAGCATAATCGTGTTGAGTACAAATTGCACATATTCATTAAGTAAAATAATTATATCTTAATGAAAATTGATGCATATCATAAGGAATTAGAAATTTTTCTTAGGAATGTGGTTATCTTCTTATAATCCTAACCCGTGTTATTTTAAAAAAAATATCAATTGTTTTGTTAGTTATTACTTAGGAATTTCTTAGAATTTAAGCAATTTACATATAAGCACCAGTTAAGCGCGCTCATCGCTTATCATTTTTCTTTAAAAAAAATAAGTGATATGGAAGCAATTAGCGATTAAGCAATGCTTAAACGACGTTTAAACATTCTTTTCAGAACATAGGTCTAAATTCATTTATGAAGTATCATACATTTGTATCATTTTACTTGATTTAGTAATTTAAATCTTTAGATTTGTATATTGATTCTTTTTCTTTGTTTTCAAAGTCACAAATCATAATTTTATGGTTACATTTAATGTTGACTATGGGTTGTTCCAAAATTTATAAAGTTTTGCTCTCTTGCTAATTAAAATTATTGGATCACTTAATCCTCCACTGGAATTTGGAGAAATCATTTCAGTATGCTTTACTTAAGCTGGCATAACTAGTTTACTATATTTTATATAATAAAACTGTTAGAAAAAGGTTAGTTTACACTTTATGACAAATATGGTTATTTGATGCAATTTGATATATGTTATATCAACAAAAAGATGCTCGTAGCTTTGTACATCTGGTTTAGATTTTTCTTTCCTCTATGTAGTATATGCACCTTGCATTATATAATATTGGTAAATACCTTTGGATATTAGTCCATATGTTGATTCATCCAATGGAAATAAGACTATCATTCAAGAATACACGAAAATACTTAGTTTTCTTAATCAATTTGCTTTACATAAAAATTTTAGTATTTAGTAAACATGATAGTTAAATATGAATTGATGATTATACAACATATTGAATATTTATTTTATTTGTCATAATTTTCTACATGTACAACGATGAAGTCATGTTCCATGAAGGTAAGTATGTTCACAAACACTTAATGAATATTTAGGACTAACAAAACAAATCAAAGATGGATCAACATAATAAGTTACTAATTTTTTCCATTAAGGTTCACTCGATTACTTATACATGATACTAGTTGTAATTAACAATGATTGGATACATGGATTGATTTACATTTTTGGTATTGCTATTTTCTGTAATGATAAGTTTTGATGACAACAACAACATCCTAAGAAATTATCATAAAATATAAGCACTAACATTCCAGTCTAGATATATATAGATATATGTGTATATGCAGGTTAAATATATGTAGATATTAAAAAATGAAGACTGTACGGTATAAAGATTTAAGACTAATAAATTCAGCACTGAAAAAACAAAGACTCACAAGTTTCAAGATATCAAGATTTCAAGGCATCAAGATAAGTTATAAAATTTAGATCTATAACTTCATAATAGCACTAAAATCTTTATCTCCAAAACTATCTTTTAAATCATCTTTCTTGACTTTAAATATTTTAGCCTTAAATCTATTTCTTAAATTACATAGCCTTGATTTAGAATTGCTTCTTCATTTAAATATATTACTTTTAATTTCAATATCTATTTTCAAATCATCATCTTGTGATTCCAATGTTTTAGCCAAAAAAAAATATTTAAAGTTTTATATATTGTCTCATATTCCAATTTATAGTTCTTTACACACACACACACACACACACACACACACACACATATATATATATATATATTTAATATTTTGAAGTTTTAATCTCTAGATGTTTTTTTGATAAGTTTTACTATTACAAATATATCCAAAATGATTTGCAGGTCTCAGAATTATTTCGACAAGTTTTAGAATGGAAATCATTTTTAAAACAAAACAAATTTTCAAAATATACGTGGGCATGTCGACATATCCCATCTGTTGGGTATTCCAGCCCATATTTGGCATAATTTTATGCATGCATATTTGGCATAATTTTATGCAGGCATATTTGGCATAATTTTATCCAGGCATATTTGGCATATCTTTTTATGCAGGCCATGCTTAATTTGTGGGTGAGATTTATTGGTTTTGTTTTTTTCCCATATTTGTTGTGCAAGCATGCCTTTTGTGCAACAATATCTTTTCTTTTCAAGAAAGACATTTGGGAGATTTTTCTCACATTTTTGGTATGCACATTAAAAGAAAATACGGTTAATATAACCAGATCTGGTCACATAAGGCAGTAGCAGTTTTTGGTCATTTATCATCTTCTTCAAGGTGTTTTGGTCGTCAAGATTGAGCTTTATTCTTGCTCGATTCACCGCTGGCCTGAAGTGCACACACAGGGTGTTCTCTTACACCTTTTTCATCTCTTATTGTTTTTGGATTCCGGTGATTAGAAGCGAATCTTTTGTAAACATTTTGGGGCTGTTTCTGAGCATCTTAGTGATTTCCAAGACATTATTAACAAGTTGACAACTATGACGATCATTTTTGGTGATGAATTGCAAGCTTTGTCTTTATTGAGTACTTTGCTAGATAGTTGGGAAACTTTAGTTGTGACCATTAGTAATTCAGCTCCAGATGGTGTGCTATCTTTGGATGTGATCAAAGAAAGCATGTTTAATGAAGAAATTAGAAGAAAGGAGATTGGAGTTGACAATTCACAAGCTCTTGTTGTGGAGAATAGAGGAAGAAGCAAGAGCAAAGGACCCAAAGGCCGTGATAACTCAAGAGGAAGATCCAAGTCTAGTAATGGAAAGAATCACTTCATATGCAACTATTGCAAGAATCCTGGCCATGTTAAAAAGTATTTCTTTCGTTGGAAAATAGAACATGGGAAGAAGAATGATTTTCAGAAAGAAGGCGATGATAAAAATGTTGCAACAGTAGCCTCTAAAAGTGATGATGATGTCACTTTAATTTGCGCAACTGGTGAATGTCATCATGTTAGCAGTACAGATTCTGAGTGGCTGGTTAATACAGGTGCTTCATATCATTGTGTTTCCTAAGAGAGAGTATTTTTTGAATTATCAAGCAGGTGATTTTGGCAGTGTCAAAATGGCTAACCAGAGTTCAGCAAGCATAGTTGGGATTGGTGATATTCGTGTGAAGACTAATGTTGGATGCGTGCTTACATTGAAAGGTGTACGTCATATTTCGGATTTGCGTCTTAATTTGCTTTCAGCTCATATTCTTGATAAAGAAGGCTTTCGTCACACATTTGAGAGTGGCAAGTGGAAATTATCCAAGGGATCCAAGACAATTGCAAGAGGCGAGTTGTGTTGTTCTTTGTACAAGACATATTTGACTGTATGTTTTGGTGAGCTCAATGCAGTGGAAGAAAAAGATTCTCCAAATTTGTGGCATCGAAGATTGGGACACATGAGTGAAAAGGGTTTGAAATGTTTAGCAGGTAAATATCTTATTCCTGTCAATACTACAATTTCTCTTAACCCTAGTGATTATTGCTTAGCAGGAAAACAACATAGAGCTTCTTTTGCTAGAAAGTCTACAAGAAAGCAGGCTAAGTTGGAGCTCGTACATTCGTATGTATATGGTCCTATTGAGGTTGAATCCAATGGTGGCAACAAATATTTTGTCACTTTTATTGATAATGCTACTAGAAAGACATGGATTTACATTTTGAAGACCAAAAGCCAAGTGTTTGAAACTTTTCAGAAGTTTCATGTTATGTGGAAAGGGAGACAGAAAGCAAGTTGAAGTGCCTTTGTTCAGACAATGGTGGAGAGTATACTTCACATGAGTTCAAGAATTATTGTGCGCAATATGGTATTCGACATGTGAAGACAGTTCCAGGCACTCCCCAACACAATGGTGTAGCTGAGAGGATGAATAGAACCATTGTGGAGAAGGTGCGATGCATGTTGAAGATGTCCGATCTACCAAAGTCATTTTGGGTTGAAGCAGTGAATACAGCACTTTATCTGATCAACCGTTCTCCATCTATTCCGTTGGGGCTTGACATTCCAGAGAGAGCATGTAAGTAATGTGATCCTGTATATACACATCTTAGAGTATTTGGATGCAAGGCATACATGCATGTGGCAAAAGACCAAAGATCAAAGCTGGATTCCAAGACTAATCCATGTGTTTTTGTTGGCTATGGTGATGATGAGCATGTGTTCAGGCTATATGATTTAGAAAAAGGAAAGGTAGTAAGAAGCAGAGATGTAGTGTTCTTTGAGCCTGAAAAAGATGCAGAACTTTTGAGTGCAAGGTATCATACTAGCTCAGATTTTTTATTGATACTACTGATGTTTTTTTGTCCCCTACTCGTGGTTTTGTTGAACAGCCAATACAGGCTAATCTTGATGCAACACATGAAGGTGTTGATGATGCACAGCTTGATGGTGCACATTTTGATGATGTTCATGATGAAGCTCAACCAAATGGAGAAGTGGCTTATGAGCAGGGGGAGCAAATTGCCCTACAAGTGGATGATGCTAAAGTTAGAAGGTCAACCAGAGAACATAAACCATCTACAAGATATCTAAGCACAGATTATACCTTAGTTACAGCTGATGGTGAGCCTGAGAGCTTCCAAGAAGTGTTGTTTAGTCGAGACAAGAATCTTTGGCTTGAGGCTATGAAAGAGGAGATGGATTCTTTGATGAAGAATCAGACTTTTGAGCTAGTGAAACTTCCAAAAGGCAAGAAAGTTTTGAAAAACAAATGGGTTTTCAAGAACAAGAAAGATGGTGAGAAGATATAAAGCGCAAAGCTAGATTGGTAGTCAAAGGATGCAATCAGAAAAAGGGCATTGATTATGAGATTTTTTCACCAGTTGTCAAGATGACTTCTATCGGAACCATTTTGGGTTTAGCAGCAAGTTGTGACCTTACATGGTGATTTGCAGGAAGAAATCTACATGGAACAACCTGAAGGATTTGAAGAAAAGGGAAAAGAAAATTTTGTTTGCAAGTTGAAGAAGAGTCTTTATGGACTTAAGCAACACCAAGGCAGTGGTATCACAAATTTGATTCATTTATGACAAGCAATGGTTACAAGAGGACTGTTGCAGATCCTTGTGTGTATTTTAGAAAGTTTCCTGGTGATATCTTCATTATTCTTCTTTTATATGTGGATAACATGTTGGTAGTTGGACAAAACTTAGAATTGATTAGCAACTTGAAGAAAGATTTGTCCAAGTCATTTGACATGAAGGACATGGGTCCTTGATTGACATAGAAATGTGTTTATTTTATGCTCTTAATTCTTATCTTTTGTATATAAATAAATATTACTTGGGTATTTTTTTGTTACATTTACAGATATTCCAACCCAGCCCGCATGCAACCAGAAAAATAGAGAAATGGAGATCAAATTGGTATATATTTACATTTTGAAGAAATGTAGATGAAGATCTCACATCTAGTTGCTGTTGGACAGGAAAATGATTGGTAGAAAGACCAAGAATTTCTCAAATCAAGGGAAGCTTGTCAAAGAACCAAGAGGAAAAGAAGAAAGGCCAAAAATTTAATAGATTTAACTAAGGCCCATTTGAAACTCTCATTGTAAACTCTTTTGTGAATTCTCTAAGGCCCATCTATCATTGTATTAGGGTTAGGGTTAGGGTTTGGCTATCTATCCTATAAATACCCTTGTAATGTCATTGTAGCCACCATCCATTATTCTGTATTCTCTTCTCCATTAATAAAAGTTCTTCCTTTTTACTATTTCTGCATTTTTCTTTCTTAGCAATAGGTGTTGTCTTCACAATTAGTTTTGGAAGAGCACCAATTGTATTTTACATTTGTTTCATTAGTGATTAGTCGTTTGATTAGTTTCAACGACAATCCTAATTTTATTTATGTTGTTCTTCTTATTCTGCACTTTTATTTTCTGCATTGTTGTTCTTGTTTTGCAATTTACTTTCTTTAGTGATTAATCGTTGATTAGATTCAACGTTAATCCTAAGTTCGCAATTTCAGTTTGTTTTTATTTCAACAAAATCTCCAGGCTTCGTCTAACTCGCCCAAGAGATTAGATAAATAATTTGATTTTAATTTACCTCCCTGTGTTCGACCTGTATGCTACACACCTGTGCGCTTGCAGAATTTTATTACAAATATCGCGCTTTTCTAATTCATAGATTAGCGACGATCAAGTTTTTGGCGCCGTTGCCGGGGAGGTAACAATTGAATTTTATTATTTATTTAATTTCTGATTCGTGTTAGTTTTTTTCTTTTTGTTTGATTTTGTAAAAAAAAAAATTCTTGCCAAATTTTCTTTTATTTTCCTATTGTTTTCTTGTAGATATATATAGATAAAATTCTTGATTAGTTGATTGTGTATCACATATTGATATCATAATCTCTAAGACAAGGAAAAAAATCTTGCCACTTTTTCTTTTAATTTTCCTTCTTTTTTTCATTTATTTCTTTCCTTTTTTTTATTTTGCATTTCTTCCAATCTAATTCCTTCAAGAAGAAAAAAAATATATACAAAAAAAGAAAGTTGCTAATTTTTCTTCAATTTCTTTCCATCTTTCTACCACCTTGCTGATTTTCACATTTTTCTTTTCCCTTCCCTTTTCTTTTTATTTGTTTCCATCTTTTGTCTACAACTTTCTAAAAAAAAAACTTTTGCAATTTCTTCTCTGTCTACTTTGATTTCTTTCTTGTTTTTGTCTGCTTTTATTTCTTTCCTCAATTTCTTCTACCCTTCCTCTCTACTCAAAAAACCTTGCTTTTTTTCTCTTATTTCCTTCCTCTTTTAATTTTTTTTCCTTTTTTGTTTGGGTTTTTACCATTCATTTCTTTCCCTTTCTTCTTGTTCAAATTTTCATATAAAAAAAACTTGCATTCTTTTTTTTATTTTATTTCTTTCCAATTGCATTTCTCATTCACCTCCTACAATCTCTCTTTCCATTTTTTTCATTTATTTCTTTCCGGCTCTCTCCTTCATTGAAAAAAAAACAACTTTCAATTTTCCTTTATTCTTTCCATCTTTCCACTTTCTTTCCAATCATCTACATTCTTTTTCTTTTTACAAATTTCAAAAAAAAAAAAAATAGCTTCCTCTTTTGCAATTTTTTTTCCTTTCTTCTTTTGTCTTTCTTGTTCTCAATACATTTGATTTCTTTTCTTCTCTTACAAATTCCCTTTCTTTTCAAAAAAAATCCTCTTCTAATTTTACAACAATAAACAAAAGAAAAAAAATTCTTTCTGTTTTTGTCTTCTCTTTTATTGTTTTCCCTTCTCAATTCCTTTTCCAAATCTTTTACAATTACTTTCCTTCCTTCCTTTACAATTCTCTTTCTTTCCTGAAATCTCTCTTCCCTTTTTTTTTGTCATTCGTTTCTTTCCTATTTGTCCACTTTTTCAACAATAATAAAAAAAGGGAAGGTCATAAAAAGATTCATTTTATTTCAAATATTTTTCCCTGCTTCACTTCTTCCCTCTGATCAAATACCCCTTCCTCTCACATAATCTCATTTCACCACAGTTTTTTTTTCAATCCACACTTCAGCACCATCTTCTCCAAAAAGTTAGCTTTTTTTTGTTAATTCCTTTGTTTCTTTTTCTTGTGTTTTTTTTTTGTTATTCAATTCATTCAAAAAAAAAAGAGATTTCGAACTAAGGACAAGGTGACTGGAGTTCAAGCAACAAAACAAGATTTCAGAAATCAAAAGAAATTGCAAATAGTGAGATTTCAATCATTGACGCTACTCATTTTTTCTGGATGGACAGCCATACCCCACTGTAAATTTCTTTTAACTCTACAGGTGCTCTGCTGCAAAGAAAAAAATATAGACAATTGTTGTAAAAAAATTCTGTAGGGGCAGCGGCTTCAATGTAAATTTTTTTAATTTCTGCAATTAAATTGTGTGATTGTTGTTATTTCTGCACTTTTTATTCATTCTGTTAAGGGAAATACCCCAATTCACATAAGGTGAGGGATTTCATCACCCTTTCCTTAGCCCACAAATTGCATTTCATCGTAGAATCTGACTAATAATAACGGTTAGACGTTGGACTTAAGGGAGTCACGGGCTCATCTAGGGCTTAATTGTATTGTGATAGTTGATTCATTTGGAACAAATTATTTCTTGGTGCCTAGACTACGGTAGAGAAATAACCATTTATAAATATTACGGTGATTCGTAAATATTATATCGGTTGTTACTCTGAAGGTACTTAAACCTTCGGCTGCATTGCTAGGGTGATTCTTGGTGCACCGATAACTCCTGTCCGTTAACTGGCTAAGAAATCTTTTGATCTAAGTAATCAAACGTGTCACTATATAATTTTGGGTTAGGAGCTATTAAGGACAGAAAATTTCATTGTAGCTAATTTCTATGCGTGCATTTAACAACAATGAGTAAAAAAAGTGTGAGCCAACAAAATTCTCCTAGGGGTTCTCGAATCAACCAAAATTTTCCAACCGAATTGGATCAAAATCGAGTGAATCACAACTTTCCAAACTTTGGGGATCAAAATCAAATAAATCAAAATTTTCAAAATCTCAATATCCAAATGGATAGACCCTTGTCTCTTCGTGATCGATGTTATCCAACTAGAACCGTTCAACCTTCTGTCATAGTACTTCCACCAGTTGAAGGAAATTTTGAGCTTAAACATTCTTTTATTCAAGGGATACCAAAATTTACTGGTTCTGAAAATGCTTATGAATTTTTAAGTGAATTTGAATTGTATTCATCCACAACTCAAATGCAACAATTATCTAATGAATCAATCAAGCTAAGGCTAATTCCATTTGCACTACTTGAAAGCGTTAAAAGATGGCTAAATTCTCTTCCCAAACAGTCAATAAGAAGTAGGGATGAATTCGTCAGCGTATTCCTGAAAAAGTTTTTTCCTTTTCACAGAACTCTGAAAATTTGAACTGAAATAAATCAATTTTCTCAAAATGAGGGGGAAACTTTTTCAAAATACTTTGATAGGTTCAACCAATTACTGTATAGTTGTCCTCATCATGGAATCATAAAAGATTACTTATGTCAAATTGTATATGAGGGTCTAAACTATCAGACTAGAACTCAACTAGAATCAATGTGTGGGGGAGATTTTATGTCTAAAACGGCCAATGAAGCTTGGAAATTCTTAGAGGATTATTTTGAAAAGGACATGCAATGGGAGTCTATTCGTGTTCCCATCCGTGCTTCCACTAAAGGAGTGCATGTCGTGGATACAATTCATATTCCCTTAGAGACTCAAACTCCTCAATTCAATGGACTACCCCAAGACCAAGTCAATGTCGTAGCTCAAAATGGTCTTTACTCATCCGCATCTGACCCTAGTTGGAGAAATCATCCAAATTTCTCATGGTCTAATTCAAATAATGTCGCAAATCCATCTCACATGATACCGAATTCATTATACCAAGCTCCATTTTCTTCTAGTCCTCAAACTTCTCATGTTTCACCTCAACCTGAGCCTTCGAGTGAACCTTATAGGCACCCCAACTTTCAATCATCAAACCAATCCTCCCAATCTTCTCAACCGTCACAAGATATTGTTCGATTAGAAAAACAAATAAATAAACAAGATGTTAAACTCGAACAAATGATGAAGGAACTAATGAAAAGTAATGAGCGAGGAAAGTTGCCTAGTCAACCCGAGGTGAATCCAAAATATAACTCTCGTACTGTGAATTCTTGTGAGGATGGAAATAATTCGGTTAACGTTGTCACCACCCTGAGGTCTAGAAAAATGATTGACAATAATGTTGGAAATCCCGACAACCATTCGATTTCAACCCCAATTGAAAAGCTTGACACTCTTGCGATGGCAACCAATGCCAACTCCTTGGAACCTAATGAAACCCCATCTTCTTCGAATGTTGGCAACCCCAACATCTCTTCTTCTAATGTCAGCAACCCCGATAATAATTCCTCCTCTAATGTTGGCAATCCCAGCATCCCACCTTCTATTCATGTACCTCAATTACTTTCCACATCGAAACCTTCTTCTTCAAACGATCAAATTTCTGAAAGACTCTATAAACCAATAGCCCCTTATCCTCACAGGCTTAACAATAAGAAGAAGGATGCAAATTTTGAAAAAATTCTTGAAATCTTCAAACAAGTTCGTGTCAATATTCCACTCTTAGACACCATCGAACAAATTCCTCAATATTCCAAGTGTCTCAAAGAGCTATGCACCTGAAAACGAGCCACTAATGTTCCTAAAACTGCCTTTCTAACTACGAATACAAGCTCCATTCTTTCGAATCCTGCCCCAGTCAAGTACAAGGACCCCGGTTGCCCTACAATTGATTGCAAAATAGGAAACATTCACATATCTCGTGCCCTACTTGATCTCGGTGCAAGTGTAAATCTTCTTCCTTACACTGTTTATCGTCAACTTGGATTAGGGGAGATTAAACCAACAAACATCACTCTTCAGTTAGCTTATCGATCTTTTAAAAAACCATTGGGTATAATTGAAGACATTTTGATTCAAATTGAACAATTTTACTTCCCTGTTGATTTCATAGTTCAAGAAACCGAGCCTGTTTTGAGTCAAGGTAGTCAAATTCCATTGATTTTGGGTCGTCCCTTCTTAGCAACCTCAAATGCTATCATTAATTGTAGGAGCGGCCAACTTCGACTATCGTTTGGGCACTTAACCATTGAATTGAATATTTTTCATCAAGCCAAAGAGATCGAAATAGGAGAAGTTGACATAATAGAAACAGTTTTAGATGGCACATCTGAATTATCTCCTCTAAAAACTTCATTTTCCTCAGTTGACGTATGCACTATGTCTTTTGAGGAATTGTCCGAAGATGAGCTTAAACTTTTGAATGACGAGGATGGATATATGGAACGTCTCAAACATAATCGTAATTCCATAGCATCAGAAGAAATCATTGTTAAAAACTCAGGCTTATGGGACTATAATAATCTTCAGTTGAATGATTTAAATCATTGGCACGACAAAAATTTTATAGGAAGGATTTTGATCTTAGATCTCATTGACATGCCTTTTGTACCTCAAAAATCAGATACGAAATCATCATCCATCATTTTCGATAGAGGCAAGTGTGGGGGGAAAGAAAAATTTTATTTTTCACATAAAACTCACCGTCATTATAAATTTCATTTTGTATATAATTGGCATTCGCATATAGTGGTTAAATTGCATTTCATTTTACAAATCATTCTGCATTTGATACACCTTTGGGTACTATCTTTCAATTATAGAAAAAAATTACAGTGTGGACACTGTTTAGTTCTAGTGTGGGGGGGGGGTCTGCATTTCACTCATTTTCGTTTTTTTTCTTTATTTTTCTTTCTTTTCATTTTCATCATTTAAATAGGACCACCATGCATTTTTTTAGAATGTAATAACATGCCATTTTTTTTTTGAAATACGACTCATTTTCAATAGATACAACAAAATAAGTTTACAATTTTTAGCCAGTTGATAGTATTTTTCTCTCTCAGTTAAATTCGAATTTGAAATATAATGAAAAGTTTAATTTTGAGGGATAATATTGTAACCGGTACATAGGGAGATTCTCAGGTGATGGCCATGAAATCTATTCTATATTGTAGACTTTGTTTAAATAAGTGGAGGACCTAAAATACTTATATTGGCTTTTCAAATCTTTAAAACTAAGTTGTGTTAAGTTGAATTCGCGTAACTCTCTTTTGTGCTTATATTTTCAATAATAATAACAGTAATCCAAGGGTATCCAACATTGCTTGTATATCAAGCGTTGGTGTGCAAACCCGCCAAGCTCTATCTGACATGTTGTTGACAAAGTCAGCGTTGGAATATCTTGGTCCCATTTTATGAGATTGGACACCTAAGGATTAACGACACGTTGTTGACAAAGTCAAAGTCGGCCTGCACAATCCGCCAAGCTCTTTACCTACTCTCCGTTAGTCCGCGAGGCAGTGCATGGGTGGTAAACCTTGGTCTTCTAAGTTAGGTGTATGTACTTGAACATAAATTTTAAAATTTTATAGAATAAAGAATAAGCGATGATGCCCAAACACTTCTTGACCTTATTGATTTGACTAGCCATACATGAGAAAATAATAATACCACTTTGCAAACTGTGCCAAGCAAACTAAGAATTTATTTCATGGCTGCACTATGTTATCGACCGAACTAACTGGCCAAACTGGAATTTAACATTTGAAAACTTGATTTACATTGAAAATTTGTGACAAGTTGAGGTATCTAAAATAAAATCAACTGACTAGAAATTGTTAATTTAATTTGTTGTACCACTTCAAAAACAAGTCTTGTTTTCATTTTTGCTTTTATTTTGCATATGTCCATTGCATTCATGTGGTTTCATTAGAATCATAACATACTGCATTTGGATTTTGTGGGTAGTATCCGCTGAAAACCCTCACGAGACACCACTCGTCCTACTAGGGACACCTAGAGGTTTAACGACTTGTTACATACGCTCAATGCAATCGTGTTTCCTACGAAAGTGTGACCTATCTAGTCTAGTTTTTTCATTTCTTGTTTTACTCGAGGACGAGTAAAAGATAAGTGTGGGGGTATTTGATTGACATAGAAATGTGTTTATTTTATGCTCTTAATTCTTATCTTTTGTATATAAATAAATATTACTTGGGTATTTTTTTGTTACTTTTACAGATATTCCAACCCAGCCCGCATGCAACCAGAAAAATAGAGAAATGGAGATCAAATTGGTATATATTTACATTTTGAAGAATTGTAGATGAAGATCTCTCATCTAGTTGTTGTTGGACAAGAAATTGATTGGTAGAAAGACCAAGAATTTCTCAAATCAAGGGAAGCTTGTCAAAGAACCAAGAGAAAAAGAAGAAAGGCCAAAAATTTAATAGATTTAACTAAGGCCCATTTGAAACTCTCATTGTAAACTCTTTTGTGAATTCCCTAAGGCCCATCTATCATTGTATTAGGGTTAGGGTTAGGGTTTGGCTATCTATCCTATAAATACCCTTGTAATGTCATTGTAGCCACCATCCATTATTCTGTATTCTCTTCTCCATTAATAAAAGTTCTTCCTTTTTACTATTTCTGCATTTTTCTTTCTTAGCAATAGGTGTTGTCTTCACAATTAGTTTTGGAAGAGCACCAATTGTATTTTACATTTGTTTCATTAGTGATTAGTCATTTGATTAGTTTCAACGACAATCTTAATTTTATTTTTGTTGTTCTTCTTATTCTGCACTTTTATTTTCTACATTGTTGTTCTTGTTTTGCAATTTACTTTCTTTAGTGATTAATCGTTGATTAGATTCAACGATAATCCTAAGTTCGCAATTTCAGTTTGTTTTTATTTCAACAAAATCTCCAGGCTTCGTCTAACTCGCCCAAGAGATTAGATAAATAATTTGATTTTAATTTACCTCCCTGTGTTCGACCTGTATGCTACACACCTGTGCGCTTGCAGAATTTTATTACAAATATCGCGCTTTTCTAATTCATAGATTAGCGACGATCAGTCCTCTAAAGCAAATCTTAGGCATGGAGATTGTTCGTGACAGAAAAGATAGGAAGTTTTGGCTATCTCAAGAAAAATATATTGAACGTGTGCTTGAAAGGTTCAATATGAAGCATGCTAAGCCGGTTTGTACACCACTCGCATCTCATTTTAAGCTAAGTAAGAGGGATTGTCCAACAACGGAGAAGGAAAAAGCAAGTATGTCTTCTATTCCTTATTCATCTGCAGTTGGTTCATTGATGTATGCTATGTTATGCACTAGGCTTGATATTGCACATTTTGTTGGTTTGGTGAGTAGATACTTATCCAATCCTAGTAAAGTTCACTGGGATGCAGTAAAGTGGATTTTCATATATTTGCGTGGTACTTCTAGATTTTGTTTATGTTTTGTTGGTAGCAAACATGTTCTTGAGGGGTATACAGATGTAGACATGGCTGGTGATATTGATAGTAGAAAATCTACCTCAGGTTATGTGTTCACATTTTCAGGGGGAGCCATTTCTTGGCAATCCAAGTTACAAAAGTGTGTGGCTTTATCTACAACCGAGGCAGAGTATATAGCAGCTGTGGAAGCAAGTAAAGAGATGCTTTGGTTGAAGAGGTTCCTTCAAGAGTTGGGTTTGCAACAAGAAGAGTATATAGTATTCTGTGACAGTCAGAGTGCTATGGATTTGAGCAAGAATTTCATGTATCATGCACGCACTAAGAATATTGATGTTCGGTATCATTGGTTCATAAATGTGATTGAAGAAAATATGCTCAAGTTAAAGAAAATTCATACAAACAAGAATGGTGTAGATATGTGGACTAAAGTGGTTCCAGGAAACAAGCTTGATGTTTGTAGCAAGCTTGTGGGAATGAGTTTCGAATGATGATTGAAGCATGGACATCTTCCCCAAGTTGGGCTGGAGGGGGAGATTGTTGGGTATTCCAGCCCATATTTGGCATAATTTTATGCAGGCATATTTGGCATAATTTTATGCAGGCATATTTGGCATAATTTTATACAAGCATATTTGGGATAATTTTATGCAGGCATATTTGGCATTTCTTTTTATGCAGGCCATGCTTAATTTGTGGGTGAGATTTATTGGTTTTGTTTTTTTCCCATATTTGTTGTGCAAGCATGCCTTTTGTGCAACAATATCTTTTCTTTTCAAGAAAGACATTTGGAAGATTACTCACATTTTTGGTATGCACATTAAAAGAAAAGAGGGTTAATATAACCAGACCTGGTTGTAACACCCCACCTCCGCCAGTGCCACTTTTGCAAGGACACTAGCTTTGGAGGGGCGTTAAAAAACATGCATGCAGATATCACAAGACAGAACATATAAGTAAAAACAGAGTAAATAAAGCAGCGGATAAAACTAACATTTCAAAACCATAGTCAAGTTACATCAAAGTACTTGGTCATTATTTTCCACAAAACATAGTCTAGAAACATCAAATAAAAACTGGAAAGAAAATCATAAAGTAACTATCCCCAAGGTAGAATAAAGCCATAGCATGCTCAAGTCCAAACCGTACATGAGCTATCCAGAAAAGCAGCTTAAGATCCAAGCTAGATACCAGTGTTCCCACCCTGTAAACCTGGGGGGGGGGGAACGGAAGAAAAGAGGCGAAAGAAAACGGGTCAGTCAAAAAAACTGGTAAGTCCTATCTACTATTAGTATAAAAACTAATAAAGTTAACTGAACATGTAAAACAGGGATGAGCTATAGGGTGATAACTGGCATGGTGAAAAGTTAACAAGATAGATCAAGTGTGGCATCGCATATACAAGGTTAAGTTGCACCAGGTGTGTACTAGTATTCCAATCCATGTCAAGTATAATCAAGAAATGATCCCTTGGCCCAAAGCTGGCCCACATGATGAGATGACCTAAATCGAGGTCCAACTACTCGGTCTAGTCGATCGGCTCCCTATAAGCCTAACTCGTCGTGTATCGGTGTCATACGGCTTAATCGCGGAATGTAGTTAACTATGCTAGGTCCACCCCAGGGTGTATCCTGCCCTAAGGTGTAAACCACAGACACAATTCAAGCACGCACAGTCTAAACCTACTGGTGCCCATGTTCAACTCCGGACTTAATGTGCACGACCATGGTCCGCCTGAACAACCGGTGCACCCATCAGCCGTCTCTTTTGGCCTCTTACAATCAGTTCAGTAATCGTGCCCCACCCTAGCCTAGTCCAAGGTACCCATGATACTTCAAAGTTGGTTACTGTTGAAAAGGACCACGTAACTAGGGTTTCAAGTGGGTTAAGTGTGGTTAACCCTATCCTAACCATGTATTGAGTTGGTTAAGTGTATTCAAGCAGTTCATGACTTAACCCTATCAATACATCGGGTTTAATTGGTTAAGTGTATTCAAGTAATCCATGACTTAACCCTACCAATCCATCGTGTTTAATTGGTTAAGTGTATTCAAGTAATCCATGAATTAACCCTACCAATCCATCGTGTTTAATTGGTTAAGTATATTCAAGCAGTCCATGACTTAACCCTATCATGTGGCATTAATTAATTTAATGCACCCAACCTCTCACATTAGACCTTGTTGTGGTTACTAGTTAAGCCGGGCGGGTCCGGGTAGCTTTACACCACAACCTAGTCTAACCTCGGGTTTAAGCACAACATGACCAACTACTCACATTGGGTCCTATTGTTTGTAGCCACTAGTTAAGCCGGTCGGTTCCGGGTAGATTTATGCTACAAACTCAACCCAACCTCGAGTTGGCCACTCTCATGTTTTCTAGAAGTCATGTCCAAATTTATGTTTACAAACATAATCACAAGTCATTGTTCATGTCATGTTTTAAAATCATGTTTCATGTCATTAATATTACCCAACCCAACGCATTCCCATCGCATGTACCTTTCGCATCATAGATCAAAAGAGGGAACTTGGCAAAAGCATGACAAAAGGGCATAAGGTAATAAGGTTGGCCACAAGTTAGACATGGTGGCATATGAGGCATAAATATGTCCATAAGCTTGCATATCACATCATGGGCCTCAAAACATGCATAATATCAACTTAAACAAATAGGTGAAACATGATCATAAATGACATAGGATGATGACTAGAAGTTCGCATATAACATTATATGCAAGTTATCATGAAGGTTATGAGAGTTCTCATGTTGCATAATGCAACATTCCAAATCAAAGGTCATATCTTTCTATGCACATAGTCAAGGTGATAGCTTTACAAACTTGCATAGGGTAAACATATGCATAACATGTTAGAATCAAAGCACATATCATACTTAGGCCCAAACTCAACTTGCAACATGTAACATTTAACTTCATAGTTAGAATCTAAGAGTAGTATAGGGCTTACAATGCTATGAAGACTATAATTAATATATAATAAGATTGAGACGAAGCCACTAGCAACTCTAAACACTCCCAAATGACAAGCTCCAATGAAAATCCTTGAGAAACAAGTAAAAGATCCTTGCTTTGATGAAGAAAGATTGAACTTTGGCCTTAATTCAAGCTTAGAAACTCTCAAACAAGCTTAGGAACTCTCATATTTTCATGAACAGGATGGAGGCCATGATCAAGAGACACTTTGGCATAGTTTAGTTGTAGGATTGATTTATGATGACTTAGGCTAGGTATTATGGTCTTTTTATAGGTGATTAGGTTAGTTTAGACCATAGGATTAACCCTAAAACACATCAGGTCCGTCAAATCCCGTCAGAAACTTCTAGAGCAAGACTCACTTGTCACAAATGGTGCACCAGAAAAACTGGTCCGACCGAGGGGGTCGACCCCTGGGTCGACATGGGTGTCGACCCATGGGTCGACATGGGTGTAGACCCATTGGGGGGGTCGACACTGTTGTCGACCCCTGTGTCGACCCTGCCTGGGGCGGGAAAAATTCCCCCCCTTTCTGCCTTGGTTGCAATTCGAACCTGAATTCGAATTTGAACTATTTTCGGGCTTGGAATTTTCTGAAAACTTCAATGGGCCATAACTTGGTCATACGGACTCCGTTTTTCGAAAACTCGGACTCTATTTCGCATATTTTTCCGAGACGAACGCAATGGCACAGCTTGTTTCCCTTGATTCAGATTTTAGAATTCAATTCTGCCTTGATTTACATTATAACATGTTATTAAAAATACGGGTTGTTACACTGGTCACATAAGCCAGTAGCATTTTTGGTCATTTATAATCTTCTTCAAGGTGTTTTGGTCTTCAAGATTGAGCTTTATTCTTGCTCGATTCACCACTGGCATGAAGTGCACACATAAGGTGTTCTCTTACACCTTTTTCATCTCTTATTGTTTTGGGATTCCGGTGATTAGAAGAGAATCTTTTGTAAACATTTTGGGGCTGTTTTCCCTTTTTGGTTTATCAATAAGAGAAGAGGTTAAACTCCTTAAGAGGTCTCGTGGTTTTTACTATTCACATCGAAGAGGTTTTCCACGTATAAAATCTTGTGTCTTGCTATTTTACTTTCATCGTATCTTTTTTTATTTGAATGGTGTGTTGATTGATTGTCTTGTGTGTGATATTGTGGGTGTAGCTTGAAGTAACCCCTAATCGATCCTATCTCCATCCCCCCATGTCGACATGATGACAGTTAAATTCAAAAATCAAATATCAAAAGAAGCATTTATTCGTCATACCTTTTCGGAATAGACATAGTTGTTTATTTGTTATAAATACCAAATATTTTCAGTGAATTTTTAAGTGGTTTTTTGTCCTTCCTTAATTCCTTCTTGTCCACTCCTAATTTTTAAATATTCTTAATAAAATTCTGCCAAAATCTTAAGCAAACCAGACTCGATTATCTCTAATTTGATTCTTTATCATTCTTTCTTAAAAATTTCAGTGTTGTTTAGAGTTATAAGATCATTTGCAATCAACGGGACCATATCAAATCTCTCTATCCATTAAAGAAACTTAAAACGATAAGGCAATGGCTGATAAATCAGATCGGTGTGATTGTACTTGGTAAAATCAGTTGGATGTGATTGTAGCTCAGTAAATCAATTGAGTCTCATTGTACTCCAAAAACAGGTGGGGTGTACCTCGTGGCCTGTGAAATCGAGGTTTGTAATCTCGACATTATATGTGAAAAGAAATGTGCATAAGAAATTATGTGCGACTGGACGTCGGGTAATTCCGAACCAGTATAAAATTCTAGCGTGTTCTTTCCTTTACTAATTTTTATTTACTATTTGCATCTATGTCTAAATCTTTTATTGTTTTTATATCTATGAATTGCATCTGTTTGTGTTTAATTTCAATAGATTCTAAAAAAGACTCAAATAATTCATTAGACACTATTAACCATCCCCCCGTTAGTGTCAATCCAGCCTAAAGATCCATAATCCACATTCCTAACAATTGATATCAGAGCACTGGTTTTCAAAGTTTTAATATTTTGAATTTCGAAAAGATTTAAAGTGGCAATTTTTGGAAATTTTGTTTACTCTAGCTCAAAACTATTTGAATCATCATTCTTTCATAAGTCTGCATATTTTTATTATAAAGAATCGAATAATCTACCGAACTGGTGTGTTGTGTAGGAAGAGATTTTTTATACGGCTTTGAAGAATCAACACTCGATGGACAAGTGGAGCAAATAAAGAAAAACAAATGGATACTTGATTGGTTGTTCAAGAAACATGACTGGAAATACAAAGGTATTAAATGCTATAGTTTATAAAGATGGAGGACTGGTTAACTTTGGGGACAGCTTAAAAGGATATGTGATTGGCATCGGCAATGTCAGTAACTCTAATACCCTTACTTTATCAGATATTTTGTTAGTTACGAATCCAAAGCAACATTTTCTTAGTATAAGTCAATTACATGATGTAAAAACCCGGAAATATGGGGCAGTTTAAAAATTTTATTTTGGCAATTTTAGAGAATTTTGATTATTTAAAATGAATTATTTTAAATAATATCGACGAGAAATTTATTTTGAATATAATTCGAACGTATATATTCGTTTGAATCGACGATAGAATATAAATATTTATTTATATTTATAAAAGGAATTGAAAATGGCGTGGTAGTTCGATAATTCGATTTCAAACTTCAATTGAATGTACCGGGTGCAAAATAAACCGGATTTTAGTGAAACCAAAAATAATGGAATCTAATTGTGACTATCTTTCCAACGAATCCGAAAAATCGAAATTTCATATCGGGAATCAAAAGATATGTCCAGTTGAAAATTCTGAATAGTCGCTATGGAATTCAGGCACTTAAAAATGGGAATTTTGCAAACGACCTCGGATTTCGACGAAACCACTTTTGTTGGATCCGTGATGTCAAATTATTGCTAGGTTTCAAATTTCATAATTTTTTGAATCAATATGTGAGCGTGGCAAAGGAAAACGCGTTTGACCAGTTTTAGTTGATTTTAATCGACTGGAAAATGGCCATTTTTCCAACGGTCTCAGAATTCGACGAAACTAGTTTTGTTAGGACCGTATCGTCAATACGAAGTTAGAAAATATTTTTCTGGGATTTATAGAGTTAGTATGTGATCCCAGTGAATTGAAATGCGCGTTCAAATTCAATATATAGATTTATATTTTGATTTTAATGAAAACTGATCGAAACGATCGAATCAGCTTATGATACATATCCCATTGTGTTCGGAATGGGGGTAATTAGCTATGGACGACAGTCGGTGGGCCTCGTTTCGAAGTCAAAATAAAAAGGTTGCTTTTTGAAATTAAATAATTAAATATATATATATATATATATTATAATATAATTCATCCTCCCCCCTTTCATTCGTTCAGAAGAAATAAAGAAAAAAACTACAGCCGAATCACGTCACCCCCTCCCCCTCCGCTCGTCCGCCGCCACCTCGCGCCAATCGCCGGAGCCCCCCTTCCTCCGCGCCTCCTCCCTTCCTCTCTCCCCTCTCCTCTCTTCTCCCCCGAACCCCTACCCTCGCGAGACCCCATACCCCCCTTGCATCCAAATCGAGGCCGACGCCCCTCCTTCCACCCCCCTTCCTCCGCGCCTCCTCCTCCGTTCCCTACCCCTTCCCCGACCGCTGCTCTGACCAGTGAGCCCTCCTCCCCCTCCTCCCCCTTCGAACAGCAAAGTAAGTTTTTAATTTATTTTGTATAGTTAAAAATTCGATTTTTATTTATCTATTAACATTGATTTACCCGATTGTTTTTCTTATCATATGAAAGCATGAATTCAAATAAAAATACAATCTTTATGGGAGAAAAATAAAAATTTTAGCAAAGTAAAAATTCGATTTTTATATATTGAATAGCGAAGAAAAAAAATCGATTTTATATATTGAATAGCAAAGTAAAAATTCGATTTTTATATATTGAATAGCGAAGTAAAAATTCGATTTTTACATATGTAAGTGACAAGAGGCAAGAACAACGAAGATTTCTACATAAGAAGAGTCGTGGCGTTGGATTAGCAATTCTGTGAGAACTTCTCACCTTTAAATTTTGTTTTTCTAGTTAAAATATATACTAGGATGCAGACGGTGTTTAGTAGCACCCGACACCCGTCGTCCACAGACCATGGACGGCTTGTATGCTTGGTTGTGTAATTTTGATGTGTAGTTGATTGTGTGATGTGATGAGAAATGAAATAAAATATTTTATAGTGGAAAATATTTTATAGTTAAAAATAGAATTTTTAACGTGTATATAAAATGAAATAAAAATAAACAAATTGGACGATTTGTTTATATACACACATTTGACTGATATTGATTGGGACGGTAAATTTTACACATCGCCCAACTGCACAAATAAAATCTGTGTTTGATTGTTTGAAACCCCACACGGGTGTCGGGATGATATTTGACGTACACTAATCCCGATTGTTTAGTTGTATGTCGATCGATTGATTGACAGACTGTTATAAGCGTTGAATATTTATATTTGATGCTTATACAGTGTGGAATGCTCTTTGGATGATGGTTGATTATTCATCGTTGTTGATATATACCTGTGTTGTAGAAAATCCATATAATTAACATTATATGGTAATTGATTGGGCCTCATTCCAGTTTAGAAGTAGAAATATTTGAAATAGAAATATTTGAAATAGAATATTTAGAATAGAAATATTCGAAATGGAATATTTGAAAATATCAATATATGAAGCCGTGTTGATTAGATTTACGCCATTTTGACGTGAACGATATTTATATCGATTTTATTCATTTTATAACGAATATCGAAAGTGATTTCAAAATCTGAAATTTTGAAAAGAAATGAATTCAAATTGAAATTGAATAGAAGTGAATTCAAATTGAAATTGAATAGAAGTAAATTCAAATTGAAATTGAATAGAAGTGAATTCAAATTGAAATTGAATAGAAGTAAATTCGAATTGAAATTGAATAGAAGTGAATTCGAATTGAAATTGAATAGAACTAAATTCGAATTGAAATTGAATAGAAATGAATTCGAATTGAAATTGAATAGAAATGAATTCAAATTGAAATTGAATAGAAATGAATTCAAATTGAAATTAAATATAAGTGAATTCGAATTGAAATTGAATATAAATGAATTCGAATTGAAATTGAATTGAATTGAAAACGAACTGAAATTGAATTAGAAATCAATTTGAATTGAAATCAATTTGAAATGAATTTAAAACGAATTTATAAGGAAAATTTCAATTTTGATTTGAATTTGAAATGAAGTTGAAATCGTTTTGAAAACGAATTTAAAACGATTTATATAATACGTTTAAAAAGGAAATCGACGAAGTATATATTATATACATTATATATAATATAATGGCCTGAACAGAACGCGCCGCGCCGCGGCAGTTCGTGAATTTCGACCATTGACTTCCAATGGATATTACGGGAGATCCGACTGTCGGATTCTCCTAAAACCGGAACCGTTGGGTTCGTATCGAAAAGAGCTTTCTGATGAATTGTAGAAATTTGAAATCTAACGGTTGGATTTGGAGTTACGTCCAAATCAAATTTGGAAAAGGTCGTTGTAAGTGCAGTTCGATGGCCATTGATGGAAATCGACTGTACAGGCCTTGATAAAATTATTAAAAAATAGTAATAATTTGTGTAAAATCATAAGAAATGATTTATGAAGAATTGGGATGAAAAACTCCATATTTGAAAAGATAAAAATAGATTTTTATCGAAATGAACTAGTTTTGAACTAGAATAGTAATTTATTTATTTTTAAAATAAATGAAGTGAGTTTGAAATGGTTTTGAAATATAACCAGAATTTCCGATAACTGCATTGGAATGGATTTGAATCGAAATTGTCTTCGGAATATTTTGATGTTGGATTTCGTGATTATATAGATGTTATGGAAATTTGAAAGATATAGATATATATATCGTTATTTCCAATACGATATATGTTGGTCGTAGAATTTGATATTGAATATAAGCCGATATATTTTCTATTCAGAGCCGTGTATTAAAGTCAAATGTGATTTGGGTTTGTCGTGAATGGTGTCTTCATTAACACTGTTCTTGAACCCAGTTGAGAAAAGATTAAATCTTTTTATTTAGATTTAATGAAGTGTACCAATTAAATAATATTTAATTGGAATTGAATTGATATTGATTTTTGGGTTTATCGTGGACAGTGTTTTAAATAACACTCGTTCTTTAACCCGATAATTAATGGAATGTGATTTTGGGTTTATCGTGAAACGTGTTTTAAATGACACTGATTCTTTAACCCAGTTAACGATTTAAACTAAGTGGAGTTTTAATGAATCTTTAATTAGATTGAAAAGATCGAGAATGGAGTATCACCAGTTTTGCTCCAGGCGATAGTTGAATCTTTAATTAGATTTAAACGTGAAATGGTAATTGAATTTACCGATAACACCGTGGTGTTAGATATGAAGTATTACCAGTTTTACTTCATGGGATGAATAGGTGGGGATTGGGAAATAAAATAAATGATTATTCCGATGTGATTCGCTAATCCCGACTAGTTTGAATTGATATTCAAAGGAGATTAAAGAATAAATTTAAAGAATTTATCTTTGATAAAATTAATGGGAACCTTTCCCAAAAAATAAGAATATTTGAATAAAAGAATATTTTGAATTGGAATGAGGCGTATGTTGTGTTTGTGTAACACGTGTTTATTATATATATACGCGAGTTATTCAGAAAGACCGGGTTTATCCTATTCTGAATAACTGATACGACGATAAGTCGAAGATGAAGACGATGGTCGAAGACCGGAAGTCTTCACGTCGTTTGGGTGATTACTGATGATCTTGATTGGGCTGTACACCCAAGAAGATGGAAACAGTTGGTGATCGTCCAGACGTACTTGGAGATCGATGAATATGCGGGGTACTAGGTGCCTCCGGTTTCGTTCAGACCCAGAACGGACTTGTAAATGGACTGTGTGTCTGACATTGGATTTTAGTCTGTGTGATTGATTTCTATTAAATATATATCTGTTTGGTGGCGGAGAATTTATTCTCTTGCTTAACGCCTTTCTCTGAGACGTACGAGCTCAGGGGTTATATACAGATGGATATCAAACGCATAGAGTGAATTGCCTGTGTGGCATGCCTAAGTGGCAAGTGATCAAGGCTTCTGTTGAAAAGCAAAGTCTTCTGGTTGATGATCAAAGCACGGCCTGTGTGGCATAGCTTTGTGTAACGTGATTTCGCGAGCCTCACACCCCGGTTGTGAACCAGAAACGGGAGAGGACCTCAGGGAGGGCATGCGTTTCCTTCTAGCTAAGGTGGTGTCAGTGACCTACCAGCCCTGACATTTATATACTTTTCACCTGTGTGGTTGTTGCTGTTGCGAGGCGCCTCGGTTAGATCTGACGATCCGGGTCCGATGGAGTCATTCGTTGGCTCATTTACGCCCCAAAGGGCGGGGAAACGTAGTGTTCAGGCATAATAATCCACATCGGTGGACCGGCCCTGACGATCCAAGGGGCAGTTGCGGCTGTTCCTAGACATGGGCTAGATTGTCTAAAATCGCTAGAGGACTATCTTTTGCCTCGGTTCATAGATGGAAATCCGACTTCCAAATACGTGACATTTGCGGTTTTATTTGTAGAGCCTAGTATTGGTGACATGATATATGGTACCCATGCCGCCTATGATTGATATTTATGATTTGAAGTTGTTTTATACACTATGCACTTATAATAGTATCAAATGATTTGCTTTAAAACGTATCAAGCATTCTTTGGCTGTTATAAGGGAAAACCCTATCCCCCGGCTTGCGTTGCACTGTGTGATAGGACTTGGGTCTTATAACAGCTTCATTTTTCTTTATTTAGCATTGCGCTGTTTGTTTTATGCACTGGTGTTCTTGGGAGGAAACCCGTTCCGTGTTATACGGCGTGGTCCCTTGATTTACCTAACTTTAAAAATAAAGATTAATAACTGTTTTAGTTCTCACACCAGTCCCATGACTGACCTGGAGTTTATTGTTTTAACCTAAACTCTAGGTGCCCCTATTTTGACACGGGCAGCTAGTAGTTTTGGTTTTGCAGATTTATATTCACAGGATCCTGGTTTACAGCTGGAATGATATCCGGAAAGCTTTGTATCCGTATATCTCTTCTAGTTGTGTATAGTATTATTTTCCGCTGTGATGTATTTAAATGTAATTTAAATCTCTGATATTTCTGTGTAATATTTATTTATACTCTGTATATACTTGTATTCTGATGGTATTGTTGTAATATACGATGAAATGTTCTTTCGTCCGCGTTCTATTTTGTCGTGTTCTCAAAACAATCCGTTCTTTCTCTTCTCTTCGGAGACCAGGGAAGTTCGGGTCGTTTCAGCGTGGTATCAGAGCTTTGGTTTACAAAGCTCAGAGAATAAGGCACATTAGAACCATACGAAAGAATTCATCAGATATTGGATTAGTAATATCCAATGGGAATTACTCGTTAGAGATAGGATCAGTAGTATCCTAGAACGAGTGTGAAGAGTATATTTTTAAGTGAAAACAAATTTTGTTTTGAAAATTTAAATCAATTATTCGTATTTGATTATTTATTTGTATTGATTTGGACAGTCCAGTATATAAAGATTTTGCATATACGTCTTGCAAACGTGTATTTGAAGTTTTAATATATTGGATAGATATAGAATTACACTCTAATCGCCCGGAGATGATTTTGATGATGGAGCTCCATCATTAGAATTTATGTTCGAGTGATGAAAGTGGGCTTTCTATATATTTCCTATTGACTGGTGTGAGAACCAAAATTAGATAGGGCCTATTGTTGTGATTTGGCATCAAAAATTTGATTTTTGACTATGTATCAAAGTTATGAATTTCAAAAGCTAATCAACTAATTGATTGATGGTTGTGTTGTTGATTATTGGTTGATTTATTAATTTTTTTAACCATTTAGCCAATTGAACCAAAAAGTGAATTGTATTGAAATTTGGTCGCATTTGCTTGCATATACTTGTACTTACATTGAACAGGTCATAGCAAGGAGGCTAGAGCAGAGAGATAAAATTGTTTGCCCGACAAATAGGTACATGTTTACCATAATTTACTGTTTTGTTTGGGTGATGATGATTTTATGAGCCGATTGGCTTTTTCTTTTTCTTTTTGAGATCAGAAGGCCTGTATAGCAATTTCGGGATTTTCCCGTGCTCCCGGTGCAGGGGAGGTTATGGCGAAATTTTTCGAAAATTTAGGGTGTTAGCCAAATTTTTGAAAAATTTGAAAATTTCTTAGAAACTGAAAAGTTGAAGAACTTAAGCCGTAATGAAAATAGAGGAAGTTGAGTTGATTTGTGAAACAACTTTCGGCTTCGTTCCTTTTCGGGGACGAAAAGTTTTAAGTGGGGGAGATTGTAATAACCCGGGAATCTTGGCCAGTTTAAAAATTTTATTTCGGCAATTTTAGCGAATTTTTATTATTTAAAATGAATTATTTTAAATAATATCGACGAGAAATTTATTTTGAATATAATTCGAACGTATATATTCGTTTGAATCGACGATAGAATATAAATATTTATTTATATTTATAAAAGGAATTGAAAATGGCGTGGTAGTTCGATAATTCGATTTCAAACTTCAATTGAATGTACCGGGTGCAAAATAAACCGGATTTTAGTGAAACCAAAAATAATGGAATCTAATTGTGACTATCTTTCCAACGAATCCGAAAAATCGAAATTTCATAGCGGGAATCAAAAGATATGTCCAATTGAAAATTCTGAATAGTCGCTATGGAATTCAGGCCGTTAAAAATGGGAATTTTGCAAACGACCTCGGATTTCGACGAAACCACTTTTGTTGGATCCGTGATGTCAAATTATTGCTAGGTTTCAAATTTCATAATTTTTCGAATCAATATGTGAGCGTGGCAAAGGAAAACGCGTTTGACCAGTTTTAGTTGATTTTAATCGACTGGAAAATGGCCATTTTTCCAATGGTCTCAGAATTCGACGAAACTAGTTTTGTTAGGACCGTATCGTCAATACGAAGTTAGAAAATATTTTTCTGGGATTTATAGAGTTAGTATGTGACCCCAGTGAATTGAAATGCGCGTTCAAATTCAATATATAGAGTTATATTTTGATTTTAACGAAAACTGATCGAAATGATCGAATCGGCTTATGATACATATCCCATTGTGTTCGGAATGGGGGTAATTAGCTATGGACGACAGTCGGTGGGCCTCGTTTCGAAGTCAAAATAAAAAGGTTGCTTTTTGAAATTAAATAATTAAATAAATATATATATATATTATAATATAATTCATCCTCCCCCCTTTCATTCGTTCAGAAGAAATAAAGAAAAAAAAAACTACAACTGAATCGCGTCGCCCCCTCCCCCTCCGCTCGTCCGCCGCCACCTCGCGCCAATCGCCGGAGCCCCCCCTTCCTCCGCGCCTCCTCCCTTCCTCTCTCCCCTCTCCTCTCTTCTCCCCCAAACCCCTACCCTCGTGAGACCCCATACCCCCCCTTGCAGCCAAATCGAGGCCGACGCCCCTCCTTCCACCCCCCTTCCTCCGTGCCTCCTCCTCCGTTCCCTACCCCTTCGCCGACCGCAGCTCTGACCAGTGAGCCCTCCTCCCCCTTCGAACAGCAAAGTAAGTTTTTAATTTATTTTGTATAGTTAAAAATTCGATTTTTATTTATCTATTAACATTGATTTACCCGATTGTTTTTCTTATCATATGAAAGCATGAATTCAAATAAAAATACAATCTTTATGGGAGAAAAATAAAATTTTTAGCAAAGTAAAAAAATTCGATTTTTATATATTGAATAGCGAAGAGAAAAAATTCGATTTTATATATTGAATAGCAAAGTAAAAAATTCGATTTTTATATATTGAATAGCGAAGTAAAAATTCGATTTTTACATATGTAGAGAATACGGGCAAAGAAAGTGACAAGAGGCAAGAACAACGAAGATTTCTACATAAGAAGAGTCGTGGCGTTTGATTAGCAATTCTGTGATAACTTCTCACCTTTAAATTTTGTTTTTCTAGTTAAAATATATACTAGGATGCAGACGGTGTTTAGTAGCACCCGACACCCATCGTCCACAGACCATGGACGGCTTGTATGCTTGGTTGTTTAATTTTGATGTGTAGTTGATTGTGTGATGTGATGAGAAATGAAATAAAATATTTTATAGTGGAAAATATTTTATAGTTAAAAATAGAATTTTTAACGTGTATATAATGAAATAAAAATAAACAAATCGGACGATTTGTTTATATACACACATTTGACTGATATTGATTGGGACGGTTAATTTTACACATCGCCCAACTGTACAAATAAAATCTGTGTTTGATTGTTTGAAACCCCACACGAGTGTCGGGATGATATTTGACGTACACTAATCCCGATTGTTTAGTTGTATGTCGATCGATTGATTGACAGACTGTTATAAGCGTTGAATATTTATATTTGATGCTTATACAGTGTGGAATGCACTTTGGATGATGGTTGATTATTCATCGTTGTTGATATATATCTGTGTTGTAGAAAATCCATATAATTAACATTATATGGTAATTGATTGGGCCTCATTCCAGTTTAGAAGTAGAAATATTTGAAATAGAAATATTTGAAATAGAATGTTTGAAATAGAAATATTCGAAATGGAATATTTGAAAATATCAATATATGAAGCCGTGTTGATTAGATTTACGCCATTTTGACGTGAACGATATTTATATCGATTTTATTCATTTTATAACGAATATCGAAAGTGATTTCAAAATCTGAAATTTTGAAAAGAAATGAATTCATATTGGAATTGAATAGAAGTGAATTCAAATTGAAATTGAATAGAAGTAAATTCAAATTGAAATTGAATAGAAGTGAATTCAAATTGAAATTGAATAGAAGTAAATTCGAATTGAAATTGAATAGAAGTGAATTCGAATTGAAATTGAATAGAAATAAATTCGAATTGAAATTAAATAGAAATGAATTCGAATTGAAATTGAATAGAAATGAATTCAAATTCAAATTGAATAGAAATGAATTCAAATTGAAATTGAATATAAGTGAATTCGAATTGAAATTGAATATAAATGAATTCGAATTGAAATTGAATTGAACTGAAAACGAACTGAAATTGAATTAGAAATCAATTTGAATTGAAATCAATTTGAAATGAATTTAAAACTAATTTATAAGGAAAATTTCAATTTTGATTTGAATTTGAAATGAAGTTGAAATCATTTTGAAAACAAATTTAAAACGATTTATATAATATGTTTTAAAAGGAAATCGACGAAGTATATATATTATATATTATATATATAATATAATGGCCTGAATAGAACGCGCCGCGGCAGTTCGTGAATTTCGACCATTGACTTCCAATGGATATTACGGGAGATCCGTCCGTCGGATTCTCCTAAAACCAGAACCGTTGGGTTCGTATCGAAAAGAGATTTCTGATGAATAGTAGAAATTTGAAATCTAACGGTTGGATTTGGAGTTACGTCCAAATCAAATTTGGAAAAGATCGCTGTAAGTGCAGTTCGATGGCCATTGATGGAAATCGACTGTACAGGCCTTGATAAAATTTTTAAAAATAGTAATAATTTGTGTAAAATCATAAGAAATGATTTGTGAAGAATTGGGATGAAAAAATCAATATTTGAAAAGATAAAAATAGATTTTTATCGAAATGAACTAGTTTTGAACTAGAATAGTAATTTATTTATTTTAAAATAAATGAAGTAAGTTTGAAATGGTTTTGAAATATAACCAGAATTTCCGATAACTGCATTGGAATGGATTTGAATCGAAATTGTCTTCGGAATATTTCGATGTTGTATTTTGTGATTATACAGATGTTATGGAAATTTGAAAGATATAGATATATATATCGTTATTTCCAATACGATATCTGTTGGTCGTAGAATTTGATATTGAATATAAGCCGATATATTTTCTATTCAGAGCCGTGTATTAAAGTCAAATATGATTTGGGTTTGTCGTGAATGGTGTCTTCATTAACACTGTTCTTAAACCCAGTTGAGAAAAGATTAAATCTTTTTATTTAGATTTAATGAAGTGTACCAATTAAATAATATTTAATTGGAATTGAATTGATACTGATTTTTGGGTTTATCGTGGACAGTGTTTTAAATAACACTCGTTCTTTAACCCGATAATTAATGGAATGTGATTTTGGGTTTATCGTGAACCATGTTCTAAATGACACTGATTCTTTAACCCATTTAATGATTAAAACTAAGTGGAGTTTTAATGAATCTTTAATTAGATTGAAAAGATCGAGAATGGAGTATCACCAGTTTTGCTCCAGGCGATAGTTGAATCTTTAATTAGATTTAAACGTGAAATGGTAATTGAATTTACCGATAACACCTTGGTGTTAGATATGAAGTATTACCAGTTTTACTTCGTGGGATGAATAGGTGGGGATTGGGAAATAAAATAATTGATTATTCCGGTGTGATTCGCTAATCCCGACTAGTTTGAATTGATATTCAAAGGAGATTAAAGAATAAATTTAAATAATTTATCTTTGATAAAATTAATGGGAACCTTTCCCAAAATATAAGAATATTTGAATAAAAGAATATTCTGAATTGGAATGAGGCGTATGTTGTGTTTGTGTAACACGTGTTTATTATATATATACGCGAGTTGTTCAGAAAGACCGGGTTTATCTCATTCTGAATAACTGATACGACGGTAAGTCAAAGATGAAGACAGTGGTCGAAGACCGGAAGTCTTCACGTCGTTTGGGTGATTACTGATGATCTTGATTGGGCTGTACACCCAAGAAGATGGAAACAGTTGGTGATCGTCCAGACGTACTTGGAGATCGATGAATATGCGGGGTACTAGGTGCCTCCGGTTTCGTTCAGACCCAGAACGGACTTGTAAATGGACTGTTTGTCTGACATTGGATTTTAGTCTGTGTGATTGATTTCTATTAAATATATATCTGTTTGGCGGCGGAGAATGTAACGACCCAGAAAATCTGAACCAATTTAAAATTTTTAAATTGGCTAAAATAATGGATTTTAAATATTTAAAATAAATATTTTAAATAATGGCAATGAAAAGTGAGTTTGAATCAACAATTGAAAACGAATATAATTAATTATAATTATAAACATGGCTTGAAAAGGCGCTGAAGTTTCAAAAATTGAATTCAAACTTTGTCGGACTGTACCGGGTGCAAGACAAAACGGATTTTTGTGAAACCAAAAATATTTAAATCTGTTAGTGAATACCTTTCTAACGAATCTGAAAAATCGAATTTTCATAACGGAAAGCAAAAGTTATGGCTGAATGAATTTTCAAAAAGGTCGCTATGGAATTTATATAGCCCGTGAAATTGGCCATTTTGCATACGACCTCGGAATTCGACGAAACTACTTTTGTTGGATCCGGGATGTGAAGTTATTGCTAGATTTCAAATTTCATAATTTTTGAAGCTAGTATGTGAGCGTGGAAAAAGAAAATGTGTTTTGGTCATTTAAAGTTAAATTGGATCGACCAGAAATGGGCCTTTTTGCAAACGGTCTCAGAATTCGATGAAACTAGTTTTGTTGGGACCATATCGTCAAAACATAGCTAGATTTATTTTTCTGGAATTTTTCGAATCAGTTTGTGGCCCTGGCAAATTGAAATGTACGTTCAAATCAAATATTGAATGTTTTATATTTTAACTTGAAGGAAAACTGACTGGAACAGTCGAATGGGCCTGTGAAACATATCCCATTGTGTTCGAAATGGGGGTAAAACGCTAGGGGCGACAGTCGTTGGGTTTGATTTCGAGTTCGTTTAAGAAAACCCCAATTTTTGAATAAATATATACATCGGCCAATCAGAAAATTCCTACATAAATAAAAAAAATCTCCTGAAGCCTCGCGATCGACGGCGGAAAACCGCTCCCCCCTTCCCTTCCATTCTCTGGCGAATCCACGCCGAGTTAGCACCCCCTCCTTTGGAGCTTTTTGAAGACCTCGCCGCCCTCTTCAAATCCATACCCCTCTTGAATTTTATCGTCGAGTGTTTGTGAGGAATCGACCCCCCGAAGTCCGCCCGCTCGCGCCCAGTTTCCACCGCCGTGCCATCTTCAAGTTCAGAGCGGTGGGTCCCGCTGGAGGCGCCTCTCCAAGCTCTACACGGTGGTGAAGGCCGATCGTTGGATTACTTCACGGTTTGAGCGAATTTGCAAAACCTAGTTTCGAACCAGGTTTGAAAACTAACGGCTGCTCTATATTTTCAACTATTTTTACACTTTTAAGTGTTGCAAACTTTGAAAAATCATATCTTTTTGCTGTGATAACGAAATTCGATGAAACAGGAAACATCGTGACCGTGTGGACGCCTTCTACATTTTAGAAGAGACCGCATATTTTTCTGAGCCTTCTGCTATTTTAGGTGGAGTGGAACCTAATGTGAGATTTCTAATTTATAAACAATATGGAAAACGACGATGTATAAATTATATAGTCGATGTATGAGTTATATAAGCGTTGTACACCTCTTGTATAAGCGTTGTATAAGTTGTATGTTCGATGTATAAGTTATATATGTGTTGTAAAAATTATATATGTGTTGAAATAGAAGTGAATTTCTATATATATATATATATATATATATATATATATATATATATATATATATATATACGCCCCTCGTTCACAAACCATGGACGATATTTATTGATTGTGATTGGTGTGAAAATTGATTGATAGCGAATGGTTGTTTGGGATTGTTTGTGGTTGATATTGATTGATTGTGGTTGAAAAATACCCATTTGTGGTTGAGAAATATTTGGTTGAAACCACATAGGATTAGTTTGTGGAAATGAAATAAATAAATACATGCCGCCTGCGTGCGAACTAGATGCATGATCCCCATTGTCAAAAACCGCGAGGTTTTAAGGTAGAGCGAGGAGCCGTACTAGGGACGGTCCCGGTTTTAACTACCCTGCCGTTATGCTGCCGAAATTTTGAATAATATTCATGTGTTTGAATTATTTTCATTTGCTGAAACTATATTTATTCGTTGAATAGAAAACCTTCATGTGTTGAATCGATATTCATTCGTTGATTAGAAATTCATGTGTTGAATGGTCTTCGTGTTTTAAATATAAAAATAACATTTTTATCTATGAATATAAACTATAGAAAACCTTCATGTGTTGAATCGATATTCATTCGTTGATTAGAAATTCATGTGTTGAATGGTCTTCGTGGTTTAAATATAAAAATCACATTTTTATCTATATATAGAAACTATAGAAAACCTTCATGTGTTGAATCGATATTCATTCGTTGAATTGAAATTCATGTGTTGGATGGTATTCATATTTTGAAATAAATTGTTTTAGAATAAAAATCACCTTTTTATCCTCTATATGAACTATGTAAAATGACCTTGTTTTAAAATAAATTGTTTTACAATGAAAATCACCTTTTTATCATCTATATAAACTATATGAAATAATTGTGTTTTGAAAAGAATTGTTTTACAATAAAAATCACATTTTTATTATATTCACGAATTGTTGAAATGTGAAGTGTTAAAAATAGCCACTCGTTCAAATAAATATATATGAGTTGAAATATTCATTAATTAGCTAATGATATGATTTTTGCCTATACATGCAACATTAGAATGAATGGTGTTTTTAAACCAAATGGGATCAAATATGAAGTTAAATGGAAAATGATAAATGATAAGAACTGTATATATGCACATGCATATTTATTGAACAGGTTATAGCAAAAGGGGCTAGAGAAGAGGAATAAAATTTTGTGCCCGACAAATAGGTACACATTTACTGTTTTGTTTGGGTGATGATTTTATGAGCCTGTTGTCTAGCCGCTTGGCTTTTTCTTTTTCTTTTCGACATGAGACGCCCGTGTGGCTATTTGGGAATTTTCCCAGCCCCTCCCGTACAAAGGAGGTTATGGCGAATTTTTCCGAAATTTAAAGGCGTTAGTGAAATATTTGAAGTGAAAACGATATTGAAATTGTTGAATGAACTATATTTATATAAATATATAAACATAAATAAAATTAAAACGAAACGTGGCCGTGCAGTTCGTATTTTGAAACCGTGATTTCAAACAACTAGTGTGGGAAATCCGACCATTGGATTTTCCCGAAACCGCAACCGTTGGGTTCGCCTTGGAGATATCTTTCCAACGGCACCCACTTTGTAAAAATCCATCGGTTGGATTGTTTGGAATGTTTAATTCAAATCTGAAGAAAAATAACGCCAGAATCGTTTATATTTATATATATATATATAATTATATTTAATCGAATAACGACGCTGTAGTTCGTATTTTGAAATCAAAACTTCAAACGATTGTACTGGGAGATCCGACCGTCGGATTTTCTCGAAACTGGAACCGTTGGATTCGTTTCGAAAAGACCTTTCTAATGACGTAAATTTTGTGAAGATCCAACGGTTAGATTTTCAAATATGTGTAAATCAAATCTGAAGAAAAACAGCGCCACGGCCGCGTTATGGCCCGAAGCGTCGTTTTGAATAAATTGGCTATTTTTAAAATAAATAAAAATAGCGATAAATCGTTATAAAATATCATAAACGATTTGGAATGGAAACAAACTGAATTTGCTCGATTTATGTGATATTTGATGGTTGAATGTGTTTGGTGTGAAAATTACATTAAAGAACAAAATTGGTGTTGTCGAATGATTTAACCATTGAAATAAATTGATTTGAAATTCGAAATATACGTAAATTATTTGAAAAGGCCGTAATTCTCATTTCAAATTATTGACCGACGATTGAAAATCGAGGATGAAGACGATGGCCGAAGACCGGAGATCTTCACCTCGTTTGGATGGTAACCGAGGTCATGATTGGGAGGCATCCCGAAATATGGATAATGAGTGGTGCTCGTCCAGATGTACGTGGTGATCGATGGATTTGCGAGGTATTTAGTGCCTTCGGTTTCGTTCAGACCCAGAACGGACTTGTAAATGGACTGTGTGTCTGACATTGGATTTTATTCTGTGTTGATTGATCTCTATTAAATATACATCTGTTTGGCGGTGGAGAATTTATTCTTTTGCTTAACGCCCTTCTCTGAAACGCACGAGCTCAGAGGTTGTATATCGATGGACATCAGTCGCATGGCATGAATTGCCTGTGTGGCATGCTAAGATGCAGTGATCAGGGCTTCTGTTGAAAAGCAAAGTCTTGTGGTGATGATCAAAGCACCGCCTGTGTGGCGTAGCTTTGTGTATAACGTGAATTCGCGAGCCTGACACCCCGGTATGAACCAGAAATGGGAAAAGGACCTCAGGGAGGGCATGCGTTTCTTTCTAGCTAGGGTGGTGTCAGTGACCTACCAGCCCTGACATTTATATACTTTTCACCTATTTGGTTGTTGCTGTTGCGAGGCGCCTCGGTTTGATCGGACGATCCGGGTCCGATGGAGTCATTCTTTGGCTCGTTTACGCCCCAAAGGGCAGGGAAACGTATTGTTCAGGTATAATAATCCACATCGGTGGACCGGCCCTGTCGCTCCAAGGCTTGCCTGCGCGCTTGCCTGAGACATAGGCTAGATTGTCTCGAATTCGGTAGGGACTATCTTTGCCTTGGTTCATGATGGAAATCCAATTTCCAAATACGTGACTGTGCGGTTTTGATTATATACCTATATTTGGCGACATAGTGGTATGGGGCATTAATGCCGTCTATGATTGATAGTTATGATTTGAAATTGTTTTTGAAACAAATAAACACTAGTCATAATATCAATTGCTTTTGTTTTATTCGTATCAATCATATTTTGGTCATTATAAGGTAAAACTCTATCCTCCGGTTTGCGTTGCATTGTGTGATGGGAAGTGAGTCTTATAATGGCTGCATTTTTATAAAATACATTGCGTTGTTTAAAAGAAAGATTTGTTTTAAAGCACTGGCAATCCCATGGAGTAAACCCGTTCCACGAAAGTGACGTGGTCCTGAGATTAGCCAAATTATATATATGTGTTGAGTAGATTTCTCATACCAGTCCCATGACTGACTCGTAGTTTGTTTCACTCTCAAACTCGGGTGCCCCTTTTTCTACACGGGCAGCCTTGTATTCAGGTTTAGCTGGTTATTTCTGGATAGCTGGAGCTGAAGATGGATTCTATCATTTATCTCTTTTTATGTTGTTCAGCTCCTATTGTACATATTATGTTTGTTTTCCGCTGTAGACATTTATGTATAGCTGAACTGTATTTGTTCTAAGTAAGATCCTGTATACTGTGTAACTCTGATGATTACTTTTATCCAGTATATTCTTTTGTTCATTATCTGGTGTATTTATTTAATTCTGTTCTGCTATTATCTGTTTCTGTGTTATATTCCACGGATTACCCTTGCCACCGTCAGTACGGGGTTTGGGGTCGTCTCAGAGAATTTATTCACTTGCTTAACGCCCTTCTCTGAGACGTACGAGCTCAGGGGTTATGTACAGATGGATATCAAACGCATAGAGTGAATTGCCTGTGTGGCATGCCTAAGTGGCAAGTGATCAAGGCTTCTGTTGAAAAGCACAGTCTTGTGGTTGATGATCAAAGCACGGCCTGTGTGGCATAGCTTTGTGTAATGTGAATTCGCGAGCCTCACACCCCGGTTGTGAACCAGAAACGGGAGATGACCTCAGAGAGGGCATGTGTTTCCTTCTAGCTAGGGTGGTGTCAGTGACCTACCAGCCCTGACATTTATATACTTTTCACCTGTGTGGTTGTTGTTGTTGCGTGGCGCCTCGGTTAGATCGGACGATCCGGGTCCGATGGAGTCATTCGTTGGCTCATTTATGCCCCAAAGGGCAGGGAAACGTAGTGTTCAGGCATAATAATCCACATTGGTGGACTGGCCCTGACGATCCAAGGGGCAGTTGCGGCTGTTCCTAGACATGGGCTAGATTGTCTAAAATCGGTAGAGGACTATCTTTTGCCTCGGTTCATAGATGGAAATCCGACTTCCAAATACGTGACATTTGCGGTTTTATTTGTAGAGCCTAGTATTGGTGACATGATATATGGTACCCATGCCGCCTATGATTGATATTTATGATTTGAAATTGTTTTATACACTATGCACTTATAATAGTATCAAATGATTTGCTTTAAAACGTATCAAGCATTCTTTGGCTGTTATAAGGGAAACCCCTATCCCCCGGCTTGCGTTGCATTGTGTGATAGGACCTGGGTCTTATAACAGCTTCATTTTTCTTTATTTAGCATTGTGCTGTTTGTTTTATGCACTGGTGTTCTTGGGAGGAAACCCGTTCCGTGTTATACGGCGTGGTCCCTTGATTTACCTAACTTTAAAAATAAAGATTAATAACTGTTTTAGTTCTCACACCAGTCCCATGACTGACCTGGAGTTTATTGTTTTAACCTAAACTCTGGGTACCCCTATTTTGACACGGGTAGCTAGTAGTTTTGTTTTTGCAGATTTATATTCACAGGATCCTGGTTTACAGCTGGAATGATATCCGGAAAGCTTTGTATCCGTATATCTCTTCTAGTTGTGTATTGTATTATTTTCCGCTGCGATGTATTTAAATGTAATTTAAATCTCTGATATTTCTGTGTAATATCTATTTATACTCTGTATATTCTTGTATTCTGATGGTATTGTTGTAATATACAATGAAATTTTCTTTCGTCCGCGTTCTATTTTGTCGTGTTCTCAAAACAATCCGTTCTTTCTCTTCTCTTCAGAGACCGGGGAAGTTCGGGTCGTTTCACATGATAAGGGATACAAAATTAAATTTGAAAAGGATAAGTGTTACATCAAAAACAATAAATAAAATGTCATATTTGAAGGACTTAGGAAGAAAAAATTTGTATTTTCAGTAAGAAAACCTTAAAGGATAATCTATATCTTTTGGCATAAAAGATTCAGGCATTTGAATTTCAAACTTTTATCTAAATTATCAAAACTTGATTTAGTAAGAGGTCCCCCTAAAATGGATTTCAAATAAATAGTATATGTGATGCTTGTCAAGTTGGATAACTTAAGAAAAGTTTGTTCATGCTAAAAGATATGATTTCGACTTCAAAACGTCTTGAGTTACAACATTTAGATCTATTTGGTTCATCTCAAATTCAGTCAATAAATCATAATAAATATGTTTTTTGCAATTGCAGATGATTATTCTATATTTATATGGACGAATTTTCTAGAACATAAATGTGATGCTTTTGATTTATTTAAAACTTTTGCGAAAACAATCCAAAATCAACCTTTTTACAAATTAAAAATATTTGTAGTGATCTAAGTGGAAAATTTGAGAATGAAATTTTGAAAATGTCTATAAAAAAGGAATAACTCGTAAGTTTTTCTTTTCCATAATTCCATAACAAAACAAAGTGGTAGAACATAAAAATAGAACGATTTAAGAGTGTGCAAGTACTATTCTTTCAAATAGTAGATTACTAAGAAATTTTTGGTTGATGTAATCGCTATCTTATTACATTTTGAGCTGAATTTTTAATTAGATTGCTTACAAATAAAACGTCATATGAACTTCTTTACAATAAGGAAAAAAAGTATCTTATTTTAGAGTTTTTGGATGCAAATGTTCCATTTTAAATACAAAAGACAATTTCAATAAATTTGATCCTAAGTCTGACAAAGGAATTTTTATCGGATATTCTGATAGAAGTAAAGCATACAGAGTTTTTAGTTTAAGAACTAATACCATTAAAGAAATAATACATGTATCTTTTGATGAAAATTTCAAAGATTTTGTTTAAACAAATGATGAAGATGAATTTGGTACCATAAATAATGAATCAAATGAAACAAATTGTTAAATTGCTCATCCTAATAAAATGATATAAGGCTTTTAAATGTAGCTTTTATATCAACTACTGGACCTAAAAATCCAAAGGAAGCATCATCTGGTGATTCACGGACCATGCAAGATGAATTGAACCAATTCTTCAGAAACTATATATGGGAACTTATTACTAGACTCGAGGACAAAACTATAATTGGAACTAAATGGGTATATAAAATTAGGATGAATGAACAAAGTAAGTTCGTTAGAAATAAAGCTCGATTAGCCGCGCAAGGTTATTATCAAGGAGTAGACAATGGTGAAACCTTTGCATCTGTGTCAAGATTAGAAGCAATTAGATTCCAGTTGCTTTCACAAATCATAATAATTTCAAATGGATATTAAAAGTGCATTTTTAAATGGTTCTGTTAAATAAGATGCTTGTGTTGAAGGACCCGCACTTTTTGAAAATGAAAATTATCCAAATCATGTTCACAAATTAAAGAAACCTTTATATGGCATGAATTAAGCTCCATGAGTCTGTACGATAAATTAGATCTTACTTATTCCAATCAAATTTTGAAATTGGTGATGTGGATAATACTTTTTTATTAAATAAAAATAAATGATATTCGGTTACTAAAGATTTATGTACATGATATAATTTTTGGATTAACAAACAATGAAATGAATGAAGAATTTTCTGAAATAATGACAAAAGGGCTTGATATAAGCCATATAAGTGAACTTTCCTTTTTTTAGGATTGCAAATAAAACAATTAGATAGTGATATTTATATTAACCAAGAAAAATATGTTAGGAATCTAATTAATAATTTGGTACAACCACTGCGAGTAGAAAACCCACTCCTTTGGCAATCAATGAAGCTTTAAATAAAGAAGATATGTTAAAAGATGGTGATCAAAAATCATATAGAGAAATGACTGAACCGCTACTCTATATGACAGCGAGTCGACCTAATATCATGCATGGTGTGTGCCTTTGTGCAAGATATCAATCTCAACCCAAAGAAACACATTCAAAAGTCATTAAACATATTCTAAGATACATTAAAACACACTTTAAACTATGGCGTACTTTATCCAAAAAAAAATGATACATTAGGTTTAATCTAATATTGTGATGCAGAAAATGCTAGTTGTAAATCGGTACGAAAAAGTACATGTGGAACTTCTCACTTTTTAGGACACTCTCAAGTTTTCTAATTTAGAAGAAAAAAAAATACTATTTCTTTATTAAACCCGAATAAAAATATATTTTGTTTCTTTGTATTGTTCTCCAGTAATTTATATGCAACAAACTCTAAGAGACATTGGAATAAATATACAAAAATCATCAATTCATTATGAAAATACAAGTGCAATAAACTTATCTAAAAATCCTGCTTATTATGCTAGATCCAAACATATCAATGTCAGACATCATTATCTTAGAGTTAATATAACTGAAGAAATTATTTCTCCTGAATTTATTAACATTCAAAATCAAATAGTGATATACTGACTAAACCATTAAATCAATCAACATTTACTAAATTTAGAAGACAACTAGTTATTAATTCTATAACTGAGATATAGAATATAGGTATACTAATGTAAATAAATTAAGCAAATAAATAAATTAAAAAAATTATATAGGCATGTCGACATACCTAATCCCTATATGTCGACAAGACAATGAAAAAAAAATTAAAATTTTGATTTTCCCTCTAAAAATTAAATGGGTAGTTATATATGCTTACATTTATCTCTTCCACTCCATTTCTTTCTGTAATAAACATCTAAAAACATAAAATAATGGCCTCCTCTTCAAAAATAAACCAAAACAAAATGTTTTCCTTCCCTTCTCCTACTTGTGGTCCATTCAAAAGAACTACACTAACCCAAGTCATGAAGATAGAGGAAACTTTGAAGGATCCTTTGCAAATGATGACTAAAATACAAGCCATGCAAATGAGAATTGTTGAGTATAACAATGTAATTTTTGTTTGATGATAACAAACATATATATTATTATATAAATGTGTTTGTAAACAGGATTATTCTATATTTCACATCACATGCAAAAATAAATATTTGTATTGAATAAAATGCTACTACACAGAATTGAATATTCAAACAGTATTATTTTTCAAATAAATACTAGCATTTGAAATAGTACATATTTCTGACTCCACTATTTACAATTCACTATTAATAATATTATACAGATGTTCCTCACTACGGTTAACTCTGTATCACTCAGTTTATACATACATACTCGTATACATTCATAAACACACATTGATTCTTCTTGTGTTCCAATTAAGTCCAGCCACCTGATACCTGTCACAGAAACACACACGGTAAGCTGGAAAAAAAATTAAATACTAGCAAATATAAATTTATTTTAAATTTTATTTTCCTCAGAATTTTGGTGTGTTCCTCTTCATTTTTCTAGACTTGGTCTGATATATATACATTTATCTGAGTATAGGCTGCTTGTAATATTCACAATTATATACTGTAAAAACCACAAGGTAGACTGTATCCCTAGCTCACAAACGAGCCTCAACACATATATAGTGGCCTGCTGATCAAAACTAGCCTCGACTCACATTTGTGGTCTGCTAATCTTGATTAGCCACGACACAATGTGTAGTGGTATGTTGATGTAAAAAAATAAGAATTCATGTCCGACATTCAAATAGCTCACACATATATATATATATATATATATATATATATATAAGTTGCACATGCACGATACGTGTATACACATACATGTGTATGTATATACATATATGTTTATAATATGCAGGTACATAGTTTGGTCATGTAAACAACATTTTCAATCCCAAGCAAGAGTGCATCAATATGGTCATGGAAACCATCCAAGCACATATACAAATGAATATAGCAGTCACAAAACTGGAGAGAGTGGCCATTTGCACGTTTATGTACATAAACAAGCCACAAAGGTCGAATAAAACTATACAGTCAAACTCAGTGTATACAAGAGGCAACAAAAACAAGTGCAGCATGTGTTCAAATATATGGACAACAGTCAAGTATACAACATGGACATGAGGCAATAATGAAGACAATGTGCAACTTAATCATCATGTATACACAATTTCAAGACACAAAGCCTCGAGCTACAAGGAGGCAGGTTTAACCAAGGTTCAAGAAACAATCAATAGCAAGAAGCAAGTGTACAGGTTAAGTAGAAATGCACAGCATGCACAAACCGGGAAGCAAGTGAATGGGTAAGCTATGAACAAGCACTTTACATGGTAATAGAAAGTAAAAGCCATGAAAGCACACAATGGAGCAACAATACATAGCAGTAAGAAACAATTAATGATAGAAGGAATGCAGGGTAGCAAATAGCAAGGGATAAGCTTAAGTTGATAACCAGCCAAGCATCAATATATAAGTATATGAAGGCAAACAATGAATAGACAGCATGGATGAAAACATGTACACAGTGGTACAAAACTAAGTGACAATGGCCAGATATTTAAATGCTGAAACAAGCAACAAATCTGGGCTTACAAGGCAGTACTACAAAACTGGGCAGTTTTTTCAAATACATATGCAGACCGTTCAGGTCATCAACATGCAACAGCAAAGACAAGAGCACTTTACAAGGCAGGTTCAAATACATGGCCATGGAAAATGAACACAACAATTAGAACAAGCATAATCAAAATACAAAAGGGTGTACACACAGGTGCAAATATAAACATGTGATACACGTAATTTTAGGTTAAACATTTCAGTGATGAAGACAAGTACAATGGAGCTAACAAGCTACAATTATGCAACTACATAGTAGTGCTAAGACACCAAAGTAATGACCAAACGTAACATATGTTCTTATCATTAAAAGGCCATAGAATGGAAATTAAGAAAGCAAGTGATCTGTTCTTATCAGTAGAAGAAAATAACATAGTAGTATTGAATTTGAACGAGGGAAACAGGAAAGAAAAATTATCAATTTCATAATATGGTTAAAACATTCAAGCCGAAGGATATTTATTTCGTTTTAACTTATTTTTGGCAAATTCGAATTTCACCATAGCCTAAAGAATAGGAGTATATTACCTCAATTCAAAGTCATGGAAGTAAAGAAATAATTCAATAGGGCTGCATCAAAAATCAAGCCCAAGAAATTAACCCATTTAAGTTCAAGGATAATCAAATAAATATTCAAATCAAAAATTCATATCGGAAGAGTAAAGACGAAATGTGGATCAATTCAAAGTATTTCAACTTGAATAAAGCATAGCAAGATAGTTACTAGAAATCCGAGAGCATTCATAAAGAAGCAGAAGCAAATTTCATCATGAATCAAAGGGGATTTGAAACCCAAGATTAAATCGCCACCGCCATTTTTTATTTTCCAGACATAAAGAGATAAAGGGCCGAATAACTAAAGCATATTGAAGCAAGCCAAAAGAGTTTAAAGCGGGTTGAGTTTAACAAGACTAACACTTTATTTTAAACAGGAGAAAACCCTAGTTTTTAAAGTGTTATGTTTTAAGATTTTTAATTTAAGTGCATTAGGTCTTTTAAATTATTTTTATTATATTGTATTTTTATTTTATTTTGAACTCTAGTTTCTAACTAGGTGACAAACTACAAGGATTGTAGTTTGAGGATTTCTAGCTATAGGGTTTTGTAGTTAGGGAAAATCTTATCTTGGGGATAAAGATCATAGCAGGGTTTTGAGAGTAGGATTTGAACAGTTGGGAGCGGGTGTCATGAGTGTATAGGGGATTATAAGCGTAGAGATTGTTTTAATACCTAGTAGAAACCTTAGAGAATGCAAAAGTAGGCAGGGTTTGTCCGAAGATGGGTAAATTATGTGTAGTTTTATCTGCATTTACTCTGATGATTATCTATGTTGTTTTTATTTATTACTCAACAAAAATTGCAATAAACCCTATTCAACCCCCCTCCCCTGGCCTCTAGGTTTAATTTAGATCCTACCACTACTACAAAAGTGGGGATATTTTACACTAATTTGTGTCTGTTGCATGAAAAGTGTGGCGAAAGCTATGCTTTCTTTGAATGAAAAGTGTGGTGAATGCAGTGTTGCGGTTGGAATTCTTGTGTTGTGATGTGCAACACCGTTCAAAGCATAGCTTTACATAAATACAAGCCAGATCAGCGATCAGCGTTATCAATTTAAACAAATAAATAACTGTAGATGTTGATTAATCCAATGGTTCAAACCGATCCCTGCTTCAGTTTAGTGAAAATTTGGCATGATGTTTTCCCCATTCACGAAATACTCCCCCCCCCCCAAACAAATTTCTCCCGTACTCTTCCTTCTGTACTCTTCTCTCTCTACGAAATCCATCCACAAACACCTTCGATTGCTACTTTACGTTCGTTTACAAACTATGAACCTCTGATTGATTCTATTTCACAAACTTTACACCTCTGATTTGGATTATTTAGGACAATTACAGGTAGTTAGGGCTTCATCGTTTCGGTTTTATGTAGATGATTTCATCTCTAACTTATTTTGGTCTATATTCAAAATCTCTGTGTGATTTAGGTATACCGATTGCAATAAATTAAGGTTTTTTGTACTTGAAGTGTTGTATTTATATGTTAGCATGTGTTTAAATTATGCAAGTTCAGTATTTTTATGTTTGCCAAACCATTGATGTATTGGTAAATAATGTCTATTTCGAAAAGTGGAAACAAAATTTAGAGGACAAAAGAAATCTAATTTAAATGTTTAAATGTCTATTTCTCTTCCTACATCGTATGACTATGAAGATACCCTGGGCATGGGTGATCTACGACCATCAAACCCATCATCACCAGAAAATCCTATTAATTTTTATATAGAGATGCAAGAAAGACACTACGATGATTTGTGTGAGTATGAATTAGAGAAAGAAAAACTCTGAAGACAAAGGCGAGAAGAAGAACGATGTGAAGAAAGGGCAATGCGATGGCATAGTCATGCTACCTTGCGTCGTCAGCATCAAAACAACCAAGTGGTTAACGAACAGTAAGTTGACTCACCAATCATAATGTGTGAGAGTGGGTATGCCGCTGTAGATAATGTTATTTCGATTGGATTCAACATTGGTCGTCATTATTTTAGATGTCATGTTTATCCCATAGGGTGTATCTTTTGGCAGTGGATTGACCATCAGTTTCCAAGTCAACCCGCTGAGTATGCAAATGAATTACAACATCAACTTACAACGCTGCAAAATCGAGTTATTGGTTTTCGAACTGACATTAGTAGACTTAATGACCATCTTCAAGGGCTAAACATTATAAGACAAAATTAAATTATTGCATCGTTCTTTGTATTAGGTACAACTGTATCATCTTTGTATCACCTGTATAGTCTTTGTATCTGTACTATTTTGTTTTGGTGCAGCCAGGTAATGTTATGAATTTGTGTTCAGTATGCTTTGTTGCTTGTTTTATGTATTCTCCTGATAATTCAATTCCAAAAGTTATTGATAATTCATATCAAAACAATTGTTGATTTGGCCACACACTGATTATGCATACTTGTACATTATTAACTTGTTTTGTTTCATTTCTAATTTAATCAAACCTTACAGGGTAGCCCCTGTTCGTGTCTTGAAACTGTTAGCGGTACCAAATCTAGTTTTACTAGGTCGTAGTTAGATTGTGGCAATGGATAGTGAGTATTACATATGGATAGGAATTCCAAGATCGACTGCAAAATATTTAAGAGCGGTAAAAGCTTTTCTAAGAAATGCATTTCCCATTTATAAATTAGGTGATGAGATGAAGTGCCCCTGCAAAAAATGTATAGAATGTAATTGGTACTGTGATAATGTCATATACAATCATATTATTATTAATGGCCCTTCTCTAGTACATATCAGGTGGATTTGTGAAGTTTCACAGACGAAATTATAGGTGTAGATGACCATATGAATTATTGTAACGCCCCGCATTTTTATCGAGTTGTAGTTGAATATTTAAATCAGTTTAAATATTGAAATCGTAATATAAGTGGATTTATATATTAATTAAAATGAAGTTGAACGTATAAAAATATATATTATATATTATCGAGCTCATAACGACGCTACAGTTCGTAATTTAACGTTCGGAACTTCAACTGAGTGTACAGGACCCGTTATTAGTTGGATTTCTGCGAAACAAGAAATGTTAGAATCTGTTAAACTGTATTTTCTAACAGATGTGAAAAACCAAAATTTCACGTTATAGGTTACGAGTTATATCCAAATCAAATTTTCAAATAGTCGCTATAGAATTGTTTATCAACCGTAACGGTTTATTCAATATAACTAGATATCGATTTCAAATTTAAACAAGGTTCTTTTGAGGCGTAGTGATAATTTAATTTTTAGAATTTTACTACATTTTTTAATTAATTAAATACGCAACTTTTTATTTGGAGTATTTTGCACCCTGTAACAATATTTTAGGGTTTCACAATATGAGTTAATCTACCGATATTATTATATTTTTGGGATCGTCGCACCTCGTTGGACACGATCATATTCTTTTCTCTGTCCGTAGCAGCTCGGACAAGAATGAAATCCTATAGAGCGGTTATTGTTTAAACTTTAACTGGTTAAAATAAAAATACATACATACATTTAACACTTGAATGGTATGGTTAACCTAAAGCTTCCTGCCGCCTACTCTTCATAGTACATTCAATTAAATACACATGTCCTATTTTACTTCATAGTTAAGTAAGGAATTTATCTGTACGTTTTATTTCTTAGCTATTAAGTTTCAAGGCAGCTACACTAAATCTACACTTCTAGGATGACCAGCTATCACCTACAGCAAAGTGTTTTCTAATCAAAGTTATAAGACCTACGTAAATAGTGCGCCTACTCTACAAGGAAGCTACTACTTAACCCTTGAGCTTTCTTCACAGTATAAACACAGTGTAATCTATGTGCCTCCATTCAATGCACAACCTGCTAAAGCTAATCAAATAAATGAGCACCATACTGAAGCCTAATCAAATAAATGTAAGCATGGCCTAATGTTTTGACGTGTAGACTTTACGTTATAGCATGATTGACTTCCCCTCTTCTCTATATATATATTCATGTGCCCCTCTCCATTCATACACAAACTGAAAACCTCACTTTAACACAAAATGAAATACAATTAAAACAAAATATGCATGACTTGGAAGGTCCACTGTTTCATGCGGGAAAGTTTGCACAGACGAGAGAGGGAGTCAGGTACGTGTTCAACTGGAAGATGAAGTCGTTGAGCATGAATGGCTTGTTGTACTATGAGAAATGGCGAGGCGCATGGGAAGTTCTAGAGGACATAGCGCGGCAAGTAGCAAGGAGAAGGAGCCTCGATGATGGAGGTTGGCCTGGGTTCGGTAGTAGGAAGAAACTGTTCGAAGTGGAGAGAGAAGTGGTGATTGGTTGGATCGTTGGGTACCGGTGTCGAAGTAGGAACGTGAAAACATGCATAAGGATAAGTGTGTGAAAACAGGCGGTAGTACATGAGTATGTATGTGTGTGGTGTAATTTAAGGACGTGTGAAGAATACTGGAAGGAGTAGTGCATATATGTGGCATGTGTTTTCAAATGAAGTGGAAGTGTGTTTTGCGTGGAAACAATACAAAGGGGGGAGTCGGCATGGCGAAGCGTTGGTGTAGGTGGTTAGGGGTAGTTCGGCGGATACCACTGATCATGAAGGTGGGCTCTTGCGCGAAAAGAAGTACGGTTGGTACTGGGTTTTATAGAGAACGGTGAGAGTTGCTCAAGTCTAAGAATAGGGAGGATGGCATTTTTGGCGTGCATACTGGTGCATGTTTTTGTTAAGGGGGGGTGTGTACTGACTGGTGAGCGTGAGAACAGTAGTTGGAACGGGAGGCGAAGAAGTGTGTCGACTTAATGGTAGAATTGAACGCCGGTTTAATCGACTGACACAAATCGTTATTTAACGGTTAACGCGCAAAAGTGAGTAAACTCACTAACTCTGATCATTTTTATAATATTATAATCATTATTTAATATTGATAAATAATGATTGAATGCTGTGTGATAGTTGCTTGGATGAATTGCTGATGAATTGGTTAAAATAATTATACTGTTGTTTTCATATACTGCTCTATATGATAAAATAGATAATTTGTTATTGATTGTTGTTTGTTGGGGATGGGGGATTACACTAGCTCTGAAATAACTGATATGTAAATACCATAAATTATATTTAATAGGAATGAAAATGAATGTGGGTTTTGGAAAAGGGAAAATCTATTTTGAAATGGTATAGGATAACTTGTTTTAATTACATTAAAACAAGTAGTTGTTATAAATGATGTTTAGAAATTAAATGAAATAATTATTATTAAATAATTTGGAGATATAAGAATGAATTTATAAAGGAGGAACTGGGGAATCATTTTAGAAAACGATGACATCATAGAACTAGATAACACCATTAGGATGGAACTAAAATTCAACGATGTTGAATGTATTAAAGTAATTTATTATAACCTGATAGGATAGTAAATAATTGGTTTTAAACCAATAAATTATAATAGGATATGAAGACAATATTTAGTTATAAACTTGATATTGATTCAATAAGAACATGACTTAGAAATAGAGTTTATCAAATGAAATGGGAATACAGCAGCATATTGCATTAGTTATAAAGGGAAATGAAAGAAGAGTTTATAGAAATATGGGAACTAGAAAGCTAGTATTAAATAAAAGGGCCAGTGTTTGTGTGATGTTTGGTTGTACATTTGAATGGATGTTTGTTTCTACTTTGATAGTTAAATAACCAACTATCGAAGTATTTTTACCATCGTTGTCAATACAGAGAGACCGGTTGGATTTATTAGTCGAATACCACTCCGTGTAGGCATAAGCGCTGCGAATTAGATGCCGCTGAAGATAATTGAAGATGGAGTGAAGTGCAAGGGTCGTCCTATTCCAGAATAGGTGTTTTTTTGTTGTCCAGTCCCAGGACAACTTGTATGGACGAGTGTCTGACAGAGTATACCTAACATATCACGTATGGTTGATCTCTTAAAGGTATTACGTCTGGTGGCGTAGGAATTCGTTCCTCTTAGCTTTTTATACCCGTGATATGTTTGAGAATCGATTAGTGAATTGATGGGTTTGACGATGTGGCATTCAAAGTGAATGGTGATCAGATGTTCTGAAGATAGACGTAGCCTCTAGCCTCACAACCAGGAAGTAACAAAAGTTGGGCTAGGCAGCATGGCTAGTTGGGCATCCCCAAGCAGGGTGTATTATCACTGATCTAGAGAAGATTCATATTTGTTCTTCTTTTTTCCATTCTGTATCTTCGGGCGACGGTTGGATGGCCTACAACCGTGGTGGCAATATATTCGCGACACTCAAGCTAAATGAGTGAACGATCATGTGTGGCCGGGTTGCAAGACGTTCTTGTTGAACCCTGAGTGTATCCCCTCTCCAGTACAATACCTTGTCTGTTGGAATCCAATCCCTAATAAGCGCCCTGCGGTTTATGATTTTATACTACATATATGTGGAGCGTGAGATGCAAGCATTCTGCTACTTGGATATTTATTTGTTTAGAGATTATTATAATGTCACTGGAATTTTGATATCAAAGATATTTGGGTTATAGTAAGGTAAAAACCGTCCATGTTTATGTGTGGCTGGTCTTACTATTATCTTTTTGTTTTAAAAGGGTTTTCAAAGTTAAATGATATGGTTGGAATTTACTCACACCAGTCCCATGACTGACCCAGAGTTTATTTAGTTTGTGTTTTCCCTAAACTCTTGGGTGCCCAATTTGTACAGGCAGTCAAGTGTTTCAGGCTTTGCAGATTCATTTGGAGGAGCTCGAAGCAGAAGGCTCCACCGTTAGTAACTAGAGATTATTTCCGCTGTGATATAATGTATTGTACTCTGATAATGGTATGTATATACAATACAATTTTGTATTCAAAGTTTTGTTATATAATACATTTTATTCGTTTCGCTGTGAGTTTCATGTTTACTCTGATTCTGATGTTCTTCTTCTATTCTATTAGTTCTATCTTATCTTTCTCATCCTCTTAATTCTTTCTATTAATGACCTGAATTTTCGTGCACTTTGAGTTGAATGTGCAGGATATTAGTCAGCTCAAATTGGTATGGATTTTCGGGCCATTACAGTTGGTACCAGAGCTGAAGGTTAAGTATTACCTTGGCTCTGTGGCGTAACTCAATAAAGATGGAGTTAGTAATACCCTAGATTGAGTTAAGTGTATATATATGAACGTGTATTTGTAAATCAATATTAAAAACTGTTTTATATTGTGTTGATTGATCTGCTGAGGGGTATATCAATTCCAGATCGACGCGTGTAGCTAACGAGGTCGATAGGGATTTATAAACGCTTGGATAGAGCAATTCGACACAATATTGTTTTAAAAAGCTAGGTAAATGAAATAATTTTACCCGAAATACATTTTTATATAAAAAGAAGTATATATCTTGAGATTATTATAGTATATTGGATGTATTGATCATTATTATGATCGAATAAGATTTATAATTGAGTTGGTAATATAAATAACCAATCGAAATATTATATAAGTGTAATATACAAAATCAGATGGATTAAATCTGAATTTAAATCCAAAATTGAAATAAACCCTGAAAACTGGGAAAAGATTTAAATATATAGAAAATTAAAATCCTGGGGGAAATTTGAAAATGTTTTCCAAACATTTTGAAAGATATTCTGAAAAAATTTCAAAATGAAGTGTTTAAAAATGAGTTTTTGAAAGTAATATAGTATTGAACTCACTTCGATTGCTGAAAAATAATTCTGATGGTAATCGCGACATCATCGGTGTTCATTTTCGAATTTCTAAGTGACGGATTACTACCAAAGATGTTGTTTTGAATTATTTGAGGAAACAAGTTATCAAAAATTCAAATGTTTTGTATTGCCATCATTATATGTAAATATATATGATTTCGAACTGATTTAAAATGAAAAACCCAGAAATTTGAATTCTAAAATTTAATATTTACTTATGAAGTAAATAAATAGAAATTTAACGAAGTTGAATAAAATAAGAATAGAATTAAACTGGGTAAAGTAAGTGAATTTGTGAAATGAGATATTGGATTGGAACCGAGTTTGGTTATGGAATTGGATTGTTGACCAAGAATTTGGGAGTGTGATGGAACTGGAAGTTGAAATGAAATAGGGCTTGAGTATAAGAGAATTATTGATATAAGGATAAAAGATTCGAAGCAAGGATTGAGTTATGAGGATGTGAAGTATGAAATTTCAACCAAGCAGGTTGTGAGGAGTTAGAATTAGAGCATCTCGACTTCTTAGCAATGTCGAGGATGAAATTATTTTAAGGGGAAGGAATGTAACGTCCCGCATTTTTATCGAGTTGTATTTGAATATTTAAATCAGTTTAAATATTGAAATCGTAATATAAGAGGATTTATATATTAATTAAAACGAAGTTGAACATATAAAAATATATATTAAATATAATCGAGCTCATAACGACGCTACAGTTCATAATTTAACATTCGGAACTTAAACTGAGTGTACATGACCCGTTATTAGTCGGATTTCTGTGAAACAAGAAACTTAGAATCTGTTAAACTGTATTTTTCTTACAGATGTGAAAAACCAAGATTTCACGTTATAGATTACGAGTTATATCCAAATCAAATTTTCAAATAGTCGCTATAGAATCATTTATCAACTGTAACGGTTTATTCAATATAACTAGATATCGGTTTTAAATTTAAACAAGGTTCTTTTGAGGCGTAGTGATAATTTAATTTTTAGAATTTTACTACAATTTTTAATTAATTAAATACACAACTTTTTATTTGGAGTATTTTGCACCCTATAACAATATTTTAGGGTTTCACAATATGAATTAATCTAACGATATTATTATATTTTTGGGATCGTCGCACCTCGCTGGACACGATCATATTCTTATCTCTGTCTGTAGCAGCTCGGACTAGAATGAAATCCTATAGAGCGGTTATTGTTTAAACTTTAACTGGTTAAAATAAAAATACATACATACATTTAACACTTGAATGGTATGGTTAACCTAAAGCTTCCTGCCGCCTACTCTTCATTGTACATTCAATTAAATACACACGTCCTATTTTACTTCATAGTTAAGTATGGAATTCATCTGTACGTTTTATTTCTTAGCTATTAAGTTTCAAGGCAACTACACTAAATCTACACTTCTAGGATGACCAGCTATCACCTACAGCAAAGTGTTTTCTAATCAAAGTTATAAGACCTACGTAAATAGTGCGCCTACTCTACAAGGAAGCTACTACTTAACCCTTACGCTTTCTCCACAGTATAAACACAGTGTAATCTATGTGCCTCCATTCAATGCACAACATGCTATAGCTAATCAAATAAATGAGCACCATACTGAAGCCTAATCAAATAAATGTAAGCATGGCCTAATGTTTTGAGGTGTAGACTTTACGTTATAACATGATTGACTTCCCCTCTTCTCTCTCTCTATATATATTCACGTGCCCCTCTCCATTCATAGACAAACTGAAAACCTCACTTTAACACAAAATGGAATACAATTAAAACAAAATACGCGTGACCTGGAAGGTCTGCTGTTTCATGCGGGAAAGTTTGCACAGACGAGAGAGAGAGAGCCAGTTCCGTGTTCAACTGGAAGATGAAGTCGTCGGGCATGAATGGCTTGTTGTACTATGATAAATGGTGAGGCGCATGGGAAGTTCTAGAGGACATGGCGCGACAAGTAGCAAGGAGAAGGAGCCTCGATGATGGAGGTTGGCCTGGGTTCGGTAGTAGGAAGAAACTGTTCGAAGCGGAGAGAGAAGTGGTGATTGGTTGGATCGTTGGGTACTGGTGTCGAAGTAGGAACGTGAAAACATGCATAAGGAGAAGTGTGTGAAAACAGGCAGTAGTACATGAGTATGTATGCGTGTGGTGTAACTTAAGGACGTGTGAAGAATACTGGAAGGAGTAGTGCATATATGTGGCGTGTGTTTTCAAATGAAGTGGAAGTGTGTTTTGCGTGGAAACAATACAAAGGGGGGAGTCGTCATGGCGAAGCGTCGGTGTAAGCGGTTAGGGGTAGTCGGGCGGATACCACTGATCATGAAGGTGGTCTCTTGCGCGAAAAGAAGTACGGTTGTGTAGTGACCCGAAAATCCGGTCCAATTTGAGCTGACCAAAAACACAAGTCCAACCCCAAATTAAACGGGAAAACAGGAAACTAATAGAAAGAAAACAGAGGGTGAGAATAGATAAGATAGAAACTTAGAATAGAAGAAGAAGAAGAACATACAACATCATCAGAGTAACACGAATCTCACAGCGGAACGAATAAAATATAACATAACTTTTGAAATACAAAGTTATAACTGTATATACATACCATTTCAGAGTACAACACATAACATCACAGCAGAATAAATAATAGTTATCGACTGCTGAAGCCTCCTGCTCCAAGCTCTTCAAGTATACCTGTAAATCCTGACTACTTGACTGCCGTGCATACGGAACGAGTTTTTCCCTTATGAGAATCCAAACATCTTTGAAAAGCAATATCATTCTGATATTATAATAATGTCTAAATACAAATAGATATCAATCTAGTAGAAACGCTTGCATCTCACGTTCTACATATATAGTATACAATCAAAATCGCAAGCACGTATTGGATGATTGGATTTCCAACTATGACAAGGTATGGAACCACCTTCCGATCAGTGTACTCTAGGAACGATACACTGGAGTTCAACAAGAACATCTTGCAACTCAGCCACACATGACCGACCACTCATTTCGCTTGAGTGTATCGAATGTACATCACCAACGGTTGGGATCAGCAACCGTTCCTGTATATATATGGGACAACATTGATAGATTAAAGAAGCAAATGAAAATTCTCTAGATAGGTGATTATACACCATACTTCGGTGCGACCGACTTAGCCATGCTGCCTGCCCGATTTCTGTCATTTACCGGATGTGAGGCTAGAAGCTACGCATATCTTTTCATATCATATCTTCATTTACTTGGAACACCACATCGTCATACCCGCCAAATCATTATCGATTTCCCTAACAGTATCACGGGTATGAAGCTAAGAGAAACGAATTTCTCCGCCACCAACGTAATACGTTGAAGAGATCAACATATATGATTCGTTAGGAATACTCTATCAGACATTCGTCCATACAAGTTGTCCTGGGACTGGACAAACCGAAGGCACTATTCAGTACATCCATCTTAGTTAATCGTTATCTAAGATTTAAACAATAGTCCTTGCATTTTACTTCGTCTTCAATATATTCAGTATACTTGATTCGCAACGCTTATGCCAATATGGAGTGGTTCTTCGGATAATAATCCAACCAGTCTCTCCATATTAACAACGTTAAAATGGTCAAAACATTGATAGTTTGTGATTTAACTATCAAAGAAAAACTCGTGTGCAAATAACGATATTATTTCCAGATGGAAATTATATCAATCAATCATCATTCAACATTTATCTCTTTAGTTCATTACTTTACTTATCTCCTGTTTCCATATATTCAACCCTATTATTTTCTAATTTTAGAAAATATACTTTATTAACAATGGAAAACATTTCCATTTCCTGTTTCCTATATGAGAAAAACATTTCTGATTTCTTATTTGGAAAACATTTCCAAAGTTCCTTCATTGGTTTTTAAACTGATGTTTAAATAAACATCGCTATGCCAACTCAAACCATTTACTGAATTCACTTAACCATCATTTACTATCAAACCTTACCATTCCTTAGTTAAGAAGGAAGTCAATCAAGTTGGGGTATAATTACCTCTCAGACCTTAACTGAACAACGTTATAACTTCGAATTAGTAACAGTTTATCTTTTAAATCTTTAACAACTTCTTTACGTAACTCTCGGATTCTATTTACGAAACCACTTCTTTATTGAAACATTGATTATAACGATAACGTTATAATCCCTGCTTTCGCAATATCTAATTTCAATTATAACCTTTATTCCTTAATTTGAATAATTAAACCTAACCCTAATTTATTAGTGTATACTTTTTGATTTAAAAACCGGAAAGTAAATATTACTTTCCCGAATTCGTTATAATTGAATTCGACGTATATTTCTCTTACGAGTAATCTCTATTTGATTAACTCTTCTTCGAATAACCTATATTCGATTATCTCTCTTCCAATAACTTATATTCGATATCTTTCTTTCGAATACGCTATATTCAACAATCTTCTTTCGATTAACTAATTGATAACTCCTTTCGATTTAAACTAAAATCGATAATTCCTTTCGATTAAACTATAATCGATAACTTCTTTTGATTTAAACTATGAATCGATAACTCCTTTCCTTTAACTTTATTCGAATAAACTATATTCGACTAACTCCTCTAACTCTATTCGAATAACCAATATTCCACTAACTCCTCTAACTCTATTCGAATAACTAATATTCGACTAACTCCTTTAACTCTATTCGAGTAACCAATATTCGACTAACTCCTTTGACTCTCTCATTTTGGATTAACTCGGTTTGATTAACTCCTCTTGACTAACTTAACTTAATTAACTCGACTTGATTAACTCCTATCGAATAATATATTTGATTTAACTCCATTCGCTTGACTCTAGATCGCAGCGATCACAATGATTACGCCTGATTCCCTCAGGAAACATCCGACGACCGTAGGCTTTCTGCAGGCTTGCGAATTACGCTAGCAGTCATGCTGAATGATACTTATCCTGAATAACTATGTTTGACTAATTCTTTTTCAACTAACTTTATTTGATTGACTCTAGTTCGATTCGACTCTAATCGATTAACTCTAACTGGTTAACTGTAACTGATTAACTCTAACTGGTTAACTCTAACTGGTTAACTCTGACTGGTTAACTCTAACTGATTAACTCTAACTGGTTAACTATAACTGATTTACTCTAACTGGTTAACTCTTTTCAATAACTAATGTTCGACTAACTCTATTTGACTAACTCGACTTGACTAACCCCTTTCGAATAACATATTCGATTAACTAACTTTCGAATAACATATTCGATTACCTAACTTCGAATACCATATTCGATTAACTAACTTCGAATACCGTATTCGATTAACTCCTTTCGAATACTCTATTCGATTTACTACTTTCGAATACCATATTCGACTAACTCCTTTTTATAACGTTTATCCATTTAAAAAGATTCCCCTTTAACAACGTTTATTTATTTATACAGATTTACTTTTTAGTAACGGTTCTTCACTTTATAAATGTTCTTTTAATAACGTTTCCCCACTTATAAGGATTTCATTTTAAATAACGTTCTCCTTTTTATAACGGTTTCCTTTTTATAACATCTTATTCCGTTATAAACAAATTTCCTTTTCAATTCCATTTGTAAACGGTTTTACAAATATTCCTCTTTCTATTCTATTCGTAAATGTTTTACAAATATTTCTCTTTCTATTCTATTTGTAAATGTTTTACAAATATTTCTCTTTCTATTTCATTTGTAAATGTTTTTTTACAAATATTTCTCTTTCAATTTCATTTGTAAATGTTTTACAAATATTCTCGTTTTCTAATTTATTCTTAAAAATATTCTATCTCCTTAAATTCCCGTAAAAATTCGCCATAACCTCCTTTGTATTGGGAGCATCGTGAAAATCCCCAAACCGCTACACAAGCCTTTCCATTCAAAAAGAAAATGATTTGCAATTATTTCCATTTTGAATATCTCCTATTCATTTCTAAGTAAATAATCCCTATTTAATATTTTATTTATTTAACAAATAAATAATCCATTTTATAGTATCTTATCTATTTATTCTAAATAAATAATTCACTTTATAAACATTCCATTTATAAAGTTTTCCCTTCTTTTATAATTCCACTTAAACGTATTTTCTATTTATAAATATTCCATTTATAAATATTTCTATTTATAAATATTCTATTTATAAATATTCTCTTTTATAAAATCCTCTTGATTATATAAATATTCTCTTTTCAATATTCCGGTATGTCATGGTGTTTAACATATCAAGTTACGGTGTCCAATATCGTCCATACACATATAATCAACAACAGATTATAAATCACGTCATATATCACAATATATGAAAACAATAAAATAACTGTTGAGGAATCCAGTCGGATTCCTCCAAGCTGTTTCCCTGCATCCACAGAAGTTACACAATAAAATCAACATCACTTTCAGTTCCATATGATATATTCTGTTAAACAGAATCAATATAGAAATTCAACTAACTGACTAGCAGTTCAATCAAACAGTCAACACACAATCAATCAGTCAATATTTAACAGTTCTAAAAATACAACATGAAAATATAAACTGTTCAGAGTTAGTGAGATTTACTCACATTTGCCGTTCATCGTTAAAGAACGATAAACTGTTGTTTGATTTGAATCAAACAGTTTAATTCGCCGTAAATTCAAACGAGCTCCAATCCACTTCCAGTAGCTTCATTGTGAAGCTCTCGTCCATACGGTCCCAACGTGACTGACGGTTCGTGATTCTGATTTCATATGACCGAGATATAGCGATTTCAAGTTCATACATATTTGAATTTAATTTAAAACTTAAATAAATTAGCCATTTTGGGCTTTAACCTTATTATCAGCCCACTCCAACATTCAGACCCGCCCACTTCAAGTCCCTCTCCCCCAAAATCTCAAGACCGAGCTCCTCCAGTAAAATCGAAAACCATTTCCCAATCCTGATCCCATCGTTCTCCTCCACCTCTTCATCGATTCCCCAATCAAATACACCATTGTTCATCACGTCGGAATCTCAACCACTTCCTCCCCATTTCGTGCAACTCGCGCTCCATACCCCAAATCCGACGTCGAGCTGGTACTGTACCAGTACCGAACTCAATTTACACCAGAATCCTCAATAAAATGCATACAAGCTCGATTTCATCAGCTCACTCCAAATCTAACAACCAATTCGTTGTTCGATGCTTTCATCTCCCCAAACATGGAAACCTAGGCGACGCTAGAAAAATTCCAGCACCCAGAACTAACGCCGAACCCTTTAAAATGGGTATAGAACTGAAGCGTATATCCATACAAACTCATATATATATATAATTTGATTTATGAGAATTTATTTGTATTTCTCCTTGATTTTCAAAGATCCAAAATTTCCTGAGAAAAAGAAATGTTACAGCGGAAATTTATCTGTTGACTTTGAATGGGAAATTAGGTTTTTAAGGAATTGTAGGGGGTATATATAGGGGATGAGATGGAGATATTTTTAGTTTTATATTCATTTTATTCTCGTTTTTGCCTTCTAAAAACTACCACGAACACACACGATATCCACAAATCACGAAACTGGACATGTAGCTAGAGTTTGACATTTCGGTCCCAACGAAACTGGTTTCGTCGAATTCCGACTTCGTTTGCTCACACAGCGTATTTTTAACCATTGAAATACTGACTGTTATTCACTCTAAAAATCCGTACGGCCACACAGTGACTCAAAAAAATCACGAAACTTGGAATCTAGCAATAATTTAATATTGCAGATCCAACAAAATTAGTTTCGTCGAAAACGGAGGTCGTATGCAAAACTGGCTATTTTTAAAGCACTGAATAGACCATTTAAATATATAAATATATTTAAATATAATTAAATTAAATATTAATAAATTAATATTATCGTATATATTCACATATGTTGTCATACGGCTCCAGAATATCATATCAGATTTTATAACACGATGTTCCAGAATTCCAGATTATCCCGATATTCAATTTATATTGAAAATCGATTTATAACGTAATAAAGCGTCGCAAAATATAAAGGAATTCTACAGCGACTTTTCTAAAATTTGATTTGGACGTAAATCAAAATCTACACGACGAAATCCAGATTTTTCTGTTCCATTAGAAAAATATACTCCACCAGCTCCACGCATTTCTTGTTTCACAGAAATCTGGCTTGAAACGGACCCTGTATATTCAGTTGAAGTTCGAATCGCCAAATAGCGAACTGCAGCGCCATTTCGAGCTCTATTTTAATTATATTAAAATTTTACGTTCAAACTGACGTCGATTGAATATATTCGTCAATATAATTCAACTCTATGCTGAATTACATCTTAGGGATGACCTCGTTCACAGAATATTGTGATTTCCAATATTTTTGATTATTTCTGAATTAAATATATTATTTAATTATTTGATTTAATTAAATAATCATTTTTATTTAATTCAGGTCGTCGATATCGCCAAAACGATATTAAAATAATTAAATAAATAAATTATTCAACAGCTAAAAATGCGGGTCATTACAATCTTCCCCCCTTAATAAAATTTCGTCCTCGAAATTGCTAAGCTAGGGGACGGCCCTATCTACTGGGTAAAAATTTATCTGTTTACCTCTTATCTCCGGTTTCAACTGAACCAATTAATATCGACTAAAATATTAATTTATTCCGACTAACTAAATTTTCAAGAATCCTGAAAATTTTGTAACGCCTTAGCTTTCCGAAAAATTTCGCCGGCGTCTCCTTTGTACTGGTCAATATCTCAAACTCCAACTCGCCTCTCTGGGCCTTCTTTAACCCAAAAGAAAATCAAACAGCCAAGCGGCTTGCCAATTCGGCTCATAAATCCCAAACTCATATCAAATATAAACTGGTACCTTTTTGTCGGGGATATAAACTCTATCACTTCCATATGCTATCATCTTAGCATAAAACAGTGTTATCTCAATCAAATTCCAATCAGTTCATATCCTCAAATCCGGATCGAATTTCATTCGAACCCAATATCAAATTTCAAATTCTTAACTCATCAACCCAATTCCGTAACAGATTATTCTCTAATCCAATTCAATTTTATTTAACTTAGTTCAAGTTAAATTTCAATTTATTTTTAGCATCTCATTTTATTTAACTTCATTAGTTAAATTTATATTCCAGAATTTAAATTCCTATGTCTATTTCAAATCAATTTGAAATTACAGTGCCAATTCAAAACATTTGAACTTCTGATCAATTTGTTTTCTCAAAACAATTCAAAGACAAAACCTTTGGTAGTAATCCATCACATAGAACTCGAAAATGAACACTGATGATGTCGCGATTCATCATCAGAATCTATTTTCCATCTATTGAAGTGAGTTCAATACTATATCACTTTCAGTTTGAAAAATGTTTTCAAAATCTCCCAGGAACTTAAAATTTCCTTATTTTAATTCCAAATCTGATTTAAATTCAGATTTTCTTCATCTTATTTCATATACTATACTTATATGAATTCTGATTCGTTACTTATAATCATTTCACTTTTATAATCTTACTCAATTATATTACCAACCAACACAACCAATTATACTATGTTAATTTCAAACATATCATGTTGGTTCATCGTATTCGAGTGTTTAGTAACCCCTATCGATACAGTGGATCAGACTGATCGACCAGAATTCATAAACAACTCAACCAATAAAACTCCATAATATAAAATCATTTTATATTGAATAACATATACGCACTCATATATATACACTCAAACTCAGTCTAGGATATTACTAATCCCATCTCTACTGAATCACGCCACAGAGCCAAGGTAATACTTAACCAATGCTCTGATACCAACTGTAGTGACCCGAAAATCCGGTCCAATTTCAGCTGACCAAAAACACAAGTCCAACCCCAAATTAAACGGGAAAACAGGAAACTAATAGAAAGAAAACAGAGGGTGAGAATAGATAAGATAGAAACTTAGAATAGAAGAAGAAGAAGAAGAAGAACATACAACATCATCAGAGTAACACGAATCTCACAGCGGAACGAATAAAATATAGCATAACTTTTGAAATACAAAGTTATAACTGTATATACATACCATTTCAAAGTACAACACATAACATCACAGCGGAATAAATAATAGCTATCGACGGCTGAAGCCTCCTGCTCCAAGCTCTTCAAGTATACCTGTAAATCCTGACTACTTGACTGCCCATACAAATTTAGGCACCCAAGAGTTTAGGGAAAACAAAATAAACTCCGGGTCAGTCATGTGACTGGTGTGAGTAAACTCAAATCATTTAAAAGGGTATATGATATCTCATAAGACCACGCCGTGCATACGGAACGGGTTTTTCCCTTATGAGAATCCAAACATCTTTGAAAAGCAATATCATTCTGATATTATAATAATGTCTATATACAAATAGATATCAATCTAGTAGAAACGCTTGCATCACACGTTCTACATATATAGTATTCAATCAAAATCGCAAGCACGTATTAGATGATTGGATTTCCAACTATGACAAGGTATGGAACCACCTTCCGATCAGTGTACTCTAGGAACGATACATTGGAGTTCAACAAGAACATCTTGCAACTCAGCCACACATGACCGACCACTCATTTCGCTTGAGTGTATCGAATGTACATCACCAACGGTTGGGATCAGCAACCGTTCCCGTATATATATATGGGACAGCATTGATAGATTAAAGAAGCAAATGAATATTCTCTAGATAGGTGATTATACACCCTACTTCGGTGCGACCGACTTAGCCATGTTGCTTGCCCGATTTCTGTCATTTACCGGATGTGAGGCTAGAAGCTACGCATATCTTTTCATATCATATCTTCATTTACTTGGAACACCACATCGTTATACCCGCCAAATCATTATCGATTTCCCTAACGGTATCACGGGTATGAAGCTAAGAGAAACGAATTTCTCCACCACCAACGTAATACGTTGAAGAGATCAACATATATGATTCGTTAGGAATACTCTGTCAGACATTCGTCCATACAAGTTGTCCTGGGACTAGACAAACCGAAGGCACTATTCAGTACATCCATCTTAGGCAATCGTTATCTAAGATTTAAACAATAGTCCTTGCATTTTACTCCGTCTTCAATATATTCAGTATACTTGATTCGCAACGCTTATGCCAATATGGAGTGGTTCTTCGGATAATAATCCAACCGGTCTCTCCATATTAACAATGTTAAAATGGTCAAAACATTGAAGTCTGTGATTTAACTATCAAAGAAAAACTCGTGTGCAAACAACGATATTATTTCCAGATGGAAATTATATCAATCAATCATTATTCAACATTTATCTCTTTAGTTCATTACTTTACTTATCTCCTGTTTCCATATATTCAACCCTATTATTTTCTAATTTTAGAAAATATACTTTATTAACAATGGAAAACATTTCCATTTCCTGTTTCCTATATGAGAAAAACATTTCTGATTTCTTATTTGGAAAACATTTCCAAAGTTCCTTCATTGGTTTTTAAACTGATGTTTAAATAAACATCGCTATGCCAACTCAAACCATTTACTGAATTCACTTAACCATCATTTACTATCAAACCTTACCATTCCTTAGTTAAGAAGGAAGTCAATCAAGTTGGGGTATAATTAACTCTCAGACCTTAGCTGAACAACGTTATAACTTCGAATTAGTAACAGTTTATCTTTTAAATCTTTAACAACTTCTTTACGTAACTCTCGGATTCTATTTACGAAACCACTTCTTTATTGAAACATTGATTATAACGATAACGTTATAATCCCTGCTTTCGCAATATCTAATTCCAATTATAACCTTTATTCCTTAATTTGAATAATTAAACCTAACCCTAATTTATTAGTGTGTACTTTTTGATTTAAAAACCGGAAATTAAATATTACTTTCCCGAATTCGTTATAATTGAATTCGACGTATATTTCTCTTTCGAGTAATCTCTATTTGATTAACTCTTCTTCGAATAACCTATATTTGATTATCTCTCTTACAATAACTTATATTTGATCTCTTTCTTTCGAATACGCTATATTCGACAATCTTCTTTCGATTAACTAATCGATAACTCTTTTCGATTTAAACTAAAATCGATAATTCCTTTAGATTAAACTATAATCGATAACTTCTTTTGATTTAAACTATAAATCGATAACTCCTTTCCTTTAACTTTATTCGAATAAACTATATTCGACTAACTCCTCTAACTCTATTCGAATAACCAATATTCGATTAACTCCTCTAACTCTATTCGAATAACCAATATTCGACTAACTCCTTTAACTCTATTTGAATAACCAATATCTGACTAACTCCTTTGACTCTCTCATTTGGATTAACTCGGTTTGATTAACTCCTCTTGACTAACTTAACTTAATTAACTCGACTTGATTAACTCCTATCGAATAATATATTCGATTTAACTCCATTCGCTTGACTCTAGATCGCAGCGATCACAATGATTACGCCTGATTCCCTCAGGAAACATCGGACCGCCGTAGGCTATCTGCAGCCCTGCGAATTACGCTAGAAGTTGTGCTGAATGATACTTATCCCGAATAACTATGTTTGACTAATTCTTTTTCAACTAACTTTATTTGATTGACTCTAGTTCGATTTGACTCTAATCGATTAACTCTAACTGGTTAACTGTAACTGATTAACTCTAACTGGTTAACTCTATCTAGTTAACTCTAACTGATTAACTCTAACTGGATAACTATAACTGATTAACTCTAACTGGTTAACTCTTTTCAATAACTAATGTTCGACTAACTCTATTTGACTAACTCGACTTGACTAACCCCTTTCGAATAACATATTCGATTAACTAACTTTCAAATAACATATTCGATTAACTAACTTCGAATACCATATTCGATTAACTAACTTCGAATACCGTATTCGATTAACTCCTTTCGAATACCCTATTCGATTTACTACTTTCTAATACCATATTCGACTAACTCCTTTTTATAACGTTTATCCATTTAAAAAGATTCCCCTTTAACAACGTTTATTCATTTATATAGATTTACTTTTTAGTAACGGTTCTTCACTTTATAAATGTTCTTTTAATAACGTTTCCCCACTTATAAGGATTTCCTTTTAAATAACGTTTTCCTTTTTATAACGGTTTCCTTTTTATAACATCTTATTCCGTTATAAACAAATTTCCTTTTCAATTCCATTTGTAAACGGTTTCACAAATATTACTCTTTCTATTCTATTTGTAAATGTTTTACAAATATTTCTCTTTCTATTCTATTTGTAAATGTTTTACAAATATTTCTCTTTCTATTTCATTTGTAAATGTTTTTTTACAAATATTTCTCTTTCAATTTCATTTGTAAATGTTTTACAAATATTCTCTTTTTCTAATTTATTCTTAAAAATATTCTATCTCCTTAAATTCCCAGAAAAATTCGCCATAACCTCCTTTGTATCGGGAGCATCGGGAAAATCCCCAAACCGCTACACAAGCCTTTCCATTCAAAAAGAAAATGATTTGCAGTTATTTCCTTTTTGAATATCTCCTATTCATTTCTAAGTAAATAATCCCTATTTAATATTTTATTTATTTAACAAATAAATAATCCATTTTATAGTACCTTATCTATTTATTCTAAATAATTAATTCACTTTATAAACATTCCATTTATAAAGTTTTCCCTTCTTTTATAATTCCACTTAAACGTATTTTCTATTTATAAATATTCCATTTATAAATATTTCTATTTATAAATATTCTATTTATAAATATTCTCTTTTATAAAATCCTCTTGATTTTATAAATATTCTCTTTTCAATATTCCGGTATGTCATGGTGTTTAACATATCAAGTTACAGTGTCCAATATCGTCCATACACATATAATCAACAACAGATTATAAATCACGTCATATATCACAATATATGAAAACAATAAAATAACTGTTGAGGAATCCAGTCGGATTCCTCCAACCTGTTTCCCTGCATCCACAGATGTTACACAATAAAATCAACATCACTTTCAGTTCCATATGATATATTCTATTAAACAGAATCAATATAGAAATTCAACTAACTGACAAGCAGTCCAATCAAACAGTCAACACACAATCAATCAGTCAATATTTAACAGTTCTAAAAATAAAACATGAAAATATAAACTGTTCAGAGTTAGTGAGATTTACTCACATTTGCAGTTCATCGTTAAAGAACGATAAACTGTTGTTTGATTTGAATCAAACAGTTTAATTCGCCGTAAATTCAAACGAGCTCCAATCCACTTCCAGTAGCTTCATTGTGAAGCTCTCGTCCATACGGTCCCAACGTGACTGACGGTTCGTGATTCTGATTTCATATGACCGAGATATAGCGATTTCAAGTTCATACATATTTGAATTTAATTTAAAACTTAAATAAATTAGCCATTTGGGCTTTAACCTTATTATCGGCCCACTCCAACATTCAGACCCGCCCACTTCAAGTCCCTCTCCCCCAAAATCTCAAGACCGAGCTCCTCCAGTAAAATCGAAAACCATTTCCCAATCCTAATCCCATCGTTCTCCTCCACCTCTTCATCGATTCCCCAATTGAATACACCATTGTTCATCACGTCGGAATCTCAACCACTTCCTCCCCATTTCGTGCAACTCGCGCTCCATACCCCAAATCCGACGTCGAGCTGGTACTGTACCAGTACCGAACTCAATTTACACCAGAATCCTCAATAAAATGCATACAAGCTTGATTTCATCAGCTCACTCCAAATCTAACAACCAATTCGTTGTTCGATGCTTTCTTCTCCCCAAACATGGAACCCTAGGCGACGCTAGAATAATTCCAGCACCCAGAACTAACGCCGAACCCTTTAAAATGGGTATAGAACTGAAGCGTATATCCATACAAACTCATATATATATAATTTGATTTATGAGAATTTATTTGTATTTCTCCTTAATTTTCAAAGATCCAAAATTTCCTGAGAAAAAGAAATGTTACGGCGGAAATTTATCTGTTGACTTTGAATGGCAAATTAGGTTTTTAAGGAATTGTAGGGGGGTATATACAGGGGATGAGATGGAGTTATTTTTAGTTTTATATTCATTTTATTCTCGTTTTTGCCTTCTAAAAACTCCCACGAACACACACGATATCCACAAATCACGAAACTGGACATGTAGCTAGAGTTTGACATTTCGGTCCCAACGAAACTGGTTTCGTCGAATTCCGACTTCGTTTGCTCACACAGCGTATTTTTAACCATAGAAATACTGACTGTTTTTCACTCTAAAAATCCGTACGGCCACACAGTGACTCAAAAAAATCACGAAACTTGGAATCTAGCAATAATTTAATATTGCGGATCCAACAAAATTAGTTTCGTCGAAAACGGAGGTCGTATGCAAAACTGGCTATTTTTAAAGCGCTGAATAGACCATTTAAATATATAAATATATTTAAATTAAATATTAATAAATTAATATTATCGTATATATTCTCATATGTTGTCATACGGTTCCAGAATATCATATCATATTTTATAACACGATGTTCCAGAATTCCAGATTATCCCGATATTCAATTTATATTGAAAATCGATTTATAACGTAATAAAGCATCGCAAAATATAAAGGAATTCTACAGCGACTTTTCTAAAATTTGATTTGGACGTAAATCAAAATCTACAGGACGAAATCCAGATTTTTCTGTTCCATTAGAAAAATATACTCCACCAGCTCCACGCGTTTCTTGTTTCACAGAAATCTGACTTCAAACGGACCCTGTATATTCAGTTGAAGTTTGAATCGCCAAATAGCGAACTACAGCGCCATTTCGAGCTCTATTTAATTATATTAAAATTTTACGTTCAAATTGACGTCGATTTAATATATTCGTCAATATAATTCAACTCTATGCTGAATTACATCTTAGGGATGACCTCGTTCACAGAATATTGTGATTTCCAATATTTTTGATTATTTCTGAATTAAACATATTATTTAATTATTTGATTTAATTAAATAATCATTTTTATTTAATTCAGGTCGTCGATATCGCCAAAACGATATTTAAATAATTAAATAAATTATTCAACAACTAAAAATGCGGGTCATTACAGGTTGGTACTGGGTTTTACAGAGAACGGTGAGAGTTGCTCAAGTCTAAGAACAGGGAGGATGGCATTTTTGGCGTGCATACTAGTGCATGTTTTTGTTAAGGGGGGTGTGTACTAACTGGTGAGCGTGAGAACATTAGTTGGAACGGGAGGCGAAGAAGTGTGTCGACTTAATGGCAGAATTGAACGCCGGTTTAATCGACTAACGCAAATCGTTATTTAACGGTTAACGCGCATAAGTGAGTAAACTCACTAACTCTGATCATTTTTATAATATTATAATCGTTATTTAATATTGATAAATAATTATTGAATGTTGTGTGATGGTTGCTTGGATGAATTGCTGATGAATTGGTTAAAATAATTATACTGTTGTTTTCATATACTGCTCTATATGATAAAATAGATAATCTGTTATTGATTGTTGTTTGTTGGGATGGGGGATTACACTAGCTCTGAAATAACTGATATGTAAATACCATAAATTATATTTAATAGGAATGAAAATGAATGTGGGTTTCGGAAAAGGGAAAATCTATTTTGAAATGATATAGGATAACTTGTTTTAATTACATTAAAACAAGTAGTTGTTATAAATGATGTTTAGAAATTAAATGAAATAATTGTTATTAAATAATTTCTAGATATAAGAATGAATTTATAAAGGAGGAACTGGGGAATCGTTTCAGAAAACGATGACATCATAGAACTAGATAACACCATTAGGATGGAACTAAAATTCAACGATGTTGAATGTATTAAAGTAATTTATTATAACCTGATAGGATAGTAAATAATTGGTTTTAAACCAATAAATTATAATAGGATATGAAGAAAATATTTAGTTATAAACTTGATATTAATTCAATAAGAACATGACTTAGAAACAGAGTTTATCAAATGAAATGGGAATATAGCAGCATATTGCATTAGTTATAAAGAGAAATGAAAGAAGAGTTTATAGAAATATGGGAACTAGAAAGTAAGTATTAAATAAAAGGGCCAGTGTTTGTGTGATGTTTGGTTGTACATTTGAATGGATGTTTGTTTCTACTTTGATAGTTAAATAACCGACTACTGAAGTGTTTTGACCATCGTTGTCAATACGGAGAGACCAGTTGGATTTATTAATCGAATACCACTCCGTGTAGGCACAAGCGCTGCGAATTAGATGCCGCTGAAGATAATTAAAGATGGAGTGAAGTGCAAGGGTCGTCCTATTCCAGAATAGGTGTTTTTTTGTTGTCCAGTCCCAGGACAACTTGTATGGACGAGTGTCTGATAGATTATACCTAACATATCACGTATGGTTGATCTCTTAAAGGTATTACGTCTGGTGGCAGAGGAATTCGTTCCTCTTAGCTTTTTATACCCGTGATATGTTTGGGAATCGATTAGTGAATTGATGGGTTTGACGATGTGGCATTCAAAGTGAATGGTGATCAGATGTTCTGAAGATAGACGTAGCCTCTAACCTCACAACCAGGAAGTAACAAAAGTTGGGCTAGGCAGCATGGCTAGTTGGGTCATCCCTAAGCAGGGTGTATTGTCACCGATCTAGAGAAAATTAATATTTGTTCTTCTTTTTTCGATTCTGTATCTTCGGATGATGGTTGGATGGCCTACAACCGTGGGTGGCAATATATTCGCGGCACTCAAGCTAAATAAGTGAGCGGTCATGTGTGGCCGGGTTGCAAGACGTTCTTGTTGAACCCTGAGTGTATCCCCTCTAGAGTACACTGATCAAAAGGTGCTCCCATACCTTGTCTGTTGGAATCCAATCCCCAATAAGCACCCTACGGTTTATGATTTTACACTATATATATATGGAGCGTGAGATGCAAGCGTTCTGCTACTTGGATATTTATTTGTTTAGACATTATTATAATATCACTGGAATTTTGATATCAAAGATATTTGGGTTATAGTAAGGTAAAAACCGTCCATGTTTAGGTGTGGTTGGTCTTACTATTATCTTTTTGTTTCAGAAGGATTTTCAAAGTTAAACGATATGGTTGGAATTTACTCACACCAGTCCCATGACTGACCCAGAGTTTATTTTGTTTGTGTTTTCCCTAAACTCTTGGTTGCCTAATTTGTACGGGCAGTCAAGTGTTTCAGGCTTTGCAGATTCACTTGGAGGAGCTCGAAGCAGAAGGCTCCACCATTAGTAATTAGAGATTATTTCTGCTGTGATATGATGTATTGTACTCTGATAATGGCATGTATATACAATACAATTTTGTATTCAAAGTTTTGTTATATAATACATTTTATTCGTTCCGCTGTGAGTTTCATGTTTACTCTGATTATGATGTTCTTCTTCTTCTTCTATTCTATTAGCTCTATCTTATCTTTCTCATCCTCTTAGTTTTTTCTAGTAATGACCTGAATTTTCGTGCACTTTGAGTTGAATGTGCAGGATATTAGTCAGCTCAAATTGGTATGGATTTTCGGGCCATTACAATTATGCAACATATATGGATTTTGAGGATAATTTAGACGTGATGTTCAAATGTGCGGGTTACAAATTTGATCAAATTCCTGGGGATTTTGAAGTTGAATCAAATCTAGAGGCTGAGAAATTTTTTCGGCATGTTAAAAAAGTTAAAAGAAAAAAAAACCGTTATATCCTGGCTGCACAAAATTTTCTCAACTTAGTTTCTTGATCAAGCTTTATCATTTAAAGTGTGCTTATGGAATTAACGAGTCTGCGTTTGGGGAATTACTCAAGCCTGTAAAAGAAGCCTTTCCTGAGGCCCAACTGCCTTTGTCTTCCTTCGCTGCAAAGAATGTCATAAAGGATTTAGGTCTTGATTACCATAAAATACATGCCTACCCAAACCATTGCATGTTATATTGGGCAGAGAATAAAGGTAAAGAGGATTGTGACATTTGTTGTTTTCGAGGTAGGCTGTAAAAGAAAAAGAAGACATCGTTGATAATAATGATCCACCAAAGTCGATTCCCAAAGTGCCGGCAAATGTTATGAGGTACTTTCCACTAAGACCAAGGTTACAAAGGAAGATTATGTGCAAAGAATTTTCCGAACTTATGAGATAGCACCAAGTGGAACAAAAAGAAGATGGAAAACCAAGTCATCCGGCTAATGGTGTGGCATGGAAGATAATGGATGCTCGCTATCCTGATTTTTCATCAAAAGATCACAATGTTAGATTGGGTCTAGCATCTGATGGATTTAATACATATCGTTCAATGAATTCAAGTTATAGTACATGGTCAATTGTGTTGGTAAACTACAATCTTCCACCTTGGTTATGTATGGAACAAGAGAATTTGATTCTTTCAACATTAATATCTGGTCCAGATTCTCCAAGGAACAGTATTGACATATATATGCAGCCTTTAATTGCGGAACTGAAAGTGTTATGGAATGTTCGTGTCGAAACTTATGATTCCTTGACTGATGGGAATTTTAACTTACGTGCAAGCATCTTATGGACCATTAGTGATTTTCCGGGATATGCCATGTTTTCTGGTTGGAGCACGAAGGGCAAACTAGCTTATCCAGTATGCCATTATGACACTTCATCAAATTATTTGAAGCATAGCAAAAAAACGTGTTATATACACCATAGAAAATTTCTTGATCCGACACATAAGTGGAGGCTGGAAAAGAGTAGATTTAATGGCGAAACTGAAATAGGGAACATTTCAGAAATATTATTAGGAATAGATATTGAAGTGTTATTGCGGGGGTTCAAAAATCAGTTTGGGGATAAGGCCAAGAAACCGGGTAAAAGTGATGGCCCTTTTAAAAAAAGGTTAATATTGTTTGACTTACCATATAGGTGTCATAATCCCCTTCAACATAACCTGGAGGCCATGCACACAGAGAAGAACATATGCGACAAAATATTAGGTACTTTACTTAATATAGGTCGCATGTCGAAGGATCATCTAAACACTCGTTTAGATTTACAGGAATTTGGCATAAGGAAGGCCCTTCATCCTCTTGAACGTGGTGACAGAAAGCATGTTGAAATTAGAGCTGCAATATTTGATATGAAAAATAAGATAAAAGAGATCTTTTTCTCTATATTGAAGAACGCCAAACTGCCCCCATGGTTGTGCCTCGAATGTTAGTCCGTACGTGCACATACAAAAGAGAATGATTATGGGATATAAGAGTCATGATGCTCATTTCATACTCCACTATTTGTTACAATTTGTCGTGAAGAAAGCGTCAAAACCCAAGGTTGCATTATCAATGATCAGATTTAGTGCATTCCTTATAGGACTATGGAGCAAGGTTATCAAAGTGGATGATACCAAGAGGCAGAAAAAAGAAATTGTTGAGATACTTTGTCATTTTGAAATGATTTTTCCACAAGCTTTTTTCGATATAATATTGGATTTGAAATGGTTTTATAACCAGAATTTCCAATATATGAATGAACGGATTTGAATCGAAATTATCTTCAGAATATTTCGATATTGTATTCCGCGATGATACAGGCATTGTGGAGGAATTTGGAAGATATATATATCGTTATTCCAATACGATATTTGTTGGTTTCAGAATTTGATATTGAATATAAGCCGATACTATTTTTATTCAGAGCCTTGTATTTAATATAAAATTTGGATTTTGGGTTTGTCGTGAACTGTATTTAAATGACCATTTTTCAAACGGTCTTCAAATTCGACCAAATATAATATAAATATATTATAATGGTCTGAATAGAACGCGCTGCGCAGCGGCAGTTCGCGAATTTCGACCATTGACTTCGAATGGACATTACGGGAGATCCGACCATCGAATTCTCCTAAACCGGAACCGTTAGGTTCGTATGGAAAAGATCTTTCTAACGAATACAAGAAATTAGCAATCTAATGGTTGGATTTGGAATTATGTTCAAATCAAATTTGGAAAAGGTCGTTGTGAGTGCAGTTCCATGGCCGTTTATGGAAATCGACTGTACGGGCCTTGATAAAATTATTAAAATATTAATAATTTGTGTAAAATAAAAATAAATGATTTAGAAGGAAATCGGATGATAAATTCCACATTTGAAAAGATAAAAATATATCTTTATCGAAATGAACTAGTTATTAACTAGAATTATAATCCAATATTGTAACAACCCGGAAAATCAAAGCCAAGTTAAATTTTTTTATTTGGCTATTTTAATGAATTTGGAGTAATTGAAATAATTTATTTTAATTAAATAACGAGTTAGAAATAGCGCGGTAGTTTGAAAATTTGAATTCAAACATTGACTGAATGTACATGATTCAAAATAAACTAGATTTTAGTGAAACCAAAAATATTTAAATCTGTTTAAGAATATCTTTCTAACGAATCTGAAAAATCGAAATTTCATAGCAAGAATCAAAAGTTATGGCCAGTTGAATATTCAGAATGGTCGCTATGGAATAAATATAGCCCTTGAAAATAGACATTTTGCAAACGACCTCCGTTTTCGACGAAACCACTTTTGTTGGATCCGAGATATATTGCTAGGTTTCAAATTCCATAATTTTTGGAATTAATATGTGAGTGTAACGACCCAGCGGATTTTCGACCCTGAAAATCGACATAAAATCACCATGTCGACTATTCAAGCATCGAAAACACTGGATTGTCATGAGAAAGAATTTAGAGGATGAGAATAGAAAGAAAGAAATATTAGAATAGAAGAAAGAAGAAGAACACATCAGAATCTCACAGTGGAACGAATAAAATATAATATAACAAATCTCTTTATACAAAAGAAGTTCGTATACATACCAATCATCATAGTACAACATGTATCAGTCACAGCGGAAAATAACTTTGTATATCTAAGGGTGAAGCCGCCTGTTTCAAGCTCCTGAAACTCCAAGCGAAGCCTAACCTGGAAATACGATCAGTCTGACTCGAGCACATTTGGTTTAAAACAAAATACACCGGGTCAATCTGGAATACTATCAGTGATAAATTCACAGCACACACACATACAATTGTTTAACGTGGGAAAATCCTTTTGAAACAAAGGATAATAGTAAGACCAGTCAACACGGACGGCTTTTACCTTACTATGACCCAAACCATTTTTGAAATCATAACTTGTTCTGATATTATCATAGTGTCTAGATACAAGTAAATAACAATCTAGAGGAACGCTTGCATCTCACGCTCCCCATATATAGTATACAATCAAAACCGCGGCACTTATTGGATATTGGATTCCAACCTTGACAAGGTATGGGACCACCTTCCGCACGTGTATCTCTAGAGGCGAATACACTGGGTTCAACAAAAACTTCTTGCAACCCGGCCCTCACAGACCGACCACTCATTTCGCTTAAGTGTATCGAATGTATATCACCGACGGTTGGGATCAACAACCGTCTGCCCGAAAAGGGACAGCATCGATAAATTTAAGAAGCAAAAGGAATTTCTCTAGATAGGTGATCATACATCCTAATGGGAGCGACCCACATAGCCATGTTGCCTGCCCGATTTTTGTCATTTCCCGGTTGATGAGGCTTGAGGCTAGAATTATCTTTCAACATCTGGACACCATTCACTTTGAATGCCACATCGTCAGATCCGCCAGATCACACTTGATTGACATCCACAAACATACTCTAGCTATCAAGCTAGAGAATAACCATTTCTCCACCATCAACTATGGTACGTTTGGAGAAATCAACTCATGTAACTCCTTTGGAAATACTCTGTCATACATCCGTCCATACAAGTCATCCAGGAGCAGGATGAACCGAAGGTACTCTCCTGCTGCATCTCATATAGGAATCACCCCAAGGATCAGTAGCGAGAAGTCCTTGCAATCCACATATTCCAACCATAACAGAACCCCAGTATATCTCTGCGTCGACTCAGAGATTGTTAGTGGTTCTTCAACTTATGAAGATCTATGGTCTTCAATGCTCCATCACGATCCTCTTCCGATATCTTCATGTATTGTTGGTCGAAATGGTTTTCGAAAAAGAATTCGATCCCGGGCTTTCCATACCAACAAGCGTATTGGTCAACTTCGATAGTCGGCGATTTAACTATCAAATAACAAATATGTGAATAACATTAGTTTGCTGATTCAGCACTTAGCACAACTTGATCTCTTAAAAATGTATTTAACCAAATTTCCTCTGATTAACTCTGAATGTTTTACTTTGATCGATTAACTCTAACTTAACTAACTCGACTTATTTAATTCACTGGATTAACTTGACTTGATTACTACTATCGATTAATTTATACTTGACTTAACTCCATTCGCTCGACTCTAGATCGCAGCGATCACAATGGTTACGCCTGATTCCCTCAGAAAACATTCGACCGCCGTAGGCTATCTGCAGCCCTGCGAATTACGCTAGCAGTCATACGCAATGGAAACTCTTTCTGACCAACTACGTTTGACTAACTCTAACTATGTTCGATCAACTCTAATTGAATAACAAAGGTTTAATACGATTTGAAATCAATATTCTTATTTCCTTTGAAACTAATATTGCAACATTATTTATGCCCAAAAACCTTGCATTAGAGTTTAATATTCCTCGTATAAGATAAACCTAATTTCAATACCTTCACTCATTCCAAACTAATACCATTCCTCAATAATAGTGAAAGCCAATCAAGTTGGGGTATTTTAGTTGCCTCTCAGACCTTGATCGACCCATTCTTATCTCAGAATAATATCAGTTTAAGCACTACATCAAAATCCCAATTCCCTTCGAATTTCAAATTTCGTTTTAAAAAAAACCCCGTTTCTCTTATTTGAAATCCTCGTTCAAAATTCTTTTACTTAACTCCTTGAATTAAGTAAATATTCACTAACATAACCCTTACTCAAAACATTGTTCACTTATTTCAATAATTAAGAAAAACCTTTTTTAAAATTGCTACATGCACTCACTAATTCCATTTACCAAATCACTTTGAACTTAAATCATAATCTCTTTAATACACTTACCTCCCTTCGATCGAACTTTCCTTTCAATTAATCACTTGTTACTTGAATGCACGTTTATCCAATCTTGTTGGAAACTTGAATCTTTAAATCCCTTTAATGAAACTCTTATTTGGTTTTGATCGAACTTAGCGACAATTTATACCTTCTTAATTAAATACAAATTCAAAAGTCATCGCTTAAACCATTATTTGTTATAATACAATAATAGCTTACTTTAATATTTACTATATTAAAATAATTAATCTCGCTAGAATAATCATTGCTTTTAAAAGTTACCAATCAACAGTTGATTTCATTTACACTAAACACTTAAAAACTTCCTTAATTTAAAGTTAATCGAGGACTAACTAATATTTAACCCTCAATCTTTATAGTAAATCATGGATTAACTAATACTTAGCACTAACCACTCTTGATGATCACTATGGATTTTAATTAATCAAAGATTAACTACCAATTCACACTCTTCGTTAAATTTAACGAATATTTTGAAATTTAAATCAATTTAAATCCCGTTATTCATTCAAATTACAGCGGTCGATTATATCAGTTAACTATCAACTAATATTCATTTGTCATTTCCCTTTTACTTAATTAAATAACTTAATTTATTTAAAAACTCTATTCAAACAATTATCCCATTTTAACAACCCATAGGTAAATCCTTGGGTTTAGCTCTGCTTTCAACTAGTATAACCCCTTTTAAGAAAAATCCCTTTAAAAACTCGATTAAATTATATATTTATAAATTTCTATTTAAATTCCTTATAATTTAATTTAAAACTTAAATCCAGTTATAAAATAATTTATAACTTTAGAACTGCGTCAATTCACCGAATGGTCAACTGACGTTAGAAACAACACCTTTGGACCATTCACTGCCAATTACCAAATCAATGTTGTCGGTTGATTTTAAACACAACACAGGTGAATATATTCAACCATCAATATACAAACAGGGTTTGGTGTCAGTCAGGGTAAACAGTTCATATATATGCACAACAACCAAAAATACAGTTTATTTGAGAAATCCGGTCGGATCCCTCCCACCTGTCCTTCTCTGCATCACAGATATCAGTCGATAACAATATACGAATTAAATAATTGGCAGAATATAAATAACTGCAACCATCAAACAAAAACAAACAATTTTCATCCATCGCATCCAATCAGCCGATTTTTACTGTTAATGGCGAATTATATTTTCTATGGATTTACCACATCACAGGATTCCAGAAGGTGTGACAATTAACTCACCAGAGTTTGTTCTGGTTGATGGAAGACGTGTTTGTCGCTTTTAATCTTGAACGGATGTTCAAAATTTGCTGTAATTTCAACAGCGTCAGATTGACTCCCGGTCAGCGCCATCATTTAGAGCTCGTCTATACGATCCCAACGGATCCTGTTTTATCGATTTTCGTTAAAGTATGACAAAGATATCGCATTTCTAAGTTTGAATAAATTTAACGTTTATAAATTAGATTAATAATTAATTAATTAACTAATTAAACTTAATTACCTTAAATATCGCCATGTCAGCACTTAACTAACGCGTTTTTTTGATCTGCTCCTTTCCAAACCCGATGGCCCTCTTTTGAACCAAGCATCGGAAAAGCACAGTCATCCAAATGGCCAACCGCCGACGATACAGACCTCCGGCGCCTCCTTGGACCGTCGAATCCTCTTCGCCTCAGTCCCATGGCCCATCGCCAGAAACAAGGGGACCAAGCTTGCCACCGTTCGCCGGAATTTGCCCCCGCCCCCAATTCCATTCAAGCTCTGATTGCCGCCGCCACAGGTGGATCTAAATAGCCGGACCACCACCAAAATGACCGCCGACCATCCCCACTTCGATCAACCTTAGACCCCACCACCAGTTCGACCTACAATCACCGGAAAACCCCAAAAACCGACCGCCACTTCACATAAAAACCCAAAAACTGTCACCTCTGATCAACCCCCTTTTCCGATCACCTCAGGTCCTTTCAGGTACCCCGACCCAAGACAAAAACGAAGGCCTCCCTGTCCTCTACAACTTTGCCTTCGACCCATCTATCGATCGATCACCCAATATCTCTCAAAACCACCATAAACGAAAACCATTTCTCACCTTTGCTCGCGATTTCTGGCCACCACCGGTCACGAAACCACCCCAACTTTTGTCTATAGCTAGCTCTCCTCCCGATCTACAACTTTCCCTTAGGATCCCTTAGAAATTTCTTCCCGGATTTGTAGATATAATTGCTTTTAGGATTAGGGGCTTTTTCGCATAATTACACAATGAATAATGGGATTGGCTGGCCATTTGTGATCTTTGGGGTTATATAATGTAGAGAAAATATATTTTATTTTGATTTGACGAGTGACGCTGACTAACGATTTTTATTTCATACCTATCGCTATTTCGAACGTCATTTATTCGCTGCTGTGCTCACATACAAACCCCGTTCGAGACGCGAATGGACGGCATAGTATATTTTGACGATACAGTCCTAACGAATCTTGTTTCGTCGAATTCTGTGTCTGTTTGCTCAAATAGTGTTCGTACACGTCCAATTTGATCGATTTAATTTGCATTTTATTTTGCCACGCTCACAGAATAACCCCGATTGACGTGCAGTTTGAAAATCTAGCAATAATTTACTGTTACGGTCCCAACAAAATTTGTTTCGTCGAAAACAGAGGCTGTTTGAAAAATGTCCCTTTTGAACTGGCCAATTTGAATTAAAATAAATCAATTTTAAAATACTTCAATGTAATAATAATAAAATATCACGATTGGTCATACCCGACTAGAATTAGATGTTTTACCAAGGAAAAATAACCCGGGTTGAATTCGAAGCCAATTCGATATTTAAAATATTTAAAAACCGTTATTTTATATAAACGCAGCGCTATATATATAAAGGAATTCCTGGCGCTGTTTTTATGAGAATTTGATTTGGACCTAAAACAAAATCTACACGATGAAAACTGGATTTTTCTCTACCGTTGGAAAGATATCGTCAAACCGGTCCCGACGTTTCTTGTTTCGAGGAAATCCGACTTATTTTGAACCCGGTACGACCCGTTAAAGTTCAAAACGCCAAAACGCGAACTGCCGTGCCGCTGCAGCTCGTTATTTAATTAAATTATGAACTATATAAAATCCGTCGTCGTTAACTAAGCGGAATCATCGATATAACTTCACTATAGACAATATAACCCTATTTTATATTGCCCGATCCCAATATATTGCCAATTCCACATTTTCCCATATTCTGGAAATTAAATTATTATTTTATTATTTATTTAAATAATATATTCCAAATAAAATCGTTAAATTTGATTATTTAAATTGAAACCAATATTTTAAATAATTAAAATATTTAAAATAATCCAAATAAATAGGCAGAAAATACGAGCCTTACATTCCTTCCCCCTTAAAATAATTTCGTCCTCGAAATTGTTAGGGTAGAAGAAATGTCGTCAACTTTTATCTTTTCAAAAAGAATAAATTTTAAATCTCGAATTTATTTTTAAACTGATCCAATTGGTTTTAAAAACAATTTATTTCGAATAAAAGAATTTTCCAAAAATTTCAAAAAATTTCTAACTCCTCAAATTCTAGAAAAATTTCGGCAGAGTCTCCACTGTACGGAGGACATCTGCAAAATCGCAGGTTCAATAAATATGTATACATCGACTCTCATGGTCGGAAAAATTCAAAATCCAAACTCAAAACCCAAACAAAACCAAAATTTCATATTTGCGTAGGCGTACCTTTTTGCGAGCGCTATTTATGCGATAAGCGAAATATTTTATTCGAGCTTGCTTAATTAATTTTGCAGCTCTATTCAAACTGGACTTGATTAACTCCAGGATTTCTTTCTTGGCTAGATTTTAAAGCTGAACTGGCACTTTACACCTGTTCTCAACTCAAACCAATTCATTAGTTCCCACAACAAATGTCAATATGGTTCAAAGTAACTATACTATTCATATCAACCCACTTTACACACAATTCAATCCACACAGGATTATTTATAATCACTTCCTTTACTATTTAATTATCCATTCGAATTTATTTATCTGGATTGATTATCCAACTTGTTTATTTCATATTGGTTTCAAACCAAGTCTATCTATCCCGGATTTATATCCAAGCGATCAACAACATAATCCAAGCATATCACATAATCAACAAATCAATCGATTGCCCATACTATAATAACCTTTAATTTTATTTTATTATAAAATAAATTGGACAAAAATAATTTTCCAAAAATAATTTTATATCAAACCACAAATACGCTCTCTCGTATATCTACTCAGACTCAATCTAGGGTGTTGCTAACCCCATCTCTATCGAGCCACACCACAGAGCCAAAGTTATCTCCAAACCAATAGCTCTGACACCACTGTAACGACCCAGTGGATTTTCGACCCTGAAAATCGACATAAAATCACCATGTCGACTATTCAAGCATCGAAAACACTGGATTGTCATGAGAAAGAATTTAGAGGATGAGAATAGAAAGAAAGAAATATTAGAATAGAAGAAAGAAGAAGAACACATCAGAATCTCACAGCGGAACGAATAAAATATAATATAACAAATCTCTTTATATAAAAGAACTTTGTATACATACCAATCATCAGAGTACAACATGTATCATCCACAACAGAAAATAACTTTGTATATCTAATGGTGAAGCCGCCTGCTTCAAGCTCCTGAAACTCCAAGCGAAGCCTAACCTGGAAATACACTCGGTCTGACCCGAGCACATTTGGTTTAAAACAAAATACACCGGGTCAGTCTGGAATACTATCAGTGATAAATTCACAGCACACACACACACACACACACATGTTTAACTTGGGAAAATCCTTTATGAAACAAAGGATAATAGTAAGACTAGTCCACCAATAAACATGGACGGCTTTTACCTTACTATAACCCAAACCATTTTTGAAATCATAACTTGTTCTGATATTATCATAGTGTCTAGATACAAGTAAATAACAATCTAGAGGAACGCTTGCATCTCATGCTCCCCATATATAGTATACAATCAAAACCGCGGCGCTTATTGGATATTGGATTCCAACCTTGACAAGGTATGGGACCACCTTCCGCACGTGTATCTCTAGAGGCGAATACACTGGGTTCAACAAGAACTTCTTGCAACCCAGCCCTCACATGACCGACCACTCATTTCGCTTGAGTGTATCGAATGTATATCACCGACGGTTGGGATCAGCAACCGTCTGCCCAAAAAGGGACAGCATCGATAGATTTAAGAAGCAAAAGGAATTTCTCTAGATAGGTGATCATACATCCTAATGGGAGCGACCCACATAGCCATGCTGCCTGCCCGATTTTTGTCATTTCCTGGTTGATGAGGCTTGAGGCTAGAATTCTCTTTCAACATCTGGCCACCATTCACTTTGAATGCCACATCGCCAGATTCGCCAGATCACACTTGATTGACGTCCACAAACATACTCTAGCTATCAAGCTAGACAATAACCATTTCTCCGCCATCAACTATGGTACGTTTGGAGAAACCAACTCATGTAACTCCTTTGGAAATACTCTGTCATACATCCGTCCATACAAGTCATCCAGGAACAGGATGAACCGAAGGTACTCTCCTACTGCATCTCATATAGGAATCTCCCCAAGGATCAGTAGCGAGAAGTCCTTGCAATCCACAGATTCCAACCATGACAGAACCCCCGTATATCTCTGCGTCGACTCAGAGATTGTTAGTGGTTCTTCCACTTATGAAGATCCATGGTCTTCAATGCTCCATCACGATCCTCTTCCGATATCTTCACGTATTGTTGGTCGGAATGGTTTTTGAAAAAGAATTCGATCCCGGGCTTTCCATACCAACAAGCGTATTGGTCAACTTCGATAGTCGGTGATTTAACTATCGAATAACAAATATGTGAATAACATCAGTTTGCGGATTCAGCACTTAACACAACTTGATCTCTTAAAAATGTATTTAACCAAATTTCCTCTGATTAACTCTGACTGCTTTACTTCGATCGATTAACTCTAACTTGACTAACTCGACTTATTTAATTCACTGGATTAACTTGACTTGATTACTACTATCGATTAATTTATACTTGACTTAACTCCATTCGCTCGACTCTAGATCGCAGCGATCACAATGGTTACGCCTGATTCCCTCAGGAAACATTCGACCGCCGTAGGCTATCTGCAGCCCTGCGAATTACGCTAGCAGTCGTACGCAATGGAAACTCTTTCTGACTAACTACGTTTGACTAACTCTAACTATGTTCGATCAACTCTAATTGAATAACAAATGTTTAATACGATTTGAAATCAATATTCTTATTTCCTTTGAAACTAATATTGCAACATTATTTATGCCCAAAAACCTTACATTAGAGTTTAATATTCCTCGTATAAGATAAACCTAATTTCAATACCTTCAATCACTCCAAACTAATACCATTCCTCAATAATAGTGAAAGCCAATCAAGTTGGGGTATTTTAGTTACCTCTCAGACCTTGTTCGACCCATTCTTATCTCAGAATAATATCAGTTTGAGCACTACATCAAAATCCCAATTCCCTTCGAATTTCAAATTTGGTTTTTAAAAAAACCCCATTTCTCTTATTTGAAATCCTCGTTCAAAATTCTTTTACTTAACTCCTTGAATTAAGTAAATATTCACTAACATAACCCTTACTCAAAACATTATTCACTTATTTCAATAATTAAGAAAAAACTTTTTTAAAATTGCTACATGCACTCACTAATTCCATTTACCAAATCACTTTGAACTTAAATCATAATCTCTTTATAACACTTACCTCCCTTCGATCGAACTTTCCTTTCAATTAATCACTTGTTACTTGAATGCACGTTTATCCAATCTTGTTGGAAACTTGAATCTTTAAATCCCTTTAATGAAACTTCTATTTCGTTTTGATCGAACTTAGAGACATTTTATCCCTTCTTAATTAAATACAAATTCAAAAGTCATCGCTTAAACCATTATTTGTTACAATACAGTAATAGCTTACTTTAATATTTACTATATTAAAATAGTTAATCTTGCTAGAATAATCATTGCTTTTAAAAGTTACCAATCAACAGTTGATTTCATTTACACTAAACACTTAAAAACTTCCGTAATTTAAAGTTAATTGAGGACTAACTAATATTTAACCCTCAATCTTTATAGTTAATCATGGATTAACTAATACTTAGCACTAACCACTCTTGATGATCACTATGGTTTTTAATTAATCAAAGATTAACTACCAATTCACACTCTTCGTTAAATTTAACGAATATTTTGAAATTTAAATCAATTTAAATCCCGTTATTCATTCAAATTACAGCGATCGATTATATCAGTTAACTATCAACTAATATTCATTTGTCATTTCCCTTTTACTTAATTAAATAACTTAATTTATTTAAAATCTCTATTCAAACAATTATCCCATTTTAACAACCCATAGGTAAATCCTTGGGTTTAGCTCTGCTTTCAACTAGTATAACCCCTTTTAAGAAAAATCCCTTTAAAAACTCAATTAAATTATATATTTATAAATTTCTATTTAAATTCCTTATAATTTAATTTTAAACTTAAATCCAGTTATAAAATAATTTATAACTTTAGAACTGCGTTAATTCACCGAATGGTCACCTGACGTTTGAAACAACACCTTTGGACCATTCACTGCCAATTACCAAATCAACGCTGTCGGTTGATTTTAAACACAACACAGGTGAATATATTCAACCATCAATATACAAACAGGGTTTGGTGTCAGTCAGGGTAAACAATTCATATATATGCACAACAACCAAAAATACAGTTTATTTGAGGAATCCGGTCGGATCCCTCCAACCTGTCCTTCTCTGCATCACAGATATCAGTCGATAACAATATACGAATTAAATAATTGGCAGTATATAAATAACTGCAACCATCAAACAAAAACAAACAGTTTTCATCCATCGCATCGAATCAGCCAATTTTTACTGTTAATGGTGAATTATATTTTCTATGGATTTACCACATCACAAGATTCCAGAAGGTGTGAGAACTAACCAACCAGAGTTTGTTCTGGTCGATGGTTGACGTGTTTGTCACTTTTATTCTTGAACGAACGTTCAAAATTTGCTGAAATTTCAACAGCGTCAGATTGACTCTCGGTCAGCGCCATCGTCTAGAGCTCGTCTCTGCGATCCCAACGGATCCTGTTTTATCGATTTTCGTTAAAGTATGACAAAGATATCGCGTTTCTAAGTTTGAATAAATTTAACGTTTATAAATTAGATTAATAATTAATTAACTAATTAAACTTAATTACCTTAAATATCGCCACGTCAGCACTTAACTAACGCGTTTCTTTGATCTGCTCCTTTCCAAACCCGATGGCCCTCTTTTGAACCAAGCATCGGGAAAGCACGGTCATCCAAATGGCCAACCGCCGATGATACAGACCTCCGGCGCCTCCTTGGACCCTCGCATCCTCTTCCCCTCAGTCCCATGGCCCATCGCCAGAAACAAGGGGACCCAGCTTGCCACCGTTCGCCGGAATTTTCCCCCGCCCCCAATTCCGTTCAAGCTCTGATTGCCGCCGCCATAGGTGGATCTAGATAGCCGGACCACCACCAAAATGACCACCGACCATCCGCCCTTCGATCAACCTTAGACCCCGCCACCAGTTCGGCCTACAGTCGCCGGAAAACCCCAAAAACCGACCGCCACTTCACATAAAAACCCAAAACTGTCACCTCTGATCAACCCCCTTTTCCGATCACCTCAGGTACTTTTAGGTACCCTGACCCAAGACAAAAACAAAGGCCTCCCTGTCCTCTACAACTTTGCCTTCGACCCCCCTATCGGTCGATCACCCAATCTCTCTCAAAACCACCAAAAACAAAAACCATTTCTCACCTTTGCTCGCGATTTCCGGCCACCACCGGTCACGAAACCACCCCAACTTTTGTCTATAGCTAGCTCTCCTCCCGATCTACAACTTTCCCTTAGGATCCCATAGCAATTTCTTCCCGGATTTGTAGATATAATTGCTTTTAGGATTAGGGGATTTTTCGCACAATTACACAATGAATAATGGGATTGACTGGGCATTTGTGATCTTTGGGGTTTATATAATGTAGAGAAAATATATTTTATTTTGATTTGACGAGTGACGCTGACTAACGATTTTTATTTCGTACCTATCGCTATTTCGAATGTCGTTTATTCGCTGCTGTGCTCACATACAAACCCCGTTCGAGACGCGAATGGACGGCATAGTATATTTTGACGATACGGTCCTAACCAATCTTGTTTCGCCGAATTCCGTGTCCGTTTGCTCAAATAGCGTTCGTACACATCCAATTTGATTGATTTAATTTGCATTTTATTTTGCTACGCTCACAGAATAACCCCGATTGACGTGCAGTTTGAAAATCTAGCAATAATTTACTTTTATGGTCCCAACAAAATTTGTTTCATCGAAAACAGAGGCTGTTTGAAAAATGTCCCTTTTGAACTGGCCAATTTGAATTAAAATAAATCAATTTTAAAATACTTCAATGTAATAATATTAAAATATCACGATTGGTCATACCCGACCAGAATTAGATGTTTTACCAAGGAAAAATAACCTGGGTTGAATTCGAAGCCAATTCGATATTTAAAATATTTAAAAACCGTTATTTTATATAAACGCAGCGCTATATATATAAAGGAATTCCTGGCGCTGTTTTTCTGAGAATTTGATTAGGACATAAAACAAAATCTACACGATGAAAACTGGATTTTTCTCTGACGTTGGAAAGATATCGTCAAACCGGTCCCGACGTTTCTTGTTTCGAGGAAATCCGACTTATTTTGAACCCGGTACGACCCATTGAAGTTCAAAACGCCAAAACGCGAACTGTCGTGCCGCTACAGCTCGTTATTTAATTAAATTATAAACTATATAAAATCCATCATCGTTAACTAAGAGGAATCGTCGATATAACTTCACTATAGACAATATAACCCTATTTTATATTACCCGATCCCAGTATATTGCCAATTCCACATTTTCCCATATTCTGTAAATTAAATTATTATTTTATTATTTATTTAAATAATATATTCCAAATAAAATCGTTAAATTCGATTATTTAAATTGAAACCAATATTTTAAATAATTAAAATAATCCAAATAAATAGGCAGAAAATACGGGTCGTTACAGTGAGCGTGGCAAAGGAAAATGCGTTTGGTTGATTTTAGTCAAATTAGATCGACCAGAAAATGGTCAGTTTTCAAACAGTCTCTAAATTCGACGAAATCAATTTTGTTGGGACCGTATCGTCCCAACATAGCCAGATTAATTTTTTAGGAATTTTTAGAATCAGTATTTGGCCCCGGCTAATTAAAATGTACGTTCAAATCCAAATTTGAATGTTTTATATTTTAATTTGAAGAATAACTGAGTGTAACAGTCGAATGGGCTTATGAAACATATCCCATTGTATCTGGGATGAGGGTATTTAGCTAGGGGCGACAGTCGTTGGGTTTGAATTGGGGTTCGTTTGGAGAAAACCCTATTTTTGAGTTAAATAAATAGCGGGCCAATCATATTATTTCATTCATAATTAATTTTATAAAAAAAATTCAAACTCCCCACCTCCCCTAACCTGCTCTCAACGATGAAAGTTGTTCCTCCGTTCCTGACCAATTTCCGGTGATTCCGTTCATTGAAACATGTGTTGATAAATTCATGTGTTGAATAAATGCTTTGAAAGGTAAAAATCACATTTTAATCTTATGTATGAAGTATATAAAATATTCATGTGTAAAGTAAATTGTTAAAACAATAAAACTTTGTGATGCATCAGTGTCAAATAGTACGGAAACAAGAATATTTTTAATAGTAAGGGTACCTCCCAAAACATTAGGTTTACCTATCCCATCTGAAATAGCTGGCGGATTTGCCCCGTCGTATACATGCGTAACCTGAGCATTCTTCATCAATGGACAATCTTTGACAAGATGCCATGTCTGGCGGCAATTGTAGGATAATCATTGGAATATAACACATCAATCATCATTAGCAGAGTACAGATAATAGCATAAACAGAAAATAAAATAATTTACATCAATATGACAGCGGAATCATAATATGTAATAGACATTAGAGTAGCACAGTGCAGGATACCACTTAGTGCATAAAAGGAAACGATCAGTCTACATCAAGATCACTGGAACATATACATTAGAGAGTACATAATAGAAGTAAATCTTTCTACATCGCGATAAGCGAAATCATATACATAAGATACTAATGGCTGAATGTCAAATAGCCAAAATACTGAGAAATCTAGTCCTCGCCATATAAGCCAAAAGGTGCATTCCATGCTGCAATGTGAAAGCCAAAATACAACTTGTCACCTGTCACTAGGCTTCCCACGTGAAAATAAGGGCACCCGAGTTTGCAAAGTGAAACAAACTACGAGTCCATCATGGGACTGGTATGAGAAATCTACTTAACTGGTTAAACAATAATAATAAGGCAAATCATAGGACCATGCCACTTTCGCGGAAAGGGGTTACTCCAGTGATTTTCGGTGCATGAGATAAAGTAAATCTTTTAAACAACGCAATGTTTCTTTTAGAAAGAATGAAGATGTTATAAGTCTCAAGTCCCATCGCACAATGCAACGCAAACCGGAGGATAAAGTTTTACCTTATAATGGCCAAAATATGCTTAATATGTGTACAACAAAATCATTTGATATTATTACTAGTGCATATGTGTTTCAAAAGAAAATTCAATCATAAATATCAATCATAGACAGCATAAGTTCCCCATATCACTATGTCATCATATATAGGCTACAATCAAATCTGCAATTTCGTATTGGAAATTTGGATTCCATCATGAGTCAAGGCCAGGGATGGATCCTCTTCGTTCGAGACACTCTAGCAAATGCCTCAGGGCTCGAACACTGGCGAACCCTTGGATCTTCAGGGCCGGTCTACACATAGCGGATTAGATATACCTGAACACACGTTTCCCGGTCCTATCGGACCTATCCATTGGCTCCTTAGAGACCGATATATCTGAGGCGCCTCACATTCCAACAACCACACAGATAAAAATAATAATAATGGCAGGGCTTGTAAAATGCTGACACCACCCATAGCTAGAAAGAAATGTCGTGCACTCCCTGCAATCACGATCCCGTTTTTGACTCATACCGAGGTGTGAGGCTCGCGAATTAGCGCCATACACAAAGCTACGCTGTATTAAAGTTGTGCTTTGATCACCAACCACAAGACTCTGCTTTTCAACAAAAGCCTCGATCATTTGCATCTTTGCATGCCATTCTGTCAATCCATACCATACCACTGATGTCTACAGATATACAACCTCTGAGATTGTATGTTTCAGAGAAGGGCGTTAAGGAAGAGAATAAATTCTCCGCCACCAAGCAGAAGTATATTTAGTAGAGATCAACGAATACAACACTGAATACATGTCAGACACACATCCATTTAAAAGTCCGTTTTGGGTCTGAAGGGAACCGGAGGCACCTTATTCCTCGTTCCATATGTCCAATACGGAAGAGAGGCCCTCGCACATCCGTACGATCAACAAGTACGTCTAGACCACTACCACTGTAACCTCGTCAAGGGAGCTACCCATCTCAAAGGCATCAGTAGTAATATGCACGATGTGAAGATCACCGGTCTTGCACCGTCTTCATATCTTCGACATTTATCCGTCGATCAATTATTTGAAATGAGAATTAACTCATCCTTTTCAAATAATTCACGTATACTAGAATTCAAAACAATTCTTTCCATGGTTAAATTATTTGACATCTACATTTCAGTTCTTTAATATAATTTTCATGTCAAACACATTCAACCACTAAATATCAAGCAAACCAAGTAAAATCGGTTTATTTCCATTCCATATCGCTCATAATATTTTATAACGATATATCACTATTTTTTATTTACAAATAGCTCCATTTAATTAAACGACGTTTCAGGCCATAACATGGCCCTGGCGCTGTTTTTCTCCAAATTTGATTTACACATTTCTCAAAATCTAATCGTCGGATCTTAACAAAGTTAATTCCGTTGGAAAGATCTCTCCAAAGCGAACCCAACGGTTCTGGTTTTGGGAAAATCTGATGGTTGGACCGCTCGATATAATTGTTTTAAGTTATGATTTCAAAACACGAATTGCAGTGTCATTATTCATTTTATCTAATTTATATTTATATGTATATAAATATAATTCATTCTGGCGTTGTTTTTATTCAGATTTGAATTAAAGATTTCACACTATCCAACTGTTGGATCTTAACAAATTTTGTATCGTTGGAAAGATTTTTCCAAAGCGAACCCAATGGTTCCGGTTTCGGGAAAATCCGATGGTCGGATTTCTCGGTATAATCATTTAAAATTACGATTCCAAAACATGAATTGCAGCTGCGCGATTTGTTTATTTTAATTTATATATATATATATATATATATATATATATATATATATATATAATTCATTCGATGATTTCTATATCGTTTTCACTTCAAATATTTCACTAACGCCTTTAAATTTCAGAAAATTTCGCCATAACCTCCTTTGTACGGGAAGGGGTTTGGAAATTTATTGGGCTGTATTATGCACCCAATAAATCCTAAAAAGCATACACATATATATAGTGATATATTCCGGTGTCCACAGGAGAGTGTGTAAGATAAAAGCTCCAGGGAATAAATTCTCTTCACCCTATAAATGGTTTTTGTGCCTTAATGACTAGAGAGATGTGTTTATAGTCATCTCCAGACCCGTGTGGGGTTTTTATTAATCCGGCAATTTACGTTTACATTTTATATAGTCCATATCAGTCTTCAGTTCAACCTAAAATATAGTCATCGCCATACAAGCCTCTCGCTTGTATGGTAAATCTTCAACCTCCTCACATAAGCTCCAAATGCTCATGTGGTATATGATAGGGTATGCTATCTTCAAGAAGTATGCCATGTAGTGTAGTTCAAAATTAATTGTTACTATCCTATGGCGACGTTTATGATTTCACATAGAACAACCAGCACTCCGCATCCAATGGCATTCACAGGAGTTTACATAATAATAAAATTGCGTAGCCAACTCATTAAGCCTTACCAATTTGTCGGGCACACAAATATATTCTTTACTCAACAGCTAATCCATATTTCTGTTCAATATATGTATATATATGCAGAACCAAGCTAAAAATAATATTTCTAGCGAACAAATGTTTATTTCAACACACGGTTATTTTTAACACTTCATATAAAGGATAAAAATGATATTTTTGGCGAGCAAAAATATGTTTCAACACATGTGTATTTTTAGCGAGTCGTATACATGATAAAAATGATATTTTTATCGTTTAAAATATTTATTCAACACATGAATGTTTTTAGCACTTCATATTCACAATAAAAATGTCAATTTTATTGTTCAATCCTTTTATTCAACACATGAGTCCTTTTCAACACATGAATATTTTATATAGTTCATCATATAATAAAAATGATATTTTTATTGTTAAAACAATTTATTTTACACACGAATATTTTTTTATACTTCATACATAAGATAAAAATGTGATTTTTACCTTTCAAAGCATTTATTCAACACATGAATGTTATTCAACACATGAATTTCTTAGCACATGAATATTTCATATACTTCGTACGCGGAATAAAATTGTGATTTTTATTATCTAAACAATTTATTCAACACATGAAAAGAATTCAAACACATGAATATTTCTGAAAATTTCGGCAGTAGAGCGGTAGGGGGTTTAAAACCGGCACCGTCCCGAGTATGGCTCCTCGCACTACCTTAGGCCTCGCGGCATTCCATAAGGGGCTCATCTAAATGATCTGAGATCAATTTCATATCATATGAATTTTCCACAAACAATTCCAATTTGTTTCAACCACAAACAATTACTTTCAACCATTCACCATATCAACGAATTTTCAACCATTCGCATTATCAACCAATTTTCACGCCAATCACAATCAATTCATATCGTCTGTGGTTTGTGGAGGAGGGGAGTATATATATATATAAATATATTTCATTTCCATTTCAACATACATATGATTTATACAAAGCATGTATAATTTATACATTGCTCATATAACTTATACAACGCCCATTCATGAGGTATATAACGCATATATAATTTATACTTTACTTATATAATTTATACAATGCATTTCCATTCCATATCTGAATTTAGAAGTCTCATATCGATTTTTAATCCTTCTGAAATTGTAGTGAGCTCGGAATACGTTCTATCTTCTTCTAGAATGTAGATGATGTTGCTACGAGTCCGATGTCTCCGGTTTCACTTGATTTCGACAATATAGCAAAAAGATATGATTTTTATTTGAAAATCATAAATAGCAATGCTTAAAAGTGTTATAATCAGTTTTGAAAAACCACAGCCGTTACCTTTCAAAAAGGGTTCAAAACTAGGTCTTTGAATCACGTGAAATCCGAAGCACGAGGTCAAGATCTGAATACACCACGACGAAGGGGGTGGAACCGCGCTCAAGCGCGTGGGGGTGGGGCCCAACTCGACGGGGGCTGTAGGGCGTGGCGGTGCTCCGAAGTTCGGGACTTTGAGGGAGTGTTTCTCGATGGATACGAAGCTAGAGGGGGTGTACCAGGTATTGATTTGAAGAGGGGAGGGAAAGCTTCAAAATGTTCCAAAGGGGTAGGGTGTTTCGATAAAGGGAATGGCCGGAAATTGGTCGGGAATAGAGGAAAAACTTCCGTCCTTGAGAGCAGGTTACGGGGGGGAGGGTTTTGAAATTTTTTTATAAAATTAATTATGAATGAAATAATATGATTGGCCCGCTATTTATTTAATTCAAAAATAGGGTTTCTCCAAACGAACCCCAATTCAAACCCAACGACTGTCGCCCTTAGCTAAATACCCCTATCTCGGACAAAATGGGATATGTTTCATAAGCCCATTCGTTTATTACAGTCAGTTAATCTTCAAATTAAAATATAAAACGTTCAAATTTGGATTTGAATGTACATTTTAATTTGTCGGGGCCACATACTGGTTCTAAAAATTCCCGAAAAATTAATCTGGCTATTTGGAACGATATAGTCCCAGCAAAACCGATTTCGTCGAATTTATAGACCGTTTGAAAAATGGCCATTTTCTAGTCGATCCAATTTGACTGAAATCAACCAAATGCATTTTCCTTTGCCATGCTCACATGTTAATTCCAAAAATTATGGAATTTGAGACCTAGCAATAAATTGACATCCTGGATCCAACAAAAGTGGTTTCGTCGAAAAGAGAGGTCATTTGCAAAATGTCTATTTTCAAGGGCTATATTTATTCCATAGCGACCATTCTGAATATTCAACTAGTCATAACTTTTGATTCCCGCTATGAAATTTCAATTTTTCAGATTCGTTAGAAAGATATTCTTAAACAAATTTAAATATTTTTGGTTTCACTAAAATCCGATTTATTTTGAATCATGTAAATTCAGTCAAAGTTTGAATTCAAAATTTCAAACTGTCGTGCTATTTCTAACTCGTTATTTAATTAAAATAAATTATTTCAGTTACTCCAAATTCATTAAAATAGCCAAATTAAAAATTTTTAAATCGGCTCTGATTTGTCGGGTTGTTACAATAATGGTACACTTGCCTATTCATTTATGTAGAGAAATCGAATACGGCGGGTCTGAACACCTTAGATGCATGTATCCAATTGAGCGATATCTTGTAAAGCTAAAATCTTATGCGCGAAATAGAAATAGACCGGAAGGTTTGATTGCAGAAGGTTACTTGGCAGAAGAGTGTGTGACCTTCTGTTCAAGATTTTTAAGCGTTGATGGAGGAATGGAAAACATGTCGATTGATCTTGAAAGATGTCCAACAGATTTGGAATATCATATTGGAACAAAGAAGAATAAAGATGGAAAGATGTTCAATTTGAAAGATGCAGATTGGAAGGCAACGCATCGCTATATTCTATTCAATTCGGTAATAAAGCAGTCATTGAGTTGAATGAGGATGGTCAGCTAGTTTTGATAATATTATGGAGTTAAGAAATTTTCTTGGGGCAATAGCAAAGGATAATATGTCTCTTACTTACGTTAATTGGCATGTTGTTGTTGATCAATTAAAGCGGCAAGTGTTGGAATATGCTCTTGTAAAATCTATCACGCTGAACCATAGTTCAACCGATTTCCTAAATGTTTGGTTTTAATTAATTAGTTTGTTACCTGAATTTTGTGTTTGATATATTGTAGGCTAGGTATGTCATTCCGGAAGAAGGACTCAAGTGGGTCTTGAGCACGGTTAATGACTCTTGGAGGCAGTACAAGTATCAAATGAAAGCGAGGTATTATAAAAAATATTCAACTGATGAGGAAAGGCTTGTGAATTGGGCCATTACAATTCTGTTGGAGGATTTTAAAATGCTTTCGGAATACTGGGGGGATGAAGCAGTTCAGGTACAACTTTAATGTGACCACAAAAGAAAACTAATTTGTATAATGCTAATTAAATAATCATGTGACGGATGGAAAAAATAAGTAAAATAAATTAATGATATCCTTGTTTAGTGCTATTTTTTGGATTTCCAAGCCCTAGCTGAGACTAATTCTGTGCACCGCAACTCATTAAGTGAGACACATACCATGGGTCCGAAAACTCATGCAGTAGCCAAAGAACAGATAGTATGTGTTTTTGAAATTAAGTTAACTTTTTTTGTGATTGAGTTGAATTGGCCACGTGATAATTTCAATTTGTTATATCATTGAATTATATTTTATATCATTGTCACAATGCTCATAGGCAGCATCTAGATTTGTAAATTCTTAACATTGAACGTTAAAAATTCAGTTTAATTTTTGATAATACTAATACCTGACAGAGGAAGAAGGACCCGGAAAAGGCCACCCCATCTGTTGCCTTGGTGTATTTGAAACGTATAAATGAGAATCGAGGAGAACATACAAGACTTGGATGAACTAAAGGCCAAAACGTAAGTACATTAGTTACTAAAATAGAAATTTAATAGTTAGTTTGAAAGATGACCACATTGCAGCTGAAACTTCCATATTTTAATTTATATGTTTCTAAGATAACCACTTCTGTTAATAATTTTATCGAGTAGCTTATACAAAGTATTTAACCCAAGATCAATTATGAATCAATACTTGTGTCAGTGTAATTGGCACATTGTACGTTTGTTAGAGATGCTTATTAAATTGAACACATAGTTAGTTTGAAAGAAAACCAGTTACGTTAATAAATTCATTCCTGCTGCAGTTGATTTTTTTACTATTGCAGTTGATTTTTTTCTGGTGTTGCATTACAGTGTTGTGGTGTTGCATTAGATGGTGTTGTGGTGTTGCATTAAGTACAATATTATTAATTCCACTATGGTACGGCATGTGGGGCCCATAGCTTACGTGGTGCCACGTGGATAGCTAACGTGGTTTGTGACACATGGGCAGCTAGCATGGAGAGCTGACGTGGCATGTGAGACGTTAGCAGTTGACGTAGAAAGTTCATGTGGGTCCCCACTACCATGACCTGGAAGCCTCTGGCTTATGCTTAAGGCAACACTGTATGTTGTTGCATTACTTGCACATACTATTGTAATAGGGTTATAATGCAATACTTTCTTTCTGTGGCAGTAAATGGATAAAAGCTTTGCCTTAAAGGGCTAAGGCAACGACCGTGGATGTCATGCCCCTCTGGTGTTGCCTATTTGAAAAAATGGCCTACGACAACACTTGTTTGATCTATGGCCACATAAAACTGGTGTCGAATATGCCCACTTTTGTAGTGGTGTACAAGTGATATCAATGCAGGTTTTTTATTTTAAATAACACTAAAGTCATGGACTTCCCTAACAGTGATTTTTCTAGTTGTCAATCTAGCGAGAATTTTTCCAGTATAACCCCAACTATTTTTATTGGAAAAGATTTTTTAAATTAAAAATTTAAAATGGAATTTTATTTAAATTCTGTAATATTAAATGTTGGGATATTAGTATAAGTGGATGTGATATGGAAGATAAGAATGATATAATAATTAATTCTTGAGCTACACATATTTTATATTATTATATTAGTGATGATCAGTTAAGCATATTTTCCATTTTTTAACTACATAGGAAATCTGGAAAACTCTCGATGTGTTATATTGAAGAAAAGATAACAATAGCTCAAAACCCTCGAAATCTAAATCAAATTCAGGAATATGCTTGAAAGGAGTTACGGATGAAGAAACAGATGACGATGGCGACGAAGGCTCAACAGATGATGAGCGTGGTGAATTTCCTCTTGAAGAGTTAGTTCTTCTTTGTGATAAATTAACTAAAATTGTTTATAGTCTCAAACTGACAAACAAAAATTTGAAATCTGAAAATATTGAGTTGAGTAATAAAAATCATGATTTGGAATTAAAACATGAAAACATTAAAAAGGATGAAAACTCTAATTGCAAAAAATGTTTAAATTTGGAAAATAATTTAGTTCAAATTATTGTGGCTATATATATATATATATTAGTTATATTTAGGCTTAGTGGTTGTGGATATATATATATATATATATATTTCCCACAGTACCAATTGCAGATGATTTCCCTATGCGCCCTACAATATATATAGTGGATGACCTTCTATATTGCGATATCCTGCCTTGAAGCAGGATGGGTATTGTTTATGTTGTCTAACATCTGTCGATGTAGAAAAACATGTTGGAGGGATCCAACTGGATTCCTCAAATTTTTATTGTTTGTTTTCATATGTATTATCATATATGATGTGTTAGGAAACCTGTGATTGATGATTGTGTGTTTTTAATGTTTGAATAGTACTGGCCATAGGTATTGTCAATTAAAATACTATAAAAATATATTCAAATGAAAAGAAAAAGGATTTGAGTTTTAAGAAGGAAAAATTATTTTTTCGAATATAGAATTTGAATTTCGAATGGGCTAGAAAATATAAACTTGTTGATAATAATAAGTAGCTGAATTTTTAAACGATGTTTATAAACGAAGGGAAATAATTATCATTGGATAATTGGGGAGTTTAAATTCAAATGTGAATTTAAAATAGGAACTGGGAATCGTTTTAAATAGAAAACAATGAAATCTATTCTAACGTTCAGAATGTAAATTAAATTAAAATAAATTCATATGGATTTATGATTTGAATTCGACTATGTCGAATTTATAAAAATAAATTATTTTCAGTAAAGATATTGGAATTGTAATAGATAAAAACTAAGATTAAATATGAAAATAAGTTCTATGTTATATATATATAAGTTATAGTAAATACAGTATTCGAAAATAAGATTTGAGTTTTAAATAGACATTGAAATGGAAGCTTGTTTAATATATAAAACAAGGAAGTGATTTATAAATGATGTTTACAAATATAGTTAAGAAATTATCATCGTACAATTTGGAAGTTTAAATTTAAGTATGAATTTAAAGAGGAAATTAGAAATCATTTCAAAATAAAGGAACAACGGATTTTATCCTGGAATTCGGAATATAAACTGAATTGAGATAATATAACTAATAAAGGGAATTGGGATTTAATATGGAAGACAGAGTCGTAAATAAATTTATAACCGAGTAATGAAATAATCGACGATTAGGGATAATGAAAATTTTAAGTTGGATTTGGAAAACTGGATTAATTTATATTTGAAATATAGATAAGAATGGAGTTGAAATTTATTAATAAATGAAGTTTATACATTTATATTTAAATATAATTAAAATGAGCTTGTCACAACGCGGTAGTTCGTAATTTGATGTTTCGAACTTCAACTAAGTAAATAGAACTCAATTTAAGTTGGAACTCTTTGAAACAAGAACCGTCAGGACCGATTGAATAATAATTTTCTAATGGAAGAGAAAATATGGATTTTGTCTTATAGAATTTGAGTTATGTCAAAATCAAATTTCCAAAAAAACAGCAGTATAATCGTTTATAAATTGTAACGATTAAATAAGTAAAATTGAAGGCTTTTAGTTTAATAAATTTTGGATTTTAATTATAAAAATCCAGACTTGAGTTATAAAATAAATATGAACTCATGTGGAGTAAGTGAATAGATTTTTCAAACAAAAATCAGACTTTTATGTATCGAATAAAGTTAACTAGTTAGAGAAGATTATAAGTGAAGTTTTGGATTGAAATTAGACTTTGAATAAGTGAATGGAGGTTGTGAATTTATATTTGAAATCGAATATGAAACTTAAATTGAAAATGGAATTCATTTGGTTTACCAGAAAATTAAAATTGTATATGAATGCGAGATGTTCAAATAAAAAGTGAAATAGGCAAAAGAGCTAATTATAGAATTAATTAGCAAATTGAGTTAAAAACGATTGTTTATAGTTGGAATAAATTGGGAATGGTTAGATATATATTAAGCAGGTTTAGAATGAAGAGAATGAGGATTGTATTTTGAATGCCCAACAAAAAGGTACAAGTTTAAATTCCATATGAGATTTTATGAGCCTATTGGGCAAGTTGCTTGGCTTTTTGATTTTTTTTTGAATGGAAAGGGCCTAAAGAAGCGAGTTGTAGTTGTACCGATTGAGCCGTACAAAGGAGACGCTGGCGAAATTTTCCAGAAATTTAAGGAGTTAGAATATTTTAAAAAAAATTGATAACTAGAAATCAATATATCAATATATATAGAATTCGATTAAAAAACGAACTTAAAATAGAATACTATGAACAAAAAGTAATTTTATAAACTTAAATCTAGTAAGAATAGAAAGAGAAATGTATACATGTTTAAAAAAGTGGATAGTTGGTTTTATATGATGTTGATTATTCGAGATAAGTAATCTTGTCCGTTTTGAAGTTTAGAATGTTATTTAGTCAAGGTCTAAGAGATAGTTATATCCCAACTTGATTGATTTCATTATTAACTAATAAATAGAAAGATTCAGTCTCGAAGATCAATGGTTAAATAAGATTTAGTTGAATGTAGTATTTTGGTTTGTTGTAACGATGTTTTACACAACATTCATTTTAACCTAAGCAAGTGGAATTTTGGAAATCTAATAATAAATATTTCCTAAGTATAGAAATAAATGATTTCGGGAAAGAGATAAGGAATTGGAATGTTTTCCAATTATAAATAGAAGATATTATCTAAGTACAGAAAATAAAAGAAGGTGATGTATGATATTGTTTTCCAAATAGCGTAAGAGGCCAAGATGATTATTGAAAATATTGTGTTAACAAATATTGATAAGGAAATGGAGAAGTGGTTTAATTAACGAAATATTAATTAAGGGGCCCAGTGATTGTTTGAAGCTTTGGATGAATGTTTGTTTTTCTTCGATGGTTAAATAACCGACTATCAAAGTATTGGCCAATATCGATATCAACATGGAGAGACCAGTTGGATTATTATCCGACAACCATTTTGTATTGGCAATGGCATTGCTAATCAGATTATATGAAGACAATCGAAGATGGAGTAAAGTGCAAGGGCTTTTTCGATTAATCTTAGATAGAAATTTCCTAAGATTGATTAATGCAAATTGTGCCTTCAGTTTTGTTTAATCCCAGAACGAACTTGTATGGACGAAAGTCTAACATAGTATTTCCAATGATCACATATGCTAGTATGTACAAATATACATATGATGGAGGAGAATTCATTCTCTTAGCATAGTATCCATAATATATTTGTGCAAATCAATTAATGATTAATGGGTATGACGATGTGGCATTCAAAGTGAATGAAGATGTGGCACGTCAAAAGATAAGCGTGGCCTCAAGCCTCACAGCCAGGAAATGGTATAAAATTGGATAGGTCGCATGGCTAAGTGGGTAGCTCCCAATTAGGGTGTATTGTTACCTGGTTATAGAAAATCCATTTGTTTCTTTAATTTCTTGATGTTGTTCCTTTCGAGAAACGCTTACTGATCCCAACCATTGGTAATAATACATCCGGAACACTAAAGCGAAGTGAGTTGTCGGTTATGTTTAGCCTGGGTTGTAAGATGTTCTTATTGAATCCGGTGTATTCATCTCTAGAGATATACTGTCGGAAGGTGGTCCCATACCTTGCTAGTTGGAATCCATTCTCCAATAAGCGCTCGCAATTTTTGATTGTATACTATGTATGTGGAGCGTGAGATACAAGATTTCTGCTAGATTGTTATTTACTTGATTTAGACATTATTATAATATCGGAATAATATTGATTTCAAAGAATGTTTTGCGTTATCGTAATGTGAAAACCATCTATATTTATGTGTGGATCCGTCTTGCGATTATCCTTTCTTTTAAAAAGGATTTTTAAAAGTTAAACCAATGGTTGGAATTTACTCTCACCAGTCGCATGACTGACCCGGAGTTTTTTTTAACCCTAAACTCTTGGGTGCCCAAATTTGTATGGGCATTCAAGTAGTTTAGGTGTTTACAGATATGTTGGAGGAGCTTGGAGTAGAGGCTTCAACATTAGATATTTATGTTTATTTTCCAATGTGTTGTATATGAGATGTACTATGATGATGTATGTACGTACAATTTTGTATTTAAAATATTGTTATATATAATATATTTTATTCTACTGTGATGCGAGATTCTGTGTTGTTGTTTCTGTTCTTCTTCTGTATTTTTCTTCCTTAACCTATAATGATTCGAATTTCTATGCAATTTGGGTTGGACGTGTGGTGTTTTCAGTCAACTCAGATAGTAGGGAAATTCGGGTCATTACACAATCCAATCATTATAGAAGATGATAATCAAATGGAAGAAGAGGAAGAAGAGGCGCTAAACGAAAATATGGACGAAGACGATAGCATTACTTGCATAGGCAAAGTATGTTTTGACAAGGATGAGAATGTAATCAAACAAAATGGGGGATTTTGTCTTCATTATCCCCATTGTCCAATTCGAAAATCCCCGATTGTTAAGAAACACTAAACGTTTAACGATTTCATAGTTTGTGTAAATACGAATTGTCATTGTGTGATTTGCTTGTAAATATGTTTGGATTGACTAATTGAATTTTTTGTATGAATTATTTATACTCTTGTTTATATTACATTAGTCGTTAATTTAGAGGAAGTTATAAAACTTTAGATTTAGTATTATAGTCTTTAGGAAGTTATATATATCTAGAATGAGTCATTAGGATCATTTATGGCATAGATTTAGGAGAAGTATAGATTAGTATAGTTTTTGTTAATGACAAATGGTGAGAAATTATAAAATAGGATATAGTTAAGATAGACATAGTTTAAGGGGTAGCTAGAAGGAAGTCATGGTGCAAGGGGGAGTAATCAAGGATCGGATTAACAGGTAATATCAGGTATGAATATTTTATAAACCAAGGTTGTCATCATCAAAAAGAGGGAGATTGTTGGAGAATGGAATTTTGATGACAACAACCTTGTTAACATTATTGATTATAAAATATATACTAACATCTTTATCCAGAATATATATATATATATATATATATGTATATATACAGGATGTATATGCAGAAAGTAAATACTGAAGACTGTACAGTTAAGAGTTTTAGAGATTCAAGATTTTAAGAGTTCAAGATTATCAAAGTAATAGAGTCTAGTTAGCATGTAAAACTTTGGTTAGCACTCTCACAATTCTGTTTTCAAATTATTTTTAAATTGATTGCAAATTATTCCAAACTCTTTTCAAAATGATTTTAAATCATCTAAAGGTATTTACTTATGATTTCAAATATATAAATTTCTTATATAGTTTATATATGTTATAAAGTTGAACAATTATATTATATATGTTTATAATTATATATTTTTATATCATATATATATGGTTTTTATATTATACGTTTAAATAATAGTATTTATGTTTTTATACTTAAGAAATTATATTTTAAACAACTAATATTGATTTAGGAATTTTCAGAATATATATATATATATATATATTGATTTAAATACTTTAAAACAAGATTAAAATTTTGAAAAACTAGCATATGTCAACATGCATGTTCTTATATGTCGACATATGACTGCAATATTTTTCAAATTCAAAAGTGTAACGAGTTGGGATTTTCGACCCCGAAACTCGACGTAAAGCTCATGTCAATTATTCAAGCATCAAACATACTTGATCATTAATAGAAATAAGTTAGAGTGTGAGAAATTGAAAGAAAGAAAGTTAGACTAGAAGAAGTAGAAGATCACAACAGAACAGAATCAGAATAAACACGATCTCATACCGGAACGAATAAAATATATTATATAACATAACTATTGAAATACAAACTTATAATTGTATATACATACCATTTCAGAGTACAACACATAACATCACAGTGGAAATAAACAACAACTATCAAATCCTGAAGCCTCCTGCTCCAAGCTCTTCCAGATATATCTATAAAATCACGACTACTTGACTGCCCTTACAAACTTGGGCATGCAAGAGTTTAAGGTAAAACAAAACAAAATAAACTCTGGGTCATTCATGGGACTGGTGTGAGTAAACTCCAACCACTTGGTTTAAATTTATAAATCTTTTTAAAAAAAAACGATAATTGTAAGACCGATCCACACATAAACACAAATGGTTTTTACCTTACGATAAACCAAAATATTCTATATATCAAAGCTTTTCTGATATTATAATAATGTATAAATCAAATAAATAGCAATCTAGCGGAACGCTTTCATCTTACGTTCCACGTACATAATATATAGTTAAAAACCTAGGGGGGTAATTGGGTAATGGATTCCAACTGGCAAGGTATGGGACCACCTTCCGACAGTGTATCTCTAAAGACGAATACACCAGGTTCAACAAGAACATCTTGTAATCTAGGCTAAACATGAGAGGTCACTCATTTCGCTTGAGTGTATAGAATGTATTATCGCCAACGGTTCGGATCAGCAACCGTTTCCCGAAGGGACAACATCGAAATAGATTAAAGAAGAAAATAGATTTTCTCTAGATCATGTGACAGTACACCCTAATTGGAGCTACCCACTTAACCATGCGACCTACCCGATTTTATACCAATTCTCAGTTATGAGGCTTGAGGCCATAACATATCTTTCTGACAGATCACACATTTATTTATTTTGAATGTCACATCGTCATACCCACCAAATCACAAATTGATTTCTCCAAAAATACCATGGCTATAAAGCTAAGAGAAATGAATTCCTCCACCAAAAAATGTAAATACGTTTGAAGAGATCAACTAACGTGATCTATTAGATATACTTTGTCAGACATTCTTCCATACAAGTTGTCCTGGGACTGGACAAACCGAAGTCACTATTCTGTAAACCCATCTTAGGCAATTTCTACCTAGGATTTGCCAGAACAACCCTTGCATAAACTCCGTCTTCAATTATCTTCCTCATATTTGATTCACAACGTTAATGCCCATATGGAGTGGTTTTCAGATAATAAATCTGATCCCGGTCTCTCCGTATTGACGATGGAAAAATGGTCAAAGCTTTTATAGTCGGTTATTTAACTATCAAGGGAAAACATCAATACACACAATGATCTTATTTCCAAATAGAAATTTTATTGATCAATCAACATTTTTCCCTTTTAAATTAATTTATCATTGTTTATTCATTTCCCCATTCCCCATTTCCATATATTCATAAATTCTTATTTTCTAAATTTAGAAAATATACGTTATCAACATTGGGAAACATTTCCATTTCTTATTCATGCCTCACTATCCTCCCATATATATCAGTCTCTAACTGTAAACTAGTAAGAGAACAACTTCCTAAGTATAAACCCCTAAGGTCGAAACCAACATCAGATCGACATTCAGAAAACCATTCAACTTAACTAATCTCCAATCAGTTTCTAATTTCCTTAACTCCATCTAAATCTACAAAACGTTTGCTTTTAAATCATTTTTCACTTTAAAACGTGAATATTATTCCTTTACAGAAATTTGGTGTAATAATCCGGAAATATGAGCCAATTTAAAATTTTTATTTTGGCAATTTTAGTGAATTTTGAATATTTAAAATGAATTATTTTAAATAATAACGACGAGAAATTTATTTGAATAGAATTAGAACATATATATTTATTTGAATCGTCCTTAGAATATAAATATTTTATTTTATTTATAAAAGGAATTGAAAATGGTGCGGTAGTTTGAAAATTCGATTTCAAATTTCAAATGAATGTACAGGATTCAAAATAAACCGGATTTTGGCGAAACCGAAAATATTAGAATCTAATTGAGAATATCTTTCCAACGAATCCGAAAAATTGAAATTTCATACGGGAATAAAAAGTTATGCCCAGTTGAAATTTCAGAATAGTCGTTATGGAATTTTGGCCCTTAAAAATGGAAATTTTGCAAACGACCTCGGTTTTCAACGAACCACTTTTGTTGGATTCGTGATATCAAGTTATCGCTAGATTCCAAAATTCGTAATTTTTCGAATCAATATGTGAGTGTGGCAAAGGAAAACGCGTTTGACCAGTTTCAGTTGATTTTAACCGACTGGAAAATGGCCATTTTTCAAACGGTCTCAGAATTCGACGAAATTAATTTTGTTAGGACCGTATCATCAATACGAAGCTAGAAAATATTTTTTTGGGAATTTTTAGAGTTCGTGTGTGGCCCTAGTAAATTGAAAGGTGCGTTCAAATTCAATATATAGAGTTATATTTTGATTTTGACGAAAACTGATCGAAACGATCGAATCGGCTTACGATACGTATCCCATTGTGTTCGGAATGGGGGTAATTAGCTGTGGACGACATGCAGTGGGTTTCGTTTCATGGTAAAAATAAAAAGGTACCATTTTGAAATTAAATTAAATTAAATTAAATTAAACCATTTCTCCATCCTCTCCCTTAGTCAAGGGCACCCCCTTTCCTTTTTCACGATTCAAATCAGAATGAAAAAAAAAACGGGGAGGAGCCGCGCTCCGCCCAGCAGCGCGCCGCCGCCCCTCTGGCACCCCGCCGCCAGAGCAAGGCCCCCCTCCTCTCGCATCTCCGCTCCTTCCTCTCCTTCCCCTTACCCGCTCACGATCCCCAGCCCTACCCAAAACCGCCGAGCCCCCCCAGCCCACCGTGCTACCTCGATCCGCCTCCCCCCTCCTGCACCTCGCGCGACCTTCCCCTTCCTCCCTCTCTCCTCCTCTACAAACGAAGACCGCGAGCCCCTCCCCGACCGACTTCCGCCACCGCCTGCTTTTCTCCCTCCACCTCGAGCGCTCAGCCCCCCTTCTCTCGTTTTCACTGTAAGTCCTTTCCTTTTTATTAGTACTTTAATTTGTTTTAAAATGGCATGATTTTTATAATAAAAATATATAGTTTTTAGAACTGAAAATATATGATTTTTCATAGTTGAAAGATTCGATTTTTTAGTTAATCAAGTATATGATTTTTCATAGTTGAAAGATTCGATTTTTAGTTAATCAAAGATATGATTTTTCATAGTTGAAAGATTTGATTTTTATGTAAAAATATAATGTTAGTGAACAAAGAATTGATTTTAATGTCATGAAAGGTTTGATTTTTATCATCAAAAAGATTTGATTTTTATAAATAAAAATATGATTTTTATATTATAGAGATTTTAAAAATACGATTTTTATTCATTGGGATAAAGCGGTAAAAATGTGATTTTTACTGTGATAAAAATATAATTTTTTATATAGGAAAAGGTTCGATTTTTATATATTCATTAGCGAAGTAAAAGGTTCGATTTTTATATATTCATTAGCGAAGTAAAATTTTGATTTTTATATAAGTCGAAGATTAAAAATATGATTTTTATATAATAGGAAAAATAAAAATATGATATTTATATATGTAGCGAAATAAAATTCTGATTTTTAATATGAACAGCGTAGAGAAGACTGCGTTGGCATGGCAGACAAATCCAAATCGTTCAGAAATTAAGTTTGGAGGAGTGGAACCCTCGGTGAGAACTCCTCACTTTTATTTTGATTTCTAGTTGAAATATATACTAGGATGCAGACGGTGCTTGGTAGCACCCGACACCCGTCGTCCACAGATCATGGACAACTTGTATGCTTGTGTGATTGTTTGTGTTGTAAAATCAAATATAAATTCATGTGTTGAAATAAAATATATATTCATGTGTTGAAATAAAAATATATATTCATGTGTTGAAATAAAATATATATTCATGTGTTGAAACAAAATATATATTCATGTGTTGAAGTAAGATAAATATTCATTTACAAATCGAACGATTTGTTTATGTACACCAATTGGACTGATATTGATTGGGACGATAAATTTTACACATCGCCCAACTGCACAAATAAAAATCTGTGTTTGGTAATTTGAAACCCCACACAGGTATGGGGATGATATTTGACGTACACTAATCCCGATTGTTTAATTGTATGTCAATCGATGGGTGACAGACTGTGTAAGCGTTAATTATTGATATTTAATGCTTATGCAGTTGTGTGGTGCACTCTGGATGATGGCTGATTATTTATCGTTGTTATTATATACATGTGTTGTATGGATTCCATATATTTAACATTATATGGTAATTGATTGGGCCTCATTCCAATTTGGAAAATAAGGAATATTATAAAAGAAAATTCATGTGTTGAATAGAAAGAAAATTCATGTGTTGAATAGAAATATATATATTCATGTGTTGAATAAAAATATATATTCATGTGTCGAAGAAAATATTCATTTATTGAATAGAATAACAAAGTTATTGAAATGTATAAAGCCGTGTTGGTTAGATATGCGCCATTTTGACATGAACGATATTTATATCGATTTTATTCATTTTTATAATGAATATAGAAAAGGAAGTGATTTCAAAATATAACGTTTTGAAAATATTATCATTTATAGATTAATGATATGGAATATTCAATTTTGATTAGCAATTGAATATGAAGTTGAAATCGTTTTGAAAACGAATTTAAAACGGATTTTAGAATACGTTTTGAAAGGAAATCGACGAAATATATATAATATTATATATATATAATGGCCTGAATAGAACGCGTCGCGCTGCGGCAGTTCGCGAATTTCAACCATTGACTTCGAATGGATATTACGGGAGATCTGACCGCCGGATTCTCCTAAAACCAGAACCGTTGGGTTCGTATCGAAAAGAGCTTTCTAACAATATTAGAGATTTGAAATCTAACGGTTGGATTTGGAATTATGTCCAAATCAAATTTGGGAAAAGGTCGTTGTAAGTGGAGTTCGACGACCGCTGATGGAAATCGACTGTACGGACCTTGATAAAATTATTAAAAATAGTAATAATTTGTGTAAAATCATAAGAAATGATTTGTGAACAATTGGGATGAAAATTTCCATATTTGAAAAGATAAAGATAGATTTTTATCAAAATGAACTAGTTTTGAACAAGAATTATAATCCCATTTATTATTAAAATAAATAAAGTGGATTTGAAATGGTTTTGAAAATAACCAGAATTTCCAATATATAAAGTGGAAATGGATTTGAATCGAAATTGTCTTTGGAATATTTCAATGTTGGATTTCGTGATTGCACAGATAGTGTTATGGAAATTTGAAAGATATATTTATATCGTTATTTCCAATACGATATTTGTTGGTCGTAGAATTTGATATTGAATATAAGCCGATGTATTTTCTATTCAGAGCCTTGTATTTAATATCAAATGGGATTTGGGTTTGTCATGAATGGTGTCTTCATTAACACGGTTCTTAAACCAAGTTGAGAAAAAGATTAAATCTTTTTATTTTGATTTAATGAAGTGTACTAATTAAATGGTATTTAATTGGAATTGAATTTGAATTGATTTTTGGGTTTATCGTGAACGGTATTTTAAATAACACTTGTTCTTTAACCCGATATTAATGGAATGTGATTTTGGGTTTATCGTGAACCGTGTTTTAGATGACTTTGGTTCTTTGACCCAGTTAAAGACAGGATATTGATTTTTGGGAAGATTAAAACTAAGTGGATTTTAATGAATCTTTAATTAGATTAAAGTGATCGAGAATGGGGTATCACCAGTTTTGCTCCAGGCAATAGTTAAATCTTTAATTAGATTTGAACGTCAAATGGTAATTAAATTTACCGATAACACTGTGGTGATAGATATGAAGTATGACCAGTTTTACTTCATGGGATGAATAGGTTGGGATTGGGAAATAAAATAAATGATTACTTCGGTGTGGTTCGCTAATCCCGACTAGTTTGAATTTATATTCAAAAGAAGATTAAAGAATAAATTTAAAGAATTTATCTTTGATAAAATTAATGGGAACTTTTCCCAAAATATAAGAATATTTGAATAAAAGAATATTCTAAAGTGGAATTAGGCGTATGTTGTGTTTGTGTAACACTTGTTTATTATATACGCGAGTTATTCAGAAAGACCGGGTTTATCCCATTCTGAATGACTGATTCGACGTGGTGTCGAGGGTGAAGACGGTGGTCGAAGACCGGAGGTCTTCACATCGTTTGGGTGATTACTGATTATCTTGATTGGGTTGTACACCTAAGAGGAGGGAATCAATTGGTGATCATCCAGACGTACTTGGAGATCGATGGATATGCGAGGTACAAGGTGCCCCCGGTTTCGTTCAGACCCAGAATGAACTTGTAAATGGACTATGTGTCTGACATTAGATTTTATTCTTTGTGATTGATTTCTATTAAATACATGTCTGTTTGGCGGCGAAGAATTTATTCTCTTGCTTAACGCCCTTCTTTGAGACGTACGAGCTCAGGGGTTATATATTGATGGATATCAATCGCATGGAGTGAATTGCCTGTATGGCATGCCTAAGTGGCAATTGATCAAGGCTTCTGTTGAAAAGCAAAGTCTTGTGGTTGATGATCAAAGGACCGCCTGTGTGGCATAGCTTTGTGTAACGTTGATTCACGAGCCTCACACCCCAGTTGTGAGCCAGAAACGGGAGAGGACCTCAGGGAGGGCATCATTTCCTTTGGCTAGGGTGGTGTCAGTGACTTACCAGCCCTGACATTTATATTATTTTCACCTGTGTAGTTGTTGCTGTTGCGAGGCGCCTCGGATATATCGGTGACTGTGTGGAGCCGATGGAGTCATATGGCTCATCTACGCCCCAAAGGGCAGGGAAACGTAGTGTTCAGGCATAATAATCCACATCGGTGGATCGGCCCTGATGAACCATAGGGCAGTTACGGCTGTTCATGAGGCTCGGGCTAGTGAGTCTCGAATTGATAGAGGACTATCGTTTGCCTCGGTTCGCATATGGAAACCCAACTTCCAATACGTGACTTTGCTGTTTTTGATTGTAGAGCCTAGTATGGCAACATAGTGGTATGGGGCACTTATGCCATCTATGATTGATACTTATGTAGAGCCTAGTATGGCAAAATAAAGATTAATAACTGTTTTAGTTCTCACACCAGTCACATGACTGACCTGGAGTTTATTGTTTTAACCTAAACTCTAGGTGCCCTTATTTTTTTGACATGGGCAGCTAGTAGTTTTGGTTTTGTAGATTTATATTCACAGGATCCTGATTGACAGCTGGAACGATATCCGGAAAGCTCTGTATCCGTATATCTCTTTCAGTTGTGTTTTGTATTACTTTCCGCTGCGATGTATTTAAATGTAATTTAAATCTCTGATATTTTCTATGTAATATTTATTCATACTCTATATTCTTGTATTCTGATGGAATTGTTGTAATTAACAATGAAATGTTCTTCTGTTTGCATTCTGATTCGTCTTGTCCTCAAAGTATCTGCTCTTTCCTTCATGGGGAAGTTACGGGTCCTTACATCTGGACTCGTTTTACGAAATCAAAACTTGATTTCAATTTATAAAAATTATTACAGGTTCAAATTCTATATACGGAGCCATTATATATATTCACAACTAATCTATTTTTCCTGAAATAGAATCCATTATTTTATTTTTAATGCAATTTTGTAACAACCCGAAAAATCAAAACCAATTTAAAATTTTTATTTTGGCAATTTTAGTGAATTTTGAATATTTAAAATGATTTATTTTAAATAATAACGACTAGAAATTTATTTTAAATAGAATTAGAATGTATAAATATATTTAAATCGAAATTAGAATATAAATATTTATTTTAATTATAAAAGGAATTGGAAAATGGCGCGGTAGTTTGAAAATTCGATTTCAAATTTCAAATGAATGTACAGGATCCAAAATAAACCGTATTTTAGTGAAACCAGAAATATTTGAATCTGTTTGCAAATATCTTTCCAACGAATCTGAAAAATCGAAATTTCATGGCGGGAATAAAAAGTTATGTCCAATTTAAAATTTAAAATAATCGCTATGGAATTCAATATAATATAATATATAGCTATTTTGCAAACGACTTCCGTTTTGATGAAACCACTTTTGTTGGATCCGAAATGTCAAATTATTGCTAGGTTTCAAATTTTATAATTTTTGGAATTAATATGTGAGCGTAGTAAATTTAAATGTGTTTGGTAATTTAAATTTGAATTGGATCGACCAGAAAAAGCCCATTTTTCAAATGGTCTCCAAATTCGACGAAATTAGTTTTGTTATGACCGTATCGTCAAAACATAGCTAGATTTATTTTTCTGGAATTTTCGGAGTCAGTATGTGGCCCCGGTAAATTAAAATGTGTGTTCGAATTTAAAATATATTGATTTATATTTTAAATTTAATGAAAACTGATTGTAACAGTAGAATTGGCCTACGGGACATATCCCATTGTGTTCAGAATTGGGGTATTTAGCTAGGGGCAACAGTCGTTGGGTTTCATTTGGAGATCATACGCGAAATGTCACATTTAAACAAAAATGGAATAAAATATTATTATTTAAAGTAGTATAAACAAACCCTTTCCTTGGTCAAACCCTAGCCAATTCACGTTCATGGTCAAAAGAAGTCCTGGCCACCGTTTTTTTTTCTTCCTCCTAAAAACAAAGCCGTTACTTTGAAAAATTATTTAAAATCAAAGAAATATTTATAAATAGCAACACATATATATTTGGATTCTTGCCGAGTTTCTCTTCGACTTGGTATAAGATTCACTGGGTTCATCACAATCTTGGTTACGTAATTTTTCTGCCGGCACGAGCCAGGTCAAAGACGCATTCTCCAGGCGACATGCGAGTTGGGGGTTATTTACATGGGGAGGTAGAGATTTTGGAGTGGAGATTATTAATAATTTTGGTTTGATTTTTCAATGAAGCAAGAAGGAGTATGGGATGAGTGAAGTTACGGTAATGGCTTATTGGAAGAGGCTGGTGCGCAAGTCCTGTTCGAGAAAGAAAGGTGATTAGGCGGAAAATTAGGATTAAGGAGATTTGAACGGTAATTAATGTAATAAAATTTGAAATTATATTTATAAAATGATAGTGAAAGCTTGTAAAATTCGTAACTTCCTCTATGTTGTCGGAATTGAGAAAACTGAAGACGGTTGGAATCGCAGAAACAAGAGCTGCAACATGGAACTGACCGGAATAAATTCAGAAGCAGTCAGGAATTTTGAATGAATTAAACGCAGGTTTAGTTCAATTAAAATCCATCGTTGTATAACGATTTCAAAACCAACCAATGTGAGAATTTCTCACAATTATTTTTATACAGTTATTTAAATTATTTTGTAACTACATATATGAACTGCTCCCCATCGTCCACAGACCACGGACGACTTGTTTGATTGCATTGTTTGTGTAGATTGTGATTGGGATTGTAATTGATTGTATTGTTGTATATATGAAATTATTTATATAAAATATATAAATATATATAAATTATAATGAAATAAAATAAATATTCATTTACAAACTGGACAATTTGTTTATGTACACTTATTTATCTGATATTGATTGGGACGATAAATTTTACACATCGCCCAGTTGCACAAATAATGAACAGTATTTGTTGTTTGAAAACCCCAGACGGGTATTGGGATAATATTTGACATACACTGATCCCAATAATTAGTGTTATGTCAATCGATGCGTAGATACTGTATATGCATTAATTATTTATTTTAATGCTTATACAGTTATAGAATGCACTCTGGATGTTGTATGAATTTTAATGATTGTTTGTCATTATTGTTGTATACAAGTGATGTTGAAATCCATATAAATAAAATTATATGGTAATTGATTGAGTCTGATTCCAGTTCAGAATCAACGAATATTTTAAAATAATATTCAGTGATTATTAAAATGTGAAGCCGTGTTAAGTAGTTAAACGCCATTTTAACACGAACGGGAATTTTGTTGATTTTATTCATTTTATAGTAAATATCGAAAAGTGAATTCAAAATCTGGTATTGTGAAAATATTATCATTTTAATATTGAAATGATATCGAAAATTAAATTTTGATTTAAATTTGAAAATAAAATTGAAATCGTTTTAAATGAGTTTAAAATGAATTTATATAAATAATATTCAATTTTGATTTGAATTTGAAAATCGAATTGAATTGAAATTGATTTGAAATAAATTTAGAACGAATTGAAATTGAATTGAAATCGATTTGAAATGAATTTAAAATGATTTATTAAATTCGTTGTAAATGGAGATCGATGAAATATAATATATGTATATATATATATATACATATTATAATGGCATGAATAGAACGCGGCGTGCAGCGACTATTCGCGAATTTCGGCCATTAACTTCAAAAGGATGTTACGGGAGATCCAACCGTCGGATTCTCCTAAAACTAGAATCGTTGGGTTCGTATCGAAAAGAGCTTTCCAATGAATATAAGAGATTTGAAATCTGGCAGTTAGATTTTGAGATATGTCCAAATCAATTTCAGAAAAGGTAGATATGGATGCAGTTTGGTGGCCGTTATTGGAAACCGACTGTACGGGCGATAATAAATTTATTAAAAATAGGGAAAAATTATGTAAAATCACAATAAATGATTTGGAAAGATTTTGGATGAAAAAATCCAGCTTTGAAAAGATAAAAATATATTTTTATTGAAATGAACTAGTCATTAACTAGAGTAATAATTTATTTATTTTTAAAATAAATAAGTTGGATTTGAAAATGGTTTTAAAATAACCAGAATTTTTCCAATAAATAAATTGGGATGGAAATAATCTTTGGAATATTTTCGATATTGGATTTCGTGATTATACGGATATTGTTGAGGAATTTGGAATATATATATATATATATATATATATCGTTATTCCAATACGATATCTGTTGGTTTCAGAATTTGATATTGAATATAAGCCGATATATTTTCTATTCAGAGCCTTGTATTTGATATCAAATTGGGTTTAGGGTTTGTCGTGAACGGTGTCCTCATTAACACTGTTCTTAAACCCAGTTGAGAAAATATATAAATCTTTTTTTTAAGATTTAATGAAGCTTACCAACTAATTAACATTTAATTGGAATTAAATTGAAATTGGTTTTTGGTTTTATCGTGAACGGTGTTTTAAATAACACTTGTTCCTTAACCCAATTAATATTGGAATGAGATTTTGGGTTTGCCGTGAATGGTATCTTTAATAATACTGTTCTTAAACCCAATGGAGTTAAGAAAATTAGAAACTAACTAGAGATTAGCTAAGTTGAATAGTTTCCTGGGTATTGATCTAATGTTGGTTTCGGCCTTCGGGATTTATACTTAGGGAATTGTTCTCTTACTAATTTATGGTTAGAGACTAATAGGATGGGGTCTTCAGTAACACTGCTCTTAAACCCCATGTGAAAAGAATAAATCTTTTAATTAAGATTATTAGAATTTCTAGTTATATTTAGTAATTGGAATAAAATGGAATTTGATTTTGGGTTTATTGTGAACCATGTTTTAAATGACATGGGTTCTTTAACCCAGTTAGAGATAAGATTAATTTCTTAGCTTTGAATAATCATTAATATTGATTTTTGGTAAGATTAAAAATAAATGGAGTTTTAATGAATCTTTAATTAGATTGAAAAGTGAATGTGATAATTAAAATTATCAATTCAAGATAATGATCGAGAATGGAATATCATCAAGTTTTGCTCTAAGCGATAGTTAAATCTTTAATTAGAATTGAACGTGAAATGATAATTAATTTTTACCGGTAACACCGTGGTGTTAGATATGGAGTGTTACCAGTTTTCTATATGGGATAAATAGGTTGGGATTTGGAAAATAAAGGAAATGATTACTTCGGTAAGGTGCGCTAATCTCGACTAGTTGATAAACCTTAATTTGGTTTAGAAATGGTATCCAAAGGAAGATTAAAGAATAAATTTAAAGAATTTATCTTTGATAAAATTAATGGGAACCTTTCCCAAAGGAAAAGAATATTTGAATAAAAGAATACTCTGGATTGGAATGAGGCGTATGATGCGTTGTTATAGAACTTGATTATACGATACGCAAGTTATTTGGAAAGACTAGGTTTAACCCATTCTGAATAACCGATACGACGAAAAGTCGGAGAGATTAAAGACGGTGCAAGACCGATGATCTTCACATCGAATGGATTGCTACTGTTGCTCATGATTGGAGTAGCTACCTTGAAGGGGCTACAATGGCAGCCGTCCGGACGTACTTGTTGATTGTACGGATATGCGAGGGCCTCTCTCCTGTATTGGACATACGGGACGAGGAATAAGGTGCCTTCGGTTTCGTTCAGACCTAGAACAGACTTGTAAATGGATGGTGTGTCAGACATTGTATTCCTTTATACTGTATTCGTTGATCTCTACTAAATATATTTCTATTTGGTGGCGGAGAATTTATTCTCTTTCTTAACACCCTTCTCTAAGACGTACAAGCTCAGAGGTTATATATCGGCAGAAATCAGTGGTATAGTATGGATTAATAGTGTCGCATGCTGAGATGCAGTGATCCAAACTTTTGTTGAAAAGAAAAGTTTGGTGGATGATGATCAAAGCACGGCTTTAATATAGCATAGGTTCGTGTAGCGTTAATTCGCGAGCCTCACACATCGGTATGGTGGCAAACTGATGATTAGATCAATATGCTTTAGAGATGAGGATAGACACCCTATGAGTTGTCATGGATTCGATCGACCGAGGTGATACTGGGTGTGGTCGCCCTACACCAGTAGGGATAGGGCACACACCCCGATTCACAGATGGATAGAGTTAGTGATGTTTTCCAATGCTTGGACGTAAGTCGCGGTAACTTGTTTCCTGGATAGTGCGGATGTGCATTACGGCGTTTTCACATGCACGTAAGACATTGGGAATTGTACTATGCGATAGTTCTTTCGGATTAGGAGCCACCATGATGGAAATCCAATTTCCAAATATGACATTTTTCGGTTTTGATTGTATACTATATATGGCAACATAGTCGGATGGGGCGCTCATGCCATCTATGATTGATACATTTATATTTGAAGTTGATTTCTTCACTTATAGTAATAATAAAAGATTTATTTTGAAACATACCAAGCATATTTGGCTATTAGAAGGTAAAACTCTATCCTTGGCTGGCGTTGCATTGTGTGATGGGACCTGAGTCTTATAATAGCTTCAGTTTTCTTTATTTAGCATTGCGCTTTTTGTTTTAGGCACTGGTATTCCTGGGGGTAAACCCTTTCCGTGTTATACGGCGTAGTCCCTTGATTTACCTTATTTTAAAGTAAAATTTTAAATAACTGTTTTAGTTCTCACACCAGTTCCATGACTGACCCGGAGTTTATTGTTTTAACCTAAACTCTAGGTGCCCATATTTTCCACACGGGCAGCTAGTAATTTTGGTTTTGTAGATTTATTTATACAGGATCCTAGATTTACAGCTCGAGCTATATTTAGAACGCTCTGTATCCATATATTTCTTTCAGTTATGCTAGTTGTAACACCCCGTATTTTTAATATAATTAAAAATAAAATATATAAAAATATGATTATGATGGGTAAATAATGGTGATGCATAAGAAGAATTAATTAATACATGGAAGAGAAGAAAAATTAGTTCGATAACGGCGTATGTAACGGAAAAGATAGTAAAATAAGGAAAACTAATTCAAAAATTAGGAATTAGGTAAAATGGACATCACCATTGCATTCCTCTCGGAAAAATACGCGAAATAGAGTCTGAGTTTTCGAAAATCGGAGTCTGTATGACCCAGATATGGCCAAAACAAGATTTCGGCGGACTTTCTGGCAGACTACCCGTGTCGACTGTAGTGTCGACACCCAAGTCGACCTGCCCCCCCCTTGTGTCGACTGTAGTGTCGACTCCCCCCCTGTACAGGTCGACCTGGTCGGCCTGGGGTGGTCCAGAACCCATTTTTGAGGCCCGGGACGAGTTTTGATGGTCCAGATGGGTTTTAGGGTTAATCCGATGGCTGAAATGAAGTGCTACACCTATAAAAGAACACCTAGACCTAGCCTAACTCACACAAATTCATATGACACCTAAATGCTGCTGGAATCTCTCTTGAGCCATGGCCGCCATCTCCAAATTAAAGCTTAAGCGTTCAAACCCAAATCAAATCAAAGATCAATGCTTCTACAACAAATTCAAGAGGATAGATCAATGACACTGCAACTTTCTACGACAAATTCACTCCCTAATTCATTAGCCGTTCTCTGTAAGTTCTAGTTATTTTCAGGTTTAAATATTTAATTATAATATGGCCATGAAATAAAGTGAATTTGGATTTAAGTATGTTTATCGATCTATTCCTGTTGATTCTTGAACCTTGAGTTTTGATACTTGTTCATGTCTAGTTCATGATCTATTCAGCCTGTTGTAAATTAGTTTTCTTGATTTATGTTAATATTATTATCAAGATCTATTCTTCATGCCTGAGATGAGGTTTTTCCCTCCAATCTTATCTTGATGCAAATTCTACCTTTCCCTATTTATTTTCTTTTGATGAACCTAGATCAATTTCGGATCTAGGCCTAAACTGCGATTTGTGTACGATTGAATACGGGGAAAAATATGGGAATATTGCCTATTTGGATATATGTGTTGGGTGGAATTGATGGCATAACATGAAATTGGAAATTTGGTTATTGTCAATATGATTGAAATTGCAAGTTTGGGGTATTGGCATAAATAATTTGGCATGAAGTCGCATACATGAATTGGCATGTAAATTAAATCATGAGTTCGGGCCTATGCAAATTAAATAAAAAGATTATAGTTTGGGATAACTACATCATGAATCATGAATTGGGTTTATTTGGGATTGATATATGTAAATTGGACATGAATCTTGACATATGTAAAATGACATGAAACTTGGTAATTATGTAAATCGGCATAAGTTGAACATATGTAAATTGGCTAGGATTAGGCATATATAAATTAGTATAGGTAATTTGACATGGATCATGATATATGTGAAAAGCTAGAACTTGTTATAGGTAAATTGGTGTAAACATGGTATACATATAATTTTGGGTATATGTGTAAATTTGGCGGGTAAATCAAGTTTTGGGCATAAACTAGAATATTAAATCTAGCTTGGACATAAACTGTGAATTTGGATATTTAATCTAGATTTGGTATGAAATGTAAATAGAAATGATAAGTCTAGATTAGACTTAACTATTGATTTGGAAACGCCATTATATATGACATGGTAATTTTGGGCATGGCTAATGTGGCAAGTTTGGGAAGGTGGGGTACAACATATTTTGATTGATAATTTGAAATTACATGTAATTGTCATGTTTAGCATTATCATGGTTAGTGACATTTAATTTTGTATAATTTACATACCAAAAATTATAAACATGATTTAAAGGGGAAAGTGGGCCATAATAAATGTTGATAAATGGACATAATTAATATAAATAATAAATGTTCATATATGGACATAATTAATATAAATTATGGGCATAAAGATAATTGGAATATTTTGACATATTTGACTAGGGATAATTAATCCAAATATGGGGTGAAAATATTATATATATTAATGACATTTTCTCCTAATAACACATACACCAGAATGTCCTAGGGTGACAGAGAGGATAGTGTCTAGGCTTGGGTTTGGAAAATAAAAGTTTCCTTCCCTCCCTGGCTATCCTTAACTGATCCGACGGACGGGATGGTTATCATAAAAATCTAACTTGAAATTTAAATGCGTGACAACTATATGGACACGAGGTTAGGCCCGTTTGTGGTGTAAGACTTCCCGGACCCGCCCGGCAAATCCAGCAACCACAAAAGGGTGGCCTAATGTGAGAGGTCCTACAGGGGTGCGGTAGTAATAAATTAAGTAACACTTAACCAAAGAAAAACATGTGGTGGGACATGGGGGTTAAGTGGGTGACATATGGGAATACTAATAGTAATACTTAACCAACATAACATGGTAATTAGACCAGTGGGTAGGGTTAAGTAAACTAAGAACGTTTAACCAAGATACGTGTTAATCAAACAAGTAGGTGGGGTTAACTAAATAGAGAACACTTAACCAATATAACACGTTAATTAGATAAGTGGGTTGAGTTAAGTAAAGTGAGAACACTTAACTAATACAATGGGCTAATTAGACAAGTGGTTGCGGTTAAGTAATAACACTTAACCAACACAACAGGACAAGCGGATGGGTTAAGTTAACTTGAATAAGTTGATAACACTTAACCATTATAATATGACTAGTGGACGGGGTTAAGTTAACATGCACTTAACCAATCTGATGTGAGGCGTGGTAGGGTTAAGTAACACATGGGGTTAAGTTAACAAGAAAATTCTTAACCAATGTAACCAGATAGACGAACGGGGTTAAGTTAATAAACCACACTTATCCAATCAAACATATTAAGCGAGAAAGGTTAAGTTAACTAAGGTAAACACTTAACCACGGTAACATAACGAGTAGAAGGGTTAAGTACATATCGGGTTGGTGGGTAATATTAGTAAATATAGGCCCACATACACTTAACCATTAAATACTCGTGCTTGAATCAGTAGTGGGGTTAAGTACACATCGGGGTTGGTGGGTAATATCAGAGAATATAGGCCCACGGACTTAACCATTAGAAAAACCTAGTAACAGGGACCCATTTCAACAGTAACCCACATTAGGTATCAACGGGACCCTGAGCTAGGCAGGGTGGGGCACGATTACTGGGCTGATTATAAGAGGTCAAATTAGCGGCGGTTGGTGCAGCCGTGCAGGTTCTAACGGAGTGCGGGCGTGCACACACTTCGGCGCAGAAAATTTAGCCACTGGGCATCAGTAGGTATAAAGTTGTGCATCTTGATTGTGTCAGGGTTGCCACCATGGGACTTGATACACCCCATGGTGGGACCAACACAGGTATCTATAAGTAGGGGGCCGCGTGACACAAACGAGAACTAGGTCAAGTAGGGAGCCGATCGATAAGGTAGTAAGGGTGCATCGAATATATACATGGCCATTGGGGTGATCGAGGTGGAATCCTCAAAATCGATGTACACCTGAAGGCTACCATAATTGCGGGGATTGGGGTCACGTTGTAATTATTATATAACACAAGCTACTGGTTGGGACACTAGTAGGGGGTACGGATCCTTGTTACACAGGACACTAGTTGGGACACTAGTAGGAGTACAGATCATTCCATGTAAGACACTTATGAGGATGCTAGTTAGGTGGTGCAGAGCAAATAGATATCGTTTTAATGGTAAAGCTTAGAAACCTTGCGATGTTATTCTTGATAGAAACCATGCGGTGGGATACTTGATAGGAATTATGGGATGTTATACTTGTTTCATCGTGCCCGAAGTTTATCTTGTTACCTTAGTTTATCTTGTTATCATAATTTATCTTGTTATCTTAGTTTATCTTGCCTACCTTGTCAGCATGCTTATGTTTACTTTCAGTTTACTCATGCCATATTATCTTTACCTATTTTTATGCTGAAAGTCACTAGGACTTACTCAGTCTTTATGACTGACCCGTTTTGTTTCTCCTCTTTCTCTTCCGTTCCCCCCCCCCCAAGTTCGCAGGGTGGGAATACAGCTTAGCTCGGACCTTATCAAGCTCCAAGGCTCTTTCATGCAAGGCTTGGATTTTCTTGGCTATGGCTTGCTTTGCTTTATTGGGGAATACTGCAGTTTGTTTTTATGCTTCTTTGTTTTTGAGCAAGATAGATATTTTAAATATGTAATTGGGTATTGGAAGTTGATGGGCTTTTCTTGTAAACACTTATATTTAATAAATGATTTGAAATACTTCCACTTTACTTTCCGCTGTTTTATATATGTATGTCTTGTAATATTTCTGTTCCAGTACCCATAATGCTCCATTGAAGTTAAGGCATTCCCTTTGTGAGTGACCTTAACGGATGTGGGGTGTTAAATTTGGTATCAGAGCAGAAGGTTACCAGAATAGGCAAAAGTTTTCAAAAACCTTTTGAACTGGTTTTCAAAACATTTACAAAGAAGCAAATTTTCAAGAAAATTTTGTTTTGATTAAAAGGCATATTTGATATACACATAAATGTGTATATTTTATCTGCATATTTATCTTATTTTATCTTTTAAATAATTGATATTGTGTATTTATAGCTGTGTTTTCAGATTGTTGATCAAAAGCATGGTTTAGAACATTTGATGGATAAAGCATGAAGAATTTGCTTAAAAAGAGTGAAGTTTGAAATTACTAAAGCTTGAAGAGTGTAAAGCTTAAAGAACGATTGCAAATAGAGTTCAGTTGGGTAGATTTGGCTCACTAAAGACTCATATTGTGTTCACATTGGCTCAATTGCAGACCATTTCACTCATGTAGCGTTCACATTAGCTCCTTTGCAAGGCTTCTCATTCATGCACTGCACGCGTTCACACTGGCTCACTTACAAGGCCTCTTGCTCTACAACCCCGTTCACACTAGCTTATGTGTTATTTGGGCTAATTCTTTAGTCCCATATTGTGGAATTTGCCAAGTAGCCTTTGTCATATCAGCTATAAATACACTTTATCTCATTCATTGTAAAACACATTCAGTTTTATTCTGTAATCCTTTTCTTGGAATAAAACTCTTCTTTCTCTCTTCTATTTAGTTTTTAGTGCATTTTATTTATGTCGTTTATTTTCTTTTTATTTTCTTTTCTTTTAGCTATGTCTAGCTAATCCTCTTTAATTAGGGGGTGATGACGCTAATAGTTATGATTCAATATGAATCACATAGCCAAAAGATTAGAACTTCATGTATGTAGATCTAGATTTGAATCAAGGGTTAGATCTGAACCTTCATATTCTGTGTCGTTTAAGAGCTATGCTCCTTCACAGGATATATTCGTGTTCGATCTAACAATTATCAGATTTAGATCTAATTTTAGGTTTTTAGAAATTAATTTGTGAATCTGTCCTGATAGTCTATGGTTGTTTAAGAGCTCAGCTCCTGCATAGGCTATGCTTGTCGTTGTTTACTTATTTGTTTCTAAAAATCTATTTATCGTTGATTCGTGTTTGTGGCAGAAACATGAATTGGATCAATATTTATTTGTTGGCTATTGATGATTATGAATCTAATCTATGTCATTATCCCCTAATTGCTTTCACTTATTGTTAAAACTCTTTTTTATTTAATTTTGCTATTTTCTTTGTTTTCAACCAATCAAAAGTTAGGGATAACTTGATTGGATTTATGAATAAAATAATTTGGTCCCAGAGTTCGACACCCTCTACAACAATCCTTGTTGTTTAGGAAAACCGAACGGATTTTACAGTTGTTTACAACTGTTTGATTTGTTCGCAAACAATATTCCCCAAAGCCATATGCACTATCTTTTGATTCTCTCTTGAAATCTCTTCTCTCTCTTTTCACCATAGTTTCGTAGGCATCCGACACAGGTCGGAGGGCAAAGGAGTGCCCAACCTCCATCTGTAGCCGCAGTAGTTCCATCTTCGTCTAATCTTATTTCAAGTTGGGTAGAGTTGCCGTGCGTTGGAGGTAGCTTCGAGAGACTTGTCAACAAACTATACAAGGACAGTAAGAAAAAAAGAAAAAAACTAGTTGTTATAGCTTAATCCACGAAGGAGGAAAAAGTTGAAAGGAAAGAGGCCAAAGAGAAAGAATAGTAAAACCCATGACAAGAGAGAGTATCTTTAGTGAGAAGGGACATGTAGTTAAGTATTATAGGACAAGGGCAAGGGACAAGATCGTCGAGAGGGCAATTGTATGCTCTCACTACTAGCGTACCTAAGAGAGGTGGTAACATTTCTGTTAAAAGTTTAGCTTTTCTTTTCTATCATCGCGTTAGAACTTTGTTTCTGTACATCGCTTCCTTTTAATTCTGCTTCGATAGTTGAGTCTCTGCACCTTAGTACTAGCATAGTAGAGGATCCCATTTTTTTTCTCAAATCCTATTGGGGAGTCAGCTCATTTATTCATGACTTGTTTGGATTTGAGAATGTCTATGCTAAGTGAAAGTGAACGAGAGGCAACATTGAAATGGATTCCAACCCATATTTTGGAAACAAGAATTAAGAAGCTATGAAATTGTGTAGTTAAAGACGGTCAAAGCACAATGGAGTTAAGCTCAAGGAAATGCGACTTAGAAGATTGAAGACTAGATTCGCGCATCATATCTCTTTTTAAGAGTATATCCATGATCTCTCTTTTCCTATAGAGCTTACTCACATGCTATCTTTTGTGTATATCCTCTCGGTCCTATCCTCAATCTAATTTCTGTTGCAAACCCCATAGGGAGTATGACTCATCTGTTAGTAACACATGTTGGGGCTTGAGGGTGTTCGTTGGGTTGACTAAACTTTTTGGGTTTTATAGGATACGGGTTGGTCTTAGGAAGGGATTTCCTTGTGACCTAATAGGAGTCCATCATGCTTAGTTTCCTAGAATCATATATATTGGTTGGGATGAGTAATTCTTTGGGTGTCAGTCTGATGTTGATTTCGGTCTTCGGGGCTGATGCTTATAGAGTTCTTCTCCTAATCAATATATATATATGCGGCATAGATTTCCAGTTTTGACATTTGCCTAATGGGCACAAAGTTTTTACTTGCTTCTATCATTCAACTATATCTTTAGGTAGGAACAATTGGGTGTAAACTTGTGTTTGAGACATGTTATGATTGATGGTTGCAAGTGGTTGCAAGTGGTTGCTAGTGGTTGCTCGTGGATGCATTTACACATTAGGCACTAGATCGGCTCAATCGCCTTTCATATTGCATATGCATGAGTGTTTACACCTGTTTGTGGATGAAATTGAATGTGTTATCATGTGGATGTTGCATATGGATGGATGTTTGTGCACACATATAGTCTTTATGTGACAAGGACTATTTGCATACATGTTGGACTCATGGCACTAAACATATTTTGCATCTAGAAGATCAATCAGGCCTGATCATTTGCATTAGACAAGGAACATATACACACACTTCTTGCATATGTTCATACAGCATTAGAAATCTCTTAAGGACAATGAATGCTTGTGATTGATGATTGAGTAGATGGATGATGGATGGTAGGACACATTCTTCTTAACTTGAAGATTTCGGGGACAAAATCCTTTAAGGATGGGAGAATGTAACACCCCGTATTTTTAATATAATTAAAAATAAAATAAAATATATAAAAATATGCTTATGATGGGTAAATAATGGTGATGCATAAGAAGAATTAATTAATACATGGAAGAGAAGAAAAATTAGTTCGATAACGGCGTATGTAACGGAAAAGAAAGTAAAATAAGGATAACTAATTCAATAATTAGGAATTAGGTAAAATGGACATCACCATTGCGTTCCTCTCGGAAAAATACGCGAAATAGAGTCCGAGTTTTCGAAAATCGGAGTCCGTATGACCAAGATATGGCCAAAACAAGATTTCGGCAGACTTTCTGGCAGATTACCCTTGTCGACTGTAGTGTCGACACCCAAGTCGACCTGCCCCCCCCCCCCCCCCTTGTGTCGACTGTAGTGTCGACTCCCCCCCTGTACAGGTCGACCTGGTCGGCCTGGGGTGGTCCAAAACCCATTTTTGAGGCCCGGGACGAGTTTTGATGGTCCGGATGGGTTTTAGGGTTAATCCGATGGCTGAAATGAAGTGCTACACCTATAAAAGAACACCTAAACCTAGCCTAACTCACACAAATTCATATGACACCTAAATGCTGCTAGAATCTCTCTTGAGCCATGGCCTCCATCTCCAAATTAAAGCTTAAGCGTTCAAACCCAAATCAAATCAAAGATCAATGCTTCTACAACAAATTCAAGAGGATAGATCAATGACACTGCAACTTTCTACGACAAATTCACTCCCTAATTCATTAGCCGTTCTCTGTAAGTTCTAGTTATTTTCAGGTTTAAATATTTAATTATAATATGGCCATGAAATAAAGTGAATTTGGATTTAAGTATGTTTATCGATCTATTCCTGTTGATTCTTGAACCTTGAGTTTTGATACTTGTTCATGTCTAGTTCATGATCTATTCAGCCTGTTGTAAATTAGTTTTCTTGATTTATGTTGATATTATTATCAAGATCTATTCTTCATGCCTGAGATGAGGTTTTTCCCTCCAATCTTATCTTGATGCAAATTCTACCTTTCCCTATTTATTTTCTTTTGATGAACCTAGATCAATTTCGGATCTAGGCCTAAACTGCGATTTGCGTACGATTGAATACGGGGAAAAATATGGGAATATTGCCTATTTGGATATATGTGTTGGGTGGAATTGATGGCATAACATGAAATTGGAAATTTGGGTATTGTCAATATGATTGAAATTGCAAGTTTGGGGTATTGGCATAAATAATTTGGCATGAAGTCGCATACATGAATTGGCATGTAAATTAAATCATGAGTTCGGGCCTATGTAAATTAAATAAAAAGATTATAGTTTGGGATAACTACATCATGAATCATGAATTGGGTTTATTTGGGATTGATATATGTAAATTGGACATGAATCTTGACATATGTAAAATGACATGAAACATGGTAATTATGTAAATCGGCATAAGTTGAACATATGTAAATTGGCTAGGATTAGGCATATATAAATTAGTATAGGTAATTTGACATGGATCATGATATATGTGAAAAGCTAGAACTTGTTATAGGTAAATTGGTGTAAACATGGTATACATATAATTTTGGGTATATGTGTAAATTTGGCGGGTAAATCAAGTTTTGGGCATAAACTAGAATATTAAATCTAGCTTGGACATGAACTGTGAATTTGGATATTTAATCTAGATTTGGTATGAAATGTAAATAGAAATGATAAGTCTAGATTAGGCTTAACTATTGATTTGGAAACGCCATTATATATGACATGGTAATTTTGGGCATGGCTAATGTGGCAAGTTTGGGAAGGTGGGGTACAACATATTTTGATTGATAATTTGAAATTACATGTAATTGTCATGTTTAGCATTATCATAGTTAGTGACATTTAATTTGGTATAATTTACATACCAAAAATTATAAACATGATTTAAAGGGGAAAGTGGGCCATAATAAATGTTGATAAATGGACATAATTAATATAAATAATAAATGTTCATATATGGACATAATTAATATAAATTATGGACATAAAGATAATTGGAATATTTTGACATATTTGACTAGGGATAATTAATCCAAATATGGGGTGAAAATATTATATATATTAATGACATTTTCTCCTAATAACACATACACCAGAATGTCCTAGGGTGACAGAGAGGATAGTGTCTAGGCTTGGGTTTGGAAAATACAAGTTTCCTGCCCTCCCTGGCTACCCCTAACTGATCCGACGGACGGGATGGTTATCTTAAAAATCTAACTTGAAATTTAAATGCGTGACAACTATATGGACACAAGGTTAGGCCCGTTTGTGGTGTAAGACTGCCCGGACCCGCCCGGCAAATCCAGCAACCACAAAAGGGTGGCCTAATGTGAGAGGTCCTACAGGGGTGCGGTAGTAATAAATTAAGTAACACTTAACCAAAGAAAAACATGCGGTGGGACATGAGGGTTAAGTGGGTGACATGTGGGTGACATATGGGAATACGAATAGTAATACTTAACCAACATAACATGGTAATTAGACCAGTGGGTAGGGTTAAGTAAACTAAGAACGTTTAACCAAGATACGTGTTAATCAAACAAGTAGGTGGGGTTAAGTAAATAGAGAACACTTAACCAATATAACACGTTAATTAGATAAGTGGGTTGAGTTAAGTAAAGTGAGAACACTTAACTAATACAACGGACTAATTAGACAAGTGGTTGCGGTTAAGTAATAACACTTAACCAACACAACAGGACAAGCGGATGGGTTAAGTTAACTTGAATAAGTTGATAACACTTAACCATTATAATATGATTAGTGGACGGGGTTAAGTTAACATGCACTTAACCAATCTGATGTGAGGCGTGGTAGGGTTAAGTAACACGTGGGGTTAAGTTAACAAGAAAATTCTTAACCAATGTAACCAGATAGACGAACGGGGTTAAGTTAATAAACCACACTTATCCAATCAAACATATTAAGAGAGAAAGGTTAAGTTAACTAAGGTAAACACTTAACCATGGTAACATAACGAGTAGAAAGGTTAAGTACATATCAGGTTGGTGGGTAATATTAGTAAATATAGGCCCACATACACTTAACCATTAAATACTCATGCTTGAATCAGTAGTGGGGTTAAGTACACATCGGGGTTGGTGGGTAATATCAGAGAATATAGGCCCACAGACTTAACCATTAGAAAAACCTAGTAACGGGGACCCATTTCAGCAGTAACCCACATTAGGTATCAACGGAACCCTGAGCTAGGCAGGGTGGGGCACGATTACTGGGCTGATTATAAGAGGTCAAATTAGCGGCGGTTGGTGCAGCAGTGCAGGTTCTAATGGAGTGCGGGCGTGCACACACTTCGGCGCAGAAAATTTAGCCACTGGGCATCAGTAGGTATAAATCTGTGCATCTTGATTGTGTCAGGGTTGCCACCATGGGACTTGATACACCACATGGTGGGACCAGCACAGGTATCTACAAGTAGGGGGCCGTGTGACACAAACGAGAACTAGGTCAAGTAGGGAGTCGATCGATAAGGTAGTAAGGGTGCATCGAATATATACATGGCCATTGGGGTGATCGAGGTGGAATCCTCAAAATCGATGTACACCTGAAGGCTACCATAACTGCGGGGATTGGGGTCACGTTGTAATTATTATATAACACGGGCTACTAGTTGGGACACTAGTAGGGGGTACGGATCCTTGTTACACAGGGCACTAGTTGGGACACTAGTAGGAGTACAGATCATTCCATGTAAGACACTTATGAGGATGCTAGTTAGGTGGTGCAGAGCAAATAGATATCGTTTTAATGGTAAAGCTTAGAAACCTTGCGATGTTATTCTTGATAGAAACCATGCGGGGGGATACTTGATAGGAATTATGGGATGTTATACTTGTTTCATCTTGTTACCTTAGTTTATCTTGTTACCTTAGTTTATCTTGTTATCATAGTTTATCTTGTTATCTTAGTTTATCTTGCCTACCTTGTCAGCATGCTTATGTTTACTTTCAGTTTACTCATGCCATATTATCTTTACCTATTTTTATGCTGAAAGTCACTAGGACTTATCAGTCTTTATGACTGACCCGTTTTGTTTCGCCTCTTTCTCTTCCGTCCCCCCCCCCCAGGTTCGCAGGGTGGGAATACAGCTTAGCTCGGACCTTATCAAGCTCCAAGGCTCTTTCATGCAAGGCTTGGATTTTCTTGGCTATGGCTTGCTTTGCTTTATTGGGGAATACTGCAGTTTGTTTTTATGCTTCTTTGTTTTTGAGCAAGACAGATATTTTAACTATGTAATTGGGTATTGGAAGTTGATGGGCTTTTCTTGTAAACACTTATATTTAATAAATGATTTGAAATACTTCCACTTTACTTTCCGCTGTTTTATATATGTCTGTCTTGTAATATTTCTGTTCCAGTACCCATAATGCTCCATTGAAGTTAAGGCATTCTCTTTGTGAGTGACCTTAACGGATGTGGGGTGTTACACTAGTTGTTGTATTTTCCGCTACGCATTGTATTTATACATTTTATTTCCGCTGCTGTGTATTTTAATCCCTGATATTTTTTCCTATGTAATATTTATTCATACTCTGTATATTCTTGTACTCTGATGTAAATTGTTGTAATAAGCAATGAAATGTTCTTCTGTTTATGCTCTGATTTGTCTTGTTCTCGAAGTAGTCTGCCTTCTTGTTCGGTTTAGGCCTGCCGAGAAGCACGGGTCGCCACAAATTTCCTATCTCATTCAAATTTCTATTTGAAAACCTATTTCAAAATCCAAATTCGTTTATAAATATTTTAATTTACATAATATTTACTTCCACCCATTATTCACTTCATACGTGAATAATATTTCTTTTTATAAAGTTAATCAATTTGATTTCGCATTTAAAACAATAACTCAAATCCAAATTCTTTTTATATTTCTATTTATATAATTCATATAAAATATTATTTTAATTTTTAATCACCTATAATTTCCTTTATAATTCCTTTTATGAATGTTAAGTTTACATTTCATAAAAATATTGATGTTAAAACCGATTCTTACTTCCTAATATAAATTCAGCCTTATATATATATTCAATTTATCCAATAATAAATGTTTAAATTAATTTATAAACATCGTTCATTAATTAATCTTCTCAATTTATCTGTTAAAGCAGATTTTTATTTAGAATCTACTTTATATCAAACTTGTTGTAATTCCTTTTATAACTCGCAAATTCCCTTTTATAATTCTATTAAGTTTCCAAATATTTCCTTTTATAAAATATATTGATTTTATAAAATACTTAAATTCAATATCCACTTTAAAATTTCCTTTTTATATTCCAATATTACTTATGGTATTTAAAATACCAAATAAAAAGGCCCAGTACCATCCAAACACACACAATCAATTTCAGATAATATATCACTTCGTATATCATACTATATGATAACAGTAATGTAAAAGTTGAGGAACCCAGTTGGGTCCCTCCAACCTGTTTCCTTGCATCCACTGATGTTAAACATAAATAACATCAATTTCATTTCAATATAAAATATTCTGATAAACAGAATCAATATTTAATTAATGATATATATAACTAGATCTATAATCTCAACCAACTAATTAGTAGTTCATCCCGACAATATCAACACACAACAATCAACCATCAATTCTAAAAATACGTTATAAAAAATATAATCTGGGCAGAGTTAGTGAGTTCACCCATTTTGGATGTTTATCATTAAATAACGATAAACTGTCGTTGATTCAGAAGGACATTTTATTCTGCCATAATTTGTAAGTAGCTCCAATTCACTCCCAATCAGTTCCATTGAGTAGCCCTCATCCATACGATCCCAACGGATCCTGTTTCGTCAAGTTATGACATCGTATGACAAAGTTATTAAATTTACAAGTTCTTTCATTCTAAACCATGTTAATAAAATTAACTAATTAATAATTAAACTTGGTTATCACCTAATCATATAATTACTGCCCCTCCCTTATCATCTTTTTTGTTCGTGAAAATCCCACAAGCTTCTACAGCTGCACCTACATGACCTCAAATTTCCATCCAAGCTCCTTATCAACTACATAGATTTTAAAATAAAAACCATCATTCTTCTCCTTGCTAAAATCTCTTCCACCCTATATCGAAAATGTACAACTTGGATTCCTAGAGGAAAAATCAATGTCGCAAGAATCTTCACACTAACCTGAAACCGGCGAATACTTTTATCACCAATCCACCTTAAATTTTTATGCTAGGTGTGAATCTTCATGCTAAACTCGAAATCGATGTTCGTTTCCACCATCGATGCCTATAACTCACCAATACCCAAACCCTAGTCTTGCTATAAGTTTTCCAGCATCCAAAACTTAGTGTCACACCATTCCAAACTCAAAAGGAGAAGAGTACAAGCTTTCAGAAACACATAGAAAATGGTTTCAGATTTTATAGTTTTTTATATGGTTTGTTTCAGATTTTTGAAGCATGCGATTTTAGTTTGAGGATGAAATATTGGCGGCAGGGAACATGGTTGACTACGAGAAAAAAAATAGGTTAGGGTTAAAGGTGTTAGGATATATATAGGAGTAGGATATTATTTTTATTTCCATTTAATCACACTTTACTCATGTTTATCATTTCAAAATTCATACGGTCACATACGATATCCAATTTTTATGAAAATTGACAGATAATTATAGTTCGACATTACAGACCCAACAAAACTTGTTTCATCAAATTCCGAGTCCGTTTGCTCACACAGTGTATTTTTAAAGTCACATTATTGATCCATTTACATTTAGATTCCACATGGTTACAAAACAACTCCAATTGGCATGAAATTTGAAATCTAGCAATAATTAATCATTACGGATTTAATAAAATTCATTTCATCGAAAATGGAGGTCATTTGCAAAATCACTATTTTTAAGGCTTAAATAAAACCAATAAAATATTAATACATTTAAAAACAATTTAATTTAATAATAATAAATAAATATTATCGTATATATTCAGATAGAATATTATCTAGCTCCAAAGCAAACATATTTGGATTTATAACTTGATATTTCAAAATCCGAGTTAATCGATATTCTATTTATATAAAGATCCTTTTATTACATAAATAAATCGTTATGAATGATAAACGAATTCCATAGCGACTTTTTAGAAATTTGATTTGGACATAACTCATAATCTAATAGACGAAATCTCGATTTTTCTCTTTCATTAGAAAAATATCGTTAAATATATCCGAGCCATTCTTGTTTCAAAGAAATCTGACTTAAAACGGATTATGTATATTCAATTGAAGTTCAAAACTCAATATTACGAATTACCGTGACGTTATGCGTTCGTTTTAAATTATATTATAATTTATATGTTTCAACAATCGTTTATTAAATATATTTGTTATTATAATTTAATTTTAAATTGAATCAAATCTTATAAATAATCCAATTCACACAATTTTATCAATTCTACTATTTCCGACTATTTCGAAAATTTATAATTTATTATCCCATTATAAATATTAATTAAATATTCCAAAATTATTTGATTCAAGTCATTTATATTGCCAAACTGGTATTTAAATAATTAAATAAATAAATTATTCGTTCGTCAAAAAAAGGGATGTTACATTCTTTCCCCCTTAAAAGAATTTCTTCCCCGAAATTACTAAGGTAGAAAAATGCTACAAACCCTATTAACTAGGTTAAAAGTCTTTCGTTTTACTCCACTTCAGTTTCAACTGAACCAATTTATTTTGATTAAAATATTAATCCATTCTAACTTACTTCCAGTTTTCAAGAATTATGAAAATTTTCTAACACCTTAAATTTTCAAAAAAAAATTGCCAGCGTCTGCTTTGCACGGCTCAATCGGTACAACTACAACTCGCCTCTCTATGCCCTCTCCAATTCAAAGAAAATCAAACAGCCAAATAGGCTTATAAAACACCAAACTCATATAATAAACTTGTACCTTCTTGTCGGGCATATCATTCTATCCTTCCCTTAAGTTAGCATATACCTGTGCCTTTCCAACCGATCTCTGATAAATTTATCTTCAACACAATCATTCGCTTATCCTAGCCAATTTCCATTCTCAATCTCAAGTTCCATTCTTGGTTTCAATTTCTTAACTCACCAACCCAATAAACTTAACCAAGTTACGTTACATTTCAACGTTTCACTAACTAATTAATTTCTCTAACCATTTATCTTTATCTCAGAACTCTAATCTGATTTTCATTTCAAGAATCAAACCTCTTACTCACCTGAGTCTAATTATATTTTAAAAATCCAATTTTACTCGATATTACTCTATTTCAATTCAATATCCACTTAACTGGCTTTAAGTCAATTTCAATTTGCTTCCAAAAATTTTTGTTTAATTTGTTTTTAATTCAGACAATCTCTTCTTAGGAGTTTTAAATTGTTTACTATATCAAAAATCAAACTTTCCTTTTAGGATACAAAACAACTCATTTCCTCAAAACAATTCAAAAACAATATAGTTGGCAGTAATCCATCACTTAGAACTCAAAAATGAACACTGATGATATGGCTAGCATCATCAGGGTTATTTTCCAGTGACTGAAGTGAGTTCAATACTATATCATTCTCAAAACTCATTCTTTAAATATTTCATTATTTCAAAATATCCATCACAATGCTTTAAAACAATTTAAAATCTCCTATGATTTTAAAATTCTCATATATTTAATCCAAATCCATTTACAACCATTTTTCCAAATTCTAGGAATTTTAGTTCCAATTCTAGGTTAAAACCAGCTTTAATACATTTCATAATACGTATATTAATTTTATTTGGCTATATATGCATAACCAACTCAATTTTAATCTTATTCGATTAATATAACAACCAACACATCTAGTATACTTAACAATAATCTTAAGATAAATATTTTCTTTATATCAAAATATACTTTGGGTAAAATTATTTCATTTACCCTCTTTCAAAACATACTGCGTCGGTTCATTGTACTCGAGTATTTTGAAACCTCTACTGATATAGCAGATCAAACTGGTCGACCAGAACACATAAACAACTCAACCAATAAATCTCCATAATATAAAACAACTTTTATAAAATCTACAAATACGTTCTCTCATATATATACACTCAACTCAATCTAGGGTATTACTAACCTCATCTTTATTGATTTATGCCACAGAGCAAAGGTAATCACTTAACCTTCAACTTTGATACCACTGTAACGAATTGGGATTTTCGACCCCGAAACTCGACATAAAAATCATGTCAACTATTCAAGCATCGAACATACCTGGTCATTAATAGAAAGAAGTTAAAGGGTGAGAAATAGAAAGAAAGAAAGTTAGAATAGAAGAAGACAATCACAACAGAACAGAATCAGAATAAACATGAATCAACAACGGAACGAATAAAATATATTATATAACATAACTTTTGAAATACAAACTTATAATTGTATATACATACCATTTCAGAGTATAACACATAACATCACAACGGAAATAAACAACAGCTATCAAATCCTGAAGCCTCCTGCTCCAAGCTCTTCCACGTATATCTATAAAATCCCGACTACTTGACTACCTATATAAAATTTGGGCACCCAAGAGTTTAGGGTAAAAGAACAAAATAAACTCTGGGTCAATCATGGGACTGGTGTGAGTAAACTCCAACCACTTGGTTTAACTTTAAAAATCTTTTTTAAAGAAAGGATAATCGTAAGACCGATCCACACATAAATACAGATGTTTTTTACGTTACGATAAACCAAAATATTCTTTATATCAAAGCTTTTCTGATATTATAATAATGTCTAAATCAAATAAATAGCAATCTAGCGGAACGCTTTCATATCACCTTCCACATACATAATATATAATTTAAAACCGCGGGTGCTTATTATTGGGTAATGGATTGCAACTGGTAAGGTGTGGAACCACCTTCCGACAGTGTATCTCTAGAGTGGAATACACCTGGTTCAACAAGAACATCTTGTAACCCAGGCTAAAAATGACCGGTAAGTCATTTCTCCTGAGTGTACCAAATGTATTATCACCAATGGTTGGGATCAGCAACCGTTTTCCAAAAGGGACAGCATCCAAATAGATTAAAGAAGCAAATATATTTTCTCTAGATCAGGTGACAATACACCCTAATTGGAAGCTACCCACTTAGCCATGCGACCTACTCGATTTTATACCATTTCCTAATTGTGAGGCTTGAGGCCATAACATATCTTTTTGACAGATCACACCTTTATTTATTTTGAATGTCATATCGTTACCCGCCAAATCACAAATTGATTTCTCCAAAAATACCACAGGTATAAAGCTAAGAGAAACAAATTTCTTCGCCACCAAACATAAATACATTTGAAGAGATCAACTTACGCGATCTATTAGATATACTCTGTTAGCATTCTTCCATACAAGTTGTCCTGGGACTGGACAAACTGAAGGCATTATTCTGTAAACCCATCTTAGGCAATTTCTACCTAGGACATGCCAGAACAGCCCTTGCATAAACTCCGTCTTCAATTATCTTCATCATATTTGATTCGCAAAGCTAATGCCCATACGAAGTGGTTTTCAGATAATAAATCTGATCACGGTCTCTCCGTATTGACGATGGATAAATTTCAAATCTTTAATACTCGGTTATTTAACTATCAAAGGAAAACATCCATATACACAATGATCTTATTTCCAATGGAAATTTTATCGATCAATCATCAATCAACATTTTTCCCTTTTAAATTAATTTACCATTACTTTATTCATTTCCCATTTCCATATATTCATAAATTATTATTTTCTAAATTTAGAAAATATACGTTACGAACATTGGAAAACATTTCCATTTCGTATTCACGCGTCACTATCCTCCCATATCTATCAGTCTGTAACTATAAACTAGTAAGAGAACAACTTCCTAAGTATAAACCCCTAAGGTTGAAACCAACATCAGATCAACACTCGGAAAACCATTCAACTTAACTAATCTCCAGTCAGTTTCTAATTTCCTTAACTCCATTTAAATCTACAAAACGTTTGCTTTTAAATCATTTTTCACTTTAAAACGTGAATATTTTTCCTTTATAGAAATCTGGACTCGTTTTACCAAATCAAAACTTAATTTCAATTTATAAATATTATTATAGGTTCAAATTTTGTTTATGGAGTCATTTTATAAATCCACAACCAATTTATTTTTCTCAAAATAGAATACACTATTTTATTTTTAATGTAATTTCCTACCTCATTCAAATTTCTATTTAAGTTCCTATTTCAAAATCCAATTTCCTTTATAAATGTTTTTATTTGCAAAATATTTACTTCCACCCATTATTCACTTCATACATGAATAATATTTCTTTTTATAAAGTCAATCAATTTGATTTCGCATTTAAAACAATATCTCAAATCCAAATTCTTTTTATACTTATATTTAGATAATTCATGTAAAATCTTATTTTAATTTCTGATCTCCTATAATTTCCTTTATAATTCCCTTTATGAATGTTAAGTTTGCATTTCATAACAATATCGGTGTTAAAACCGATTCTTACTTCCTAATATAAATTCATCTTTGTATGTATTCAATTTATTCAATAATAAATGAATAAATTAATTTATAAATATTGCACTTCTAAATTCATCTGTTAAAACAGATTTTTATTTAAAATCTACTTTATATCAAACTTATCGTAATTCCTTTTATAACTCGCAAATTCCCTTTTTATAATTCTATTAATTTTCCAAATATTTCCTTTTATAAAATCCATTAATTTTATAAAATACTTAAATTCAATATCCACATAAAAATTTCCCTTTTATATTCTAATATTACTTATGGTATTTAAAACACCAAATAAAAAGGCCCAGTACCATACAAATACACCCAATCAATTTCAGATGATATATCACATCATATATCATAATATATGAAAAACGGTAATATAAAAGTTGAGGAACTCGGTTGGCTCCCTCCAACCTGTTTCCCTACATCCACAAATGTTAAACATAAATAACATCAATTTCATTTCAATATGAAATATTCTGATAAACAGAATCAATATTTAATTAACTATATATATATATATATATATAACTAGATCTATAATCTCAAACAACTAATTAGCAGTTCATCCACACAATCAACACACAACAATCAACCATCATTTATCAATTCTAAAAATATGTTATAAAAATATAAACTAAGTAGAGTTAGTGAGTTTTCTCACTTTTGACGTTTATCGTTAAATAACAATAAACTGTCGTTGATTCAAACAGACATTTTATTCTGCCATAATTTGTAACGAGCTCCAATTCACTCCCAGTAAGTTCCATAGCGTAGCCCTCATCCATACAATCCCAACGGATCCTGTTTCGCCAAGTTCTGACATCATATGACAAAGTTATTAAATTTACAAGTTCTTACATTCTAAACAATGTTAATAAAATTAACTAGTTAATAATTAAACTTGGTTATTACCTAATCATAAATTACTGCCCCTCCTTCATCATCTTCCTGTTCGTGAAAACCTCGCAAGCTTCTACAGCTGCTCCTACACGGCTTCAAATTTCCATCCAATCTACTTATCAACTCCACGGAATTTAAAACAGAAACCACCGTTCTTCTCCTCACTAAAATCTCATCCACCCTATATCGAAAATGTGCAGCTCGGATTCCCAGAGGAAAAACCGACGTCGCAAGAATCATCACGTTGATCTGAAACCAACGAATACTTATCACCAATCCACCTCAAATTTATCTACTAGGTGTGAATCTTCATGCTAAACTTGAAATCGATGTTCGTTTCCACCATCGACGCTTATAACTCACCAATACCCAAACCCTAGTCTCGTTGTAAGTTTTCCGTCATCTGAATATCGCACCATTCCAAACTCAAAGGGAAAAGAGTACAAGCTTTAAGAAACACACAGAAAATGATTTCAGATTTTATAGATTTTTATATGATTTATTTCATATTTTTGAAGCACACGATTTTAGTTTGAGGATGAAATACTGGCGGCTGGGAACATGGTTGACTACGTGAAAAGAAATAGGTTAGGGTTAAAAGTGTTAGGATATATGTAGGAGTAGGATATTATTTTTATATTCGAATTTTTATTTTATTTTAATCACACGCTCCTCATGTTTATCATTTAAAAATTCATACGGTCACATACGATATCCAATTTTGATGAAAATTGACAGACAACTATAGTACGACATTACAAACCCAAAGAAACTTGTTTCATCGAATCCCAAGTCCATTGGCTTACACATTGTAACAACCCGTAAAATCTGGGCCAGTTTAAAATTTTTATTTTGGCAATTTTAGCGAATTTTGAATATTTAAAATGGATTATTTTAAATAATAATGACGAGAAATTAATTTTGAATATAATTCGAACGAATATATTATATACGTCGTCGTTAGAATATAAATAATTATATATAATTATAAAAGGAGTTGAAATGGCGTGGTAGTTCGATAATTCGATTTCAAACTTCAATTGAATGTACCGGGTGCAAAATAAACCGGATTTTAGTGAAACCAAAAACAATAGGATCTATTTGATAATATCTTTCCAACGAATCCGAAAAATTGAAATTTCATAGCGGGAATCAAAAGATATGTCCAATTGAAAATTCTGAATAGTCGCTATGAAATTCAGGCCCTTGAAAATAGCCATTTTGCAAACGACCTCGGATTTCGACGAAACCACTTTTGTTGGATCTGTGATGTCAAATTATTGCTAGATTTCAAATTTCATAATTTTTCGAATCAATATGTGAGCATGGCAGAGGAAAACGCATTTGACCAGTTTCAGTTGATTTTAATCGACTGGAAAATGACCATTTTTACAACGGTCTCAGAATTTGATGAAATTAGTTTTGTTAGGACCGTATCGTCAATACGAAGCTAGAAAATATTTTTCGGGAATTTTTAGAGTTAGTATGTTGCCTTGGTAAATTGAAATGTACGTTTAAAATTAAATATAATGATTTAAATGTTAATTTAAACGAAAACTGATCGCAACAGCCGAGTTGGGTTACGCAACATATCCCATTGTGTTCAGAATGGGGGTAATTAGCTAGGGGCGACACTCGTTGGGTTTAATTTGGGGTTGATATCAATACAAGGGTATTAGTGGAAATAAAAATAATATATAAATATAAAATAAGAAAACCCTAGCCCCTCATTACTCTCAGCGCCACCCTCTTCTTCATGAACGAACGAAATCGTTCGAACCTTCCTCCACAATTCTCGTTCGATCTAAACAATAATAACCAAAATTTATAAAACCCAAATTGAAGTATGAAATGGGGGCTACAGATCCAGGGAGGTTTGATCGTAAATGGGTTCGTGGTTGTGGAGATCCAAGGGCTCGAACGAGCGCCGTTCGAGGCCAAATTCCGGCGAGGAGGGGTTGTCGATCTAGAAGCGGTTGGTGGGGGTGGGTGCGGTTTTCGAAGGGCTTTCAAGTGGGGGGTCCGATCTGGACAAAGGCGAACAGTGGCGGCGCTAGGTGAAAACCTAGCCTAGGAGCTTCAGTCGCATACGGGAAATCACCTTACAGACCAAGGTTTTTTTTTTTTTTGGTTTTTTTTTACTTATGCTTAGTTTTTAAAGCAGTTTTTAAATATAAAAACATAGTTTAAACCCAGTTTTTTTTATGAAATTAAAATTGTTTTCATATATATAAAAGTTAGCATTATGTTTGTAAACATAATTAACATTGTTTAAATTTCAGTTTTTAAAATATAATTAACATTGTTTAAAGAAGTTGTTTTAAAAAAATAGGAATATATATATATAACTTTGTTTTGAAAAAGTTGTTTTTAAAATATAAACAACTTTGTTTTAAAAATAGAAGAAGGCTTTGTTTTTAAAAATAGAAATAGGATTTGTTTTTAAAAATAGAAATAGGATATGATTTTAAAAATATAAAAGCAAGGAGCTTTAAAAATATAAAAGCAAGGAGCTTTAAAAATATAAAAGGATTTTTAAAATAAAAATAGCCTGGGTTTAAAAATATGATTTTTATATATGTCTGAACAGTTTAAAAATCTGATTTTTATCCGTTTATCGTTGAAATTAAAAAATGTGATGTTTAAAAAAAAATCGTTTGAAACAGACTGCGATGGAACCGACTGGAAACAAATACAAATCCAAACCGTTCAGAAATAGAGAATGGAGGAGTGGATCTCCAAGGTGAGAACTCCTCACTTTTATTTTAAATTTCTAGTTAATATATATGTACTAGGATGCAGACGGTGCTTAGCAGCACCCGACACCCGTCGTCCACAGACCATGGACGGCTTGTTTGTTAGATTGATGTTGTTGTGAAAATTTGATTGTGTGATGTGGAATGAAATAAAATATTTTATAGTGGAAAATATTCTATAGTTAAAAATATAATTTTTAACGTGTATATAAAATGAAATAAATATTTATAAACGAGTCGGACGATTTGTTTATATACACTGATTTGACTGATATTGATTGGGACGATAAATTTTACACATCGCCCAACTGCACAAATAAAATCTGTGTTTGATTGTTTGAAACCCCACACGGGTGTTGGGATGATATTTGGCGTACACTAATCCCAATTATTCAATTGTATGTCGATCGATTGGTCGACAGACTGTGTAAGCGTTGATTATATATATTTAATGCTTATGCAGTTGTGTCGTGCACTTTGGATGATGGTTGATTATTTATGGTTGCTATTATATACATGTGTTGTATGGAATCCATATAATTAACATTATATGGTAATTGATTGGGCCTCATTCCAATTGTGCAAAATAAAGATTAACGTGTTGACATTACTCATTTGTTGAGATTAGTCATGTGGTGAAAGAAATATAGATTCATGTGTTGAATAGAATAATGAAGTTATTGAATAATATAAAGCCGTGTTGATTAGAGATGCGCTATTTTGACGCGAACGATATTGATATCGATTATATTCGTTTTTAAAATGAATTTGAATTGAATAGAATTGAATAGAATTGAATAGAAAATGAATTCGAATAGAATGGAATAGAAAATGAATTCGAATAGAATTGAATAGAAAATGAATTCGAATAGAATTGAATAGAAATTGAATTCGAATAGAATTGAATAGAAATTGAATTCGAATAGAATTGAATAGAAATTGAATTTGAATAGAATTGAATAGAAATTGAATTCGAATAGAATTGAATAGAAATTGAATTCGAATAGAATTGAATAGAAATTGAATTCGAATAAAATTGAATTGAAATTGAATTTGAATAGAATTGAATTGAAATTGATTTGAATTGAAAAGGAAGTTGAAACTGTTTTTGAAACGAATTTAAAACGATTTGTAAAATTCGTTTTAAATAGAAATCGACGAAATATATATTATATATTATATAATGGCCTGAATAGAATGCGCCGCGCAGCGGCAGTTCGCGAATTTCGACCATTGACTTCGAACGGACATTACGGGAGATCCGACCGTCGGATTCTCCTCAAACCGGAACCGTTGGGTTCGTATCGAAAAGAGCTTTCCAATGAATATTAGAAATTTTAAATCTAACGGTTGGATTTGGAATTATGTCCAAATCAAATTTGGAAAAGGTCGGTGTAAGTGCAGTTCGGTGCCAGTTATTGAAAACCGTCTGTACGGGCCTTGATAAAATAATTAAAAATATCTACAATTTGTGTAAAATCATAAGAAATGATTTGGGAAAAATTGGGATGAAAAATTCCATATTTGAAAAGATAAATATAGATTTTTATCGAAATGAACTAGTTTTGAACTAGAATAAAAATCAATTTATTTTTGAAACAAATAAATTGAATTTGAAATGGGTTTTAAATAACCAGAATTTCTAATATATTTAATTGGAATTGAAATAGAATGTGATTTGAGTTTATAGTGAACTGTGTTTTAAATGACATTAGTTCTTTAACCCAGTAAAAGGAGTTTTAATGAATCTTTAATTAGATTGAAATAGGAATTGATAATTTAAATTATCAAAATTGGGAAATGATCGAAAGGGGAGTATCACCAGTTTTACTTCTAGCGATAGTTAAATTTTAATTAGATTTGAACGTGAAATGGTAATTAAATTTACCGATAACACCGTGGTGTTAGTTATGGGGTGATAACAGTTTTGCTCCATGGGATGAATAGGTTGGGATTGGGAAATAAAATAAATAATTACTTCGGTGTGGTTCGCTAATCCCGGCTAGTTTGGAAAACCATGATATGGTTTGAAATGATATCCAAAGGAAGATTAAAGAATAAATTTAAAACAATTTATCTTTGATAAAATTAATGGGAACCTTTCCCTAAGAATGTGAAATTGACTGATGAATTGGAATGAGGCGTATGTTGTGTTTGTATAACAATTGTTTATTATATACGTGGGTTATTCAGAAAGGCCGGGTCTATACCCATTCTGAATAACCAATTCGACGATAAGTCGAAGAGATTGAAGACGGTGCAAGACCGACCATCTTCACATCGAATGAATGGGTGCTACTGACGCTCACGATGGGAGTAGCTACCTTGAAGGGGGCTAAAGTAGTAGCTGTCCGGACGTACATGGAGGTCGACGGATATGCGAGGAAAGTGCCTCCGGTTTCGTTCAGACCCAGAACGGACTTGTAAATGGATGGTGTGTCTGACATTTTATTCCTTTATATTGTATTCGTTGATCTCTGCTAAATATATATCTGTTTGGCGGCGGAGAATTTATTCTCTTGCTTAACGCCCTTCTCTGAGACATACGAGCTCAGAGGTTATATATTGGCAGAAATCAGTGGTACGATATGGATTGATAGTGTGGCATGCTGAGATGCAGTGATCCAGACTTTTGTTGAAAAGCAAAGTTTGGTGGATGATGTTCAAAGCGCAGCTTTAATATAGCACGACTTTGTGTATGGCGTTGATTCGCGAGCCTCACACCCCGGTATGGTGGTAAACTGATGGTTTGATCAGTATGCTTTTTAGTGGATGGGCACCCTCGTGGTGTCGTGGATTCGGTCGACCGAGATTGAGCTCAGTGCTCAGAGGGATAGGGTAAGCGGTGTTTTCTCTCGCCGAGACGTAAGCCGCAGTGATACTAGATTTCCCAAAAGTGCGGATGTGCATTACGGTGTTTTCTCTAGCTGAGACGTAAGCCGTTGTAGATGGCACTACGCGATCGATATTTCGAATCAGGAGCCACCATGATGGAAATCCAATTTCCAAATATGACATTTGGCGGTTTTGATTGTAGAGCCTAGTATTGGCGACATGATATATGGTACCCATGCCGTCTATGATTGATACATTTATATTTGAAGTTGTTTTCTTCACTTATAGTAATAATATAAGGTGAAATTTCGCGTATCAAGCATATTTGGCTATTATAAGGGAAAACCCTATCCTCCGGCTTGCGTTGCATTGTGTGATGGGATCTGGGTCTTATAATAGCTTCATTGTTCTTTATTTAGCATTGCGCTGTTTGTTTTATGCACTAGTATTCTTGGGAGGAAACCCGTTCCGTGTTATACGGCGTGGTCCCTTGATTTACCTAACTTTAAAAACAAAGATTAATAACTGTTTTAGTTCTCACACCAGTCCCATGACTGACCTGGAGTTTATTGTTTTAACCTAAACTCTGGGTGCCCTTATTTCCACACGGGCAGCTAGTAGTTTTGGTTTTGCAGATTTATATTCACATGATCCTGATTTACAGCTGGAACGATGCTCGGGAAGCTCTGTATCCGTGTATTACTTTCAGTTGTGTTTTATATTGTTTTTCCGCTGCTATGTAATTTAATGTAATCTCTGATATTTGTCGGATGTATATTTATACTCTGTATATTCTTGTATTCTGATGGAATTGTTGTAATATACAATGAAATGTTCTTCTGTCTGCGTTCTGATTTGTCGTGTTCTCAAAATAATCAGGCGTTTCGAAAGGTCTAGATCGGTTTAGCGACTGATTCGGATCGAGTGAAATTCCTTGTTGTCACAGTTGGTATCAGAGCTCTGGTTTACAGAGCTCGAGAACAAGACACATTAGAACCATACGAAAGAATTCATCAGAAATTGGATTAGTAATATCCAAAGAGAATGACTCGTTAGAGATAGGATCAGTAGTATCCTAGAACGAGTGTAAAGAGTATGTTTTTAAATGAAAACAATTTTGTTTTGAAAATTAAATTCGAGTATTCGTATTTGAATATTTATTTATTTTGAATTTGGACAATCTAGTATATAAAGACTTTGCATATACGCGTCATGAACGTATATTCGAAGTTTTAATATACTGGATAGATATAGGATCACACTCTAGTCGCCCGAAGATGGTACTGATGATAGCACGTGCATCATCAGTATCTATGTTCGTGTTTCGAAGGTGTGATTTCTATATATTTCCATTAGACTGGTGTGAGAACCAAAATTTAACTGTATAGATTTATTGTTGTGATTTGGCATCAAAAACATGATTTTCTGTATATGTAGTAAAATTATGAATTTGAAACTCTAATCCACTAATTGATTGATGTTTGTGTTGTTTGTTTATTTGTTTGATATTTTGAACCATTTAGCCAAATTATATCAAATAGTGAACTGTATTGAAAATTAGTCGAATTTGCTTGCATATACATGTACTTACATTGAACAGGTCATAGCAAGGAGGCTAGAGCAGAAGAATAAAATTGTTTGCCCGACAAATAGGTACATGTTTATCATAATTTACTGTTTTGTTTGGGTGATGATGATTTTATGAGCCGATTGGCTAGCCGCTTGGCTTTTTCTTTTTGAGATCAGAAGGCCTATATGGAAATTTCGGGATTTTCCCGGTGCAGGGGAGGTTATGGCGAAATTTTTCGAAAATTTAGGGTGTTAGCCAAATTTTTGAAAAATTTGAAAAGTTCTTAGAAACTGAAAAGTTGAAGAACTTAAGCCGTAGTCAAAATAATGGAAGTTGATTTGATTTGTTAAACAACTTTCGGCTTCGTTCCTTTTCGGCTTCGATTGTTATGTTCCTTTTCGGCCTTGGATTTACAGAAGATTAGAATATCCTCAATAAAAAGAAGAACAAATTTATTCAATTAAATCACACATTGAACTGATAAGAAAATAGTTAGAAATATATATACTTGTGCATTATATATGTTTGAACAGGAAATCGGATAGTTGTTGAGTAAAGATTTTATTTGCGTGCCCGACAAATAGGTAAACCTTAATGAGTTGGATGTGAAATATTATTATATCAACTCCTGTTAAAGCCATTGGATGCGGAGTGCTGGTTATTCTGTGTGAAATAATAAACATCGCCATAGGATAGAAACAATTAATTTTGAACTACATTACATGGCATACTTCTGGAAGATAGGCATACTTCATCATATACCACATAAGCATTTGGAGCTTGTGTGACGAGGTGGAAGATTTACCATACGAGTGAGAGGCTTATATGGCGATGACTATATTTTACAGGTTGAACTGATGACTGATATGGACTATTTAAATTATAACGATAAAATTGCCAGATTAATAAAAACCCCACACGGGTCTAGAGTTGACAATAATCACATCTCTCTAGTTATTAGATACGGCAAATGGACTATTTATTTCCCACACGGGATGAGGTGACGAGGATTTATCCTCTGGAGCATTTAAAATACACACTCCCTCAGGCTTTGACAGGGTGACGAGAATTTATTCTCTGGAGTTATTATCAATACACGCTCCTCTGTAAACACCAGAATATATCACTATAAATATGTGTATGCTTATTAGGATTTATTGGGTACCTAATACGGCCCAATAAATTTCCAAACCTCTCCCCGTACAAAGGAGGTTATGGCGAAATTTTTCGAAAATTTCGGGTGTTAGCCAAATTTTTGAAGAATTTGAAAATTCTCAGAAACTGAAAAGTTGGAGAATGGAAGCCAGATCGAACGTAGAGTTGATTAATCAAACCACTTTCGGCTTTGTTCCTTTTCGGGGACGAAAAGTTTTAAGTGGGGGAGATCACATCGTACTTTTAAAGTCAAATTATTGATCTGTTTACATTTAAATTCCGCACAGTTATAAAACAACTCCAATTGGCGTGAAATTTGAAATCTAGCAATAATTAATGTTTACGTATTCAATAAAATTTGTTTCGTCGAAAACGGTGGTCGTTTGCAAAATCACTATTTTTAAGGCTTAAATAAAACCAATAAAATATTAATATATTTAAAAACAACTTAATTTAATAATAATAAATAAATATTATTGTATATATTCACATAGAATATTATCTAGCTCCAAAGCAAACATATCTGGATTTATAACTCAATCTATATAATAAAATAGCTTGGTAGACAAACAAAAGACAAAGAAGGGTGGTGATTCAATGCTAGGAAAGACATCCAATGGCTAGAAAATTGACAGCTCTGTTTCAATACACAAAGAAATTGCTTCGTTACAATTAACGGATGGAACCCACGTTTTATTTTCCCCACTTCTATTTCCTCTACGTTTTCCCGTAACTATTATTTATGTTTTCCTCCACTCACCCCCATTCTTCCGCTGCATCCTCTCCCTTCTTCCAAAATCCTGCTACAAAAGCTGCATCTTTTACAATTTGGGTAAGTTTTCGTCATTGTTTATTTCTCAACGTTCTAATTCACGTTTTCCGGCAATATTACTAAGCTGGTTATCTTAATTTTGTTGTCTTTACTTCTTCCCAATAGCAAAGTTGCCATTTTCTTCAACATTGACTAGACTTTAAGTCGGACCATCAAAACTGTGTGTAAAGACACGGGCGTTGTACAATTTCCACTTTAAAAGGTTCTATTTGAAGAAAGGTACTTCTTTATTCATTCTGTATAGTTTCATCGATTCATTAGCTTGACTACCAAAATACTTTAATGAGATTTGTTCTTTTCGTATTAAAAATAAAATTAGAATGGAAATCTTTTATGTTATTATTTGGAATAAATATTTCATTATTGTGACAGTTGTTTGCTCCTCTAATAACTTTAGCATTGAGATTATGTTTTACTATTTGAGTAACGATATTTTAGTCATACTGTAATTAGTGGCAGTATAAACAATATATCACTGTAATTTTTTCATATACATCACAACGTACTCTTTGAATGTATAGAAGTAAAGGTCATAACTTTCATCAAGGTAGGATATTCATAAGCTACTAACAACTGTTCTACGATGGAAATTTTCTAATGTCAACAGCAGATGCTACACCTGTCGTGTATTGCTAAAAAAAGTTTCGCTTGGCGATTTACCTATACAAGCCAACCTTTTATTTATGAGAAAGTATATATTATTACAAAATTTGATTCCACCCTTATGATCAAGATAGCTATTATTTTGCGCTTATTAATTGTATTGCTTTCCTATGTTGATGTAGTAAAGATGAATATTCTTATAATATAATTCTAAATTTTTTTGTCTTTGATATTGTAGCTACTAGCTATAATTATGTGATTATTATGAAGAAAGTCCATTTGACTACTATAATTTTTTGAAGCACACCCATGTATTACTTTAACATAATAATTTAGGCTAGACCAATCCATATGCTAAAAAGTTATGATATTGTGCTAAAAAATTATGATACTACATATTTGACAATTTGAATGTCATTTATACAGAAAATGAAATTATTCTTAAATCTACACAGTCTGCAAAATTTTATTTCAATACCCCCAATTTATGTTTTAAGCATTATCAGCTTACTACTTTTAGATGTATCTAAATGAATTTAAGTTATGCGGAGTACACTACAAGTGTCTATTCTTTAGTCCCTTAAGATTTCTTTGGTCAAGAGGTGAGAATCAATTGATTTTTTATCTGCCTATTCCTGAACTTGGTAATTGTTTATGAATATTACAATATGTTAGAATTGCTTTACCGTATATGCCACTTCTGTCATTTTTAGATAGTACTTTTGTTGCAATTCTGGATATTGCGTGAATTGAGTTATTAACAATGTCCACATGCATGAATTGAGTGTTGCAGGTTAAATATTATATGCTGTGCAAAAATTTATAAAAGTTTGCAAACTACTGAACTTTTTGCATGGTCCACATCCAACCATCCATATAAACAATGTCCACATCCAACCATCCATATAAACAATTATTTATTCGTTTGGATGGCGATTAAGATCTCCGTTTTGCATGTCAGTCAAAGTATTGACTTCGTATCAATTTCAACCAAATATGAAACTATATCTAATTTGCACTGCTTGCAATTTTCTCTCTCAAAAATTAGATTATTTCCTTTTGGTAATTATCTTTAACATTCTACCACATTTGACTTAATTTAGTGATGGGTGTATAGAAAAATGGTAACGAAGTTGTGATAGCCCGTAACTTCCCCGGTAAGGAAAGCCCGGATTACCTTGAGAACAACACACAAAAGAACGCAGACGAAAGAACATTTCATTGTTATTACAACAATTCCATCAGATACAAGAATATACAGAGTATAAATGAATAAATTACATTCGATAAATATCAGAGATTACCATAAATTACATAGCAGCGGAAAAATATACAAAACGCAAATGAAAGTGATACACGGATACAGAGCTTTCCGAGCATCGTTCCAGCTGTAAATCAGGACCCTGTGAATATAAATCTGCAAAACCAAAACTACTAGCTGCCCGTGTGGAAAATAGGGGCACCCAGAGTTTAGGTTAAAACAATAAACTCCAGGTCAGTCATGTGACTGGTGTGAGAACTAAAACAGTTATTTAAAACTTTGCTTTAAAAGAGAGTAATTCAAGGGACCACGCCGTATGACACGGAACGGGTTTCCTCCCAAGAATACTAGTGCATATAACAAAACAACGCAATGCTCTTTCGAAAAATGAAGCTATTATAAGACCCAGGTCCCATCACACAATGCAACGCAAGCCGGAGGATAGGGTTTTCCCTTATAATAGCCAAACATGCTTGGTACGTTTAAAACAAATCACTTGATACTATAATAAGTGTACAGTGTCAAAACAATTCAATCATAAATATCAATCATAGGCGGCATGGGTACCATCTATCATCTCGCCATACTAGTTCTACAATTAAAACCGCAATATCACGTATTGGAAATTGGATTCCATAATGAGTCGAGGCAAGGGGCAAGCTCCTCTCCGATTCGAGACACTCTAGCAAATGTCCCAGGACCCCACTATAATCCTTGGATCTTCAGGGTCGGTCCTCTCTTACTTTTGAGGATTAGTTATTCCTGAACAAACGTTTCCCGGTCCTTACAGACCTATATCCGAGGCGCCTCGTATCCAACAACCACACAGGTGAAAAGTATATAAATGTCATGACTGGTAGGTCACTGACACCACCCTAGCTAGAAAGAAACGTCGTGCTCTCCCTGCAGTCACTATCTCGTTTTTGACTCATACCGAGGTGTGAGGCTCGCGAATTCACGTTATACACAAAGCTACGCCACACAGGTCGTGCTTTGATCATCAACCACAAGACTTTGCTTTTCAACAGAAGCCTTGATCAATTGCCACTTACGCGTGCCACACTGGCAATTCACTCCATGCGACTGATGTCCATCGATATACAACCTCTGAGCTCGTACATCTCATAGAAGGGCGTTAAGCAAGAGAATAAATTCTCTGCCGCCAAACAGATATATATTTAATAGAGATCAATCAACACAGAATAAAATCCAATGTCAGACACACAATCCATTTACAAGTTCGTTCTGGGTCTGAACGAAACCGGAGGCACTTTCCTCGCATATCCATCGATCTCCAGGTACGTCTGGACGATCACCAACTGTTTCCCTCATCTTGGGTGTACAGTCCAATCGAGATCATCAGTAATCACCCAAACGATGTGAAGACTTCCGGTCTTCAACCACCGTCTTCATCTTCGACATCTCGTCGAATCGGTTATTCAGAATGGGTATAAACCCGGCCTTTCTGAATAACCCACGTATATGATAAACAAATGTTACACAAACACAACAAACGCCTCATTCCAATTCAGAATATTCTTTTATTCACAAAATCACATTCTTAGGGGAAAGGTTCCCATTAATTTTATCCAAGATAAATTCTTTTAAATTTATTCTTTAATCTTCCTTTGGATATCATTTCAAACTAGTCGGGATTAGCGAACCACACCGAAGTAATTATTTATTTTATTTCCCAATCCCAACCTATTCATCCCATGGAGCAAAACTGGTAATACTCCCTATCTAACACCACGGTGTTATCGGTAAAATTAATTACCATTTCACGTTCAAATCTAATTAAAGATTTAACTATCGCTTTGGAGCAAAACTGGTGATACTCCACTCTCGATCACCTTTCAGATTTGATAATTTAAATTATCAATTCACATTTTAATCTAATTAAAGATTCATTAAAACTCTACTTAGTTTTAATCTTTTCAAAAATCAACATCCTGTCTTTAATTGGGTTAAAGAACCAATGTCATCTAAAACACGATTCACGACAAACCCAAATCACATTTGATATTAAATACAAGGCTTTGAATAGAAAATATATCGGCTTATATTCAATATCAAATTCTGAAACCAACAAATATCGTATTGGAAATAACGATATGAATATATCTTTCAAATTCTCATAACAATATCTGTATAATCACGGAATCCAACATCGAAACATTCCAAAGACAATTTTGATTCAAATCCATTCCAATTCACGTATATTGGAAATTCTGGTTATTTTCAAAACCAATTCAAATTCAATTTATTTAATTCAAAAATAAATTTATTTTAATTCTAGTTCAAAACTAGTTCATTTCTATAAAAATCTCCTTTTATGTGGAGTTTTACATCCCAGTTCTTTCCAATTCACATATTATGATTTTACATAAATTATTCATATTTTTAATAATTTTATCAAGGCACGTACAGTCGATTTCCATCAACGGCCATCGAACTGCACTTACATCGACCTTTTCCAAATTCTATTTGGACATAATTCCAAATCCAACCGTTAGATTTCAAAATTTTAATATTCATTGGAAAGCTCTTTTCGATACGAACCCAACAGTTCCGGTTTTAGGAGAATCCGACGGTCGGATCTCCCGTAATGTCAATTCGAAGTCAATGGTCGAAATTCACGAACTACCGCGCCGCGGCGCGTTCTATTCAGGCCATTATATATATATTACATATATTTCATCGATTCCCTTTTAAAACGTATTTTATAAATCGTTTTAAATTCGTTTTCAAAACCATTTCAACACTATATTCAATTTCTAATAAAAATTGAATATTTCATATCATTACTATATAAATGATAATATTTTCAAAACGTTATATTTTGAAATCACTACCTTTTCTATATTCATTATAAAAACGGATATAATCGATATAAATATCGTTCACGTCAAAATAGCGTAGCTCTAATCAACACGGCTTTATATGTTTCAATAAATTCGTTATTCTATTCAACAAATGAATATTTATTCTATTCAACACATGAATCTATATTTCTTTCAACACATGAATAATCTCAACACATGAGTATTGTCAACACATCACTATTTTTGTTATGTAAAATATTTTATAAAATTATGGTATCTATCGTTTGATTTTTAATTAGACTCCACCGTAAAGTAGATTCTAATTGTAAATATGATAAAGATTTTATGGTTAAAATATTTTACTCAACACATGAATAGTTTCAACACATGAACATCGTCAACACATGACTATTTTTATATTCAACACATGAATTTTCTTTTATAATATTCATTAATTTCCCGATTGGAATGAGGCCCAATCAATCATCATATAATGTTAATTATATGGATTCCATACAACAAATGTATATAAATAGCAACGATAAATAATCAACAATCATCCAAAGTGCACCACACAACTGCATAAGCATCAAACATAAATAATTAACGCTTACACAGCCTGTCGACCAATCGATCGACATACAATTAAATAATTGGGATTAGTGTACGCCAAATATCATCCCAACACCCGTATGGGGTTTCAAATCAACAAACACTGAATATTATTTGTGCAGTTGGGTGATGTGTAAAATTTATCATCCCAATCAATATCAGTCAAATCAGTGTATATAAACAAATCGGCCGATTTGTTTATAAATATTTATTTTATTAACACACGTTAAAAATTATATTTTTAACGATAAAATATTTTATTTTTCTAACTTATTTTAGAAAATTTCGGCGGCATAACGGCACGATACTAGAAACGGGACAAGGCCTAGCCTTATCCCCGGTCTAATGATGGCCCACGCCATACACATATCAATCTAATCAATTCCATTTCACCAAACAATCAAATTCAAATCAAACAATCTGACCAACTACACAACCAAACAAACAAGTCCATGGTCTTTGGACAATGGTGTCGGGTGCTACTAAACACCGTCTGCATCCTAGTATATATTTATAACTAGAAAAGGAAATTTAAAGTGAGAAGTTCTCACATTGATTTTTTTCTAACGCCTTTTCTGAACTGCTGAATTGTTGTTCGAGCTCCAGACTTCGCATACAAGCTCAAATCTTCAATCCATCTTTTGTTCTAGCACAAGCACAGCATTCTGAACAACTTTTTCCTAAGGGACTTTTTGCCGAAAATGCTCCAATTCGCTAGAATTCGCAAAAGTACACGAATTTTACCGCTTTTGAACAGCAGAGTTCGAACGCGTTTTCCGACCAGCTCCGAACTCCAAAACACGACTTCCTTATAGCCAAATCAAAGAGAATTTCGTGCTCTACAACTTTGGTTTAGAGGGACTTTGGCCAGAAACACACCGTTTGAGAGTTATTGGCGAAATACGGTCAGGGGCTTATTTGCAAAACGGGTGATTAGTGTAAAATGGGTTTTTGGTGACCGGGGGGTCCACGGCCGGAATTGAGGAGGGGGAAGGGGGCGCTGGACCTGATGTGAGGTGGGGAGGCGGCTAAGGGGCGGCGACGGTGGTGGTGGTGGCTGTGGTGGTGGTGGTGGCTCCTAGGGTTTGCAAAATCACATAAAAGAGAGGAGAGAGAGGAGGAGGAGGGGAAGAGGAGGAGGAGGGTGCAGTCGGCGGTCGGAGGCCGGTGGTGGCTGGTGGAGGAGGGGGCAGCGGCAAAGGGGGTGGAGCTCCCCATTAAAGAGGAAAAAGAAGAAAAGAGAGGAAGAGAGAAAGTGAGAAAGAAAAGGTAGTAAAAGTGTTTATATGCTCGTTTCCCGCGTATCGCCTGAACGCTAACGATCTCCAATCGCCGCGGATTTCGGACACGAGATAGTAGACGTGAAGATGAGTCCAATGAAACAAGTTTCGTCGAATTCCGAGTTCGTTTGACCATTCAAAAAAATCACGAAAATGCTCAGATAAGCTCTAAAAATGCGATTTTGGCGCACCTTTTCTTCTCGCACGCTCACACGCTAACTCCAAAAATCATGCCCTCTTGGATTCAACCATTATTAGACGATACAAATCCAAAAAAAAGTAGAATCGAATTCTGAGGTTGTATCAGTAATGTTCCTTTGTAAAATGACTGCACGTTTTACCCTGAACTGTTTTAGCTCGCACTGCCACGTACTGACTCCGTTCGACGCGCCCTTTGGAACATAACAATAATTTGTCATTATGAATCCATGAAAATTTATCTCATCGAATTTTGAGCTCGTATGCAAAATTTCACTTTTTAAGGGCTATGTATTGTTAACCGAACAACTCCTGCCTATTGCCACTATTCTGGATATCGGAATATATCGAAGCTTATACTTTTCGGAGTTCTAAACGGCATTTTGGACTCAATGGAAGTGGTTTCGAGTCCAAATTCATCCGTATGCAAAATTTGACTTTTTGGGCCACGTATAATTTACATAGCGACTATTCTGAATTTTCAACTGGGCATAACTTTTGATTCCCGCTATGAAATTTCGATTTTTCAGATTCGTTGGAAAGATATTCTCAACTAGATTCTAATATTTTTGGTTGCAACCCGGTATGTTCAATTGAAATTTGAAATCGAATTATCGAACTACCGCGCCATTTTCAATTCCTTTTATAATTATATATAATTGTTTATATTCTAACGACGATGTATATAAATATATACGTTCGAATTATATTCAAAATAGATTTCTCGTCGTTATTATTTAAAATAATTCATTTTAAATATTCAAAATTCATTAAAATTGCCAAAAAAAAAAAAAAACTGGCTCGCATTTCCGGGTTGTTACATTCTCCCCCACTTAAAATTTTTCGTCCCCGAAAAGGAACGAAGCCGAAAGTTGTTTTAAAAACCAACTCAACGTTCATTCGGGCTTCCATTCTCCAACTTTTCAGTTTCTGAGAATTTTCAAATTCTTCAAAAGTTTGGCTAACACCCGGAATTTTCGAAAAATTTCGCCATAACCTCCTTTGTACGGGGAGGGGTTTGGAAATTTATTGGGCTGTATTAGGTACCCAATAAATCCTATAAAGCATACACATATTTATAGTGATATATTCTGGTGTTTACAGGGGAGCGTGTATAGATAATAACTCCAGAGAATAAATTCTCGTCACCCTGTCAAAGCCTGAGGGAGTGTGTATTTTAATTGCTCCAGAGAATAAATTCTCGTCACCTCGTCCCGTGTGGGAAATAAATAATCCATGTGCCATATCTAATGACTAGAGAGACGTGATTATTGTCAACTCCAGACCCGTGTGGGGTTTTTATTAATCTGGCAATTTTACCGTTACAATTTTATATTGTCCATATCGGTCATCAGTTCAACATGTAATATATAGTCCATATCTGTCATCAATTCAACCTGTAATATATAGTCATCGCCATACAAGCCTCTCGCTCGTATGGTAAATCTGCCACCTCGTCACACAAGCTCCAAATGCTTGTGTGGTATATGATGAAGTATGCGATATTAAGAAGTATGTCATCTTCAGGAAGTATGCCATGCTGTGTAGTTCAAAATTAATTGTTACTATCCTATGGCGACATTTATTAATTACACACAGAATAACCAGCACTCCGCATCCAATGGCACTCACAGGAGTTGATATAATAATAAAAGTGCGCATCCAACTCATTAAGGTTTACCTATTTGTCGGGCACGCAAATAAATTCTTTACTCAACAGCTAATCCATTTACCTGTTCAAACATATATATGTATATGCATGCATTTGCAAATAATTTACAATACAATTCAATATTTGGTTCAATTAGGCCTAAATTCACCATTCATTCACATAATAGTTTAAATAAATAATCATACAACACAACCATCAATCAATTAGTGAATTAGCTTTTCAAATTCATAATTTGATATATATACAGAAAAACATGTTTTTGATGCCAAATCACAACAATAAACCTATCTAATTTTGGTTCTCACACCAGTCTAATGGAAATATATAGATATCAATCCTTCGTCACTTGAAAATAAATACTGGTGATGGTATACTTCATCACCAAGACCATGTCCGGGCGACTAGAGTGTGACTCTATATCTATCCAATATATTAAAACTTCGAATATACGTTCATGACGCGTATATGCAAAACCTTTATATACTAGATTTTCCAAATCAATATAAATAAATTGTTCAAATACGTATATAAAACGATTTAAATTTCAAAACAAAATTGTTTTCATTTGAAAAATATACTCTTCACACTCGTTCTAGGATACTACTGATCCTATCTCTAACGAGTCATTCTAATTGGATATTACTAATCCAATATCTGATGAATTCTTTCGTTTGGTTCTAATGTGTCTTGTTCTCGAGCTCTGTAAACCAAAGCCCTGATACCAACTGTGATAGCCCGTAACTTCCCTGGTAAGGAAAGCCCGGATTACCTTGAGAACAACACACAAAAGAACACAGACGAAAGAACATTTCATTGTTATTACAACAATTCCATCAGATACAAGAATATACAGAGTATAAATGAATAAATTACATTCGATAAATATCAGAGATTACAATAAATTACATAGCAGCGGAAAAATATACAAAACACAACTGAAAGTGATACACGGATACAGAGCTTTCCGAGCATTGTTCCAGCTGTAAATCAGGACCCTGTGAATATAAATCTGCAAAACCAAAACTACTAGCTGCCCATGTGGAAAATAGGGGCATCCAAAGTTTAGGTTAAAACAATAAACTCCAGGTCAGTCATGTGACTGGTGTGAGAACTAAAACAGTTATTTAAAACTTTGCTTTAAAAGAGAGTAATTCAAGGGACCACGCCGTATAACACGAAACGGGTTTCCTCCCAAGAATACTAGTGCATATAACAAAATAGCGCAATGCTCTTTGAAAAAATGAACTATTATAAGACCCAGGTCCCATCACACAATGCAACGCAAGCCGGAGGATAGGGTTTTCCCTTATAATAGCCAAACATGCTTGGTACGTTTAAAACAAATCACTTGATACTATAATAATTGTATAGTGTCAAAACAATTCAATCATAAATATCAATCATAGGTGGCATGGGTACCATCTATCATGTCGCCATACTAGTTCTACAATTAAAACCGCAATATCACGTATTGGAAATTGGATTCCATCATGAATCGAGGCAAGGGGCAAGCTCCTCTCCAATTCGAGACACTCTAGCAAATGTCCCAGGACCCCACTATGATCCTTGGATCTTCAGGGCCGGTCCTCTCTTACTTTTGAGGATTAGTTATTCCTGAACACACATTTCCCGGTCCTTACAGACTTATATCTGAGGCGCCTCGTATCCAACAACCACACAGGTGAAAAGTATATAAATGTCAAGGCTGGTAGGTCACTGACACCACCCTAGCTAGAAAGAAACGTCGTGCTCTCCCTGCAGTCACTATCCCGTTTTTGACTCATACCGAGGTGTGAGGCTCGCGAATTCACGTTATACACAAAGCTACGCCACACAGGCCGTGCTTTGATCATCAACCACAAGACTTTGGTTCAACAGAAGCCTTGATCAATTGCCACTTACGCGTGCCACACTGGCAATTCACTCCATGCAACTGATGTCCATCGATATACAACCTCTAAGCTCGTACGTCTCAGAGAAGGGCGTTAAGCAAGAGAATAAATTCTCTGCTGCCAAACAGATGTATATTTAATAGAGATCAATCAACACAGAATAAAATCCAATGTCAGACACACAATCCATTTACAAGTTCGTTCTGGGTCTGAACGAAATCGGAGGCACTTTCCTCGCATATCCATCGATCTCCAGGTACGTCTGGACGATCACCAACTGTTTCCCTCATCTTGGGTGTACAGCCCAATCGAGATCATCAGTAATCACCCAAACGATGTGAAGACTTCCGGTCTTCAACCACCGTCTTCATCTTCGACATCTCGTCGAATCGGTTATTCAGAATGGGTATAAACCCGGCCTTTCTGAATAACCCACGTATATGATAAACAAATGTTACACAAACACAACAAACGCCTCATTCCAATTCAGAATATTCTTTTATTCACAAAATCACATTCTTAGGGGAAAGGTTCCCATTAATTTTATCCAAGATAAATTCTTTTAAATTTATTCTTTAATCTTCCTTTGGATATCATTTCAAACTAGTCGGGATTAGCGAACCACACCGAAGTAATTATTTATTTTATTTCCCAATCCCAACCTATTCATCCCATGGAGCAAAACTGGTAATACTCTCTATCTAACACCACGGTGTTATCGGTAAAATTAATTACCATTTCACATTCAAATCTAATTAAAGATTTAACTATCGCTTTGGAGCAAAACTGGTGGTACTCCACTCTCGATCACCTTTCAGATTTTATAATTTAAATTATCAATTCACATTTTAATCTAATTAAAGATTCATTAAAACTCTACTTAGTTTTAATCTTTTCAAAAATCAACATCCTGTCTTTAACTGGGTTAAAGAACCAATGTCATCTAAAACACGATTCACGACAAACCCAAATCACATTTGATATTAAATACAAGGCTTTGAATAGAAAATATATCGGCTTATATTCAATATCAAATTCTGAAACCAACAAATATCGTATTGGAAATAACGATATAAATATATCTTTCAAATTCCCATAACAATATCTGTATAATCACGGAATCCAACATCGAAACATTCCAAAGACAATTTCGATTCAAATCCATTCCAATTCACGTATATTGGAAATTCTGGTTATTTTCAAAACCAATTCAAATTCAATTTATTTAATTCAAAAATAAATTGATTTTAATTCTAGTTCAAAACTAGTCATTTCGATAAAAATCTCCTTTTATCATTTCAAATGTGGAGTTTTACATCCCAGTTCTTTCCAATTCACATATTAAGATTTTACACAAATTATTCATATTTTTAATAATTTTATCAAGGCACGTACAGTCGATTTCCATCAACGGCCATCGAACTACACTTACAGCGACCTTTTCCAAATTTGATTTGAACATAATTCCAAATCCAACCGTTAGATTTCAAATTTCTAATATTCATTAGAAAGTTCTTTTCGATACGAACCCAACGGTTCCGGTTTTAGGAGAATCCAACGGTCGGATCTCCCGTAATGTCAATTCGAAGTCAATGGTCGAAATTCACGAACTACCGCGCCGCGGCGCGTTCTATTCAGGCCATTATATATATAATATATATATAAATATATATATATATATTCTATATATTTCGTCGATTCCCTTTTAAAACGTATTTTATAAATCGTTTTAAATTCGTTTTCAAAACCATTTCAACACTATATTCAATTTCTAATCAAAATTGAATATTTCATATCATTACTATATAAATGATAATATTTTCAAAACGTTATATTTTGAAATCACTACCTTTTCTATATTCATTATAAAAACGAATATAATTGATATAAATATCGTTCACGTCAAAATAGCGTAGCTCTAATCAACCCGGCTTTATATATTTAAATAAATTCGTTATTCTATTCAACAAATGAATATTTATTTTATTCAACACATGAATCTATATTTCTTTCAAAACATGAATAATCTCAACACATGAGTACTGTCAACACATCACTATTTTTGTTATGTAAAATATTTTATAAAATTATGGTATCTATCGTTTGATTTTTAATTAGACTCCACCGTAAAGTAGATTCTAATTGTGAATATGATAAAGATTTTATGGTTAAAATATTTTACTCAACACATGAATAGTTTCAACACATGAACATCGTCAACACATGACTATTTTTATATTCAACACATGAATTTTCTTTTATAATATTCATTAATTTCCCGATTGGAATGAGGCCCAATCAATCACCATATAATGTTAATTATATGGATTCCATACAACACATGTATATAAATAGCAACGATAAATAATCAACAATCATCCAAAGTGCACCACACAACTGCATAAGCATCAAACATAAATAATTAACGCTTACACAGCCTGTCGACCAATCGATCGACATACAATTAAATAATTGGGATTAGTGTACGCCAAATATCATCCCAACACCCGTATGGGGTTTCAAATCAACAAACACTGAATATTATTTTTGCAGTTGGGTGATGTGTAAAATTTATCATCCCAATCAATATCAGTCAAATCAGTGTATGTAAACAAATCGGCTGATTTGTTTATAAATATTTATTTTATTCACACATGTTAAAAATTATATTTTTAACGATAAAATATTTTATTTTTCTAACTTATTTTAGAAAATTTCGACGGCATAACGGCACGATACTAGAAACGGGACAAGGCCTAGCCTTATCCCCGGTCTAGTGATGGCCCACGCCATACACATATAAATCTAATCAATTCCATTTCACCAAACAATCAAATTCAAATCAAACAATCTGACCAACTACACAACCAAACAAACAAGTCCATGGTCTGTGGACAATGGTGTCGGGTACTAGTAAACACCGTCTGCATCCTAGTATATATTTATAACTAGAAAAGGAAATTTAAAGTGAGAAGTTCTCACATTGATTTTTTTCTAACGTCCTTTCTGAACTGCTGAATTGTTGTTCGAGCTCTAGACTTCGCATACAAGCTCAAATCTTCAATCCAACTTTTGTTCTAGCACAAGCACGACATTCTGAACAACTTTTGTGACTTTTTGCCGAAAATGCTCCAATTCGTCAGAATTCCCGAAAGTACACGCATTTTACCGCTTTTGAACAGCAGACTTCGAACGTGTTTTCCGAGCAGCTCCGAACTCCAAAACACGACTTCCATATAGCCATATCAAAGACTATTTCGTGCTCTACAACTTTGGTTCAGAGGGACTTTGGCCAGAAACGCACCGTTTAAGAGTTATTGGCGAAATGGTTAGGGGCTTATTTGCAAAACGGGTGATTAGTGTAAAATGGGTTTTTGGTGACCGAGGGGCCCACGGCCGGGATTGAGGAGGGGGAAGGGGGCGCTGGACCTGATGTGAGGTGGGGAGGCGGCTAAGGGGCGGCGGTGGTGGTGGTGGCCGTGGTGGTGGTGGTGGCTCCTAGGGTTTGCAAAATCACATAAAAGAGAGGAGAGAGAGAGGAGGAGGAAGAGGAGGAGGAGGCGAAGAGGAGGAGGAGGGTGCGGTCGGCGGTCGGAGGCCGGTGGTGGCTGGTGGAGGAGGGGGCAGCGGCAAAGGGGGTGGAGCTCCCCATTAAAGAGGAAAAAGAAGAAAAGAGAGGAAAAGAGAAAGTGAGAAAGAAAAGGAAGTAAAAGTGTTTATATGCTCGTTTCCCGCGTATCGCCTGAACGCTAACGATCTCCAATCGCCGCGGATTTCGGACACGAGATAGTAGACGTGAAGACGAGTCCAACGAAACAAGTTTCGTCGAATTCCGAGTTCGTTTGACCGTTCAAAAAAAATCACGAAAATGCTCAGATAAGCTCTAAAAATGCGATTTTGGCGCACCTTTTCTTCTCGCACGCTCACACGCTAACTCCAAAAATCATGCCCTCTTGGATTTAACCATTATTAGATGATACGAATCCAGAAAAAAAAGTAGAATCGAATTCTGAGGTCGTATCAGTAATGTTCCTTTGTAAAATGACTACACGTTTTACCCTGAACTGTTTTAGCTCGCACGGCCACATACTGACTCCGTTCGACGCGCCCTTTGGAACATAACAATAATTTGTCATTATGAATCCATAAAAATTTATCTCGTCGAATTCTGAGCTCGTATGCAAAATTTCACTTTTTAAGTGCTATGTATTGTTAACCGAACAGCTCCTGCCTATTGCCACTATTTCGGATATTGGAATATATCGAAGCTTATACTTTTCGGAGTTCTAAATGGAATTTTGAACTCAATGGAAGTGGTTTCGAGTCCAAATTCATCCGTATGCAAAATTTGACTTTTTGGGCCACGTATAATTTACATAGCGACTATTCTGAATTTTCAACTGGGCATAACTTTTGATTCCCGCTATGAAATTTCGATTTTTCAGATTCGTTGGAAAGATATTCTCAACTAGATTATAATATTTTTGGTTTCGCCAAAATCCGGTTTATTTTGCAACCCGGTATGTTCAATTGAAATTTGAAATCGAATTATCGAACTACCGCGCCATTTTCAATTCCTTTTATAATTATATATAATTGTTTATATTCTAACGATGATGTATATAAATATATACGTTCGAATTATATTCAAAATAAATTTCTCGTCATTATTATTTAAAATAATTCATTTTAAATATTCAAAATTCATTAAAATTGCCAAAATAAAAATTTTTAAACTGGCTCGCATTTCCGGGTTGTTACAAAAGTGCTTTGTTTTATTTTTTTACTACAAATTTAAACATTCGCTAATGGATATTTGCAAACCACTGAACTTTTGTTACAATAAGTGCTTGCGGAAAGCTCCCAGTAGTTGTTTCATGCTCAAACCTTCCCTACATTGTCCTCATTCTTTTATTGTTCTTTTATCTACAGGCAGGCAGCTGAAAGAATGAATGCAAATTACGCTGAGAAGAAATTAACGAGGAAAAATATTGTCAGTGGAGTTTCTTGGAAAAGTGGTTCATAGTTTATTAGGAAAACATGAGCTGGATCAAGTTGATTAATTAGTATTGTTGAGGCAAAATACTAAACAAAAATGGTTCAATCATGGAAAAGATACGCAAGCGTGAAAGATCATGGTTCTCAATAATTATGGGAGTTGCAAGTCTTATCAAAAATGGTTCAATCATACAAAAAAGATATGCAAGCATGCAAGATCTTGTTTCTCAATAATTGTGGGAGAAGCTTTTATAAAACAACCAAACACTGATTTTGTATGTGATAGGAGAAGCTTCATTATATTTATTGGCTTCAGTGTGGTACCCTAAACAATAGATACGTCGTATACAAGGCTTGTGAGTGGATTTTTGAAGAGCTGGGATAATGGAGTTTGAAAACAGGTGGCCATTGGTGATGTCTGTTCGTGTTTTAATGGATCATGGAGGATGTTAGGTGGAAAGGAAGTGGCGAAAATAGTGGTTGTAGGTTTCTGAGCTGAGAGGGATTTCGCGTGGAGAAGAAGCATTAGGGTTAGGTAATTGTTGACTAGTTCAAATCCAATGAGGTCAGACGCATTGAATTCATAACGTTGTTATGTACAATATGGAACCAAATTGGATGCTATTGGAGCCTACTGTAATTTCCATTAATTTCAAATGCCTGTTTGAAAAAAAAAATAACGAAGCCAGAATGCGAAGTGAAAACTTAAGCAATGATGATGACAAGGTTGGGATGAAACATAAAAATAAATACAAAAGTTGATGAATTTTGAAATGTTCCAAGAGCCATTTCAGCCTGCAGCAAAATCTAAAGGTACTCTACCGCACATAAACTGAGGATGTTTCTGCGTATGTGCAAAGATAGTCTGTTGCACTAGGGTAATCTCAAATTTTAAGATTTTGGACCCCTAAAAGTAGTTTCTGAATGAACAGCCAATAGATTAGTTTGTATGGATTGATGTTAAGCCAACAAGCACCATTGTATACATAAGCATACACACACATATGAATCTTTAATGCAAGTGTATAGGTGAGTGCACATGCAAATGGGAAGCAACCAGGTAGAACAATGACGCAGCGACCAAACACTGCTGATGTGTCTGCAAGCACGTCAAAGATGGTCGTTTGCTCAAGTTGAAGAGTGGTGACTATCTATTATTGATGATTTGTTCTGGCTGTTAGTCTGGGTTGTCATTACATTTGTTTTTTCGATATAAGTGTGTAAAAAGAGGTTTATGTAAGCAATATTTGTGAATAGTTGATATAATTTAATAAACAAGCTGCCATCTACAATATATTGCCAATTCGTCCAATGGCATACGAAAAAGTCAGTTGATTCGTTATACACCAAAACAAAAATTCATTTCATTTCATGATTTATGTAATGGACTATTCACATGTAAGGCTAAGAGTTCAATTCTTGCTAATAGCATATCACATGGGAATTGAACCAAGTTGCAAGCAATAAATAAGTAAATAAATTTAAATACACCAGGCAGAAACATACATGCATGTGCATGTGTATGTACATACATGTTGACTGCTCCCTTACCAAATTACACCTCATGATATTGTTAACCAACTGAAAAAAAAGATTAATATAAGTGTTATATCATGAAATCTTTGCGTTATGTTTATTTGTGATCTTTCCATGAACATAGTACTTTTCCTGTACTATTCATATATTTTACTGATATGGGTTTCATTAATCAGTTATGCATCCGTACATTCTGAAGTTTTAAAAAATCACCTCTCTTATAACCAAGTAAGATTGCACTATATGGTTTGTCAGTACTGATTTTGTTCATAGGAATTGCTAATTATTTATTCTTTTAAAACAACAATGGTTGACATCGATTGTGTAAGTGTTGATTCATTATGTTTTAATCCATTGCTCTTTGTTTGACAACCACTGTGTTAGAATTTATAATTCACGATGTGTAATCCGACCCGGTTTTAGGGCTAGGCAACCAAGGCGGCCGAAGAGGGCAACCCACCTTTGGCGAGCAACACCCCGGATGGAGCAGTAGGTGGTGGAAATTGTTGGTAGATAATAAAATTTAAAAAAGCATCAGAGTAACTTGATAGTAGTGCCTGTAGTCCAGTTGTTTGTGTATCTTACCTCTTCGTATGAGGTGTGGTGTTTGAGTTTCCGCAGCCATTCCAGTTTTTAACTCTTTTTTACCCATTTTCTATCAACGAACCTATGTCTGCTCTTTTCGTAGGGGGTTTTCTGTCATCCAACCTGTGTCTGCTCTCTTTGCATAGGGTGGCATGTTCGAATGTCAGCAGCGTTCTAGTTTTTACTCTTCTTTTTTTAACCCATTTTACCAACCTGTATCTCCTTTCCAATCCGCCTTGGGAAACCTTCTTCCTCAAGCCGGCCATGTGTGTAATAAATATTAGAATGCACAATCCATTAGGAGGAAACGTGATGCAATATTCGTACTAACAAATACTACCCAACCAAAACAAATATCAGTCTTAAAGACCCGTGCAGCGCACGGGCTGTATACTAGTATTTCATAATCTGAGATAATCAATATTCAATTTATATAAAGATCCTTTTATTATATACATAAATCGTTATAAATTATAAACGAATTCAATGGCGACTTTCTGGAAATTTGATTTGGACATAACTCACAATCTAATAGACGAAATCTCGATTTTTCTCTTTCATTAGAAAAATATCGTCAAATATATCCGAACGTTTCTTATTTCAAAGAAATCCGACTTAAAACGGATTATGCATATTCAATTGAAAATCAAAACTCAATATTATGAACTACCACGACATTACATGTTTATTTTAAGTTATATTATAATTAATATGTTTCAACTATCGTTTATTAAATATATTCATTATTATAATTTAATTCTAAACTGAATTAAATCTTATAAATATCCAATTCAAACAATATTGCGAATTCTACTATTTTCGACTATTTCGGGAATTTATAATTTATTATCCCATTATAAATATTAATTAAATATCCCAAAATTATTTTATTCAAGTCATTTATATTGCCAAATTGGTATTTAAATAAATAAATTATTCGTTCGTCAAAAAATACGGGACGTTACATTCTTTCCCCCTTAAAAGAATTTCGTCTTTGAAATTACTAAGGTAGAAAAATGCTACAAACCCTATTAACTAGGTTAAAAGTATTTTGTTTTACTTCTTAACTTCAGTTTCAATTGAACCAGTTTATTTTGATTAAAATATTAATTCACTCCGACCAGCTTAAAGTTTTCAAAAATTATGAAAATTTTCTAACACCTTAAATTTTCGAAAATTTTCGCAAGTGTCTCCTTTACACAGCTCAATCGGTACAACTACAGCTCGCCTCTCTAAGTCTTCTCCAATTCAAAGAAAATCAAACAGCCAAGCGGTTTGCCAAATAGGCCCATAAATCACCGGACTCATATAAAAGTAAACTTGTACCTTTTTGTCGGGCGTATCATTTTATCCTTCCCTTAACTCAGCATATACATATGCCTTTCCAACTGATCTCTGATCAATTTATCTTCAACACAATCATTCACTTATCCAAGACAAATTCCATTCTCAATCTCAAGTTCCATTCTCGGTTTCAATTTCTTAACTCACCAACCCAATATACTTAACCAAGTTACATTACATTTCTACATTTCATTAACTAATTAATTTCTTTAACCATTTATCTTTATCTCAGAACTCTAATCTGATTTTCATTTCAAGAATTAAACCTCTTACTCACCTCAGTCCAATTATATTTCAAAAATCCAATTTTACTCCATATTACTCTATTTCAATTCAATTTCCACTTAACTGGCTTTAAGTCAATTTCATTTTGCTTCCACAAATTTCTATTTAATTTGTTTTTAATTCAGACAATCTCTTCCTAGGAGTTTTAAACAGTTTACCATATTAAAAATCAAACCTTCCCTTTTAGGATCCAAAACAATTCGTTACCTCAAAACAATTCAAAAATAATATCTTTGGTAGTAATCCGTCACTTAGAACTCGAAAATGAATACCGATGATGCGGCCAGCACCATCAGTGTTATTTTCCAACGACTGAAGTGAGTTCAGTACTATATCATTCTCAAAAAGGAAGTTTCTTTTCATATTTAGAAACGTTATAGAACTGCTGTGACCTTTGGAACACTATATAAAGCCCTCATTTTCGAAATTCTTAATAACTAATCTTCTCCTTCTTCATGCTATCTCTTACCACCTTTAAATTCTTGATTTCTACACTTATAATCTGTCGTTTTCAATACAAATTATATCATTATCTTTCTATTCTCAATCTCTATAAAAGACTCTCTGTTTGGAAGTGTTATTCAAGAGTTCTAGGGCTATTTGTAATTGTTAAGGAAATGGTGTGTTCCTTGTAGCCCGTAAATCAAGGAAAGGTGGCGGTGTTAACCTTGTGTCGTGAAATCAGGGGTGTTGAGTCAGTGTTAACCTTGTTGTCATGAAATCAAGGGTGTCGAATCGGTGTTAACCTTATAGTCGTGAAATGAAGGAGATTGTAATCGGATTTTGATATTAATAAAACTCTGTGCAATCCAGCATTGCATGGGACTGGATGTAGGAGTAATCCGAACCAGCATAAAATCTGGTGTGTTCTTTCCTTTTCTGCATTTTATTTTTGTTTATATTTGCATCTGTGATTGTTTCTGTTGTGAAACTCTGTGATTCATATAGTTGTTTGAGCAATCGTTAATTGTTTAAGTTTTCCATAATCTCTTTAAAACACTATTCACCTCCTCCCCCCTCTAGTGTTAGTTTTGCCTTAAGATCTGTGATTCTCATCCCTAAAACATAGCAGTGGAAAAACACCAAAGTAATGACCAAACGCAGCATCTGTTCTTATCATTAAAAGGCCATAAAATGAAAATTAAGAAAGCAAGTGATCTGTTCTTATCAATAGAAGAAAATAACATAGTAGTCTTGAATTTGAACGAGGGAAGTAGGGAAGCAAAATTATCAATTTCATAATATGGTAGAAATAGTCAAGCCGAAGGATATTTATTCCATTCGAATTCATTTTTGGCAAATTCAAATTGCACCATAGCCTAAAGAATAGTAGTATATTATCTCAATTCAAATCCATGGAAGTAAAGTAATAATTTAATCGGTTTGTATCAGAAATCAAGTCCAAAAATATCACAAATATCATGACCAAATCCAATGATGAAATCAGAGATTATATCAATATTTTAATCCTATTTATACACCATTCATCATTGGCAATTAACCCATCCAAGTTCGAGCATAATCAAATAAATATTTGAATCAAAATTCATACCTGAAGAGTAAAGACAAACTGTGGATAAATTCGAAGTATTTCAACTCGAATAAAGCATAGGAAGATAGCTACTGGAAATCTTAGAGCATTCACAAAGAAGTGGAAGAAAATTTCATCATGAATCGAAGGGGATTCGAAACCCTAAATAAAATCTCCACCGCCATTTTTTATTTTCTAGAAATAAAGAGATAACGGGCTGAATAACTAAAGCATGTTGAAGCAAGTCAAAGGAGTTTAAAGTGGGCTGAGTTTAACAAGACCAACACTTTATTTTAAAAGGGAGAAAGACTAAAGTGTTATTTTTTAAGGGTTTTAATTTAAGTGTGTTAGTTCTTTTAAGATTATTTTTATTATATTGTAATTTTATTTTGTTTTAAACTATATTTTTTAACTAGGTTATAAACTACAGGGATTGTAGTTTAGGGGTTTCTAGCTATAGGGTTTTGTAGTTAGGGAAAATCTGGACTTGGGGATAAAGATCATGTAGGGTTTTAAGAGTGGGATTAGAAAAGTTGGGAGCGGGTCTCGTGAGTTTAGAGGGGATTATAAGCATAGAGGTTGTTTTAATACCTAGTAGAAAACCTTAGGGAATGCAGCAGTAAGCATGGTTTTATTATAGCGGGGTAAATTTTGTGTTGTTTCTTTTTTCCGCATTTACTCTAATTATTATCTATGTTGCTATTATTTATTACTCAGTGAAAAACTGCAATAAACCCTATTCACCCCTCCCCCCCAATCTAGGGTTAATTTAGAATCTATATTTTACGAGGATGGCTAAGGAACAAGAAAAGCAAGGCAAATTTCTTAGAAATTTGCAAAAATTTCTAATGTATAATCATTCAAATCTGATTATAATTGAAGATGACGCCTCCAACATTCTTGTTCATAATTCTCTACAGGAGGAGGAGTAAGAAGAAGTACACATGGACGAAGACGATAAAGTTATATGTGTCAGAGAAGTTTGTTTTGACAATAATGGGAATTTGGTCGACTTATGTTGAAACTTTTTTCTTCATTATCCAACTTGTTCGATTTACAAGCCACCAATTATCAAAGACTCTCATTAATTAGTTCTTGTTAATCATTCGTAATGAATTGTGTGTGCATGTTCATAGTTTTATATATGTGTAATAAAACTCTTTATAAATAATATTTATGTTTCACTTATTATAGTTATTAGCATATAGTTTTATAGTATTAGTTTAAGGGAAAGTTACTTAGTTTAGGTTAGTTTTTGTTAGTGACAAATAGGAAGAATGGAAGAATAAAAATAGGTTAGATAAACATAGATTTAGGGGGATTTAGTAGATTAAGGAGGAGTCGAAAAAGAATTAGAGTTTGGTAGAATATATTTTATAAACACAGGTTGTCATCATAAAAAAGGAGGAGATCGTTAGTTCCGGAGAAGATGGTTTTGTTGACCACAACCTTAGGACTTATTATAAAATATAAATACTAATGTCCTTGTCCATATATACATATATATGTGTGTGTGTGTACTTGTACGTGTGTATGCAGGTTTATATATATATATATATATATATATATATATAGAGAGAGAGAGAGAGGAGCATTCCGGGGCACCTCTGTTTTGTAGCACCCCTACCCGTTCGTGAGGTGCACCAATCCAAATCTAACAAGAATTTGTAGATGTTCTATCTACACATATATAATCACCTATCCAAAATTTGAGTTTCGACCTTCGTAACATTTTTAAAATTTTAACTTAGTTATTTACCGTTCAGACATTTATTCAGACCGTTAAATTTAAACATCAAATATATTATTCTAGAATGTCGGAATGAGCTCAAATTTTGAATAAATGATAATATATATATATATATGGATTGAAAATCTACAAATTCTTGCTGGATTTGGATTAGTGCAGCTCACGAACATACATGAGTGCTACAAAACAGGGGTGCCCTGGATCGTTCCTCATATATATGTATGTATGTATGTGTATGTATGTGTATGTATGTGTATATATATGCAGGTACAAAAAATGAAGACTGTACAGTATTAAGATTCAAGACTGATAAACCAAGGCTGGAGACTCATGAGTTTCAAGATTTCAAGACATCAATAAGTAATAAAATCTAGATCTATAACTTCATAATAGAACTAAAATCTTTATCTCGAAAACCATCTTTTAAATCATTTTTCCTAATTTTATATGTTTTAGCCTCAAATCTATTTCTTAAATTACTTAACCTTGATTTCAAATTACTTCTTGACTTAAATATATTACTTTCAATTTCAATATCTATTTTCAAATCATCATCTTATGATTTCAGTGTTTTAACCTCAAAAAATATATTTTAAGATTTTATATAATCTCTTATATTCTGATTTATAGTTCTTTATATATAAAAATATTTCAAAGATTTAATATTTAAATGTTTTTTGCTATTTAAAATATATCCAAAATGATTTACAAGTCTCAGAATTATTTCAATAAGTTTTGGAATAGAAATCATTTCAAGACAAAATCAATTTTCAAAATATGCATGGGCATGTCGACATACCTCATCCCATTTGTCGACATAATGATGATTAAATTCAAAAATCAAATTTCAAAAGAAGTGTCTATTCATTGTGCCTCTTCACGAATAAACATGGTTGTTCATTTCCTATACATACCAGATATTTTCAACGAATTTTTAATTAGGATTTCATCCTTTCTTCACTCCTTCTCCACTCTTAATTTATAAATATTCTTAATGAAATTCTGCCAAGATCTTAAGTAAATCAAACCCAATTATCTCTAGTTTGATTCTCTTTCATTCTCTCTCAAAGATCTCAGTGTTACTCCGAATTATAAAACCATTTGCAATCAATAGGGTCATATTAAATCTCTCTATCCATCGAAGCATTTTAAAATGGTGTCACTTTGACCAATAAATTAATTGGATGTGGCCGTAGCCTGGTAAAATCAGTAGGGTGTGATTGTAGCCTGATAAATCAATTTAGTATCAGTGTACTCCGGAAACAGGCGTAGTGTACCTTGTGTCCTGTAAAATTGAGGGTTGTAATCTCGACATTATATTTGGAAGAGGTATACACAAGAAATCATGTGGGACTGGATGTAGGGTAACTTTGAATCAGTATAAAATTATAGTGTGTTCTTTTCTTTGCTGCTTTTTATTTACTATTTGCTTCTATGTCTGAATCTGTAATTGTTTCCGTGTCTGTGAATTGCATCTGTTTGTGTTTAATTTCAATAGATTTAAAAAAAAAGACTCATATAATTCATTAAACACTATTTATCTCCCCTTCCCTCCGGTGTTATTCCAGCTTTGAGATCCTTGATTCGCATTCCTAACAGTTATCCATCAATCGAAATCAATGTTTGTACATGTTTTTATTTATGCAATTGATTTTGACATATGTCTTTACGATTATATAGACTTAGCCTTAAGTCCCTCTCAATTTCTTTTATAAACTGCATCTGGTTTTTTTCCCAAAAAGAAGTGAAATTCATGGGCACATTTGGATAATTGTACTCACCTTAACATTCACTCTTAGGATATATTTACATAACTTAAAATCACCATGATACTTTGTAATGTCTTCTTTTGAATTAGGAAACGAGAAAATTAAAAGAAAGCAATCTGAAAAAGGGACATAGAAACTGGAAAATTTGACATATGTATTTATGATTATAAAGACTTAGCCTTAAGTCCCTCTAAATTCCTTTTATAAAATGCATCCGTTTTTTTTTCAAAGAAGTGAAATTCATGGGCACATTTGGATAATTGTACTCACCTTAACATTCACTCTAAGGATATATTTACATAACTTATGATCACCATGATACTTTGTAATGTCTACTTTTGAATTAGGAAATGAGAAAAGTAAAAGGAAGCAATCTGAAAAAGGGACATAGAAACTAGTTTCTAAAACAAAAGAATGTGTAAAACAAATAAGTCTAAGAAAATGGGATTTGTGCCTCATTTCCATTGAATGATTTATTATCTTTTAGACAATATAAAAATTTGCACTATGCTAATCACAAGGATGAAAATTTCAAGTTACTTATATAAAGTAGTAAATAAGGTATTTAATATATGCACCATAATAACTAGGTGTAAAAATATACTATGAATTAAGCTAAAGTTTATGTGGTTTTCGTTAAAGTATAACGAATTCTTCTATATATGAGGCATCACCTAATAGAAGTAATGGAGACACAATTTTTATTAAAGTAGAGTAAATTCATTAATGGTGGCATTTCTTTTTTCTAGTCATTAAAAACATTGTGCCTTAAAAAGGCGTGTAAGTCGATTGCGTTTATGATTTGATTTGTTCTTCTAGTCTTTAAACTTCTATTAGGTTTGAATAACATTAAACCATACACACACACACACACACGGATATATATATATATATATGTATATGTATACGTATATGTATATGTATATATATACATGCACATACACATACATATATATAAATATATTAACTATTGACTCCACTCAATGAACTTGACTGAATCAAAATTGAACTTTTAATAGACAGTGACACGTTCAAGTTTATGGATCAACAATAGTAATGACTTAATTTAGTCAAATAATAAATAAGTAATACTAGTCCATGCTAAATGGTTTAGTGCCCATGTATTTTAACTTCTTGCACAATTTTGGGTTGATATAGCTTCCTAAAATATACATTTACCTAACTCTTTTTTGTTAAGTCTTTTATAATTTAGTGACTTTCGATTTATTTTAGTTAACTACTTTTATTTTGTTTTCTTTTTTCTGCTATAGAAAAAAAATAGGCATATAAGTAAATACTAGCATGCAAAATTTCATTTTGTTTTTCATTACTTTTAAGTTTGTGCTTTTATGATATAAACTATACCAAAAAAAACAGACATAAAAGTGATACTTCCAAATTTATAATATGAAATTATATTAACAGAAAAATGATTGTGTATAAATAGGATCGTCGCAGTGTTATTCATAAGTGTATCCTTTAGTTTAGTATGATGATTTATTTGGTTTTTATTTTGGAGGATACATATCTAGCTTTATCAAAGATCATCGCATTGAATTAGTAATTTGCACATATAAGCTTATATTATCATAATCATATACAATTATTTTTAATATAATACTCATTTTTGACCATCTATTCTGAACATACATGGAAATGTTTGTTGAATGTCGAATTCGTCGTTGGACCTCTTTATACACAAATCTCCGAGACATGATGTGGTGATCGCTATCTTAAAATAGTATTTGCCATCTTAATTTTGTGCACGAGTAATGGCAAATCTGTTCGAAGATACAACAGAGCAGATAATTTTATTATCTATATGATCAACCGCTATTTTACAAACATGGTGATTCACTATCTTGGAATTGATCGCTGTAGTGACAAGATGATGGAGTTATAGCCTGCAGAACAATAACTCGTATAATTCACTCAAAAATTTGGCAGAGTCTCGAGATAATTTAATGGCAGAAAACAGAGGAAGGAGAAGAAGAATATAGAATTTCGAGTTGTGTAAAATGAGTTTTGGGGCAGCCTATTCATAGGTTATCAAGGGATGCAACCGTTTCCCAACGGTTATGGCTGTTTGAATCCAAACAGTCACATCCCTTCATTTGCAACGGTTCAAAAGTGTTGCAAATTGAACAGACATGTCTATTCATTTGCAATGGTTTTGAACTGTTACGAATTTGATTTTCGTGTGCTTGTTTTTCCAACGTTTATAAAACATTAAAATTCCCGCTTCTGTTTGATTTTAAATCGGCCCGCCTTATTTAAATTCGTTTCTGGGTTGTCTGTTTTCGGATCCTTAATGGGCTTGGCCCGCTAGTGTTTATTCCGGTCTAAAAATATTTCTTATTTGACCCGAACGCGAAACCCGTGCCCGTCCCGGCCCAGTTCGGTCGGACGGACAACGCACGTGTAATCTTGCATGACCTCACCCCTCTCAACAAAGCACACATGTGGGAACCTCAAGGCCCCAACATGCTCATGAGAAAGTCATATAAGTATTGGTAAACATACTTATATTTCATGATATGGGACAAATCAATTTTCCCCTTTTGTGCTTTCCCTCTTCCCTTTTATTTTAAATTTCCTTCAACAATCCTCCATCAAATTTTAAATAAATTCCTCTTGTCATTTATTTGCAGGAAAATTTGTGCATAAGTATAGATGTCTTACAGACTTGAATCTATACATAGCGAAAACCCATCAAAGTATATCAAGATGGAGTGGTTGACTAAGCGTTGAACCATTGATACTATATGATCTACTGGATGTGATTATCACACACTCATTTTCATATTTTCCAGATAGTAGTTTGCCCGATTTTATCTTCTTTCATGAAAGTCCCTTAGAGATCAAGCCAAAAATCTCACAGAAGGCGTCATCACCTTTGTTGCATTCATATAGGTAGGTTTATCAGAAGTGCCTTATAACACACACCTCAACAGTATATTTGTTATAAACCTATTAATTTCTAAGCACAACATCCTCTCTTTATTATTATAAGTACCAAGCACTTTCCTTGGAATGTATGATAATACTTAGTTTTTCATACTAAATATTATAGTGCTTCCAACCGCTTACATATGAAGTACTTTTGCTCCTCAAACTCAAGATAACAAATTTCTTTATTATGTTGAGTTGAGTTTCCTTCATTGATGATTGTATTGTATAGGCTTTAAACCCATTCCCTATGATGTTTTTATCACTAAGTTCCTTGCAAGGCCTTTAGTAAATGGATATTCCAAATTCTGGATATATCTCACAAAATCTATGGTAATTACCCCTTCAGTGAGCATTTGTCTAACCAAACTATGCCTTAGACCAATATGTCAAGATTTACCATTACAAACTTGGTTGTATGCCTGTGATAATGTAGATTGACTATAACAATGCACAGATATTGGTGGCATAGGTTTGGCCACACTGGAATTTCTAATAATAGATTCCTTAACCATTCTGCTTCTTTGCTACCAGAAGCCAGTGCTATAAACTCAGCAGCCATGGTTGAATCAGCAATACATGTTTGTTTCTTTGAGGCCCAGGATATTGCTCCCCCACCAAGAGTGAATATCCATCCACTAGTTGATTTATTATCTTCACTTCCAGTGTTCCAACTAGCATCTGTGTATCCTTCTATTACACTCGGATAACCGTTGTAATGTATACCATAATTTATGGTACCTTTTAGATACTTTAAAATTCTATGTATTGCATTCCAATGGATATGACTAGGGTTACTAGTATATCTACTCATTTTGCCAACAGCATAGGCAATATCAGGTCGTGTGCATGTCAATGCATACATCAAAGTTCCAATAACTCTACCATATTCCAATTGCTCTATAGCTCTTCCAGTATTAACGTATAACTGCATATTTGGATCAAACGGGGTAGACATAGGTTTACAATCAAATAGATTGAACCTTTGCATAATTTTCTTAATATAATGAGACTGGGTTATTGATAACCCATCTTTAGTTTTCATGATTCTTATTCCAAGAATCATTTCAGCTACTCCCATATCTTTCATGTCAAAGCATGAAGATAAATGTATTTTAGTTTCTTCAATACTCGAAGTATCTATTCCAAATATAAGCATATCATCCACGTAAAGGCATATAGTTACACCTTTACCCGAATGAAACTTTCTATAGACACATTTGTCAGATTCAAAAATCCTAAAGCCATTAGAAATAATATTTTTATCAAATTTTTCATGCCATTGCTTTGGTGCTTGTTTAAGACCGTAAAGTGATTTAATAAGTTTACATACTTTACGTTCTTGTCCAGGCATCATAAAACCTTCTAGTTGAGACACATATATCTCTTCGTCAAGTTCACCATTTAAAAATGTTGTCTTGACGTCCATTTGATGAGTTTCAAAATTATAGATAGAAGCTAATGCAATTAAAGTCCTAATAGTTGAAATTCTAGCTACTGGGGCATATGTATCAAAATAATTTATTCCTTCATTCTGTGTGAATCCTTTGGCAGCTAATCTAGCTATAAATTTTTCGAGTGTCCCATCTTCCTTTAACTTTTTCTTAAATATCCATTTACATCCTATTGGTTTAGAATCAGGAGGTAAATCGACTAGTTTCCATGTTTTATTTCCCATAATAGAATCCATTTCATCATTTATGGCTTCTTGCCAAAATGATGAATCTTGAGATTTCATTGCCTCAGCATATGTTAAAGGGTCAGATTCTATATTTGTAGATATCATTAATTGATGATATACATTATTTCTAGATCCTTCAACCAAATATACGATGAAATCTAGTCCAAAGGATTTTTCTATCCTTCTTCGTTTACTTTTCCTAAGAGAATCACCATTTTCGTCGATATTTTCACCAGTATTTTTTACAAATTCAATAGTTGGCTCATTAACCTCCACCATTTCATTAATATGTGTATTGACCTCCACCGTTTCATGAATCGGTTTATTCTGAATAGATGTAAATCTATTCTCATAAAACACTGCGTCCCTTGATTCTATTACTGTATTTACAATAATAGAGCTACTATGTTCTATTACTAGAAACTATATCCTTTGCTATGTTGAGCATATTCTAAGAATATGCACGATAGCCTTTTGTCCTAATTTCCTGATTTTTGGTTCAGATAATCGAACAATCGCTCTACAACCCCAGACTCGATAATAATCAAGATTTGGTTTCCGTCTCTTCCAAAGTTCATAAGGAGTAACTTTATGTAACATCCTATATTTTTAGAATATTTAAATTTTGGTTTAAATAAATAAAATGGAATAAAATTAGATAAAAATCAAGTTTTGTTAATTTTCAATGATGGTGATTGTTCGAATTGAGTATAAATAGATTTTTCAAATTTAGTTTTGTTTAGAAAGGCTGTAATTTGAAATTTAATATTTAAATAATTAAATTAATTTGAGTGAGTTAATTTAAAAGTGGAATTCAAATTTAAATTGGAAATGGTGGAATTTTTAAGTCTTTAAATTATAACTGAAATTCAAATCAAAATTCAAATAGTCAAATTAAGATTTAAAAATGTGTGAAATTTATTTATAGAATTTATTTAAGTTATAATTTGATTAAATTTGAATTTAATGATTATTTAATTTGAATTAAAATAGTTACTCGAATAATTTAATATTCTATTTATTTAATTAACTGTGAAATTTAACTATTTTGGCGACTATCTCAGAATTCGGCGAAACTAGCGCCATTGGATTCAGAACGATGAATTATGTTAGGATTCCATTTTCCGCTACAAACGGACTTGTCGTTGGACCGTACGAGAGAAAGTGTGAAAGAGATCAGTGTAACTGAATAATTGGTTGTTCACACAATAGGCCTTTTATATACATATAAATGAACCTCTTTTCCAACCTACCAGCCATTTCTCATTCACGTTGGTTTTCATTTACCTGTTTTCCTCCAATGGATGAAATCAATTTTCAAAACCCTAGAGTCAAAATGAATTTCAACTCAAAAATCAAAAATCTTCAAACAATAGCTTATTATATACCGATTCGAATCTATCGACGATACAAACCTACAGGTGTTCTCAGATTCGACCTGCAGTGGACTGAGTTGCTGGAATTCGCAGTCAAAGTCTCAAATTTTCAAAACCCTAAGGTCAATTTTGAGGATTAATAGGAGAAACGGAGATATGGGTTTTGAAGAGGGAGTCACACGAGTTCAATGGTAGTGGCCGGAGGTTATACAGTGATGTTGGTTGCCGGGGATTCACGTTTAAGCCGGGAAACTCATTTCCGATCATGCGCTCGTCGAGGGCAGGAAAGACCACCAGAGGTGGTGGCTCAGGTACCCATTGGCGCGGTTTTCAAGGAGCTCTCGAGTGGCGATGGTCTCATCCCTTCAGGCGGTCGGAGCTGAGAGAGATCGACGGTTAAAGATGGACGCGTTTTAGGTTCTGCGCGGGTTCCTGTAGTTGAACGGGTGGGATGATGAGTTGGGAGGGGCCTGCTAACGTGGCAGTACCCTATTGGGTAAGAGAATTTTATATTAATTTATATATATTTAAAAATTCAGATAGCTAAACACTTATAACTTTTACATACTAACTTGGTTTTGGACGCGGTCGGGTGCGTCGGGATCGTGGCGGAATTGCGGACGATCTGAGACTGGTTTGGATGCATTTGGAGACTGTCAAATTTTTGGCTTTTAGTTGGACGTTCGATCAACTACGGATGCAAAGGTGAGTGATTTTTAAACTCACGATGAACTGAATTGTTCCCATTTTTGTTAAATTAAATTATGGAATAAGTTTGGTTGTGTGGTTGTGTTTGGTTGTTGATGTGTTGTTTAAAAACTGACATGCAATTGTGTGAATCTGAGAAGTTAAGTTGATAACTAGTTATTCTATTTAATTAAATTCTATTTAATTAAATTCTATTTAATTAAATTCTAGTTAGAAACCCCGACCATTGTTAATCAGTGAAATGATTTGCTACTTACCATACGAATAAATGGTTGTGATGAATGCCTTGGTTTGATTTGATCGATGAATGGATCATGGTATTGAAATGTTCCTTTATTCAGTATATGGACGTTGTATGTTCACTTTGACTATTAATCCTATTTGCACCCTAGATGTTACGGGCATCAAATAAACATGGGATAAATCAATTTAAATGAATTAAGACAAATTGAAATGATAGATATCTGTGACCCTGATTTGGATTTAAATGATAGATCCATCCCTGAAATATCGAAAAATTAAAATCAATTGGCCATAGGATAGCAAATTATATTTGGACATTGGTTGGTTAAATGATTTTAGATATTTGAAATTCTATTGATGAAAAGTCCATTAAAGTACTGTGTCGATTTTCGAAAAAAATTCTATCTTCCTTTAAGACATGAACCCTGGAGGTTATTTGAAACGGTTAAGGAAATTCTCCCAAAATAAATTTGAAGTTATCTTAAATTTGAATTTTATTATGATTTGGGATTTATTCCAATAATTGGCGGTCTCAAATTTAATAAATTCTTATTGAATTTAAATTTTTGGAATAAAGATAATCGAGGATATTCAGAGTTGTTTTAAACTAAATACGAATATGGTTTTGAATCCTCGAAATGGAAAGATGGGTTGAATGGTTCTGGAATAAAATTTTGAAACTATGTGAATCCATTTGAGATTTGAGTATAGATCCAGGTGTTTGAAGTTCGGAAGAAAGGAACGATTTTAGTTAAAGGATTTTATTATATATATACATATTTACACAATTTGATTTCAAATAACTATTCCTTTCTAAAATCTCATTTATTAAAACCTTTACCTATAACTATTACTATTTTGTTATAATTAAAATTTTCTTATATTTTATTTCTTAAAACTATTTGTAACTTTTGATATATATATATATATAATGTTCTAAACTATCTTATTTTATTTTGACTATTGTATTCTAATTTTATTTAAATAAAGATTTTCTTATAAGCATCTATTTTTCAAAATTTTATCTTGTGAACTGTAAATTTCTTTCGAAGGAAAGTGTTTGGATCTTAAACTGTTGTTCAAATGGAGTTGAGATAAATTTTATTCTATTTGAATATGAATCGATTTCTAAACCGATTTTGATATGGAAATGTAAATTTTATTCTACTCGAATATAAATGGACCTCCTAAGGGATTGAAATGAGATGAAGTGGAAGTATATATTCTATTTGAATATGAATGGATTGCAAACATAATCGATTTGGAATAATTTGAAAACTTTCAGATAAAATATATTCTATTTGAATATAAGTCGTATTTGAAATATTATATGATTATAATATAAGGATATGGAAATATATTCTAATTTAGAATATAATCGGTTTGGTAAGATTATGACATTTTGATATGAAATTATATTCTATTTGAATATACAAATGGTTCGAAACAGAATATGATATTTTGGTATGAAGCAAATCTTTGTGAAATATAAAAGAACCAACCAATGTGAAGATGTAAGCGTTGGTTGTTAAAGAGATTGGAGTCATCATAAGGCATATTCTCTGTCAGTGTCGATACCACTTTAACAACTGTGAACGTTTTGATATATCCTGAATGAAATATGATGACTTGGAGGCAATTGTTGGATTGAAGAAGATGAACGATAACGAATATAGCCCTGACCTTCGGGTCAGAATTAAAATGACTAAAACAGGAGCTATACCGTGACTAATTGAGGTAGTGCCTTTGATCGGACACACTTCTTCGATACTCCTATGACTATGATGATGATGATCTAGGCCCTTTATGATTTTAGGAGTGTGTTCCGAGGTGGGCGGTAGTGGCTGCTATGCGTTACCACCGGTCCGGGGGTGCAATTGGTAGAATCCTACCCTGAGCCTTGCCTCGGGTGCCTTGTCATATTTATCTATATCGAGCCCCATACGATTTTGATTTAGCATTGCCTTCTATGGAGTGCCCTCTGATAACACCAGTCCTTATTTTTCTTGAGGCAACATGATAGGAGGTTCTCGCCATGTGGTTTGGTGGCGAGCAGTGGACTCTTACTCCTACATGTCTTTGAGGGGTTGGCTGAGTTGTCGAAAGGCGGGCCGTAAAATAAGGCAAACTGGGGTACCAATGTAATGCCATGGGCTCGGGTTAGCAGATGTCGCAGTTAGCGAAGATTTCCATAGCTCAGAGGATGGAGACGAAGATTTGGTATATATTTATTATATATATGTATTTCCACTGCACTGTGTTTCCGATGTCTTGTTATGTATATCTGTAAATGTGTAACTCTGATAATCGTTGTATATTCTAGTCAATGTATATATTTCAACTACTTTAAACTGGTAGTTATTTATTATATATTGTCCTTCCGCAATGAGAACTCTGTTATTGTTTTCCTCTCCTTTCTTCTTTTCCCAAATAACAGCTTGTATTTATGATTTGTTTGGGTCGACATATGTAGTTTATTGTCGATTTGAACGGTCAAAAATTTGGGTCGTTACAGTTGGTATCAGAGCGATGGTTAGCAATAACCTTGGCTCTGTTCGGGGATAAGCTAATTAGAGATAGGGTTAGAAACGCCTTAGAATGAGTTTGAGAGTATATATGAGAGAGCGTACTTGTATTTTGGATATAAAATGGTTTAATATTGCGTTGACTTGTTCTGCTGAACACTTGTGGATTCTGGTCGATTTATGGGACGCCATGAAATCGATAGGATTTTCTTAGTAGTTGAACAGAATGGATCGACATAATATGGTTTTTGACTATATTTTTAAATGTATCAAATATATTATTATTGGTTTAGTATATATGCATTCGTTATTAGTAGGGTAATATTAAGTTATTACCTATTATGGTTGATTAGATAATAAATCTAATAAGGAAAATTTAATGGTTAGAAAATATTTGGAAATAAAATAATACCTTTGAGTATAATTAGTTACATAATATTTGCGATAAATTAGGAATGGCTTGAAACTTGATTCTGGGAGGCTTTTGAAAATAGTTTTCCAAAGTTTTGGAAAAAAATATCGTATTATAAGAAATAGTTCTGGAAAGGGTTTTCAAAGGATTTTAAATGGAATAAGAGTGTAATCCCTACTTAGACCTTAGAAATGACTTCAGAAATGAGTGCACACATTTCCGATGTTTATTCTGAAGAGTTCAAGTGGGGGAGATCACTCAATAGTATTATAACTTGTTTGACAAAGGATTTTGGATTTAATTATATGTGATATAAATTTTTATATAAAGGTATTAAAATATGTTACTTAAAGTAGAAATTCAAATCAAATATACTTTGAAAAATTATATGTTGTGGTAAGTAAAGATTTGGATTTAAAATTTTATATGGTATGTTTTTCTATAAAATAGTATAAACAGATAGGTTATTTTAAACTTGGTTTAAAACCCAGAATCAAAGTATTTAAGTTCGATTTAACTAATGATATTGCTTTAAGTACTAAAGTAACTCGATTTGTCGGAATTTAGACTTTGAAATTTTGAATTGACTCAAGTATTCAGAAAGGAAATGGTCGTTGAAATACTTGAGCATGAGCAATAATAGAGTTTAAGCAAGTTCCAAATTTAGTCGATATAAATGTACGATAAGGTTGAAATTAACCAAGAAATGAAATCCAACTAAAGTAAAATAAATTGGAAAGTTTTGTTGTGCAAATAAAGAGGCGTAACTTGTGGCTTGGCTAACTAATAAGGATATTAAGCTAGACGGGTTAAATAAAGTTTAAATTAGGAAATCGAATAAAAGTGGTTTGAGAACTAAGTATAAAACTTAAATTATAAACAATCCTTAATTAATTTCCTGTTTGGCGAGTCAAACAAAATAAATTTAGTTAAAGGAATAAGATTTAGTTTAAAATGAAATGAATTTGAAAAAAAACCTTGGGAAATGAAAGGTAGAAAGTAACTTGAAAAGGATAAATGCAATAAACGGAACGAGGAAATGAAATAAACTTGAAATTTAAAATATGAAATAAGGTGTTAAAAATGTAAAACCAAAGTATAATTTATTGAATCGGAAGATCGAACGAATCGAAACTAAATGGATTTAATTAAATCGAACAAATTAGTATAAACGGAACTTGACTCAAGAAATTTAAATTGTTCGATTTAGAACTAAATTTAAATGAATAAAAGGGGCCAAATGAATAATGATTTAACATTTATAGAATGAACAAGCTTTTGAGATATGAAATGAAGCTAAAATTTAGTCGAGCCAAGTGAATTGACTCAATAAGAGTTAACTTAGAAGACCATATAAAGGTTGATTGAAAATTAATACTTAGAAAATAAATGAGTTATAAATTTTGGCAAATTGATTCATGATAATGAATTAAAGATTTCATATAATTAAGTTAGTTGGAAACGTTCAATGAGTTCAAGTTTATTTTGAGAATTAATGCTTAGAATGAAACGGGAAACAAATAGAAATGTTATTGGAATATAGTAAGTAATTGAATATGAACCCGTTTCTCGGATAATCTAGTGAATGTAAAGCTTGAATGGACGAACAAGAATGGATGAAGTGGGTGAGTTGGAAATAAACTTAAATAAGATAGACGATAATGGAATATAAGTAAATGGAATGGAAATTCATTTAATAAAAGTGAAATGGGCATGGATATACATAAGCAATAAAAGTATGAATCATAGTATGAGCATATTGGAGCGATAACCCTTTTAGATGGTTAAGTGTTGTCTAAGTTTTAAAAATTCGAAGGTTTGAAGCCCCAACTCAAATGACAACATTTACGGGAAAATTTGGTTGAACTAAATAGACATGAAGGTGGATTTTAAAATCTCTTTTGAAATGAAACCGTAAATTTAATAGAAAGAATATCGAATTAAAGTAAGCAATTGAATGTGAATCCGTTTCTCGAACGGCGAAGTGATAACAAGTTGAAGTGTTCAAGATTTACAAAATTTTGGGAAGCGAAAGGTTTGAAGCTCCAAATTTAAATAAGTCGATGTTTATGCGTAAATCTGAAATATTCAATAAGCTGAAGTAAAATGGTCATAACTTTTGAATGGCTAATTAGAATTCAACGATTCATGACAATTTGGAAACCTTAGAATTGCTAATAGGGCCTTGTCTAATTTCTATGTTTATTAGGTTGAAATCCAAGCGTTAGTCGTAGTTCAATGCGCAGAAAATAAAAATATGAAGCGTATACCTATATTGTTTTGACCATAACTTCCTAACGGAGTGTCGGATTTCGACGTAGGAGTACAATTCGGAAAGTCCAGGATCTGACCTAAAATTTTTCCTTGACATGTTGAGTGAAATTTTGAGATTTAAAGGGGTAAAAACTGGATTGAACAACTCGGACCAGCATTTTTCAGTGTACGGGCTGAGGTGTTCGCCTTCACTAAAATAGTAATAACTTTTGAACGAATTATCCAAATTCGACGAATCCAGACAATTCGGAAAGCCTGAAAGAAATGCAGCAATTTTCTCCTCGAGTTTATAAGTCCAATTCCATCATTTATAAGGTGATAATTGATGATTTGTTTGCTGGCCTGTCATGAATATTATAGTTTGTAGTTGAAATGTCGAAGAGAAGTTGTGTAAGTTATATGCATTTGCTATCTAGTGTATATATGTTTGATTCTCATGCCTATGTGAGTATTTAGCAGGTGTAAAGAAGGTGCACTATGCTTTGGAGATGCTTGCGCTAAATACTAAAGTGCTAAAAGTAAATTTTAAATTGCAAATATAACGCTAAAGAAGGTACGTATGTGTGTTATGTGGCTTGTGGTTAAGTGTATATTTTCGTTTTCCCCATCTTTAGGATGCCTCATCGTAGGATGAGATGTATAATTGAGTTTTATATGTATGTGATTTTCCAGACCTCTCCATACAAAGAAGATGCTGCCGAAATTTTCCGTGATTTCGGGAGTTAGAAATTTTATGATATTTTACAACTATATAACTTATTTTATAGATACTATTTTATAAGTAGAAATTTGAAAGTATGATTCGCTCAATACCTTATTTCGTTCTCTTTTCACGGATGAAAAGATCTTTAAGTGGGGGAGAATGTAACATCCGATATTTTTAGTATATTAAATTTCGATTAAAATAAATAAAATGGAATAAAATTAGACAAAAATCAAGTTTTGTTAATTTTCAATGATGGTGATTGTTTGAATTGAGTATAAATAGATTTTTCAAATTTAGTTTTGTTTAGAAAGGCTGTAATTTGAAATTTAATATTTAAATAATTAAATTAATTTGAGTGAGTTAATTTAAAAGTGGAATTCAAATTTAAATTGGAAATGGTGCAATTTTTAAGTCTTTAAATTATAACTGAAATTCAAATCAAAATTCAAATAATCAAATTAAGATTTAAAAATGTGTGAAATTTATTTATAGAATTTATTTAAGTTATGATTAAATTTGAATTTAATGAATATATTATTTGAATTAAAACAGTTAATCGAATAATTGAATATTTTATTTATTTAATTAACTGTGAAATTTAGCTGTTTTGGCGAGTGTCTCGGAATTCGACGAAAGTGGCGCCATTGGATTCAGAACGATGAATTATGGTAGGATTTCATTTTGCGCTACAAACGGACTTGTCATTGGACCGTACGAAAGAAAGCGTGAAAGAGATCAGTGTAACTGAATAATTGGTTATTCACACAATAGGCCTTTTATATACATATAAATGAACCTCTTTTCCAACCTACCAGCCATTACTCATTCACGTTGGTTTTAATTTACATGTTTTCCTCCAATGGCTGAAATCAATTTTCAAAACCCTAGATTCAAAATGAATTTCAACTCAAAAATCAAAAATCTTTAAACCATAGCTTATTATATACTGATTCGAAGCTATCGACGATACAAACCTACAGGTGTTCTCATATTCGACTTGCAATGGACTGAGTTGCTGGAATTCGTAGTCAAAGACTCAAATTTTTGAAACCTTAAGCTCAATTTTGGGGATTTTAGATTTGAGGGTTAATAGGAGAAATGGAGATATGGGTTTTGAAGAGGGGAGTCACACAAGTTCAATGGTGGTGATCGGAGATTATACGGTGATGTTGGTTGCCAGGAATTCACATTTAAGCCGGAAAACTCATTTCCGTTCGTGCGCTCTTCGATGGTAGGAAAGACCACCGGAGGTGGTGGCTCAGGTACCCATAGGCGCGGTTTTTAAGGAGCTCTCGAGTGGCGGTGGCCTCATCCCTTCCGGCGGACGGAGCTGAGAGACATCGACAGTTAAAGATGGACGTGTTTTGGGTTCTTCACGGGTTCCTGTAGCTGAACGGGCGGGAAGATGAGTTTGGAGGGGCCCGCTAACGTGGCAGTACCCTATTGGGTAAGAGAATTTGATATTAATTTATATATATATTTAAAAAATCAGATAGTTAAACACTTATAACTTTTACATACTGACTTGGTTCTGGGTGCGGTTGGGTGCGTTGGGATCATGGCGGAATCGCGGACGATCTGAGACTGGTTTAGATGAATTTGGAGACCGTCAAATTTTTGGCCTTTAGTTGGACGTTCGATCAACTACGGACGCAAAGGTGAGTGATTTTTCCACTCATGATGAACTTAATTGTTCCCATATTTATTAAATTAAATTATGGAATAAGTTTGGTTGCATGGTTGTGTTTGGTTATTGATGTGTTGTTTAAAAACTGACATGCAAGTGTGTGAATCTGAGAAGTTAAGTTGATAACTAGTTATTCTATTTAATTAAATTCTGGCTAGAAACCCCGACCCTTGTTAATCAGTGAAATGATTTGCTACTTACCATTTGAATTAAATGGATGTGATGAATGCCTTGGTTTGATTTGATCGATGAATGGATAGTGGTACTGAAATGTCCCTTTATTCAGTAAATGGACGTTGTATGTTCACTTTGACGATTAATCCTATTTGCACCCTAGATGTTACGGGCATCAAATAAACTCAGGATAAATCGATTTAAATGAATTAAGAACACAGATTGAAATGATATATATCTATGACCCTGATTTGGATTGAAATGATAAATCCATCCCTGAAATACCAAAAAATTAAAATCACTTGGCCATAGGATAGCAAATTATATATGGACATCGGTTGGTTAAATGATTTTAGATATTCGAAATTCTATTGATGAAAAGTCCAATAAAGAAATGTGTCGATTTTCGAAAAAAAATTATTCTTCCTTTAAGACATGAACCTTGGAGGTTATTTGAAATGGTTAAGGAAATTCTCCAAAAACAAATTTGAAGTTATCTTAAATTTGAATTTTATTATGATTTGGGATTTATTCCAATAATTTGTGGACTCGAATTTAATAAATTCTTATTGAATTTAAATTTTTGGAATAAAGGTAATCGAGGATATTTGGAGTTGTTTTAAACTAAATACGAATATGGTTTTGAATCCTCGAAATGGAAAGATGGGTTGAATGGTTTTGGAATAAAATATTGAAACTATGTGACTCCATTTGAGATTTGAGTATAGATCCAGGTGTTTGAAGTTCGAAAGAAAGGAACGATTTTAGTTAAAGGATTTTAATATATATATATACATATATTTACACTATTTGATTTCAAATAACTATTCCTTTCTAAAATCTCATTCATTAAAACCTTTATCTATAACTATTTTGTTATAATTAAAATTTTCTTATATTTTATTTCTTAAAACTATTTGTAACTTTTGATATATATATATAGTGTTCTAAACTATCTTATTTTATTCTGACTATTGTATTCTAATTTTATCTGTATAAAGATTTTCTTATAAGCATTATTTTTCAAAATTTCTTCCAAATGGAAAGTTTTTGGATCTAAAACCGTTGTTCAAATGGAGTTGAGATAAAATTTATTCTATGTGAATATGAATCGATTTCCAAACCGATTTTGATATGGAAATTTAAATTTTATTCTACTCGAATATTAATGGACCTCCTAAGGGATTGAAATGAGATGAAGTGGAAGTATATATTCTATTTGAATATGAATGGGTTGCGAACATGATCGATTTGGAATAATTTGAAAACTTTGAGACAAAATATATTCTATAAGTCAATTTTGAAATAGTATATGATTATAATATAAGATATGGAAATATATTCTAATTTAGAATATAATCGGTTTGGAAAGATTATGACATTTTGATATGAAATTATATTCTATTTGAATATAAATCTAGTTCGAAACAGAATATGATATTTTGATATGAAGCGAACCTTTGTGAAATATAAAAGAATCAACCGATGTGAAAGATGTAAGCGTTAGTTGTTAAAGAGACCGAAGTCGTCATAAGGCATATTCTCTATCAGTGTCGATACCGCTTTAACAACTGTGAACATTTTGACGTATCCAGAATGAAATATGTTGACTTGGAGGCAATTGTTGGATTGAAGAAGATAAACGATAACGAATATAGCCCTAACGTTCGGGTTAGAATTAAAATGACTAAAACAGGAACTATACCGTGACTAATTGAGGTAGCACATTTGATCGGACACACTTCTTCGATACTATTCCTATGAATATGATGATGATGATGATGATTTGGGCCCTTTATGATTTTGGTAGTGTGTTCCGAGGTGGGCGGTAGTGGCTGCTAGGCGTTACCACCGGTCCGGGAGTGCAATTGGTATAATCCTACCCTGGGCATTTCCTTGAGTGCCTTGTCATATTTATGCATATCAAGCCCCATACGATTTTGATTTAGCATTGCCTTCTATGGAGTGCCCTATGATAACACCAGTACGGTGAATTTACGGTACTATATAGACTGTTGGTGCCTGTAAACGGCGTAAGGGTAATATGATAATCCCGCTTACGCTATTTTTATGATATTTACTTTACTAGATAGACACTATCATAATAGCGTATTATACTATGTATGTATTAGTTTAACGGATCCTCGAGAGATGGAAAAATCCCGTAACATCTCTTGAGTTACTGCACCTAGGACACTGATGTTATTTCGTATTTTAATTTGACTAATATAAGAATGGTTTAGTGCTGATCCAAGTGTTTGTTGTGGTTTCTTTTTATGCAATACGCTCGGGTTAGCAGATGTCGCAGTTAGCAAAGATTTCCATAGCTCGGAGGATGGAGATGAAAATTTGGTATATATTTATCATATATATGTATTTCCGCTGCACTGTGTTTCCGCTGTCTTGTTATGTATATCTGTAAATGTGTAACTCTGAAAATCGCTGTATATTTTAGTCAATGTATATGTTTCAATTGTTTTAAACTGATAGTTATTTATTATATATTGTCCTTCCGCTGTGAGAACTCTGTTATTGCTTTCCTCTCCTTTCTTCTTTTCTTCTTTTCCCAAATAACTGCCTGTATTTATGATTTGTTTGGGTCAACATATGTAGTTTATTGTCGATTTGAACGGTCAAAAATCTGGGTCATTACACTTTTCTTTTCTTATGAGGTATTCTATTTAGAATATAACATGCGGTAAGTAAGGCTTCTCCCCAGAAACAAGCTTTAAGACCAGAATTACACAACATTGCATTTACCATTTCGGTAAGAGTTCTATTTTTCCTTTCAGCCACTCCATTTTGTTGTGGAGTGTAAGCAATAGGTGTCTCATGTATAATTCCTACTGATTCACAATATTCTGGAAATTGATACTCACCACCCCTATCATAACTAAATGTTTTTATTTTAGCATCACGTTGGTTTTCTACTTCAGTTTTATAAGTAATGAATTTAACACATCACTTTTAGCATGCATAAGGTAGACATAACAATATTTAGAGTAATCATCTATAAATGTGACAAAATATCTTTTTCCTTCTCGAGTAGGAGTACTGTGTATATCACATACATCACTATGAATAAGTTGTAACAATTTTGTTGTACTTTTTGGTTTATAAGGAAATGGTTTTCTAGTGATCTTAGTTAATGAAAATATCCTACACCTATTTAGCATATCATTTTGGTATTTGGGAATTAGATTCAAAGATATCATATCAAGCAAGCGTCTATGATTAACATGTCCTAATCTATTGTGCCATAATGAAAATGAATCAATAATATAAGCAGAATTCATACTTTTATTAATATCAACATTCAGTTTAAACATAACATCACACATGTACCCTTTTCCCACAAATACACCGCCTTTAGTCAACACATATTTGTTTGACTCAAAGACCTGTTTAAATCCAAAACTTATTAAGAAGACTTCCTGATACAAGGTTCTTCCTAATTTCAGGTTCACAATATACATCATTTAATGTCAGAACTTTTCCGTATGTGAATTCCAAATCTATAGTCCCCCTTCCCTTTGACCGCTGCCTTTGCTGAATTTCCCATATAAAGGTAATCTTCATCTTCAGTCGGTTCTAGTTTCTTGAATTGATTCTTATCAATGCAGACATGCTTAGTAGCGCCAGAATCGATCCACCAAGAGTAGTCTTGTTCAATCATATTCACTTCTGATATGACTGCGACAAACTTTTCTTTCAGATTGATGCTTCTTTTTCCAGAAGCGACAATCCATTTTGAAATGTCCCGGTTTACCACAAAAGTAGCAACCACCATTTTTCCCTTCCTGTTCTGATTTTGGGAATTTTTGTTGTTCTGCCCTTTCCTCTTTTTATTAGAAGAATTATTCGAAGCATTATTTGCTTGCTTTTCTTCCACCATATGGACCTTTGATGTATCAACAACTTTTTTCATCTTGGGCATCTTTTTGCCTCAGTTGTTCAACTTGCAAATATTATGCAAGGCTGTCTAGACTCATGTCCTCCTTCTTGTGTTCCAGTAATTTCCTCTGATCTTTCCAAGAAGGGGGTAATTTGTCTATTATCGAGGAAACCTTAATTTATTCATCTATATTTGACTTATGTTGACCGAATTGATTAAGTATGTGTATGATATCATTGAATTGGTCTACTGCTAAACGATCATCAGTCATTTTATAATAAAAAAATTTGGTGGCTAGAAATTTCTTACTTGTTGCGTCTTCCATCAGATACTTCGCCTCCAATGCATCCCAAACATCCTTTGCAGTTGGCTTGTTGTAGTATATATCAAAAAGTGTGTCCGTCATCACATTACAGATATGGCCTTTGCAAATGTAATCATCATGTTCCCATTTGATCTGATCTCGTGTGTATGCAACAGTTTCATCTTCTGTCTCCACTGGTTTTGGCGTAGTCAAAACATAAACAACTTTCATACCATCCAATAAGAAATGTATCTTCTTCTGCCAACGTAGGAAATTGACACCATCAAAGCGCTCTAATTTTGCGAAATCTGCGGCGAACTCAGCCATTGTAGAAATACTGTTTTATATTGTTGAATGTTGAATTTGTCACTGGATCTCTTTATACACAAATCTCTGAGGCACGATATGGTTATCGCAATCCTAAAACCATATTTGCCCTCTTAATTTTGTGCACGAATAATGGCAAATCTGTTCAAAGATACAACAGAGCCAATAATTTGATTATCTATATGATTAACCGCGATTGCACAAACACAGCGATTCACTATCTTAGAATTGATCGCTGCAGTGACAAGATAATGGAGTTATAGCCTGCAGAACTATAATTCGTATAATTCACTCAAGAATTTGGCAGAGTCTCAAGATAATTTAATGGCAGAAAACAGAGGAAGGAGAAGAAGAATATAGAATTTTGAGTTGTGTAAAATGAGTTTTGGGGCAACCTATTTATAGGCTATCAAGGAATGCAACCGTTTTCCAATGGTTATGGCTGTTTGATTCCAAACAGTCACATCCCTTCGTTTGCAATGGTTCAAAAGCATTGCAAATTGAACACACATCATGCCTATTCATTTACAACTTGTAACACCCCGTATTTTTAAGATAATAAAATAAGAATAACTTAATTAAATAATGAGAATTAAGTAAAACGAACGGTGCCATTGCGTCCGTCTCGGAATTCTGGTCAAGATAGACACTTTGTTTGCGTAAAACGTACATCATATGAAGAAGTTATTAAGCCTAAACGTTTTTATATGCACAAGAGAAATATATATATACAAACAAATTAAAATAGAAAAATAAAAGAAAAAGATTCATACAATGGTTTAATTTAAGTATTATAACTAACATGAAAAAGAGAAGTAAGGAGAGAGCAATAATTATCATTATTATAAGACTTATTAACAAAAGACTTCAAAGCTCAATTGGTTAAGGCATTGGATTTGTAACATAGAGGTCGGGGGTTTGAACCCCCGCGGCAGCATAATTTTTATCTTTGTTTTAGAGAGGGCCAACTGAACATGCAAATATATGTACGTATACAAATTCAAAATTTGAAAGGATAAGAACGTACACATAAGAAAATAAAGAAAATATATGTATATATATGAGAATATATATATATATATATATATATATATATATATGCAAAAATATATGTATACGTAAGATAAAATTCAAGATAAAGCTACATTCAATGAAATATGGCAAGAATCAAATAACGATGCAACATCGTTTGAATTTTGAAAATAAAACGAAAGTTGTGTGTATGTATATACGTGTAAAATGGACGTTAGAGGAATTGTATACATATAAGAATATTTCATGCGAATAAACAAAAGTTCGAAAATCAAATTTCTACGCCAGAACAATTGAAACATTCAAAATTCAAATTTCTGCACCAAAACAGCTTTTGGGACCCAATGCTGACTCAGCACGGAGTTTACGATAAGATTTGGCTAGATTCATCTGTGAACCTGGACTATTTTCTTAACTGGATTCAATGCTGACTCAGCACTGCGTATACGATAAGGTCTTGAGCACCTATAAATAAGACCCTAGACCTAACCCTAAACCTCATAATTCGGCGGCTACGCTGGAGCTCTGCCATGACTCCCTCTCTCTCTCTCTCTTCTCAAATCTATTTTGAAATTAAAATGTTAGGATAGGAGGATTATGAATTCAGATCTGGAAGAGGGAATCAACGTTAATAAAAAGATTATTGAATCATGAAAGCAAGGTAAACCTCTAAGAACCAATCTATTTAAATTATTTCTCTTTCCCTTCTCTTTTCATGAAATAATAAGTGCATGGTCGTTAGGTCGTGAATCAAATTAAAGGGAAAAGGAAAACCATGGATGATAGAACGGATTAGATCCAAAATTTAGGGAAAGCTTAAAGGTGAGTGAGTTTAAATTATACCTTGTGAATAATAGTATGTTTATAGTTTAATCATTCCCCATGGATATTTATAATGAATGTATTGATAAAGTTAATTGATGCGATGGATAATTGCACTAAAATGAAAATTATGTTCAATCAGTTGAGATGTACACTTATTTGAATGTTTAAGATGAATATTGTTGTATAGATCCGTTTCATGAACCTATAAATTAGGATAATTGAGATATTGAGTAAAAGATGCACTATTTGAGATCTACGTATTATTAATTACATATAGAAAGACATGCGACTCATATTGAGAGATTTGGGGGCATAAATTATGATGGGGTTAATGGCATAATTATAGTGGAAATTATGCATATAAATTGAATTGGAATTATGAATGTGAATTGGAAATTCATAACTATGGTGGAAATTATGCATATAAATTGAATTGGAATTATGAATGTGAATTAGAAATTATGCATATAAATTATAGGCATAACTTATTGGTAGAATTATAAGCATAAACTTGAATTGGGGAATAAACATGTATTATGTTTTAAGACTTTAAATTGAAGACGCAATTTGATATGAACATAAATAATGGAATAGAGATGAATATGCCTAAAACTGAACTGTGCCTAGGCACAATGTTGGATTGCACTTGTGGTAGAAGTCTGCTCGGAACCGACCGGCATATCCAGCAACCACAAGTGGTGAATCTAATGTGAGAGGCCTAGTGCATGTAAATGAAGCAAGTAGTTGTACTAAGACACGGGGTTAAGTCAACTTGTGGTAGAAGACTGCCCGGACCCGCCCGGCAAATCCATCATCCACAAGTGTAGACTTAATATGAGAGGTCTAGTACATATATATACACATATATGAAAATATGTAAATTGCAGGACTGATGAATACCATTAATTATAATAAATGGAAAAAAATGAAATTGAATGAAAGATAATTACAACTGTAACGAAAAGGGAACGAATGGGAAATGATAATAACCTATTATGAATAAACTCAAGAAAAGGAAAGATAATAGGTAAACTTGTCCTAGGGACAAGTGGGAATTGTAACTTATGGAATAAGGTAAGTTATAATGAACGATAGAGAAAAATGAAATAACTTATGTAATAAAGTTATACTTAATCGAAGATTAAGTAATTAGCGAGAATAAGAATAAATCCATAAATGAGGATAATATAAGTTATATGAAGGAAAAGGGAAACTTATTAGTAAACCTTAGTTAAGAGAACAAAGTTAATAAGTAAATTATGATAAATTGCAATGGCGGTGTACGACAAGATTATGATTAAATGAAAAGAAGAAGGCAAACTTATGGAGATAAGTAAGTTGTATTTAATCATAAATGTGGAATGACAGAAAACATGTAAATTAAGATGTACTTAATTATAGATTAAGAAGAACATGTTATGGCAACCATGAGAAGGGACATGAATTTTGAATTACAATATAGAGAATAACATATTGTAGGCTTATTAATGAACTTAAACGGGTTAAGTTATAAATTGATTAATAAGCAAGGGTAACTTGGTAAACTTGAAAAGGAAGTCAATGTGAAGGAGAATAACCAAGTTAATTGAGAAAACTCACGAGGCGGCGCAATCGCGTAATTAATGGTTAGAAGTAGGGTCTAATGACATATAAATCTGAGGCGCTTGGACCAGTCCATACGTTAGAGGATGAATAACCCTAAGGGGTAGATCATCAGGATGTCAAAAGACACAAAGAGGAGCGCATGTCCATCTATATATTCTTGTAGGCTCCACCGGACTGGGTTAAGAAGCACGCGGCTTCCGGTGACGTAGGGTACTCTTGGTATTCCTCCGTGAGTGGCAGATGATCTGCATGTGCTCACAGAGGTTAGGTCTGCATGGGTGAACCAATGAGTATGCCTTGATTGCAATAATAAGGGGCAATCAAAAGACTAAGATGGAGCATGATTCGGTGAGATCAGTTAGTGCCTTGTGATAACAACTCGTCGTCTACCTACCATCTTCACTTAGTATGTAAAGTGGAAAGGCGGAGAACTCCAAAAGACCATATACTTTGCTATCTAGTTATGGGTGAGGTTGGCTAATAGGTTTGAAGGGCATAGGGGGTCGGGGTTAAGTTCTCATTCTTGGTATTCTTGGGTGCCTTTCATTAGTTGAGGGAGGGGTCTAGTGGGACCATAGCCACTGTAAAAGCAGATCTTAGCATCTGCAATTAGCATATATCTGAAAGCTCCCGACCGAGTTCCGTGTTTCTTGATTAGCCCTACCACGGGACTCAGGCGCACATATAGAGACTATGTGCAATAGACATCAAGAATGATTGACCATACGTACGTGGGAAAGTCTAGGTACACTCATGTCGCTCTGGGTGGTGTATCATAAGACTAAAGGGCATTATTCGAGGATGAACCTAATTCGATCAAATTGTTCAAAGATGGCAGTCCGAACACTTACGTAATATAGAAGTAGTGGCTCTTTGCAGACATAGCGTTGACATATATACGGAAATCCGTACGACATTCAGGGGTAGGATTAGGGGCTGCTATATTCCTGCGATGATACGGTGGAGACCGTGCGAGTAGGGTACCATGGGGTGTACCTTAGTTGGGGGTAGCTACGTATACACTGTATTAGGTTAATCTACTTGGGAGTAGATGGGTGCGACGTGTGTAAGCCTTGAATGCTAATAACACAGATAACCTAATAAATTAAAAATGTAATTGAATGGTATATGTAGGATTATCCAGAAGTATAATTTAAATCCAGTTACACAGGAGTTATGTTCTGACCCCCCTCCTCCTCACAACATTCGCAGGTTAGGTTCATGACAGAGACTGTATAACTTTAGATACTGGTTTAGCAGTATTATTATTAAGGTAAAGCTATGTTTTAATTACATTATATTTTATTCCTTCCACCGTGGGATGTTTTTCGAACTCTGACATGTTTCATGTCTCTGTCTTTTCTGCAGGATACCAGAGAAAACCAACTCGGGATTCGATGGATTAGGATTTTTGAAAAAATTCGGTCCGTCGGAACCTGGGTTGTTACACAACGGTTTTGAACTATTATGAATTTGATTTTCGCGCGCATCTTTTTCCAAAGTTTATAAAACATTAAAATTCCTGCTTCTGTTTGATTTTAAATCGGCCCGCCTTATTTAAATTCGTTTCTGGGTTGTCTGTTTTCGGATCCTTAATTTGCTTGGCCCGCTACTGTTATTCTGGTCCAAAAATATTTCTTATTTGACTCAAAGCCGAAGCCGAAGCGCAACCCGGCCCGACTCGGTCAGATGGACGGCGCGCGTATGGTCTTGCATAATCTCTCCTTTCTCAACAAAGCACACATGTGGAAGCCCCAAGGCATACTTATATTTCATGATATGGGACAAATAAAATTTCCCCCTTTTGTTCTTTCCCACTTCCCTTTTATTTTAAATTTCCTTCAACAATGTTATATCAACAAACTCTTTTACATTGTATTTTAATATGTTATTAAATAACATTAATTAATTAAATTATCCAACAATATAAACAATTTATTTTCGTTAACAACCATGCATTTGGATGCCACTTTTGTAGTTATCCGATCATCGAACTTTCATGCATGCTCTTAACTTGATTATCCTTTTCGCTTGGACAATAAAAGTTAACTAATCACCATTTTCACTTGGACAGTGCAAATTAACTTCATTATTATCACTTATTTATTACTTGACGTCCATGGTCTAAACATTCATCCAAGAATTTAATAAGAAAAAATCATGCATGTAACTCAAATCCGAATGCAATAAATAAAATATTGATACAAAACATGTTGTTTTCCTTCTTTCTTAAATGGGTAGATATTTATCATATTCTATCTCCAAAAGATTTTGTCAAAACAGCTATTTCCTAGCAATTCAGATTCTTCGCATCGGTTTCTCATATAATACCATATTGTAAGGAAAGTCGGTTTAAACGATTATATGTGATACAATCAACACTTATAAATGTCTTTTTCGAACAATTAATTCTCATTTTGAAACCATTAAAGTAGCGCATTATGGCTTCAACAGGAGTGACAATATTAGGGATAGTAAAATCCATTATGAACTTTCACTATCTACAGAAAGAAAGTCAACATATACATGAATTTCAGGAGAGTAATGTCATCCTATGCAAGTTAACTTTAAAGGTACCAAGTTGATTGTTATTCATGAATATGATATGCTTATTAGAACGATGATTGTGAACGTTGACTTATGCTGTTGCAATATGTTTTCCAGTAAATGACTTATCTGGTGTTGTTTCTGTTGTCTTAGTTGGTGTAGTTCGGCGATTACCTTCTATGTGTGATAATCAATTGTACTTAAAAGGTGGAAACATCTTGCAACAACCTGGAGAACTTGCATACATATCCCAACTTTGACAAATGCATAAGACTCTCTCCCTCTTTATATATATCATTAAGCAGGTGACGAGCATGCTCTTTCATGGAAGGCATTAGAAAGGCTGAGTAGAAGTGCATCTATTTTAGATGATTGAAAGTTTTATAAAAGCAAAGACTGATTAATACCGTCGAAAAAAATGAAGTAAACTTTTGAAAATGCTCTTTATCTCGATGAAGACTTTGGAACACAACTAAAATCATATAATTGAACTTGAAAAACCCATAGCAGGCATTTCTTCTTCCAATAATTGTTCACAACATCAAATCCTTTTCTTTTGGTGGTTCATTTTTTGTAGAAAAACTATGTTTATCTTTCTAAAAGGTCTGCAATGTTGTTGTAGTTAAATCTTTCCATGTAAAATGGTTGGTTAACGGTGCAATGGGTATTGTTATGAATAGTGTTTACCTACAATCATCAAGCTTGCCCGATAATTTACCGCCTGCAATAATGATAAATTTTGGTAATTGTCATAGTCCTCAATTTCACCAGGGAACCCGTGCCATTTCAGTAACTCCACAAATAGAAAATTGAAAAACTTCTTTTTGTACATCATGTACGAGAACTCAATTATCTTTAGCCCTTCTTGGATAATAACTATATGTAAAAGTCAAGGACGAACGCTTGATCGAGTGACCATTAATATCAACAATCATGAAAAGTCTTGATTTAATATTTTTGCACTATATGATCTCAATCATGTGTTTTGTTCCAAAAGATATTCGCAAATTGGAAAATGCAAAGGTTTCTATTCGAGATTATGGGTGGAAGGATGATTGAATGTGATTTCACTTGGATGAATGATAAGATAAAAGATAACCATATTTTCTAAAGGTCTTCTATTTCATTATAGCTCTATTAATGTTTTAAAATCGTTAATTTTACTTCTCTTTTTCCCATGTCTGCAATATTTGCTTTGACCAGATTTTAAAGTCTACTTATCACTATTTTACTTGGAAGTTATCTCTATGCTCCTTCAACTTCATCTCATGCAAAATGCAAATATTTTTTCTCTTAATCATTGGGCCATGACATATCTATTCAACAGTACCACTCGTATAGGTGATTATATTATTGTGTTTACCCATACTTAGGTGCAAAAATTTCTAAGCTCTTTTACGGATGGTCCTCTTTATACAAAATCACATTTTATACAAAAGATTCCTAGAAAATCATATTTTTTTTCTTGTTATTATTTTCATTTATTCATTTAAATTCTTTTGCTTAAACTTGATTTGGCGGTTGTATATATGGGGGTATCTGTAATCTGAAAGACTTACGCTTGCACGTTTGGATGATTTTTCTTATATTCTATTGTTTCTTGGATTGTAATTTGTTCATAATAATTTTAATGGTTTCCCTTTTAAAGTATTTTTGTTACCTTGAAAAAGGGAAGAGAACTTATGTTATTACCTGGCATTTCAATAACTTTATTATATGCCTTTTAATCTTCTTTAAATGTTTTCAAATAAATTTTGAAGCAAAATACCATTAGGTGAAAATGGGATTTAATATATCAGTTTGTTTTATCGCCCAAAATCAATAGTTTGAGATGTATGTTGCTTTATCATACACGTAAATAAAATAAATAGATTGAATATATTAGCTTGTAATACATCCTGCTCCATGAATATAAAATGGTCAAACTGGATTATTAGAATGATGGACGAGTTAAGCATATATATGACAGATAAAATGTTGTATGTTTTATTCCATGTTTTCCTTTATGGTTCAACTCATTAAAACTACCAAACATCTCATTCAATTATCTATTCTAATATTATTAAACATAATTTGTTCATGAAAAATATATTATATTAATATTTATGAAAAAAATATTAGATTAATATTTATAACTTCATTAGCCAGATTTCTTTAGGGATGGAAACAATGCATTGTTAAAATATTTATACTTTCTGATAAAAAAATATTTTTAACATTTTTAGTTTTACTAAATATTATAATGTGTGGTCATTTAGTTTTTGTTTTTTAACAACGACACAAACAATTGCTTTAAGTTTAGTTTTGGATTAATGAAAATTTACGATAAATGTTTATTAACTACGCAATTTTTTCAATGGCAGGTTCTTCACCATTGTGCGGTTGTACTATTATTTTAACAAGTTAATAAATAAAAATAATTAAATAAATTATCCAACAATGTTAATAATTTGTTTTCACTAACCATTGTACATTTGGATGCCTTTTTCGTAGTTATATGGCCATATTCACTTGTGAGAGTACAAATCAACTTGATTGTCATAACTTATTATCAATTAGGGCATTGTACACAAGGTCCTTATTTCTGAAATTGTTACAATAAAAGTCTTTGTACCAACGAACATATAAATAAGGTGTCTGTTTTTCTAAATTAGAAAGCACGAACTAATTTTTAGTTTTTTGTTAGTTTTTTTTTTTTTTTTTTTTTTTGTAGAAAATACAAGTTAACTTGTGTTTTTCAGAAAGTTGTTCAAAATTTGGAAAATCAATTTTTTTTCCATAAATAATAATAATTGTTATTTAAATAAATAATTGTAGTTTTCACTATTATCGATTTTTTTTAAACTACAAGCATTTTTTTATTTTCTATCAAAAAAGTGATACATGTCTTCCATTTTATTGGTTTTATAAACATGAGCCTAATTAACTTTTCTAATAACAATGTTACAACCAGGCAGTTTCCTTCTTGTGCTTAGGGTATGTTTGGCGTAAGCGGAAAATCTGAGTGAATTTTTTTTTTGATATCATGTGGGACCTTTAAGATCATTGTATACATTGATACCAGTGGCGGAGCCAGATTTTTTTTTTGGTGAGGCCACCTGATGCAAGTAAAGAAAACTGATGGCAGAGAAAAGTAAAAACATTGTAACATGTTTCTCCGACAACAAAATGTTGATATAATTGTGATTTTTTTTTTTTTTTTTTTTTTTTTTTTTTTTTTTTTTTTTTTTTTGCGCTGCATTTTTTGATCCAAACGAAAATTCGAAATGTTGAAATAAGCGCAAGGCTACAGCTGGAAAGTACCTATGCCTATGTTTTTTGTTTTTTTTCAATTTCAGGTGAGGTCAAATGTGGATATAAGTGCAGGGCGACAACCGAAAAGTACTTCTGTCTGTGCTTTTTTTTTTTTCTCAATTTCCTAGTGAGGTCTCCCTGATTGATACTGACTTAAGTAAACTCCACGTCGTGTGTTTACCCCGCTTTGTTTAGTGGTCACGCACGGATGCATAACGTCCAGCTCCCAAAGTGGTTTGCAGCGGGATTCGAAGCTGCCTGCACATAGTGCTTAGATTCTCATCTTCCGACTCCCAAAGTAGTTAGCGGAGAATGCGTTGGCGTGTTAAGCGTAGCATTTAAGCGAATCATTTTATTTTTGTTTTGTAATTTAATTAAATAATGATTAAAACATAACGTATCATTAATGCAGAATAACACATACACACTTAACCAAACATAACAGTTCATTCACTAATAACAATACAGAAAGTGAAAAAATGTAGAAATACAAAGAAGTACAAATTTATCAGTGCAACCCTGCCGCTACAAGCTCGTCTCTAATTCTATCTCGACGTATTGTCATAACAGTGCTGTCACGATAGCGTTGAGCCGGTGCAAGTTCATTATTTCCCATGTTTCTCAAATGTTCATATTTTTCATAATACTCATTTGGAATAAGATCTGAATCATCGTCATATGTCATAAAATGTGGATCACTCATGCTGGATCACCTAATTTAAGTCGTTGGGCTTGCGGTTGAAAACGAACCGTCTAGTCAACGGACGTCCGTTGACTGACGATCCGTTTTCGACCGCAACTCCCCCTTGCTAAGGGGTGTCTATAGTCTAAACATTCATCAGAGAATCTAATACGCAAAACATTCATCGGATAAGTTAATACGCAAATATTTTAAAATACAAATTAAGATCAAATACAATGAATATAATATTGATATAAAGCATGTTATTTTTGTTCTCTTTAAATAGGGAAGATATTTATCCCAATTTTCCTGGAAAAGCTCTTCTGTAATTTAGTATTTTCTGTCAATTCGGATTCTTCATACCGATTTCCCAGTGAAGCAACAAGCAGTTAATCTGTATTTGTTTATATCGTCCGCACAGTTGACCTCGTTTCAGTTCATTCTTTGAACTATCTGGCCATGGCGGATCAGCTCACTGAAGACCAGATTTCTGAGTTTAAGGAGGCCTTCAGTTTGTTCGACAAAGACGGCGATGGTAATTAATTTCTCTTATTTTAATTAATTTGATTACTACAATATGAACTTAATTTAGCTCTAATAGCTCTATTATTATTTTCAATTTCTTCATGGATCAATCTTGCTCAGCAGCGTTTAGCTGTTATAAATTTGTCTGTATCGGTGGCTAGCTTTCAATGTTATTATTTACAAGCAACCATAGTTAGCTTATAACTATATAAAGAATTACTTTGAAAATCAAATAATATTTTAAAAAATGGGTTAATAGGTTTGGGGGAAATATAAACCAAGGCTCATAGAATTATGGCATTTATGTGCAAAAATCACTTGAATTTTTTTGGTTTTATATGCCAAGTTATCTTACAAAAACATGTTTTTTTTTCCTATTGGATGTTGGTCAGGGCTTATTTGATAAGTACTGTAATACGTATATCGTACACTTGAATGATTGGGAAACCAATGAGAGCCTCAGCTTTGAACTAGTGCAGTTATGAGTCATCACAAATTGTTACAATTTGGTATATTGAGTAGGGTGAGTGAGAGTCAGCTGCAAACATAAAAGAACTACATTGTATTAACTTATTGAACATGATTGCATTCCATAAACTTTAATAAAAGCGATATCATACTACTTCCTACAATCCTACCCCGAAGCCACTGAGATAGCCACAAACACACAAGTAATTACTAAAACCACCAATGCCTTAAAAAGTAGGTCGACTTATGACTAATTCTAACCTAAATATGTTTTAACATCTGAATTCTTTAGTGGTAATAGAATTTAGTCTGTTAGGTTGCTAAGGATGCCTTTGGTCCTTATCACATTTGTTGTTCAGCAGATGGAAATGAAGGAACAAACAGTTGCTAATGTTCATCCCAAAATTGACAATACAGTGTTGTTATGACAGTTATGACTCAAAAAACTTCTTGGTTGTTTTGTTTATCAAATAAATTGTTTTGGCATATAGTACCATTGTTAAGCATTGAAACTAATGATCAGTTTCCATATTTTACTAACTGTAATATCTGTTTTAACTTTACAATTTAATTTGAGTTATATTATCGTAGTTTTGTGTTTGAAAAATATTTTTTATATAAAATTTGAAGTCTATTCGCGATTGCTGTTTTGTAGCCTCATTTATGAACATAATCAAGGTTTTTTGTTTTTGTTTAAAGGGTTATCCAATAGATTTCAACTTTGAATCAAATCATGATCATATGATCCTATCAATAGTGGATATAATTGCATAACATTGGACTTACATGTGAAATATATGTTTTCTTTACGTTCTTCTTTACCCGAAATATTCGGGCAGATAAATTATTTCTCACTACAATTGGAAAGCCGTCTTATGTGTAGTTTAAAAGTCATGCATCTTAAGTAGAGGAAACAAAAATTTGAGTTATTATTTGAGCATTTATTATTTTGCTAAAACAAAGCTAATATGCACGCTATCTGTTACATTTACATCTTGTAATCTCAAGTATTGGAACATGCAAATCTATATAGTTTGGTTTTATTGCATATACCGAATTTTAACATCTCTTTTGCCATCCAGGCTAATCTCAGAATGTTGGAACATGCAAATTTGCGTAGTTTGTTTCTATGGCATCTCAAATTTTAACATCTCTTTTGCCATCCAATATAATCCTTTGGATATTATTCTTGTTATTTACTGCATCGTGTATTGCTACATTAGCATCATTATAGAGTGCTAGTTAAAACAATTTAATGGATCATATTTTGGTTGCAAATGACATTGACACATTTTAAATTTTACATTAAACATGTATGATGTGCCATATATAACACACATATACATATATACATTGGTGTTTGTGTGTGCTCGTGTGTGTGTATATATATATATATATATATATATATATATATATATATATATATATATATATATATCCTTTCAATCAGACTCTCTTCAACCCTTCATTCACTTATTCATATTTAAAGAATAAAACACGGTACTTTTTTTTCATATGTGATTTTATGATTATAATTATTCTTACCTAAGTTTCAAATCATTTTGGAACTCGGAAATAATTTTAATCCTAAGTCAATATGAACCGTTGAAAATATACATTTTACTTATTGGTTTGAAATACGGTTTAAAATAGTTAGTCTCGAAATACTTATTTTGGATCTGACCTTGAGGGTGAAAATCATCTATAGAAAGCTCTAATATGCAATGAGTGCCAAGATGTGTCAGTATTAGAGAAAAATAGTTATTTTTAATGATTTAGAAAAAGTAAACAACGATCATGGCGGATGCTCCAAAGATGGATGTGAATCATTGTAAAAAAATTCTAGGCCTCTCTTAAGTGCTTGTTGAGGCCTACCGTCTAGTAATTTGCCTCGAGCGGTCTAAGTAAGATGTACCACCTCATGTAAGAATCACAACATTCTTCCTTTTTTGGATTTTACATGTGTCAGGATGAAATGCACAGGAATTAAGCTTGCTCTGATATCATGTTTAAGAGCCACATCTTATCACAAAAACCAATTGTCAGTATGAAGGGTGTTCTCTTAATATTAGACTACCTTTTATTCAGTGGCCGATGTGGGACTAATTTCAATGGTGTGTAGGACTTAGAGTTAGGGAGTCTATTATGATCATCCGTAAAAGATTTTTGGTGACTTCATAAAAGAAGGATGTTGAAGGAAACCGTTGTGTTGATTTATGACCATTTCTTTTTTATTTCCATTGATACATATACACATGCACTTCTGTGCACTCACACATGCTCTTGTATACATACATATACGTAAATGCATGCATGTGTGTGTCAATAATAAATCGAACCATAAACGAGAAGTACCATGTATTAAATTTCCAAAATAATACATCAGATGTTATCCTTCCAGAAATTATTACCCCATCCATAAATAATCAACGAACACTTGAAAACATCATCCTACTGGAATAACTGAAGAACTGTTTGATAGAATTTCAAAACTTGAATTTTTTCAAGACAATCATTTTGTCGGCAAAACGAAAATTATTTCTTTTTGGCTGTTAACTCTTCTCTTTTTTTTCACTGTATTAAATCATGTGATTGCATCACATATTCTAAGATTGCACCTTGGTCTTAATACACATGTATCTTATTCTGCCAACACATGAGAAATTGCCAAAACAACTTAATACTAAAATGTTCTCCACACTCAGCCAGTTAGCGAGTTATCTTCTGAAGTGGAAGAAGTTCCTATGCATCACATATTTCTCTTTCTATGCTAGCAACTCTACTTAAATGGAAATTTGTACAGTTCCTAAAACTGACCTGTTGGAATAAAATTCTTCACACATTTTGAAATGTGTAAACCATGCTGTTGCGCCCGCTCCACCCCTACCCACCCTCCGGTGCACGCCCCATCGTTCCATAAATCAGTCCTTTCTTGATTAAGTTATCTTAATTTTTAGGCAATAGTTTCTTCCCTTGACTTCAGTTTTCTTTTCCCTCAAAATAAAGCTGTTTCAAATGATAGTGAATTTCCTTTTCTTTAGTGAAACCCATCCTCCTCATTTATTCATTAAGTAGACTGCTTTTGCCTGAATTTATCAAAAAAAACTTTATTTATTTTAGAGGTCAATGACATAACAAGTTTCTCTTAACCTTTCTGCCAACGAACTCATCAATACCAAAACCTGAATTTACCACTGTCCACTTTGGTCCTGACTGACTGCAAACTGTTCCAATACTCATACTTTCTGATTCATTTACTAAACAATATATAATGACGATACCCAATAAAAAAGACAAAAAAATATGGCAAATTAGTCCTTGACTCTAAACGTAAGTTTGATGGTGCACACAACTAGGATTTTTGTGTAGTTGTTGTAGTATGCATGTGATCATCATTACCAAACCCTCAAAATGGCCTTGTCTTGCATGGTCATTAATTCTTTTAACGATAAATATTCCACTGGGGTCAAATACAAACAAAACATTTCCAAAATATCTTTTTTCTCTTTCTTTCAAGCATCAAATTTATCATTGTATGTTCATAGTCTGCCGTCAATGCGTCATACAAATTTATCATTGTATGTTCATAGTCTGTAGTCAATGCATCATACCCACTAATGAGCTTGGATTTGTGGAGAGATTCAATTGCGATTTCTAGACGTTTCCTCAAGGATATGGTTTGGAAGAAGGATACAAGCTTGGAGGATGGGTGGTGACTTGTTAACAAAGGGCATGTGTTGTTTGATGAAATGTCAGTGAGAGTGCTGATCTGGATTTTTTATTAGGGGTAATGGTTTCGGTTAATGCGTTCGGGTTCGGGTTCGGATTGTAGGACTTGGGCTTGGGACTTGATTGTATTAGACGGACCAGCAATGCATATGTTTGTGTCAGGATTTCAATATACTTTAGTAACAGTTGGTCATGAAACTCTAGATACAAATATTTAACCCGTATTAATTTAATTGGGAACAACTAGAGAATCGTTAAATAAATTAGCTTAAACATACCTGAATTGCCGATGAAAAGATGAATTTGGTTTGGTATTCCAAATTGATACAAAATCTAGATCTAAAATCAGCTCTTCATAGAAGAGGGTTAAAGACTCGCTAGGCGTGTATAATTTGAAGACTATGATCAGTCATTTATAAAGCTGATGTTGGAAATTTGTGTGAATTATTAAAATATTTGAATAAGTGTATGAGTGGCTCCTTAATGTGAATAGTCCCACATCATGGGATTATATGAAAGAAGCAAGTATTTATACTTGTTTCTAAGAAGCTTTGATGGGGCCTTGGGGCTCCCAATACATGCTTTGTTGTGAGGAGGGAGCCCATGCATCATGACCACCACACACGCGCGCGCGACCGACCGACCGGCTCGGTTCGGTATTGGGCTTGGGCTTGGGCTATGTGGTGTAGACACTTATATTTTTAGACCAGAAAAACTTGATTTTTCGAACCGTTTTTTAATTACGGAAAATATTTCTGAACCAAATTTAATTTGAAACGGTAAACTTTTGACCAAGTATTTCGCAGATCCTATTTTCCTCCACTGACCAGTATTTTCGAATAACCTAATCCTCGTCTATATATTATTATCTTCAGATTAGACGAGATTAATATATAGATAATAAAATATTAAAAAAAAACTGTTTTTCTCTTCTCTCTTCCACCGCCATTAAAATATTCTTACAAAAATTTTCGAGCAGTTAAAATCAGAAAGTGCAAATCTGCACTGATTTGTTTGTGCAAAGCAGATCAGTTATTAATCAGAGAGAGGCTGTTTTATCCTAGAGGCGGCGGCGAAAGTACGAACTGGTTTTGCACCATCGACCAGATCGCCGAATCGTCTTCAAGAAAGCGACCTGGTCCGCGACTCAGTCATTGTTTCCCAACAGCTGACATTTTATAATTTGACCTTTCAACAAATTAAAATGTCTTCGTGTCTACACATTAGATCCATAATAATTTAAACTTCAAACCTGTTAACTATGATTTAAAATTAGATCATTTCAGTTAGGCTGTACATCAAAATAGTGCAAAACATTTTATTTTACATATATGATCCAGATGTTGAAATATTCCAACAGTTTGAAGGAAATGAACTTGTTGGAGACGTGGGAGGAGGTGGGTTTAGGGTAGTTGAAATGATGATTATATGGCGAAAAGGATGACCCAAATGTGACGGAGGGGAAGAAGTGTTGGTTATGGAGTTCGGTAATATTGTTGTGAGGGAAGATGCTTTTGTGGACGAAGGTGAAGAAATTGCAGAGGCCACAGTAGGAGGGGATGTCATAATAGCCGGGGCACCAACTAAAACTGTTGCGGCAGCAGTAATGGTACCTGGAGCAGTTGAAAGATGTGATCCGGGCAGTAGCGTTGCTGGTGTCGAGGGCAAGGGGCATGAGTTGATGGAGAGTTTCGGTTTTGGGTCGGATGACATAAGTGATAGTGTGTAGGGATGATTGGCAAAGGTTTCAACAAGAGCTTTTGTGATTCTTCTTAGGGTTGTGTTTTGAGAGGCTATGGTGGAAGTTATGTCGGCGAAGGTGGCATGTCGGAACTAAAGCATGATTTATTGTGCCAAGAGGGTGCTTTGGATTGCTTGTAGAGAGGAACGGGTGGATAGGTGGTAGGAACTGCTGAGAAGTTATAGCTTGACTGTTTCATGTGTTGCGAGAGGTCGGTAAAAGCACTAATGGCGGTGTCCTTCAGATTTGATGTAAGATGCTAGGCGGGGAGGGAGGGAAGGGGGGGGGGGGGAGGGTAGTGTTAAGAAATTTATTGTCAATACTCCTACTTTCTCATTCATTTGCTAGGCAACATATAACGGTACACAATAGAAAAGACAAAAGTATTGTTATACTGCTCAGAAGTACTCTCCTAAAGTTGAGTATGCGATGTTATTTGGTTAGTGCATGGAATGCAATATAATCGTTGCAGCTATATTAGTTGTAGTTGTGGAGTACTACATTTTATGGCCTGAAGCATATGGCAAATTAGTCCCTGACTCTGGAAGGAAGTTTGATGGTGCGCAGTGACTAGACTATTCATGCAGTGGTCGTAGTATGCATTTCAACCTTATCATAGCTTTGGCAATCATTTTACTGATCATCTTCCATTTCTTGTTGGTTAAATTATCCTATTTCCCCTTCATGTTCTATAATCCAAGCCTTTCAACGTCCACTTTCATAATTTTTCATTTCTTCTATTAATTTTTTTCGTAGCTTTGTTCTTCGTCTTTGTTTTTATTTCAAAAGAAAATTTTAGATCTGTTGATACAACTATTAGAATTTTCAAGGATCACTGTGTAAACAAATTGGGAAATAAAGTCAATAATAAAAATCAAAAGAATGTTTCTCTTTAATCTCTTTTCTTGTATTACGTTTGCTGAAATGTAATAAAATTTCAAATCCTTGAACTCCTAACAGCTCTCTCCTTGAACCAATTTATTGTTCTCATGAGCAAGTCATAACCATTAGATATTTGTAGATATATATCTAATAATTTTTTTGCCATAGAAGTAAAGAGCTGGATATATAATTTTCTAGATTATACAACCTATACCGTCCTTTCTGAATTATTTCTGAAATAATTCATCAAACCAACTACTGTTAATCTGCACCTGAAAACATCATTCTGCCTATAAAGTTAAAGACCATTGTTGACATAACTTCAAAACCCGAATTTTGCTCGGATCATTATTCAATCAAAATTCGGATCATTATTCAATCAACCACTTGCGTGGACAAAACTGATATTTCTACATGCTTAATTTTCCTTTGCTCTTGCTTTTTTCCTCCGATCTTTCAGTCCGTTGTATCATGTATTCGTGTCACAAATTTTAATGGTAGGTTGTGATCTTCTACGACTAACAACAATTGGTGTTTCTTATTTTGTTATTAGGAAAGCTCTAAGTTTCTAATTTGATAACCTTTTGCAACTTTGTTACTTTTGTTTATTTCTTATACCTTAATATTTCCTTTAATGGTTGTGATAGAAACGGATATCCGGTTAAACATATAATAATATAACTTGTCTCAAATTTATCATAGGAATATATGCACATGATTTAAACCATGAATGTCTAGCTCAATGGGGAAATCCCTCCCAATCTCTAATATCAGTAACCAAAACTATTGTACACTATTTTATTTTATTTTAGTTCTAAAATTCCAAAATCAGCCTCTCCCATGATTAGGTTCGCCCCAACGACCAATATTACTGTTAGAGTAAAGGCGATTGAGGAATGACAAAACAATAAAAAATTGTTGAGGGAAGATGAAAAAAATAAAAAATAAAAAGTGCAAGAAAAATCATAGGGATAACTTCTCAAAGTGATTGCAACCACCATTAGAACTTGACAAAACATTTGATTATTTTTCCATATATTTTTTGGAGAATATAGTAGAAGTGTTTTTTATTTATTTTTCCAGTATATAAATGATATCATTTCTTTACTCTTCTCAAAATGATATCAATGAGATTATTGATCCTGATTTCTGTAGCCCGTGATCCAAAATTGACTGTGGGTTTGAATACAAACTGCAATCTGTGTACCACTGTTGGACATTCTTTTTGCACTGTTGATTTTATTTTTAGGATTATTATAACACATAAATCCTTTTTTTAACCTAATCTCAGGCTGTATAACAACAAAAGAGCTAGGAACTGTGATGCATTCACTTGGCCAAAACCCGACCGAAGCCGAACTGCAAGAAATGTTGGATGAAGTCGATGCTGATGGTAACGGGACCCTCGATTTCTCTGAATTCCTCAGTCTCATGGCCCGGAAAATGAAGGACATGGACTGCGAGGAAGAGCTAAGGGAGGCTTTCTACGTATTTGATAAAGATCAAGATGGCTTCATTTCCCCTGCAGAGCTTCGGCATGTGATGACCAATCTCGGAGAGAAGCTCACCGATGAAGAGATCGATGAGATAATAAGGGAGGTCGACACTGATGGCGATGGTAAAATCAACTATGAAGAGTTTGTTAAGGTTGTCATGGCCTAAGTGGCCCATTTTATCTTTGAAAAAGAACAGGGGGGAAAAAGAATGATGATGTAGGTTTTATCTTTTTTCTTGGTTTTGTTGTTTATTAACATGATTGTTGGATTAATTTTATGATTTTGTACATAATTCGTGGGGTTTATGTACTATATTGTATCCAGTGCTTGAACTTTAATAAATTTGTTAGTTATTGAAATGATCAAATGAACGAAGAAGCTAGTTTGTTGGATGTAAAAATTATAGCGTGGATACAATACATGCGCATAAAGGTTCAAAATCACATATTTAAAATTAATGTATTATCTTTCTCGTATCATTTGCGTAGAAGAAATTAATATTGTTCGATCCTATATAGTAAAATCAAATCACTTGATCGTTATGCAATAGACTTTTAATTTGTATTGAATAGACTTTTAATTTGTATTGAAAACTTATGTCTGAAAATTAGTTTTCTACACTAACCCTTTTTTATTAGTTTTAAAAAGAACTAGTTATATCCACTTAATATATTGATATTGCTAAAACGAAAGTTAAAATGCTTTGATTTAGTGAGTTTAGCGGAAAACAATTGTTTAAGACGGATTTATTGTTCATTAACACTAAAGTAGTTGAAAAGCGATACAAAATATAACAAGAATTCGAGATGCTTTTAACTGCATATGTTTCTAAATTGAATTGGTAGGAGAATTCTTGTACTTTTTTTTCCTTTTCTTGAATGCTACTTGAAATTGCTGTTTTCATTACACTTCAGTCTACTCCAGTCTAACAAATTTAACCTCTTGGGTGGTCATTTAACTTATAACCAATCAACGGTTGGACGTAAAGTTTGAATTTTGAATTTAATGGAAGAAAATTAATTGGGAAGGGGCTTAAATGATCACTGGGTATATAATAAATAAGCGGATACAGGTGCTTCAGTGGGCTTATAAATAAGAAAACAAGTGAAGTACGCCTAACAATACCAGGTCCAGTTTTAAAGTTCTATCTTGTCGAATTTTTTTCCGAAGCAAACGAAATAAATGCGTCGTCGTCAAGGGTGAGCATGCATTTATTGGTTAAAATCGAATAAGCCAACCAAATCAGTAAAGTTTTGTTGGTTTGTTGGTCTTGTTAGTTAATCGGTTGATTTTTATTTTCGTCTTTATATTACTTGGGTTTGGTTTTCAATATTTCAAAACTGAGCCAACCAATTAAACCAACAAAATAAATAATGTATTTTAAAGTTAAAAATTTACCACTAGCAAAGCTGTCATTCACTATATTTCTATAACAATTCAATTCGATTAATATCTTTAGAAAATGAGTTTGTTTTCAATATATTTGCATCATACGAAATTAATTAGTTGTATTAATTTTATCATATTAACAACTCAAATGTCTATTTTATTTTTAGTTTAACCAACTAAACCAAACCGAACATTATCGGTTTGGTTGGTTTTGATTTATTTATTTATTTATTGGCTTTTTAATTGGTTATTTTGGTTCTACCATTTTTGATCGATTTCGAACCGAACCAACCATTTGTTCACCTCTAGTCATCGTAATCTACAGAATAAAAGGACAACCACCGGAAAGTGAAGATATATTTTTAAGTGTTGTGCTATTGACATCTAGACTTTCTCATATGTTAAAGTCTGTTTTTTCCGAAAAAATCAACTGTAGGTGTGTCATTTCCTATTTTTGATTCTTTAAAAAATCAATCCATTACAATCAATTTGTACATGTTTAAAAATCTAGGGTTTCATAAAAAAAATCAACAGAATGCTTACTTGCTTGAAAAACAACTCGATGTTTTTTTTTCCAAAGACAAACGAATAAATGCATTGTCGTAACCACAGAGTAAAAAAACAACTACGGCAAAACGAAGATATATTTTTAAGTGTTGTGCTGTTATCAACTAGCCTTTCTCATAGGTTAAACTCTACTTTTTCCAAACAAATCAATCGTAGGTGCGTCATTTGCTATTTTTGAACTTTTGGAAATCGATCCATTAGAACCAATTTACACATGTTTAAAAATCTAGGGTTCCATTAAAAATATTGAAAGAATGCTTACTTGCTTAAAAAGGAGTCGATTTTTTTTGATGGCAACGTTCATTTTGAAACGAAATAAAAAGAAGTATTTTGAATTTTTGGTGCATGTTAACGCGACGAAAACAATAATTGGTATTAGTAAGAGGGAAATTGAATTGTTTAAGGTGGCTTTAATTTTCGATGATCACAAGAGAAAAATTGCATGAATTATAATCTTTATATCATATTATTTTAATCTTTATATCATTTTGATCTTTATATCAAGCTAACTACCGTTTTCTTTGAGTCAAGAGAATTAGTTGATCCCCTACTATATTTTATTAAAAATAAACGAAACAAAATTGCATGAAGTATAAAATAGTCGACGAAGAAGAAGTAAATCAAAATTCACCAATTCAAATAACTAGAAATACACTTGAATGCACCATTTCTCAATACTAATGGAATAATGTGCATATAAATATTTTGATGCCAAAAGTGGACAGACAATTTATGCAGATTTGAGAAAAGTCCCTGCTTCAATACATAATACAAGCTGATGATTTGATCGGCTTCATTTTATGTTTTATGTTTTGCAGTTTCAACATTCATAACAAAATATAAGCATAATAATGAGAAATTTGAATTATAGGTCACGAAGACGATGATGGAAGAATAAGACCATTACCAACAATCCGTTCTGCTCACTTCTTCTCTTTCATCCAAACAAACTACAACACAACCAGCAATACAAAACCAGCCACAATCAGCCACAAACCACTTAAAAAATATATTATATAATACAAACGGTACAAAACAGCAAACACCCCTTCCATCCAATATTACCCCTTTTCATCGCAGCAAACAGCGTTTGCATGTTTATTTATTATCAAAAGTTTATAACGGCAAAGTCTTTGCCGTTATAAATTAAAACGGCAAAGACTTCACCGTTATAACCTCCCACCTCTGTTCACTCAACCGGACACGAACTGGTTTCAAACTAGCCATGGGGAAGTAAACAAGCCATACCTGGTTGCTTCGTGGTTTGTTTAGTAACTGAACAAGTCATTGTTGGTTGTGCTACTAGAGAATGAAGGGACAGTGGAGTGGATAAATTGTCTTTCATTCTTTTGTTAACCCTTAGAACACCAAAAACAGACTAAGTTTGTTTTATATGTTAATGCCATTTTCCAAGTTGATTGCTTTTCAGAAACACATACATCATGTGCACGTCTGTTAAACGAAAACATAAAACCAAATATGACAAACCAACAGAGGCTTAATGTTTCAAGGAATTTTGATCTCTGCTTTTATGGTTATCAATGTTAGTGGACAGAATGATATAGTAGATCAAATAAACAGAAGCGAAAGGAAAAACGGTTTTGACTTAGTTTCGACTTGCAATGGAGGGAGTTGGTTTGTTCATATGCGGAGTTCCCGGTCTGTCTTACATCTTGGGTAGTTTCACGACATTCCTACCTTAATCTGGTATGTTATCTTATCAAGTATGAAATCATTGTAGTCTAGTATTTTAGCTAGCTTCTGTACTATAATCTAGAATTCATAGTGTGGACGGTCCATAATAGATGCCATATGTGGTGGACGATCTACTTTAAAAATCGAAATAGTAGTCTGACAATCTGTCAAACTCCTATTTGTAATTAGTATTTGTTATAAAAATAAGTGTTACAGATCACTATAAAAACTGGTTGGCTATGTCAAAAACAAAAATCAGGATAATGAACAGAAAACCCAAAGTGTTTCGATTATGGAGTGGCTCAATAAGTGGCTCGACTGGGAGAGTGGGAGTAAAAGGGTGGAGCAAAAGTGAAGGCAGTGAAGTGTTGAGTTTTACTAGAAGCTTTACTGGTGAGATACGACTAGCCTTAACGAATTACAGGTTTGGTATGGGGTTGCCATACTATCCTCCGCTCTCTCTCCCTCTCCACCTAACAACCTGAATTTTAAATAGATTTTTATTAATGATTTGATTAGAATATAAAATTTTAGTTTTTAAATTCCAGTCTATTCTTATTATAATTAAATGGTGAATTTGATTTTGTGTGTAAACAAAAATAAGTACCACATGATTAATGAAGTTAAAAAACTATCAAATCAGAATTTAATTATTGAACTTAACTCAATTTGTGTCATTTGAATTAAATTATTAAAACTCAAATTTAAATAATGTATTTGACTTAATGAGTATTTTAATTTGTCAAATCTATTAAAATATAAATTTTTCGAAAGAGTCGGTTTTTGTCAAAATTGGTTAAAATTTGAGCTGAAGCTAGAAATTTAAAAGCTTAAAATGTCATACTTATATATTTTTCATGAATCTACATTGAATTCTAATTGTCCAACATTTTTCGTTTTGTTAAAATTCAATTTCGTTTGCCCGGAATTCACATTTGTAACTGCAAAACGCACAAAAAGGACGATGTTTGTCATGTGCATATTTTGCCTATATTAAATGTGTCCCATCTATATCTTCCTTGACATCTCATTGGTTTAAATTTGAATAAGTAAAATAAATCTATAGGGAGCCATTTATTAAATTAGCATTTAGTATTATGTAACTCCCATTTTCACGAACATATAAAATCACGTACTTCTCTTCCTCCTTTCTGAATTATTTTCACACCTCATTATTATTCCACGTTTGAATGTGTAGAGATTCTGAGAAGTTATAATATATGTTTTCATTCTCATGACTTCTCATTTCATTCATAGAAAGATTTCTCCTTCTTCCCTAGTTCATTTATTTGTAAACATAAAGGGAATAATTTTTTAAACAAATCCATCTATCTTCTCTTCACAAATTTCAAATCCTAAACCACAAAAAGAAAATCAAATCTCCTCTTTATTTCTTGTTTCCTAAATCCTATCACCATCTCTCTTCTTCTTCATCCTTTACATACCCTTCTTCCTAAAAATTTCTTTGGCCTCTCTCTCTCTCCATCTAGATTCACAAATCAAAACAAATTTCTAAATCACTAGAATCTAAAAATCTTAAAACGTAGATCCTTTTTCTTTTGAAAACCTCTTATTTTCCTCCTTCATACAACCAAACCCTTCCACCAACTAACAAACCAACCACCACCTAGCCTTTGCATCATCTAACCAGCATTTAGAACCACTTAAGCACGGCTGCACCCAATTGTCGCACCACACAACCATGGCCCGAATCCAAAATCCACAAACCCTAAATCCTATTATATATGTTCTATTTTCTATTATGTTTCAGATTTTGCGCTGTCTTCTCGTGGTTTTACCTACCTATTAGAAAACCAAAATCCGCTATTTTATTTTAAAATTGGGTGAAATTTAAATAGCTACAACTTTCATGTTAAGCATTTATTCAGATTTGAAATCTCCTATGTTGAAATCATGACTCATTCAGACACATTTTTGGATCTAAATTTCTGACCTGAAAATTTGCTTGTTACTGTTTTGATCATATCTTCCTCAAATTTTATCGAAAACATATATATATTTTTTTCAAATTGAAGAGAAAAACTTTTCAGTTTACGACTTTTTCAAATTTTAAGGTTAACTGGTCCAAAAATAAATCTCAAAATGACTAAGATTTTGTAAAATTTGGTAGAAATATAAATCCATCTTCCTTAGCTGAGTCCCCACCATCATCTTTATTTAAATTTCTTAAGATATTGATTTGTGAATTTATTCATGCCATGCTGTTAGAAGCACATGGTTGTGCTTGTAGATGGAGTTGTGCATCTTGGTTTCAATATCCATGTTCGTATCAATCTGCTTCATCTTTCTTTTATTTGCCACACAAGGTGAAAACCCTCATCCACGATTAGCAATTTCATTAATTGACACATCTTGAAATGACATTTGCAATGTTAGGATTGTTTTAGAAAACCTGATTTATATGTTATAAATTTGTGCACATGTGATTATGACACGAATTATTTACAAGTGATATTTGATTGTTGTGATATATTACGATGCATGTGTTTTATCTATAGTGTTAAATTTATTTGTTCTCACACTGCAAGTTCCCTATAGATTTGTAAAATCACTTTAGGTTGAAACGAAATATACCCGAACCACTGTATAGATTTAAGAATTTTTTGAAGCAAAAAGGTAGTGAATCATCAGATTCACGCCTTCATATATATCATTCAAGTACCGTGGTACATAGTCCATTATTACATAGTCCATATATGTACATAATATATACATAAACCAGCAAAAACCAACAGCATATAATTACATCAGTGCGCCCACAAACTACATAAACATAAGCATAATATGTAACGCATCAACATGGCAAAATATACTAAGCACGATAGCACTGATCAACTTTGAAGCACAGCATCCAGCAAGCTAATCTCCAGAACATCCACGAATGCAATCATGGACTCTCGTAGCAATTGAGTTAACAAATTTGCATCTTTCTTTGCCTTCCCACATGAAAACATATTTAAGGATGATGTAAATGATTTTGTTAGCTGTACGTCATAAGGATTTGAATTTTCTATAGTTTCATTCATGCCATAACATCCAAGTGTAAGCGAAGTTTAACAAAGCAAATAAGTGACGACCAGGTGTGTTCTCTAATGAAGGAAACATGTATTGCCAACAATTAAATTGATCTTTGATAAATTTTCCCCATTCCAAATCCAGCTGAAGAAATACCATGTGCGTCGTCCATACATAAAAAGCAAAGTCACACTGCCAAAATAAATGAATGTAGTCTTCCTCTTCCACATTACAAAAAACACAAACACCATTTAAGTTCAAACCTTTCTGACGTAAGGCATTCATGGTGTTCAACCTTCCATGCAATACAATCCACATAGGAATCCTTACTTTCGTGGGAACTGATGAAAAACTCCACACATGTAATCAAAACAAAGCCATCTTCTTCCAGCAAAGTTCATTGTCTTGTACAAACTTCCAACACGAAAAACATTATTCTCTCCTTCTAATCTCCAAACAAATCCATCATCCTCCTCACATAAGAAAACAATCTCGAGTAACTTGAACAATTGACACAACTGATAAAGCGCATTTCCAGTTACAATTCTGCAAAAAGTTATTCTCCATTTAAATATAACAGCCTTCAGATTGTACAACTCCCAAACAGTGGATAATCTGTTGCATGAAATACCAAACAAATATTTAAATTCATCTTTCAATGGTATAGGTAGTAGCCAGCTTTCATACCAAAATGAAACGTTGATTCCACTTCGCACAATAATTTTTGTACCCATCTTTATCCAATGTGAATTATCCATAACTCCTCTCCAAAAAAAACGAGCAGTTTGAAGAATCATGATTCTAATCAAATCTACCATCATTACAAGTGCTAACGATCCACTCTTTCCACAAAACTTTTTTGTTGCTCATCATAGCCCATAACCATTTGCAGAGAAGGGAAGAGTTCATATTTTTCAAGTTAAGCATGCCCAAACCTCCCTGATCTTTGGATTTACATACCTGATCCCAACTAATAAGGCAACTAAGTTTTTAGTCTCCTTGTCTCCAGTCCAAAAGAAATTCCTTCTTAATGCATTAATTTTATCCGTAACCCACCCAGGGCACTTGAAAAATGACAGCCAATATATAGGCAATGAGTAGAGCACCTAATTCACCATTATCAACCTTCCCGCCCTTGAGAGCGATATATATACATATATATAATGTTTTTGGATGTAGGTTGAAATGATAAATACTTGTAAATTGAGTATTAAATGGATTGAAATGACACACACACACACACACATAGCTGTATCACTTGGCCTAGGTAAAAAATTATATACAAACACCATTGGTCAATTTTGATAGATTTTTTCTAAATTTATACAAATATCCTGATTTGATAAATTCAGAAAACTAAATTATGAATTTTATTTAAACTTATAATTTGATAATTTATTAAAGCTTTAAATTTGATTTTTAAAATAAAATTATATGTTATAAATTTTTAACTATAAGTTAATATAAGTTTTAAAATATAAATTTAATAATATTGTTTAATTTTAATTTTAATTTTAAATTATTTTATAATTAAATAAATAAGTCTTTTAATGTACTTTAATTATTATTCAAATTTTAAAATTATATATAAATATAAATGCATAAAGATTTTAATGATAATGTAGAAATCAAAGATAACGTTCGCACTCCATGTTCTAGAAATATTTACTATCCGGAAAGAGAAAAAAAGGGAGTCTTTGTCTAAAGAAATACGTTGAGAAAGGGCTTGATTTGTTAGTGACATAATTGAAATTAAATCATGCAAGATAAACTGGTTTTATGATGTAAAGTTCAATTAATGAACGAGTTTATGAAGTTGTTATGATTATAATGCTTAGATTAATTGTCAAGAATAATCCAAAGTTTAATGTGTCTTCACATAATAATGCGAAATTTGGATTATTTCTAAATAATCCAAAGTTTAGGGGTTGTCTTCCTATATTAATCCCATTTACTTAATGTCTTACCATATTAATCTGAAGTTTGGGGTTGTCTTCCTATATTGATCCCAAAATAACACGTCAGCGAGTCATGGAGATCAATATGGGAAGACACCCCCAAAACTTCGGATTATTCAGAAATAATCCAAACTTGGGATTATTGTGGGAAGACACGATAAACTTTGGATTATTCTTGACAACTAATCCTACTTAATAAATGGATTAGATAATCATTTCTTAAGTAAATGCTTTGAATCTAAATATAAGTAAAGTTAAAATATTATAATTGATTAAAGTGAAATTTTTATTTATTTACAAGAACCTTATATGATGTGATTGAAAGGTAATGTGACACTTAAGAATTAAATTGGATAATTCAACTTGGACACTGTTTTGAAATAAACTGAACTTAATAATATCTCGATTAAAGTTTTGAATTGGTTGAATTGAAATTTTAGAAACCTAAGTTGAAATAAGTTGAACTTTGGAAATGCGGATGAGTGGTTTGGATTGGACTATTTTGAATTATTTGGAATTTGTATTATCTTAAATTAAACCAATTTAAATTATACTATTAAAGTTAACTATTATTTTATGACTATTTTAATGTAACTATTTTTAGCCTAATTATTATACATTCTATAACTATTTTAATTATACCATTTTTCTTAAATTAAACTATTATATATTATTTATTTTTAAATCAAACTATTTTATATAAATAGAATTATTTTAATCACAACTATTTTATATCATGTTAACTATTTTAATAAAAGTCTGTGTCCAATTCAAGTTGTTAAGACCGAAACGTTAGATATAAAGATTTCTAAAATAATGACAACTGAGATACAAAAATGTGAAATCAAAATGTAATTATGTAAATAAACGGTTTGTAAATATGAAATCAAAATTTTGAATTTAAATAAATAATGAATTGATTTAATATGATTTATGACATTGAAAGATCATAATTATTTGAATATAAATCTATATTGCTATTTTTTGGTTTATGATATTTTAAATATGATTTCAAATATAAATGATCATGGTGTGAAAATCAGCATTTGGTTATTAGAGAGATTGCAGCTAGCATTATCATATTCTCTGTCAATACCGCTACCACTTTAACAACTATATACGTGGTGGAGAATCCAGAACAAAGTAGGTTGGTTTGACAAATGTCATTGGAATAAAGTAAGAGAACGATGATGGATAGCCTTGACCTTCAGGCCATAATTAAAATGACTAAAACATGATCTATATTGTGATTAATAGAGGTAGAATATCTTACTGGACACATTTCTTCGATACTATATCCGTTATTTTGTGATTCGATTGGGCCCCTTTGATTATAGGAGTGTTATTCGAGGTGAGTGGTAGTTGCAGCTAGGGGTGGGCATAATTCAGTGTGGTGCAGTTTGAAGTCTAAATCGCTTCCGCACCGCATCAAATAGTTGATCAAAAATACAAAACATTATATTAACTGTTCAAACATTTCAGTTCGGTTTTATTATGATACGGTCCGGTATGAACCCATATTAAATATGGAATAAAAGATTAACTTTCATCAACAATCATTTTACAATTGTGTGACGCTGTCACTTAAAGGTTAAAACGCATAGTGTAATCATGAATTGAAAGATTAGTTTCTAATTGTATGAATACTTTTATTTTACATTTAATGATGTAAAATTGTTTTATATATTAACCAAGCATCAACGTTAATTAATGCTTAAACATTAAGTAACATAACCCAAAGAAGATTATAACTAGCATTATCTAAAAAATGATATGGAAGCTATTATATGCAAACTATAAATTTTTCCTTTGTGATAACAATTATTTGTAATATAACAACATCATACGCTGAAAATAGAATATAAAACGTTAAAACAAAAAATTAGATAGAAATTAGTTATATTTTTATCATAAGATTATTGGTGCAGGTATTTGTTTTGGTTTAATACAGTTGGGTCAACTGTCAAACAATATCATTGCGGGTCGGTTCGATTTAGGGTATTTGCTTTAGGAAGAGGATTTAGTTCGGTTTTCCCCACCGTTTTTGATATCCATCCTAGGCGATTTCCGTATGGCTTACGGTTTATGCTCACCCCTAGTTGCGACTATGCATTACCTCTGGTCCGAGAGTGCAACTAGTAGAATCCTACCCTTTGTATTGTCTTGTGTGCCTTGTCATATTATCCTGATCGAGCACCCTACGATTTTGATTTGTACCATACCTATAGAGTACCTCGGTAGGAGGAGCCCACTTTATGCCATAGTCGAATTTGATTTGGTTTTGTTTCAATTTAAGGGAATTTTAAAGTATGTTTTTGATATAAAACTCGGCAGGTAGTTCTCACTTTTCCTTATATGAATATTTGATACATATTTGTTTGTTATAGGATTACCCTATGTGATTTGGTTGCATATTCTTATGTATTATTTATTGCACCATTATTGCCAGTTGCATCATGTTTGGTTTTCGCTATGATTGGTGTGTTGTTTATACATATGTTAGTTGTTGATATATTACTTATTTATTTGCTTAGCTCTCTTCTTGGTTATGTAAGTATTTACAATATCAAAGAAAAAGCTTACTTGCTTATAGCTTTGGTTTCATGGTAAAGATTTGTTTTTCCGAAAAAATCGTACGTATTTCGAATTACATACCGCATGAGTCTTATGTATTGTTTTCCCATGGTTTAGGATGCCTCATTACTGAGATGAGATGTATAGTGCCATATTTTGATGTTATGAAATTTTTCGGATCAAGCCTTACAAAGGAAAAGATGCCAAAAATTTCAAATGTTAGAATAATTTAACATAATTTTAGTAATAAATGTTTTCGAAGTAAAATAAATCGATAGTTTAAACTTAGGGATTTGTTGTCATTTCTTTTCTTTAGGAACTTAGGGGATGAAATTCTTTTGATGTGAATGTAACAATCCAAAATTTATTTATTGGATATTAAATATTTAATTAATTTTAGATTTCTAAGAAATTGAATTTTTAGAATTTAATAAGTCGAATTCCAATTTAGTGGTTATCAAATAATTGAAATTGTGGTTAAGTATAAACTATAACAAATTCAATAATTTCATTTGACATCGTTTAGTTAGTCAATATTGATTATAATTCCAGTTTGAAAATCCATTGATATTAATAAATAGATTAGATGATATTTAGATTGTATTTTAAATTAATACTTTAATACGAAAAATAGTCATTTTTCACATAATCTTTGAATTTGACGAAATCAGTTTCATCGGATTTGAAATAATAAATTATTGTAAGATTTCAACTTTCGTACCCATCGGAGTTGTTATGCAGTCGTGTGCGATAAAAACGTGCATTGATTATCAACTTGAATTTATAATTTGATTTTAAAAATAACAGTTTAATACGTTCGAATTGGCTTTCGAAACAAGTCCCATTATTTTCGAAATGTGGGTTATTAGCTATGAATGACAGTGAGAACGTCTCATTTTGAGTTTGGAAATTTTTGGACTTGATGAATAATGTTTTGGAGAGGCTATATAAGCATCTCAATTTTCACTTCTAACCCTAGCCTCCATTTTAGAAAATCTATGGTATAAACTTACTCTTCCAATCTATCTATAATTAACAAAAACTCCCGCTTGGAAAGTTGTTCGCATCGTGGTTTGGAGTTCATCCATATCGGGCGCTCAACCATCTAATGTCAGAGGTGGCCCGAATGTCGTGAAAACCCAAAATACACCAGTTTCGTTGTTTTGATGATTTTGTGGTCATCACTGACTTTCAGGTGAGGTAATCTTAAGGAGAAAGGGGCGCAAGGTGGCTAAGCTTTTGTTAGGTGGCGGTCCAATCTTGTTTCATTGACGGTGGAGGGAGAAATCACGAGCTGAACGAGATCCGTTCATTTCTGATTTTCGATGCAAGGAGGTGGTTTCGTAGGTCGTAGCTTCAGATGTGGGGTCCAATCGTTGAGGCGGTGTTGGTGGTGGTGAGCATTGGCAGCCGGATCGCTGGTAGGGGCGATGAAGGGAAGTTGGGTGCGCGTGTTTGTTCGGGTTCTAAATCCAAGGTATCACGATTTTGGGGAGATTTATTTAATGTTTATCAATGTATTAAGGCTTAATGAAAATAGTTAGTGAATTTAGACTATTTTAATTCGTGTTGAAACTTATAAAATGTGTATCTTTTTCATACGAGGTCGAACGAAACAAGTTGCTTTGGGTTCGTCTTCACGAATCCTACTTGAGAATTGGTTTGGAGTGTTTTGAAGCTATCTGGGATTTCATCTAATTTCAAACGTCTGTTTGAAATTAGATAAAACATCATGAATGGATGTTGAGTTAACTCTCACGCTTTCTGATGTACTCTTATATCATATGGTATAAATATCTATTGTTGAATCGATATTTATTTATGTGTTATGTTTGATTGTTTGTTTCATTGATCGTGTGATTTGTTTCTTTTTTGATGGTTATCGATTTCTATTTCTATTTATGAAGATATGACCTTTGATATTACCAGCTTTTAAGCAAAAGATTCATCTTAAATGAATTAGATTATATTATCTGTTTTATATGCATGAAAATAGCCATTTTATTGCAGGGGATAGTATAAAAAGAAAGAGGGAGTGTACATAGCGAATTAGGTTACGACGAAACACTTCAAAATATACACACTTATGTGTTGTCGATAAGGAATTAATTATTCTTTTGTTTATGTTCATATGTGATTCACATTCATCCAGTCATTTATATTATTATTATTATTATGTTGCATTCATTTGATTATACTCATTTATTGCCTTCATTTACTTGTGTGTATTTTCATATTGTTTATACTGTCGATGATTGAAGTAAATTAAACATTTTGTTTAATATAAGCTTATGTTTTCATAGAATCGACATTTGAATAAAATTATCATTTTAATTAATGAAATTTATAAATTTACTTATTATTCGAGTTAATAATATTGTGATTCGGTTATCTATTTTAACAAATGACAATTGAGTCTGATTTTACATATAAGCAACAAACTGAAAAATTGATTATTCCTTCTAATCGAATTTAATTAATTATAATAGTTATTGAAGCTTTATTTTTATTAATGGTTGATTGAAACTTAATAATCATTTTTATGAGTGTTGCCTCAGTACCAATATAGCTAATGAGATGTAATTTGATTTATCTATTTAATTAAGTTGTTTTCTAAATGAAATTCAAGTGGATTAGTGAGATGAGTAAAACTAATTTAATTGATCGAATGTAAAGTATTTAATAATAACTAACTGATTTATATACGGCTTTAAAACTTAATTAAATAGTTTGAGATAGGTATGCAGATAGTCGATTTGTTGATTATAAAATACCATAAATGTGATTCACTTATCTTATAGGATAAATGATGTTGTTTTAGGATTTATAAACAAAATTTGTATTTGGTTTATTTTCTTTTGAGAATATAAAACGATTATTAAAGTAAAACGTAAGAGTGTAATAAATTATCTTTTAGGATAACTAATATTTGCTTTAAACAAATTAAAGTATTTAAATTCGATTTGTTACCCTTTTTGGATAAATAATATTGTTTAGATCTTATAAACAATAGTTTTAAATAAGAATGCCCTTTTTAAATAGAAATGATTTGAAACTTAATCTAAGTGTAACGTGTGTTGGGTTTTGTCGGAATGGATGTTTTAATTCAACACCGATTTCAACTTTTCTTTTAAATACACTTAGAATGATATTATCTCTTTAAAACTAATTTTTTTTAGAGATATTGTTAAAAATGTTCCTGTTCAAATACCTGAAATGTGAAAACCAAGCACACGTAGAAGTTTTGAAATTTAAAGGTTTTCGATATGGGTATGGAAAGAAATTTCCATAAACGATATCACTAATATGAAAAATATTTAGTTATATTCTTATCACTAGATGTCGAAGTATAAAAACTTTCCCTTATCTTGAAGGTAGAAAAACATTGTCAGGGCGATGCCTAGAGGTAACACTACCTCAACTTGTTCGACTTTATTTTTAATCAAGAGATAGTATAAGTTCGAAATCGATAAATAATGCACTACAAGAAAAATGATTTTTTGTAGCGCCCAAAAACTGCCACTAAGTATTTTTGATGGCGTTTCGATGATCATTACGAGAAAACATGCCACTAAAAATAATTTTTTTTGTTGCACTTAATTTAAACGCCACAAGTAAAATCTTGTTCACGGCGCTTTCTTAACGTTACCCTTTTTTTGCGGCGTTAATTAAACGCCACCGAAAGGGTTTTTGCATTACACCTGTTTTTTTTGTTGCGTTCTTTTTAGCTTTTTTGTAGCGTTTAAAATGCGCCAACAAAACTATTTTTGTGTTCTATGACAATACATTTGTAGCGATTTTTAAACGCTACGAATGAATTTAATATTTCGTAGCATTTTTCTTGCCATTATTTGTTACCAAATTTGTATTATAATATTTCGTACATGCCCATAATTTTGCCGCCAATTAAATAACATAATCCACAAACACATACATTTTTCAACATAACATATTATAGAACCACAACATATACCTTCAAACATCCACAAGATAATCATACATACATCCACAAGTTCAACCGTCCACAACCTTCACAAAAAAATGCCAGTAACACTATCATAACTACAACATACACAACCAGACTACCGAGTTTAATAACCAGTAAACTGTCATAACCAAGTGCACTATACACTGAAATAAACACCTGAAATAACCAAGTTACTGAGCAAATATTGTAGTGCTGCTGTCATCAAACCACTTGAAATATTGCTGATCTACCTGTAAAACAAATAACATAACATAACTTTAAGAATAGAAATAGCATAAACCTTTCAGACACTACATAACATAAACCTTTTAGACACAAGCTCTGAACGTAACACTACATAACATAAACCTTTCAGACACGCTCATTTCCTGCACACTATGGACACTACATAACACAAACACCTAAACCACACGCTCATTTCCTGCACACTATGGACACTACATAACACAAACACCTAAACCATGTAATGCAATTCTGTGACCATGTAATTCTGAACCATGTAATGCAATTTTGTGACCATGTAATTCTGTGAACGAGTAATTCAGAGATGACAGTGCCTGCCCATTAAGGTGAATGTATGATTTCATATATGATTTCTGAGATGACCATGTAATTTGAGATGACATGCAATTATGAGATGACCTGTAATTCTGAGATGACATGTGCTGTCTCCTCGAGTATATTTCATATATGATTTCTATTCAATTAAGGTGAATGCTTATTGGTATCTTTGCATTAATACACATTATCTTGATAATATTTTAACCTTGTACATAAAAGTTTAACCATGTATCTTTGCAAATCATCTAAGATATCTCACCAAATTGGCTTCAAATGCATTAATAAACATTAAGTGGGAGTTTCATCCGGTACTACTACATGTTTGATTTATAAGGAGAGTGAGACAACACACTTATTGTCCAAAATAACCTAACTCAATTATTTTCAGTCGATCATGTGCTCCCGAGGGAAGTAACTCCTAAATGTATAATAAAAAAATAATAAAATACCTTTTGTTTTGTGTCAATAATGATTTTTCCCACTGGCCAAGCTATGGGAACGCCGAAGGCATCTTCCATGCACGTCAGAGCTGATGTTGGTCTCCAAAGCTCTGCAATTGGAACTATCACATGTTCAACCCAAACCTTTACAGCATCCTTTCCCAATGGACGACAATGGACCATCGCTGTTGGATCAGTTGATGCAAAAGATCCTTCAGCCACTATGTCTGTTCCAACCACATCTATCAACTTGCATTTGGCATCTTTTTTCATGTTTGCAATCGGCTGAAAGAAAAAAAAGATTATTATGCAGAATGTATATACTTACACAGTGATCAATGTTAAAAATAAATACCTACATGTTTCAATTTATTTGTGAATACATATGAGGATTTCGAGGGAGAAGTCGCATGATTTTCACTTTCATCGCGACTCTTAGTTGGATTTTCTTTGTCCGCTTCTAATTTTGATCTTGGCCGTGCTACTTTCTTACCAACTGCTTCTCCAGTGCACGACACATCAGACATGGGTCACCACAAATAAGCATTTTTATTTATTGCATTGTCCACCCAAATGACAACAGAAGACGGACTAAGCGGAATACCATTAACAGTGCATTTTGGATCATCGGCATGGATTCTTCCTTCGGCAACTACGCCTTCACCCTCATTCCAACCATAAATCTTGCAAATATTGCGGATGCTGTCGGTGCTCTAAAAATGAGAATATACTTCAATATTAGCAATTATACACACACGTAACTGCTAATAGCTTCACGCATAATTATAAAAAAATATTGTATTATACACACACAAAATAGCTATAAATATAATATGAGAAGTTTAAATTTTACCGTACTGGCTTCATCAAAGTTCAAGCGTGTTCGCAGCGGTACCTTGACGCAAACTGATGGCCAAGCTATTACCTTATTCACAGCATCTCCTAATACAGCCATTTTACGTGTAGGTCTCCATAAATAAGTATCTGGCTTATCCACAAAATCTATAACAACGCTTGCAACATTTTGGTCAAAGACGAATGTCATTGACAACGTCATTTGGGTCTAGGGACAACAGCCTCCCATGGGCAACAACTCCAGAGGTTCCATCCCAATTCAGCAACGAACATACTTTGTTGTCACTCTAGAATTATTCAACCAAAAGTACTATCAAATACTGGAGTAAAAATTTAAAACATAAATTTTATTTATTGAGTAATATAATTAATACTTTTACCGATTCAGGTGAGATCTTTCCTGAACTTTCTTTACCCTGCTGCAAAGCACAAATATCACGATATTTTAATCTAAGGAGCCCTCAAGTGGATGCAAGTATGCCACAATACTTAAAATAAAACATTACTGGATCAAAATATTTATTGGGTAGTATAATTATTATTTTTACCATTTCATGTGTGCTCCCTTGCAAACTTTCTTTACCCTACAGTAAAGCACCAAATTTATTCTTTTTAGTATTTTAAATTGTATAGTGTGCTAAATATTGTATTTAACAAATAAAAATTAAGTTTAGAAGTTTACCTTCTGGTCCATCAAAGTCTGTATCATTCCCTTCAATTCTGCTATTTCCTCTCGATACCGTGAGACTTGTTTATCTTTGGACTGAGCCACAACTAGCTTGGTTAAAGTGCAACCCCTTCCCAATGCCCTTAATCTTTCTGGTCTATCTTGTCCCAATACATGTGCAAGAGCATTTCCACTGGCATTATGTGTCGAGCTAGACTGGGTTACGCTACCAAACTTTTTAATCTCCTCCTACATAAATAAAAACACATAGATGATGTACAATGGTAAAATTACCACAGTTTCAAAAAAATATCGATAAAATAAAAAAAAACTATACAATAGTATTTGCAGCTTCATGGACACCGATTGACCATTTTTTCTTATGTGAGATTTGATCCACACATCAGCTCTAGTTATGGATGATGGATCTACGCTTTTGTTTTTCTAAATTTAGGATAACATTAAATAAGTAAAATGAAGGTACAAAATAATATTAAATAAAGCTGTAGTTATTAATCTAACCATGTCTTCGGTCATTCTAGCTATTCCCTTACGACCGATTGTATGTGGAAGTTGTGTGTTCCTAAGGGCGAAATATTTCTCACTTTTTTGCTGGAAATATAGAAAGATGTTAAAATTATCATACTAGTAAAGATGAGCGTAGGAATGATTCGCTGTTGAAGTATTGAATTTTATCTTAAATTTATCTTAAACTCCACACTTGTATTCGCCTTCACAAACTTTCTCCATTCGTTCATGTTTTTGATGTTGGTTGGTTTCAGTTTAAGTCTTTCCTCTTCATTCTCCATTTTTTGCAAAGTTCGAACCAATTTGCTTTTTGATGATCTCCACAGTACTCCCATTTGTTGAAATATGGCTTTTCTTTGTCATTCCTCTTCCAGTTTAAATCTAACCTGAATCAGTTCATGAAAACATGATATTAAAATCAAATAAATCACCTGTGCATATAGTCCAAACTGGTGTACACAGCTTTAGAATATTAAAATTTGTTGCATGAATTCTGAGACTTTTATCATGTAAATAGGTAATCAAAATTAAGTCTTAATTCATACCTGAACCGACTGCCACAAAACTTCTTTTAAATCATCATTTATATTCCGCCAATCATCGATAGTGTATGGAACCTGCTCCCGCACAAGCAGTCCAAGAGAAGAGGATAAATGTACGGACCCTTGCCCTATCGGTATACCTAAATCATTGAACTCAACTTCAGTTCGATCCTGACTACATAACGGGAGCCTTTTTGCTTTTGCTGGGCCTCTACCGCCTCTTTTCCGAGAAGTACTTCCGATGTCAGGTACACTTTGTTGCCTTCTTTGCTAGTAATCCTCTCGATGCTACTGGTAATAAATGTTGCATTAATACATTATAATCATGTGGCTTAAATCCACTAATTTTACAATCCGACAACGAAATCCGATTTTTTAAATTTGAATAGTAGCCATCTGGTCCTTCGAAATCTTACAATCTTTTACAAAATATTTTTCTCTTGGATTTTGACAACGAATATGGAGCCGGTGGAAGATATGTTTTATTCCCACGAGGTTGTGTTTGAAGCTCATGTTGAATTCCCCAATCCTCTAAATCTTCCTACAGTTGGTTCCATCTTTGGATTTATTACCATGCAATATCATGCCCAATAAGCTTTCACAATATTTGTAACACCCCACCTCCGCTAGGGTCACTCACAAAGGGAATGCACTAGGTTTGGTGAAGCATTATCGAGGTAAACATGCACAGAAATATTACAAGATAGAACATATATAAAACAGAGGAAGTAAAACAAATTTCATTACCTTATAAAATAAGGTCTAAAGCCTTTTTCATCAGAATACATCAAAACCTGCCTTGCAATTGTAAAGATGCATAAAACCTTTTCATAAATTATTCCCCTAAAATAAAGTGGTGAAGCAGCCATAGCCAAGAGAAGACCAAGCTATACATGATGACCTTCAAGCATAAGAGGTCTGAACTAAACAACAGCATTTCCTCCCTGAAAACCTGGGGGGAGGGGGGGGGGGAACGGAAGACAAAGAGGCAAAAGAAAACGGGGTCAGTCATAAAGACTGGTAAGTCCTATCTACTTCCAGCATAAAAACAGGTAAAGGTAACATGACATGCATAAACTGAAAGTAAACATAAGGATGATGACAAGATAGATAAGCTAGACCAAGATAACAGGATGAACCACTGTATCAAGATAAATTAAGGTATCACATTGTCAGGTTTCTATCAAGTATAAAATCCCGAGGTATCTATCATGTATATTTTCTCTGCACCTCCCGTACTAGTATCCCAACTCGTGTTATGTGTTAACTATAAAATGTCCCTTGCCCAATGTCATGAAATGGTCCATGTCGACCTAATATATCGCATATATAGGTTTTCTCAACTCGTGTGTTTCTTTCCATGTATAAGTTCAGTGCTTTGCCGTACCTCGTGCGGGCTTTCTCACTACTTCAACGTAGTACCATTTGATCCTTGAAATCATTTGGACTGTCATCTTTTATCTAACTATGTTTTCTTATCAAGAACTATCGCGTGTTCAACTAAGGTTTATGCCACCCAGGACTACTGGGGATTATGCTACCTAATGAACGTTTTCGTATCTCGGTTTGGGTTCAAACCACCTAAGGCCACTAGGGATTATGCTACCCGTCAACCACGCCCTTTTTCCCACGTATGTATCGTGAATCGTTTTTCCATGTCTAGGTGCACATGTATCTCAATGTGCCATCCGAGTTCCGTGATAGAATACAGGACTCGGTTGGGAGCTTTAGGTTATCTGCCGATGCAGATATTAAGGTCTGTTTTTCTACCAGTGGTTATGGTCCCACGTGACCCCTCCCTCAACTACTGAAAGGAAAACAAGAAAAATCATGTATGAGAACTACACTACGGCCATCAATGCCCCACTCCCAAATGGCCAACCTCACCCATAACTAGATAGCAAGTATGGTCTGTTGGGTGTTCTCTGCCTTTCCGCACGTACACGATTGACTAAAGATGGTAGGTGGCCGACGATGTGCTATCTAGGGCTACCGTGAAAATATCGCCGACCCCACGCTAATCTACCCCAGTCTTTAGGTTGCTCGCACAGCAACCAAGGCATACCCTTGGCTCTTCTACCGCAGACCTTAACCTCTGTGAGCCCAGGAGGATCATCTGCCACCTCACAGAGGGATACCAAGAGTATCCTCACATTCCCCGAAGCTACCGCTTCGTCACCCAGTTCGTTGGAGCCTTTATCTAAATCAAATATGGCTCCACCTCGTGTATTTGCTGAAGCGACGACCTACCGAATCGGGTTACTCATCTATTATGAACTGGTCCAATTTCCTTGACTAAGAATTATTACTTAGTTATCCTTAACTAAGGTTTGTCACTTAGCTTCCTTTCCCGTCACCCTTGTTAACTACTGTTTTCCACTTAGTCCCCCTGAACAAGGGTTTTATCTAATGGGTTAAGCGTTGTCATTCAAGCTCATGACTTAACCCGTCTAGAAGCATGTCAAAATTGGCTAAGTGTTCAAGTTTAAGACTTAGCCCCACAAACCATATGTCAAGTTGGTTAAGTATATCAAGAAGTTCACGGCTTAACCTTATCGCGTTATCGTGCTTGGTTAAGTATAGATTATCCTTATCAAATTACCGAGTCGAGTTGGTTAAGTATATTCAAGCGGTTCGTGTCTTAACCCTATCCAATTTCTATGTTAGATTGGTTAAGTGTAGGTTAACTTAACCCCATCAAGTTACCGAGTCAAATTGGTTAAGTATTGGTTAACTTAACCTCATCAAAATTATCGAGTCAAATTGGTTAACCTAACCCCATTAAATCATCGTGTATAATTGGTTAAGTATAGGTTACTTAACCCCATTAAATCATCGTGTTTAAATTAGTTAAGTGTAATTTATCTTAACCTCATCAAGTTATCATGTTAGATTGGTTAAGTGTTGGTTAACTTAACCTCATCAAATCATCACGTTAGATTGGTTAAGTGTAAGTTAACTTTACCCTCATCCACTAGTCATATTTATAATGGTTAAGTATTTTCCCCTCGTGTGTTTACTTAACCCTACCACGCCTCGCGTTACCCCAGTCGGGTGTTATCAACCCATTTAGGTTAACTAACCCATTCACTAATCGTGTTACATGGTTAGGTGTTTTTAAGTAATCAAGTCCGGTCCCACTTAACCTACCCATTCGTGTCATATCGGTTTAGTGTCATTAGTCAAATTAACTTAACCTTATCATGTGGCATTAAGTAAATTAATGCACTCTCAACCTCTCACATTAGACGTTGTTGTGGTTACTGGTTACGCCGGGCGGGTCAGGGCAGATTTACACCACAACCCCGTCTAACCTCGGGTTTCAAGCGCGACATGACCAACTACTCACATTGGGTCCTATTGTTTGTAGCTACTGGATTTGCCGGGCGGTTCCGGGCAGATTTATGCTACAAACTCAACCCAACCTCGAGTTGGCCACTTTCATGTTTTACTACATATCATGTTCATGTCAAGTTTAGGCCTTGATTAAGTCCATGTTTTTCACTTATGCCTATTTTCCTATTTCTTGGTATAATTCATGTCAAGTTCACATGTTCCATATTTTTCTAAGTGTCATCCCCACGTTTATCACCATTACATGTTACATGTAATTTCATGTCAAGTTCATAGCAAATTTCAAGCTTTGCCTAGACTACCCAAACGTATTCCCAACGCACATGAAAGCGAATCAACATAGTAGGAAAAATATGACAAAAGAGGGTATAAGATGGCAAAGGTGAACCACAAGTTAAACATGGTGACGTTTGAGGTAAAAGGTGTTCACATAACTAGCATATTGCATATCGGCCTCAAAACATGTATGATAGCATAAAGGGATTGGCCTCTAACATGCATGATATCATAAGAGGATTGGTCTCAAGCATGCATGATATCATATCCTAGGTCCATCATCTTATGCATGTGAGTGTCATGAGAGGTTTTAGGTTCTTTTACATGCATGAACCCAAAATGTTTCACAAGTCAAAATGGTTCTAAGGGTTCATGCCATCATTCCACAAGTAAAGATCCAAACTTGCATGATAAACTAGGTCAAACACAACATGAATGGCATGATTTAATCACTAAAACATAGCCCAAAGTCATGGGTTCAAGAATGGGGCAAAACTAGGTTCACATAGGCTAACATACTTATGCTTCATCTCATTTTATCCCATGTCAACATTAGAACTACCGTTTAGATCTACAAGTAGCTAGAACTTACAAATCGAGGCTAGAGAATTAGGGGTAAGAATCTTGTCGTAGGATCCATGTTGAGATGATGATCAACACCCTTGATTTGATGTAGAAAGCTTGCTCCTTTGCCTTGAATCTAGTTTGCATGCATAAGCTTTTGAAGATGAAGGTGGAGGCCATGATCAAGAGGCATTTGGGCAGCACTTCGTGGCAAGAGTGATTTGTGAGGGTTTAGGCTAGGACTAGGGGTCTTTTTATAGAAGTTTAGGTTAGTTTAGGCCATAGGATTAACCCTAGTTTAGATCTGAACCATGAAATCCCGAAACAGGCCTTAAAACATGACCCAAAACACTCAGCAGGTGCACCAGGCCAAAGTCGCCGGACCACCCAGGTCGACACCCGTGTCGACTGGGCAGTCGACCTGCCCTTGGGCGTGTCGACTCCCCAGTCGACCTGGGGCTTGGGCGGGAATTTTTCCCGCCCAATCTGTTTGGCTCCAGATTTGAATTTCGAACTGTTTTTGAACTTGATTTTTTCTGAAAACTTTGACGGGCCATAACTTGGTCATACGGACTCAAATTTTCGAAAACTCAGACTCTATTTCGCGTATTTTTCCGAGACGAACGTAATGGCACAGCCCGTTTCCTTTGATTAAGATTTTATAAGTTAATTCCGCCTTGATTCTTGTCTCAACATGTTATAAAAATCCGGGTTGTTACATTCTCCCCAACTTAAAGGATTTCGTACCCGAAATCTCTAAGTTAGGAAGATCGTATCCTACCATCCATCATCCATCTACTAAAAACATCATCCACAAGCAACCAATGTCCTTAGACGATTTCTAATGCTGTATGTACATATGCAAAGAGTGTGTGTATATGTACTTATCTAATGTAAATGATCAGGCCCGAGTGATCTTCTAAAGGCAAAATATGTTTAGTGCCATGAATCCAACATGTATGCAAATAGTCCTAGTCATATAAACACTATATGTGTGCACAACCATTCATCCACATGCAACATTCACATGATAACATTTCATCTATAAACAAGTACAAATACTCGTGCATATGCAATATGAAATGTGACTGAATCGACCTAGTGTCTAATGTGTACTCAATCATCCACGAGCAACCACTTGCAACCACTGGAAACCATATCAATCATAACATGTTTCAAATACATGTTTACATCCATAGGGTTCTACCTAAGGTCCTCAAGATAGGATCGAGAAGATAAACAAGATAAACTCCTTATGGGGTTTGCAACTGAACTAAGATCGAAAACAGAACCGAGAGGACATTCATAAAAGATAGCCTACAAGTAAGTTCTACAAAAAACAGGGATCAAGGATATGCTCTTAAAAAGAGATATCATGCGCGTATCTAGTCTTCATCCTTCTGAGTCGTATTCCCTTGAGCTTAGTTCCATTGTGCTTTGACCATCTTTTTACTTCATGATTTCGTAGCTTCTTATTTCCTGTTTCCATAATATGAGTTAGAACTCATTTTATTGTCGCCTCTCGTTCCACTTTCACTTATTCTTCTTCTAGTATACTTGATTCAAACATGACTGCATACTCATGATTCCATGCGTGCTCTCCAAAATTCACTAGTGAATCTTGGATCTCGTTTACATACTATACGGTATTCCACGCAGAAGAACTTTCTCTTGAAAGTAAACAGACGCCAACCAGGTTACCATGTGTGCTTACTAGGGTGATTTTTATAACTTATGCATAAGTGAAATGAACCATTCGTCTTATTGGCAAACACCACTCGATCGGGTTTCAAATTTCCAATAAAGGCATCAAGGGATTCTAGGTAACTAATCATGACAGAACCCAAAAGGTTACACGAGACTTCGAGGGTATTACCAAGGCTAGTCAAGAATCTAACTACCCTCCTATCAAAACCGAGGGTAGCACCCCTTACTGGATAACCACTTCATCCCTAGAATCCATCCATGGCCCAAAACATAAGCATTACTTCCAAACTCAACTCTTGGCATAGACATTCTCAAATCCAAACAAGTCGTGAATAAATGGACTGATTCTCCAACAAGATTTGAGACAAAATGGGATCCTCTACTACGCTAGTACTTAAGGTGCAGAGACTCAACTATCGAAGCGGACTTAAATGATGTGGTGATCAAAACAAAGTCTTTGCGGGATGATAGAAAAGAATAACTAAACCTTCAACAAGAATGTTACCATCCTTCTCAGGTGCGCTAGTGAGGGTATGCAATTGCCTTCTCGATGATCTTGTCCTTGTTCCATAATACTTAACTATCCGTCCCGTTTTACAATACCAAAAATACTCTCTCGTCATGGGTTGAGCCCTACCAACAAGTTGCTTATCCTTAAGCCCATATTCTTTATCCTTGTTCTTACTATCCTTTATAACGCGGCAACACGTCTCTCGAGAACTACCTCCATCGCATGGAAAACACTTAGGTAGCTAGGGAAGGATTAGTCGCAGTTCAAACTACTGTGACTACAGATGGAGGAAAGAAAGGAAAAGAGATTCAATCAAGGAAACAAAGGATAGTGCTAATGGCCTTTGGGGAATAGCCTTTAAAAATAAAACCTTTCTTGAAAAATGCTTCTTTGTAAACAGTTTGGAAAATAGTTTCAGAAGGTTTTAAAATCTTTTGCCCAGTCTGGTAACCTTCTGCTCTGATACCAAATGTAACACCCCAACTCCGCTAGGGTCACTCACAAAGGGAATGCACTAGGTTTGGTGAAACATTATCGAGGTAAACATGCACAGAAATATTACAAGACAGAACATATATAAAACAACGGAAGTAAAACAAATTTCATTACCTTATAAAATAAGGTCTAAAGCCTTTTTCATCAGAATACATCAAAACCTGCCTTGCAATAGTAAAGAAGCATAAAACCTTTTCATAAATTATTCCCCTAAAATAAAGTGGTGAAGCAACCATAGCCAAGAGAAGACCAAGCTATACATGATGACCTTCAAGCATAAGAGGTCCGAACTAAACAACAACATTTCCTCCCTGAAAACCTAGGGGGGGGGGGAACGGAAGACAAAGTGGCGAAAGAAAACGGGGTCAGTCATAAAGACTGGTAAGTCCTATCTACTGCCAGCATAAAAACAGGTAAAGGTAACATGACATGCATAAACTGAAAGTAAACATAAGGATGATGACAAGATAGATAAGCTAGACCAAGATAACAGTATGAACCACTGTATCAAGATAAATTAAGGTATCACATTGTCAGGTTTCTATCAAGTATAAAATCCCGAGGTATCTATCATGTATATTTGCTCTGCACCTCCCGTACTAGTATCCCAACCCGTGTTATGTGTTAACTATAAAATGTCCCTTGCCCAATGTCATGAAATGGTCCATGTCGACCTAATATATCGCATATATAGGTTTTCTCAACTCGTGTGTTTCTTTCCATGTATAAGTTCAGTCCTTTGTCGTACCTCGTGCGGGCTTTCTCACTACTTCAATGTAGTACCATTTGATCCTTGAAATCATTTGGACTGTCATCTTTTATCTAACTATGTTTTCTTATCAAGAACTATCGCGTGTTCAACTAAGGTTTATGCCACCCAGGACCACTGGGGATTATGCTACCTAATGAACGTTTTCATATCTCGGTTTGGGTTCAAACCACCTAGGGCCACTAGGGATTATGCTACCCGTCAACCACGCCCTTTTTCCCACGTATGTATCGTGAATCGTTTTTCCATGTCTAGGTGCACATGTATCTCAATGTGCCATCCGAGTTCCGTGACAGAATACAAGACTCGGTCGGGAGCTTTAGGTTATCTGCCGATGCAGATATTAAGGTCTGTTTTTCTACCGGTGGTTATGGTTCCACGTGACCCCTCCCTCAACTACTGAAAGGCAAAACAAGAAAAATCATGTATGAGAACTACACTACGGCCATCAATGCCCCACTCCCAAATGGCCAACCTCACCCATAACTAGATAGCAAGTATGGTCTGTTGGGTGTTCTCTGCCTTTCCGCACGTACACGATTGACTAAAGATGGTAGGTGGCCGACGATGTGCTATCTAGGGCTACCGTGAAAATATCGCCGACCCCACGCTAATCCACCCCAGTCTTTAGGTTGCTCGCACAACAACCAAGGCATACCCTTGGCTCTTCTACCGCAGACCTTAACCTCTGTGAGCCCAGGAGGATCATATGCCACCTCACAGAGGGATACCAAGAGTATCCTCACATTCCCCGAAGCTACCGCTTCGTCACCCAGTTCGTTGGAGCCTTTATCTAAATCAAATATGGCTCCACCTCGTGTATTTGCTGAAGCGACGACCTACCGAATCGGGTTACTCATCTATTATGAACTGGTCCAATTTCCTTGACTAAGAATTATTACTTAGTTATCCTTAACTAAGGTTTGTCACTTAGCTTCCTTTACCGTCACCCTTGTTAACTACTGTTTTCCACTTAGTCCCCCTGAACAAGGGTTTTATCTAATGGGTTAAGCGTTGTCATTCAAGCTCATGACTTAACCCGTCTAGAAGCATGTCAAAATTGGCTAAGTGTTCAAGTTTAAGACTTAGCCCCACAAACCATATGTCAATTTGGTTAAGTATATCAAGAAGTTCACGGCTTAACCTTATCGCGTTATTGTGGTTGGTTAAGTATAGATTATCCTTATTAAATTACCGAGTCGAGTTGGTTAAGTATATTCAAGCGGTTCGTGTCTTAACCCTATCCAATTTCTATGTTAGATTGGTTAAGTGTAGGTTAACTTAACCCCATCAAGTTACCTAGTCAAATTGGTTAAGTATTGGTTAACTTAACCTCATCAAAATTATCGAGTCAAATTGGTTAACCTAACCCCATTAAATCATCGTGTATAATTGGTTAAGTATTGGTTACTTAACCCCATTAAATCATCGTGTTTAAATTAGTTAAATGTAATTTATCTTAACCTCATCAAGTTATCATGTTAGATTGGTTAAGTGTTGGTTAACTTAACCTCATCAAATCATCACGTTAGATTGGTTAAGTGTAAGTTAACTTAACCCTCATCCACTAGTAATATTTATAATGGTTAAGTATTTTCCCCTCGTGTGTTTACTTAACCCTACCACGCCTCGCGTTACCCTGGTCGGGTGTTATCAACCCATTTAGGTTAACTAACCCATTCACTAATCGTGTTACATGGTTAAGTGTTTTTTAAGTAATCAAGTCCGGTCTCACTTAACCTACCCATTCGTGTCATATCGGTTAAGTGTCATTAGTCAAATTAACTTAACCTTATCATGTGACATTAAGTAAATTAATGCACTCTCAACCTCTCACATTAGACATTGTTGTGGTTACTGGTTACGCCGGGCGGGTCCGGGCAGATTTACACCACAACCCCGTCTAACCTCGGGTTTCAAGCACAACATGACCAACTACTCACATTGGGTCCTATTGTTTGTAGCTACTGGATTTGCCGGGCGGTTCCGGGCAGATTTATGCTACAAACTCAACCCAACCTTGAGTTGGCCACTTTCATGTTTTACTACGTATCATGTTCATGTCAAGTTTAGGCCTTGATTAAGTCCATGTTTTTCACTTATGCCTATTGTCCTATTTCTTGGTATAATTCATGTCAAGTTCACATGTTCCATATTTTTCTAAGTGTCATCCCCACGTTTATCACCATTACATGTTACATGTAATTTCATGTCAAGTTCATAGAAAATTTCAAGCTTTGCCTAGACTACCCAAACGTATTCCCAACGCACATGAAAGCGAATCAACATAGTAGGAAAAATATGACAAAAGAGGGTATAAGATGGCAAAGGTGAACCACAAGTTAAACATGGTGACGTTTGAGGTAAAAGGTGTTCACATAACTAGCATATTGCATATCGGCCTCAAAACATGTATGATAGCATAAAGGGATTGACCTCTAACATGCATGATATCATAAGAGGATTGGTCTCAAGCATGCATGATATCATATCCTAGGTCCATCATCTTATGCATGTGAGTGTCATGAGAGGTTTTAGGTTCTTTTACATGCATGAACCCAAAATGTTTCACAAGTCAAAATGGTTCTAAGGGTTCATGCCATCATTCCACAAGTAAAGATCCAAACTTGCATGATAAACTAGGTCAAACACAACATGAATGGCATGATTTAATCACTAAAACATAGCCCAAAGTCATGGGTTCAAGAAAGGGGCAAAACTAGGTTCACATAGGCTAACATACTTATGTGTCATCTCATTTTATCCCATGTCAACATTAGAACTACCGTTTAGATCTACAAGTAGCTAGAACTTACAAATCGAGGCTAGAGAATTAGGGGTAAGAATCTTGTCGTAGGATCCATGTTGAGATGATGATCAACACCCTTGGTTTGATGTAGAAAGCTTGCTCCTTTGCCTTGAATCTAGTTTGCATGCATAAGCTTGTGAAGATGAAGGTGGAGGCCATGATCAAGAGTGATTTGGGTAGCACTTCATGGCAAGAGTGATTTGTGAGGGTTTAGGCTAGGTCTAGGGGTCTTTTTATAGAAGTTTAGGTTAGTTTAGGCCATAGGATTAACCCTAGTTTAGATCTGAACCATCAAATCCCGAAACATGCCTTAAAACATGACCCAAAACACTAAGCAGGTGCACTAGGCCAAAGTGGCCGGACCACCCAGGTCGACACCCGTGTCGACTGGGGAGTCGACCTGCCCCTGGGCGTGTCGACTCCCCAGTCGACACCCCAGTCGACCTGGGGCTTGGGCGGGAATTTTTCCCGCCCAATCTGTTTGGCTCCAGATTTGAATTTCGAACTGTTTTTGAACTTGAATTTTTCTGAAAACTTTGACGGGCCATAACTTGGTCATACGGACTCAAATTTTCGAAAACTCAGACTCTATTTCGCGTATTTTTCCGAGACGAACACAATGGCACAGCCCGTTTCCTATGATTCAGATTTTATAATTTAATTCCGCCTTGATTCTTGTCTCAACACGTTATAAAAATCCGGGTTGTTACAATATTCTTCTCCACATGCATCACAGCTATATTATGACATAATGGAAGTTCCTGCGAAAACCATAACTATGACGCATTATTGGGTTTTTCTTATAATAAAACAGTAAAAATTAAACATATTAACCACTAACCTCCCAATAAGGCAAATCAAAGAAAATCGATCTTTTTTCCATCTTGTTATCTCCATTTTCATGGAAGTGTTAGTATCATCAATTTCATCTTCTTTATCATAAACACACTTTCTCTTATTAATTCTGCCTTCTTTTCCTTTTCCAAAAGCATTTGAATAATCCTTCAACAATGCATAGATGTTTCTCCCAGTAAGCAATCTAGGAGCAATATCTATCTCTATGGTGTATCAAACAACGCCTTTTGTTTCCTATGTGAATCTGAAGGAAGTAGAAATCTGCTATGTCCCATATAGGCGAACTTTTGACTATGATTCAACCAACGAGAATGGGCATTGACACCACATAATGGGCAAGCTTTTTACCCTTTCACATGACATCCAGCAAGATTTCCATAAGCAGGAAAATCATTAATCGTATCAAAATTGCATTCAGTTCAAATAAAATTTCGCTAAACATGTCAAAAGCATTAACTCCGTAAGACCACAAGTGATGCAAATCTTCCACCAAAGGCACCAAATATACATCAATATCATTCCCGGTTGCTTCGGGCCTGGAATAAGTAAAGTCAACATAATATTTTCCTTCTTCATACACAACATAGGCGAGAGATTATATGCCACAAGCATTACTGCCCAGCAACTATATTTCAAACTCAACATGGAAAATGGGTTGAATCCATCTGTAGCAAGACCAAGCCTAAGATTACGTGGATCCGATGAAAAAGATTTATACTTTTCATCCACCATTTTCAATGTCATAGAGTCCACGGGATGATGAATTTTCCATCGCTACTTTTATTAGTAAAATGCCATCTTAAATCTTCTGCCATCTTTTGAGATCTATACATTCTTCTAAATCTCGGAATGATTGGGAAATATCTCAATACTTTAACTGGAACACCTTGTATAACCTCTTCAGTATCTTGATTTTTATTCCATCTCAAAGAACCACATTTTGGACAATTTTCTAAATCTTTGTATTCTTTTCTGAAAAGGCAACAGTCATTCTCACATGCATGTATATTTTCAAAATCCATATCGAACACTTTAAGAAATTTCTTGACTTCATATAAGGTTTCGGGAAGCACGTTTTCCTTCGGCAGAAATAGACGTTGCATAGCTAAAAGCTTATCGAACCCACTATCAGACAAGCTAGTCTCGCATCTAAGATTATACAAGATGGTGATACCAAATAATTTTGTGTGATATATGCAACCAGGGTACAATGTAGTTTCTACATCTTCCAAGTTCTTGAGTAACTCCTCCTCTTTTCTCCGAAAATCAACATTATCTTTATCATCATCAAAAAAATCATTATTCGTAAAATCTTCGTCTTTATAGTGAATCATCTTGAATAGATCATATACGTCAAACGTATTTGTTTTCTTCTCTACATTTATCTCTTCACCACGATTAAACCATTCACCGTCAATGTATCTAGGATCCGTTCCTTTTATAATTAAATGGTCAACAATAGTTTGGTCATCATGGCGACTAAGATTTCGATAGTCTCTGCTAGGGCATAACATTTTTTCTATATTTCTTACATTTCTCTTTGCATCATGCACAAAATTCACTTCCCCTTGTCGGTACTCTATACTAGTTCTATGACAGAAGTAAAAAGCATAAAAAAAATTAGTTTTAATATTAGATTATATGTTCTAAATCTCAAAATATGTATTAAGTTAAGCATTGTTTTATCACCTGCTTAAAAAAAACCAATCTTTGTCCATCATCGACATATGAAGGCAAATAAGTTTCCAATCTTTGACGTAGAATTTGGTCATCTGTTGTTAGAAAAAAAATAACTACATGTTGAAGTTATTACCAAAAATACATCCAAGCATCTTATAAATGATGCACTAACTACCTAATTCTGCTGCAGTGAATCTGTGTATATGTTCAAATACAAATCCGCCAGGAACAATTATAAGAGAGAAGGAAAAGAAGTTCCAACACTACTATTATCTAAAATTTTATATATTATGCGCTTCGCTTTACTGAAGCGCGCGCTTTGCGTTTGCGCATTGCGCTTGTGCTCTAAACATGGCGCTTCGGTGCGCTTTTTGCATCTAATAACATTGGATACCAGTACTATTATCAACTATAATAGTACAAATCTCTATTCAAATGCTAAATATGCACGCCCATTTAAAGATGACAGCAATCAAACAAAATGATACAGAACCATATAAGAATATCTTAACTGTAAAATGTTTCAGGAGATTTGAACAAGGCCAAGACAAATCCTATATTCACATATAAGACATGGTATCAATTAGTGTGACTGCGTACGCCACTTCTTATACCCATGTACACCATACATGATATCATCAGCGTATTATTATACATTAAGTAGATCTCATAGATCCTAGATTCACTAAAAGATAGGAAAATTTTTCTATTCAAAACTCCTGAATGGTTTTCATGTTTCATTACTCCCCATAACTAAATAAAAATCCATCACATCAAAACATACAACATAAAAATAACCTATCAGAAAAGCATCCAAATAGAACATGAAAATCAATCAGTTATAACATAACTGAGCCCTAGCAAGATAGGAGATGAGAAAATGACAGAATACAGAATTACAGATCAATGAACGATTGCAATTAGGGTTAATCAGCTATACCATCAAACCCTAGCAAGATAGGAGATGAGAAAACAACATGCATTCAAATATTTCATACAAAATCTGAATAAAATCACAAAATCGAGTTCAAGAATTCATACCTAAATTTACCTATATCATGAGCGGAGATTTTCGCCGTCTTCCGCGACATTGTTGACAGGATTACGACAGAGTAGACGATGACACGAGGAACGTTAATCGGTGTGATTTTTTCGTTAGAGAGCGATTTGGGGGAAAGTGAATTTTTCGATAGAGGGATTTGGGGTAAAAGGGAACGAGGGCTAAATGTTTTGAAGTATGAGCGGGATAGGAATAGAAAATAGGTAATCACGTTTTTTTTTACCACGCGGACTAATTTTTGTTAGGCGGGAAGATGAAATTTTTTTGCCGCGTTAATAATAGGAGTGAAAACACTATTTTTGCATTTAGAAATAAACGCCACCGATTTTTGCAACAAAAAATCATTTTTCTTCTAGTGATGGTAAGAGGAAGCGATTTAGTTTCCATATGCGATCATTTTGAATATTTCTAATGGTTGATTTACCAACTATTGGTTCAGCTTTCTTTAGTTGTATCGTCAAATCAAAACGATTTATTGCACTTTGAGCTAGGGCTGTCAATTTCTAACACGACCTGAAACACGACTAGTAACCCACATGGAAAAAACCCGACCCGACCCATTTATAAACGGGCTAATATTGAGTCAACCCTCTCTGAACCGTTTAATAAACGGGTGGGTTTCAAGTTGACCCGTGAACTAGTTTTTGACCCACCATGACTCGTTTAATATAAAATAGGATTTTATTCATCATATGGCATATGAAATTATGCATATATGGACCGGATTGAGCCTGTTAAACTTACTGGTACTACTAGATGCTCATGTAAAATGTGGATTTGAATGCTCATATATTGTATCTTATATTTGTATTTGGTTAAAGGCATTTCTGAAATGCAGATTGTTTTTAAGAATACAGCCAAGTAAACGGGTTTATGGGTTCATGGGTTAACCTATTTAACTCAACCCGACACGTTTAAATAAATGGGTTACATGGTTCCGGTCGAGTCAACCCGTTTATAAATGGGTTGGGTTCGGGTTGAGAAAATATGACCCATTAAATAAACTTATTGACCCAACACGTTTAAGAATTGACCCGAACCTGAGTTAACTCGACCTGGACGCTACACGACCCATTGACAGCCTTACTTTGAGCGTTGTTATCCTTTGTTGTAGATGATCAAATCTAGAAAGAGAATGTATGTCTGGCTATGTGGGGTTGCTCTTATTAGGGTAATTTCACATCTACTCTAGGGTTGGTTTGGTTGTATGTAAGCAAGATGTGAAATACTCGGATACTCGCTAAAGTTGGTAGCGTCAACTAGTACATTTCCGAGAACAATATAGTTCTCAAGTATATTCTAGAGGTATAGTATTCGGTAAGATGGGCGCACCCTCCTGGTCATTTGTTGGAAAATTTCTCATTCTATTCCTTTGATTCCAATTTATGATTTTTCCTATTTAACTGCATTCGAAAGATAAAACCTTCGTGTTATTTAATTACTTTTATCCATGGTAAGATTGGATGTGGTTGTAAGTGGCGTAGTCTCCAGTAAGCAGCGTGGTCCAATCATTACAAGAAAATTAACTTTTTCCTTGTTCGATCCAAATGTTCGGATCAGTTTCTTTTTTCCACTGAGAAGTGCCGTGCGCTCTTCTCAATGGGATATTGTTCTTATTAATCCATAAAATATGGATGAAAAATAATAAACATGTTTAGGTCGTTTTTGAGAACACAATGGTATGTCGCAAGTCTTTAGATTGTGAAAATGGCAAAGCTTTAGGCCTATCTGCACTTTTGCTTGTTTTGGAGCTTCATAGCCTTTAGGTCGTTCTAGCTCTCTAGGTCGTTCGCAGGCTTTGGGTCGCTCAGATCTTTAGACTGTCCAACTCCTTAACCCGAAAAATCCCTTAACCCACCAAGCTCTTTAAGTCGCCAAGCATCCAGAGCTTTACAATGGTTTAAACCGTCCAGTTCTTTAGCCCGCAGAGGATCATTGGCTCACTGGGCCTTCTTAGATCGGTCCTCTTAATTGAAGATGGGTCGTTCTACCATAGTTCAGGAAGGCCCTAAGTCATGCCGCGTTGTCTTGGCCCGTTCATCCTTGCTTTGGCCCACTATGCAAAGCTCTAGCTCATTCCGCCTCCCTTTAGCCTATTCCGCTTCACCATAGCTCGTGCCGCCTTAAGCCAGACGATGTTAGGTCGCGCCATGCTATTTTGGAGCCTATAGGTCGCCCCGACGGCCTAGAAGGGGTATGAGATAATTTTGACTTCGCCACCTGGGCTGAAACTCACCTATAAATACCCCTCTTGTTCCTTCGTAAAGGGGGACCGAATTTTATGACCCCGAAGGGCTGCCCAATTATTTCCTAAGCATTTCTAAGTGATTTCTACCACTCTTAACATCTCCAATTGAAGATTAAACATGAAGTTCATTATGAAATCAACCAAAAGTGATCAAGCTTCTTGGAGATCAAAGATTCTCCACCATAATCCATGCATATTGTGGAATTCGCTTATTTCTCCACTGAGTTGTGTTGATCAAAGTGATGCTACTGTGTAATGAAAAATATGAATGTAATTTCGAGTGGTCCTAGACTTGTAACTCTTGTATTGATAATGAAAATTGTTATTAAAGTGGATGTAGATCTTCCTTAAGATCGAACCACTATAAAATTTGTGTCTTTTTTACTTTTGTTGTGATTGTGACCTCTTTTCTTACCGATTAGTGAAGTGCAATTTTCGCACCTTTGGTGTTGAGATCTAATTTGTATTTTAACATTTGGCGCCCACCATGGGGCCGCATTTGATCTTCCATTCCCTCATACTCTCTCACAAGGTTGAAGGCCTTGCATCGAGAATCTAAGCCTATCTCTACCATAGATCTTACATGACTACAATCTAATCCAACCGACGAGTTTTCTGTCAAATTCAAGTCCTTGTCTGAAATCATGGGTAGACCATCGAAGAAAACTACCAGTAGAAATGTCGAAGATGCTGATAATGTCTCTAACAACGAAACTACTCCTCTCACTAATCAGTTCGAGGTTGAAGAAACCTCTGAGCCTAGAGAAGCTGTAACGAGAAGAGAGTTGGATGAAGTTGTTGCGGTCTTGATAAGTCAAATGGATATCACAAATAATGTCATGCTAAAGAAACTTGAGTCTATGTTTGTCATGCAACTCGCTACGACGAAAGTTGCCATGAATGCCTCTTATGATAAGACTGCTAAGACAAGTCATAAAGAAAATTTTCGAGCTCTTCTTCTTCGAGTCCAAATCAAGGAAATTCAGTCCAAGAGGTGGCAAATCCTAACGATCCTCAGCATAAAGATAATAAACCACCTACACACAACCACGCCGATAAAGCAATCTCTCGACAAGCGCTCGATACTAGCAAAGGGGCACCCCCCCCAAGCGGAAGGCCCAAAGCCCCGGAATCTGAACCGTGACCGTTTGCTCATGCAAACATCTGGCAAGCATGTTTGAAAAAACAAGGCGAAGAGAAGGAGAGGGGGTTCGCTCCTACCAAAACCCCACTCATGGAGAGGATCAAAACGGCACCATATCCAAACAACTTAATACCACCAACGCTGCAAGCTTATAATGGGACTAGCGATCCCAACGTGTTCTTTTTCAAATATGATCAACGTATGGATGGAGCACGCGCCACAGATGAGTTGAAGTGCTTGTACTTTTCAACTTACCTCGAAGGGTGGCGTCGCTTTGGTTCACAAAGTTATCACCCAAATCTATGGATGATTTTTCTACCTTGGCCAAGCTATTTAGAGAATAGTTTAGGCTAAAGCAATGTGCGAGATGTCATGGAGTTGAACAAGCTTGAGTAAAGGCCAAGAGAACCCATCAGGGCCTTTCTCACCCACTTCAACACAGCTGCCGCCGTGGTTGGGAGTTATGAGCCTCATATGGCTTTAATGGCTTTAAAGGGAGCCATAAACAAGAAGACTAAGATTGGGTGGTGGATTAAGAAGAAGAAACCAAGTACTCTTGAGGAACTATTTGACAAAGATGAGGAGTATATAGGTGTGGATGAAGATCCAGTCTATGCCATGGCTGCTCCTGAAAGTAGCATATAACCTAAGAAGAAAAGTAATGATGTAGAAGGTGGCCAGAAAAATTCCGGTAGTCAGAAAAGGGGAAATGATGGAAAAGATTATCATGCCAACAAGAAATTTCGCTTCTTTAAAAATTTGGAATTGACACCTTTAAATGACACTGTGGAGAACATCTTCATAGCTACTAAAGACACTGAAGATTACCCAACACCAATGCAAGTGAAGGTCAGTGATGTTGCGATTAAGTCAAGGAGGTTCTGCCAGTTTCACTACCAGCCAGGACACAATACAAATGAATGCCGACACCTGGAAATCTTAATTGAGGAACTGGTAAGGAAGAGCATACTTCAGTAGTATGCAAAGAACCAGTAGAACACTCTAGCTGCTCAAGGCCAGGGAACATCTACAGGGCAACCTAGGTAGAATGAGAATGCTTTAGTTGATGTCATTCCAAGGCTAATCATCAATACCATATCAGGGGGTCCTCACCCAGCCGGAAGAAGCTGAGGGGACATTGTGAAATACACTAATGAGATGAAGAGCCTTCCGAAAGGAGAAGAACTCATGATCATGAATGAAGCCTTTTCGGCAAAGATGCCAAAGACTCCATGGGATGATATTGTATTCAAAGATCGAGACTCATACGGACTACTAATGCCAACGGTGGGTCCAATGGTAATAACCATCGGCTCCGGTCCGACCATTGTCAGAGGAGTCTTGGTCGACAATGGGACATCCGTCAATGTCCTCTTCATCATTGCATTTAACAAGATGAACCTTTCCATGGACAATGTGTAAGCTTGCCAGAACAAAATCCATAGGTTTACTGGGCAAGCCATTCAACCAATTGGCGTCATCAACTTGCTTATCGAGCTTGGACAAGGGAATCAAAAGGCTGCATTAAGGCAAGATTTTGTCATAATCGATGAGTTGTCTGCTTATAATGCTTTCTTTGGAAGGCCGACCCTCATAGCATTTAGAATAACAATAGCTCCGTGGTGCCTAATGATGAAATTTCCTACCGAAAACGGAGTCGGCGTAGTAAAAGGCGATCAACAAGCAATAAGAGAGTGTTATCTGGCTGAGCTTGCTGAGGCAAGGAAGAAGGAAGTAAAGAAGGATGTGGAGCCTCTACTCCGCATTCATGGCTCCCCTTATAGCAATTAGGGTGGCCCTCGTATTGGCGAGCATAGCGGAGCTCAGAAGGAAATCATCAAAGAAAAGCCAGTATGGGGGAAAACAGGGTGGCACCAACTGAAGATGCCATCTCTATTCCAGTGCACGACAAAAATCCCGATCGAGTCTTAAAAATAGGTTCTCAACTGGGCCTAAAGTTGCAGAAGGATTTGATAATGTTTTTGAAAGCAAATTTAGATGTTTTCGCTTGGACGCATTCCGACATGTGCGAAATATTACCTGATGTAGTTGTTCATAAATTGAATATTAATCCTAGTTTGAGTCCTGTAAAACGAAAAAGACGAATTCAAGGACTTGAAAGATATGTGGCATTAAAAGAAGAAGTAGATAGGCTGTTCAAAAATAACTTTATAAGAGAATCTACGTATCCCGATTGGGTTTCCAATCCGGTCCTCGTTAAGAAGTCCAACGGTAAATGGAGAGTGTGTATAGACTATTCAGACCTCAATAAGGCATGTCCTAAAGACAGTTTCCTATTACCAAGAATTGATCAACTTATCGATGCAGCTGCAGGCACGAACTGTTATCCTTTATGGATGCATATTACGGGTATAATCAAATTATGATGCATAAGCTAGTTGAAGAGTACACAAGTTTCATAATATGCAGAGGCTTGTATTGCTATAAAGTTATTCCGTTTGGACTAAAAAATGCAGGAGCAACGTACATGCGCCTCGTGAATTCCATGTTCAAATCCCAAATCCGCAACACTATGGAGGTCCGTGTAGATGTTATACTGGTAAAATCCAAGAAAGCCAACGATCATCTGGAGAATCTAGCTGAGATGTTTCATATTCTCAGAAAATATGGCATGAAATTAAACCCTCTTAAATGCTCATTTGGGGTCTCGTCTGGAAAATTTCTCGGGTTTATGGTCAATGCTTGGGGCATTAAAGCGAATCCCTCTCAAGTCACCACCTTACGAGAAATGCGCACTCTGAGGACAAAGAAAGAACTTCAAAGCCTGAATGGGAAAGTAACGACACTTAACCGATTCATCTCTAAGGCGACAAATCGATGCATTCCACTCTTCGATGCCTTGAAAAAAGGAAGGAGTTCCAATGGACTCCAGAATGCCAAACAGCCTTTGAAGAGTTGATTAAGCACATGGAGTCACCACCGATGCTCTCTAAGACCAAAGATGGAGAGGAGATGTTTCTGTATCTGGCGGTCTCATCACATGCCTTAAGCATCGCGCTTGTCCAGGAGGATGCCAAGGTCCAATGGCCAGTTTATTACATCAGCAAGAGGCTCGATGAGGGCAAAGTTAAACTACCCAAAGTTAGAAAAACTTGCGTATTGTCTGCTTATCGCCTCAAAAAAGATAAGGTCGTATTTCCTATCCTATCCTATAAAGTTCTCACTGATCAACCGCTAAGACAGGTTCTCTTTCGCCCAGAAACTTCAGGAAGGTTATTAAAGTGGAACATAGAGCTCATTCAATATGATATCACTTATCACCCTCGAAGGGCTATTAATGGGCAAGCTTTAGAGGATTTCATCGCCGAGTTCATGGATAGGGGAGAGGAAATAGTGGATCCAGTGGAGACCGTGGCTAGTTGGAAGTTATACATCGATGGATCCCGAAATGATTATTGTTCAAGAGCAGGAATCATCCTAGAAACTCTAGATGGCCATTCTCTATGCTACGCCTTAAGATTGGAATTTCCATCGACCAATAATGACGCTGGAGATGAAGCTTTAATCGCAGGTCTAAAATTGACAAAAGAATTGAATATGAGAACTCTTCAAATTTTCAGTGACTCACATCCAGTAGTATGTCAAGTCCTGAAGGAATTCCAGACCAAACTTGGAAATCTTCCTTCTTATCTTATCAAAGCCATAGAACTTCTCAACGGCCGTGATCACTACACTATATCTCATATTCCAAGGGAGGAAAACTCAAACGCAGACTCTCCCGCCAAGTATGCCAGTTCCTCAGATGCAGAGTTGCTAGATTTAATTCCCGTCGAAGTCCTTTCAACTCCCGCCATCGCAGAAGCAGATGTTGACTGGATTATGGAAACTATAGAAGAACCCGTGTCCTGGATGACTTCAATCGAGGAACACATCCTCAACGAAACACTCCCCCAAGAACCAAAAAAGCGAAGGAAGGTGCTGCGCAAAGCTCCATTATACCTTATTCAGGATGGAAGGTTGTATAGGCGAGGATTCTCTATGCCACTATTGCGATGTGTGATTAAAGAGGAGTCCAAAGAAATTTTGGCAGAATTGCACGAGGGAGAATGAGGTTGTCACACAGGAGGTCAAACACTGGCCAAGAAAATTCTGTGATACGGCTACTTTTGGCCCGATGTGAACCTAGATGCAGTGACTTATGCTAAAAAGTGTGACAGAAGGCAAAAATTTGCGAAGATTCCAAGAGAACCTCCCATAGAATTAACTCAGATGGTTAGTCCATGGCCATTCGCCGTCTAGGGCATAGACTTGATTGGAGCATTGCCTACAGCTAAGTCAAATATGAAATACGCAATCATGGCAGTGGACTATTTCACTAAATGGGCCGACACTGAACCATTAGCGAAAATTACCTCAAAGAAGGTGACCAACATTGTTTTAAAGAACATAATTTTCCGATTTGGGGTATCTCAGAAAATAATCACCGATAACGGAACTTAATTCGAGAGAGGTGAATTCCTGGATTTCTGTGTTAAATACAAGATTAAGAAGAGCTTTGCAGTTGTTGCTCATCCGCAGGCCAACGGGCAAGTCGAAGCAATCAACAAAATTTTGAAGTCAACCATCAAGAAGCACCTTGAGACGGTTAAAGGTGGTTGGGTAGACGAGCTTCCTCTTGCACTATGGGCATATCGTACCACTCATAAAACTGCGACAGGGCACACTCTATTCTCGCTTGCGTTTGGATCTAAGGCTATGATTCCAGCTGGAAGTTCCAACTCATAGAAGAATCCACTTCAACCAAGAAGAGAATGAGAAGTTGCAACCCGAAGCACTCGACTTGCTTGAAGAAAAAAGAAGAGAAGAAGAACTCTGAGTCATTGCACATCAGAGAAGAATAACTTGTCATTTCAATGCTAAAGTAAAACGAAGAACCTTCCAAGTTGGGGACCTTGTTCTGAAAAGAATCATGACAGGGACTGGAGTACTCGGACACAATTGGGAGGAGCCGTATATGATAAGTCAGAAGTTCTCAGACGGCGCAATCGAATTAAAAACGATGGATGGCATCCGGCTTCCGAGAGCATGTAATAGCATACACCTTCGACATTACTTCGTTTAATAGTTCTTTCATTTTACAAGTTGTAAACATCATGCATTGTAAATACCATGCAACATTGTTACAAGTTTTGTATAGACTAATGAAAGAGATTACTTTACTTGCCTAAATCGTACATTTGCAAACTCTTGTTTACAAGTTGTTTAAATTCGTTTTTGATTGCAGGTCCCCTAAAAGAACATTAACGCATCCAAGACTAACAAAGCCTGGTGACAATTATAGCACATCCCGATTGGGATAACTAAAATGCTAGTTGTTTAATGCTTAAAGTTTCACTCGCAATAAATGTTAAGGTGTGAAACACAACATAGCAAAAAAGGGACACCAGGAATTAGACGGTTGAATAATGTGGCGTTTAAGCTACAAATGAGGTCGTCAGTTTCACCATAGGGGAACCTTCTTAACTGCAAGGTCCATGGCCCTAATTCTAACAAATCGGGGTAAAACCCGATGAGCGAGCTAGCGTCCGCCCGTGAAACAATGCAACTCTAAACCAAAGTGTAACACCCCACTCCCGCTAGGGTCACTCACTAAGGGAATGCCATAGCATCGGTGGAGTATTTTAGTGAATATAGAACAGAAAAATTACAACAAGACAGATATAAATAGTACTTGAAATTTTAAAACATCATCTCATAACAGCGGAAGTAAAACATGTCTGGTTACATCATAAAACCACAATAAAGGTCAAGTACAATATCCATCAAAATAAAGAAGTACATAATCCCACTCTCATACAATAGCCAAACAAAAGAAAAGATAACTGGATAACTGGAGCTTTACATCTATCCAAGCTCCTAAAGACTGGGACAGCAATCCGATCAAGCTCCACTACTGCTAGGATCCACCGTAGGACCTGAGGGTTGGGAAAAAGGTAAAAACAACGGGGTCAGACATAAGTCTGAGTGAGTCCTATAACTTTAACAATACAATCGTTAAAGTAACCAGAGAAGACATAACTTGATATACGGTAACATATAGGGATGAACGGCTATACTAAGCAGTTAACTAAACCAAGATAAAAGATAAAGACGCATCTACCCTCCCTAAGGTAAATTACTAAACTGCACCACACCAGTCGTTCCTAACTTAAAGGTTGATCCCACCCAAGGACTTATAAAATTTACTAATTAGTACCTGCGTACCCCTAGGTGACCAAGTAGGCGCCACGGGGCCCTACAATCCACTAGGTGTACACACTACTTCCCATTCGATCGGCTCCCTAACGTAGATACCCGTGCTGGCCCCACCGTGGGATGTATCATTCCCCAATGTGGCAACCTGATGAAACTAAAGGTGCACGGCTTATATCTACTCGATGCAACAACGGCTTACCTACCAGCCCGGGCCCACTCACGCATATGAAGCCCGTTGGACTTGCGTTGCCACCGCTAACCCGTTTGCCTCTTACAGTCAAGCCCAGTATGCGTGTCCCGTCCTCGACATGGGTCGAGCCCACAAAGATACGTATGGGTTACTGGTTGAAATGGGCCTCCACAAGCTACCCACCTAAGCTTGTCCCTTTTTCTAGTATATCCCACTTAACCCTTTAATCATGTTTTAATTACATGTTCTATTTTGGTTAAGTATTCTAATCGTATTTTCTATTGCCACCCAAGGCAACCACTAGATTTTCTCATGCCACCCGAGGCACCCACTTAACCCCTCATGTCCCTCTACATGCTAATGTGGTTAAGTGTTTCTTAATTAATTAATTAAGAACGTAACCTTTGTAAAGACCTCTCACATTAGACTGTCTTTTATGACCGCTGGTTAAGCCGGTTGGGTCCGGGCAGCCTTATGTCATAACAGAGTCTAACCTCGTGTCTTTACATTAATTACGTATTTAGTTTGTGCCTAAGACCTCTCACATTGGGCTAACATTTGTAGCAACTGGTTAAGCCGGTTGGGTCCGGGCAGTTTTACGCTACAACTGAGTCCAACCTCGTGTCTTAGTCAATTAATTACACCTAATTAATCACCCTCATAATTAATTATCCCTAATTAATCAAGTTTTCTTAACATGGGTAGACCTAACTTAATAGGTAAATTCCCATGGGGTAGACCTAACTCAATAGGTAAATTCCCAACACATAGTATGGGTACACCTAACCAAATAGGCAAATTCCCATACTATGTTTATTTATTTTGTGTTATGCATAATTATATTAATTTCACACAATCTTATTAACTTATGCATTTAATTACCCCATCGTTCCCACGTAATTTCGTTCATGATATAACACATATAAAAGGTGTCAACTTGCATATGAATGAACATGTTTCAAAGGTGCCATCTTGCATATTAACAAACACATAACTTGCATATGAACTTGCATAACATGTCACATAACTTGCATATAATATGTCACATAACTTACATATTCATTTTGCATAACAAACTTGCATATTAGCTTATAGACTTGCATAATGTGTCATCATGAACTTGCATATTAATAAACATGTAACTTGCATATTTACATACATGTAACTCGCATATTAACAAACATGTAACTTGCATATAAAGAAACATGTAACTTGCATATTTACATACATGTAACTTGCATATTAACAAACATGTAACTTGCATATTAACAAACATGTAACTTGCATATTTACATACATGTAACTTGCATATTAACAAACATGTAACTTGCATATTAACAAACATGTAACTTGCATATTTACATACATGTAACTTGCATATTAACAAACATGTAACTTGCATATTAACAAACATGTAACTTGCATAGCATATTACCATGAACTTGCATAACATGCATATGATTACATAGCCCACAACTTGCATATTTAGCATCATGCAAACATAACATACATCATATTAAACTTGCATAAGCTTACATACTCAACATGCATAAACATAAGATTAATGCTAACATCATATCATATGATTCAAAGCTCATTAACCCACATACAAAACCATAAATCTCATCACATCTCATCTAATTAGTTTACCAAAAGATCATCAAAGTGATAGAAACTCACAACTAGCAACTTTGAACACCAAATGAAGAAGATTAAGATGCTAAGAAGGGATTAGAAGTTGATTAGAGAGTGATTAGTATGCAACCCTCTTCATAAAATTAGTGGAGGCCATGAGAGCTAGCATTTTGCCATAGTTTAGTCACTAGGTTTAATTATGAATGAATTAGGGTAGGTTAGGGTCTTATTTATAGATTAGGCAAGTGTTTTAGGCCATAGGATTAACCCTAGATTCAATCCAAGCCATCAAAGCATGTCTTGGGGAAGAAGTCAAGTGTAGGAACCATCTAGGGCCTTTAGATTAAAGATGGACCATGAGAACCATTCAAATGCAAAATCTGCACTTGAGCGAATCGGCCCACGGGTTGACAGCCAAACACCCTGGATTAACCCCTAGTCGACCCAGCGGGCTCGGGTCGACTTCAAAAATCGGCCGGTTCGGTTATTCCCCTCTCCCAATTCGCTGTTTTGAGCATTTTTGCATATTTATTTATTAAATTTTCAATTATATATATATATATATATATCAATATATATATATATATATATCTACACAACCCATTTCACTTAATTAAGTATACTTTAATTTGGGAATTTTCGTGAAACTTCGCGAGGCCATATCTTGGTCATACGGACTCCGATTTTCGAAAACTCGGACTCTATTTCGCGTATTTTTCCGAGACGAACACAATGGCATAGCCCGTTTCCCTTGATTCCCATTTTAGAATTAAATTCTGCCTCGATTTATGTTATTACAGGTTATTGAAAATACGGGTTGTTACATTCTCCCCTCCTTAAAGGATTTCGTCCCCGAAATCTTCAAGTTAGGAAGAACGTATCCTACCATCCAATCATCCATCTACTCAAAGCATCATCCACGAGCAATCATTGTCCTTACAAGATTCTAAATGCTGGATGGATATATGCAAAAGTGTGTGTATATGTACTTACCTAATGCGAAAATCAGGCGGTTACTGATACAGTAAACCTCCTTAATGCAAACCATGATAGTGCCATGCATCCAATATGTATGCGAAACCCTATTGACACATACAAATTTCTACATGCGTGCACAACCATACACAAAAATGCATCATCCATATGATAACACAGCCATGATACATCCATCAATCTAACTACCACATCCATTTATGCAATATGCAACATGAAGTGACTGAGCCGATCTAGTGCCTAATGTGTGTCTATATGCATCCACGAGCAACCACTAGCAAACAATTGCATCCATATGCATCCATCAACCATAACATGTTTCAAACACATGTTTCAACCATAGGTTTTACCCTATCTAAAGGTCATAGGTATTAGCGAGAGGATATACTAAAGATAAGATAAGTACTAGACAAGCAATAAAGGAGAAGTTAAAAGACATACTCTCAAAAAGAAATGGATACAAAGAACGCATCTTTGCTTCCGTCTCCCAAGTAGCATTGCTTTCGTCATCTCCCCATTGCACTTTAACTAGCTGAACTTCTCTGTTCCTCAACTTCCTAGTTTCTGACCCAAGGATGCGAGTAGGAGCTCGTCGAATCGTCGCATCACGCTCTACCTCTACATCTCTAAGCAAGCTCGGCTCTACCACCTCCGCGGTCTCATGTAAGCACTTCCTCAAATGTGATACATGGAATACATCATGAACACCACTAAGTCTGTCGGGCAACTCCACCCTATATGCCATCCGTCCAATCCTTTCCTTAATAGGAAACGGCCCAACAAATCTCGGTGCTAACTTCCCTACGGACCCAAAGCGAACAACATTTCTCAATGGAGATACTTTGACAAAAACCATGTCCCCAACCTCAAACTCAAGATCCGTCCTTCTCCGATCCGCATAAGATTTCTGTCTATCTTGCGCTGCTTTCATCCTTTTTCGAATTAAATCAATCTTCTCTGAAGTCTCTCTAACCATATCCGGCCCAAGCAAGATCTTATCCGTAGATTCCCACCAACATGTAGGAGATCGACAAGGCCTTCCATAAAGAGCTTCGAAAGGAGCCATACCAATACTGGACTGAAAGCTGTTATTATATGCGAACTCCACCAAAGGAAGATGTTCTTCCCATGTACCTCCAAAATCCAAGATACAAAGCCTCAAAAGATCTTCTAAGATACGGTTCACCCTCTCGGTCTGACCGTCCGTCTGAGGATGATATGCGGTGCTCAAACACAACTGAGTCCCTACCGCCTCTTGCAAACTTCTCCAAAACTCACTAGTGAAAATAGGATCTCGATCACTCACAATGCTGGATGGTACGCCATGCAATCTAACAATCTCTCTAACATAGACTGAAGCAAGCCATGGAGCGGTCCTCTTACTCTTTACGGGTATAAAATGGGCACTCTTGGTAAGTCTGTCTACCACAACCCAAATTCCCGTATTGCCCTTCCTCGATCTCGGTAACCCGTCGATGAAATCCATCGAGACACTATCCCACTTCCACTGTGGAACTTCCAATGGGTGTAGCAACCCACCGGGTTTCCTTTGCTCCACTTTAACTTGTTGGCACACTAAGCATCTAGCCACATACTCGGCCACATCTTTCTTCATACCGGCCCAGAAGAAAACTCTCTTCATGTCTTGGTACATTTTGTCTCCACCGGGATGAATAGTCATTCTTGAACGATGTGCATCATCCAAAATAGCCTTCTTCAAACCCTCATCTTGCGGTACACAAAGTCTACCGTCTCTATGCAACCATCCCTTATCATCTATGGTGTATCTACCCAAATGGCTGGACGACTCCCCTCTTATAAGCTTCTCTACCAACACAACCAACTGTGGGTCGTCTCGCTGAGCCTCGCCAATCCGTCTCAAAAGAGTAGGTCTAACCTCCAAGGATGCCAACAAACCAGGTACAAAATCAACAGAAGGTCTGAAGTCAAACAAAGAAAGAAACTCCAAGCTTCGTCGTTCCACGAACAATGGACTCAAAGATAGCCTTTTTCTACTTAAGGCGTCTGCCACCACGTTACCCTTACCAGGGGTATACGCTATCTCGAAATCATAGGATGCTAAGAACTCCATCCACCTTTGCTGTCTTAAGTTTAAATCCTTCTGAGAGAATAAGTACTTCAATGATTTATGGTCGGTGAACAACTCGAATCTCTCACCAAGAAGATAATGGCGCCAAGACTTAAGTGCGAAAACAATCGCGGCCAACTCTAGATCATGGGTAGGGTAATTCTTCTCATGCACTCTCAATTGTCTCCCTCCATAGGCTATTACCCTTCCCTCCTGCATCAAGACTGCGCCTAATCCTGTTCCACAAGCATCGGTATAAACAACAAACGGCTTACTCCCATCTGGAAGCACTAAAACTGGAGCGGTGGTCAAAGCTCTCTTTAACCGTCGGAAAGCATCATCACAATCTACATCCCATGAGAAAACAAGATTCTTCTTCGTCAAGCGGGTTAATGGGGCTGATATCTTCGCGAAGTCTTTGATGAACTTCCTATAATATCCTGCCAACCCCAAGAAACTTCTTACCTCGGTAGCATTTCTAGGAACTTTCCAATCCTGGATAGATACTATCTTTGCGGGATCCACAGCTATCCCTTCCTTAGAGACCACATGTCCTAAGAATCGCACTTCTCTTCTCCAAAAATGGCATTTAGAGAATTTAGCTTTAAGACTATGCGCTCGAAGAGTCTCCAACACTTCCTTGAGATGTAAGGCATGCTCTTCTTCATTCTTGGAAAAGACCAAGATGTCATCCACAAAAACTACTACAAACTTATTCAGATACTCTCTGAACACTCTACTCATGAGATCAACAAAGTATGCGGGGGCGTTTGTCAACCCAAATGGCATCACTAGCCACTCATAAAAACCATCCGGAGTCCGGAAAGCAGTCTTCTCTATACTGTCCTCCGCCACTCTTAACTGATGAAACCCTGTAGCTAAGTCCATCTGCGAAAATACTGACGCGCCAACCAACTGATCAAAGAGATCATCTATCCTCGGTAATGGGTGTCTATTCTTCTTCGTGAGCTTATTAAGTTCCCTATAATCCACACAAAGTCTGAGGGACCCATCCGCCTTCGTGGCAAACACTACTGGAGCTCCCCACTCCGATATACTTCGCCTTATGAACCCCTTCTCAAGCAACTCCCCTACTTGCTTATGAAGTTCTCTTCTCTCACGAGGAGCCATGTGGCGTACTGGCAAAGACACTGGTTTGGCATTATCCACCAAATAAATTCGGAAATCTATCTCCCGCTTCGGAGGCAAACCCTTTACTTCTTCAAACACATCCGGATATTCCCGGACTACTCTGACAGAACACAAACTTTCGACCGAAGCATCGAGCGATTCAAGATAACTTAGCAAAACAGATTCCATGGGATTGCAAGAGATCTCGAGAGTGTTACCCAAGCGGGTCATGAGCCTGACAACTCTCCTTTCGCAATCAAGAACGGCACCATTACTGGATAACCAGTCCATGCCCAAAATCAACCCATAGCCCGTGAAGCCCAATACAAAAGCATCACATCTAAACTTAACGCTAAGTATAGAAATCTTCAAACCCAAACATATCATGGACAGATATATAGAGCCCCCAATTGGGTTTGAAACAACCAAGGGATCATCAACTAGACTGGTGTCTAAGTGCAGTGACTCAACTAACGATGATGAGATAAAAGAATGCGATGCGCCAGAGTCAAACAAAGTACGAACTGGATGATCACACAGAAAAACCAGACTTTCAACGGAAATAGTTCTACCTCTCTGCTGAATCGGTGGAACTGAGAGAACCTGAACTTGCCCCCCTGACTGAGGTGGTGCTATAAGAGCTTGCACCTGGCCTCCTGAGGTAGACCCCGTCTTCTGCCCCTTCTTTGGGCAGTTTTTCACAAGATGCCCTGCTTCACCACAATGAAAGCAACCGGTCTTCTTCTTTTTGCGACAATCCTTACTGAGGTGTCCTGGTGTTCCACAATTGAAGCACTTCTTCTTCGTCTTCTTTTTGTCACCATTGCCTTTTCCGCCCTTGCCTTGTTGTTGCTGTTGCGGTTTCTTCTGATCCCCCTTTTTCTCTGGTGCCTTAGAATTCTTATCATCCTCATGCATAAGTGCCATGTAGACAAGCTTCTCAAAAGTGGCCCCCATAGGAATGTGAGTCATAGCTATTCCTTGCAATGGTTCGTTCAAGCTTCTAACGAACCTCAAAGCCTTCTTCTCCGGTGTATTCACCAACTCTATGCCAAACCTTGCTAATTGATTGAATTTGTTGACATATTCTTTCACCGTGAGATTCCCTTGCTTCAAATTCAAGAACTTCTCCATAAACAGATTCTCTTCCGCCCTTGAGAGAAACTTAGCCCCAAACCTTTGCTTGAAATCCGCCCAAGAGTCAACAGGGCGTTCTCCATTAGTGACCTCCCACCAGAATGAGGCCTCTCCCTTCATTAATCAAGCCGCCAACTTGACTTTCTTTCCCTCTTCCACTTCAAAGATATCTAGCAACTCTTCCACTTCCTTAAGCCAATCTCTAGCCTCTACGAAAGTCTCTGAACCTAGAAAAGGTTTTCCTCCTATAGCCTTGAACTCCTTGCAAACCTTAGCAAAATTATCCACTCTAGGCTGAGGAGGAGGAGCGGTTGTCTCTGGTGTAGTAGCATTGGCCGGACCCGCAGCCGCGGCCCTAGCCTCTTGCAACCTCCTATACCATAGTGGTATAACTAAACCCTCCGGGATGTTAAGATCTTCAGCCATGCTGAAACGAAAGAGGAAAGATTCAAAAAGGAGATTCCGAAAGATAAAGATATGGCTATTGGGGATTATGCTTTTCTTTTTCAAAAACTTTTTCTCTTAGAAGACATGCTTTTAAAAATACTTTCTTCGAAAATACTCTTAGAAAGTAGTTTTTCTCAAAAATTTTATCTGTTCTGGTAACCTTAAGCTCTGATACCACGTGTAACACCCCACTCCCGCTAGGGTCACTCACTAAGGGAATGCCATAGCATCGGTGGAGTATTTTAGTGAATATAGAACAGAAAAATTACAACAAGACAGATATAAATAGTACTTGAAATTTTAAAACATCATCTCATAACAGCGGAAGTAAAACATGTCTGGTTACATCATAAAACCACAATAAAGGTCAAGTACAATATCCATCAAAATAAAGAAGTACATAATCCCACTCTCATACAATAGCCAAACAAAAGAAAAGATAACTGGATAACTGGAGCTTTACATCTATCCAAGCTCCTAAAGACTGGGACAGCAATCCGATCAAGCTCCACTACTGCTAGGATCCACCGTAGGACCTGAGGGTTGGGAAAAAGGTAAAAACAACGGGGTCAGACATAAGTCTGAGTGAGTCCTATAACTTTAACAATACAATCGTTAAAGTAACCAGAGAAGACATAACTTGATATACGGTAACATATAGGGATGAACGGCTATACTAAGCAGTTAACTAAACCAAGATAAAAGATAAAGACGCATCTACCCTCCCTAAGGTAAATTACTAAACTGCACCACACCAGTCGTTCCTAACTTAAAGGTTGATCCCACCCAAGGACTTATAAAATTTACTAATTAGTACCTGCGTACCCCTAGGTGACCAAGTAGGCGCCACGGGGCCCTACAATCCACTAGGTGTACACACTACTTCCCATTCGATCGGCTCCCTAACGTAGATACCCGTGCTGGCCCCACCGTGGGATGTATCATTCCCCAATGTGGCAACCTGATGAAACTAAAGGTGCACGGCTTATATCTACTCGATGCAACAACGGCTTACCTACCAGCCCGGGCCCACTCACGCATATGAAGCCCGTTGGACTTGCGTTGCCACCGCTAACCCGTTTGCCTCTTACAGTCAAGCCCAGTATGCGTGTCCCGTCCTCGACATGGGTCGAGCCCACAAAGATACGTATGGGTTACTGGTTGAAATGGGCCTCCACAAGCTACCCACCTAAGCTTGTCCCTTTTTCTAGTATATCCCACTTAACCCTTTAATCATGTTTTAATTACATGTTCTATTTTGGTTAAGTATTCTAATCGTATTTTCTATTGCCACCCAAGGCAACCACTAGATTTTCTCATGCCACCCGAGGCACCCACTTAACCCCTCATGTCCCTCTACATGCTAATGTGGTTAAGTGTTTCTTAATTAATTAATTAAGAACGTAACCTTTGTAAAGACCTCTCACATTAGACTGTCTTTTATGACCGCTGGTTAAGCCGGTTGGGTCCGGGCAGCCTTATGTCATAACAGAGTCTAACCTCGTGTCTTTACATTAATTACGTATTTAGTTTGTGCCTAAGACCTCTCACATTGGGCTAACATTTGTAGCAACTGGTTAAGTCGGTTGGGTCCGGGCAGTTTTACGCTACAACTGAGTCCAACCTCGTGTCTTAGTCAATTAATTACACCTAATTAATCACCCTCATAATTAATTATCCCTAATTAATCAAGTTTTCTTAACATGGGTAGACCTAACTTAATAGGTAAATTCCCATGGGGTAGACCTAACTCAATAGGTAAATTCCCAACACATAGTATGGGTACACCTAACCAAATAGGCAAATTCCCATACTATGTTTATTTATTTTGTGTTATGCATAATTATATTAATTTCACACAATCTTATTAACTTATGCATTTAATTACCCCATCGTTCCCACGTAATTTCGTTCATGATATAACACATATAAAAGGTGTCAACTTGCATATGAATGAACATGTTTCAAAGGTGCCATCTTGCATATTAACAAACACATAACTTGCATATGAACTTGCATAACATGTCACATAACTTGCATATAATATGTCACATAACTTACATATTCATTTTGCATAACAAACTTGCATATTAGCTTATAGACTTGCATAATGTGTCATCATGAACTTGCATATTAATAAACATGTAACTTGCATATTTACATACATGTAACTCGCATATTAACAAACATGTAACTTGCATATAAAGAAACATGTAACTTGCATATTTACATACATGTAACTTGCATATTAACAAACATGTAACTTGCATATTAACAAACATGTAACTTGCATATTTACATACATGTAACTTGCATATTAACAAACATGTAACTTGCATATTAACAAACATGTAACTTGCATATTTACATACATGTAACTTGCATATTAACAAACATGTAACTTGCATATTAACAAACATGTAACTTGCATAGCATATTACCATGAACTTGCATAACATGCATATGATTACATAGCCCACAACTTGCATATTTAGCATCATGCAAACATAACATACATCATATTAAACTTGCATAAGCTTACATACTCAACATGCATAAACATAAGATTAATGCTAACATCATATCATATGATTCAAAGCTCATTAACCCACATACAAAACCATAAATCTCATCACATCTCATCTAATTAGTTTACCAAAAGATCATCAAAGTGATAGAAACTCACAACTAGCAACTTTGAACACCAAATGAAGAAGATTAAGATGCTAAGAAGGGATTAGAAGTTGATTAGAGAGTGATTAGTATGCAACCCTCTTCATAAAATTAGTGGAGGCCATGATAGCTAGCATTTTGCCATAGTTTAGTCACTAGGTTTAATTATGAATGAATTAGGGTAGGTTAGGGTCTTATTTATAGATTAGGCAAGTGTTTTAGGCCATAGGATTAACCCTAGATTCAATCCAAGCCATCAAAGCATGTCTTGGGGAAGAAGTCAAGTGTAGGAACCATCTAGGGCCTTTAGATTAAAGATGGACCATGAGAACCATTCAAATGCAAAATCTGCACTTGAGCGAATCGGCCCACGGGTTGACAGCCAAACACCCTGGATTAACCCCTAGTCGACCCAGCGGGCTCGGGTCGACTTCAAAAATCGGCCGGTTCGGTTATTCCCCTCTCCCAATTCGCTGTTTTGAGCATTTTTGCATATTTATTTATTAAATTTTCAATTATATATATATATATATATCAATATATATATATATATATATCTACACAACCCATTTCACTTAATTAAGTATACTTTAATTTGGGAATTTTCGTGAAACTTCGCGAGGCCATATCTTGGTCATACGGACTCCGATTTTCGAAAACTCGGACTCTATTTCGCGTATTTTTCCGAGACGAACACAATGGCATAGCCCGTTTCCCTTGATTCCCATTTTAGAATTAAATTCTGCCTCGATTTATGTTATTACAGGTTATTGAAAATACGGGTTGTTACACAAAGAATCCCCGAGGGGAACCCAGTTAATAGCCGACGCCATAATACATGGCCGGATTGCGATAAAAACACTAGCTTGTAAACAAAAGACGTCCCCGAGAGGCACCCAGTCCATCACCGATACCATTAATACATGGTCCGATTGCGACACGCATTGGGCCTTTGAATCAAAGACCTCCCCAAGGGGCACCCATTGATCGTCAGTGTTGTTGTTACATGGCCTGATTACGACCAACTTTGGGATTCAAAAGACCTCTTTGGAGGCATCCGAACAGATGTTGGGTCTTTCAAATCCAACTATTGATGATGGGTCTTTCAAATCCATTTACTGACAATTCTAAAGACCCCTTCGGGGGCATCCTATCATAAGACGGATCTTCCAAATTCGGTTAGTGACGGACCCAAAGACCTTTTCGAAGGCGCCCTACAAATTCTATGAGTGGCTAAATCACTCAACCACAACGAATAACGGGTTTAAAAAGCACCTCTGTGGAGGTACAAAAAGCAAGACCTCTCCGGGCGCATATGTTAAGATCTAATCTCTGAAGGACCTGAATTACTAGGTTAGCGGAAAATGTGATTGAATATACTAAAACATAAGACCTCTCAAATAGGGGCATAACGACAAAGGTTCTTCTTCATTAAAAGCATGAGCTTGCTCGATTAAACCAGAAACCCTTTGGCTCATAAGCAAGTCAAAAGATTCCAAACATAATCCATTGCAAGTATCATGCCTAACCTTCAAGTTCGTGATGAATTTTGGTATGGGGGCATTACCATCGCATTAGAAAATCAACAATTCTTACTTAAACATACCATAAGCTCGGCATAACTTCACATTGAAATTTTGGTACCTACAAGGGTTATTTTGACCAATAAAGTTGAATCTTGAAATGGCTAAGGCAAACTCAGAAACTTCGATGTTGTGATAAGAACGAAAGTGGTTAATCACAAGAAAGAAGCCTCGGTACTGCCCTAGTCGAAAATAAAGAAACTTAACAAAGTTGGTCCGCAACAAGTAGAACACATTTTCAACACAGTAACACAAGACTGGATTGCAGAATCACAAGTCAAATCATAGAATCGTGAATCTAGTATAGAAGTTTCAGAAATATAGTAACATAAAGCAGTAAGCGGAGACCGGCACCTGCATATACAACCCCTAGACGAAGCATACAAAAGAGAAAAGTTTAAAAGAAAAATAAGCTAGTATCAAGCAGTATTACTTCTTCCTGTCACCTAACCTGAGAGCTGGTTTGTTGAGAGGAGGAGGAGGGGTCACTGCCACATCACTCAGATTTTCCTGAGAAGGTAAAGTAATAGCTTTCGTGTTCTTCTTCTTCTTATGCTTCTTAGATGATGAGGACTTGGCAGTTGTCTTCCCTTTACCCTTAGTAGTAGCATCCTTCGGGCTTTCATCTATTCCCATAGCTTCAGGATCATCACTGACGATGTAATCGACATCTTTTAAGTCCGAAAGCGCACCAATCTTAGCATCTTGTGAATCGGGAACTGTAATGACAAGTAAGGATGTATCACTAGGGGGAGGGGAAGTGATAATCGAAGTAAGGGGAATAGTCATCAGGGGTGAATCAGTTATAGCGGTTTCAAAAGTTGTCGCCTTGCCTATGTTAGGAGAAGACGGGAGTGAAATTAAACCTAGATTATGGGAGCAATAAGCATAATAGGCAAGAAAGCCAGGTGAATCAAAAATGGATTCTAAGTATGAAAAGGTATAGTCAATTTTGATTTTACCTGCATCTAGAAGATTTTCCTGAACATCTCTGGGCACAATTCTCCAGTTCTCTATGTTTTCATCATCACCTTCGTCATCCCCATCATGTCCCTCTATGATATTCTATGTAACATTATGCCCCTCAGTGTCTAAATCTTTCTCTGTTAAAGCAACAGGAGCATTCATATGAACCTGTGAACTAGAAGCTTCAATAGTTGTGGGATTGACAAGAGGCTCAATGTTGGTTTGACCTTGAACCCTATCTCCAGAAGTACCAGCTCTATTACTCGCTAATTGGGCTTTTCCCTAAGCCAGAGCCTTCTTGGACCTATCATCTATAAGTTCATTAATAAGATCGTCCTCGATGCGATCATCACCGTTGATCTTAAATACTTGTTCCCAAACAAGTGCTAAAGTGGCTGAGAAGGTGTCTCCCAAGTAGTGAAATCTTCCGTGACTCATGTTACTGTAAATATAAAACCAGAATATGTCGGCATCGGCCTCGTCCATAGCCTTATGGTGAGTTTCTTCAGCAATTCTCCTATCTTTCTCAAGAGATTGGACCTTGGTTAATAAAGTGTGATTAGAGGCTCTCAAGGAACCGATAGTTTCTCAAAGTTGGGTAGCCTCGTTCTGATATTGTGCGGAGAAGTCCTTTTCCATAGATAATGTTTCCTCAGCATTGCACTTGGCGGTCAAGGCTTCCTTTCCCTTTCGCTTGGCGGTTTCAAGTTCTTCCCTGAGCTTCTTATTCTTGGTGTCCAATTCTTCAAGTTCCGCAACTCTTTTATTAAGAGGAGCGATGGTGGCATCACGAGAATCTAAGACTTCCTCCCACTTAGCTTTATCACTCTTCGAAGCTGTGAGTTTACCAAGAATAATATCATTGCGCTTTTGAAGATTGTCATCAAATTTGTTCCATTTGCGCAGCTTCTTCCTAGCACTGTCCTTGATAATACTCATCTTCATGTCAAGTTCACTTTTAACATTGTCGAGCTGAGTATGCATTTTCCTTATCACAACGTCCACTTCATCTGCCATGTCGTCAGCATCAGTCGGATTTACACCACAATCAAACATAGACCCTTTCAAATTCCAATATGGGAATCGTTCGGATAGAGGAACATTTGCTGGTTCAAGTTCGTAGCGAGGCTTATGAATGATCGAATGGATTTCGGCAGGAGGATTAGGGGGACCAGAAGATGGAATCGATCGGGGTCTAATAGGAAGCTTCTCCAATCAAGGATGTTTGTGTGAGCCACATTTACCTTGATCATCTCTTCCTCGCTTCTCCCCGCGGCCCTCTTCATTAGGAGTATCTTCCCTAAGCCAAGCATGTCTTCTGATCTCTTTATCCTCTTTCTCGCGTATCTTTCGCCTTTGCTCCTCAGTCAAATTCGATTCCGATACATGTAAAGGCTGGTGAGAAGACTTTAGAGGAGGGGGAGGATGGAGTTGTTTGTGATGATGTGATGGTCGCAAGGGATCAGATTGCAACAGATGCTTTGGATTGAATGCTTTGCTTTTCCTCCTGAAATTTGACGTAAAACCTGACGAATGTTTCCCGTCCATATCTGAACCTGAAATAAGATAAAAGCGAAATTTCAGTGCATAGACTACAAATTACTGGGGAAAATCATGAAAGTAGTGAAGGGATTTTCTTTGAAAAATTAAAATAATATGCTTATTAGACGCGTTTTCCATAGCGCTGCTATGTGACGAAACAATTCTTTTAGATGGATCTAGGGAAATTCCTAGAGATGCTAGATATTTTCCTGGCCGAGTAGTGGAAGCATCCCTTATTCTGGTTTCAATGGTTTGAGGATCAAGAGGCTAGGTGATGATATCGCTCTGGCTAAGGTACTTTGCAGAGTTAAGATCACCTAAATTATCAAATGTACCTGTGGAACCTTCCTCTGTTTCATTTTGAACAAGAGAGTCATCGACCATCGTCTAAGTATTGGGATCAATTTCTAGTGCAGCTTCACCTCCTCTTACATGTTCAGTTTCATGTGAAAAAGCTAAGGTGTTGTCCTCTATGTTGTCTCTCTCAGTCTGCTTAGACTCCATCTCTGATTCAGGATTCAAAGAAGCATTTTCTTTCTCAACCAGTTCAGTTGATGTCATAAGACCCTTGCCCTTACGTTGGTTAAAAGTTTCATCCTTATTAGAAACCATTTTCGATGACGACATACAACCTCCAACAGGCTCCGAACACTTTTTCAAAGCAGGGTCAATAGTTGGGTCCTGGTCAATAATTTGGCCGTAAGTCTCATTACCGCCACCAGAAGCACCGGTGTTCGTGCCCGCTGGATTATGTATAGGAGTTGGAGGCCCAGCTTTAGAAGGAAACTTTCTCAAAGGATGGAGTAATTCATATTGATAGTGAGTTGCTTTGGTAACTAAAATTTTCCTACTTTTCCTAGCCTCATCGACTGCTTTGAAGGTTTCATATACGGCCTTGAGTGGGGTAAATGCCTTGTTATCCTTAATTGAGACTGGGACAACTGTCATTAAAACAAAAAGTTAAAAGGAGCTGTTATTTAAATAAAGAGAGATAAAACTAACCACAGAATGTGTTTACCTCCTTCTGTTCAATTCCCGCGAAAGGTTTCTGGACAACGGACGAAGAAAAACCGAGTTAAATACCCCAAAACACTTTCTGGTAGAAAGATTATAAGTTTTCGATTCCTTGCACCCTCAACGTGTATGATATATGAGGTGTCTTTCCTTTTCCTAAATGAACAAAGATAGCAAATATCTGGAAAAGTCGGTTCACGCTCCTTAAAATTGCATAAAAAGGATATAAATTCCTAATAGGATGGTATAGCCATTTGGATGAAGCTGGAAAGGGAAATGGTTAGGTGGTTCAGAATTGTTTTTATGAAAGGGTTAAAAGGAGGAATGCCACCGCCTGCTAGCATATAATGATTCACAGTTACATATCCCGCCGGGGGTTGGTCCGCAAATACACCCTTGTTTGGTAAGAGTGCATTTGTAATAGGGATGCCAAATTGGCTGCACAATTGTCCGAAATGTTCCTTGTCAAGCGTGGTAGAATATCTTTCTACCGGTGCGCTACTAAGTGGAACAGGATTTGGGAAACGTTATGGGACTGCAGTTGCTATAGAAATATTGATTGGAGTAGACGATGTCCCTTCTGTATCAGCATGTGTTTTCTACCGAGTGATCATTCAACAAAAACAGCCTTGTCTATAAATGAATCATAGGAAGCAGAAAAGATGTCATCCATCCTAAAGAATTAAAACTTTGAAGACTACAAGGACCAGAAGCCTAAGTTCAAATGATGGTAATTTAGGTCGTTGTAGTGCATTAAGGACTTAGGTCATTTCATAGCTCAGGAGCTTTGGTCGTTCAACATTTTAGAGGCTTGGGTCGTTATGGAGTTCAAGTGATTTAGGCCGTCTTGACGGTTTAACGACTAAAAAATCATCTTGATGTCTTAGAACCACAAAACTTGCATTCGAAGGAACTAAGTTCGTGATTAACGAACTTAGGCCTTAAGTCACTAATAACTTAAAGTCTAAGGCCACATTCACGACCTAAGAGACCTGGAATGCAAAAACGAGCTAAAACCTTAGGACGTGTCAACGACCTAAAGCTTGAATTCGAGATAACGACCCAAATTCTCCAAATGTTATAATAGCCTAAAAGCCACAAACTCTTTTTCACGATCTAAGATTTAAGGTTGTAGTGGTGATCCAAGGTCTCCGGTTGTTTAACGACCTAAGGTCCGAGCATACGGCAATGCTTGAACTTATCGAAGCTTCTACGACTTGGGTGATTGGTTGGAATCTTAGGCTACCTCAACTGCTTCAAATTATTAGATTGTTTAAAGTATTAGGTCATGATAACAACTTAACACTTAGATCGCTTTAACGACTTGAGTGTTAGCTCGTAATAATAACCCAAAGCTTGAAGCATTCATCAAAGAACATTCAGCACAATGGAATTAAATTTGCGGAATTTCAAGCTATGGCATGAGTTTACAAAACAAAATCATATGCGAGCTACTGAGATTACAAAGACAAAGACCCTGCATGGTCATCGTTCATCAACAACTTGAATACATGAACAAATTATATAGATTCACAATTGCATAAGTTTCAACATGAATTCGGTCTAAAACAATTTCGGTTAAGCTGAGATCTTCAAAACAGACTCAAACAAGTCTTAAAATCGACGAGAACAAGGAGAAATCAAAATTGACCTTGGGTGAAAGTTATATGCGATGTCTTCTGAAAGTTTTCGTTCCAAGCAAATGGACCTCGAGGAAATTGGATCACCTTCAACTGAGCTATAGATCGGTTTATCGGATCAAAGTTATGGAAAAATGGAGGGATTTGACCGATCTTCAAGCCATCGGTTAAAGTTTGGGTCAATTTCAGATGGCTGCCATTAACAAGCTTTAAGCTGGAAGAAAAGGGTATAGAAGATAGTGACCTAGAATAAGGGTATAAAGGGACATAACTTTAACGGGCCAAGTTCAAGTCCAAAGCCCACCAACAATCTCAGACCAAGCAATGACTTAAAGATTCAAACAACCCAAAGTTCCCAATAATCTAGTGTTTAACAAGGCTTAGCGCGATTTAATGTTGTAATTGAAAAAAATCCCGACCTAACATGTGTCAAAGTTGTCTAAGCCGAAGCCTATATTATTTTCAATAAATTAACTCCGAGGGGAAAATGTTAATCCATAAAATATGGATATAAAATAATAAACATGTTTAGGACGTTTTTGAGAACACAATGTTAGGGCGCAAGTCTTTAGATTGTGAAAATGGCAAAGCTTAAGGCCTATATGCACTTTGGCTCGTTTTGGAGCTTCATAGCCTTTAGGTTGTTCTGGTTCTCCAAGTCGTTCGTAGGCTTTGGGTCGTTCAGATCTTTAGACTGCCCAACTCCTTAACCCTAAAAAAGCCCTTAGCCCGCCATGCTCTTTAAGTCGCCGAGCATCCAGGCTTTACAATGGTTTAAACCATCCAGTTCTTTAAACCGTAGAAGATCATTGGCTCGCTGGGCCTTCTTAGATCGGTCCTCTTTATTAAAGCTGGATCGTTCTGCCATAGTTTAGGAAGGACCTAAGTCATGTCGCGCTATCTTGGCCCGTTCAGCCTTGCCTTAGCCCACTCCGCAAAGCTCTAGCTCGTTCCGCCTCCCTTTAACCCTTTCCGCTTCACCATAGCTAGTGTCGCCTTAAGCCAGACGATGTTAGGTCGCACAATGCTATTTTGGAGCCTATAGGTCGCCCCAACGGCCTAGAAGGGATACAAGATAATTACGACTTTGCCACTTGGGCTAAAACTCACCTATAAATACCCCCTTTATTCCTTCATAAGCGAGACCAAATTTTATAACCCCGAAGGGCTGCCCAATATTTTCCTAAGCATTTATAAGTGATTTATACCACTCTTAACATCTCCAATTAAAGACCAAACATGAAGTTCATTATAAAATCACCCAGAAGTGATCAAGCTTCTTAGAGATCAAAGATTCTCCACCATAATCCTTGCATATTGTGGAATTCGCTTATTTCTCTACTGATTTATGTTGATCAAAGTGATGCTATTGTGTAATGAATAATATGAATGTACTTTCAAGTGGTCCTAGACCTGTAACTCTTGAATTGATAATAGAAATTGCTATTAAAGTGGATATAGATCTTCCTTAAGATTGAACCAGTATAAATTTGTGTCTCTTTACTTTTGTTGTGATTGTGGCCTCTTTTCTTATAGATTGGTGAAGTGCAACTTTCTCACCTTTGATGTTGAGATCTAATTTGAATTTTAACAGTTCTGTTATTACTTTTATGTTGGAAAATTTTCATATGACATCCCTTTTTGTTTCGGTGATTTTGTTTTGTGTTGATGTTTATTCATATATGTTGTTCTTGTGAGGTAAAATACCGTTACGCTGTCAGCGGCGTGGTCTCGTAGAATTAATATATGTTTCCTTTTACTTAAGTTTTCTCATGTTGGTATTCCATACTGATCCACTTATTATTTCATTATAATGCTCGGGTCAGACCAAACTTGTTTCCAGGTTGTCTTCTGGTAGATGTGGAGCTTATGGAGTAGAGTTGGAAGATTGTCTACCGCATTATTTTATTTCCGCTGTATTTTATTTTATCTATCGGCATTTGTAAGGTCATAATTTTATAACTATCCAGTTGGTAGGATTTGTTTTTAACTCTGGTATACATTGTATCTTAGAATGATAGGAACTTATTTCCAGGTTGTCTTTTGGTAGATGTGGAGCTCATGGATTAGAGTTAGAAGGTTATCTATCGCATTATTTTATTTTCGTTGAATTTAATTTTACCTATCAGCATTTATAAGGCCAGAATTTTGTAACTATCCAGCTGGTAGGATCTATTTTTAACTTTGGTATACATTGTATCTTGGAATGACAGTTCATCTGTCAATATTATCATATTATGTTATCAAGTTCCACTGTGAGATTCTGAGTTTCTCCTGTTCCTTCCTTTTTCCTTTTCTTTTACCCCAACAATCCGCGTTTTCAACGATTGAATGTTCGACATTGAAATACAGTGGTCGTATTTGATGTCGATTTTTGATGATTGGACAGGCGGGTCGCTACAGAAATGATTATGGTTAAAAAAAACTACTAGAACAACTCCTTTGTTGAGTTAGAGGTATCTAGACTTAATCAAAGACGACATAATTGAGTTTGTTGCTAAAGTTAATGTTGGTTTTTGGAGGATGTTATTAAGCTTATTGAATTCTAAAGGTAGTGAAAGTTGATCTTTGGAGGGGGAAACTCGAATTTAGAGTGAAAAAAAAACATCAAAATTTAATGGAAAATTTTGATCGAGATGGACAATGAAGGAGAGAAGCATTAATTTATCTAACCCTTTTTTTAATCTCCTTATTTCTAGGGGTGGGCATAAATTGCACTGCAATATGGAAACCGTCCAAACTGGACAACATAAACGATGCGGAAAAACCGAACCAAAAGCAAACACTCCAAACCGAACCGACTCACAATAATACAGTTCGGTTGCGGTTTGAACAGTTGACCTACCCATATTAAACCAAACCAAACTGAAAAGCTGCACTCGTAATCTTATGATAAAATGGAACTAATTCATATTTAATTATTTTTTCAACGAGGTTTATTCTATTTTCAACATATGTTGTTGTTATATTAATAATAACCGTTATCACAAATTAAAATTTCATAGTTTCAGCCTAATAGTTTCCATATCATTTTTTGGATAACGCTAATTATAATCTTATTTGAGTTATGTTACTTTATGTTTATGCATTAATTAACATTGATGTTTGGTTAATGTACTAAAACAATTTCACTTTTCATTATATGTAAAAGTGAAGTATTCATGCAGTTAAAAACTAATCATCCAATATGATAACAATGTGTATTTTAACATTTAAGGGACACAATGTCACATAATCGTATTGAGGGAAGTAATTCTCTTATTTCATATTTAATACAGGTTCAAGCCAGACCAAAATTGGACTATATTATAATAAAACCGAATCAAAATCGAATCATTTGAACGATTAGTGTAATGGTTTGTATTTTAGATTAATCGTTTGATGTGGTGCGGAAGCTGTTTGGACTCCAAACCGCATCAGATCGAACTGCGCTCACCCCTACTTATTTTACTTGATAGAATTTTTTTTCTTTGTCAAAAAGCAATAAGAATTTTTTTACTTTCTTAAGCGGATTGTTAAATATAGCAAAATCCATTTATATAACATAATTTATGTTTTATTTTTCACTTCAATGACTTTTTTATAAGTTTTAATATAACGCTACGAGTTGCATTGTCTTGCAATAATATTTTATATGCAATGCTTTTATAGCGCTGTACAAAGACATAATATCACTTTTGGGGATATAATGTCACTTCAGAGATATTTTATATGCAATGAAATGCTTTAATAATAAAGATATTTTTAATGCATTATTTTTGGAATGTCATGAATGTTCTGCGTAAATGACATAATTACTACTTTGAGAGTGACATAAAATATCTATACTGGAGCTTTGCTTTTGGATTTATCTTTGAAATGTCACATCAAAATTTAAATACAATAATAAAAATAGATATGCTAAATAAAAGCCAAATGTGAGAGATAAACAACTACTTTTCGAGTGTAGTATTATTATAAAACATCTCTAATGGAGATGAACTATTATCACTACCCCTCGAGTTTTATATGACGATCCTTTAGGAGACAACATTCCATTTTAAGCAATTGCAGTTTATATAAAAGGATATAAATTTTCTATAATATCACTTCTTGGATGGTACGGTGAATTCTTCATTGTGAGCATAAATAAAACAGTAGCGTCTCTTTGGGAGGAATATACATACATACATATATGACATAAGATTGATCTGTTCTGGAGAATACTAAAATGCATTTCTTTAATTAAATAGCTAGTTGTTAACCCTGCTAAAGCACTGGATCAGTCTCAATTATATGGGTCGGACAGTACCAACGAACTGGGTCTTTCAGCTGCAAAGCATCAGATCGGTCACTACATTAGGTCGGTCCATTTCCTTCAACACCGGGTCGGCCTATTCTATGAAGCATCGGCTGGTCCATTTCCATTCAAAGTGGGTCGGTCATGATCGCTTGAAGAACGGACCGGATCGATCAATACCAAGGCATCAGTCGGTAGCAAATATGGATCTTAAAAATGTGGATCGGTCGGTTGCATACACACTGGCCGGGTCGTCAGTATTGAGGAACCGGGTCGGTCAGTGTCGGAGAACCGAGTCGGTCAGTATCAATGGACTGGGTCGGTCGGTCGGTACAACCAGATCGGCCATTACTTGCGCAATATGTACAACATGGACTGAGGCATTTTGGGCGTAAATATGAGGTGAATCTAGATGAACCAATATGTCTAGTCCCATGCAAGAATATGACGCACATAACACTTGAACAATGAAGTGCCAAATACATAATAGAGTGCAAACTTGTGAACCATTTCCAAACTTGGGTCGGCAAATTACATGGTTGCATAGGTCAGTTCCGTTGATCTCAATGTGTGACCTGGTCGGTCAAAAACTCTCAAGCAGGTTGGCCTTAAACTAATAGCACGTTATATCTAACACAGGGTTAGTTGCATTTCACATTCTCAGTATAAAAAGCATAGAAGGCCACGCCGGCTCAACATGAATTGAACAGCCACAAAAATGAACTGCATATATGCACTTAAGACGGTTTGTTTGTCAGTATAAGCAAGATGGAGTGTTCATGCACGCCAGCTCCAAACTAAGTGCATGGCAAACTGATTTGTAGTAAGTATGTGGATGTCTAACAAAGGCATGATGCATGGGAAGAGTGTCATTCATGTATGAGCACGTATTGACACTAAATTATATATGCTTCAAACACAAGTGAAACTGTATTGTGTACAACAAAGTGTTGGGATCTGGAGCACTTCGTAAAGCACAAAGGTCAAATGAATAGCAGGAATCATGGTTCAGCGGTTTGCTTCAATTTGGGTCGGTTCCTACATTCAAGTCCGGTTGGCAATTACGTGAGAACTAGTTTGGCTATCCATATGTATTGATTGCATATGTGGCTTCCAGGGAGCATTTCCGTATTATATTTAGTATATGTGTGTATTAATGTTTTATCATATATGTAATGTAAAGGGGATAGTCACAACTTTGTCTCTAAGGTATGGGTCTTAGTGCACACATGGCAAGTAGTAGTATAAAAACCGAAAAATGGATTGGTCCTATTAAAGAAATATGGATTGGTATACTAAAATGGAACGGGATTGTTGTGAAGCAAACCAACATCAAAAAGAGGAACGACCAAAAGAAAGAGGGGCACATGGCAAGAGCTGGGTCGGTGCATTGGAATATGCGGAGCTACTGATATTGAAAAAAAAGTGGGTCGGTCCTATTAACAGAATCTAGATCGGTGCATTCAACAAAGTTGGATCGGTCTTATTCTTGGAAAGTGGATCAGTATTAAACCCAAAGCAATGGCATGTTTTGTAAATAAAAAGGGAGGAAGCATGTTATTCCTGATCGGTTCTTTCCAATATAAATGGGTCGGTCCAAAACGATGAAGCGGTGGCAGAACTGTAAATACAGACCATGACAGTTGTATATAACTGTAAAGTGGACAAATGACATTTCTGTAAATAGTTTATGGGCCGACCCAAACTCGGCACCCGTAATTACGAGACTGCCACTACCATCAAACATCTTCTATAAATAGCCTCATTCTCCATAATTCAAGGGACCGATTCCACTATCCCAAAGGGCTGCCAAAATCATTCCTCAACCCTTCTAAGGCTTCTAAAAACTCCATTAATGGCCGTCAAAATTCTCTCCTTCTTCCTCATACATGGAATGGATCTCATCTTCTCCGAGAACCATTAATTCACACTCCGATCCAACCTAAGTGATTTCCAATCGCCATTGCCCCTCTTCAAGGCGTGGATCTAACATCATTTTCATAATGGAGCCAAGGAAAAGTATATAATTACATGATCCAACCCGTTCCTTCTCGAATCCAAGAGATGTCTAAAGCGAAATGAGAGCATAAAGCGGAGAATTATCACAAAAGTGATCAAGTGTAATGAATGCGATGTATGAAATGATGCTATATGTATTCCTTCCTATAATGATGAAAAATACTTGAAAAGTGGATAGAGATTCATTTCGAATCGAACCACTACAAAATCCCGTGTCTCTTATTTGAATTTATTCGATTATTTTGTGATTGAGGCTCTTTCAATTTCTAACCATAATTGGTGAAGTGTGATTTCACACCATTGGTGTTTGAGTCATTTTTGATTCAAACATTTGGCGCCCACCGTGGGGCCGCATTCGCATCACCTTCCTTCACACTTTTCTCAAGTCTAAAAGCCTTGTATTAAAGTTCTAAACCACATCCTCCTCGGAAATCATGGCAAAGTCAAAGAAAGCTACTAGTAAAACCATGGTAGAAGCCGATAATGCCGCTAATGAGGCTGCACAGCTTGCTAACCGTTTCGATGTTGGTAAAAATTCGATAAATGGAGCCGGTGTAACTAGAAATGAGTTGAACGCCGCTATTGCCAACGTAAATGTAACACCCCGAGAATTCTATAACTGTGAAATTTACAAATTAAAGTATAATTAATCTGAAATCAAAGAACTAAGGGAAACGGGATACGCCATTACGTTCGTCTCGGAAAAATACGCGAAATAGAGTCCGAGTTTTCGAAAAACGGAGCCCGTATGAAGAAGATATGGCCTTCGGAAGTTTTGAATTAAATTTAAAATTCAAACAGAATAAAATAATAATTAAAAATCGGGCCCAGTGGGCCAGGGCGGATAATCACCCGCCTAGGCCACCCAGGTCGACTGGGCTGTCGACCTGGGCTACCCATGTCGACAGGGCTGTCGACAGCCCTGTCGACAGGGGTATCGACCTGGTCGAGCCCAGTCAACCTGGCTGGCCAGGCCGGTGTGTGGTCGAATTTCTGTGGTCTGCTTTGTCATTAGGGCTAGGTGGCGGATTTTTATTGGTCTCTCTTCCTAATGAATGGCTACGATCTATCCAAGCAACATCAATGGTCCTAATCAATTCCTAACCTCTATATAAACCACCCTAGACTAAACCCTAATCTATTCATTCAAATTAAGAACATAGCCGCCATGTTGCTGAGGAACGACTAAGAGTAGCCGCCAACTAGAGAGAGAATTAGGAAGAAAGTTCTAAAGCCTAAAGCAATTCAAGTAACCTTAAGCCAATCAATTCAACAAAGGAATCATATCTCTTAATTTGAGAATTCGCCGCAACCATTGTAAGTAGAGTATTACTTTGGTATAAATAAACAACTGTGTTGATGTGTATGCTTGAATTGTGGCAATGGAAGTAATTCATATTTGTGCGTTCTTATCAATTAATATACGTTTGGATATTCTTGAATTATGTTATTCATTATAAAGAACTACATGCGGTAGTTCTATGCAAGTATACGTTTGGAATATTGCGCAAATTATGAAATCTATGTTGAAGCTACATGTATGTAGTTGATTGAAATTCATGCAAGTTTGGGGCTTTGTTATTATGCCATCATGATGTATATTTTGTGCATAAATCATTTTGCAAACTTATGAATATGGCTAGGCTATGAATGATATTTGGCATAATTGAAATCCATGATTAAGTCTATCTTGTTTACAAGAATTATATGATGACATATGTGAGACATGGATAGGTTAGGCTCAAAAATCCCTTTTTGCAAGTTTAAAGCAAACACCATGCTTAGGAATATTTATGCATAAGTATATTTATACTATCGTTATGTGATTAGACTTAAACCATAATTAAGTTGAACTATGCTTTTGTGTTAGTAACAAAGTATCCCCTTTTGTAAACATGTAGAAACCTTATGAACATGACTTGTTTATGTTTATGCCATGTTTATGCTAAAAGTATTTATGCCATGCTTATGTTTGACATTATGCTATGCTTATGCTAGAAATATTTATGATATGCCTATGTTTGACATTATGCCTAAATAAGAATATAGGTTCATGTGGTAGTTAAACATATGCAAGTTCACATGCTTTGATTCATGTCACCTATGTTACCACTATGCAAGTACACCAATTTCTATTTTGTATTTCCAACGTCGTATTGCAAGTTCATGCGCTCACCTTCCCCTCTTTGTGTATACGCTTTAAGCATCCCCTTTTCGCATGGCTAAATTGGGCTTTAAAAGGCTAAGCCCAATATATATAAACGGACGTGTAAAACGGGGGAAAATAACGTTGGGTTAACATTAATTAATGAATGAAAATATAAAATAGAAGGGCCCAAATTCAAGTATGGGTTGGGCCTGTGGTTGGTGTAACCTTTACACCATTAACTTAATAATGGGCCGCAAATATTTACATATAAGAAATAAAGAAGAATGAAAAAATATGTAAATGTAGAAAATACGATGTGTTTAACCCGAGGTTGGATTGAGTTGTGATGTAAACCTGCCCGGAACCGCCCGGCTGTCCAGTAGTCACAACAATACCTATCCAATGTGGGAGGTTAAACATGGAGCCCAGCAAGGACCCGAGGTTAGACTGAGTTGTGGCGTAAGACTGCCCGGAACCAACCGGCAACAGGCAGCCACAACAATACCTGTCTAATGTGAGAGGTCAGGGCCTTAATAAGACAATTAAGGCTGAGTCAGGATTGTTAGGATTAAGTAAACTGAAGACTTAATCAAAATGGAACATGCTAAACTAAACGAACTGGTGGGGGTTAGGTAGGAAACACTTAACCAACTTAGCATGTTGGCTAGAGATAGAAAACCTAGTAACGGGGGACCCTTTTCAGCAGTAACCCTAAAAGGTGTATCAGGATACCCTGAAACTAGGCAGGGTGGGGCACGATTACTGGGCTGATTGTAAGAGGTCAAAGCGACGGCGGTGGTGTAGCAGTGTAGGTTCTAACGGAGTGCGGGCGTGCACACACTCCGGAGCAGAAAAATAAGGCACTGGACACCAGTAGCATACCTGTGCACTCTAAGGTTGTGTCGGGTTGCCACTATGGGACTTGATACACCCCATGGTGGGTCCAGCATAGGTAACTACAGACATCGGGGGCCGTAAGACACATGTAACTTTGCGAGTAGGAGCCGATCATCATAGAATGGATCACATCACCCTGATTTTGGGGTGCCAGTTGGAAACTAGTTTATATGGGTTCAGAGATCAACATGGGGTACGATAGTATATTCGACCCTAGACAACTTAACCAAGTTTATAGTGCATGCCCACTTCTTGTTTATACTTATCATACCCAGTTCTTTATTCATAGACAAAATAGTACTAGACTTACTTAGGCTTTATGTCTGACTCTATTTTTCTTTCGTCTTCTTTCTTCCGTTTCCCCCCCAGGTCCTCAAGGAGGGAACACAGCAGCTTGACCAACCTCAACATCCAGCTTGAAGAAGAGAAATGTATTGCTTGGACTTTCCTGTTTTGAACTATGGCTTTGGACAATCCACTATGGGGCTTTTGCAGTTTATCTATGTTTTATTTATGCTTCTTTAAATAATGTACTCAAGACAGATTATGAAAATGTTATGTTATGTTTTTGGAAAGGATGTTGTTGTAACACGTATTTGACTCTATGAAATAAAAGTTTGTTGTTCTTCCGCTGTTTACAAATATGTGTTCTTATATCTGTCTTGTATATCTGTGACTTGTACTTATAAACCTCCACCAAAATTAGGGCATTCCCTTTGAGAGTGACCCTAACGGAGGTGGGGTGTTTCACTTGGTATCAGAGCATAGGTTTACCAGATAAGATAAAAAGTTTTGAAAAATTATTTTCAAAAAGGAAATTTAAAGAAGCATTTTTAAAAGAAAAATATTATTTTATTTTTAAAAGGCAAAGTCCACTCCCCAAAGCCGTAGGTACTATCTCTTATCCTTCGTTTTGAATCTATCCTTTTTGTTTCAGCATGTCCCAAGAACTTAACTTGCCGGAAGGGGTGCCAATACCTGGTTGGTTTAGACGGTTCTTAGAAGCAAGGGCCACTCAGCCAGGTCCTACCATTCCTCCTCCCCCAGCGGAAGGAAATCATCCAGCTGCAGCGGCACCTTTTCCTCCACCTCCTCCACGGGGAAACACGTTTGCTAAGATATGTAAAGATTTTAAAGCTATGGGAGGAAGGGATTTCCATGGAACTGAGTCCTTCGTGGCAGCTAGAAATTGGATGAAAGAAACGGAGGACTTATTCATCATCTTTGAAGTAGAAGATAGACAAAAAGTACAACTGGCGGTATGGCTATTGAAGGGCGAGGCTTGCTACTGGTGGGAAGTCACTAATGTTGAAAGACCAGTGGAGACATGGGAGGACTTTAGGGCAAGGTTTGAGACCAAATTTCTCTCAGATGCAGAAAGAAGTTTGCAGTTGGAAAAAATTCTTATTTCTTAAGCAAGGGGACAAGACTGTCAGAGAGTATGTGAATCAATTTGATGAGCTGGCTAGGTTTGGGCTTGACCTAGTCAACACCCCGCACAAGAAGGCTCTCCGTTTTGTTAAGGGGTTGAATGAGCCATTACACAGTTTGGCCATGACCCATATACCCATGGGGGCCACGTATGAAAGATTGGTGCAAATGGCATTGCTGAATGAAGAGGATAAGGGCAAGAAGAAAGAGGGTTTGCAGCCCAAGAAGACAGACTTTAAGAAGGGCGGGAAAGGCAACAAAGAGAAGAGGAAGTGCAATTTCTGTGGCAAAGTGGGGCACTTAGTAAAGGACTGCCGGAAAAAGAAGGCCAAGGAGAATGGTGGGTGCTTTTCTTGCGGTGAGACAGGCCATAGGGCTAAGGACTGCCCAAAGAAACGAGGACAGGGGCAGAGGACTGGATCCACCCCAGGGGCACAGGTTCATGTGCTAGAAGCGCCACCTCTGCAACAGCGAGGTATAAATTCTTCTGTAGAAAGTGTAGTTTATCTTTATGATCACCCCGTTCGCACTTTATTTGATTCTGGCGCATCACACTCCTTTATCTCGTCTGCTCTAGTAGAATCTCTGCACCTAAAAACTAGTATGGTAGAGGACCCCTTAATTGTTTCAAACCCAATTGGGGGCCCAGCTCATTTGTCTATGATCTGTTTGGATTTGAAAATTTCTATTCTAAGTGTTGAATTTCAATGTAGTGCCTTTGTTTTGGGCTTTTCGGGGTATGGTTTGATTTTGGGTATGGATTGGCTATCCAGTAATGGGGCCATCCTTGATTGTGAGAAAAGGGTTGTTAGGCTCCTAACCCAGCTCGGTAATACTTTGGAAATTTCTTGTAATCCCTCGTATGCGGTTATGCTTAGTTATCTTGAATCGCTAGATGCCTCTGTTGAAAATTTGCAATCAGTTAGAGTGGTCCGGGAATATCCGGATGTCTTTGAAGAGGTGAAGGGCTTGCCTCCGAAGCGGGAAATAGATTTCCGCATATATCTTGTAGATAATGCAAAGCCCGTTGCGTTGCCCGTTAGACATATGGCTCCACGAGAAAGGAAAGAGCTCAGTAAACAGATTAAAGAGCTTCTAGAAAAGGGGTTCATTAGGAGGAGCATTTCAGAATGGGGCGCTCCAGTGGTGTTCGCTACAAAGGCGGATGGTTCACTCCGTCTATGTGTTGACTATAGGGAGCTCAACAAGCTAACGAAAAAGAATAGGCACCCTCTCCCTAGAATTGACGATTTATTTGACCAGCTTGTAGGAGCGTCTGTTTTCTCCCAACTCGATTTAGCGACCGGTTTTCATCAGCTAAGGGTGGCTGAAGATAGCATCGATAAAACGGCTTTCAGAACCCCAGACGGCTTCTTTGAATGGCTTGTCATGCCTTTCGGCTTGACAAATGCACCTGCGTACTTCGTGGACCTGATGAGTAGGGTATTTAGAGATTTCCTCAACAAATTCGTAGTGGTCTTCGTAGATGATATCCTTATCTTCTCAAGGAGTGAAGAGGAACATGCTCAGCACTTAAGGGCAATCATGGAAACTTTGCGAGTCCATCAACTAAAAGCCAAATTCTCCAAATGCCACTTTTGGAGAGAAGAGGTGAGGTTCCTTGGGCACATAGTATCCAAACAAGGGTTAGCAGTGGACCCTGCTAAGGTAGTGGCGGTACAGGATTGGAAGACACCAAAGAATGCGACTGAGGTCCGAAGCTTCCTAGGACTAGCGGGTTTCTATCGAAAGTTTATAAGGGATTTTGCGAAAATCTCAGCTCCGCTCACGAAATTGACTAAGAAGAACCTAGCGTTCAATTGGAACTTGGATTGCGAGTTTGCTTTCCAACGACTAAAAAGGGCTCTCACAACAGCCCCAGTTTTGACGCTGCCAGATGGGAGCAATGTAACACCCCACTCCCGCTATGATCACTCACAATGGGAATGCCATAACATCGGTGGAGTATTTTAGTGAATATAGAACAGAAAAATTACAACTAGACAGATATAAATAGTACTTGAAATTTTAAAACATCATTTCATAACAGCGGAAGTAAAACATGTCTGGTTACATCATAAACTCACAATAAAAGTCAAGTACAATATCCATCAAGATAAAGAAGTACATAATCCCACTCTCATACAATAGCCAAAACAAAAGGAAAGATAACTGGATAACTGGAGCTTTACATCTACCCAAGCTCCTAAAGACTGGAACAGCAATCCGATCAAGCTCCACTACTGCTAGGATCCACCACAGGACCTGAGGGTTGGGAAAAAGATAAAGACAACGGGGTCAGACATAAGTCTGAGTGAGTCCTATAACTTTAACAATACAATCGTTAAAGTAACCAGAGAAGACATAACTTGATATACGGTAACATATAGGGATGAACGGCTATACTAAGCAGTTAACTAAACTAAGATAAAGGATAAAGACGCATCTACCCTTCCTAAGGTAAATTACTAAACTGCACCACACCAGTCGTTCCTAACTTAAAGGTTGATCCCACCCAAGGACTTATAAAATTTACTAATTAGTACCTGCGTACCCCTAGGTGACCAAGTAGGCGCCACGGGGCCCTACAATCCACTAGGTGTACACACTACTTCCCATTCGATCGGCTCCCTAACGTAGATACCCGTGCTGGCCCCACCGTGGGATGTATCATTCCCCAATGTGGCAACCTGATGAAACTAAAGGTGCACGGCTTATATCTACTCGATGCAACAACGGCTTACCTACCAGCCCGGGCCCACTCACGCATATGAAGCCCGTTGGACTTGCGTTGCCACCGCTAACCCGTTTGCCTCTTACAGTCAAGCCCAGTATGCGTGTCCCGTCCTCGACATGGGTCGAGCCCACAAAGATACGTATGGGTTACTGGTTGAAATGGGCCTCCACAAGCTACCCACCTAAGCTTGTCCCTTTTTCTAGTATATCCCACTTAACCCTTTAATCATGTTTTAATTACATGTTCTATTTTGGTTAAGTATTCTAATCGTATTTTCTATTGCCACCCAAGGCAACCACTAGATTTTCTCATGCCACCCGAGGCACCCACTTAACCCCTCATGTCCCTCTACATGCTAATGTGGTTAAGTGTTTCTTAATTAATTAATTAAGAACGTAACCTTTGTAAAGACCTCTCACATTAGACTGTCTTTTATGACCGCTGGTTAAGCCGGTTGGGTCCGGGCAGCCTTATGTCATAACAGAGTCTAACCTCGTGTCTTTACATTAATTACGTATTTAGTTTGTGCCTAAGACCTCTCACATTGGGCTAACATTTGTAGCAACTGGTTAAGCCGGTTGGGTCCGGGCAGTTTTACGTTACAACTGAGTCCAACCTCGTGTCTTAGTCAATTAATTACACCTAATTAATCACCCTCATAATTTTATATTAATTATCCCTAATTAATCAAGTTTTCTTAACATGGGTAGACCTAACTTAATAGGTAAATTCCCATGGGGTAGACCTAACTCAATAGGTAAATTCCCAACACATAGTATGGGTACACCTAACCAAATAGGCAAATTCCCATACTATGTTTATTTATTTTGTGTTATGCATAATTATATTAATTTCACACAATCTTATTAACTTATGCATTTAATTACCCCATCGTTCCCACGTAATTTCGTTCATGATATAACACATATAAAAGGTGTCAACTTGCATATGAATGAACATGTTTCAAAGGTGCCATCTTGCATATTAACAAACACATAACTTGCATATGAACTTGCATAACATGTCACATAACTTGCATATAATATGTCACATAACTTACATATTCATTTTGCATAACAAACTTGCATATTAGCTTATAGACTTGCATAATGTGTCATCATGAACTTGCATATTAATAAACATGTAACTTGCATATTTACATACATGTAACTCGCATATTAACAAACATGTAACTTGCATATAAAGAAACATGTAACTTGCATATTTACATACATGTAACTTGCATATTAACAAACATGTAACTTGCATATTAACAAACATGTAACTTGCATATTTACATACATGTAACTTGCATATTAACAAACATGTAACTTGCATATTAACAAACATGTAACTTGCATAGCATATTACCATGAACTTGCATAACATGCATATGATTACATAGCCCACAACTTGCATATTTAGCATCATGCAAACATAACATACATCATATTAAACTTGCATAAGCTTACATACTCAACATGCATAAACATAAGATTAATGCTAACATCATATCATATGATTCAAAGCTCATTAACCCACATACAAAACCATAAATCTCATCACATCTCATCTAATTAGTTTACCAAAAGATCATCAAAGTGATAGAAACTCACTACTAGCAACTTTGAACACCAAATGAAGAAGATTAAGATGCTAAGAAGGGATTAGAAGTTGATTAGAGAGTGATTAGTATGCAACCCTCTTCATAAAATTAGTGGAGGCCATGAGAGCTAGCATTTTGCCATAGTTTAGTCACTAGGTTTAATTATGAATGAATTAGGGTAGGTTAGGGTCTTATTTATAGATTAGGCAAGTGTTTTAGGCCATAGGATTAACCCTAGATTCAATCCAAGCCATCAAAGCATGTCTTGGGGAAGAAGTCAAGTGTAGGAACCATCTAGGGCCTTTAGATTAAAGATGGACCATGAGAACCATTCAAATGCAAAATCTGCACTTGAGCGAATCGGCCCACGGGTTGACAGCCAAACACCCTGGATTAACCCTTAGTCGACCCAGCGGGCTCGGGTCGACTTCAAAAATCGGCCGGTTCGGTTATTCCCCTCTCCCAATTCGCTGTTTTGAGCATTTTTGCATATTTATTTATTAAATTTTCAATTATATATATATATATATATCAATATATATATATATATATATATATATATCTACACAACCCATTTCACTTAATTAAGTATACTTTAATTTGGGAATTTTCGTGAAACTTCGCGAGGCCATATCTTGGTCATACGGACTCCGATTTTCGAAAACTCGGACTCTATTTCGCGTATTTTTCCGAGACGAACACAATGGCATAGCCCGTTTCCCTTGATTCCCATTTTAGAATTAAATTCTGCCTCGATTTATGTTATTACAGGTTATTGAAAATACGGGTTGTTACATTCTCCCCTCCTTAAAGGATTTCGTCCCCGAAATCTTCAAGTTAGGAAGAACGTATCCTACCATCCAATCATCCATCTACTCAAAGCATCATCTACGAGCAATCATTGTCCTTACAAGATTCTAAATGCTGGATGGATATATGCAAAAGTGTGTGTATATGTACTTACCTAATGCGAAAATCAGGCGGTTACTGATACAGTAAACCTCCTTAATGCAAACCATGATAGTGCCATGCATCCAATATGTATGCGAAACCCTATTGACACATACAAATTTCTACATGCGTGCACAACCATACACAAAAATGCATCATCCATATGATAACACAGCCATGATACATCCATCAATCTAACTACCACATCCATTTATGCAATATGCAACATGAAGTGACTGAGCCGATCTAGTGCCTAATGTGTGTGTATATGCATCCACGAGCAACCACTAGCAAACAATTGCATCCATATGCATCCATCAACCATAACATGTTTCAAACACATGTTTCAACCATAGGTTTTACCCTATCTAAAGGTCATAGGTATTAGCGAGAGGATATACTAAAGATAAGATAAGTACTAGACAAGCAATAAAGGAGAAGTTAAAAGACATACTCTCAAAAAGAAATGGATACAAAGAACGCATCTTTGCTTCCGTCTCCCAAGTAGCATTGCTTTCGTCATCTCCCCATTGCACTTTAACTAGCTGAACTTCTCTGTTCCTCAACTTCCTAGTTTCTGACCCAAGGATGCGAGTAGGAGCTCGTCGAATCGTCGCATCACACTCTACCTCTACATCTCTAAGCAAGCTCGGCTCTACCACCTCCGCGGTCTCATGTAAGCACTTCCTCAAATGTGATACATGGAATACATCATGAACACCACTAAGTCTGTCGGGCAACTCCACCCTATATGCCATCCGTCCAATCCTTTCCTTAATAGGAAACGGCCCAACAAATCTCGGTGCTAACTTCCCTACGGACCCAAAGCGAACAACATTTCTCAATGGAGATACTTTGACAAAAACCATGTCCCCAACCTCAAACTCAAGATCCGTCCTTCTCCGATCCGCATAAGATTTCTGTCTATCTTGCGCTGCTTTCATCCTTTTTCGAATTAAATCAATCTTCTCTGAAGTCTCTCTAACCATATCCGGCCCAAGCAAGATCTTATCCGTAGATTCCCACCAACATGTAGGAGATCGACAAGGCCTTCCATAAAGAGCTTCGAAAGGAGCCATACCAATACTGGACTGAAAGCTGTTATTATATGCGAACTCCACCAAAGGAAGATGTTCTTCCCATGTACCTCCAAAATCCAAGATACAAAGCCTCAAAAGATCTTCTAAGATAGGTTCACCCTCTCGGTCTGACCGTCCGTCTGAGGATGATATGCGGTGCTCAAACACAACTGAGTCCCTACCGCCTCTTGCAAACTTCTCCAAAACTCACTAGTGAAAATAGGATCTCGATCACTCACAATGCTGGATGGTACGCCATGCAGTCTAACAATCTCTCTAACATAGACTGAAGCAAGCCATGGAGCGGTCCTCTTACTCTTTACGGGTATAAAATGGGCACTCTTGGTAAGTCTGTCTACCACAACCCAAATTCCCGTATTGCCCTTCCTCGATCTCGGTAACCCGTCGATGAAATCCATCGAGACACTATCCCACTTCCACTGTGGAACTTCCAATGGGTGTAGCAACCCACCGGGTTTCCTTTGCTCCACTTTAACTTGTTGGCACACTAAGCATCTAGCCACATACTCGGCCACATCTTTCTTCATACCGGCCCAGAAGAAAACTCTCTTCATGTCTTGGTACATTTTGTCTCCACCGGGATGAATAGTCATTCTTGAACGATGTGCATCATCCAAAATAGCCTTCTTCAAACCCTCATCTTGCGGTACACAAAGTCTACCGTCTCTATGCAACCATCCCTTATCATCTATGGTGTATCTACCCAAATGGCTGGACGACTCCCCTCTTATAAGCTTCTCTACCAACACAACCAACTGTGGGTCGTCTCGCTGAGCCTCGCCAATCCGTCTCAAAAGAGTAGGTCTAACCTCCAAGGATGCCAACAAACCAGGTACAAAATCAACAGAAGGTCTGAAGTCAAACAAAGAAAGAAACTCCAAGCTTCGTCGTTCCACGAACAATGGACTCAAAGATAGCCTTTTTCTACTTAAGGCGTCTGCCACCACGTTACCCTTACCAGGGGTATACGCTATCTCGAAATCATAGGATGCTAAGAACTCCATCCACCTTTGCTGTCTTAAGTTTAAATCCTTCTGAGAGAATAAGTACTTCAATGATTTATGGTCGGTGAACAACTCGAATCTCTCACCAAGAAGATAATGGCGCCAAGACTTAAGTGCGAAAACAATCGCGGCCAACTCTAGATCATGGGTAGGGTAATTCTTCTCATGCACTCTCAATTGTCTCCCTCCATAGGCTATTACCCTTCCCTCCTGCATCAAGACTGCGCCTAATCCTGTTCCACAAGCATCGGTATAAACAACAAACGGCTTACTCCCATCTGGAAGCACTAAAACTGGAGCGGTGGTCAAAGCTCTCTTTAACCGTCGGAAAGCATCATCACAATCTACATCCCATGAGAAAACCAGATTCTTCTTCGTCAAGCGGGTTAATGGGGCTGATATCTTCGCGAAGTCTTTGATGAACTTCCTATAATATCCTGCCAACCCCAAGAAACTTCTTACCTCGGTAGCATTTCTAGGAACTTTCCAATCCTGGATAGATACTATCTTTGCGGGATCCACAGCTATCCCTTCCTTAGAGACCACATGCCCTAAGAATCGCACTTCTCTTCTCCAAAAATGGCATTTAGAGAATTTAGCTTTAAGACTATGCGCTCGAAGAGTCTCCAACACTTCCTTGAGATGTAAGGCATGCTCTTCTTCATTCTTGGAAAAGACCAAGATGTCATCCACAAAAACTACTACAAACTTATTCAGATACTCTCTGAACACTCTACTCATGAGATCAACAAAGTATGCGGGGGCGTTTGTCAACCCAAATGGCATCACTAGCCACTCATAAAAACCATCCGGAGTCCGGAAAGCAGTCTTCTCTATACTGTCCTCCGCCACTCTTAACTGATGAAACCCTGTAGCTAAGTCCATCTGCGAAAATACTGACGCGCCAACCAACTGATCAAAGAGATCATCTATCCTCGGTAATGGGTGTCTATTCTTCTTCGTGAGCTTATTAAGTTCCCTATAATCCACACAAAGTCTGAGGGACCCATCCGCCTTCGTGGCAAACACTACTGGAGCTCCCCACTCCGATATACTTCGCCTTATGAACCCCTTCTCAAGCAACTCCCCTACTTGCTTATGAAGTTCTCTTCTCTCACGAGGAGCCATGTGGCGTACTGGCAAAGACACTGGTTTGGCATTATCCACCAAATAAATTCGGAAATCTATCTCCCGCTTCGGAGGCAAACCCTTTACTTCTTCAAACACATCCGGATATTCCCGGACTACTCTGACAGAACACAAACTTTCGACCGAAGCATCGAGCGATTCAAGATAACTTAGCAAAACAGATTCCATGGGATTGCAAGAGATCTCGAGAGTGTTACCCAAGCGGGTCATGAGCCTGACAACTCTCCTTTCGCAATCAAGAACGGCACCATTACTGGATAACCAGTCCATGCCCAAGATCAACCCATAGCCCGTGAAGCCCAATACAAAAGCATCACATCTAAACTCAACGCTAAGTATAGAAATCTTCAAACCCAAACATATCATAGACAGATATATGGAGCCCCCAATTGGGTTTGAGACAACCAAGGGATCATCAACTAGACTGGTGTCTAAGTGCAGTGACTCAACTAACGATGATGAGATAAAAGAATGCGATGCGCCAGAGTCAAACAAAGTACGAACTGGATGATCAAACAGAAAAACCAGACTTTCAACGGAAATAGTTCTACCTCTCTGCTGAATCGGTGGAACTGAGAGAACCTGAACTTGCCCCCCTGACTGAGGTGGTGCTATAAGAGCTTGCACCTGGCCTCCTGAGGTAGACCCCGTCTTCTGCCCCTTCTTTGGGCAGTTTTTCACAAGATGCCCTGCTTCACCACAATGAAAGCAACCGGTCTTCTTCTTTTTGCGACAATCCTTACTGAGGTGTCCTGGTGTTCCACAATTGAAGCACTTCTTCTTCGTCTTCTTTTTGTCACCATTGCCTTTTCCGCCCTTGCCTTGTTGTTGCTGTTGCGGTTTCTTCTGATCCCCCTTTTTCTCTGGTGCCTTAGAATTCTTATCATCCTCATGCATAAGTGCCATGTAGACAAGCTTCTCAAAAGTGGCCCCCATAGGAATGTGAGTCATAGCTATTCCTTGCAATGGTTCGTTCAAGCCTCTAACGAACCTCAAAGCCTTCTTCTCCGGTGTATTCACCAACTCTATGCCAAACCTTGCTAATTGATTGAATTTGTTGACATATTCTTTCACCGTGAGATTCCCTTGCTTCAAATTCAAGAACTTCTCCATAAACAGATTCTCTTCCGCCCTTGAGAGAAACTTAGCCCCAAACCTTTGCTTAAAATCTGCCCAAGAGTCAACAGGGCGTTCTCCATTAGTGACCTCCCACCAGAATGAGGCCTCTCCCTTCATTAACCAAGCCGCCAACTTGACTTTCTTTCCCTCTTCCACTTCAAAGATATCTAGCAACTCTTCCACTTCCTTAAGCCAATCTCTAGCCTCTACGAAAGTCTCTGAACCAAGAAAAGGTTTTCCTCCTATAGCCTTGAACTCCTTGCAAACCTTAGCAAAATTATCCACTCTAGGCTGAGGAGGAGGAGCGGTTGTCTCTGGTGTAGTAGCATTGGCCGGACCCGCAGCCGCGGCCCTAGCCTCTTGCAACCTCCTATACCATAGTGGTATAACTAAACCCTCCGGGATGTTAAGATCTTCAGCCATGCTGAAACGAAAGAGGAAAGATTCAAAAAGGAGATTCCGAAAGATAAAGATATGGCTATTGGGGATTATGCTTTTCTTTTTCAAAAACTTTTTCTCTTAGAAGACATGCTTTTAAAAATACTTTCTTCGAAAATACTCTTAGAAAGTAGTTTTTCTCAAAAATTTTATCTGTTCTGGTAACCTTAAGCTCTGATACCACGTGTAACACCCCACTCCCGCTATGATCACTCACAATGGGAATGCCATAACATCGGTGGAGTATTTTAGTGAATATAGAACAGAAAAATTACAACTAGACAGATATAAATAGTACTTGAAATTTTAAAACATCATTTCATAACAGCGGAAGTAAAACATGTCTGGTTACATCATAAACTCACAATAAAAGTCAAGTACAATATCCATCAAGATAAAGAAGTACATAATCCCACTCTCATACAATAGCCAAAACAAAAGGAAAGATAACTGGATAACTGGAGCTTTACATCTACCCAAGCTCCTAAAGACTGGAACAGCAATCCGATCAAGCTCCACTACTGCTAGGATCCACCACAGGACCTGAGGGTTGGGAAAAAGATAAAGACAACGGGGTCAGACATAAGTCTGAGTGAGTCCTATAACTTTAACAATACAATCGTTAAAGTAACCAGAGAAGACATAACTTGATATACGGTAACATATAGGGATGAACGGCTATACTAAGCAGTTAACTAAACTAAGATAAAGGATAAAGACGCATCTACCCTTCCTAAGGTAAATTACTAAACTGCACCACACCAGTCGTTCCTAACTTAAAGGTTGATCCCACCCAAGGACTTATAAAATTTACTAATTAGTACCTGCGTACCCCTAGGTGACCAAGTAGGCGCCACGGGGCCCTACAATCCACTAGGTGTACACACTACTTCCCATTCGATCGGCTCCCTAACGTAGATACCCGTGCTGGCCCCACCGTGGGATGTATCATTCCCCAATGTGGCAACCTGATGAAACTAAAGGTGCACGGCTTATATCTACTCGATGCAACAACGGCTTACCTACCAGCCCGGGCCCACTCACGCATATGAAGCCCGTTGGACTTGCGTTGCCACCGCTAACCCGTTTGCCTCTTACAGTCAAGCCCAGTATGCGTGTCCCGTCCTCGACATGGGTCGAGCCCACAAAGATACGTATGGGTTACTGGTTGAAATGGGCCTCCACAAGCTACCCACCTAAGCTTGTCCCTTTTTCTAGTATATCCCACTTAACCCTTTAATCATGTTTTAATTACATGTTCTATTTTGGTTAAGTATTCTAATCGTATTTTCTATTGCCACCCAAGGCAACCACTAGATTTTCTCATGCCACCCGAGGCACCCACTTAACCCCTCATGTCCCTCTACATGCTAATGTGGTTAAGTGTTTCTTAATTAATTAATTAAGAACGTAACCTTTGTAAAGACCTCTCACATTAGACTGTCTTTTATGACCGCTGGTTAAGCCGGTTGGGTCCGGGCAGCCTTATGTCATAACAGAGTCTAACCTCGTGTCTTTACATTAATTACGTATTTAGTTTGTGCCTAAGACCTCTCACATTGGGCTAACATTTGTAGCAACTGGTTAAGCCGGTTGGGTCCGGGCAGTTTTACGCTACAACTGAGTCCAACCTCGTGTCTTAGTCAATTAATTACACCTAATTAATCATCCTCATAATTTTATATTAATTATCCCTAATTAATCAAGTTTTCTTAACATGGGTAGACCTAACTTAATAGGTAAATTCCCATGGGGTAGACCTAACTCAATAGGTAAATTCCCAACACATAGTATGGGTACACCTAACCAAATAGGCAAATTCCCATACTATGTTTATTTATTTTGTGTTATGCATAATTATATTAATTTCACACAATCTTATTAACTTATGCATTTAATTACCCCATCGTTCCCACGTAATTTCGTTCATGATATAACACATATAAAAGGTGTCAACTTGCATATGAATGAACATGTTTCAAAGGTGCCATCTTGCATATTAACAAACACATAACTTGCATATGAACTTGCATAACATGTCACATAACTTGCATATAATATGTCACATAACTTACATATTCATTTTGCATAACAAACTTGCATATTAGCTTATAGACTTGCATAATGTGTCATCATGAACTTGCATATTAATAAACATGTAACTTGCATATTTACATACATGTAACTCGCATATTAACAAACATGTAACTTGCATATAAAGAAACATGTAACTTGCATATTTACATACATGTAACTTGCATATTAACAAACATGTAACTTGCATATTAACAAACATGTAACTTGCATATTTACATACATGTAACTTGCATATTAACAAACATGTAACTTGCATATTAACAAACATGTAACTTGCATAGCATATTACCATGAACTTGCATAACATGCATATGATTACATAGCCCACAACTTGCATATTTAGCATCATGCAAACATAACATACATCATATTAAACTTGCATAAGCTTACATACTCAACATGCATAAACATAAGATTAATGCTAACATCATATCATATGATTCAAAGCTCATTAACCCACATACAAAACCATAAATCTCATCACATCTCATCTAATTAGTTTACCAAAAGATCATCAAAGTGATAGAAACTCACTACTAGCAACTTTGAACACCAAATGAAGAAGATTAAGATGCTAAGAAGGGATTAGAAGTTGATTAGAGAGTGATTAGTATGCAACCCTCTTCATAAAATTAGTGGAGGCCATGAGAGCTAGCATTTTGCCATAGTTTAGTCACTAGGTTTAATTATGAATGAATTAGGGTAGGTTAGGGTCTTATTTATAGATTAGGCAAGTGTTTTAGGCCATAGGATTAACCCTAGATTCAATCCAAGCCATCAAAGCATGTCTTGGGGAAGAAGTCAAGTGTAGGAACCATCTAGGGCCTTTAGATTAAAGATGGACCATGAGAACCATTCAAATGCAAAATCTGCACTTGAGCGAATCGGCCCACGGGTTGACAGCCAAACACCCTGGATTAACCCCTAGTCGACCCAGCGGGCTCGGGTCGACTTCAAAAATCGGCCGGTTCGGTTATTCCCCTCTCCCAATTCGCTGTTTTGAGCATTTTTGCATATTTATTTATTAAATTTTCAATTATATATATATATATATATATATATCAATATATATATATATATATATATATATATATATCTACACAACCCATTTCACTTAATTAAGTATACTTTAATTTGGGAATTTTCGTGAAACTTCGCGAGGCCATATCTTGGTCATACGGACTCCGATTTTCGAAAACTCGGACTCTATTTCGCGTATTTTTCCGAGACGAACACAATGGCATAGCCCGTTTCCCTTGATTCCCATTTTAGAATTAAATTCTGCCTCGATTTATGTTATTACAGGTTATTGAAAATACGGGTTGTTACAAGCAAGATGTTCACTGTTTATACGGATGCATGTGGGACAGGGCTAGGCGCCGTCTTAATGCAAGAAGGAAGGGTAGTAGCTTATGGCGGGAGGCAATTGAAAGTGCACGAAAAGAACTACCCAACCCACGATCTTGAGTTAGCCGCCATCGTCTTTGCACTCAAGTCTTGGCGACACTATCTCCTAGGTGAGAAGTTCGAACTTTACACTGACCATAAATCATTGAAATATCTTTTCTCGCAGAAGGATCTTAACTTGAGGCAACAAAGATGGATGGAGTTTCTTGCCTCGTACGATTTCGAAATCTCCTACACTCCGGGCAAAGGCAACGTAGTGGCAGACGCGTTGAGCCGAAAGAAATTGACCCTAAGCCTGTTGTTTGTTGAAAGACAAAGCCTAGAGTTTATAGCCAGCTTCGACTTTAGGCCTTCCTCCGATTTCGTACCGGGCTTGCTTGCATCACTCGAAGTGCGCCCAACTTTAGTAGATTCAGTAGGGGCAGCACAACGTGAAGACCCTCAGCTTGTGGAAATAATTGATAAGCTAATTAGGGGTGAGACTTCAAGTCACCTCAACCGATACTCCATCGACGATAAGGGTTTGCTAAGGCGAGACGGAAGACTATGCGTCCCACAGACAAACGATTTAGTAAAGAAGGTTCTCAAGGAAGCACATCACTCCAAGATGACGATACACCCAGGCGGGGATAAAATGTACAAAGATATAAAAAGGACTTTCTTCTGGAACGGCATGAAAAAGGACGTGGCAGAATTCGTTTCTAAGTGTATGGTGTGCCAACAGGTTAAGGCGGAACAGAAAAAGCCTGGCGGACTGCTACATCCTCTGGAGGTCCCCGAGTGGAAGTGGGATAGCATCTCAATGGACTTCATCGATGGGCTGCCTAGGTCTAGGAGAGGCAACACTAGTATTTGGGTAATAGTGGATAGGCTTACTAAATGCGCCCACTTTTTACCTGTCAAAAGTAAAAGAACTGCCTCATCCCTAGCATCACTTTACCTCAAGGAAATCGTTCGACTCCATGGAATACCATCTAGCATTGTTAGTGACCGAGACCCCATCTTCACCAGTGAGTTTTGGCGGAGTCTGCAAGAAGCAGTAGGAACGCAGTTACGCTTGAGCATGGCCTATCATCCCCAAACCGACGGCCAAACAGAGAGAGTGAATAGAGTTTTGGAAGACCTTTTAAGGCTATGCGTCCTCGACTTCGGAGGGACATGGGAAGACCACCTTCCTTTGGTGGAATTTGCCTACAACAACAGCTATCAAGCAACCATAGGAATGGCGCCCTTCGAAGCTTTATATGGAAGACCGTGCCGATCGCCCACTTGTTGGTGGGAGTCGACGGATAAGCTCATACTTGGACCAGATATGATCCGAGAGACCTCAGAGAAAGTAGACTTAATACGAAGAAGGATGAAGACGGCCCAAGACAGACAAAAGTCCTACGCTGACAAGAGGAGAACCGACCTTGAATTTGAGGTTGGAGACAGAGTTTTTCTCAAGGTATCACCGCTAAGGAACGTTGTTCGTTTTGGAACCACAGGAAAACTAGCACCAAGGTTCGTAGGGCCATTCCCTATCATCGAGAAGATTGGGAAGATGGCCTATAGATTAGAGCTACCCGAGAAGTTGGCTGGAGTCCACAACGTTTTTCACGTTTCACACCTCCGAAAATGTCTGCATGAGTCTGCTGAAGTGGTAGAGCCAAATATACTCGAAGAGGCCGAAGTGGAACGCGAAGCGACCATAAGAAAAGTTCCAACCCGCATCCTAGGAACGGAAGTGAAGAGGCTACGCAACCGCGAAGTCACGCTCGTCAAAGTCCAGTGGAGCGACGCCGAGGGAGACGCGACTTGGGAAACTGAAGCTAGAATCCGTACAGTCTACCCTTTTCTGTTCGAGGGTACATCCTTGATCTTTCTTTTTCCTTAAGTTGCGCTTTTATCTATCTTTTTAGGTATATTTCCTCGACCGTATCTTTTAGGTAGAAACTTTTTGGATGGAAACATGTAGTTGAAACATGTTATGGATGATGGTTGCAAGTGGTTGCAAGTGATTGCTAGTGGTTGCTCGTGGTTGCATATACACACACAATCTAGGTTTTAGATCGGCTCAGTCACTTCATATTGCATATGCATATATGTTTGCATTCGTATATGGTTGAACTTTAATGTGTTGTCATATGGATGTTGCATTGGTATTGAATGATTGTGCACTCATGTAGAATCAAGAATAGGAAAATTTGCATACATAATGGATTCATGGCACTTACATAATTCGCATTAAGGAGGTCAACTGAATCAGTAGACCGTCTGATTTTGCATTAGATAAGTACATGTACACACACACTTTGCATATGATCATGAAGCATTAGAAGTCTTTTAAGGACAATGGATGCTCGTGTTTGATGGATGAGTAGATGGATGATTGGATGTTAGGATATACATTCCTCCTAACTTGAAGATTTCGGGGACGAAATCCTTTTAAGTGGGGGAGAATGTAACACCCCGAGAATTCTATAACTGTGAAATTTACAAATTAAAGTATAATTAATCTGAAATCAAAGAACTAAGGGAAACGGGATACGCCATTGCGTTCGTCTCGGAAAAATACGCGAAATAGAGTCCGAGTTTTCGAAAAACGGAGCCCGTATGAAGAAGATATGGCCTTCGGAAGTTTTGAATTAAATTTAAAATTCAAACAGAATAAAATAATAATTAAAAATCGGGCCCAGTGGGCCAGGGCGGATAATCACCCGCCTAGGCCACCCAGGTCGACTGGGCTGTCGACCTGGGCTACCCATGTCGACAGGGCTGTCGACAGCCCTGTCGACAGGGGTATCGACCTGGTCGAGCCCAGTCAACCTGGCTGGCCAGGCCGGTGTGTGGTCGAATTTCTGTGGTCTGCTTTGTCATTAGGGCTAGGTGGCGGATTTTTATTGGTCTCTCTTCCTAATGAATGGCTACGATCTATCCAAGCAACATCAATGGTCCTAATCAATTCCTAACCTCTATATAAACCACCCTAGACTAAACCCTAATCTATTCATTCAAATTAAGAACATAGCCGCCATGTTGCTGAGGAACGACTAAGAGTAGCCGCCAACTAGAGAGAGAATTAGGAAGAAAGTTCTAAAGCCTAAAGCAATTCAAGTAACCTTAAGCCAATCAATTCAACAAAGGAATCATATCTCTTAATTTGAGAATTCGCCGCAACCATTGTAAGTAGAGTATTACTTTGGTATAAATAAACAACTGTGTTGATGTGTATGCTTGAATTGTGGCAATGGAAGTAATTCATATTTGTGTGTTCTTATCAATTTATATACGTTTGGATATTCTTGAATTATGTTATTCATTATAAAGAACTACATGCGGTAGTTCTATGCAAGTATACGTTTGGAATATTGCGCAAATTATGAAATCTATGTTGAAGCTACATGTATGTAGTTGATTGAAATTCATGCAAGTTTGGGGCTTTGTTATTATGCCATCATGATGTATATTTTGTGCATAAATCATTTTGCAAACTTATGAATATGGCTAGGCTATGAATGATATTTGGCATAATTGAAATCCATGATTAAGTCTATCTTGTTTACAAGAATTATATGATGACATATGTGAGACATGGATAGGTTAGGCTCAAAAATCCCTTTTTGCAAGTTTAAAGCAAACACCATGCTTAGGAATATTTATGCATAAGTATATTTATACTATCGTTATGTGATTAGACTTAAACCATAATTAAGTTGAACTATGCTTTTGTGTTAGTAACAAAGTATCCCCTTTTGTAAACATGTAGAAACCTTATGAACATGACTTGTTTATGTTTATGCCATGTTTATGCTAAAAGTATTTATGCCATGCTTATGTTTGACATTATGCTATGCTTATGCTAGAAATATTTATGACATGCTTATGTTTGACATTATGCCTAAATAAGAATATAGGTTCATGTGGTAGTTAAACCTATGCAAGTTCACATGCTTTGATTCATGTCACCTATGTTACCACTATGCAAGTACACCAATTTCTATTTTGTATTTCCAACGTCGTATTGCAAGTTCATGCGCTCACCTTCCCCTCTTTGTGTATACGCTTTAAGCATCCCCTTTTCGCATGGCTAAATTGGGCTTTAAAAGGCTAAGCCCAATATATATAAACGGACGTGTAAAACAGGGGAAAATAACGTTGGGTTAACATTAATTAATGAATGAAAATATAAAATAGAAGGGCCCAAATTCAAGTATGGGTTGGGCCTGTGGTTGGTGTAACCTTTACACCATTAACTTAATAATGGGCCGCAAATATTTACATATAAGAAATAAAGAAGAATGAAAAAATATGTAAATGTAGAAAATACGATGTGTTTAACCCGAGGTTGGATTGAGTTGTGATGTAAACCTGCCCGGAACCGCCCGGCTGTCCAGTAGTCACAACAATACCTATCCAATGTGGGAGGTTAAACATGGAGCCCAGCAAGGACCCGAGGTTAGACTGAGTTGTGGCGTAAGACTGCCCGGAACCAACCGGCAACAGGCAGCCACAACAATACCTGTCTAATGTGAGAGGTCAGGGCCTTAATAAGACAATTAAGGCTGAGTCAGGATTGTTAGGATTAAGTAAACTGAAGACTTAATCAAAATGGAACATGCTAAACTAAACGAACTGGTGGGGGTTAGGTAGGAAACACTTAACCAACTTAGCATGTTGGCTAGAGATAGAAAACCTAGTAACGGGGGACCCTTTTCAGCAGTAACCCTAAAAGGTGTATCAGGATACCCTGAAACTAGGCAGGGTGGGGCACGATTACTGGGCTGATTGTAAGAGGTCAAAGCGACGGCGGTGGTGTAGCAGTGTAGGTTCTAACGGAGTGCGGGCGTGCACACACTCCGGAGCAGAAAAATAAGGCACTGGACACCAGTAGCATACCTGTGCACTCTAAGGTTGTGTCGGGTTGCCACTATGGGACTTGATACACCCCATGGTGGGTCCAGCATAGGTAACTACAGACATCGGGGGCCGTAAGACACATGTAACTTTGCGAGTAGGAGCCGATCATCATAGAATGGATCACATCACCCTGATTTTGGGGTGCCAGTTGGAAACTAGTTTATATGGGTTCAGAGATCAACATGGGGTACGATAGTATATTCGACCCTAGACAACTTAACCAAGTTTATAGTGCATGCCCACTTCTTGTTTATACTTATCATACCCAGTTCTTTATTCATAGACAAAATAGTACTAGACTTACTCAGGCTTTATGTCTGACTCTATTTTTCTTTCGTCTTCTTTCTTCCGTTTCCCCCCCAGGTCCTCAGGGAGGGAACACAGCAGCTTGACCAACCTCAACATCCAGCTTGAAGAAGAGAAATGTATTGCTTGGACTTTCCTGTTTTGAACTATGGCTTTGGACAATCCACTATGGGGCTTTTGCAGTTTATCTATGTTTTATTTATGCTTCTTTAAATAATGTACTCAAGACAGATTATGAAAATGTTATGTTATGTTTTTGGAAAGGATGTTGTTGTAACACGTATTTGACTCTATGAAATAAAAGTTTGTTGTTCTTCCGCTGTTTACAAATATGTGTTCTTATATCTGTCTTGTATATCTGTGACTTGTACTTATAAACCTCCACCAAAATTAAGGCATTCCCTTTGAGAGTGACCCTAACGGAGGTGGGGTGTTTCAGTAAACAACCGAATGGATGCCTCTACTAAAGTGATTATGGAGAAACTTGATGCCATCCTTAATGCTCAACCAAATCAAGCCCCTCCGAAAGTCATGTTGATCTCGAAGAGAATGAAAAATCGCCCGCTTCTGATCATAACCGCAACGACAACATGAAAGATGATTATGATTGGGCAAGTGGCAGGGACGAAGGTAACGTCGAAGAATTGAAATCAAAAGCTAAAAACCATTCCGAAGCGAATGTTCGAAAGGTCACTAATCCTGTCACGTGGGCACCTCCTCGTTGAGAAAGCAAAGGGTCTAAGTTCCCAAATCAAGACCGTTTGCCTAGACGAACATTTGGTAAGGAACTCAGCTTCACAGAGCGCCATAACACTGAAGAATACATCTCAGATATGATCGAATGAGTCATGAAGAAGAATCAGGCTAGCAAAGACGATGAAAGAGAATGGGACTTCTCTCCCGATAAGACACAGTTCACCGAAAGAATCCTCGAGCAGAATGTCCAAAGAAGTTCAATCCACTAACCTTGCCTCCGTACAATGGCCTTGTTGATCCTAACTACTTCCTATTCAAATACGAGTGGCATATGAGTGCGGCTAAGGCGACTTATGAGATGAGATGCACATATTTTCCTCTCTACTTAGAAGGTGCTGCATCATTATGGTTCACAAAGCTGCCACCCAAATTCGTTGATCGATTCTCTGACCTAACCAAAATGTTCAATAAGCATTTCTGCTTGTATGCTACCAAAGCCAAGGACGTTATAACACTTTCAGCCATGAAGCAGAAGCCAGAGGAAACTGTCAAAGCCTTCCTCAGTCGATTCAATATTGCCTTGTCTGAAGTAAGGAATTCGGAACCACGCATAGTCCTAATGGCTCTACTCGATGTTAGAGACAAAACAAGCGAATTCAGAAGATGGATAAAGATGAAGGAACCGGCTACGCTTGACAAGTTCTATAAGAAAGCAGAGGAGTACATGAGAGTGGACGATAGTCCTATACCTCTTCAGATCATTGGTGTTAACCAACTTCTTGAAGCTCCAAAAAGTGTGGCTATTCAATCCAATTAGAAGAATACTCAGGGGCAGAAGCGAGCCAATAATGGAAACGACAACAAAGCTAATAAAAAATTTTGTCCTCTTGACTCGTCTGAGCTAACACCACTGAATGAAACTCCTAAGAACATTTGCCTTGCCACAAAGGATGCAGAAGATTATCCGGAGCCTCGGCCAACAAGGATGAATGACCATTTGACCAAATCTGGGAAGTTTTTTCAATTTCATAATCTGCCAGGCCACAACACCAATAAGTGTAGGCATATGAGATCATTGATTGAAGATCTAATTAAGAAGAACCGTCTGCAACAGTATGTGAAGAATTCCCAAGAAGCAAATCCTTCTACGACCACCAAGGGGCAAGGGGCGTCAAATGACCAATCCACTCAAAGCAACGTAGCTTCTGCTCAAGTTATTTCAAGGCTAATAATCAACTGACGACCGTTGAAGATGATTTAATATCTACGGCTCAAAATAAGCGATCACTATCGCCCTTACTTTACTTCTTGCATTACTTTACTCTTCACTATATTCTACTTTCTTGTAAATTATCTGTAATCATTTACATGCAATATACCGAACAATAACACTACGAATGAAGTATTATCTGCCTATATAAATCTCTGACTTGTCAAATTTACACGAAAATTTGCTAATAGATGATTTTTCATTATAGGTTATCCAGTGAGCATCTCCTTTCTCAAGGCCGGACGAAGTGAGACAATTCCGACAAACACCAAATGTCAAGTGCTCTAACCATCAATATGCATAATGCAAAGATGGAAAGCACCACCTTAAAGAGTGAGCGGGAGGAGTTGCCAAGAGCCAAATGGTGGAGAGTTCAGTAAGCATATCCAAAGTCAACGCCATAAGTTGCAAGTTCCGAGGGTTCACAACCTCTCAGTCTGGCTGCGATTGCTTACCATAGTTAAGCATATCCGACACGAGGACTGATGTTCACTTTCTGGAACAACGCCGAAAATAAAGTCCTCCCATAGCAGAGGAAAAATAAAATTCTTGTCCTCTCATAGCAGAGGTAAGTCCCTCCATAGCAAGGGTAAAATAAAGTCCTTCCATAACAGAGGCAAAGTGAAAATCTTGTCCTCCCATAGCAGAGGCAAGTCTCTCCATAGCAAGGGTAAAATAATGTCCTCCATAGCAGAGGCAAAATAAAAATCTTGTCCTCCCATAGAAGAGGCAAGTCCCTCCATAGTAAGGGTAAAATAAATTCCTCCCATAGCAGAGGAAAAATAAAAATCTTGTCCTCCCATAGCAGAGGCAAGTCCTTCCATAGCAAGGGTAAAATAAAGTCCTCCCATAGAAGAGGCAAAATAAAAATCTTGTCCTCCCATAGTAGAGGCAAGTCCCTCCATAGCAAGGGTAAAATAAAGTCCTTCCATAGCTGAGGCAAGTCCACCAAAGGTTCGCTGGAATTCGTAAGCGCAAAACGAAGCGCGGGAGTTCACTATACATGAAATGAATCGTAGGAGTTCGTAAGCGCGGCGATGCAACCCACCAAAGGTTTGCTAGAATCCATAAGCATGAAACAAAGCGTAGGAGTTTGCTATACGTGAAACGAAGCATGGGAGTTCGTAAGCGCGGCGATGCAACCCACCAAAGGTTCGTTGGAATTCGTTGCGCGAAACGAAGCGCTGGAGTTCACTATATGTGAAACGAAGCATGGGAGTTCGTGGTGCGAAGTAATGCAGTCCTCACCAGATGATCGCTGGAGTTCGCACTGTGAAATGATACGACAACCAAAAATTATTTCCACAAAGAAAGCAATTTCTCCACAGGAAAAATCAACAAAGCTCGACGAGCTCCATCATTTTGATTCAGTTGACAAGAGAAGACAAAAAGTTGGATTAAGACGACCTCTCTAAAACATGGGGCATCTAATGGAGTCTCCAACGTCAAAATTGATCAACAAAGCAGACAAGCATTGAGCTATAAAAATCTCTTCCCATAGTGGAGAATAAAAATGGCCTCCTTAGCCGGGGCACCAATAATCAAAGACTTCTCCAAAGAGACGCAGAGAATAAATTACCGATACATATTTCCCAAATGCGAAATATCGAAACAATCATATAAGTTGTTAAACGATGACGTTTGAAATCCACCGTCGACTTAGTCGATTAATTGATTTTAAGCATCAATGTGGATTCGAATTAGAATATCGTACTTGTGCAGACAATATTTGACGAGTTATAAACCGTTGAATAAAATAATTCTATGCAAACACTTTATTCAATTCAAAATAAAATTCTCTATAATTCATTTTCTGATGATTAACTAATCCGCTATCGATATGGACGACCAATAGCGAAGTATAAGTCCAAAATTGCATAGGTGCTTGTTTTAATTACAGAACATGCAACATGAAGCATATGAATTCGAAGCATGGTTTTTCATAGCAAAACAAAAACCTATAACCGGATTTCAATGCAGAATATATCAACATCAATGTTTACTTCGAAGCCCGCATTTCCTACAAGCAAAAAATACAAGCTTCAAGGGGAAAATGTTAACCCTGCTAAAGCACTAGATCGACCTCAATCATATGGGTCGTACAGTACCAATGGACAGGGTCGGTCAGTTGCAAAGCATCAGATTAGTCACTACATTGGGTCGGTCCATTTCCTATAATAGCGGGTCAGCCTATTCTATGAAGCGTCGGGTCTGTCCATTTCCATTCCAAGTGGGTCAGTCGTGATCGCTTGAAGAACGAGCCGAGTTGGTCAATACCAAAGCACGGGGTATGTAGCAAATATGGATCTTAACAATGTGGATCGGTCGGTTGCATACACACTAACCGCGTTCGTCAATATTGAGGAACCAGGTCGATCAGTGTCGGAGAACCAGGTCGGTCAGTATCAATGGACTATGTCAGTCGGTTAGTACAACCGGGTCAGCCATTACTTACGCAACATGTATAATACGAACTGAGGCATTTTTGGTGTGAATATGAGGTGAATCTAGATGAACCAATGTGTCCAGCCCCATGCAAGAATATGATGCACGTAACACTTAAACAATGAAGTGCCAAACATATAATAGAGTGGAAACTTGTGAACCATTTCCAAACATGGGTCGGCACGTTACATGGTTGCATGGGTCGGTTCCGTTGATCTCAACGCGTAACCTGGTCGGTCACAAACTCGCAAGCAGGTTGGCCTTAAACTAATAGCACGTTATATCTAACACAGGGTTAGTTGCGTTGCACATTCTCAGTATAAAAAGCATAGGAGGCCACGTCTGCTCAACATGAATTGGTCACATGAATTGAACAACCACAAAAATGAACTGCATATATATACTTAAGACGGTTTGTTTGTCAGTATAAGCGAGATGGAGTGTTCATGCACGCCAGCTTCAAACTAAGTGCATGTCAAACTGATTTGTAGTAAATATGTGGATGTCTAACAAAGGCATGATGCATGGCAAAAGTGCCATTCATGTATGAGCACGTATTGACACTAAATTATATATGCTTCAAATACAAGTGAAACTCGAGTATTGTAGACAACAAAGTGTTGGGGTATGAAGCACTTCGTAAAGCACAAAGGTCAAATGAATAGCAGGAATCACGATTCAACAGTTTGCTTTAATTTGGGTCGGTCCTACATTCAAGTCCGGTTGGCAATTACGTGAGAACTAGTTGGCTATCCATATGTATTGATTGCATATGTGGTTTCCAGGAAGAATTTCCGTATTATATTTAGTATATGCGTGTATTAACGTTTTATCATATGTGTAATGTAAAGGGGGTAGTCACAGCTTTGTCTCTAAGGATATGGGTCTCAGTGCACACGTGGCAAGCAGTAGTATAAAAACAGAAAAATGGACCGGTCCTATCAGAGAAATATGGATCGGTATACTAAAATGGAATGGGATTGCTGTGAAGTAAACCAACATCAAAAAGGGGACCGGCCAGAAGAAAGAAGGGCACGTGGCAAGAGCTAGGTCGGTGCATTGGAATATGCGGAGCTGCTGTTATTGAAAATAAGTGGGTTGGTCCTATTAACAGAATCTGGATCGGTGCATTCAGTAAAGTTGGATCGGTCTTATTGTTGGAAAGTAGATCGGTATTAAACCCAAAGAAATGGCATGTTTTGTAAATAAAAAGGGCGGAAGCATGTTATTCCTGATCAGTTCTTTCGAATATAAATGGGTCGGTCCAAAATAATGAAGCGGCGGCAGAACTGTAAATACAGACCATGACAGCTGTATTCAGCTGTAAAGTGGACCAGTGACATTTCTGTAAATAGTTTATAGGCCGACCCAAGTTTATGGCCGACCCAAACTCGGCACCCCGTAATTATGAGACTGCCACTACCATCAAACTTCTTCTATAAATAGCCCCTTTCTCCACAATTCAAGGGCTCGATTCCACTACCCCGAAGGATTGCCAAAATCATTCCTCAACCCTTCTAAGGCTTCTAAAAACTCCATTAATAGCCGCCAAAATTCTCTCCTTCTTCCTCCTACATGGAATGGTTCTCATCTTCTCCGAGCACCATTAATTCACACTCCGATCCACTCCAGGTGATCTCCAATCGACATTGCTCCTCTTCAAAGTGTGGATCTAACATCAATTTCGTAATGGAGCGAAGGAAAATTACATAGTTACTTGATCCAACCCATTCCTTCTCGAATCCAAGTGAGATCTAAAGCGGAAAGAGAGCATAAAGCGGAGAATTATCACAAAAGTGATCAAGTGTAATGAACGCGATGTACGAAATGATGCTATATGTAATCCTCCCTATAATGATGAAAAAAACTTGAAAAGTGGACGTAGATTCATTTCGAATCAAACCACTATAAAAATCTCGTGTCTCTTTTTTGATTTTATTAATTTATTTTGTGATTGCGGCTCTTTCAAATTCTAACCGTAATTGGTGAAGTGTGATTTCACACCCTTTGGGTTTGAGTCATTTTTGATTCAAACATTAGTCATATTTACATAGAGGTAATTTATCAAAACATCAGTTTTTACAAGATAGCATGATTATTATAAAAAAACAAAAATACTATTTATTTTATAACCCTAAAAAACCTCAATTTTGATCAATAAGAAAGCAATAGAAAAAGTAGTTAAATTGGGCTATACACAATGAAATGAAATTAGATTTTATATTACATAAAACTATAATACATACTTTACCATAATCCAAAATAAACTAGCTAAAACTTAGAAACTTAAATGAAATAGGAGAAGTATTAATTGATGCATCATTTGATTACATATTTTGCAAATATTGAACGTTTTTTTCTAAGGCTAAAAATAATCACTAATTTGCAATCTAGTGGATGTTTGAAATGTCATACAACACTATATTCTTAGGATATTTAATCAATATAAAATACAAATGAAAAGAAGCAAGGAAGATAAAATTTGTTTGGAGATTTTCTCTAGAATCCAATATTATTCTGAATATCTTTGAACTTCTACTAGAAGTATAATTTTATCACCTCACAAGCTTTCAAGAAAGCTTCAGATTTCTATTTATGAAAAACTTTTGTTTATCGATTAATGATAAATTTCGGGTTCTCAAACCTTTTTCAAATCCTTGTTCAAAAAGCTTATATATTTTGGATGAATAAGAAAACTTTTATAAGATTTTAAATGTTTAGACTTTTTCAATAAAAATTTCCATAATTCAAGACTTCAGGTCTTAGATTTTGTATAGCTTCTAACTTAAAAAAAAAAACTTTACATAACTTCAAGTTGTCTTTCTCACTTATATAATAAATGAAACAATGATGATAATTAGTAACACAAAAGAGTAAAAAAGACAGAAACTATTGAATAAATGGTATTGTTATGCTAAGAAAAAGATAACATTTTTAAACATTTATGGTCCAATAATACATGAAGATATGAACAACAGATCTCATGGATGAAAATATATTATTTACACATCCAAATCCTATATATATGTATTCATTTTGATAAATAATTTTATGATCCACATTTTTTAGTTAGAACTTTTGGTTCTTTATTTTGAGGAAACTAAACCTGCTTATTTACAGGGATGAAACCTTTATGCTTCGTAGAAACTACAGATTCCCAACCTTATTGTAACACCCCACGTCCGTTAATGTCAATCACAAAGGGAATGCATTAAGTTTCTTGGAGCGTTATAAGTAACCAGAACAGAATATTACATGACAGATAAAGTAATACTTGAAAAATTTATAACTTTATTGCAGCGGTAATAGAAATAAGTCTGGTTACATCTTCAAAACAACAAAACCAAGTACATAATATCAGTCATGTATAAAAGCCTTCCGGGTACATAATTTAAAACCATAATCCCCAACAGAAAATGCCTAAAATAAGCAGAATCAAAGCCAAGCAATACATCTTTCAACTTCAAGATGGAAGAAAGAGGTATCTGAACTAAGCTTGCGTATTTCCACCTTGAGAACCCGGGGGGAAACGGAAGAAAAGAGGCGAAAAAAACTAGGTCAGACATAAGTCTGGTGAGTCCAGTGACTTTCAGCATATAAACTAATAATAGTATCATGACAGGAAAATAAAACTGGATGAGTGATAACAGGAACAAGAATAACAGGGTAAACGGAACAGAACAGAATAATCTAGACCAAGCTATGCTTCAGTATAACAGAATTAGGTGTTGTCCTAATGTCTAAACAGAAACAGAACGATCTCTTCAGAAACAGGATGTTAGTAATGGGCCTTTACCACCCTAACAGAGACAGACAGTACAGAAACAAAATGCTAGTAATGGGCCTTTACCACCCGAACAGAGACAGACGGTACAAAAACTGAATGCTAGTAATGGGCCTTTACCACCCGAACATAGACAGACGGTACAGAAACAGAACGGTAGTAATGGGCATTTACCACCAAAACAGAGACAGACGGTACAGAAACAGAATGCTAGTATTAGGTGTACACTAGTGACAGGCCTTTACCATCCCAACAGACGGTACCACACAGAAACAGACAGGTGTTACAACCCAACAAGAACAGATGGTACCCCATAGAAACAGACAGAACTAGTTGTGCCCTAAATTCTACCCCAAGCGATCGGCTCCCTAATACATAAATACCCTGTATCGGCCCCACAGAAGGGTGTATCACTCCCTAAAGTGGCAACCTACAGAAAGACACAGACCTATTTACAGATATCACGGCATCTTAACTTCCCAAGAGCAGACCGGATCCATGCATGCACATGACCCTGTTGGAACGCACCATCAACACCCCTCGCCATTATCAGAACGAACCTCCTTTAATTAGTTCAGTAAGCGTGCCCTGACCCCTACCTAGTGTTGGGTCACCGTTTTGATACCAGAAAGGGTTACTGACTAATATGGGTCCCACATAACAGATGACACAAGTAAATACCCCTCCTAACCTTGTGTCCCCGGACTAACAGATTTCATATGTACATATTACAGATTAACTAGTTTACAAATCAAACATACAGATTAATAGGTTTACATATTAACAGATCAAATTTACGGATTAACAGACTTTCAGATTAACAGATCATACGTACGGATTAACAGACTTACAGATTAACATGTTTCACTTAACCTTGCATTAAGCCTACAGATTTACGAAATGGGTTTATCAGATTCATCCGCCTAGTTGATTTAACCCCATCCACTTATCAAATCAATATGTATTATTGGTTAAGCTTGCCTTAACCCTATCCACTTATTCATGTAATATCGGTTAAGTTGTCATCTTACTCATGTTAACTTAACCCCACCCACCTAACATGTTTTAGGTATCATATTCATCTTTGATCAACATTAATTAGTTATTAATGCACAAACCTCTCATATTAAGTCGATAGCTTGTGGCCGCTGGATGTGTCGGGCGGTTCTGAGCAGACTTCTGCCACAAGCCAGACTTAACCTCGTGTCTAAGCATCTTTTAGTTATGCCTACGACCTCTCACATTAGTCTGACCGTTTGCGGTTGCTGGTTAGGCCGGTTGGTTCCGGGCAGGCTTTTACCGCAAATGGAGTCTAACCCAGTGTCTCAACATGCTTATCTTAGCTAATTTTATTCATTTACATCGTAGGCTTTCCAATTACAGTATTAAGTTTCAACAGATCAAACAGGCTTCACAGAATCTTTACCATTCCATTAACATATTTTTCTTAATCATAAATTAAGCCTACAAATTTACATACCCCAAATTATGGTCATAATTCTCAGTATAACTTTTGCCCCAAGTTTTAGTCAAATTACACAGTACGGCTATGCTCCAAAAACCCCAGTCATGATTCATATATAATACAAGTTATGTCAAATTATCAGCTTTGATTATAGTGTATGACAATTACCCAAAATCACAATTTAGGCTTGTTCATATTTAACAGTTATCCCTATTTCAATATAGGTTTTCATGCCTAAGTCATATATCACTATACACAATAATCCCCTTCTTCCAAGTCATAAACCATCATATACATTATGCCCCAAATTTAGGTCTTAAATTACAACATGCGTTATGCCCCCAAATCAATTACATGTTTACAATTCAATTTACGCCCCATTTGCATATCATTCAATATTTTTCCAAACTTTTCCCACGTCATTCGTACGTATAATTCAACGTAAAATATAATTAGGATCGAAGTTAGCCTAATCTCATTTAAAAAAAAAGGAAAAGAAGAAAAGGGAAGAGAGTCATCAAAACTGGCATAAAATAGACATGTGAAGTATGAGCGGGCATAAAACAATAAACTAGATCCAATGGGTATAGAAGGACAGATCTAAACAAAAATAGACATAATCTCAGATTCAGATTTATTAACACTGTCAGGATCACAATTAAATTTCATTTCTGAAAGTAACATAAACTCACCTTAGTTGGATCTAAATAGGTGTTGCCGTTGTAGATCTATTCTCTTTTAATTCTAAGCTGACTTGAAGAAGAAGGACTTATTTTTAATTTAGATATGAACAGCATGAGGACGCCATGGATTTGTGTAATGAAATTAGGGTTTAGGTCTAGGTATGATTATATAGGGGTATTAGATGAATAAAGGCCTTTAGATCTGACTAGGATTCATCTAAACCATTCAGATTAAAAAGACACATCACTCAGCCAACCAGAAGAGGCCATGTCAGCCCTAAAACTCAAAAATCGTCATTAACCAATAAAAATGCGCTATGTGTGCAAAATGATGCGCAGCAGCATGGGTGTTGATACTCACACGTCATATATACATACATACATATATATATATATATATATATATATATATATATATATATATATATATACATATATTTCTTTTTAACCATCTTTTCAATTAATCCTCCAATTGGCCCTTTTCACACTAAACTGCTTTTTAATTGAACTACATTCACACTAGGTCATTTTTTAACCATTCCCCTAAAACAAAATAATGGCACTAGAGGGGATTGAACTCAGAACGTCTTGCGTACAAGTCACATGTATTAACCAAATGAGCTACTAAGTCTTTTGCTAACAAGACATTATTAGTTATTCGTTGGATTTCTTCGAGACATTTTCCATTAAGTAATTTATACGAATCATTGATCTTCCTTTCATGGAGTTTTTCCATTATTCATATGGTTTCCAAGCTATGGAATCATAAAAATGATTTAAGCATAGTAACTAATCCTTTTCCCCTCAATAGCATATTTGAGGAAAATAGAAATTCTCTTAGGACAATGCTACACATTATTCTCTCATTCCTCTTTTTCATGTTTTGCTGCAATATTTAATTTAAAGATATCTTCTTTATTTTAAATCAGTTTTCTACAAACTGTAGGTCTAAATTGACTAGAAAATCATCACGAACGCAATGACGCTAATTTCATGACCAAATTCTAGAGGCTCTTCAAATTCTCCTTTTTTTTCTTTTTTAAATGTCTGCATGCATTTCTTCGCATTTCATGTACTGCATGTAATTTCTTTTATTTATCTTTTTCTTCATTTCACTGCATTAACTTATTACATGCAATTTTATAGTCATTATTTAATTATTCTCTCCAATATATCTATGCATACAATATATATACATATTTCCACATTTTTAATTTCATTAAAAATGTTGGGTGTTACATCCTCCCCTCCTTAAAGGATTTTGTCCCTGAAATCTTCAAGTTAAGAAGAATGTATCCTACCATCCATCATCCATCTACTTATCCATCATCCACAAGCATCCATTGTCCTTAAAAGATTTCTAATGCTATATGAACATATGCAAAAGTATGTGTATATGTCCCTTATCTAACGCAAAGATCAGGCGGTCTACTGATTCAGTTGACCTCCTCAATGCGAATTATGTTAGTGCCATGAGCCCAACATGTATGCAATTGTTCCTAATGCACTTTATAACTTCTATATGAGTGCACAATCATTCATTCATATGCAACTTCCATGTGATGAGTCAATCATTTGCATCCATAAAAATTGAAAATGCACATACATCCATATGCAGTATGAGAGTGTTTTTGAGCTGATCTAGTGCCTAGTGTGTGTATATGCATCCACTAGCAACCACTAACATCCACTTGCATCCACTTGCAACCATCAAACATAACATGTCTCAAACATATCATATATCAAAATCATTACCAAAGTCTTCATTTAAAGCAAAATCATATCAAATAGTTTTCAAAATGAAAAATTCATTTACTAAACATTTTTGGATTACTTAGATCCATAATACAAAGTGAAACTCAATCAAATTCTATAAACAAAATCAAGAAAAAATATTGTCGAATTCAAAACTTTCTTTCCAACATAAACGGACTTAAGAGCATACAAAAATAAGCAAGTTTAACCTCAATTCAAACCCAGTCTCAAAAATCATTACATTCAACATTTTATTTTTAAACCGTGTACAAATCTAAAAGATATTTTATTTCAGTATGATATTGGGATCTACAATACCATGAGATCAGAAAAATAAGAACACAAAAGAAAATCAGATTCATAATATAATGAGGTCTGAATATAACGACTAACAAAATAATACATGTACAATGTAATGAGATTTAACAATTGAGATCTATGTGAGTTCTTAAAATCATATTAATATAATAAGATCCGGACAATTACATCCATGTAGAATGAGATATAAAAAGATAAATTAATATAATCAGATTTCAAAATTAGATTTAGGAAAAAAGCTTACCATTTTCCAATCTAATGTTGTGAGACAAACAAGAACATGTAAAATAAATAAAAGTAGAAGCCAATAGGGAAAAAGAAATGGATGTCACATTTATTCATTTTAGTGATTGTTACATATTTCCATTATACATGCTTATATATATATATATATATATATATATATATATATATATATATATATATGTGTGTGTGTGTGTGTGTGTACACACATACAAACATACATATACACACATACACATAAAAAGATGACCCTACTGTCCTATTTCATTCAACACACGTTGTATAAGAGGATTTACGGTCTAACTTCTTTACTCTAGGCTTTTCATTTTCTAATCATTTGAATGCAATGACATCACTCGATTCAATGTTCTAATCATTGAATGCATTCACATCGTTCAGTTCCATAGTATTTATGTATAAATATGAATTTTTAATGAAGGAATCCATGAAACATATGAGTTCGGATTATCTCTCACTTTGATACAAGCTCTTCACTTGTGTTTTCAATATTATCTCTCACCTTGATGTAAGCTCTTCACTTCGTGTTTTCTTTCTTCTTCATCACTATACCCACTTCAACACAAACACTACGTCACAGTATATACAAGTATAATGTGAAGTGTTAGTGATCGTATGGTTTTAGAAGGAAAAAAAAAAAAAAATCAACAAAGCTTTGCATGTAAAAGTTCAACCTTGGGAAAGGAACGAGGGTGTTTCGTCCCTCCTCCACTTCCTATGTACATGCCAATCATGGATAATTATGAAAATAAAAATGTATAAAATCCCCTACCTCAAATCAACTTATGCAAACATTATTTCCTCACTTAAAACCCTTATCAATTTTCCTTACAAATAAATTACACTTTATTTTTATTTTATTTTTGAAATGTGTTAAACTTTAATTTAATAAAATATATGTTGTTATAGTTTTACAAATATTCGTCTTATGTAATATAATATAGGTTATCATTGTTTTACAAATATTCATCTTATCACACTCAATTGTATGCTCAACTCACCTTTAAATGCAATGTTTAAACATGAAACTACCGATTTATATTCACTTGGATGGATTAAACCTTGGGCAATTTTGGCACAAGTCCTTATTATGGTTTAAAATACACAAAAAGTTCTTCACTGAATTTCAACGTAAATTAAGTTCTTATTTTTTTTATCCTCGATTGTTGCAGACATATCAGCAACATTTCATAAAAGTTGCTGACATATCAGCACATTTTCTGTACACGGTATAAAAGTTGCTGACATATCAGCAATTATTTACAAAAATTGCTAACAGTTCAACAATAATTTTTCACTATTTTGTACATTACATAAAAGCTGCTCACATATCAACAATATCACCTCCAATCTTGGTAGAGTAGGAGGCTTGCTGCTGGGCCTTCATCTTGGTTACCTCATTGTCTTGTGGTTCGTCCCTCCTAGTCTTTGTTGGAGGTCTTTCCCGTTGTTTTGGCCTTTGCCCAATGATTGGAAGTGATTTGGTTGGCTACGGGGCTAGGCTCGCTTTGGAGGCTGTTTCGTCCTGGCCTTGGATTAGCGCCTTACTTTTTTCGAACTTCCATTATTTGCATTTGCTGTTTTCTTTTTACATGTTGTGCGTGCACGGTTTCGCTTGTCGATATCCGTTTTTGTGAGCCGTTAGAGAAAGCCTCGTTTCTCCTTTTTGGTATATATATTATTTCTCTTAAAAAAAAAATTATTCGTAAAAGTTACTGACATTTCAACAATAATTTTTCCTTTGTTTCTAAAAAACAAGGACATGATTTATAATGAAACTTTACCAGCAAAAGTTGCTGACATATCAGCAATTATTTATAAAAGTTGCTACAATAGTTTTCTTTGTTTCTAGAAAATAGAAACCTGATTTATAATGAAACTTTGACAGAGACCGACTTTACAATATGAAAGTATAATAGGAATGTCTCCCTATTTTCATTTAAACTTTCGCTTATAAACCATTTCCATCATATTTATGCTTATGAATAATCGATTATAAATCATGATTGTAACATGCTTCAAAAACCGTTAAACTCGATAACGATTGAGCAATAGTTGACGAAATCATATTTACCACCACTTTAATCCAAACATTATGCAATATAAAAGAGAATGATCTACCCAACGTTTTTTTGTCAGAGAGAAGAAGAAAACTAGTCACAAAATCCTATAAAGGAATAAACCAACCTCAGCCACTACAGCAGTAAAGCACATATTTACAAGAACTTATCAAGGAAATGAACATCATAATTGATGAGACCAACAAAAAGTTGCAGAAGTACACTCTAAAATCAACTTTGAGCAATTAAAAAGTTACAAAAACCATCTTTTTCCACCCTCTTATTAGTCCTCTTTGTTTTTTTATCTTGCAGATTCCATGAATGTTTCCTTACAATTTAACAGATATACATTGAAAGATCGCAATTTGCAATCCAAATTGAACAAACAATACAGTCCCAAGAGATTCAAGTGCCATAGTTAACACATCTTTCACAATACCTACCATGCAACTTTATCTTCAACCTGAAAAGAAAACAGACTCAGACGTTTCTTCTAAAGAACACGGTAACTAAAATTTTAAGTCATGAATATGGTACAAAATCTATGTCGCTCTTTTTACATTAATTAAAGCTTTGTGATGCTTTGTCGTGTTTAGAACATGTGAGAAGCGAAAGGAGATCATCAAGAACATAGGCATCATAGACTAGAAAGGCATTTCAAAATAAAAATTTGTAATTTAAAAAATTGAAGTTGTGGGGGACATCACAAAGCATAACAACATTTGACCACAAGACAATAAGTCCCATTCACTACTAACCTGTGATTTGCTTAACCCAGAAGATGCATGAGGAATCCCACATCTGAATGGAAACCATTTTGTAAAAAATATTTTTTTGTTCCAAAGTCTGAAATCCAGATAAGTTTAGAGATTACGAAAGTTTGTAGTTCTAGAAAAGTTCAATTTAAATGATGTTGTAACAAGTGAAAATTCAGACTGAATCCATTTTTAATTTTCCTCCTTCCTCTAAGAACTGGTGAAAATTGTGTAGCTATGAATTTTCTTTCCTTTTCTAAAAACCAGAGGATATCGTATAGCTATGACGGTTTATATCGAATGATGTTAAATATCAACCACAGTTTTCTTTTGTTACCAAAAAGAATTGACTGATGATTATTGATTTGCTCGGTTACACATCAATGTTCTATGATTAATTATTGAAATGATAAAATATGTTTCTGGTGTTAGGAAAAGTAAGGGTGTGTTTGGTTAAAAATGAGTTTTGGGTTTTTAGTTTTCAAAATTAATTACAAAACTTTATAGTGTAGAAGGAGAAATGGTAGAATGAAAGCAAGATGGAGGGGACCGCGGAGGGGATGTAGCAATCATGAAATGAGGATTTACTCTCCATATTTCTCTCATTTCTCAAAACATGAAAAATGGATAAAAGTTGTTTTTTATCTTGTGTGTTAACTTTGTTTTCTAAAATTGTTGTTTTCCATGATTTATGTGCGTTGTGCACATTTTGTATGGACGAAAACCCAAAATTTAAAATGGTAAACCAAACACTACCTAAGATTTTGATAGATCCTAGATAAATTAAAATGGCATTAGTAGGGGAAAATATTAATGCAAACATGCATCAAAATAGAACAAAAAATGTTTCCAATGCTAAAATTAGAATGTGGCAATAGCTCATATAACGGTTACCTTATGTTTTCATGGTAAGACCAATATTATGATGATCAACATCGTCAGAAGAAGAAGACGAGTTTTTCAATTCATGATCCTCCTCTCTTCCATTTACAGATTGTCTATCTCCAATATAATTAACTTGAGTTTTTCCATCCATATTAGGCTCAGCAAAAGGATTAACTTCATCAGTTTCAGCCAATGACTTCTCATCCAGCTCTTCACAGTCGACCGCTGTATAATCTAGGTTTTGCAGTATAGCTGGAATCGACGTATGGTCCCCTGACCGATGTTTGCTTCCCGTTTCTATATCGACCTTCTCTTTTATACTTCTTACTGGTGTTTCAATATTTGGAGTAAAACATCCAGTTCCCATCATGTCTTCTTCAAATACCCAAGCTCTGAAATCATTCATTGAAGGTGGAATTCTAGAGAAAAATACATCTACGAAGTTACCTAATAGGCCTTTTGCATACGGGTTGTCTTTCTTATCATATCGGTATCTGAAATTTTCATATGTTGTCTACAAGTAAGAAGAAAAGGTACAGTCATTAACATTTATGATCTTATCTAATGTAAGTCTAATGTATGTAGTTTGAAGTAAAGGCCATCGATGTGGGTCTGCAACCCGAACATAAGCATAGTGCCCAAATACTTAACATGGAATTTTAGGCCAAAAAATTTCAGCAGCCAGAGAAGTAGGTAAAGGCTAAAAATAAGAAAATTTTCAAACCGAACTCAAAATTTTCTTCCTTTTTACACCCTCTTTTTGCCGTTACCCCGAAATATGAAAAAATTATTCATGTTGCTTTAGACACAGTTGAAACAAGGACAACTGAAATCATATACCAAGTAAATATGTATTCATGTTGAGTTAGTGTATGACATGCACACATGAAGTAGAATATGGTATAATTATGTGGGCCAAGTAAATATTCTTATGAGCCTGCATTTGTTATGTTGGCTCAAGATGGCATTTTAACTTTGAAAAGGCAGACAGGGTTGACTCACTGATTAGACAGCACCTTTAAACGGCGTTTATTTGCACTTTTAAAAGTGCATGTGTTTTAACCAAAAAAAAGCAAATATTTTCTAAAATTTCTTTCTGACGACGAGCAACTATACATTTTGAAACTTAGAAAGAGTGTTTTACAAAAGATCCTGCAATTAAAAAGCCATTCCTATAAATTTCATGATAGTTGAAATGATAAATGTAATCAATTAGCATCATGAATGGTACCTGATTTGAGCTGACTAAGTAAGTATGAAATATTGTGAGTCCACCAACAAACCAAACTGTCAGGAATGTGTATATTATTAGAATGAGTGAGATGACTTCTTTCTTCACTGATTTCCAAAGAGAGTATTGATGCTCTCTCCTTTCTTTGAGTATATTCAACAAAGATAACGTGAAGACATAAACGCAGAGCACGGTGGAAGTCGAAATAAACAAGAAGAAGAAACGGTAGTTTCTCTGCAATAAAATCAAATGAATAATTTTAGTTGCGTAATAGCATTTTGAAGTTTAAAAAGTTAGTTGACTATAAGGAACTTGAATCAGGTAAATTTGTCAGCATAATTATTTGAGTAGTAGGCAGGAAGAATAAGCCATTTACCAATAAAGCCCAATAGGTTTAGCAGATACAAATACAAATGTCGAAACATACTGCTCATGTTTAAATACTAAGCGTCGAGTTAAATACATATACGCCAGATGATATCATAAAACCACACCGATAAAACTTTATATAAAAATCACATGACGAACGAGGTTATGCCCCTTTAGAATAACAAGAATATGCAATTTGAATAAATATCCTGTTGGTCTGATAGATTTCTAAATAAATTATTAACTAAGAGTGCCAAATAACAGTAATCAACATCGACTATGTACCATTTGAATGAATGTCTCAAACATATAGCAATATATTGTTTTAAGAAGCATATGTGCATGTCAGAATAAAGTAAATAACGCATAATAAAAAGGACTGAACAATTATTTCAAATAAAAAAATAAAAAATAAATAGCAGCACTTGTTTATATAATTTTCTGTAAATTGATTCAAGCAAACACCAGCCTAAAACTGTAGACGTTGTCCAAAATCTTACAATCTTACGATTTAAATATCGATTCAGGTCAGATCCCTCCCTTTACGATTGAATTTACATTCCGATTCAAACATAGTTAAAATCACAATAAAAAACACATTCAATCCATACAACATATTTAACATACTTATTTAGATTCACAATTCTCGGTATAATGTTTCTAAAACAAACCAAAAATGGAATGAGAAAGAAAATTAAGTTGTAAGTTTAATTGTTAAAGTTCAAACAACAAAATAAACTTTAAAACGCATAAAAAGCTTAAAATATGGATATTTTGAACCTACAATTACAATTTAATGTTGTTTCGATTTAAAATTTACACTTTGCAATTCACAATTTGGACCCCATTTTGAAAACACCTTGTTGTAGACTGTTTCACTAATAGAAAGGTAAAAAGTAGATCCCCTTTTGCTAGTACGCTTGGACAAATCATGCTTATTTTGAACCCACCTTTGTACCATTCATCTACTCGTGTCCCTTGTGTGTCACATACAAAAACAACCTCGAGAAAATTAATGTTTACTTGCTAATAAAAAATAATAATCAAAGATGAGCGTTTTTTATACCATAACTTACTATTCCAATGCATTGACCAACCCAAGGGCAATGGTGGTCAAACTTCTGAACACAGTTATTGCATATCGAGCAGTGAGAAGCGCGTGGTGGACGATAGAGCATACAAGTATCACAATATTTCACTTTTACGGTGAAGCCGTTTACAGTAACATCTTTCGTCCTTGGTAATCTCAAGTGAGGGGTTCTTCCACTTACCCATTCCATTGATGGAGTTGTAACACCAAATGTGTCATCAGAATCAGGTGGGTCTGTGTTTCTAGGTATAATACCCGGATCTCTACTTGATGTTAGTAGAAGAAAGATCAAGTCCTGCATCAAGAAAGATGTTCATTGGTTTATCTAATAAAGAACACAACAGTAAAAACCGTTCACTTGAAACTCATAATAATCTCATAGCCTCTAGCTTAATTTATGTGTCCAAGCATTTCAGATCATGAAAGATGAGAGGACAAATCCTCCCCATGTCCAGATTCGTCAAACTTACATACTTTCACTGAAACACTAGCTAATTTCAAGTTACAGAGTGATTGTTGTTAATAAACCATTTGAGAGGGTTGACATTTTATGCAAACAGTCTATGCAATTAGGTCTTACCGAAGTCATGATGATTATCGTCGTGATCAATGCTGTGAAGTTGAGAATGTGTATATGGTCATCAAACTCACTTTGAATGCTATCATATTCTTTGTCCTTTATAATTTTCCTTATAATTTGGTAACAAAACAATATAGAAGGAGCAGCTATTAGAAATATGGAAAGAAGAAGTGATGCAGCATCCGGCCCAAAAATCAGTCTCCCACCACAAAGAAATTTCTGGCACAAAATAACAGCACAGTTCATATCAATTGGAATATCCACAACTTTTGCAGCAATACACTACTGAATTAAGCACAGCTGGTGGTAAAAAATATTTCTCCTATCGCTCTGGACAGTAAAATTCAACAACATAATCTGTTCTTGTCATCTATATCATGCAATAACACTGTTTTTTCATTTGAAGGAAGAAGATTTTTTCTTTTCTTTTCTTTCAATTACCTCTTCTAGTTAAAGGTAAGTAGAAGCTTTAAATCCATGTAAATTTGGTACTATTTGGCTGTGATGATAGTTATAATAAGCCAATAACTAACGTAATTTCATAAATGTGCCTTATAACACAACCAAAGTCAATCATATAACAAGATAAAAAACCTTATAATATTCAACAAGATAAAATCAAGAAAAAGAATCCAAATTCTGCCAGCTTAAGGAAAAAAAAAAAACTTACATTGTTTCCTTTCCAAACTTTATACGCCCTAGTCGAATTAGGCTTTGCTGATTCCATATCCTTCATCATCCCCCCCAAACCCTCGAACGTCTAGCTTAATCAACCGACAATTGCGGAAATAAATGAATAAATCAGAACAAGGATCTCTACACCTCTCTCAATAGGCCTCCTTTTTTGCATCAGAATTAAATCTTGTCACAAACTGTCTTTATTTCCTAATTCTCTCGCTCGAAATAAATAAAAGAGGACATCGATATATACCTAAAAGATGAGGAATTTTTGTCCAGCTTGACAATGAGGCGATTAGACAGATAAATCTTATGGCGACATTCTCAAACAGATCGCGACATTCTCGGCCAGTAAGGAGACAGACGGAGAATCATGATATACATTGTTAATTGTTGGTAGTATTATATTCAACGTACTGTTTATTTGATAGGATGTATATAATATATTTAGCATTGATGCTCTGATTCTCTATCTGGGTACATAGGCCTTTGCAGGGGTAGAAGGGAAGGATAGACGTGCGTGCTTCGTATCACTATTTTATGCTCCTAACCTAATTTTCTTATCATTTAATTAAACGGAGAATGCACTTGCATGCTTAAATGGATTATTCTATTTTAATTTTTTAATTTAATTACTTTATATTTAAAACCAACGGTCAAATTGGAAGAAGAAAACAAAATTTGACCACTGGAAGCCGACGCGTCCAACGCGTCGACTTCCAACAGTTAGATTCTAACTATTGGGACAATGAAGCATTTTTGCACCTCGAACGCATCCTTACTTGCACATCTTTTATTTTCTTTCTTTCGTGTCTCTTCTCTCTTTTGAAAATGTGGTTATTATAACTTACTTTTTTTATCTGGACTAGAGGTGAACGTTCGGTCGGTTCGGTTGGTTTGGAGGTAAAAGCACAAAACAAATTGAAATCCAAAAAATTTCAAATCGAAACGAATTAATTTCGGTTAATTTGATTGGTAACCAATTTAACCGAGCTTGAAAGATGTATTAATATTTGAATGACGGATTCACTCAAAGTAAAACATAAATTCATGTTTGAGGAAATTTTATATAGTAAATTTTATGTTTATGATAAGATTTGATATATTTACAGTAAATATCATTCTATTATATAACTAAACTAATTATTTAAAGTACTACAATACCATATAATTAGATAATAAATTGAAAGTTCGGTTAATTCGGTTAAATCAATAACCAAAAAATATATTTTACAAACCGAACTAAAACTGATTTAGTTTTAAATCCGGACTGAACCAACCGAAATGAATTGGTTTGGTCGGTTAACCTCGACTAACAATGATGGTTTATAAGGCTTTTTTGAATCATAATATGATTTTGTAGTATACATAGAGCGGTATCAAAGACATCCATAAAAGTTTCTTCAAAATACAAAAAAAAAAAAAAAAAAAAACATATATACGAATGCTTCTACTATTTAATACCATTTCACTTTCCTTCAAACCATGATATGTCACGCACTTGTAATTTTTTATCCCCTCTCCTCTTCTTTCAATTTCAAAAGTTCATCTTCTTTTCTCTTTCAAATTCAAAAATCATATATTTTTAATACTCACTCTTAGCACTCTTTGTTAAAACTTCAAAACCTGGTTCGAACCTCGAAACCATAATTTAAAAATTGACGTAATTAAACTCGAAAGTTTATAAGCAAATACGTGACTAAAATTAATGATAATAGTTACACCACGTTTGTTTTGCTTTTCGAAAATTTGCATTGCCAATGAAACGCTTCGTCGATAAAAAAAAGCTCCATCGAATTCAATAGATTGTTTTGTTTCGAACAAGCCAAAGTGGAGTATCAAAGCGCTACATCAGCCAACTATGAAAAATCATGGGAAAAGGTTCCACTTTGGAGATATTGTATTGTACTCGAAGCATTATGCTTCAAGTATCAAAACTCTTCCCTGATAAAGAATAGTATTCACATCTCATTCAAATGTTTTAGTAGGTCGGTTTGCTTCGTAAGATTCCAATATGAGGAAATGACTTTGCATCTTGGTGTTCTTTTCTTTCATTTAATCTATCATTGCATCAAAGCAAGTGATTCACATTGCTCGTAGGATTGATTCGCTTCACATGGATAATAAAAGCTTTTCGCTTTGCTCTCCCTATTGGCGAAGCTGATTTTTTCCTTCCAAGAGTGGTTTTGAAGCAATGTAAACCTGAAACAAGATATAGGCAATAAGAACACTCAAAGATAGTTTACACAGACTGAAGTCGTCTATGCGAAGCAAGACCAAACCTTCGCCTATAAGTAGGAGGAGGGAGCACCAAGTCTGTGGCTGCAAAATTCATACACCTCATTTTCTTACTCTTTTAGCTCTAAATCAAATTAGGAAAAATTTAAGGGAAATCAATTTGGGATTCGTACATATACTCTTATATTGACGTAGCATACTAGAAAATTTGACCTAGACTTGCATATGCTTTATGTTCTTAACTTAATTTGATTATAGAACTGACACTACCTACATATACATATTTGGACTGATATAACTCTTGAACTGATCTTGTCTAATGCATATTTGACTATTTTGGATGACTCAGATCGAATCTTCTTGTTCAAATGAATTCGCTCCGATCAGAGTAATTCAAATTTTATATGTTCTGATAGTGGTTGCATTTTTTTGTACTTACTTTCTTTGGATATGGTTCTATTATTAGATGGACACTCTATCCTTTCCAAAGAGGTTTCTTCTTCTTCATCAGTTTCCATTGGATTTTCCTCTTGTTGTTGCATTCGAGCTTATTCATCTTCGAATGGTTCATAAGGCTTAATGGTGATTGGAATTTACAAGATGTGTATTTACTGAGTTAAACACCTTTCTTGACACAAATTCTTCTCGTTTGGGATCTACTCCAAAATACTTAAAAATCCAAGTAAGATAAACTCCATGATAAAGGGTGTTTTCATTGGTGGACATCTCTTTGGGCTTAAATTCTTTTAAAATTACGTCGGCCCAATTTATGATATAAACACTTAAAATGGCTTTTTGGATTTTAAGAGTAGGGCTGTTGAAATTTCCGAAACGAGAATGTTGAAGGAGGAGGATCACGATTCTTGCTTTTAGGCATAAAAAGCGGTTTTTAAATTCGAAATAATCATCACTTTCAAATATATGATGAAAGGTTTCCAAATCAGTTTCATCAATTTCGAATCCCTAAAAATATGAGCTCGTGCACATACAATTTAAAATAGTTTCCAAAATTTCACAATCCAAAACGATTTGAGTGCCTTTTACGCTACTCCATACTTGATTCTCATCTCCTTCGTAAAAGCCACGATTCAAATTTGCGTAAAACATTTTGATGAGATTCGGGTAACATACTTCATTGTTATCTCGAGCATCAACCAAGCTTAGAACTTCATTTTAATTGAAAAGAGAATGAAGGTCATAAGAGGGAAAATCTTCAAACATAGCGAAGGCTCCCGTGTTGACTTTTCCATTTGCCGCATAGTCAACATAGGCTTGAATAGCTTCTCTATCATTGTAGACATGACCTTTGAGGGTTTTGGTCAATCTCATGGTTTTCGGTGTCCTAAAGGAAGCCATTAAAGAGTTGTTTTGAGAGTATAAATATGAAGAAAGTTGTTTGAATTTTGAATGAGAGGTAGAGAGAATAATTTTGAATAGATAAATAAATAGAGATTGAATAGGCACAACTTTTCTGAAATTAAAGACACCCTTTTAGTCCTTAGGAGTTGGTGAAAAAATGGAGGGAAGTTTGAAAGTTCAAACTTTTGAAATTCAAAATTTGAATTTCATTTACTGGCCTATATACCAACATGTCGATTTTTATATGTCGACATACAAATTGGTTTTCAACAGACATGTTGATTTGAATTTGTTATATTATATTAATGTTTTATATTTCAGGTTTATTATTTCCTTAGATAATATTAATCCTAGCAAAACATCTAAAAATTATATTATTATTATATTATTATTTTGAATTACAAATTTGAATTTTAATGTTCAAGTTTGAATTTTAAAATCTAAATTTCAAATTCAAATAAGGCAAACAAACAAAACATCCATTCATCCAAATCAACCAAAAATTAAAAATTAATTAAGGTATATCTGGGTTTTAGATCCATTACTTAAACATTTTTTGAATTTTGAATCGCTGTGAAATAAATATTTGAATTTCTGGTTTCTGGCTCTTCATCACTTGATGATGAATCTGAATCATTTAAAGTTGATGCATATGCTGTCTTTCTTTTCTTTGACGAATTACAATTGTCTATTTGTTGATTTGATTTATCTGGATATGGACACATTCTTTTATATGACCTGGTTTGTTGCAGTTATAACATCTATCATCATTTCTTCCCGAACTCCCTTGATTATTTCTCTGAAAATTATTTCTCCTTTTATACCTCAGAAATTTTCTGAAATTCCTTGTCATTAAAGCAATTTCTTCATCGTCCTCACTGCTTGAATCAGAACCATTTGTTGTTGTTTTGAATGCTATAGATTTCATTTCCGTGGGCTTATTTTCCTTTCTTTTTTTAATTGAACTTCGAATGACATCAAATTCCCTATTAACTCCCCAATCTTCATTTCACTGACATTGTTGGCTTCTTCAATTGCCAATGTTTTCTGATCCCATTGTAAAGTCAATGAATTAAGTATTTTTCTGACTTGGTCTTCTTCTGAATAAGTTTTTTCCCTATGGTATTAATGAATGCACGATCTCTTGGAATATGCAATACATATCGGAGATAGATTCATTCTCACTCATATTAAATAACTCAAACTGATTAATTAGCATTGATATCTTTGTTTGTTTAACTTTATTGGTTCCTTCATGAGTTACTTGTAATGTTCTCCATATTTCGTAAGCAGATTGACAAACTGACACTCTATTAAATTCATTTCTATCTAATGAACAGAATAACATTTTCATGGCTTTAGAATTACTTCGTGCAGTAGCCTTTTGTTACCAGTCCATTGTGCAAAATTAGTAGTGAGCTCAACATATTCCGTCTGTGTGCTATTCCATGTGTTTAATCATACTGATTGTAAGTATATTTTCATTCTACATGCCCAATATGAATAATTACTGCTATTAAATAGTGGTGGTCTAACGGTGGACTGACCCTCTACGAAAGAACTATTATTACCAGCGTTGGTTGCCATTTAATATTTTTAAAAATTAGATTAATTTTTTGAAAACTTATGCTCTGATACCAATTGATTGGGAATGCAGAATGTGAATCTTATGGCAAAACAAACACTAGAGGGGGGTGAATAGTGTTTATAAGGAATTTATGAAAATCTTAAACTTAATTGATCTACTATATGAATCACACAATGACAATGATTATCACACCAAAGATGATCGCACACAAAGAAACAATCACAAACACAGGAATAAATACATATATAATGCTGAAAAGGAAAGAACGCACCGGATTTTATACTAGTTCGGATTACTCCTACGTCCAGTGCCACGCAACGCTAGATTGTGCAGAGTTTTATTATTATCAATATCCAAGTACAACCCCTTGATTTCATGGCTGCAAGGTTTACATCGCTCTAAACACACTTGATTTCACGGCTACAAGATTAACAATGCTCCAAACACCCTTGATTTCACGGCTACAAAGTTAACACTTCTCCCTTTCCTTGATTTCAGGGCTACAAGGAACACACCCTTCCCAAACAATTCCCAAATGATTACAACAGCCCTATAACTCTTCAATAACACTTCCAAATTAATAGTAGTAGATAAAGATTGAGAAGAAAAGAAGCTTGATATAATTTGAGTAGAAATCGGCAAAGTATATAAGTGTAAAAATCAAGAAAATAATGTATATTAATGGTGGTAAGTGAAGGACTAAAGATAGAGAAGAAATAATGATTAAAATTCGAAATCAACCCCTTTTTATAGTGTCCCAAAGGTTGCAACATTTCTGAAACGTTTCAAATTGTGAAAAGACACTTCATTTGAAAATTGAAAATCTGACAGTTATATGTCGACATGTCTAATTATGTATGTCGACACATGTACAATATTTTGATTTTTAAAACTATTTTCCAAGTTTTTAAATATATATATTAATCTGGAAATTCTTGAATCAAAACTTAGTAATTTAAGCGAATATTCTAAAGTGTAAAATCATATAGAAACATAGTAATATATTATATAAACATATTTATAAAGTTATAATAAAATTTAAAACTATAAAACTATATATTATAAACTTATATATATATATATATTGAAACTATATATATGTTTGAAATCATAAGTAAGATAATAGTTTGAAGTCATTTAGAAAATAATTTGAAATCAAGATTTGTATTTTGAAAATAGAATTTGAAATTTGAATATCAGAATTTGAACCTGGAGTGCCATTCATAGTCTTACATATAAACTAGACTCAATTACTATATTTTTCTTGAACTCTTAAAATCTTGATATCTTGATAAGTTGATATCTCACAAGTCTTGAATCTCTTTTGAATCCTGAATCTCTTGGAACTCTAAAACTATACAGTTTTCAGTATTTAAGTCGTGTATACAAGCCCTGCATATATATATATATATATATATATATATATATATATATATATATATATATATGTATATATATATGTATATATTCTAGATAGAGATGTTAGTATATATTTTATAATCAATTAATAATGATAATTGAAATAAGGTTGTTGTCATTAAAACTCCATTCTCCAACAATATGTGTCAGTTCTTTGCTTATTTGATGCAAGTTGGAGCTACTATAGGCTTTGCCGAAAATAATGCTACTACTACTGGAGGAGCTAACCCAATGGAAAAAGTTGGAAGCCTCTATGCCAAGTTGAGCAAGGATTACACTTACCTTGGAGGGTAACCATTCTTTGGAAATAAGTATACCATTGAAGTGAAAAATTGGCTTTTAAGTTGTGAATCAATCTTCTTTGACTTAGCATTTATGGATGTCCAGAAGAGAAGGCTTGCTTCTAAGCAGTTATAGGGAGCTGCTTTACATTAATGGAGTAGTGTCACATTTGGAATGCCAAAGGAATAAATCACTAAGGTAATTTCAAGACTCGATTGGAAGATAGATATTTATCTGATGAATCTAAAGCAATTAGATTTTAGAAGTTAGGCGAGCTAGTGTAAGGCAATATGATTGTCATAGAGTGTGCCAATAAGTTCAATGAATTATCTAGGTATACACATGACATAGTTAGTACAATGATCCAAAGAAACGACAAGTTCATCCTAGGACTGAAGTCAGGGTTTCTAAGGCTACAATGCCGCACTTGAGGGATCCTATTCACATCGTGGTGGAAATGACTATCAAGAATGAAGAGTTGCATGATTTCTCTGGTAATAAGAATTCAACTGAGAACTAGAGCTTCCAGGACAAGAAGAAGAAGTTCTTTAAATGAAAGAAATATCAAAAAAGAGGAAAATCCAAGAATGAAAAAAACTGACGTTGTCTCCTTTAAATGCAATAAAAAAGCTATTATGCAACAAAATGCAGTATTGGTGAGACCAAGATAGTTGCTGGGAAGCCAAATGTGAGATGTGATAATTGCATCCAGTTGGGGTACTACAAGAATAAGTGACCAAAGGCAGTTAACACTGTAACAAAATGGAGCTTTGATAGGAATTATAAATAATGTTGTGCATCCTCAAATGCCCTATCATGTAGGGTTTCCAACGCTATTTGTGGACATGAGATTAAAAATATTGTGGCGAAACTAAAAATATATGGTTTTTCCCATTGCTTCCTAAGAATGCATGTTCTCTTTCGCTACATCACCTTTAGAGCGCAACCGATCTCTAATCTCAACATTAAATTAAAAAATACCGAAAACATGAAATTGTGAATCACCATATACCTATTAACAAAAGCCAATCTCGCATCTCTTCAATTTGAAAGGGCATGAGAGGTACTACAGACTTTAGCATATTTTTTTTAATGCTCATGATTATGGATCTTATTTTATTTATTATTCCAATTATTCAACAGAAAATTGGCATGAAAGTAACGTGTTTCAAAATGTATTAGTTAACTAAGCTGTGTATTAGTTAAAACACTAATTTCGTGAGAATTTCTCCCCAATCTGAATTAATATAGTTTAGTATAGCTACTTATCAATGTACAGTTTGATTTTTGAGATCTCAACAGATTGTAGTTTTAGAATAACTTAATAATTTCCTAGCAACACATCTTTTTTGTTCTGTCAAAATGAAAAATAATAACGGCTTCGCTTATGTCAAGATATTATATCTTTTCTTTTTACTTGGCTTTGGATTTGGGCTTTGGCCCAAGCCGCTTCTGTATATTATTTATAGTAGTCATAACGTGAACAATGTACGTTACTTTCATTTTTACACTTTCTCGGAAGCAATATACAAGCTTATTTCTTCCACCATCATTCTGGTGCATTATTTTCTGCATTTCTAATTTGGTATCAGAGCTATCAAAGTGTTGACCATCAGAAGTTTTGATCAACAGTCGATCTATTAGAGTAGCTTCATTATTTAGATCTCCCTTCATCAAAGTTTCCACTTCTCATTTAAAGGTTGTTGCTTTATCCAAAAATAAAATGCCTCACCTACAACTTTGTGGTTGCATCTTGATTTCAGTATAAGGTTTAGTGCTAGATCAGATTTTAATCTCAAGAAACCGATCGAAACAAATCAAGAAACCATTACTATTGTATTGGTGTCATCATAGATAGTCTATCATTGTTGCTTTATGTTCAGAGAAATAAAGGTTATTCTTCACGTAGACCATCCAAGTAGCATCATTCTGCAGCAGCGATTTCTTCTAATTAATCTCAATTCAAGGTTTCAAGTGTCCAAATCATACCTTTGCATTCTGAAATTTCTTCATAGTGTTTCAGGATGTCTAATGGTGATAATTGAAACCCTCAAGTTTCCCGCAGCAGGGTTCATCAAACTCAAACCGATCCCATCCAAGATTTGGTGAAGACTATCATAAAACTCCAAAGCCAATTAATCTCAATCCATCTCAATGAAACCAATTACCTATTATGGAAAATTACAGGTAGACACTGCAGTTAGAGCATATGGTTTAGAAGACTATATTCTTGGAACAAAGATTGTTCCACCCAAATTCATTAGATATGTTGAAGATAAACTGGTTAGTAATCCTGAATACACCATGCATCATAGATAAGATGGTTTAGTTTGTGCATGGATGATGTCCTCTATTGATCCAGCCATTTTACCACAGTTAATAGGGGTAAAAATTGCTCAATATGTTTGGGCAATAGTTGAAAGAAAATTTTCTAATTAATCTTCTGCAAGAATTATGCATCACAGAAGACAATTGCATAGGATAAGAAAAGGTGAATCATTAATGAATACTTGCTCAAAGTAAATAATATACATGATCAATTAAATTCTGCAAGCCAAATAATACCAGAACCAGAACAAGTTATGGTTATTATTAGCGGTTTAGATAATGAGTATGAAGCAGTTACTATAATCATTCTATCAATGGATCCAACTCCCTCATTACAATATTTATATTCTACCCTTCTGTCTCATGAAGGTAGAATAGAACATAAAAAGAGTATCAATTCTGACCTATCTGTTAATTACACTTCTTATGGAAGAGGAAAAAAAATCAAGATAAAGGAAGTGGATCAAGAAATCAGTTTAACAATCAGAGAGGGGGTTGGTCTGGTAGAGGAAGAAGAGGTGGTAGAAATAATAATAATAGAATCAGATGTCAAATTTGTGAAAAAGTGGGGCATGGTGCAAGCAAATGTTATTTTAGGTTCAATACCAATTATAGTTCTCCACAAGAAATCAACAGTGCTAGTGCTAATATGGTTAATGCTGCTAAAGATAACAATAAAGCACATGCAGAAGTTCTTAATACTAAAACTACCACTAATGATGATGTGTCAGATGATGGCTGGTACCCAGATTCTGGTGCAACCAACCATGTCATCAACAATTTAAGCAACCCAAATCTAGGGAGCAAGGAGTACAAAGGTACATAAAACCTTACTGTTGGTAATGGTAAAACTGCACTTATCACATACACTAGAAATGCAAGTATTGATGTAACTAAACAGCTATTGTTAAAAAAATTGCTGAAAGTTCCATCAATTAAGAAAATTTGAACGAGTGTTTCTCAATTTGAAAAGGATAATAAGTTTTACTTTCAATTTTACCCTAATGCATGCATTTTTAAAGACATACTAACACAAGAAATTATCTTGCGGATTAAAGAGAATTGGGGGTTATACAGATTTGATATCAGTAATTCAAAAAATTATGTTTCTAGAAATGATAACTGTATAATGTATGTTGTTAATGATTATGATTGCATTAAGGAATTTGATAAGTGGCATTATAAACTGGGTCACCCAAGTATAAAGATTACTAAACATATCCTGATGAAAAATAATATTTCTGTTAGTCAAATTCCTGATAGATATAATTGTGCTGCTTGTCAATTGGGGAAGAGTCATAAACTTGCATTTATAAACTCACAAATTAGTTATTCTAAACCACTTGAACTAATTGCTACAGATTTGTGGGGCCCTTCTCATATTTGCTCAAACCATGGTTTTAGATATTATATATCATTCATTGATGCTTATTCCAGATTTGTATGGATTTATATGCAAAATCTAAGTCTGAAATCAGTAATGTAGTAATACAATTTATTAATAAGGTTGAAAACATTATTGGAAATAAGGTAAATATCTTTCAGACTGATGGTGGTAGAGAATTTCTACCCTTAAATTCCTTCTTTGAAAAGAAAGGTATTAATCACAGAACTACATTCCCATATACGTCTAAACAAAATGGAATAATAGAAAGGAAACACAAACATATTGTTGAAACTGGTTTAACTTTGTTAGGCCAAGCTTCTATGCCTTTTAAATACTGGGCCAATGCCTTTATTACAACTGTACATTTGATCAATATAATGCCTACAAAGGAGTTAAACTTCAAATGTCCACAAGTGGCGCTAACAAAAATTAAACCAGATTATAAGCATTTAATAATCTTTTGATGTCAGTGTTTTCCTTATATAAGACCTTATAATAATCATAAATTAAATTCCAGGTCTACTACATGTATATTTTTGGGTTATTGTAATAAGCAGAAAGGATATAAATGTTTAGATAGCAAAGGAAAAATTTACATATCAAGACATGTCAGATTCAATGAACATGTATATCCTTTTAGTAAAACAGATATAAGTACTATAAAAAAAACTATAAGTACTAGATAAGTTGTTTGTGATATACCCTGATGAAGTTGAAGTATTGGCGCCTGTTCATCATGAAGAGCATGACGTCAATACTAGCTCTCAATACACTATGCCTTCTAGTAGGCCAGGTCAAGAGCATTCCTCCTCTAATGTTGATGATATTGCAGAGCAACAAACATAAGATGTCAGTGATTCACATTTTGATCAAACAATAGATAATAATTGTTGTGGAGAAATTTTGATTCAAGACTGCTCAAATCAACAATCCCCAAATCAGCGGCAGACGAGATCATGGTAAACTTGCAAAAACAACCAATCAATATCAAAAACAATCTCAGCCCAATCCAAAAGCCAATCACAAGCACCACACAAGAGAAATAGAGGGGCAATAATGAAAAGTAAATCACATAGGGATTTGTAGTGGTTCCACTAACAATTTGTTAGTATATGTCCACTTGAGAGAGAGAGAGAGTCTTTTATTAACACCAATTGTTGATCTTAAAATTAGAATCAACACCAAGGGTGTGAAATTACACTTCACCAATTATGGTTAGAAAATAAAAGGGCCACAATCGCAAAATAAATGGAGAAAAACAAGTAAAGGACATGAGATTTTTATAGTGGTTCGATTCAATATGAATCTACGTCCACTTTTCAATCATTCTTCATCATTATGGAGAGAATTACAAATTTTATCATCTCATACATCGCATTAATTACACTTGACCATTTTTGTGATAATTCACCACTTTTTGCTCTCTTTATGCTTTAGATCACACTTAGATTCAAGGAGGAACTGATCGGATCGTGTAATTATACTCTTTTCCTTGATTCCATCATGAAAATGATTTTAGATCCATGCATTAAGGAGGAGCTATGGCGAGTGGAGATCACTTGGAGTAGATCGGAGTGTGAATTAATGGTGCTTGGAGAAGATAAGATCCATCTCATGTTGGAGAAAGGAAGAGAGAAGTTTGGCGGCCATTAATGAAGTTTTTAAAAGCTTTGGAGTGGTGTAGGAATGGTTTAGGTAGCCCTTCGGGGTCAAGAAATTGGTCCCTTGAATTGTGAAGCAAGGGGCTATTTATAGACGAAGTTTGGAGGTAGTGGCAGTTTCGTAATTATGGAGTGTGGAGTTGGATCGGGGTGGATCTATTTACCGGAATGCTTTAACATACCGATCCACTTTATTCTGAAGGTATTGATCCACTTTAATTCATACAGGACCGAACCAGTTTATATACCAATCCAATATTTGTTAATACATTACTATCATTTGCATGGATCAAATAAAGCCATCCCATTTTCCATTTCATTGTACCACGTGTCCTGTTCCCCTTTATCATTCAAAGTGTACTAGTGACTTTATTTTGTTCTCACGTTGATCCAATATTATTAACTGACCGATCCACATACTCTTTTAATGGGACCGATCCATTTGTGTGCCATATGAGCACCACCCTTAAATGCCAGTTCATGTAGTAAAAAGGATTTTTACTTACACAATTTCCATCCAGCACTCTCATGTGTACTTGCATATATATATATAGGTTGGAAGAACATATATCTTATGCTATAATCCCAATAATGCTTCACCACGTGTTCCACTTAGTTTGCGGATCAAACATTCACAAATTGTCATGCATGGTATCAACCAATCTTTATGCTAACATTGCCACTGTGCTTCCATGCGGTTCTCATGTATTCAATACACCTGCATTATTTTGTAATTGTTATCTTGCCACTAAAATGAATGGGAATGGCCGATCCAAACTAGCAGACATTTGGGGTCGATCCATTATGATGTGCGTTGCCAAGTTGTATCTTATATGTGCAGGAATCAAACCTTTGTTTTATATATCATTGTTGTGGACTTGATCCATGTATGTACGTAAATGGTTTATCACTTTCATGCATACATGTTTGTATTGTTTTTCATACTGATCCAACTATGTTCTCTCTCACATCTTTGGTGATAAATCTGTGCATGCTCCGGATCTTGCCATGCGCTCAACACATATTTAAAGTACTAGTTCATATGCACAGCGTGTTGACATGTTATTTATGAGTAGCCCAACTTACATGTAACGTTTTATAATAGTCGAACTCTTTTGTGAGCATGTCGGGTCCACAATATCACTTAGGAGCCGATCCATTCTGTGGTGTCCTATCCATTGATATGGATCGACCCAATGTAACTGACCAAACCATAAATTGAGGCCGACTCGAAAATGGTACCGACCCGGTCCAGATTTGACTAGACGGATCCAATGTCTCGAAACTGACCCGATCCGTTCTGAATGGACCGACCCGACACTTTGAACTGTTTTTTAACAGTGTTAATATTTGTCCCTCAAAGCTTGTATTTTTTGCTTGCGGGAAATGCGGGCTTCGAAATGAACTTTATCGTTGACATATTTTGCATTACGATCCAGTTATGACTTTCTATTTGCCATGGCGGACTGTGCTTCATGTCACTAGTTCTATAATTAAAAAAAGCACTTACATGATTTTGGACTTATACTTCACTATCGGTCGTCCATATCGATAGCGGGTTAATGAATTATAGCGAATTTTATTTTTTGAATTGAATAATGTATCTGCACAGAATTATTTTATTTAACGGTTTAAAACTTGTCAAATGTTATATGTAGAAATACAATATTCTAATTCAAATTCGCGTTAATGTTTAAAATCAACTAATCGACTAAGCTGACTGTAAATTTTAAACATTATCATTATAATGACTTATATGATGGTGTATGGTATTTCACATTTGATAAATACATATTTGTGATTTATTCTCTGCTTCTCTTCGGAGCAGTTTTTTTATTATTGGTGCCCAGGCTCTGGAGGTCATCACCAGTCTTCATTACGAGAAGAATTCTTTTATAGCTCAATTTTTTGTTGATCAGTTTTGATGTTAAGACTCCATTGGATGGCCCGTGTTTTGGAGAGGTCATTGTTAGTCTTCACTCAGGGGAGGGATATTTTTAGATTGATGTATTGTTTCGCAGTGAGGACTCCTGCGAGATTTGGGCGAGGTTGCATCGATCCACAGAGCAAGCATCAGTCATCGGTCAATTCACTTAACTGGTGAGTGATCGCTGCCTGACTGAGGTGCCCTGGACTCCCGTGAACCTTTGATTAAGGCTATATCGATCCATGGAGCGGGTGTCAGTCATTGATCGAAGTCATTTAACTTTGGTAAGTGTTCGCTGCCCGACTGAAGTATCTTGGACCTCCATGAACCATGAGGTAAGGGTTGTTTTAATCCATAGAGCGGGCATCAGCCATCGATCAGAGTCACTTAATTTTGGTAAGTGATCGCTGCCCGGTTGAAGCACTTGGACCTCCATGAACCATGAGGTAAGATTGGGTTGATCCGTGGAGCAGGCATCAGCCTTCGGTCGGAGTCACTTAACTTTGGTAAGTAATTGCTGCCCGGTTGAAGCACCTGGACCTCCATGAACCATGAGGTAAGGTTGGGTTGATCCACGGAGTGGGCATCAGCCATCGGTCGGAGTCACTTAACTTCGGTAAGTGATCGCTGCCTGACTGAAGCACCTGGACCTCCATGAACCATGAGGTAAGGTGAAGGTTGCATCGATCCGTAGAGAGAACATCAGTCATCGGTCGGAGTCACTTAACTTTGGTAAGTGACCGATGCCCGACTAACGTGCCCTAGACTCCCGCGAACCTTTAGGGGATGAGGTTTTGAATCCGGGATTGCTTGCTGCTTTATTGTGCGTTTGACTCGTCGGGGCTCTTTTGATCAACCACTGGTTTGGAATTATCGGAGATGTCTCACTTAGTCGGGTTATGAGAAAGCAAGCACTCGTCGGATAGCTTTTTATTAGCTTTGTTGTCATTTTTGTTGTTGGCTCGCTTCTGCCCCTGCGTACTCTTCTGATTAGGTTGAATAGGTGCACTTTTAGGAGCTTCAAGGAGTTAGTTTCCATCAATGATCTGAAGAGGTATATGATTATCATCCATTCTCATGTACTCCTCTGCTTTCTTATAGAACCTGTCAAGCGTAGTTGGTTTCTTCATCTTTATCCATCTTCCGAATTCGCTCATTTTATCTATAGCATCGAGTAGAGCCATGAGGACTATACGTGGCTCTGGATTCCTTACTTCAGACAAGGCAACACTGAATCGACTAAGGAAGGCTTTAACAGTTTCCCCTGGCTTCTGCTTCATGGCTAAGAGCGTTATAGCGTCCTTGGCCTTGGTAGTGTACAAGCAGAACTTCTCCTTGAACTTTTTGGTTTGGTCGGAGAAACGGTCTATGGATTTGGGTGGCAGCTTTGTCCATAATGATGCAGCACCTTCTAAGTAGAGAGGAAAATATGTGCATCTCATTTCATTAGTCGCTTTGGCTGCACTCATATGCCACTCATATTTGAATAGAAAGTAGTTCGTATCAACGAGACCGTCGTTAGGAGGATTAAATTTCTTTGGACATTCTGCTTCGAGGATCCTTTCAGTGAACGGAGTCCTATCGGGGGAGAAGTCCCATTCTATTTCGTCGTCTTTGCTAGCTTGATTATTTTTCATGGCTCGTTCTATCATGTCCGAAATGTATTCTTCAGTGTTATAGCGCTCTATGAAGCTGAGCTCTTTGCCAAATGTTCATCTAGGCATATGATCTCGATTGGAGAGCTTAGGTGCTTTGCCTTCTCGATGAGTGGGTGCCCCCGTGATAGGGTTAACGATCTTTCAAGCATTCACTTTGCAGTGATTCTTAGCTTTAGATCTCAATTCTTCGATGTTAGCTTCTTCCCTGTCACTTGCCCAATCATAATCGTCTTCCATATTGTCGTTGCGGTTATGATTGGAAGCAGGCGATTTATCATTCTCTTCAAGATCCATATGCACTTTCGGAGGGGTTGGATTTGATCGAGCATTAAGAATGGCGTCAAGTTTCTCCATCATCATTTTAGTAGAGGCATCCATTCAATTGTTGACGTTGGCAATAGCGATTTTTAATTCATTTCTAGTCACACCGGCTCCGCTTTTTGAATTTTCTCCAATTTCAAAGCAGTTTGCGAGCGGTATTTCTTCATTAGCAACATTATCGAGTTCTATGATGGTTTTTCTAATGGTCTTCTTAGGTTTGGTCATAATTTTGAAGAAGGATGCGGCTTAGAACTTTAATGGAAAAGTGTTTAACCTTACGAGAGTGTGAGAGGAGGTAGGAGAAGTGAACGCGGCCCCACGGTGGGCGCCAAATGTTGATCTCAAAATTAGAATCAACACCAAGGATGTGAAATTACACTTCACCAATTATGGTTAGAAAATAAAAAGGGCCACAATCACAAAATAAATGGAGAAAAACAAGTAAAGGACACGAGATTTTTATAGTGGTTCGATTCAATATGAATCTACATCCACTTTTCAATCATTCTTCATCATTATGGAGAGAATTACAAATTTTATCATCTCATACATCGCATTAATTACACTTGACCATTTTTGTGATAATTCACCACTTTTTGCTCTCTTTATGCTTTAGATCACACTTAGGTTCGAGGAGGAACTGATCGGATTGTGTAATTATACTCTTTTCCTTGATTCCATCATGAAAATGTTTTTAGATCCGTGCATTAAGGAGGAGCTATGGCGATTAGGGATCACTTAGGGTAGATCGCGTTGTGAATTAATGGTGCTTGGAGAAGATAAGATCCATCTCATGTTGGAGAAAGGAGGAGAGAAGTTTGGCGGACATTAATGAAAGTTTTTAGAAGCTTTGGAGTGGAGTAGGAATGGTTTTGGTAGCCCTTCGGGGTCTAGAAATCGGTCCCTTGAATTGTGGAGCAAGGGGCTATTTATAGATGAAGTTTGGAGGTAGTAGAAGTTTCGTAATTATGGAGTGTGGAGTTTGGATCGGGTAGTAACTTGGATCGGGTGTTAGTTTGGATCGGGGTGGATCTATTTACATGAATGCTTTAACATACCGATCCACTTTATTCTGAAGGTACCGATCCACTTTAATTCATATAGGACCGAACCAGTTTATATATCATCCAATATTTGTTAATACATTACTATCATTTGCATGGATCAAATAAAGCCATCCCATTTTCCATTTCATTGTACCACGTGTCCTGTTCCCCTTTATCATTCAAAGTGTACTAGTGACTTCATTTTGTTCTCACGTTGATCCAATATTATTAACTGACCGATCCACATACTCTTTTAATGGGACCGATCCATTTGTGTGCCATGTGAGCACCACCCTTAAGTGCCAGTTCATGTAGTAAAAAGGATTTCTACTTACACAATTTCCATCTAGCACTCTCACGTATACTTGCATATATATAGGTTGGAAGAATATATCTTAAGCTATAATCCCAATAATGCTTCACCGCGTGTTCCACTTAGTTGCGGATCAAACATTCACAAATTGTCATGCATGATATCAGCCAATCTTTATGCTAACATTGCCACTGTGTTTCCATGCGTTTCTCACGTATTCAGTATACTACATTATTTTGTCATTGTTATCTTGCCACTAAAATGAATGGGAATGGCCGATCCAAACTAGCATACATTTGGGGACGATCCACTATGATGTGCGTTGCCAAGTTGTATCTTATATGTGCAGGAATCAAACCTTTGTTTTATATATCATTGCTGTGGACTTGATCCATGTATATGCGTAAATGGTTTATCACTTTCATGCATACATGTTTGTATTGTTTTTCATACCGATCCAACCATGTGCTCTCTCACATCTTTGGTGATAAATCCGTGCATGCTCCGGATCTTGCCATGCACTCAACACATATTTAAAGTACCAGTTCATATGCACATCGCGTTGACATGCTATTTATGAGTAGCCCAACTTACGTGTTACGTTTTATAATAGTCGAACTCTTATGTGAGCATATCGGGTTCACGGTATCACTTAGGAGTCGATCCATTCTGTGGTGTCCGGTCCATTGATATGGACCGATCCAATGTAACTGACCGAACCATATAATTGAGGCCGACCCAAAAATGGTACCGACCTGGTCCAGATTTGACTAGACCGATCCAATGTCTCGAAACCGACCCCATTCGTTCTGAATGGACCGACCCGACACTTTGGACTGTGTTTTTAACAGTGTTAACACCAATGAAGAGTACAAGAGATTGATTACAATGGTCACTTAATTCACTCAAGAATTTTATTTGAGGTGATAAGAATTGAAGAAAATAGATTTAGGTTTGAGATCCTTAAAACTTGAATGAGAGATAAAAATAAATGTGTACCTTTCACTCTCCCCTTTAGGCTCCTTTTACAAGACCAACTATTTCATACCCAAGTTTTATATATATGGAAAAAGTTCTTATCAATTATGTCACCTAATGAGGGAAAGCAATATCTATCCGAATCCCATTAATTAGGGAAAACAATATCTACCCAAATCCCATTAATTTGGGAATGCAATATCTACCCAATTCCCATTAATTTGGGAATGCAATATCTACCCAAATCCCATTAATTAGGGAAAGTAATATCTTCTCTTTCTTCCCCTAAGAAAACTTTCCTTCCATTTAATCTGATTTAGCATCACCAAATTTAACACTCCACCTTGATGCAAAATCATATATCTTCAACTCCAAGAACTAATGGTATCCATACCACTACTTGTAACCAATAGCTCCAACTATCACCATATCTACCTTCACTAAGCTTGAATGCTTTCCCAATGAGTTTTGGCAAAGTCATCACCCCCCATTGCACTCCATTAACGAGTCCAGGCAATGCCCCCACCCGCTAATAAAGTGTTGAAAACACCCAACTCCAAAACTTGTCTCCCAAAAAGACAAACATACCAAGAAGATAGAATTTCAACCTCTCAACGATACTCTTCATCCATAACCAAACTTCTCTCTCAACCGTGCCACCCCGTGGCACCTAGCACCTCTCTAATCGAATTAAGTTCGTGCAACACTCGAACTTCCCAATCGGCAATGCCTTAGTGAACATATCTGCCGCATTATCCTTTGCGTACACTTTCTGAAGGCATAATTGTTTGTCTTCGTCCGTGGCTACTAGAAATGACTCTCTCACTTCAATATGCTTGGTCCACGAGCTAAATTCCAAATTCTCTGCCAAATGAATAACCACTATCACATTGAACATTAACACTGTCATGTTCAAAGCGCAAGTCACACAACAATCACTTTAAATAGAGTGCTTCCTTTGCTGCCTCCACCGCAGCTATCAACTCCGCCTCCATAGTGGATAAAGTAACTATAGTCTGCAATCTTGATCTCCAACTTATGGCAGTACCACCAAGAGTGAATATATATCCGAAAGTTGATTTTCTCCGATCCCTATCACCAGCGTAGTCCGAATCACAGTAACCAACCAACATGCAATTCTTCTCCTTACTACCCCAAAAACAAGACATGAGATGTTGTACCTTTCAAGTATCTCAAGATAATCTTCATTGCTTCCAATGCGATTTTCCTGGATTAGCCATGAACCGACTAACCACCCTGACGGCACTTGCAATATCGGGCCTTGTACACAGCATGACATACATCAAACTACCAACCACACTAGCATATGGCACTTTTTCCATATAAGCCTTGTCTTTCTCCTCGATAGGTAATCCCTTACTCGAAAGCTTTACATGCAAAGGTAAAGGTGTATTTGACGCCTTTGCATCCTCCATGCTAAACTAGAAAAGCACCTTTTTGATATATTTCTTTTGAGTTAATTTCAACTCAAAATGCTTTCGATCCCTTTCAATCTCCATGCCCAAAATCCTCTTTACTTCTCTAAGGTCTTTCATCCTGAATTCCTCTTTTAATTTCAATTTCAACTTGTTGATTTCAGCCTTGTCCTTAAAAGCAATGAGCATATCGTCCACATACAAGAGTAAATACACCCAACAATCATTATTCAACTTTTTAAAATAATCACAAACATCTTTAATGCTTCTTTCAAAACTTTTTTCAAGCATAAAATGATCGAATCTCTTGTTCCATTGCCTAGGTGATTGCTTTAAACCATATAACGATTTCTTCAACATGCAAACCAACTTTGACATACCATCTACAACAAACCCTTCTAGTTTCTCCATGTAAATGTCTTCATTCAAGTCACCATGACAGAAGGCAGTTTACACATCAAGTTGCTCCAACTCTAAGTCGTGAATAACAACTATCGCAAGCAATATCTGGATAGAAGTATGTCTCACAACTGGTGCAAAGATCTCATCATACTCCTTTCCCTTCCTTTGTGCAAACCCCTTAGCCACCAGCCTAGCTTTGTATCTTTCATCGTCCTTTACCTTGTACATCCATTTGCACCCAATAGCATGGTTTCCTGTAGGAAGTGGAACCAACTCCCAAGTCTGGTTCTTCATCAATGATTGCATCTCTTCCTTCATGGCACAAATCCATTTCGAGCTATCACTTGAACTCATGACGTCATCAAGGTCCATCGGCTCATCTTGGACTACATGAAGAGCATAGAACAAATTCTCACAAAAACTAAGATAGCTCCAATCACCATATCTTTCGGGTGGCCTTATAACACGACGACCAACCCGAGTAGCAATATCATCACCTGGTCTTCCTTCTGCTCCACCTTAAACTGAAACTTCTCTAGAATCATGAACATCACCAACACTACTAGAGGAACCTTGTGGACTATGTGATGTAACATCAACCGCTACCTCTTCACAAGCATCTCCAAGAACTCTACTCTCTCTAGGCTTGAAAGTGAGAATAACCTCCTTCTCCTTCGATTCACCATGAACAAATCCGGAACATCCGATGAGCCCTCATTCTCCTTGAACATAGCCGACTCATCAAAAGTAACATGACGAGAAACCATAGCCTTCTTCGTTTTTGAATTCCAAATCTGATAGCCTTTAGCTCCGTCCATGTAACCAAACAAAATCCCTTTGATAGCTCTAGGTGAAATCTTATCGTTCCCTGGATCTTGCACATAAACAGGACTGCCGAATATACGAAGATAACTAAAGTCAATGCTCTTCCTCTTCCACACTTCCTTTGGAAATTTGTTATCAGTAGCTGAGCATGGAATTCTGTTAATAATATGCACTGTGGTTGACAAAGTCTCAGCCCAAAATCCCTTAGACAAACCCAATCTCAATCTCAAGCATCGAGCTTTCTTCAGTAGAGTTCGGTTCATTCTCTCTACTACTCCATTAGATTGTGAATCCCTAAGGTGTAGTAAAATGCTTCTAAATACCATGATGCTTGAAGTTTTTTAGATAATCTCCAGAAACATACTCATTGCCATTATTGGACCTAAGAACATTCAAAGACTTTTGAAACACCCCATCTCCATTAAGGTCACTCATAGAGGGAATGCCTTAACTTCGGTGGAGCATTATATGTAAAAAATGCAGTTAAATTACAAGACAGACAAATAAAGCAGCGGAAAATAAAGTCATTTTATAAACAACTTAATTCAATAGAGCTTTTACAACAATTTCCTCAATCATACTTAAATTTAATACATAGAACTTCTGTCTTGATTTAAAAACTTCCAAGAATAAAAGAAGCATAAAAACAATGATATTCCCTGATAAAGCATGAACCAGCCATAGCAGTGGAAGAGAGAGAGTCCAAAGCGATACACCAACTAATCTTCAAGCTTGGAAAGAGAAGAGGTCCAAGTTAGGCTGAGCTATTCCCTCCCTGACTACCTGGGGAGGGGGGGAACGGAAGAAAAGAGGCAAAAAACAAACTAGGTCAGACATAAGTCTGGTAAGTCCAGTGATCTTACAGCATGCAAACAAGATAAAGGATCATGACATGAATAAACCGAAAATAGGACAATACCATAAAAACAAGGTAACTAAAGACAAGATAAGTGCAAGGTGAACTGAATGCACTTCTACTTTTTCTGTGCTTCGCCACTACTCTGTTAATCTGATTTCTATATTTATGTCTTCACCCCCTAACTAGTGTCCCAACTAGTAATCTGTATAAAATGATAATCGTGATCCCAACCCCTCGTAATTGTGGTAGCCTTCAGGTGTACATATATCGTGAGGATTCCACCTCAATTAGCCTAATTGCCATGAACATGTTAGATATACCCTATCGATCGGCTCCCTGCTTGTATTCATGAAACAGACACATGGAACATGAATACAAGTAGGAGCCGATCGATAGGGTAGTAAGGGTACATCTAACATGTTCATGGCAACTAGGTTGATTGAGGTGGAATCCTCACGATAGATGTACACCTAAAGGCTACCACAATTACGGGGGTTGGGATCACGATTATCATTTTATACAGATTACTAGTTGGGACACTAGTTAGGTGGTGCAGTGATAGATATAGAAATCAGACTAACAGAGTAGTAGCGAAGCAGAGAAAAAGTAGAAGCGCATTCAGTTCAGCTTGCACTTATCTTGTCTTTAGTTACCTTGTTTTTATGGTATTGTTGTTAGAGAATGATTCAAAGTTTTATTTTAGATTAGATCCAGTCTTCCTTTTTTAGTGGATCAATTTGAATTATTTTAGCTATTTTATTGTTTGATATTTTAGTATTATGCAAGTATAAGTAGATGTACTGCCTTTTGTATTGCTTTGAAATAATAAAAAGTTGTGAAACAATGACAATGTAGTCATTCAATTATTCTACGTTCAATCTCTCTCCTCCTCTCTATAACAAATTCTAACAATTGTCCTATTTTTGGTTTATTCATGTCATGATCCTTTATCTTGTTTGCATGCTGAAAGATCACTGGACTTACCAGACTTATGTCTGACCTAGTTTATTTTTCGCCTCTTTTCTTCCGTTCCCCCCAGGTAGTCAGGGAGGGAATAGCTTAGCCTAACTTGGACCTCTTCTCTTTCCAAGCTTGAGGATAAGTTGGTGTATCGCTTTCGACTCTCTCTCTTCCATTGCTATGGCTGGTTCATGCTTTATCGGGTAATATCATTGTTTTTATGCTTCTTTTATTCTTGGAAGTTTTTAAATCAAGACAGAAGATCTATGTATTGCATTTAAGTATGATTGAGAAAATTGTTGTAAAAGCTTGACTGAATTAAGTTGTTTATAAAATGACTTTATTTTCCGCTTCTTTATTTGTCTGTCTTGTAATTTATCTGCATCTTTTACCTATAATTCTCCACCGAAGTTAAGGCATTCCCTCTGTGAGTGACCTTAACGGAGGTGGGGTATTTCACTTGGTATCGGAGCTGAAGGTTACCGGATCAGATAAAAGATTTGAAAAATTATTTTCAAAACGGTTTTAAAAGAAGCATTTTCAAAAGAAAAGTTTTTTTTTAAAGGCGTATTCCCCAAAGCCATATGCACTATCTTTTGATCCTCTGTTTGAATCCTTGTTTCCTTCTTTCCTGAGTCTCCGGGGCTCCTGGCTTTCTGGGAGGTAACCTCATTGCGGCATGGTTCCGTAGGCTCGACGAGACTACGACACTTGTCAAAAGGCAAACAAGTGCCCAACTTCCATCTATAGCCATAGTAGTTTCACCTACGGATAATTTTCTTTCAAGCTTTGTAGGATTCTCCATGTAATGGAGGCAGCTTTTGAGAGACCTGTCAACAAGTTACACAAGGATGGCAAAGATGAGAATGAGGGAGTTTGGCTAAGAAGCATAACCCAAGGATGAAGAACTCATGGATATAGACTTGGTTCACAAAGGAGGGGAGGAAAGAATAGTAAAACCTAAAACAAGAGGAAGTATCTTTATTATGGTATAACATGTTGTATAATTAAGGGCAAGGTAAGAATAAATGACAGGGTTTTCAGGAGGGAAAATGCATGCTCTCACTGCCAGCGTACCTGAGAGAGAGGTAGTAAGGTTTCTATTGAAAAAGTTTAGTTTTTCTTCTTGATCATCCTGTTAGTACTCTTTTGATTTTAGTGCTTCACATTCATTTATATCTGCTTCCATAGTTGAGTCTCTGCACGTTAATACTTGTATAGTAGAAGATCCCATCATTCTTTTAAATCCAATTTGTGGTTCGGCTCATTTATCTTTGGTTTGTAACGATTTGAGATGCTTATGTTTCCGGGTTTCATGGTCCATGGGTTGATTCTAGGCATGGATTGGTTAGCTAGTAATTGTGAAAGGAGAGTAGTTAGACTTTTTACTTGCCTCGGGAATACCCTCGAGATTTCGTGCGATCCTAAGGGATGAGTATGTCTTAGCTACCTAGAATCACTTTATGTATTTATCGACGATTTTCGATCCGTTGGAGTAGTCCATGATTACGCAGATGTTTTTTGATTAAGGTTAGGAGTTTACCCCCTAAAAACTCGAGATAGACTTCCGCATATATCTAGTTGATAATCAAAGCCAGTTATGCGATCAACGATAGTTTTGGAGCAAGATTGGCGAGGATAGCCAGAGTCGGTTAAGTGCTCAATTGTTTGGTTGTTTTACTAGTATCAACTCACATAAATCGTCCAAATTCGGAGGAGGTATTCCTTGGGTGCTTGTATGATATTGGTTTAGGCCTTTGGGGCTTGTACTTGAGGGATGCCAAGTTCGACTAAGATGGTTTGCGTGAGAGATATCGACCCTCAGATTTGTGACATGAGGGATAAGCTAAGTAGAAGAGAGACCTTTAATCATCTTAGTATATACACTTGGTACCATGGTTAACTTCTGTTTATCTTGGAAAGATAGTTCGACAACATTGGATACCCTCTAGCATAGTAAATGATTGAGGTCCTATCTTTACTAGTGGGTTTTGGAAATGGAGGTCAAGAAGCTCACGATCGTGAAGTTAAATCTGTTAAGGTACAGTGGAGTGAAGCTCAAAGAAGATGCGACTTAGAAGACTGAAGACTAGATACGCGCATCATACCCTTTTTGAGGGTATATCCTTGATTCCTCCTTTTTCTGTAATATTTATTTGCATGCTAGTCTTTATCTTTTAAGTATATCCTCTCGGTCCTATCCTCGATCCTTAGGTAGAAGCCAATGGATGAAAACATGTGTTTGAGACATGTTATGATTGATGGTTGCAAGTGTTTGCTAGTGGTTGCTCGTGGATGCATATACACACATTAGGCACTAGATCGGCTCAGTCACTTTCATATTGCATATGCATATGAATGTATTTGTATATGGATTGAAACTTGATGTGCTATCATATGGATGAGTGAATATGCACACATATAGTATTTACATGATTAGAGGACAATCTCATGATTCGCATTAAGGAGGTCAATTGGATCAGTAGACCACCTGATTTTCCACTAGATAAGAGACATATACACACTCTGCATATGTTCATATGTCATTAAAAGTCTTTTAAGGACAATGGATGCTTGTGGATGATGGATGAGTAGATGAATGATTGGATGTTAAGATGCATTCTTCTTAACTTGAAGATTTCAGGGACGAAATCCTTTAAGGAGGGGAGAATGTAACACCCCGAATTTTCTGAGAAAATTAAAATTAACAAATTCAAGAAAACTTAATTTTTAGAAGAAGAAATAAGTGAAATGGGTTGCGCTATTATGTTCGTCTCAAAATTTTGGTAAAGATAGACATTTGGTTTGCGTAAAACGGATACCTTATGAAGAAGTTATTAAGCCTTGAAGTTTGTATGCATATGAGAAATATATATATATATATATATATATATATATATATATATATAAATTAAATAAATAAATATGCAAAAAAGTTCAAAGTAGTGAATCGGGAGGGGGAATAACCGAACCGGCCCATTTTTGAGGTCAACCCGAGCTCCGCTGGGTCGACTAGGGGTTGATTCAGGGTGTTTGGCTGTCAACCCATGGGCCGATTCGCTCTAAGGCAGATGTGGCATCTGATTGGTTCTTATGGTTCAGGGTTAATCTAATGCTCCTAAAACACTCTCTACAACTGTATAAGGACCCTAAACCTAAAACCTAATTCTATTGTTTACTCTCATCTAAACCTAGCCGCCACTAAAACCTAAATCAAATTAAATCTAATCTAATTCAACCAAGAGAATTCAACGATCTACATCAAAGGTGAGCAATTCAATTTCAGAATACAGATCCCAGAACTCAAGAATTCCTTTTTGTTTGTAAGTATAGTTATCTTTCAGATGTGAATAAATTAAAGACATGATTTGTAATGAATTGTAAAATAGAATTGTATCAAGTTGTTTGTGATGCTGATTCATGTTTCTTCATGTCTATTCTATCATATATGCCTATGAACAATTGTGGTCTATCGAACCTATCATGTTATGTGGAAATTGGTGAGTAAACCTATGATGTTGTATAGGAATTTGGGAATGAAATTATCATATGTAAGTTTGGTGATATTATGATACATACAAGTTTTAGGCTAAGTCATGTCATTTTTGCCTTATTGTTTAGAGCCATTATGCATACATATTTAGATCTACGACCTTGTATGTTTAGATCTACAACTTTATATGTTAGATCCATATGCCTTTATGATAGATCTAATTTGCAAGTTCACCACTACATGCCAAGTTTAACTTGTATAGTTTTATGTAAATTCATATGCATGTGATTCATGTTGCATAGATCAAATTTGCAAGTTCATAGTTAAAAGTATATTGTTCTATGCCAAATCTATGTGACATATGTGTAGTTAGATCCATACTTTTGTATGATGTTGGAATGTTGCAAAGTTCCTCTTTTCCCCTTTTTGTTTTTTAAGTTAGACTAAAATATCGAGCCTAACATTCTATGTAATTTTGCGAACGTACAACGGGAGTAACGTTGGGGAAAACATGAAATTAAATGTAATTGGCATGTTTGACACATAAGCATGATAAGTGGCATAAAAATGGTATAATCTATATACCTAAAATTTTGAACGTAATTTAGAAGGAAAGTGGGCCATGACAATAATTGATTTATAATTTACATGTAAATATGTAGGATAAACATGAAAAATTACATGGAGATTGGTGCATGAAATGGTATATTTAGTATACCATTAATTGTGAGCATAATTAAAAGGATAATTATGGCATAATTAAATTGGGAATAATTTACATATGGAATTTGTCATAAATAAGAAATATGTAAATTTAGAAAAGATGAATATGCCTAACTCGAGGTTAGACTGAGTTGTGGTGTAAAACTGCCTGGAACCGACCAGCACATCCAGTGACCACAACAATACCTGTCTAATGTGAGAGGTTAGTGCATCAAGCCCAGAAAGACCCGAGGTTAGACTGAGTTATGGTGTAAAACTTCCCGGAACCGACTGGCACATCTAGTTACCACAACAATACCTGTCTAATGTGAGTGGTTGGTGCTTTAATTAATTAATTAAAGCTCATGAACAATCAAGCTAGAAATGGTGAGGTTAAGTAATTAAGGGAACACTTAACCAACTTAGCATGTTAACAAGACAAGATTGGTAGGGTTAAGTAATTGAGGAAACACTTAACCAACTTAACATGTTAACTAGACAAGATTGATAGGGGTTAAGTCAAACCAAGGACACCTAACCAATTTAGTATATTGACTAGAAAAACCCTAGTAACGGGGACCCGTTTCAGCAGTAATCCACATGGATGTATTAAGGTACCCTGAACTAGGCAGGGTGGGGCACGATTACTGGGCTGAATATAAGCAGTCAAAAGGGCGGCGGTTAGGTGCGTCAGTGTAGGTTCCGACGGAGCATGGGCATGCACGGGCCCGGGAGTGGAAAAAGCAGGCACTGGGCACCAGGCGTACACTTGTGCATCTTTGAATCGTGTCAGGGTTGCCATTATAGGACTTGATACACCCTATACTGGAACCAGCACAAGTACTTAAAAATCACGTGGGGCCGCATGACACTGGGAATACATGAATGCGAGTAGGAGCCGATCAATACATGAATGGGATCACTTTATCATGAGCATACATTGCTAGTTAAACATCTCTTAGTGGGTGCAAAGAAGTAAAAGTGGGTGCGATAGCCAAATCTAGTTAAATCTTACTTTACCTCGTTTTAGGACTACCCTATCCTTGTGGTATCATTCTAAGTTCAGTTTATTCATGTCATAGTCTTTTACTTGTTTACATGCTATTAAATAACCGGGCTTACCAGACTTATGTCTGACCCATTTTCCTTTCGCTTCTTTTCTCCCCCCCGGTCCGCAGGGAGGAAACACTTCTTCTTAGTCCAGGTTAGCTAAAGCTTGAAGACCGTAGATGTAAGGCTTAGACTTTCCTTTTTGAGCTATGGCTATGGTCAAGCACTTATTGGGGATTTATGTCATTTTATTTTCAGTATTGCTTCTTTATGTTTTCAAGACAGATGAAAAGTTATAATAATTTGGAAGGTTGAAACAGTTGTTGAATTGTTGTGTTGAACAAGTATTTATGAAATAATATTGATCTTTTTCCGCTACATAAATTTTATGTCTTGTAATTTATTAGCATCTTGTACCTTAAAACGCTCCACCAAAGTTAAGGCATTCCCTTTGAGAGTGACCTTAACGCAGGTGGGGTGTTACAACTTTCCACTTTCATTTTCAACAAGAGCCTTCCATTCCTTGAACTTCACAAATGCCTCCGACTTGGCCTTCATTACATACACCCAAACCTTCCCAAAAAAATCATCAATGAATGAAATATAATATCTTGCTCCTCCCAAAGAAGCTACTGGTGCTATTCCCTAAACATCCATGTACACATACTCAAGAATCCCCCTTGAATCATGTTTTCCTTCACCGACTGACACTCTAGTTTGCTTCCCTATGACACATTCCTTGCAAAACTCCAACATGTTGAAACTCTCACCATCAATCATCTCTCTTCGACGAAGAACATCTATACTCCTTTCCGATACATAACTCAACCTCAAATGCCACAATCATGTCGCATCTAAGGCACGAGAACTATCAACATCAACACAAGTTTCGCCATTCATAGTCACACCTTGATGTAAATAAATTTCATGAGTCCTAGCACCCTTCATAACCACAAGCGCCCCCTTTGAAACTCTCAAGCGATCTCTCTCAATAGTGATCTTGCATCCTAAAGAATCCAGTTGTACCAAAGAGATAAGTGACTTCCGTAGTCCCGGAACATAGCACACATTAGTGAGATACGAACCACTCCGTCAAACATCCGAATTTGCACGGATCCAATGCCCTTCGACTTGCAAATTGTACCATTTCCCATAACAATTCAATTTCCTTCTCGATCGGCATAAGAAGAAAAACAATACCAATTAGGTGTCGTGTGATATGAAGCCCCCAAATCAAGCACCCATTCGCTGCCCGAAACATCTGATGCTACAGCCGACAAAACATCTACGTTTCTCTCACCAACATATCTCTCCTCCGCAACTGATGAAGATTCTACTTCCTTCTTCTCCTTATTTGGACATTCATTCTTCCAATGACAAGGTTTCTTATATATAAAGCACTTTCCATTTCTTTCCTTTAACTTTCTTCTCCAACCGGGCTTTCTATACTAAGAATCCCCCAGTTTCCCCTCTTCTCAATTTTCTCCTTCTCCACAAATAAACCATGACCATTACCTACACCACTACTTCTATCACTTAGTTCCTTTATCTAATCTCGCAACTCCTCAAAAGGAAGATCCGTCTTGACATCATTAAGAGTCAATGTATCTCGGCCATAGATCAAACTATTTGAGAACCCAATATAGCGTTCAGGCAATGAACATAACAATATCATCGTCATCTGCTCATCCTCAATCTTCAAATCTACTGCCTTCATCTTCATTAGCAAATCATCAAACACATTTAAGTGCTCCTTTAGCGAAGTTCCTTCCTTCATCTTGTAAGTAAAGAAAGTCTGCAACAAGATCAGTCGATTTGTGAGTGTCTTCTTCATATACAACTCCTCCAACTTGTTCCAAATACCTTCAGCAGTCGTCTCAACCCTAAATTCGGAAATAACATTCTCCTCCATGGCAAGTTGAAGTGTAGTGAATGCCCACTCTTCCATTTCTTCTCTCTCCACATCTGAGATGTCCGTTGGCAATAAATTTGTATTGAACGTTACCCGATGTACTCGATTCCGCCTAAGAATCGCTTTCATCTTCCATTGCCATTTTTTAAAACCATTATCGCCATTCCATTTTTCAATAACCAATTACGATGCAGAAGCTGCATATGAACCACGTACATAAGGAGCTACACCACTTGAACCAAATGTTAAGGCACTATTCAAATTTGATTCTGACATTTTTACAGCTATCTACCAATACTAATGCTCTGATACCAAAAGTTGTGGAGAAATTTTGATTCAAGATTGCTCAAATCAAAAACCCCTAAATCAGCGGAAGACAAGATCGTGGTAAACTTGCAAAAACAACCAATCAATATCAAAGACAATCTCAGCCCAATCGAAAAGCCAATCACAAGCACCACACAAGAGAAACAAAGGGGCAATAATGAAAAGTAAATCACATAGGGATTTGTAGTGGTTCCACTAACAATTTGTTAGTGTACGTCCACTTAAGAGAGAGAGAGAGAGAGCCTTTTATTAACACCAATGAAGAGTACAAAAGATTGATTACAATGGTCACTCAATTCACTCAAGAATTTTATTTGAGGAGATAAGAATTGAAGAAAATAGATTTAGGTTAGAGATTCCTAAAACTTGAATGAGAGATAAAAATGAATGAGTACCTTTCACTCTCCCCTTTAGGCTCCTCATATAAGACCAACTACTTCATACCCAAGTTTTATATATATAGCAAAAGTTTTATCAATTATGCCACCTAATGAGGGAAAGCAATATCTATCCAAATCACATTAATTAGGGAAAACAGTATCTACCTAAATGCCATTAATTTGGGAATGCAATATCTACCCAATTCCCATTAATTTGGGAATGCAATATCTATCCAAATCCCATTAATTAGGGAAAGCAATATCTTCTCTTTCTTCCCCTAAGAAAATTTTCCTTCCATTTAATCCGATTTAGCATCACCAAATTTAACAATAATATCACAAGTGATCCTCAAACTGCTGTAATCAAAGATACTGTCAATCAACATCCTATGCTTACTAGTGCAAAGTGCGGTATATACAAGCCAAAAATTTACAATGCTGCAATTGTTCTAGAAGAACCGTCAACGTATGATGAAGCAGCAGAAAGTGACAACTGAAGTTTAGCTATGCATGATGATTAAAATTCATTGATCGAGAAAGGGAGAAATTGGTTGAAAAACCAGAAAACAAAAATATTATTGGCTGCAGACGGATTTTTAAATTAGAAAAGAATACATATGGTTCAATTTCGAAGTATGAATCAGAACTTGTTGCAAAGGAGCATCCACAACAGTATGGAACCAACTTCGATCAGAATTATTTTAACAATTGCTTTGTTTAGAAATTGGAACATCAAACAATTAGATGTTAATAATGCATTTCTTAATGGTGATTTGCTGGAAGAGCTTTACATGGAACAACCTCAAGGGTTTACTCAAAATGAAAACAAGAATTTGGCATGCAAACTCAACGAGGCCATCTATGGATTGAAACAGGCACCAAAGGTTTGGTTTGACAATTTGAAGTCAACACTTGTCAATCATGGCTAAAAATAATCAAAATCTGATTACTCAATATTTATGAAGATTTCTAATATTTCTACAACATATAATCTAATTTATGTTGATGATTTTATTATTATAGGAAGCAGTGATGCAGTAATTAAAGCCATTATAGATATGTTGAATTCAGAATTTTCAATCAAAGACTTGGGTGACTTGAATTATTTCCTGGGTGTTGAAGTTAGAAGAAGGGTGAATTCTGAAATGCATCTTAATCAGAAAAAAAATACATTTTAGAAATTATTCTCAGAGCTCAAATGGATAAAGAAAATTCTTTGCCTACACTAATGATAAAAAACATACAGTTATCAAAGTACAAGGGTGAACCTTTTCAAACTAGAAAACTTTATAGAAGTATTGTTGGTGCTCTGCAATATGTAACAATAACAAGACCAGGCACAGCTTTCAGTGTCAACAAGGCCAGTCAATATATGCAAAAACCTTTAGACAATCACTGGAAGGTAGTTAAAAGGATCCTTAGACATTTAAAAGGAACAACTGATCATGGACTTATTCTAAAGACTAGCAATACTTTAAATATCAATGCATATACTGATGTAGATTAGGGAACAAATTGTGATGATAACAAATGTACATCAGGTTACTGTATTTTTCTGGGTAAGGATCCAGTATCATGGTGTGCTAAAAAACAGAATACAATATCGAGATCTAGTTCTGAAGCAGAATTTAGAAGTGTTGCTAGCCGTACAGCTGAAGTCATGTGGATAGAGTCACTGTTAAGTGAACTATAGATTACAACTAAGCAAGCTACAATATAGTGTGACAATATTAGTGCCATTTCATTAACATCCAATCCAATTTTGCATTCGCAGACTAAACATATTGAATTAGATCTCTACTTTATTAGAGAAGAAGTAATTAAAGGAAAGCTAAAAGTAGGATATATACCATCTGCAGATCAAAAGGCAGACATATTTACGAAGCCCTTATCTAAACCTTTGCTTCTGGAAGCTCAAGGAAGAATTGAATATAGATGTTGCAGACATAGCTTAGAGACTAAAGAGGTTGATTTTCATTCCAGATTGCGAAAAATCTCAAGATTTGGTGGTAATTCAGCTAATGGATGTCAGATCTACATCTCTCAGCTAGGACTTCAACAGAACGATCAAGATCTAATCTATTTCACCATCCATTTTAACCTCTTTCAATAAATCGAGCTATCTCAAGCCATTAAGCTCAGGAATCACTTGATTTACCTGTCACGGAGGCCTATTGAGAAGATTTCCTTTCATCAATCAGTATGTTTCTTGGTGGAGCCGCTATTACTTTGTTTTCTCAAGATCAAACCCTAACCCTAAGTCGATTTGAGGGGGGGGGGGGAGGGGAAATGAAAATAATAACTGCTCCGCTTACGTTAATATAATATATATCTTTTTTTTATTTGGGCTTTGGCCCAAGCTGCTTGTGTATATTTTATGTAGTAGTTGTAACGTGAACTATGTATGTTACTTTCATTTTTACACTTTCTTAAAATAAATATACTAGCTTATTTATTCCACCATCATTCTAATGCATTATTTTCTGCATTTCTAACTCATCAGTTTATAGGGAAATAAAAGATACTCACTGTGCTGAAAAAAAATTAATAAACTTAGAATGACATCTTGAAATCCAAATTTCCATTATTTAGTGTTAATCTATCAATATAGTAAGAATTTTAAAGTAATTTATGCACATACCATTAAAGTTGATTTTCTTAGTCATCTAACTCTTGTATTATTTCTTTATTCAAGAAATATATAAGCATGAAATATGATTACCGACAATATTTTAACAACCAATATACTATGAATTTGTGTATTTTATAATAGGACATAATGTGTTTGTAGAATTGTTAGTAATTCGTTAGTGCATTTGTGTAGGTCATTTTTGACAAATCCAAAAATTTCCTTGGAGGTGGGATCAGCAGAGGAAAAGACATATGGTGAACTTTAAGTAATGTTCAACGATAACTTCAAATCGGATATTTAGAGGATCCCCTATAAACTATGAATTCAGAAGATAGAGACTCTAAGAGTGATAAATAAAATTAAAGCAAAAGTTGATGGATATGAGATAAAATTGTTGAGCTTAACAAGTAGATTGGAGTTTATTAAATCTAGAATATACTATATTTTTTAATTTCTGATGCATTGCTTAAAAATTCCAGTTCACACTACTAACATGATGATAAAGCATTTGTATTCAAATTTTCTACGGAAGGGAATGACTAACAAAATTCCTTAGGATACTTTGATTAAAGAAAATGGCAAAAGAAGAAGTGGGTAGAAGAAAGTTATATTTTTTTCATATTAAGCTCATTTGGAAAGTGGTAAATAGGGAAGGTCTTTCTGCTAAACTTATGAGGAAGAGATAATTAAAAAAAGAAACTACCTTGTTGGAAAGCTAACATTATGAATGATGATTGGAGAGCGTGGGGAAGTTTATGGTGTAGAAGAGGCAAGATGCAATGAAATGTATGGGCAAACATGTAGTGGATGTAATTTCAAGTTGTTGTAGTATGAACCTTGTTTATAGAGCAGGGGACTGATGATTAAACAAGGAGTCAAACAATGGAAATGACTAGAAATGAAAAATTACCAGTTATTGACATTTAGGAGAAGGGATCTAAAGAGTGGAAAAATTCAATTACTTGGGATGTTTAAAAGGTAAAAGTGGAAAAGGTCCAAATTTGTAACAAAAATAAAAACTAGGTCTGGTTGTGTTGCAAAATATATTATATTGTTTTAAAGAGACCCAGAAAACAAATAAAGTAATGTTTATCATCATTTAGCAATAAAAAGTGATCTAGGACAATATTCATAAGTCAATATATTTATACAAAGTAATGAAAAAAAATACCTACGAAAAAGGCAAATTCAAAGATGTGTGGGTGTAAAGCCTTAGATGTGCTCTCTACCGATACGAAAAGTACTCAAATCATGCATTTTTTCCAATGTAAATAGGAAGCATGTCGGGTTAGAATTAAACTCAAATGATCTTCACTCCGAACTAGTATTTTAGAGTTATCCAGTGAAATGGATAATATGATCAGGAAGTTTAACTACAATTGCAAAAGTAAGGATATAACATTGATTTCTTGTCAATATGCATATATTTTGTATGATAGGAAATGAATTACAAAGGTATTCGAGGGTAAACAAAATGCAACAATAGTTATCTGAAAATCCATTGCATAACTTAATAATAGCAAACAAGTTCAAACTTAGAGCAAATCAAAAAGATAAGGAGATATGTAAGTAGTGGGAATATTTTTACCTTCCACTAGATATTGTGGTTATGTATATATAGTTACAATATATGAAGTAATATCGAGCTCTAAACAATAAGAAAAGGTAAATTTTCTTTTGTTAATTACATATTCACTCTCAAATTTCTTATTTTAGAAGGACAGTAAAAGGACAATTACAATTATCGCAAATAAAAAATTATATTTGAACGATCCTGCAATGACCCGTATTTTTAACGGATAATAAATAATTTATTTAGTTATTTAAATGATGGTTATGTAATTTAAAATGACCAAAATTGAATAATATTGAAATTTAATTAATATAAATAATAAAATAATATATTTATTTTCAAAATAGTCGAAAACAGTGGAATTCACAATATTGTGTGAATTGGATTATTTATAAATTATAATTCAGTTTAGAATTGAATTATAATAACGGATATATTTAATAAACGAAGTTAATTGTAACCGATAATGCATAATTGTTATATATATATATTGTTATATATATATTGTTATATATATATATATATATATATATATATAGTGGCATATAACTATATATTGGTTTTGATGTAAGCAAACAATAAGGTTTCTAGTGAAATGTTATGACCAAAAAGATGGACACATTCGATAGACCAACCACTTGTCAATATTTGGAAAAGAAAAGGAGTCATAATACAAATTGAACTTACTTATAATTTATATAGTGATTCCAATGAACCAAGTGGAAACTTACAGGTGACAATGCAAATACTTCAATGAGCAAAATCCAAAAAAATCGAACTAGATGACTCACTGTAAAATAGATGAATCTAGCTTATAACTAAGATAGCAATAGTTCAATTATATTGACAACATCCAACGATTAGATAAACTACTGATTCTAAGGTTATAAAAAAAGCATCGTATGTGAATTTGAAACATGCCCCTAAATCCATAGGCAAATTTTATTCCAACCCCCTTTTTTAGGTAGTAGCCCCCCCTAAAATTAATTAATTTTTTAAGAAAAAATTACCCTTATCTCTTACCATCTCACTTTCTTCTCATCTGGTATGAACATTCACGTACTTTTCAAACTTCCTGAAAGTAGCAAAATTCAAAACCCTAATTCTTTAAAAAGTGAAGAGAAAATTCAAATCTAAATAATTATTTGGATGGATTTTGAAGAAGAAGATGATTTCTTCATGCAATCACAACAGGTTTGTCAAATTTTTTTTATTTTTTATTTTTTTTGTAAAAAAATGAAATACCAGCCGATGAAGGCCAAAAAGAGAGGATCGAAGCCCAACCTCGTTTAAATCGAGCGAGGTTTAATATATAACCACGGCAGAATATGACGTGATCAAATGACCCACCACGTTTTAACACTGCGAGGAAATACAACAAACCACGTTTAATTTCTTAATTTTGTTTACATTTTCAACATATAATTCATATATTTTTTCCAGATCGTGTCGTCCCCAAGCTTTGAAGAAGAATTAGAGGATGAAATGGTTTTGGATTATTCAAAAGAATTCACGACGTATGATGTAAGTTGAGATCGGTTAATGTTTGAAATAGTAAAAATAAGTGGTCTGGGTTCAGTGCTAAACCGCGTTTAGACTATACATGGATTTTCTTCCATCCACGTTTTGTTACAACATGGTTCTCTATATATCCACGAAAGATTTTTATGTGGTTTTCTTTCTTACCACGTTTTTACAGAGCGATGTAACTCATATTTTGTTCAACATCTGCTTCTCATGTCAACTAACGTAGTGGTTCCCCTTTTGTAATGCAGATATTTCCATCTAGGAAAATAATAATCGATTGGGTTCGTGATACTGGAAAACGCCTTGGATTTGTTATCATACTACTCAAATCAGATTCTAGTTCTTCAGTCAAAAAGCCTAGAATTACGTTTGGTTGTGAACGAAGTGGTTCATATAAGAAGCGAAAGGATAAAAGCCCGAAGAACATGAGATTGACAGGTACCAAAAAGTGCAACTTTCCGTTTAAACTAAAAGGTGAAAAACTGCCTACTTTCGATGATTGGTGATTACATGTAATTAATGGTGTTCATAATCATTCTGAACTTAAACATACGGAAGGCCATTCGTATATTGGTCGGCTAATGGAAGATGAGACAAAGTTAGTTGTTGAGATGCATAAAAACTTGGTAAAACCAAAAGAAATTTTAGCGACCATCAAAAGAAACAATCCTTCGAATTCTACCTCAATCATGACGATTTATAATGTAATCAAAGCACAAAATGCTATAGAGCGTGAGGGGCGTTCTCAAGTTCAATATTTGCTCAGCAAGTTGAAACAATTTGGTTATTTTTTATGGCACCGTATAACGCTTGATGGAACAGATATTATTAAAGATATTTTTGGGCACATCCTGTTAGTTTGGATTATCTACGTACATTCCCCAGAGTTATTATACTAGATTGCACATATGAAACAAATAGGTACAGATATCCTTTACTGGAGATTGTTGGGGTTACTTGCACAGATCTTACCTTTTGTATTGCAATTGCATATTTAGTTGCAGAAACCGAGGAAAATTATATGTGGGCTTTAGAGCGTTTGAAATCCATTATGATGGATTGTGAAATAGATTTACCATCGGTCTTCATTTCCGATAGAGAGACAACATTAGTAAATGCTATTGAATTTGTATTTCCGCAATCCGCTCACATGTTATGTACGTGGCATATTAAAAATAATGTACTAATGCATATTCAAAAGAAAGTGAAAGGGATGGAGCTTGAAGAAAAGAAGTCTTTTTTATTTGACTGGAATGAGTTGGTTTGTTCAAAGAACGTTGTTGCTTACAATGAAAATCTGCAACTGCTGCATGAAAAGTATGCAAATCATACTTCACTATTGAGATATATTCATGACACTTGGCCGGATACATACAAAGATCGATTTGTTCATGCATGGACGGATGACTACATGCATCTCGGGAATCATACTTCTAATCGGTATTGTTCTATATTCCTTTGTTCATATTTATTCAACATAACTTTATTGTCATACTTTGTGCATGTCTTATGCAGGGCTGAGTCCGCTCATTCGAAATTAAAAAAACATTTAGGTAGCTGTCACTGCAATTTCGAACAAGCATGGAAAAAAATGCATACATTATTGGAACTCTCATTTGCTGACCTTAAAGCGTCATTCGAGCAGAGTTTAACAAAAGTAAAGCATATATTTCATATTCGAGAGTTCAAAAATTTAAGGGGCATTGTTTCTGTCAAGGCACTAGATTTGATACATTCAGAATTACAAAGAATAAAAGCTGTTGGTGATGAAGAGTTATTATGCGGATGCGTCATTCGTAGAACTGATGGATTACCTTGTGCGCATGAGTTAGCTCGGCTCGGGCCTGGTACCGCAATACCACTTGAAATGGTAGACGTTCATTGGACAAGGTTACATATTAAAGAAAAAAGTGGAAATGAAAGTGCTGGGGTTATGGACAAAATAGAAGCACTTATTCAAGACGTAAAAAAGATGGACACTCCTTATCAAATGCAAATTTACAAGAAGATGTTAGAGATTGTTGAGCCAAGTATGTCCTCCCTTGCTTCTCCTACAAGCAAAGTAAAGACACGAGGTAGAGAAAGCAAAAGAAGTGCCAATACGTCAACAAAGAGGATGCTTTCATCATTTGAGCTCGTCGAAAGTGTGTACTCACAAAATTCATACACTTCGAAAAAAGCTCGTACTGAAAAACTTCCAATTCGTAAACCGAAAAAGGTACGTTAATAAATATATTTTTAACTTTGAATATAAATCATGTATGTGTTAACGTATTATATCATTTTTAACACTTTGATGAATTAAGCGAAGGCATGAGAACTTATTTGCATCAAATACCGTTGGAGTTCAAACATTTTGTTAAGGATATTATTGACGTCCGATCAGACGGAAATTGCGGGTACAGATGTGTAGCCGCTTTGCTTGGTTACGGAGAATCAAGGTGGAGTCAAGTAAGGAAAGAGTTAACAGAGGAATTGCAAGAAAATCAAAATTTGTATGATTGCGTTTTCGTACAGGATGGCAGAAGCACAACTCTTCTCAACAGTCTAATGCATGAAGATGACGAATTTGCACCTATGGAAAAATGGATGTCAATGCCCGATATTGGCTATGTTATTGCAACTAAGTATAACATCGTCGTATTTAACATTAGCGAAAGACTTATGCTGACAATACCTCCGTTGAAAGGGAAGGTGCCTCCCCCATCAATGCGCATGGAAATGGGTATTGTTTTTGTTAATCAAGATCATTTTGTTCAGGTATACATCTTTCACCTATGTATACTCCAATTTAACGTTCATTTCCTTTTATAACTCATGTCATCGTAGGTAAAATTGGAGCCTAATCACCTGGTTCCCCCTATTTATGCAAAATGGTCTGCGGCTTGTCATAAGGATGCAAGTGGTTGGGAGGCCATTTACGCTGCTAGAAGACAAGCATGGGATAGTAGAGATGCATACGCAGATTGGGAGCATAACTGATGTTTTTTTTAATTTAAATTCGATTGTAGATCATTTTGGTCGATGTACTTGAAGCTTGTTCAACGGAATTGAATGACAATATTTTAGTCAAAATGATATGAGTTGGATTTTTTGTTGGTCGATGTATGTCTGAAATGAATTTCAGTGTTTATACTTTGGCTGATGTGTTTTTTTTCTTCAAGTTTCTGTTTGCCCAACGCTTTGTAATAACGTGGTTGACACACCAACCACGTACGAAAACAACGTGGTTGGCAGAAAAATCTTGCCGTGGACTTGATAATTTCCTCGTTCCTACCCTACTTGGTTTACTAACTGACCACGTTTCTACAGAGCGTGGTAAAAACCAGAAAGTGACAAGATTTAGTTTGAAAATTTTAACAGCGAGGTTAGTAAGAAAACCACGTCAGATATGATCATGGTTACACCATCACCCACGTATAGTTAAATCGTGGACACCGTGCTGACCTCGTATTCTTTCAACGTGGTTTATTGGCATACCACGTTTATACAGAGCGTGGTGGTAACAAAGCAAAAAAAAACTGCTGCTCAGCTACACATCTCTGAATCCACAAACAAATAACAGAATCATGCTCAAAAGAACATAACATGATTGTTCTAGCCACAACAAACTTAATGTATATAACATGACACACAACATAGCCGCAAAAACACATAATCCGCAAACAAAATCAAAGCCATAAAATAAAAAAACTAAATCATAATACATGCCATAACGAATTCCATACCATACCAAACCACACCATTCCATAACATACCAAACCAAACCATGTCCATTACAAAATACATCATACAACCACATACCGAATAACCATAACCACATCCAAAATACATGTTCGTCAAACTAAAACTAGCAAATAACCTAAATGTGAGGCATGACGTAGCGTGCAACAACAACTCTAGCATTAGCAAGCCGAGGATTCGGTTCATTCAACAAGCCGTGAACCTCTTGAAGGGTCTAGAAAAAAAATTAAAAATGACCTGAATAAAAACATAGTATGCAATGATAACATGTCTTTTTCTAAAAATAAACATACCGAATAAAGCTGAGTGTAGGTAGGCTGAAAATATGGGGCTCCAATCTCTATATTATCCGGTACATGTTATGGATTATGAACCCGCAAGACACCATGTTCTCTATACCAGTCCATATAATCATGTGTGTAAGTCAACAAAGAATGATGGAGTGGTACTGATCTACGCCCTTCTGCTATCACATAATTGTACCAATTCTCCCATATACTCTCCAGAAATTGATAACGCACCCGAGTGTATGTAGTTGAAGATGTGTCGCGACGAGCGTTTGATGCGACAGGAGGAATAGGGGCCGTCGGAATGTTCTGAACTCTACCGAACTGGCTAAGTATTCTGTCAGGATGGTACGGCTCTACAATATTCATACAGAGAATGCAACCACTATACCGTGATATAGGATGGAAGGGATGATAGAGTCGCACAGAAATATAAGGCTCAAAAATAACCTAGTCAAACATGAAAGTATAAATCAATATTTCTATATGGATAAAAGCATCATTAATATTATTAACTATATAATTAATGAAGAAATTTACCTGATCAACTAGAATGTTATCGAGGAATATACGTAGTTCAACTAGTGAAGCAGCACAATCTATAGACGGATTCCATCTAGAACCACGTGGGAAATTCTCATAGTATAGTTTTGTTGATGGATGAAAGCAGTGAAAATGCTCAAAAATCCACGACTCTAGCAAGCATAGATATCCGACAATTTGTTTCACTCCCATACGTGTTGCTATTCCAAGTTGCCTGTATAGAAAGGCTAGTGCTGCTGATCCCCATGAGTATGTGTTAACAAGGTTGATGTTTTTAAGTGGCTCTAGAAGAGAAATGTGCACGTGAGTCTTGCTTTTATCAGAAAACAACGTGTTGCCAAGCAGAAATAACAAATACGCGCGAGCAGCACGCCTAATAGCTCGATCAGTCCACTCATCGTTCACTTCTTCAAATACTTCATATAAGGTGGACAAACTTAGCTTATGACCAACCCGGTCATTCATTTCCATCCTAGATGCTTGTTTAGAGATTCCAAGATACTTAGAAACAAAGCTAACGGCCTGCTCCATACAATATGACCTGCTCTGTATCGGTTTCCCTTCGATTGGAATGTGTAATATAGATGCGACATCATCAAAGGTAATTGTCATCTCACCGAAGGGCAAATGGAAAGTATTAGTCTCTGGATACCAGCGTTCTACAAAAGCCGAAATCAAATTCTTGTTAACACTTTTGTAGCAAGTGCTAACTATGGGATATAATCCAGACATCTCAATAATGGCTTTAAATCTAGAAGCGTTATCCGGAATTCTCCAATCCGATACCCGTTGAGCATGATTAACACAAGTAAGCGGTCCCCGTTCCTACACGAATTCATTTGTAATTAAAAATATGATGCAATTAAAATTCAACTACTTATAATAATAAGCCATGTACCTGATAAAGCCATATCATGGAAGCAACATGCGTATTAAAATCTATAATCACGTCGTCGGTTTTTGGTCCTCCTTTCTCATCCATATCCTCTTCAGCTTCACCCTCTTCTTCGTCTTTTTCGGCATCACTTTGTGAACCATCTCCCTCTTCTTCTTCTTCTTCTTCTTGCTCCTCCTCTTCTTCGTTTTGCTCCTCTTTTTCTTGCTCCTCCTCTTCTTCGTTTTGCTCCTCTTCATCTTGCTCCTCATCTTCTTCGTTTTGCTCCTTTTCTTCTTGTTGACTTTCACTTTGCCTTACCACTATTTTGTACTGTTCTTCGATTTCATCATCCCTACCCAAATTCATGTCCGAACTTGTTCCTTGAGCCGCCAACTGTCTCCTTTTTCTCTCAGAAGCAGTCATTCTTACACGAGGAGGCATCTAAAAAGAAGTAGGAAACATCGAGTTAGATAAACATTCATCGTCACATTTTTTAAAAAAAAATTACAGGTCACAACGCAGATTAAAAACGAGGTTCATGGGTAAACCACGCAACAAAGCTACGGGGGCAATCATATGACCACGTCCAATTTTCACGTGGATAAAAGTACTTCCACGTTGAATACCTACGTGGTTACATAATTTTCCACGTACGTGTTCATCGTGGTAGCCTGAAACGATCAAAAAAAATTAATAAAACCCATCGCCATCACTGTTTGACTAGGTTGATTGCCTTGATCATTCAAATCGAGCCGCTGGTGATTTCAAATCGAATTAAGCAGCTCAACAATTATCAAACCCTAACTAACTGTAATTTAATCATTCAAATCGACATTACCTTCGAGCGCGATTGAGATTCTGGAGTGCCGGTGATTGAGATTGTGGAGCGCGATACATTGATTGCCTTTTTCACCTTGGAGCCGACGCGTTGAATCAGCCGCAACCCTAGAAATGAAAAGGAATTGCGTTGGATAAGTTAACGGGAGGGGTAATGTTGGAAAAGTAAGGGGGGCTACTTACTAATTGTTTGGGTACACGTTTTATTTTGTTTTAGGGGGGGCTACTACCTAAAAAAGGGGGTTGGGATAAAATTTTCCAAATCCATAACGACCTAAATAAAAAGACTAAGAAAATCCAGACTTAGAAAAAATTAAACACAAATACAACCTTTAGTCAATTCTTAGTTTGTACTGCTATATAAGCAATGAAGATATTATATAAAAATTGAATACGCCCTGTCCAGTTTGAAACATAAGTTTCCTTTATTCTTAAGTCTCCATATGCAGACTAGTAGCAACGGCTATGCCTTCAAACATCGACTCGTAGCCTTGTACACTCTATTACTTAATTACGAATTAAATTTATGCCCTTACATTAACCCTAAGCAACTTCATTTTTCTGGTCGAAGAAGTTGTGAGCCACCACAAGAAAAATATCGGGAGGGAAATGATCTTCAAAAAAATCAAATATAAATTCATGATCTCTAATCCATCGTTTTTCCTTCTCAAGAGTTTTAGCCTTATACTCTCGTATTCTTCCATTCGAGTGTGATGCCTGCACTGGAGCCAATGTTTCAGCAGCTAGGGTTCCTGTGTTGAGTTATTGAAGCATCGACGGTGAAGTGAGGGGAGGCGCGCCGGCCAGTTACCACTGATGGAGTTCCGGCTATGCAAATCGGCGACGATGGTGGTAAAATAAGGGAGGAAGTATTTCGAATACGGGCAGAGTTTTGTGAAGTTCTGAAATGGGGGCGCGAACTAAGATCGGTGGCGAGAAGGTGTTGTACGGTGGCGCTGACGAAGGTCTAAAGGCAGGTGAAATTTTCGAATTCGAAATTGAGTTGTGGGTTAAATATTTGGGTTTCTGGTATTTATTATTGGATGTATGGGATTGGTTTTCACTTGTGTGAAATTTTTGGGTAAAGTAGAGAAGGATACGAGGGTGGAATAACTTGAACTAGAGAGGAAGGAGTTGGCTTGAAACATATGGCCATTGTCGGGTTAACAGTGCGTGCTACTGAAGTTGAAGCATGCTGTGATGGAAGGGGAGATATAAAGGAATAACGTGGGATGTGGTGTTGTGATTACAGGTGTCGACAAAATGGATTTTTGTTGAAGAAATCAAAGAATGACGTTGGTTTGAGCACAACGGTGTCTTGGTGACTAAGAGAGTGGCATGGAAGAATTTGTTAGCAGGTGATAATGGTTGAAGGGGATCGTCATTATATTAACTGATTCTGATAGCAATTATCAATATAAGGATGACTAAGTTTTCTACCATGTTGATACCGAACTTGCCAGTGCTTAAGCCTAATTGTACAAAATAGAGTATATTATCGACAAGTAGACGAGGAGGACGGACAGGTCCAAGTAGGTCAACGACATGTTATTTTGAAGCGGAGTTCAATTTCACTTGGAAATAGGAATTTCAAGTTGTTCTATGTAAAGGGGATGAAGCCGGGGTTATTACATGCTAAACTATTGTAATGCAACATTATTAAAAATAATGACATAATTGACCTATCTCTATTTTATTTAAAATGTTTATAATGTTGTAACAACAATAACCATTGCATATGTTATCAGAATTGGATGAAATAGTTGTAGCGACAAGATCAACAATGGAACTGATTTGGATTGAATAGGAGCTCGTTTGAATTTATGATGGAATAAAATGCCTGAATGGACAAATCGACAGTTATCGTTATTTAACGATGAACATCCAATGTGAGTAAATCTCACCAACTCCGTACATTTTATATTTTTGTAAATATAATTTAGTATTGATAAACGATGATTGATTGCTGTGTGTTGAATGATTGGTTGAATTGCTGATTTATTGGTTGAAATTATAGATAACGAGATATATATATATATATATATCATTAATCAAATATTGATTATGTTTATCATAATATTTCATGTTGAAATGAAATCGATGTTATTTATGTTGTTTAACATCCGTGGATGTAGGGAAACAGGTTGGAGGGATCCAACTGGATTCCTCAATATTATGATGCTGTTTGTTTTCATTTATTATGATATATGATGTGATATATAATCTGTGATTGATTATGATGACATTGGTCATGTTATTTGGTATTTTAAATACCATATGAAATATTGGAATTTTAAAAGGAATTTTTCAGAGTGAATATTGAAAATGAAATATTTCTATATGAAATAAATAGGATATTATAAAAGGTAATATTTGGAAACATAATTAAGGAAATATTTGGGAAATGAATAGAATTATATAAAAGGATTTATATAAAATGAATAACATTATATAAAAGGATTTATATAAAATAAGTGGAATTATATAAAAGGATTTGTATAGAATAAATAGAATTATATAATGGGAATTATAAATGAGATTTAAGTGTTAGAAATAAAAATGAGATTTATATGAATAATTCTACAAATAAAAATATAAATAGAATTTGGGTTTGAGATATTGTTTTTAAATAAGAAATCAAACTATTTTGATTATATAAAGAAATATTATTCACATTCTATGTGAAAAATTAGATTAAAGTAAATATTCTGCAAATAAAATATTATAAAGGAATTTGGGGTTTGTATTAGGAATTTAAATGGAAATACTGAAATTAGAAACTGACTGGAAATTAGTTGAGTCGAATGGCTTTCTGGGTATCGATCTGATGTTGGTTTCGGCCTTCGAGGTTTATAATTGGGAAGTTGTTCTCTTACTAGTTTACAGTTAGAGACTGATAGAGGCGGGAAGATATTGATGCGTGAATCAGAAATGGAAACGTTTTCCAAAGTTAATAACGTATATTTTCTAATTTTAGAAAATAAGGAATTTATGAATATATGGAAACAATAAATGGGAAATTGGGAAATGAAATGATGATTGATCGGTAAGATTTCCGTTTGGGAATACGACCGTTGTTTGTACACATGTTTTCCTTTGATAGTTAAATCACCGACTATTAAAGATTTTGACCATTTCCGTTGTCAATACGGAGAGACTTGGATCAGATATATTATCTGAAAACCACTCCGTATGGCATTAGCTTTGCGAATCAAATATGATGACGATAATTGAAGACAGAGTTATGCAAGGACTGTTCAGTAAATCCTAGGTAGGAATTACCTAAGATGGATTTACAGAATAGTGCCTTCGGTTTTTCCAGTCCTAGACAACTTGAATCGACGAATGTCTAGCGGAGTATATTTGGTAGATCGCGTAAGTTAATCGTTTCAAACGTATTTGCGTTGGTGGTGGAGGAATTCGTTTCTCTTAGCTTATACCCATGGTATTTTTGGGGAAATCAATTTGTGATTTGATGTGTATGACGATGTGGGATTCAAAATAAATGAAGGAGTGATCTGTTAAAAGATACGTTATGACCTCAAGCCTCATCCACTAGGAAATGGCAGGAATCGGGCAGGCAGCATAGCTAAGTGGGTCGCACCCAATTAGGGTATATTGTCACCATCTAGAGAATATTCATATTTGTTACTTCTTTTTATTCTGTATCTCCCGGGAACGGTTATGCTATTATACCAACCTTAAGGTGACAATATATTCGGAACATTCAAGCGAAATGAATGGCCGGTCATGTGTGGCCGAGTTAAAAGATGTTCTTGTTGAACTCCAGTGTATTGCTTCTGGAGTACACTGATCGGAAGGTGGTTCCATACCTTGTCATAGTTTGGAATTCATTATCCAATAAGAGCCCGCGATTTTGATTGTATATTATATATGTAGAGCATGAGATGAAAGCATTCTACTAGATTGCTATATTATTTGATTAGGCATTATTATAATATCAGAAGAGTATTGATTTTAAAAGAATGTTTTGGATTATCGTAAGGTCAAAACCATCCGTGTTTATGTGTGGATTGGTATTATGATTATTCTTTCCTTTAAAAGGATTTTTAAAAGTTAAACAAATTGTTGGAGTTTACTCACACCAGTCACATGATTGACCCAGAGTTTATTTTGTTTTGTTTTCCCTGAACTCTTGGGTGCCCAATTTTGTATGGACAGTCAAGTAGTCGGGATTTTACATATGTATTTGGAGAACTTAGAGCAGAAGGCTTCAGGATTTTATAGCAATTGTTTATTTCCGCTGGGTTGTAAGTGCTGTACTTTGATAATGATATGTATATTCAAGTACAGATTTATATTTCAAACCTATGTTATATAGTATATTTTATTCGTTCCGCTGTGAGACTCGTGTTACTCTGATTCTGTTGCATGTTCTTCTTCTTTTTCTATTCTAATTTTCTATCTTATCTATTCTCACCCTCTAACTTCTTTCATTAACTATCCGGTATTTCTGATCACTACAACAAAATGACCATATTACAACGGTGGAATAAAGTTGTAAAAGACTTTTTACAACGGTGGAGCCACCGTCGTCTATTAACAAGTTGTAATAGACTAAAATCTTTTACAACTTTTTTGCACTTCTGCGACATCGTTGTGAAATGTTTATTTTACAACTTTTTTTCCACCATTGTAATATACCTTATTACAACTATTTATAACTGTTGTAATATATTTTATTAAATGTATTATTTAAAGTTGTAATATATGCAAATTATATACATATTGTTAATAAAATAATTCATTTCATAGCATATTATCTACAAAACTAATGATATCAAACAAACTTAAAAGATGAACCAAAACAATATATTAGAATTTTCAAACTCTCATCATTTTTTATATATCATACAAGTATTTCAAGTACACAAAGCAACTACAAAATCCATTATCTGAGACTTCGAAATCCGAATGACTCGAAGTCATCTTTCATTAATATACATCACTAGGAGTAATACATATATAATGAAATTGAGATTTGCTCGCAATGCTGCTGGTCTTGCAATGGTCTTCATTCTTAACATTTGATAGTCTTCATGCTCAACACTTGTACAGTTTCTTGCAGGAGGTCTTCCAGATGGAGTATGGTTTCCTGCGAAGTAAAGAATAAAACAAATTAATTGCATAGAAGTAGAAACGATAAATAATGCCATAGTTCAAATTTCAAACCGATTAGAACCATGTAATGCAAAGTAGAAAACAGAGAGCACTGTTGATACGAGGTACGAAACTTGCTGGTAAAACAATAATATGCTCAACTTCGTCGGACTAATTATTTCTTAAATATATAAGATACCAAATTTAAATTAAACGAATATAAGATTTTGATTATCTCCAAGATATTAGGTATATCATTTGAGCATTGTATATCATTTTAATTGTTAGAAAGACATGTAGTGAACGACGACTAAGCCCTCAACCCGCATTTGAGCATTGTATATCAGTTTAACTTGTGATCGATATGTTACAACAAAATTATCATATGTTTCGCAATAAAATTCTATTTTTAGGCATGGTTTAAATCTAAATATTATTTTTAGTAATATTACCGTGTGCAATGCATGGGTTACACGCTGGTAATAAAATAAAACATTTTGAAATAAAATGATATCCTCGTATCTAAAACTAGAATGTTAATAACAGTGACCAAAAAGAGAAGAAAATATTAGTTAAACGCAAAAAATATTTATCATGCTTGTCCATCTGTCTAATCTTATAGACCTAAATTCATCGCATAAACGAAGAGATAATTCAATCGTTTCTATGTTGTGATCAACAATATCAATAAATAGAGACTGCAATAACTAACAATTCATAGCAAATAATACCTTCATTTATTGGAAGAGAAGCATCATGATTGTCATTCCTGCAATATTACAAAATACAGTCATGTTAAAAATAAAAAGGGCTGACAACAGCGAAATTAACGATAAAAATTACTCTTTTCTACTATCAAGCAGTCAAATTACAATAGTAGCAGTACCACGAGAGATCTCGATATTACTAGAGGACGAGGAGGAGCGGTGACCGTACCGCCTTGACCAGTTGTAACCCATCGACTGCGATGATAGATGACTGGTGACTCCCGCATCTCCGACCTGAAATCTCCAACCTGAAATCATAGATCTGCTGCGCGACCAATAATACCCGAATCCAAACCTGAAATCTCCAAACTTGCCTTCAATTGCACTACCAGATCATTGATTTATTTTGTGAAGAAAAGAAAGAATGAGATGATGGAGAGAGGGAATAATAGGCGGCGTGGGTAGGTTTATAGTTTAAGAAGATAAAATGGTTTCTGAAATTGTGTTATCGTGAAAAGGGAAAAGGCCCGATGGAAATATTAAGGAGATACGAGCCAAAAATTTACTTTGGAGCCAAATATTCGCGATGGAGCCAAAACGGAAATTTTAGATCTGGGCGGCAGCCTCCTTTGATCTTTGTTCCTTGTTCAAAGTAGTAGAGCTGAAGTCCACCTTTTGGCCTTATTTAAAACTATGACGTGTTACGTTATATTGATGATTACTCCTTGTGGTTAACAACATTTACTTGAAAACTTTTATAACATAATAGCGGTTAATAAATGTTTGCAATAGAAAAAATTAATTAGTTGTTAAAAATTCTTGTTAGTCATTATTAAATAATTGTTGATAATTATTAAATACTAATTCTAATTTTTGATATTAAACCTAATTATTAATTACATATAAATGGTTTAAAATTGTTAGTCTTTATTTACCAATTATTTAATGTTAATCATGATTATTACTAAAAAAATTAAAATTGTTTATTATTCGGTCATTATTACTTATTCCTTCACTATTGTATAATTAAAATTATTTATTATTTATTATTTATTATTAGTTATTATTAATTATTACCTATTTCTTCAAAGTTATAATTGAATTCCAACTATTAAAAGTTAATTATTATGTAAATGTTATTGATTATATACTATTAAATATTTAATAGTAAATTTTTAAAAGTAACTATTATTTATTATGCATCAATTAAGCGGTTTTTATCTAGTCTAATAGTAATTAATAGTAATTGTTATTAATTTGTAAATTTATCATTGAATATGAATTATTCAAAAATGTTAATATTACTAAGTACTAAAATAAGTTTAAACAACTTTCTAATTTAACTATTTATTATCAGAAATTAATTAGTATATATTAGTTATTACAACAGGTAAAAAAGAAAAGTTGTGATATATATGTTTATTACTGTTAGACCAAAAATTGGCTCTAACACCCAAATTAGATATGAATTCAACAAAATAGAATCAAAAAGCAGTAAAGAACACGCAAATTATAGTGGTTCGGCGTTAACGAGCCTACGTCCACTTTGTTTTCTTTGATTTGATAATTTGAATATGAATACAGCAAGAATTCTCACTCAATCTCATGATTACAATTCATAAACTCACTCAAATCTCTCAAAAATGGGCTTTAAGAGATGATTTTAATCTGAATATGATTGTAGAATTCGGCTATGGAGGAAGTATGGACTAAGAACTTGCCAAAAGATCCTTTCAAATGCCTCTAGGTGGTGTATTTATAGGTGAAAAGTCTCCTCGAAGTGGCTCCGGTTCGGAATTGCGTGGCATTCATCCCTGGATAGTCGGGTTCGGAAGCTCTAAGATGGCTACAGCGCATTGATTGAGTAGGAGATCGCTGAAGAAATGGTCAGATATTGTTCGCGTCTTCAGGGGATATTCGTAGCAACGACTACAAATTTGAAGGAAAGAAAGGGGTTCGGATCGGAGCCTCCGATCCGATCTGGTTTAGTCCACTTGTTGCCTCTTCATGCTGCTGATGTACTCATCCGATCCGAACCGTTGGGCTTGCTTGCTTTCTTCTGTTGCCGCTGGAGTGTTCCTCCGAACCGAACCAATGAAGCCACTTGCTATCCTTTGGTATTGCTGACGCATTACCGATCCAATCCGATGTAATAAGGGTACTGTTGTATCTCTCCGATCCGATCTGAGGAAGTGTCCGTGCTCTTGATCTTTATTTACCCCCAGCACTATCTTTCTCCGATCCGATTGGAGTCCTTCTTACTATTTGCTCTTTGTGTAGCCTAGTTCACAAAGTAGGCTAACATTTTGCCCCGTCGAAGTACACTCTTATCTGAGATAAAGTGTGCTTCGAAGCAGTTTATGAGACATCCTTTGAACCAGAGTTCCACGAATAATTGCCTTCGGTTCGGATTCCGATCCAGACGGGTACCCTTCAGAGGCACATTCGAGCAGATATATGAATTCAACACCCCTATGGCTCAATAGGCCACAGGGCCTTAATGGGCTTAACTTCCAGTCCGAACGGGCTAAGAAAAATTGGGGAATACGAGTAGTCACTGCGATTTCATATAAATACCTTCCTCATCTCCTTCTTCCTCTTCCTTCTTTATTATTTTCTTCCAACGAAACTTGAATCGAAACCCCTGGAATTTTAAAAACTCCGAAATTCTCTTGTTTTAATCCCCAAATCAACACATAGGTAGGTTTAAAATATCGAATCATTTTGTTGTAATCAATCTCGATTTGGATTTGTGGTAAAACTGGACGATTTGAACCTAGTGTGTGTTCGATTCCAACGCCACCGCCCTCTCTCTCTTCGCCGTCGTCGTTGGTGGTTCTTGTCACCACCTCGAGGCGTCGAGAGGAAGAGTTTGGGTTATACAGAACATTTAAGAACGTAAGTGCCTGGACTCGGTTGGGTTTTACGAAACTGAATTGGGTTCAGCGAGATGGTGAAGGAAGGAGATGAAGGGGTAGAGAGGAGCTGGGATCGGTTCGGATAACAAAGCGTTGAAGTGAAAGAGAAGGAGAGGTGTTCACATAACCGGATCGGATTGGGGCAAAGGAAAAGGCAAAAAAGAGGAAACGAAACCCACTTAACTAGATTGGATTGTATTTACGAGACCGGATCGGATCGGAGCAGAGACAGGCAAAAAAGAAAGAGGAAACAAAAACTCACCTGTTCGGATCGGATGGCAATAAGAGACAAAGAAAAGAATGATTTCTCGAACTGATCCGATCCGCTCCGAAAGTCTACATCCGAGCCGATCCGGTTTACCTCACTGTTCGATCGGAATTTGACGTTCCCCTCTGGTCCGATCCCAATGAAGATGTCCGAACCGAACCGAAATAGCCTAACTTAGTGTGCAATAATTTTTTCAATTATCTTAATAAATGCTTGACATAGCCTTCAACTTGACAAACAGTTAGGATAGCGCCCTGCGAACATAAACGAATATCAAGAACTGTTCTGAATATCACTGCTTCCCTGGACTTTTATGTTATGCTTTCATGTATTTACTTTGCATCTCTGTCACATATAGCACACACTTTAGTTCACATACACACACGGGGGTCACAGGCAACTTTACTCTAATCCTTGCCATTGTTTCTTCAATAGTCTAGCGATCATGGCCGAAAGACGTTCTTCTAGATTAGCAAAGAAGACAGAAATAGCAGAAACTTCCGGGAAATATACTCTCGATGACATATCTTCTTCTTCAGACCCTGAATGGGATGACGAGGGCTCAGATTATGAAATAGGAACGCATAGCAATGAAACATCCTCGAATAGTGAAGCTTCTCTGGGCTATGAGGAGGAAGGAGGGATTGGAGATTGCCGAGCCCCTGACGAATTTGAGTCTGCCATTATCTTGGAATCACCCAAGGACTCTGTTGAATCAACAATCGACAATGATAGACTTGCTCGCATATGTCTAAATCACGGTATATTAAGAAGGGATACTCTGGTACTGTCGAAAACTGACCGTCCTCACAGTTCTTCAGAAGTGTTTATGGCAATTACCCGATTAATGTGCATGGTTGGGGTTATCCCACCATTTTCTCCTTTTGTTGTCGACTTCCTAAGACAGATGCGGATTGCCCCCATGCAGCTGCATCCCAACTCTTATGCTTACCTATATACCTTATATGTAGCATACCGTGAAATCTTAGATAAAAAGCTCACTTTTGACGACGTTCATTTCTTTTATAACTTCAAGCATCGGACTCGAGAAACTCCCTCTTTCTCTTACTTCGAATAAGTCCCAAAAAGAAAAATAATTTCGGTGCCGTTCAGCAGCAAGGCCGGCGACTCCAAGCTGGAATGGTTTTATATAAGGCAACAGGCGAGATGTGCTAGGAGATGGACAGAATCAAGTAAAGCATTGGTTTTCTAAATCTCAACTCTGAGTGTCCATGCCAGTACATTAATCCGTTTTCTTTTCGTTTGCAATTGATAATCCCAAACAAATATCGGAAAGTGTATTTTGATCGTATGCATCAACTCCTCAACGGTGACCAAAAATTTCTAACTATCGATGAGGTCCTCAAGGACGAATATCCTCATCACCACGGGCTACTGTACATTACCCGTAGCATAGGTCACGGGTCAGGTCCATATGTATATATCCCTCTGATGGATGTAATTCCAGAAATGGGCGAGAGCTCGAAAGGCCCCACCATGCCACTTCGAACTTCACCTTCTCCAACTTCGACTCAAGATGATGAGCTGGCTAACATACCTGAAAAGCACCGAGAAGGGTACATCACCCCTAGGGATGCTATTTCTCCTGAAAAATCAGTGTCTCCTAAAGAACCGCCAGTAGACGCTTCCCAAGGAGATGCCCCTACTACTGATGATCCTATATTCCAGGGCTTGGGAGATCTCCCCCTACCTGAAACTATCTACACTTTCGAGGATTTTGGCACAAATCCTTTAGTTTTTACTTCTTCAGAGGAGACTACTCCTGTTAAGGCCAAAGAGCCTGCTCGCACTGGCTCGGCTTCAGACACTGGTTTGTCGGAGGGGGGACACCACTTAGGATGCACTTAACACAATAGCACCCCACTTCACAGCACTTACCTTTTATGAGAATACTGATTCTGAATTACACTTGTATTGTTGCGCAGGTACAATGTCTCGTGCTCACCATGACATCAGGAAACTACGCCGCAACATGACCAGACCTCTTCATGATGTTGAGTATGATCGCCGCGAAGGCCGCGGTAGGGAGGATAGAAGGCCTTATGACTCTTATCAGTCGTGGACCTCGCGCTCTCGCTCTCCCGTTCTGTCGGATCCAGAGCGATACAAAGCTACCAAGGTCATCGAGGAGATGACACGTCGCAGTCTAAAGATCAAATCTCTTCTCAAGAAAAACGCAGTAGGGAAAGGAGCCCGCCGAGAGATACCGACCCGCGAGGCAAGCGCAAGGTTCCTGCTAAGCGGCCTAGAAAGGGTGAGGAAGCCAATGAGCCCTCCACATATAAGTATACCGAGCTGACATTCCCCGCACCTCCACCATTGGATGCTGAGACTGCAATCAAGCGGGCGTATCAGGAGGAGCAGTTCCCCGAACACTACTTTGAGAACCTGACTTTCTTACCCGCTCTTGAGCCTATTTCCTCGAGGTGGGCAGACGAGGCCAAAGCGAAAATTGACGCAATCGAAAGACAATATTCAGAGATGTTCAAATATTCGCGCAACCTCTCCAGAATTATCCGAACTTTAATCACGGATACTAACTCGATGAAAAAGACTGCAGAAGCCGACGCAAAGGCCTTGAAAAATTTGGGGAAAGACCTTGAGGATACACAGGCCCAACTTGCTATCTCTCAACGGGATGCTGCTAGCTTCAAGCAACAACTTGAATATCTACAAAAACGTTATCATGACTTGCTCGAGTCTCATAGCCAAGAGCGCTCAGAGCTAAAGAAGCAAGCAGAAGACGCTATGTCAGATAACGCCAAAATGCAACTTGCTTACGCTGCTCTTGAGCGAGAAAAGGCCGAGTTAGCGAGGAAGAACGCTGAATTGGAGAAGAAAAACGCTGACTTGGCTTCTAAGTTGATGGAGGCCGTAAACTGGGCTGCCCTAGCGGAGGGTAATGTTGAAAGTGTCATCAAGTTGGCCGAAGAGTCCCGCAAGCAGCTGGCAGAGGCCCAGGAGGATGTGCAGGGTTTCAGTGAATTATTGATCGAATTTTTTGCACATATAATCCATCACCGAAACATCTCTTGGATCGAAGATTATTCGACTACCTTGGTTCACGTGTGGAGCCAAATTGTTGAATGGGAGAAAGAAGAACTCAAGGTAGATTCCATCGACGAGGACAAGCTCATGGAAAAATATCTGAGAGATGAGGAGCCGACACGTCTGGCTGAGGGGCGTCGCCTGATCGCTGCTGCCATGGAGGAGAAATAGCGGAAGGCTAAACAAAAAGACATCTTGGAGGCTGGTTCTTCTTTCACTGCCGCTGAAACTTCTGAAGTAGAGGGATATGACCCCGAAAACCCGGCGATCCCTTAGGCATCTCTTTTATCCCCCATTCCTGAGACGGTGTCAGAGACGGCAGCTACCCCAGTAGAGAAATCATCGGAAGGTATTTCTACCTTTTCACCCCAATTCGTCAAAGCTGTCTCCACTTTCCATCACATAGTCGGGCAATCGATGAGGGATCCTTTATTTTCTCCCGAGTTGATAACTATTACTTCTCATTCTGTAGGTGCTGAACCGTCCGAGAAGACAGACATACCTCAGGGGACCACTGCCGGAACAGAATCCACGGAGAAGGCCGTAGGAGACAAGGATAAGGCTGATGCTCCTCATGATGACGAAATGATAGCCGCCTTGAAGGACGACGACGACAACGAGGGACATGAGGAAGACCCTGAGGTGGCTATAGTTGGGGAGTCAAAAAGCGCCGATGACATCACTTTAGCTGCATTGAAAGCCGAGCAAGACAGACGTATGCAGCTTAAAGTTGAAGACCCGGACCCCGAAAGCGTTAAGCCTCTCGCAATGGTGGATGCTGGATCAAGGTTAGTTGTTAAGCTTTCGACTAGGTCTATTACAGAAGAGGTTGCTAAAAAGTCTTCTCTTGATTCCAGCGTTCCGACTCCTGGGAAAAAATCAACCGATTCTAGCACTTCAGTCACAGGGAGGAAAAAACCAAGACGCATTTTAACTGATGTTGAAAGAGAGGCGAAGGATGCTCAGAAAGCTGCTAAAAAAATCCAAGTCCACTCCAACGCCTAAGTGATGAAGTGTTTTGCTTTATTTTAGCATTTAGTTGGCCCACAATTGTTGCAGCGAGTGTGGCCCTCGCATTTCTTTTTTGCTAGTTTTCCTGTACAAACTCACATGTTTGTAAATAAAAATAATTCATTTCCTACAATGCCTGTTAGTCATTAGTTCAATACTTATGTAAAAATACAAATGCCTGTCATACTAAAGTCATGTAATGGAGTCATGGTGGAGGGGAATATGTGTGTACATGTATGCCTCCAGCCATTCTTGAGTAACTGAAAGAGAACTATTCAAGATTAAATTAAAAAGTCCGAATGTCCCCGATTCTTTGACGGGGGTCACATTCCTTTCGTCATTGACGCTTGTTCTTTTCTGGCATCTTTTATACTCTCCTGTCTTATATCCAGGTTAGAGTTCTTGCTGAGGCGGTCTCTCATCTGGGTGTACCATCACGCCTCAGAGGAAGTCGTCTTCCCGTCCTTTATACTCTCTCTCGATTCTTGAGAGTTAGAGTTAAGAATGTCGTCTTCCCATTCTTTTATGTCTTATTGTACAAACAGTCGTTTTGTTTGTCCCCGCATATAGGTCATCTTCAACTTTAGTTTAACATTTCGTGTTTCACAGTCATAATAGAATAATAGTTGAAGATATAAATAATGCAGGAAAGCAAATGACACACGATATTTTATAGTGGTTCGGCTAAGTCGTAGCCTACATCCACTTTATAATCTTTTGTTCACATAAACAGACTTTTTAAGGCAAGTCGTGCCTTTTTACATAGCTTATGAAAACAAAAGAAATGACATTTCATATTTAGCTCAGATATCGTCGTAAATGCTGAGCGTTCCAGGCTCTGGAAATCTCTTCACCGTCTACGGTCGTTAGCTTGAATGTTCCTTTATCAAGCTTCCGTTAGGTGGCGTACGGTCCTTCCCATTTGGGACCCAACCGGGTTGAAGGCGGGAAGACTCGCTTCAGTACTAGGTCTCCTGGTTCAAAGGTTTTGAGGCAAACCTTTTGGTCATAATAACGTGCCACTTGATGTCGATGTCTCGAGGCATGCAAGTCGGCTTCATCTCTTTTTTCTTCAATCATATCAAGAGACTCTAGGAGGAGTGCTTTATTCGTCATCGGGTCATAGTACGCGACTCGATGAGAAGGGACTTCCAATTCTATCGGGATCACCGCTTCAGACCCAAATGAAAGTGAATACGGAGTATGGCCAGTAGCGTCTTAAAGGTCGTCCTGTATGCCCATAAGGCTAATGGCAACTCATCTACCCATCTGGCTTTGGCCCGTTTTAGTCGCTTCTTTAGAATTGATTTAATGACTTTATTTACAGCCTCGACCTGTCCATTTGACTGCGGATGAGCTACTGCAATGTATCTCTTATCCATTTTGTATTTCTGGCAAAAGTTTCTGAACTCTATGCTGTCAAACTGCGTCCCATTGTCAGTTATGATGGTCTTCAGTATCCCAAATCGACAAATAATGTTTCTCACCACGAAACTGATCACTTTCCTTGTCGTGATGGTTGTTAAAGGTTCAGCTTCCACCCATTTCGTGAAGTAATCCGCGACAATGATCACATACTTGGCTCCTCCTCTGGCAATGGGTAGCACTCCAATAATGTCAATTCCCTACATGGAAAACGGCCACGGACTTACCATTGACTTGAGCTGAGTAGGAGGCACTCTGGGAACTTTGGCATATCTTTGACACCTGTCGCAGCGTCGTGAATAAGCAGCTGCGTCTTTGTTCACTGTAGGGCAGAAATATCCGTACCGTAACACTTTCTTTGCCAGGGTTTGGCCCCCAGTGTGATCTCCACACTCACCGTCATGCACCTCTTTTAGTACACGCTTGATGTTGTCGTGTGCGATACACCGTAGCAGGGGCATTGAAAACCCTTGACGATAAAGGACGTCGTCCTGTAAAACGTATCTTGTGGCCTTACGTCTTACAGCTCGTCTTTCGCTCTTTTTCAATGGGAGAGTTCCACTTTTGAGAAAGTTCTTAATTGGTGTCATCCAGGATTCTCTTTCTGGTTCAACTTCCAAGGCTAGCTCTACTTCCGTCAATTCGAAGCTGGGTGAATCCAATACCTCTGTCGGAACCATTTCGGATTCTTTAAGACTATCTGAACTTGCTGGCTTCGCCAATCGATCTGCTTTCTGATTTTCAGCCCTTGGAATGTGTTTTATGCTATAACGCTCCAAACCTTCCAACAACTCCTTTACTTTCTTAAGATAAGTGATGAGCCGAGGTCCCTTAGCAGCAAATTCTTCCCGAACTTGACATACCACTATTTTGGAATCGCAATATATATCTAGTGTCTTCACTCCCAAATCTTTGGCGAGTTTCATCCCAGTAATCAGGGCTTCATACTCAGAGTCATTATTGGTAGCAGCAAACTCTAACCGCAATGCATAGTAGATAGATCGTCCTTCAGGAGTTATTAAAACAACTCCGGCGCCGGACTTTATATCATTCTTGGCTCCGTCTGTATATAATCTCCACGGACTGAGCTCTAATTCTTAATCCAAAGTAATTGTTTTGTCACTCACCGTTTCTTCTTCAGGAATCGTAAATTCAGCTATGAAGTTAGCCAAGGCCTACCCCCGTATTGATCTTCGCGGTTGAAAGTTCAAATCAAACTAGCTCACCTCGATATTCCATTTGAGTAGCCGCCCTGATGCTTCAGGTTTCTGCAATACTTGTCTCAAAGGTTGGTCGGTATACACAACTATTGGGTGTGCCTGAAAATAATGGCGGAGTTTGCGGGAAGCAATCAGGAGGCTATAAGCAAGCTTCTTTATCTTTGGGTAGTTGCGTTCTGCAGCAGCTAGTTTTTTTGCTTACGTAATACACAGGCTTCTGGACTTTGTCCTCTTCACGTACTAGTGTTGCACTGATGGCATGAGATGATACAGCCAAGTAAACGAACAAATCCTCATGTTGCACTGGCTTTGATAATATTGGAGGCTTTTCTAAGCAGTTTAACAGATTCTGGAACGCCTCCACACAGTCGGGGGTCCACTCAAAATTTTGCTTTCCCCGTTTTATGAGATCGAAGAAAGGCACACACTTGTCTGTTGCTTTGGAGATGAACCTGCCCAATGCTGCAACCTTCCCAGCTAGGCTCTGAACATCCCTAATGTTTCGCGGCTCCTCTATATTCCGGATCGCTACTATTTGGTCTGCGTTGATTTCAATTCCTCTGGAACTCACGATAAAGCCAAGGAACTTGCCTGATGCCACACCAAAAGAGCACTTCAAAGGGTTCAACTTCATCCCATACCTTCGTAGTATGCCAAACATTTCTGCTAAGTCTTTCATATGATCGGAAGATTGCTTGGATTTCACTAGCATATCATCTACATAAACTTCCATAGTCTTCCCAATTTGATTGTAAAACATGCAGTTGACCAGGCGTAGATATGTGGCTCCCGCATTTTTTAATCCAAACGACATTATGACGTAACAATACAACCCCAAGTCTGTAATAAAGCTTGTATGCTCTTGATCTGGTACGTGCATGAGAATTTGATTGTACCCGGAATAAGCGTCCATAAAGGATAAAAGTTCGTGCCCGGCAGTTGAATCTACTAGTTGATCAATCCTAGGGAGAGGAAAACTATCCTTCGGGCAAGCCTTGTTCAAATCAGAGAAGTCGATGCAGGTTCTCCACTTCCCATTTGACTTTTTAACCAGGACAGGATTCGATATCCAGTCGGGATACTTCGAATCCTTAATGAATCCATTACCTTTTAACTTTTCTACTTCTTCTTTCAAAGCTGCTGACCGCTATGGGCCCAACATTCGTCTCTTCTGCTTGACTGGTGGGTGCTTTGGATTAATGCACAAGGAGTGACTCATGACGGCAGGCGAAATCCCACACATGTCATTGTGGGTCCAGGCAAACATATCCAGATTTGCCTTCAAAAAATCAGCCAATTTTTTTGCTCTGACTGGATCTAGTTGCGAGCCAACCTTTAGTACTCTTGTTGGGTTAGTTTCGTCAATAGATATGTCGATCGTTGTTTCATTGGGAGTCGCTTTCATGTCCCCAGGCTCTCTATCCTCTCTGGGATCTATATCCTCGAGCACGTCTGAGGGCGACGCTCTCGGGGTAGGGCCCCTTAGTTGCTATGCTGAGGCCCCCTTTAGGGAGGAGGAATCGTCTTTAGCATCTAAATCCAGCCCCTTCATCAGCATCTTTAACTCTGCCACGTAACAAGCCCGTCCCATGGCTTGGTCGCCTCTCATTGTCCCAACTCCCGAGTCAGTCGGGAATTTTAGCAGCAAACACCAAGGCGCAATACATGCCCTAAATTCGGCAAGGGCTGGTCGGCCTAGAAAGGCATTATAAGGCGATTCCGAATCCAATACTACAAATGGCAGGATCCTTACTCTTTGGCGATCCCCCTGCCCTAGTGTGACTGGCAATTCCAGAAAACCCATTGGAGCTGTGGATACTCCGTTAAAACCGCGTATCCATCCTTGACATGGCTTCAAGTCTTTTGCTTCGAGCCTTATTTGTTCGAAGGCTTTCTTAAAGAGGATATTGACTGAGCTTTCGTTGTCCACTAACACCTTATGAACCAGAGCGGGGCCAATTGTCGTGGTTATCACCAGCGGATCGTCGGTTGGGGATAGAACTCCAAACTCGTCTCTATTGCGGAATACGACATCATCGGACATCGTTTTTTGCTGCTTTATTGGAGTGACGTCTTCAAGGCTGCTGCATTCTCCAACTTCATAATGCTTGGCGGCGTTGACGTACTGGTCCATGGCTTTAAAACTTCGACCAATCAAGTGAGGGCCGCCTATAATGGAGTTAATGACGACCCTCTTACCCTTTTGTTGAGTCGTGGGTTTTGAAGCGGATTGTTCTTGATTCGGGGCTTGTCCCCCTTGCCCCCTGTCCCTTGGGGCAGCTTTGTACTCATCCAACTTCCCTTCTCGCAGCAATTTTTTGACGATGTCCCTCAAATGACGACACTCATTGGTGGAATGACCGTGTGTACCATGAAACAGGCAAAACTTTCCTGTCTCAATCTCCTTCTCTGTAGAATCTCTGGGTGGTGGCTTTTTGTATTGCAATATGCTGTATGTGTCTAGATAGATGTTCTCCAACGTATCATTTAACGACGTGTAATTTTCAAAACTCTGGAATCTGGGTCTTTTATTGGAGCTGTTCCCACGGTTTCTATTCCTTCTATTGCCGTTTCCATTTCTGTTGCTATTACCACCACTTTGGTTTCCAACATTTACTTCTACTTTTCCCGAATTGTCACCAGACTGCTTCACAGCGACATTACTCTGAACACCTTCCTTCGAGGTCCCTTCGGACTTTCTCTTCCGATTTGCCTTAGCTTCTCGCCTCAGGTGAACATTAGCCTTTTCATAGAATAACTCTCTTATGGGAGGTGGTTTTCCATCCAAGTAATCCCCGAATTCTGTGTCAGGATCTACTCCTTCTATCAAAGCCATCAGGATAGTGGGCTCATGGGGATCAGTGACTTCGGTGACGGCCAGGTTGAAGCGATCCAAATATGACTTCAAAGATTCTCCTGGGCCTTGTTTGATTCGTGACAACTCTATGACGGTCTTGGACTTTTGGGCATGGAGTCGGAACCGATTCATGAAACGCTCACTCAATTATGTGAAATTGGACACCGACCGAGGAGGAAGTCGAGTGAACCACATCAACGCTACATCTTCAAGAGAAATGGGAAAAGCTTTGCACTTTACGGCATCGGGAGCTGCTGCCGCGTTCATAAACCATGCATATCTCATTAGGTGCTGCCCTGGGTTTATCCTTCCTGAATATCGATCCATCTGAGGCAAATTAAATCGTCGGGGGAACTGGTAATTCAGGATGTCATTGTGAAAGGGGTATGACTTCGCTCAATGCCCCAATCCTCATTAGTATACCGCCGGCTTTCCGACATAATCTGTCGCACCATTGCTTGTACATCGGCATTGGTTAGTGTCTGCACAGGCTCTCTAGATCTGATGTTTGGGTTACCCCTGGGTTCCTGATCAGGGGATAACCTTCTATTTCTGGCGGCAGCTGCTCTACGTTGCTCTTTGTGCTCCCGGTCAATCTCCGAAGGTAAATGTTGGAGGAGTTGTTGCTGTGTGGGGTTGGTAATATTAGGAGCCCTGGGTAAGACGTGGGATCCACGCATAGGTAGCAACATAGGTTGTTGTAGACTCGGGTCATCAGGACCCAATATACGGGCAGCATCTTCTCGGGATCCCAAAGATCCGAAAGTCAATTGATCTAGGTTCTGAGGTCGTTCAAGAGGCCTCCTCTCGCGAGGACGTTCCTCCTCCGAAGAAGACGAATCATCTGTAGGAATGTGGCGTGATGGGGAAGGAGTTCTCTGCCTTCGGAGCTCCTGTAATTCTCTACCCATGGTGATCATGTTTTCCTGCATACGAAGGTTGTCACGCCTTTGGGCTTCCAACGCTTCTTTAGTGCTCTGAAGCATGTCGAGAAAACGTGAAAAATCTCCCTAAGTAATGGGTGCAGATGGATCAGGCTGGACATTGGTCATCGTGGCTGGAATGGGAGCATCAGATGGAGCTCGAGTAGAAGTTCCAGCTTCGTTCTGATTTGGATCGGCCCATAGCCGCTTGGTCGGGGCGGTTCGGATGGAGAGAGTGAGAGCCCCCAGCACCATCAGTTCGGATCGGGTCTTCAGGTCGCATCGGTGTCAACACGATCCGGTTTGCTTCCTCTCGGTTTGGATCAGCCCCTCCGATCCGATCCGGATTCTCCTGACTGGGGTGATCTGCCCCAGAGCTTTGAGCGCGTGACCTTGTTAACACAAGAGCTTGCTGATTTTCTCTAGTATCATTTCCCCTAGCACCTTGCACTTCCTTTCCTTTGGTCTTAGCCATAATGCTTGATTCTTCAACGATTAGTCAACAAGTACTGAGAGATGTCAAAGAGAAGGGATTAACTTCTTCGAACCTGAGGGTTCAAATAGTAGAATGGTAATTCCGAAAAAGCTAATGATTCGAAGTTTTTCAGTGAAAGCACCAAAATGTTAGACCAAAAATTGGCTCTAGCACCCAAATTAGATAAGAATTCAACAAAATAGAATCAAAAAGCAGTAAAGAACCCGCAATTTATAGTGGTTTGGCGTTAACGAGCCTACGTCCACTTTGTTTTCTTTGATTTGATAATTTGAATATGAATACAGCAAGAATTCTCACTCAATCTCACGATTACAATTCATAAACTCACTCAAATCTCTCAAAAATGGGCTTTAAGAGATGATTTTAATCTGAATATGATTGTAGAATTCGGCTATGGAGGAAGTATGGACTAAGCACTTGCCAAAAGATCCTTTCAAATGCCTCTAGGTGGTGTATTTATAGGTGAAAAGTCTCCTCGAAGTGGCTCCGGTTCGGAATTGCGTGGCATTCATCCCTGGAAAGTCAGGTTCAGAAGCTCTAAGATGGCTACAGCGCATTGATTAAGTAGGAGATCGCTGAAGAAATAGTCAGATCTTGTCCGCGTCTTCAGGGGATATTCGTAGTAATGGCTACAAATTCGAAGGAAAGAAAGGGGTTTGGATCGGAGCCTCCGATCCAATCCGGTTTAGTCTGCTTGTTGCCCCTTCATGCTGCTGATGTACTCATCTGATCCGAACCGTTGGGCTTGCTTGCTTTCTTCTGTTGCCACTGGAGTGTTCCTCCGAACCGAACCACTGAAGCTACTTGTTATCCTTTGGTATTGCTGACGCATTACCGATCCGATGTAATAAGGCTACTGTTGTATCTCTCCGATCCGATATGAGGAAGTGTCCGTGCTCTTGATCTTTGTTTACCCCCAGCACTATCTTTCTCCAATCCGATCCAATTGGTGTCCTTCTTACTATTCGCTCTTTGTGTAGCCTAGTTTACAAATAGGCTAACAATTACAACATTGATTTTTTCATAGTTGTATAAAACATTTATTACAACAGTGCGTTTTGCACAGTTGTAAAAAAGCATTTATTACAACTGTGCTTTACGCACAGTTGTAAAATTAAAGTTGTAATATGATGTTTTTGTTGTAGTGGATGCTTGGATAGTAGACATTGAGTTTATGTCGATAAGGTCGCAAATCCTTGGGTCGTTACAGTGGTATCAGAGCTGAAGTTTAAGTAATTACCTTGGCTCTGTCGCGTAACTCAGTAGAGATGAGGTTAGCAATACCCTAGATTGATTTTGAGTGTGTACATATGAGCGCGTATTTGTTATTTAATATAAAATTGTTTTTATATTGTGGAGATTTATTGGTTGAGTTGTTATAAGCTTTGGTCGATCTGTTTGATCCACTGTATCGGTAGGAGTTTCTAAATACTTGAATACAATGAACCGACACAGTATGTTTGAAAAAAGGGTAAATGAAACAATTTACCCAAAATATCTTTTTATATAAAAGAAATGTATATCTTGGACTTATTATAATATATAAGAGGTGTTGGTTATTATTATAATCAAGTGAGATTATAAAAGTAAAATGGTTACGTAAATAGCCAATCGGGATTCATATAAGTGTAATATATGAATTCAAATGGATTAAATATGAATTTAAAATAAAAATTGGAATTAAAACTCTAGAAATGTGAAAAGGTGTTTGTAAATGGGCTTGGATTAAATATATGAGAATTTTAAAATCCTTGGAGATTTTAAATTGTTTTACAAGCATTGTTAAGGATATTTTGAAATAATGTCAAAATAGAAGTATTTAAAATAGTTTTGAAAGTGATATAGTATTGAAATCACTTCAGTAGCTGGGAAATAACCCTGATGATGCTGGCCACATCATTAGTGTTCATTTTCGAGTTTATAAGTGACGAATTACTACCAAGGATATTGTTTTTGGAAATGTTTTGAGAAAACAAGTTGTTTTGATTCCGAAAGAGAATATTTGATTTTTGAAAAGAGGTAAGTTGTTTAAAACTCCCAGGTAGAGATTTTATGATTTAAAAACAAATTAAACTGAAATTTGTAAAAGCAAATTGGAATTAAAGTGAAGTCAATTAAGTGGAAATTGAATTAGAATATAATTATATCGAGTAAGCTGGATTAAATTTGTAATGGATAATGGACTTTGAGTCCAGAATGGAAATTGGCTTAGTTATAAGATAATGGTTGGATTTGAAGATAAATTGATTGGAGTTTGATTGGGATGACATCGTCATATGCTGAGTTAGAAGCAGATGGTAATGATATAATGATATGCCCGACAAAAGGTACAAGTTTATTTTATATGAGTTTGTTGATTTATAAGCCTGTTTGGAAAGCCACTGGGCTATTTGATTTTATTTTAGGTTGGAGAAGGCCTAGAGAGGTGAATTGTAGTTGTACCGTTTGAGCCGTACAAAGGAGGCGCTGGCGAAATTTTTCATAAATTTCGGGAGTTAGAAAATTTTCAGAATTTTTGAAAATACTCATTATGAATTAATATTTTAGTTGAAATTAAATTGGTTTAGTTGCGCGAAACCCTAAAGAAAATTCTTCATCTGTTGATCTCGCTTGGCAAGAGGTATGGAGCAAAAAGAATATAACTTTTCGTGAAACTGTTATTGGGTCCAAGGTAAATCATGTGACGACGGCTGGGAATCATCGTAAAAGACAAGATTTGCCAAAATTCACATCAGGTATCAGATCTTGGTCTCAAGTGGTTGCAGGCAACACCAAAATTGAAGGAGACATGGAAATTTTCTCATCCACACGAAATGCTGAAGGCTGTTATGTTGATTTAGATGACGTTGTGTTTGAAAAAGCTAACACTATATGGAACAATTCAATTTATATCTATCTAGTGGGCCATAGACCTTACTATGTGCATTTAAATGCATATATAAAACGTGAATGGAACCCATCTGGTAGATGGGATGTTTTTGCACGAGAAAATGGATTTTATTTGATCAAATTTGATAATGAAGTAAACTGCAAGAAGGTGCTTGATGAAGGCCCATGGTGTATGGACAGTAAGCTAATTTTTATTAAAAAATGGGAACCAAACTTGCGCTTGGAGAGAGATATGCTTGACTTGCATCCTGTTTGGGTGAGATTACACAATTTAGATTTGTCTCTGTGGAACGCTAGAGGTATTACTAAACTTGCTAGTTTAATTGGAAAGCCTCTAGATATGGACGATTACACAAGAAATGTTAAAAGGCTGAAATATGCAAGAGTGCTAATGGACATTAAAGCAACAACATCTCTAGTTAAACAAGTTCGTGTGAAAGACAGAAATGGTAATGTTTATTTGCAAAATGTTGAATATGAATACGTTCCTCCTGTATGTACACATTGTAAGTGTTTTGGGCATACTTTAGATCAATGTGCAAATGCAGTTAAGTCAGTTAGGCAGATTAGAACTGATAATTCACATATGAGTACTTTTGAAAGCCCCCCAGTTTCTTCTATCTTACAAGACAAAACACTACATCAACTGGATAGTTCAGAAGCAGTTAACCCTAGTGACTTCACTACTACAAAAACACCTTTATCTACAGAAGACGTGGAGACACTTCTTAATAATATTTACACCAGTCCACTAACTATTGAAGAATTTGTTGTCACTAATGATGCAAACCAAATGGAAAATCAAACACTGGAAATGTACCAAACTGTATCTCCACTTGTTGAGAAGTCCCCACGTGCTCCTCTGACCGAACCGCATGATGACCCTGATAATGAAGATGAACAGAGATTAGAAGACATAGATCTATCTCAAGAGGAAGAAGAAGAGACTGATCTTTCTTCTTCAGGAAAGCCCACGAAAGGTAATAAGGAATATGACAAAAAATTTACAGGTAACAAAAAAGGTGGAAAAAAGAAGGATGTGGTAGGCACATGACTTTGTGGAGTAAATTACCATAAGTTAAATGACTATAATTTCATGGAATGTTAGAGGTCTGAATAACGATACTCATCAATTAGACCTCTACAATATTCGAAGGAATCATGATCCTTCTATCCTGTGCATTTTGGAAAACAAGTTTTCTGATGAAAACGTGAATTACTTTATTAATAATTTTGGAATTAAGTGAGATTCTTGCAATAATAATATTACTGGATGTATAGGAAGAATACTTGTGATGTGGTGTAAATCAATATGGCAAATAAACATCATTGGCATGGACACACAACAAATTACTTTGGATGCCAATAACAGTGGGGGTTTACATTTAATCCTAACTATAGTCTATGCTAGTAATTTTACACAAAAGAGAAATGGTTTGTGGAATAAAATCAGAAGTTTGTCTAAAAAAGTTAATAATCCTTGGATTGTTATAGGAGATTTTAATGCAGTATTGAAAAAAGAAGACAAAATGGGTGGTGTGCCTTTGAGAGTAAGCCAACTTACAGAATTCAACAACTGCATTTCTGGTGCGGGATTGCTGGAACCAGTACATAATGGCCTGAAATATACATGGAGATGTGGTGAAAATAAAAAAAAATCATGTAAATTGGAAAGAGTGCTTGTCCATTCTGAATGTATCATAGCAATGCCTGACATTAAAGTGGAAATTCTTTCCACCTTTTCTAGTGATCACAGCCCACTTCTTATTCAATTCTTGGATAAGAAAAATAACACAAAAGGCAAACTATTTAGATATGTTAATGCGTGGCAAAACATTGATGGGTATTATGATGTTATAAACTTTAATCTGTGTCAACTTCAAGATAGTTATGCAGGTTTCAAAGTTATTTGTTAACCCGCCTTTTGGTCCGGTTACCAAAAGTACACAAGACACACTCGACCCAATGTATCGCATGTGGTTAAAGATGGAAGTGTCGCCATAAAGCAAAGGAAATAGGCCGAGAAGGGATCGCGCTAGTAAGCACCTTACCGCTCCTCCAAAACATTGCCAATCCATCACCTCGAACCCCGTAAGGGCAAAGGCCTTAGCTGTGATGCCCATTGTCCTCATTTTCCTACACCCCTCGTACTCCTCGGGGTAAGAAATTCGAACCCACTCGGGGTTCGGAGTTCGAACCCACTCGGGGTTCGGAGTTCGAACCCATGCATGGTTCGAATTTCGAACCCACACCAGTTCATAGTTCGAACCCTATGGGGTTCGGAGTTCGAACCCACGCAGGGTTCGAAGATCGAACCCCACGGGTTCGAAGTTCGAACCCACGCAGGGTTCAAAGTTCGAACAGAAGTTCGAACCCACGTGGGGTTCAAAGTTCGAACCCCGGGGACGGGTTCGAGTTCTTGGGCTTCAATGCAGTCGGGGTTCGAGATTTTCTAGAGGGATATACTTTGGGGTGTGACATAACCAAATCTTTCCCCGGCAAACTCCCAACCATGTTGATCACCTAAAAATAGCTGATCGGCACACGCCGATCACCTATTTTTATCACTCCATGGCACAAACTCGACTGCTTTTTATCCCTTAGTAATTTCTACCTACTCTCGCCTAACCTCTTCCTATAAATACCCATACCTCATTCATCTCAATGGGGGCTTAGTTTGAGAGCTTGAGACCTCCATTAATGGCAGCAAGGTCATTGGGGAAGAAGATGACTCTGGACTCCTTCCGGGATACTTACCCCCTTCGGGGTACTTACGGTTTACCTCCGACCACCTCTCGGACCCATCCGACTCCGATATTCTCTTGGACCCCCTCGGCCTCAACTCCGCCTCACTTGGCCTCACCTCACTCGCCCTCGAATCCTCCTCGCTCGGCCTCGACTCCGCCTCGATGACCTCGGCCTCGACTCTGCCTCACTCGGCCTCGCCCCCTCGGCCTCGACTCCGCCTCATTCGGCCTTGCCTTACTTGGCCTCGCCTCGCCCGACCTCGCCTCACTCGCCCTCGACTCCACCTCGCTCGGCCTCGACTCAGCCTCGATGCCCTCGGCCTTGACTCGGCCTCTCCTCACTCGACCTCGACTCCGCCTTACTCGGCCTCGCCTCACTCGACCTTGACTCTGCCTCACTCGGCCTCGCCTCACTCGACCTCGACTCCTCCTCGATGCCCTCGGCCTCGACCTCGCCTCACTAAACCTCGACTTCGCCTCACTCGACCTCAACTCCGCCTCCCACGGACCTCGGCCTCGACTCCGCCTCCCGCGGACCTCGGCCTCGACTCTACCTCACTCGGCCATGCTGCAACATCGACGGCTCCTCGACTGCTCTCGCCCAGCCAGGAAGATCAATCACAAGGACTAGGAGGATATTGTTAATCATTATAGCTTATTGTAATAGCCTTGTTGTACTTTGTATAGCCTTGTTGTACTTTGTTGTAATGGAATAAAATCAGTACAGCCTTCAAAGTGGACGTAGGCCCTGATGGGCCGAACCACTATAAATAACTGTATCCTTTACTTTCCCGTACATTATTACTGCATTTCTTATAATTCTCCGCTCTGGACAAAAAATTTCAAATTTTTGGAACTCTCTAGTGTTGACGACAATTTTAGGCATCAACATTTGGCACACCAGGAAGGGGGAAGTAAAGCGCGCACCTACGGTTGACTTCCTGTCACTTCCTTCGAGGAATCGAAACCTCACATTTCCTTCTACTCAGTCAATGAGACTTTCGATGCTACTTAAATTTTCTCAGACTTTCGAACCGAGCCCATCAGCAATGGTGAACTAAGGAAAGAACCCCATAGTCGGACCTTGCACTATTGATCCTCATTCGGAATTTCCCCTCAACCTCCATCAAACAACGCCTTCGCCCAAACTCGACGAAGCCGATTTTTTCCACCAATTCTCAAAACATAAGTTTGCTTATGCTACCCAGATTCCATCTTGTTCACCGAGAGGATTTCTCAACCATGGCGATAAAAGGGAAATTCATCCTTGGTAGACCATCTCATGATAATCAAGTCGCTCTGGTCCGTCGGTAGTTTCTTTCCGACATACTAGCCACTGCTGGTGTGGCATTACCTTCGGCCCCCGAAGCCTTGGTAACTCAAGCATAGCTTTTTGCACTTACCAAAAGATTACAAGAAATCGAGCGATGGCTCAAAGTCTAATTCAGGCCAAACAAGGAATTAGTCTAGCAACATGCTCGGGGAGGCATCGCCCGACTCACAATAAGGAGAAGCTCATCAGGGAGAGAACCCGGATTTGTTTCTTTGTCGCACATTGTCATCTCGACCCCCGGCGAGCTTAAGGTTCCTTGCTAAACCTGCCGTCGAGTTCGCTCACGATGGAAAAGCAACCAAAGAACGCAATGGTCGGCTTTTCAGCCGCATCCAAGGCCGGTACATCCCAACAACCTCAACCGAAGGGTATCCCAACCGCTAATGAAAACGTCCCTCCTATTGTGGACCCCTAAGCGCCCGCGACACAAGCTCTGATCTGCGCGCTTAATGAAAAATATGAGAACACAATTGTCAGGCTCAACCAAGCATTGGAGAATAACATCGATCTTATGCGACAAATTCAAAAAACATTAGCGCGTCTTCGCTCGACCTCAGCCAACTCAAAGCGACACTCGACCGCGACCAACTGTCTTGGAAACTTCCTCTTCCGAACCGAGGGGACGACATCAAAAAAGGAGGTTTAGTCCCATTAACGACGTCTCCGTTCGCACCAGCGCTCTCGACAACGACAACGGCGACCGAACTTCAAGTCACATATAGCAAGGGGGCACAGTATTGAGACCGCTCTCGCTTAATCATCAAGGACAGACCATTTCCTACCAACCAACCTCTTCCTCGACATAATCCAGCAGCCGCCAGTTAAAGTAAGGTGCCTGCTATTCCAACGACCCGCGCTCCAACAAAACAGGATCCACCCTAGCCCGCTCCACCTCATCGTCCACACCAGGGCCTAATCACAGATGTCGAGGGCATGGAGGAAGACGAACCGGACCTCCATCGAACTACGTCACTAGGGTAGGAATCTACGGAATAAATAAGAATCTTGTCACATATTTGAAAGCTTGACTTGAGCGGCAGGTAGAAACTTTCGAAACCTTCCTCGCCAGAATAAAATGCAGAATAAGAAGTGCTTCAGCGCCGACTGGCCTGGCATACACTGTTGAGACGAGTACCAATGTTCGTCCACCCGTGACTCGGGACTTGGGGGCAACCCCGGAAACTAACCAGCCGACTAATAACTGCTCCTCGGAACGGTGCCTGTCCCGCTACACTCGGGGGCACCCCTAGTCCCGACGTCACCACCATCCCGTAACGCTTTGTTCGGTCAGGTTACCGGCTTCGCAGTTGGAAATGTAGCTCATGCACCAACACGCGTAGCTTTGGATGGCGCTGCTCCCATGGTTCCGTGAGTCAGAATTACGCCCGATATAGCCCCCCAATTTGGAATCCAATCGGATTTTCTTGATCAACCAATTCCCAGTTTGGACTTAAACATTGGGGGAACCAATGCCACTCTAGAAAACTAAGATTGACTGCTTGCTTTCAGAAATGGGTCAGAGATCACGTCATCCATTGGAACACTCAATGCATTATACATTCGCTAGGACCATACACGAAGCCGAGTGGTCCCGACACTTCGACATGCCACATGTAGCGTCCTATGACGATACGACTAACCTCTAACCTCGGCAATGTCAGAATCACCATCAGAAACAAAATGCATCATCCCGGCCGTTTCCGGCTTTGACGCTCGAGCCCCCGCTAGGCGAACTCGAACTGCTAGGAGTCCCAACTTGTCGCCTACGCTTCTAGCATCCGACTGGGCCCATGTTCGCCTCAACCAACCTCCGCGAAGTATAACCAAGTATGAAGACATTCCTTCGAGAAGGCTCGCTAGGCTCCAAACTCCTCAACTGGATCATGACCTCTATAATGTAGCGTGATCTTGGCCTCCACTTATTGCCGACATGATCCGTGGGGTCGTTAGAGAATCACGGGGGCATGCCCACGACGTCTAAAAAACTAGTGCGAGGCATAATCCATTCACTTAGGCTATCCTTAATACTGAATGGCACAAGCACTTCGACATGCCAACACTCGCTCCTTACTCAAAGGGGCAATGGTCCTCGAAGCTTCATTAGCCGCCACAAATGGAACATGGGTTCATTACGTGCCGCCAACGCCATAAGTTTCAAGTGCTACACCATCCTTGTCCATGACGGTTCTATTATGGTTCTCTCTCGACTTCCACCTTGAACTATCACCGCTCTCGACTAACTCGTAGGAAAGTTGGTCGCGCAATCCAGGATGCACGTCGCGAGGCCCAGGGACATCCCCTCGGTCTCGAACATCTACCAAGGCACTCGTAAAAACTCTCAAAGACCCCCGTGCAAGATCCCATATTGCCTTGGCCAAGGTCGAGAAACCTACTCCTTGAATCACATTCGTCCAGCTTAAAAACGGTATACCACCTAGTTCCGAGCTCAGAGCACGGACCGATCAAAAGCAATCAAAATTCAGGAGATCTTCTGCATGAAGACCGATTACTTCCAATGCCGAAACCCAGCGTAGAGGAATCAAGCTCCTACCCTCAACATCTTTCCTTGTGGCGACACCCAGAGCTACAACGACTCTATTCCCATCGCCCTGCGCAATCTTGCTCGCACTGGCAAATGTAGTCTCAATAATAAAGGGAAGCACCTTCGGCTTCCTTCTTTCCGCAGCTATACTTCCTTCAGGGGCATCCCCAGGAAAATCGATCTCGTAGACTGTAATTCCTCACCATGCAAAAGGCCAAGACCTGAAAGTCCGACGAGTGCGCCAAGGGGATCTACAGGATATTGTCGACTCTACCACATCCGCGAACACAAAATTAACATGTTTTGTCACTTGCAGAATAACATTGAGGAACTCATCCGCATGGGAACTCCGAGCCGCTCAATGATCATCAAAGATTCCTACTGCACAGGATCTCCGAGCCACTCGATGCTCATCGAGGATTCCCACTTTGTGGGACCTTCGAGCCACTCGACGCTCATTGGAGATCCACACTGCATGGGATCTCCGAGCCACTCGATTCTCATCAAAGACTCACACTAAACAAAACTTCGACCAACAATTAATCCCATAAGATCATCCTTCTGGCTCGTTAGGGCTATGTCAACAATAAGCATCCATGCCTCACAACTTGCCTCACGTAGGTTGCCTTTTGCACCGATCTAGTTGATATCAGGCCTCAAGTGCTATAAGCCTTCCGAATGGCTTATGTACGACCTGTAGTCAACCATTACGGCTAATTCATATACAAGAGCGTGCTACACTGGATCAACATCTCCGACCCGGAAACCGGTCCCCTGGATCAAGCCTCAAATCAGCAACGAGTAGCTCGATACTTCAACTCTAGAGTCCGCCATAAGGACCTCGACATCAACAACCTCATCTTACAACGGGTATTTCCTCCACCAGTAGGCCTCGCCCCTCATTAGGAAGGCCCATACTCATACAACGGAAGCCCAGCGATGGAACTTTCAAACTTTCAACCATGGATGGTACCAAACTCCCAAGGGCATGGAACAACGAACGTCTTCACCTCTACTCTACATAACTTAGTGTACAATCAATTCAGGCCTTCTAACGATGTTTTGCTTTCCATCAATTCGAGGCATTGCAAAGGCTACTACTACCAGAGATATCCGTAGGAGTGATGTTCAGTTTCCTGTCTCCCTTCCATGTTTGCTCCAGGCATGGCGTGTTTGATTAATCTTGACGACCAACTTGCGTTCAAACTTCCGATCGTCGCATCGGTGCTCCAAATATAGGAGCAGGTGCCGCTGTCCGAACCTCGATCTGACATCGAGGCCAAATAACATTAGCTATGACCGACACCCCGAACATGGGAGCCGGCCACGCTACTCGGGTCGCTGGCCTGCGGCGCGACTGAGTATAAATAACCTCGAACTCGAACCTCGGCGCAGTGCCGAGGCCGAGGATAAATCGTTCAACCACCCTACAGCCAGATGGGGCGATAGAAACTCCCCTCGAACTACGGGTGATGGTCGAATCTTGGCGTGGCACCGAGACCGACCTTAAATCATCTCTTCCCTGAAGCTCTCAAGGCTAAGGGGTAGCCCATGGCCACGATCGACCCTACGGGCTGATGATCTGGGCTTCTCTTTACTGGCGAATGACGACGCCTACAGGGTCACCTAAACCCGATGAAAGACAGGAGAGCCTACACCAGACAGACCGCACAACATGATGTCATGTGCCTTCGCTACTCTTGGGATTAACCCCGGGCAACCAAAGAAAAAACAGCTGGCGCTCAAGCCTAGCTTTCCAGAGCTGAGGGAAACCTACTAGAAGCCTGCGCACTATCTCACCCCTCTGGAACAATGACCCAGAACACCGTACTCTATCACACCCCTCTGGAACAATGACCCAGAGCGCGGTACACTATCACCCCCTAGAATGATCAACCCAAGGCGCAGAATACACAATCGCTTTTTTGTTAAGTGTTACGATAAGTATGCCTATGCAAGTATGGGTTGCCTGAAAACATAGGAAGAACATCCAAACATTTAACACAAACAACAATCTTTACTATTTCATATTTCATTTCAACATACACGCACGTTATGACAAACTACATGTCTAACACCTCTTCTCTCTAATGACAGGATGTACATGAAAACCACACCATATCTTTAGGGACTAAAAGCGAGGGTCACACTCGCACATACTATTGGTTTACCTAACCCAAAGTATCTTTAATTACTTTAATAATTACTGATGCTTCTCATCCTTTCCTTCTCTTTTCCTTTTTTCTATGTAGGTTCGACACAGGCAGGTCACCACCAGCAATGAGCCCTTTCCTTCCAGAACCGTTTCCTCCTCCTTTACTCAACACAGGAGTAACAGATTCATGAGGCATCGATGCGCGCCATCATCCATCATCCTCGCCGCTTGTAATTATCATAACCTCCCCGAGAGCAATACATGGTAACAGCTTAGGTACAATGTAAAAAGCAAGGACCAATGCAGCCTGGGTTCTCCCCAAGCCTTCATGGCGCCTAGCTCTGCTATCTTCTTGGCATCCTAGGCAGTTTTCAGATCAGCTGGCTCCCTGTCCTGGAATCGCATAACTGCATCCGCTTCAAGTTCGCTTAGAGTCCCCTCGCCCTCTTCTGGTGGGCATCATCGACGAATCTTCTTTTTCCTAGCCTACATAAAGGCCCTCTCCTTCTCCGCCTCAGCATCAGCCTACCTTTTTGCCACCACAGCAGTAGATTTCTCCTGGGCATCCCGACTAGCCTTCGCCCATGCATCTTGTACGGCAGCTTTATCATGTCTGTCTTCCCCTCCAGCTCCTCCAACTTGGCCACCAGCCGGGCTTCCTGATCCTCAACCTCAGCTTGCATTTCTTGCACGCTTACATCAGCTATGCCCGTCGTATGAGCACTTTAGTCAACCACCAACTTCACCTCCTCCAAAGAGGCTCTTACGAATTTGGGATCCCAAAGCCATGGGTTCTTCTATTACTCTGAATTGCCCCCGCTATAACTCCATCCGGAACAGGGACTCAGACACTTGAGGAAGCATGAGGGAAAAGCCTTGTGTCGCCTCTGCTTCAGGGGGGCTTCCCAGTAAAAGAAGCAACTATTTGACCTCTGAGGGATCATCGCTCGCATCCTCTTAGTTAGCAAGTACTCGAGCCTAGGGGAAGTTCCCCGCCTATCTCCGCACCAGTTTACTCATCGCAAGACCTGAGGAGGATCTCCACCAGCTTCCGCGCTGGCATTTACATTGCCATAGCCATCGGGGCAACCATTCTAAAGAGGAACATACACCTCGCCACGAGGAGGACCCAGACCCAAAGCCTTGGGTCTTGGAAACTTATAACCACCCGGCAATACTAGATAGACCGGGCGTAGAAGCCTGTACCAAAGGACAGAGGGAGCAATATAACCACCGGTTCCCCGAGGAACTGGAGAACTTAGATAAATTCTCAATATGCAAAATAAAAAATCCATATTTCAGTGCAAGTTCTTGGGTTTCCATGGCCGGTTCATTGGATTCGCGAAGTCTCAGAGCCCTGCCAGCAAACTCATACTTAAACGCAACATGAAGCTAACTCACACCCCTCGATGCATACCTACAAGCGCATCGGAACGCGGCGATGACACCTAGATTGGATAACTAGGGCAGTAGTTACCAGTAAAACGCACCATTTTTCAAATCGGATAATGATCTCGACATAATTGGGTTGGAGAATAACGACTCAACCATATGACTGCATCTTGCGCGCGTATCCGAGCAATCAGTCCGAATAAGTTCATTTCCAGAATAATTCACCAACCATTTCTATTACGTTCAACCCCAATTACCGACCAGACATGAAACATTGAGCAACGATCCGAGCTTGCTAGCTCGTCTCTGACGTCGACCAGAATCTAACAGGTACCCCGTCCTAGGGCAACCCTCTACGGATTGTTGCACCAGCCTTGCAATCTCAAAACCCGGTCAGATCCCCTTAATTCTCTACACTGGCATCATCTTCACAGCATCCTACGTTGCCACCATCTTTAGAGCACCTTCATCTCGCAACGAAAGAAATCTGGAGCCAAAGTTCAGGCCATGGAGGCTTCTCGGCTTCCATCAGTATCCGAACTCCACAAAAAGCTAACACTCTAGAACGTGGTGGCAGCCTTTAGCCTCAACAACTAACGCCACGACCATCACCAACCGCCAGTTCAACTCCTAAGTCAAGATGCGGCTGCATCGTGGTTAGGTTATTGATCAGATCCCAAGACTAACAGCTCGACTACGTGTCGATATCTTACATAAGCATTCACGTTGACGATCCAAGCAGGTCCATTCCTTGAGGACCGCGTCACAAGACCAAAAATCACTAATCACTGCCCGCTCATATGGCACCATGACAAGAATCAAGTTTACAAACTTAAGATCGAAGACAAAGCTCGACAAAGTCATGGGAGTGCTAAGTTATGTCTCATGCTCCCGCGCGCCGGCTCGGTTGTCATTTCCTCAACCAAGATTCGTATTCCTGAAGAGCGTGAAAGATTTAATAAGCATTTGGGACACAAAGCCCAATCCCAAATTCACACATGCTTGGCAACCTTTACTCAAATTCCTAAGCCCGTTTCCTAAGGTCCACCGCTCCATGTTCTTGAATACCAAATCCGAAAGCCTTCTTACTTTCCATATCTCTCTTCCCTTCTCCCGAAAAAACAACACCTCAAACATCCAAAATACAAAAGAAGTATTTTGGCGTCCTCCAGGCCTTACGATGATTTTCATCCGGAGAAGAGAAGGAAGGAAGCAACTACAATAAGGGGATCGACATACCCCAAACAACCGTTCTGGGATCGGAATTCGGGATCGTACGCCAAGCTACAATCATATTCATTTAACTTCGAAGCTCCATCCCAACGACGTTTCAGCAACCACATAGGGCAATAATGCACCTAAGCCATGGTAATGACCATGTATATACGCTTTGGGAATCTCAACCGAGCAGACAACTCGATTCAAATGCACGCCCACAAGCCTTAAGGGTTCAAATATGCACACCAAACCAACAATGGCTCGCTCATGATCCCACGGCAAGCGAGCCCGCTAACTAACATGTTTTTTCCTATGACTTACAGGATAAAACTTCAACCCAACTATCATTCCAAAGCACATCATGTCAAGACAAGACGTACTTTGGGGGGAAAATGTTAACCGGCCTTTTGGTCCGGTTACCGAAAGTACACAAGACACGCTCGACTTAATGTATCGCGTGTGGTTAAAGATACGAGTTTCTCCATAAAGCAAAGGAAATAGGTCGAGAAGGGATCGCGCCAGCAAGGATCTCACTGCTCCTCCAAAACATTGCCAATCCACCACCTTGAACCCCGTAAGGGCAAAGGCCTTAGCCGTGATGCCCATTGTCCTCATTTTCATACACCCCTCGTACCTTTCTGGGTACGAATTTCGTACCCCCTCAGGGTACAAAATTCTAACCCCATGGGGTTCGAAGTTCGAACCCACTCGTGGTTCGAAGTTCGAACCCACGCGGGGTTCGAATTTCGAACCCATGCGGAGTTCGAAGTTCGAACCCCACCGGGTCCGAAGTTCGAACCCACGCGGGGTTCGGAGTTCGAACCCCACGGGGTCCGAAGTTCGAACCCACGTGGGGTTCGGAGTTCGAACCCACACGGTGTTCGAAGTTTGAACCCATACGATGTTCGAAGTTCGATCTGCATGGGTTCGAAGTTCGAACCCACGCAGGGTTCGAAGTTCGAACCATACGGGTTCGAAGTTCGAACCCATGCAGGGTTCGAAGTTCGAGCCCCACGGGTTCGAAGTTCGAGCCCCACGGGTTCGAAGTTCGAACCCCACGGGTTCGAAGTTCGAACCCTAGGGACAGGTTCGAGTTCCTGGGCTTTAATGTGGTCGGGGTTCGAGATTTTCTGGAGGGATATACCTTGGGGTGTGACATAACCAAATATTGCCCCGACAATCTCCCGGCCATGTTAATCACCTAAAAATAGTTGATTGGCACACGTCGATCACTCCATGGCACAAACCCCACTCCTTTTTATCTCTTTTCCCACTCCTTTTTATCCCTTAGTACTTTCTACGTAATCTTACCTAACCTCCCCCTACCTCATTCATTTCAAGGGGGGCTTGGCTTGAGAGCATGAGACCCCCATTAATGGAAGCAAAGTCACTGGGGAAGAAGATGACTACGGATTCCTTCCGAGATACTTACCCCTTTCGGGGTACTTACGGTTTACCTCCGATCAGCTCTCGGACCCATCCGACTCCGACAACCTCCTGGACCCCCTCGTCCTCGACTCTGCCTCACTCGGCCTTACCTCACTCGGCCTCGCCTCACTCGGCCTCGACTCCGCCTCGATGCCCTCGGCCTCGACTCCGCCTCACTCGGCCTCGCCCCCTCGGCCTCGACTCCACCTTACTCAGCCTCGCCTTACTTGCCCTCGACTCCGCCTCGCTCGGCCTCGACTCCGCCTCGATGCCCTCGGCCTTGACTCCGCCTCACTCGTCCTCGCCTCACTCGACCTCGGCCTCGCCTCACTCGGCCTCGACTCCACCCTGATGTCCTCGGCCTCGACCTCGACTTCGCCTCCTACGGACCTCGGCCTCGACTTCGCCTCCCTCGGACCTCAGCCTCGACTCTACCTCACTCGGCCACGCTACAACATCGACAGCTCCTCGACTGCTCTCGCCCAGCAAGGAAGATCAATCACAAGGACTAGGAGGATATTGTTAATCATTATAGCTTCTTGTAATAGCCTTGTTGTACACTGTTGTAATGGAATAAAATCAGTACAGCCTTCAAAGTGGACGTAAGCCCCGATGGACTGAACCACGTCTTTTACTTTCCCGTATGTTATTGCTGCATTGCTTATAATTCTCTGCTCTAGACAAAAAGTTTCAAATTTTTGGAACTCTTTGGTGTTGACGACAATTTTAGGAGTCAACATTATTCAAATGCTCAAATATGCAAAAAATTGTCTTAAAGACTGGAACAAATGTAGACCAAAGGAGAATGATCTCATCAACCACTTGCAGAAGGAATGTGCAATATATTTGCAAATGATTGATAATGGTTATAATTCTGATGCTATTGGGAAAAAATATCATATCACTCAACAGGAACTGAAAAAAGCTCTTGCAAATAAAGCCATTGAATTGAAACAAACAAAATAAAGTTCAGTGGCTAACTGAAGGGGATGATTGCACTAAATTCTTCTACACTAAAATGTCCATTCGTAACCGCATTAACACGAGTACTCACTTGATTGATCAGTAAGGGAATTACAACACAGATCAGCAAGCCCTTGAAAGAGAAACAATTGAATATTATACAAATCTTTATAATGGTGAATGTGAAACTAACTTACCTGTCATTCATTGCAGGCATGTTGTTAATGCTGGTGGTAGTAGGATGCTAAGAAGCCATGTCTTGTATGATGAAGTCTGGCAAACTCTCCAATCCATCAGTGTAGACTCCTTCCCAGGACCAGATGGGATAGGGCCTGGGTTCTTCAAGAAACACTAGCAGTACCTGAAAGATTTTGTTACTCAAGCATTTCAGGAAGCATTCATCTCTGGGAAGATAATCAAAGAAATGAATCACACTTTCATATGTCTTATTCCAAAAGTTGAAAATCCCACCAGACCAGAAGAATTCAGACCAATTGCTTGCTGCAATGTACTATATAAAATTCTTATAGCAAGGTGATATTCAACATATATTACCAGACATGATCTCAGAATGTCAGAGTGCATTCATTAAAGGTAGACATATTTTAGAGAACTCATTATTGGCTCATGAACTTGTTAGTAATTTCAACAAACCTGGTGCTGACAAGTTCTGTTTGAAAGTAGACATTCACAAAGCATATGATAAAATAAATCATAATTTTATTATTCATATGTTACAATGCATGGGATTTCCTAATAAGTTTGTAAATTTTATAAATGAATGTATATCTACCCCTACTTTCTCTATTTTGATCAATGGCATCCTTAAGGGATTCGTAGGATCGAATAGGGGGATTAGACAAGGAGATCCAATGTCTCCTTACCTGTTTGTCGTAGCAATGGAGTACTTTTCTCTCCAGATGGAATTGTCGGAGCACAACAGACTTATTCAGACAGCCTACAATTTCCAACCTAAGATAAGCCACCTCTTATATGCTGATGACCTGACAGTATGCATTAAATCGAATGAAATTGCAGCTAGAACTATCAAAAGTAATTTTCTGTTACTGGAAAAATATGTGGGTCTTAAAGTGAATGAGAATAAAACCAAATGCTACTTTAGTAAATTCTGTGTCAACAGAAATGAAATTCTGGAAAATTCAGGTGTTACTTAAGGATCTTTGCCGGTAAAATATTTGGGAGTTCCACTGTCTTCAAATAAAATTATGGATAGAGAATGTATTGAATTGATAAGTAAGATAAAAGATAAGTTCCAAGGCTGGAGTTCTAGAACTTTAAAATTGGCTGGAAGAATTGAACTGGTGCATACAATAATTCATGCAAAAGTTAATTTCTGGCTTCAAATGTTTCAAATTCCAGTTGCATCTATTGAAAAGATAGAAAATGGTTATGCATATTTCATATGGAGATGTTGTTATCATAAAGTTAAAATGGCTGATCTCTGTAGGCCAAAAGAAAAAGAGGTGTAGGTCTGAGGAATATTAGAGAGATGAGAGATGTTTTTACTCTCAAACAAGGCTGGAAAATTATCACAAGTAATAGTTTATGGGCCAGATGGATGAGGCAAAGATATATTAAAGATAATTTCTGGCACATGGCACTGGATAATAATGCATCTGCAAACTGGAAAGCAATTTTAAAAATCAGCGACAAAGTAGTTGCTAACTGTAGCGTGAATTTGTAATAGGAAAAGATACACATTTGTGGAAAGATCCATGGATATTGGGTAAATCAACGATAGACATTGTGGGATGGCACACTTACTCTGCATATGGTTCACCAAATACAACTGTTAATACAATTATTGAAAACCAAACATGGAAATGTGAGCTTGCCATGTAATAGAGACATAATTCAAAATATTGTTGCAATGCCTATATACATTGGAAGGGAAAATGATATTTGGGCCTGGAAAAACTCTAATGGGGACTTTGCAATCGAAACAGCTTGGAACTCAATTCACATTAAACATGCAAAGAAAGATTGGAGCAAAACTATATGGGACAAGGCAATATGTCCAAAAAACTTACTCACAACTTATAAAGAAATCATGCAAAGACTACCTACTCGCGAAAGATTGTACAAATGGGAAATAACAGAGGATAGACTCTGTGTACTTTGTGGAACAACGGAGGAGACACACGAACATCTTTTCTTTGCACGCGAGCACTCTAATACAATTGCTAAAAATTGTAATGTAAAAGCTGACCCATGCAATCAAGTCTATGATTTACAGGAAATTGCAACATACCTGGCTAGGTAACCACACAACGATTGTCTAGTAGCCAAATTGAATAAGGTGGCCATCACATATGTTGTAGCAGCAATTTGGAGAGAGAGAAATTCACGAATTTTCAGATCAAAAGAAAGCAACGCGAAAGGGGTTAGTAGACTTGCAATTATAGACATTATCTTGAGTAGAAGAAGAATTAAAGGGAGCAAGCATACCGAAAGCTAGGAATCTGAACTCCCTGGATGGTTAGAAAAGGATCTGAAGGATGTGTCGGCGCAAATTCCAGGAACCAGTATAGTGGTGTTTGAGCCTCCATGAATTGCGGCGAAGAAGGTGGAAAGAGGAAGATGAAAGAGTCGAATTGGGAATGTTCTAGTTTAACTGCTAATTGCTCGTAATTGGGTCGGCATGTTTATAGTGCTTGGTTGTAACATGGGTTGTTGGCCTATTATTTAATCGCTCCATTTTGTGCTAAATGCCTAATATAAGTTAACCCAATTTCAAAAAAAAAAAAATTTGGTTTAGTTAAAACTGAAGTTAATAAATAAACAAATAATTTTTACCCAGTTAATAGGGTTTGTTTTCTACATTAGCAATTTCGATGACGAAATTATTTTAAGGGGGGAAGAATGTAACGACCCATATTTTTAACGGATAATAAATAATTTATTTGATTATTTAAATGATGGTTATGTAATTTAAAATAGCCAAAATTAAATAATATTGAATATTTAATTAATATAAATAATAAAATAATATACTTATTTTCAAAATAGTCGAAAATAGCGGAATTCACAATAATGTGTGAATTAAATTATTTATAAATTATAATTTAGTTTAGAACTGAATTATAATAATGGATATATTTAATAAACGAAGTTAATTGTAACCGATACCGCATAATTGTTATATATATATAGGCATATAACTATATATTGGTTTAGACGTAAGCATACAATAAGGTTTCTAGTGAAATGTCATGACCAAAAAGATGGACACATTCGATAAACCAACCACTTGTCAATATTTGGAAAAGAAAAAGAGTCATAATACAGATTGAACTTACTTATAATTTATATAGTAATTCCAATGAACAAAGTGGAAACTTACAGGTGACAATGCAAATACTTCAATGAGCAAAATCCAAAAAAATCGAACTAGATGACTCACTGTAAAACAGATGAATCTAGCCTATAACTAAGATAGCAATAGTTCAATTATATTGACAACATCCAACGATTAGATAAACTATTGATTCTAAGGTTATAAAAAAAAGCATCGTATGTGGATTTGAAACACGAACCCAGATCCATAATGACCTAAATAAAAAGACCAAGAAAATCTAGACTTAGAAAAAATTAAACACGAATACAACCATTAGTCAATTCTCAGTTTGTACTGCTATATAAACAATGAAGATATTATATAAAAATTGAATACTCCCTGTTCAGGCTCGGCCCTTCCCTAAAGCGACAGAAGCAGTGGCTTTGGGCCGAAAATAAAATGGGGCACCATCTTCCAGCAAAGCTCAACACAGGAAAAAAAATGGAGATGCATATGAAAATAACTTCGATGTAAGCATGCGATACGAATATCGACGATTGACAAGGCAAGGCAACAGTTATTATTCTCTCTCAGCTTCATCATCTCCTCCATGTCTTCGGAGCATGAAATCAATTAGGGCAAAAAATAAGTCCACAAATCCAAGTCAATCGATATGACAATTGAAGGATCTAGGGCACAAAATTGTTAGGAAACCGTTAGAATTCGTGATTGAGTCCGATTCATGAAACCCAAAAAGGTAGCAGCTTTCACTTTTATGTATTTTGTCTTTTGGCTGTAATTTGAAAATTGGAAAGATTTACATCTTGGAGTAATTTGCAGTTCTGTTTCCACCGCTTATGCAATCATATATTTGTTTTACATGTTTATTGTAATGGCAGCTTCACCAGTTTTTGAAGTTGCAATTGGTATCCAAGTATCAGGATTCGATTTATCTTTGTTGCGACAGCCGTTATATTTCTTTTTCATGAAACTATATGATACTTAACAAGTTATTTAAATAAGAACTGCAGTATTTGCCACACATAACATTATTTTTTGTCTTTGTTTTCCTAGGCCAAGCTTATCCACTAATACCTTATTATGCTTATCTAGGGATGACAATGGGGCGGGGCGGGCGCGGGTAGTACCACCCCATCACCCGCCCCGTTGGATGATTTTTTGCCCTGTGCCCGCCCCATACCCACGCGGGTACCCGTTAAATGGGTTTTAAACAGGTTGCGGGTAATGGTGGGTATTCGTGGGTATCCATTATATTTATTCAAATTATTTTTTAGTCGTTTATTGAAATTATTCAAAAGTACATTTGGTAAAAAACAAATTAGACCAATGCTCAAATGCTAACCTCAAAATACCAATACATATTTAAACCAACATCCAGAAAAGAAGAGTCAACAACAAAAGTATCCATCAAAATATCAATAGCAATTTATAAATTGTTGAGTAATAGCATGCACACAAATACCGAATAGCCAACAATAATGTGTTTTTTGAATTGACAATTGATAATAAAGCGCATTCAATACGGGCATGGGTACCCACGGACATGGATATCTTACTATCCGTACCCGCCCTATTAATTAACGGATATTAAAAATACCCGTTTATTTTACCCACGTATACCCATTTAACTATCCGTTTCATATCCATGACGGATTTTACCCATGGATAACCACGGGTACGGATTTTTTTGTCATCCCTATGCTTATCTAAAAAATGATAATTTGTTTAGTTCAAGGCTGTTGGTTTGCAAATCTTTTAAGTTTAAATGTAAACAAAATAAGTAATACACGTGTTCCCCACCAGTCTGTAGTAGATTTATTTTTCACTGTTGCAATTTCATGCGCTTCTATGCAAACCACTGTAATGCTGCACTAGAATCATTAATCATGTAATTTAGAGTTTTATATACATCATAATTTTAATTTGTCATAAATTGTAATCTAGCAGGTTGATTCAACTTACCTTCTTTTTTTTTTTTTTTTGGAGAATGTACACTCAGAATTATGGCACTATTTATTGAGACTTTTTAAGCCGAAGGACCCGCGATGACGTTCTGATTTTCAAATGAATATAATTATTATAGTTGAAAATGATGTTGCACTTGATGACTACTTCCCCAATAATCAACTAAAATTAAATTTGTTTCTATTAATATTTATATGGAGTTGCCTTTCAATTTCATTATTAAGATTACTGAATCAGTTAAACTAAGAGCACTTTGATATGTGTTAAAATTGGAACCTGGAAGGAAGTTCTAGATATTATCCATTGTTCAAGTAGGACTGAATCGTTTGCAGTGGTTGACAAATGGTCAGGGTTCGTGGTATAATTTTATTACTCCATTTTTGAAAAATATAGACTACCTTTATTATCTAACTAATAGTAACACTTTTATTAACATATAAGGGCATTGTTTTTTCTTTTCGCTTTAGGTAACAAAACTCCTAGGACCGGCCCAGGCCCTGTTCAGTTTGAAACATAATGGTGTGTTCTTTGCAAGCGGAAGCAGAGAATTTAAACAGAGAATTTGAGCGGAGTATTATAGCGGAGAATAGTAGTTAGCGGACCATGCGTTTGGCGGTTTTAGCGGAGTATTTAAGCGGAGAATTTAAGCAGAGTATTTTATTTATATTTTGTAATTTAACTAATTACAGATTAAAACATACCATTATAATTATTGCAGAATAACACAGTTAACAAAACATAACAGTTCATTACATAAAAACAGTACAGAAAGTGATACATTGCAGAAATACAAAAAAAGCAGCTAAAGGGATACATTGCAGAAATAAGAAAGTAGTAGATAAAGTGATACATTGCAGAAATCTATTAGTGCAATCCTGCTGCAACAAGCTCGTCTCTTATGTGATCACGACGCACTGCCATATCAGCGCTGCCTTGATAGCGTTGAGTCGGTGCTAGGTCATTATTGCCTATGTTTCGCACGTCGACGTATTCTTGTTCGTACTCTTCTGGAATAAGATTTGGATCATCATCATAAGCCATAAAATCTGGATCACCCATATTGTATTTGCGTATATAATTGTGTATAGCCATCGTAGCAACAACAATTTTTGTTTGAGCTGCGAACTTGTAGGTTGACATATTTCTAAGTATAACAAATTTCTTTTTCCATATTCCGAATGTCCTCTCAATTGCCATACGTAAACTAGAATGGTAGAAATTAAAATTTTCATTAAAGGATTTCGGTTGATTTGTGGTCATACGAAACTGGGGGATGTGATATCTAACATTTCGATATGGTGGTATATACCCAGTTGTAAGTGGAAAACCGGAATCCACAACATAATACTGGCCAGTAGGAGGATGAGGAAAATTGGAACTTATGTCATTCACCATAGAATTAAAAATTCGACTGTCGTGTGCAGTACCTTCCCATCCAGATACAACATACGTAAATAGTAAATCGAACGAGCATGCAGCCAAAATATTCTGTGTATCGTATCTTTTTCGTCCGATATACGGAACAATTCGATCTGGAGGTAAGTGTGCCATAACATGTGTGCCGTCTATTGCACCAATACAGTTTTTAAAGTATAGATAGTAACGGTTATCATTGCTAATTTCAGCAGGAATTGAGTTAAATTGAGGATCACCCGGTTTTTTAATAGCGGTAGATAATACTAGGAAGACATTCAAAACAACATGAAAATAATGAAAGATTGTGAAACCTAACCTTTGAAATCTTTCATCCACTTGTCTGTTCGAATTAGCGGTGGAAATAGTCCATAAAAATATCCCAACCGCTTCTCGAACAGTAACATTTTCTGAAGTGGTCAATCCACAACTTTCCAGCCTATCGCATAACGAAAGAAAACCGTTTCATACGAAACTGCCTTTGACATCTTGCCTGATGATCGTTAAGTATGTCGTCTATCCACATCAATCATGTATATGTCGATGTATGAATCCCGCGTCCTATTTCGCTTCGGCGACCACGTAAGTACGCTCCAATTAGGATGATATCCTCTAAATCGTCTGAATCGGAATCACCATCATTTGGAAATGGATTCTCCATTGTAAGAAAGAGTGGAAGAAGGTGAGTTGGAAGAAGGTGAGTGAGGAGTAGATGAGTGGGGGGAGGATTTATAAGGGTAGAGGAATGGCGGGAGAAGTGCCAACGGCTCAAAGTTGAGCCGGGGCATAGGACGCGTCCTATGCCAACGGCTCAAAATGAGCCGATAGCCAACGGACGCATTGGACGCGTCCGACGCGTCCAACGCGTCCGTTGGCTAACGGACCCGTTAGGAGCCAAAGAACAACCCCTAAGTTTCCTTTCTTCCTAAGTCTCCATATATAGACTAGTAGCAACAACTATGCCTTCAAACATCAACTCGTAGCCCTGTACACACTATTACTTAATAACGAAGTAAATTTATACCTTTACATTAACCCTAAGCAACTTCATTTTTCTGGTCAGAGAAGTTGCGAGCCGCCACAAGAAAAATGTCGTGAGGGAAATGATCTTCAAAAAAATCAAATATAAATTCACGATCTCTAATCCATCGTCCTTCCTTCTCAAGAGTTTTAGCCTTATACTCTCGTATTCTTCCATTCGAGTGCGACACCTGTACTGGAGCCAAGGTTTCAGCAGATAGGGTTCCTGTGTTGAGTTATTGAAGCATCGACGGTGAAGTGACGGGAGGCTCGCCGGCCAGTTACCACTGATGGAGTTCCGGCTATGCAAATCGGAGGCGATGGTGGTAAAATAAGGGAGCAAGGGTTTCTAATACAGGCAGATTTTTGTGAAGTTCTGGAATGGGGGTGCGAACTAAGATCGGTGGTGAGAAGGTGTTGTACGGTGGCGTTGACGAAGGTCTAAAGGCAGGTGAAAATTTTGAATTCGAAAGTGAGTTACGGGTTAAATATTTGGGTTTCTCGTATTTAATATTGGATGTATGGCATATGTTTTCACTTGTGTGAAATTTTTGGGTACAGTAGAGAAGGATACGAGGGTGGAATAACTTGACTTAGAGAGGAAGGAGTTGGCTTGAAACATATGGCCATTGTCGGGTTAACAGTGCGTGCTACTGAAGTTGAAGCATGCTTTGATGGAAGGGGATATATAAAGGAATAACGTGGGATGTGGTGTTGTGATTACAGGTGTCGACAAAATGGATTTTTGTTGAAGAAATCAAAGAATGACGTTGGTTTGAACACAACGGTGTCTTGGTGACTAAGGGAGTGACATGGAAGAATTTGTTAGCAGGTGATAATGGTTGAAGGGGATCGTCATTATATTGAGTCTGATAGCAATTATCAATTTAAGGATGACTAAGTTGTCTACCATGTTGATACCGAACTTGCCAGTGCTTAAGCCTAATGGTACTAAACGGGGTATATTATGGACAAGTAGACGAGGAGGACGGACATGTCTAAGTAGGTCAACGACATGTTATTTTGGAGCGGAGTTCAATTTCACTTGGAAATAGGAATTTCAAGTTGTTCTATGTAAAGGAGATAAAGCCGGGGTTATTACATGCTAAACTATTGTATTACAACATTATTAAAAATAATGACATAATTGACCTATCTCTATTTTATTTAAAATGATTATAATGTTGTATCAACAATAACCATCGCATATGTTATCAGAATTGGACGAAATAGTTGTAGCGACAAGATCAACGATGGAACTGATTTGGATTGAACAGGTGCTTGTTTGAATTTATGATGGAATAAAATGCCTGAATGGACAAATCAACAGTTATCGTTATTTAACGTCGACCGTCCAATGTGAGTAAATCTCACTAACTCTGTACAATTTATATTTTTGTAAATATAATTTAGTATTGATAAATGATGATTGATTGTTGTGTGTTGATTGTTTGGTTGAATTGCTGATTTATTAGTTGAAATTATAGATAACGATATATATATAAATCATTGATCAAATATTGATTCTGTTTATTAGAATATTTCATATTGAAATGAAATTGATGTTATTTATGTTGTTTAACATCTGTGGATGCAGGGAAACAGGTTGAAGGGATCCAACTGGATTCCTCAATACTATAATGTTGTTTGTTTTCATATATTGTGATATATAATATGTGATTGATTATGATGACATTGGTCATGTTATTTGGTATTTTAAATACCATATGAAATACTAGAATTTTAAAGGGAAATTTTCAGAGTGAATATTGAAAATGAAATATTTGTATATGAAATAAATAGGATATTATAAAAGGTAATATTTGGAAAACAAATGTTGGAAAACATAATTAAGGAAATATTTGGGAAATGAATAGAATTGTATAAAAGGATTTATATAGAATGAATAGAATTATATAAAGTATTTATATAAAATAAGTGAAATTATATAAAAGCGTTTGTATAGAATAAATAGAATTATATGAAGGGAATTATAAATGAGATTTAAGTGTTAGAAATAAAAAGGAGATTTATATGAATAATTTTACAAATAAAAATATAAATAGAACTTGGGTTTGAGATATTGTTTTTAAATACGAAATCAAACTATTTTGATTATATAAAGAAATATCATTCACATTATATGTGAAAAATTAGACTAAAGTAAAAATTTTGCAAATAAAATATTATTAAGGAATTTGGGGTTTGAATTAGAAATTTAAATGGAATTACTGAAGTTAGAAACTGATTGGAAATTAGTTGAGTTGAATGGATTTCTAGGTATCGATCTGATATTGGTTTCGGCCTTCGGGGTTTATACTTGGGAAGTTGTTCTCTTACTAGTTTACAGTTAGAGACTGATAGAGGTGGGAAGATATTGGTGTGAATCAGAAATGGAAACGTTTTCCAAAGTTAATAACGTATATTTTCTAATTTTAGAAAATAAGGAATTTATGAATATATAGAAACGATAAATGGGAAATTGGGAAATGAAATGATGATTTATCGGTAAGATTTCCATTTGGGAATATGACCGTTGTTTGTACACATGTTTTCCTTTGATAGTTAAATAACGACTATCAAAGATTTTGACCATTTCTGTTGCCAATACGGAGAGACTGGGATCTGATATTTTATCTGAAAACCACTCCCTATGGCATTAGCGTTGCGAATCAAATATGATGAAGAAAATTGAAGACGGAGTTACGCAAGGGTTGTTCAGTAAATCCTAGGTAGGAATTGCCTAAGATGGATTTACAGAATAGTGCCTTCGGGTTGTCCAGTCCCAAGACAACTTGAATGGACGAATGTCTGACAGAATATGTTTGATAGATCGCATAAGTTGATCGTTTCAAACGTATTTACGTTGGTGGGGAGGAATTCTTTTCTCTTTGCTTGTACCCGTGGTATTTTTGGGGAAATCAATTTGTGATTTGACGTGTATGACGATGTGGCATTCAAAGTAAATGAAGGAGTGATCTGTTAAAAGATACGTTATGACCTCAAGCCTCATCCACTGGGAAATGATAGGAATCAGGCAGGCAGCATGGGTAGTGGGTCGCACCCTATTAGGGTATATTGTCACCATCTAGAGAATATTCATATTTGTTACTTCTTTTTATTCTGTATCTCCCAGGAATGGTTATGTTGGTATACCAACCGTAAGGTGACAATATTCGGAATATTCAAGCGAAATGAATGGCCGGTCATGTGTGGCCGAGTTACAAGATGTTCTTGTTGAACTCCAGTGTATCGCTTCTAGAGTACACTGATCGGAAGGTGGTTCCATACATTGTTATAGTTGGGAATTCATTATCTAATAAGAGCCCGCGATTTTTGATTATATATTATATATGTAGAGCGTGAGATAAAAGCATTCTACTAGATTGCTATATTATTTGATTTAGACATTATTATAATATCAGAAGAGTATTGATTTTAAAAGAATGTTTTGGATTATCGTAAGTTAAAAACCATTCGTGTTTATGTGTGGATCGGTCTTACGATTATTCTTTCCTTTAAAAGAATTTTTTTAAAGTTAAATAAATGGTTGGAGTCTACTTACGTCGGTCACATGACTGACCCAGAGTTTTTTTGTTTTGTTTTCCCTAAACTCTTGGGTGCCCAATTTTGTATGGGCAGTCAAGTAGTCGGGATTTTACAGATGTATTTGGAGAGCTTGGAGCAGGAGGCTTCATGATTTTATAGCAATTGTTTATTTTCGCTGGGTTGTAAGTGTTGTACTTTGATAATGATATGTATATTCAAGTACAGATTTATAATTCAAAGCTATGTTATATAGTATATTTTATTCGTCCCATTGTGAGATTCGTATTACTCTGATTCTATTGTATGTTCTTCTTCTTCTATTCTAATTTTCTATATTATCTATTCTCACCCTCTAACTTCTTTCATTAACTATCCGGTATTTCTGATGCTTGGATAGTCAACATTGAGTTTATGTCGATTACCAAGGTCACAAATCCATGGGTCGTTACAGATCCAATGCTGGCATATGAGAGATTCACTTTAGAGTACCATCAGTGAGGTTAACAACCATTAATCACAAGTTTAGGCTACTCTAACTATCTTAGACAAGAAAAACGGAACTTAACAGCTAATATTGGTTGCTAGAATTTTTTTTCTTAAGATAAGTTTGCTAAAGTGACTATCTTAGATTGTTAGAAAAAATATGTGCTTTGTTTTCTAGTAGATCAAAACTAAATATATTATAACTAAAATTTTATTTGTATGTAGTTTTGATAATATAATAATATATGACTGTTAATGAGTTTTGTAACAACCCGAATTTCTATAACATGTTAAAACCATAAATCAAGGCAGAATTAAATTTTAAAATAAGAATCAAGGGAAACGGGTTACTCCATTGCGTTCGTCTCGAAATTTTACATGAAATAGAGTCCGAGTTTTCAAAAATTGGAGTCCGGATGAAGAAGTTATGGCCTGTAGAAGATTCAGCAGATTTTAGGCAGCACATGACCAGGCAGGTCGACCTGGGAACCAGGTCGACCATGTGGTCGACCCTAGGGTCGATCTACCCCCCAGGTCGACCATGTGGTCGACCTCCCCCCTTACAGGTCGACTTGGTCGGCCTGTTTCGACCCAGAACCTATTTTTGAAGCCTGAGACATGTTTTGATGGTCCAGATTGATTCTAGGGTTAATCTAAGGGCCTAAACTAGTTGCTACCCCTATAAATATATCCTAAGACCTAGCCTAATTCATACAAATCATTCTTACACTGCTATGCTGCTAATTCACCTCTTGAACCATGGCCGTCGTCTCCAAATTAAAGCTTAAGCATTCAAACTCGATTCAAATCAAAGATCAACGCTTCTACAACAATTCAAGAGAATAGATCAGCGACACCGCAACAATTCGACGACTAATTTCTAGACTTGACTTCTAAATTTCTTAGACCACGATCTGTAAGTTCCAGTTACTTTTAGATAAAAACTATAAATCTAATATGGGCATGTTATAAATTGGAATTGATTTATGTATGATTCATATCTATTCTTGTTTTCTTCTTGGATCTTGACTATTGGGAATATTGCCTACGACGTTGAAACTATTGTTAATGGCCTAAGACTATGACTATGCCTATGACTGTGGACATAATATTTTGCCTATGCCTATGACTATGACGGTGAACATAAGACTATGCCTATGACTATGACAGTGAACATAAGACTATGCCTATGACTATGACGGTGAACATAAGACCGCCTATGACTATGAACAATAAGACTATGCCTATGACTATGACAAGGACAATTGTGACTAATTACCTAAGATTCATGACCATGAGGTTATTGCCTAGGATTATAACTTTGAAATTGGATCTAAGCTTGACTTTCTTTATTTATCCTTGGATCTTGATTTTGGGGATTTTTCTATTTAAGTTAGATATGTCCATGTTCTTGAAACTAGATTATTATTCAAACCATTTCATGTTCATAATATTATCAGATCTATATGCCTGCGATGTTTTAGTCAATTTTGTTATGTCATACCTTGGAATTAAATTAATAATAGAACGATGTTTATTATGTTATAGGTGAAATTGAATGATATTAATCTATGTCTGTAGTTCTATTTTATTATCATGTTGAATTGAGAATTAATGAATAAGTCTATTCATATGTATATGAACTTGGAATATAACCTGTTATGACAAGTTGTGTAGTTTATCATGTTATGCAAGTTTTAGGTTGTAAAATCATATCACATATGTGACCAAATGTTAGATCTACATGTTTATGTGTTAAACCTACGTCATATTTCAAGTTCACACTTATTCATATGTTCGTGATTGATTTGCAAGTTCACATATATGTAAGTTGATTTAGTCTATGTTGCAAATTCACATATATGTATGTTGAATTAGTCCACGTTGCAAGTTCGCGCCTATGATATTCATGTTGATTACTTTGCAAGTACACACCTATGGTGTTCATATTGACTATGCCGAGAATGCCAAGTTTACACCTATGACATGTTTATGTTAATGGATTTCTTTATGCAAATTTTATGTACGTTAAATTAGGCTAAGATTTTAGCCTAATATTATATGTCAAAAATCATGCGGACGGAAAATTAGGCTAAGATTGTTAGCCTAATATTTAGACTGGGTAACGTTGGGAAAAATTGGTAATCATAGGAAACTTGCCTTGAAAACTTGACACGAACTTGAAATGAATCTTGAACATGGACATGACACTAAAATAAACATGAAAATGGCCAATTCGAGGTTGGGTTGAGTTTGTAGTGTAAATCTTCCCGGATCCGCCCGGCAAATCCAGTTACGGCAAACAATAGGATCCAATGTGGGTAGTTGGTCATATCGCGCTTGAAACCCGAGGTCAGACTGAGTTGTGCTGTAAATCTGCCCGGAACCGCCCGGCATATCCAGTGACCACAACAACAGGTCTGATGTGAGAGGTTGGGGTGCATTAATGAATTAATGCCACATGATAGGGTTAAGTCATGAACCGCTTGAATATACTTAACCAATTTGACACGATGATTTGATAGGGTTAAGTCATGAACCGCTTGAATATGCTTAACCAATTTGACACGATGATTTGATAGGGTTAAGTCTTGAACCGCTTGAATGAACTCAACCAACTTGACCTATGAATCGTAGGGCTAAGTCATGAACTTGAACGTCAACACTTAGCCAATCTGACATGACACGTAGGAGGGTTAAGTCACGAACTTGAATGACAACACTTAGCCAACTTGACATGCTAGAATGATGGGGTTAAGTCTCGAATTTAAATGACAAGACTTAACTTACTAGACGGAAACCCTAGTTACGCGGTCCTTTTCAGCAGTAACCCACTAGATGTATCATGGTACCCTGGGACTAGGCAGGATGGGGCACGATTACTGGGCTGATTGTAAGCGAGCAGAACGACGGCTGTGTGGGTGCGCCAGTGTAGGTTCAGGCGGGCTATGGTCGTGCACGTGGTCCGAAGTTGAAAAAGCAGGCATTGGGCATCAATAGGTTTATATGTGCATGCTTGATTCGTGTTGGTGGTTGGCACCATAGGGCTTGATACACCCTATGGTGGACCTAGCACAGGTGACTACATTCGTGATAGGGCCGTATGACACAGACACACATGGCGAGCTTGAACTTGTAGGGAGTCGATCGACTAGTGGATCGTTTCGTTGGACCTAGAAATGGGTCATTTCATGATATTGGGCTGAGGGATTAGTTCATGATTTATATAAGACATGGGTTTGGGATTCTAGTACAGTTGATGCAGCGAACCTTGAATATGTGATGCTATACTTGATTTATACTTGATTTATCATGTTATCTTAGTCTATCTTGCCCATCTGGTCATCATCCGTATGATTACTTTCAGTTTATACATGTCATGTTACCTTTATCTGTTTTTATTCCGAAAGTCACTTGGACTTACCAGTCTTTATGACTGACCCGTTTTCTTTCACCTCTTTTTCTTCCGTTCCCCCTCCCCAGGTTCTCAGGGAGGAAACACTACTACTTAGTTTGGACTTCTTTCTGCTTCAAGATCATCATATATGGCTTGGAGTTTTCTTGGCTATGGCTGCTTTACTGTTTTACTTGGGGAATGATTTATGACTATGGTTTTATGCTTCTTTACTGTTGCAAGATAGATTTCGATGTAACGGATTTAATGGCATTTTGATGTAAAAGGCTTTTGACCTTTCCAGATTTTAAAGCAATGAAATTTGGTTCTTCTTCCACTGTTTTATATGTTCTGTCTTGTAATATTTCTGTGTATGTTTACCTAGATAATGCTCCACCAAAGCTAGTGCATTCTATTTGTGAGTGACCCTAGCGGAGGTGGGGTGTTACATTTGGTATCAGAGCAGAAGGTTACCAGACTGGGCAAAAGTTTTTAAAACCTTTTGAAATTATTTTCAAAACCATTTACAAAGAAGCATTTTTCAAGAAAAGTTTTATTTTTAATGGCTATTCCCCAAAGGCCATTAACATTACCCTTTGTTTCCTTGTTTGAATCCCTTTTCCTTTCTTTCCTCCATCTGTAGTCACATTAGTTCCATCTGCGACTTATCTTATTTCAAGCTTTGTAGGGTTGTCGTGCGATGGAGGTAGTTCTCGAGAGACCTGTTAACACGTTATATAAGAGGGGATAAGAGTGGTCAAGGCGAATGAGGTCAGAACAAGAAGGTAGAAATGTTTCTGTAGGAAAGTCTAGTTTATCTTTCTATCCTGTTCGTACCTTTTTTTGATTATGGTACATCGCATCCTTTTTATTTCTGCTTCGATAGTTGAGTCTTTGCACCTTAGTACTAGCGTAGTAGAGGATCCCAATTTTTTTTCTTCTCAAATCCTGGTGGGGAATCGGCTCATTTATTCATGACTTGTTTGGATTTGAGAATGTCTATGCTAAGCGTTGAGTGTACAAGAAATGCTTATGTTTTTGGGCTACGGGTCGATTCTAGGGATGGAATGGTTATCCAGTAATGGTGCCATTCTTGAGCCTGAAAAGAGGGTAGTTAGACTTTTGACTTGCCGTGGTAATACCCTCGAAGTCTAGTGTAACCCTTAGGATTCTGCCATGCTTAGTTATCTAGAATCTCTTGATACATTTTTTGATCCCGAGTAGTGTTCGCCACTAAGGTGGATGGTTCATTTCGCTTATGCATGAGTTATAGGAAATCACTTTAGTAAGTACATTTGACAACATGGTTGACATCTGTTTATTTGCAAGAGATAATTCTTCTGCATGGAATACCCTATAAACGAGATCCAGGATTCACTAGTGAATTTTGGAGAGCTTGCATGAAACCATGAGTACACAGTTATGTTTGAGCCGAGTATACTAGAAGGAGGATAAGGGAAAATGGGACGAGAGACAACAGTGAAATGAGTTCCAACTCATATTTTGGAAACAAGAATTAAGAAGCTACGAAATAATGAAGTTAAAGACGGACAAAGCACAATGGAGTTAAGCTCAAGGAAATGCGACTTAGAAGATTGAAGACTAGATACGCGCATCATATCTCTTATTAAGAGTATATCCTTCATCCCTCTTTTCCTGTAGAGCTTACTTGCATGCTACCTTTTATGTATATCCTCTCGGTCCTATTCTCAATCTTATTTCTGTTGCAAACCCTATAAGGAGTATGACTCATCTGGTTGTGATATATGTTGGGGTTTGAGGGTGTCCGTTGGGTTGACTAAACTTTTTGGGCTTTATAGGATATGGGTTGGTTTTAGGAATGGATTTCTTGCGACCTAAAAGGAGTTTATCATGCTTGGTTTCCTAGAATCATATATATTGGTTTTGGGCTGGTGTTTAGGGTACAAAGTTTTTCTTTACTTGCTTCTATCATTTGGTTATACCTTTAGGTAGAACCCTTTTGGATGTAAACATGTGCTTGAAAACATGTTATGGTTGATGTTTGCAAATGGTTGCAAGTGGTTGCTCGTGGTTGCATAACACACATTAGGCACTAGATCGGCTCAGACACATTTTCATATTGCATATGCATGAGTGTTTATACTTGTTTATGGATGAAATTGAATGTGTTATCATATGAATGTTGCATATGGATGAATGTTTGTGCACACATATAACATTTAGTGTGACTAGGACTATTTGCATACATGTTGGACTCATGGCACTAAACATATTTTGCATTAAGAAGATCAATCAGGCCTGATCATTTGAATTAGACAAGGAACATATACACACACTTCTTGCATATGTTCATACAACATTAGAAATCTTTAAGGACAATGGTTGCTTGTGAATGATGGTTGAGTATATGGTTGATTGGACTATAGGATGCATTCTTCTTAACTTGAAGATTTCGGGGATGAAATCCTTTAAGGAGGGAAGAATGTAACAACCCGAATTTCTATAACATGTTAAAACCATAAATCAAGGCAGAATTAAATTTTAAGTTAAGAATCAAGGGAAACGGGTTACTCCATTGCGTTCGTCTCGAAATTTTACATGAAATAGAGTCCGAGTTTTCGAAAATCGGAGTCCAGATGAAGAAGTTATGGCCTGTAGAAGATTCAGCAGATTTTAGGCAGCACAGGACCAGGAAGGTCGACCTGGGGGTCGACCTGGGGACCAGGTCGACTATGTGGTCGACCCTAAGGTCGACCTACCCCCCAAGTCAACCACGTGGTTGACCTCCCCCCCCCCTTACAGGTCGACCTGGTCGGCCTGTTTCGACCCAGAACCTATTTTTGAAGCCTGAGACATGTTTTGATGGTCTGGATTGATTCTAGGGTTAATCTAAGGGCCTAAACTAGTTGCTACCCCTATAAATACATCCTAAGACCTAGCCTAATTCGTACAAATCATTCTTACACTGCTTTGCTGCTAATTCACCTCTTGAACCATGGTCGCCGTCTCCAAATTAAAGCTTAAGCATTCAAACTCGATTCAAATCAAAGATCAACGCTTCTACAACAATTCAAGAGAATAGATCAGCGACACCGCAACAATTCGACGACTAATTTCTAGACTTGACTTCTAAATTTCTTAGACCACGATCTGTAAGTTCCAGTTACTTTTAGATAAAAACTATAAATCTAATATGGGCATGTTATAAATTGGAATTGATTTATGTATGATTCATATCTATTCTTGTTTTCTTCTTGGATCTTGACTATTGGGAATATTGCCTACGACGTTGAAACTATTGTTAATGGCCTAAGACTATGACTATGCCTATGACTGTGGACATAATATTTTGCCTATGCCTATGACTATGACGGTGAACATAAGACTATGCCTATGACTATGACAGTGAACATAAGACTATGCCTATGACTATGACGGTGAACATAAGACCGCCTATGACTATGAACAATAAGACTATGCCTACGACTATGACAAGGACAATTGTGACTAATTACCTAAGATTCATGACCATGAGGTTATTGCCTAGGATTATAACTTTGAAATTGGATCTAAGCTTGACTTTCTTTATTTATCCTTGGATCTTGATTTTGGGAATTTTCTATTTAAGTTAGATCTATCCATGTTCTTGAAACTAGATTATTATTCAAATCTTTTCATGTTCATAATATTATCAGATCTATATGCATGCGTTGTTTTAGTCAATTTAGTTATGTCATACCTTGGAATTAAATTAATAATAGAACGATGTTTATTATGTTATAGGTGAAATTGAATGATATTGATCTATGTCTGTAGTTCTATTTTATTATCATGTTGAATTGAGAATTAATGAATAAGTCTATTCATATGTATATGAACTTGGAATATAACCTGTTATGACAAGTTGTGTAGTTTATCATGTTATGCAAGTTTTAGGTTGTAAAATCATATCACATATGTGACCAAATGTTAGATCTACATGTTTATGAGTTAAACCTACATCATATTTCAAGTTCACACTTACTCATATGTTCGTGATTGATTTGCAAGTTCACATATATGTAAGTTGATTTAGTCTATGTTACAAATTCACATATATGTATGTTGAATTAGTCCACGTTGCAAGTTCGCGCCTATGATATTCATGTTGATTACTTTGCAAGTACACACCTATGGTGTTCATATTGACTATGCCGAGAATGCCAAGTTTACACCTATGACATGTTTATGTTAATGGATTTCTTTATGCAAATTTTGTGTACGTTAAATTAGGCTAAGATTTTAGCCTAATATTATATGTCAAAAATCATGCGGACGGAAAATTAGGCTAAGATTGTTAGCCTAATATTTAGACGGGGTAACGTTAGGAAAAATTGGTAATCATAGGAAACTTGACATGAAACTTGCCTTGAAAACTTGACACGAACTTGACATGAATCTTGAACATAGACATGACACTAGAATAAACATGAAAATGGCCAACTCGAGATTGGGTTGAGTTTGCAGTGTAAATCTGCCTGGAACGGCCCGGCAAATCCAGTTACTGCAAACAATAGGATCCAATGTGGGTAGTTGGTCATATCGCGCTTGAAACCCGAGGTCGGACTGAGTTGTGGTGTAAATCTGCCCGGAACCGCCCGGCATATCCAGTGACCACAACAACAGGTCTGATGTGAGAGGTTGGGGTGCATTAATGAATTAATGCCCCATGATAGGGTTAAGTCATGATCCTCTTGAATATACTTAACCAATTTGACACGATGATTTGATAGGGTTAAGTCATGAACCGCTTGAATATGCTTAACCAATTTGACACGATGATTTGACATGGTTAAGTCATGAACCGCTTGAATGAACTCAACCAACTTGACACATGATTCGTAGGGCTAAGTCATGAACTTGAACGTCAACACTTAGCCAATTTGACATGACACGTAGGCGGGTTAAGTCACGAACTTGAATGACAACACTTAACCAACTTGACATGCTAGACTGATGGGGTTAAGTCTCGAATTTAAATGACAACACTTAACCTACTAGACGGAAACCCTAGTTACGCGGTCCTTTTTAGCAGTAACCCACTAGATGTATCATGGTACCCTGGAACTAGGCAGGTTGGGGGCACGATTACTGGGCTAATTGTAAGCGACCAGAACGACGGCTGTGTGGGTGCGCCAGTGTAGGTTCAGGCGGTCTATGGTCGTGCACGTGGTCCGCAGTTGAAAAAGCAGGCATTGGGCATCAGTAGGTTTATCTGTGCATGCTTGATTCGTGTCAGTGGTTGGCACCATAGGGCTTGATACACCCTATGGTGGACCTAGCACAGGTGACTACATTCATGATAGGGCCGTATGACACAGACACACATGACGAGCTAGAACTTGTAGGGAGCCGATCGACTAGTGGATCGTTTCGTTGGACCTAGAAATGGGTCATTTCCTGATATTGGGCTGAGGGATTATTTCATGATTTATATAAGACATGGGTTTGGAATTCTAGTATAGTTGATGCAGCGAACCTTGAATATGTGATGCTATACTTGATTTATCATGTTATCTTAGTCTATCTTGCCCATCTTGTCATCATCCGTATGATTACTTTCAGTTTATAAATGTCATGTTACCTTTATCTTTTTTTATGCTGAAAGTCACTTGGACTTACCAGTCTTTATGACTGACCTGTTTTCTTTAGCCTCGTTTTCTTCCGTTCCCCCCCAAGGTTCTCAGGGAGGAAACACTACTACTTAGTTTGGACTTCTTTCTGCTTCAAGATCATCATATATGGCTTGGACCTTTCTTGGCTATGGCTGCTTTACTGTTTTACTTGGGGAATGATTTATGACTATGGTTTTATGCTTCTTTACTATTGCAAAACAGATTTCGATGTAATGGATTTAATGGCATTTTAATGTAAAAGGCTTTAGACCTTTCTAGATTTTAAAGCAATGAAACTTGGTTCTTCTTCCGCTGTTTTATATGTTCTGTCTTGTAATATTTCTGTGTATGTTTACCTAGATAATGCTCCACCAAAGCTAGTGCATTCTCTTTGTGAGTGACCCTAGTGGAGGTGGGGTGTTACAAGTTTAGTACAATGGTAATGATGAAGTACCTTGAGTTATGGGATCGGATAAGCAGTGTGACATGAAAGCTTAACTTGGTCATCCTATATTACAGTTGTATATAATTTTCAAACAATTGTAGCTACACATTTTAATATATTTTTACATTTGGAAATGGTTAGGGTTTTTGGAGGGGGAAGGGGTAAGTGTATTTAGGCATTAGAAAATTTGAAGATTTAACTCAAACCACCATTATCGAATTAGTAGTGAGATTTCACTGCTAATGGGCTATGTGGATGAAAAAAAAATTCTATCACAACATTTCTAAAATATATATTTTTAACTATTTTTTCCTGATCTATTGCATATGTTTGCAACGATCATGTATCGTCTAAGTTAGTTCGAGTAAGGATTGATGGAAACGTTGATGGAATGAGATTTTATAATGTTAAATTAATGTAATAGGGAAATATAGCTTAGTCTTTATAAAAAGTTTACTCAATTTTTTAAATAGAGTAATACTTAGTTTAATAAGAGCACGATAAAGTTTTTAATTGGGTAACATTTTGTATTTATAACATACAAACTCAGTCTCATAAAACTGAGTTACTAAATAAAAAATAAAGTTATTCAGCTGAAGTGCTGACTTTACCCTGTTTTAAAACTAAGAAATTTAAGCTTAAAAAATAAATTAAGTTTACTCCTTTTATTTAATTGAGTAACTCAATTTATGTGGGCTTATTCAAGCTTTTCGATGGACTTTTAGGCATGAATTAGAATATTTTTTTCTAGTTGGCTTACTGCTTAATCAAATCAGGCAACTATTAGGTGTAGTCATAGGACATTAATTCCGTTTTCAATGTGTAGATGTAGTGCTATACAAGTACAAATTCTTTGCTTATGCTTTTCTTTTATGGTGTACCTTTTAAGAGCTGTTCGGCAGTCCAAATTGGACCGTTGCCCCAAAAGGGCCGAAATATGGCCGTTGGGGCACGGTGCTTCTGTTGTGATTTGTGACATGAAATCACATATGTTAATAAAGATTGATTTGAATAATTAATTAATTGACAAATTGATTTGATTGATTGGTTGATTGGTTGATTGATTGGTTAATTGATTGATTGATTGTATCATAGAAGGAAAGAAATGAATAATTTTATTCTCGATATTTTTCTAAGGGAAAAATTGGATATTTTTCTAGGACTTCTATTCTTCTATATTAGCAACATCTAGATTGGATTAAGAGTATGGGATTGAGGCCGAAATAGTTAATCCAAAGGTTGCCGTTGTTCTTCATTGTTCTCCTTTTCCAATAAAAGTTGTAGTCATCTAGAATTCATTCCTTATCTCAACAAGGTTATTGATTCTTTTAATTTTGTTTATTTTTGGTTGTAGACCCATTGTATGTAAACAAAATTTGTATTTTTGAATCAATAAAGAGGGTGGTTGGGTGGAATATCTTGTTTGCGCATGTGATTTCATATCTGTGTTATTTTTCATAGAAATCATCTTTAAGTATTTGGGTGAATAAGATCCTGGTCGCTTCCGCAGAGGCGCAATTTTCCTAACAATTGGTACCATAACGAGATCATCCCAAAGCTTAGAGTGATTTCGGATTGAAAAAAAAATCATTTTTTATGTCGAATATGATGGCATTTCCAAAAATGACTATTTTTAACGGAAGAAATTGGGGGATCTGGAAGCCTAAGATGGAGAATGTGCTTTACCTCAATGATCTTCATGATCCGATTGATGAGATAGATGAAGCCCTCAGGTATGGATGAGGGAACGTGGAAGAAGATGGATAAGAAGGCAATTGCCTTTATTCGACAATACCTTGATGATTCAGTATTCCATCATGTGGCAAGTTGTGAATCCGTGAAGGATTTGTGGGATAAGTTGGTATCTTTGTATGAGTCGAGGAGTGCTACAAGTAAGGCTTTTCTGGTACGAAAGCTTGTTCAATTGAGATTGGATGAGGAGAAGTCCGTTGCAGGGCACCTGAATGAATTTCAAGATGTGATCAATCAATTGACAAATCTGTAGGTCAATTTTGATGATGAGTTGCAAGGTCTTTTGTTGATGATTTCGCTTTCAGAAAGTTAGGAAACTTTGGTTGTTTCATTGAGTAACTCCAATGCTAGTGGAGCTATCTCTTTGGAAATGGTACGAAGCAGCCTTTTGAATGAAGAACTAGGGAGAAAAGGGTCAGGTTTGAAATCAGTTCGAGGTGAGGCTATGGTAGCAAAGGACTCGGGGAAAGAAACAAGGAGGAAGAAGAAAGGGGCTAATGGTAAAGGTGTCATCACTTGTTACTATTGTAATAAGGAAGGCCACATACGAAAAGATTTCCATGCTTGTCAGAGGGATAAGAAGAAGGTTGCAGATGATGATAGTAGTAGCGATGAGGAATAGGCAGGTCTTGCTGTAGGTTCCTTTAGTGATGTTTCTTGTGTTGTCCTGTTTAGCGAAGTAAATCCTCGGAAGATGGATTCGGGAGCCAATTTTCACATTTGTAAGGATGTGAAGTATTTTTCTTCTTATGAGAAGAATGTTGACGTGATTAGAACAACCAATGGAGTAGAGCTACAGTTTGTGGTATTGGATCTATCCGGTTTTGTATGTATGATGGCATGGTGAGAGAAGTCTCTAGAGTTATATGTACCCACGAGTTTGCATAACCTCATTTTTTTTTGGTCTGTTGGATCACTATGGTTGCACTTATGATACTCAAGGTAGAGTTTTGAGAGTGAAGAAGGGTGGTCGTGTTGTGATGACAGGTGTCTTGGAGGAGGGAAATATGTATAGATTGGTTGGTTCTGTAGACAACTGTGGAAGGCGAGTGACGGTGTAACACCCCGCCTCCGCTAGGGTCACTCGCAAAGGAATGCACTAGCTTTAGAGGGGCATTATTGGTAAACATGCACAGAAATATCACAAGACAGAACATATAAAATAGCGGAAGTAAAATCAAACTTTCATAACATGAATAAATAAGGTCTAAAGCCTTTTACATCAGAGTACATCAAAACCTGTCTTGCAATAGTAAAGAAGCATAAAGACATTTTCATAAATTATTCCCCAAGTAAAAACAGTAAAGTAGCCATTAGCCAAGAAAAGTCCAAGCCATCCATGATGACCTTCAAGCAGAAGAAGTCCGAACTAAACAACAGTATTTCCTCCCTGTAACCTGGGGGGGGGGGGGGAACGGAAGAAAAGAGGCGAAACAAAACGGGTCAGTCAAAAAGACTGAGTAAGCCCTATCTACTATTAGCATAAAAACTAGTAAAGTTAACTGACATGAGAAACTGAGATGAACATAAGCATGATAACAAGATAGATAAGCTAAATCAAAATAACAGGATGAACTACTGAACTCAGATAAACTAAGGTGTCATGATAAATTACGATGTCAAGATAAAACAAGGTATCACATCGTCAGGTTTCTATCAAGTATAATATCCCCAAGATATCTGTCACGTATAACGCCCCGTGATATCTATCCTGTATTTTAGCTCTGCACCTACCGTACTAGTATCCCCACCGTGTCATGTGTTAACCAAGAATGACCCTCACTCAAAAGTCGTGTAATGGTCCATGTCAACCTAATATATCGCATATATAGGTTACTCAACTTGTATGTTTTATTCCATGTAAATGTTCAGTCCCTTGCCGTAGACCATACGGGCTTTCCCATGAGATTCTATATTACTTTAACATAGTTCCATGATCCTTAAGATCGATTTGGACTGTTACCCTAAACCTAGATAGGGTCTTCCAACATGAATTATTGTTTGTACAACTAGGACTTATGCTACCTAGGGCTGCTAGGGATTATGCTTACCTATTGCACGTTTTCGTATCTCGGTTTGGGTTCAACCACCTAGGGCCACTAGGGATTACGCTAACCGCCAACCGCGCCCTTTTTCCCACGCATTCATCGTGAATCGCTTTTCCATGACTGTATGCACATGTATCACATCGTGCCATCCGAGTCCTGTCACAGGGCAAATCAAGAAATATAGGACTCGGTCGGGAGCTTTCAATTTATCTGCCGATGCAGATGCTAAGGTCTGTTTTTCTTATACGTGGCTATGGTCCCACGAGACCACTCCCTCAACTAGTGAAAGACAAGACAGGATAAATCCTGTATGAGAACACAACACTGGCCAACCCACATCCAAGCATTACCGCAACCATAATTAGATAGCAATTATGGTCTTTTGGGTGTTCTCTGCCTTTCCGTACGTACACGCTTGACCAAAGATGGTAGGTAGCCTGACGAAATGCTATCTAGGGTACGACCGTGTATCGTCGACTATCCCTTATCCATCCCCATCTTTAGGTCGCTCGTATAGCAACCAAGGCATACTCTTGGTTCTTCTAACGCAGACCTTAACCTCTCATGAGCCTAGTATAATCACCTGGCAGCTCATAGAGGGATACCAAGAATATCCTCACGTTCCCCGAAGCCGCTGCTTCGTTACCCAGTTCGCTGGAGCCTTTATCTAAATCAGATACTCGCTCCTACTCGTATACTTAAACGATGACCTACCGTATCAGGTTACCCATCTATCTATGGACTGGCCTAAATTTCCTTGACTAAGAATCATTACTTAGTTATTCTTCAACTAAGGTTTACCACTTAGCATTGTTCCCGTTATCCTTGTTAACTACGGTTATCCACCTAATCCTCAGAACTAGGGTTTACATAATGGATTAAGTGTCACTTAAGTTCATGACTTAACCCGTCTACAAATCCTGTCAAAATTGGCTAAGTATCCAAGTTCAAGGCTTAACCCTACAAACCATGCTCAAGTTGGTTAAGTATATTAAGCAATTCACGACTTAACCTCGTCCAATTATCATTCTAGATTGGTTAAGTATATATTAACTTGACCCTATCAATTTACTTAGTCAAATCGATCAAGTGTATTCAAGCGATTCGTGACTTAGCCTTATCATGTTTTCACGTTATATTGGTTAAGTATTGGTTAACTTAACCACAATAAATTAACGAGTTAGATTGGATAAGTATAGGTCACTTAACCACATCAATTCATCATGTTTAGATTAGTTAAGTGTTTAACTTAACCCCATTAAACTACCAAGTGGGATTAATTAAGTCTAGGCTAACTTAACCCCATCCGATTTCCATGTTTAGACTAGTTGAGTCTAATCTTAACCCCATTCGTTAACCGTATTTTTCGGTTAAGCGTCATTAAGAAAACTTACTTAACCTTACCAAGTTATCGCGTTGGATTGATTAAGTCTTGGTTAACTTAACCCCATCCGATTTCCATGTTTAGACTAGTTGAGTCTAATCTTAACCCCATTCGTTAACCGTATTTTTCGGTTAAGCGTCATTAAGAAAACTTACTTAACCTTACCAAGTTATCGCGTTGGATTGATTAAGTGTTGGTTAACTTAACCCCATCCACTAGTCATATAAAAATGGTTAAGTGTCATTAGGCAAATCAAGTTACTTAACCTACCCAACCTTGTCATGTTTTGTTAAGTATCATTAGCCTAATCAAATTACTTAACCCATTTGTCCATGTCATATTTGGTTAGGAGTCATTAATCAAATTAACTTAACCCTATCATGTGGCATTAATTACTTAATGCACCTTCACCTCTCACATTAGACTTTGTTGTGGTTACTAGTTAAGCCGGTCGGTTCCGGGTAGCTTTACACCACAACTTGGTCTAACCTCGGGTTCAAGCACAACATGACCTACTTCTCACATTGGGTCCTATTGTTTGCAACTACTAGTTAGGCCGGTCGGTTCCGAGTAGTTTTACGTTGCAAACTCAACCCAACCTCGAGTTGGCCACACTTATATTATCTAAGTGTCATGTCCATCATGTTTCCCAAAACATGTTACAAGTTTTCAAGCATTTGGGTAGACCTAACTTAATAGGTAAATTCCCAATGGGTAGACCTAACTTAATAGGTAAATTCCCAAGCTTATGTTTTTTTGTATACTTACATGTCAACTTCCATGTTATATTTCAAGTCATGTTTTCAAGTTGTATTTTCATGTCATTAGAAATTACCCATAACATAACCCAACGCTTTTAAACTCGCATATATGTTCGCGACAACGTAATGGATTAAAAGAAGAGACTTGGCAAAGGCATGACAAAAATGGATATTAAGCCACAAGTTAATCATGGTGGCAAATGAGGCACAAATGTGTTCATTAACTTGCATGTTACATTCTTAAGCCTCAAAACATGCATAAACCCAAACTTGGCACATAAGCGAATCATGGTGACAAAAGATATGGAATGATGACTAGTAACTCGCATATATCATCAAATAAGGGTTATGACTTCATATGCAAGTTGACATAAAGGTTATGATGGTTCTCATGTTGCCTAATGCAACATTTCAACATAAAGGTTGTAGCTTTTAGCTCACAAGATCAAGATAATGACTTCATAAACTTGCATGACATGATAGCATGTATCATACTCAATGATCAAACCCAAACTTGCAACATGAACATTTAACTTCATAGTTAATATCTAAGAGTAGGGAAAGGGCTTACATTGCTATGAAGGCACAAAAGATATGACAAAGCCCTTATGCAATCAAATAGACCCAAAATGCAAGCTCTAACATAAAAACCCTTGAGCCAAAATGATCAAAACCCTTGCTTTATGATGCAAAGATAGAAACTTGACTTGAATGCAAGCTAATGACACTCATACAAGCTTGAAAACACTTGTATGCATGGAAAATCTCTCATAGAAACCATTTAGAAATTTTATGAAGAGAGTGGAGGCCATGAGAGGTAAAATTTTGCCATAGTTTAGTTGCATGAATGAATAATGAGGATTTAGGATAGGTTAGGGTCTTATTTATAGATTAGGCAAGTGTTTTAGGCCATAGGATTAAACCTAGATTCAATTCAAGCCATCAAAGCATGTCTTGGGGAAGAAGTCAAGTGTAGGAACCATCTAGGGCCTTTAGATTAAAGATGAACCATGAGAACCATCCAAATGCAAAATCTGCATTTGAGCGGATCGGCCCACGGGTTGACAGCCAAACACCCTGGATTAACCCCTAGTCGACCCAGCGGGCTCGGGTCGACCTCAAAAATCGGCCGGTTCGGTTATTCCCCTCTCCCAATTCGCTGTTTTGAACATTTTTGCATATTTATTTATTTAATTTTCAATTATATATATATATATATATATATATATATATTTCTCTGCGCAACCCATTTCACTTAATTAAGTATACTTTAATTTGGGAATTTTTCGTGAAACTTCGCGAGGCCATATCTTGGTCATACGGACTCCGATTTTCGAAAACTCGGACTCTATTTCGCGTATTTTTCCGAGACGAACGCAATGGCATAGCCCGTTTCCCTTGATTCAGATTTTACAGTTTAATTCTGCCTCCATTTATGTTATAACAGGTTATTGAAAATACGGGTTGTTACATTCTCCCCACCTTTTAGGATTTCGTCCCCGAAATCTCCAAGTTAGGAAGAACATATCCTACCATCCATCATCCATCTACTCAAAACATCATCCACAAGCAACCATTGTCCTTAGATGATTTCTAACGCTGTATGAATATATGCAAAACGTGTGTGTACATGTTCATTAGCTAATGCTAATGATCAGGCCTGAATAATCTTTCTAATGCAAAATATGTATAGTGCCATGGATCCAACATGTATGCAAATAGTCCTAGTCATATAGATACTATATGCGTGCACAATCATTCATTCATATGCAACAACCGCATGATAATACATTCGATTTCATCCATAAACAAGTATAAATACTCGTGCATATGCAATATGAAATGTGACCGAGTCGAGCTAGTATCTAATGTGTATTCGCGCATCCACGAGCAACCACTTGCAACCATATCAATCATAACATGTTTCAAATACATGTTTACATCCATAGGGTTCTACCTAGAATTCCCTGAAACAGGGTCGAGAAGATAAACAGGACAAACTCCTTACAGGGTTTGTAACGGAGAATAGGACCGAGAGGATGTCCACAAAAGATAGCCTACAAGTAAGCTCTACAGAAAACAGGGATCAAGGATATACTCCCAAAAAGAGATATCATGCGCGTATCTAGTCTTTGACCATCAAAGTCGTCTTTTAACTTCGCGATTTTGTAGCTTCTTATTCCTGTTTCCATAACATGAGCTGGAACTCATTTCTTCGTCGCCTCTCGTTCCACTTGCACTTATCCTTTTCCTAGAATACTTGACGCAAACATGACTGCGTACTCATGATCTCATGCAAGCTTTCCAAAATTCACTAGTGAATCTTGGATCTCGTTTATATACTATAAGGCATTCCATGTAGAAGAACTTTCTCTTGAAAGTAAACAGATGTCAAACAGGTTATCATGCGCACTTACTAGGGTGATCTCTATAACCCATGCATAAATGAAGTAAACCATTCGTCTTATTGGCGAACACCACTCGATCGGGCTTCAAATTTCCAATAAAGGCATCAAGGGATTCTAAGTAACTAGTCATCACAGAACCTCAAAAAGGTTACCCGATACTTCGAGGGCATTACCAAGGCTAGTCAAAAGGTCTAACCACCCTCCTATCAAAACCGAGAGTGGCACCCCCTACTGGATAACCACTTCATCCCTAGAATCCATCCATAGCTTATAAACATAAGCATTATTTCCAAACTCAACACTTGGCATAGACATTCCCAAATCCAAACAAGTCATGTATAAATGGACTGATTCTCCAATAGGACTTTGAGACAAAAATGGGATTCTCTATTACGCTAGTACTTAAGGTGCAGAGACTCAACTATCGAAGCAGACTTAAATGATACGAACAACGAAGTCCTAACGGGATGATAGAGAAGAAAAGCTAAACCTTTAACAAGATCGTTACCCTCCTTCCGAGGTACTCTAGAAATGAGAGCATACTACTGCCCTCCCGATGATCTTGTCCTTGTCCCATAATACTTAACTATCCGCCCCGTTTTACCATGCCAAAGGTACTCTCTCGTCATGGGTTTCATTGTTCATCTTTCTCCCTCCTTTGAGGACTAAGCCATACCAACAAGTTGCTCATCCTTAAGCTCGTATCCTTTATCCTTCTTTCTCACGATCCTTTCTTATAACGCGGCCACTGGTCTCTCGAGAACCACCTCCATCGTATGGAAAGCACTTTCGTAGGTAGAAAAGACTAGTCGCAGTTAAAACTACTGTGACTACAGATGGAGGAAAGAAAGGAAAAGAGACTCAATTAAGGAAACAAGGATAGTGCTAATGGCCTTTGGGGAATAGCCTTTTTCTTTTAAAAGAAAATTTTCTTGAAAAATGCTTCTTTGTAAACGGTTTTTTTTTTCAAATAGTTTTCAGAAGGTCTTTAAAAACTTTTGCCCAGTCTGGTAACCTTCTGCTCTGATACCACGTGTAACACCCCGCCTCCGCTAGGGTCACTCGCAAAGGAATGCACTAGCTTTAGAGGGGCATTATTAGTAAACATGCACAGAAATATCACAAGACAGAACATATAAAATAGCGGAAGTAAAATCAAACTTTCATAACATGAATAAATAAGGTCTAAAGCCTTTTATATCAGAGTACATCAAAACCTGTCTTGCAATAGTAAAGAAGCATAAAGACATTTTCATAAATTATTCCCCAAGTAAAAACAGTAAAGTAGCCATTAGCCAAGAAAAGTCCAAGCCATCCATGATGACCTTCAAGCAGAAGAAGTCCGAACTAAATAACAGTATTTCCTCCCTGTAACCTGGGGGGGGGGAACGGAAGAAAAGAGGCGAAACAAAACGGGTCAGTCAAAAAGACTGAGTAAGCCCTATCTACTATTAGCATAAAAACTAGTAAAGTTAACTGACATGAGAAACTGAGATGAACATAAGCATGATAACAAGATAGATAAGCTAAATCAAAATAACAGGATGAACTACTGAACTCAGATAAACTAAGGTGTCATGATAAATTACGATGTCAAGATAAAACAAGGTATCACATCGTCAGGTTTCTATCAAGTATAATATCCCCAAGATATCTGTCACGTATAACGCCCCGTGATATCTATCCTGTATTTTAGCTCTGCACCTACCGTACTAGTATCCCCACCGTGTCATGTGTTAACCAAGAATGACCCTCACTCAAAAGTCGTGTAATGGTCCATGTCAACCTAATATATCGCATATATAGGTTACTCAACTTGTATGTTTTATTCCATGTAAATGTTCAGTCCCTTGCCGTAGACCATACGGGCTTTCCCATGAGATTCTATATTACTTTAACATAGTTCCATGATCCTTAAGATCGGTTTGGACTGTTACCCTAAACCTAGCTAGGGTCTTCCAACATGAATTATTGTTTGTATAACTAGGACTTATGCTACCTAGGGCTGCTAGGGATTATGCTTACCTATTGCACGTTTTCGTATCTCGGTTTGGGTTCAACCACCTAGGGCCACTAGGGATTACGCTAACCGCCAACCGCGCCCTTTTTCCCACGCATTCATCGTGAATCGCTTTTCCATGATTGTATGCACATGTATCACATCGTGCCATCCGAGTCCTGTCACAGGGCAAATCAAGAAATACAGGACTCGGTCAGGAGCTTTCGATTTATCTGCCGATGCAGATGCTAAGGTCTGTTTTTCTTATACGTGGCTATGGTCCCACGAGACCACTCCCTCAACTAGTGAAAGACAAGACAGGATAAATCCTGTATGAGAACACAACACTGGCCAACCCATATCCAAGCCTTACCGCAACCATAATTAGATAGCAATTATGGTCTTTTGGGTGTTCTCTGCCTTTCCGTACATACACGCTTGACCAAAGATGGTAGGTAGCCTGACGAAATGCTATCTAGGGTACGACCGTGTATCGTCGACTATCCCCTATCCATCCCCGTCTTTAGGTCGCTCGTATAGCAACCAAGGCATACTCTTGGTTCTTCTAACGCAGACCTTAACCTCTCATGAGCCTAGTATAATCACCTGGCAGCTCATAGAGGGATACCAAGAATATCCTCACGTTCCCCGAAGCCGCTGCTTCGTTACCCAGTTCGCTGGAGCCTTTATCTAAATCAGATACTTTCTCCTACTCGTATACTTAAACGATGACCTACCGTATCAGGTTACTCATCTATCTATGGACTGGTCTAAATTTCCTTGACTAAGAATCATTACTTAGTTATTCTTCAACTAAGGTTTACCACTTAGCATTGTTCCCGTTATCCTTGTTAACTACGGTTATCCACCTAATCCTCAGAACTAGGGTTTACATAATGGAATAAGTGTCACTTAAGTTCATGACTTAACCCGTCTACAAATCCTGTCAAAATTGGCTAAGTATCCAAGTTCAAGGCTTAACCCTACAAACCATGCTCAAGTTGGTTAAGTATATTAAGCAATTCACGACTTAACCTCGTCCAATTATCATTCTAGATTGGTTAAGTATATATTAACTTGACCCTATCAATTTACTTAGTCAAATCGGTCAAGTGTATTCAAGCGATTCGTGACTTAGCCTTATCATGTTTTCACATTATATTGGTTAAGTATTGGTTAACTTAACCACAATAAATTAACGAGTTAGATTGGATAAGTATAGGTCACTTAACCACATCAATTCATCATGTTTAGATTAGTTAAGTGTTTAACTTAACCCCATTAAACTACCAAGTGGGATTAATTAAGTCTAGGCTAACTTAACCCCATCCGATTTCCATGTTTAGACTAGTTGAGTCTAATCTTAACCCCATTCGTTAACCGTATTTTTCGGTTAAGCGTCATTAAGAAAACTTACTTAACCTTACCAAGTTATCGCGTTGGATTGATTAAGTGTTGGTTAACTTAACCCCATCCGATTTCCATGTTTAGACTAGTTGAGTCTAATCTTAACCCCATTCGTTAACCGTATTTTTCGGTTAAGCGTCATTAAGAAAACTTACTTAACCTTACCAAGTTATCGCGTTGGATTGATTAAGTGTTGGTTAACTTAACCCTATCCACTAGTCATATAAAAATGGTTAAGTGTCATTAGGCAAATCAAGTTACTTAACCTACCCAACCTTGTCATGTTTTGTTAAGTATCATTAGCCTAATCAAATTACTTAACCCATTTGTCCATGTCATATTTGGTTAGGAGTCATTAATCAAATTAACTTAACCCTATCATGTGGCATTAATTACTTAATGCACCTTCACCTCTCACATTAGACTTTGTTGTGGTTACTAGTTAAGCCGGTCGGTTCCGGGTAGCTTTACACCACAACTTGGTCTAACCTCGGGTTCAAGCACAACATGACCAACTTCTCACATTGGGTCCTATTGTTTGCAACTACTAGTTAGGCCGGTCGGTTCCGGGTAGTTTTACGTTGCAAACTCAACCCAACCTCGAGTTGGCCACACTTATATTATCTAAGTGTCATGTCCATCATGTTTCCCAAAACATGTTACAAGTTTTCAAGCATTTGGGTAGACCTAACTTAATAGGTAAATTCCCAAAGGGTAGACCTAACTTAATAGGTAAATTCCCAAGCTTATGTTTTTATGCATACTTACATGTCAACTTCCATGTTATATTTCAAGTCATGTTTTCAAGTTGTATTTTCATGTCATTAGAAATTACCCATAACATAACCCAACGCTTTTAAACTCGCATATATGTTCGCGACAACGTAATGGATTAAAAGAAGAGACTTGGCAAAGGCATGACAAAAATGGATATTAAGCCACAAGTTAATCATGGTGGCAAATGAGGCACAAATGTGTTCATTAACTTGCATGTTACATTCTTAAGCCTCAAAACATGCATAAACCCAAACTTGGCACATAAGCGAATCATGGTGACAAAAGATATGGAATGATGACTAGTAACTCGCATATATCATCATATAAGGGTTATGACTTCATATGCAAGTTGACATAAAGGTTATGAGGGTTCTCATGTTGCCTAATGCAACATTTCAACATAAAGGTTGTAGCTTTTAGCTCACAAGATCAAGATAATGACTTCATAAACTTGCATGACATGATAGCATGTATCATACTCAATGATCAAACCCAAACTTGCAACATGAACATTTAACTTCATAGTTAATATCTAAGAGTAGGGAAAGGGCTTACATTGCTATGAAGGCACAAAAGATATGACAAAGCCCTTATGCAATCAAATAGACCCAAAATGCAAGCTCTAACATAAAAACCCTTGAGCCAAAATGATCAAAACCCTTGCTTTATGATGCAAAGATAGAAACTTGACTTGAATGCAAGCTAATGACACTCATACAAGCTTGAAAACACTTGTATGCATGGAAAATCTCTCATAGAAACCATTTAGAAATTTTATGAAGAGAGTGGAGGCCATGAGAGGTAAAAATTTTCCATAGTTTAGTTGCATGAATGAATAATGAGGATTTAGGATAGGTTAGGGTCTTATTTATAGATTAGGCAAGTGTTTTAGGCCATAGGATTAAACCTAGATTCAATTCAAGCCATCAAAGCATGTCTTGGGGAAGAAGTCAAGTGTAGGAACCATCTAGGGCCTTTAGATTAAAGATGAACCATGAGAACCATCCAAATGCAAATTCTGCATTTGAGCGGATCGGCCCACGGGTTGACAGCCAAACACCCTGGATTAACCCCTAGTCGACCCAGCGGGCTTGGGTCGACCTCAAAAATCGGCCGGTTCGGTTATTCCCCTCTCCCAATTCGCTGTTTTGAACATTTTTGCATATTTATTTATTTAATTTTCAATTATATATATATATATATATATCAATATATATATATTTCTCTGCGCAACCCATTTCACTTAATTAAGTATACTTTAATTTGGGAATTTTTCGTGAAACTTCGCGAGGCCATATCTTGGTCATACGGACTCCGATTTTTGAAAACTCGGACTCTATTTCGCGTATTTTTCCGAGACGAACGCAATGGCATAGCCCGTTTCCCTTGATTCAGATTTTACAGTTTAATTCTGCCTCCATTTATGTTATAACAGGTTATTGAAAATACGGGTTGTTACCGACGGTTGAAGAACCTAGTCCACTGTAAGGTGGAGATGTTAATTTGGTCACTAATAATGGTATAGACAGGGGTCTTCATGTTGATGATGCTCGAGGGATCCAGAGTGACCAAGGAAGGGGCTTGGATCAAGTGGTAGATGGGTGCCGATATGGAAAATCCACAAGGTGGAGATCCTTGTGGTATTACAAGCATTTTTTGACCGTTAGTATTGTGTGGTGCATCTCAGGGGGAAGATGCATTTTTTTTGGCAGGCGATGGGTTGTGTTTGTAATGGTTTAATTGAGACTAGGCGTCGTTGAAAGAGCTAGATGACTTGTGTGTTGGAAGTTCATTTGATGTGATGTGATTTCATATCAAGGTGGAGTGTTGTGATTTGTGACATGAAATCACATATGTTAATGAAGATTGGTTTGATTAATTGATTGATTTGATAGATTAATTAATTAATTGACTAGTTGATTTCATTGATTGGTTGATTGATTGATTGGTTGATTGATTGTATCATAGAATAAAAGAAATGAATAATTTTATTCTGGATATATTTCTGTGGGGCAAATTGGATATTTGTCTAGGCCTTCTATTCTCCTATATTAGCAGCATCTAGGATTTGATTAGGAGCTTGGGATTGAGACCGAAATAGTTAATCCAAAGGTTGCCGCTGTTCTTCATTATTCTCCTTCTCCAACAAAAGTTGTAGTCATCTAGAATTCTTTCCCTATCTCAATAAGTGTAATGACCCACCTTTTTGCTCGATTCTCGCCGGTAATTAAACCAACTTAAATCGTTCACAAAGATGGATAGTTATGGTTACAAACATATTTGAACACAAAGAACAAAACTTTTCATTTTATTACAATTTTTTTTACATCGGAGTTACAAATAAATCAGAGCATACCATAAGTTCAGCGGAAAACAACTTGCTTTTAGTGGAAGAAGTAAAACAATAATAAGACTCTAGCTCCAACTAGAAACCAACTCCGAAACTAAACCTACAAACTAAACTGCTAGCTACCCGTGCAAAAATATAATGGGCATCCAGAGTTTAGGTGGGAAACAATAAACTCCAGGTCAGTCGTAGGACTGGTGTGAGAACTAAAAACAATTATTACTTCGTGTTTATTTTAAAGTTGGGAAAATTCACCGGACCACACCACTAACGCGAAACGGGTTTACTCCATGTGAATTCTCGTGCATAGAAAATCGCAATGACTTTGGAAAAAATGAAGCTATCGTAACCTTGTCCCACATCACACATTGCAAACGCACACAAGATGGGTGAGTTTTGTCTTATGATAACCAAAAATGCTTTAATACGTAAAATCCTCTTTTAATATTATCATTAGTGCATTGTGTTGAAAATCATTTCACAAATAAATATATTAATCTTAGCGAGCATAGTAACTATGCCCACATACATATTTTACAAACAAATCAGAAGACTCGTATTGGTTATTAGGTTTCCGATATGATGGTTTCTGGCATGAAAGATCAATCGAGGACACGAAGCTAAGTATCTCCCGGTTAACATCCAAACAACAGACACCGAATACATATCGTGAAAGTATATATCCCAGTTAACATCTAGACATCGGACACCATATATACTTTATTCCCTTAGGTTACGAGGTAGATCTACCGCCACAACTTTCGATTTCACTAGAGATTATGTATACAACCTAACCGCAGTTTACCATCAACCCATGGGTGTAAGGTCCGTTGATGTCACGATATACCCAAAACTACACTTCAATAAGTCATGCTTTGATCATCACTAGCTCGTTTCATAGCTCGAGTATGCTACATTGACAGTTTATGACTTGTCACTGATTTCAATCAATACATAACCTCTAAGTTTGTATGTCTTAGAGACAAGAATAAATTTTTGCCAAAAATCCGATATATATTAACAGAAATCAGTGTTACACAGTCAAATTCAATGTCAGATAAACAATCCATACGAGTCCATTCTAGGTCTGGACAGAACAAAATCCAAAAATCTCCAAATATATTCATACCTCATGCCACTTAAAACCTCGTATCGGGTGATCGGCCCAACCGAGACAACAACAATCAATCTAAACAATTCAAAGATTCAGGTCTTCATTTGTCGTTTACCAATTCTTCGGTTTTTATATAACATCGTATTATTACTTGGAATGGTTTTCGAATGTGTATTCGCTCCCGGTCTTTCCAAGTAACAAGCGCATTTTAAAACAATAATTATGGACCATTTCGGATTACCCAACAAAATCTCCTTCCAAATTGTCATCGATTTAGTTATAACCAAGGCTGGATTTATTCCAATTTCATAAATCTCGTTATCGTCTTAACCCCTTCTTGAAATTCAATATACATTTTCAAATCTTATATTTCAGAACATAATTCTTTTATTTGTTTTTATCATTCCATACATTTTCAAAATTTCCAAATATAAATTTGGTTTAGATTCCATTCACGATAATTCAAACCACCATATTTCAAAATAGGATATACTTCTCATATCAAATATCATGATTATTCCAATTCCGTTTATATTCAACATATATTATATTTCATATCGAGATATTATAGTCATTCTAAATCGATTTTTATTCAAAAATAGAATATTCCTTCTAACCAGAATACCATAGCCTTTTCGAAAACGGTTTATATTCATAGGAGAATATATTTTATTTCGAATCTCAACTTGAATCAATGGTTTAAATCAAGAATAATTCCAATTTTGGAAGAATTTACAAATATATAAAATAACCTGAAAAATAGATAATTTAAACAAGACCCTTTTATGAATATATATATGTAAAAAATAGATAAAACAAAATAATTTAAATCATTATATATAAATATAGATATATTGATTGCTTTGCTAAAATAAAAAATCTTTAAATATTAAATGATCTTTAAATATTAAATAATCTTTAAATAATAAATATATAATATAATTTATTTCAAACTATAGGTATATATGTATGGTTAACTCTTTTAAAGCCATAATTGTTTCCTTCTTCCAAATTTCGGTAACATAAATTTTATATTCCAACTTTGGTAAAGTTTATTTCATTTCATATCTCGATATCAAAGCAACATTCAAATCTGACTTTTCAAATTAAAAGGATTTAAATTCGCACTCGATCCAAATCTCGAACAACTCCAAACTTTTATATTTCATATAAACACGTTTATTTGATTTTCCTTTACGGTCGTCGAACTGCACGTATAGCTGCCTTTCCCGAATTCATTTTAGACATATCTCAAAAATCATACCTTAGAATTTGAAATTTTCTTTTCTATTCAAAAGCTATTATACATAAAATCCTTATGTTTCTCGTTTCACGTCAATCCAATTTGAAAAGTTCAAATTATAGTTATTTGAAAGTTATGATCAATTTTAACGAACGTGTCGCTATGCGAAGCGTTTGGTTTGACTATCTAACGATTAAATATAAATTCGCTCAAATCTTTTCTATATTAAATTTTAATTTCCATAACTTCTATTTTAAATATTTTTATCTATTGACATTTTATATTTACATCTTGGTCCAAAATAACTTTTTTTAAATATTCATTTCAACCCAAATCGAAATATTAGAATAATCTTCTTCGAATCTCGTTCAATTTTCACAATTTGCCGGTAAAATCGTTTGCACAGAACCAAATACCGAGTACATATCATTATTCGATCTTTAATTCAATTTCAAAATTGTTTTTTGAACTTCAATTGGTCATTTTAAAATTTCCAAACAATTGAAATATAATTCGAAGTTAAATTTCTAATTTTAATTTTTAAATAAAATAGTTACTTTAGAAAGGAGATTCAGATCGATTATCTGTATAATCACACAACCATGGTGTGTGTGATGCAACCATAAAAAATTAATGATCAACCATACAAGCGTGAATTCATTCATCGTCAAACACAACCATTTAACAACGACCAAGTTTCATTGTGCGCAGAGCATTACGTTCAATAATGCTCCGTGTTCAGTGTATTCTAACACATAAATATCCATACATACAGCCATTAACATACATAAGCCATCAATTAATATCAACCAATTATGATTATCAACTAATTATAATTAACTAGTGAAATAAATTTAAATCGAATTAAATGTTCTCACCGACATTAATGCGCTCCGATTTTTCCAAAACTCTATATCAATTTCCAACAAATCAACGGATGGAAAACACGATAAATCAACCAGGCCTTGAACCAAACGAACCGGGTCAGCACTCCAAGTTGAGTAAGCAAGAACAAACTAAAAAAACTAGGAACAAATACACGCCGCACTTCACAAAACCCACGTGATGGCCATGCAACAAAACTTTCACCATTTCTTTCTATTTTTTTTCAAAGAAGGCCGATGGTTTTCAAAAAGGGCACTCTGGACTGTGCGTGACTGATTTTGTTGAGAGGAGGGGGAGGAAATATGGATGGACAGTGCAGCCTAAAGCATGTTCAGTGGTAGTTGGAGTTGGATGCTTAAGGCTACGGGAATAACATGCATGGCGCGAAAATGACATGTAAGGTGATCGGAGATGGCATTTTGAGGTGGGGAGGTGCACTACTTGGGTTTCCAGGCTTCCAACGATGGAAAGAGAGTGTGAAAACCCGTAACTTCCCCGTAAAGGAAAGCTTCGGATAGTTCGAGAACAAACCACAACAGAATGCATATAAAAGAACATTTCATTGTATATTACAACAATGCATCAGAATACAAGAATATACAGAGTATAAATAAATATTACACAGAAATATCAGAGATTTAAATTACATAGCAGCGGAAAATAATACAATACACAACTAGAAGTAGATATACGGATACAAAGCTTTTCCGGATATCATTCCAGCTGTAAACCAGGATCCTGTGAATATAAATCTGCAAAACCAAAACTACTAGCTGCCCGTGTCGAAAATAAGGGCACCCAGAGTTTAGGTTAAAACAATAAACTCCAGGTCAGTCATGTGACTGGTGTGAGAACTAAAACAGTTATTAATCTTTATTTGAAAGTTAGGTAAATCAAGGGACCACGCCGTATAACACGGAACGGGTTTCCTCCCAAGAATACCAGTGCATAAAACAAACAGCGCAATGCTACATAAAGGAAAATGAAGCTGTTATAAGACCCAGGTCCCATCACACAATGCAACGCAGCCGAGGATAGGGTTTTCCCTTATAACAGCCAAAGAATGCTTGATACGGTTAAAACAAATCGTTTGATACTATTATAAGTGCATAGTGTATAAAACAACTTCAAATCATAAGTATCAATCATAGGCGGCATGAGCGCCCCATCCCACTATGTCGCCATACTAGGATCTACAAATAAAACCGCAAATTGTCACGTATTTGGAAATTGGATTTCCGTCTATGAACCGAGGCAAAAGATAGTCCTCAACCGATTCGAGACGCTCTAGCCCGTGTCTCAGGACCCAGACACAGGTGGGCCCTTGGATCCTCAGGGCCAGTCCACCGATGTGGATTAAACTTAAACCCTGAACATGCGTCTCCCCACCCTATGGGGTGTAAGTCTGGTCCGTCTGCCGACCAGAATGCATCGGCCGAAACCGATATAACCGAGGCGCCTCGCAACAGCAACAACCACATAAGTCAAACTCGTCAGGGCGTGTAAAACCACTGACGCCACTTCTAGCTAGAAAGAAACGCATGCCCTCCCTGACGTCCTCTCCCGTTTTTGGTTCACAACCGGGGTGCGAGGCTCGCGAATTCACGTTACACAAAGCTGCGCCACACAGGCTGTGCTTTGATCATCACCACAAGACTTTGCTTTTCAACAAGAGCCTCGATCAATTGCCACTTAGGCATGCCACACAGGCAGTTCACTCCATGCGTTTGATATCCATCAATATATAACCCCTGAGCTCGTACGTCTCAGAGAAGGGCGTTAAGCAAGAGAATAAATTCTCCGCCGCCAAACAGATATATATTTAATAGAGATCAATCACACAGACTAAAATCCAATGTCAGACACACAATCCATTTACAAGTTCGTTCTGGGTCTGAACGAAACCGGAGGCACCTAGTACCCCCTAGTACCCCGCATCTCCATCGATCTCCAAGTACGTCTGGACGATCACTAACTGTTTCCATCTTCTTGGGTGTACAGCCCAATCAAGATCATCAGTTATCACCCAAACGACGTGAAGACTTCCGGTCTTCGACCACCGTCTTCATCTTCGACTTATCGTCGTATCAGTTATTCAGAATGGGATAAACCCGGTCTTCCCGAATAACTCGCGTATATTTTAAGTAAGTGTTACACAAACACAACATACGCCTCATTCCAATCCATCAGTCACTAACCGTAGATTAATCAAGAGAATAATTCCCCAAATATTAACCCCGAAGGCCGAAACCAACATCAGATCAATATCCAGAAAACCATTCTACTTAGCTAACCGACAGTTAGTTTCTAATTTCACATTCATAGGGAAAGGTTCCCATTAATTTTATCAAAGATAAATTCTGGAATTTATTCTTTAATCAACTTTTGAATATCAATTCAAACTAGTCGGGATTAGCGAACCTTACCGAAGTAATCATTTGTTTTAATTCCCCAATCCCAACCTATTCATCCCATGAAGTAAAACTGGTTATACTTCATATCTAACACCACGGTGTTATCGGTAAATTCAATTACCATTTCACGTTCAAATCTAATTAAAGATTTAACTATCGCCTGGAGCAAAACTGGTGATACTCCGTTTCGATTATTTCAATCTAATTAAAGATTCATTAAAACTCCACTTAGTTTTAATCTGTGACTGGGTTAAAGAATCCGTGTCATTTAAAAACACTGTTCACAATAAACCCAAAATCACCTTCATTAATTATCGGGTTAAAGAACGAGTGTTATTTAAAAACACCGTCCACGATAAACCCAAAAATCAATTCCATTAATTATCGGGTTAAAGAACAAGTGTTATTTAAAACACTGTTCACGATAAACCCAAAAATCATTCCCAATTCAATTCCAATTAAATATCATTTTTAATTGGTACACTTCATTAAATCTAAATAAAAAGATTTAATCTTTTCTCAACTGGGTTCAAGAACAGTGTTAGTGAAGACACCATTCACGACAAACCCAAATCACATTTGATATTCAATATAAGGCTCTGAATAGAAAATATATCGGCTTATATTCAATATCAAATTCTACGATTAACAAATGTCGTATTGAAAATAACGATATAAATATATATCTTTCAAATTTCCATAACAACATCTGTGTAATCACGAATTCTAACATCGAAATATTCCGAAGACAATTTCGATTCAAATCCACTCCAATGCAATCATTGGAAATTTTGGTTATTTTCAAAACCCTTTTCAAATTCAATTTATTTATTTAAAAATAAATAGAATTATATTTCTAGTTCAAAACTAGTTCAATTCGATAAAAATCTATTTTTATCTTTTCAAATATGGAGTTTTTCATCCCAATTCTTTCTAAATCCTTTCTTATGATTTTACACAAATTATTACAATTTTTAATAATTTTATCAAGGCCCGTACAGTCGATTTCCATCAATGGCCATCGAACTGCACTTACAGCGACCTTTTTCAAATTTGATTTGGACGTAACTCCAAATCCAACCGTTAGATTTCTAATTTCTAATATTCGTTAGAAAGCTCTTTTCGATACGAACCCAACGGTTCCGGTTTTAGGAGAATCCGACGGTTGGATCTCCCGTAATGTCCGTTTGAAATAAATGGTCGAAATTCACGAACTGCCGCGGCGCGTTCTATTCAGGCCATTATATTATATATATAATATATATAATATATATATTTCGTCGATTTCTATTTAAAACGAATTATATAAATAGTTTTAAATTCGTTTCAAAATTCCTTTCTATTCAATTCAAATTTCAATTCAATTTGAATTCATTTCAATTCGTTTTCAGTTCAATTCGAAATCGTTTTCAATTCAATTCATTTCGAAATCGTTTTCAATTCAATTCATTTCGAAATCGTTTTCAATTCAATTCATTTCGAAATCGTTTTCAATTCAATTCATTTCGAAATCGTTTTCAATTCAATTCATTTCCAAATCTTTTTCAATTCAATTCATTTCGAAATAGTTTTCAATTCAATTCATTTCGAAATAGTTTTCAATTCAATTCATTTCGAAATCGTTTTCAATTCAATTCATTTCAAAATAGTTTTCAATTCAATTCATTTCGAAATAGTTTTCAATTCAATTCATTTCGAAATCGTTTTCAATTCAATTCATTTCGAAATAGTTTTCAATTCAATTCATTTCGAAATAGTTTTCAATTCAATTCATTTCGAAATCGTTTTCAGTTCAATTCATTTCGAAATCGTTTTCAATTCAATTCATTTCGAAATCGTTTTCAATTCAATTCATTTCGAAATCGTTTTCAATTCAATTCATTTCAAAATGAATAAAATCGATATAAATATCGTTCACGTCAAAATGGCGTCAAACTAATCAACACGACTTCATAAATTTCTATTTTCAAATATTCTATTTCAAATATTTCTATTTCAAATATTTCCATTTCTAAACTGGAATGAGGCCCAATCAATTACCATATAAAATTAATTATATGGATTTTCACACAACACATGAATATAATAACATTGAAAAATGATCAACCATCAACCAAAGTGCACTACACTGTATAAGCATCAAATAAAGATATCTAACGCTTATAACAGCCTGTCAATCAATCGATCGACATATTTAATCAATCAGGATGAGTGAACTTCAAATTTCATCCCAACACCCGTGTGGGGTTTCAAACAATCAAACACAGATTTTATTTGTGCAGTTGGGCGATGTGTAAAATTTATCGTCCCAATCAATGTCATTCAAATAAGTGTACATAAACAAACCGTCTGGTTTGTAAATGAATATTTATTTATTCACATTCACGTTAAAAATTATATTTTTAACGATAAAACATTTTATTCCAACATATGAATTTCTATTCAATTCATTTATTCAATAAAAATGATATTTTTATTTTTCTAACATATTTTAGAAAATTTCGGCGGCATAACGGCACGATACTAGAAACGGGACAAGGCCTAGCCTTATCCCCAGTCTAGTGAAGGCCCACGCCATTCACAAATCAATTTCAATCAATTTCCAATTCAACCATACGAATAAATCAATCACCCAACATTCAACTAAACAAACAAGTCCATGGTCTGTGGACGGGTGTCGGGTGCTTCTAATAAGCACCGTCTGCATCCTAGTATATATATATAACTAGAAAATAAATTGAAGAGTGAGAAATTCTCACCGATAGCTATCCAATCATCTTGACTCTTCTTCTCGCCTTTTTATCAACTTCTTGTGCCCGTAGTCACTATATATATAAAAATCACACATTTTTATATTTCGATGTCTTTAAAATAAAAATCACATTTTTATTTATTCACTTTCAATTTAAAAATCATATTTTTAATATTTCTATATAGTAAAGACTATATTTTTAATATTCCTATGATGTAAAAATTATATTTTTATTGCTTTAAAAATATAAGAATCATATCTTACTTCTTCTACTAAAGATTATATTTTAAAAAATCTCGTCTTTTATATTTAAAAAATCTCGTCTTTTATATGTAAAAAATCTCGTCTTTTATATGTAAAAAATCTCGTCTTTTATATGTAAAAAATCTCGTCTTTTATATGTAAAAAAATCTCGTCTTTTATATGTAAAAAAATCTCGTCTTTTATATGTAAAAAAATCTCGTCTTTTATATGTAAAAAATCTCGTCTTTTATATGTAAAAAATCTCGTCTTTTATATTTAAAAAATCTCGTCTTTTATATTTAAAAAAATAAGGGTCTTTTATATTTCAATATATTGCTAATTTTATTTTTCAATACACTGCTATTTTATTTTTCAATACATTGCTATTTTATTTTTCAACACACTGCTATTTTATTTTTCAATACATTGCTATTTTATTTTTCAATACATTGCTATTTTTATAATAAAAAACTAATTTCTATTTAAAAACAACAATGCAAATTTCCTAAAAAAAATCAATGCAAATTTCTATATAAAAAAAAAATCAGATTTTTCTCCTTTTTAAATTAATTAAGCTAATATAATAAATAAAGAAAACTACCTTCTTCCCTCTTTTGAATTGCTCGAACCCATCAGGTAAACCCTCGATTTCGATTTCCACCACCCGCCGCTGACGAAGATCGCTGGAGCAGGATCGGAGATGCTGACGTGGAGCGCCTTCGCCAGGGGCACCTGCGCCACCCCCTCTCGATCAGCTCGACGGCGCACTGACGCCGATAACCCCCCCCCCAAACAGCGACGCTTTAAGCTCGAAATTCGAGCAGGTTCCTCCACGAACCTTGATCCTATGGGTATGAATGTGTAGATCTGAAGGAGTGCTACAATGTTTCCTGAAGGGCCATCATCTATTTCGAAGGGAATCGAGCGGATTTTGAGGAGGAAGAATCGAACTGTTTAGGCCGTTGAAGTTAAAGGTGGCGGCTAGGGTTCTGTTGGAAAGAGGGAGGCCTTAGGGTTTTATATAAAATTTATATTATATTTTAATATTTTCAAACCAAAAATACCCTCAGGTTGATACGAACTCAAAATCGACCCCAACGACTTTCGTCCATAGCTAATTACCCCCATTACGAACACAATGGGATATGTTTCGTAGGCCCATTCGACTGTTTCAGTCAGTTTCCGTTGAATTTACATTTAAATCATTATATTGAATTTTAAACGTACATTTCAAATTACCGGGGTCACATACTAACCAGAAAAATTCCAGAAAAATATTCTCTAGCTTCGTATTGACGATACGGTCCTAACAAAACTAGTTTCGTCGAATTCTGAGACCGTTGGAAAAATGGCCATTTTCCAGTCGATTAAAATCAACTAAAGCTGGTCAAACGCGTTTTCCTTTGCCACGCTCACATATTGATTCGAAAAATTATGAAATTTGGAATCTAGCAATAACTTTACACTGCGGATCCAACAAAAGTGGTTTCGTCGAAATCCGAGGTCGTTTGCAAAAGGCTATTTTTAAGGGCCTGAATTCCATAGCGACTATTCTGAATTTTCAACTGGACGTATCTTATCATTTCTAAGATGAAATCTCAGTTTGCTAACTTCGTTACAAAGATATAGTTATACAGATTCAAATATTTCTTGTTTCGTTCAATTCTGACTTATATTGAATTCTGTATATTCATTTGAAATTAGAAATCGAATTTTCGAACTACCGCGCCATTTTCAATTCCTTTTATAATTATATATAATTATTATATATTCTAACGACGACGCGTATAATATATACGATCGAATTATATTCAAAATAAATTTCTCGTCGATATTATTTAAAATAATTCATTTTAAATAATCAAAATTCGCTAAAATGGCCAAAATAAAAATTTTAAACTGGCCCAGATTTTCGGGTTGTTACAATCTCCCCCACTTAAAACTTTTCGTCCCCGAAAAGGAACAAAGTCGAAAGTGGTTTGATTATTCAGCTCTACGATCGATCAGGCTTCCATTCTCCAACTCTTTAGTTTCTGAGAATTTTCAAAAATTCAAAAATTTGGCTAACACCCTAAATTTTTGAAAAATTTCGCCATAACCTCCCCTACACCGGGAGCATCGGGGAATTTCAAATAGCTTCCCCGGTCCTTCAGATCTCAAAAAGAAAAAGAAAAAGCCAAGCGGCTAGCCAATAGGCTCACAAAATCATCATCACCCAAACAAAACAGGAAATTATGTAGTAAACATGTACCTATTTGTCGGGCAAACAAATTTTATTCTCTGGCTCTAGCCTCCTTGCTATGACCTGTTCAATGTAAGTATATGTATATGCAAGCAAATGCAACCAATTTTCAATATAATTCAATATGTGATTCAATTAGGCTAAATGGCTAAAAATTAGCAAACAAATAAACAAACAACACAAACATCAATCAATTAGTGAATTAGAGTTTCCAAATTGATAACTTTGATACATATACAAAAATCAGATTTTTGATGCCAAATCACAACAATAGGCCCTATCTAATTTTGGTTCTCACACCAGTCAATAGGAAATATATAGATATCTCACTTTCGTCACTCGAAAATAATTTCTAATGATGGAGCTCCATCATCAAAATCATCTCCGGGCGATTAGAGTGTAATTCTATATCTATCCAGTATATTAAAACTTCAAATACACGTTTGCAAGGCGTATATGCAAAATCTTTATATACTGGACTGTCCAAATCAATATAAATAAATAATCAAATACGAATAATTGATTTAAATTTTCAAAACAAAATTTGTTTTCCTTTGAAAAATATACTCTTCACACTCGTTCTAGGATACTACTGATCCTATCTCTAACGAGTCATCCCCATTGGATATTACTAATCCAATATCTGATGAATTCTTTCGTATGGTTCTAATGTGTCTTGTTCTCTAGCTTTGTAAACCAAAGCTCTGATACCAACTGTGAAAACCCGTAACTTCCCCGTAAAGGAAAGCTTCGGATAGTTCGAGAACAAACCACAACAGAATGCATATAAAAGAACATTTCATTGTATATTACAACAATGCATCAGAATACAAGAATATACAGAGTATAAATAAATATTACACAGAAATATCAGAGATTTAAATTACATAGCAGCGGAAAATAATACAATACACAACTAGAAGTAGATATACGGATACAAAGCTTTTCCGGATATCATTCCAGCTGTAAACCAGGATCCTGTGAATATAAATCTGCAAAACCAAAACTACTAGCTGCCCGTGTCGAAAATAAGGGCACCCAGAGTTTAGGTTAAAACAATAAACTCCAGGTCAGTCATGTGACTGGTGTGAGAACTAAAACAGTTATTAATCTTTATTTGAAAGTTAGGTAAATCAAGGGACCACGCCGTATAACACGGAACGGGTTTCCTCCCAAGAATACCAGTGCATAAAACAAACAGCGCAATGCTAAATAAAGGAAAATGAAGCTGTTATAAGACCCAGGTCCCATCACACAATGCAACGCAGCCGAGGATAGGGTTTTCCCTTATAACAGCCAAAGAATGCTTGATACGGTTAAAACAAATCGTTTGATACTATTATAAGTGCATAGTGTATAAAACAACTTCAAATCATAAGTATCAATCATAGGCGGCATGAGCGCCCCATCCCACTATGTCGCCATACTAGGATCTACAAATAAAACCGCAAATTGTCACGTATTTGGAAATTGGATTTCCGTCTATGAACCGAGGCAAAAGATAGTCCTCAACCGATTCGAGACGCTCTAGCCCGTGTCTCAGGACCCAGACACAGGTGGGCCCTTGGATCCTCAGGGCCAGTCCACCGATGTGGATTAAACTTAAACCCTGAACATGCGTCTCCCCACCCTATGGGGTGTAAGTCTGGTCCGTCTGCCGACCAGAATGCATCGGCCGAAACCGATATAACCGAGGCGCCTCGCAACAGCAACAACCACATAAGTCAAACTCGTCAGGGCGTGTAAAACCACTGACGCCACTTCTAGCTAGAAAGAAACGCATGCCCTCCCTGACGTCCTCTCCCGTTTTTGGTTCACAACCGGGGTGCGAGGCTCGCGAATTCACGTTACACAAAGCTGCGCCACATAGGCTGTGCTTTGATCATCACCACAAGACTTTGCTTTTCAACAAGAGCCTCGATCAATTGCCACTTAGGCATGCCACACAGGCAGTTCACTCCATGCGTTTGATATCCATCAATATATAACCCCTGAGCTCGTACGTCTCAGAGAAGGGCGTTAAGCAAGAGAATAAATTCTCCGCCGCCAAACAGATATATATTTAATAGAGATCAATCACACAGACTAAAATCCAATGTCAGACACACAATCCATTTACAAGTTCGTTCTGGGTCTGAACGAAACCGGAGGCACCTAGTACCCCCTAGTACCCCGCATCTCCATCGATCTCCAAGTACGTCTGGACGATCACTAACTGTTTCCATCTTCTTGGGTGTACAGCCCAATCAAGATCATCAGTTATCACCCAAACGACGTGAAGACTTCCGGTCTTCGACCACCGTCTTCATCTTCGACTTATCGTCGTATCAGTTATTCAGAATGGGATAAACCCGGTCTTCCCGAATAACTCGCGTATATTTTAAGTAAGTGTTACACAAACACAACATACGCCTCATTCCAATCCATCAGTCACTAACCGTAGATTAATCAAGAGAATAATTCCCCAAATATTAACCCCGAAGGCCGAAACCAACATCAGATCAATATCCAGAAAACCATTCTACTTAGCTAACCGACAGTTAGTTTCTAATTTCACATTCATAGGGAAAGGTTCCCATTAATTTTATCAAAGATAAATTCTGGAATTTATTCTTTAATCAACTTTTGAATATCAATTCAAACTAGTCGGGATTAGCGAACCTTACCGAAGTAATCATTTGTTTTAATTCCCCAATCCCAACCTATTCATCCCATGAAGTAAAACTGGTTATACTTCATATCTAACACCACGGTGTTATCGGTAAATTCAATTACCATTTCACGTTCAAATCTAATTAAAGATTTAACTATCGCCTGGAGCAAAACTGGTGATACTCCATTTCGATTATTTCAATCTAATTAAAGATTCATTAAAACTCCACTTAGTTTTAATCTGTGACTGGGTTAAAGAATCCGTGTCATTTAAAAACACAGTTCACAATAAACCCAAAATCACCTTCATTAATTATCGGGTTAAAGAACGAGTGTTATTTAAAAACACCGTCCACGATAAACCCAAAAATCAATTCCATTAATTATCGGGTTAAAGAACAAGTGTTATTTAAAACACTGTTCACGATAAACCCAAAAATCATTCCCATTTCAATTCCAATTAAATATCATTTTTAATTGGTACACTTCATTAAATCTAAATAAAAAGATTTAATCTTTTCTCAACTGGGTTCAAGAACACTGTTAGTGAAGACACCATTCACGACAAACCCAAATCACATTTGATATTCAATATAAGGCTCTGAATAGAAAATATATCGGCTTATATTCAATATCAAATTCTACGATTAACAAATGTCGTATTGAAAATAACGATATAAATATATATCTTTCAAATTTCCATAACAACATCTGTGTAATCACGAATTCTAACATCGAAATATTCCGAAGACAATTTCGATTCAAATCCACTCCAATGCAATCATTGGAAATTTTGGTTATTTTCAAAACCCTTTTCAAATTCAATTTATTTATTTAAAAATAAATAGAATTATATTTCTAGTTCAAAACTAGTTCAATTCGATAAAAATCTATTTTTATCTTTTCAAATATGGAGTTTTTCATCCCAATTCTTTCTAAATCCTTTCTTATGATTTTACACAAATTATTACAATTTTTAATAATTTTATCAAGGCCCGTACAGTCGATTTCCATCAATGGCCATCGAACTGCACTTACAGCGACCTTTTTCAAATTTGATTTGGACGTAACTCCAAATCCAACCGTTAGATTTCTAATTTCTAATATTTGTTAGAAAGCTCTTTTCGATACGAACCCAACGGTTCCAGTTTTAGGAGAATCCGACGGTTGGATCTCCCGTAATGTCCGTTTGAAATAAATGGTCGAAATTCACGAACTGCCGCGGCGCGGCGCGTTCTATTCAGGCCATTATATTATATATATAATATATATAATATATATATTTCGTCGATTTCTATTTAAAACGAATTATATAAATAGTTTTAAATTCGTTTCAAAATTCCTTTCTATTCAATTCAAATTTCAATTCAATTTGAATTCATTTCAATTCGTTTTCAGTTCAATTCGAAATCGTTTTCAATTCAATTCATTTCGAAATCGTTTTCAATTCAATTCATTTCGAAATCGTTTTCAATTCAATTCATTTCGAAATCGTTTTCAATTCAATTCATTTCGAAATCGTTTTCAATTCAATTCATTTCGAAATCGTTTTCAATTCAATTCATTTCCAAATCGTTTTCAATTCAATTCATTTCGAAATAGTTTTCAATTCAATTCATTTCGAAATAGTTTTCAATTCAATTCATTTCGAAATAGTTTTCAATTCAATTCATTTCGAAATCGTTTTCAATTCAATTCATTTCAAAATAGTTTTCAATTCAATTCATTTCGAAATAGTTTTCAATTCAATTCATTTCGAAATCGTTTTCAATTCAATTCATTTCGAAATAGTTTTCAATTCAATTCATTTCGAAATCATTTTCAATTCAATTCATTTCGAAATCGTTTTCAATTCAATTCATTTCGAAATCGTTTTCAATTCAATTCATTTCGAAATCGTTTTCAATTCAATTCATTTCAAAATGAATAAAATCGATATAAATATCGTTCACGTCAAAATGGCGTCAAACTAATCAACACGACTTCATAAATTTCTATTTTCAAATATTCTATTTCAAATATTTCTATTTCAAATATTTCCATTTCTAAACTGGAATGAGGCCCAATCAATTACCATATAAAATTAATTATATGGATTTTCACACAACACATGTATATAATAACATTGAAAAATGATCAACCATCAACCCAAGTGCACTACACTGTATAAGCATCAAATAAAGATATCTAACGCTTATAACAGCCTGTCAATCAATCGATCGACATATTTAATCAATCAGGATGAGTGAACTTCAAATTTCATCCCAACACCCGTGTGGGGTTTCAAACAATCAAACACAGATTTTATTTGTGCAGTTGGGCGATGTGTAAAATTTATCGTCCCAATCAATGTCATTCAAATAAGTGTACATAAACAAACCGTCTGGTTTGTAAATGAATATTTATTTATTCACATTCACGTTAAAAATTATATTTTTAACGATAAAACATTTTATTCCAACATATGAATTTCTATTCAATTCATTTATTCAATAAAAATGATATTTTTATTTTTCTAACATATTTTAGAAAATTTCGGCGGCATAACGGCACGATACTAGAAACGGGACAAGGCCTAGCCTTATCCCCAGTCTAGTGAAGGCCCACGCCATTCACAAATCAATTTCAATCAATTTCCAATTCAACCATACGAATAAATCAATCACCCAACATTCAACTAAACAAACAAGTCCATGGTCTGTGGACGGGTGTCGGGTGCTTCTAATAAGCACCGTCTGCATCCTAGTATATATATATAACTAGAAAATAAATTGAAGAGTGAGAAATTCTCACCGATAGCTATCCAAACATCTTGACTCTTCTTCTCGCCTTTTTATCAACTTCTTGTGCCCGTAGTCACTATATATATAAAAATCACACATTTTTATATTTCGATGTCTTTAAAATAAAAATCACATTTTTATTTATTCACTTTCAATTTAAAAATTATATTTTTAATATTTCTATATAGTAAAGACTATATTTTTAATATTCCTATGATGTAAAAATTATATTTTTATTGCTTTAAAAATATAAGAATCATATCTTACTTCTTCAACTAAAGATTATATTTTAAAAAATCTCGTCTTTTATATTTAAAAAATCTCGTCTTTTATATTTAAAAAATCTCGTCTTTTATATGTAAAAAATCTCGTCTTTTATATGTAAAAAATCTCGTCTTTTATATGTAAAAAAATCTCGTCTTTTATATGTAAAAAAATCTCGTCTTTTATATGTAAAAAAATCTCGTCTTTTATATGTAAAAAATCTCGTCTTTTATATGTAAAAAATCTCGTCTTTTATATTTAAAAAATCTCGTCTTTTATATTTAAAAAAATAAGGGTCTTTTATATTTCAATATATTGCTAATTTTATTTTTCAATACACTGCTATTTTATTTTTCAATACATTGCTATTTTATTTTTCAACACATTGCTATTTTATTTTTCAATACACTGCTATTTTATTTTTCAATACATTGCTATTTTATTTTTCAATACATTGCTATTTTTATAATAAAAAACTAACTTCTATTTAAAAACAACAATGCAAATTTCCTAAAAAAAATCAATGCAAATTTCTATATAAAAAAAAAAAATCAGATTTTTCTCCTTTTTAAATTAATTAAGCTAATATAATAAATAAAGAAAACTACCTTCTTCCCTCTTTTGAATTGCTCGAACCCATCAGGTAAACCCTCGATTTCGATTTCCACCACCCGCCGCTGACGAAGATCGCTGGAGCAGGATCGGAGATGCTGACGTGGAGCGCCTTCGCCAGGGGCACCTGCGCCACCCCCTCTCGATCAGCTCGACGGCGCACTGACGCCGATAACCCCCCCTAAACAGCGACGCTTTAAGCTTGAAATTCGAGCAGGTTCCTCCACGAACCTTGATCCTATGGGTATGAATGTGTAGATCTGAAGGAGTGCTACAATGTTTCCTGAAGGGCCATCATCTATTTCGAAGGGAATCGAGCGGATTTTGAGGAGGAAGAATCGAACTGTTTAGGCCGTTGAAGTTAAAGGTGGCAGCTAGGGTTCTGTTGGAAAGAGGGAGGCCTTAGGGTTTTATATAAAATTTATATTATATTTTAATATTTTCAAACCAAAAATACCCTCAGGTTGATACGAACTCAAAATCGACCCCAACGACTTTCGTCCATAGCTAATTACCCCCATTACGAACACAATGGGATATGTTTCGTAGGCCCATTCGACTGTTTCAGTCAATTTCCGTTGAATTTACATTTAAATCATTATATTGAATTTTAAACGTACATTTCAAATTACCGGGGTCACATACTAACCAGAAAAATTCCAGAAAAATATTCTCTAGCTTCATATTGACGATACGGTCCTAACAAAACTAGTTTCGTCGAATTCTGAGACCGTTGGAAAAATGGCCATTTTCCAGTCGATTAAAATCAATTGAAGCTGGTCAAACGCGTTTTCCTTTGCCACGCTCACATATTGATTCGAAAAATTATGAAATTTGGAATCTAGCAATAACTTTACACTGCGGATCCAACAAAAGTGGTTTCGTTGAAATCCGAGGTCGTTTGCAAAACGGCTATTTTTAAGGGCCTGAATTCCATAGCGACTATTCTGAATTTTCAACTGGACGTATCTTATCATTTCTAAGATGAAATCTCAGTTTGCTAACTTCTTACAAAGATATAGTTATACAGATTCAAATATTTCTTGTTTCGTTCAATTCTGACTTATATTGAATTCTGTATATTCATTTGAAATTAGAAATCGAATTTTCGAACTACCGCGCCATTTTCAATTCCTTTTATAATTATATATAATTATTATATATTCTAACGACGACGCGTATAATATATACTATCGAATTATATTCAAAATAAATTTCTCGTCGATATTATTTAAAATAATTCATTTTAAATAATCAAAATTCGCTAAAATGGCCAAAATAAAATTTTTAAACTGGCCCAGATTTTCGGGTTGTTACAATCTCCCCCACTTAAAACTTTTCGTCCCCGAAAAGGAACAAAGTCGAAAGTGGTTTGATTATTCAGCTCTACGATCGATCAGGCTTCCATTCTCCAACTCTTTAGTTTCTGAGAATTTTCAAAAATTCAAAAATTTGGCTAACACCCTAAATTTTTGAAAAATTTCGCCATAACTTCCCCTGCACCGGGAGCATCGGGGAATTTCAAATAGCTTCCCCGGTCCTTCAGATCTCAAAAAGAAAAAGAAAAAGCCAAGCGGCTAGCCAATAGGCTCACAAAATCATCATCACCCAAACAAAACAGGAAATTATGTAGTAAACATGTACCTATTTGTCGGGCAAACAAATTTTATTCTCTGGCTCTAGCCTCCTTGCTATGACCTGTTCAATGTAAGTATATGTATATGCAAGCAAATGCAACCAATTTTCAATATAATTCAATATGTGATTCAATTAGGCTAAATGGCTAAAAATTAGCAAACAAATAAACAAACAACACAAACATCAATCAATTAGTGAATTAGAGTTTTCAAATTGATAACTTTGATACATATACAAAAATCAGATTTTTGGTGCCAAATCACAACAATAGGCCCTATCTAATTTTGGTTCTCACACCAGTCAATAGGAAATATATAGATATCTCACTTTCGTCACTCGAACATAAATTCTAATGATGGAGCTCCATCATCAAAATCATCTCCGGGCGATTAGAGTGTAATTCTATATCTATCCAGTATATTAAAACTTCAAATACACGTTTGCAAGGCGTATATGCAAAATCTTTATATACTGGACTGTCCAAATCAATATAAATAAATAATCAAATACGAATAATTGATTTAAATTTTCAAAACAAAATTTGTTTTCCTTTGAAAAATATACTCTTCACACTCGTTCTAGGATTCTACTGATCCTATCTCTAACGAGTCATCCCCATTGGATATTACTAATCCAATATCTGATGAATTCTTTCGTATGGTTCTAATGTGTCTTGTTCTCTAGCTTTGTAAACCAAAGCTCTGATACCAACTGTGAAAACCCGTAACTTCCCCGTAAAGGAAAGCTTCGGATAGTTCGAGAACAAACCACAACAGAATGCATATAAAAGAACATTTCATTGTATATTACAACAATGCATCAGAATACAAGAATATACAGAGTATAAATAAATATTACACAGAAATATCAGAGATTTAAATTACATAGCAGCGGAAAATAATACAATACACAACTAGAAGTAGATATACGGATACAAAGCTTTTCCGGATATCATTCCAGCTGTAAACCAGGATCCTGTGAATATAAATCTGCAAAACCAAAACTACTAGCTGCCCGTGTCGAAAATAAGGGCACCCAGAGTTTAGGTTAAAACAATAAACTCCAGGTCAGTCATGTGACTGGTGTGAGAACTAAAACAGTTATTAATCTTTATTTGAAAGTTAGGTAAATCAAGGGACCACGCCGTATAACACGGAACGGGTTTCCTCCCAAGAATACCAGTGCATAAAACAAACAGCGCAATGCTAAATAAAGGAAAATGAAGCTGTTATAAGACCCAGGTCCCATCACACAATGCAACGCAACCGAGGATAGGGTTTTCCCTTATAACAGCCAAAGAATGCTTGATACGGTTAAAACAAATCGTTTGATACTATTATAAGTGCATAGTGTATAAAACAACTTCAAATCATAAGTATCAATCATAGGCGGCATGAGCGCCCCATCCCACTATGTCGCCATACTAGGATCTACAAATAAAACCGCAAATTGTCACGTATTTGGAAATTGGATTTCCGTCTATGAACCGAGGCAAAAGATAGTCCTCAGCCGATTCGAGACGCTCTAGCCCGTGTCTCAGGACCCAGACACAGGTGGGCCCTTGGATCCTCAGGGCCAGTCCACCGATGTGGATTAAACTTAAACCCTGAACATGCGTCTCCCCACCCTATGGGGTGTAAGTCTGGTCCGTCTGCCGACCAGAATGCATCGGCCGAAACCGATATAACCGAGGCGCCTCGCAACAGCAACAACCACATAAGTCAAACTCGTCAGGGCGTGTAAAACCACTGACGCCACTTCTAGCTAGAAAGAAACGCATGCCCTCCCTGACGTCCTCTCCCGTTTTTGGTTCACAACCAGGGTGCGAGGCTCGCGAATTCACGTTACACAAAGCTGCGCCACACAGGCTGTGCTTTGATCATCACCACAAGACTTTGCTTTTCAACAAGAGCCTCGATCAATTGCCACTTAGGCATGCCACACAGGCAGTTCACTCCATGCGTTTGATATCCATTAATATATAACCCCTGAGCTCGTACGTCTCAGAGAAGGGCGTTAAGCAAGAGAATAAATTCTCCGCCGCCAAACAGATATATATTTAATAGAGATCAATCACACAGACTAAAATCCAATGTCAGACACACAGTCCATTTACAAGTTCGTTCTGGGTCTGAACGAAACCGGAGGCACCTAGTACACCCTAGTACCCCGCATCTCCATCGATCTCCAAGTACGTCTGGACGATCACTAACTGTTTCCATCTTCTTGGGTGTACAGCCCAATCAAGATCATCAGTTATCACCCAAACGACGTGAATACTTCCGGTCTTCGACCACCGTCTTCATCTTCGACTTATCGTCGTATCAGTTATTCAGAATGGGATAAACCCGGTCTTCCCGAATAACTCGCGTATATTTTAAGTAAGTGTTACACAAACACAACATACGCCTCATTCCAATCCATCAGTCACTAACCGTAGATTAATCAAGAGAATAATTCCCCAAATATTAACCCCGAAGGCCGAAACCAACATCAGATCAATATCCAGAAAACCATTCTACTTAGCTAACCGACAGTTAGTTTCTAATTTCACATTCATAGGGAAAGGTTCCCATTAATTTTATCAAAGATAAATTCTGGAATTTATTCTTTAATCAACTTTTGAATATCAATTCAAACTAGTCGGGATTAGCGAACCTTACCGAAGTAATCATTTGTTTTAATTCCCCAATCCCAACCTATTCATCCCATGAAGTAAAACTGGTTATACTTCATATCTAACACCACGGTGTTATCGGTAAATTCAATTACCATTTCACGTTCAAATCTAATTAAAGATTTAACTATCGCCTGGAGCAAAACTGGTGATACTCCATTTCGATTATTTCAATCTAATTAAAGATTCATTAAAACTCCACTTAGTTTTAATCTGTGACTGGGTTAAAGAATCCGTGTCATTTAAAAACACAGTTCACAATAAACCCAAAATCACCTTCATTAATTATCGGGTTAAAGAACGAGTGTTATTTAAAAACACCGTCCACGATAAACCCAAAAATCAATTCCATTAATTATCGGGTTAAAGAACAAGTGTTATTTAAAACACTGTTCACGATAAACCCAAAAATCATTCCCAATTCAATTCCAATTAAATATCATTTTTAATTGGTACACTTCATTAAATCTAAATAAAAAGATTTAATCTTTTCTCAACTGGGTTCAAGAACAGTGTTAGTGAAGACACCATTCACGACAAACCCAAATCACATTTGATATTCAATATAAGGCTCTGAATAGAAAATATATCGGCTTATATTCAATATCAAATTCTACGATTAACAAATGTCGTATTGAAAATAACGATATAAATATATATCTTTCAAATTTCCATAACAACATCTGTGTAATCACGAATTCTAACATCGAAATATTCCGAAGACAATTTCGATTCAAATCCACTCCAATGCAATCATTGGAAATTTTGGTTATTTTCAAAACCCTTTTCAAATTCAATTTATTTATTTAAAAATAAATAGAATTATATTTCTAGTTCAAAACTAGTTCAATTCGATAAAAATCTATTTTTATCTTTTCAAATATGGAGTTTTTCATCCCAATTCTTTCTAAATCCTTTCTTATGATTTTACACAAATTATTACTATTTTTAATAATTTTATCAAGGCCCGTACAGTCGATTTCCATCAATGGCCATCGAACTGCACTTACAGCGACCTTTTTCAAATTTGATTTGGACGTAACTCCAAATCCAACCGTTAGATTTCTAATTTCTAATATTCGTTAGAAAGCTCTTTTCGATACGAACCCAACGGTTCCGGTTTTAGGAGAATCCGACGGTTGGATCTCCCGTAATGTCCGTTTGAAATAAATGGTCGAAATTCACGAACTGCCGCGGCGCGGCGCGTTCTATTCAGGCCATTATATTATATACATAATATATATAATATATATATTTCGTCGATTTCTATTTAAAACGAATTATATAAATAGTTTTAAATTCGTTTCAAAATTCCTTTCTATTCAATTCAAATTTCAATTCAATTTGAATTCATTTCAATTCGTTTTCAGTTCAATTCGAAATCGTTTTCAATTCAATTCATTTCGAAATCGTTTTCAATTCAATTCATTTCGAAATCGTTTTCAATTCAATTCATTTCGAAATCGTTTTCAATTCAATTCATTTCGAAATCGTTTTCAATTCAATTCATTTCGAAATCGTTTTCAATTCAATTCATTTCCAAATCGTTTTCAATTCAATTCATTTCGAAATAGTTTTCAATTCAATTCATTTCGAAATAGTTTTCAATTCAATTCATTTCGAAATAGTTTTCAATTCAATTCATTTCGAAATCGTTTTCAATTCAATTCATTTCAAAATAGTTTTCAATTCAATTCATTTCGAAATAGTTTTCAATTCAATTCATTTCGAAATCGTTTTCAATTCAATTCATTTCGAAATAGTTTTCAATTCAATTCATTTCGAAATAGTTTTCAATTCAATTCATTTCGAAATCGTTTTCAATTCAATTCATTTCGAAATCGTTTTCAATTCAATTCATTTCGAAATCGTTTTCAATTCAATTCATTTCGAAATCGTTTTCAATTCAATTCATTTCAAAATGAATAAAATCGATATAAATATCGTTCACGTCAAAATGGCGTCAAACTAATCAACACGACTTCATAAATTTCTATTTTCAAATATTCTATTTCAAATATTTCTATTTCAAATATTTCCATTTCTAAACTGGAATGAGGCCCAATCAATTACCATATAAAATTAATTATATGGATTTTCACACAACACATGTATATAATAACATTGAAAAATGATCAACCATCAACCAAAGTGCACTACACTGTATAAGCATCAAATAAAGATATCTAACGCTTATAACAGCCTGTCAATCAATCGATCGACATATTTAATCAATCAGGATGAGTGAACTTCAAATTTCATCCCAACACCCGTGTGGGGTTTCAAACAATCAAACACAGATTTTATTTGTGCAGTTGGGCGATGTGTAAAATTTATCGTCCCAATCAATGTCATTCAAATAAGTGTACATAAACAAACCGTCTGGTTTGTAAATGAATATTTATTTATTCACATTCACGTTAAAAATTATATTTTTAACGATAAAACATTTTATTCCAACATATGAATTTCTATTCAATTCATTTATTCAATAAAAATGATATTTTTATTTTTCTAACATATTTTAGAAAATTTCGGTGGCATAACGGCACGATACTAGAAACGGGACAAGGCCTAGCCTTATCCCCAGTCTAGTGAAGGCCCACGCCATTCACAAATCAATTTCAATCAATTTCCAATTCAACCATACGAATAAATCAATCACCCAACATTCAACTAAACAAACAAGTCCATGGTCTGTGGACGGGTGTCGGGTGCTTCTAATAAGCACCGTCTGCATCCTAGTATATATATATAACTAGAAAATAAATTGAAGAGTGAGAAATTCTCACCGATAGCTATCCAAACATCTTGACTCTTCTTCTCGCCTTTTTATCAACTTCTTGTGCCCGTAGTCACTATATATATAAAAATCACACATTTTTATATTTCGATGTCTTTAAAATAAAAATCACATTTTTATTTATTCACTTTCAATTTAAAAATTATATTTTTAATATTTCTATATAGTAAAGACTATATTTTTAATATTCCTATGATGTAAAAATTATATTTTTATTGCTTTAAAAATATAAGAATCATATCTTACTTCTTCTACTAAAGATTATATTTTAAAAAATATCGTCTTTTATATTTAAAAAATCTCGTCTTTTATATTTAAAAAATCTCGTCTTTTATATGTAAAAAATCTCGTCTTTTATATGTAAAAAATCTCGTCTTTTATATGTAAAAAATCTCGTCTTTTATATGTAAAAAAATCTCGTCTTTTATATGTAAAAAAATCTCGTCTTTTATATGTAAAAAAATCTCGTCTTTTATATGTAAAAAATCTCGTCTTTTATATGTAAAAAATCTCGTCTTTTATATTTAAAAAATCTCGTCTTTTATATTTAAAAAAATAATGGTCTTTTATATTTCAATATATTGCTAATTTTATTTTTCAATACACTGCTATTTTATTTTTCAATACATTGCTATTTTATTTTTCAACACATTGCTATTTTATTTTTCAATACACTGCTATTTTATTTTTCAATACATTGCTATTTTATTTTTCAATACATTGCTATTTTTATAATAAAAAACTAATTTCTATTTAAAAACAACAATGCAAATTTCCTAAAAAAAATCAATGCAAATTTCTATATAAAAAAAAATCAGATTTTTCTCCTTTTTAAATTAATTAAGCTAATATAATAAATAAAGAAAACTACCTTCTTCCCTCTTTTGAATTGCTCGAACCCATCAGGTAAACCCTCGATTTCGATTTCCACCACCCGCCGCTGACGAAGATCGCTGGAGCAGGATCGGAGATGCTGACGTGGAGCGCCTTCGCCAGGGGCACCTGCGCCACCCCCTCTCGATCAGCTCGACGGCGCACTGACGCCGATAACCCCCCCTAAACAGCGACGCTTTAAGCTTGAAATTCGAGCAGGTTCCTCCACGAACCTTGATCCTATGGGTATGAATGTGTAGATCTGAAGGAGTGCTACAATGTTTCCTGAAGGGCCATCATCTATTTCGAAGGGAATCGAGCGGATTTTGAGGAGGAAGAATCGAACTGTTTAGGCCGTTGAAGTTAAAGGTGGCGGCTAGGGTTCTGTTGGAAAGAGGGAGGCCTTAGGGTTTTATATAAAATTTATATTATATTTTAATATTTTCAAACCAAAAATACCCTCAGGTTGATACGAACTCAAAATCGACCCCAACGACTTTCGTCCATAGCTAATTACCCCCATTACGAACACAATGGGATATGTTTCGTAGGCCCATTCGACTGTTTCAGTCAGTTTCCGTTGAATTTACATTTAAATCATTATATTGAATTTTAAACGTACATTTCAAATTACCGGGGTCACATACTAACCAGAAAAATTCCAGAAAAATATTCTCTAGCTTCGTATTGACGATACGGTCCTAACAAAACTAGTTTCGTCGAATTCTGAGACCGTTGGAAAAATGGCCATTTTCCAGTCGATTAAAATCAACTGAAGCTGGTCAAACGCGTTTTCCTTTGCCACGCTCACATATTGATTCGAAAAATTATGAAATTTGGAATCTAGCAATAACTTTACACTGCGGATCCAACAAAAGTGGTTTCGTCGAAATCCGAGGTCGTTTGCAAAACGGCTATTTTTAAGGGCCTGAATTCCATAGCGACTATTCTGAATTTTCAACTGGACGTATCTTATCATTTCTAAGATGAAATCTCAGTTTGCTAACTTCTTACAAAGATATAGTTATACAGATTCAAATATTTCTTGTTTCGTTCAATTCTGACTTATATTGAATTCTGTATATTCATTTGAAATTAGAAATCGAATTTTCGAACTACCGCGCCATTTTCAATTCCTTTTATAATTATATATAATTATTATATATTCTAACGACGACGCGTATAATATATACTATCGAATTATATTCAAAATAAATTTCTCGTCGATATTATTTAAAATAATTCATTTTAAATAATCAAAATTCGCTAAAATGGCCAAAATAAAAATTTTAAACTGGCCCAGATTTTCGGGTTGTTACAATCTCCCCCACTTAAAACTTTTCGTCCCCGAAAAGGAACAAAGTCGAAAGTGGTTTGATTATTCAGCTCTACGATCGATCAGGCTTCCATTCTCCAACTCTTTAGTTTCTGAGAATTTTCAAAAATTCAAAAATTTGGCTAACACCCTAAATTTTTGAAAAATTTCGCCATAACCTCCCCTGCACCGGGAGCATCGGGGAATTTCAAATAGCTTCCCCGGTCCTTCAGATCTCAAAAAGAAAAAGAAAAAGCCAAGCGGCTAGCCAATAGGCTCACAAAATCATCATCACCCAAACAAAACAGGAAATTATGTAGTAAACATGTACCTATTTGTCGGGCAAACAAATTTTATTCTCTGGCTCTAGCCTCCTTGCTATGACCTGTTCAATGTAAGTATATGTATATGCAAGCAAATGCAACCAATTTTCAATATAATTCAATATGTGATTCAATTAGGCTAAATGGCTAAAAATTAGCAAACAAATAAACAAACAACACAAACATCAATCAATTAGTGAATTAGAGTTTTCAAATTGATAACTTTGATACATATACAAAAATCAGATTTTTGATGCCAAATCACAACAATAGGCCCTATCTAATTTTGGTTCTCACACCAGTCAATAGGAAATATATAGATATCTCACTTTCGTCACTCGAACATAAATTCTAATGATGGAGCTCCATCATCAAAATCATCTCCGGGCGATTAGAGTGTAATTCTATATCTATCCAGTATATTAAAACTTCAAATACATGTTTGCAAGGCGTATATGCAAAATCATTATATACTGGACTGTCCAAATCAATATAAATAAATAATCAAATACGAATAATTGATTTAAATTTTCAAAACAAAATTTGTTTTCCTTTGAAAAATATACTCTTCACACTCGTTCTAGGATTCTACTGATCCTATCTCTAACGAGTCATCCCCATTGGATATTACTAATCCAATATCTGATGAATTCTTTCGTATGGTTCTAATGTGTCTTGTTCTCTAGCTTTGTAAACCAAAGCTCTGATACCAACTGTGAAAACCCGTAACTTCCCCGTAAAGGAAAGCTTCGGATAGTTCGAGAACAAACCACAACAGAATGCATATAAAAGAACATTTCATTGTATATTACAACAATGCATCAGAATACAAGAATATACAGAGTATAAATAAATATTACACAGAAATATCAGAGATTTAAATTACATAGCAGCGGAAAATAATACAATACACAACTAGAAGTAGATATACGGATACAAAGCTTTTCCGGATATCATTCCAGCTGTAAACCAGGATCCTGTGAATATAAATCTGCAAAACCAAAACTACTAGCTGCCCGTGTCGAAAATAAGGGCACCCAGAGTTTAGGTTAAAACAATAAACTCCAGGTCAGTCATGTGACTGGTGTGAGAACTAAAACAGTTATTAATCTTTATTTGAAAGTTAGGTAAATCAAGGGACCACGCCGTATAACACGGAACGGGTTTCCTCCCAAGAATACCAGTGCATAAAACAAACAGCGCAATGCTACATAAAGGAAAATGAAGCTGTTATAAGACCCAGGTCCCATCACACAATGCAACGCAGCCGAGGATAGGGTTTTCCCTTATAACAGCCAAAGAATGCTTGATACGGTTAAAACAAATCGTTTGATACTATTATAAGTGCATAGTGTATAAAACAACTTCAAATCATAAGTATCAATCATAGGCGGCATGAGCGCCCCATCCCACTATGTCGCCATACTAGGATCTACAAATAAAACCGCAAATTGTCACGTATTTGGAAATTGGATTTCCGTCTATGAACCGAGGCAAAAGATAGTCCTCAACCGATTCGAGACGCTCTAGCCCGTGTCTCAGGACCCAGACACAGGTGGGCCCTTGGATCCTCAGGGCCAGTCCACCGATGTGGATTAAACTTAAACCCTGAACATGCGTCTCCCCACCCTATGGGGTGTAAGTCTGGTCCGTCTGCCGACCAGAATGCATCGGCCGAAACCGATATAACCGAGGCGCCTCGCAACAGCAACAACCACATAAGTCAAACTCGTCAGGGCGTGTAAAACCACTGACGCCACTTCTAGCTAGAAAGAAACGCATGCCCTCCCTGACGTCCTCTCCCGTTTTTGGTTCACAACCGGGGTGCGAGGCTCGCGAATTCACGTTACACAAAGCTGCGCCACACAGGCTGTGCTTTGATCATCACCACAAGACTTTGCTTTTCAACAAGAGCCTCGATCAATTGCCACTTAGGCATGCCACACAGGCAGTTCACTCCATGCGTTTGATATCCATCAATATATAACCCCTGAGCTCGTACGTCTCAGAGAAGGGCGTTAAGCAAGAGAATAAATTCTACGCCGCCAAACAGATATATATTTAATAGAGATCAATCACACAGACTAAAATCCAATGTCAGACACACAGTCCATTTACAAGTTCGTTCTGGGTCTGAACGAAACCGGAGGCACCTAGTACCCCCTAGTACCCCGCATCTCCATCGATCTCCAAGTACGTCTGGACGATCACTAACTGTTTCCATCTTCTTGGGTGTACAGCCCAATCAAGATCATCAGTTATCACCAAAACGACGTGAAGACTTCCGGTCTTCGACCACCGTCTTCATCTTCGACTTATCGTCGTATCAGTTATTCAGAATGGGATAAACCCGGTCTTCCCGAATAACTCGCGTATATTTTAAGTAAGTGTTACACAAACACAACATACGCCTCATTCCAATCCATCAGTCACTAACCGTAGATTAATCAAGAGAATAATTCCCCAAATATTAACCCCGAAGGCCGAAACCAACATCAGATCAATATCCAGAAAACCATTCTACTTAGCTAACCGACAGTTAGTTTCTAATTTCACATTCATAGGGAAAGGTTCCCATTAATTTTATCAAAGATAAATTCTGGAATTTATTCTTTAATCAACTTTTGAATATCAATTCAAACTAGTCGGGATTAGCGAACCTTACCGAAGTAATCATTTGTTTTAATTCCCCAATCCCAACCTATTCATACCATGAAGTAAAACTGGTTATACTTCATATCTAACACCACGGTGTTATCGGTAAATTCAATTACCATTTCACGTTCAAATCTAATTAAAGATTTAACTATCGCCTGGAGCAAAACTGGTGATACTCCATTTCGATTATTTCAATCTAATTAAAGATTCATTAAAACTCCACTTAGTTTTAATCTGTGACTGGGTTAAAGAATCCGTGTCATTTAAAAACACAGTTCACAATAAACCCAAAATCACCTTCATTAATTATCGGGTTAAAGAACGAGTGTTATTTAAAAACACCGTCCACGATAAACCCAAAAATCAATTCCATTAATTATCGGGTTAAAGAACAAGTGTTATTTAAAACACTGTTCACGATAAACCCAAAAATCATTCCCAATTCAATTCCAATTAAATATCATTTTTAATTGGTACACTTCATTAAATCTAAATAAAAAGATTTAATCTTTTCTCAACTGGGTTCAAGAACAGTGTTAGTGAAGACACCATTCACGACAAACCCAAATCACATTTGATATTCAATATAAGGCTCTAAATAGAAAATATATCGGCTTATATTCGATATCAAATTCTACGATTAACAAATGTCGTATTGAAAATAACGATATAAATATATATCTTTCAAATTTCCATAACAACATCTGTGTAATCACGAATTCTAACATCGAAATATTCCGAAGACAATTTCGATTCAAATCCACTCCAATGCAATCATTGGAAATTTTGGTTATTTTCAAAACCCTTTTCAAATTCAATTTATTTATTTAAAAATAAATAGAATTATATTTCTAGTTCAAAACTAGTTCAATTCGATAAAAATCTATTTTTATCTTTTCAAATATGGAGTTTTTCATCCCAATTCTTTCTAAATCCTTTCTTATGATTTTACACAAATTATTACTATTTTTAATAATTTTATCAAGGCCCGTACAGTCGATTTCCATCAATGGCCATCGAACTGCACTTACAGCGACCTTTTTCAAATTTGATTTGGACGTAACTCCAAATCCAACTGTTAGATTTCTAATTTCTAATATTCGTTAGAAAGCTCTTTTCGATACGAACCCAACGGTTCCGGTTTTAGGAGAATCCGACGGTTGGATCTCCCGTAATGTCCGTTTGAAATAAATGGTCGAAATTCACGAACTGCCGCGGCGCGGCGCGTTCTATTCAGGCCATTATATTATATATATAATATATATAATATATATATTTCGTCGATTTCTATTTAAAACGAATTATATAAATAGTTTTAAATTCGTTTCAAAATTCCTTTCTATTCAATTCAAATTTCAATTCAATTTGAATTCATTTCAATTCGTTTTCAGTTCAATTCGAAATCGTTTTCAATTCAATTCATTTCGAAATCGTTTTCAATTCAATTCATTTCGAAATCGTTTTCAATTCAATTCATTTCCAAATCGTTTTCAATTCAATTCATTTCCAAATCGTTTTCAATTCAATTCATTTCGAAATAGTTTTCAATTCAATTCATTTCGAAATAGTTTTCAATTCAATTCATTTCGAAATCGTTTTCAATTCAATTCATTTCGAAATAGTTTTCAATTCAATTCATTTCGAAATAGTTTTCAATTCAATTCATTTCGAAATCGTTTTCAATTCAATTCATTTCGAAATCGTTTTCAATTCAATTCATTTCGAAATAGTTTTCAATTCAATTCATTTCGAAATAGTTTTCAATTCAATTCATTTCGAAATCGTTTTCAATTCAATTCATTTCGAAATCGTTTTCAATTCAATTCATTTCGAAATCGTTTTCAATTCAATTCATTTCGAAATCGTTTTCAATTCAATTCATTTCAAAATGAATAAAATCGATATAAATATCGTTCACGTCAAAATGGCGTCAAACTAATCAACACGACTTCATAAATTTCTATTTTCAAATATTCTATTTCAAATATTTCTATTTCAAATATTTCCATTTCTAAACTGGAATGAGGCCCAATCAATTACCATATAAAATTAATTATAAGGATTTTCACACAACACATGTATATAATAACATTGAAAAATGATCAACCATCAACCAAAGTGCACTACACTGTATAAGCATCAAATAAAGATATCTAACGCTTATAACAGCCTGTCAATCAATCGATCGACATATTTAATCAATCAGGATGAGTGAACTTCAAATTTCATCCCAACACCCGTGTGGGGTTTCAAACAATCAAACACAGATTTTATTTGTGCAGTTGGGCGATGTGTAAAATTTATCGTCCCAATCAATGTCATTCAAATAAGTGTACATAAACAAACCGTCTGGTTTGTAAATGAATATTTATTTATTCACATTCACGTTAAAAATTATATTTTTAACGATAAAACATTTTATTCCAACATATGAATTTCTATTCAATTCATTTATTCAATAAAAATGATATTTTTATTTTTCTAACATATTTTAGAAAATTTCGGCGGCATAACGACACGATACTAGAAACGGGACAAGGCCTAGCCTTATCCCCAGTCTAGTGAAGGCCCACGCCATTCACAAATCAATTTCAATCAATTTCCAATTCAACCATACGAATAAATCAATCACCCAACATTCAACTAAACAAACAAGTCCATGGTCTGTGGACGGGTGTCGGGTGCTTCTAATAAGCACCGTCTGCATCCTAGTATATATATATATATATATATAACTAGAAAATAAATTGAAGAGTGAGAAATTCTCACCGATAGCTATCCAATCATCTTGACTCTTCTTCTCGCCTTTTTATCAACTTCTTGTGCCCGTAGTCACTATATATATAAAAATCACACATTTTTATATTTCGATGTCTTTAAAATAAAAATCACATTTTTATTTATTCACTTTCAATTTAAAAATCATATTTTTAATATTTCTATATAGTAAAGACTATATTTTTAATATTCCTATGATGTAAAAATTATATTTTTATTGCTTTAAAAATATAAGAATCATATCTTACTTCTTCTACTAAAGATTATATTTTAAAAAATCTCGTCTTTTATATTTAAAAAATCTCGTCTTTTATATTTAAAAAATCTCGTCTTTTATATGTAAAAAATCTCGTCTTTTATATGTAAAAAAATCTCGTCTTTTATATGTAAAAAAATCTCGTCTTTTATATGTAAAAAAATCTCGTCTTTTATATGTAAAAAAATCTCGTCTTTTATATGTAAAAAATCTCGTCTTTTATATGTAAAAAAATCTCGTCTTTTATATTTAAAAAATCTCGTCTTTTATATTTAAAAAAATAAGGGTCTTTTATATTTCAATATATTGCTAATTTTATTTTTCAATACACTGCTATTTTATTTTTCAATACATTGCTATTTTATTTTTCAATACATTGCTATTTTATTTTTCAATACACTGCTATTTTATTTTTCAATACATTGCTATTTTATTTTTCAATACATTGCTATTTTTATAATAAAAAACTAATTTCTATTTAAAAACAACAACGCAAATTTCCTAAAAAAAAATCAATGCAAATTTCTATATAAAAAAACAAAAAATCAGATTTTTCTCCTTTTTAAATTAATTAAGCTAATATAATAAATAAAGAAAACTACCTTCTTCCCTCTTTTGAATTGCTCGAACCCATCAGGTAAACCCTCGATTTCGATTTCCACCACCCGCCGCTGACGAAGATCGCTGGAGCAGGATCGGAGATGCTGACGTGGAGCGCCTTCGCCAGGGGCACCTGCGCCACCCCCTCTCGATCAGCTCGACGGCGCACTGACGCCGATAACCCCCCCCCCCAAACAGCGACGCTTTAAGCTCGAAATTCGAGCAGGTTCCTCCACGAACCTTGATCCTATGGGTATGAATGTGTAGATCTGAAGGAGTGCTACAATGTTTCCTGAAGGGCCATCATCTATTTCGAAGGGAATCGAGCGGATTTTGAGGAGGAAGAATCGAACTGTTTAGGCCGTTGAAGTTAAAGGTGGCGGCTAGGGTTCTGTTGGAAAGAGGGAGGCCTTAGGGTTTTATATAAAATTTATATTATATTTTAATATTTTCAAACCAAAAATACCCTCAGGTTGATACGAACTCAAAATCGACCCCAACGACTTTCGTCCATAGCTAATTACCCCCATTACGAACACAATGGGATATGTTTCGTAGGCCCATTCGACTGTTTCAGTCAGTTTCCGTTGAATTTACATTTAAATCATTATATTGAATTTTAAACGTACATTTCAAATTACCGGGGTCACATACTAACCAGAAAAATTCCAGAAAAATATTCTCTAGCTTCGTATTGACGATACGGTCCTAACAAAACTAGTTTCGTCGAATTCTGAGACCGTTGGAAAAATGGCCATTTTCCAGTCGATTAAAATCAACTGAAGCTGGTCAAACGCGTTTTCCTTTGCCACGCTCACATATTGATTCGAAAAATTATGAAATTTGGAATCTAGCAATAACTTTACACTGCAGATCCAACAAAAGTGGTTTCGTCGAAATCCGAGGTCGTTTGCAAAACGGCTATTTTTAAGGGTCTGAATTCCATAGCGACTATTCTGAATTTTCAACTGGACGTATCTTATCATTTCTAAGATGAAATCTCAATTTGCTAACTTCGTTACAAAGATATAGTTATACAGATTCAAATATTTCTTGTTTCGTTCAATTCTGACTTATATTGAATTCTGTATATTCATTTGAAATTAGAAATCGAATTTTCGAACTACCGCGCCATTTTCAACTCCTTTTATAATTATATATAATTATTATATATTCTAACGACGACGCGTATAATATATACGATCGAATTATATTCAAAATAAATTTCTCGTCGATATTATTTAAAATAATTCATTTTAAATAATCAAAATTCGCTAAAATGGCCAAAATAAAAATTTTAAACTGGCCCAGATTTCCGGGTTGTTACAGAGAGGAAGGAAAAGGAAGAGATGGCCGGAGAGGAGGAGGGGTCATGGAGCTCCGCTTTGCGGTGGTCAAAGAACGTACGGTGGATAGAGTATGGTGAAGTCGACGGTTTGCCGAGTGGGAGAAAAAGGAGGCGTGACATTTTTGGAGGTGGGGAGACTGAAATTTGCCGCGAATGAAAGAGGAGAAAGGTACGGTTTTGAGGTGGGTTCCAGGCGACGGTTGGTGAACTGATGTCGCCAAAGGGGTGTTGTTCCAATCCGTTGCGAAGCTATGAAGCCATTTGTTTTTGTTTTTTTAAGGTTTCGGAAATGAAAAACAAAGTGGGAACATGCCCTTAAAACCTATTCCCAATACACGTGTAGAGAGCTTTATTGTAAAGTAAACAAGTGTTAAATCTAAGGCCATCTGTCCTAGTTTTGACATGCAAATTCTCCTATTTTCTCTTTTCATACATGCGTGTTTGCCTGGGACCCGACTGTTACACTTTATATGTGTATATTAAATTTTCTTGCCATTCTATTTGTGCTAATACCATTAACCAATACTTAATTTTTATTTAATTATTTAACGCCAACGGTAGTAGAGTAAATTCATAGTCCTGTACAAGAAAGTGCCACGATCCCAAAACAATAATAATATAAGCCGGTTGATTAATTTTGTAAAATGTCAAAAGGACCACAGTTGTCCTAAATTACATTAGAAAAAATATATGTTTATTTTCTACATTAAAATTACAAAAAAATTCTATAAAATATTTTAAGACTGCGCGTACCAAAACTGAACGATTATTTGAAGTGGATATATAATTATAATTTTTATACATACATCGATCGTTTTAAACAACTATATTACAAATGTTTTAACCATTTCCAAGGACAAACTGTTTTGCCAAACGGATATTGTTTCAAAATTCATTTCAGCCTGCCAAACTTTATTTAAAATTATATTATAAATGATGTTTACAACTTACAAAACATTAATGTAAATGTAATTTCTAAAAATTACGTTAACCAAATTAAAGTTTAAATACTTAATGATCTTTATAAAATCATATCGAAATTAAATATCGTTTCTTATAAATATTAAAATATACACAAAATTCTCTAAATAAATAAATTTATATCTTTGATCAAATGTAATCAAAATAATATTACTTTAAAATATTTCATGTTTGGTAAAATCTTTAAAACAAATCATACTTTACAAAATCTATATTTATAAAGCAAAACAAGAAATTTATTTAAGGAATTATTAAATTCACAATTCATATTTAAGCCGTAGTTAAATAACATTTATATTATGAAAATCCAAACTAATTGCATATTAAAACGTTGAAAACTTTGGATTGTTACAACCTCCCCCCTTAAAACTTTTCGTCCTTGAAAAGGAGAGATTGTTAATACCATACATATCTATAAAATAAAATATTAACCAATCCAAACAAAATAAGCAATATAATTTAAATTTGTAAAAAAAGAATGATATCATTTCTTTGACTTAAATCCTGGTTTTAATTTCAAATCACTTGAAATACTATAATTTTCTTTTCATATCGAATAATACTTGCTTCGGGATTCCAAAACCAAATCATTTCGAAAAATTCAAATATTTTACGATAATTGGCATAAATCATTTATGGCCCAAGTCGAGAGGTTTCTCCCAACGACAGGGCCACTAGGCATGGCCAACGCGCGTATCGATAAACGATGTTTTTCCGAACCCCAAAGAAGAACATCGTCAAGGGTTTGCACCTACATCATACCTTTCTTTTATCACGGGTTACTAGAATCTTAGTACTAAATCATTTTATTTCATATCCTGAAGTTATAAATCATTTCGCAACAGTAGTTTACCAATATTTTCAAATCATATTTCAAAATCTTGGGATTCCAAGTCGTCGAACTTTGCATCCAAATAACTTGGAAAAATTTACTTCGTTCACTGTTTGGAAATCAGAATTTTCACTTTACACTATAGTTTGGCTTAAATCCGACATTGTACAATTTTAAACTTGACAATTTCCAAATTATAGGTTCTATAAACCATTTCAATTTGTAGACCATATCAAGTTTCATGAAAATAACTTTCAAATTATCTTGCAAAACAACATATTGGATAAATTCAACATTTTTGGAATTTATTTGTACCTAAAGAAAATTCAAAGTAAGCGATAATTCAAATTCTTATTTTCAAATCCAAACTATGTTATTACTCCAACTTATCCAAAGATCAGTCGATGCAGGCAAAAGGAATGATTCAGCTGTAACACCGGACAGTTCCAAGAATTCAAACACGACTAGATTGCATGATAAGCAAAATTAATGGCAAGTCAAGGAATAACAAACACATCAACGAGCGAGAAGATAGACACATTTTCAGACATTCATTACTGTTCAACTTTCATTCGAATTATTCCCAATTTCATATTAATTCATATACAATTTCAATTTAATCGCTTATTTATGTTTTGCTTATCTATTCTAGTTCATAAAAGTGTTTTATTAGAATTTATCCAAACATTTCAAATACTTATCAAATGACTTAAGTATTTCTCGATGTTGAAATCGAAATTATATAGTCATCCCACTTTTGAAACTTGAAAATTAATATCGGTGATGTTGCAATCATCCCTAGAATTTATTTTCAAGTGACAAGAGTGTGATTCTATATCGATCTAGTATATATTGGATTTAGGATATACGTTAGCTAGGTGTACATTTAAAATTCTTACATACTCAATAGTCCATTCTCGACGTCAATAATATACTTAAACCCCGTATCATAAATTTTATTTCAAAATAATCAAACTTTTCAAAACGATTTACTTAGTTTCTAAATAACTATATTTTCAAAAATACGCTCTCTCAATCATAATACTCCAGAGTCTCATTTTAGGGTATTTCTGACCCTATCTCTAATGAGATATTATAACTCTGATGAGTCTATCTCTTGTTCAAATAAGTTGTAACTCATAGCTTTGTATGAACCAAAGATCTGATACCACTTGTAATGACCTGCCTTTTTGCCCGATTCTCGCCAGTAATTAAACCAACTTAAATCGTTCACAAAGATGGATAGTTATAGGCATAAACATATTTGAACACAAAGAACAGAACTTTTCATTTTATTACAATTTTTTTTTACATCAGAGTATACCATAAGTTCAGCAGAAAAAAACTTGCTCTTAGTGGAAGAAGTAGAAAAAAAATAAGACTCTAGCTCCAACCAGAAACCAGCTCTGAAGCTGAACTTGCAAACTAAACTACTAGCTGCCCAAGCTAAAATATAATGGGCACCCATAGTTTAGGTGGGAAACAATAAACTCTAGGTCAGTCGTGGGACTGGTATGAGAACTCAAAACATTTATTACTTCGTGTTTATTTTAAAGATGGGAAAATTCACCGGACCATGCCGCTAACGCGAAACGGGTTTACTCCACATGTGAATTCCCATTCATAGAAAATCGCAACGACTTTGGAAAAAATGAAGCTATCATAAGCTCGTCCCACATCACACATTGCAAATGCGCACCAAATGGGCGAGTTTTACCTTATGATAACCAAAAATGCTTTAATACGTAAAATCCTCTTTCAATATTATCATAGTGCATAGTGTTGAAAACCATTTCACAAATAAATATATTAATCTTAGCGAGCATAGTAACTATGCCCAAATACATAATTTACAAACAAATCGAAAGGCTCGTATTGGTTATTGGGTTTCCAATATGATGGTTCCTAGCACGAAAGATCAATCGAGGACACGAAGCTAAGTCTCTCCCGGTTAACATTTAGACAACGGACACCGAATACATAGCGTGAAAGTATATATCCCGGTTAACATCCAAACATCGGACACCGTATATACTTTATTCCCTCAGGTTTCGTGGTAGATTTACTAGGATTCGACGGATGGACGACGCAATTAAATGTTCTCACCGGAATTGCGCTCCGATTTTTCCAAAACTCCATATTAATTTCGAACGAATCGACGGATGGACGACGCAATAAATCAATGAGGCCTTGAGCCAAACGAGGCGGGTCAACACTTCCAGCTGAGTAAGCAAGAACGGAATAACAAAACTAGGACCAAATACACGCCGCACTTCACAAAACCCACGTGATGGCCATGCAGCAAAACTTTCACCATTTCTTTCTATTTTTTTTTCAAAGAAGGCCGATGGTTTTCAAAAAGGGCACTCTGGACTGTGCGTGACTGATTTTGTTGAGAGGAAGGGGAGGAAATGTGGACAGGTAGTGGAGCCTGAAGTCTGTTCGGTGGTAGCAGGAGTTGGATGCTTGAGGCTGCGGGAATAACATGTATGACGCGGAAATGACATGCAAGGTGACCGGAGATGGCATTTTGACGTGGGGAGGTGCGCTACTTAGGTTTCCAGGCTTCCAACGGTGGAAAGAGAGAAAGGAAAAGGAAGAGATGGCTGGAGAGGAGGAGGGGTCGTGGAGCTCCGCTTTGCGGTGGTCAAAGAACGTACGGTGGATGGAGTATGGTGAAGTCGACGGTTTGCCGAGTGGGAGAAAAAGGAGGCGTGACATTTTGGGGGTGGGGAGATTGAAATTTGACGCGAATGAAAGAGGAGAAAGGTGCGGTTTTGAGGTGGGTTCCAGGCGACGGTTGGTGAACTGATGGCGCCAAAGGGGTGTTGTTCCAATCCGTTGCGAAGCTATGAAGCCATTCGTTTTTTTCTTTTTTTTCTTTTTTTAAGGTTTCGGAAATGAAAAACGAAGTGGGAACACGTCCTTAAAACCTATTCCCAATACACATGTAGAGAGCTTTACTGTAAAGTAAACAAGTGTTAAATCTAAGGCCATCTGTCCAAGTTTTGACATGCAAATTCTCCTATTTTCTATTTTCATACATGCGTGTTTGCCTGGGACCCGAATGCTACACTTTATATGTATATATTAAATTTTCTTGCCATTCTATTTGTGCTTATACAATTAACCAATACTTAATTTTTATTTAATTATTTAACGCCAACGGTAGTAGAGTAAATTCATAGTCCTGTACAAGAAAGTGCCACGATCCCAAAACAATAATAATATAAGCCGGTTGATTAATTTTGTAAAATGTCAAAAGGACCACAGTTGCCCTAAATTACATTAGAAAAAATATATGTTTATTTTCTACATTAAAATTACAAAAAAATTCTATAAAATATTTTAAGACTGCGCGTACCAAAACTGAACGATTATTTGAAGTGGATATATAATTATAATTTTTATACATACATCGATCGTTTTAAACAACTATATTACAAATGTTTTAACCATTTCCAAGGACAAACTGTTTTGCCAAACGGATATTGTTTCAAAATTCATTTCAGCCTGCCAAACTTTATTTAAAATTATATTATAAATGATGTTTACAACTTACAAAACATTAATGTAAATGTAATTTCTAAAAATTACGTTAGCCAAAATAAAGTTTAAATACTTAATGATCTTTATAAACTCATATCGAATTAAATATCATTTCTTATAAATATTAAAATATACACAAAATTCTCTAAATAAATAAATTTATATCTTTGATCAAATGTAATCAAAATAATATTACTTCAAAATATTTCATGTTTGGTAAAATCTTTAAAACAAATCATACTTTACAAAATCTATATTTATAAAGCAAAACAAGAAATTTATTTAAGGAATTATTAAATTCACAATTCATATTTAAGCCTTAGTAAAATAATATTTATATTCTGAAAATCCAAACTAATTGCATATTAAAACGTTGAAAACTTTGGATTGTTACAACCTCCCCCCTTAAAACTTTTCGTCCTCGAAAAGGAGAGATCGTTAATACCATACATATCTATAAAATAAAATATTAACCAATCCAAACAAAATAAGCAATATAATTTAAATTTGTAAAAAAAAGAATGATATCATTTCTGTAACACCCCACCTCCGCCAGGGTGGCTCTTTCGAGCAACTCTGACTTTGGTGGGGCGTTTTTAAAACTAGGTAAACATGCATAATGATATAGCAAGGCAGGACATGACATATATATATATATATGTAAATAAACAGAGTAAGTAGATAAAACAGCGGAAGACTTTTAAACTATTTCAAAAACAAGTCTGCTACATCACAATGTCAATTTCCCAAGTAAACAAGTCTAGTACATAAAATAACATCATCTGACACTGAAAAAGAAAACATAAAAGTAGCTATCCCCAAAGTGGAAGAAACCATAGCAAGCCCAAGTCCAAAGCATACATGAGCTATCCAAGAAAGCAGCTAAGATACAAGCTAGGCTCCTGTATTCCCTCCCTGAGAACCTGGGGGGGGGGGGGGAACGGAAGAAAAGAGGCGAAAGAAAACGGGTCAGTCAAAAAGACTGAGTAAGCCCTGCTACGATCAGTCTATAAACTAATAAAGTTAACATCATGATGGAAACTGAGATGATCATAGATAACATCATACTGGCCTGATAAATTAACTATAAGATAGATAGAGGTGTCATCGCATAAACATGGTTAAGTTTTGCACCACGGTGTACTAGCAACCCAACATAACAGATATTGATCCCTTGGCCCAAGCTTTGGCCCAATAACATGAGGTGACCTTAATACAAGGTCCAGCCCAACGGTCTAGTCGATCGGCTCCCTATAAACTTAACACGTCAAGTGTTGGTGTCCATACGGCCCACATGGATGTAGTTAGACTGTGCTGGGTCCACCTTTGGGTGTATCAATCCCTCGGGTGTCAACCCCAGACACTTAAGCAATAATGCACTGTCTAAGCCTACTGGTACCCGTGCCTCGAGTTTGTCCAACATCGGACTACGTGCACGTCCGTAGCCCGCCGGACCCGCACCGCTGTACCACTCAGCCGTCGCTTTGGTCGCTTACATCAGTCCAGTAATCGTGCCCCGCCCTAACCTAGCTGTAGGGTTGTGGTGATACCAAACTGGGATTACTGCTGGAACAGACCACGTTGCTAGGGTTTCTAAGAGGGTTAAGTGTGGTTTTAACCCCTCACTAATCATGGATTAAATTAGTTAAGTGTAACCACTTAACCCCATCTAATCCTCGCATCCCCATTATTGGTTAAGTATTAGTGGGCCATGACTTAACCCTAATCATGAGGCATTAATTAATTAACGCACCTTAACCTCTCACATTAGACCTTGTTGTGGTTACTAGTTAGGCCGGGCGGGTCCGGGTAGCTTTACACCACAACTTGGTCTAACCTCGGGTCTTGGCACCTCATGACCAACTTCTCACATTGGGTCCTATTGTTTGTAGCCACTAGTTAAGCCGGTCGATTCCGGGTAGAATTACGCTACAAACGCAACCCAACCTCGAGTTGGCCACACTTATGTTTTCTAAGTGTCATGTCCACTTTATTTCAAAACATGATTATAAGTCAACAATTACTTGGGTAGACCTAACTTAATAGGTAAATTCCCAAGGGGTAGACCTAACTTAATAGGTAAATTCCCAATCTTATATTTTCATGTATTTTAAGTTTACCCAAACCCCCCAACGTCATTCTATCGCTTACATATTCGTAATAACGCATAAAGGAAAGGAAGAGGGAACTTGGCATAATCATACATGATGAACTTGCATATCACAACAAACATGCCTAACATGTTAGACTTGCATAACTTAGCATAGTGAACTTGCATATTAACATAACATGCATAACATGTTAGACTTGCATAACTTAGCATAGTGAACTTGCATATTAACATAACATGCATGACATGTTAGACTTGCATAACTTAGCATAATGAACTTGCATATTATCATAAACATGCATAACATGTTAGACTTGCATAACATGGTATAGGGAACTTGCATAAACATGCATAACTTGTTAAATATGCACAACATGTCATTTTGAACTTGCATAAGCATGCATAACTTGTCAAATATGCACAACATGTCATAGTGAACTTGCCTAACATGCATAACTAAATAAACTTGCAAATCATGGCTTAGTACACTTGCATAAACATGCATAACTCAATAAACATACAAATCATGGCTTAGCAAACTTGCATAAACATGCATAACTTGTTAAACTTGCAAATCATGGCTTAGTATACATGCATAACTCAATTAACTTGCAAATCATGGCTTAGTACACTTGCATAAACATGCATAACTCAATAAACATACAAATCATGGCTTAGCAAACTTGCATAAACATGCATAACTTGTCAAACATGCATAAACCCCAACTTTCATCACACATTAACTTTAGAGTTTCTAAAATGAAGGTAAGAGGGCTTACCAATATAAACAAGTTACAAATCCACCAAATAAGATGAAGAAGCCCTTTGAAAACCCAAAACAAAGCTTCAAATAAGAAAACCCTTTTGCAAAATCCCAAAAACACAAACTTAGCAAATCAAACTTGCAACTTAATGAAGTATGCAAGTTATTAAGCATTCATACAACATAGAAAAGGTTGTATGATCATCATATCTTCATAGGATTAAACTTTGAGGAAGGTGGAGGCTAGGGTTTTTAGGTGGAGGCCATTTGAGATTTCAATTTGACATAGTTTGGTTGCTAGAGTGAATAATGAGGGTTTAGGGTAGGATTAGGAGCTTATTTATAGAAGATTAGAGTGTTTTTAGCCCTAGGATTAACCCTAGGTTAGTTTTGGCCCGTCAGATCTCGGAATTCTCTAGAAGCAAGCCACAAGACCCAGCCCTAATCAGAAATGGTGCACCAGGCTAAACAGCCCGGGCACCCCCTATCGACAGGGCTGTCGACAGGGCAGTCGACATGCTAAGACCCCTGTCGACAGGCCTGTCGACATGGGGTCCTGGGCGGGAATTTTTCCCGCCTGCCCAGTTTGCCCTAACCCTAGTTTCTTAATTTAAAATTTAAATCTGTTTTTACTTAAGAATTTTCTGAAAACTTCAATGGGCCTTAACTGGGTCATACGGACTCCGATTTTCGAAAACTCGGACTCTATTTCGCATATTTTTCCGAGACGAACGCAATGGCATAGCCCGTTTCCCTTGATTCACACTTTTAAATTAAATTCTACCTCGATTTTCATTATTACAGGTTGTTGAAAATACGGGTTGTTACATTCTCCCCTCCTTAAAGGATTTCGTCCCCGAAATCTTCAAGTTAGGAAGAGCATATCCTACCATCCAATCATCCATCTACTCAAAGCATCATCCACGAGCAATCATTGTCCTTAAAGAATTCTAAATGTGGTATGACCATATGCAAAAGTGTGTGTATATGTACTTACCTAATGCAAAAATCAGGCGGTTACTGATACAGTAAACCTCCTTAATGCATATGTATGTCAGTGAAATGAATCCATATGTATGCAAATTCCTAACATAATTCATAATATCTATATGAGTGCACATAACATTCATCCATATGCAACATCCATGTGGTAGCACAACAAGTTTCAATCATGAATAAGTGTAAGCACTCATGCATATGCAACATGAAGAGTGTGTGAGCCGATCTAGTGTCTAATGTGTATAATGCATCCACGAGTAACCACTTGCAACCACTTGCAACCATCAAGCATAACATGCTTCAAATACATGTTTCATCCAAAGGGTTTCTACCTAAGGTTCTCATGATAAGATAGACACGATGAACTAGATAAACTGGATAAACTCCTTTTTGGATTACAAGAAATCCATTCAAACTTTGACATATAGTACTAACCGATGAGTCTTAACCCCCTTATGTAGTTTACAACAGAAATAAGGTCGAGAATGGGACTGAGAGGATATATACAAAAGATAACTTGCAAGCAAGCTCCACAGGAAAACAAGGATCAAGGATGCACTCTTAAAAAGAGATATGATGCGCGTATCTAGTCTTCACTCTTCTTAGTCACGTTTCCTTGAGCTTAACTCCACTGTGCTTTGACTATCTTTTACTTTATGATTCCTTGGCTTCCTAACTCCTATTTCCCAAATTCGAGTTGGAACTCATTTCATTATCGCCTCTCGTCTTTCTTTTCCACTTATTCTTCCTTCTGTATCCTTGGCTTAAACACACTATAACCTCATGATTTCATGCAAGCTCTCCAAAATTCACTAGTGAATCCTGGATCTTGTCCACTTACTATAAAGTATTCCACGCAGCAGAACTTTTCTTGAAAATACCAATCCACGTTGCCAATTGCCCTTATAAACGTGATTTTCTATAACTCATGCTTAATCGAAATGAACCATCCGCCTATGAGTGATAGGCCATACCTAGATTCAATTGCCTACCCATGGCTTCCTGTAGGCTATTTCAAAACTGGCCAACTTCTTGAGGATAAACCGTTGCTATCCATGATGCAGTCCTCTCGCTCTTTACCGGACTGAAATGAGCACCCTTCGTGAGTCTACCTATTATGATCCACCTACCCGTATTCCTTTTCTTTGATCTAGGTAGTCTATCCACATAATCTATCGAGATGTTTTCACACTTCCCTTGCGAAACCTCCAATGGAGGTAATGGCCCGCTGGGCTTCTATGGCTTGACCTTAACCTGGTGGCACAACATGTATCCTGAGACCAACTCGGCCACCTCCTCAAGTGGTACGCATCTTCAAAATCCTTCTTTACCAAGTCTTTCACTCGAGGAACACATAATCTCTCATCGCGCCTTAGTCATCCCTTGTCATCTATAATGTACCTAGCGAGGTGACTTAACATCTCGCCTCGAATCGGCTGGTCCATGTTCCTGACCAACGACGGGTCTTCTTCCTGTGAAACCCCCTTCTTGACCTAGAAGAGTAAGTCTAAGCTCCGGGAATGCTAACTAACTAGCCAAACGGAGGAAGCTTCTTACTTCAATTGCCCTCCACAGAGTTTTCCGGTCTTAAACCGCAGCCACTTTAGCGGAATCCACCGCTACGCCTTCTTAGGAACTATGTGCCCAAGAAATCCAACTTCTTTCCTCCAAAGTGGCCTTTGGAGAACTTGACCTTCAACCGGTGGCTCTAAGCGTATCCATCACCTCCTTGAGATGTCTAGCATGCTTTCCCTCGTTCTTTTAAGGAGATCAAAATATCGTCTACGACGACCACGACAAACTTGTTCAAGGACTCCCTAAACACCCTACCCATCAGGTTCACGTAATATGTGGGTGCGTTAGTCAAGCCAAATAGCATGACTAGCCATTCTAAAAATCCACCTAGTGTCCTAAACGCAGTCTTGTCAATTCCATCCTCAGCCATCCTAAGCTGATGGAATCCGGTAGCTAGATTAAAAGAAAACAGATGCTCCTACAAGCTGATCAAACAAATCATTGATCCTTGGTAACGGTTATCTATTCCTCTCACGATAATCAACACATAAGCGAAACAAACTGTCCACATCAGTAACGAATACTACTGGAGCACCCTACTCGAAAATGCTTCGTCTCAGGAAGTTCTTCTCAAGCAACTCCTTGACTTGCTTTCTTAACTCTCACCTCGTGAGGTCATGTGCCTAACCGGCCACGAAACTGGCTTGGTATTACCAACCAGATAATGCGGAAATCTATCCCACGTCTATGGGTAACCCCTTTTCTTTCCCCCAAGATATCAGGATATTCTCGGACCACCCTCGCAGATTGCAAACTATCGATAGACGAGTTGAGGGATTCAAGATAACATAACATGACGGGACCCATAGGGTTGCTAGAAATTTCTAGGGTATTACCGAGGCGAGTCGTGAGCCTCACAACCCTATATACAAAAACCCAGAATGGCTCCAAAACAGGACAGCCATTCCATGCCCAAAACCAACCCATATCCCCTGAAACCGAGAATATAAACATCCCACGAGGATTCTATACTCAAGATAGAAATTTTCAAATCCACTCAGACCACAGACAAACGGGCAGAACCCCCAATTGGATTTGAAACATATACGGGATCATCAACTAGGCTAGTACTTAGGTGCAAACTATCAACAAGATCAGGTGAAATAAAACTATGAGATGTGCCAGAGTCAAACAAAGTACGAACAGGGAAAATCAGAAAATGTAAACAAGACTTTCAACAGAAACACTACCTCTATCATAAGCTGGAAGAACGGTGCTGAGGGGATGAACTTGCCCTCCAGATAGTCCTGCACACTGAGTCTGACCTTGCCCTTGTTTCCTCGGGCAATCCTTGCTGAGATGTCCAAACTCACCACAATGAAAGCATTCGCCCCGCTTTCTCTTTTCCTTCTTCCTACATTCCCTGGCTATATGTCCAACTTTACCACAGAAGTTACATTTTCTATTCCCTCTTGGCTTGTTCTTGCGGTTGTGGTTATTCTTGCCCCGTTTCCCGGAATTTACTCTCTTGTCTTGAGACTCATTCGCCTTGACCTCTTTCTTGTCATTGTTATCTTCTTCTTGAAGTAGGGCCAAATTCACCAAATTCTCGAAAGTCGCCCCCAAGGGTATATGAGACATGGCCAAACCATGTAATGGCTCGTTTAATCCTAAAGCAAAGTGTAGGGCCTTCTTCTGAGCTGTATTAACTAAGTCTAAATCGACCCGAGCCAGTTGATTAAACTTATCTATGTATTCCCTAATAGTCATATCCCCTTGCTTCAGGGATAAGAACCTCAGTCCAAACCTTCCTCTAAAATCATCCCAAGTCTCAATTGGCCTAGTAGCGGTGGTGACTACCCACCAACGTGCAGCTTCTTCCTTTAGCAATCATACTGCTAATAAAACCTTCCTGCGGTCACCTATATCAAAGGTGGCTAAAAGATCCTTGGTCTCTTTCAACCAATTCCTTGCTTCTACAAAAGTCTCTGTTCCATTAAAATTTTTGCCACCCATCATCTTAAAGTTCTTACAAGTTTCTGCAAAATCCGTTTGTGGAGGCTGAGGGGGAAGAGGAACATCAGCTACGGGAGGAGGAGGAGGAACAGCGGCCTCGACTGGGAAGACAACATTAGGGACACCCGGGACCGGTGCCGTGACTTCCAAGTACCGACGAAACCAATCGGGTATTGTTACTCCTTCGGGTAAGATGAGATTATCAGACATGCTGGAAAAGAAAAGAGTTCAAACGAGGAGTCAAAGGATAGTGCTAATGGCTTTTGGGGAATAGCCTTTTAAAAATAACTAGACTTTTCTTTGGAAAATACTTTATACTTGGTTTTGAAAATAGTTTTTCTTTTCAAAAGTTTTAAAAACCTTTTTATCCCTTCTCGTAAACCATATGCTCTGATACCAAATGTAACACCCCACCTCCGCCAGGGTGGCTCTTTCGAGCAACTCTGACTTTGGTGGGGCGTTTTTAAAACTAGGTAAACATGCATAATGATATAGCAAGGCAGGACATGACATATATATATATATATATATATATATGTAAATAAACAGAGTAAGTAGATAAAACAGCGGAAGACTTTTAAACTATTTCAAAAACAAGTCTGCTACATCACAATGTCAATTTCCCAAGTAAACAAGTCTAGTACATAAAATAACATCATCTGACACTGAAAAAGAAAACATAAAAGTAGCTATCCCCAAAGTGGAAGAAACCATAGCAAGCCCAAGTCCAAAGCATACATGAGCTATCCAAGAAAGCAGCTAAGATACAAGCTAGGCTCCTGTATTCCCTCCCTGAGAACCTGGGGGGGGGGGGGGAACGGAAGAAAAGAGGCGAAAGAAAACGGGTCAGTCAAAAAGACTGAGTAAGCCCTGCTACGATCAGTCTATAAACTAATAAAGTTAACATCATGATGGAAACTGAGATGATCATAGATAACATCATACTGGCCTGATAAATTAACTATAAGATAGATAGAGGTGTCATCGCATAAACATGGTTAAGTTTTGCACCACGGTGTACTAGCAACCCAACATAACAGATATTGATCCCTTGGCCCAAGCTTTGGCCCAATAACATGAGGTGACCTTAATACAAGGTCCAGCCCAACGGTCTAGTCGATCGGCTCCCTATAAACTTAACACGTCAAGTGTTGGTGTCCATACGGCCCACATGGATGTAGTTAGACTGTGTTGGGTCCACCTTTGGGTGTATCAAGCCCTCGGGTGTCAACCCCAGACACTTAAGCAATAATGCACAGTCTAAGCCTACTGGTACCCGTGCCTCGAGTTTGTCCAACATCGGACTACGTGCACGTCCGTAGCCCGCCGGACCCGCACCGCTGTACCACTCAGCCGTCGCTTTGGTCGCTTACATCAGTCCAGTAATCGTGCCCCGCCCTAACCTAGCTGTAGGGTTGTGGTGATACCAAACTGGGATTACTGCTGGAACAGACCACGTTGCTAGGGTTTCTAAGAGGGTTAAGTGTGGTTTTAACCCCTCACTAATCATGGATTAAATTAGTTAAGTGTAACCACTTAACCCCATCTAATCCTCGCATCCCCATTATTGGTTAAGTATTAGTGGGCCATGACTTAACCCTAATCATGAGGCATTAATTAATTAACGCACCTTAACCTCTCACATTAGACCTTGTTGTGGTTACTAGTTAGGCCGGGCGGGTCCGGGTAGCTTTACACCACAACTTGGTCTAACCTCGGGTCTTGGCACCTCATGACCAACTTCTCACATTGGGTCCTATTGTTTGTAGCCACTAGTTAAGCCGGTCGATTCCGGGTAGAATTACGCTACAAACTCAACCCAACCTCGAGTTGGCCACACTTATGTTTTCTAAGTGTCATGTCCACTTTATTTCAAAACATGATTATAAGTCAACAATTACTTGGGTAGACCTAACTTAATAGGTAAATTCCCAAGGGGTAGACCTAACTTAATAGGTAAATTCTCAATCTTATATTTTCATGTATTTTAAGTTTACCCAAACCCCCCAACGTCATTCTATCGCTTACATATTCGTAATAACGCATAAAGGATAGGAAGAGGGAACTTGGCATAATCATACATGATGAACTTGCATATCACAACAAACATGCCTAACATGTTAGACTTGCATAACTTAGCATAGTGAACTTGCATATTAACATAACATGCATAACATGTTAGACTTGCATAACTTAGCATAGTGAACTTGCATATTAACATAACATGCATGACATGTTAGACTTGCATAACTTAGCATAATGAACTTGCATATTATCATAAACATGCATAACATGTTAGACTTGCATAACATGGTATAGGGAACTTGCATAAACATGCATAACTTGTTAAATATGCACAACATGTCATTTTGAACTTGCATAAGCATGCATAACTTGTCAAATATGCACAACATGTCATAGTGAACTTGCCTAACATGCATAACTAAATAAACTTGCAAATCATGGCTTAGTACACTTGCATAAACATGCATAACTCAATAAACATACAAATCATGGCTTAGCAAACTTGCATAAACATGCATAACTTGTTAAACTTGCAAATCATGGCTTAGTATACATGCATAACTCAATTAACTTGCAAATCATGGCTTAGTACACTTGCATAAACATGCATAACTCAATAAACATACAAATCATGGCTTAGCAAACTTGCATAAACACGCATAACTTGTCAAACATGCATAAACCCCAACTTTCATCACACATTAACTTTAGAGTTTCTAAAATGAAGGTAAGAGGGCTTACCAATATAAACAAGTTACAAATCCACCAAATAAGATGAAGAAGCCCTTTGAAAACCCAAAACAAAGCTTCAAATAAGAAAACCCTTTTGCAAAATCCCAAAAACACAAACTTAGCAAATCAAACTTGCAACTTAATGAAGTATGCAAGTTATTAAGCATTCATACAACATAGAAAAGGTTGTATGATCATCATATCTTGATAGGATTAAACTTTGAGGAAGGTGGAGGCTAGGGTTTTTAGGTGGAGGCCATTTGAGATTTCAATTTGACATAGTTTGGTTGCTAGAGTGAATAATGAGGGTTTAGGGTAGGATTAGGAGCTTATTTATAGAAGATTAGAGTGTTTTTAGCCCTAGGATTAACCCTAGGTTAGTTTTGGCCCGTCAGATCTCGGAATTCTCCAGAAGCAAGCCACAAGACCCAGCCCTAATCAGAAATGGTGCACCAGGCTAAACAGCCCGGGCACCCCCTATCGACAGGGCTGTCGACAGGGCAGTCGACATGCTAAGACCCCTGTCGACAGGCCTGTCGACATGGGGTCCTGGGCGGGAATTTTTCCCGCCTGCCCAGTTTGCCCTAACCCTAGTTTCTTAATTTAAAATTTAAATCTGTTTTTACTTAAGAATTTTCTGAAAACTTCAATGGGCCTTAACTGGGTCATACGGACTCCGATTTTCGAAAACTCGGACTCTATTTCGCATATTTTTCCGAGACGAACGCAATGGCATAGCCCGTTTCCCTTGATTCACACTTTTAAATTAAATTCTACCTCGATTTTCATTATTACAGGTTGTTGAAAATACAGGTTGTTACAATTTCTATGACTTAAATCCCGGTTTTAATTTCAAATCACTTGAAATACTATAATTTTCTTTTCATATCGAATAATACTTGCTTCGGGATTCCAAAACCAAATCATTTCGAAAAATTCAAATATTTTACGATAAATGGCATAAATCATTTATGGCCCAAGTCGAGAGGTTTCTCCCAACGACAGGGCCACTAGGCACGGCCTACGTGCGTATCGATAAACGATGTTTTTCCGAACCCCAAAGAAGAACATGGTCAAGGGTTTGCACCTACATCATACCTTTCTTTTATCACGGGTAACTAGATTCTTAGTACTAAATCATTTTATTTCATATCCTGAAGTTATAAATCATTTCGCAACAGTAGTTTACCAATATTTTCAAATCATATTTGAAAATCTTGGGATTCCAAGTCGTCGAACTTTACATCCAAATAACTTGGAAAAATTTGCTTCGTTCACTGTTTGGAAATTATAATTTTCACTTTACACTATAGTTTAGCTTAAATCCGACATTGTACAATTTTAAACTTGACAATTTCCAAATTATAGGTTCTATAAACCATTTCAATTTGTAGACCATATCAAGTTTCATGAAAATAACTTTCAAATTATCTTGCAAAACAACATATTGGATAAATTCAACATTTTTTGAATTTATTTGTACCTAAAGTAAATTCAAAGTAAGCGATAATTCAAATTCTTATTTTCAAATCCAAACTATGTTATTACTCCAACTTATCCAAAGATCGGTCGATGCAGGCAAAAGGAATGATTCATCTATAACACCAGACAATTCCAAGAATTCAAGCACGACTAGATTGCATGATAAGCAAAATTAATGGCAAGTCAAGGAAAAACAAACACATCAATGAGCGAGAAGATAAACACATTTTCAGACATTCATTACTGTTCATCTTTCGTTCGAATTATTCCCAATTTCATATTAATTCATATACAATTTCAATTTAGTCGCTTATTTATGTTTTGCTTATCTATTCTAGTTCATAAAAGTGTTTTATTAGAATTTATCCAAACATTTCAAATACTTATCAAATGACTTAAGTATTTCTCGATGTTGAAATCGAAATTATATAGTCATCCCACTTTTGAAACTTGAAAATTAATATCGGTGATGTTGCAATCATCTCTAGAATTTATTTTCAAGTAACAAGAGTGTGATTCTATATCGATCTAGTATATATTGGATTTAGGATATACGTTAGCTAGGCGTATATTTAAAATCCTTACATACTCAATAGTCCAATCTCGACGTCAATAATATACTTAAACCCCGTATCATAAATTTTATTTCAAAATAATCAAACTTTTCAAAACGATTTACTTAGTTTCTAAATAACTATATTTTCAAAAATACGCTCTCTCAATCATAATACTCCAGAGTCTCATTTTAGGGTATTTCTGACCCTATCTCTAATGAGATATTATAACTCTGATGAGTCTATCTCTTGTTCAAATATGTTGTAACTCATAGCTTTGTATGAACCAAAGCTCTGATACCACTTGTAATGACCTGACTTTTTGCCCGATTCTCGCCAGTAATTAAACCAACTTAAATCGTTCACAAAGACGGATAGTTATAGGCATAAACATATTTGAACACAAAGAACAGAACTTTTCATTTTATTACAAATTTTTTTTTCATCAGAGTTACAAATAAATCAGAGTATACCATAAGTTCAGCGGAAAAAAACTTGCTCTTTGTGGAATAAGTAGAAAAAAAATAAGACTCTAGCTCCAACCAGAAACCAGCTCTGAAGCTGAACTTGCAAACTAAACTGCAAGCTGCCCATGTTAAAATATAATGGGCACCCATAGTTTGGGTGGGAAACAATAAACTCTAGGTCAGTCGTGGGACTGGTATGAGAACTCATAACATTTAATACTTCGTGTTTATTTTAAAGTTGGGAAAATTCACCGGACCATGCCGCTAATGCGGAACGGGTTTACTCTACATGTGAATTCCCATTCATAGAAAATCGCAACGACTTTGGAAAAAATGAAGCTATCATAAGCTCGTCCCACATCACACAATGCAAATGCGCACCAAATGGGCGAGTTTTACCTTATGATAACCAAAAATGCTTTAATACGTAAAATCCTCTTTCAATATTATCATAGTGCATAGTGTTGAAAACCATTTCACAAATAAATATATTAATCTTAGCGAGCATAGTAACTATGCCTAAATACATAGTTTACAAACAAATCGAAAGGCTCGTATTGGTTATTGGGTTTCCAATATGATGGTTCCTAGCACGAAAGATCAATCGAGGACACGAAGCTAAGTCTCTCCCGGTTAACATTTAGACAATGGACACCGAATACATAGCGTGAAAGTATATATCCCGGTTAACATCCAAACATCGGACACCGTATATACTTTATTCCCTCAGGTTTCGAGGTAGATTTACTGCCGCAGCTTTCGATTTCACTAGAGATTATGTATACAACCAAACCGCCAGTTTACCATCAATCCCGGGGTGTGAGGTCTGTGGATGTCACGATACACCCAAAGCTACACTTCAACAAGTTATGTTCTGATCATCACTAGCTCGTTTCATAACTCGAGTATGCCACGTTGACAGTTCACGACATGTCATTGATTTCTATCAATACATAACCTCTAAGTCTGTATGTCTTAGAGACGAGAATAAATTTTTGTTACAAATCCGATATATATTAACAGAAATCAGTGCTATACAGTCAAATTCAATGTCAAACAAACAATCCATACGAGTCCATCCTAGGTCTAGATGGAACAAAATCCAAAAATCTCCAAATATATTCAGACCTCATGCCACTTATAACCTCGTATCGAGTGATCGTCTCAACCGAGACATCAGCAATCAATCTAAACAATTCAAAGATTCAGGTCTTCATTCGTCATTTACCAAGTCTTCGGTTTCTATATAACATCGTATTATTACTTGGTATGGTTTCCGAATGTGTATTCACTCCCGATCTTTCCGAGTAATAAGCGCATTTTAAAACAATAGTTATGAATCATTTCGGATTACCCAACTAAATCTCCTTCCAAATTGTCATCGATTTAGTTACAATCAAGGTTGGATTTATTCCAATTTCATAAATCTCATTATCATCTTAACCCCTTCGTGAAATTCAATATTCATTTTCAAGTCTTATATTTCAGAACATAATTCTTTTATTCGTTTTTTTCATTTCATATGTTCTCAAAATTTCCAAATATAAATTTGGTTTAGATTCCATTCATGATAATTCAAACCACCATATTTCAAAATAGGATATACTTCTCATATCAAATATCATGACTATTCCAAATCCGTTTATATTCAACATATAATATATTTCATATCGAGATATTATAGTCATTCTAAATCGATTTTTATTCAAAAGTAGAATATTCCTTCTAATCACAATACCATAGCCTTTTCAAAAACATTTTATATTCAAAGAAGAATATATTTTATTTCAAATCTCAACTTGAATCAACGGTTAAATCGAGAACAATTCCAATTTAGGAAGAATATGCAAATATTTAAAATAACCTGAAAAGTAGATAATTTAAACAAAACCTTTTTTATGAATATATATAAAAAAATAGATAAAACAAAATAATTTAAATCATTATTATAAGTATAAATATATTGATTTCTTTACTAAAATAAAAATAAAAAAACTTTAAATATTAAATAATCTTTAAATTATAAATATATAATATAATTTATTTCAAACTATAAGTGTATATATATGGTTAACTCTTTTAAAACCATAATTGTTTCCTTCTTCCAAATTTCAATAACTTAAATTTTATATTCTAGCTTCGATAAAGTTTATTTAATTTCATATCTCGATTTTAAAACAACATTCAAATCTGACTTTTCAAATTAAAAGCATTGAAATTCGCATTCGATCCAAATTTCAAACAATTCCAAACTTTTATATTTCATATAAACACGTTTATTCGATTTTCCTTTACGGTTGCCGAACTTCACGTATCGCGGCCTTTCTCGAGTTCATTTTAGACATATCTCTAAAATAATACCTTAAAATTTGAAATTTTCTTTTCTATTCAAAAATTATTATACATAAAATCCTAACGTTTCTCGTTTTACGTCAATCTGATTTGAAAAGTTCAAATTATAGTTATTTGAAAGTTATGATCAATTTTAACGAACGTGTCGCTACGCGACGCGTTCGGTTTGGACTATTTAACGATTAAACATAAATTCGCTCAAATCCTTTCTAAATCAAATTTTAATTTCCATAACTTCAATTTTAAATATTTTTTCTATTGACATTTTATATCTACATCTTGGTCCAAAATTACTTTGTCTAAATATTCATTTCCACCCAAATCGAAATCTTAGAATAATCTTCTTTGAATCTCGTTCGATTTTCACAATTTACAGGTGAATTCGTTTGCACAGAACCAAATACCGAGTACATATCATTATTCGATCTTTAATTCAATTTCAAAATCCTTTTTCGAACTTCAATTGGTCATTTTAAAATTTCCAAACAATTGAAATATAATTCGAAGTTAAATATCTAATTTTAACTTTTAAATAAAATAGTTACTTACATAGCAAGGAGATTCAGATCGATTATCCGTATAATCACACAACCATGGTTTGTGTGATGCAACCATAACAAATTAATGATCAACCATACAAGCGCGAAGTCATTCATCGTCAAACACAACCATTTAACAATGGCCAAGTTTCATTGTGCGCAAAGCGTTACGTTCAATAACGTTATGTGTTCAGTGTATTCTAATACATAAATATCCATACATACAACAATTAACATACACAAGCAATCAATTAATATTAACCAGTTATTATTATCAACTATTTAATTAACTAGTGAAATAAATTTAAATTGAATTAAATGTTCTCATCGGCATCGCGCTTCGATTTTTCCAAAACTCCATATCAATTTCGAATGAATCGACGGATGGATAACGCAATAAATCAACGAGGCCTTGAGCCAAACGAGCCGGGTCAGCACTTCCAGCTGAGTAAGCAAGAACGGAATAACAAAACTAGGACCAAATACACGCCACATTTCACAAAACCGACATGATGGCCATGCAGCAAAACTTTCACCAGTTATTTCTATATTTTTTTTCAAAGAAGGCCGATGGCTTTCAAAAAGTGAAAACTGGACTGTGCGTGACTGATTTTGTTGAGAGGAAGGGGAGGAAATGTGGACAGGTAGTGGAGCCTGAAGTCTGTTCGGTGGTAGCTGGAGTTGGATGCTTGAGGCTGCGCGAATAACATTTATGGCACGGAAATGACATGCAAGGTGACTGGAGATGGCATTTTGAGGTAGGGAGGTGCACTACTTGGGTTTCCATGCTTCCAGCGGTGGAAAGAAAGGAAGGAAAAGGAAGAGATGGCTGGAGAGGAGGAGGGGTCGTGGAGCTCCACTTTGCGGTGGTCAAAGAACGTACGGTGGATGGAGTATGGTGATGTCGACGGTTTGCCGAGTGGGAGAAAAAGGAGGCGTGACATTTTGAGGGTGGGGAGATTGAAATTTGCTGTGAATGAATGAGGAGAAAGGCGCGGTTTTGAGGTGGGTTCCAGGCGACGGTTGGTGAACTGATGGCGCCAATGGGGTGTTGTTCCAATCCGTTGCAAAGCTACGAAGCCATTCATTTTTTTTCTTTTTTTAAGGTTTCGGAAATGAAAAACGAAGTGGGAATACGTCCTTAATTAAAACCTATTCCCAATACACATGTAGAGAGCTTTACTGTAAAGTAAACAAGTGTTAAATCTAAGGCCATCTGTCCAAGTTTTAACATGCAAATTCTCCCATTTTCTCTTTTCATACATGCAAGTTTGCCTAGGAACCGAATGCTACACTTTATATGTGCATATTAAATTTTCTTGCCCTTCTATTTGTACTAATACCGTTAACCAATACTTTATTTTTATTTAATTATTTATTGCCAATGTTAGTGAAGTAAATTCATAGTCCTGTACAAGAAAGTGTCATGATCCCAAAACAATAATAATATAAGTCGGTTGATTAATTCTGTAAAATATCAAAAGGACCACAATTGCCCTAAAATATGTTAGAAAAACATATGTTTATTTGCTCCATTAAAATTAGAAAAATTCTGTAAAATATTTTAAGACTGCGCGTACCAAAACTGAATGATTATTTGAAGCGAATATATAATTATAATTTATATACATACACCGATCATTTTAAACAACTATATTACAACTATTTTTATAATTTCCAAGGAAAAACAGTTTTGCCATGTTTCAAAATTCATTTCTGCCTTCCAAAATTTATTTAAAATTATATTACAAATGATGTTTGCAACTTACAAAACATTAATGTAAATATAATTTCTAAAAATTACATTAACCAAAACAAAGTTTGAATACTTAAAGATCTTTATATCGTATCAAAATTAAAAACCATTCCTTATTAACATTAAAATATACACAAAATTCTCTAAATAAATAAATTTATATCTTTGATCAAATGTTATCAAAATAATATTACTTTAAAATATTTCATGTTCGGTAAATCTTTGAAACAAATCTTACTTTACAAAATCTATATTTATAAAACAAAACAAGAAATTTATTTAAGAATTATTAAATTCACAATTTATATTTAAACCTTAGTTAAATAAAATTTATATTCAGAAAATCCAAACTAATTACTTATTAAAACGTTAAAAATTTTGGATTGTTACAATAGGTTTATTGATTCTTGTAATTTTATTTATTTTTGTTTGTAGACCCATTGTACGTAAACAAAATTTGTATTGTTAAATCAATAAAGAGGGTGGTTGGGTGTAATATCTTGTTTGCGCGTGTGATTTCATATTTATGTTGTTTTTCATAAAAATCATCTTTAAGTATTTGGGTGAATAAGATCCTGGTCGCTTCCGCAAAGGCCCAATTTTCCTAACAACATCCAACGCGTCGGAGTCCCAACGACCATATTTTGGCTCTCCTCCATCCCCTATAAAAAGTCCCTTCTCCCTTCATTTTCTCATCCAATTTAATCTCAATTCTCTTCATTCCCAATTTTTTTTTAAAAAATAATTCAAGCTTATTTTCAGGTAATTTTCTCCGACAATATATTTTAAACGTTCATACGTAAAAAGTATATTTTTTGATTAAATTGTTTAGTTATATGGCACATTCTCCTGCACCCACTACGGCTGCATCTTCGTCCATGCCCATCGCTACCTGACATCTTTGAAAGAACTACTTCAAATTCCAAGCGGTGAATAAGATATTGTTCATGCCGCCTTGATGGCTCAAATGAATGGTGGAGTGGTCCTTCCACTTGTATCAGACGTTCACGAGAAATTTACCTCTGAGGTTTCGAGAGAAGGATGAGATTTTCGGGGGTTGCATTGGGAAAAGCACCTGCAGGTATGAGATTCCCACACTACCACGGTCCTTTTCTGTAGCCAATACAACTATGTATCGTGATATTCTGAGTGCAGGGAGCCCACCACTAGTTCAGTCTAGATATAGATGGACGTCGCACGGTACTTCTAGCATACAGACCATCGAACGCCCGTTAGAACCCTTGCCTTATTCGTTTATCTATTATCGGTGAAGACTACCATCAAACGCACGTTAGTTCAAGCGGAGTGTTTCTTTGACGCGGTGGACCATTGCGTTTCTCTTCTGTCTGTTGTTATTGACGTTGAGAAGTGGGAGATATGGTATTTTTTGCATCAATCCATCAGTCTTGGATATGGTGAAGATACTATCTAACCAAGACTTGCTTGGTTACATAAGTTATCAAGTGAGAATTTTCCGTCGTCGTAAGTAATGTGTTGTATTTTTGCATTTTATCATTTTTTTATATTATTATTATTTAGTGGATTATTCTATTTAGTTTACAGTGTTATTCTGTTTTAATAATACTCTTCCGCTTTAATGGTACTGTTCTACTTTGAATATAAATTAATTAAATTAGAAAACAAAAAACAAAATGGTCTGCTTAAATACGCAAATGCATTCACCGATTAACTAAAAGGTTCACTTAAATGGTTAACTAAAATTCTCATTTAAATACCCGCTTACCGCAAACGCACCCTTATTGTATTATATGTGTTGCAGTTGCTGCTAAATTATCAAATCACTTTTCTTTAGTGTGTTATATGTTCTCATCTTGAATACGCTAAAAACACAAGAGAAAAAAATGAGTGCTTTCAAGCTCATCTTCAATCTAATTCAGGGTCGCACTAATCCACACAAAAACAAAAATTCTAAAAATAAATGAGAGCCAGATCAAGAATTCTGGAAAATCAAATATAATCAAGGGATTCACAACTACATATAAGTTGAAAATGAAGAACTTAGCAACAAACCATGGATTTATGGTGAGTAAATGCTCAATCTTTCTCTCCTCTTTATATTAGTACTGTGAATACGTTGTCGAATTAAGTGGGGTTGTAATTGCATGATTGAATTATTTACTAGACTTGAAGGTAGTAAATAATATTTTGAGATTTGACTTGTCAATATTGATAATAAAAAATAAAAAAAATTATGGGACAATGGATGAAATAAAAGAGTGTGGAGGGGACCATATAAAGAAGAAAGGGATGATGGAATGATGTATTATATCTATTTCTTGTGTTAATTCTCAAAATAAGGAAAACAAGTAAAAGTTGTTTTTTTTTGTGTTAACTTTGTTTTCTAAAACGACCGTTTTTGACACTACACAAACATCGTCGCATTTAACTATGGGTGAATACTAAAAATTAAAAAAACATAAACTAAGCACCACCAGCCTCCATGTCTAAATCTGAATTTAGATTATTGTCATGCTTGATTCCAAATTTCTGAAAATCAACTAGATAATCTTTTTTGACTTGGATTGCATGCATGACCTCGTATATAAACAAGGAAGTTAATTGTGGTTAATGATAAACAGAAGAAGATTTTGATAATGATGTAGTTGGATTTTAATAAAAGAATACAACTTTAGTTTTATAATATGATGATAAATGGTTTAGTAAATGGATTATCATAATATAATCCAAACTATAAATGGAATTCTATTAAGATATTTTAAAACGGAACGTATTGTTATAAGTAAATAATTTACGAACATATTTTCCAGATTTAAGGGTGACAAAGTGTCACAAGAAACTCAAATGGCTGTGTTGGCTGTTAACAAAGCCTTTTCCTGGAGCCAAGATTGCTTCAGGAACCATCGCCACCAGTAGACCGGTATGTTCCACCCATTTGGACCTTGTGTGATGAACCCGAATGGTAATTTACCTTTGTACCATGTAGTTTCTCCAACCAACCATTTTATTAGTGTGTATAGATATATGCATGGATTTTAGTAGCATGGATTCTCAAAATGGCCACTTGGAACCAAGCTCATTATTTCATACAACCTGATGTGCATTCTTTTCTATGGATTATGGTGTACGGTTAGACTTAACTTAGTTTCATAATTAATGTTGGTCTTGTACAAGTGAGAGTGTAGCAAAGTTTTTGTGAATTTATTTGTGTGAGTGGAAAGCCTAGAGTAAAACTTTGTTATGGGGTTGAACATTATTTAGTTAAACAAAATAAACCAACCAAACCAATTTACTTTGGTAGGTTTGATTTGGTTTTGAAATTAGATTGGTTTGTAATTGGTTTGGAAAAATATTTACTCTGGTTATCGGTTTAACCAAATTAACTGAACTTTTATTATATTTTCAAAATTATCGATATTATAGTAAATGTTTTTGGTTAATTTAGTTATCTAAGTAAATTTTTATCATTACATATGTATTAGAATTACTTTTTAGAAGCATAAGAATCATAAATAGCAATATTTTATTCATATATTTATAATTTATTTTAAATTATAGTTAATATAATGAACACAAAGTCTAAAATATTTTTAGTTTCGTTAAATCGGATAACCAACCGAGCCAGTCAATCTTAATTTGGTTGGTTTGGTTTAGTTTTCATTTTTATCGGTTTTAGTTTGGTTTGACAATTTTCATAATCAGATAAATCAAATCAACCAAATGTTCACCCCTACTTTGCTACCTCCCAAAGTTGTAGTGGGGTCAAGTTTTTAACAAGCCTAAATTACATTTTTTTGTTATAAAATTTTAAGATGTATAAATATTTGAACGTGTGATTTAATTTCTTTGTTTAACTATGATGTTTTGGTAATAGTTGAATCATTTTTAAGGATTTGGCTTCAATTAAAATCGAAGTTCTTTATTTAACTAGGAAAATGTAAGGGTTAAGATAAGCAGTAATTAGAGCAAAGTAAATATTATAGAATTGAAAACAGTACAAGCATCAAATATGAGTAGTGTGATGCGACTGCAACATGCGTGGTCACTTGATGACTTTCAGTATTATCATCAAAATTTTGTACGAATAATTGGTTAACCTGGAATGTGCACTAAAAATAAATTGGTACTAATGACTTAAATCAAATCCCTTTACCCAAAATTCTCTCCAACTAATCAGAGCCCTCTGAATTCCACCTTTTTGTAAATAAGCCCTTTTCTTTCTTTCTAACTTAATTCCAAAAAGATGAAAAACAAGAGTCATGATTGGTTAGTAAGAGGGGATAGGGGAATTTGGGTACAAGGGATTTTCTATTCTAGGAAGTTATACTTGGCCATAGGATGCATAGTTAAGCGAGCCCTCTGGTGCATTATATTTAATAATCATCGGGAGAGCAAATCTCCTATACCTAAAATTCTTTGTTCCTATGTACCCAACAAATCAGAACCTCTGATTTTCACCATTTTGCAATTAAGTCAAAGAAAAGAAAGATTTAGTTGTAAAAAAATGGAAATTAGGAAGTCTTGATTGGTTGGGTATAGGAGAATAAAGAATTTTGTGTATAAGGGATTTGAACTTGTTTGAAGGTGCATGGTTATACTTTGTTTGATATTGTAGTTGGCAATGCCACAATATGCCTTTGTTTGATGGAGGATATGGTGGTTGTTGACGTCAGTAGTTTGGATATTTCACATGATAGAAAGGGTAGCGAAATGATATGCTGACTGTATTGGTGTTCATTGGCGACGAATATTTAAGAGGATCCAGATCTTAATTTCTGGAAGACGAGATTCGTTATTTTCTGTACTGATCTGAAAGCGGCTGAACTGAAATCCATCAATTTCGGCATGCGTATGTTGAGTAGAGGGGAAAGAATATTGGGCTATTGATGGCCTGAATAAATTGTTATTTATAATTGGAATCAGGTATACAGTAGATGGTAGTATTATGAGCGACACAATTCACAATTACGAGCTGTAAAAGTTTTTTCTTGAACAACAAGGTTCTTTATTTACCAAGAAAAGAGTACTTGAAAGAAATGGTTGGCCAAAAAATACAACAAACAACAAAGAAATACTTTACAAATAAGACACTGCCAAACTTTTCACTGCCACGCTAAACAAACAAACATGCAAAACAAGAGAACACTTAACAATTGTTAAAATTCAAGGAGATGATTGACACATACTTTAGTCCCACATTGGCAAAAAGAAGATAAGATCTATCAAGACTTTTTAAATTTCAGAGATGGCAGCAGAGAAGATATCAATCAAGACAACCACCTTAAACAAACCAAACCTGTTTAAGGGAGAAGATGATGACTTCTTGATGTGGCAAATTAAGATGCTCTTTTATCTCACTACTATCGGTCTACAAAAATATCTTGAGGAAGATGAACTAGTGCCACCTACGTCAGGCAAAGCCAAGGAGTCAAATGAGATTCCGAATATCGATGCATGGAGGCACTCAGATTTCTTGTATAGGAATTACATCCTGAATTGTTTAGGCAAAGTTTTGTACAAAGTGTATCAGCCACTCCAGACAGAAAAGCTCTCTGGAATGCGCTTACTGCAAAGTACAAAACACAAAACGTGAGCCTGAAGAAGTTTATAGTTGACAAGTTCATGGAATACAAAATGGTAGATTCAAAACCTATAACAACGCAATTGCATGAAATTCAAATCATCATCCATGAAATGGAAGTAGAAGGTCATGAAGTCAGTGTATTTTTCTTAGTTGATGTAATCACTGGAAAGTTACCACCATCTTGGAAGGATACCGCAACTATTTGAAGAACAAGAAGAACGGTATATCCTTACAAGACCTAATCGTAAGACTGAAGATTGAGGCAGATAATTGTGGAGTCTCTAAACCAAAAAGCGAGGAGGCTTTTGTTGCAGAAGGGTCAAAGAAAAAAGGACACCCTAACAAAAAGAAAAAGAAAAGGAAGGCACCAAAAAAACAAGCAGCATGATCAGAAGCAGTCCAGGAAATTCAACGGTGATTGCTGGATTTGTGGAAAGACCGGTCATCAAGCAAAAGATTGCAGACACAAGAAACAGAAAAATCCAGAAGAAAATGTGGTGGACAACATGGACATCGATGGGCCTAACCTTTCTGGAGTTGTGTCAGAATGCAATCTAGTCCAGAATCCTTCTCAATGGTGGTTTGACATAGATGCTACACGACACGTGTGTTCTGAAAAGTCCACGTTCTCCACATGCGCCAAATTGGATCATGGAGAAAAATTGTACATGGGTAACTCGGCAGTGTCAATGATTGAGGGTAACGGGAAAGTAATCCTCAAGTTCACATCTGGTAAAACTGTTACACTAAATGATGTGCTTTATGTTCCAAACATCCGGAAAAACGTGATTTCTGGACCTATACTCTCGAAGAAAGGCTTCCGAATGGTCTTTGAATCAGATAAAGTTGCTCTGTCCAAGGCTGGAGTCTATATAGGGAGAGGGTACTAGTGTGATGGCTTATTTAAGGTTAATGTAGCCATAATCGGCAATAATAATGTGTGTTGTAATTCTGAAATGAATAAAAAGGAAGTTTCTTATGTTGTCAGTATGATGTTCTATTACGGCATGAAAGATTAGGACACATAAACTTTCGAAAAATGAAAAAACTTGCAAATCTGGAGTTAATTCCAAAATTTCAAGTAGATAAAAAATATAAATGTGATACATGTGTAGAAGCAAAAATGATTAAGAAACCATTTCAGATTATTGAAAGAAGTACTGAACCATTACAAATGATTCATACTGACTTATGTGATTTCAAAAACTTACCTACAAGAGGTGGGAAAAAGTATTTTATCACACTTATTAATGATTATACACGATATTTCTATGTATATCTTTTAAATAGTAAAGATGAAGCAGTTGCATCGTTTGTAAAATATAAGGCTGAAGTGGAAAATCATCTGAATAAAAAGATCAAGATACTAAGATCCGATCGAGGTGGAGAGTATGAATCACCATTCGAACAATTCTGTGTAGAAAATGGTATAATTCATCAAACAACAACTCCATATTCACCACAACAAAATGGTATTGCTGAGAGCAAGAACAAAACATTAAAAGACATGATAAACGTAATGCTCATAACCTATGGTCTACCAACGAACTTGTGGGGGGAAGCCTTAAATATGTCTAACCACATTTTAAACAAGGTTCCTCACAATAAAATAGGAGCGGTTCCATATGAGTTATGGAAAGGACATAAACCAAGCTTTAAATACCTCAAAGTGTGGGGGTACTTGACAAAACTTCCAGTTCCACCTCCTAAGGGAGTCAAACTTAGACCAAAAACAGTGTATTGCTACTACCTAGGGCCAACCCAAAGTAGTAGCGCCTACAGATTTTTGGTACTCAAGTCTAATATAGCTGATATTTAAATAAATTAAATACAATCATGGAATCAAGATATGTTTCATTATTTGAAGATGTGTTTTCACACAAAAGGAATGAAGGAACTTATGTCCCTAAGAGGACAAGAGAAGAATTGACCAATTAACATGAAGATGAAAATCATCGTGAAATTGAGGAAATAGAACCCAGAAGAAGTGTAAGAGCTAGAACTTCCAAGACATTTGGTCTAGAGTTTTTAACATATATGTTAGAACATGAACCTCAAACGTATAAGGAAGCAATGTCATATTCTGAATCTGCATGTTGGAAAGAAGCAATCTAAAGTGAGATTGATTCAATTCTAAGTAATAAAACTTGGGAAATTGTTGATATTCCACCTGGAATAAAACCAATTTGTTGCAAATGGATTTTCAAGAAGAAAATGAAAGCAGATGGCTCTATCGATAAATATAAAGCCAGATTAGTAGCCAAAGGATATCGTCAAAAAGAAGGTGTGAATTTTTTTCATACATATTCACCAGTAACACGAATAACCTCAATAAGAATGCTAATAGCAATTGCATCCATCTATAATTTAGAGATTCATCAAATGGAAGTAAAGACAACATTCTTGAATGGTGATCTCGATGAGGAAATCTACATGGAGCAACTAGAAGGTTTCATTTCAAAAGGAAATCAAAACAAAGTCTGTAGATTAGTAAAATCATTATATGGACTAAAACAACCTCCAAAACAATGGCATGAAAAATTTGATAGTGTCATGATGAAAAATGGTTTTCGTATAAACGAATGTGATAAGTGTGTTTATTATAAACAATTTGGACAGTCATATGTGATGATTTGTCTGTATGTAGACGATATGCTAATCTTTGGTCCGAATACCCGAGTAACAGAGACCATAAAGAAAACGTTAATCAACCATTTCGATATGAAAGATTTAGGAGTTTTAGATGCTATTTTGGGAATCAAAATAATAAGAACACCTAATTGAATTGAATTGTCTGAGTCACACTATGTAGACAAAGTGATTGACAAATTTAAAAATCTAGGAATTAAAGGAGTACGAACACCTTTTAATACATATGAAATACCGCATAAAAACACTAATGAGAGTGTAATGCAACTGGAATACTCTCGTGTAATAGGATGTCTCATATTTCTCATACATTTCACAAGGCCAGATATAGCCTATGCAGTATATCGATTAAGCAGGTATACAAGCAATCCAGGGAAGGAACACTAGAAAGCACTAATGAGCGTGCTAGGATATTTGAAAAATACCAAAAACTCTTCCTTATATTATGAAAAATATCCTGCCGTATTAGAAGGATATAGTGATGCAAACTGGATTGCTGATTCAGAGGAATCAAAATCAACAAGTGGTTATGTATTTACCCTAGCAGGGGCAGTAGTGTCATGGAATTCTGCTAAAAAACATGCATAACTCGATCCATTATGGAATCAGAGTTCATCGCCTTTAATAAAGCAGGCGAAGAAGCAGAATGGCTTCATCATTTTTTAAAAGATATCCCATTCTGGCCTAAACCTGTACCGGCCCTATGTGTACACTACGATAACAAAGCAATGCTATGTAAAGTGCATAATTTTGTGTATAATGGAAAGTCATGACATATTCGTAGACACCAGAACACAGTAAGGCAGTTACTCTCAAATGGAACTATTTCCATAGATTATGTGAGAACAAATGATAACATAGCGGATTCGTTTACTAAAGGTTTATCAAGAGAGAAAATTGAGTGCGCATCGAGGGGAATGGGTTTAAAAGCCTAAACCATCAAGAATTATCTTATACGGAAACCTATCCTAGCGACGGGAGATCCCACGAACTAGGAGCAATAGGCAAACCAATTATGAATAACTCAAGACGTAATGCGTTTTTGGACACAATCCTATTTCATTCCTATGGTGCACAATATAAATGCATGCCTACAGCAGTATTACAAGGTTAAAACTATGTTTTTTAATGATGACCATATCTTGAAAATAACAAATGTGGTATATGTTGGATACTCTTAATGGTTGCAATCACCTATGTTAGTGTGAGCTGGGTTGGCTCTATGAGAATTTTAAAAGGCTTGAATTCTCTATAACACTCGCAGAACCAGAAAGTGTTCAGGACCAAAACGAACACAACCAAGAGATTGGGTGAGAAGGGAACCAATGCTTCATAAAGCTTATTGTTTGGATGTACAATAAAGGCTGATGGTTCAAGATGAAATAATTCACCGATTAGCCAAGTAGACCCGATAAGTTTTAACTAGGGAAAGTTCAAAGTGAAATATCTACTTATCCACATTAAAGCATTATTCCATATGTAGTCTAAGATATTACACTTTGTGTGGGGAATCTACATTATCATTCATGTGGGAGATTGTTAGAATTCAAAGAGATGAATGACATACACTTTAATCCCGCATTGGCAAAAAGAAGATAAGATCTATGTATATATATCTATTTCTCATTCCCTATATCGGCCCTTAGGGTCAGGTAATTTTGTGTGAGGGGGAGGACCTATATCATATGAACCAAACACACATGCACGCGCGCCGCCCGCCCATCCCGTACCGAACCGGGTCGGGTCGGGTTTGGGTTTGGGTCTAAAATGAAACCTTATTTTTGCTCCGCAAAACTTAACCAATTTTTGCTATTTTTTGACTGGATGCGGCAATGTATATGAGTGCGACCCAACATGAATCAGACAGGTTTACAGCCCATCAACAGAAGAAGAGGAACGGGTGCGACCCGTTATAATACAAATGCGACTGTTTGAATTCAAATTTAAACGTCTAACAGACGCGATTGTAACTGTTCGAAGATTATAAATAAGTGACAAATCCTGATCTAATTCCTCACAAATTTTCCGAACTTCTTCCTTTTCCTCTACCCAAAATCAAAAATCATCATTGCTGCCAAATCTCTACTCAGACTGACGTAATCATCACTATCTCGTGCAATCTTCGATTGCTGTATCCTGGGAGACTAATTAAAAAGTCTTAAGGAAATTGCTACGGCAAGCCTCAATTGAATTTCCTCACTTTCTAATCTATACTTTTTCTGTTGTTTACTACATCCGCTTGTGTGCAAGTCAGATTGTGTTGTTATTATTATTTGTGTTGTTGTAACACAAACCGGTGTCGCTGATAGCATCTGTTGCATTCTGTTTTGAGTATAGAATCTCTACAACAATAACCCAACATGTCATGCACAAGAACAAACTAACATCAGACACTACACACCTTAGAAATAGCAGCAAGAAGCATAATTAAAACGCTTCAAACACAAGCAGATTAGAACTGCAATCAAGGCTTCAAAAGATCCTTATCAAACTCAATTCACACCACAACAAATCAAAGTTGAATCATCCACTCAAACTGCAAAAGCATCACCAATGAGATACAGAGCACCAAAGCCAACAGCAGGCATCGAAGCCAACCTGGAAAGGACAACTTCCAAACAAAAACAGAAAACCCCAAACTAAAAAGGAAAAAAGCTGCCTTGAACCAAAACAAAACCAAAAACCAGCAGCAAGTATAAACCAAGAAAAGCTTCACCAACCAGAAAGGGACCAGAATCACAAAATAAATTATTTCTTAGTAACACATCCATTGGAAACTCCACCCGGATTACTTCCTAATCCTTTTGCTTTTTTTTTTTGGATCGATTTTGGATTTGTTGCATAAGTTAATACCATTCTGGATTTTCCTCTACCAAGGGCTCATTAGTAACAAGTTTATTAATATCTTTGTATTTTCTGGGTTTAAATTTTGTTTTCCTTTTTTTAAAGCTACTTGTAGAACTATAAGAACTGCCAGAGTCATTCACAAGATCATCTTTACTTACAACATCCTCCCCATTTTGAAATTCACTGCAAATACCAAACTGCGTACATATATTCTCCTTACGTATTCCTATATCATCATCTTCATTACACCCAGTTTTTTTGACCTTTTCTGAATCAAAAGTAACATAAATCCCCACATCCATAACCTTATCCATCGTACTTTCTGATTCATGTAAAGAGCTTGCATTTTCATCCACATTAACATTCTGCATGTGACCATTCTCTGCTGCAGCCTTTTCAATTTCATCACCATTATCCTGCAAACTCACACTATTGCCATCTAAAACATTGGAGGGGTTAAAAATTTCAATAACATTGGCCTTTATGCTCCTTTTCTTTGAATCTGCTAACATAGCCTTATCTTTACATCCCTTAACACTATCTCTATTAGTATTCTCATTCATACCATCAGCAGCCTTTTCATCTATATCCATCCCATTATCTATATTAACTTTGGTTTTAGGAGACCAAATCTTAATTGATTTACAATTTGTTGACGAATGGCCAAACATTTTGCAGCAAGAACATAAAGATGAAACCCATTCGTAATCCACCCTCTGCCAAACAAATTCTCCATTAAAGCATTAAATAAACACTGTTTCAGGAAATTTGAAATCTGAATCTACTTCAACTAAAACTCTAGCATATGAAATCGTGATAAAATTTTCCGTAACATTGTCTAACTTAAGAGGATTTCCCAAAACTGATGCTATTCTACTTATAGACACAACAGACCAGAAATCCAAACCAAGATCGGGTAATCGAATCCAAATAGGTATTGTATTCAGAAATTCCCTGGTTAGTTTAACTCATAGCTGCCATATTTTCATAACAATTAGCCTTTTATTGTAAAAATATGGACCAAAGGCTAATATTCTATCACATTGTTCTTCATTTTCGCATTTTAAGATGAAAAATCTGTTGAAAAATAAACTTGGTTTTAAGGAAACATTTATTGCATTAATGGAAATGATCATTAGTAAGATAATATTTGTATCTGTGGAAAGGTAAAAATCTAGACTAACTAAATAAGTAATAAGAAGAAATATTTAGAAAGTATAGAACTCAAGGAGAATCTAGAAAAGAATAGTCTACAGATTTTTTGTAACGGCCCCGGATTTCGCCGGACCCGATCGATCGTTAAATCGACCAAGACCGTTCAAAACCCGAACACGTTAACTTTGGGAATACAACACATTAGAACAACAACAGCAGACTTTTATAAACATCATGATAATGTTACATCAGAGTACAGAATATAAGAGTAAATCGATAAATTAAATTACAGCGGAAGATAAACTACAATAAATTAATACAATACACAGCGGAAGACTTTCTATGCTCTGGACACAGCTTTAAGCTTCGATCCAGAATCCTGCTCAAGAGATAAATATCTGCAAAAAGCTACTCGACTGGCCGTGTGGAAAAGAGGGCACCCGAGTTTGCAAAGTGAAACAAACCACGGGTCAGTCATGGGACTGGTGTGAGAATTCTTAACTAATATAACTAATAGCAATAAGGCAAATCCAAGGACCACGCCGCTAATGCGGAACGGGTTTTATTCCAATGGATTGCCGGTGCATAAAATAAAGTAAATCTTTAAAAAACGCAATTCCTTTTAGAAGAATGAAACCATTATAAGACTCAAGTCCCATCACACAATGCAACGCAAACCGGAGGATAGAGTTTTACCTTATAATGGTCAAAAGATGCTTGATACGATAAAACGAATTTGATATTATTATTAGTGTATATAAGTTTCAAAAACATTTCAATCATAATGTATCAATCATAGACGGCATAGTACCCCATCCTACTATGTCGCCATACTAGTTCTACAGTCAAAACCGCTTGAGGTCGTATTGGAAATTGGGTTTCCATCATGAGTCAAGGCTAGGGAGGGGCTCCTTACCGATTCGAGACACTCTAGCTAATGTCTCAGGATTCCCCGAAGTGAACCCTTGGAAAGCTGCAGGGCCGGTCCACACATACAGCTTCGTGGATTAGTTATTCCTGAACACACGTTTCCCGATCCTATAGGACCTATCATCCGAGGCGCCTCATTCCATCATCCACATAAGTAAAATATCAGCCAGTTTAAGCACTGACATCACTTCTAGCTAAAAAGAAACGTGTTGCTCTCCCTGCGTTCCCTTCTCCCGTTTTAGACTCCAACCGGGTTGTGAGGCTCGTGAAGCTACGTAATACACAAATCTATGCTTATTCAAGCTGTGCTTTGATCATCAACCACAAGGTTCTGCTTTTCAACAAGAAACCTTGATCATTGCATCTTGATATGCCACACTGTCACTCCATATCACACTACCAATCCTTTGCCGAAATATATGAAAGGGTGTTAAGTAAGAGAATAAATTCTCCACCACCAAACATTCATACATTCGACAGAAAATCAATAAATAAAATATAAAGGAGTACAATGTTAGACACACATTCCATTAATAAGCTTATGCTCTGGGTCCGAGCGAAAGCCAAATCCGTACAAATCAGCACTACGTCTGGACAACTACCATCTTAGCCCCATTTTGGGAGCAAATCAATCAAGGGCCTCAATGCTAGTTACTCATTCGATGTGAAGATCGTCGGTCTTCAATTCTTCGAACGTCGTATCATTATTTGGAATGAGAGTAAACTCGGACTTTCCAAATAACTCTCACATATATAAATTTGAAAACCATTTCATATCATTGTTAATAATTTATAACGATCTATCGCTATTTTTATTTTACTTTACATACAAATCCTAAACACAACAATGTATATTTTCTTCTTCCATCCTTCAATTTACACAAAATGTACATTTGGTTTCATTATTTTTCTTCCTAATGAAAATCTATTCCTTAGAAATGTAAATTTATAATCTTATTATTTACATTGAAAAATGTAAATTCTTTAAAAATATAACTTCTATTTCATCCTTATTTACATTGAAAATTGTAACTTCCAATTTCCCTTTTGTTTACATTGAAAAATGTAACTTCTTTTTATTGCATATAAAAGGTCAATAAATATGTAATCTTTATTTTTAAACTTGTTATTCTGATTTACAATTTCTTACAAAAATGTCCTTCATATTCTAATTTACATTTCCTAAAGGAATGTAATTTTCCTTTTCATTGCTTATTTACCTAAAAAGTAAATTTTCCTCTTCCATTGTTAATTACATAAAAATGTAAGTTCTATTTCAACGTTACATTTCATTTTTTTTCCTTATATTTCAATGTTGAATTCATTCTTTTTATTGCACTGCAAAATCTCCTTTTTAATTACATTAAAAATGTGATTAACAATACGGTGAAAATTTTATCTTTTTAATATTACAACAAAAATGTAATTTACATTACAATGTCAAATCCTTCTTTTTAATTACATTAAAAATGTAATTATCATTACATGAAAATTTCTATCTTTCAACTACAGTGTAAGATCTTCTTTTTCTTTTTTACATTAAAAATGTGATTAACATTATAATGTCAAATTTCTCTTTTTAATTACATAATGAAAATGTACTTTTTATTTACAATAAATATATATTCTATTCTAAATTACATAATAAAATGTAACTTAAATTACATGTCAAATCTTTCTTTTTAATTTGCAATGTATATTCCTTCTTTATTTACATTAAAAATGTAACTAAATTTTCAATGCAAATTCTCTTCTTAATTTACATATAAAAAAGGTAGTTTTATGTTACATGTAAGTTCTATTTCTTTAATTATATATAAAAATGAAATTTTCTATGCGGTATACATTTCATGTCTTTTGATTACATATAGAAGTGTAGTTTTTCTTTCCAATGCAAATTTTCATTCTTATTTTACATATATAAAAATGTACTTTTAATGTTACCATATTTGTCAAACAAGCATCCCCCTTTTTTATTTATGACTCATATTTCATTTACATTAAAAATGAAAATTCTTATGTAACAAAATTTCATTCTTCCTTATATACTTTAATGATTCATTTTTATGTTAACACAATTCCATTCTAACTTGAATATTTTAATGAATTCCCTTTTTAACATAAATATGAGATTTTTGTGTTAACAACACAATTTCAAATTCTTTTCTTTTCAATAACTACAAATGTAATTAATACTTCCATTTCAAAGCCTATCTATTTATCCCATAAAATGTAATCAATTTTTCAGCATCAAAATTTCATTCTTCTTCTTCAATTACATATTAAAAATGTAATTTTATTTACAATGCAAATTCTTATTCTCTAATTACATATAAGAATGTAATTTTGATTCCAATGCAAATTCTTACTTTTCATTTAATGTAAATTTACTTGCGATGCAAATTCCTACTTTTTATTTACATATAAAAATGTAAATTTTAATTTACAATGTAAGTCCCATTCTTTATTACATATGAAAATGTAATTTTTAATTTACAATGTAAATCTCATTCTTTATTACAAATGAAAATGTAATTTTTAATTTACAATGTAAATCTCATTCTTTATTACATATGAAAATGTAATTTTTAATTTACAATGTAAGGATGTCCATCCCAATTCGCAATGTAAATTCTATTCTTTAATTACATAAAAAATGTACTTTTTTCCAATGTTATAATTGTGTTTGAGAACACAAATAAAAAACATGTTTATTTTTCTATGTAATGTTTGTGTTTGGGAAAATAAATACCAATCATTGATTTTTCTATGTAATATTTGTGTTCGAGAACACAAATACAAATCATTCATTTTTCTATGTAATATTTGTGTTTGAGAACACATACAAATAATTCATTTTCTATTCCAATTCAATCATGTATACACAGTTGATAATATTTAGTTGACAATCCAATAAGGTGGCAAAATAATATTATACACTGGATTGACAAAATAATGCCTATCATTATAGAGCTGACAATTTAAATCAATTCAAAACAAATGATTCATGTTTTTATATTGAATTGATAAGCTAAATCAATTCAAATAAAGTGACTAAAATGTGAATTGATTTACTAAATCAATCCCATTAAAGAGACAAACTACAAATTCTGTTATTGAATCGATTATCTAACCCAACTCAATAAAATAAAAGGATGATGATAATATTTGTCTATGACATATAGGTCTATAATTATCCATTATATATTTTGATCTTGAATTGATAATCTAACTCAATTCAATAAAGTAAAATGATGAATAATCATATTTGTTTAACACACATGAATCTTACAATTATTCATCACAACCAACAGAACAATCATCATATAATACCAACACAAACAGATCTGAAATATATAACTATAAATAAAATAAAATAAAAGAAATGAATTGATTAATTATTTTAAAACAAAAGAAATCTCACCTTGGTATATGATCAGATCTAAATCAAAAAGAGACAAAATTTGTTCGCAGCAGATCTAGAATGTTATGTGGTGTGTCATCGCTCCAGTATCCCCAAATTCGTCGAGTTCTGAGTCGATCTAAATCAAATATGTATTTTAAATTATTTATATTACACTTAGCAACGAAATCAAGTGTTGCAAATCAATAAAACTAAATTTCAGTAAACCTCAGATTTTGTTCAAATCTTTGAATCCAAATAACTCGAGCTACGGTCAACGTTTTGAGGAGCCGTTTGTTGAAGATTGAACAGCTTGAAGAGGTGAGTCGGCGCCTGGAGGGGGGAGAGTGCGGTGGCAAGGTGGTGGAGCGGTGGGCTGCTGAAGGCGGCTGGTTTGGGAGGTTGATTCGGGAGCTACAGGCCACAGTTCGATGTGAAACTTGTCTAGAATCGAAGAGAATGGGAAGATCTTTAAAAAGTTTAACTATGGCCTTGTCTAATTCTTCCTAGATTAGGAGAAAAAGAAGAGAGAAGGAGAGGGAGAAGGTGCGGCTGATGGGTTTCAGTGTGCGTGAGAGGTTTGGGAAGAAGGATACGATGTTTGTCTCGAGAAGCGTGTATTTTTATAATAAAATATTCATTAAAAGGCCCGTTTTGCAACTTTCTCCTATTTCAGCCCAACGACTGTTGTCCCTACCCATTAACCCCTATTTTGGAATCATCTAGCTATGTACCGCAGGCCCAAATGACTGTCTTGACCCAGTTTTTTTTAATTTAAAATACTTTCCTTTTATTTTTAATTCAATCGTACGGAAAAATTCACCGGGGTCACAAATTAACTTCAAAAATTCCCAAAAAATATATTTAGCTGTGTTTTGATGCTGCGGACCTAGAAAAATTAATTTCATTCAATTTTGAGCCCGGTTGAAAAATGTCCTTTTTCAAATTGATTAAAATTTACCGAAATTGACAAAACTGAAATCTATTTGCCGTGGCCACAAATTAATTCTAAAAATTATGAAAAAATAAACTTAGCCATATTTTGACATTCCGGATCCAACAAAAGTGGTTTCGTCGAAAACAGAGGTCGTTTGTAAAATGACTATTTTTAAGGGCTATATATTTAATATTAAAAATACAATTTTATACAAATAATTTTTGAAACTCAAAATATATAAGTGTTTACTGTTTTTCAATGTAGAAACGTCATTCTGAACTCAATGGAAGTGGTTTTGAGTTCAAATTCGTTCATATGCAAAAAGTGGCATTTTTGACCTTTATAAATTTCATAGCGACCTTTCTAAATTTTAGTTTGGGCATAACTTTTGATTCCTGCTATGAAATTTCAATTTTTTGGATTCGTTAGAAAGATATTTTTAAATAAATTCTAAAATTTTTGGTTTCACTAAAATCCGTTAAATTTTGCATCATGTACGGTCAGTCAAAGTTCAAGTTTGACTTTTCAAACTACCGCGCTATTTCTAACTCTTTTTATAATTAAAATTAAATTATTCCTTCTAACTTCGATTTAAATCATTATTATTTTAATTAAATTATTCTATATATCAAAAACTCATTAAAATTACTTAAAATATATTTTTAAATTTACCCCAAAATTCAAGGTTGTTACATTTTCCCTATATAAATTGGGATGTACTCATTCATTTGTATCAAGAAGTATGAATGTTGTATCAAGAAAAATAAAGGGAAATAAAAGCAATAAAAAAATTCCTCCTTTCTTATAGTTTCCTCTTCCTCCTCTAAAATTCCAACAAAGTGGTATTAGAGCTATAAGATCCTAAAAGATGGCAAATAACGGCGTTCCCGCACCAATTCCAGTTCTTACCAAGATCAACTATGATAATTGGAGTTTAAGGATGATGGTCCTACTTGGAGGATATTATATATAGGAGATAGTTGAGAAGGGCTATACCGAACAAGAAGACGAAGAAAGTCTATCTCAAACCCAAAGGGATGAATTGGAAAACACAAGGATGAGAGGCAAGACGACTCACTGTCTAATTTATCAAGCATTGGATGATGACACTTTTGAAAAGATTTCGGAAGCAAAATCAGCAAAAGAAGCATGGGAAAAGCTTCAGATATATTATAAAGGAGCTGATCAAGTCAAAAAGGTGTGTCTTCAAGCATTAAGAGGAGAATTTGAATCTCTACATATGAAAGAAGGTGAACTCGTTTTTGATTATTTTTCAAGAGTTTTAGTTGTTACTAATAATTTGAAAAGAAATGGTGAAAAATTAGATGATGTCGGAATCAGGAGAAGATCTTATATCATTAGATCCAAAGTTTGAACATATTGTTGCCATTATTGAAGAAACAAAAAATTTGGAGACTATGGCCATAGAGGAAATTTTAGGCTCATTGCAAGCTTATGAAGAAAATCAAACGAAGAAGGAAGAGACCGTGGAGCATGTTCTAAAGACACGAATTGATTCAAAAAAGGAAGAAAGCAATCAAAGCTAACAAAGGTGGGGTCGTGGTCAAGAACGATGAAGAGGACATGGGTATGGACATGGACGAGGTTGGAGGCCCAAAAATTAAAACAACTATAGCAGCAATAATCAAAGAGGAGAAAGCACAATTAGAGGTCGTGGGAGAGGTGACTCAAATTCAAGGAATGACAAGTCACGGATCAAATGCCATATTTGCAACAAATTTGGACACTATGCTTCTGAATGTTGAGCTCCAAGAAACAATAAAGTTGAAGAAAAGATCAATTATGTTAAAGAAAGAAGTATAGAAGAGGGTATATCACTACTGGCCCACAAAGAAAATGAAGAAGAAGAGGAAAAGAAGAACAAGAACGAAAAAAAAGTAATAGAAGACCCAACAATAAATGAAGAGACAAAGTTAGTTAAACTTGATGAAATAAAGGACAATGAATTCAATGATTTGAAGGAAGAAGATCTTCCAAAGATCGAAGAAATGAAAAAATTAGTAATCAAGGAACAACAAAGTGAAATGGTGGATGATGAAAGGAATAGTAATTGTGGGAAGAAGGTTGATGTTGCCAAATATAAGGTCATTAATGAGAAAGATGATGATACCATGAAAGAAGAAAATAAAGTTAAGGTTAAAACATTTTATGCAATTCCAAATAACAAGTTTTCCTATTTATGTCATATATTTAGAGACTTCAATTTTGAACCAATGGTTTTTGGAAAATTCAGGAGAGTTTTGGGAAATATGGAAGAACTGATGAATGCAAAGGGAAGACGAATGATTTTGCTTTGAAGAGCTCTATGATGGATAACAAAGTCATTACAATCAATGAATGTCTACTCATATATCACTTTTTCTCTTGCTAAAACACGTGAGATACAAAGGAATTGTAACACCCCACCTCCGCTAGGGTCACTCACAAAGGGAATGCACTAGTTTTGGAGGAGCATTATCGAGGTAAACAATCACAGAAATATTACACGACAGAACATAAATAAAACAGCGGAAGAATCAAAAAGCTATTTCATTACTTTCAAAAAGAGTCAAAACCTTTTACATCCAATGTACCAAATAGCCAAAGTCATCATTTTCCATTACAACAAGTTCTGCCTTGAATAAATAAAGAAGCATAAAACTTAAAACAACAAAAGTAGCTTAATTCCCCAAAGGTAGCAGAAATGCAGCCATAGCAAAGCTCAAGATCAAACCGTACATGAGCTGAACCGAAAGCAAGCGAAATCCAAGCTAAGTGCTAGAGTTTCCTCCCTGAGAACCTGGGGGGGGGGGGGGGGGACGAAAGAAAAAGAGGCGAAAGAAAATGGGTCAGTCATAAAGACTGGTAAGTCTTAGTGACTTTCAGCATAAAAACAGGTAAAGGTAACATGACATGTATAAACTGAAAGTAAACATAAGGATGATGGAAAGACGGGCAAGATAGACTAAGATAGCATGATAAATCAAGTATAGCATCGCATGTTCAAGACTCGCTGCACCAACTGTACTAGTATCCCAAGCCCATGTTATATATTAACCATGAAATGATCTCTTGGCCCAATATCATGAATGACCCATTACTAGGTCCAACGGAACGATCCACTAATCGATTGGCTCCCTACAAGTTCTAACTCGTCGTGTGTCTATGTCATACGGCCCTATCATGAATGTAGTCACCTGTGCTAGGTCCACCATAGGGTGTATCAAGCCCTAGGGTGTCAACCACTGACATGAATCAAGCATGCACAGTGTAAACCTACTGATGCCCAATGTCTACTTTTTCAACTTCGGACTACGTGCATGACCATAGTCCGCCTGAACCTACACTGGCGCACCAACTCAGTCGTCGTTCTGGTCGCTTACAATAAGCCCAGTAATCGTGCCCCACCCTGCCTAGTTCCAGGGTACCATGATACAACTAAGTGGGTTACTGTTGAAATGGACCGCGTAACTAGGGTTTCCGTCCAACAGGTTAAGTGTTGTCATTTAAATTCATGACTTAACCCTAAAAATCATGTGTCAAGTTGGTTAAGTGTTGTCTTTCATTTTCATGACTTAACCCTATCATGTTGCATTAATTCATTAATGCACCCAACCTTTCACATCAGACCTGTTATTGTGGTCACTGGACATGCCGGGCGGTTCCGGGCAGATTTACACCACAACGCAGTCTGACCTCGGGTTTCAAGCGCGATATGACCAACTACCCACATTGGATCCTATTGTTTGCAGTCACTGGATTTGCCGGGCTGTTCCGGGAAGAATTACACTGCAAACTCAACCCAACCTCGAGTTGTCCATTTTCAAGTTCGTTCTAGTGTCATGTCCATGTTCAAATCTCATGTCAAGTTCATGTCAAGTTTCAACTTATGCCTATTATCAAGTTCATGATTCATGTTCATAACCAATTCATGTTTTTCCTAATCTACCCAAATCGTATTCCCATCGCACGTAAACGTGAATCGATTTTAATTACAAGTAGATCCAAATCCAGAAATAAAGGGAATAACATCAAAACTATGACAGGCAAAAAGGACGAGCATAAAGTGATAAAAGGGATTACAAGACTAGCATGGTATAACTTGAGATAATTGGTTACAACATCACTGGCATATAGAAAATAATAGGATTTCAAATCTAGCATAATAAGGTGATAGTCATGGCATAAGGTGATAGTCCCAAACTTGTAAATAATAGACTAATTCAACATCACAGACATGATAATGTTATGGACATGAAAGAGTTTGATTTACAACATGAATAGGTCCAAACTGATTTCATAGCAATATTCCCAAATGTCAAGATCCGAGATGGAAACTAGAATAGATGTGAATCGATTATCATACTTAAGTCCAATTTCACTTTATCACATGTCCAAATTACAATTAACAAGTTTAAATCTCAAAGTAACTAGAACTTACAGATCGTGGAATAAGAAATTGAGATGTAGAAGTCAAAGTCTAGAAACTAGTCATTGAATTGTTGAATCTCGATTTGATTGTAGAAGAAAATGCCAATATGCAATCCCTAGCCGTATTCTTCAAGAAACAGTCTTCGTGTTTTATTTTAATTTAATTTTGAAAAAGAAGCCATGTCCAATCAAGAATTTATGCAGCATATGGTTAGAGAAGAATGGTGTAAAGAGAATGGGGCTAGGGGGCTGCTTATATAGGATTAGATGAACGAACCTAGACTGAAAACGAGACCAGAAACATCAGGATGAACCCAGACTCAAAACTGGGTTTCAGCACCAGGTCGACCCCCAGGTCGACCATAGGTTCAACCTGGTCCCTGGGAGGTCGACCATAGCGTCGACCCCCAGGTCGACCTGGTCTTGGGTAGGAAAATTCCTGCACAGTCTGTGCTGGGGTTTGAAATTGAATTTCGAATTCATATTCGAGCTGTTTTTCTGTTATGAAAATCCTTAAAACTTCGGAGGGTCATATCTCCCTCATACGGACTCCATTTCTCGAAAACTCGGACTCATCTCCAAGCAGAATTTCGAGATGAACGCAATGGCACAACCCGTTTCCCTTGATTCTTATTTTAAAATTTAATTCTGCCTTGATTTATGGTTTTAACAGGTTATTAAAATACCGGGTATTACATTCTCCCCTCCTTGAAGGATTTCGTCCCCGAAATCTTCAAGTTTAAGAAGAATGAATCCTATTATCCAACATCCATCTACTCAAAACATCATCCACAAGAAGTCATTGTCCTTAAAAGATTTCTAACGCTGTATATACATATCCAGAAAGTGTGTGTATATGTACTTGTCTAATGCAAAAGATCAGGCGGTTACTGATTCAGTAGACCTCCTTAATGCAAAATATGTTAGTGTAATGAGTCCAACATGTATGCAATTCCTAACATACTTTATAATCTCTACATGAGTGCACAAACATTCATTCATATGCAACATCCATATGATAGCATATCAATTTTCCATCCATATACAAGTATAAGCACCCATGCATATGCAATATGAAATATGTGACTGAGTCGATCTAGTGCCTAATATGTGTTATGCAACCATGAGCAACCACTTGCAAGCACTTGCAATCATCAACCATAACATGTTTCAATTACATGTTTACATCCAAAAGGGTTCTACCTAAGGTTCTCAAGATAGGATCGAGAAGATAACAAGACAAACATGGATAGCTAAAAAGCATGTACATGATACGAAGGTATGTAAACTTATAGGAAAAAGAGACTGAGAAAGTACCATTAAAAAGAAATGGGTATAGCGTGTAACGACCCAAGAATTTCGGCCTTGAAATCGACATAATTACCTATACTGTATCTCATGTCGATCCTCCAAGCACCGAAACACTGGATAGTTATTAGAAAGAATTTAGAGGGTGAGATAAGAAAGAAAGAAATATTAGAATAGAAGAATAAGAAGAAACACCACAACACAGAGCCTCACATCGCAGCGGAACAAAATATAATACAGAAATAAATCTTTACTTAAAGCTTTTAAAATACTTACATAGCAGAGTACATCACACATCCGGACAGTGTTAATAATCTGTCCTACACAACATAGCGGAATGATAGCTATATCATACGTCTGGACTCTTCCAGCTCGTCTCTTCACAGCAGTCGATAACCTGAACCTGTACAACCCGGCCTAACCCAAGCATTTACAAAACACCGGGTCAGTCTGGTGAACCAGAGTGAGAAAAACTCGTACAGTAACAAGGGTAAATAATCCAATCATGATTTTAAAGTTCAAAATCTTTTCAAAAGAAAAAGATAATCGTAAGACCAAATCCACACATAAATATGGATGGTTTTTACCTTACGATAACCCAAAACAGTTTTGAAACCAATATCTTGTCTGATATTATAATAATGTCTAAATACAAGTAATATCAAAACTAGTAGAACGCTTGCATCTCACGCTCTACATATATAGTATACAAACAAAACCGCGGGCGCTTATTGGAGATTGGATCCCAACTATGACAAGGTATGGGACCACCTGTCGATAGTGTATCTCTAGAGGCGAATACACTGGGTTCAATAAGAACGTCTTGCAACCCGGCCCTCACATGACCGACCACTCATTTCTCTTGAGTGTATCGAGTGTATATCACCGACGGTTGGGATCAGCAACCGTCTCCCGACAAGGGACAACATCAAATAGATATAGAATGAAATGAAATCTCTAGATAGGTGATTATACACCCTAATGGGAGCGACCCACATAGCCATGCTGCCTGCCTGATTTCTGTCATTTCCTGGTTGATGAGGCTTGAGGCCAGAATTAACTCTTGACATCTGGTCGCCATTTACTTTGAATGCCACATCGTCAGATCCGTCAGATATCACTAATTGATATCCACAAAAATACTCTAGCTGGAAGTTAATAGAATGGCAATTTCCCCGCCAACAACCATAGCACGTTTGAAGAAATCAACGTACGTGACCCTTTGGAAATACTCTGTCAGACATCCGTCCATACAGGTCGCCCAGGAACAGGATGAACTGAAGGTACTCTCCTATTGTATCCAATATAGGAATCACCCCATGGATCAGTAGCGAGAAGTCCTTGCAACCCGTAGATTCCAACTACGACAGAATCACAGCTTATCTCTGCTTGCCAGGCAGAGAATATTAGTGGTTCTTCCGTTTGTGAAAATCCACAGTCCTCACAGCACCATCTCGATCATCTTCTGATATCTTCACGTATTTGTTGGTCGGAATGGTTTTCGAATATAAATTCGATCCCGGTCTTTCCATACCAACAATCGTATTGGACAGGTTTGATAGTCGGTGTTTTAACTATCAAAATATACAGTGTTTCAATCATGACACTCCAATGAGTTCACTGGTTAAGTATTCAGCATCACCTGGCCTTTTAACACTTGATTTACTCTGTTAAATCAAAACTTCTAACTCTATTAATATTTAAAAATATGATATTTGAATAACTCTAATTCGATTTAACTCCAATTGATTAACTCAAAGTGGTTAACTCTAACTGATTAACTCGATTTCTTTAACCCTATCGATTTACTACTATTTTACTTAACTCCATTCGCTTGACTCTAGATCGTGGCGATCACAATGGTTACGCCTGATTCCCTCAGGAAACATCTGACCGCTGTAGGCTATCTGCAGCTCTACGAATTATGCTAGCAGTCGTACGAAATGGCACTCGTCTTGAAAAACTATGTTTGATTAACTCTAGCTCGAATAACTATATTCAATTTCCCACTTAAATCTTCCTTCCAATCATCTTTTAAATTCGGAAATCCATTAGTTTTAACAAAGAAATTTATAGCACATATGTTATAACAATAGCGTTATAATTACTATTTAGATTTACAAAACAACAGGGCTATAATCGCTGTTTAGGTTTACAACACATTTACTATAGCAAAAGCGCTACAATCGCTATATTAGATTTACAAAACATATATTACAACAATAGCGCTAAAATCGCTGTTTAGATTTTCAAAACATATCCACTAACGTCTCTTACGATTACCAACTAATACTATCTTCAGATAATCCCGATGTTGTTCAAGGGTATTTTAATTACCTCTCAGACCTTGATCAACACCGTTCTCATCCTTGGACAAATATAAGCTGTAATCAAACCACTATTCTATTCCATTCTCAAAACCATTTCCCTTTATAATTTAGATTTGGTTATACAACTCTACGACCCACTTCTTTACCCAAAATCAGTTTTACCAATCTCCTTTCAAACATATATTTAAGCATTACCTACTTAGGAATCTTATTTCAATTCCCCTTTCTTGCTTAATCCAAATTTTAAGTAACATTAACCTAAAATTTCGCTTTCCCATCTTGAACCTCAAGTATACACAACACTGGTCTATATCGATCCTTTTATCCCCATCTTCTTTTACTTAACCCAAATATTGGGTCCGTCTAATCTAAGCTATCGTATTGGCCTAAAATTCTCTTTATAACTTTGGTATAAAACTCAAGTTTAACATAAAACCTGTTCATAACTCCTTTCACCGTTCTCTTTGATTTTATTTTCCAAAATCATTTACTTCTTAAATGCATCTCAATTACAAAGTAATTTTCTAAGTTAATTAGAATAATAGTTTATTTCAATCATTAACTACCTCAGTAGTTAATTCCCCTATTAACTAAATTAATGGCAAATCCCTTCTTTAAAATTTTATTTGAATTTAAACAATATTTAACCAACTATTTTAATCCACACACATTAATTTGATAATCAATTCAAAACGGTCGATTTAATTCTCTCAAAAACTCGATTTATTTTATTAACCAATTCCACTTAATCCACACTTTAAATTTATTAAGTATATAATTAATTTAAATAATCCCATTGATTATTTCCTTTACACAACAATTATCAAAGTTTAACTACTCGATTCCCCTCTCATACTTCTACTTGTAAATCTGATTAACATCAGCATTTATTTTATAAAATAAATTAATAACAAATCAAGGTCTTAAATAAATAAAATATTTATTTATCTCTTTAATATCTTTTATTCAAAATATTATAATTCAAAATCTAACTCTGGTTAAAATAAATTTTTAACCTCAACTCTATCGATTCACCTGACGGTGAACCACCATTTGTAAACAATTGATTTAATAGGCCATACTTTGCCAAATACCCAACCAATCCCACTTACTAGTCTAAACCAACCAGATATTGAACATGCAGTCAAAATTAACAAATCAAATTAATTACATTCAACTGATAATAAATAACAACCATTTAGCACCAATCAAATAACCGAACAATTCAAACAACTAAGCACGCTTATAAATAAACGTAACCAACAGGGTGAGTTACCTCCGTTGGGTCCAATCGTTAAAATAACGATTTGGTATTCCACTGAAATTAAACACATTTTAATTTCATCGGTTAAATCAATAGTTAAATAGATAACTAGCAAAGCAGTCAACCATTGGCAAGCAGAGCACACAAAATAAAAATACCCAATTTATATAAAATATAAAAAGGGTAACTGAGTGAGTTTAACTCACCTTGTTTTGATTCACCGTTGAATGGTTCGCTTTTTAGTTAAATTCAACAGTCGTTAAATTCAACTAAAAATCTTGTCGCCTTCAACCCGGTTCAGGTTAGTTCCAGAATATTAGGCTCTCCCAAACAATCCCATCGGTATATGGTTCGTCGGATTCTGTTGAGAAATGTATGAGTTATAACTATCTTAAATAAAATCCTTTAATTAAACTAGTTAACTATTAATTAACTTAATTAACTGACTATTAACTTACTTAACTAACTATTTATTTACCTTAATTAAACCAAATTAATTAACTCTAATTAAACTCAAATAAATAAATAATTAGCTTAGGTATTAATTAAACCCTTAATCTAATTATAATTTAACAAATTTAAACCCTAATTAACTTGATTACCGGATTTCTATATGTTTTCAATGTTTAACTTAATAACTAACTAAATTATTACCTAATTAATTCAACCAAATTATTAAAACTAATTATTATATTGTTTAGTCAGCAATTAGGCCTAGTTAATTACTTTTGAAATGGAAGAATTCGGCCCAAGATAATTGGATTCCTGAAGACTCCTGTTGCCATGCATTTGTATTGCGTTTCTTCCTTGCATTCGCATTCGTTCCCGGCTCCACTACGTTGACTTGGTCCTTCGTTTTTCATTCCATGATTCCTGATACCATCGTTTTCATTCTTCACTTTTGAACATACGGAACCACACTCCAACTCCATAAAGCACCGCTTCCATCAAAGAACCACACACCGCTTCCTCCTTGATCATCGACCCACCGATCAACGCCTGCCAACCTCTCAGCCTCAACGTCACTCACCAACCCACCAAGTCCCGCTCCCTCTAACTCCACCGACTTCCCTCAAAATGATCCCAACTGCGCTGCCTTCCTCTCCGGATTTCAACCTCCTTGTTCAACAAAAACCCATCACCACCGATGGTACTATAGATCTCATTGCCCTCTTGAGATTTTCAGTTGGAACCCTTTCGATTTATTTCGTGGATTGAAGAATAGAAGGGGAGGAAGTTCGCACATTGTGAATCGTCCGTTGTTAATGTGGAGGCGCTGTGTATTTTTGTTGACCATGGAAAGATGTTGACTGCTGAATTAGGTTTCCATCGGTTTATATAGGGTTGGAGGGATTGAATTTTAATATTATTAAAATTTAACGAAACTTCGCGCCAAAGTAGTTGATAAAAACCACCACAAACAACTTCTGTTTACTGATAAAAAGGCTAATCATAGTGTAAAAAGGTATTCTTGACCCAATGGAACAAGTTTCGTCGAAATCCGAGGTCGTATGAAAAATTTTCCCTTATAAAACCAGAAATAAACACGCTTTTTAATTTACCACGATCACCAGATAAATCAAATCAACTTGAAACTTTGATATCTTGCAATAACTTTTCGATACGAACCCAACGGCACTAGTTTCGTCGCATTCTGAGACTGTTTGCCCGATAGGCTGTTTTTACCCCGAACCGCCCTACCCTTTTTAACGCCAAATTTCTCGATCTCTAAAAATAACAAACTATATACCTATCCTGACTCTAATTGACGATACGAACTCAACGGAACTGGTTCCGCGGCCTAATTCGATTGTCTGCTCAAATTACGCCCAAATATTCCTTATATTTATTTGAATGCGCGCTATAGAATTTGAACGGGCATTTACGGTTGCTGTGGTCACATACGACATCTATTTGCCATGCCGTTTGACTTTCTGACAATAATTTAGCGATACGGTCCCAATGAAACTAATTTCATCGAAAACAGAGTCCGTTTGCAAAACGACTATTTTAACGGCCGATAACGATTTCCACAGCGTTTTTTCCAAAATTTGATTTAGCCATAACTCGCAACCAATAACACGGAATCTAGATTTTTCTCTTTCATATGAAAGCTATCGTCAACACGCTCCCAACGTTTCTTGTTTCACAGAAATCCGACTTATATCGGACTCTGTATGTCCAGTTGAAGTTCAAACTCGAATTTTCAAAATGCAGCGCTATATTTCAAGCTCTATTTATAATTATATAAATATATAACGTCGAACTTTGTTTAAATAGCGAATTAGATATTAATTCCATTGATATTACAAATATAATATTTAAATTAAATAAATTAAATTACATATTCGAGTGCCAAAAACACGGGTCGTTACATTCTTCCCCCCTTAAAATAATTTCGTCCTCGAAATTGCTAAGGTAAGAAGAACGTTACAAATCCCGTTAAATTCCAAATCCAAATTACTTTAATCGAAGACTGATTTATTACCGTATATAAATAATTTCAAAAATATCAAAAATTTTCTAACACCTTAAATTTCCGAAAAATTTCACCAGCACCTCCTCTGTACGGCCCAATCGGTACAACTTCAACTCGCCTTTCTAGGCCTTCTCCAATCCAAAAGAAAATAAAATAGCCAAGCGGCTTTTCCAATAGGCTCATAAATCTCCAAACCAATATAAAAATAAATGTGTACCTTTTTGTCGGGCATATCATTATATCCTTTCCGTCTGCTACCCTGTCAGCATATACAAATGCATTCCCAAACAAAATTCCAATTTTATCCTCAAAACCAAATCCTTCACGCGTCCAAGCCAGATCCCATTCTTAACTCAATTTCCATCCATGATTAATTCCAACTCTTAACTTATCAGTCCAATACCATTTCAGATTCCTATCTCACAATTCAAAATCTGATGCTACTCGATATATTATATCCCGATTCAAAATTCCAGCCAATTGGTTTTAATTCAATGCATATTTGCTTTCCCAATATCTATTTAATTTTGAACTTGTTCAAACAATTTCCCTGGGACTTTTTTAAACAGTTCAGCACCTTCAAAAATCAAATATTCCTTTTCAGGGTTTAAAACAACTCGTTTTTATCAAAGCAATTCAAAACAAGATTTTTGGTAGTAATCCGTCACTTAGAACTCGAAAATATACACTGATGATGTGGCCAGCATCATCTGAGTTACTTCCCAGCTATCGAAGTGAGTTCAGTACTATATAACCATTCAAAATCATATGTAAACACCTCTATTTTGAAATCTATTTCAAAATATCATTCACGATGCTTGTAAACAACTTAAAATCTCCCAGGATCTTAAAATTTTCATATATTTAACCCAAGTTCATTTACAATCACCTTTCCCACTTTTGGGAATTTTAATTCCAATTCTGATTAAAATTTCAGATTTAATAAATCTGCTTTTATATTATACGAATTCCAATTGGTTATTTATATAACCATTTCACTTATAATCAAGCAACACATCCAATATATTATAATATTTCCAATATATATATTTTCTTTATATCAAAATATAATTTGGGTAAATTATTTCATTTACCCTTTTTCAAAACATAATGCGTCGGTTTATCATACTTGAGTGTTTAGAAACCCCTATCGATTCAGTGGATCAAACTAATCGACCAGAACTCATAAACAACTCAAACAAATAAATCTCCACAATATAAAACAATTTTTATAAAATCTACAAATACGTTCACCCGTATATATATACACTCAAACTCAATCTAGGGTATTGCTAACCCCATTTTACTGAGTCACGCCACAGAGCCAAGGTAATTACTTAACCAACAGCTCTGATGCCACTGTAACAACCCAAGAATTTCGGCCTTGAAATCGACATAATTACCTATACTGTATCTCATGTCGATCCTCCAAGCACCGAAACACTGGATAGTTATTAGAAAGAATTTAGAGGGTGAGATAAGAAAGAAAGAAATATTGGAATAGAAGAAGAAGAAGAAACACCACAACATAGAGCCTCACATCGCAGCGGAACAAAATATAATACAGAAATAAATCTTTACTGAAAGCTTTTAAAATACTTACATATCAGAGTACATCAAACATCCGGACAGTGGTAATAATCTGTCCTACACAACATAGCGGAGTAATAGCTATATCATACATCTGGACTCTTCCAGCTCGTCTCTTCACAACAGTCGATAACCTGAACCTGTATAACCCGGCCTAACTCGAGCATTTACAAAACACCGGGTCAGTCTGGTGAACCAGAGTGAGAAAAACTCGTACAATAACAAGGGTAAATCATCCAATCATGATTTTAAAGTTCAAAATCTTTTCAAAAGAAAAAGATAATCGTAAGACCAAATCCACACATAAATATGGACGGTTTTTACCTTACGATAACCCAAAACAGTTTTGAAACCAATATCTTGTCTGATATTATAATAATGTCTAAATACAAGTAATATCAAATCCAGTAGAACGCTTGCATCTCACGCTCTACATATATAGTATACAAGCAAAACCACGGGCGCTTATTGGAGATTGGATCCCAACTATGACAAGGTGTGGGACCACCTGTCGATAGTGTATCTCTAGAGGCGAATACACTGGGTTCAACAAGAACGTCTTGCAACCCGGCCCTCACATGACCGACCACTCATTTCTCTTGAGTGTATCGAGTGTATATCACCGACGGTTGGGATCAGCAACCGTCTCCCGACAAGGGACAGCATCAAATAGATATAGAATGAAATGAAATCTCTAGATAGGTGATTATTCACCCTAATGGGAGCGACCCACATAGCCATGCTGCCTGCCCGATTTCTGTCATTTCCTGGTTGATGAGGCTTGAGGCCAGAATTAACTCTTGACATCTGGTCGCCATTTACTTTGAATGCCACATCGTCAGATCCGTCAGATATCACTAATTGATATCCACAAAAATACTCTAGCTGGAAGCTAAGAGAACGGCAATTTCCCCGCCAACAACCATAGCACGTTTGAAGAAATCAACGTACGTGACCCTTTGGAAATACTCTGTCAGACATCCGTCAATACAGGTCATCCAAGAACAGGATGAACTGAAGGTAATCTCCTACTGCATCCAATATAGGAATCACCCCATGGATTAGTAGCGAGAAGTCCTTACAACCCGTAGATTCCAACTACGACAGAATCACAGCTTATCTCTGCTTGCCAGGCAGAGAATATTAGTGGTTCTTCCGTTTGTCAAAATCCACGGTCTTCACAGCACCATCTCGATCATCTTCTGATATCTTCACGTATTTGTTGGTCGGAATGGTTTTCGAATATAAATTCGATCCCGGTCTTTCCATACCAACAATCGTATTGGACAGGTTTGATAGTCGGTGTTTTAACTATCAAAATATACAGTGTTTCAATCATGACACTCCAATGAGTTCACTGGTTAAGTATTCAGCATCACCTGGCCTTTTAACACTTGATTTACTTTGTTAAATCAAAACTTCTAACTCTGTTAATATTTAAAAATATGATATTTGAATAACTCTAATTCGATTTAACTCTAATCGATTAACTCCAATTGATTAACTCAAAGTGGTTAACTCTAACTGATTAACTCGATTTCTTTAACCCTATCGATTTACTACTATTTTACTTAACTCCATTCGCTTGACTCTAGATCGCGGCAATCACAATGGTTACGCCTGATTCCCTCAGGAAACATCCGACCGCCGTAGGCTATCTACAGCCCTGCGAATTACGCTAGCAGTCATACGAAATGGCACTCATCTTGAAAAACTATGTTTGACTAACTCTAGCTCGAATAACTATATTCAATTTCCCACTTAAATCTTCCTTCCAATCATCTTTTAAATTCGGAAATCCATTAGTTTTAACAAAGAAATTTATAGCACATATGTTATAACAATAGTGTTATAATTACTATTTAGATTTACAAAACAACAGCGTTATAATCGCTGTTTAGGTTTACCACCCATTTACTATAGCAAAAGCGCTACAATCGCTATATTAGATTTACAAAACATATATTATAACAATAGCGCTAAAATCGCTGTTTAGATTTTCAAAACATATCCACTAACGTCTCTTACGATTACCAACTAATACTATCTTCAGATAATCCCGATGTTGTTCAAGTTGGGGTATTTTAATTACCTCTCAGACCTTGATCAACACCGTTCTCATCCTTGGACAAATATAAGCTGTAATCAAACCACTATTCTATTCCAGTCTCAAAACCATTTCCCTTTATAATTTAGATTTGGTTATACAACTCTACGACCCACTTCTTTACCCAAAATCAGTTTTACCAATCTCCTTTCAAACATATATTTAAGCATTACCCACTTAGGAATCTTATTTCAATTCCCCTTTCTTGCTTAATCCAAATTTTAAGTAACATTAACCTAAAATTTTGCTTTCCCATCTTGAACCTCAAGTATATATAACACTGGTCTATATCGATCCTTTTATCCCCATCTTCTTTTACTTAACCCAAATATTGGGTCCATCTAATCTAAGCTATCGTATTGGCCTAAAATTCTCTTTATAACTTTGGTATAAAACTAAAGTTTAACATAAAACCTGTTCATAACTCCTCTCACCGTTCTCTTGGATTTTATTTTCCAAAATCGTTTACTTCTTAAATGCATCTCAATTACAAAGTAATTTTCTAAGTTAATTAGAATAATAGTTTATTTCAATCATTAACTACCTTAGTAGTTAATTCCCCTATTAACTAAATTAATGGAAAATCCCTTCTTTAAAATTTTATTTGAATTTAAATAATATTTAACCAACTATTTTAATCCACACACATTAATTTGATAATCAATTCAAAACGGTCGATTTAGTTCTCTCAAAAACTCGATTTATTTTATTAACCAATTCCACTTAATCCACACTTTAAATTTATTAAGTATACAATTAATTTAAATAATCCCATTGATTATTTCCTTTACACAACAATTATCAAAGTTTAACCACTCGATTCCCCTCTCATACTTCTACTTGTAAATCTGATTAACATCAGCATTTATTTTATAAAATAAATTAATAACAAATCAAGGTCTTAAATAAATAAAATATTTATTTATCTCTTTAATATCTTTTATTCAAAATATTATAATTCAAAATCTAACTCTGGTTAAAATAAATTTTTAACCTCAACTCTATCGATTCACCTGACGGTGAACCACCATTTGTAAACAATTGATTTAATAGGCCATACTTTGCCAAATACCCAACCATCCCACTTATTAGTCTAAACCAACCAGATGTTGAACATGCAGTCAAAATTAACAAATCAAATTAATTACATTCAACTGATAATAAATAACAACCATTTAACACCAATCAAATAACCGATCAATTCAAACAACTAAGCACGCTTATAAATAAACGTAACCAACATGGTGAGTTACTTCCGTTGGGTTCAATCGTTAAAATAACGATTTGGTATTCCACTGAAATTAAACACAGTTTAATTTCATCGGTTAAATCAACAGTTAAATTGATAACTAGCAAAGCAGTCAACCATTGGCAAGCAGAGCACACAAAATAAAAATACCCAATTTATATAAAATATAAAAAGGGTAACTGAGTGAGTTTAACTCACCTTGTTTTGATTCACCGTTGAATGGTTCGCTTTTTAGTTAAATTCAACAGTCGTTAAATTCAACTAAAAATCTTGTCGCCTTCAACCCGGTTCAGGTTAGTTCCAGAATATTAGGCTCGCCAAAACAATCCCGTCGGTATATGGTTCGTCGGATTCTGTTGAGAAATGTATGAGTTATAGCTATCTTAAATAAAATCCTTTAATTAAACTAGTTAACTATTAATTAACTTAATTAACTGACTATTAACTTACTTAACTATCTATTTATTTACTTTAATTAAACCAAATTAATTAACTCTAATTAAACTCAAATAAATAAATAATTAGCTTAGGTATTAATTAAACCCTTAATCTAATTATAATTTAACAAATTTAAACCCGAATTAACTCGATTACCGGATTTCTATATGTTTTCAATATTTAACTAAATAACTAACTAAATTATTACCTAATTAATTCAATCAAATTATTAAAACTATTTATTATATTGTTTAGTCAGCAATTAGGCCTAGTTAATTACTTCTGAAATGGACGAATTTGGCCCAAGCTAATTGGATTCCTGAAGACTCCTGTTGCCACGCATTTGTACTGCGTTTCTTCCTTGCATTCGCATTCGTTCCCGGCTCCACTACGTTGACTTGGTCCTTGGTTTTTCATTCCATGATTCCTGATACCATCGTTTTCTTTCTTCACTTTTGAACATACGGAACCACACTCCAATTCCATAAAGCACCGCTTCCATCAAAGAACCACACCACTGCTTCCTCCTTGATCATCGGCCCATCGATCAACGCCTGCCAACCTCTCAGCCTCAACCTCACTCACCAACCCACCAAGTCCCGCTCCTTCTAACTCCACCGACTGCCCTCAAAATGATCCTGACTGCGCTGCCTTCCTCTCCGGATTTCAAACTCCTCATTCAAGAAAAACCCATTACCACCGATGGTACTATAGATCTCATTGCCCTCTTGAGATTTTCAGTTGGAACCCTTTCGATTTATTTCGTGGATTGAAGAATAGAAGGTGAGGAAGTTCAGACATTGTGAATCGTCCGTTGTTAATGTGGAGCCGCTGTGTATTTATGTTGACCATGGAAAGATGTTGACTGCTGAATTAGGTTTCCATCGGTTTATATAGGGTTGGAGGGATTGAATTTTAATATTATTAAAATTTAACAAAACTTCGCGACAAAGTAGTTGATAAAAACCACCACAAACAACTTCTGTTGACTGATAAAAAGGCTAATCTTAGTGTTAAAAGGTATTCTGGACTCGATGGAACAAGTTTCGTCGAAATCCGAGGTCGTATGAAATTTTTTCCTTTATAAAACCAGAAATAAACACGCTTTTTAATTTACCACGATCACCAGATAAATCAAATCAACTTGAAACTTTGATATATTGCAATAACTTTTCGATACGAACCCGACGACACTAGTTTCGTCGCATTCTGAGACTGTTTATCCGATAGGCTGTTTTTACCCCGAACCGCCCTACCCTTTTTAACGCCAAATTTCTCGATCTCTAAAAATAACAAACTATATACCTATCCTGACTCTAATCGACGATACGAACTCAACGGAACTGGTTCCGCAGCCTAATTCGATTGTCTGCTCAAGTTACGCCCAAATACTCCTTATATTTATTTGAATGCACGCTATAAAATTTGAACGGGCGTTTACGGTTGCTGTGGTCACATACGACATCTGTTTGCCACGCTGTTTGACTTTCTGACAATAATTTAGCGATACGGTCCCAATGAAACTAATTTCATCGAAAATAGAGTCCGTTTGCAAGACGGCTATTTTAACGGCCGATAACGATTTCCACAGCGTTTTTTCCAAAATTTGATTTAGCCATAACTCGCAACCAATAACACGAAATTTGGATTTTTCTCTTTCATATGAAAGCTATCGTCAACACACTCTCAACATTTCTTGTTTCACAGAAATCCGACTTATATCGGACTCTGTATGTCCAGTTGAAGTTCAAACTCGAATTTTCAAACTACAGCGCTATATTTCAAGCTCTATTTATAATTATATAAATATATAACGTCGAACTTTGTTTAAATAGCGAATTAGATATTAATTCCATCGATATTCCAAATATAATATTTAAATAAATTAAATTACATATTCGAGTGCCAAAAACATGGGTCATTACATAGCGAGCATATCTTCTCTTCAGTTTCCCAAGTTGTGTCTTCTTGGGCTTCACTCCACTGTACTTTAACTAGCTTGAATTCTCGATTCCTTAGCTCCTTGATCTCCGTTCCTAAGATACGAATCAAAACTCGCCTCAATGTTGCTTCCTTTTCCACTTCTACACCTTCAAGGATCTAGGCTCAACCACTTCGGCGGACTCATGTAAGCACTTTCAGACTCGTTTCCAAGCAGAATTTCGAGACGAACGCAATCGCGCAACCCGTTTCCCTTGATTCTTATTTTAAAATTTAATTCTGCCTTGATTTATGGTTTTAACAGGTTATTAAAATACCGGGTATTACTGGAATCTTCTTGGAGTAATAAAACCAAGTTTATGGAGATTCTAGAAAAGAATAGTCTAGATATTTTTCCTAATATAAATATGTAATGAGAAGAAATATTTAGAAAGTATAGAATTCAAGGAGATTCTAGAAAAGAATAGTCTAGATATTTTTCCTAATATAAATTGGGATGTACTCATTCATTTGTATCAAGCAGTATGAATGTTGTATCGAGCAAAATAAAGGGAAATAAAAGCAATCAATAAAAGCAATAAAAATTCCTTCTTTCTTCTAGTTTCCTCTTCCTCCTCTAAAATTTTAACAAAAACCATTTTCTTCCGAATATCACTGATAACTACCCTCTGGGCTCCAATTTCTATCTATATAATTCTTAAGAAAATTATAATAAGGCTTGCTACCAAAAACATAAAAAACGATGGAGTTAAACAACCTCTCTCCAGCCATATTTGTCAGATCTTCATTGATAACCGCTAGTTTGATATCTTCCTTAACAATCAGTTCAAAGAAATTAAGTTGGATAGAATTTTAGTGGTATCTATTCTCTGTGATTATATCTATCCAAGATTTCAACTCCTTTAAACTATTCAGATTAAACAAATTTTGATCTTTCTCTAATAGATTTGAAAATTCCTTCTTCGAATAAAGATCCAGAGATTTAGAGTTACTTGAGACTGAAGAATTTCTACGATTTGCATGTTGTTTGGAGTAGCTCAGATCAAGAGGAATAGCATGACGATGATCAGATTCTTAAGAAATGACAAACTTTGAAAGATATTTGGGATTTTTGGTCGCCATTAATACTCATCTTCTTTTTTCTTCGGTTCTATGGCTATAAAAGTTTAAATGAAGTTTTGCTTATTAATTAATATTGTTATTGGATATTGATTAATGTATGTTTTCAAAACACTGGAACAGAATTAAAGCGGAATTTACGGAATAACCGAAACAAAGGCAAAATTTTAGAATTTACTATTGACTGAAACGAAAACGGAAAATGAAATTTCGAGCCTTGAGTTCAAAATTGAAATGGTAACCTAGTTTTAAATATTTTTTTAAATTAGGCTTTTGTTAGTAGTTTATGTAAAGTGAAAATTAGGGTCACATCCTTAAAATGAAACTTAATTAAGCTCACATCCTCTTGTTGTAAAACATACAAATTTCATCCCTAATTTTAAAACGGGCGTTTATGTTTCCAAAAGTGCCCTCTTTCAATATTCACGCCGTAATTAACTAGGTCAGATATTTTTAGTATGTAATTTTTTTTCTTTTTTGAGAATCCTATATTTCTTTGACCATGGCGGCGTTGTCATCGTTTTAGGGTTTTGGATATCAGAATCTTCACTGCCGATCATTCTCTTTACACAAAATTTTTAATAGCCGATTTTATTAAATGGCTCCTTGATTTATACAATGGATAATTGCTTGTCAAGGTAAATTTTACTTTTTAATAATTATGTTTCTATTCGGATATCATTTTTTTCGATCTTTTGTTTATTGATTACTTTTAACCAGATTGATTCTTGATTTATACAGTGGATGTTTGTTGTTCAAGGTAAATTTTGTAGTTTAATAATGTAATTTCTGTTCAGATATCATTTTTTCGATCTTTTGTTGCTTGATTATTTTGATGTTTTTTAATTGTCTACTTGTGTCGGCGGTAAATCAAACCGACCGTAAGGGATGTTTCGCTACTGTAAGCGGCCAAAATCAAATTTGTCTGTGCCAATAAATTTCGGCTGCAAAAACTGAAGTTTGCGTAACATTCGTTTTTCTTACTTTCGATTCTTCCTATTCTAACCAAATCAATGACCAAGAATGTAACATATGTTTTCCTCTCTTCCGATTCTTCCTCTTCTAACCAAATCAATGCGTGATTTTCTCCTTCCTATCTATCTATAACAAAAATCCTCGTTTTCCTTCAGAAAGCCATAATTTGTTTAACTCTAAAAAAACCTACCTCCTCAATATCGTAAATTGTGATCGGCCTCCCACCTTCTCAGAATCCAAAGCTACAACCTGTCCTCTGGCGATGGAGAGTAAAACGAGTTGTTCCGCTGGTCGTTTGAAAAAGAAGGTATGATTTTGAATTGATTTTGATTTTGATTTTGATTTTGATTTTGGTCTTTTATAGATCTAAGGAATTTCGATTTAATTCACAGATTTCCATAATTTCGGTTTTAGTTTTAGTTCTGGATTTCATTAATAATTGGTATATAATTATTTTACTTATAGGAAATTTGGTATTTTATACGTTATAGCTTGCATATTTGATTAAAACCGATTTTATTATATGTGTGGTAGCCAACAAATTTGATTTTATTAAAATTGCTGAAATTGTGCGCTAGGTAATTTCTGAACGTATGTCTGTACTACTTACATGAAGGACTAGTAGATTTTGACTTTTTGACGGTGAACTGAATACCTGAAGAGGCAAAGAACAAGAAGAGAGATGTGAGGGTTAGAGATGGACTTGGAAGACAAGAAGAGATCAGGTGCAGGGAGCGGCTATGATCCAAAAATGTTAGGAATGAATTTTGACAAATACATTTGAAGAAATTTTATAATCCACTTTCCAAACGAGGTTTTCATTACATTAAATTTACATAATACGTTAAGATTAAGCAAATCGTTTACCATTGCTTCGATAGTGATTGGTTGCTTTAGGTTTGGTTCATGAGGTTACTGCTCGAATACACTTTCAACTTTCTAGCAAAATATTGTGACTAGGAGCTTTAGGTTTGGTTCATGAGGTTACTGTTTGAATACACTTTTAGCAAAACATTGTGAAAACTAAAAAGCAGGGAAACCAAACACATTCTATCAATTTTTTTTTAATAAAATTGGAATGCACTTGAGAATAAAGAGATTTTAGGTGCCAGGTACATGTGGCATCCATAAAGGAACTTAAAAATAGCGATAAAGAGGTTATGTAACATAGTTATAGGTTTTATCCAATAACTTGGCAACTTGTTTGAACTATATATGATTATATAGTGCTTTTGTAGGAGCCGTAGTGTAACGACCCAGATTTTTCTGATCGATTTATTTTGAATATTTAATATTATTTTAAATATTGAGCTGATAATATAAATCGATTTTATATTGAATTATCAGTATAACTATCGTAATACGAGGATCTTAAGTAATTAAATTTGAAATGGAGTCAAATTGATTTATATGAAGTTTTATTTGAATTTAAATGATAACAAATAATAATTTATTATCGAAGAATTCATTTGTTTAAATTTAAATTATATTATATTGATTTAAAGGGGTTATTTTATATTACGTTCGAATTAAATTGTATAATCAGTTTCGTTGAATTTAAAATAGTAAATAATGTTGGGAACATCAGTGGTTTTGCTAAAATAGTGGTTCGTGGTTTCAAATTAAAAGACCGCAAGATATTTTATTTAAAATAAATATAAAAGGATAGCCGACCTAAAAACTAAGTGCCACCCTAAAAGTTGTCATCAGCGCAGACTTATTCATCTCGAGCCAACGCCTTTGTCTCCAAGTTTCAGAATCCAGGAAACAGAAAATTAATGGTCGGTACTTTCTGCTCCCCGTTCTTCCCTATAAAACAACGACTACTTCGTTGATTTGTTCCTCAGTAAAACCGAAAGCTTCAATGAAAATAAAAATGGCCGCACCCCCTAAATCAAATCGAATCCTATTTTTTTCAAAAGTCGGGTACTCTTTCTTCAATCCTAACGACAAGCTGAGGGGTCGCGACCTCGGTGGAAGCACGGACAATGGGTTCGAGTTCGAAAATTGCAATCTAGGGGTTTGACTACTTCGTTTGACCTCAGAGTTTCACCGCGAACCATAGCACGAGGGGCTAGTGTCTCGATGGTACAACCAGGGTTAGAGCTGAGAACCCATGGCGATTCGGATTTAGGGTTTCGAGCCAGGCTCGACTGTTAGGGGAGGTGTGATGTTGGCAAACTCGGGGGATCGGGAGGAGCAGCGTTCGGTGGAGCAGCGTGGAGGTGGTGGTATCTGTATTCTGGGGGATCGCGACTTGCTCCCTGGGGTTCATCGATGTAGGGTAGCTCGCGGTTTTAGTTCTGGGGATGGGAGTCTCCGTTCGGCAGTAGTGTATTGAGGAAGAAGAATGAATTTAACAAGATTAAGGTATTTTCCTTTCAGATTTAGTTTTTTTCATTTGAAAAAAAAAATTAAATAAGGCAGTTAGGAATTTATGATATAAAAAGCAAATAAATTTATATAATTAATGAGTTAGTTAGTTTTGATTCTTTTATTTAAACCATATTAGGTTGATTTAGATTTCAAACTCAAAATAAATAAAAGGAGTTGGATATTTAATTAAAACAATTTGGTGATTTAATTAAATGGGAAAATGGATATATATATACATATGACATTTATTTATGCGTAATTGAAATATTGATCGTTAAATAAATATTCATAGGAGCACGATAAAACTCATTCGAAGCGATTCAAAGCCGTAAGATCTGAATTTCCACGAGACATTCAGCAAAGGAAATCACGGTGAGTAAATCTCACTCACCTTTAAAATTATTTTTATTTCATTAAAAATAATTGTCTGTTGCTTGTGTGAATATTTTCTGGTTGTTTTATATATATTAGTTATTTAGGCTATATATATATATATATTGGGTTGATTGATTGGTTGGATTCCCGCAGTCTCATTAGCGGATGCCCGCAGTTTCATAGCGGATGATTACCCTATACGCCCCACGCTATGATTAGTGGATGACCTTCTATACCGCGATATTCTGCCACGAAGCAGAATGGGTATTATTTATGTGCTAACATCTGTGGATGCAGGAAAACAGGTTGGAGGAATCCAACTGGATTCCTCAAAAATATATTATCTATTTGTTTGTTTGTTCTGTTTGATTTCATATATATGCATATATGATGTGTTAAAATCAAATAATTGGAAATTGATTGATTTGGTTGTTTAAATTATCACTGGGCTGAAGTTTAATTTATATAAATATCATGAAAGGATAGTGGAGATCTTAAAAGGAAAAATTCTATTTTTAAATAGAATTTGAATTTTTAATGGGAATAAAAATATAAACTTGTTTTGAAAAAAAAAAAAAACAAGTAGTTCTTTATAAACGAAGTTTATAAATAATTCTTTTATAACGAAGTTATAAATGAAGTGAAAAGAATTATCATTTGATAATTCAGAAATAGGAATACAAGTGTTTTGAAAATATGATTCAAAAGGGAATTTAAATATAGAAATTTGAATATGAGATTTCAAAATAGAATTTGAAATAAACTTTGAAAATAGGATTTCAAAGTAGAATTGAAAATAGAATTTCAAATGGGATTTCAAAATAGGAAATCCAAATAGTTTTGAAATGGAATTTGAATTCAAAAGAATTCAAATGGATTTGAATATTAGAAATTCAAATGGTGTTGAAATGAATTTGGATATTAGAAATTCAAATGGGGTCGGAAATGAAAAATGAAATTTGAATGTAAGAGATTCAAATTGAATTCAAATAGGTTGTGATCTATGGGGTTTGAATATGAAATTCAAATGGGTTTTAAACTATGGAATTTTGAATAAAGAATTTAAAAGGAGTTTGAATATTTGAATTCCAATAGAATTCAAATATAGAAATTGGAATATAGAAAGTTCAAATGGAATTTAAAAATAGAGTTTGAATAAAAGAATTCAAATGAATTCAAGTATTGAATTTGAATATAGGGAATTCAAATAGAAATTTAAGTATTGAATTTGAATATCAAATAGAAAGGGATTGAACTTTGAATATGGAATTCTAAGTGAGATTGGAATTTGAATCAAGGAATTCAAGAGAATTAAATAAAGTTGAATTCATTTTAAAGAAGTTAAAAGTTTATATATATAAATATAATTAAAACGAACTCGCCGCAGCGCTGCAGTTCGAAAATTGGCGATTCGAACTTCAATCGAATATACAGGACTCAATTGAAGTCGAAATTCTTTGAAACAAGAAACGTCAGGACCGATTTGATAATAGCTTTCTAATGAAAGAGAAAAATCTGAATTTTGTCGTATAGATTTTGAGTTATGTCAAAATCAAATTTTCAGAAAAACAGCGCCAGAAACGTTTTAAAAACAATAATGGTTTATTTAATATTATAAAAGGAATTTAAGCAAATAAATCCGAAGTTCTATTTAGAGAATTTCAGAGTGAGTTGTAAAATATATGCGAATTCAAGTTGTGTAAATGAATATGATTTTTGGAACAGAAACCAGATTTTGATTTATTGAATAGAATTAACTAAAGTAAATAGGAATTAGTTAATGAGATTTCGAATTAATATCGGGCTTTGAATAAGTAAATTCGATTTGAAAATTTATATTCGAAATCAAAAAGGGAACTAGAATTGAAATTGATATTCAATTTGGTCGTGAGCGAGTTAAACATTTTATTTGAACGTGCTATGTTCAAACGAAGAAGTGAAATAGGCAAAATGACTAATTAAAGAATAAATGAGCGAGACTGAATTCAAACGATTGGATTGAGTTAAATTGAATTGAAAACAGGTGAACAGGTGTAAGCAGGTTTGATATGAAGCATATGAAGATTTAAAATTTATGTGCTCGACAAAAAGGTACATGTTTAATTCATATATGAGATTTATGCGCCGTATCGGCAAGCCGTTTGGCTTTTCCTTTTTCTTTTTGATTGAGGAAGATACCGGGAAGCTATTTGAAATTTCCCGATGCTCCCGATACAGGGGAGGTTATGGCGAAATTTTCCGGAAATTTAAGGAGTTAGAATATTTTTAAGATATTTTGATAATGTGAAATCATTATATCGACGTATCGAATTCGATAGTAAAGTGAATATAAAGATCAGATGTTGTAAACAAAAAGGGATAGAGATCAGTAATTGAATTGTTTTCAATTGTAGATAGAGATTTTTCTAATATATAGAAAATAAAAGAAGTTGATATTTGGAAACGTTTTCCAAATGGCATAAGAGGCCGAGATGATTATTGAAATATTTGGTTAACAAATATTGATAAGGAAATGGAGAAGAGATTTAATTAATGAAATATTAATTAAAGAGCCCAATGATTTGTTTGATATGTTTGGATGAACACTTGTTTTTATTCGATAGTTAAATCACAGACTATCGAAGTTTTTGACCATCGTTGTCAATATGGAGAGACCGGTTGGATTATTATCCGAAGAACCACTCCGTATCGGCATAAGCGTTGCGAACCAAGTATGCTGAATATATTGAAGACGGAGTGAAGTGCAAGGGCTTTTTCTATTTATAGAAATAGTGCCTTCGGTTTCGTTCAATCCCAGAACGAACGTAAATGGACGAATGTCTGACAGAGTATTTCCAATGATCAAATGGGTTGGTCTGTATGAATATATATGGTTGCAACGGATTTATCCCTTAGCATAATATCCAGAATATTTGTGCAAACTCAACTAGTGATTAACGGATCTGACGATGTGGCATTCAAAGTGATTGTGTTATCGATGAATGGTAAGTAATCGTAGCCTCAGGCCTCAACAACCGGGAAAGGACAAAAATCGGGCAGGCAGCATGGCTATGTGGGTCGCACCCATTAGGGTGTATAATCACCTATCTAGAGAAATTCCTTTTGTTTCTAAATCTATCGATTCTGCCCATTCGGGAAACGGTGGTTTGAGTCCAACCGTTGGTGATATACATTCGATACACTCAAGCGAAATGAGTGGTCGGTCATGTGTGGGCCGGGTTACAAGATGTTCTTGTTGAACCCAGGTGTATTCGCCTCTAGAGATACATCATCGGAAGGTGGTCCCATACCTTGTCATGTTGGAAATCCAATCTCCAATAAGAGTCATGCGGATTTTTGATTTTAAAATATATATGTGGAGCGTGAGATGCAAGCGTTCTGCTATTTGGTTATTTACTTGGTGTAGCCATTATTATAATATCACTGGATTTTCGTATCAAAGTGTTTTGGGTTATAGTAAGGTAAAAACCGTCCGTGTTTATGTGTGGACTGGTCTTACTATTATCTTTTCGTTTGAAAGGATTTTTGAAAGTTAAACAAGTGGTTGGAGTTTACTCACACCAGTCCCATGACTGACCCAGAGTTTATTTTGTTTTGTTTTCCTAAACTCTTGGGTGCCCAAATTTGTACGGGCAGTCAAGTGTTTCAGGCTTTTACAGATACACTTGGAGGAGCTTGAAGCTGGGGGCTTCAACGTTAGTTATTTAGAGTTACTTCCGCTGAATCAAATGTTATTTGTACTCTGATGATGGTATGTATATATGTACAAAACAGATTGTATTTCAAAGCTTATGTTATATAATATATTTTGTTCGTTCCGCTGTGAGTTGTGATCTTCGTTTTTCTTCTATTCTAATATTTCTTTCTTTCTATTTCTCATCCTCTAACTTCTTTCTAATAATGAATCGTATTTCTGTGTTATTTGGGTTGGACTTGTGGTGTATTTAGTCAACTCAGGTAGCTTAGATTTGCGGGTCGTTACAGTTGGTATCAGAGCTTAGGTTGAGCGAATACCTAGGCTTGTGTGGCATGTGCTCATTAGAGATAGGGTCAGTAGTGCCCTAGAATGAGTTGAGTATACACGAGAGAGCGTATTTGTTAGTTGATATAAAAGTTGTTTTATATTATGTTGGCTTGTCTGTTGAGTAGTTTATGAATTCTGGTCGAATCGTGGGACGCCACGAAGTCGATAGGGATTTCTAAACACTTGGACAGAAGAATCGACATAATATTGTTTTTAAGTGGGTAAATGAAATAATTTTACCCGAAATTTCTATTTTGATATAGAAAGAATAATTTTCTAGAATTATTATTATATGGATGTGTTGGATGTTGATTTTATAATCAAATGAGATTATAAACTTAGAATGGTTAATTATAGAATTTGTATAGGAATTAAATATACAAATAAGATGAATTAGAATTTAATTCAAACCAGAATTAAAAATTCAAAATCCTGGGAAGTTGAAAAATATTTTTCAAAGTATATTAAAGTAATATAGCTTTGTTTTAGAAGGATTTGAAAGAAAATCATTTTAGATGAATTTTGAAATAATAAAGCACTGAACTCACTTCAGTCGCTGGGAAATAATTCTGATGATGATTGCAACATCATCAGTGTTCATTTCCGAGTTTCTAAGTGATGAATTGCTGCCTTAGAGAAAGTTTTGATGGAAATTTGTTTGGAAGAAAACAAATTGGTTTGAATATTCAAATGTTTTGAATTCGAGATGGAAATAAATATATGTATATATATTTATGTGATTTCAGAAGAATTTGAAAAGAAAAACCCAGGGATTTAAATTTCTGGAATTTAAATTTAAATTTAACTTAAACAAGTTAAATGGGTCGAAGTGAATGAATTGATTAAAATCAATTTGAATTGGTTTAATAGAACATATATTTGATATTAATGGATTGATCGTAGATCATTCAAATTAAAGGAAGGAAGACCAAAAGTTTTGGTGAAATTAAATATGTTGAAATATAAAAAGGAGAGTTTCAACATAAAGGAGTTTGAAAAGAAATAGATTTGTACCACTTTTCCTACCTTAGCAATTTCGGGGACGAAATTATTTTAAGGGGGAAAGAATGTAACGACCCAGATTTTTCTGATCGATTTATTTTGAATATTTAATATTATTTTAAATATTGAGCTGATAATATAAATCGATTTTATATTGAATTATCAGTATAACTATCGTAATACGAGGATCTTAAGTAATTAAATTTGAAATGGAGTCAAATTGATTTATATGAAGTTTTATTTGAATTTAAATGATAACAAATAATAATTTATTATCGAAGAATTCATTTGTTTAAATTTAAATTATATTATATTGATTTAAAGGGGTTATTTTATATTACGTTCGAATTAAATTGTATAATCAGTTTCGTTGAATTTAAAATAGTAAATAATGTTGGGAACATCAGTGGTTTTGCTAAAATAGTGGTTTGTGGTTTCAAATTAAAAGACCGCAAGATATTTTATTTAAAATAAATATAAAAGGATAGCCGACCTAAAAACTAAGTGCCACCCTAAAAGTTGTCATCAGCGCAGACTTATTCATCTCGAGCCAACGCCTTTGTCTCCAAGTTTCAGAATCCAGGAAACAGAAAATTAATGGTCGGTACTTTCTGCTCCCCGTTCTTCCCTATAAAACAACGACTACTTCGTTGATTTGTTCCTCAGTAAAACCGAAAGCTTCAATGAAAATAAAAATGGCCGCACCCCCTAAATCAAATCGAATCCTATTTTTTTCAAAAGTCGGGTACTCTTTCTTCAATCCTAACGACAAGCTGAGGGGTCGCGACCTCGGTGGAAGCACGGACAATGGGTTCGAGTTCGAAAATTGCAATCTAGGGGTTTGACTACTTCGTTTGACCTCAGAGTTTCACCGCGAACCATAGCACGAGGGGCTAGTGTCTCGATGGTACAACCAGGGTTAGAGCTGAGAACCCATGGCGATTCGGATTTAGGGTTTCGAGCCAGGCTCGACTGTTAGGGGAGGTGCGATGTTGGCAAACTCGGGGGATCGGGAGGAGCAGCGTTCGGTGGAGCAGCGTGGAGGTGGTGGTATCTGTATTCTGGGGGATCGCGACTTGCTCCCTGGGGTTCATCGATGTAGGGTAGCTCGCGGTTTTAGTTCTGGGGATGGGAGTCTCCGTTCGGCAGTAGTGTATTGAGGAAGAAGAATGAATTTAACAAGATTAAGGTATTTTCCTTTCAGATTTAGTTTTTTTCATTTGAAAAAAAAAATTAAATAAGGCAGTTAGGAATTTATGATATAAAAAGCAAATAAATTTATATAATTAATGAGTTAGTTAGTTTTGATTCTTTTATTTAAACCATATTAGGTTGATTTAGATTTCAAACTCAAAATAAATAAAAGGAGTTGGATATTTAATTAAAACAATTTGGTGATTTAATTAAATGGGAAAATGGATATATATATACATATGACATTTATTTATGCGTAATTGAAATATTGATCGTTAAATAAATATTCATAGGAGCACGATAAAACTCATTCGAAGCGATTCAAAGCCGTAAGATCTGAATTTCCACGAGACATTCAGCAAAGGAAATCACGGTGAGTAAATCTCACTCACCTTTAAAATTATTTTTATTTCATTAAAAATAATTGTCTGTTGCTTGTGTGAATATTTTCTGGTTGTTTTATATATATTAGTTATTTAGGCTATATATATATATATATTGGGTTGATTGATTGGTTGGATTCCCGCAGTCTCATTAGCGGATGCCCGCAGTTTCATAGCGGATGATTACCCTATACGCCCCACGCTATGATTAGTGGATGACCTTCTATACCGCGATATTCTGCCACGAAGCAGAATGGGTATTATTTATGTGCTAACATCTGTGGATGCAGGAAAACAGGTTGGAGGAATCCAACTGGATTCCTCAAAAATATATTATCTATTTGTTTGTTTGTTCTGTTTGATTTCATATATATGCATATATGATGTGTTAAAATCAAATAATTGGAAATTGATTGATTTGGTTGTTTAAATTATCACTGGGCTGAAGTTTAATTTATATAAATATCATGAAAGGATAGTGGAGATCTTAAAAGGAAAAATTCTATTTTTAAATAGAATTTGAATTTTTAATGGGAATAAAAATATAAACTTGTTTTGAAAAAATAAATAAAACAAGTAGTTCTTTATAAACGAAGTTTATAAATAATTCTTTTATAACGAAGTTATAAATGAAGTGAAAAGAATTATCATTTGATAATTCAGAAATAGGAATACAAGTGTTTTGAAAATATGATTCAAAAGGGAATTTAAATATAGAAATTTGAATATGAGATTTCAAAATAGAATTTGAAATAAACTTTGAAAATAGGATTTCAAAGTAGAATTGAAAATAGAATTTCAAATGGGATTTCAAAATAGGAAATCCAAATAGTTTTGAAATGGAATTTGAATTCAAAAGAATTCAAATGGATTTGAATATTAGAAATTCAAATGGTGTTGAAATGAATTTGGATATTAGAAATTCAAATGGGGTCGGAAATGAAAAATGAAATTTGAATGTAAGAGATTCAAATTGAATTCAAATAGGATGTGATCTATGGGGTTTGAATATGAAATTCAAATGGGTTTTAAACTATGGAATTTTGAATAAAGAATTTAAAAGGAGTTTGAATATTTGAATTCCAATAGAATTCAAATATAGAAATTGGAATATAGAAAGTTCAAATGGAATTTAAAAATAGAGTTTGAATAAAAGAATTCAAATGAATTCAAGTATTGAATTTGAATATAGGGAATTCAAATAGAAATTTAAGTATTGAATTTGAATATCAAATAGAAAGGGATTGAACTTTGAATATGGAATTCAAAGTGAGATTGGAATTTGAATCAAGGAATTCAAGAGAATTAAATAAAGTTGAATTCATTTTAAAGAAGTTAAAAGTTTATATATATAAATATAATTAAAACGAACTCGCCGCAGCGCTGCAGTTCGAAAATTGGCGATTCGAACTTCAATCGAATATACAGGACTCAATTGAAGTCGAAATTCTTTGAAACAAGAAACGTCAGGACCGATTTGATAATAGCTTTCTAATGAAAGAGAAAAATCTGAATTTCGTCGTATAGATTTTGAGTTATGTCAAAATCAAATTTTCAGAAAAACAGCGCCAGAAACGTTTTAAAAACAATAATGGTTTATTTAATATTATAAAAGGAATTTAAGCAAATAAATCCGAAGTTCTATTTAGAGAATTTCAGAGTGAGTTGTAAAATATATGTGAATTCAAGTTGTGTAAATGAATATGATTTTTGGAACAGAAACCAGATTTTGATTTATTGAATAGAATTAACTAAAGTAAATAGGAATTAGTTAATGAGATTTCGAATTAATATCGGGCTTTGAATAAGTAAATTCGATTTGAAAATTTATATTCGAAATCAAAAAGGGAACTAGAATTGAAATTGATATTCAATTTGGTCGTGAGCGAGTTAAACATTTTATTTGAACGTGCTATGTTCAAACGAAGAAGTGAAATAGGCAAAATGACTAATTAAAGAATAAATGAGCGAGACTGAATTCAAACGATTGGATTGAGTTAAATTGAATTGAAAACAGGTGAACAGGTGTAAGCAGGTTTGATATGAAGCATATGAAGATTTAAAATTTATGTGCTCGACAAAAAGGTACATGTTTAATTCATATATGAGATTTATGCGCCGTATCGGCAAGCCGTTTGGCTTTTCCTTTTTCTTTTTGATTGAGGAAGATACCGGGAAGCTATTTGAAATTTCCCGATGCTCCCGATACAGGGGAGGTTATGGCGAAATTTTCCGGAAATTTAAGGAGTTAGAATATTTTTAAGATATTTTGATAATGTGAAATCATTATATCGACGTATCGAATTCGATAGTAAAGTGAATATAAAGATCAGATGTTGTAAACAAAAAGGGATAGAGATCAGTAATTGAATTGTTTTCAATTGTAGATAGAGATTTTTCTAATATATAGAAAATAAAAGAAGTTGATATTTGGAAACGTTTTCCAAATGGCATAAGAGGCCGAGATGATTATTGAAATATTTGGTTAACAAATATTGATAAGGAAATGGAGAAGAGATTTAATTAATGAAATATTAATTAAAGAGCCCAATGATTTGTTTGATATGTTTGGATGAACACTTGTTTTTATTCGATAGTTAAATCACAGACTATCGAAGTTTTTGACCATCGTTGTCAATATGGAGAGACCGGTTGGATTATTATCCGAAGAACCACTCCGTATCGGCATAAGCGTTGCGAACCAAGTATGCTGAATATATTGAAGACGGAGTGAAGTGCAAGGGCTTTTTCTATTTATAGAAATAGTGCCTTCGGTTTCGTTCAATCCCAGAACGAACGTAAATGGACGAATGTCTGACAGAGTATTTCCAATGATCAAATGGGTTGGTCTGTATGAATATATATGGTTGCAACGGATTTATCCCTTAGCATAATATCCAGAATATTTGTGCAAACTCAACTAGTGATTAACGGATCTGACGATGTGGCATTCAAAGTGATTGTGTTATCGATGAATGGTAAGTAATCGTAGCCTCAGGCCTCAACAACCGGGAAAGGACAAAAATCGGGCAGGCAGCATGGCTATGTGGGTCGCACCCATTAGGGTGTATAATCACCTATCTAGAGAAATTCCTTTTGTTTCTAAATCTATCGATTCTGCCCATTCGGGAAACGGTGGTTTGAGTCCAACCGTTGGTGATATACATTCGATACACTCAAGCGAAATGAGTGGTCGGTCATGTGTGGGCCGGGTTACAAGATGTTCTTGTTGAACCCAGGTGTATTCGCCTCTAGAGATACATCATCGGAAGGTGGTCCCATACCTTGTCATGTTGGAAATCCAATCTCCAATAAGAGTCATGCGGATTTTTGATTTTAAAATATATATGTGGAGCGTGAGATGCAAGCGTTCTGCTATTTGGTTATTTACTTGATGTAGCCATTATTATAATATCACTGGATTTTCGTATCAAAGTGTTTTGGGTTATAGTAAGGTAAAAACCGTCCGTGTTTATGTGTGGACTGGTCTTACTATTATCTTTTCGTTTGAAAGGATTTTTGAAAGTTAAACAAGTGGTTGGAGTTTACTCACACCAGTCCCATGACTGACCCAGAGTTTATTTTGTTTTGTTTTCCTAAACTCTTGGGTGCCCAAATTTGTACGGGCAGTCAAGTGTTTCAGGCTTTTACAGATACACTTGGAGGAGCTTGAAGCTGGGGGCTTCAACGTTAGTTATTTAGAGTTACTTCCGCTGAATCAAATGTTATTTGTACTCTGATGATGGTATGTATATATGTACAAAACAGATTGTATTTCAAAGCTTATGTTATATAATATATTTTGTTCGTTCCGCTGTGAGTTGTGATCTTCGTTTTTCTTCTATTCTAATATTTCTTTCTTTCTATTTCTCATCCTCTAACTTCTTTCTAATAATGAATCGTATTTCTGTGTTATTTGGGTTGGACTTGTGGTGTATTTAGTCAACTCAGGTAGCTCAGATTTGCGGGTCGTTACACGTAGCACCATAGGACTCATAGTCTTTTTATTTTAGGATTGTCGGCATAGAATTTCAACTTTCTAGCAAAACATTGTGACTAAGTGCTTTAGGTTTGGTTCATGAGGTTACTGTTCGAATACACTTTCTAGCAAAACATTGTGAAAACTAAAAACGGGGAAACAAAACACATTTTAGCAAAAAAAAATTAAGAAAATTGGAATGCACTTGGGAGTAAAGAGATTTTAGGTGCCAGGTACATGTGGCATCCATAAAGGCACTTAAAAATAGTGATAAAGAGGTTATGTAACATAGTTATAGGTTTTACCCAATAACTTGGCAACTTGTTTGAACTATATATGATTCTATAGTGATTTTGTAGGAGTTGTAACACCATAGGACTCATAATCCTTTTTGTTTTAGGATTGTAGTAGTATATTTCCATACATTTGTTACCTTCCTAAGCATGGAAACTAAAATAAACTTGTTTTCTGCTTTATATGTTTTTTATATTTGTTTGTTTTTTAACAATACACATGACAGACACATTTTTATTTAGATGAGAACAAAAAAACTAAAATGATAAGCCAAACGAAGCCTTAATTTTCAATGTACGTTTTCTGTGATTTTTTGGCTACATAGAAATTTCTGTGATTTTTTGGATGTTTCTTCTTCTTTTTGATCCCGTTGTGTACGTGTCTAATCAATTGCCTTTTTTCATATATAAATCATTTGTCTAATCAGTTGGCTTTGTTTCAATTTTTCTTCTTCTTTCGCTGCCAAGCATTCTTATCTTCGAACAAACTATTTTTGGAGAAATGCCCATGGTGTGTTCTCTTCTAACATTACAGACTACACTATTTTTGGTTAATCCTCTTTTTGTAGGTGAAGGTGTCATTAAAAGAGGATAACAAGTTTCATAGGACTCTATTTGATTGCCATAAATGGGCTTAGGTAATATTTTTATTTCTGTTGTTACATATCCTATCATTATTTTTTTTGGATAACAGTTTTTATCATATTCATACATAAGTTTGCTTATATTTCTATTAATATTTTTATTTCTATTATTACAAAAAAAGACATTCGTGCTTGAATTCCTCCCTTATATTGATTTTAGTATTGATGCCATCCTTCATGCTTACAAATTGTGGTGTGACAGCTTTGAATACCGAAATTGAGAGGCATGCGTGTGTTGATATTTGCAAATATGTTGAGTTCCCCACGTATGCGTACTAGAATTAGTTCTTCTCTATTAAGAGTAGGTGAGTTATTAGAATTATAGTTAAACAATGAGTCATATAAGGTACAACTTCAGAGATCGAATTCCTTTATGGTTTGGGTTTTCTTAAATGTTTTGATCTTGAAAAAAAATTAATATTTATTGATATTTTTGAATAAAATATAGATCAATTTATTTGAGTTAAAGTAGGTTTTAATTTTGAATAAAATCAAGTTTAAATTTTTTCTATTTTAGGTTTAAGCTCTGTATCTATTTACTGATAATGTTCTTCAAAATAATAAGTTGTCATTTCATTCAAACTTTACAGTCTTATTTAGTTTTTCACTTCTATTACAATTAGAAATTTCCCATGTGCATTGTTTTATTAGGTTGTTTAAGTAAACTAAAATTAATATTTTGTTAGGCCTCAATTTTTTTATTTTTATTTTTTTCTTGAGTTAGAATAACTAATTTTAATGCAATAATAATAATAGCACTTTTTAGTTATATATTTATCGACACAGTTCTTTTATTGCTCAAATAATCAATAATTTTTTTACTTCTTTTTTCAAAATGAATTGTGTAATGGTTACAATAATACTATATTGGTGGACTAATATATATGTTACACATGAATGTGTATAATACAAGTGTATTGTATGATACATACATACATACATACATATACACACACACACACAAACATATATATATATATATATATATATATATTTATTTAGCTGTCACCATGAGTGATAAAATTTTGGCACATTGATTTTCCCCTCTCATGAAACAATTTATCAAATTTTCGTAATTTATTACAAGAGACATTATAAGAATACAGGTTTTCAACTTTTGATCACTTTTACTTACTGAATTAAAATCGTGGAATAGAAGTGATTTAGTTGAGGATGAAATTGTGCAGCAATCCTAATCTAGAAAATAGTATGAAACCTAGCTCAACATCGGACCTACTACAAAAATTGTTCGCAAACTAAAACTATAAAATTTTTGGAACACAATTCAACAGACCCTGCAATGGCTGGTTGTTTAAAATAAAGCTGAAGTAGCTTTTCGGTTGTGTCGATAATGGTAGTAAATGGATAAACTGCACCGACTTTCTTAGCTTAAGATCTGGAAATTGATTTGTGACAACATTTTCCATACCCAACCGAGACATCATCGAATTTGGTTGAATATCCAACATCTTTGAACAATTAGGTGCAGTGTCTTTGATTTACTTGGGTCTTAATTGTAGTTTGCTAAACAGGATCCATATTTCTCTAGTAAAGTCGCTCCTAGATTTTGTGTCCTTGAATATGTCTATTAAGACTAGGAAGAGGATATTGAAGAAAAACGACATGTTAAAGTCTAAGTGGCCTAATATATATGCTATCTGAGAGCTAAACCTTTTTAGTTCCAAATTTGATGAAAAATGGCATTGTTGCATGCTGATTTTAATCAGTTATAGCTTTTGATTTAATTTGTATATCAATTTTCTTATTTTTGTAGCATGTTCAAATATGTTCTTTAAGATGCGGCGCCATGAACTAAAACTTAATGTTGAAATTATAAATAACAAAGATTAGAACCTACTGGATTACAATTAGGAAAACATTGTCTTCTTGAAGTATTACTGAGTTTTACGTCGTCTTATCCTAAACAACTTAAAAATGACGACGACAATGATAATAGTATATGAAATAGAAATAAGAATAAAAAGGAATTAAAATCAAAGAAGACAGTGATAATAGAAGAAAACGATAGGACTGTTTCTATATCCGAGACCAACAGGAAGAAAAGGATGGGACAGTTAACTTAAGTATTTCTTTTGTTTTCCCCCTCCAGCGTGCATATTATCTTCTCTTTTATAAACCACTTTTATACCTTCGCTATGAGTTTTCATACGTATCTTGAATTAACTTTATTATATGCATTAAAAATTTCTTTTTACTTAGCGCCCACTAAATTATGTTCTTTCACACTCTGTCATTCATAGTTTCCTAAATATTTATGAGTACCATCTCTAAATCCTTTTGTTTGCTCTTACACTGCCATACTAATAGCTTTATTAGGCATATAGCTTCTACAGTGGATGGTCTAGACATAAAACCAAACTGGATAATGGTTATATGACGTTAAGGATTCCTTTCTGATCTTTGTCTTATCATTGTTTCCCGTTGGCCTTAAGCAACGGATAAGCTATATATCTTAACAGTTGGAACAACTGAAGAAATCATTTCCGTCCATATTCTAGAAACTAAATAAATGCAGGTTAAAGATATCAAGTATCTAACCACCTGAATATTGTTAAACATCTATTTTGTGAAAATTTATATATCCCTTACCCCTAGAATATAAGCATATAAAGGCTAAATTTTCAACTTATCATTCCAAGTCGTTTTAAATTGTTGTTGCGTTTTAAGCTATTGAAGTGACAGTTTAGTATTAAGCGTATGCATATGGGAAGTGGGAATATACATGTGACTGGAAGTTGGAACAATATATTGTGAGATGTGGAAATTTATGCTGCATATAATCTTTGAAACTTTTCCATTGAAACTTTAATACTTTGCAGACTGGGACTATGAAGTTTGGAAAGATGTGCTTATACTTACACAAACAGTAGAATCGAGATCCGTTGCACTCTTATCTCAATCATATAATGAACATAAAGAGGTATGTTTATTTATTCTATTTTGAATTCATGATAGGTCATTATCATACTCCTATTACTTGCGGAAATTTTTACTTTAATACAGAATATGGAGATTCCAATCATAACCTATTGCAAGATAGAAACCTTTATGGAAATTGACTTAAATATTCACTTAGAAAAACTTGCAACCACAAACTTGGATGCAATCAAGGAGTTCTCTCCCTTTAATGAATATTTACTACGTGAGAGGCTAGTACTTTTTGGAGAAATGGGGATTGGAATACAAATCTACATCTGGAATTTAGTACATGGGTGTCAGGTATAATTATTTAAAGTGGGTACATGGAAAGTTTGTTGTGAAGGGCTATTTCCACCATTACCATAGTGATATGCTGATTTGATCTAGGAAACTCAGATCACATGCTGGACAAATAAGCCAACATGTATAACCCAATCATTTGTTTCTTACGATTGCTGATCTTTATTTTCTTTCTTCCATGCTTATGATAAATAGTAATATATTTCCTTACTGATGTCTCGTTAATACTCTTAACTTTCATTGCCATCATTTTCTTCCTAACCTTAATCCTATTAACAACTAAAGTACGAGTTACTTGCATGTTTGATTATTTAGTGTTATATTATGGTATTTCTTTTCTATATGCAACATAGAATGGATATTAGGAACTTATATTGTTTGAAGATATTTGTCAGAAATGAAATTATCTATGCAAAATTCTTCTGTTTTATAAAAATCACTTTTACCACAACTTAATAACTCTTAATTTTACATCCTCGAACACTTCAATGAAAACCAGTATATTAGTCTGTAAGAGCTTATTGTTTAACCATGAATTGGAATATATTTTTAAATACTCATTTGAATATCTATGCAAGATCCACTCGATTATTCACTTCAAGCATATCTGGAAGTTATTTTTCTAGATTCTAGGATGGAGAAGATTGTCCAAGGTTCAATTGTGTTTCTTCATCACTTCAAATTGTTTGTTTGTTTATAGCTTAGCGAGCAACCACTTCTGAAGCTTATAGCTTAGCGAGCAGCTACCGTAGTGATGTTCATGTGGTAGAAGCAGGATAAAATGGCTTCATGATGGAACTAAAATTGCTGTGAAAAGAATGGAATCAGGAGTACTAGGGTCAAAAGGATCGAACGAGTTCACATCATAGATTGCGGTTTTGACTAAAGTAAGACATAGAAATCTTGTATCGTTGCTTGGATATTGCTTAAGATGGAAATGAGAAGTTTTTGGTATATGAATGAATGAGATAAATTGTCTTTGGAAATGTTGTGCAATTGCCACATCTGAAGCTTATGCTGCATCTAAAGAGGAACTTCGTTATCACCTCGGACTCAGCAATTTCACTACTGGAAAGGGCAACGTCAACCTGACCGATTCCAACGTGCGCCCTCTTGAGGTTTTCATGTGCAGCTTCGTTCGGAAAATGGGCTTTAGAGATGGGTTCAAATGGGTGTCACAGTATATTAAGTGAGATTTTCGTTTTTATTTATATGTTTGGGTATGCACCGATGAAGAAGAACTTTATGTACTACTACTGCCTTTTGTAATCTTAAGAAGACAAGATAATTTCTGTAATGACCCGGATCCTTAGGGGTTAATTTTTGAATATTTAATATTTAATTTAAATATTGGGTGGATAATATAAGTGGAATTTTATATTGGAGCTATCGATTTAATAATCAATTTCAATTTAATATATCGAATATATTAAAATAACAGAATACGAAAATGGATTTAGTTGAATTCAAATTTTTATTTGAATTAAATACAGTTCAAATAATTTATAGGAAATTTTATTTGAATTTATAACGATAATAATATTTATTTATTATCGAGGAAATAAATTGTTTCGGATTTAATTTATATTGGTTTAAAATTAGTATCTGCTACAAATGATCGAATTGGACTTCGTAACCTATCCCAGTGGGTTCAGAGCAGTGGTATAACGCTAGGAATGTCATTTGTTGGGTTCAGAAAGGAGTTCGCAGTCAAGGAGTATTTTAATTTAAGGACACCAGTTAAATTAGAATAATTATTTAATAAACCGGGTGGACCAAAACAAAACAAGGTGGCTCCTCCCTCTCCACGAATTAAAACAGAACGTGGCCGCCCCTTTTACTTCAGAAGTTAAGTTTAAAACCGCTCCTCTCAAACACAATCAAAATCGAGCTGTAAAAGCAAAATGAAAGCCTCTCCCTCTCTTCAATCATCGTTCACTCCTTGAAACTCGAGAACAAGCTGGCGACGCTCACGATTAAGGGGAAGTAGGGCGACTGTCGATTAGGGTTGTTTGTCCAGGTCTGCGTGAGGTCAAACCAGAGCCATCGCGATCGATTTTCTGGTGCCAGGGGGTTTGTCGAGGTTGATTTTGTTGGGTCTAAGGGTGCGCGATTTGTTTGAAAGGCTTGGCAGTTCGAGCGGCTTCGGTGATCGTTCGATTGGGAGAACCCTGGGTATTCCAGTGGCAGCGCGACGTTCAATAGAAAGTGGATGAGGCACGGAAATCAATACTGGAGGTGGTGCAGCGTTCATGTTCGAGATCTGGGTGAACGGGAATCGCAGTGATGATGACTGGGAAGGAATCGAACTTATAGGGAAGCATGGCAACTGGAAATGGAGCTCAAGGGACTGTCGACAGTTGTTGTGGATGAGGCTTTGTCTAAACAATATGGGTTTGCAATGAACAATAAGTGCAGTATGATATTTTGCATTGGAAGTAAGGGAAAGATAGAGCTTTTGGCTGATTCAGTATTGTAGATGGTTCGGAAGCTGCTGTGTAATTTATCAAGATTGGCTTCATAATTTTTCAAACGATAAGGTATATGTTATTAAATTTTTAATACAAAGAATTTATTGGTTAGTCGTTTACTTAAGATAATTTCATTTAATTGAAAAATTAAATAAATCATAGGGCAAGGTAGATTCATTCGAGATAATGTGAGTGGATTCATAGCCGAAATGATAACGGATTTAATTGGGAAATAGCGCAAGGAAAAAATCACGGTGAGTAAACCTCACTCACCACTTATTTAGAAATTATTTTTATATCATTAAAAATAATTGTCTGTGCTTGTTTGAATGTTGTCTGATTGTTTTAAAATATATATTAGTTATTTAGGATATATATATATATATATTGGGTTGATGATTGGTTGGATTCCCGCAGTCTCATTAGCGGATGCCCGCGGTACCATAGCGGATGATTACCCTATACGCCCCACGCTATGATTAGTGGATGACCTTCTATACCGCGATATCCTGCCTCGAAGCAGGATGGGTATTACTATGTTGACTAACATCTGTGGATGCAGGAAAACAGGTTGGAGGAATCCAACTGGATTCCTCAAAAATATATTATCTGTTTGTTGTTTGTTTGATTTCATATATATTCCTATATGATGTGTTAAAAATCAAATGATTGAAAATTGGTTGATTTGATTGTTGAAAATATCCCTGGGGCTTGAATACTGATTCATAAAAACATCAAAAAGGGTAGTTGATATTTAAAAAGGAAATTCTATTTTTATAAATAGAATTTGAATTTTTAATAAGACTATAGAAAATATTTAACTTGTTCGAAGGTATATAAAACAAGTAATCGAATTTATAAACTTTGTTTAAAAATGAAAATATGGGTTTTGAATTGAATTTATAAAAGTTGTTTATAAATGAAAATATGGGATTTGAATCGAATTTATAAACGTTGTTTATAAATGGAAAAGATGAGATTTGAATCGAATTTATAAACTTTGTTTATAAATGAAAATATGGGATTTTAATTGAATTTATAAACGTTGTTTATAAATGGAAAGGTGGGATTTGAATTGAAGTTATAAACGTTGTTTATAAATAATGCCGAGAAATTCAAATGGACTTTAAACTATAGATTTGAATATAGAAATTCAAATGGACTTTAAACTATAGATTTGAATATAGAAATTCAAATGGACTTTAAACTATAGATTTGAATATAGAAATTCAAACGGACTTTAAACTATAGAATTTGAATAAAGAGAATTCAAATGGGATTTATATTATAGGATTTGAATAATAGAAGACAATAGAATTTGATATATAGAAATTGAATAATAGAAGCGAATTGGAGTTTGAATATAGAATTCAAATATTAAAAGGAGAAATAGACTAAAGAGATAATTAACAAATTGAGTTAAAACGATTGGTATAGTTAAAATAGATTGGATAGGTATAGACATACAGGAGACAGGTATGGAATAAAGTATAGAAGTGAAATAAATAGAATGCCCTACAAAAAGGTACGTATTTAATTTCCATATGAGATTTTATGCGCTGTATCGACAAGCCGCTTGGCTTTTTCTTTTTCTTTTTGAGATAAGAAGGACCGGGAAAGCTATTTAAAATTTCCCGATGCTCCCGGTACAAAGGAGGTTATGGCGAATTTTTCCGGGAATTTAAGGAGATAGAATATTTTTAAGATAATTTGATAGTTAGAAATTAACATATCCAATTATATAGAAGTCGATAAGGAAACGAACTTAGAAATAGAATAGTATAATTATAAAAGGAAGACTAGGAATAAAATCTAGTAGGAATAGAAAGAGAAAATGTATATGTGTTTAAAGGTGAATAATCAGTTGTATGGTATTGATTATTCGAGTAAGTAGTCTTGTCTGTTTTGACGTTAAATGTTATTCAGTCAAGGTCTGAGAGGTAATTATACCCCAACTTGGTTGATTTCATGATATACCGATAAGTAGCAAGATTCAGGCTCGAAGATCAATGTGGAATAAGAATTAGTTAAATGCTGTATTTGGGTTGTCGTAACGATGTTTTACACAACATATGTTTTAATCCAAATATGTGCAAAGCTTGGAAATAGAATAATGAATATTTCCTAGTATAGAAAATAAAGGAAGGCGATATATGGAAATGTTTTCCAAAGAACGAAAAAGGGCAATATGGTTATTGAAATATTTGATTAGCAAATATTGATAAAGAAATAGAAAAGAGATTTAATTAATGGAATATTAATTAAAGGTTCAGTGATTGTTGGATGTTTGGATGAACACTTGTTTTATTCGATAGTTAAATCATCGACTATCGAAACACTTGTTTTTATTCGATAGTTAAATCACAGACTATCGAAGTTTTGACCATCGTTGTCAATATGGAGAGACCGATTGGATTATTATCCGAAGAACCACTCCATATCGGCAGTAGCGTGCGAATCAGATTATATAAAGATAATCGAAGACGGAGTAGAGTGCAAGGACTTTTTCTATAAATAGAAATAGTGCCTTCAGTTCATCCTGTTCCTGGGTGACTTGTATGGATGAATGTCTGACAGAGTATTTCCAGAAAGGTCACGTACATTGATTTCTTCAACTGTACCAAGAGTGGAAGCGGAGGAGGAAACTTCTTTTAGCTGACACGTAATGTACTGTTGTAGACGTCAATTAGTGATTTTCGATTGATCTGACGATGTGACATTCGAAGTGAATCTGGTGTGATGATAAAACGTAGCTTCTAGCCTCAACATCCGGTAAATGACAGAAATCGGGCAAGCAACATGGCTATGTAGGTCGCACCTATTAGGGTGTATAATCACCTGATCTAGAGTTTCATTTACTTCTAAAAATCTATTGTCGATGCTGTCCCATTCGGGAAACGGTTGCTGATCCCAACCGTTGGTGATATACATTCGATACACTCAAACGAAATGAGTGGTCGGTCATGTGTGGCTGAGTTACAAGATGTTCTTGTTGAACTCGGTGTATTCTCCTCTAGAGATATACCAGCGGAATGTGGTTCCATACCTTGTCATGGTTGAAAATCCATTACCCAATACGTGCTTGCGGTTTATGATTTGTATATATATGTGGAACGTGAGATGCAAACGTTCCACTAGATTATATTTACTTGATTTAGACATTATTATAATATCAAAAGAGTTTTGATATAAAGATAAATCAAGTGTTTGGATTCTCATAAGGAAAAACCCGTTCTGTGTTATACGGCGTGGTCTTATGAGATATCATTTAGTTTTCTGAAACTGTTTTAAACTGTTTACTCATACCAGTCCATGTTGCGTGCTTTAAGGCATGTGTCGCATGATAGGGGGTTCTCGCTTTTTGTTAGGTGGCGAACGGGAGACTCTTACTCCTACATGTCCCTTTGGTAGGGTTGGTTGCTTAGTGCGAAGTCGAAAGGCTGGCCGTAAAATGTGGTGCTGGGGTACCAATGTAAGCCACAGTGGTGTATTACCTTGCTGCTTTGGGGAGGAGAGGATGGTTGCAAAGCCTACTTGAATTTCCGGGTCATTACAGTTGGTATCAGAGCTTAGGTTGAGCGAATACCTAGGCTTGTTGGAATGTGCTCATTAGAGATAGGATCAGTAGTATCCTAGAATGAGTTGAGTGTATGTATATATATACGAGAGAGCGTATTTGTTATTTGATATAAAAACTGTTTTATATTGTGTTGACTAGTCTGTTGAGTGAGTTATGAATTCTGATCGAATCGTGGGACGCCACGATGTCGATAGGAGTTTATAAACACTTGAACAGAAGATTGGACACGATATTGTTTTCAAATAGTTAAGTTGATTGTTAGGATTATAATCAAATTAGATTATAAAAAAACTGAATTAGTTATATATATAACCAATGGAATTTGTATATGAAATCAAATATGCAAATGAGATAAATTGAAATTGAATTCCAACCAGAATTCAGAATTTAAAATCCTGGGAGTTTGGAAAATATTTTTTCTAAATGGATTTTGAAAGAAATATAGCACTGGACTCACTTCAGTGGCTGGGAAATAATTCTGATGATGGTCGCAACATCACCAGTGTTCATTTTCGAGTTTCTAACTGATGAATTGCTGCCTTAGAAAAGTTTTCGATGTAAATTTGTTTGAAAAGAAACAAGTTGTTTGAAAATTCAGATGTTTTGAATTTGAGATAGATAAATATATGTATATATTTATATAACTTCAAAGGAATTTTGAAATGGGAAATGGGAATATAGATTTCAAATAGAAGTGAAATAGGAATTGAAATATAGATTTCAAATAGAAGTAAAATAAAGGAATTTGAATATATATAATTCAAATAGAAGTGAAATAAAAATTTGAATTCAAAGGAATACAAATGAGTTTGAATAAAGAAAATTCAAATATAAATTATATAAGAAAAATTGAAATGGAATTTGAATTCAATGGAATTCAAATGGATTTGAATAAAGAAAAGTCAAATAGAGATTTGAATATTAGAATTCAAATGGAATTTGGTTAAATAAAATTTCAAAGAGAATATAAAGTGGAGGTTGAATATTAGAATTCAAGAAAATATAGAGTTTGAAATAGAATTCAAATTCAAAGGATTTCAAATTGAAATTGAACAAAGGAATTTAAATAGAAATCGAATAAAGGATTTCAAATGAAATTTGAATAAGGGATTTGAAATGGGTTTTGAATAAAGGATTTCAAATAGGAATTGAAAATAAGAAATTCAAACAGAAATTGAATAGAAGGAAATTCAAATATAGAGTTTGAATAAAGAGATTCAAATGAAATTTGAATATTGTAAATATATAGGACTTGAATATTTGAAGTGAAATAGATCGGGAATATTTTGTGAAATGGATTGGGTATATATTAAAAATATATCAGAATGAAGTTGAATTTATTATAAACAAAGTTAAAACGTTTATATTTATATTTATAATTAAAATGAGCTCGCCGTAGCGCGGCAGTTCGTAAATTGGCGATTCGAACTTCAATTTAGTATACAGAACTCAATTGAAGTTGGAATTCTTTGAACCAAGAATCGTCGGGACCGGTTGAACAATAGTTTTCTAATGAAAGAGAAAAATCTGGATTTTGTCGTAAAGATTTTGAGTTATGTCAAAATCAAATTTTTAGAAAAGCAGCGCCAGAACCATTATAAAACCATAACGGTTTAATTGAATAAACAAAAGGATTGTTAGGAAATAAAATCTGAGTTGGCACTAGAAAAATCCAGACTGGAGATATAAATTAAATATGAACTCCAGTGAAGTAAGTGAAATGATTTTTGAGACAAAAATCATATTTTAAATGGTTAAATAGAATTAACTAAATTGGAGAATAATTAGTTAAAGGAAATTTGAATCGAAATTGGGTTTTTTGGATAAGTGAAAGAGATTGAGAATTTATATTCGAAATCGAATATATAACTCGAGTTGAAAATATAATTAGATCAGTCTATAATTAAGTTGACATATATTTGAACAAGTTATATTCAAATAAAAAGGGTGAAATAGGCAAAACGGTTAATTAGCAACTAGTTAATGGGAATTTGAATGATTGAAATTAAATTTAACTTAAGTAAGTTAAATGGATCGAAATGAAAAAAAATTGAGTGAAATCAATGTGAATGAAATATGAATTGGGTATGAATAAAGGAAATATATTTGTAACACAAATACAAAGGAAGTTATGTGCAAACAAATAGAAGGAGAGATATTTGTAAAAACATTTACAAATAGAATTTAAAAAGGGGATATTTGTAAAACATTTACAAATAGATTCAATGGAAATATTTGTTTATTTGTTAAATAAATAAAATGTTATAGATGAGATATTTATTTGTTAAATAAATAGAATTTAATCAAAGGAATTTCAGAAGATGAATAGAAAATGGAATCCTGTTTTTAACAGATAAATAGAAAAGATTTATTTATAAATAACAGTTTATAAATTAAATTGAATATTTATCATTGGATAGATGAAATATATAAGTCTGAACTTATATAGAGAAGAGATACTGGTTTTTAACGCCGATAGTTTTAAATAGAAGGGGTAGACAACACTTGTATAAGTGAAGTAACGCTATTAAAGAGAACATTTATAAAGTAAAGAACCGTTACTAAAAGTAAATCTTTATAAATGAATAAACGTTATCCAATAGGAGTTATTCGAATAGGAGAAGTCGATTAGAGTTAAGAATAATCGATTAAAGTTAGAATTAATCGATTAGAGTAAGAATTAACCAGTTAGAGTTAATCAGTTAGGGTTAATCCGTAGAGTTAATTGAATGTTAGTTATTCAATTAGAATTTATCGAATATTTGTTATTCAAATTTAGAGTTAACCAGATAGAGTTAATTGAACATAGTAAATCGAATTAGGATTTAATTGAATTTTAGTTATTCAATTAAAGATGATCGAATATAGTATTGAGATAGAATTAGTCAAACATAGTACTCAGGATAAGTTGCCATTTCGTACGACTGCTAGCGTAATTCGCAGGGCTGCAGATAGCCTAGGGCGGTCGGATGTTTCCTAAGGGAATCAGGCGTAACCATTGTGATCGCTGCGATCTAGAGTCAAGCGAATAGAGTTAAATCGAATATTAGTTATTCGAATAGAATTAAAGGAGTTATCGAATATAATTTATTCGAAAGGAGTTATCGATTATTTGTTAATCGAAATGAGTTATCGATTATAGTTTAATCGAAAAGAGTTATCGATTAGTTTAATCAAAGTGAGTTATAGAATATTGGTTATTCGAAGGAGTTATCGAATTTAGTTATTCGATGGAGTTAATCGAAAAGAGTTAAATCCAATAGAGTTAACTGATAAGAGTAAATTGAATAGAGTAAATCGAATATAGTTTATTCGAAGAAAGGTTTTCGAATCTAGTTATTCGAAAGAGAGATTATCGAATATAGTTATTCGAAGGGAAGAGTTCTCGAATAAGGATTTATTCGAAGGAGAGTTACGTAAGGAAGTTGAAATGTTGAGTATCAACATAAATAAGATTTTGAAAAGTTAATGGGTTTGTAGCACTTTTTCTACCTTAGCAATTTCGAGGACGAAATTATTTTAAGTGGGGAAGATTGTAATGACCCGGATCCTTAGGGGTTAATTTTTGAATATTTAATATTTAATTTAAATATTGGGTGGATAATATAAGTGGAATTTTATATTGGAGCTATCGATTTAATAATCAATTTCAATTTAATATATCGAATATATTAAAATAACAGAATACGAAAATGGATTTAGTTGAATTCAAATTTTTATTTGAATTAAATACAGTTCAAATAATGTAATGGCGCGTTTTGTTAGCTGTTGAATAATTAATTTATTTAATTATTTATATATCAATTTGGCGATATCGATAACTTAAAGTACAACGTTCGAACGTATAATTATAATTTAATTAAGATCGAGCTTGAAATGGCGCTGCAGTTCGTTATTTGGCGATTTGAACTTCAACTGAATGTACAGAGTTCGTTTTAAATCGGATTTCTGTGAAACAAGAAACGTGTGGAGCTGGTGGAGTATATCTTTCTAGTGGAAGAGAAAAATCAGGATTTCATCGTGTAGATTTTTATTTATGTCCAAATCAAATATTCAAAATAACAGCGGTATATTCGTTCGTGGTCATAACGGTTATTTAAGAATATTTGATTATCGGGTTTGAATTTAGAAAAGGTTCTTTTGGGAAGTAGTGATAATTTAATTTTTAGAATTTTATGGTAATTTTTAATTAATTAAATAAGCAACTTTTTATTTGGGATATTTTGCACCCTGTAATCAACATTTTGGGGTTCCACAAAATGAGTTAATCTACCGATATTATTATATTTTTGAAATCGTGACACATCGCTCGATATAACCGTACTCTCACATCTGTCCGTAGCGTCTCGGATATGAATGAAATATTATGTAATACGGTACCCTCTTTACAAATCCAACTATTTCAAACCAAATACGTTCACTATCTTTGAATCTATATACTCATATATATCTCAGATTTCCTTACATGCTAAGTCTTCGTACACATTACATGGTAAGCCTTCGTACACGTTACATACACGTTACGCGGTAAGTCTTTGTACACGTTACGTGGTAAGTCTTTGTACACGTTACATCTTACAGTGGTTACTTAGAACTTAAGTATGAGAATACTATAAAATACCCAAGCATTTATTCCTACTGTTCTCTTTGCTGAAAACCAACGAAAACAAAATACTCATGGACATTACAAATCCTACATATTTAAAACCATTGTATCGAAAGCTCCAATATATTATCACTCTGGTACAACTCGACGTAAAGTTCTGGAAACCATGGTGTCAATGGAGTTCGATCGTTGCTGTGTATGGTTGGAGAGCAGGTGCATACACGTTTCATTGGGAGGGGCTGACGAGAGTGGGAAGAGCAATTCATTCCTCTGGTACTCGCAACGGGTCGGTGTAGACAAAAGGGAAGCTTGGCATTTGAAAGGGAGAAAATGCATGCATGGGGACTGACGTGTTTGGTGGGAGGAATCAGCGGTCACGTCTGCATGTAGGAGATGAGTTTGGGAATGCAGTGATGATGTCAGTGCGAGTTACAAAACTGGTGCATGCGAGTTAGTTTAAGGGGTACGCGAGTGTTGAGGAGGAGTAAAATGTATGATGTATGTATGAAATAGATAGTTGCGTTCATGGGAGATTAAGGTGCTGAAATGGCAAGTGAATACATGGAAGAATCGGCAACACGTGTGGGTTAGTGGAGATACAAGTTTGGGTTGTGCTTGAATATGGCAACACGCAGGTATAATTATAAATAAAATAAGTATTATATATATATATATGAAAAAGAGAGGACTCGAGCTGGGTTTCCGGTGAGAAATGGGAAGGGGGCATTGGTCGCTATGCATGGCTCGAACTGTGCTGTACTTGCATGAGCGTTGGAAAAGAAATAAACAGTAGAAACTAATGATGATTTCCGGATACTTTTCATTGAGCATGAAAGGATCACGCAAGGTTTGCGTGTATGGTGGTGATGGAATTCGTTTTAAATAGAAGTCGTGCATGCGAAAAGCAGTCTTTCTCCTATATTGGTAGCCGAAAGGAGGGGTTAAAAATGTCAGATGGTCCACTATACGTTCGCGAGTGGTGCAGCAACGTCGTGACCGAACGGAACGATTGGATTCAGATCTATCAGCCGATGCAAATCGTTATTTAACGGTTAACGCGCCAATGTGAGTAAAACTCACCAACTCTATACAGTTCTATTTTCACAATGTATTCTTAGGATTGTTAATTATTGTCTGTTTGACTGTGTGTTGGCTGTTTGATTGAACTGCTAGTCAGTTAGTTAAATTTCTATATTGATTCTGTTTAACAGAATATATCATATGGAACTGAAAGTGATGTTATCTATATTGTCTAACATCTGTGATGCAGGGAAACAGGTTGGAGGAATCCGACTGGATTCCTCAACAGTTATTTTATTGTTTTCCATATATTGTTATATGATGTGATATAAAATCTATGGGCGATTATATGTGCTTGGACGATATTGAACATCGTGATTTGATATGATTGAATACCATAACATACCGAAATGTTGATAAGGGGATTTTCAATGTTTATATTGAAAATGAATCTTATTTATAAAATCGATAGGATTTTATAAAAGGAAACATTTATTTAGAAAATAAATGAAATAAAATAGAAACATTTATTTAGAAAATAAATGAATTAGAATATAAAGGAATATTTATTTAGGAAATAAATAAAGGAACATTTATTTAGATTATAAATAAATGGAATAAAGGAATATTTATTTAGGGAATAAATAAAGGAACACTTGTTCGGAAAATAAATAGAATTATACAAGGATAGATTTAAACACGTGCTTCGCACACAAGTATAACACGATATGGATTTTAAGGAGATATTGTAGAAGTAGGAATTATAACCAGAGTGTGATAAAAGGATTAAACAAAGTAATTGGTTAGGTTAACCAAAGCAAGTTAGTCGAGTTAAACAAAGTAATTTGTTAGGTTAACAAAGCAAGTTAGTCGAGTTAATCAAAGTAATTGGTTAAGTTAACCAAAGTAAATTAGTTAAGATAAACTAAGCGGTTAATCGAAGTGAATTAGTTAAGTTAAACTAATTGGTAAATCAAAGTGAATTAGTTGCGTCAAACTAAGTGAATTAGTCAAGTTAAACTAATTGGTTAATCAAAGTAAATTAGTTGGGTTAATCAAAGTGAATTAGCTGAGTTAAACTAAGTAAATCGGTTAGAGTTAATCAAAGTGAATTAACTAAGTTAAACTAAGTGGATTAGTTCAGTTAATCGAGACAAATAAATCAAGTTAGGTTAAACCATTTGAGTTAACCAGTTAAAATTTACCAGTTAAAGATAAACAGTTAGAGTTGACCAGTTAAAGTTGACCAGTTAAAGTTGACCAGTTAGAGTTGATCAGTTAGAGTTACTCAGTTAGAGTTGACCAGTTAGAGTTGACCAGTTAGAGTTATCCAAGTGGAGTTAATCGAGTAGAGTTGCCGAATATCACTTATTCAAAGTAGAGTTATCGAATATAGTGTATTCAAGGGAAGAGTAATCGAATATAGTTTATTCGAGTGGAGAAATCAAATGTTATTCATTTGAGAAGAGTTAAATCGAATTTAGTTATTCGAAAGGAGTTAATCAATTTGAGTTAAGTTAATCGATTTGAATTAAGTTGAATCGAAATGGAGTAAATCGATTAGAATTTAGTTAATTGAGTTAGAGAAAATCGAATATTAGTTATTCGAAGGTAAGTTATTCGAATTAGTTATTCGAATAGAGTTAAACACGTAAGAGTTAATTGAATATTAGTTATTCAATTTGAGTTAATCGAATTTAGTTATTCGAGAAGAGTTAAATCGAATTTAGTTATTCGAAAGGAGTTAATCTATTTGAGTTAAGTAAATCGATTTGAATTAAGTTGAATCGAAATGGAGTAAATCGATTAGAATTAAGTTAATCGAGTTAGAGTAAATCGAATAGCAGTTATTCGAAGGTAAGTTATTCGAATTAGTTATTCGAAGGAGTTAATCAATTAAGTTATTCGAATTAGTTATTCGAAGGAGTAAATCAAATTAAGTTAATCGATTTGAGTTGAGTTAATCGATTTGGGTTAAGTTAAGTAATCGAGTTAAGAAATCGAGTTGAGATAATCGAGTTAAGAAAATCAAGTTGAGTTAATCGAATAAGTTATTCGATAAGAGTAAATCCATTTAAGTTAAATCGGATGTTAGTTATTCGATAAGAATTGACATATTTAAGAAAATCGAATATTTGTTATTCGATAGGAGTTAATGAAATAGAGCCAACCAAGAAGAGTTATTCGAATATTTGTTATTCGATAGGAGTTAATCGAAATAGAGTTTATCGAATATCAGTTATTAAAAAGGGAGAGTTAATCGAATAGAGATTACTCGAAAGAGAGTTATACGTCGAATTTGATTATAGCGAATTCGGGAAAGTACTATTTACTTTCCAGGGTTTAAATCAAGATTTAGTTATTGATTTAGAAATTAGGTGTCTGTTAAATTATTCGAGTTAGGAGATAAAGTTATAATTTTGGGTTAGATATTGCAGAAGTAGGAATTATAACGTTATAGTTATAATCAAACGTTTTCATATAAGAAGTAGATTCGTAACCTGAATCCGAGAATTTGCGTAAACAGATGATTGGAAAAAGTGAGTGACGAGCTTCATCTATTTCACAGTAAAGGACGTTGTTCAATTAAGGTCTGAGAGGTAATTATACCCCAACTTGATTGACTTCAGAATTGACAAAGGGATAGTTGTGGTTCGATAGAAAAGGTTGATTTGAAATATAGAAGTAATAAGCGATTAATGGATTAAGCATAACGATGTTTTATACAACGTTCATTTGAAATCCGTAAATGAGTCTTGGAAACGTTTTCCAAATATAGTCAGATATGTTTTCTAAACATAGAAAATGAAATGTTTTCATGATAAGAATTTAAGAAATAGAGTTAAGCAAATTCAGAAACTGACTGGAGAGGGTAAGTTGAACGGTTTTCTAAGTGACGATCTGATGTTGGTTTCGACCTTCCGGATTGATACTTAGAGAATTGTTCTCATACTAGTTACAGTTAGTGACTGATAGTTGCGAAATAATAGTGATGTGAGAATAAGCTATGGAAATGTTTTCCAATGATTAATAACATATATTTTCTAAATATATGAAATAAGGAAATATGAACATATGATGATTGATCGATCGAATTCCCATTTGGAAATAAGATCGTTGTTTGTACACCGACATGTTTTCATTTGATAGTTGAATCACAGACTATCATAGTTTTGACCATTTTTACGTTGTTAATATGGAGAGACCGGTTGGATTATTATCCGAAGAACCACTCCGTATTAGCATAAGCGTTGCGAATCAAGTACGCTGAAGATAATTGAAGACGGAGTGAAGTACAAGGGCTATTGTGAAAAGCCTAGGTAGGATGGATTCACTGAATAGTGCCTTCGGTTTATTCAGTCCCAGAACAACGTATATGGACGAGTGTCTGACAAAGTATTCTTAACGAATCATATGTTGATCTCTTTAAATGTATTACGTTGGTGGCGGAGAAATTCGTTTCTCTTAGCTTTTATACTCGTGATGCCTTGAGAAATCGATAATGATTTGGCGGGTATGACGATGTGGCATTCAAAGTAATTGAAGAAATAATCTGTCAAAGTGATAAACGTGACCTCAAAACCTCACAACCGGAAAATAACAGAAGTTGGGCTAGGCAGCATGGCTAGTTGGGCCATACCCAAGCAGGGTGTATTATCACCATCTAGAGAATATTCAATTGTACTTCTTTATAATCTATTTCAATGCTGTCCCTTATCGGGAAGGATGGTTGCTGATCCCAACCATCGGTGATAATATATTCGTTACACTCAAGCTAAATGAGTGGACGGTCATGTGTGGCCGGGTTGCAAGACGTTCTTGTTGAACCCTAGTGTATCTCCTCTAGAGTACACTGATCGGAAGGTGCTCCCATACCTTGTCTGTTGGAACCCAATCTCCAATAAGCGCTCACGGTTTTATTTGTATACTATGTATGTGGAACGTGAGATGCAAGCGTTCTGCTAGATTGATATCTATTTGTATTTAGACATTATTATAATATCAGAAAGATATCCTTTATTTAACCAAGTGTTGGAGTTTTACTCACACCAGTCCCATGACTGACCCGGAGTTTATTTTGTTTGTTTTCCCTAAACTCTTGGGTGCCTAAATTTGTACGGGCAGTCAAGTAGTCGGGATTTTTCAGGTACACTTGGAGAGCTTGGAGCAGGAGGCTTCAGGATTATAGCTATTATTATTCCGCTGTGTTGTTAAGTGTTGTACTTTGAAATGGTATGTATATACGAGTACTGATTTGTATTTCAAAGTTATGTTATATTTTATTCATTCCGCTGTGAGATTCGTGTTTACTCTGATGATGTAAGTTCTTCTTCTTCTTCTATTCTATTAGTTCTATCTTTTCTTCCTCACCCTCTACTTTCTTTCACTAACGTCTCGGGAATTTCGACTCTCGAGGAGTCGAAAATTTCCAGCCATTACAGTTGGTATCAGAGCTTAAGTAAAGTGATTACCTTGGCTCTGTGGCATAACTCGATAGAGATGGGATTAGTAATATCCTAGATTGAGTTTGAGTGTATATATATGAGCGCGTAATTGTTATTCAATATAAAATGGTTTTATATTGTGGAGACTCATTGGTTGAGTGGCTTATGAATTCTGGTCGATCAGTTGATCCACTGTATCGATAAGGGTCACTAAACACTCGAATACGATGAACCGTCATGGTATGTTTTGAAAGAGGGTAAATGAAATAATTTTTCCCAAAATATATTTGTTTATAGAAGAAATATATATCTTGAAATTATTATAGTATATTGATGGTGTTGGTTGTTATTATAATCGAATAAGATTATAAAAGGGTGAAATGGTTATAAATGACCAATCAGAATTCATATGAATGTAATATATGAAACAGTTTGAATTAAATATGAATTTAAATCAGAATTTGGAATTTAAAATAAGGAAATTTTAAGTTCCTGGGAGATTTTGAAAATGTTTTTCAAATTGAAAATGATATAGTATTGAACTCACTTCGATAGCTGGAAAATAGATTCTGATGATGAATCTAGACATCATCAGTGTTCATTTTCGAGTTCTAAGTGACGGATTACTACTAAAGATTTTGTTTTTGAATTGTTTTGAGAAAACAAGTTGTTTAGAAATTCAAAGGGTTTGAATTGGCATTATGATTTCAAATTGATTTGAAAGAAACCCTGGAACTTAAGTTCTGGAATTAAAATTTAACTAATGAAGTTAAATAAAATGAGATGGTAAAAATAAATTGAAATTTAACTTGAACCGAGTTAAATAAAATTGAATTGGATTAGAGATAATCTAGAATGGAACCAAATTGATAAGTCAATAATTTGGAATTTGATATTAGAGTTCGAATGAAATTCGATTTGGATTTGAGGATATGAACTAATTGGAGATCAATTGGAATGGATAACATTGGTATATGTTGAAGTGGTAGCAGATGAAAGGGATAGAGTTAATGGCCGACAAAAAGGTACAAATTTATATCATATACGAGTTTGGATTTTATGAGCCGAATTGGCAAGCCCCTTGGCTATTTTGATTTCCTTTTGGAGTGGAGGAGGCCTAGAGAGGCGAGTTGTGGTTTGACGTATTGAGCCGTACAAAGGAGGTTATGGCGAAAATTTTCGAAAATTTAAGGTGTTAGAAATTTTTTAGAATTTTTGAAAATTTTAGTTAGACGAAATAAATTAATAATTGAATTGAAATTGAATTGATTCAATTGAAATGGAAATTAATAAGTAAACAAGAAGATTTTTAAATCTAGTTAGTAGAGTTAGTAGCATTTTTCTAACTTAGCAATTTCGAGGACGAAATTATTTTAAGGGGGGAAGTCTGTAATGGCGCGTTTTGTTAGCTGTTGAATAATTAATTTATTTAATTATTTATATATCGATTTGGCGATATCGATAACTTAAAGTACAACGTTCGAACGTATAATTATAATTTAATTAAGATCGAGCTTGAAATGGCGCTGTAGTTCGTTATTTGGCGATTCGAACTTCATCTGAATGTACAGAGTTCGTTTTAAATCGGATTTCTGTGAAACAAGAAACGTGTGGAGCTGGTGGAGTATATCTTTCTAGTGGAAGAGAAAAATCAGGATTTCATCGTGTAGATTTTTATTTATGTCCAAATCAAATATTCAGAAAAACAGCGGTATATTCGTTCGTGGTCATAACGGTTATTTAAGAATATTTGAATATCGGGTTTGAATTTAGACAAGGTTCTTTTGGGAAGTAGTGATAATTTAATTTTTAGAATTTTATGGTAATTTTTAATTAATTAAATAAGCAACTTTTTATTTGGGATATTTTGCACCCTGTAATCAACATTTTGGGGTTCCACAAAATGAGTTAATCTACCGATATTATTATATTTTTGAAATCGTGACACATCGCTCGATATAACCGTACTCTCACATCTGTCCGTAGCGTCTCGGATATGAATGAAATATTATGTAATACGGTACCCTCTATACAAATCCAACTATTTCAAACCAAATACGTTCACTATCTTTGAATCTATATACTCATATATATCTCGGATTTCCTTACATGCTAAGTCTTCGTACACATTACATGGTAAGCCTTCGTACACGTTACATACACGTTACGCGGTAAGTCTTTGTACACGTTACGTGGTAAGTCTTTGTACACGTTACATCTTACAGTGGTTACTTAGAACTTAAGTATGAGAATACTATAAAATACCCAAGCATTTATTCCTACTGTTCTCTTTGCTGAAAACCAACGAAAACAAAATACTCATGGACATTACAAATCCAACATATTTAAAACCATTGTATCGAAAGCTCCAATATATTATCACTCTGGTACAAATCGACGTAAAGTTCTGGAAACCATGGTGTCAAGGGAGTTCGATCGTTGCTGTGTATGGTTGGAGAGCAGGTGCATACAGGTTTCATTGGGAGGGGCTGACGAGAGTGGGAAGAGCAATTCATTCCTCTGGTACTCGCAACGGGTCGGTGTAGACAAAAGGGAAGCTTGGCATTTGAAAGGGAGAAAATGCATGCATGGGGACTGACGTGTCTGGCGGGAGGAATCAGCGGTCACGTCTGCATGTAGGAGATGAGTTTGGGAATGCAGTGATGAGGTCAGTGCGAGTTACAAAACTGGTGCATGCGAGTTAGTTTAAGGGGTACGCGAGTGTTGAGGAGGAGTAAAATGTATGATGTATGTATGAAATAGATAGTTGCGTTCATGGGAGATTAAGGTGCTGAAATGGCAAGTGAATACATGGAAGAATCGGCAACACGTGTGGGTTAGTGGAGATACAAGTTTGGGTTGTGCTTGAATATGGCAACACGCAGGTATAATTATAAATAAAATAAGTATTATATATATATGAAAAAGAGAGGACTCGAGCTGGGTTTCCGGTGAGAAATGGGAAGGGGGCGTTGGTCGCTATGCATGGCTCGAACTGTGCTGTACTTGCATGAGCGTTGGAAAAGAAATAAACAGTAGAAACTAATGATGATTTCCGGATACTTTTCATTGAGCATGAAAGGATCACGCAAGGTTTGCGTGTATGGTGGTGATGGAATTCGTTTTAAATAGAAGTCGTGCATGCGAAAAGCAGTCTTTCTCCTATATTGGTAGCCGAAAGGAGGGGTTAAAACTGTCAGATGGTCCACTATACGTTCGCGAGTGGTGCAGCAACGTCGTGACCGAACGGAACGATTGGATTCAGATCTATCAGCCGATGCAAATCGTTATTTAACGGTTAACGCGCCAATGTGAGTAAAACTCACCAACTCTATACAGTTCTATTTTCACAACGTATTCTTAGGATTGTTAATTATTGTCTGTTTGACTGTGTGTTGGCTGTTTGATTGAACTACTAGTCAGTTAGTTAAATTTCTATATTGATTCTGTTTAACAGAATATATCATATGGAACTGAAAGTGATGTTATCTATATTGTCTAACATCTGTGATGCAGGGAAACAGGTTGGAGGAATCCGATTGGATTCCTCAACAGTTATTTTATTGTTTTCCATATATTGTTATATGATGTGATATAAAATCTGTGGGCGATTATATGTGCTTGGACGATATTGAACATCGTGATTTGATATGATTGAATACCATAACATATCGAAATGTTGATAAGGGGATTTTCAATGTTTATATTGAAAATGAATCTTATTTATAAAATCGATAGGATTTTATAAAAGGATACATTTATTTAGAAAATAAATGAAATAAAATAGAAACATTTATTTAGAAAATAAATGAATTAGAATATAAAGGAATATCTATTTAGGAAATAAATAAAGGAACATTTATTTAGATTATAAATAAATGGAATAAAGGAATATTTATTTAGGGAATAAATAAAGGAACACTTGTTCGGAAAATAAATAGAATTATACAAGGATAGATTTAAACACGTGCTTCGCACACAAGTATAAAACGATATGGATTTTAAGGAGATATTGTAGAAGTAGGAATTATAACCAGAGTGTGATAAAAGGATTAAACAAAGTAATTGGTTAGGTTAAACAAAGCAAGTTAGTCGAGTTAAACAAAGTAATTTGTTAGGTTAACCAAAGCAAGTTAGTCGAGTTAATCAAAGTAATTGGTTAAGTTAACCAAAGTAAATTAGTTAAGATAAACTAAGCGGTTAATCGAAGTGAATTAGTTAAGTTAAACTAATTGGTAAATCAAAGTGAATTAGTTGCGTCAAACTAAGTGAATTAGTCAAGTTAAACTAATTGGTTAATCGAAGTAAATTAGTTGGGTTAATCAAAGTGAATTAGCCGAGTTAAACTAAGTAAATCGGTTAGAGTTAATCAAAGTGAATTAACTAAGTTAAACTAAGTGGATTAGTTCAGTTAATCGAGACAAGTAAATCAAGTTAGGTTAAACCATTTGAGTTAACCAGTTAAAATTTACCAGTTAAAGATAAACAGTTAGAGTTGACCAGTTAAAGTTGACCAGTTAAAGTTGACCAGTTAGAGTTGATCAGTTAGAGTTACTCAGTTAGAGTTGACCAGTTAGAGTTGACCAATTAGAGTTATCCAAGTGGAGTTAATCGAGTCGAGTTGCCGAATATCACTTATTCGAAGTAGAGTTATCGAATATAGTGTATTCAAGGGAAGAGTAATCGAATATAGTTTATTCGAGTGGAGAAATCAAATGTTATTCATTTGAGAAGAGTTAAATCGAATTTAGTTATTCGAAAGGAGTTAATCAATTTGAGTTAAGTTAATCGATTTGAATTAAGTTGAATCGAAATGGAGTAAATCGATTAGAATTTAGTTAATTGAGTTAGAGAAAATCGAATATTAGTTATTCGAAGGTAAGTTATTCGAATTAGTTATTCGAATAGAGTTAAACACGTAAGAGTTAATTGAATATTAGTTATTCAATTTGAGTTAATCGAATTTAGTTATTCGAGAAGAGTTAAATCGAATTTAGTTATTCGAAAGGAGTTAATCAATTTGAGTTAAGTAAATCGATTTGAATTAAGTTGAATCGAAATGGAGTAAATCGATTAGAATTAAGTTAATCGAGTTAGAGTAAATCGAATAGCAGTTATTCGAAGGTAAGTTATTCGAATTAGTTATTCGAAGGAGTTAATCAATTAAGTTATTCGAATTAGTTATTCGAAGGAGTAAATCAAATTAAGTTAATCGATTTGAGTTGAGTTAATCGATTTGGGTTAAGTTAAGTAATCGAGTTAAGAAATCGAGTTGAGATAATCGAGTTAAGAAAATCAAGTTGAGTTAATCGAATAAGTTATTCGATAAGAGTAAATCCATTTAAGTTAAATCGGATGTTAGTTATTCGATAAGAATTGACATATTTAAGAAAATCGAATATTTGTTATTCGATAGGAGTTAATGAAATAGAGCCAACCAAGAAGAGTTATTCGAATATTTGTTATTCGATAGGAGTTAATCGAAATAGAGTTTATCGAATATCAGTTATTAAAAAGGGAGAGTTAATCGAATAGAGATTACTCGAAAGAGAGTTATACGTTGAATTTGATTATAGCGAATTCGGGAAAGTACTATTTACTTTCCAGGGTTTAAATCAAGATTTAGTTATTGATTTAGAAATTAGGTGTCTGTTAAATTATTCGAGTTAGGAGATAAAGTTATAATTTTGGGTTAGATATTGCAGAAGTAGGAATTATAACGTTATAGTTATAATCAAACGTTTTCATATAAGAAGTAGATTCGTAACCTGAATCCGAGAATTTGCGTAAACAGATGATTGGAAAAAGTGAGTGACGAGCTTCATCTATTTCACAGTAAAGGACGTTGTTCAATTAAGGTCTGAGAGGTAATTATACCCCAACTTGATTGACTTCAGAATTGACAAAGGGATAGTTGTGGTTCGATAGAAAAGGTTGATTTGAAATATAGAAGTAATAAGCGATTAATGGATTAAGCATAACGATGTTTTATACAACGTTCATTTGAAATCCGTAAATGAGTCTTGGAAACGTTTTCCAAATATAGTCAGATATGTTTTCTAAACATAGAAAATGAAATGTTTTCATGATAAGAATTTAAGAAATAGAGTTAAGCAAATTCAGAAACTGACTGGAGAGGGTAAGTTGAACGGTTTTCTAAGTGACGATCTGATGTTGGTTTCGACCTTCCGGATTGATACTTAGAGAATTGTTCTCATACTAGTTACAGTTAGTGACTGATAGTTGCGAAATAATAGTGATGTGAGAATAAGCTATGGAAATGTTTTCCAATGATTAATAACATATATTTTCTAAATATATGAAATAAGGAAATATGAACATATGATGATTGATCGATCGAATTCCCATTTGGAAATAAGATCGTTGTTTGTACACCGACATGTTTTCATTTGATAGTTGAATCACAGACTATCATAGTTTTGACCATTTTTACGTTGTTAATATGGAGAGACCGGTTGGATTATTATCCGAAGAACCACTCCGTATTAGCATAAGCGTTGCGAATCAAGTACGCTGAAGATAATTGAAGACGGAGTGAAGTACAAGGGCTATTGTGAAAAGCCTAGGTAGGATGGATTCACTGAATAGTGCCTTCGGTTTATTCAGTCCCAGAACAACGTATATGGACGAGTGTCTGACAAAGTATTCTTAACGAATCATATGTTGATCTCTTTAAATGTATTACGTTGGTGGCGGAGAAATTCGTTTCTCTTAGCTTTTATACTCGTGATGCCTTGAGAAATCGATAATGATTTGGCGGGTATGACGATGTGGCATTCAAAGTAATTGAAGAAATAATCTGTCAAAGTGATAAACGTGACCTCAAAACCTCACAACCGGAAAATAACAGAAGTTGGGCTAGGCAGCATGGCTAGTTGGGCCATACCCAAGCAGGGTGTATTATCACCATCTAGAGAATATTCAATTGTACTTCTTTATAATCTATTTCAATGCTGTCCCTTATCGGGAAGGATGGTTGCTGATCCCAACCATCGGTGATAATATATTCATTACACTCAAGCTAAATGAGTGGACGGTCATGTGTGGCCGGGTTGCAAGACGTTCTTGTTGAACCCTAGTGTATCTCCTCTAGAGTACACTGATCGGAAGGTGCTCCCATACCTTGTCTGTTGGAACCCAATCTCCAATAAGCGCTCACGGTTTTATTTGTATACTATGTATGTGGAACGTGAGATGCAAGCGTTCTGCTAGACTGATATCTATTTGTATTTAGACAGTATTATAATATCAGAAAGATATCCTTTATTTAACCAAGTGTTGGAGTTTTACTCACACCAGTCCCATGACTGACCCGGAGTTTATTTTGTTTGTTTTCCGTAAACTCTTGGGTGCCTAAATTTGTACAGGCAGTCAAGTAGTCGGGATTTTTCAGGTACACTTGGAGAGCTTAGAGCAGGAGGCTTCAGGATTATAGCTATTATTATTCCGCTGTGTTGTTAAGTGTTGTACTTTGAAATGGTATGTATATACGAGTACTGATTTGTATTTCAAAGTTATGTTATATTTTATTCATTCCGCTGTGAGATTCGGGTTTACTCTGATGATGTAAGTTCTTCTTCTTCTTCTATTCTATTAGTTCTATCTTTTCTTCCTCACCCTCAACTTTCTTTCACTAACGTCTCGGGATTTTCGACTCTCGAGGAGTCGAAAATTTCCAGCCATTACAAATAATTTATAGGAAATTTTATTTGAATTTATAACGATAATAATATTTATTTATTATCGAGGAAATAAATTGTTTCGGATTTAATTTATATTGGTTTAAAATTAGTATCTGCTACAAATGATCGAATTGCACTTCGTAACCTATCCCAGTGGGTTCAGAGCAGTGGTATAACGCTAGGAATGTCATTTGTTGGGTTCAGAAAGGAGTTCGCGGTCAAGGAGTATTTTAATTTAAGGACACCAGTTAAATTAGAATAATTATTTAATAAACCGGGTGGACCAAAACAAAACAAGGTGGCTCCTCCCTCTCCACGAATTAAAACAGAACGTGGTCGCCCCTTTTACTTCAGAAATTAAGTTTAAAACCGCTCCTCTCAAACACAATCAAAATCGAGCTGTAAAAGCAAAATGAAAGCCTCTCCCTCTCTTCAATCATCGTTCACTCCTTGAAACTCGAGAACAAGCTGGTGACGCTCACGATTAAGGGGAAGTAGGGCGACTGTCGATTAGGGTTGTTTGTCCAGGTCCGCGTGAGGTCAAACCAGAGCCATCGCGATCGATTTTCTGGTGCCAGGGGGGTTTGTCGAGGTTGATTTTGTTGGGTCTAAGGGTGCGCGATTTGTTTGAAAGGCCTGGCAGTTCGAGCGGCTTCGGTGATCGTTCGATTGGGAGAACCCTGGGTATTCCAGTGGCAGCGCGACGTTCAATAGAAAGTGGATGAGGCGCGGAAATCAATACTGGAGGTGGTGCAGCGTTCATGTTCGAGATCTGGGTGAACGGGAATCGCAGTGATGATGACTGGGAAGGAATCGAACTTATAGGGAAGCATGGCAATTGGAAATGGAGCTCAAGGGACTGTCGACAGTTGTTGTGGATGAGGCTTTGTCTAAACAATATGGGTTTGCAATGAACAATAAGTGCAGTATGATATTTTGCATTGGCAGTAAGGGAAAGATAGAGCTTTTGGCTGATTCAGTATTGTAGATGGTTCGGAAGCTGCTTTGTAATTTATCAAGATTGGCTTCATAATTTTTCAAACGATAAGGTATATGTTATTAAATTTTTAATACATAGAATTTATTGGTTAGTCGTTTATTTAAGATAATTTCATTTAATTGAAAAATTAAATAAATCATAGGGCAAGGTAGATTCATTCGAGATAATGTGAGAGGATTCATAGCCGAAATGATAACGGATTTAATTGGGAAATAGCGCAAGGAAAAAATCACGGTGAGTAAACCTCACTCACCACTTATTTAGAAATTATTTTTATATCATTAAAAATAATTGTCTGTGCTTGTTTGAATGTTGTCTGATTGTTTTAAAATATATATTAGTTATTTAGGATATATATATATATATATATATATTGGGTTGATGATTGGTTGGATTCCCGCAGTCTCATTAGCGGATGCCCGCGGTACCATAGCGGATGATTACCCTATACGCCCCACGCTATAATTAGTGGATGACCTTCTATACCGCGATATCCTGCCTCGAAGCAGGATGGGTATTACTATGTTGACTAACATCTGTGGATGCAAGAAAACAGGTTGGAGGAATCCAACTGGATTCCTCAAAAATATATTATCTGTTTGTTGTTTGTTTGATTTCATATATATTCCTATATGATGTGTTAAAAATCAAATGATTGAAAATTAGTTGATTTGATTGTTGAAAATATCCCTGGGGCTTGAATACTGATTCATAAAAACATCAAAAAGGGTAGTTGATATTTAAAAAGGAAATTCTATTTTTATAAATAGAATTTGAATTTTTAATAAGACTATAGAAAATATTTAACTTGTTCGAAGGTATATAAAACAAGTAATCGAATTTATAAACTTTGTTTATAAATGAAAATATGGGTTTTGAATTGAATTTATAAAAGTTGTTTATAAATGAAAATATGGGATTTGAATCGAATTTATAAACGTTGTTTATAAATGGAAAAGATGAGATTTGAATCGAATTTATAAACTTTGTTTATAAATGAAAATATCGGATTTGAATTGAATTTATAAACGTTGTTTATAAATGGAAAGGTGGGATTTGAATTGAAGTTATAAACGTTGTTTATAAATAATGCCGAGAAATTCAAATGGACTTTAAACTATAGATTTGAATATAGAAATTCAAATGGACTTTAAACTATAGATTTGAATATAGAAATTCAAATGGACTTTAAACTATAGATTTGAATATAGAAATTCAAATGGACTTTAAACTATAGATTTGAATATAGAAATTCAAACGGACTTTAAACTATAGAATTTGAATAAAGAGAATTCAAATGGGATTTATATTATAGGATTTGAATAATAGAAGACAATAGAATTTGATATATAGAAATTGAATAATAGAAGCGAATTGGAGTTTGAATATAGAATTCAAATATTAAAAGGAGAAATAGACTAAAGAGATAATTAACAAATTGAGTTAAAACGATTGGTATAGTTAAAATAGATTGGACAGGTATAGACATACAGGAGACAGGTATGGAATAAAGTATAGAAGTGAAATAAATAGAATGCCCTACAAAAAGGTACGTATTTAATTTCCATATAAGATTTTATGCGCCGTATCGGCAAGCTGCTTGGCTTTTTCTTTTTCTTTTTGAGATAAGAAGGACCGGGAAAGCTATTTAAAATTTCCCGATGCTCCCGGTACAAAGGAGGTTATGGCGAATTTTTCCGGGAATTTAAGGAGATAGAATATTTTTAAGATAATTTGATAGATAGAAATTAACATATCCAATTATATAGAAGTCGATAAGGAAACGAACTTAGAAATAGAATAGTATAATTATAAAAGGAAGACTAGGAATAAAATCTAGTAGGAATAGAAAGAGAAAATGTATATGTGTTTAAAGGTGAATAATCAGTTGTATGGTATTGATTATTCGAGTAAGTAGTCTTGTCTGTTTTGACGTTAAATGTTATTCAGTCAAGGTCTGAGAGGTAATTATACCCCAACTTGGTTGATTTCATGATATACCGATAAGTAGCAAGATTCAGGCTCGAAGATCAATGTGGAATAAGAATTAGTTAAATGCTGTATTTGGGTTGTCGTAACGATGTTTTACACAACATCTGTTTTAATCCAAATATGTGCAAAGCTTGGAAATAGAATAATGAATATTTCCTAGTATAGAAAATAAAGGAAGGCGATATATGGAAATGTTTTCCAAAGAACGAAAAAGGGCAATATGGTTATTGAAATATTTGATTAGCAAATATTAATAAAGAAATAGAAAAGAGATTTAATTAATGGAATATTAATTAAAGGTTCAGTGATTGTTGGATGTTTGGATGAACACTTGTTTTATTCGATAGTTAAATCATCGACTATCGAAATACTTGTTTTTATTCGATAGTTAAATCACAGACTATCGAAGTTTTGACCATCGTTGTCAATATGGAGAGACCGGTTGGATTATTATCCGAAGAACCACTCCATATCGGCAGTAGCGTGCGAATCGGATTATATAAAGATAATCGAAGACGGAGTAGAGTGCAAGGACTTTTTCTATAAATAGAAATAGTGCCTTCAGTTCATCCTGTTCCTGGGTGACTTGTATGGATGAATGTCTGACAGAGTATTTCCAGAAAGGTCACGTACATTGATTTCTTCAACTGTACCAAGAGTGGAAGCGGAGGAGGAAACTTCTTTTAGCTGACACGTAATGTACTGTTGTAGACGTCAATTAGTGATTTTCGATGGATCTGACGATGTGACATTCGAAGTGAATCTGGTGTGATGATAAAACGTAGCTTCTAGCCTCAACATCCGGTAAATGACAGAAATCGGGCAAGCAGCATGGCTATGTAGGTCGCACCTATTAGGGTGTATAATCACCTGATCTAGAGTTTCATTTACTTCTAAAAATCTATTGTCGATGCTGTCCCATTCGGGAAACGGTTGCTGATCCCAACCGTTGGTGATATACATTCGATACACTCAAGCGAAATGAGTGGTCGGTCATGTGTGGCTGAGTTACAAGATGTTCTTGTTGAACTCGGTGTATTCTCCTCTAGAGATATACCAGCGGAAGGTGGTTCCATACCTTGTCATAGTTGAAAATCCATTACCCAATACGTGCTTGCGGTTTATGATTTGTATATATATGTGGAACGTGAGATGCAAACGTTCCACTAGATTATATTTACTTGATTTAGACATTATTATAATATCAAAAGAGTTTTGATATAAAGATAAATTAAGTGTTTGGATTCTCATAAGGAAAAAACCCGTTCTGTGTTATACGGCGTGGTCTTATGAGATATCATTTAGTTTTCTGAAACTGTTTTAAACTGTTTACTCATACCAGTCCATGTTGCGTGCTTTAAGGCATGTGTCGCATGATAGGGGGTTCTCGCTTTTCGTTAGGTGGCGAACGGGAGACTCTTACTCCTACATGTCCCTTCGGTAGGGTTGGTTGCTTAGTGCGAAGTCGAAAGGCTGGCCGTAAAATGTGGTGCTGGGGTACCAATGTAAGCCACAGTGGGGTATTACCTTGCTGCTTTGGGGAGGAGAGGATGGTTGCAAAGCCTACTTGAATTTCCGGGTCATTACAGTTGGTATCAGAGCTTAGGTTGAGCGAATACCTAGGCTTGTTGGAATGTGCTCATTAGAGATAGGATCAGTAGTATCCTAGAATGAGTTGAGTGTATGTATATATATACGAGAGAGCGTATTTGTTATTTGATATAAAAACTGTTTTATATTGTGTTGACTAGTCTGTTGAGTGAGTTATGAATTCTGATCGAATCGTGGGACGCCGCGATGTCGATAGGAGTTTATAAACACTTGAACAGAAGATTGGACACGATATTGTTTTCAAATAGTTAAGTTGATTGTTAGGATTATAATCAAATTAGATTATAAAAAAACTGAATTAGTTATATATATAACCAATGGAATTTGTATATGAAATCAAATATACAAATGAGATAAATTGAAATTGAATTCCAACCAGAATTCAGAATTTAAAATCCTGGGAGTTTGGAAAATATTTTTTCTAAATGGATTTTGAAAGAAATATAGCACTGGACTCACTTCAGTGGCTGGGAAATAATTCTGATGATGGTCGCAACATCACCAGTGTTCATTTTCGAGTTTCTAAGTGATGAATTGCTGCCTTAGAAAAGTTTTCGATGTAAATTTGTTTGAAAAGAAACAAGTTGTTTGAAAATTCAGATGTTTTGAATTTGAGATAGATAAATATATGTATATATTTATATAACTTCAAAGGAATTTTGAAATGGGAAATGGGAATATAGATTTCAAATAGAAGTGAAATAGGAATTGAAATATAGATTTCAAATAGAAGTAAAATAAAGGAATTTGAATATATATAATTCAAATAGAAGTGAAATAAAAATTTGAATTCAAAGGAATTCAAATGAGTTTGAATAAAGAAAATTCAAATAGAAATTATATAAGAAAAATTGAAATGGAATTTGAATTCAATGGAATTCAAATGGATTTGAATAAAGAAAAGTCAAATAGAGATTTGAATATTAGAATTCAAATGGAATTTGGTTAAATAAAATTTCAAAGAGAATATAAAGTGGAGGTTGAATATTAGAATTCAAGAAAATATAGAGTTTGAAATAGAATTTAAATTCAAAGGATTTCAAATTGAAATTGAACAAAGGAATTTAAATAGAAATCGAATAAAGGATTTCAAATGAAATTTGAATAAGGGATTTGAAATGGGTTTTGAATAAAGGATTTCAAATAGGAATTGAAAATAAGAAATTCAAATAGAAATTGAATAGAAGGAAATTCAAATATAGAGTTTGAATAAAGAGATTCAAATGAAATTTGAATATTGTAAATATATAGGACTTGAATATTTGAAGTGAAATAGATCGGGAATATTTTGTGAAATGGATTGGATATATATTAAAAATATATCAGAATGAAGTTGAATTTATTATAAACAAAGTTAAAACGTTTATATTTATATTTATAATTAAAATGAGCTCGCCGTAGCGCGGCAGTTCGTAAATTGGCGATTCGAACTTCAATTTAGTATACAGAACTCAATTGAAGTTGGAATTCTTTGAACCAAGAATCGTCGGGACCGGTTGAACAATAGTTTTCTAATGAAAGAGAAAAATCTGGATTTCGTCGTAAAGATTTTGAGTTATGTCAAAATCAAATTTTTAGAAAAGCAGCGCCAGAACCATTATAAAACCATAACGGTTTAATTGAATAAACAAAAGGATTGTTAGGAAATAAAATCTGAGTTGGCACAAGAAAAATCCAGGCTGGAGATATAAATTAAATATGAACTCCAGTGAAGTAAGTGAAATGATTTTTGAGACAAAAATCATATTTTAAATGGTTAAATAGAATTAACTAAATTGGAGAATAATTAGTTAAAGGAAATTTGAATCGAAATTGGGTTTTTTGGATAAGTGAAAGAGATTGAGAATTTATATTCGAAATCGAATATATAACTCGAGTTGAAAATATAATTAGATCAGTCTATAATTAAGTTGACATATATTTGAACAAGTTATATTCAAATAAAAAGGGTGAAATAGGCAAAACGGTTAATTAGCAACTAGTTAATGGGAATTTGAATGATTGAAATTAAATTTAACTTAAGTAAGTTAAATGGATCGAAATGAAAAAAATTTGAGTGAAATCAATGTGAATGAAATATGAATTGGGTATGAATAAAGGAAATATATTTGTAACACAAATACAAAGGAAGTTATGTGCAAACAAATAGAAGGAGAGATATTTGTAAAAACATTTACAAATAGAATTTAAAAAGGGGATATTTGTAAAACATTTACAAATAGATTCAATGGAAATATTTGTTTATTTGTTAAATAAATAAAATGTTATAGATGAGATATTTATTTGTTAAATAAATAGAATTTAATCAAAGGAATTTCAGAAGATGAATAGAAAATGGAATCCTGTTTTTAACAGATAAATAGAAAAGATTTATTTATAAATAACAGTTTATAAATTAAATTGAATATTTATCATTGGATAGATGAAATATATAAGTCTGAACTTATATAGAGAAGAGATACTGGTTTTTAACGCCGATAGTTTTAAATAGAAGGGGTAGACAACACTTGTATAAGTGAAGTAACGCTATTAAAGAGAACATTTATAAAGTAAAGAACCGTTACTAAAAGTAAATCTTTATAAATGAATAAACGTTATCCAATAGGAGTTATTCGAATAGGAGAAGTCGATTAGAGTTAAGAATAATCGATTAAAGTTAGAATTAATCGATTAGAGTAAGAATTAACCAGTTAGAGTTAATCAGTTAGGGTTAATCCGTAGAGTTAATTGAATGTTAGTTATTCAATTAGAATTTATCGAATATTTGTTATTCAAATTTAGAGTTAACCAGATAGAGTTAATTGAACATAGTAAATTGATTTAGGATTTAATTTAATTTTAGTTATTCAATTAAAGATGATCGAATATAGTATTGAGATAGAATTAGTCAAACATAGTACTCAGGATAAGTTGCCATTTCGTACGACTGCTAGCGTAATTCGCAGGGCTGCAGATAGCCTAGGGCGGTCGGATGTTTCCTAGGGGAATCAGGCGTAACCATTGTGATCGCTGCGATCTAGAGTCAAGCGAATAGAGTTAAATCGAATATTAGTTATTCGAATAGAATTAAAGGAGTTATCGAATATAATTTATTCAAAAGGAGTTATCGATTATTTGTTAATCGAAATGAGTTATCGATTATAGTTTAATCGAAAAGAGTTATCGATTAGTTTAATCGAAGTGAGTTATAGAATATTGGTTATTCGAAGGAGTTATCGAATTTAGTTATTCGATGGAGTTAATCGAAAAGAGTTAAATCCAATAGAGTTAATTGATAAGAGTAAATTGAATAGAGTAAATCGAATATAGTTTATTCGAAGAAAGGTTTTCGAATCTTGTTATTCGAAAGAGAGATTATCGAATATAGTTATTCGAAGGGAGGAGTTCTCGAATAAGGATTTATTCGAAAGAGAGTTACGTAAGGAAGTTGAAATGTTGAGTATCAACATAAATAAGATTTTGAAAAGTTAATGGGTTTGTAGCACTTTTTCTACCTTAGCAATTTCGAGGACGAAATTATTTTAAGTGGGGAAGATTGTAATGACCCGGATCCTTAGGGGTTAATTTTTGAATATTTAATATTTAATTTAAATATTGGGTGGATAATATAAGTGGAATTTTATATTGGAGCTATCGATTTAATAATCAATTTCAATTTAATATATCGAATATATTAAAATAACAGAATACGAAAATGGATTTAGTTGAATTCAAATTTTTATTTGAATTAAATACAGTTCAAATAATTTATAGGAAATTTTATTTGAATTTATAACGATAATAATATTTATTTATTATCGAGGAAATAAATTGTTTCGGATTTAATTTATATTGGTTTAAAATTAGTATCTGCTACAAATGATCGAATTGGACTTCGTAACCTATCCCAGTGGGTTCAGAGCAGTGGTATAACGCTAGGAATGTCATTTGTTGGGTTCAGAAAGGAGTTCGCAGTCAAGGAGTATTTTAATTTAAGGACACCAGTTAAATTAGAATAATTATTTAATAAACCGGGTGGACCAAAACAAAACAAGGTGGCTCCTCCCTCTCCACGAATTAAAACAGAACGTGGCCGCCCCTTTTACTTCAGAAGTTAAGTTTAAAACCGCTCCTCTCAAACACAATCAAAATCGAGCTGTAAAAGCAAAATGAAAGCCTCTCCCTCTCTTCAATCATCGTTCACTCCTTGAAACTCGAGAACAAGCTGGCGACGCTCACGATTAAGGGGAAGTAGGGCGACTGTCGATTAGGATTGTTTGTCCAGGTCCGCGTGAGGTCAAACCAGAGCCATCGCGATCGATTTTCTGGTGCCAGGGGGTTTGTCGAGGTTGATTTTGTTGGGTCTAAGGGTGCGCGATTTGTTTGAAAGGCCTGGCAGTTCGAGCGGCTTCGGTGATCGTTCGATTGGGAGAACCCTGGGTATTCCAGTGGCAGCGCGACGTTCAATAGAAAGTGGATGAGGCGCGGAAATCAATACTGGAGGTGGTGCAGCGTTCATGTTCGAGATCTGGGTGAACGGGAATCGCAGTGATGATGACTGGGAAGGAATCGAACTTATAGGGAAGCATGGCAACTGGAAATGGAGCTCAAGGGACTGTCGACAGTTGTTGTGGATGAGGCTTTGTCTAAACAATATGGGTTTGCAATGAACAATAAGTGCAGTATGATATTTTGCATTGGCAGTAAGGGAAAGATAGAGCTTTTGGCTGATTCAGTATTGTAGATGGTTCGGAAGCTACTGTGTAATTTATCAAGATTGGCTTCATAATTTTTCAAACGATAAGGTATATGTTATTAAATTTTTAACACATAGAATTTATTGGTTAGTCGTTTATTTAAGATAATTTCATTTAATCGAAAAATTAAATAAATCATAGGGCAAGGTAGATTCATTCGAGATAATGTGAGAGGATTCATAGCCGAAATGATAACGGATTTAATTGGGAAATAGCGCAAGGAAAAAATCACGGTGAGTAAACCTCACTCACCACTTATTTAGAAATTATTTTTATATCATTAAAAATAATTGTCTGTGCTTGTTTGAATGTTGTCTGATTGTTTTAAAATATATATTAGTTATTTAGGATATATATATATATATATATATTGGGTTGATGATTGGTTGGATTCCCGCAGTCTCATTAGCGGATGCCCGCGGTACCATAGCGGATGATTACCCTATACGCCCCACGCTATGATTAGTGGATGACCTTCTATACCGCGATATCCTGCCTCGAAGCAGGATGGGTATTACTATGTTGAATAACATCTGTGGATGCAAGAAAACAGGTTGGAGGAATCCAACTGGATTCCTCAAAAATATATTATCTGTTTGTTGTTTTTTTGATTTCATATATATTCCTATATGATGTGTTAAAAATCAAATGATTGAAAATTGGTTGATTTGATTGTTGAAAATATCCCTGGGGCTTGAATACTGATTCATAAAAACATCAAAAAGGGTAGTTGATATTTAAAAAGGAAATTCTATTTTTATAAATAGAATTTGAATTTTTAATAAGACTATAGAAAATATTTAACTTGTTCGAAGGTATATAAAACAAGTAATCGAATTTATAAACTTTGTTTATAAATGAAAATATGGGTTTTGAATTGAATTTATAAAAGTTGTTTATAAATGAAAATATGGGATTTGAATCGAATTTATAAACGTTGTTTATAAATGGAAAAGATGAGATTTGAATCGAATTTATAAACTTTGTTTATAAATGAAAATATGGGATTTGAATTGAATTTATAAACGTTGTTTATAAATGGAAAGGTGGGATTTGAATTGAAGTTATAAACGTTGTTTATAAATAATGCCGAGAAATTCAAATGGACTTTAAACTATAGATTTGAATATAGAAATTCAAATGGACTTTAAACTATAGATTTGAATATAGAAATTCAAATGGACTTTAAACTATAGATTTGAATATAGAAATTCAAATGGACTTTAAACTATAGATTTGAATATAGAAATTCAAACGGACTTTAAACTATATAATTTGAATAAAGAGAATTCAAATGGGATTTATATTATACGATTTGAATAATAGAAGACAATAGAATTTGATATATAGAAATTGAATAATAGAAGCGAATTGGAGTTTGAATATAGAATTCAAATATTAAAACGAGAGATAGACTAAAGAGATAATTAACAAATTGAGTTAAAACGATTGGTATAGTTAAAATAGATTGGACAGGTATAGACATACAGGAGACAGGTATGGAATAAAGTATAGAAGTGAAATAAATAGAATGCCCTACAAAAAGGTACGTATTTAATTTCCATATGAGATTTTATGCGCCGTATCGGCAAGCCGCTTGGCTTTTTCTTTTTCTTTTTGAGATAAGAAGGACCGGGAAAGCTATTTAAAATTTCCCGATGCTCCCGGTACAAAGGAGGTTATGGCGAATTTTTCCGGGAATTTAAGGAGATAGAATATTTTTAAGATAATTTGATAGATAGAAATTAACATATCCAATTATATAGAAGTCGATAAGGAAACGAACTTAGAAATAGAATAGTATAATTATAAAAGGAAGACTAGGAATAAAATCTAGTAGGAATAGAAAGAGAAAATGTATATGTGTTTAAAGGTGAATAATTAGTTGTATGGTATTGATTATTCGAGTAAGTAGTCTTGTCTGTTTTGACGTTAAATGTTATTCAGTCAAGGTCTGAGAGGTAATTATACCCCAACTTGGTTGATTTCATGATATACCGATAAGTATCAAGATTCAGGCTCGAAGATCAATGTGGAATAAGAATTAGTTAAATGCTGTATTTGGGTTGTCGTAACGATGTTTTACACAACATCTGTTTTAATCCAAATATGTGCAAAGCTTGGAAATAGAATAATGAATATTTCCTAGTATAGAAAATAAAGGAAGGCGATATATGGAAATGTTTTCCAAAGAACGAAAAAGGGTAATATGGTTATTGAAATATTTGATTAGCAAATATTAATAAAGAAATAGAAAAGAGATTTAATTAATGGAATATTAATTAAAGGTTCAGTGATTGTTGGATGTTTGGATGAACACTTGTTTTATTCGATAGTTAAATCATCGACTATCGAAACACTTGTTTTTATTCGATAGTTAAATCACAGACTATCGAAGTTTTGACCATCGTTGTCAATATGGAGAGACCGGTTGGATTATTATCCGAAGAACCACTCCATATCGGCAGTAGCGTGCGAATCGGATTATATAAAGATAATCGAAGACGGAGTAGAGTGCAAGGACTTTTTCTATAAATAGAAATAGTGCCTTCAGTTCATCCTGTTCCTGGGTGACTTGTATGGATGAATGTCTGACAGAGTATTTCCAGAAAGGTCACGTACATTGATTTCTTCAACTGTACCAAGAGTGGAAGCGGAGGAGGAAACTTCTTTTAGCTGACACGTAATGTACTGTTGTAGACGTCAATTAGTGATTTTCGATGGATCTGACGATGTGACATTCGAAGTGAATCTGGTGTGATGATAAAACGTAGCTTCTAGCCTCAACATCCGGTAAATGACAGAAATCGGGCAAGCAGCATGGCTATGTAGGTCGCACCTATTAGGGTGTATAATCACCTGATCTAGAGTTTCATTTACTTCTAAAAATCTATTGTCAATGCTGTCCCATTCGGGAAACGGTTGCTGATCCCAACCGTTGGTGATATACATTCGATACACTCAAGCGAAATGAGTGGTCGGTCATGTGTGGCTGAGTTACAAGATGTTCTTGTTGAACTCGGTGTATTCTCCTCTAGAGATATACCAGCGGAAGGTGGTTCCATACCTTGTCATAGTTGAAAATCCATTACCCAATACGTGCTTGCGGTTTATGATTTGTATATATATGTGGAACGTGAGATGCAAACATTCCACTAGATTATATTTACTTGATTTAGACATTATTATAATATCAAAAGAGTTTTGATATAAAGATAAATCAAGTGTTTGGATTCTCATAAGGAAAAAACCCGTTCCGTGTTATACGGCGTGGTCTTATGAGATATCATTTAGTTTTCTGAAACTGTTTTAAACTGTTTACTCATACCAGTCCCATGACTGACCCGGAGTTTACTTTGTTGTTTTCCCTAAACTCTTGGGTGCCTAAATTTGTACGGGCAGTCAAGTAGTCGGGAATTTACAGATATACTGGAAGAGCTTGGAGCAGGAGGCTTCATGATCATATAGCTATAGTTATTTCTGTTGTGTTGTAAGTGATGTACTTTGATATTGATGTATATTCAAGTACAGATGTATATTTCAAGTTATGTTATATATATTATATGTTATTCGTTCCGCTATGAGATTCGTGTTACTCTGATGTTGTGTTCTTCTTCTTCTTCTATTCTAAGTTTCTATCTTATCTATCCTCACCCTCTAACTTCTTTCTATTAATGGTTCGAATTTCCGTGATATTTGGGGTTGGACTTGTGTTTTTGGTCAGCTCAAATTCTACTTGAAAATCCGGGTCATTATAATTTCCAAGCTTTCCTTTTTATATTCATTTAGGTTAAGTAAAATCGTTTGCTAGTTTCTGTTGTTTTCAATGTATTATAATAATTTGTTGAATTGAAAAAAAAGAAGCTTATTTTGTTGCTTGAGCATGCTTTTCGATGTCTTATTTCTCCGTTTGCTCTTACATAAAACAAGTGCGAACCCGTGCTTCACGCACGGTCGGAAAAATAATTTAGAATTTCAAATTCAGATTCTAACAACATATGTGGATAGCTAGAGGTAATCACTATATATAGCATGGAATTATTTATAATATAAAATATGCACATTATCTAAAAAGAAACTACATTTATTTACAATTATTATTGAATTTTTTTTATTACTACAATTCATAAATTGCTATTCTGCAATGTTGCACTAAAAACATAATTATTCATAACTAACAGCAGAACTGTGATAAGCAAACAAATTCGATCATACAAACCAAAGAATTCACAATTTGATACTTACGGTTATTTGAATATGAAAATCTTTATTTGTTGGATTGTAACCTTTTCTTCATGATTTTAAAATATACTGTTACATTTTAGTTTAGCTACTTATGCAATGCAACTAATGTCTTCGTCTCGTTGAAAGTACAAACAAAGCAATTTAAATGCAACCTGCAGCCAAGAATGACTTTAGTTTTACTTAGAACCACGCTGAGATTGGATATCAATGATACCTTTATATTGGGTTGAATAAATAAGAAAGCTATAGTATGGTCAATTTTCTAGAGTTGACATTAACATCCACCGAAGTAACTGATGGGAAAAAACTGATTATATCAAAACAATAAGTTCCCATATTTCCAGAATCTAACATATTTTATGTACTTGGCATTCGTTTTTGGAATGTCCCCATGTTCCAGCTTTAGAATGGTTTGTTGCCATGTGAAAATGAATTAATATTTTGTGCGGAAGCCTACTTCATTAAGCACGTACAATGGTATAAACATGCCATAATTCTATAGACATGCTTTAGTTTTTTTACATGAAAAAAAAATCTGCTTTGGTAATATTGGTACATAGGGAAGACTGCTGCACCATTGCAATGTACAAACCGCATATTAAATAATGTATTTATTTGCACAAAGCAGTTGCATTAGAATATAAATCACATCTCTGTTAGAACGTAGATACTATCACAAAACATCATGTCCTTATTCATTGTTTGAGTTGCTACAACACATACAAACTTAAGAAAGAGGCATGAGACAAAACATGCTTTATTTCACAGGATTGTAATTTTGCGAAGGTAAAGCAACCACTTGCAGTTCATAAATTGCACAGGATTCGTAACAGTATACAGTCGGTAAATAAAAGTAAAAAATCACAACCATTAAACCTAAGGTTCATTTTAACATTTTTCTTTCGTCTCATATGAAGACACTGGAGTATATATACGAATTGTAATTTATTTAGATTAATCTCAGAGTTGTGAGTCCACGTTTGCTTTTCATCAAATGCTTTTGATTTGCTGATTGCATCTATGCCCAGGACTAAGCCTTTTGCTAGCATGCTGCTTACAACATCCTATGCTTTCGTAGGGAAGAGCCTTGAGTTCCCTTTTGATCTTGATTCTTCATCCTTGATCCTAGATGTTCAAGATTAAAATTATTTATCATGCAGACTGTCATTTGCTTCCTATATATGCTCATAAAGAAAACCAACTTATTTTTAACTATTGATATGATGAGAGGTTTTACAATAGAATTTTGACCTCCATTGTTTTTTATAAAATATGGAAGGTTGAATCAAAAGAAATCTAATTAATTATCGAAAATAATAGAAAATTTACCCCTTGATTTGGAACCTACCTCATTTATATTCATTAAAGCCGTAGTTGTCATCTCTAGGCTAATTTTCAATCTCACCGCTATTTTGCTGTTTAGAGAGCAATGGGTACTCAGAATGCCTAAAGAGATGTTTGTTCCACATCTACAGTCTTTTGGCTAAACGAACCGAAGAATTCATGAGTGACCCCATTGGCACATGTAAAGAAACACAATACGATGACTTTGGATGAGTTTAGATCAACCAGATGAAGGTACATGTTATGTAAAATAATTTTATAATGTGCTTATCTAAATGTTGTCTTAGACTAAAATTGAAGATATGCACTTGCTATAAAAAGGGAATGCATTCAACTAAAAAATCTTTTGCTTTTTGTGGAATTTGAATGTACCTTATGTTAAAGCAAAAGGAAACATACTGATAAGTGCACTTGAGCTCAGAGATATATTGTGCTCAAAAGGCTTCCTTGCCAATATTTGCTAATGAATTGACTCTTATGAATTCATTTGCATCATTTAGTACCAAGTTGAATAGTAGAAAATATCCTTCGATGTTGCTATGACTGCAAAAAAGGAAATCAGTAACTTATATATCATATATGAACAAATAACAATGCTATAGTATAAACCAAGAGATCAGAGATGTAAATAAATAAATCTAGTTATATGTTTTGGAAATGAGAACCATGCCAATTAACTGACTGTCAATTCATTTTGTGAAGGCTTTAGCAGCATAAAATTCTAGTTATATATGTTTTGTTTTAATTAAATCAGCCGTTAACTGACTGTTAATGATGTTTTTAAAAATTTCCCTAACTGTCCACACATAACTTGCAACAAAGATTCCATTTCCTATAAATATTTTTGAAATGAGAAGCATGCCAATTACGTAAATGTTCTGTTGATAGTTATGTTCAATATATATACTATTATTGTTTGCAAGAAGAACACAACTTCAGTTTGATATTAAAAAGAGACATAATTAATTGTTTTTACTATTTAAATAATGGGCAAGGCTGCAAAGTTGGTAAAAATGGCTAATATTTAGTAGGAATTATAATTCTACAGCTTAACGAACAATCAAAACAGGAGCTTACAAAAGACTCGGAGACTGCTTTGTTTTTAAAACCTCATTAATGTTCCACAACCATTAAAATTTTTCCTTTGTTAATCACTGCATTCATCAAAAGATTGAGAGAAATAAAACTTGTAGTGTTTGAAAATGAGCCAATAAAATTTCATTAACATTACTTATTTATACAGGATCTAAAAAATCAAATAGGTTTGGTCATAACTTCCTATAGCTCAACTTCTCTTGTTTCATTGATCCATAAATACATCAAATCATTGAACACAAACAGACAAACAGTCCTATAAGATGGTTTAGTATGAGCATAAGCTAGTCTAGTTGAATATGATGTTTATCTGCATGTGTGTGTTTATTAGGCATGAACATATCAATAATTTCATTATCTTATTTAAAAAGAAGACCGCGGATGAGAATAATCTTTCTCCACTTAACTTGTATGAATACAATCCTCCCAGATTATGTTATGTGCAGAATCTTAGATAAAATTTAACCTCAATTGAGGATAATCTATTAATATGCATGGTAACACACCCAAGAATTTCGCCATCTCCAAACAAATTGGCAACTACAAAAGGATTAGTGGCTAGATTTCCATCTATAAACCATCAAAGTGTATCATATGTAATATCTATTTTTTTGGTTAATACTATTAACCCACTAACACCCATCTTGATATATAAGAGGTAAATTTTCTATATAATGGTTCATTCGACATTTGGTTTGTTGATTAAGCCTAAATTCTATATCTAATCACCTCAAAATAGAGTAATGATTTGGAAACTATTTAAACACGAAAATAGTAGATATCACTTGATAAATACAAATTCATTTTGGTCTGATGTTATATGTATTTGTTTTAAAAAGGTAAAGATTATGATGTTATACAAATTCAACCTTTTCATTCAATGACCGCAGTTTTTAATGGAAAAAATTATTTTCCATGTAGTGGGTAACAAAGAAAAGAAATGAACATAATATTAACTTCGGATATACCTAAAATCTTATATATTATAACCTCAAATGTGGTAAAAGAAACTTTATGTATATTCTATCCAAAACTAACCTAAAACACACTGATTTTTTAATTACAAATAATTCTATCTAATGCCAACAATAAAGTAAAAGATTAACATTACTTAAATAAAGAATATTCACACAAAATGACTTAAGTAATACTCCAAAATTGACAGTTTACATATATGCAAAACAGAGCATCAAAAATAAGACCTTAAAATAACATGCTAAATTGGCAGATGCACATATGGAGAATAATGATTGCAATGCCTTATCAAGTTGAATCCCAACACTACTCAAGAAAAAAGGATAACAGAGATACTTGGCATATTTATAACCTTTATAGCAGTTAAATCTTCAAGCTATTCTTTTGGCCCTAAAACACTAGTCTAATATATTTATGTATAGCAATCTTCAAGCATATTGAAATTTGTAATCGAACATGACGAACCAGTATTACATCTAATGAAGCCATTAAGTTTAGTAAATGAAAATTGAATAAAATGAATCACTGATTTGTTTTTAAAACCTCATTAATGTTCCACAACAGTTATGAATTTTCCTTTGTTAATTACGGCTTTCATCAAAAGGTTAGGAAAAATAAAACTTGTAGCATTTGAAAATGAGCCAATAAAATTTCATCAACATTCCTTATTTATACAGGATCTAAAAAACCAAATAGGTTTGGTCTTCTCTTGTTTCATTGATCCATAAATACGTCAAATTGTTGAAAAAAGATAGACAAAAACATTCCTATAAAATCGTTTCGTATGCGCATATGCTAATCCACTTGAGTATGATATATACGTGTGTGTGTGTGCGTGTGTGTGTGTGTGTGTGTTTATTAGGCATAGGTTTGGTATTCTCTTGTTTCATTGATCCATAAATACGTCAAATTGTTGAAAAAAGATAGACAAAAACAGTCCTATAAAATCGTTTCGTATGTGCATATGCTAATCCACTTGAGTATGATATATACGTATGTGTATGTGTTTATTAAGCATAAACATATCAGCAATTTCAGTATTTTATTTACAAAGAAGACCATGGATGAGGAAAACCTTTCTCCACTTAACTTGTTTGAATACAATCCTCTTAGGTTATGCTATGCGCAAAATGTCAGCCTAAGTTGAGGGAAATTGATTAATGTGCATGGTAACATGCCCATTAATTTTGCCATCTCCAACAAATTGGCAATTACAAAAGGATTAATGGTTGAATTTCAATCTATAAACCATAAGAATGTAGCATATGTAATATCTAAATTATTTTTGCTAATATTGTTAACCCACTAACACCCATTTTGATATATATGAGGTAATTATTTTATGTAATGGTTCATTCAACATCTAGGTTGTTGATTAAGCCTAAATAGTTCTATACCTAGTCACCTGAAAATAGAGTAATGATGTGGAAACTATTTAAACACGAAAATAGTAGATATCACTTGATCAATACAAATTCATTTTGGTTTGATGTTATATGTAAAGTTTAAAAAAAAGGTAAGAGTATGATGTTATACAAATTCAAACTTTTCATTTAATGACTACAGTTATTAGTGGAAAAATTATTTTCCATGTAGTGGGTAACAAAGGAATGAAATGAACATAATATCAACTTCAAGTATACTTAAAATTCTTATATATACTAAACTCAAATGTGGCAAAAGAAACTTTATATATACTCTGGCCAAAACTAAACTAAAACACACTGTAATTTTAATTACCAATAATTCCGTTTAATCCCAACAATATAGTAAAAGATCAACATTACTTAAATAAAGAATATTCACATAAAATGGCTTGGGTAATACTCCAAAACTGACAGTTTACATACCTGAAAAATAGAGCATTAAAAATAGGACCCTAAAATAACATGCTAAAATGGCAACTGTACATATGGAGAATAATGATTGCAATGCCTTATCAAGTTGAATCTTATATAGACATAAAAAAGCATAAAAATATCAGGTTGTAAATAAATTGATGGGTTAAATTCCAATACCTAAATTAATATTCTGTGATGTGCACTTACCTATAAAACATAGCTGCTCAAATATACATCAACAAATTAGTTCAGATACTTGCCAGACTGCTAATTCACCTAAAACTTATTTGTTTATTGCTATCTGCGATACTAACACTTTGTGAAGTGTATGTATAAGTTTGTAGTCCTGCATTTCACATAACAGGGTTATTGACATATTTGTATTTTGTAAAATGAGGTATTCACTTTATTTGATGACCCTGTATATTATCTATGCTTTTGTCCAAAATAAACAATTTATATTTGGGTGTATAATTAACAATAAGGAGTGGAAAAAAACATAGCAATATTAGTTAATTTACAAAAATGTTACAGTGCATGATCCCAAAAATCAAAAAACAATGAATATCTATATGTATAAGATAAAAACTAATAACCTGAAATACATAATTCATCCAATATTGTTTGAGCCGATAAATGTAACTGGTAAGAGAAAGTAAAGAAGGGTTGGCATTAAACGTGGGATGAACTGATCTGACCCGCTTGAAAGCCGGTAGGGAAAGTCGACGGTTAGCAGAAGAAAAGGTGGGTGGGGAAGGTACGCATCAATTGAACAGGGCTTTGCCATCTAGGTCAAGAGAATGGAAGAACGGGAAGGACTAGAGGGCTAAAGCTAAATTCAATATAGCGAGGAGGAATGGAAGAAAAGAGATGAGCGTAAAAAAGGAAAACAGAAGGGAAACGCATCGTTTGAGTTGAAGAGGTGAGGAAAAGAGCTCATATGTTCACGTGGGCAGCAAAGACCGATTTAATGGCAGAAAATAGAAAACGATGGGACAGAGAGAAGGGAATAGTTGGATCACATTAAATATACATCGACTTCATGAAGCTTCTAATAATCCTTTAAACATAGCTCCTCAAATAGATGGGTAGGCTATCGGATGTAATCGGGCTAAGCAAGTGCAACTCTCGGACAACTTTGAAGGCTGATTCACATTAAATATACATTCAGTGGTGTTAGCATGTTGACCGATTGTTAAATAAATCTATACTCAAGCATTAACATTTTAAAATTGGAAAAGAATGTATTACATAACTACTCAAACATTAGCACTTTTGGACAAAAAAGAAACCATTATAAAGCTATGCAACAAATAACACATCCACAGCTTTACGTGTCCACTAACATTTTCTGAATAATCATGAAAAGCCTTTTCTCAAATAAGCATAATATCCAATAATACATTCTGAGAAAGTGTTATGCACTCAAATTGTAAAACATTGAAATGAATTTAGCCTGCAGTCCATATACTCTATTTTGATGAGAAGTTTTACAGCCGACCTATTCTTCATCTCGTATCTCAAATCCAGATCAACTCACTGATTTGTTCATTGGATTTTCTAGCTAAAGTTCATCATGAATTTTATTTTTAAACCTGGTATGAATACGTTTTAATGTTGGATGTTTTTATCCATCTAACACTTTCTACCTTTTATATATCTCTATCGTTTCTGAAATATGGTGTAAACAGAAATCGAAAAGCAGAGACTTCATGAAGCTTCTAATAATCCTTAAAACATAGCTCCTCAAACATACATCGACAAATCATTTCAGATACTTGCCAGACTGCTAATTATCCTAAAACTTATTTGTTCATTGCTATCTGCAATATAAACGCTTTGTGAAGTGTATGTATAAGTTTGTAGTCCTGCATTTCACACAACAGCGTTATTGACATATTTGTATTTTGTAAAATGAGGTATTCACTTTATTTGATGACCCTGTATATTATCTATGCTTTTGTCCAAAATAAACAATTTATATTTGGGTGTATAATTAACAATAAGGAGTGGGAAAAAACATAGCAATATTAGTTAATTTACAAAAAAATGATACAGTGCATGACCCCAAAAATCAAAAAACGTTGAATACCTATATGTATAAGATAAAAACTAATAACCTGAAATACATAATTCATCCAATATTGTTTGAGCCGATAAATGTAACTGGTAAAATCAAGTAAAGAAGAGTTGGCATTAAACGTGGGATGAACTGATCTGACCCGCTTGAAAGCCGGTAGGGAAAAGTCGACAGTTAGCAGAAGAAAAGGTGGATAGTGCGGGTACGCATCAATTGAAGAGGGGCGTTGCCATCTAGGCCAGGAGAATGGAAGAACAGAGAGGACATGGGTGTGGAGGGCTGAAGCTAGGTCCAAGATAGCGAGGAGGAATGAAAGAAAAGAGATGAGCATAAAAAAGGAAAACAGAAGGGAAACGCGTTGTTTGAGTTGAAGAGGTGAGGAAAAGAACTCATGTGTTCAGGTGGGCACCAACGGCCGATTTAATGGCAGAAAATAGAAAATGATGGAACAGAGAGAAGGGAATAGTTGGATCACGCGGTGAACGGATGTCGGGAAGCCAGATTGGGCATATTTTGAACAATAAGTGGTATAAAAATAAAAAAGTGTATAGTATACTTATCTAAAAAGTAGGAAACCCATTACTCTCTGATTATATAGAGAATATTGAGTTGAACTTCAAACCATCTTTATTATAAGAAAACCCAAACTACCTTACCTAAAATAGTCAAGGCAAAACGTAATCATTTTTAAGGATGGAAAATACGCCATTAAATTATTTAAACATGAAAACCAAAAAAATTAGATTACAGAGAAAGATAAGGGTTTTTAAGGCATAAAAATAACATAAATGTATCATATAATGGTGTTATGTAGTCTCCAATAAATAAATAAATAAACCTGCACTGAATTCAAAAGGGTAATAGATTATCTTAGATGCACTATTGTAAGCATATGCATATAGTAGCAAATATTCGACAGTCGATTGAAGCTATTTAAAAGCGTATAGAAGACAACATTGATTGGTAAAAATTCATTTAGCTACAACTTAAGAAGATTGAGCAATAACATTGTTATGTCACATTCCTTCTGGTATTGTGAACAATTAGACTTTTATTGCGCCTAATTCAAAATACAAATTTAAAATTAAACAATAATTTTTCGTAGTAGCTATGAAGTAAATGAGTTGAAGTTCACTACCAAAAAAATATCATTAAATTTGAGTGTAGATTGTATGCAAAACATATTGCTTTAGAAGGAAAAAAGACAGAACAACATAAAGGACACACTATGAAAACCATATATTAAGCTAGTTATCATTTCAAATGTAATTTATAGAAACTTATAAAATACGGGGCCATTTATATAGCAAGAACTTCATAATTTATACTATGATCTTAAAAATATATTATTTGACAGAGCTTTCAGAAAATACTCCAAACATGTAGAACAACATCGCAATGCTGAGGTATTTACTAATAATGCATACTGATGAATTCATATCATTATCCTAAGCACTTACTTTCATCACACTCTGTAATGTGCTGGAGAAACTAATGTAAATGCAAATCTCAATCGTTTAAGCCTAAAGACGAAGATGGTAATATGTTTCTATGTTCTAAACTCATCGTACTAAACCAAGCCTCCACAGATAGAAACAAAGTGTTAATTTCCTTATTTCAGTATTTTATTAATCAACAATGCATGGAGAAAATATCAAGATTTAAATCCACCAAAAATGATTCCAAAATTAGAAGAAAATTATACTTCAAAATGATAATGACAAATCTACGTGCCGTAATAAGTATCCAATATACAATCTTTGTCGAAGGAAACATGAATTGTCCTAAGTATAAATGATCAGGATGTTAAATCTAATTAATTTATGCTTTCCAAATTGTTTTAACTCACACATATGCATCATTTAAAAGCAACACTTAAGATTACTGTAAATACATGTTGAATTTGTTATGAAGAAATATAAACCCAAGTAAAATTTGCAACAAATAAATTACTTAGAAGGCAAAGAAAGGGAAATAAAATGTTTTAGTGTTTGTCGACTGAGGTAGGTATTATACCACTATTCTCCAACCAAGGTAGCAGTAGTACTCTTTGCAGCAGTAAACTGTAAAACTTTACTTTCAATCAATTTGATATTTTTTATGTAGAACCAAAAAATATTTTTTTATTCTTAATTCAAAATGTGAAAATCAACATAGCTACTAACTAATTTCCATTCTTTGCACCAAATCATGGAATATAACTCAAAAATCATGCTACAATTATATATGGATTTAGAATCATTATTCAAAATCATGCTTTCAAAAAAATATAGGAGAGGCGAGCATCAAACCTGCACGAAACCGGCGAGGGGCGAGCATTTGATTGTTGTGGTGGATGTTCTCGAGACGGCGGAGCTCGTATTCGATTAACTGGTTTTGGGTTTTTTGAGGATCCATTTTCGGATTACAGATAACTGGGTTCGGTTTTTTTGAGGATCCATTTTCAGATTTGGAGACGAAGACCAAAAGATAGATGGATGTGGGAAGGAAGCAAAGAGCTGCATTCACTTGAGTTCGGAATCGGGTTATCAATTAGGGAAAAGGAATAATATGTGTAAGATAAGAAGGGAGGAAAGGGGAAGTAACAACAGGTTTTGTGCTTAATTAGGAAATCAATGTTTGGAAAAAGGCACAAATTAGGAGCAGGAGGAACTTTAGGTATGGACAACAGAAAGGGAAAAGAAAACAACGGACAGTCTGATTGCTTAATTTAAGGGAAAAGAAAAATATGGAGGAAAAGAAAACAACGGACATTCTGATTGCTTAATTTAGGAAGGCTTGCACGCGGCAGTAAAGAAAGACACTTCAGGTTCAAGTAAGCCAGAGTCAAGGAGAACACATCATTTGAAGCTCAGTAATTATAATATAGTATAGATGGGCAGTTTCTTGTTTCTGCTATTTTCAGTGTATGTGTTTGTGGGTGGTTTGAGTCAATACGTGGATAGTATATTCTTAGTTTTAAGTTGACTCATATGTAAAATTCAGTTTAATTAAAATTTTCACTTTCTTAATTATTTCCATTTTCTCATAAAGTACCATATAATTTTTTTTTTTAATAAAATCTGACTTGAAATATATTTTAACAAATAAATTTATATGTCATATTGAATGCTTTAACAATCGATTTTCCCAACGTTGTGTGGTAATACCTAGTATTAGGAATAAATTCAGAACAGTTGCATATAAATATACAATTTTTTAGACTATTTGCATACGTGTATGCCATTATTACAAATACTGGGATACCTGTATGCCCATATTGTTAATATTTGCATGCTTGTTTGTAGATAATAAATATAGTTCCATAGTTGTATGCAGAAATTTAAAATAGCTGCTTACTTATATTATTAACAGTTTGTGCGTGATGGTATGCTCTTATTCTAAATACTTGCATAATTTTGAGCATCTTTTCATAATAGTTGCACAGTTCTGGGCATTTGTTCAGAATATTTTCACACTAGTGTTCATATATTCAGAATACTCGCATACTAGTGTGCATCTATTAAGAATATTTGCTCACTACTGTGCATCAATTCAGAAATACTTTTCACATTAGTCTGTATCTACTAAGAATACTTTCACACTCATGTGCATCTATTTAAAATACTTGCACATTTGTATACATTTATTTGGAAATTTGGGAATATTTATTAGAATATTTGTATTCAGATTTCCTAAATATTAGCATACTTATATGCAGATATTCCGAAAATGCTCTAAATGGTGATGAAACAAAGAAGCGAGGACAAAGAAATCGATAAAATGATGAAATATACAATGGTGATGCTGTTAATGCTCAACGACCTGTGCTTCCTCACAAAATTCTCAGTTGTAAACGTTATAGAAGGAATGTAGATGATCAACGTACACAGACCTACCTGCTATTAGATGCAAACGTCCTAGTGATTAAAATTGTGAAAAAATGTTATTTTTATTTCTTGTAAAAATGGTGACTGATATTCTATTTTTGGAATATGCAAAGATATTTATGTAGTTTCTAGACTGAATTACTGGGGAATTTTATGTACTGAATTAATTTCTTCTGATTTTAATTGATATTATGAAATTTTGCTTACTTGTGTACAGTTATTCGTAATAATTGCATACTTATTTGCAAATATTATGAAATGTTCCGCATTTTTTTTTTGCAAGCCAAAATGTTCTGCATATTTGAATTGCCAAAATATTCAGGATACTTACATGCCTATATGAAAGTATTATTATTAGTTGCATACATATATATGCAAATGCTCTAAATGTTTGATATGTGAATTTTTTTTGAATACTTACATACATTTATGCATTTTTTCCTAATACTGGCTTACATAACAGCAAACATTTGCAGTATTAATCAAATAGCTGATACTGTTTTCGATGTTTAAAATACTTGTTGTATGAACAGAACTGCAAAAGTTTTGCAGAATATGTAACAAAAATAACTGCAAACATATAATTGTGAACATATAAGCTAGTAAATGTAAACATCACAGAAATTACTGCAGACATATAGATGTAAACATCACCGAAATTAACAAATTACAGAAACCTCAATATAAAAATAACTGTAAACATATAAGCTATCATTCCCAAACTTCAACAGCACCAATACACCAATATCCGCAGGAACACTGATACACGAAGAAGGAAATCGACATTAATAAGCCTAATGTGCAATAATCAAATTACATAAACAATTTAAGATTAATACAAATACATGCGTACAGTTCAGCAAAATAACAATAATATCTGCATATTTATATGCAAGTTTTTTGTATATATGCATACAAATATACATATATTCTATATTCTGTTTTTCTGCATGTTTGATAAAAAGTTGCATACAGATATGTATGTATTAAGAATAGATGCATATTTGTAGGCAACTTTTTAACATAAATGTTGAAAACAAATATTTAAAATATATGCATATTTGTATGCATATATCTAGAATATATGCATATATATGCGCAACTTTCCTGAATATAACCAAACATATATGCACGAGTTCTAATAATAGTTGCATACATATATGCTCATATTAACAATATATGCATATTCTTATACACGTATTAAGAACGGAAGATCAAATAAAATGAAAAATTAATACATACGACTGTATGATCCATAAAAACCATAAAATTTTATACAAAAATTGCATTAATTCCATGACGAACGTCTTCTCCACCTTCACAAATCCTCCATTCACATCTCCTCATTATTACACCACCGACTGCTGCTCATAAATCGTGATTTGCTACAGCAATCTCCAATACGCGATCGCTTGAAAAATCGCATATCAATGAATTAGATAAAGTAAATCGGCTGAAATTTTTTGATTTTCCTGTTCGATCGTCTCCCCTGAAGATGTGGTGCGATAAATGAATCGGTATTTATTGGAACAAAGAATTTTTAAGGTTTAAAGGATAAAGACGGAATTTTATGTGCCACGTTTTGAAAATAGGGATGAAATTTCTATAATTTCTACCGCTGGACTTTTCTTGTATTTTAATACTTAATAGGGACCTGTAAAAAACGCACCCTTATGTAAATTATTTTGAAAACGATTGATATTTCGATGGTATGTGAATTCTACAATTAAAGAATTCGAGTGTTTATACTCGTTGAGTGCAGTATAGCTAAATGTTGTGTATTGAAAGTGAAGCTTGAATTTACTTACTTTGAAGAAAATGAATCGTTTGATTATTCTCTGTAATAGTTTTTAAAATTGCATAATTATTAGCTTTGAAAAATTAATTTAATATCAGTCCACCCTTTTGTTAATTCCTAGGTCCGCCATTAGATAAGCTTGATGGTACTAGTCAGTTTACTAATAAATAGATAATAGCTTCTCCATATAACTCCCTTTATTATAATATATTGCTTTTCCACAAAATCCATCTTGGTTATTGCATGATTTACCCTTCATTGAATACATTGAGCTAGAAGAAATAAACGTGCTAACTTTATTACTATATATAACTTCTAAGAAAGCAGCAGGATATATAACCATTCATAATGCATGTACAAATTCTCAAGGAGCATGGAGGAATATGCACCATATTTCACACTACTGAGTCCTCTAAGTTAAGGATTTAACCTATGCCTCGCCTTGTTATTCTTCCCAGTTCAAGTAGTAATAGTTATTAGGAACCAATCCTACTGTATGGAAGACTAAAATGAGTATGCATAGGAATGTAGGATGGACTGAGAAAGATGATGTCTCTGCCTTCTTCAAAGAGCCATGGTGCATCGTTGAGTCAGGAAGCAGATTAAACCAGAGATAATTATTATTTTTGGTTAATGAAAGGCAGTGTGAGCCATCTTATTTGGCGTTTTGCCCTATGCTTTTTTAACTTTGGTTTGGAGAAAAGGTTCAAACCGAGATGTCATGTTATTGATATTACTAGTGAAGAAGCAATTGATTAAGAAGATATGTGCATTTGAGTATTTGATGAGCAGTAACAAGGATTTCTTAGAGAAGTACATTGTTCCTTACCAAGAATTCACACCTGAGATACTTAACGCATACAATGGTAAATATTAGTTTTTTACTCTAATTAATCTTTTTTTTCCTTTCTGTTGATCAACTCTGAGAAAACTTATAAATTACTGCAACTTTGCAGCACTCTTGGTTATTCCAGACTAGAAACTTCATAAGAAACTGTATGTCATTTTGCTTAAATGAAGCCAGGATGTGTTTCATGACCATGTAATGCTCATGAAATTTATTCTAGAAGGGCGCAGCGAATCCAGTGTTTTTTTGAGAATCAAGAATTTGCATTCGGTGATATGTATATTAATCTCCATTTTCACTCTTAAGATGGAAGTTAGTCGAACTGTCGAGCACAAACACTGTACAATATCTTATGTGGAAGATGGATCAAGGCGCCTTGGATAAGGATCAGTCACGATTGGGGAAGTTATCTCCTGCAGCAGTATTAGCGAACTCCACCAGTTAAGCAGTGGATCAGCTTTTTGAGCACGAGGCAGTTAGCTCCCAGGGGCATCCTAGAGGTGCACCACCATGAAAAAAAGAAAGATCCTTTGCCTGATAATTGTTGGAATCCAACCTCTAATTTGAGCCTTTACGGTTTTAGATGTAAATCTATATGACGACATAATGGATGGAACATTATGCCATCTAAGATCGATATATTTACTTACAAAAGAGATTTCTAATATGCACTAATTATAATATTAAAAGTATTCTTGAGTATCAAGTAGATTTGGTTATCATAAGGTGAAAATGTTCTGAGGGTGTGCGCTTGCATTGTACGATGGGATGTGATTCTTATCACGGCTTCATTTTCCAAAAATCGTACACGAATTTCAATAAACCCCTTTATTATTGTTTCAGATGTATATGGTATGTTATTTAGTTCTCCAGCTGGTTAACCCAAGCCTGACTGAGTGTTTGACACTCGAGTCAGATCCAAGTACATTTCAGGTTTAGGAAGGATTCGAGGCGTTCCCACACGATTCCAGAAGAGATGGCATACTTCGTCAGAAGGAAGGACGTATTCTATTATCTACAATTATATGTTATGGTATTATGTAAGGATAGAGTTTATAATTGTCTACGATATGTTTACTCCGGTTACTTAAATGTTTTTCCGCTGTAAAGTATACTAAATATTATATTTGTTCAGTTATGCTGTGAGATTCTATTCTTGTCTATTGTTCGGTTTTATTGCTCTACTCAAAGAGTTTCGAGTTGCTTCACTTTTAGTCACGGTACAAAAACACCTGGTTGGTGCTATGTATCTACTTCTGAGGGTTGGAACTCGAACTCACCAATAAGATTCGGGGATTTGTAACTTTTGGACTTGACTTGTTGTGGTTTTGGTCAGTTCAAAAGGGCGCTGTCCGCGGGTCATTAAAAGAGGGACGTGGCCAAGCTATAAGTTGAGGGAACGGGGACGAGAGACTTCAAAGACACGTAGACGGGAAGAGAAGGCGATTTGGCTGAGAGATCATGACTTGGGGCAGAGGAGGCACAGATGTTCTTAAGAGAAATCAAAAAAATGAAATGATGAGCGAAAAGAGACATTTGTCTCTTCTTTTTAAGAATGCAACGACGGGACGAATGACCCAAAAAAACCGCAGTGAAAGCAAGTGTTCGCGTTCCTACAGTTAGACATCACGTGTGCCTTACTAGCACAGTTAAGGCAACGGTTAGAAGATTTCAAAATTTTTAAAATGCGCTGGAATGAGGAAAGGAGGGTATAAGCCCTTGGCTAGAAAACGAGCACGGGGTTGAGTAGGTCGAAGCAATGGGGGTGGGCTTAGTGGTGGCTATAGTCGCATATGAACGGTAAAGGAGGGAGGGAAAGGAAGGTGTGGGTCGCAGGGGAGTGAGGATGGCTTAACATGAGGAGCAAGGAGGTTGGCCTCAGTCAACTTTGGATCCAGAGGTGCAAGAGCGGTGTAAGATGGTGAAATTAGATCAAGGGGTGTAGGCGGGGAAACGTCGACCGGTGGTGGATCAGCAAGCACAGAAGTTGGTGAGAGCAGAAAAGAGGAATCCATTAAAGAAGTTTTAAAGTAAAAAAGTTCCTTAACAAGTATAATGGCCACATGTTAGTATAACCATGTTAAGAAAAATTAATATTGAAGTACAGACCTGTAAAAACAATATCTGAAGTAGTTATCTGCTTTTTATTCTTTCAAGCAAGCAATAGTAAATTTTTAGAATATACATATTCATATTTTCATACAAAATTATAAAATTAGTCATTGTCTTTGTACAAAACAATAGCAGAAATAATACAATTTAAAAAGAAAATTGATGCATGACCAAAATGATGTAGTATAACGACTGATAACATGTGTTAACTACTTGTAACATTACTAGGGAAGCTACGATTCCAAAAGCTTTCCTTGCTTGTGAACAAAACTCTTCTATAGGCCGACTCATCTCATAACTTACCGCTCAATAATGAAGCCTACTAATAAGTATTTAAGAGTAAACTTTGTTAACAATAAGTTCTTATTAAGAAAAGCTTAAACCTCTAAAATTCAAGATCATTTTCAACTTTCAAAGTGCAGTGAAGACGTTACAAATGATTACATAAATTTAATTCATACAACTACTAAAATTGAAGTTGTGTATATTCGAAAGGATATCCACCGATGTACTGGTACATTACAAATAAAACTAAAATAATACTGATCTTAAATTATCTTCCATTGTACTATTATCATGTTTAGAGTTAGTCGCTTACCGTATACTGGTATTTTGCTAAGATACTAAATTTGAGTATGCATATGACATTAAAACATATAATTTCCTTCTTTGGGTTATCCCCTTTAGTGAGTAACCTTCAACTTTGGATTGTTAGTTTCAATTTTTTTTTTTTTGCCTATTCTACCGTAAAAATATCTAAAGGATAATTTATATAAATTTATATAGTATTATATTGCTAATTTTATATTTACCTTACAAAGTCTAGTAATTATAATCTATACAAAATCCTTGGATATTAAAATAACATGAAGTGAAAATCAAGTATCCTTCTTTATGAAAGAGAAAGGTCTAATTTCTTATTAACTTGTTCATTTATTGTAGCAAACATTGATTTTCTTCAACCATTTTCGTTATCGTCCTTGAATAATGAAATTTTAATTTATAAAGACTTATTTCTAACCCTAAGGAGGACAAAAAAAAATCATGTTCTACTTAATTATCATACATAATAATTGGATAGAATCATCTAACACGTCCATAAAACTTTGATTCTGATTCATATGCTCATATTTTTCTAGTATAATTTTCTTCATAATCTTTTATTGTCATAATTTTAATATAGGACATTTTATTTTATGCACAACAAGTAACATACAACCACCGAGTGTACATCCATCAAGTGTTATGTACTTTTGTACTACTTATGCTCCATGGAATTCATTCAATCTGTAAACAAATATATTCCGGTATTTTCTATAAAAAATAATAAGTATAGTGGAAACTTAATTTAATTATTTGACAGCTAGTGGAAATTGTTATAGGACTACAATGAGAAAGAACATTTATTTTGGGACTTTTCCTACTCTTCATTTATAAGTGCCCCACTGCTTCGTACCAAGCTCGACTCTGTCTATCACGTAAATTAACAAATTTCCAGCTAAGCACACCCCTCTACTATGATTGGATGCTGCAAAAATTTTTTTTTACCTTCACCCCAATCCTTCCTACAACCTTTATTTTTTAGTTCGACTATATTTACTAATGATTTACCGAAGATGTTGAAAATCTGCGGTGCGGTACCTTGTTTGAAACTCTCGTCTTACTATCCTTAAGTATACATCCTGATTAATTGCATAAATAAGGGAGACGTTCAACCTACTTCTTTCTGATGCAGAAATTGGATATGGGCTTTGTATTCGATCAGGTTGCAAACCATGTAATAGTTGACTTTGAAGTTAAATCATAGCTCAAATCATTGGAAATTTAGAATCCTAACCCTTACTTATTTGGAAAAGGGCCATTTCTTCGGTTGCTAATGACAACCCTGGTGATCTGCTCAATAACATTCATTCTAAATTCTGTGACGACCTGAAATTCCAGCCTTCGGAAATCAACATTTTATATAATTCAAGCATCAAAGGTCAGAGATTCAAACGTTGGATTCTGCATCGCTTTTAGATTACAACACATAAGAATTAAAAAAAAGAACTTTATTTCTCATTAATATCATCACAATATTAGATCAGAGTACAAGAAAATATCATAGCACAACATATATCAGGGTACAACGGAAAATGCACAGCGGATAATGTAAAACTCTCAAAAAAGACTAAGAAATGATACAGAGTATAGCTCCATCCAGAATCTAGAATCTAAAATGATTTCAAGGCTAAATCTGCAAAATCTAAACTACAAGGCTGTCCGTGTGAAAAATATGGGCACTTAGAGTTTAGGTGGAAGAACAATGAACTCAAGGTCAGTCATGGGACTAGCGTAAGAAACCAAAATAGTTAGACTTTAAAACTTAAGTAATTCATAGGACGAGGCCATATAACATTGAAGAAATCTCCTCCATATGAATACCAGTGCATAGAACTCACAATGCTTTTTTGGAAAATGAAGCTAACATAAGGTATCTCGTCATACACACCATGCAAACATAGATTAGGAGAATTTTCTGTATGATAGCCAAACATGCTTGATATGCAAAAGTCATTTGATATTATTATTAGTGTCTAAATGTGGAAAAATCACTTTCACAAATAAATGTATCAATCCTAGTTAGCTTAATGTCCTATACCGTCATGTTGACATATAGGTTTACAACTAAAACCGTACAAACTCGTAGTGGAGAATGGATTTCAAAAAAATGACTGGGCTAAGTAACTTGCTAACCGATGAGTACACCTACAGGGGGATACCCCGAGAACAATCACATAGTTCTCTTCCAACACAAGGTCGGTCCATCCTTTCCTAGATGAATTCGATCACTCTTAATTATTTCATCTCTCGGTCGTTACCAACCTATAAAACTAGGCACCTGCAACATCAACAACTACAAAAAGTAGAAGTCTCCACATAAGTAATACCTGGGCTCCATACCATGGTATATTTTTCATCTAGATGAGATGAAAACTCATATCCCTGCGCATCTTTCCTGTTTTGGTAATTTCCAGGGTATGAGGCTTGTCGAAGTCTCATTACACAAATCTACTCTCTCTAAGCCATGCTTTGATCAATAGCACATCACTTGGTATGCCACACAATCATTCCATAACACATGACTGATAATTACTAGTCATACAACCTTTGTGCTCGTGTGTTTTAAAGAAGGGTGTTAAGCTAAGAGAATAAATGCTCCACCACCAACAGATTTTTTTAGCAAAAACCCATCATATATTACCAAATAGATGTCAGATACATATCCATGCAAGTTCTTTCTGGGTCTGAACAAAACCGAAGGCACCTTATTCCTCGTCCAATAAAGGAGATAGCCCTTGTAATCCGCGATTCCTCCAAACACGTTCGGACTACTGCTATAATACCGATGCATCCATCTCAAGTTATAAGGAGCTACCCATGAGAGACATTGAGCGAGAACTCCTTTCGATGTGAAGGTTTCTGGTCTTCAACATCGTCTTCAATCCCTTCAATTTATTACATCATACCATCATTTGGAATTGATTTGTGGACCCAAATTCTGAATTATGGTCTTTACACATAACACAAATACAAGATTCACTAAGTCTCTCTTCCATTTTTATTGGTTGATTAAAACCTTGTTGTGGAAATTATTCATTTCAAAAATCCCTTTTCAAATTGTATCTTTTCAAATAAAAGATAGTAGAAATCTTTACTTTAGATTCATTAGTCCTCTAATTCATTTCCTTTTCAAAACAAGATTATTAAGTGTTCCCTGTTAGGTTATTAAAAGATCTTAATCCTCCTTTAAATATTCCCAAATCATAAATTAATTATAGTGGGTTAATGAATGTTGTTATTTAAGACACCATTCACAACAAACCCAAAAACAATTGACATTAATATATGATTCAAATAGAAATTATATCTATTTATATTCAATACCAATACATGTAACCTACTAATACTATAAAGTGGAATAATGATATAAATATCTTCCAAATTACTCATATGGTATATGTCTGAACAACGAAATCCAATAACGAATATCAAAGGATTCTTTCCATCTAAATCCAATTTATTTAAATTGGAATAACTAAATCTTAACCAAAAGATTTATTAAATATATCTTGTACTTAAATTCCAAATCATACACGATCTTGGATTCAATAAAAATGTCATTTAAAACATCGTTCACAATAAAACTGAAACACCAATTGATATTAATATATAATTCATACAAAAATCATATCAACTTATATCATTAATTTCCATATTCAACAAAGACTATAAGAGGAATAATGGTAAAATCACCTTTCAAGTTCCTCGAATAGTATAAGTTCTCTTTTATGGAATTTAACATCAATATCTGAAGATTATCCCTATCCAAGTCCAATTTATAATTTTGAAAACCCAATTGCAATAAAGAAACTTAAATAACTTAAGGTAATTTTTTAATTTAATTCTTTAAATCTTTCTTAAACATTTTATTAAACATTCTGAAATAATTATTTAAGTTAATAGATGACAACAAATGAGTTTAAAACCTGTAAATAAACCATTATTGGAAAATGTTGTAAAAGCATTACAAAGAGTGTTGTTATTGGCTTATGTTAGCTAGTTTCGTCTAAATGAATTTTATAATATCCAATACTTCATTTTATCAATTCAAATCACTTTTGAATGATTTATAATGATTTTACAAAAAAATTCACATTTTTATTTATTTAAAAATAGCCGTTACCGTTACGGTCAATAAACTACACTTATAGTGGCTTTTCAAAATCAATTTTCACATAACTTGAAATCTACATACTGTATTTTGAAAACTACTCTTTCATTTGAAAACTATTATTATTATTAGAAAGAAAACGATTTTCATTTCGAAGAAATCCAATTAAATTTTCTCCTGTTATGAGCAGTTGAAGTTTATAGTCGAAATTCGCTAACTATCTAGTGCTACTAGTACTATTGAAACTATATTTTAATTTAAATTTAGAACCCATCTAGTTTACTTCAAATATAATTATAAACCATATTTAAACTTGTTTGGAAATAATTTTCAAAATTAAACCTTAAAATCAATTTTTTTTTGTAAGGCAAGCCGTTTTTATATTGGGCGTACCACTTTTTATTATGTCTAATAATAAAATTACAATATGGTACAGGTGACTGTAGTTAGCAGTCAGCTAAGTTTGGTTTTTAAGGTGGACCGTCCACCACATACGGAGTTTATAGTGTTCCGTCCACTATACCTATCAGACTAAGAGCACTGAAGCTAGTTACATTACTAGACTACACATAATTGTCTCCACGCAGGGAGCATTACATACAGGACAAGCCTGTAACAATTTCTTAAGTCCAGTCTAAACCTAGAGACTAAGCTTAAACAACTTGCCCACAGCAAAGATGATAACAATTGACATCGGGTATGCAAACCCGGATATTAACCATATATATTCAAATTATCTTACACAAGCGCAACTGCAAGGACTCCGCACCAACATGGTCTCGGGCACAGAAAGGACAGCTTCATTGACCTAGAGCCACACAAGATAACAGTAGCAACTAACGTAGGACAGGGCCACACCGATCGTACCCCAAATTTGCGTGAGGAGTGTACATACGTACATCACCTAGCTGACTGAGGAAAGTAGCGCACAAAATACCATGAACTCCATCAGAGCAACACCGGTTAGAATTGCCTCACATGTTTTTTTTTGAAAAGGAGAAAAAACAGGCCCAAGGTCCAATCCAAATAACAAATACATAACCCTAGCCGCCTCATTCTTTCAGAATGAAACCCTAGTTACATAAAACACAAAAATGGCGGAACGCGCCGCCAGACAGCTCCTCTTCCTTCACGGTGGCTTCCAAAATTTATCCTCAATCATCTCCTTTCTCTTCTCGCTTGGATCAGGCTCCAATCTCACTTCGTAGTTTCTCAGAAGATGGGTTTGGCTTCTCAAGTGCTTTCCCTCGAGCTCAACGTTCATAGTGGAGTTTGTTTCTGATGGATCTGAGCTTCTTATGTTGTCAAGGCTTCTCTTTTGTCTAGTTGTGCCTCTGTCTTCATCAGGAATCCTTCTACTACTGCTCTCACCATCAGACCAGGCAGATAAGTGATAAATCATATTATTCAGCTCGCTTTTGTAAAAGTTGCTCCCAATTCTGTGCAAAGTATTGAACTTTCCTTCTAATTTTCTCGTTTTCAGGTGATTAGATCTCTCTGAAACTCTTCTGTGAGCTCCTTCCTCTGTGTCAGGTAAAAGCAGATGATTACTATTTAAATTATAATTTAAAACACGCACAGAATGATTCGAATTATGTCTACTTCCCTCACTAGGATTTGTTAAGAAATCAGTAGTGATGAGATCCTCAAGATGTTCAACTGGCCTATTCACATCACCCAAAAAGCATCCAGTACGAGATTTAATATGGTGATCTGCATCAGGTAAAATAACAGCATTATTATTCTTATTTGAATGATTAGGGACATTAGGAGTGATATTGATTTGATAACTCCCTTTGCAGCGATGAGAGTTGATTGCAAAGCTGGACAAGTTGTCTCCAAAGAAGTGCCTTGGGAACTTTTTATTGGCAATTAGCTTGCCATTCAGTAAGAACTCTTCAATTTGATTATCACAGTCAGCATTTTTCTGAATGTTATGATTATGCAAATTCTCTTGCTTGAATCTGTTAGCTTTTTTCATAACAATACTGCTATCATTAAGAATAATGCTCCAAGTCTGAAAACAACTATTTTCTTTACCAGTATGAAGCCTTTGATTTCTTTCCCTCCAAATGTAATAAATAGATGCAGTAAGCAGAACACATGCTCTAGAAAATTTAAAGGTCTTGGGCTTAAAAAACTTTAATATGTACTTAATGCTATCCCTAATATCCAAAGCAGCATAGGATTGACTGAATCCCAAAGTACATTTGGCATTATACCAAATGTACTGGGAATATATGCAGTCAAAGAATAAATGATTGGAGCTCTCATTTTCTTTTTTACAAAGCAAGCAAATGCTATCAGAGTCTTTTTTCCATTTGTTACAAATCTCTCTAGTTGGTAATTTATTCAAAATAGCAAAGTAGGCACAATGTGCCATTTTAGGGCAGTTTGATTTACACCATATTATTTTGTACCAATCAACTTCTACTTCTTTACCTACCAAGTATTCCCAAACTTTTTTAAAAGAAAATTTGTCTTTTGAGCATAACTTCCAAGACCAATGATCTCTGAGGCTATTTTGCTCAATCTGTATTTCACTGATGGCATTTTTGAAAATATGGGCAGCAGGATTGTTATGAAAGCTCCAACAATTATTATTAATAATGCTCTGAACTTTATCATTAGCCCCTCCTAAAACATATAAATTGTTCCAACCTAAAAGGTTAGTTAGTGAATTTCCACTAATCCATGGATCAAACCACAAACTGGTTTGAGTACCATCCTTTAGCTTTCTTTGAATTAGACATTTGCCAATTTCCCTACAATCTAAAATACTTTTCCAAACATAAGAGTGGTGCACCTCTTTTCTAGCAAGCCAGAAGTTTTTATTTTTTAAATATTTTGCACACATCCATCTGGCCCAAAGAGATTTTCCCTCAAGAAATTTCCAAAATAATTTAAATTTGCTAACATCAATTATGTCCTTAATGCTTCTAAGCCCAAGACCTCCAAATTTTTTAGGTTTACACACAGTATCCCAAGCAACTTTATGATATTTGCCTCTCCAAATAAAATACGAAAACCAGCCTCTACAGCTGATAAACAGTCTCGAAATAAGGCAGTTGAGGCAGTAGAGATCGGCCAAGCTACAACCAGAGATGCCAGTGTTTCCGCACAAGACAACTAACGAAGAATCATCAAGGCTAAGTGAGTGGGATTGAGTTTTGAATACGGAGTAGATCTAAGTGCGTAAACAGGTTTTTGTGGATCGCTACTTCGTGTTCACAGGTGGACGGAAAACTAGCAGATGAAGGAAGAGAGGGTAAAAGAGTGAGAACCGAGGGAGGAGTTTAGAAGCAGAAGATGATGCGAAGAGAAGCTGCTAGTCGCCCTTCCTATAACCACTAAAGTCGCCATTTTCGATGACCTACGCCGAAGGTCATTATTTGCAATATTGTTTGTGCTATGTAAAATAATAATAATCAAATATTCATATTAAATGACTATTCTATTATTATTTTTTATTAAAATAATATTATTTTTCATTACTTATCCTTTCGAACTCAAACTTTCCTGATATACATTACAAAATAAAGTAAGATAGTTCAAATAATAAAATTTAGTTTTCAATCTTATTTATATATCAAACTAAACTTCACTTTTCAAATGTACTATTCATAATTGATTTCAGAATTGTACACGCTATTTATACTTGAAATCCTTTTCAATTAATTTTCCACCTTTACAAAAGTTTTTCACACATATCATAATTTCATTTCCAAATAATATTGGGTTTAAAATTCCAAATTTTATTTTCACCCATTATTTAAATGGATATAATATTCATTTAATTTATCCAAAACTCATTCTATACCCATATATTCCTATATACATCGGTGTAACTAGTGTAGTTTATATTATCATTACTAATCACCATTTCAACATCCATAACATCCATTTCAACATATATTTCACAATAATACATGCATATAATCGTTCTGTCAATAACGTCATATACTATAATCATTTGCTAATTAACCAAGCATTAACAACCATTAACCAATCACAAGCACACATACCTATATATAATACAACTATATATATATATATAAATAAATAGTGTTTCTTACCGACATAGCTCCGTTTGTTCAATGTTGAACTTCGACTGAACAATTGGGCAGCATAACCGCATCGTGAATTATTTTCTTTCTTCAAACTTATATATGTATAATATATAAACTAAAATTTTAAATTTTAAAATGAAATTAGGAGAAGATGGAACAAGATCGAGGAGGGTGAAGGGGATGAGGCTGCACAAGGGGGGAGTGGGGTGGTGGGGAGGGGCTGCTACTTACAGTGGGGAGGTGGGAGGGGGCTGTGGTGTGGCCTAGGGAGGGGGAGGAGAGGGGATATAGGAGGAAGGAAGGAGGAGGAAGAAGTAGATTAGAAAGCCAAGGGTTTTAAGCTTAGGAAGAAGAATAAAATTGAAAAGAAGTGGAATGAGAGATTAGTGAAGGGAAAGGGTCTTTTTATAGAAAAGGGAGTACCATATGATAATGACAATTCATTAGACAAGTGTCATTATCCTAAGCTTTTCCTTTGTATGGAACAAAACCACCTTCCATTACCATGTGCTTGTATGGAAACCATGGGCTTAAGTGTCTTGGTTTCTCTTTAATTATTTATTTATATTAGCAACACATTAAGTGTCATCCTAGAACTGTTACAAACTCAAATATCTTATTAAATGTTGTTGTTTTCAAGTGCTTTTGTCAATAAACAAATAACGAATTTTATCGATTTAAACATGATGAATTTTGTAAACATTTTTTTTGTTTTAAAGAAGTTATTTTATTTAGTAATCCATATTAAATATTTATTTTTAAACAATACAAGTCATAGGAAAAATGGTTTTACTTATTTGAATTTTAGCAAATTCGTCGCTGCAAAACAGACACGTTTCTTTACAACGTTTGACGATTATATTTTATATTCTCAAATAACTTTCCTTATAATTTAAAATAAAACACTTTATTTATTAAAAAACTGTATTAAATCAAATTAAAAAATTGAAATTGAATTTATATTCAGGTTGATATGTTTGTTTTGACACTTTTTGGTAAAAATTCTCTTTTAACAAATTTGTAAATTACTATTATTTTGACAAAACTTAGTCTTAATGTTATTTTTATCTTACTATATCTTCAAAGAATATTTAAAACTCAATAATCCTTTTAATAAGAGTGCTTAAAAATCCCGGTTGTTATATACTTCCCTCCTTAAAAACTTTTCGTTCTTTACTATCGGTGCCATCGCCTAGGTTAGAAGCACACTTTCAACACAGTCGAAAGAACCCTTCATATCGATAAGCTCTAGATGTTTGAAATTCCATGACTATGGTATATAAGACACCTAGGATTTCTCCTTACCCTTTTGACTTGGTAAATGGTTAATGGCACTATGTTTTAAATGTGGCTACTCCACCAAATGGCCTATCTCCTTAATGCCTTTAGACATGGTCGAAATGTATTGCTTATATAAAATTGTTTTATAAAGACATTTAAAGTCCATTTCCTCCATACATTTCTGATGGTTTCGAAGGGCTGTATTGTAAAGCTTTAAGGCTTCCAGGCTTCTATCCCAATACTCTACTGTAGGTTCAAGGGGATGGTTTTCTAAACTATGTTTTATATAACTTAGAGGTTATCGTGTAACGACCTGCCTGAGCATTATGTCAAAAAGAAACTCAAAATCCTCAGATCAGAACTAACATCCTCATGTAAGCCAATAAATCAAAGTGCTAGTAACTCAAGAGATGTTACAGGTTTTTCCATCTCCTAAGGATCCATTAAGCTATTTACGTATAATAGTATACGTTATAGTCTATAATGTCTATCAGTAAAATAAATATCAAAATAACGTTAAGTCTTTACATTAATCCACCTTAACACATTTAATTTGCAAACCAAACTCGTATTGGGCTCGTAAAAAGATAAATATGACAAGGCATGTGAGGCAATGCCTAAGGTACTATTCTACCAGTTTACCCTTTCCGGCTGGTCATAACCCATCTATAGCCGACCGCGATTACCAATCCGACAAACAAAGGTGCACCCATCGAACACAAATCCATAATAGCAATACGAGTGATCAATGTCGCTAGAGGTAGAAAACCTCAGTGACCAGACATAGGTTCCTGTTGCTACCAAAATAGAGCACCGAAACAGGCTGGCGATGAAGAGATAACGGACTGCCACAAGCCTAAAGGAATATTCTGTAAACAAAACCAAGCAAAAGGTAAAACCGAAATCATATGGGAGCAATCCAAGATCTTTGCCACCGACACCATCATTGAAGAAAAGAGCTCAAAAGCTATATAAAGAAAGGGCACTGATAGGGTGATTCTGACACGACGGGTAAACGACAGAGGGTCGCTCAAAACCGGTAGCCTATGAAGAAAGAGACTAGGAATCCTACATACTGATACTTGAAAGGACAAAAAGGCTATCAATATTAACTTGCTCAATACTGATACATCAAGGGACGAAAGCATCAAAGATACATAGTTTGAAGCATATGGGTATTATCCGGGAGCTAGCTACCGAAACCCTTGTTAGACGGTCACTGAAAGGTCACTCTAGTAAACAATAAATAAAGCTCCAGAAGCAACCATCCGGAAAGCCAAGGCATACTGCAGGAACCTACCGAAGGGCAAGCCGGAAGCCCAAAGAGAGACATTCTATCCACACTAATCTACTTAGTGTCAATAACGATAGGGTGGCCGCTCGGGCAACCATTCACTTGAACCATAAAGGCTAGTCCTACAAAGAATTAACAGCAAGACCAGAAGTCTATAACCAAAAGTCTACATCTGGAAGCCAAGACCTTCTGAAAGCTATTCACACCGACTGTCTCCGGATCAATATAAAGTAGATGGGCAAACAAAAAAAAAGGAGCTCCAAAGACCGAGACCATCCTCTCGAGAGCTGGAATCTGCAGCTTAAAAAGCCATAAGCAGAGCCTTCAGAACCAAAAAGAAAGGCGGTTGAGAGCCAGAACCTCTAGAACCAATGGGAGAAGCGGCTGATAGGAGCTTCTGCTGGCCCAATAGCAAAAGGGACCCCGATTTGTCTATAAATAAGACCCCAGGCGTCTCATTCTCAGGACGATTTTCTTATTCTCATTCTTGACTCTTTTCCTCTAAAGTAAACCCTAATTTCTAAATCAAATTAGGGATTTCAGTTGTAATCACTTTTGTACTCCAAATCAACGATCAATAAAGAGTGGATCAACACTTAGTACATTTTCTTATGAGTTTCTTGTGTAATTTCTTGGCTATCGCCTGTGCAACATGCTATTTGCTTTATACATGCATGCGAGCTCTTACCCAAGCCTAGACCCTTTCGCAAAGTTAGTGTGGATCCCCTTCCTACAAGCCTTTCAGCCCTTATCGAGGGTTGCGCTTAGGGAACCCTTGTCCTACGATAACTATTGGTTCTTGAGTCGCTTAAGCATGATACTCACCCCATTGAGGGAAGAGTAACTAATCTTTTGGGTTCTAAAGCTTGATATCTAGGAAACAGTGAACTAACTCAAACTCGTGAAAGCTAAATAACCCCATATTTCCCTTAAGTCCACTTCCGTAGACCTATCTTTGGTGTTGACGAAAAATATCATTAAAATTTTGGTGTTAGAAGGAGGGCCTGAACCTCCGACCTTGTGGTTAACAACCACATATCTAACTGCGTTGTTCCGTATGAGGTTGGACTAAGCTTTGAAGGAGCAAGATCATTGACAAAAGGTGCCAACGAGTGTCTTTTGGATCTCAAATGGCTATGTCAAATACTACTGACCCAAGAGTGACGGAAGAACAAAGGTTAAGAGTGGAAGCCTTGCAAATAATATAGTGGAAAAAGGAAGCGAAATAAAACGATTCTGATTGTCGGAATGAGAACCCTTTCTACGTGGACAAACATCAATATTCCCCCTGAATGATTCTACACCAAAGGAATATAACCCCTTCTCTCATATGAAAGAAGCCATCTATGAGCTAGCCAAAGGAATGGTATTCGAACGAGAAATGATGAAGGATTTTGAACACTTTACTTCCAAGGGGACTGGACGGATAATGTTTCAGTCTTAAGGCACCTTGGAAAGAAGAAGCAAGGATGTGGGTACGACAATAGGATTTAGCAACAAAAGGGTAAAACTCCAATAGGAAGGAACTAACTTAATACATGAAATTCTAAATGAGGGCCACCTTACTACCTCAACGGATAATTTTAACTCTTGACTCAACAAGAGCTCGATTATTGGCCATCTACAAAGAAGAAGCCCAAGTATGAAAGGAAATTGGGAGGACCTAACTGTCATTACCATATGATTAACGAACATGAAACTAACCATTGCAAAGCCCTCAAGGGATTAATCATCAAGTTCCTTAATCAAGGCCAACTACAAGACTTTGTAAAAAGATCAAGCTAAGTTCGATAAAAGCCCTTAGGAAAAGGATTATCTACATGACTAAGGGTATGGAAACCCTCTCAAGAATTAAGATATAATCCACAAATGTATAAAAACCCTTGCCACCACCGAGTTGGCAGGGAAAGGAACCCCTCGGAGGGGGGTGGTGTGTAAGCCTTTCTCCGCTCCCGAATCAAAAAAGGACATGTTAAAGAGTCAAAAGCATATGCCTCCGACCCAAACCCAAAATGGTTGTGACAAAGCATCTAGTTAGCACGCCCTGTCTCAGCTTGCAGAAGAGTATGCCCTGCCTCTTCTATGAACTAAGCACGTCTTATCTCTGCTTGCAAAAGAGCATGTCCTACCTATGCTTTTGTTCTGTGTTTCCCGCAGAAGGGAGCGCAAACCCCTATCATCGCTTATGATGGTCAGGATAAGACACCCCTTTGTGAAAACCCGTAACTTCCCCGTAAAGGAAAGCGTCGGATAGTTCGAGAACAAACCACAGCAGAACACATACAGAAGAACATTTCATTGTATATTACAACAATGCATCAGATTACAAGAATATACAGAGCATAAATGAATATTACACAGAAATATCAGAGATTTAAATTACATTTAAATACATAGCAGCGGAAAATAATACAATGCACAACTGAAGGAGATATACGGATACAAAGCTTTCTGGATATCGTTCCAGCTGTAAACCAGGATCCTGTGAATATAAATCTGCAAAACCAAAACTACTAGCTGCCCGTGTCAAAAATAGGGGCACCCAGAGTTTAGGTTAAAACAATAAACTCTAGGTCAGTCATGTGACTGGTGTGAGAACTAAAAACAGTTATTATTCTTTATTTTTAAAGTTAGTTAAATCAAGGGACCACGCCGTATAACACGGAACGGGTTTCCTCCCAAGAATACCAGTGCATAAAAAAAACAACGCAATGCTAAATAAGGAAAAATGAAGCTGTTATAAGACCCAGGTCCCATCACACAATGCAACACAGCCGAGGATAGGGTTTTCCCTTATAACAGCCAAAGAATGCTTGATACGGTTAAAACAAATCGTTTGATACTATTATAAGTGCATAATGTATAGAACAACTTCAAATCATAAGTATCAATCATAGGCGGCATGAGCGCCCCATCCCACTATGTCGCCATATATAGGTTTACAATCAAAACCGCAATGTCGTATTGGAAGTTGGGTTATCATTTATGGTATGAACCGAGGCTAGGGGCAAGATCCTCTACCGATTTGTGACTCTCTAGCCCGAGCCACCGGAACAGCCGCAACTGCCCCTTGGATCGTCAGGGTCGGTCCACCGATGTGGATTATAGTGCCCGAACAATACGTTTCCCCGCCCTTTGGGGCGTAAACGAGCCAACTAAATGACTCCATCGGTTCAAGAACGACCGATCAATCCGAGGCGCCTCGCAACAGCAACAACCATATAAGTCAAACTCGTCAGGGCGTGTAAAACCACTGACGCCACTTCTAACTAGAAAGAAACGCATGCCCTCCCTGAGGTCCGTCTCCCGTTTTTGGTTCATTACCGGGTGTGAAACACGCGAAGTAAACGTTACACAAAGCTACGCCACAAAGGCCTTGCTTTGATCATCACCACAAGACTTTGCTTTTCAACAGAAGCCCCGATCAATTGCCACTTAGCCATGCCACACAGGCAATTCACTCCATGCGTTTGATATCCATCAATATATAACCCCTGAGCTCGTACGTCTCAGAGAAGGGCGTTAAGCAAGAGAATAAATTCTCCGCCGCCAAACAGATATATATTTAATAGAGATCAATCACACGGACTAAAATCCAATGTCAGACACACAGTCCATTTACAAGTCCGTTCTGGGTCTGAACGAAACCGGAGGCACCTAGTACCCCGCATATCCATTGATCTCCAAGTACGTCTTGACGATCACTAACTGTTTCCATCTTCTTGGGTGTACAGCCCAATCAAGATCATTAGTAATTACCTAAATGACGTGAAGACTTCTGGTCTTCGACCACCGTCTTCATCTTCGAATTATCGTCGTATCGGTTATTCAGAATGGGATAAACCCGGTCTTTCCGAATAACTCGCGTATATTTTAAATAAGTGTTACACAAACACAACATACGCCTCATTCCAATTCATCAGTCACTAACCGTAAATTAATCAAGAGAATAATTCCCCAAATATTAACCCCGAAGGCCGAAACCAACATCAGATCAATATCCAGAAAACCATCCTGCTTAGCTAACCGACAGTTAGTTTCTGATTTCACATTCATAGGGAAAGGTTGAAATTAATTTTATCCAAGATAAATTCCTGAATTTATCCTTTAATCTATTTTTGAATATCAATTCAAACTAGTCGGGATTAGCGAACCTTACCGAAGTAATCATTTGTTTTAATTTCCCAATCCCAACCTATTCATCCCATGAAGTAGAACTTGTTATACTTCATATCTAACACCACGATGTTATCGGTAAATTCAATTACCATTTCACGTTCAAATCTAATTAAAGATTTAACTATCGCCTGGAGCAAAACTGGTGATACCCCATTCTCGATTATTTCAATCTAATTAAAGATTCATTAAAATTCCACTTAGTTTTAATCGTTAACTGGGTTAAAGAATCCGTGTCATTTAAAACACAGTTCACGATAAACCCAAAGTCACATTCCATTAATTATCGGGTTAAGGAACGAGTGTTATTTAAAACACTATCCACGATAAACCCAAAAATCAATATCCATTCAATTCCAATTAAATATTATTTAATTGGTACACTTTATTAAATCTAAATAAAAAGATTTAATCTTTTCTCAATTGGGTTCAAGAACAGTGTTAGTGAAGACACCATTCACGACAAACCCAAATCACATTTGATATTCAATACAAGGCTCTGAATAGAAAATATATCGGCTTATATTCAATATCAAATTCTACGACTAACAAATGTCGTATTGGAAATAACGATATATATATATCTATATCTTTCAAATTTCCATAACAACATCTGTATAATCACGAAATCCAACATCGAAATATTCCGAAGACAATTTCGATTCAAATCCCTTCCAATGCAATCATTGGAAATTCTGGTTATTTTTAAAACACTTCAAATTCAATTTATTTATTTAAAAATAAATAGAATTGTAATTCTAGTTCAAAACTAGTTCATTTCGATAAAAATCTATTTTTATCTTTACAAATATGGAGTTTTTCATCCCAATTCTTTCTAAATCATTTCTTATGATTTTACACAAATTATTACTATTTTTAATAATTTTATCAAGGCCTGTACAGTCGATTTCCATCAACGGCCATCGAACTGCACTTACAGCGACCTTTTTCAAATTTGATTTGGACATAATTCCAAATCCAACCGTTAGATTTCTAATTTCTAATATTCGTTAGAAAGCTCTTTTCGATACGAACCCAACGGTTCCGGTTTTAGGAGAATCCGACAGTCGGATCTCCCGTAATGTCCATTTGAAATAAATGGTCGAAATTCACGAACTGCCGCGGCGCAGCGCGTTCTATTCAGGCCATTATATTATATATATAATATATATAATATATATTTCGTCGATTTCTGTTTAAAACGAATTATATAAATAGTTTTAAATTCGTTTCAAAAGCAATTTCAACTTCCTTTTCAATTCAAATCAAAATTGAATTCTTCTTTATAAATTCGTTTTAAAATTCATTTCTATTCAATTCAAATTTCAATTCAATTTGAATTCATTTCAATTCGCTTTCAATTCAATTTTGAATTCGTTTTCAATTCAATTCATTTCGAAATCGTTTTCAATTCAATTCATTTCGAAATCGTTTTTAATTCAATTCATTTCGAAATCGTTTTCAATTCAATTCATTTCGAAATCGTTTTTAATTCAATTCATTTCGAAATCGTTTTTAATTCAATTCATTTCGAAATCGTTTTTAATTCAATTCATTTCGAAATCGTTTTCAATTCAATTCATTTCGAAATCGTTTTTAATTCAATTCATTTCGAAATCGTTTTTAATTCAATTCATTTCGAAATCGTTTTTAATTTAATTCATTTCGAAAGTCGTTTTCTATTCGATTCAATTCAAATTGGTTTTCATTCAATTCATTTCGAAATCGTTTTTAATTTAATTCATTTCGAAATCGTTTTTAATTCAATTCAATTCAAATTGGTTTTCTATTCGATTTCATTCGTTGTATATTCCATTGAAATCAAATTCGTTATATATTCAAAACAAATTCGATTCGAATTCGTTTTCTATTCAATTTGATTCAAATTTCATTTCAAAATATTCGATTTCGAAATCACCTTTCAATTTCTTTTTCTAGTTATATATATATACTAGGATGCAGACGGTGCTTAGTAGCACCTGACACCCGTCATCCACAGACCATGGATGGCTTGTTTGTTAAATTGTTTGGTTGTGTAGTTGGTTAAATTATTTGGTTTGAATTGAATGGTTTGGTGAATTTGATTGATGTGTGAATGGCGTGGGCCTTCACTGGACCGGGGATAAGGCTAGGCCTTGTCCCGTTTCTAGTATCGTGCCGTTATGCCGCCGAAATTTTCTAAAATATGTTTTGAAATATAAATCATCGGTATATATGTAGCAAAGTAAAAGTTTGATCTTTATATATGTGGCTTGTTCTCGAACTATCTGCCGCTTTCCTTTACGGGGAAGTTACGGGTTTTCACCCCCTTGGATGAGGGTGGAATGTAAGCGTCTATCACCACCTATGATGTAATGACCCGCCTTTTTTCCCAATCCTTGCCGGTAATTAAACCAACTTAAACTGTTCATAAAGACGAATGGTTATGGGTACTAACATATTTGAAAACAAATAACAAGACTTTTTATTTCATTACAAAATTTTACATCAAAGTTACAATAAATTAGAGTACAACATAAGTCCAGCGGAAACATAAATCTCACAGCGGAAGAAGTAATACCAAACAAAACTCTAGCTTTAAATCTGAATCCAGCTCTGAAGACTCAACCTACAAACTAAACTACTAGCTGGCCGTGCAAGATTATGGGCACCTAGAGTTTAGGTGGGGAATAATAAACTCCAGGTTAGTCGTAGGACTGGTCTGAGAACTCAAAACAATTATTATTTCAGGTTATTTTAAAGTTGGAAAAATTCACCGGACCATGCCGCTAACGCGGAACGGGTTTACTCCATGTGAAGTCCCATGCACAGAAATCCGCAATGACTTTGGAAAATGAAGCTATCATAAGCTCGTCCCATACCACACAATGCAAGCGCATACCAGATGGGTGAGTTTTGTCTTATGATAACCAACAATGCTATTATATGTGAAAAATCCACTTTTAATACTATACTTAGTGCAAGTGTTGAAAGCCATTTCACAAGTAATATTTAAATTTTAGCGAGCATAGTAACTATGCCTACATATATAGTTTACAAACAAAGCGAACGGCTCGTATTGGTTATTGGGTTTCCAACATGATGGTTCCTGGCACGAAAGATTAATCGAGGACATGAAGCTAAGTATCTCCCGGTTAACATCCAGACATGGACACCGAATATAGAGCATGAAGTATATGTCCCGGTTTTCATCCAGACTAGGACACCGTTATACTTTATTTCCTCAGGATTTGCAAGTAGATCCACTGCCGAAACTTTCGAGTTTCAATAGAAATTATGTGTATATATATATATATATATATATATAAAACCTAACCATCAGTTTACCATCAATCTGGGGTGTGAGGTTATTCGAAGTCACGAAATACACAAAACTACACTTCAATAAGTCATGCTTTGATCATCACTAGCTCATTTCATAACTCAAGTATGCCATATTGTAATTCACAACATGTCACTAATTTATATCGATACTAACCTCTAAGTTTATATGCCTTAGAGATGAGATATGTATTAATAGAAATAAGTGATATGCTGTCAATTACATTGTCAGACACACAATCCATACAAATACGTTCTGGGTCTGAATGGAACAATAATCCGAAAATCTTCAAATACATTCAGATCTCATGCCACTTATAACCTTGTATCAGGTGTACGGCCCAATCCAAGACATCAACAATTAATCCAAATAATCCGAAGATTCTCTATCTTCATTCGTCGTTTCCAGGTCTTGTATTTCTTTGTAACATCATGTTGTTACTTGGAATGATTTCAGAGCTACATCCAATCTCGGTCTTTCCAAGTAATAAGAGTACTTTAAAACAATAGCTATGGATTACACGGGTCTTTCAATCCAAATCTCCTTTCAAATCGTTATCAATTCATTTCAGATTCCCTAAATCCTGTTATCATTTTAATCCAATATTCATTTACCCACCTTAAATTTATAAACATAATTCCTTTATTCATCATTATCATTTCCATAAGTCTTCTTAACAACCGAATCTTAATTTGGATTTTTCCATTCACAAATGTATAATCACTTCAAAACCTTCAAAATATTTCACAAGCCCTTTCCTTTAGTCTTTAAATTCACCAAAGCTTTATCTTGATTTAAATTTCACTTCGTGATGATTCAACTATTGATATTTCAAATATAATTTTAAATAGAGCTTAATCGACTTTTACTTGATATTAATTCACAAATTCAGCCAGCATTAACAATCCTGATGCAAATAATTTCTCATGTTTCTGATAGTATTCATCCAACCTTGGAATTCTTTATCGAATATTTGAAGATTATTTATATTGAAACCCATTCCTTTTAAACTTTCAAATTCATTTCCTTTTTAAATTTCAAACTTCTTATACTTTACTTAAATCGGTAACATTTAAAAATCTTATACAAAATATTTTAAGTTCTTAAAATCTTTCTAAATGTAAAAAAAAACCATTTACAGTTAAATAATTGTTAATGATTTATAAACCTCAAAATCAAATTAATTTCAAAGAAATTTTATAATAACGTTTAAAACATTAACGAAAGTGCTATAAAATAGCTATTTAAATCAAATAGATCCAAAATCATTCGAAATTCGAATATTTCAACTCAATTCACTTTTAAATACTATAATATGATTTATCGTATTTTTCCCGAATTGTTTTATAATTTTTATAAACCCGTTTTATTCGATTTTCCATTACGGTCGCCGAACTACACGTATAACGACCTTTCAAATTTTGTTTTAAGCATAACATAAAAATCGTATATTGGAATCCAAAATTTTCTTTTCTATTCAAAGATTATCATTAATAGAAATCTAAGATTTCTTGTTCCATGTCAATCCGATTTAAAATATTCAAGATATAGTCGCTTGAAAATAGAAATCGATATTCACGAACTGTCTATATTACGTAATCGATTCAAGCCATATAACGATTTAAATTATAAATCGTTCAATCTTTTCCCAAAATAAATTTAAATTACCATAGCCTAAATCAAAATCTCCATTTCAACTAAATGGAAAACTTACTATAATATAATAATACTTTCCCCAACTTGTTCAATTGTTTCCAAATTTACAGTTAGTTGCTATACAAATAATAAAACAATTTTTTTGATTCAAATCATCTTCTCTGATCCTATCCTCAAAACTCGATTCAAGCATTAATAGCTTGAAATTTTTCAAAAGCTTATAAATGGCTATTTTAAAATTAAATGTTTACGTGAAATCAATGTAGCTCAAAATCAACTCTTAATTAAATTTTCAAACTTGTTTTCAGACTTCGAAAGTCCAAATTTAGTTGAAAACATTTCCAAATCATTATCATCTTCTATAAAAGTCGTGTAATCATTTTTGATTTAGATTATCCAAACCATTTGAAATTTAATTAAAACTAAATTTCCCATTAAAACTTAAATGATGAAAAGGAGATTTGAACTGATTTCCCGTATAATTCCACAACTACGGTGTGAACCATAAGGCATCAATCAGCAAAAACAAACATATGAACATCCATCCATCATACACACAACAATAAATAACAATAAATTTGATGGTGCGCAAAGCATTACGGTCAATAACGCTTAGTGTTTGGTGTGTTCTAACTTTGAACATTTATCACATACAATGGTAACTTTTAATAATCATCGACTATCTTTAATTATCAGCTAGTCATAATTTACCAAAAATAATATTCAAATTTAATGTTCTCACCTTTTCGCGGAAACGAAGAGACGAGTTGAGACCGCGAACATGGATATAAACATATATTCAGACACTTATCGGCACAACTCACATAAGCAAGAAAACCAGGATGACGACGACTCGGTTGTGACTAAAATTTAGCATTCATCATAACGGTCTTGATGGCAGACTTAAAAAAAAACAAGGTGAAAGACCTCCAAATCCTGAAGCAAGTGTTATGATTTCCTCAATCCTCCTTCAGTACACGGGTATCCATGCAAGCCTCTCTACTAACCTATACACTCTCTCATGCCTGGCATACAACTATATCTCTCCTTACATGCATTCACACTTCCCATTACAAAATATCAAAACTCTCAGCACAACCATATCACAAGCCATAAGCAATTATTCTCGCAATATAATATATATATACACTTACTTATAGGATAATAGATTTAAGGAGCAGAGATTGGGCTGGTGGAGGATTGTCGAGAGAGGGGTCGGAGCTCCGTTTGTGACGACCGGAGCAAGTTGCGATGTCGTTTAGTGGTGATGGCTAGTGCATTAACTATTTCTCTCTTCATTGCGTTAAAGAGATGGCTCTACGTGGAGATTTGAGTTGAAACCTTGAAGCTTGCTTGCGTTCAGGCTGATGATAGAACAAGAGATAGTCGCAACTTGTCATGACGGAGGGAGTCAGGTCGGCACAAGGAGCAGCAGGCGCGATAGGGTGCACTAGTAGGGACGCGCATGAGGGAAGAGCTGCAGGTGGCGTTCTTTGTGGGTGAGGTTGGTCGGAAGGTGGAAGGATATCGGGTGACGAGAAAAGAAGGAAAGAAGAAGAGGAGAGCTTGCGGTTGTTTGGGAGGAAGGCGACGAGCTGCTGGGTCTTATGTGGACTGTGTGATGGCGAAATCTCGGTGCGTTGGAAGAGGGGAAACCAGGTTTGGAAATGGGTTTGCTACAGTTTTTATTTTTTCGTTTCCAATTGATTCAACTTTCATATTTTTCTTTTGTTTCCCTTCGTTATTGGAGAGGAATAGAAAACGCAGGGGAAAGACGGAGTGAAAGCTGGTGAATGGGAAGAAACGTAGTGGTAGGGAGCCACCTATATGCGGTTTTTTACAAATGGAAGAAGCCAAAAAAGAAAGACAACATGTGTCTAATTGGTGGATACATGTCCTTTGCAAGACTCGGTAATTACAAGTTTTATTAAATATAAAAAATTCCAAACGTGCAAGGTTGTTAACATCTAATTTATGTATAATAACGCTTGGATAAAGCGTTCCATACTTATGTAAATGTACAGATGATCAAACCATGTCGTTATTTATTTTTAATCACCGACCCCGAACGACATCAAACTAATAATAAAATTGTGTACAACAACGTGCCACAATCCCAAAACAATAATAAAATATACCCGTTGATAAATTCAATAAAGTGTCAAAAGGACCACAGTTACCATAAAATACATTAGAAAATATATGTTTATTTTCCAAATTAAAAATTACCTAATTTTTTTATAAAACATTTCAAGACTGCACGTACAGAAACTGAATGATTATCTGAACCGATATTTAATTATAATTTGTATTCGAACACTGTTCGTTTTAGTAACTATATTGCGAACCGTTTTGACAATTCTACCAATAATGAACTTTTTTTGCTAAACGGGTATTGTTTTAATTAAATTAATTTCAATCAAAATATTATTGTCTTCAAAACTTTTTTATTCCATTTTAAATCTTAAATCTTTATAAATTTCGTACACATACACACACATATATATATATATATATATATATATATATATATATTACATTTAAAATCTTAGTATTCAAAATAGATTTGTAAAATCTTATGTACTACGTTAAATAACATTTGAATGAAACATATAAAATAATTACATATCAATTCATATATATATATATTAAACATATTCTTAAAATAAGTTTTCTTTTACAAAATCATATTTATAAATTAGAACAAAATATTTATTTTAAACTAATATATAAAAGATTATTAATCAATATTTGTATTTATACCATATTAAATTAAATTTATATTCTGGAAATCCAAAAAAATCATATATTACGTTGAAAATCTTGGATCATTACAATCTCCCCCTTAAAACTTTTCGTCCTAGAAAAGGAGAGATTTGACAACCCATACAAATTTAAAATATTTACCAACATCATATCTAGTTTTAAACAAACAAAGGATATAAATTTGAAAATCAAAGTATAAAATAATCTCTTCGACCCGACATCCCAGTTTTATTTTCAAAACATTTGAAATACTATATTTTCTTTTTTATATCGAATCATACTTGCTTCCAGATTTTAAAACCAAAAATTATTTCGAAAATTTCGAACATTCTACGATAACATTCATGTCCCAAGTCGAGAGGTTTCTCCCAATGACAAGGCCACTAGGCACGATCTACGCTTGCATTGATATAAATAAATGATGTCTCTCCGACCCCAGAGCAGACTATCATTAAGGGTTCGTCGCACCTTTCTTTAGTCATGGGTTACTCGAACCTTAGTAACAAATAATTCCATTTCATATCCTGAAGTCATAAATCATTTGCAACAATCATAATTTACAACTACTTTCAAATCATATATTGATTTTTATATCCTTCAAAATCATGGGATTAAAGTCATCGAAATTTCTTAGTTTATAAGACACTTTATAAACTATTTTCACATTCCAAGCAATTGGAAAATCAACTTCATTCGATGATAAAAATCAAATTAAACCACTTTATTTTAACTTAAATCAGGTATTGTACATATTCACAGCTTCAAATATCCAAAATCAAAGGCTTTTTAAAACCAATTCCAATTTGATGAATCATATCAGTCTTTCATGAAAATAAGTTCCAAATCATTTTCGAAACATTCTTGAAATAAGATTTCCAACAATTTCTCCTGAAATAATATTTTTCAAGAGACTCATAAAGTCATATACCCTCCTTCTCAAATTTCGTTTCAAAATCACTTACACAAATACTACAAAATTTTATCCCCTTAGGTTTCAAATATTTAAATCTCATTTGAAAAGGTCACATTATTCAAATAGTCGAGAAAATAACTTGAAAACATTTTATCTTACAAATGACAACATAGTATATTGGGACGCTTCAAAATTCAATTGTCAACCAATTGCAAAATTAAATGTTGCTTATAAGTCAAATACTTATTTCCAAATCTGAAATTATGTTATTAATACAACCTGTCCTTATATTTCAAACAAGGCAAAGGAAGGGTTCAAGAATTTCACAATTTCAAGATTTCAAGCACAAAGAGACCGAAGAGATGATAAGCGAAAGATGACGGTGGGTCAAGGGCAAACAAAGACACCAACGAGCGAAGAGATAGAATTAATTTCAAACATTTATTATTCGTTATTTCATTATAGTTTATTTGTGAATTCAATTTATATTCCACAAACAAGGAATTCATTACTTATTTAAAATTTTCTTATCAATGTCAATTCATTTTTAATTTTTCTAAACCTTATTAAAATTTGTCCAAATAATTTCAAATATTTATCTAAACGATTTTAAGGATTTATAGACATTTAAATCAAAATCATACGGTCATCACTCTTTCAAAGCTCGAAAATAAATACTGATGATGTCCGGATCATCAACAGAATCATCCTCTCGCGACTAGAATGTGATTCTATACCAATCTAGTATATATTGGGCTTCGTATATACTTAGCTAGGAGTAAATTCAAAATCCGTACATATTTGACAGTCCGACCTTGACGTCAAATAAAACACTCAACATTCTTATTATAAGGTGTATTTTAACATAATTATACTTCCAAAATGATTTACTTAGTTTCAAAATAACTTATATTTTAAAAAATATGCTCTCTTAATCATAACACTCCAGAATCTCATTCTAGGGTATTTCTAACCCTATCTCTAATGAGAGATTATAACTCCGATGAATCCTATAGTTTGTTCAAATATGTCATACCCTATAGCTTTGTATAAACCAAAGCTCTGATACAACGCTATAACGACCCGCATTTTTTTCCGATTCTCTCCGGTAAATACCAACTTAGAATGTTCATAAAGACCGATGGTTATGGGTACTAACATATTTGAACACAAATAAAAGAACTTTTTATTTCATTACAAAATTTACATCAAAGTTACAATAAATTAGAGTACAACATAAGTCCAGTGGAAACAAAAAGCTCATTGCAGAAGAAGTAAAACCAAGACAAAACTCTAGATCTAAATCCAACTCTAAAGACCCAACCTGTAAACTAAACTACTAGCTTCTCGTGAAAAATTATGGGCACCCAGAATTTAGGTGGGGAACAGTAAACTCCAGGTCAGTCGTGGGACTGGTGTGAGAACTCAAAACAGTTATTATTTTGGGTTATTTTAATGTTGGGAAAATTCACTGGACCATGTCGCTAACGTGGAACGGGTTTACTCCATGTGAATTCTCGTGCACAGAAATCCACAATTAATTTGGAAAATGAAGCTATCATAAACTCGTCCGATATCACACAATGCAAGCGCACACCAGATGGGCGAGTTTTGTCTTATGATATCCAAAACTTCTTTCATACGTGAAAATCCTATTTTAATACTATACTTAGTGCAAGTGTTGAAAGCCATTTCATAAGTAATATATAAATCTTAGCGAGCACAGTAACTATGCCCACATATATAGTTTACAAACAAAGCGAACGACTTGTATTGATTATTGGGTTTCCAACATGATGGTTCCTAGCATGAAAGACTAATCGAGAACACAAAGCTAAGTACCTCCCGGTTAACATCCAGACACGGACCTTGAATAAGAGCGCGAAGTATATATCCCGGTTTTCATCCAGACTCGGACACCGTATATACTTTATTTCTTCAGGTTTCGCAAGTAGATCTACCACTGAAGCTTTCGAGTTTCAATAGAAATTATATATATGTGTACAACCTAATCGCCGGTTTACCATCAATCCGGGGTGTGAGATTCGTCCAAGTCCCGATATACACAAAGCTATGCTTCAATAAGCCTTGCTTTGATCATCACTAGCTCATTTCATAACTCGAGTATGCCACATTGTCAATTCACAACATGTCACTGATTTATATCGATACATAACCTCTAAGTTCATATGTCTTAGAGACAAGAACAAATTTATTGCCACGAATCCGATATGTATTAATAGAAATCAGTGCTACGCAGTCAATTATAGTGACAGACACACAATCCATACGATTCCGTTTTGGGTCTGAATGGAACAACAATCCGAAAATCTCCAAATACATTCAGATCACATGCCACTTATAACCTCATATTGGGTGTATGGCCCGATCCAAGACATCAACAATTTATCCAAATAATCTGAAGATTCCCTATCTTTATTCGTCATTTCCAAGTCTTGAATTTGTTTGTAACATCCTGTTGTTACTTGGAATGGTTTCAGACTTATATCCAATCTTGGTCTTTCCAAGTAATAAGCGTACTTTAAAACAATAGTTATGGATTACACGGGCCTTTCAATCCAAATCTCCTTTCAAATCGTTATCAATTCATTTCAGATTTCCTAAATCCTGTTATCATTTTAATCCAATATTCATTTACCTACTTTAAATTTATAAACATAATTCCTTTATTCATTTCCATAAGTCTTCTTAACTACCAAATCTTAATTTGAATTCAAGATTCCGTTCACAAATGTTTAATCACTTCAAAACCTTCAAAATATTTCACAATCCCTTTCCTTTAGTCTTTAAATTTACCAAACCTTTATTTGGATTTAAATTTCACTTCATGACGATTCAACTACTGATATTTCAAATACAATTTTAAATAGAGCTTACTCGGTTTTTATTTGATATCAATTCACAAATTCAGTGAACATTAACAGAATCCTGATGTAAATAATTTCTCATGTTTCTGATAGTATTCGTCCAACCTTGGAATTCCATATCGAATATTTGAAGATTATTTCTATCAAAACCCATTCCTTTTAAACTTTCAAATTCATTTCCTTTTTAAATTTCGAACTTCTCATACTTTACTTAAATCGCAAACATTAAAAAAAATTATCCAAAATATTTTAAGTTCTTAAAATCTTTCTAAATGTTTAACAAAACCAATTTGCAGTTAAATAATAGTTAATGATTTATAAACCCCAAAATCAAATTAATTTCAAATTAATTTTATAATATCGTTAGAAACGTTACCGAAAGTGCTATAAAATATTTATTTAAATCAAATAGATCCAAAATCATTTGAAGTTTGAATATTTCAATTCAAATCACTTTTAAATACTAGAATATGATTTATCATATTTTTCCTGAATTTTTTTTATGATTTTTATAAACCCATTTTATTCGATTTCCATTACGGTCGTCGAACTACTCGTATAACGACCTTTCAAATTTTGTTTTAAATATAACATTAAAATCATGCATCGGAATTCAAAATTTTATTTTCTGTTCAAAGATTATCACTAATTGAAATCCAAGATTTCTTGTTTCATGTCAATCCGATATAAAACATTTGAGATATATATTCATCTGAAAATAGAAATCGATATTCACGAACTGTCTCTATATTACGTGATCGATTCAAGCTATATTACGATTTAAATTATAAATCGTTCGATCTTTTCCAAAATAAATTTAAAATACCGTAACCTAAATCAAAATCTCCATTTCAACTAAATGGAAAACATAATATAAAATAATAATATTTTCGCTTTATTGTTTAATTGTTTCCAAATTTATAGTTAGTCATTATACAAATAATAAAACAAAGTTTTCGATTCAAATCATCTTCTCCGATCCTATCCTCTAAACCTGATTCAACCGTTAATAGCATGAAATTTTTCTAAAGCTTACGGATGGCTGTTTTAAATTAAATGTTTAAGTGAAATCAATGTAACTCAAAATCAAATCTTAATTAAATTTTCAACCTTGTTTTCAAACTTCGAAAGTCCATATTTAGTTGAAAACATTTCCAAATCATTATCATCTTTTATAAAAGTCGTTTAATCATTCTTGATTTAGATTTTCCTGACCATCTGAAATTTAATTAAAACTAAATTTCCTATTAAAACTTAAATGATGAAAAGGAGATTTGAATTGATTTCCCGTATAATTCCATAACTATGGTGCGAACCATAAGCCATCAATCAGGAAAAACAAACATATGAACATCCATCCATCGTACACACAATAGTTAATGATAATCAATTTCATGGTGTGCAAAGCGTTACGGTCAATAACACTTTGTGTTTGGTGTGTTCTAACTATGAACATTTATCACATACAATGGTAACTATTAATAATCATCTACTAACTTTAATTATTAGCTAGTCATAATTTACCAAATTAAAATTCTAATTTAATGTTCTCACCTTTTCGTGGAAACGAATTGACCAGTTGCGATCGAGAATTAGGATATAAACATAGATTCAGACAACTATCAGCACAACTCACATAAGCAAGAAAACTAGGATAACGGCGACTCGGCTATGACTAAAATTTAGCATTCATCAAAATGGCCTTGATGGCGGACTAAAAAAAACAAGGTGAAAGAACTTCAAATCCAGAAGCAAGTGTTATGATTTCCCCAATCCTCCTTCAGTACGCGGGTATCCACACAAGCCTCTCCACTAACCTATACATTCTCTCATGCCTGGCCATACAACAATATCTCTCCTTGCATGCATTCACACTTCCCTTTACAAATATCAAAACTCTCAGCACAACCATATCACAAGCCCTAAAAATTTCTCTTGCATTATATAAAAAATTTATAAATATAAATATGTATATATACCTACTCATAGGCTAATAGATTTACGGAGCAGAGATTGGGCTGTTGTAGGATCGCCGAGAGAGGGGCCGAAGCTACGTTTATGATGACCAGAGCAAGTTGTGGTGCCCTTCAGTGGTGATCGTTAGTGCATTACTTCTTTCTCTCTTCCCAGGGTTAACGAGATGGGTCTATGCGGAGATTTTAGTTGAAAACTTGAAGCTTGCATGAGTTCAGGCTGATAGTAGACCAGGAGATAGTCGCAACATGTCATGACGGAGGGACTCAGGTCGGCACAAGGAGCAGCAGGCGCAAGGGGATGCACTATTGGGGTCGCGCGTGAGGGAAGAGCTGCAGGTGGATTTTTTTGTGGGTGAGGTTGGTCGGAAGGTGGCAGGCTATTGGGTGGCGAGAAAAGAAGGAAAGAAGAAGATATCTTGCGGTTGTCTAGGAGGAATGTGACGAGCTGCTGGGTCATATGTGGTCTACGTGTTGGCGGCATCTCGGTGTGTTGGAAGAGGGGAAGCCTGGTTTGGAAATAGGCTTGCTACAGTGTTTTTTTCGTTTCTAATTGATTCAACTTTCATATTTTTCTTTTGTTTCCCTTTGTCAAGGGAGAGGAATAGAAAATACAGGGAAAGATGGAGTGAAAACTGGTGAATGGGAAGAAACGTAGTGAAGGGGAGCCATCTTCATGCGGTATTTTACAAATGGCAGAAGCCAAAAAAGAAAGACAACATGTGTCTAATTTGTGAACACTGTTGCATATAACGTCGTTGTATACACAATCATATGATTTTTGTTTGATGATAACAACCAAATATATATTATTATAAATGTGTTTGTTATTTTACTGTTATTCTACATCACAAATAGAAATATAATATTTATAATAAAATACTACTGGTCAAGAATTTAAATATTCAAACGGTATTTTTTTTAAATATAATATTTTATTTCAAACATTCAAATAGTACAACTTTTATAACTCCTATATTTGTACATTTCACTGATATATTACATCTCACTCATATACACATTCAATTTCATACACAGTTCCTCACTACAACACTCTATCTCTCAGTTGTACATTTTCTTCTATACATATATTCACTCATACATACACACTCCGTCTCTCTGCTTCATCTTCTGTCTTCTATCTTCACAGCATCCTTCAGTTAGTCCAGTCATCCATACTTGTCATATGAAAAACACACACAGTACACTGCAATAGAAATAAAACTGAATACATAAAAATATAGATTTATTTTTAAATTTTATTTTCCTCAGAATTTCGGTGTGTTTCTCATCATTTTTCATGACTTGATCTAATTTAATTTTCATCCAGCTGTGGCTAGACGGCTTGTGGTATTCACAGTGATACACTATAAATACCACAAGGCAGACAATATGTATATACAAATTTTTATCTAAATCGAAACCACAAACAATTCAATCGAAAACCAGAGCATAATCAAAGAATAAAATTCAGAGAAACTCACTAATTTATCCATCGTTTTCGTTCACCACTATCCCAAATCGAAGCAACTAAGGAGCAACCACGTGGACCAACTCACTCAATGCACAACCAAAAGGGAAAATGAACAAAGAATGGAGGCAGCCATGTTGTACATAGCAAACAAGAATGATGCAACACGCATAATGAGTCAACAAACAAGTTCAAGGGTGCATGGCAGATTACAAACAAAGCAAAAAATACATGCATTCAAGTAGAAAGTTTTCAAGTATATCATGATTAGGCATAACAACATTTCAAGTGTAGTCTGGAAACATGGATTGTGATTAAGTTCATATACATGTTCATGGTCAATCAATCTAAATCAGCTTTCAAAACTGTATGACATATTTAGTCAATTCAGCTCAAACAACATATACATAACGAGGAAATGTGATCAAGACATTGACAAGCAAGTGGAAACAAACACAAGACATAGTGCATACATGTCAAAGCAGGTTACATGTTTCATATACAGCTTTGGCTCGAGCAAGTACACAAGGAAACATGCAACATGTAAACATTATGCATATACATGAAATTAGTGCAACAAAGTTCAAGCATAGAAGCAACATATTCAAGTCAGTGTGCACATTCATGGTTCAGGAAAGGAAGAGAAACAATACAGAATAATCATTTCAGTACAAAGAAGAGAACAACAATGAAGCAAGGAGGGTGAAACAACATGGACTCATATTATGGCATTTGACCAAAAATATAGTGTAATAAGATGGTACAAAACAGTGGTGATGAATAGCATAGTGATGAAGTCTAAACATACACAAGTCAACAAGTTTTTTTCTTCAATACAAACTAATCAGCCCAAAGGAACAGTGTTTTCAAGTGATAATGGTTCAGCTCAAGTGAAAATACAGCCAACAATGCACAAATGATTTCAAGACAATAAACACTGGGTGGCAAAGGTTTACCTTTATGTATGCATATCATGTGCACGACAACAAGAACAAAAAATACTAATATGTGTGCAGTTAAGAATTGTGCACTAGAATGGGATCACATATGCAAGGAATCAAAGCAAGGCAGTATTAAATAAAGCAAGTGTATATGGAGCATCATCAGGTTTTATACTGCAATGCTTTACATGATCAAACAGGATCACGCAAGTTTTTTTTTAAGGCTGGACTCACAACAACTATTAAAATGTTTCCAGAAATTTAGATGAGCAATCAAAATCATATTTCCAGTGATTAAAGTCAGAAACTCCTGAATTTCAGTTATCAATTCATATATGAACAAATGGGAAATATCAAATTAGTTTCCAGTGATCAAGCAATTAATTATTTCCTGATTTCTCATATACATTCAAAGCCAAGGAATTCTTTTCTAATCGATTTAAATAAAAGAGAAAGATATAAACTCTGCTTTTAAAATTGTTTCCTGAAATCATGGCCTAGGTGACATGTAAAATTGATTTCAGAAATATATAATTTCTTTGGCAAGTATTCAATCTGTGAAACTAACCAGAATTCATCTCGATAAGTCACTCAAAATCGAGAAATCAAAAAGTCAAAAGTAATGCAATAAGATCAAATCATATTAGCCAAATCAGAGTATTAGGGTTTCATTTACCCTATATATACCACCTATCAAAACAGGCAATTGAGTATCGAAAATCCAAACAATAAAATTCAAGCAAATAATTTCAGAAGGAACTCGCATATATTGGAGATTTTCGATCGAGCAATTGGACAAATCAAATCGATCAACATCATCAACAACTCCGAGCATCACAGAATCCAATTACGATTTATCAAGCATCAGGATTCGATTTGAAGAATTGGAAAAACCCTAGGTCAATTGCCATTTCTAAATTGCTAGAGGAAAAGAGAAAAAATGGACCGGGTCTATTCCTTATTGAGTTAACCTAGCCTATCTAAGTTTAAAAAGGGAAAAGGGTTTTCTAAATTCATTTTATTTTTGCATTGTTTTTGTTTTGTGTCGTAATCATCTCAACAGTTTCTAGAGTCTGTAAAATTCTAGGGAATCCAGTTAGGGTTTTAACTGGCAGTTTACTAAAGTCTGTAAAAACTAGTGTTTACGTATTACGGGGTTGTAATCCAGGGAAATCTGATCTTGGGGAAATAGATCAGTCTAGGGTCGTTGGATTAGAATAGGATTGAGGAGTTCGCGAGTTTACATGGTATTGTAAGCGGGATCTGTTCTACTACCTTGTAGAAACCTTAGGAATGCAGCAGTAGGTAGTAATTTACCGAAGCCGGGTATATCTTGTGTCATTCACTTTCTGTTTTTCTATTTTTGCTACATTTTGTGATCTGATTATTTTTAATATCTCACTAAAATTCAATAAACCCTATTTACCCCCCCTCTACGGTTAATTTAGATCAAACAAGTGGCATCAGAGCTTGGTATGTGTCATCCTAGTTGTCAGTCTTTTATGGGTCAATCCAGTGGTATTCCAACTATTTTTAATAGTATGGATTTTTTAAATTGGAAATCAGAGATGAAATCCTATTTAAAATTTGTTAATATTAAATGTTGGAATGTTGTTATTAATAGGTATGATTTTGTTGATAAGACATATAATTCTTGTGCTACACACATTCTATACTCTTATATTGATGATGATCGTTATAGTCTTATCTCCCATTGTTTGACTTCGCAGGAAATCTGGAAAACTCTCAACGCGCTGTACGGAAAATATGACAACTACTCAGAACCTCAGAATGTCAACTCAGATTCATAACTTTGCTTAACCGGTTTACAGATGATAATTCAGATGGATCTATCAATGGAGACTCAACAGATGATGAAACTGAAAATTTCCCATATGAAGATTTAGTTTATAAGTGTGTTGATTTAACTAAATTCTTTTGATAAACTCCAATATAAAAATAAATCTTTGAAATCTAAGAATCGTGAGTTGACCAACAAAATTGATGATTTGGAATCACAACTTGAATATTTAAAAAACTCTACAAATTCAAATTGGAAACATTGTTTGAAATTGGAAACCAATCGTGTTCACCTCAATAAAAATGTTCAAAAGTTTGAAAATGAAATTGTGATCTTTAAAGAAAACAAGACTGAGTTAACAAGTTTGAACAATTTTCTACAAAAAGAATTTGAAATTAGTAAGACTGATATAAATTCCAAATTTGAAATTACTAAAAAGTAGAATTTGTTGAAATCAGATTTGATTTTAAAAGAACTTGAAAACGAGATTGAAAAATCCAAGAAATTTGAGTTTGAAAAACAAAAACAATTTGAATCTGAGATATCTGAGTCCCAAGCCAAAATTAAATTACTTGAAACTGAGAATTTGGTTTTGAAACAATATGATGCTGAGAGGAAGATCACTAATGATCATTGTTAAGATTTAATGAAAGAAAACAGTGATCTTAATTCTAAAATTCAACGACTTGAGTCAACTTTGAATAAAATTTCTAATAGAGGAAAATCATTTGATATGTCGTTGAAAAACCAATTTTCTATTGGAAATAAGCATGTACTTGGATTTTGGGAAACTAATGTTTTTGAAAAACGGAATTCTAATAATGTTAAAAATCCCTCAAATCACTTTGTAAATGTTATTTTTGAAAATTTAATCTCTGAAAACTTCAAAGGATTTTTAAACCACAATAAAGATGAGAATTTGTTTTATAACAAACCTTTTAAACATTCTTGGATCCCAAAAGGAAATAAAACATGTTTTGTTAAATTCAAACAGATTTGGGTTCCTAAGGGTACAAAAACTAATTCTAATGGTTTGTTGTACAAACAAGTCTAGGTACCCAAACATATGAATACAACTATGAGTGGTTTTACTAATTTTATTAAACCACTCGATCCTCTAAACTGTTAGATACTAGAGGAGGCTGATGAACTGCTTTGGGAAAGAGAAACTAAATTCAGATTGCTTCATATCATCAAATTATTCACAGTTCCTTATCCAAGATTGTTGAGCTGGAGATCCAAAACATCTTCTGTAATTCAGCTATGATCTCTAGACTCATCTTTGTAAATAATAACTGTTTTTATTTTCTTTGTTTATTCCTTCTTCTACTGCTTCTATTTTTTTGTTTTTGATTTGACACTGCCGTATTATTTTCTTTTATTCTGGGCTTCCTTATCTTCCAATTGCAGAATTCATATTTTTTTGGAAATTTGCTTCATTTGAATAGAATTCTGATGTTTTTAATCATTTCCTGATCTTGAATCTAAACTTGTAAATTCCTGCAATTGTTTTGAAGTTTGCTTTCTGATTTTCTGAATTCATAACAGTGTTGATGTATTCTTGTCATATCTTGAGCACTGGTAATTTGAATTCTATTTTTTTTTGAAGATCTGAACGTTCAATGAATTTCACACATTTCAGCTGTTTTGAGTTTCTTCTGATTCATTTTGGAAAAGGCTTAAAATAATATACTCATTACAACACACTACTATTTTCCATTTGTGATAATTTAATTAATTTTTAGAATGGCTTGATTATTTCTGAATTGAAATCTTTAGATTTGATATATTGTGTTACTTCTTGAAATTTATCTTTATTCCTGATCATTTGATTTGGAATATGTTTGTTTGAAATCATCTGAAATTCTTGATATTCTGAATCTCACACATCTCTTGGATTTGAATTTAATAACCTTGTGTGATTGATTCTTTATATCTCAAAATCTACATCCATTTAAGCGATTTCAAATAAATTATTTTTATTTTTGGATCATGAATATGTCTTTAAACTTGATGTAAATATTCTGAAAAATTCTTTGGGCTTTTCTGAAATAATTTGGAAAAATTCTTTGAAAATCCGGTCTTGAACACTGTTATTTCATGATTTTTTTATTTGAATATTTGTTTGTTTAAAATCATTTGAAATTATTGATTTCTTGAATTTTACACACATCGTGAATTTAAAATTTATAATATGGTGTGACTGATTCATTGAATCTCAAGCTTTTCATATCCCTTCAAATGATTTAAAACAAACCATATATTTAATCTTGGATCATGAACCATTCTTTGACTGTCTGAAATATCTTTGAAGCATCTCCTTGATAATTCTACTTTGAAAATGATTTCTGTACTGCTCAGATATTGTTATTGAAAATATTTTTTGGTGACTGCCTGTTTTGGTATCAAATATATACCATGCTCTGATAGATGAAATTAATTTGCTTGACCTGCTTGGGCTTTGTGTTTAAATTTCTTTTGTTTGAGATGCCCTTGTTCGTCTCCAGTGTCACTGTAAAAATCCTCATTAAAAGAGTCATCAAGTGGTATCAAGTTAAATGTGCTGAATTTTTTTTATGCATATATTTCTCTTAATCCCTTTTGGCTTGTATAGTTTTTCATATCCCTCTTGTAATTGATTTTCAATTTTAAAGTTATTTATCGATTATTCATTCAGAAATTGAAATCTATATCCAAATTGAACTGTATTTACAATTCATCAAAATTATTATCAGATTTTGAAATTGTGATGAATTGTGACTGCAATATATTTCACAACAAGAGGAGATTTTATTTTGATTCTCGTGATGATTGAATAGTTATTATAATATCTTTGAATTGACAATTATTTCACGAACATATTCTTTATCTACCATTACTCTGCCGTTCATCATGATTTTATAATAATGTGAAGAGATTATTTTTTTATAAAAAAAATCATCTTGAATAAACAATGTAAATGTTTATGATAGAAATGGGACTATGTTATTATTCAAAATCAGTGGTAATTGAAAATTTTCAATGATCCTCGTACAGTTGAGCATATTTCATAATATGATTAATTTAGAAATTTATTTATCAAATCATTTCTGTACCTACCACATTTCTATCATCCATATTGGTTTTATATACTGAGGAGTTTTTCTATTTGAACCGAAAATGATAAATATAAATAAAATCAATTCATAAGTGTTTCTCTAACCTCATTTAAAATTCCAAGCTCTGGTCATGCATGGTTAAGAGATTACTTATAATTTAAGCTGCGACTGACCTCATTTAAAATCAAAGCTCTGGTTATGCATGGTCAGTGTGCTCTTAAATAAAAAGAAAATAAAATGAAATATTGTGCTATAAATAAAAATTTATCTGAAATTCTCCTTGGTGTTTAGAAACCATCCTATCAATCCATTTTCTAATTTGTGAAATGTGTTAATATTTTATGAAGTAATATGATTTGTTGATTGATAGATATTGGGATTTGAGATTATTCGATTTCGTCACTTAAATTCAATTATTAATTATAGTCCATATCCATTACTGTTTTTGTGCCTCATTTTTCAAAATCTTATTTCTGAAAACAATTGGAACTCATTTTTTTAACTCTCCCTATTTTTATAAATTTCGTCGTAAATCCGTCATTCTCTACAATGTGAAATTTTCTTTCAGTTCTTAGAATATTATGATTTTTATTTGACTGATTGAGATTTATGATGATTGTTCTTCCTCTTAAGCTGAAATTATATTTTTAGTCATTTTTCATCTATATTTTAATATTTGTATCCTTTTGATGAAAACAAAAGGGGGAGAATGGGTTGAGATTTTGATTTATGAGTGAATATTTTAGAAATATTTTATTATTGAAAATTTATTCAATTCATTCTATTCACTCATGTACATTTCTAGGGGGAGTTTGGTTGCAGGGGGAGCATGCAAATAAGGGGAGTTCAATATTCACTATCAAACACATTTATTATTCTCAAAATCTTTTATTTGTTTGTCATCATCAAAAGGGGTAGATTGTTGTATATAACGTTGTTGTATACACAATCATATGATTTTTGTTTGATGATAACAACCAGATATATATTATTGTAAATTTGTTTGTTATTGTACTGTTATCCTACATCACAAACAGAAATATAATATTTATATTTATATAAAATAATATTGGATAAGAATTTAAATATTCAAACAGTATTTTATTTAAATATAATATGTTATTTCAAACATTCAAACAATACAACTTTTATAACTTCTCTATTTGTACATTTAACTGATATATTACATCTCACTCATATACACATTCAATTTCATACACAGTTCCTCACTACAACAATCTATCTCTCAGTTGTACATTTTCATCTATACAAATATTCACTGATACATACACACTCTGTCTCTCTACTTCATCTTCTGTCTTTCATCTTCACAACATCCTCAGTTTTTCCAGTCATCCATACATGTCACATGAAAAACACACTGCAATAGAAATAAAACCGAATACATGAAAATATAAATTTACTTTTAAATTTTATTTGCCTCATAATTTCGGTGTGTTTCTCATCATTTTTCATGACTTGAACTGATTTAAATTTTCATCCAGTTGTGTCTAGACAGCTTGTGATATTCACAGTGATACACTGTAAATACCACAAGGCAGACAATATGTATACAAGGTTTTAAATCTCGGATATCGGTCGCGTTTCGTCTCGGGGATTTTATTGACTCGGTCTCGTATCGAGGTAGATCTTGGATGAGATCAGTCTAACTTGGGAGTTCGTCTCAGATTTTCATCTTGGGTCGGAAATTTCATATCGGAACAATCTCAGGGTACATGATATGTTAAAAATGATATTTTAACAAAATGATTTTTGTGAATGCTATCAAAAACATAGTAACTTAAACTTAAAATGCAAAATAACTTTAGTATTCTTTGTTTTGCGAAAGATCATTCATACTCTAAATCGTAATATGCTTAAAACTGGAATATTGTTAGACAGGAAACATTAAAAGGATCCAAAACATTAAAAAATTCAGCATAAATAGACCATAAAATACATAATTTCATAAGTACCATGTATGTAAAAAGACGAATATGAAAATCATAAGCATTGTGAAACATATACGAACATACAATATAGTCATTTAACATGCAAAATGTAAAATAACAAAAGATTGATATGGCTAAATTTGAGCTTTTTAATTATAGTTCTAGTTCAGGCACAAATTTAATTTTTAACCCAAAAAACTAAGATCTCGGACGATATTCCAGTATTTCGTCTTGGCCGATATATCGCTCGGTATTACAATATCTCGGGCGATATATTCAAAAGGAGATTTAGAGTGATATTTGTTGTTTCGTTTCGGAAGGAGCCCAAAACGAGATCTCGAAGGAGATCTCGAGCGATATTTGTGAGATTTGAAACAGTGTATGTATATTCAATTTTTTATCGAAATCGAAACCACAAACAATTCAATCGAAAACTAGAGCATAATCGAAAAATAAAATTTAGAGAAACTCACTAATTTATCCATCGTTTTCGATCATCACTATCCCAAATCGAAGCAACCGAGGAGCAACCACGTGGACCAACTCGACCCAGTGCACAACCAAAAGGGACAATGAGCAAAGAATGGAGGCAACCATGTTGTACATAGCAAACAAGAATGGTGGAACATGCATAATGAGTCAACAAGAAAGCTCAAGGGTGCATGGCAGATTACAAACAGAGCACAAAATACATGCATTCAAGTAGAAAGTTTTCAAGTATATCATGGTCAAGCATCATAACATTTCAAGTGCAGTCAGGAAACATGGATGGTGATCAAGTCCATACACATGTTCATGGTCAAGCAATCTAAATCAGCTTTCAAAACTGTATGACAAATTTAGTCAATGTCAGCTCAAACAACATACACATAACAAGGAAATGTGATCAAGACATGGACAAGCAAGTGGAAACAAACACAAGACATAGTGCATACATATCAAAGCAGGTTACATGTTTCATATACAATGCTCTGGCTCAAGCAAGTACACAAGGCAGCAGGCAACATGTAAACATTGTGCATATACATGAATTTAGTGCAACAAAGTACAAGCATGGCAGCAGTATGCTCAAGTAAGTGTGCATATTCATGGTTCAAGAAAGGAAGAGAAACAGTATAGAATAATCATTTCAGTACAAAGAAGAGAACAACAATGAAGCATGGAGGGTGAAACAGCATGGACTCATATGGCACTTGACCAAAAATATAGTGCAACAAGATGGTACAAAACAGTGGTGATGAATAGCACAATGATGAAGTCTAAACATACGCAAGTCAACAAGTTTTTTTTTCAATACGAACTAATCAGCCCAAAGGAACTATGTTTTCAAGTGATAATGGTTCAACTCAAGTGAAAATGCATGCCAGCAATGCACAAATGATTTCAAGATAATATACACAGGGTGGCAAAGTTTTACAATCCTGTATGCATATCATGTGCATGGCAACATGAAGAGAAAATACTAATATGTGTGCAGTTAAGAATTGTGCACTAGAATAGGATCACATATGCAAGAAATCAAAGCAGTCTAGTATTAAACAAAGCAAGTGTATATGGAGCATCATCAGGTTTTATACTGCAACGCTTTACATGATCAAACAGGATCACGCAAGTTTTTTTTTAAAAGGATGGACTCCCAACAACTATTAAAATGTTTCCAGAAATTCAGATGAGCAATCAAAATCATATTTCCAGTAATTAAAGTCAGAAACTCCTGAATTTCAGTTATCAATTCAATGGACAAAGGGAAAATTGCAAATTAGTTTCCAAAAATGAAGTAGTGTGTTTAGCAACTACTTTCGATCAAGTAACTAATTATTTCCAAATTTCTCATATACATTCAAAGCCAAGGAATTCTTTTCTAATCAATGTAAATAAAAGAGAAAGATATAAACTCTGATTTTAAAATGGTTTTTCCTACAATCATGGCCTAGGTGACATGTAAAATTGATTTCAAAAATATATAATTTCTTTGGCAAGTATTCAATTAGTGAAACTGACCAGAATTCATCTCGACAAGTCATTCAAAATCGAGAAATCAAAAAGGGGAAAGCAACGCAATCAGATCAAATGACATTGGCGAAATCAGAGTATTAGGGTTTTGTAACACCCTGAATTTTCTGAGAATATTAAAATTAACAAATTCAAGAACACTTAATTTTTAGAAGAAGAATTAAGTGAAATGAGTTGCGCTATTACGTTCATCTCAAAATTTTGGTCCAGATAGACATTTGGTTTTCATAAAACGGATACCTTATGAAGAAGTTATTAAGCCTTGAAGTTTGTATGCATATGAGAAAAAAAAATATATATATATATATATAGATATATATAAAAATTAAATAAATAAATATGCAAAAATGTTCAAAACAGCGAATCGGGAGGGGGAATAACTGAACCGGCCCATTTTTGAGGTTGACCCGAGCCTCGCTGGGTCGAGTAGGGGTTGATTCAGGGTGTTTGGTTGTCAACCCGTGGGCCGATTCGCTCTAAGGCAGATGTGGCATCTGATTGGTTCTGATCGACTCCTTGCTGAGTCATTAGGGCTGATGTGGCCATTCCATCTTGTCTGAATGGCTTTAATTTGCTCTAGGTTAATCTGACGGTTCCTATTAAATCAAACTTCTATATAAGCAACCTAATACCTCAAACCTAAATCATATTAAAAATCAAAGCAAGAGCCATCATGCTGCCATTGGACAACCTCGAGTAACCGCCGTTCAACTTGAAGCAAATTAAAAGAGACAAACCAAATCAAATAAAGATTAAACTAAAACAATGATTGTCTACATCAAAGGCGAGCATTTCAACTTCAGAATACAGATTTCAGAAATCAAGATTGTCTTTTGTAAGTGTAGTTATCTATTAGATGTAAATAAATTTAAGGCGTGATTTGATATAAAGTGAAAATAGAATTATACCATGTTGTATAATATTGACGATGTTAATTCATGTTTGTTTCTTGTGATGATTTTATCATGAATTGTCTTGGAATGTTTGTGGCTTATTGGACTTAGTGTTGGATCTATTAAAGAATGAGAACGAAACTATCAATATCATATGCAAGTTATATGTTTCATGTTAAGATCTACATATATATGTTTATATGATTAATGCAAGTTGTATGTATTATGTTAGATCTAAGTCAAGATCTACACACACACACACACACACACACACACACACATATATATATATTCATATGCTTTATGTTAGATCCATATGCATATATATATGTTCATATGTTCATATGCAAGTTACAAGTTTTATGTTGAATCCATGTCAAGATCTATCTAGGTTCATATGATTAATGCAAGTTATATGTTCTATGATAGATCCAAGTCACAATCTAATTATTCATATGTTCATATGCAAGTTACATGTTAGATCCAAAACTAGATCTATATTTATATGCATGTTTGTAATGTGGACTTATGCAAGTTCACCTTGTTAGATCTAGTTCACACCTATATGTTAATGTTAAAATTATACATGCCTTGGGAATGGACATGTCATGATTATGTCATATGCTAGTTTATAATTGAGGTTATGTTCATACATGCCTAGATCTACATATTAACATGTTTTAGGCTTATGATTATCTAAGTCTAAATTATATGCAAGTTCATGTGACATGTTAAACTATATGAATAAAGTTTTATGCAAAATTTACATGTTTGGTTGATTCTATATTATGCATGTTCCCTTCTTTACCTCTTGTTTATAAATTGGGCTAATATGCAGGCCCAATGACTTTATGTGATTAATACGAACGAATAAACAAGGGTAACGTTGGGATAGTTATTAAATCAAAATATGTTAATAATGTAGGTGGGCCCAAAACCATGTAAATGGTTAAGGCCATGAATGGTATAATTTATACCATTAGTCTTGAACATAATTAAAATATGTGACATGAAACACTTGTAGAAAATTCACATATATAAAATGTAAAAGATGAATATGCCTAACCCGAGGTTAGACTAAGTTGTGGTGTAAACCTGCCCGGAACCGACCAGTACATCCAGTAACCACAACAATACCTGTCTAATGTGAGAGGTTAGTGCATCAGGCCCAGAAAGACCCGAGGTTAGAATGAGTTGTGGTGTAAAACTGCCCAGAACCGACTGGCACATCCAGTAACCACAACAATACATGTCTAATTTGAGTGGTTGGTGCTATAAGTAATTAATTATTTAAAGCTCATGAACAATCAAGCTAGAAATGGTGAGGTTAAGTAACTAAGGGAACACTTAACGAACTTAACATGTTAACAAGACAAGATTGGTGGGGTTAAGTAATTGAGGAAACACTTAACCAACTTAACATGCTAACTAGAAAAGATTGATAGGGGTTAAGTCAAACCAAGGACACTTAACCAATTTAGCATGTTGACTAGAAAAAACATAGTAACGCGGACCCGTTTCAGCAGTAACCCACATGGATGTATCAAGGTACCCTGAACTAGGCAGGGTAGGGCATGATTACTGGGCTGAATATAAGCGGTCAAAAGGACGGCGGTTAGGTGCGTCAGTGTAGGTTCCGACGGAGTATGGGTGTGCACGGGCTCCGGAGTCGAAAAAGCAGGCACTGGAGGCGTACACTTGTGCATCTTTGAATCGTGTTAGGGTTGCCATTATAGGACTTGATACACCCTATACTGGAACCAGCACATGTACTTAAAAATCACGTAGGGCCGCATGACACCGGGAATACATGAATGCAAGTTGGAGCCGATCAATACATGAATGGGATCGCTTTATCATAAACATACATTGCTAGTTAAACAGCTCTTAGTGGGTGCAGAGAAGTAAAAGTGGGTGCGATAGCCAAATCTAGTTAAATCTTACTTTACCTCATTTTAGGACTACCCAATCCTTGTGGTATCATTCTAAGTTCAGTTTATTCATGTCATAGTCTTTTACTTGTTTACATGCTATTAAATAACAGGGCTTACCAGACTTATGTCTGACCCATTTTCCTTTTGCTTCTTTTCTTTCGTCCCCCCTAGTCCGTAGGGAGGAAACACTTCTGCTTAGTCCAGGTTAGCTAAAGCTCGAAGACCGTAGATGTAAGGCTTGGACTTTCCTTTTTGAGCTATGGCTATGGTCAAGCACTTATTGGGGATTTATGTCATTTTATTTTCAGTTCTTTATGTTTTCAAGACAGATAAAAAGTTGTAATAATTTGGAAGGTTGAAACAGTTGTTGAATTGTTGTGTTGAACAAGTATTTATGAAATAATATTGATCTTTTTCCGTTGCATAAATTTTCTGTCTTGTAATTTATTAGTATCTTGTACCTTTAAACGCTCCACCGAAGTTAAGGCATTCCCTTTGAGAGTGACCTTAACGGAGGTGGGGTGTTACACTTGGTATCAAAGCTAAAGGTTACCAGATCGGATAAAATTTTTGAAACTATTTTTCAAAAAGAAGTCATAAAGAAGCATTTTCAAGAAAAAGTGTTAATGTAAAAAGGCATAATCCCCAAAGCCATATGCAATATCTTTCTATCCTTCATTTTGAATCTTTCCTTTTTGTTTCAGCATGTCTGGGGATCTTAACCTTCCAGAGGGTGTACCGATACCTGGCTGGTTCAAGAGATACCTAGAAGTTAGGGCCAATGACGCGGGCCCAGCAGACATTCCTCCTCCCCCAGTTGCTGCTCCTCCTCCTCATCCGAGAGGAAATGCTTTCTCAAAGATCTGTAGAGACTTTAGATCCATGGGTGGAAAAGACTTTTAGGGCAGCGAATCATTTGTGGAAGCCAGAAACTGGCTCAAGGAGACTGAGGACTTATTCGTTATCTTTGAAGTAGATGAGAGGCAGAAACTACACTTGGTGATGTGGTTGCTCAAAGACGAGGCCTCCTTCTGGTGGGAAGTCACTAATGCTGAAAGACCGATAGAGACTTAGGAGGACTTCAGGGCGAGATTTGAAATGAAGTTCCTCTCACAAGCTGAGCAGAGTCTGCAAATGGAGAAGTTCCCATCACTTAAACAGGGCAGCTTGTCGGTCAAAGAATACATCAATAAATTCAACCAGCTTGCTCGATTTGGACTGGAGTTAGTAAACACTCCACACAAGAAGGCTCTCTGTTTTGCCAAAGGACTGAATGAGCTACTACAAGGTTTGGCAATGTCCCATATACCTATGGGAGTGACTTACGAGAGACTGGTGGACATGGCTCTGTTGCAAGAGGAGAACAAAGATGGAAAGAAGGAGGTGAAGAAGGAAGAGCCTCAAAATAAGAAAGGAGACGGATCTCAGAACAAGAAGACGGACCCCAATAAAGGCGGGAAGGATAATAAATCCCGTAAGAAGATGAAGTGCAATTTCTGTGGGATATCTGAACACTTGGCTAGGGACTGTAGAAAGAAAAAGAGGAAACTGGGAACTTGTTTCTAGTGCGGGGATACTGGACACTTGTCTAAGGACGACCCAAAAAGGCAAGGGCAGGGATAGAGGACTGGATCATCTTCTGGAGGGCAGGTTCATGCTCTCATTGTAGCTCTGCAGGAACGAGGTAGACATAATTCTGTTGAGAGTTTAGTTTATTTGTTTGATAATCCCGTTCTTACTCTCTTTGATTCTGGCGCATCACACTCTTTTATATCTACTGCTTTAGTTGAATCTCCACACCTAGACACCCATATAGTAGAGGATCCCTTGGTTGTTTCAAATCCAATTGGGGGCTCAGTTTATTTGTCAATGATTTGTTTGGATTTGGAAATCTCTAATTTAAGCGTTGGGTTTAAATGTAATGCTTATGTTTTGAGCTTCACGGGCTATGGGCTGATTCTAGGCATGGACTGGCTATCCAGTAATGGTGCCGTCCTTGATTGTGAAAAGAGAGTGGTTAGACTCATGACTCGCCTCGGTAACACTCTCGAAATCTCTTGTAATCCCATGAATTCTGTTATGCTAAGTTATCTAGAATCTCTTGATGCGTCTGTTGAGAATTTGCAGTCTGTTAAAGTGGTCCGTGAATACTCGGATGTGGTTGAAGAGGTAAAGGGCTTACCTCCGAAGCGGGAGATAGACTTCCGCATATACCTCGTTCACAATGCAAAACCCGCTGCTTTACCCATTAGACACATGGCTCCAAGGGAGAGAAAAGAACTCAGCAAGCAAGTTAAAGATCTGCTTGAAAAGAGGTTCATAAGACGGAGTATTTCTGAATGGGTGCTCTAGTAGTGTTCGCAACCAAAGCCGACGGTTCACTCCGCCTATGCGTAGATTATAGGGAGCTGAACAAGCTGACCAAGAAGAATAGGCACCCACTCCCAAGAATTGACGATCTGTTTGATCAGCTCGTAGGTGCATCCGTTTTCTCCCAACTAGATCTGGCTACCGGGTTTCATCAGCTAAGAGTGGCTGAGGATAGCATTGACAAGATCACATTTAGGACCTCGGATGGTTTCTTCGAGTGGCTTGTCATGCCTTTCGGCTTGACAAACGCACCTGCCTATTTCGTGGACTTGATGAGCAGGGTGTTCCAGGAATTCCTCAATAAGTTTGTGGTGGTCTTCGTGGATGATAGTTTGATCTACTCGAAGAGTGAGGAAGAGCATGCTCAGCACTTAAGGGAAGTCATGGATACTCTCTGTGCACATCAGTTGAAAGCCAAATTCTCCAAATACCATTTCTGGAGAGAAGAAGTTAGATTCCTTGGACATGTGGTGTCCAAAGAGGGGTTAGCCGTGGACCCCGCAAAAGTGGTTGCTGTGCAAGATTGGAAGATTCCACGAAATGCAACTGAAGTCCGAAGATTTCTCTGGCTAGCAGGCTTTTACCGGAAGTTCATCAAAGACTTTGCGAAAATCTCAGCTCCACTTACAAGGTTGACGAAGAAGAACTTAGTTTTCGCTTGGGATTTGGATTGCGATATTGCTTTCCAACGCTTGAAAAGGGCTCTAACAACAACCCCAGTTCTGAAATTTCCTGATGGGAGCAAGATGTTTACCGTATACACGGATGCATGCGGTACAGGATTAGGCGCTGTCTTGATGCAAGAAGGGAAGGTAGTAGCTTATGGTGGAAGGCAGTTGAAAGTACATAAGAAAAACTACCCAACCCACAACCTAGAATTGGTGGCCAACGTTTTCGCTCTTAAGTCTTGGCGCCATTATCTCCTAGGTAAGAAATTTGAATTGTTTACTGACCATAAATCATTGAAGTACCTTTTCGCACAGAAAGATCTCGACTTGAGGCAGCAAAGATGGATGGAGTTTCTTGCCTCATATGATTATGAGATTTCCTATACCTCTGGCAAGGGCAATGTGGTAGCAGACGCTCTGAGTAGAAAGAAGCTGACCTTAAGCCCTCTCTTTGTAGAAAGGAAAAGCTTAGAGTACATAGCCAACTTTGACTTTAGACCCTCCTCTGAATTTGTACCTGGCTTGTTAGCAACATTGGAAGTGCGGCCTACACTTTTTGACTCAATAGGAACCGCACAACGTGAAGACCCTCAGCTAGTAGATGTGATAGATAGCTGATTAGTGGTGAGACTTCGAGTCACCTCAATAGATACTCCATCGATGATAAGGGATGGTTGAGACGGAATGGAAGGCTATGCGTCCCACAAGTAAGAGATTTAGTGAAAACGGTTCTAGAAGAAGCACACCATTCAAAGCTGACCATACACCCAGGCGGAGACAAAATGTATAAAGACATCAAAAGAGTTTTCTTTTGGAATGGCATGAAGAGGAACGTAGCTAAATTCGTTTCTAAGTGCATGATATGCCAATAGGTCAAGGCGGAGAAGAAGAAGCCTGATGGTTTGCTTCATCCTCTAGAGGTCCTACAGTGGAAATGGGATAACATTTCGATGGACTTTATTGATGGGTTACCTTGGTCAAGAAGGGGCAATACCAGTATTTGGGTAATAGTGGCCCGACTCATAAAAAGCGCTCACTTTATACCTGTCAAAAGTAGAAGGACTGCCTCATCTCTAACATCTCTATATCTTAAAGAGATAGTTCGACTACATAGGATACCTTCTAGCATAGTAAGCGATAGAGACCCTATCTTTACAAGCGAGTTCTAGAAGAGTCTGCAAGAGGTTGTAGGCACACAACTATGTTTAAGCACGGCCTACCACCCCCAAACCGATGGACAGACGGAAAGGTTGAACAGAGTCTTAGAAGACCTCTTGAGATTTTATGTTCTTGACTTTGGAGGGACATGGGAAGATCGTCTTCCTCTGGTGGAGTTCGCCTACAACAATAGCTACCAAGCTACAATAGGCATGGTACCCTTCAAAGCCTTATACGGGAGACCGTGTCGATCACCAACCTGTTGGTGGGAATCCACAGACAAGCTTATACTTGGGCCAGACATAATTAGGGAAATCTCAGAAAAGGTGGACCTAATAAGAAGACGAATGAAGACTGCTCGAAATAGACATAAGTCCTATGCAGATAAAAGAAGGACCAATCTTGAGTTTGAGGTTGGAGACAGAGTGTTCGTTAAAGTATCTCCTTTGCGGAATGTTGTTCGCTTTGGATCCAAAGGGAAATTGGCACCTAGATTCATAGGACCATTTCCTATCATTAAAAGAATTGGGACGATGGCCTACAGATTAGAGCTACCTGAAAAGTTGGCTGGAGTTCACAATGTCTTTCATGTTTCTCACCTACGGAAGTGCTTACATGAGTCTGCGGAAGTGGTGGAACCAAAGATACTAGAAGAGGTAGAAGTGGAACGAGAAGCAACAGTGAGAAGAATCCCAACTCGTATCTTGGGAATGGAATTCAAAAAGCTACGCAACCGTGAAGTCAAGCTTGTTAAAGTACAATGGAGTGACAATGAAGAAGACGCGATTTGGGAGACCAAAAGCAAGATACGTGCAGCCTACCCTTATCTTTTTGATGGTACATCTTTGATCTCTCGTTTATCATAAGTTTATTTATGCTTAGTTATCTTCTCGGCCCTATTTCTTGATCCTTAGTAGAAATCAATGGATGTAAACATGCATTTGAAACATGTTATGGTTGATGGTTGCAAAGTGGTTGCTAGTGATTTCTCGTGGATGCATATGCACATACACATTAGGTTCTAGATCGGCTCAATCACTTTCATATTGCATTTGCATATGAACGCATGTAATTGTATGTGGATTGAAACTTGATGTGTTATCATATGGACGTTGTATTTGTATGAATGATTGTGCACTCATGTAGAATTAGGAATAGGAAAAATTGCATACATAATGGGCTCATGGCACTCTCATGATTCGCATTAGGGAGGTCAGCTGGATCAGTAGACCGCCTGATTTTGCACTAGATAAGAGACATATACACACTCTTCATATGTTCATATGGCATTAGAAGTCTTTTAAGGACAATGGATGCTTGTGGATGATGGATGAGTAGATGGATGATTGGATGTTAAGTTGCATTCTTCTTAACATGAAGATTTTGGGGACAAAATCCATTAAGGAGGGGAGAATATAACACCCCGAATTTTCTGAGAATATTAAAGTTAACAAATTCAAGAACACTTAATTTTTAGAAGAAGAATTAAGTGAAATGAGTTGCGCTATTACATTCATCTCAAAATTTTGGTCAAGATAGACATTTGGTTTGCATAAAACGGATAACTTATGAAGAAGCTATTAAGCCTTGAAGTTTGTATGCATATGAGATATATATATATATATAGATATAGATATATATAAAAATTAAATAAATAAATATGCAAAAAAGTTCAAAACAGCAAATCGGGAGAGTGAATAACCGAACCGACCCATTTTTGAGGTCGACCCAAGCCCCGCTGGGTCGACTAGGGGTTGATTCAGGATGTTTGGCTGTCAACCCGTGGGCCGATTCGCTCTAAGGTAGATGCGACATCTGATTGGTTCTGATGGACTCCTTGCTGAGTCATTAGGGCTGATGTGGCTATTCTATCTTGTCTGAATGGCTTTGATTTGCTCTAGGTTAATCTGACGGTTCCTATTAAATCAAAGTTCTATATAAGCAACATAATACCTCAACCCTAAATCATATTAAAAATCAAACCAAGAGCCATCATGCTGCCATTGGAAAACCTCGAGTAGCCGCCGTTCAACTTGAAGCAAATTAAAAGAGACAAACCAAATCAAAATTAAACTAAAACAACGATTGTCTACATCAAAGGCAAGCATTTCAACTTCAGAATAAAGATTCCAGAAATCAAGATTGTGTTTTGTAAGTGTAGTTATCTTTTAGATGTAAATAAATTAAGAAGTGATTTGATATAAAGTTAAAAATAGAATTATATCATGTTATATAGTATTGACGATGTTAATTCATGTTTGTTTCTTGTGATGATTTTATCATGAATTATCTTGGAATGTTTGTGTCTTATTGAACTTGGTGTTGGGTCTATTAAAGATTGAGAATGAAACTATCAATATCATATGCAAGTTATATGTTTCATGTTAAGATCTACATATATATGTTTATATGATTAATGCAAGTTGTATGTATTATGTTAGATCCAAGTCAAGATCTACACACACACACACACACACACACACACACACACACATATATATATATATATATTCATATGCTTTATGTTAGATCCATATGCTTATATATATGTTCATATGTTCATATGCAAGTTACAAGTTTTATGTTGGATCCATGTCAAGATCTATCTAGGTTCATATGATTAATGCAAGTTATATGTTTTATGATAGATCCAAGTCACGATCTAATTATATATATGTTCATATGCAAGTTACATGTTAGATCCAAAACTAGATATATATTTATATGCATGTTTGTAAAGTGGACTTATGCAAGTTCACCTTGTTAGATCTAGTTCGCACCTATATGTTAATGTTAAAATTATACATGCCTTGGGATTGGACATGTCATATGCTAGTTTATAATTGAGGTTATGTTCACACATGCCTAAATCTACATATTAACATGTTTTAGGCTTATGATTATCTAAGTCTAAATTATATGCAAGTTCATGTGACATGTTAAATTATATGAATAAAGTTTTATGCAAAATTTACATGTTTGGTTGATTCTATATTATGCATGTTCCCTTCTTTACCTTTTGTTTATAAATTAGGCTAATATGCGGGCCAAATGACTTTATGTGATTAATACGAACGAACAAACGGGGGTAATGTTGGGATAGTTATTAAATCAAAATATGTTAATAATGTAGTTGGGCCCAAAACCATGTAAATGGTTAAGGCCATGAATGGTATAATTTAAACCATTAGTCTTGAACATAATTAAAATATGTGACATGAAACACTTGTAGAAAATTCACATATATAAAATGTAAAAGATGAATATGCCTAACCCGAGGTTAGACTGAGTTATGGTGTAAACCTTCCCGGAACCGACCGACACATCCAGTAACCACAACAATTCCTGTCTAATGTGAGAGGTTAGTGCATCAGGCCCAGAAAGACCCGAGGTTATACTGAGTTGTGGTGTAAAATTGCCCGGAACCGACCGGCACATCCAATAACCACAACAATACATGTCTAATGTGAGTGGTTGGTGCTTTAATTAATTAATTAAAGCTCATGAACAATTAAGCTAGAAATGGTGAGGTTAAGTAATTAAGGGAACACTTAACGAACTTAACATGTTAACAAGACAAGATTGGTGGGGTTAAGTAATTGAGGAAACACTTAACCAACTTAACATGTTAACTAGACAAGATTGATAGGGGTTAAGTCAAACCAAGGACCCTTAACCAATTTAGCATGTTGACTAGAAAAAATCTAGTAACGGGGACCCGTTTTAGCAGTAACCCACATGGATGTATCAAGGTACCCTGAACTAGGCAGGGTAGGGCACGATTACTGGGCTGAATCTAAGCGGTCAAAAGGGCGGCGGTTAGGTGCGTCAGTGTAGGTTCCGACGGAGTACGGGCGTGCACGGACTCCGAAGTGGAAAAAGCAGGCACTGGGCACCAGGCATACACTTGTGCATCTTTGAATCGTGTCAGGGTTGCCATTATAGGACTTGATACACCCTATACTGGAACCAGCACAAGTACTTAAAAATCACGGGGCCGCATGACACCGGGAATACATGAATGCGAGTAGGAGCCGATCAATACATGGATGGGATCACTTTATCATGAACATACATTGCTAGTTAAATAGCTCTTAGTGGGTGCAGAGAAGTAAAAGTGGGTACGATAGCCAAATCTAGTTAAATCTTACTTTACCTTGTTTTAGGACTACCCTATTCTTGTGGTATCATTCTAAGTTCAGTTTATTCATGTCATAGTCTTTTACTTGTTTACATGCTATTAAATAACTGGGCTTACCAGACTAATGTCTGACCCATTTTCCTTTTTCTTCTTTTCTTCCGTTCCCCCCCCCCCCACCAGGTCCGCAGGGAGGAAACACTTCTGCTTAGTCCAGGTTAGCCAAAGCTTGAAGACCGTAGATGTAAGGCTTGGACTTTCCTTTTTGAGCTATGGCTATGGTCAAGCACTTATTGGGATTTATGTCATTTTATTTTCAGTATTGCTTCTTTATGTTTTCAAGACAGATGAAAAGTTATAATAATTTGGAAGGTTGAAACAGTTTTTGAATTGTTGTGTTGAACAAGTATTTATGAAATAATATTGATCTTTTTCCACTGCATAAATTTTCTATCTTGTAATTTATTAGTATCTTATACCTTAAAACACTCCACCAAAGTTAAGGCATTCCCTTTGAGAGTGACCTTAACGGAGGTGGGGTGTTATAGGTTTCATTTACCCTATATATACCACCTATCATCACAGGCAATTAAGTAACGAAAATCCAAACAATAAAATTCAAGCAAATAATTTCAGAAGGAACTCACATATATTGGAGATTTTCAATCGAGCAATTGGACAAATCAAATCAATCAACATTATCAACAACTTCGAGCATTAGAGAATCCAATTACGATTTATCAAGCATCACGATTCAATTTGAAGAATTGGAAAAATCCTAGGTCGACTGCCATTTCTACATTGCCAAAGGAAAAGAGATCAAATGGACAGGGCCTATTCCTTGTTGAGTTAACCTAGCCTATCTAAGTTTAAAAGGGGAAAAGGGTTTTCTAAATTGATTTTATTTTTGTATTGTTTTTGTTTGTTTTGTAATCGTCTCAACAGTTTCTAGAGTCTGTAAAATTCTAGGGAATCCAGTTAGGGTGTTAACTGGCAGTTTACTAGAGTCTGTAAAAACTAATGTTTATGGGTTACGAGGTTGTAATCTGGGGAAATCTGATCTAGGTGATATAGATCAGTCTAGGGTTTTGAGTGTAGGATTAGAATAGGAGCGAGAGGTTCGCGAGTTTGCATGGTCTTGTACGCGGGATCTGCTCTATTACCTAGTAGAAACCTTAAGAATGCAGCAGTAGGCAGGACTTTGCCGAAGCTGGGTATATCTTGTGTCATTTACTTTCTGCTTTTCTATTTCTGCTGCATTCTGCGATCTGATAATTTTTAATATCTCGCTAAAACTCAGTAAACCCTATTCACCCCCCTATAGGGTTAATCTAGATCCAACAGACACATGTCCTTTGCAAGACTCTTATTTACACGTTTTATTATATATAAAAAAAATCCAAACATGCAAGGCGGTTAACTTCTAATGTATGTATAGTAGCGCTTGGGTAAAGCATTCCATACTTATGTAAACGCATAGATGATCAAACCATGTTGTTATTTATTTTTAATCACCGACCGCGAACGACATCAAACTATTAATAAATTCATGTGCAATAATGTGCCATGATCCCGAAATAATAATAAAATAGATCGATTGATAAATTCAATAAAGTGTCAAAAGGACCACAGTTACCATAAAATACATTAGAAAACATATGCTTATTTTCCAAATTAAAAATTACAGAATTTTTTTAATGAAACATTTCAAGACTGCGCGTACAGAAATTGAACGATTATCCTAAACCGATATTTAATTTTAATTTGTATTCGAACACTGATCGTTTTAGTAACTATATTGCAAACCGTTTTGACAATTTGACCAATGACGAACTATTTTGCTAAACATACATTGTTTTAACTAAATTAATTTCAATCAAAATATTATTGTCCTCAAAAAAAAAAATTGTTATTAAACCAATTTTTTTTAAATCTTTATAAATTTCGTACATATATATAACATTTTAAATCTTATTATTCAAAATAGATTTGTAAAATTTTACGTACTACATTAAATAACATTTGAGTGAAACATATAAAATAATTACTTATCAAATCATATATATATATATATATATTAAACATATTCTTAAAATAAGTTTTCTTTTACAAAATCATATTTATAAAATAGAAGAAAATATTTATTTTAAACTAATATATAAAAGATTAATAATCAATATTTGTATTTATACCATATTAAATTAAATTTATATTCAGGAAATCTAAACCATTTCATATATTAAAACGTTGAAAATCTTGGATCGTTACATATGATGCCTGGGTAGAGCATCAAAAGAGTAAGACTTAATTCTGCATCTACGATGGCCCAGTTTAAGCATCTAAGACCTTATCATCACCTACAATGGTCAGGATAAGGTGCCTCCTGGACGAAGGTCGGGTAAATCCTTGGGCCCTGCTTGTAGATAAGCTAGCCAAACGCACCAGACGCACATGTCAAGAGAGTGGCCAACAAAGCACGTACATCCTTTGCATTGATCACCAAAATCCTAGGGAGTGGTTAAGAAAGCACATACATCCTCTGCTTCTAAAATAAAACCCAAAGGGGGAAACAAAATTAATTACCAAAAATGGATTTCTGGCCTTCTATCAAATGCTCGAATCTTGGTTAGTTCGGGATTTCTATTAAATACTTGAATCTGGGTTGATTTGGATCTCAATTATTGCCGAAAGTAGATTTCCGGCCTTATCATAAATACCCTAATCTGGGTTGGTTCGGAAGCTCAATTAATATCAAAAGGATATATTTGACCTTCTTAATAATCTGAATCTGGTTGCAGACCAGACTTCTATTACAACTGGAAGCTGATTTCTAATCTTACGCCTCAATCTAAGAGATGAATCAGGGTCCTATTGCTATCAGAAGATGATTTCTGGAAGTCTATCCTTAATACCCTAATCCGGATCACAAAGCTCTAGTTCTTAAGGAAGGGATGTACCATCAATTCAATAGATGGAGTCTATTACCCAAGAGACCTTCAAGCAAGGATAGGGACCTTCCGTACTGCTCAGGGAAGTTTCCTTAACCCGTATATACATCAATTCATTATTCATTATGCCAAATACATATGCAATATATATTATCACACAACACTAGAACATAGATTCAGGCAAAGGCTCAAGTGTGTATCTTAGATTCCCTTCAATAAAACCCTGGGATAGGAGTTACATTTTTCTTAAAAATCCCGTAGAGGGTGATTTCCATGAAGTACCTATTACACTAGAAGACTTTCACTAATGCATAAAATATGAGTAGACTCATTAATCATTTATACCTTCAATATCATGATGCTATTAATTTCAATAAGAGTAGGGGATGCATCAAAGGTACCTTACGAACTAACGCCTAATACATCACATCGAATTTATGAAAAATGGCAAGATAAGATTCCAAAAAAAATATTCCTTATCTAGGAAAAGTATCACATGACAGGTGCCACCAACACAATGCATAAACATATTTACATAAGGCCGTGTCATAAGTTACTGCATACACATAATTACTGTTTTTAGGGCCTTACACTAAAGACACTTAAAAGGAGATGTCACATTTTTGGGCACACAGTAGATTCATGGCAGCCAGGCCCGTCACTCCGAGTCAGGATTCTGTAAGGAAAATTCCAGGGAAGCATATCCCGCATTTATTCTCTTCATTTCACTCTCTACTCGTCAATTCATTGATATAGTTTTCCTATTTCTGCATCAGAACTAGTAGAGGGTCCAACCTTTAGCTAGCATTGCAACTCGTGAATAGTACAATTTTTTCTTTAAGTTGATTCTCTAAATAGTACACCTATTCATTTAGGGTATTGACGATAATCTTTTGTTGATAATACATCCTTTTCCATCCCGAAAGAGGAGCATCATCGAAGATATTCTTGCAGCAAGTGATGATCAAGGGTTCTTCCCTGAATTGTGAAGGAGGTCTGGGATTGGTCCTCCTAGTCAAAAATAAAATGAAATATAATGATGTACAAAATCTAATTGCCGAACAACCACATAAACTTCTACCATAGGATTCTGGAATCATTTGAACAAAGATACACATCCACAAAACCATGATAGCACAAATCCGCAAGCTAGCACACATGTCATCCATATTATACATATTAATATGACATGATCGTAAGTGTCACAAGAATTAAGCCATATGTCACAAAGAGGCAAAAAGTATTTTATGCAAGAACATCTAAGCCTTTTTATTTAGATGGTTTCCCGCAGGTTTACGAAACAAGCCGTTCGAAAGTTTTCGGCAGCCATAAGCGATGAATATGTAACACCCCACACCCGCTACGGTCACTCACTAAGGGAATGCCATAACATCGGTGGAGTATTTTAAGTGAATATAGAACAGAAAAATTACAACAAGACAGATATAAGTAATACTTGAGAATTTAAAACATCATTTCATTGCAGCGGAAAGTAAAACATGTTTGGTTACACCAAAACCATAAACAAGAGTCAAGTACATAATATCCATCCTGATAAAACAAAAGTACATAATCCCACTACATAACTTAATAGCCATAATAGAAAAGATAAACTGAGCTTTACATCCACGGTCCAAGCTCCAAAAGATAGATAAAGCAGTCTGATCAAAGCCCACTAGTGCTAGGCCCACTCTGATAACCTGAGGGTTGGGAAAAAAGATAAAAACAACGGGGTCAGACATAAGTCTGAGCGAGTCCTATAACTTTAACAATACAATCATTAAAGTAACCAGAGTAAGACATGAGCTTGATATACGGTAACGACTGGGGATAAATGGCTACACTAAGCAGCCAACTAGACTTAGGATGAACTAAGATAACCGTAAAGACGCATTTACCCACCCAAGGATAATTACTACACTGCACCACCCCAGATCTACCCACCCAAGGGTAATTCCTACACTGCACCACCCCAGATCTACCCACCCAAGGGTAATTCCTACACTGCACCACACCAGTTCTACCCACCCAAGGGTAATTCCTACTTAAGGTTGATCCCACTAAGTGTACTTAGTAATTTTTAATAGTAGTTTCGTGTACCCCTAGCTGACTACATAGGTGCCGTCTGCCCCTATCTCCACTAGGTGTACCCACTACTCCCCAAGCGATCGGCTCCCTAACGTAGATACCCGTGCTGGCCCCACAGTGGGGTGTATCATTCCCCAAAGTGGCAACCTGATAATATCAACGGTGCACGGCTTATACCTACACGATGCAACAACGTCTTACTTTCCAGCCCGGGTCCACACACGCATATGAAACCCGTTGGACTTGCGTTGCCACCGCTAACCCATTTTGGCCTCTTACAGTCAAGCCCAATATGCGTGTCCCATCCTCGACTTGGGTCGAGCCCACAAAGATACGTTTGGGATATTGGTTGAAATGGGCCCGCACAAGCTACCCACCTAAGCTTGTCATTTCTAGTGAATCCCACTTAACCCTTTAACCATGTCCACTTACATGTTATAAATTTTGGTTAAATCAAGTAATCATACTTTAATTGCCACACAAGGCACCCACTAGATTTCCACATGCCACCCAAGGCACTTACTTGATTCCCACATGCCACCCAAGGCACTTACTTAACCCTTTAATCATGTTTAATTACATGTTCCACTTTGGTTAAGTATTCTAATCGTATTTTCTATTGCCACCCAAGGCAACCCACTAGTTTCCTCATGACACCCAAGGCACCCCCACTAGTTACTACATGCCACCCAAGGCACCCACTTAACCCCTCATGCCCCACTACATGCTAATTTGGTTAAGTGTTTCTTAATTAATTAAGATCGTAACCTTTGTAAAGACCTCTCACATTAGACTGTCTTTTATGGCAGCTGGATATGCCGGTTGGTTCCGGGCAGCCTTACACCATAACAGAGTCTAACCTCGTGTCTTTACACTTGTCACGTATTTAGTTTATGACTAAAACCTCTCACATTGGGCCAATCATTTGTAGCCGCTGGATTTGTCGGTCGGTTCCGGGCAGTCTTATGCTACAAAAGGGTCCAACCTCGTGTCTTAGTCGATTAATTACACCTAATTAATCACCCCCATAATTTGTATTAATTATCCCTAATTAATTACAAATATTTAAGAATATGGGTAGACCTAACTCAATAGGTAAATTCCCAATTCCATAATATGGGTAGACCTAACTTAATAGGTAAATTCCCAATTATGTCCATCCACTTTATGTTATGCTTAAGCATACCCATTTCACACCATTTTATTAACATGCATATTAACCCCATGGTTCCCCACGTAATTCGTTCTCATAACATGACATAATAAAGGGAAGATTCATCACAAATGCCATGGGTTTAACCGATCATAGCATATAACTTTATCATGGGTTTAAAAGGTGTCAACTTGCATATATGAGCATACATTAAACCCAACTAGCATTTAACCCAAACTTGCATGAAGCACATATGTCACAAAGGGGGTAACTTGCATATGATTCTTATGTCATACAAAGGTGTGAACTTGCATAGCATGTCACACGTTAACTTGCATATAACCAAACACATAACTTGCATAACATGTTACATATGAACTTGCATATAATCATGCACATAACTTGCATATAACCAAACACATAACTTGCATAACATGTTACATATGAACTTGCATATAATCATGCACATAACTTGCATATAACCAAACACATAACTTACATAACATGTTACATGTGAACTTGCATATAATCATGCACATAACTTGCATATAACCAAACACATAACATGTTACATATGAACTTGCATATGTATGTATGACATACAAAGGTAAACTCGCATATGTTATGCATATCACTAATCCAAACAACTTGCATAGATTATGCATATTATAGATCCAAACTCATAGGTTAAACTTGCATGTCATGTCACTTATTTCACACATGATTCTAGCATAAAACCAAGCATTTAACTTGCATAAAACCAAACACTTAGCATGCATAAAACCAAACACTTAGCATGCATAAAACCCACCACTTAACATGCATAAACCCAAACACTTAACTTGCATAAACATAGTGTCATCATGAATAAGTGTTAAACATAGTGATTAGCAAACTAGCATCATAACATATGACCTAAAACCCATTGATCCGCAAGCAAAACCATATGATCTCATCACATCTCATCTACTTAGTTTAGCAATTGGTTATTAAAGTGATAGAAACTCACAAACTCCAAGATTAGCTCCTTAGATAGTTGCTAGAGTTGAAGTAGAGGTGGATTAGTAGTTGATTAGCTTGCAATCCTCTTCTCTAATTAGTGGAGGCTCCTTCTAAGTTGCATTTTGGCGGCATGATGGCATAGATTCTATTTTTAGTATGGATTAGGGTAGTCTTAGGGTGTATTTATAGGATTAAGTTGTGTTTTAGACCCTTAGATTAACCCTAGGTTAGTTTAGGTCCGTCAGATTTCGTCCCAATCCCTCCAACCCAGCCCAAAACTCAACCAGGTGCACCCAGGCCAGAATCAGCCGACAGGGCAAGTCGACAGCCCTGTCGACTGCCAAGTCGACAGGCATGTCGACAGGCAAGTCGACAGCCCTGTCGACAGCCAAGTCGACTTGGCTGGGCGGGAGTTTTCCCACCTGGCCCCCATTTCTACATGTTTCGAAATTCAAATTTCCCGAAAACTTCTTTGGGCCTTAACCGGGTCATACGGACTCCGATTTACAAAATTTCGGACTCTATTTCACATATTTTTCCGAGACGAACACAATGACGTAACCCGTTTCCCCTGATTCTCACATCTGAGATTATTAATTCTGTAATTAGTGAATATCAGTGTTAATTGAAATTCGGGGTGTTACATTCTCCTCTCCTTAAAGGATTTCGTCCCCGAAATCTCCAAGTTAAGGAGAATGCATATCCTACCATCCAAACAACCATCTACTCAATCCATCAAACACGGGCATCCATTGTCCTTAAAACAATTTCTACTGATGTATGAGCATATGCAAAAAGTGTGTGTATATGTTCCCTATCTAATGTATGAACATATGCAAACCGTGATAGTGCCATGCATCCAATATGTATGCGAAAGAACCCTATCGACACATACTATATTTACATGAGTGCACAATCATTCACCAAAATGCATCATCCATATGATAACACAACCATTATACATCCATAAATATAGCTACCTACACACAATTATATGCAATATGCAATATGAAGTGATTGAGCCGATCTAGTGTCTAGAGTGTGTGTATATGCATCCACGAGCAACCACTAGCAAACACTTGCATCCACATGCATCCATCAATCATAACATGTCTCAAACACATGTTTCAACCATAGGTTTACCCTATCTAAAGGTCAAAGGCACTAATAAGAGGACATACTAAAGATAAGATAAGTACTAGACAAACGATAAAGGAGAAGTTAAAAGACATACCCTCAAAAAGGAATGGGTATACTGAACGCATTTTCGCTTCCGTCTCCCAAGTAGCGTTGCTCTCATCTTCTCCCCATTGCGCTTTGACTAGTTGAACCTCCCTGTTTCTCAACCTCTTAATCTCTGACCCAAGGATGCGTGTAGGAGCTCGTCGAATAGTCGCATCACGCTCTATCTCTACTTCTCTAAGCAAGCTCAGCTCTACCACCTCTGCGGTCTCATGTAGGCACTTCCTCAAATGTGACACATGGAATACATCATGTACACCACTAAGTCTGTCGGGCAACTCCACTCTATAGGCCATCTGTCCAATCCTTTCCTTAATAGGAAACGGTCCAACAAACCTTGGTGCTAACTTCCCAACAGATCCAAAGCGAACCACATTCCGTAACGGAGATACTTTGACAAAGACCATGTCCCCAACATCAAACTCAAGCTCTGTTCTCCTCTTGTCCGCATAAGATTTCTGTCTGTCTTGCGCCGCTTTCATCCTTCTTCGAATCAAATCAATCTTTTTCGAAGTCTCTCTAACCATATCGGGCCCAAGCAAGATCTTATCCGTAGATTCCCACCAACATGTAGGTGATCGACAAGGCCTTCCATAAAGAGCTTCGAAAGGAGCCATGCCTATACTAGACTGAAAGCTGTTATTATATGCGAACTCCACCAATGGAAGATGCTCTTCCCATGTACCTCCAAAATCCAAGATACGTAGCCTCAAAAGGTCTTCTAAAATACGATTCACCCTCTCGGTCTGGTCATCCGTCTGAGGATGATATGCGGTACTCAAACACAACTGAGTCCCTACCGCCTCTTGCAAACTCTTCCAAAACTCTCTAGTGAAGATAGGATCTCGATCGCTCACTATACTGGAAGGTACACCATGCAATCTAATAATCTCTCGAATGTAAACTGAAGCTAGCCATGGAGCAGTTCTCTTACTCTTCACGGGTATAAAATGGGCGCTCTTAGTAAGTCTGTCTACCACAACCCAAATTCCCGTATTACCCTTCCTCGATCTCGGTAATCCATCGAGACACTATCCCACTTCCATAGCGGAACCTCCAATGGGTGAAGCAACCCACCGGGTTTCTTCTGCTCCGCTTTCACTTGCTAGCACACCAAGCATCTAGCGACATACTCGGCCACATCTTTCTTCATACCGGTCCAAAAGAAAACTCGCTTCATGTCTTGGTACATCTTGTCCCCACCGGGATGAATGGTCATCTTCGAACGATGTGCTTCATCAAGTATAGCCTTCCTCAAACCCTCGTCTTGCGGTACACAAAGTCTATCGTCTCTACGCAACCACCCCTTATCATCTAGGGTGTACCTACTCAAATGGCTGGACGACTCCCCCCTTATGAGCTTCTCTACTAACTCAACCAACTGTGGGTCGTCTCGCTGTGCCTCACCAATCCATCCCAAAAGAGTAGGTCTAACTTCCAAGGAAGCTAGCAAACCGGGTACAAAGTCAACGGAAGGTCTAAAGTCAAACATCGAAATAAATTCCAAGCTCCGTCGTTCAACGAACAATGAACTCAAGGACAACCTTTTTCTACTTAAGGCGTCCGCTACCACGTTACCCTTGCCAGGGGTATACGCTATCTCAAACTCATAGGATGCTAAGAATCCTATCCACTTTTGCTGTCCTAAGACTATGCGCTCGAAGAGTCTCCAACACTTCCCTAAGATGTAGGGCATGCTTTTCTCCACTTCAAGAGAAAACCAGGATATTACCCCATCCAAAATCGTCACAATTATCCATCTCTCACGCAGACCACCCTAGTCGAACTCGACATCCCCCAAATGCAAGCCCCAAAGGCCTAAACCAATATCAGACAAACACCCAAGGGATACCTCCTTCGAATTCAGACGACCTACGTGAGATGATACTAGTAAAAACGGCTAAATAATTAAGCCCTTGTCCAACTCTGGATGTCCTCGCCAGTCTCGCTCCAAACCCACCGTTTATCCCATAACTGGCTTTGCTCAACCTATTGAGCCCATACGAAAACTTATTTCGCTCCTAGAAAAGACCAAGATGTCATTTACAAAGACCATCACGAACTTATTTAGGTACTCCCTGAACACCCTTCTCATCAAATCAATAAGGTATGCGGGGGCGTTCGTCAAACCAAATGGCATCACCAGCCACTCATAAAAACCATCCGGAGTCCTAAAGGCAGTCTTCTCTATACTATCCTCAGCCACTCTCAACTGACGAAACCCCGTGGCTAAGTCCAACTGCGAAAATACTGAGGCGCCAACTAACTGATCAAAGAGATCATCAATCCTCGGCAATGGGTGTCTATTCTTCTTTGTGAGTTTATTTAGTTCTCTTTAGCCTACACAAAGTCTGAGGGACCCATCCGCCTTCGTGGCAAAAACTACTGGAGCACCCCACTCCGATATACTTCGTCTTATGAACCCCTTCTCAAGCAAATCGCCTACTTGCTTATGGAGTTCCCTCCTCTCACGAGGATCCATGTGGCACACTGGCCAAGATACTGGTTTGGCATTGTCTACCAGATATATTCGAAAGTCAATCTCCCATTCCGGAGGTAAGCCCTTCACCTCCTCAAACACATCCGAGTATTCCCGGACCACTCTAACAGATCGCAAACTCTCGACCGACGTGTCAAGCGATTCTAGATAACTTAGCATAACAGATTCCATGGGATTACAAGAGATCTCGAGAGTGTTACCCAAGTGGGTCAAAAGCCTAACAACTCTCCCTTCAAAATCAAGAACGGCACCCCTACTGGATAACCAGTCCATGCCCAAAACTAACCCATAGCCCGTGAAGCCCAAAAAGCATCACATCTAAACTCAACGCTAAGTATAGAAACTTTCAAACCCAAACACATCATGGAGCCCCAATTGGGTTTGAAACAACTAAGGGATCATCTACTAAACTGGTGTCTAAGTGCAGTGACTCAACTAACAATGATGAGATAAACGAACTCGATGCGTCAGAATCAAATAAAGTTCGAACCGGACAATAAAGAAATCCAAATTCCAACCTAGACGGTCCTATCCCCATCTGGTACACTAGCCGTGAGGGAATACAACTACCCTCCAGAAGATTCCGTACCTTGCCCTTGCCTCCTTGGACAATCCTAATAAGGTGTCCTATTCCTCCCAAAAGGATAACTACTAGCCTTCTTCTTCCCATTCTCCACTCGTAACCTCCCATCAATGAGGTTTCGTCCTTCATTAACCAAACAACTATTTGAGCCTTCCTCCCATCGTCTATCCCAAAGGTACCTACAAGTCCTCCTCCTTCTTAAACCAACTTCTAATCCGACAAATGTCTAAGTCCCTTGAAGTGGTTTTCCATTCTTATCTATCTTAGAAAGATCATCTATACACGGAGGGGAAACTCAAAACGAGAGAGGAAGAGATTCAAAACGGAGAATTCGAAAGATAAAGATATGACTATTGGGGATTATGTTTTTCTTTCAAAAACTTTTCTCTTAAAAGACATGTTTTTGAAAATACTTCTTCCAAAAATGTTTTAGAAAAATAATTTTTCTAAAAATTTTATCTGTTCTGGTAACCTTAAGCTCTGATACCACGTGTAACACCCCACACCCGCTACGGTCACTCACTAAGGGAATGCCATAACATCGGTGGAGTATTTTAAGTGAATATAGAACAGAAAAATTACAACAAGACAGATATAAGTAATACTTGAGAATTTAAAACATCATTTCATTGCAGCGGAAAGTAAAACATGTTTGGTTACACCAAAACCATAAACAAGAGTCAAGTACATAATATCCATCCTGATAAAACAAAAGTACATAATCCCACTACATAACTTAATAGCCATAATAGAAAAGATAAACTGAGCTTTACATCCACGGTCCAAGCTCCAAAAGATAGATAAAGCAGTCTGATCAAAGCCCACTAGTGCTAGGCCCACTCTGATAACCTGAGGGTTGGGAAAAAAGATAAAAACAACGGGGTCAGACATAAGTCTGAGCGAGTCATATAACTTTAACAATACAATCATTAAAGTAACCAGAGTAAGACATGAGCTTGATATATGGTAACGACAGGGGATAAATGGCTAAACTAAGCAGCCAACTAGACTTAGGATGAACTAAGATAACCGTAAAGACGCATATACCCACCCAAGGATAATTACTACACTGCACCACCCCAGATCTACCCACCCAAGGGTAATTCCTACTTAAGGTTGATCCCACTAAGTGTACTTAGTAATTTTTAATAGTAGTTTCGTGTACCCCTAGCTGACTACATACGTGCCGTCTGCCCCTATCTCCACTAGGTGTACCCACTACTCCCCAAGCGATCGGCTCCCTAACGTAGATATCCGTGTTGGCCCCACAGTGGGGTGTATCATTCCCCAAAGTGGCAACCTGATAATATCAACGGTGCATGGCTTATACCTACACGATGCAACAACGTCTTACTTACCAGCCCGGGTCCACACACGCATATGAAACCCGTTGGACTTGCGTTGCCACCGCTAACCCGTTTTGGCCTCTTACAGTCAAGCCCAATATGCGTGTCCCGTCCTCGACTTGGGTCGAGCCCACAAAGATACGTTTGGAATATTAATTGAAATGGGCCCCCACAAGCTATCCACCTAAGCTTGTCATTTCTAGTAAATCCCACTTAACCCTTTAACCATGTCCACTTACATGTTATAAATTTTGGTTAAGTCATTTAATCATACTTTAATTGCCACTCAAGGCACCCACTAGATTCCCACATGCCACCCAAGGCACTTACTTGATTCCCACATGCCACCCAAGGCACTTACTTAACCCTTTAATCATGTTTAATTACATGTTCCACTTTGGTTAAGTATTCTAATCGTATTTTCTATTGCCACCCAAGGCAACCCACTAGTTTCCTCATGACACCCAAGGCACCCCCACTAGTTACTACATGCCACCCAAGGCACCCACTTAACCCCTCATGCCCTACTACATGCTAATTTGGTTAAGTGTTTCTTAATTAATTAAGATCGTAACCTTTGTAAAGACCTCTCACATTAGACTGTCTTTTATGGCAGCTGGATATGCCGGTTGGTTCCGGGCAGCCTTACACCATAACAGAGTCTAACCTCGTGTCTTTACACTTGTCACGTATTTAGTTTATGACTAAGACCTCTCACATTGGGCCAATCATTTGTAGCCGCTGGATTTGCCGGTCGGTTCCGGGCAGTCTTATGCTACAAAAGGGTCCAACCTCGTGTCTTAGTCGATTAATTACACCTAATTAATCACCCCCATAATTTGTATTAATTATCCCTAATTAATTACAAATATTTAAGAATATGGGTAGACCTAACTCAATAGGTAAATTCCCAATTCCATAATATGGGTAGACCTAACTTAATAGGTAAATTCCCAATTATGTCCATCCACTTTATGTTATGCTTAAGCATACCCATTTCACACCATTTTATTAACATTCATATTAACCCCATCGTTCCCCACGTAATTCGTTCTCATAACATGACATAATAAAGGGAAGATTCATCACAAATGCCATGGGTTTAACCAATCGTAGCATATAACTTTATCATGGGTTTAAAAGGTGTCAACTTGCATATATGAGCATACATTAAACCCAACTAGCATTTAACCCAAACTTGCATGAAGCACATATGTCACAAAGGGGGTAACTTGCATATGATTCTTATGTCATACAAAGGTGTGAACTTGCATAGCATGTCACATGTTAACTTGCATATAACCAAACACGTAACTTGCATAACATGTTACATATGAACATGCATATAATCATGCACATAACTTGCATATAACCAAACACATAACTTGCATAACATGTTACATATGAACTTGCATATAATCATGCACATAACTTGCATATAACCAAACACATAACTTGCATAACATGTTACATATGAACTTGCATATAATCATGCATAAAACTTGCATATAACCAAACACATAACTTGCATAACATGTTACATATGAACTTGCATATGTATGTATGACATACAAAGGTAAACTCGCATATGTTATGCATATCACTAATCCAAACAACTTGCATAGATTATGCATATTATAGATCCAAACTCATAGGTTAAACTTGCATGTCATGTCACTTATTTCACGCATGATTCTAGCATAAAACCAAGCATTTAACTTGCATAAAACCAAACACTTAGCATGCATAAAACCAAACACTTAGCATGCATAAAACCCACCATTTAACATGCATAAACCCAAACACTTAACTTGCATAAACATAGTGTCATCATGAATAAGTGTTAAACATAGTGATTAGCAAACTAGCATCATAACATATGACCTAAAACCCATTGATCCGCAAGCAAAACCATATGATCTCATCACATCTCATCTACTTAGTTTAGCAATTGGTTATTAAAGTGATAGAAACTCACAAACTCCAAGATTAGCTCCTTAGATAGTTGCTAGAGTTGAAGTAGAGGTGGATTAGTAGTTGATTAGCTTGCAATCCTCTTCTCTAATTAGTGGAGGCTCCTTCTAAGTTGCATTTTGGCGGCATGATGGCATAGATTCTATTTTTAGTATGGATTAGGGTAGTCTTAGGGTGTATTTATAGGATTAGGTTGTGTTTTAGACCCTTAGATTAACCCTAGGTTAGTTTAGGTCCGTCAGATTTCGTCCCAAGCCCTCCAACCCAGCCCAAAACTCAACCAGGTGCACCCAGGCCAGAATCAGCCGACAGGGCAAGTCGACAGCCCTGTCGACTGCCAAGTCGACAGGCATGTCGACAGGCAAGTATACAACCCTGTCGACAGCCAAGTCGACTTGGCTGGGCGGGAGTTTTCCCACCTGGCCCCCATTTCTGCATGTTTCGAAATTCAAATTTCCCGAAAACTTCTTTGGGCCTTAACCGGGTCATACGGACTCCGATTTACAAAATTTCGGACTCTATTTCGCATATTTTTCCGAGACGAACACAATGACGTAACCCGTTTCCCCTGATTCTCACATCTGAGATTATTAATTCTGTAATTAGTGAATATCAGTGTTAACTGAAATTCGGGGTGTTACAGAATATAAGGCATTACTATGGCTTACGTCTTCGGGGAAGCAAGGGGCTGCCGCAACATGAGAAAGCTATTTATTGATACAAAGTCAAGAAGGAAGAAAACATTTCGAGAGTGAAAGCCATACCTATGAAACAGAAATGTTGAGTCAGGCAGAAGTCTCTTTACCCTTTGGCTCTGAAGAGCCATCCTCCTTGAAGGGAGTTGCAGTTGGACCTCATGAAGGTGGAGTGCTTAAGGAATCGATAGTAAAAGAGCAGCTGACCCCACGGCAGCAGAAGAGGAATCTCCGTCATCCCTACCAGACTCATCGCGTTGACCCTCATCTCCTCCAGTCCCCTCATCAACAATTGTATCTTCTTCTTCCTCATCATCAAAATCCTCAGGAAACTCCTTAATATACAGGAAGGACTCGGGTTTTATCTTTTCCTATGAAAGAACTTTACCTTCTCGCTTAAGCTGCTTGATTCTTTCCAAAATTCTAGCCTAGAAAGAGGGATGCACCAAAGTAAAGTCAAACCCTAGGAATTTATTGTAATTATCATAGAAAGCAAGGATGAAAGCATCTTTGTAGTATTCCATAACAATGGCTCGGAGGTGGACTTTCAGAAAATCGGATATCCTATCGTTGATTTCATAAATTATTCGTTTGGCGTAGAAATCTTGTTGTTCATCCTATCCAGTTCGATGGAGTGATCGATTTCCATCCCTATCTTCTCATTCTTAAGGTTCTCGATTTGCTTCAATAACATGTCCTTAGCCCCTTTCTCCTCTCCAACAATTCTTCCAATATCCTGCATTCGGTATCATTTTCTGTCTTCTCCTGCGATAGGGTGTCAACCTTATCCTTTAGGGCCTTATTCACTTCCCTAAGAGCAGTATCTCAGTAGAGGATGGAAAAGTCACTCCTTCGGAAAAAACCTGCTTTTCATCACCTAAAAGATCATAAAAAGAACATGTTGAGTTCCATACGAAAATAGAGCAATAAAAGAAAAGCCAAAGAGAGTGAGCTAGTACCAAAAGTTGGTACTTGATGAGTTATTGATAGAAATCCTCTGAGTTCAAAGACAAAGAAGATCATGAATGTTAGCAACCTCAAGGGACAAAGAGCGAGATTCACAAACTTATCAAAATCCAGAGCCAGTGGAGGGGGAGCAGAAAAATAGCACGCTGAGAAGAGGAAGGCAAAAATGGGCTACACTCCCAACATCTAGTTCTCCAAGAGAGATGGGTGATACAGAACTACTTGTAGTTTTGTTTCTTGGAGAAGAACTGGAGGAAGTATCAATATCAATAAACTTGTCGACATCAGAAGCGCAAAGTCAGAAGTTATAAGTGTAATGGTCGTGGTAACCACATCTTTGGAGAAATGGATTGATTTATCATGTTTCCATTTATTGAAAGATGGTTCAATACCGGAATTGGCAAGCCTCTTTGAGGCTTTCACATTAGACTGATCAAAAACATCGAGAGCGGAAGTGCTCTTAGAAGCCATGTATCCTAAATAGAGAAAGCTATATCAGAAGGCTAGGAACAAGACATTCAATAGGTAAAAATGGAAAATCTTGTCCAAGCAGAAGTGCAATTCTATTTAAATTACTTGGAAATATAGGAGAGGCTGCATTAAACGTATTTTAGTTCAGCGATAGACCTTTTGAACCATAGAATTGAATGGGAGGTTGTCCTAATATCTTTTGTCCTGGAGGAATAAGGCCATATTGAAGGAGCTTATCAACAGTAAGCAAAGATGACCATCGTCTAAGATCCTCCAGTGCATTGAGAATAGCCTCAACAACATGATTCACTTCATCTGACTAAATTTCGTTTTTGGAAGGAGGCTCTATGTAAAATCAAGGAATAAACAAGAAATACGAGCATAAGATAATTGTTGTCAAAGGACAAGAAGATTACCACGTTCGATGAATTTTCTCGATACACCGGGAGGGCACTTAACAAGAAAGATCTGGTCCTCCCAAGGTTTAGTCTTGCTAATGCTGTCACTTATCAGCCTCTTTATAGGATTTGCATGCTAGATAGGTGACTCTGCACTTTTGGAGAATCATATCATGTGGCGAACAAGCTTTGGGCTAAGAGAAGTTTGATTTGAGGCAAGTGCTAAAACTTCTAAGTACAAAAGCAAAATATATGTGTTCGATGAGAGTTGGACAAGAGGAACTCCCGGGTCACACAAAAGCTTGAGCAGGAACGGTGGAAAAGGAAGGAAGCCTCCGTGCCAATTATGGATTGCCGAGTATGCAAAGTACCATTCTGGAGGGTTCTGAAGGGAATCCTGGGGAGAGCCTGCAATAGCATCTATGCCAGCTATTCCAAAACTATCAAGAATAGTCTTCACCTTATTGGGAGAAGTGATCAAAGAATACTTTGAGGCAACTCCTTCTTGGCTCGCGGAGTATTAGAACCCTCGACCTTTGGTTTGGTGGGACTCTTTTTGCTAGTCATGACGCTGCCAGGTGATGTCACTTCATAACACATGAGATTAACACTACATCCTTTTTACATAAAAATGCATATGACATCCATGAGTAAATCTAATGACTGTATCATTTGCTAGTGTAAAGGTTTTAATTTGTTGTATAAGTAATCAATCCTAGGAGTCAATCATGAAAAGGTTGACACACATTTAACCCTATTTGGAAATAATTAGGCTTATGGTGGTGATAAAATTAGCTATCCCGACATCGAAATTTAAAAGGGTGAAAGGCACATGCAAGGAAAATCAAATCTACAATGGTACACAATGATGGTCAACCAAAACTAAATAATTCAATGTCACCACCGAAAGCCTAATTGGTTCCCAAACTTAGCATGAGTTAAATTAAAGATCGGGACATCTTGTTGAATTAAATTGCAAAGCCTTGCCGACACCTTTCAACTAACCTGGCACCCCGAGATGGGAGTCCAATAAATACAAATAATGGTGCCGACAAGCTTGGAAGCAAAATAAAGTGGCAGTAAGGATGAATTAATCTAACCCGTACCGGAAGCATAACTTTTCACTTCATGGATAAATTGACCCCTTTACAAAACCAGTTTTGCATGTCGAAATTCTTAAAGGGTGCATTTAGCAAATAAGTAACATACCATTTCAACCATTAATTATTATTGAAGCTGCTACTGTTAATTAAACCCATATTGAGTAGAACGAAGTCTTGGTTGATTTTCTAATCGATTTAAATGCATAATCTTGATTACAACTTGTAAAAGGGATAAATTACAAGGAATCGAATTCGAAATTCTAAGGGAATAGGTTTGAGTAATTCTTGAAAGAAATGATTATCTGGCTCGAGAATTTGACTCGCAGGTAAAAGGCGAAGATAAAGAAGAAAAGGTATTTAACCCATCAACAGACCTGATCAAAGGATGCCAAGAGACACAGGCTGGTACACCGAAAGGATATCGAAGTTTTACTTGAAAATTCGAAAACACCCCTTCACTAGGGGGCAAATGTTACTACCAGAATAAAGCACCAAAACAGATTCACGATGAAGGGGTAACAGACCGCCAAGAGCCTAAAGGAATTTTCTGTAAGCAAAAGCCAAGCAAAAGGTAAAGCTGAAAACATAAGGGAACAAACTGAGAGCTATGCATCTGACACCATTATTGAAGAAAAGAGATCAAAATCTATACAAAGAATGGGCACCGGCAGGGTGATTCCGACATGACGGGTAAACGACAGAGGGTCACTCAAAACCAGTAGCCAATGAAGAGAGAGACCAGGAATCCTACATACTAAGACCTGAAAGGACGAAAGGGCTATCAGTATGAACTTGCTTAATACTGATACATTAGGAGATGAAAGTGTCAAAGATACATAGTTTGAAGCATATGGGAATTATCCAGGAGCTATCTACCGAAACCCCTGTTAGACGGTCACCAAAAGGTCACCCTAGTAAACAAAAAATAAAGCTTCGGAAGCAACCCTCCAGAAAGCCAAGGCACACTCCAGGAACCCACCGAAGGGCAAGCCGGAATCCCAACGAAAGACAAGCTATCCACACTAATCTGCTTAGTGTCGATACCGACAGCGGCGGCGACCCCGACAACCATTCACTTGAACCATAAAGGAAAATCCTACAAAGTATTAATAACAAGACCGGAAGTCTATACTCGGAAGGCTACATTCGCAAGACAAGACCCTCTGAAATCTATTCACCAACATACTCTGGATCAATACAAAGTAGATGGGTAAACAATCAAAAAGGAACTCTAGAGACCAGGACCATCCTCCCGAGAGCTGGATCTGGCAACTTAAAAAGACATAGGCAGAGCCTTTAGAACCAAAAGGTTAGGCGGTTGAGAGCCAGAACCTCCGAAACCAAAGGGAGAAGCGAATGACAAGGGCTTCTGCTGGCCCAATAGTAAAAGGAGCCTCGATTTGTCTATAAATAAGACCCCAAGGGTCTTATTCCTAGGACGATTTTCTCATTCTCATTCTTGTACTCTTTTCCTCTAGAGTAAACCCTAATTTCTAAATCAAATTGGGGATTTCAGTTGTAATCACTTGTGTATTCCAAATCAAAGATCAATAAAGAGTGGATCAACACTTAGTACATTTCCTTATGAGTTTCTTGTGTAATTTCTTAGCTATCGCCTATGCAACATGCTATTTGCTTTATACATGCGTGCAAGCTCTTACCCAAGCCTAGACCCTTTCACAAAGTTAGTGAGGATACCCCTTCCTACAAGCCTTTTAGCCCTTATCGAGGGTTGCTCTTAGGGAACCCTTGTACCAAGATAACTGTTAGTTCTTGAATCGCTTAAGCGTGATACTCACCCTGCTGAGGGAAGAGTAACTAATCTTTTGGGATTTAAACCTTGATACCTAGGAAACGGTGAAATAACTCAAACTTGTGAAAGATCAATAAACCCATATTTCCCTTAGGTCCACTTCCTTAGGCCTATCTCTGGTGTTGACGAAAAATATCATTAATAGTTCCTTTTTTTCCATTTTAATTATGACAGGAATGTCAAGGCTATCTATCATTATTCTCTGACTTCATTCCAGTAAACGTTAGCCAAATCAACCACTTCATTCTGGAATATCCATCATGTACATTGTTATTAAAGTGGTTCTAATATTAACAGGGAGTATACCAATATCTAGCCCCGCTCTCTTTAATAACCAATCGTTATTTTACACCGGTCTTGTAAGAACCCATAACTTCCCCGTGAGGAAAAAAGCGGATACTTAGAGAACAACACACAACAGAATGCAGACGGAAGAACATTTCATTGTTATTACAACAATTCCATCAGAATACAAGAATATACAGAGTATAAATGCATAAATTACATTTGATAAATATCAGAGATTACAATAAATTACATAGCAACGGAAAATAATACAAAGCACAACTGAAGGTGATATACGGATACAGAGCTTTCCGGATATCATTCCAGCTGTAAACCAGGATCATGTGAATATAAATCTGCAAAACCAAAACTACTAGCTGCCCGTGCGGAAAATAGGGGCACCCAGAGTTTAGGTTAAAACAATAAACTCCAAGTCAGTCATGTGACTGGTGTGAGAACTAAAACAGTTATTTAAACTTTACTTTAAAAGAGAGTAATTCAAGGGACCACGCCGTATAACACGGAACGTGTTTCCTCCCAAGAATACCAGTGCATAGAATAAACAGCGCAATGCTTTTTCGAAAAATGAAGCTATTATAAGACCCAGGTCCCATCACACAATGCAACGCAAGCCGGAGGATAGGGTTTTCCCTTATAATAGCCAAACATGCTTGATACGTTTAAAACAAATCATTTGATACTATAATAAGTGTATAGTGTCAAAACAATTTCAATCATAAATATAAATCATAGACGGCATAGCATCCCATGCTATTATGTCGCCATACTAGGCTCTACAAATAAAACCGCAATACACGTATTGGAAATTGAATTCCGTCATGAGTCGAGGCAAGGGGCAAGATCCTCTCCGCGCTCGAGTCACTCTAGCAAATGTCTCAGGACTACACACTCTGGGCAATCCTGGATCGGTTGGGCCGGTCCTCACTTACGTTAGAGGATTATTTATTCCTGAACACACGTTTCCCGGTCCTTACAGACCTATAATCGAGGCGCCTCATTCCAACAACCACAAAGGTGAAAAGTATATAAATGTCAGGGCTGGTAAGTCACTGACACGACCAAAGCTAGAAAGAAACGTCGTGTTCTCCCAACGGTCTGTATCCCGTTTTTAACTCATACCGAGGTGTGAGGCTCGCGAATCCACGCTATACACAAAGCTACGCCACGTAGGCCGTGCTTTGATCATCAACCACAAGGCTTTGCTTTTCAACAAAAGCCTTGATCATTGCATCTTAGCGTGCCACACAGGCAATTCATGTCATGCGACCGATGTCCATCGATATACAACCTCTGAGCTCGTACGTCTCAGAGAAGGGCGTTAAGCAAAAGAATAAATTCTCCGCCGCCAAACAGATGTATATTTAATAAAAATCAATCAACACAAAATAAAATCCAGTGTCAGACACACAATCCATTTACAAGTCCGTTCTGGGTCTGAACGAAACCGGAGGCACTTTCCACGCATATCCATCCATCTCCAAGTACGTCTGGATGACTACCAACTATTTCCATCCTCTTGGGTGTACTGCCCAATCAGGATCGTCAGTAATTATCCAAACGATGTGAAGACTTCCGGTCTTCAACCACCGTCTTCATCTTCGACATATCGTCGAATCGGTTATTCAGAATGGGTGTAAACCCGGCCTTTCCGAACAACCCGCGTATATTAAAACGAATGTTACACAAACACAACATACGCCTCATTCCAATTCATATTCTCAGGGAAAAGTTCCCATTAATTTTATCCAAGATAAATTCTTTAAAATTTATCCTTTAATCTTCCTTTGGATGTCTTTTCAAACCAAATTATGGTTTTCCAAACTAGTCGAGATTAGCGAACCACAACGAAGTAATTATTTATTTTATTTCCCAATCCCAACCTATTCATCCCATGAAGCAAAACTGGTAATACTCCATATCTAATACTATGGTGTTATCGGTAAAATTAATTACCATTTCACGTTCAAATCTAATTAAAGATTTAACTATCGCTTTGGAGCAAAACTGGCGATACTCCATTCTCGCTCATTTCTAAATTTGATAATTTAGATTATAGATTCACATTTCAACCTAATTGCAGATTCGTTAAAACTCCTTTTACTGGGTTAAAGAACTAGGTGTTATTTAAAACACAGTTCACGACAAACCCAAATCACATTCTATTTATCATCGGGTTAAAGAACTAGTGTTGTTTAAAACACAGTTCACGATAAACCCACAAATCAATTCTAGTTCAATTCAAATTAAATATATTAGGAATTCCGATTATTTAAAACCCCTTTTTAAATCTAATTTATTTATTAAAAAGAAATCGGGTTTTAAATTTCGTTCAATCTAGTTCATTTCGATAAAAATCCATTTTTATCTTTTCAAATATGGAGTTTTTCATCCCAAATTTTCCCAAATCATTTCTTATGATTTTACACTAATTATTACTATATTTAATAATTTTATCAAGGCCCGTACAGTCGATTTCCAACAACGGCCATCGAACTGCACTTACAGCGACCTTTTTCGAATTTGATTTGGACGTATCTCCAAATCCAACCGTTAGATTTTGAATTTCTAATATTCATTAGAAAGCTCTTTTCGATTTGAACCCAACGGTTCCGGTTTTAGGAGAATCCGACGGTCGGATCTCCCGTAATGTCCGGTTCAAATGAATGGTCGAAATTCACGAACTGCCGCGGCGCGGCGCGTTCTATTCAGGCCATTATATTATATATATATATAATATATATTTCGTCGATTTCTATTTAAAACAAATTATATAATTAGTTTTGAATTCGTTTCAGAAACATTTCAACTTCCATTTCAATTCAAAGCAAAATTGAATTCTTCTTTAAAAATTCGTTTTAAAATTCATTTCTATTCCATTCAAATTTCAATTCAATTTGGTTTTCTATTTGATTCAATTCAAATTGGTTTCAAAGTCGTTTTCTATTCGATTCAATTCAAATTGGTTTCAAAGTCGTTTTCTATTCGATTCAATTCAAATTGGTTTCAAAGTCGTTTTCTATTCGATTCAATTCAAATTGGTTTTCTATACGATTCAATTCAAATTGGTTTTCTATTCGATTCAATTCAAATTGGTTTCAAAGTCGTTTTCTATTCGATTCAATTCAAATTGGTTTTCTATTCGATTCAATTCAAATTGGTTTCAAAGTCGTTTTCTATTCGATTCAATTCAAATTGGTTTTCTATTCGATTCAATTCAAATTGGTTTCAAAGTCGTTTTCTATTCGATTCAATTCAAATTGGTTTCAAAGTCGTTTTCTATTCGATTCAATTCAAATGGGTTTTCTATTCGACTTAAATCAAATTCGTTTTCTATTCCATTTGAATTCATTTTGTTTTCTATTCAATTCATTCGAAATCATTTTTCAATATTCATTTCATTTCGAAATTGTTTTTCAATATTCATTTCATTTCGAAATCGTTTTTCAATACTCATTTCATTTCGAAATCGTTTTCTATTCAATTCATTTCGAAATCGTTTTTCAATATTCATTTCATTTCGAAATCGTTTTCTATTCAATTCATTTCGAAATCGTTTTTCAATATTCATTTCATTTCGAAATCGTTTTCTATTCAGTTCATTTCAAAATCGTTTTTCAATATTCATTTTAAAATGAATAAAATCGATATAAATATCGTTCACGTCAAAATGGCGTCAATCTAATCAACACGGCTTCATATATTTCTATTTACAAATATTCTATTTCAAATATTTCTATTTCAAAATATTTCTTTTTCAAATATTTCTATTATTAAAATATTTCGTTCAACACATGACTAATCTCAACGGATGAGTACAATCAACACATGAACCTTTATATTATATTGATAAAGATGTAAATTTTATTATTAAAATAATTCGTTCAACACATGACTAATCTCAACGGATGAGTACAGTCAACACATGAACCTTTATATTATAATATTCTTTATCTTCTAAATTGGAATGAAGCCCAATCAATCATCATATGATGTTAATTATACGGATTTTCATACATCACACGTATATAATAGCATTGAAAAATAATCAACCATTAACCAAAGTGCACTACACTGTATAAGCATCAAATATAGATATCTAACGCTTATAACAGTCTGTCAATCAATCGATCGACATATTTAATCTATCAGGATGAGTGAACTTCAAATTTCATCCCAACACCCGTGTGGGGTTTCAAATCGACAAACACAGATTTTAGTTGTGCAGTTGGGCGATGTGTAAAATTTATCGTCCCAATCAATGTCCTTCAAATAGGTGTACATAAACAAACTGTCCGGTTTGTAAATGAATATTTATTTATTCACATTCACTATATTCATATTCACGTTAAAAATTATATTTTTAACGATAAAATATTTTATTTCAACATATGAATTTCTATTCAGTTCATTCTTTAAATAAAATGATATTTTTATTTTTCTAACATATTTTAGAAAATTTCGGCGGCATAACGACACGATACTAGAAACGGGACAAGGCCTAGCCTTATCCCCGGTCTAGTGAAGGCCCACGCCATTCACACATCAATCATATCCATTCTATTTCACCAAACAACTCAAATTTCAATCAAATCATCTAACTAATTTATGCAACCAAACAAACAAGTCCATGGTCTGTGGACGATTGTGTCGGGTGCTACTAAACACCGTCTGCATCCTAGTATATATATAACTAGAAAAAGAAATTGAAAGGTGAGGAATTCTCACCAATAGCTATCCAATACCACGACTCTTCATTGATAGAAATCTTCATCGTTATCGCATCTTTGTCACCTTCGTTGCCCGTATTCACTACATATATAAAAATCACACATTTTTATATTTTGATGTCTTTAAAATAAAAATCACATTTTTATTTGTTCACTTTCAATTTGAAAATCATATTTTTATAATCGCTTCATACATTTAAAAATCGAATTTTCACTTCGCTATTCAATATATAAAAATCGAATTTTTACTTTGCTATTCAATATATAAAGATCGAATTTTTACTTTGCTATTCAATATATAAAAATCGAATTTTTACTTTGCTATTCAATATATAAAAATCGAATTTTTACTTTGCTATTCAATATATAAAAATCGAATTTTTACTTTGCTATTCAATATATAACAATCCCATTTCAAAAATGTAGATTTCGCCTTTATAAAAATATAGATTTCGCCTTTATAAAAATATAGATTTCGCCTTTATAAAAATATAAATTTCGCCTTTATAAAAATATAGATTTCCTTACCTAAAAATCTAACTTTTAACTCGATGTTTACTATAAAAATCCTATCTTTAATATAAATAAAACTGATTCTTTTCCTAATTTGTTTACGCTATGCTTATATATAAAAAAAACCTAGTTTTTATACTTTATAAAATAAATAAAAACTGTTTCATTAACATGGATAATTAAAAAAAGAAAATAACAGCAAAAACTTACTTTTCTACATCGCTAGAAAGGAGGGAGAAAGTCGCTGTTGGCCGGGAAGGGGAGGCGCTGGGTGTTAACAGGGGGTGGCGCAGGTTTCCTCGAGTAGAAGAGGAGGGAGGAGCGGAGAAGAAGGAAGAAGGGGGAATGGAAGCGGCGGTGGCTGAGGAAAGGGGGTGCGGGGGTTGGACGAGGTCGGTGGATGGAGGGGGGGGGGGGGGGCTGCGTCGTCGATGGCTCGCTGGGGGGGGGGGGGGCGACCTCGAATCGCACGTGGAGGGAGGGAGGGGGTTCGGGGATGAGGGCGGTGGATCGAGGGGGGGCGGCGACGACCGCCAGGGCGCGGCTGCGCCTTCTCCCCTTTTTTCCTTTTTTTTTGTGAATTCGATTTTGAAAATAGAGAAGGGGGGGGGGGGCAGCGTATAAAAGGGAAGAGGGTTTTATTTTATTATTATTTTTATTTAATTTGCAAAAAGTTGACTTTTACATACGACCTCGAAACGAGGCCCACCGCCTGTCGTCCATAGCGTTTTACCCCCATCCCGAACACAATGGGATATGTATCGCAAGCTGATTCGATCGTTTCGATTAGTTTCCATCAAATTTACAATTAAATAATTATATTGAATTTTAAACGTACATTCCAATTTATCGGGGTTACATACTAACTAGAAAAATTCCAGAAAAATATTTTCTAGCTTCGTATTGACGATACGGTCCTAACAAAACTAGTTTCGTCGAATTCTGAGACCGTTGGAAAAATGGCCATTTTCCAGTCGATTAAAATCAACTGAAACTGGTCAAACGCGTTTTCCTTCGCCACGCTCACATATTGATTCGAAAAATTATGAAATTCGTAATCTAACAATAACTTTACATCACGGACCCAACAAAAATGGTTTCGTCGAAATCCGAGGTCGTTTGCAAAATGTCTATTTTTAAGGGCCTGAATTCCATAGCGACTGTTTAGAATTTTCAACTGGACATATCTTTTGATTCCCGCTATGAAATTTTGATTTTCGGATTCGTTGGAAAGATATTATCAATTAGATCCTATTATTTTTGGTTTCACTAAAATCCGGATTGTTTTGCACCCGGTACATTCAATTGAAGTTTGAAATCGAATTATCGAACTACCGCGCCGTTTTCAACTCCATTTATAATTATATATAAATATTTATATTCTAACGACGACGCGTATAAATATATACGTTCTAAATATATTCAAAACAAATTTCTCATCGATATTATTTAAAATAATCTATTTTAAATATTCAAACTTCGCTAAAATTGCCAAAATAAAAATTTTAAACTGGCTCAGAATTTCCGGGTTATTACAATCTCCCCCACTTAAAACTTTTCGTCCCCGAAAAGGAACAAAGTCGAAAGTGGTTTGATTAATCAACTCTACGTTCGATCTGACTTCCATTCTCCAACTTTTCAGTTTCTGAGAATTTTCAAATTTTCAAAAATTTGGCTAACACCCTAAATTTTCTAAAAATTTCGCCATAACCTCCCCTGCACCGGGAGCCACGGGAAAATCCCGAAATTGCCATACAGGCCTTCTGATCTCAAAAAGAAAAAGAAAAAGCCAAGCGGCTAGCCAATAGGCTCATAAAATCATCATCACCCAAACAAAACAGTAAATTATGTAGTAAACATGTACCTATTTGTCGGGCAAACAAATTTTATTCTTCGGCTCTAGCCTCCTTGCTATGACCTGTTCAATATAAGTATATGTATATGCAAGCAAATGCAACTAATTTTCGATACAGTTCAATATCTGATACAATTAGGCATAAAGGTTCAACATTGTCAAACAAATAAACAAACAACACAAACATCAATCAATTAGTGGATTATCGTTTCAAATTCATAAACTTTGATACATATACAGAAAATCATGTTTTTGATGCCAATTCACAACAATGTGTTCTAGCTATATAAGTTTTGGTTCTCATACCAGTCTAATGGAAATATATAGATATCACACCTTCGAAACACGAACATAAATATTGATGATGCCATGGTCATTATCAACATCATCTCCGGGCGACTAGAGTGTAATTCTATATCTATCTAATATATTAAAACTTCGAATATACGTTCATGACGCGTATATGCAAAATCTTTATATATTGGATTGTCCATATTCAAAATAAATAAATAATCAAATACGTTTAAAATGGTTTAAATTTCAAAACAAAATTGTTTTCATTTGAAAAATATACTCTTCACACTCGTTCTAGGATACTACTGATCCTATCTCTAACGAGTCATTCTAATTGGATATTACTAATCCAATATCTGATGAATTCTTTCGCATGGTTCTAATGTGCCTTGTTCTCGAGATCTGTAAACCAAAGCTCTGATACCACTGTAAGAACCGGTAACTTCCCCGTGAGGGAAAGAGCGGATACTTAGAGAACAACACACAACAGAACGCAGACGGAAGAACATTTCATTGTTATTACAACAATTCCATCAGAATACAAGAATATACAGAGTATAAATGCATAAATTACATTCGATAAATATCAGAGATTACAGTAAATTACATAGCAGCGGAAAATAATACAAAGCACAACTGAAGGTGATATACGGATACAGAGCTTTCCGGATATCATTCCAGCTGTAAACCAGGATCCTGTGAATATAAATCTGCAAAACCAAAACTACTAGCTGCCCGTGCGGAAAATAGGGGCACCCAGAGTTTAGGTTAAAACAATAAACTCCAGGTCAGTCATGTGACTGGTGTGAGAACTAAAACAGTTATTTAAACTTTACTTTAAAAGAGAGTAATTCAAGGGACCACGCCGTATAAAACGGAACGGGTTTCCTCCCAAGAATACCAGTGCATAGAATAAACAGCGCAATGCTTTTTCGAAAAATGAAGCTATTGTAAGACCCAGGTCCCATCACACAATGCAACGCAAGCCGGAGGATAGGGTTTTCCCTTATAATAGCCAAACATGCTTGATACGTTTAAAACAAATCATTTGATACTATAATAAGTGTATAGTGTCAAAACAATTTCAATCGTAAATATAAATCATAGATGGTATAGCATCCCATGCTACTATGTCGCCATACTAGGCTCTACAATTAAAACCGCAATACACGTATTGGAAATTGGATTCCGTCATGAGTCGAGGCAATGGGCAAGATCCTCTCCGCGCTCGAGACACTCTAGCAAATGTCTCAGGACTACACACTCTGGGCAATCCTGGATCGGTTGGGCCGGTCCTCACTTACGTTAGAGGATTATTTATTCCTGAACACACGTTTCCCGGTCCTTACAGACCTATAATCGAGGCGCCTCATTCCAACAACCACAAAGGTGAAAAGTATATAAATGTCAGGGCTGGTAAGTCACTGACACCACCAAAGATAGAAAGAAACGTCGTGTTCTCCCAACGGTCCGTATCCCGTTTTTAACTCATACCGAGGTGTGAGGCTCGCGAATCCACGCTATACACAAAGCTACGCCACGTAGGCCGTGCTTTGATCATCAACCACAAGGCTTTGCTTTTCAACAAAAGCCTTAATCATTGCATCTTAGCGTGCCACACAGACAATTCATGTCATGCGACTGATGTCCATCGATATACAACCTCTGAGCTCGTACGTCTCAGAGGAGGGCGTTAAGCAAAAGAATAAATTCTCCGCCGCCAAACAGATGTATATTTAATAGAAATCAATCAACACAGAATAAAATCCAGTGTCAGACACACAATCCATTTACAAGTCCGTTCTGGGTCTGAACGAAACCGGAGGCACTTTCCTCGCATATCCATCCATCTCGAAGTACGTCTGGACGACCACCAACTATTTCCATCCTCTTGGGTGTACTGCCTAATTAGGATCGTCAGTAATTATCCAAACGATGTGAAGACTTCCGGTCTTCAACCACCGTCTTCATCTTCGACATATCGTCGAATCGATTATTCAGAATGGGTGTAAACCCGGCCTTTCCGAACAACCCGCGTATATTAAAACGAATGTTACACAAACACAACATACGCCTCATTCCAATTCATATTCTCAGGGAAAAGTTCCCATTAATTTTATCCAAGATAAATTCTTTAAAATTTATCCTTTAATCTTCCTTTGGATGTCATTTCAAACCAAATTATGGTTTTCCAAACTAGTCGAGATTAGCGAACCACAACGAAGTAATTATTTATTTTATTTCCCAATCCCAACCTATTCATCCCATGAAGCAAAACTGGTAATACTCCATATCTAATACTATGGTGTTATCGGTAAAATTAATTACCATTTCACATTCAAATCTAATTAAAGATTTAACTATCGCTTTGGAGCAAAACTGGCGATACTCCATTCTCGCTCATTTCTAAATTTGATAATTTAGATTATAGATTCACATTTCAACCTAATTGCAGATTCGTTAAAACTCCTTTTACTGGGTTAAAGAACTAGGTGTTATTTAAAACACAGTTCACGACAAACCCAAATCACATTCTATTTATCATCGGGTTAAAGAACTAGTGTTGTTTAAAACACAGTTCACGATAAACCCACAAATCAATTCTAGTTCAATTCAAATTAAATATATTAGGAATTCCAATTATTTAAAACCCCATTTTAAATCTAATTTATTTATTAAAAAGAAATCGGGTTTTAAATTTCGTTCAATCTAGTTCATTTCGATAAAAATCCATTTTTATCTTTTCAAATATGGAGTTTTTCATCCCAAATTTTCCCAAATCATTTCTTATGATCTTACACTAATTATTACTATATTTAATAATTTTATCAAGGCCCGTACAGTCGATTTCCAACAACGGCCATCAAACTGCACTTACAACGACCTTTTTCGAATTTGATTTGGACGTATCTCCAAATCCAACCGTTAGATTTTGAATTTCTAATATTCATTAGAAAGCTCTTTTCGATTCGAACCCAACGGTTCCGGTTTTAGGAGAATCCGACGGTCGGATCTCCCGTAATGTCCGTTTCAAATGAATGGTCGAAATTCACGAACTGCCGCGGCGCGGCGCGTTCTATTCAGGCCATTATATTATATATATATATATATAATATATATTTCGTCGATTTCTATTTAAAACAAATTATATAATTAGTTTTGAATTCGTTTCAAAAACATTTCAACTTCCATTTCAATTCAAAGCAAAATTGAATTCTTCTTTATAAATTCGTTTTAAAATTCATTTCTATTCCATTCAAATTTCAATTCAATTTGGTTTTCTATTCGATTCAATTCAAATTGGTTTCAAAGTCGTTTTCTATCGATTCAATTCAAATTGGTTTCAAAGTCGTTTTCTATTCGATTCAATTCAAATTGGTTTCAAAGTCGTTTTCTATTCGATTCAATTCAAATTGGTTTTCTATTCGATTCAATTCAAATTGGTTTCCTATTCGATTCAATTCAAATTGGTTTCAAAGTCATTTTCTGTTCGATTCAATTCAAATTGGTTTTCTATTCGATTCAATTCAAATTGGTTTCAAAGTCGTTTTCTATTCGATTCAATTCAAATTGGTTTTCTATTCGATTCAATTCAAATTGGTTTCAAAGTCGTTTTCTATTCGATTCAATTCAAATGGGTTTTCTATTCGACTTAAATCAAATTCATTTTCTATTCCATTTGAATTCATTTTGTTTTCTATTCAATTCATTCGAAATCATTTTTCAATATTCATTTCATTTCGAAATTGTTTTTCAATATTCATTTCATTTCGAAATCGTTTTTCAATACTCATTTCATTTCGAAATCGTTTTCTATTCAATTCATTTCGAAATCGTTTTTCAATATTCATTTCATTTCGAAATCGTTTTCTATTCAATTCATTTCGAAATCGTTTTTCAATATTCATTTCATTTCGAAATCGTTTTCTATTCAGTTCATTTCAAAATCGTTTTTCAATATTCATTTTAAAATGAATAAAATCGATATAAATATCGTTCACATCAAAATGGCGTCAATCTAATCAACACGGCTTCATATATTTCTATTTACAAATATTCTATTTCAAATATTTCTATTTCAAAATATTTCTTTTTCAAATATTTCTATTATTAAAATATTTCGTTCAACACATGACTAATCTCAACGGATGAGTACAGTCAACACATGAACCTTTATATTATATTGATAAAGATGTAAATTTTATTATTAAAATATTTCGTTCAACACATGACTAATCTCAACGGATGAGTACAGTCAACACATGAACCTTTATATTATAATATTCTTTATCTTCTAAATTGGAATGAAGCCCAATCAATCACCATATGATGTTAATTATACGGATTTTCATACATCACACGTATATAATAGCATTGAAAAATAATCAACCATTAACCAAAGTACACTACACTGTATAAGCATCAAATATAGATATCTAACGCTTATAACAGCCTGTCAATCAATCGATCGACATATTTAATCTATCAGGATGAGTGAACTTCAAATTTCATCCCAACACCCGTGTGGGGTTTCAAATCAACAAACACAGATTTTAGTTGTGCAGTTGGACGATGTGTAAAATTTATCGTCCCAATCAATGTCCTTCAAATAGGTGTACATAAACAAACCGTCCGGTTTGTAAATGAATATTTATTTATTCACATTCACTATATTCATATTCACGTTAAAAATTATATTTTTAACGATAAAATATTTTATTTCAACATATGAATATCTATTCAGTTCATTCTTTAAATAAAATGATATTTTTATTTTTCTAACATATTTTAGAAAATTTCGGCGGCATAACGGCACGATACTAGAAACGGGACAAGGCCTAGCCTTATCCCCGGTCTAGTGAAGGCCCACGCCATTCACACATCAATTATATCCATTCTATTTCACCAAACAACTCAAATTTCAATCAAATCATCTAACTAATTTATGCAACCAAACAAACAAGTCCATGGTCTGTGGACGATTGTGTCGGGTGCTACTTTACACCGTCTGCATCCTAGTATATATATAACTAGAAAAAGAAATTGAAAGGTGAGGAATTCTCACCAATAGCTATCCAATACCACGACTCTTCATTGATAGAAATCTTCATCGTTATCGCATCTTTGTCACCTTCGTTGCCCGTATTCACTACATATATAAAAATCACACATTTTTATATTTTGATGTCTTTAAAATAAAAATCACATTTTTATTTGTTCACTTTCAATTTGAAAATCATATTTTTATAATCGCTTCATACATTTAAAAATCGAATTTTCACTTCGCTATTCAATATATAAAAATCGAATTTTTACTTTGCTATTCAATATATAAAAATCGAATTTTTACTTTGCTATTCAATATATAAAAATCGAATTTTTACTTTGCTATTCAATATATAAAAATCGAATTTTTACTTTGCTATTCAATATATAAAAATCGAATTTTTACTTTGCTATTCAATATATAAAAATCGAATTTTTACTTTGCTATACAATATATAAAAATCGAATTTTTACTTTGCTATTCAATATATAAAAATCCCATTCCAAAAATATAGATTTCGCCTTTATAAAAATATAGATTTCGCCTTTATAAAAATATAGATTTCGCCTTTATAAAAATATAGATTTCGCCTTTATAAAAATATAGATTTCCTTACCTAAAAATCTAATTTTTAACTCGATGTTTACTATAAAAATCCTATCTTTAATATAAATAAAACTGATTCTTTTCCTAATTTGTTTACGCTATGCTTATATATAAAAAAACCTAGTTTTTATACTTTATAAAATAAATAAAAACAGTTTCATTAACATGGATAATTAACAAAAGAAAATAACTGAAAAACTTACTTTTCTACATCGCTAGAAAGGAGGGAGAAAGTCGCTGTTGGCCGGGAAGGGGAGGCGCTGGGTGTTAACAGGGGGTGGCGCAGGTTTCCTCGAGTAGAAGAGGAGGGAGGAGCAGAGAAGAAGGAAGAAGGGGGAATGGAAGCGGCGGTGGCTGAGGAAAGGGGGTGCGGGGGTTGGACGAGGTCGGTGGATGGATGGGGGGCGGCTGCGTCGTCGATGGCTCGCTGGGGGGCGACCTCGAATCGCACGTGGAGGGAGGGAGGGGGTTCGGGGATGAGGGCGGTGGATCGAGGGGGGGCGGTGGCGACCGCCACGGCGCGGCTGCGCCTTCTCCCCTTTTTTCCTTTTTTTTTTTGCAAAAAGTTGACTTTTACATACGACCTCGAAACGAGGCCCACCGCCTGTCGTCCATAGCGTTTTACCCCCATTCCGAACACAATGGGATATGTATCGCAAGCTGATTCGATCGTTTCGATTAGTTTCCATCAAATTTACAATTAAATAATTATATTGAATTTTAAACGTACATTCCAATTTACCGGGGTTACATACTAACTAGAAAAATTCCAGAAAAATATTTTCTAGCTTCGTATTGACGATACGGTCCTAACAAAACTAGTTTCGTCGAATTCTGAGACCGTTGAAAAAATTGCCATTTTCCAGTCGATTAAAATCAACTAAAACTGGTCAAACGCGTTTTCCTTCGCCACACTCACATATTGATTTGAAAAATTATGAAATTTGGAATCTAACAATAACTTTACATCACGGACCCAACAAAAATGGTTTCGTCGAAATCCAAGGTCGTTTGCAAAATGTCTATTTTTAAGGGCCTGAATTCCATAGCGACTATTCAGAATTTTCAACTGGACATATCTTTTGATTCCCGCTATGAAATTTTGATTTTTCGGATTCGTTGGAAAGATATTATCAATTAGATCCTATTATTTTTGGTTTCACTAAAATCCGGATTGTTTTGCACCCGGTACATTCAATTGAAGTTTGAAATCGAATTATCGAACTACCGCGCCGTTTTCAATTCCATTTATAATTATATATAAATATTTATATTCTAACGACGACGCGTATAAATATATAAGTTCTAAATATATTCAAAACAAATTTCTCATCGATATTATTTAAAATAATCTATTTTAAATATTCAAACTTCGCTAAAATTGCCAAAATAAAAATTTTAAACTGGCTCAGAATTTCCGGGTTATTACAGGTCTCTTTAATATCCAATCGTTATTTTTCACAATGTGGTCGTTTATGTTTAAATAAAACATCATATTCCAAATTATAAATCGTTTCACTTCATATTCGATTTTTATTGTCATATCTCAAAACAATTAAATATTGAATTTTAGTTGCAATTTCATAATTTCATAATTTCATATTGCAAATCATTTCATTATCTAAAACTCAAATTCTGCATTTTGTTGGATTTCAGTTGGACGTATAACCAAAGGTGAGTGTTTACGCACTCACACTTAACTAACGTTTTCATGTAAATTAATAAATTAAATTGTCGTATTTATATGTTGTTTAAATTAAATTAATGCATAAATTGTTGGTTGCAATTTGAATTGGTTGGATTGTTTTGTTCATGAAGAAATGTGTGATTTTTTGTCGATTTATAATCGTCCGAAAAAGGTGGGTTGTTACATATCGCCTTTATTCTCTTTCAACAGGATCGAAAGTGGTTTGTTTTCTAAATTGTTTTAAGGCCTACAACTCTTGTACCTTGTCAACATAAGTTATGTTCGTAACGAATGTTAAGTGGTATGAACTTATCGACCTCGATCCTTTCGACACAGTTGTTGTCGAAGGGAGTTATTTTCTAAATTTTGTTTTCCAAATTGTTTTCGAAAGCTGAGGTTCTCACCTTCGACCTAACTGATGCTTTTATGTTAAAACGGTCTCCTAAAACCCTTGGTGACTTCTTTTATGTTAATAAGTTTTCTTTCGAACTTGTTTTCTAAAATCATTCCTCGGACATAATTGTAGTCAATAAAGAGGTTCAGAGCTATTATTCAAAATTGATTGAGGTAATTCCCTCCGTGGCTTGTTAATGGCAACCTTGTTGGCAAGGCATGATTTGTAATTTATTTAAAACAATTTGGGGCTTTCGCCTTGATAGCTTGTACTCATTGTTCTTCTTAACAATGCTAGTTGGACTTTCTTTTTTTATACAATTGAACGAGCTTTATCTAATCCTTAGACACAATAAAGGGAGTCAAAATGTGGAATAAGTTCAACAATTGTATCGCTCTCATATATTTATATGTGATGCTTTGGATAGGGGACCATTCGCACCATTTTGAATGCTATAGTTTGCTAGTCAAAGGTCCGACATTTGAATTTAAAATGGTAGATAACCATGCCATGTTATTATATTTGTATGAATACATTAGGGCGGCCAGTGGAGTAAATGTAAAGGTAAATTTGGGATACCAGTTAAACCTGAAACTTATTGAGGGTGTTTAATCCTATTATTTTGAGAGGTTTACAGTCTTCGAAGGTAAAACTATATGAGCTGCAATAATTAATCACATTATCTTATTAGGAAGTCCATAATTATCTAGAGGTAAAACTATGTTGCATATTGCACATTATTGTTGTTGTCCTTATTAATATCATGATGCTTTCAACTATTGATAGTGCAGGAGTACATGATTGTCCAGTTTGATTGTTATATACTAGTGAGAAGGAAATCCATTACGCTAAGTGGCGTGGTCTCACTAGATATCCTTTCAGAACGGGTAATTAAATTATTATTCACGCTAGTTTATTGTGTAACGACCCATTTTTTCGTACAGTTTAGGCCGAAATTTAACTACACATGTCAACTCAAATTGCACAGAAAAACAGACAGTTAAGAGAAAGGAATTATAGGGTAAGAGAAGAAAGAAAGAAATATTAGAATAGAAGAATAAGAAGATCGGAGTCTCACAACAGAATAGAAAAAATATAATATATCAATAACTCTTTACTAAGGGAAAACTGTATATATAGGATTACAACTTCATTGTACAAAATCATATCAATACAACTCACATAACGGAATATTTATTACTAGAAATTACGCAATTACGTCTCGACTTCAACTCTTTTCTTGATAATCCAAGCAAATCCTGATGTAACTAGAAATGCACTCAGCCCGACCGAGCCCATTTGCAACACGCAAATCACACGGATTGTTAGAATGGAAGACTTTCAATGATAAAACTCATACCATAAACTCATACACAAACAACTTGATTCACTATATAAAACCCTTTGAAAGAAATGGACAATCATAAGACTAGTTCACACATAAACATAGATAGTTTTTTCCTTACGATAGTCCAAAATAATTTTTATATCAGAATCCGGTGATATTATAACAATGTTTATCAAACCACAAATAAATAACCATCTAGCAGATCGCTTGCATCTCACGCTCTACATACTTAGTATATAATCAAAAACTGTATGGCGATTATTGGAGTTTGGATTTCCAACCATGACAAGGTACGGGACCACCTTCCAAAAGTGTACATCTATAGAGCAATACACTAGGGTTCAACAAGAACATCTTACAACCTGGCCACACATGACCGTCCACTCATTCAACTTGAGTGTATCGAATACATTGTCACCCTATGGCTGTGCATCAACCGCATGTTTTGCTGGGAGATACAAAAACAAAAAAGAACAAGTAGAACTTTCTCTTGATGATGATGATACACCCTAATGGAATAACCACATAGTCATGCTGCCTTCTCAATTTCTTTCATTTCCCAATTGATAAGGATTGAGGTCACAATCTATCTTTTAGAGAACATCACATCATCATTCACTATGAATGCCACATCGTCAGATCCATTAATTCACTAATTGACATCCACAAATACTCTAAGTGTTAAGCAAAGAGTAATTTCCTTCTCTACCACCAAACTTGGTGTAACACCTCGTAATTTTAAATATTAAAATTTACAATTTTAAGAACACTTAATTTTTAGGAGAAGAATTAAGGGAAATGGGTTACGCAATTGCGTTCATCTCGGAATTCTGCTGGGAATAGAGTCTAAGTTTTCATAAATTGGACTTCGTATGAGGAAGTTATGGCCTTTAGAAGTTTCAGGAATTTAAATAAAGTAAAACAGCTCGAATTCAAATTCAAAATTCAGATGAAAGCATAGAAGCGGGTTGGGCGGGATTTTTCCCGCCTCAGGCCAGGTCGACCAAGGGGTCGACCTCCCCTATACAGGTCGACCTGGGGGTCGACCTGGGGGTCGACCTGGGGGATTTGGTCAGATCCGCGGCAGATTCGGGATTTTGCACTTGGACTTGTTTTCTGGACATATTCTTTGGCTCCTAACCTATTTAAACACCCACAAACCTCACTTTCTCTCCACACCAAACCATTGTAAAGCTATGCTGCCTCAATCCCAATTAAAATAAGTTAAAGACGTCCTTATGCTACTGGAATAGTTCATCTTCTTCTTAAAGCTTAGGAATTGCAAGTCAGGATTCTAATACAATCGGCGAACGAATTATTCTCTTCTCTATTCCATCTTTGTGAGTACAATTTCTTTCACAAAATAATTAATAAACTAATTATGATGAGTTATAATTTGGATTATGAGTCTGTTGAATCATGTGACGTTACTTAATTTTGTTATCGTCTATTTGTGAACATATGACAGTTTTGTTAACTTATGTTAGTGGATCTATTTCATATGACCAATCACATATGTTTTGACTTGATTCAATTTATGACATCAGTTTATATGCGAGTTTGGATGTAAATCATATGCTAGTTTGTATGTGAATCGTATGCATGTCTGTATGCGAATTATACACAAGTTTATATGTGAATCAAGTATATATATGTATGCTAGTTTACATGTAAAACATGTGATATTAGTTTACCTGTTTAAATTCATATGCAAGTTTGTATGGAACCCATATCAATTTTAGGTGAAAACCATAGTCATATATGCAAATTCACAATTTTATGTTTAGATCTATATTTAGATCCATGGCAGTACACAGTTTATGCAAATTTATGTTCTATATGACCATTGCCTATGCAAATTTATGTTATAATTCTTATTTGCAAGTCAGATCTAATTTATGTGTTATGTAAGTTGTGATGTTTCTTTTCTTTTTATGAGTTAGACTATTTGCAAGTCTAACATATTTCATATTAAACGTACGAACGGCGTGGGGACATTGGGAAAATATTAAATATACATATTGAGAATTGGCATAAAATGGCTTTAAAGGCATATAATTTGAGACATTAATTGGTATAATTTATATACCTGAAAATTATGGACATAATTTATGTGACAATTATGGACATAGATTAATTTGGAAATTATTGACAATTTGAATAGGCCTATTAATGCAAATTGGGGTTAAATAGTTATGTGTAATAATAAACGCCTAAGACATGAGGTTAGGCTCGTTTGTGGTATAAGACTGTCCGGACCCACCCGGCAAATCCAGCAACCACAAACGGTAGTCTAATGTGAGAGGTCAAAGGCATAAATTAAATGCGTAACAATTGTAAAGACATGAGGTTAGGCTCGTTTGCGGTATAAGACTGTCGGGACCCGCCCGGCAAATCCAGCAACCGCAAATGATAGTCTAATGTGGGAGGTCTTACGAGGTTATGATTATAATGATTTAAGTAACATTTGACCTAGATAAACATGTAGTGAGACATGGGGTTAAGTGGGTGACATGGGTGGTATGTGAAATACGATTAGAAACACTTAACCAAATTGAAACATGTAAGAAGACATGAATAAGAAGGGGTTAAGTGGGAAATCTTAGTGGGGACCAAGCATAGGTGGAAAGCTTGTGTCAAGCACGGGGGACCCTTTTCAAACCAGTAACCCATTAAGTATATTTTTGAGCTCGAGCTAGGACGAGAACGGGACACGCTTACTGGATTTGATTGTAAGAGGTCAAAACGAGTTAGCGGTAGCAAAGCAAGTCCAACGGGGTTATGTGCGTGCGTGGGCCCGGGCTAGTAGGTAAGACGTTGTTGCATCGTGTAGATATAAGCCGAGCATCTTTGAGTAGTATCGGGTTGCCACTTTGGGGAGTGATACACCCCACTGTGGGACCAGCACGGGTATCTACGAGTTTGGGAGTCGATCGCATGGGGGCAGTGGGTACAACTATTGGAGATAGGGGAAGGTGGCACCTATGAAGACAACTAGGGGTACACAAAACTACCATTATGATTATTATGTTCAGTAGGTGGGAACAACTTTTAGGGTGACTAGTATTGGTGCAGTAGATTAATTATCCTATAGTGATTAGGAACGCAATTAACGTTAACTTATTCTTCTTGTTGGTTTTGTCATGCCCATTTGTTTCACAGTCATTCCTTGTTTTACCAGTTTATGCCTTAACCTAATTACTTTAATAATTATATTGTTAAAGTTATTAGACTCGCCGGACTTTATGTCTGACCCCCTTTGTTTTCGCCTCTTTTCTTCCTTTTCCCCCCTAGGTTCTTAGGGTGGGACTAGTGCTAGTGGAGCTTGATTTGGATCTCTTTCCCTCTCTCTTTGAAGTGCTTGGATTGCTGAAAGTAAAGTTCATCTTATCTCTTTTATGGCTACTTATGTTGGGGTTATGCTTTTTACTTTGTATACCCAGAAAACAATTTGTCAAGATGGATATTAAGTGTACTTGGTTTATTGTTGGTTTTTTTGATGTTATTGTATCCAAACTATTTCTCTACTGTAATAAAAGTTGTTTTAAAATTTTCAAGTACCAATATATGTATCTGTCTTGTTATATTCCGTTCTATACACCAATAATACTCCATGAAAGTTAATGCATTCCCTTTGTGAGTGAGATTAATGGACGTGGGGGTGTTACACGTGGTATCAGAGTTGAAGCTTACCAGAACAGATAAGAGATTTTGAAAAACTGTTTTTCAAAAGCATTTTATAAAGAAATACTTTCAAAAATATGTTTTAAGGAGAGTATTTTCAAGAGAAAAGTTTATTTTATAAACATAACCCCCAAGAGCCATATATCTTTCCTTCGATTCTCCGTTTTGAATCTCTTCCTTTTTCTTTTTCAGCATGTCTGGGGAACCCGAGATACCCGAGGGAATATCGATACCAGCCTAGTTCAGAAGGTATCTGGAGGCTAGGGCCACCACCGTAGGCCCAGCAGACGTTCCTCCTCCCCCAGCTACAGCCACTCCTCCTCCCCCCTCCCCACGTTGATACTTTTTCCAAGATATGCAAGGACTTTCGGGTAATGAGCGGGAAACCTTTTCACGGGTTAGAGACGTTTGTTGAAGCTCGAAATTGGCTTAAGGAGGTGGAATATTTATTTGATATCTTCGAGATAGAAGATGGAAGGAAGGTCCAATTAGCTGCTTGGTTAATGAAGGATGAAGCCCCATTTTGGTGGGAGGTCACGAATGGAGAGCGTCCAGTGGAGACATGGATGGATTTCAGGCACAGATTCGAGATGAAATTTCTCTCACGAGCAGAAGAGAATTTATACATAGAGAGGTTCTTGGCATTGAAGCAGGGGAGTTTATCAGTAAAGGAGTACGTCAACAAGTTCAATTAGTTGGCTAGATTTGGCTTAGACTTGGTGAACACACCTGATAAGAAGTCCCTGAGGTTCGTTAAAGGTTTGAATGAGCTGCTACACGGGTTGGCTAGGACCCAAAATCCTATGGGGGCTACCTTTGAGAAACTGGTTGACATGGCTCTTATGCATAAAGAGGAGAAAGGTGCTAATGCTAATAAGGCACCGGAGAAGAAAGGGGATCCAAAGAAATCATAGCAGCAACCCAAGAAAGGTGGTAAGGACAACAATAGCAAAGGAAAGAAAAGGTGCTTTAATTGTGGAACACCAGGCCATCTGAGCAAGGACTGTAGGAAGAAGAAGAGGACTGGTTGTTTCAACTGTGGTAAGGCAGGACATCTGATTAAAGACTGCCCGAGAAGACAAGGGCAAGGGCAGAGAATAGGGTCTACTTCTGGAGGGCGGGTTCAGGCTCTCATGGCACCAGGGCAGGCAAGAGGGCAGGTTCATGCTCTCATGGCACCAGGACAAGAGAGAGGTAGAAACATTTCCGTTGAAGTTTGGTTTTTCTGTTTGACCATCCTATTCGTACTTTGTTTGATTCGGGCGCTTCACACTCGTTTGTATCTGCTTCGTTAGATGAAACACTGCACCTAAATACTAGTCTAGTTACGGATCCCACAGTAGTCTCAAATCCTATTGGTGGTTCGGCTTATCTTTCAATGATTTGTCGGGATTTGAGAGTCGGGTTCGAATGCAGCGCCTTCGTTCTTGGCTTCATGGTCTATGGCTTGATACTAGGCATGGATTGGCTAGCCAGATACAGTGCCATCCTAGACTGTGAAAAAAGGGTAGTTAGATTGTTGACTCGTTGTGCCAAAACCGTTGATATTTTTTGTAACCCTAGGGGTCCGGTGATGCTTAGCTACCTAGAATCTCTTGATACATCCAATGATGACTTGGAATCTGTTCGTGTGGCCCGTGAATATGGTGATTTCTTCGATGAAGTTCGAGGTTTACCCCCGAGGCACGAGATAGACTTTCGTATATACCTAGTAGATAATGCAAAGACAGTTGCATTACCAGTGCGCCACATGGCTCCGAGAGAGAGAAGAGAACTCAGTAAACAAGTGAAAGAGTTGCTTGAGAAGGGGTTCATAATAAGTATTTTAGAATGGGGTGCACAGTTGTTTTTGCTACAAAGGCTGATGGTTCACTTAGATTGTGCGTGGACTATAGAGAGCTGAATAAGCTCACAAAGAAGAACAGACACCCATTGCTGAGGACAGATAATTTATTCGATCAGTTGGTTGGTGCTTCGGTTTTCTCGCAGCTAGATTTGGCTACAATATTTCATCAACTAAGGGTGGCTAAAGACAGCATACATAAGACTGCATTTAGAACTCCTGACGGTTTCTTCGAGTGGCTCGTCATGCCTTTTGGTTTGATGATTACACCCGCATACTTCATTGACTTAATGAGTAGTGTGTTTAGGGAGTTTCTAAACAAGTTTGTGGTAGTCTTTATGGACGATATCTTGATTTTCTCTAGAAGCAAAGAAGAGCATGCCCTACATCTTAGGGAAGTCTTAGAGACCCTACGAGCGCATCAACTCAAAGCTAAGTTCTCCAAATGCAATTTTTGGAGAAAATAAGTGAGGTTCTTAGGACACGTGGTCTCTAAGGAGGGGATAACTGTGGATCCCGCAAAGGTGGTGGCAATCCAAGATTGGAAGATTCCTAAGAATGCAATAGAAGTAAGAAGCTTTTAGGGCTAACTGGTTATTATAGGAAGTTCATTAAGAACTTCGCGAAGACATCAGCCCCACTTACTCGGTTGACGAAGAGGAACTTGACTTTTTCATGGGTTGTTGACTGTGACGATGCTTTCCAATGTTTGAAGAGGGCTTTGACGACAGCTCCAGTTTTAGTTTTTCCAGATGGGAGTAAGCCATTCATAGTATATACCGATGTTTGCGGGACAGGGCTTGGCGCAGTTTTAATGCAAGAGGGAAGGGTGATATGCTATGGTGGAAGGCAGTTAAAAGTCCACGAGAAGAATTACCCTACCCACGACTTAGAGTTGGCTGCCATAGTTTTTGCGCTTAATTCATAGCATCATTATTTTCTTGGTGAGAAGTTTGAGTTGTATTCAGACCATAAGTCGCTAAAGTACCTGTTCTCTCAGAAAGATCTAAACTTGAGGCAACAGTGTTGGATGGAGTTTTTGGCATCCTACGATTTTGAGATCGCATATACCCCTAGCAAGTGTAACGTTGTAGCTGACGCCTTAAGTAGAAAGAGGTTGACTTTGAGTCCTTTGTTCGTAGAGCGGCATAGTTTGGAGTATACTCTACCTTTAACTCCAGACCCTCTGTCGATTATGTACACGGAATGTTGGCATCGCTAGATGTACAACCTACACTTTTGGGTCGGGTTGGAGAGGCACAGCGAGATGACCCACAGTTGGTTGAGATAGTAGGCAAGCTTATAAGAGGGGAGTCTTCAAGTCATCTTAATATATATGCTATATATGAGAGAGGCTGGTTGCGTAGAGATGAGAGACTTTGCGTACCACAAGACGAGAGCTTGAGGTAGATAATTTTTGAAGACTCACATCGCTCTAAGATGACCATACATCCCGTTGGTGACAAGATGTATAGGGATATGAAGTGAGTTTTCTTTTGGGTCGGATGAAGAAGGACGTGGCTGAGTTCGTTTCTAGATGTTTGGTGTGCCAACAAGTCAAAGCGGAGCAAAAGAAGCCCCGTGGTTTGCTCCACCCTTTAGAGATTCCGCTGTGGAAATGGGAAAGTGTTTCCATGGATTTTGTAGATGGGTTGCCAAGATCAAGGAAGGGTAATACGGGGATTTAGGTAGTTGTAGACAGACTTACCAAAAGTGCCTATTTTATTCCCATTAAAAGTAGGAGGACCGCCGCATGGTTAACATATGTTTACCTTCGAGAGATAGTTCGTCTGCACGGCATACCCTCTAGCATTGGGAGCGATGGAGATCCCATTTTCACTAGCGAGTTTTGGAAGAGCTTACAAGAGGCGGTTGGAACACAATTTTGCTTAAGTACCGCTTATCACCCTCAAACGGACGGCCAGACCGAGAGAGTAAATCGGATTCTAGAAGACCTTTTGAGGCTATGCATCTTGGACTTTGGGGGAACACGGGAAGAAAATCTTCCATTAGTGGAGTTCGCCTATAATAACAGCTTTCAGGCTAGCATTGGCATGACACCTTTTGAGGCTCTTTATGGACGACCATGCCGATCACCTACTTGTTGGTGGGAATCTACGGATAAGGTTTTTCTTGGACCCAACGTGATTAGGGAGACTTCGGAGAAAATAGACTTGATTCGATGGCGAATAAAGATGGCGTAGGACCGACAGAAGTCATATGCTGACAAGAGACGAACTGATCTTAAGTTCGATGTTGGGGACATGGTTTTTATTAAGGTGTCACCGTTGAGAAACGTAGTCCATTTTGGATCAGTAGGGAAGTTGGCACCGAGGTTCGTAGGACCCTTTACAATTACAGAGAGGATTGGGTAGATGGCATATAGGGTAAAGTTGCCAGAAAATCTCAGTGGTGTTCATGACGTGTTTCACGTTTCGCATTTGTGTAAGTGTTTACATGATACAGCGGAAGTGGTGGAGCCGAGCACGCTCAAAGTAGTGGATGTAGAGCGAAATGTCACGGTTAGATGAGCTTCTACACGCATTCTCAGATCGGAGGTCAAAAAGCTACGCAACAAAGAGGTCAAGTTGGTCAAAGTGCATTGGGGAGATGATCAAGGAGACGCGACTTGGGAGACGGAAGACAAGATGCGTACGCTGTACCCTTTTCTTTTTGAGGGTATGTTTTTTTAACTTCTAATTTTTCTACCGCTTTGTTGATACTTATCCTATCGTCTAATATGTCTTGCGATGATATCTTCGATCTTTAGTTAGGAAAATCCCTATGGTTGTAAACATGTGTTTGAGACATGTTATGTTTGGTGGATGCAAATGGATGCAAGTGGTTGCTAGTGATTGCTCGTGGATGCATGTACACACACATTAGGCACTAAATCGGCTCAATCACTTTCATATTGCATATAAATATGTGTGCATATTTAATTAATGGATGCATAATGGTTGTGTTATCATATGATGCTGCATTTTGAAGAATGGTTGTGCACACATGTAGAAATAATATGTATCGTTAGGATTCTTTTGCATACATAATGGACGCATGGCACTATCATGGCACTATCATGATTTGCATTGGATAAGGAACATATACACACTCTTTTTTCATATGTTCATACGGCATTAGAAATCTTGTAAGGACAATGGATGCCTGTGTTTGATGGTTGAGTAGATGGATGATTGGATGTTAGGATATACATTCTCCTTAACTTGGAGATTTCGGGGGCGAAATCCTTTAAGGAGGGGAGAATGTAATACCCCGTAATTTTAAATATTAAAATTTACAATTTTAAGAAAACTTAATTTTTAGGAGAACAATTAAGGGAAATGGGTTACGTCATTGCGTTCGTTTCGAAATTCTGCTTGGAATAGAGTCCAAGTTTTCGTAAATCGGACTACGTATGAGGAAGTTATGGCCTTCAGAAGTTTCAGGAATTTAAATAAATTAAAACAGCTCGAATTCAAATTCAAAATTCAGATGAAAACAAAGAAGCAGGCTGGGCGGGATGTTTCCTGCCCCAGGCCAGGTCGACTAGAGGGTCGACCTCCCCTATACAGGTCAACATGGGGGATTTGGTCAGATCCGAGGCAGATTCGGGATTTTGCACCTGGACTTGTTTTCTGGACAGATTCTTTGGCTCCTAACCAATTTAAACACCCCTAAACCTCACTTTCTCTCCACACCAAACCATTGTAATGCTATGTTGCCTCAATCCCAATTAAAATAAGTTAAAGACGTCCTTATGCTGCTGGAATAGTTCATCTTCTTCTTAAAGCTTAGGAATTGCAAGTCAGGATTCTAATACAAACGGCGAACGAATTATTCTCTTCTCTAATCCGTCTTTGTGAGTACAATTTCTTTCACAAAATAATTAATAAACTAATTATGATGAGTTATAATTTGGATTTGAGAACATGCATGTTGAATCATGTGACGTTACTTAATTTTGTTATCGTCTGTTTGTGAACATATGACAGTTTTATTAACTTATGTTAGTGGATCTATTTCATATGACTAATCAAATATGTTTAACTTGATTCATTTTATGACATCAGTTTATATGCGAGTTTGGATGTAAATCATATGCTAGTTTGCATATGAATCGTTTGCAAGTCTGTATGCGAATTATACATAAGTTTATATGTGAATCAAGAATGTATATGTATGCAAGTTTATATGTAAAACCTGTGATATTAGTTTACCTGTTTAAATTCATATGCAAGTTTATATGGAACCCATATGCAAGTTTAGGTGAAAACCATAGTCATATATGCAAATTCACAATTTTATGTTTAGAACTATATTTAGATCCATGGCAGTACATAGTTTATGCAAATTTATGTTCTATATGTCCATTGCCTATGCAAATTTATGTTATAATTCTTATTTGCAAGTTAGATCTATTTTATGTGTTATGCAAGCTGTGATGTTTCTTTTCTTTTTATGAGTTAAACTATTTGCGAGTCCAACATATTTCATATTAAACGTACGAACAGCGTGGGGACATTGGGAAAACATTAAATATACATATTGAGAATTGGCATAAAATGGCTTTAAAGGCATATAATTTGAGACATTAATTGGTATAATTTATATACCTGAAAATTATGGACATAATTTATGTGACAATTATGGACATAGATTAATTTGGAAATTATTGACAATTTGAATAGGGATATTAATTCAAATTGGGTTAAATAATTATGTATAATAATAAACGCCTAAGACACGAGGTTAGGCTCGTTTGTTGTATAAGACTGCCCGGACCCGCTCGACAAATTCAGCAACCACAAATGGTAGTCTAATGTGATAGGTCAAAGGCATAAATTAAATGCGTAACAATTGTAAAGACATGAGGTTAAGCTCGTTTGCGGTATAAGACTACCCGGACCCGCCCGGCAAATCCAGCAACCGCAAACGGTAGTATAATGTGGGAGGTCTTACAAGGTTACGGTTATAATGATTTAAGTAACACTTAACTTAGATAAACATGTAGTGAGACATGGGGTTAAGTGGGTGACATGGGTGGCATGTGAAATACGATTAGAAACACTTAACCAAATTGAAACATGTAAGAAGACATGAATAAGAAGGGGTTAAGTGGGAAATCCTAGTGGGGACCAAGCATAGGTGGAAAGCTTGTGTCAAGCATATGGGACTCTTTTCAAACCAGTAACCCATTAAGTATCTTTGTGAGCTCGAGCTAGGTCGAGGACGGGACACGCTTACTAGGTTTGATTGTAAGAGGTCAAAACGGGTTAGCGGTGGCAACGCAAGTCCAATGGGGTCATGTGCGTGCGTGGGCCCGGGCTGGTAGGTAAGACGTTGCTGCATCATGTAGATATAAGCCGTACATCTTTGAGTAGTATCAGGTTGCCACTTTGGGGAGTGATACACCCCACTATGGGACCAGCACGGGTATCTACGAGTTAGGAGCCGATCGCATGGGGTAGTGGGTACAACTAGTGGAGATATGGCCAGGTGGCACCTATGAAGACAGCTAGGGGTGCACAAAACTACCATTATGATTATTATGTTCAGTAGGCGGGAATAACTTTTAGGGTGACTAGTATTGGTGCAGTAGAGTAATTATCCTATAGTGATTAGGAACACAATTAACATTTTCTTATTCCTCTTGTTGGTTTTGTCATGCCCATTTGTTTCATATTCATTCCTAGTTTTACCAGTTTATGCCTTATCCTAATTACTTTAATAATTATATTGTTAAAGTTATTGGACACGCCAGACTTTATGTCTGACCACCTTTGTTTTTGCCTCTATTCTTCCTTTTGCCCCCCAGGTTCTCAGGGTGGGACTAGTGCTAGTGGAGCTTGATTTGGATCTCTTTCCCTCTCTCTTGGAAGTGCTTGGATTGCTGAAAGTAAAGTTCAGCTTATCTCTTTTATGGCTACTTATGTTGGGGTTATACTTTTTACTTTATGTACTCAAAAAACAATTTGTCAAGATGGATATTAAGGGTACTTTGTTTTATTATTGGTTTTTTTGTTGTTTTTGTAACCAAACTATTTCTCCGCTGCAACAAAAGTTGTTTTAAAATTTTCAACTACCAATATATGTATCTGTCTTGTTATGTTGCGTTCTATACACCAATAATACTCCATGAAAGTTAATGCATTCCCTTTGTGAGTGACATTAATGGACGTGGGGTATTACACTTGGTGTAACACCCCACGTCCATTAATGTCACTCACAAAGGGAATGCATTAACTTCCATGGAGGTTTTAAGTGAATATAGAACAGTAAAATTACAACAAGACAGATATAAAATAGTACTTGGAAATTCAAAAACTTTATTTCATTGTAGCAGAAGTCAAAACATGTTTGATTACATCATAACACCATATTCAATGTCAAGTACAATATCTATCTTGATAAAACAAGTACATAATCCCATTACATGAATAGCCATTAAAAAGAAAGATAACAAGCTGGACTTTACTTCAGCAGTCCAAGCTTTCCAGAAGATAAGGGATCCAACTAGACTCCATAGAACTTGGCCCAACCTGCGGACCTGAAGGGAGAAAAAGGATGGAAAAGAGGGGGTCAGACATAAAGTCTGGTGAATATGATAATTCTACAATACTATTACCAAAATAACTGGACTAATGCATAAGCTGGAAAACAAGAAAATGTCTATGAAGAGCAGATTAAGGACATAGACAATCGCTAAAGGCAACGTTATAGGCGCTCCTAAATACTAAAGGATAAACACTATACTGCACCACACCAGTCACCCTAAAGATTCATCCCACTTAGCTTCACTTAGAAACTTTCCCAATGGCTTTACGTACCCCTAGCTGACTACATAGGTGCCGCCTGCCCCTATCTCCACTAGGTGTACCCTACTTCCCATTATTCGATCGGCTCCCTAACTCGTAGATACCCGTGCTGGCCCCACAGTGGGGTGTATCACTCCCCTAAAGTGGCAACCTGATACAACGGACATGCACGGCTTATACCTACACGATGCAACAACGTCTTACCTACCAGCCCGGGTCCACACACGCATATGAAACCCGTTGGACTTGCGTTGCCACCGCTCCCTGTTTTGGCCTCTTATAGTCAAACCCAGTATGCGTGTCCCGTCCTCGACTTGGGTCGAGCCCACAAAGATACGTTTTGGGATACTGGTTGAAATGGGCCCCCACTATTTACCACAAGCATTCCACCTAAGCTTGTCCCCATTAGTCCATCCCACTTAACCCACTTAGTCATGTTCATTTACATGTGTGTTTGGTTAAGTCTAATCGTATTTCAAATGCCTCTAAAGGCAACCACCAGATTCCTCATGCCACCCAAGGCACCTACTTAACCCCCATGTCCCACCTTACATGATTATCTGGTTAAGTATTTCTTAGTTCATTAAGGCCATAACCTCATAAAGACCTCTCACATTAGACTGGCATTTATGGCAGCTGGATTTGCCGGGAGGGTCCGGGCAGTCTTACACCATAAAAGAGTCTAACCTCGTGTCTTTACAACTGTTATGCTTTAGTTTGGGCCTAGGACCTCTCACATTGGGCCGACATTTGTGACTACTGGATTTGCCGGGCGGGTCCGGGCAGGTTTACATCACAAACGGGTCCAACCTCGTGTCCTAAGCATTGATTATTAATAATAATCCACTTTCCCCCAATTTTAATAATTCCCTACTTGAATTATTAATTACTTCCAATTTTTAACAATGTCCATAATTGACTCAATTATGGACATCCATTCATGGTATGCAAAATCTTACAAAATTGCACCCAATTTATTAATTCCTAATATTACCCCTACCCCACGTTTGAACGTTTATTCGCAAAATATATGTTAGACTCGAATAGCCTAACTCATAGCATAAAAGAGATTATCATAATAACAACATGTATATGTGACCAAATGAATCATAATAAGGGGTGAAACTTGCATATGTCCAACTTGCATAGATTATACATGTCATAGACCTAAAGGTGTCAACTTGTTCAAAATTCACCTAATATAATCTCAATCAATTTTCATAAACTTACATATGAACATGTGTGAATCAACATCATCTAATTTTTTAACAACATGGTTTTATATGGGTACACCTAACTCAATAGGCAAATTCCCATAATCAAGTTTTATTTAATTATAGTTTCAAGTTTATGGGTACACCTAACCTAATAGGCAAATTCCCATAAACAAGATCCATTTAAATTAAGAAAAAAAACATAACTTTAATCATGATCCAGCAGCATGATTTTTCAACATAATATAGCATGATTTATAACATGGCATAGTATGATAGTATAACATAGCTTGACATGATTCTCAACATAGCACGACATAGCATAAGAGAATTTACAACATAGCATGACATAGCATATATAATTTACATCATACGACAACATAATAACATAATAAGAGATCCACAATATATAGAATTTACAATTACAAATCACATCACTTTCTTGTGATCCATTCATAACTGAGTCAAATTAGTTTGTAATAGTCTTGTGAGAATCATCATACTCACCAACAAAAGAAAAGAATTAGAGAAAGAGAGATCTTTTGATTTGATTTGTGTAGATTTAGTTGTAGATGATTAGGCTTCCTCTTCTTAGTTTGTGACGGCTACGCTGAACTCCATGGCAGCAGCATGACGGTAGCTTCTCTAATTTTACAAGTGATTTAGGTTTAGGGTCTACCTACTTATTTATAGATTTTAGAATGCATTTAGGCCATTAGATTTAACCTAGAAATAACCGCAGCCGTTCAGACAAGATGGGGTTTATCTTGTTGACTCAGCAATGAGTCAGAAGTGACTCAGCAAACACTCAGCAATATATATATATATATATATATCCTACAATGTATACATTAGATACATCCCCCCCTTTTACACACTTATTATTGTTTTTATATACATATTAGATACATCCCCTCTCTTACACACTTATTAATATTTTTATATTCATATTAGATACATCCCCTCTCTTACACACTTATTAATATTATTATATTCATATTAGATACATCCCCTCTCTTACACACTTTTATATTCATATTAGATACATCCCCCCTCTTACACACTTATTAATATTTTAGCAACTTTAGTGTTAATAGAAAATTCGGGGTGTTACATTCTCCCCTCCTTTTAGGATTTCGTCCCCGAAATCTTCAAGTCTGGAAGAATGTATATCCTACCATCCAAACGTCCATCTACTCATCCATCATACAAAGGCATCCATTGTCCTTACAGACTTCTAATGCTTTCATGTTTAAATGCACAGTGTGTGTATATGTCCGTATCTAATGCAAAATCAGGCGGTCCACTGATTCAGTTGACCTCCTTAATGCAACTATGATCGTGCCATGCATCCATTATGTATGCAAAAGATTCTTAATGCTACATAATACTTCTATATGCGTGCACAACCATCATCTGAATGCAGCATCCACATGATAATACAACCATCGTTCATCCATTTTACTAAATACATCCATATATATGCAATATGCAATATGTAGTGACTGAGCCGATCTAGTGCCTAAAGTGTGTGTATATATGCATCCACGAGCAACCACTAGCAAACACTTGCATCCATTTTGCATCCATCATACATAACATGTCTCAAACACATGTTTCAACCATAGGATTATCCTAACTAAAGGTCAAAGATACTAATGAGAGGACATACTAAAGATAAGATAAGATAAGCTAAGCGATAAAGGAGAAATTAAAAGACATACCCTCAAAAAGAAAAGGGTACAACGAACGCATCTTCTCTTCTGTCTCCCAAGTTGCGTTGCTCTCATCATCTCCCCATTGCACTTTAACCAGTCTGACCTCTCGATTCCTCAACTTTTTGATCTCCGACCCAAGAATGCATGTAGGAGCTCGTCTAATTGTTGCATCACGCTCTATTTCCACCTCTTTAAGCAAGCTCGGCTCTACCACCTCCGCGGTCTTGTGCAAACACTTCCTCAAATGTGATACATGGAATACGTCGTGTACTCCACTAAGTTTCTCAGGCAACTCCACCCTATATGCCATCTTCCCAATCCTGTTTTTTACAGGAAACGGCCCTACAAACCTTGGTGCTAATTTCCCCACGGACCCAAAGCGAACAACATTCTGTAACGGAGATACTTTGATAAAAACCATGTCCCCAATGTCAAACTCAAGATCTGTCCTCCTCTTATCAGCATACGATTTTTGCCTATCTTGTGCTGCTTTCATCCTCCTTCGAATCAACTCAATCTTCTCCGAGGTTTCCCTAACCATATCGGGCCCAAGTAGGATTTTATCGGTAGATTCCCACCAACATGTAGGCGAACGGCAAGGCCTTCCATAAAGAGCTTCGAAAGGTGCCATGCCAATACTAGACTGAAAGCTATTGTTATATGCGAATTCTACTAACGGAAGGTGCTCTTCCCATGTACCCCCAAAGTCTAGGATACAAAGCCTTAAAAGATCCTCTAGAATGCGATTCACCCTCTCGGTCTGGCCGTCTGTCTGAGGATGATATGCGGTGCTCAAACATAGCTGAGTCCCTACCGCCCCTTGTAAACTCTTCCAAAATTCACTAGTAAAGATGGGGTCACGGTCGCTTACTATACTAGAAGGAATACCGTGCAAACGAACTATCTCCTTAATGTATACAGAAGCCAACCATGGAGCAGTCCTCTTACTTTTCACGGGAATAAAATGGGCGATTTTAGTAAGTCTATCTACTATAACCCAAATCCCCGTGTTACCCTTCCTTGATCTTGGTAATCCATCCACAAAATCCATTGAGATGCTTTCCCATTTCCATAGTGGAACTTCTAATGGGTGAAGCAACCCACCGGGTTTCTTTTGTTCTGCTTTAACTCGTTGGCACACCAAGCATCTAGCGACGTACTCGGCCACATCCTTTTTCATACCGGCCCAAAAGAAAACCCGCTTCATATCTTTGTACATCTTATCCCCGCCGGGATGAATGGTCATTTTTGAGCGATGAGCATCATCAAGAATGGCCTTCCTTAAGTCTTCGTCTTGTGGTACACAAAGTCTATTATCCCTTCGTAACCAACCCTTATCGTCTAGGGTATACCTACGAAGATGGCTTGACGACTCCCCCCCTTTGAGCTTTTCTACTATCTCAACCAACCGTGGGTCGTCTCGCTGTGCCTCACCAACCCGTCCTAGAAGTGTAGGTCTAACCTCCAAGGATGCTAACAGACCGGGTACTAAGTCAACGGAGGGTCTAAAGTCAAACATAGAGATGAATTCTAAGCTTTGTCGTTCAACAAACAACGGACTCAAGGACAACCTTTTCCTACTTAAGGCGTCTGCCACCACGTTACCCTTGCCCGGGGTATATGCTATTTCAAAATCGTAGGAGGCTAAGAATTCCATCCACCGTTGCTGCCTTAAATTCAAATCCTTCTGAGAGAATAAGTATTTTAATGATTTGTGGTCAGTGAACAGTTCGAATTTCTCACCAAGAAGATAGTGACGCCAAGACTTAAGCGCGAAAACAATTGCGGCTAGCTCTAAGTCATGCGTGGGGTAATTCTTTTCATGAACCCTCAACTGCCTTCCACCATAGGCTATTACTCTTCCCTCTTGCATGAGGACCGCGCCAAGTCCCGTCCCACAAGCATCAGTATAGATGGTAAACGGTTTATTCCCGTCTGGCAGCACTAAGACTGGGGCTGAAGTTAAGGCTCTCTTTAAACGTTGGAACGCATCATCGCAATCTTTGTCCCACGTAAAAACCAGGTTCTTCTTCGTTAACCGTGTTAATGGAGCTGATATTTTTGCGAAGTCTTTGATAAACTTCCTATAATAGCCAGCCAACCCCAAGAAACTTCTTACTTCGGTTGCATTTTTAGGGACCTTCCAATCTTGGATGGCCACCACCTTTGCGGGATCCACTGCTATCCCTTCTTTGGAAACCACGTGCCCTAAGAACCGTACTTCCTTCCTCCAGAAGTGACACTTAGAAAATTTTGCCTTAAGGTTATGTGCTCGAAGGGTTTCCAACACTTCCCTAAGATGTAAGGAGTGCTCTTCTTTATTCTTAGAAAAGACTAAGATGTCATCCACAAAGACTACCACGAATTTGTTAAGGTATTCCCTAAACACCCTACTCATCAAATCAACAAAATATGCAGGGGCGTTTGTCAAACCAAAGGGCATCACTAGCCATTCATAGAATCCGTCAGGAGTCCTAAAAGCAGTCTTATCTATACTATCCTCAGCCACTCTCAGTTGATGAAAGCCAGTGGCTAAGTCCAACTGCGAAAACACTGAGGCGCCAACTAACTGATCAAAGAGATCGTCAATCCTCGGCAGTGGGTGACGGTTCTTTTTAGTAAGCTTGTTTAGTTCTCTATATTCCATACAAAGTCTAAGAGACCCATCCGCCTTTGTGGCAAAAACTACTGGAGCACCCCACTCCGATATACTACGTCTTATGAACCCCTTCTCAAGCAACTCCTTTACTTGCTTATTGAGTTCCCTCCTTTCACGAGGAGCCATGTGGCGCACTGGCAAAGATACGGGTTTAGCATTATCCACAAGATAAATTCGAAAGTCTATCTCCCGCTTTGGAGGTAAGCCCTTCACCTCCTCAAACACATCCGGATATTCCCGGACCACTTCTACCGATCGCAGGTTCTCTACAGACGCGTCAAGCAATTCAAGATAACTTAGCATAACGGAATTTATGGGATTACAAAAGATGTCGAGAGCATTACCAAGGCGAGTCACAAGCCTAACTACTCTCCTTTCACAATCAAGAATGGCCATATTTCTAGACAACCAATCCATTCCTAAAATTAGCCCATAGCCCGTGAAGCCCAATACATAAGCATCACATCTAAATTCAACGCTAAGTATAGAGATTTTCAAATCCAAACATATCATGGTCAAATGAGCCGAACCCCTAATTGGATTTGAAACGACCAAGGGATCCTCTACTAAACTGGTGTTCAAGTGCAGTGATTCAACTAATGATGTAGAGATAAACGAATGAGATGCGCCAGAATCGAATAAGGTACGGACAGGATGATCAAACAGAAAAACTAAGCTTTCAACAGAAATTGTTCTACCTCTTTCTTGCAGCGGTGGGGCCGCAATAGCCTGAACTTGCCCCCTTGCCTGCCCTGGTGCCATAAGAGCCTGCACCTGTCCTCCCGAGGTAGACCCTGCCCTCTGCCCCTTCTTTGGACAGTCCTTCACTAAATGTCCCGCATCTCCACAATGAAAACAACCAGTCTTCTTTTTCTTTCTACAATCTTTGCTGAGATGGCCAGGCGTCCCACAATTGAAGCATTTCTTCTTCCCTTTGCCATTATTGTTTTTACCACCCTTCTTATTTTGCTGTTGGGGTTTCTTCTGATCCCCTTTCTTTTCAACTGCCTTATCCTCATGCATAAGTGCCATTTCTACTAGCTTTTCAAAGGTGGCTCCCATAGGGATGTGGGTCATAGCCAACCCTTGCAAAGGTTCATTCAAGCCTCTAACGAACCTCAAAGCTTTCTTCTCTGGCGTGTTCACCAACTCCAAGCCAAACCTTGCTAACTGATTAAATTTATTGACATATTCCTTTACTGATGAGCTCCCTTGCTTTAGTGCCAGGAATTTTTCCATATTTAAGTTCTCCTCTGCCCTTGAAAGAAACTTTGCCTCAAACCTTCGTCTGAAATCCGCCCATGAATCAACTGGACGTTCCCCGTTAGTGACCTCCCACCAAAACGAGGCCTCTCCCTTCATTAACCAAGCAGCTAAACGGACTTTCCTCCCATCTTCCACTTCAACGATATCCAACAATTCCTCAGTCTCCTTAAGCCAATCTCTGGCCTCCACAAACGTCTCAGTCCCTTGAAAAGTTTTTCCTCCCATAGCCTTGAATTCCTTGCACGTCTTTGCAAAAGTGTCAACACGAGGAGGAGGAGGAGGAGGAATGGGTGCAACTAGGGGTGGAGGAGTATCCGCTGGGCCTGCAGTGGTGGCCCTAGCCTCCAAGTATCTCCTAAACCACCCTGGAATCGTCACACCTTCTGGGAGATTAAGATCTTCAGCCATGCTGAAACGAAAAAGGAAAGATTCAAAATGGAGAATTCGAAAGATAAAGATAAGGATGTGGCTATTTGGGATTATGTTTTTCATAAAAACTCTCTTTAAATAACATGTTTTTTTTTTTTTTTTTTGAAAGCACTTCTTCCAAAAATACTTTAGAAAAAAAATATTTTTCTAAATTTTTTTTTTATCTGTTCTGGTAACCTTATGCTCTGATACCACGTGTAACACCCCACGTCCATTAATGTCACTCACAAAGGGAATGCATTAACTTCCATGGAGGTTTTAAGTGAATATAGAATAGTAAAATTACAACAAGACAGATATAAAATAGTACTTGGAAATTCAAAAACTTTATTTCATTGTAGCAGAAGTCAAAACATGTTTGATTACATCATAACACCATATTCAATGTCAAGTACAATATCTATCTTGATAAAACAAGTACATAATCCCATTACATGAATAGCCATTAAAAAGAAAGATAACAAGCTGGACTTTACTTCAGCAGTCCAAGCTTTCCAGAAAATAAGGGATCCAACTAGACTCCACTAGAACTTGGCCCAACCTGCAGACCTGAAGGGAGAAAAAGGATGGAAAAGAGGGGGTCAGACATAAAGTCTGGTGAATATGATAATTCTACAATACTATTACCAAAATAACTGGACTAAGGCATAAGCTGGAAAACAAGAAAATGTCTATGAAGAGCAGATTAAGGACATAGACAATCGCTAAAGGCAACGTTATAGGCGCTCCTAAATACTAAAGGATAAACACTATACTGCACCACACCAGTCACCCTAAAGATTCATCCCACTTAGCTTCACTTAGAAACTTTCCCAATGGCTTTACGTACCCCTAGCTGACTACATAGGTGTCGCCTGCCCCTATCTCCACTAGGTGTACCCTACTTCCCATTATTCGATCGGCTCCCTAACTCGTAGATACCCGTGTTGGCCCCACAGTGGGGTGTATCACTCCCCTAAAGTGGCAACCTGATACAACGGACATGCACGGCTTATACCTACACGATGCAACAACGTCTTACCTACCAGCCCGGGTCCACACACGCATATGAAACCCGTTGGACTTGCGTTGCCACCGCTCCCTGTTTTGGCCTCTTATAGTCAAACCCAGTATGCGTGTCCCGTCCTCGACTTGGGTCGAGCCCACAAAGATACGTTTTGGGATACTGGTTGAAATGGGCCCCCACTGTTTACCACAAGCATTCCACCTAAGCTTGTCCCCATTAGTCCATCCCACTTAACCCACTTAGTCATGTTCATTTACATGTGTGTTTGGTTAAGTCTAATCGTATTTCAAATGCCTCTAAAGGCAACCACCAGATTCCTCATGCCACCCAAGGCACCTACTTAACCCCCATGTCCCACCTTACATGATTATCTGGTTAAGTATTTCTTAGTTCATTAAGGCCATAACCTCATAAAGACTACTCACATTAGACTGGCATTTATGGCAGCTGGATTTGCCGGGCGGGTCCGGGCAGTCTTACACCATAAAAGAGTCTAACCTCGTGTCTTTACAACTGTTATGCTTTAGTTTGGGCCTAGGACCTCTCACATTGGGCCGACATTTGTGACTACTGGATTTGCCGGGCGGGTCCGGGCAGGTTTACATCACAAACGGGTCCAACCTCGTGTCCTAAGCATTGATTATTAATAATAATCCACTTTCCCCCAATTTTAATAATTCCCTACTTGAATTATTAATTACTTCCAATTTTTAACAATGTCCATAATTGACTCAATTATGGACATCCATTCATGGTATGCAAAATCTTACAAAATTGCACCCAATTTATTAATTCCTAATATTACCCCTACCCCACGTTTGAACGTTTATTCGCAAAATATATGTTAGACTCGAATAGCCTAACTCATAGCATAAAAGAGATTATCATAATAACAACATGTATATGTGACCAAATGAATCATAATAAGGGGTGAAACCTGCATATGTCCAACTTGCATAGATTATACATGTCATGGACCTAAAGGTGTCAACTTGTTCAAAATTCACCTAATATAATCTCAATCAATTTTCATAAACTTACATATGAACATGTGTGAATCAACATCATCTAATTTTTTAACAACATGGTTTTATATGGGTACACCTAACTCAATAGGCAAATTCCCATAATCAAGTTTTATTTAATTATAGTTTCAAGTTTATGGGTACAACTAACCTAATAGGCAAATTCCCATAAACAAGATCCATTTAAATTAAGAAAAAAAACATAACTTTAAGCATGATCCAACAGCATGATTTTTCAACATAATATAGCATGATTTATAACATGGCATAGTATGATAGTATAACATAGCTTGACATGATTCTCAACATAGCACGACATAGCATAAGAGAACTTACAACATAGCATGACATAGCATATATAATTTACATCATACGACAACATAATAACATAATAAGAGATCCACAATATATAGAATTAACAATTACAAATCACATCACTTTCTTGTGATCCATTCATAACTGAGTCAAATTAGTTTGTAATAGTCTTGTGAGAATCATCATACTCACCAACAAAAGAAAAGAATTAGAGAAAGAGAGATCTTTTGATTTGATTTGTGTAGATTTAGTTGTAGATGATTAGGCTTCCTCTTCTTAGTTTGTGACGGCTACGCTGAACTCCATGGCAGCAGCATGACGGTAGCTTCTCTAATTTTACAAGTGATTTAGGTTTAGGGTCTACCTACTTATTTATAGATTTTAGAATGCATTTAGGCCATTAGATTTAACCTAGAAATAACCGCAGCCGTTCAGACAAGATGGGGTTTATCTTGTTGACTCAGCAATGAGTCAGAAGTGACTCAGCAAACACTCAGCAATATATATATATATATATATATATATATATATATATATCCTACAATGTATACATTAGATACATCCCCCCCTTTTACACACTTATTATTGTTTTTATATACATATTAGATACATCCCCTCTCTTACACACTTATTAATATTTTTATATTCATATTAGATACATCCCCTCTCTTACACACTTATTAATATTATTATATTCATATTAGATACATCCCCTCTCTTACACACTTTTATATTCATATTAGATACATCCCCCCTCTTACACACTTATTAATATTTTAGCAACTTTAGTGTTAATAGAAAATTCGGGGTGTTACACTTGGCATATCTATAAAAATCAGCGTACGTGACCTTTAGGAAATACTCTGCCAAATATTCGTCCATACAAATCATTCGGGTACAGGATGAACCGAAGGCATCCTCCTACTGCATCCTATATAGGAATCACCTCAAGGATCAGTAGATAGAAGTCCTAGCTGTTCGTAGATTTCAGCCACGACAGAACCACTATGTATCTCTGAGAGCTAACCAAAGATTTTAAGTGGTTCTTAGGTTTAATGAAGATCTATGATCTTCTGATATACATGTAAATGTGTATATTTTATCCACTTATTTATCTTATTTTCCCTTTCAAATAATTGATATTGTGTATTTATAGCTCTGTTTTCAGATTGTTGATAAAAAGCATGGTTTATAGCATTTAATGGATAAAACATGAAGAATTTTCTTAAAAAGAGTGAAGTTTAAAATTACTAAAGCTTGAAGAGTTTAAAGCTCGAAGAACGGTTGCAAATTGAGTCCAGTTAAGTAGATTTGGCTCACTAAAGACTCAAGCTACGTTCACATTGGCTCATTTGCAAGGCCTCTCACTCTACAGCTGCGTTCACACGGGCTTATGTGTTATTTGGGCTAAATCTTTAGTCCCACATTGTGTAATTAGCCAATTAGTCTTTGTCATATTAGCTATAAATACACTTGTATCTTGTTCATTTAGAATTACATTGGGTTTTATTCTGTAATCCTTCTCTTAGAATAAAATCATTCTTATTCCTTTCTCTTTACTTTTTATTGTATTTTATTTATGTTATTTATTTTCTGTTTCTTTTCTTCTTTAGCTGTGTTTAGCTAATCTCCTTTAATTAGGGGGTGATGACGCTTAGATTGGATTCAATATTAATCACATAGCCAAAGAGATTAGAACTTCATGTATATATATCTAGATCTGAATCAAGGGTTAGATCTGAACCTTCATATTCTATGTCGTTTAAGAGCTATGATCCTTCACAGGGTATATTCGTGTTCGATCTAACGCTTAACATATTTAAATCTATCTTTTAGGGTTTTAGAAATAAAATAGTTAATCTATCTTGATAGCCTACGGTTATTTAAGAGCATAGCTCCTGCGTAGGCTATACTTTTCGTTATTCACGTATTTGTTTCTAGAAACCTAATTATCGTTGATTCATGTTTGTGATAGAAACATGAATTAGAACTGTATTAATTCGGTTGGATATTGATGAATATTAATCTAGTTTATGTCATTGCTCCCTAATTGCTTTCTTTAATTATTAAAAACTCATTTTTGTTTATTTTCTGTTAATTTGCAACCAATCAAAATTCTGGAATAACTTGATTGGATTTATTAATTAAAATATTTTTGGTCCTAAAGTTCGACACCCTCTACAACAACCCTTGTTGTTTAGGAAACCCGAACGAATTTAACAGTTGTTTACAATTGTTCAATTTGTTCGCAAACAAATTTTGGCGCCGTTGTCGGGGATCAAAATAATTTTTATTAGTAAATCCTTCGGGTTATATTTTTAATTTTTTTAATTTTATTTTTCCTTTTGTTTTCTATCATTTAGAAAAAAAACTTGTTTAGTCTATTTTTATTTTTATTTTCTCCCAAAAAAAAACATAAAAAATATTCTTGTTAGTTTTGTTTTTATTTATTCCCTTTTGTTTTCCGTCATTTAGAAAAAAAATTGTAATTTTTGGTTTGATTTATTTCCTTTCATTGCCTTTCTAATTTCTTTCCTGTTTTATTGCCTTCCACTTTTACAACAACAATAATAATAAAAACAAAAATCTTTTTGTGATTTTCTTTCCCTAATTTCTGATCTCTTTTACAATTCTTCCGCTTTTCAACAATTCTAAAAAAATTTACAAACTTCCTATTTTTCTTTCTACTTTCATTTTCTATTTCTTTTATTTCTTCCTTCTCTACCTTGAAGTTCTCACAATCACCATCACGACCAAATTTATCCCCGATCACGTCCTTACATCCCTACAACTTCACTGTCCAATTCAACATCCCACTGCCTTGTGCCTATCACCACATCCCCTTTCCATAGCTCAACTAACGTCCAATCCTATACAACAAACCACTTCATAACTTCAATACGCCACAACATACAACCATCACACTTCCGCACTGACCAGAGAACAACGCCTTACAAACCAACTCTTACAAGCCACTGTCAAAACCGCTACATACCTCTCCCATACTCACAACTGTTCTCTCTACTCCAGTGTCATGCATCACAGACCAATTCTCCTCACCGCAGACCATATTCGCCATCTCAATTCGACTGCAACCGTGCTCAACCTAATTACCATCACCATCCATCTTCTACAGTCAACATTTCCTTCCACACCATCACTTTCATCCTCCTCTCACATTACGACCACAATTTCCTCAATCTCCTCTTCCATTAAATACCATCCAATGCTTGCACCCTTTTCAACCATACATATCCAGTCACTTCATCAACACCTATCCTTCTCCAAATGGTGACAATCTCCTTTACAATCCTCTGGTTCCTTTACTGGGTCAACCTCTCCACCCTCAAATCCCTCATTCAACATCCACCTATTTCTACAACACCTCGATCAATTCAATCCCTACACGCAACAGCGAACACGGAACCCACCAAATCGACTTCGACAACCCAAATCCAACTGAGAACCACAACTCCAAGCCAAATTCCAAAACAAACACCTTATTCGAATGGAAATCAAAATCCTTAATCAAATCGCGCCCAAAATCCTTCAGTATCCCTCAGAAACGCCAACCGAACTGTCATCACCACCTGAGAAAACCTTTACACTCTAATACATCGCGCGAGCCTTTAATATCCACGCAAATTGAAACTCTGGAGGTCCCACCAAGATTACCCAGCAGGATTCCAACTTCGACAATCAACAGATCGAAAAGAAGAGGAATCATGTTTTTTTATAGAACTAGGAACCGATCATTTCATTTTGATTTTTTTTTTTTTTTGGAATTTGAGGATATGTTGCTTCTGAATCTTGATTGGCTTTAAACTGGTTGAGAACTTCTAAGGGGTTAGCCGTATTTTGGTACGGGGTTGGGTGCGTTTTCATGGGTTAAACCATATTTGGGCTTGGTTTTAGTTTCTTATATTTTGTTTTAGTTTCATATTTGTTTTTCTGCTTCTTAAAAAAAAAATGTTTTTGCCATTTTTTTACTTTCGCTTCTCTAAACTATTATTTTGCTTTTCTTTCTTTATTCCTCTTTTCCTTTGTTTTCACTTTGATTTAAAAAAGAAGAGGAAAGAAATAAAAAATTAACTCAAAGGATCAAAGGAAGAAAATTTTCAAGCAAAGCAAACAGGGATTTCTAAGGTCAAACAAATTAGCAGAAAATATAGAAATTGCTTGTAAAAATCTTCTGTAGGGACAATGACTTGCTTGTAAAAACTTTTAATTTCTGCAATCATTATTATGCATCTTTATTCAATCTGTTAAGGGTAATACCCCAATTCACATAAGTAAGGGATTTCGTCACCCTTTCCTTAGCCACATATTGCATTTCATCATAGAATCTGAGTAATAATAACGGTTAGACGTTGGACTTAAGGGAGTCGCAGGCTCATCTAGGGCTTAATTGTATTTTGATAGTTGATTTATTTGGAACTAATTATTTCTTTGTATCTAGACTACGGCAGAGAAATAACCGTTTATAAATATTACGGTGATTCATAAATATTATATCGGTTGTTACTTTGAAGGTACTAAAACCTTTGGCTGCATTGTTAGGGTGATTCCTGGTGCATCGATAACTCCTGTCCGTTAACTGGCTGAGATTTTTTTTTCTAAGTAATCAAAATTGTCACTATATAATTTTGGGTTAGGATCTATTAAGGATTGAAAATTTCATTGTAGCTAATTTCTGTGTATCTGATTGGTTTGTGAATTGCAATAATTTTTTTTCTTCAAAACTCCTAAAAAACAAATAAAAATTTGAAAAAACAAGTTTAACTTCTTTGTTTTTTTATTAATTATGTAGGTCATACTTTTCTAAAACTTCCATTTTTCAGAACTTTTTTCTCTCTCTCACTTCTTTTTGAACTTCTCCATTGTCTAAATCTCTGTAGCGAACTCTTTTCTTCTTTCTGGTGCATGCAATCTTGGACCCATAACCAAGAATGTCGTCGTTTGGTTAGAATCGGACCACCTTCTCTTTCCACAAAACCCAATTTACTCGAACAACCCTTAGAAATTGTAACAACCCGAAAAATCTGAACCAATTTAAATTTTTTATTTTGGCAATTTTGAAGAATTTTTAATATTTAAAATGAATTATTTTAAATAATGACAACGAGAAATTTATTTTGAATAGAATTAGAATGTATATATTTATATAGATCGTCGTTAAAATATAAATATTTATTTTTAATTATAAAAGGAATTGGAATTGGCGTGGTAGTTCGAAAATTCAATTACAAATTTCAAATGAATGTACAGGATTCAAAATAAACCGGATTTTAGCAAAACCAAAAATATTAGAATCTATTTGAAAATATCTTTCCAACAAATCCGAAAAATCAAAATTTCATAGCGGGAATAAAAAGTTATGCCCAGTTGAAATTTCAAAATAGTCGCTATGGAAATATAGCTGTAAAAATGGAAATTTTGCAACCATTTTCGACGAATCCACTTTTATTGGATCTGGGATGTAAGTTATTGCTAGATACAAAAATTCATAATTTTTGGGATTAATATGTGAGCATGGCGAAGAAAACGTATTTTGTCAGTTTAAGTCAATTTGGATCGACCAGAAAATGGCTATTTTTCAAACGGTCTTCAAATTTGACAAAATTAGTTTTATTAGGACCGTATCGTCGATACAAAGCTAGAAATAATTTTTCTGGAATTTTAGAGTCCGTATGTGTCCCCAGTAAATTAAAATGCTCGTTTAAATTTAAATATAATGATTTATTTTTTAAATTATGTGTAAACTGATCATAACAGCCGAATTGGGTTACTAATCATATCCCAATGTGTTCGGAATAGGGGTAATTAGCTAGGGGCGATAGTCGGTGGGTTTGATTTGAGGTTTGAATTAAATAGTTACTTTATGGGAAAGAAAATAATAAATAAATAATATAATTGGCCCTTTTTTTCTCTCCCTATACCTAGTCAACCCCCCTTTGTTCAAACCACGCACGAGATAAAAAAAAGAGAGAACGGAGGCCGCACCAGAACCTCCGCCGCCCACCTCCCCATAGTCGTCGCGATCACCGGATGCTTCACCCCCCTCCTTCTCGTCGACGCAGGCCCTCTCCCCTTTCTCCACCGTGCAGCCCCAAATTCGTCCAGCCCTAAACCAGCTGCCTCGACCTCCTAGAAACCAACCGCCGCATCGACCTCCGCCCTACCCCACCTGAGCATCCACTGCGCCATCTCTTCACGCCACCTCAGCCTCGGTAGGACCCCAAAAACAGCGGTAAGCATTTTGTTTCAATTTTATTTCAGTTAGATGATAAAAAATTATATGTTCTTTATATGTTATATGATAAAAAAATATATGTTCTTTATATGTTAGATGACAAAAAATATATGTTCTTTATATGTTAGATGATAAAAAAATATGTTCTTTACATTATAGATGAGAAAAAAAAATATGTGTTTATATATTATAGCGAAAGAAAAATAAGATTTTTAATAATACGAAAAATGAGATTTTTGTTCATATATTAACAAAGTAAAAAATATTTAATTTTTAAACAACGAAAAGATTAGATTTTTATAATTAAATAGCAAATAGAAATATAATTTTTATATTATAGAAATAATAAAAATATGATTTTTATATGATGGAGAATATAAAAATGCGATTTTTTACATATGTAGTAGAGATATAAAAGTAAGATCTTTATATATAAAAATGTGATTTTTATATAGAAATGGCAAGAGAAAAATATAATTTTTTATTATATGAAGAACGATATAAAAATCCGATTTTTAAATATGGAGTAGCGATAAAAATTCGATCTTTATATAAGAAGTAGAGATATAAAAATATAATTTTTATATAGAAAGAAGCGTTGTAAAAATATATGATTATTATACATGAAGTGCCATTAGAAAAATGTGATTTTTAAAATAAACATCATATTAAAAATATGATTTTTACTATGAACAGCGTGAACATGAGTGCGATGGAACGGACTGAAATCAAAACAAAATCCGGACTGTTCAGAAATAAAGAATGACGAAGTGGATCCCAAAGGTGAGAACTCCTCACTTTAATTTTATTTGCTAGTTAAAATATATACTAGGATGCAAACGGTGCTTAGCAGCACTCGACACTCGTTCGTCCACAGACCATGGACGACTTGTTTGTTTGATTGTGTTGTGAAAATTGATTGTGTGATGTGGAATGGAATAAAATATTTTATAGTTAAAAATATAATTTTTAACGGGTATATGAATACAATAAATATTTATAAACAAATCGGACGATTTGTTTATGTACACACATTTGACTGAAATTGATTGGAACGATAAATTTTACACATCGCCCAACTGCCCAAATAAAATTCATTATTTGTTGATTGAAAATCCCACACGTGTATTGGGATGATATTGGACATACACTAATCCCAATATTTAGTTGTATGTCAATCGATTGGTTGACAGACTGTTATATGCGTTAAATATTTATATTTAATGTTTATGCAGTGTAGAATGCACTTTGGACGATGGTTGACTGTGTTTGATTGTTGTTGTGTACATGTGTGTATGAAATCCATATAATAACATTATATGGTAATTGACTGTGTCTGATTCCAGTTCAGAATGAATGAATGTTTTAAAATAACGAATATTTTAAAATAACGAATATTTTAAAATAATATTCAGTAAAAGATCAAAATCTGATTTTGATGTCCGATTTGGGATGGACACGAATATATTTAAATATATAAAGCCGTGTTGATTAGATTAACGCCATTTTGACGTGAACGATATTTATATCGATTTTATTCATTTCTATAATAAATATCGAAAAGGAAATGATTTCGAAATCTAATGTTTTGAAAAGACTATCATTTATATATCGATGATATGGAATATTCAATTTTGATTTGAAATTGAATATGAAGTTGAAATCGTTTTGAAAATGAATTAAAAACGATTTATAAAATACATTTTAAAAGGAAATCTACGAAATACATATATAATATATATTATATATAGTATATATATATAATGGCCTGAATAAAAGCACCGCGCCGCGGTAGTTCTTGAATTTCGACCATTGACTTCGAACTGGCATTACGGGAGATCCGACCGTCGGATTCTCCTAAACCGGAACCGTTGGGTTCGTATTGAAAAGAGCTTTCCAATGATTACAAGATATTTGAAATCTTACGATTGGATTTGGAATTATGTCCAAATCAAATTTGGAAAAGGTCGTTGTAAGTGCAGTTCGATGGCCGTTTATGAAAATCGACTGTAAGGGCCTTGATAAAATTATTAAAAATATCAATAATTTGTGTAAAATCATTATAAATGATTTGGAAAGAATTGGGATGAAAATTCCATATTTGGAGGGATAAAAATATAATTTTATCGAAATGAACTAGTTATGAACTAGAATTATAAATCCTATATTTTTTAAATAAATAAATTAGATTTGAAATGGCTTTAAAAATAACCGGGATTTCCAATATATGAATAGGAATGGATTTGAATCGAAATTATCTTCAGAATATTTCGATATTAGATTCCGTGATTATACGGATATTGTGGAGGACTTTGGAAGATATATATCGTTATTCCAATAAGATATTTGTTGATTTCATAATTTGATATTGAATATAAGCCGATATATTTTCTATTCAGAGCCTTGTATTTAATATCAAATTGGATTTTGGGTTTGTCGTGAACTGTGTTTTAAATGACACTATTCTTAAACCCAGTTGAGAAAAGATAAAATCTTTTTGCTTAGATTTAATGAAGTATACCAATTAATTAATATTTAATTGGAATTGAATTGCAATTGATTTTTGGGTTTATCGTGAACGGTGTTTTAAATAACACTTGTTCTTTAACCCGATTAACAATGTAATGTGATTTTGGGTTTGTCGTGAATGGTGTCTTAAATAACACTGTTCTTGAACCCCGTTTGAATAGAATAAATCTTTTAATCAAGATTTGAAGAAGAATTACCAATTAATTAACATTTAATTGGAACTGAAAATGGAATGTGAATTGGGTTTATTATGAACTGTGTTTTTAATGACATTCGTTCTTTAGCCCGATTTACAGTGAAATGTAATTTGAAATTTATAAATCTTTTTATTAAGATTTAACGGGAATTTTCCAAAATAACGGTTTTCCAATTTAATATATTTAATTGGAATTGAATGGAATTCGATTAGATAATAATCGAAGTGAACTTCTGAGGAGGAAGACTGTTAATACATATGGAATTTAAAAGGCTTTCCCGTTATTCCATTTATATTATTAGTCGGATACGAAAATTGATATCAATTATATATTGATTTGTTTTCCATGAAGATTCCATAATTAATGGAATGTGATTTAGGTTTATCGTGAACGGTGTTTTAAATGACATTAGTTGTTTAACCCTGTTAAAGGAAGGATTACATGTCTGTAATTGTATTTCGAACTGTATGGTTGATCTCTGCTAAATATATATCTATTTGGTAGCGGAGAATTTATTCCCTTGCTTAAGACACTTCTCGATACGGTGTAGATTGTCGATGCGGAATGTTTATGTTTCCAAAGTTAAATAATCATTAATATTGATTTTTGGGAAGATTAAAACTAAGTGGAGTTTTAATGAATCTTTAATTAGATTGAAAGGTGAATTGATAATTTAAATTATCAAATTTGGGAAGTGATCGAGAATGGAGTATCACCAGTTTTGCTCCAAGCGATAGTTAAATCTTTAATTAGATTTGAACGGGAAATGGTAATTATATTTACCGATAACGCCGTGGTGTTAGATATAGAGTATTACCAGTTTTGCTCTATGGGATGAATAGGTTGGGATTGGGAAATAAACTAAATGATTACTTCGGTGTGATTTGCTAATCCCGACTAGTTTAGAAAACCGTAATATGGTTTGAATTGAAATCCAAAGGAAGATTAAAGAATAAATTTAAAAGAATTTATCTTTGATAAAATTAATGGGAACAAATCCCGAAAGATGTGAATATTTAAATAAAAGAATATTCAGAATTGGAATGAGGCTTATGCTGTGTTTTTATAACACTTGTTTACTATATACGCGAGTTATTCGGAAAGGCCGGGTTTATACCCGTTCGGAATAACTGATTCGACGATATGCCGATGATGAAGACGGTGGTTGAAGACCGGAGGTCTTCACATCGTTTGGATAATTACCGATGTCTTGATTGGGCTGTACACCCAAGATGAGGTAATAAGTGGTGATCGTCCGAACGTACTTGGAGATCGACGTATATGCGAGGACCTCTCTCCTGTATTGGACATACGGGACGAGGAATAAGGTGCCTTCGGTTTCGTTCAGACCCAGAATGAACTTATAAATGGATTGTGTGTCTGAATTGGATTTTATTCTGTGTTGATTGATTTCTATTAAATATATATCTGTTTGGCGGCGGAGAATTTATTCTCTTGCTTAATGCCCTTCTCTGAGACGTACGAGCTCAAAGGTTATATATCGATAGATATCAGTCGCATGGCATTAATTGCTTGTGTGGCATGCTAAGATGAAGTGATCAAGGCTTTTGTTAAAAATCAGAGTCTTGTGGTTGATGATCAAAGCACGACCTTAAATGGCATAGCTTTGTGTATAGCGTTGATTCGCGAGCCTCACACCTCGGTATGAGTTAAAAACGGGATCGGACCATTGGGAGAACACAACGTTTCTTTCTAGCTATGGGTGGTGTTAGCATTTTACATGCCCAGACATTTATATTTTTTTTACCTATGTGATTGTTTGATTGCGAGGCGCCTCGGATATACCGGTCTCTTCGGAGCCGATACATATAGGTCTGATAGGACCGGGAAACGTGTGTTTAGGAATTGCCAATCCTCAAACGTAACGGAGGACTGGCCCAACCGATCCGGGGTTACCCAGAGTGTGTAGTCCTGAGACATTGGCTAGAGTGTCTCGAAGCGGTGAGGAGCCATCCCTGGCCTCGACTCATGACGGAAATCCAATTTCCAATACGTGACATTTCGATTTTATTTGTAGAGCCTAGTATGGTGACATGGTGGGATGGGGCACTATGCCGTCTATGATTGATACTGTAACGACCCAGAAAATCTGAACCAATTTAAATTTTTTAAATTGGCTAAAATAATGGATTTTAAATATTTAAAATAAATATTTTAGATAATGGCGATGAAAACTGAGTTGGAATCGACAATTGAAAACGAATATAATTAATTATAATTATAAACAAGGCCTGAAAAGGCGCTGTAGTTTCGAAAATTGAATTCAAACTTTGTCGGACTATACCGGGTGCAAAACAATCCGGATTTTAGTGAAACCAAAAATATTTAAATCTGTTAGTGAATATCTTTCAAATGAATCCGACCAATCGAAATTTGATAGCGGGAATCAAAAGATATGTCCAGTTGAAAATTCTGAATAGTCGCTATGGAATTCAGGCCCTTAAAAATGGACATTTTGCAAACGACCTCAGATTTCGACGAAACCACTTTTGTTGGATCCGCAGTGTCAAGTTATTGCTTGGTTTCAAATTTCATAATTTTTCGAATCAATATGTGAGCGTGGCAAAGGAAAACGCGTTTGACCAGTTTCCGTTGATTTTAATCGACTGGAAATTGGCCATTTTTCAAACGGTCTCAGAATTCGACGAAACTAGTTTTGTTAGGACCGTATAGTCAATACGAAGCTAGAAAATATTTTTCTGGAATTTTTCTAGTTAGTATGTGACCCCGGTAATTTGAAATGTACGTTTAAAATTCAATATAGTGATTTAAATGTAAATTCAACGGAAACTGATTGTAACGATCAAATCAGCTTGCGATACATATCCCATTGTGTCCGGAATGGGGGTAAAACGCTATGGACGACAGGCGGTGGGCCTCGTTTAGAGGTCGTATGTAAAAGTCAACTTTTTGCAAAATTAAATAATTAAATAATAAAAAAAAATTTAATTCCCTCCCTTTATCTTTCTTTCTGCCCCCCCCCCCCCGATTTCATTAAACGGAAAAAAAAAAGAAGTAGAAAGGAGCAGTAGCAGCCGCCGCCTCCACTGAAGCTCCGCCCTCTCCCCCGTGCCAACCGCCCCTTCCACGATTCCCTCCTCCGACGCTCGTTCCCTCCAGCGACCCCCCCTCCCTTCTTCTGAAACGCGATACACAGCAGACTTCGCCCCTCCTCGAAGCCATCGCGACGCCGATTCGAGAGCCCCCCCCAGTCTGACGACCTCCTGCCGCCGACGTCTTCTTACCACCTCCTCCTTAACAAATCAATGTAAGTTGTTTTTATTTTATTTTATTTTAATTCTGAAAAATTCTGATTTTTAATAAAAGGGTTTAAAAACAGATTTTTGAAAGGGTTTAGAAACAGATTTTCAAAAAGGATTTAAAACTGATTTTCAAAAGAATTTAAAAAGAATTTAAAATTGATTTTTAAAAAGAATTTAAAACTGATTTTTAAAAAGATATAAAACTGATTTTTAAAAAGATATAAAACTGATTTTTAAAAGGTTTAAAAACTGATTTTATTTTAAGATTTAAAATAGAAAAAGATTTGAACTTTAAATAGAAAAAGATTTGAACTTTAAATAGAAAAAGATTAGAACTTTAAAAAGAAAAAGATCAGATTTTTTTTAGAATAGAAAAGGTCATATTTTTAAAATAGAAAAGACGGAATTTTTAGAAGAAGAAAGATATGATTTTTATATTTTTAAAGTAATAAAAATATAATTTTTACATCATAGGAATATTAAAAATATAATCTTTATTTTTGAAATGCAATTTTTATATATTGAATAACATAGAAAAAAATTCGATTTTTACATATGTAGAGAATACGGGCAACGAAAGCGACAAAAGGCGAGATTGGCGAAGATTTCTATAAAGGAAGAGTCGTGGGATTGGATAGCTATTTGTGAGAATTTCTCACTCTTCAATTTCTTTTTCTATATATATATATATATATGTGTTGAAATAAAAGTGAATTGCTATATATAATATATATATATATATATATATATATATATATCTACGCCCCTCGTCCACAAACCATGGACGATATTTATTGGTTGAAATTGTTGTGAAAATTGATTGATAGCGAATGGTTGTTTGGGATTGTTTGTGGTTGATATTGATTTGATTGTGGTTGAAAAATACCCGTTTGTGATAGGAAAATATTTGGTTGAAACCACATAGGATTAGTTTGTGGAAATGAAATAAATATATACATGCCGCCTGCGTGCGAACTAGATGCATGATCCCCATTGTCAAAAACCGCGAGGTTTTAAGGTATAGCGAGGAGCCGTACTAGGGACGGTCCCGGTTTTAACTACCCTGCCGTTATGCTGCCGAAATTTTGAATAATATTCGTGTGTTTGAATTATTTTCATATGCTTAAACTATATTTATTCATTGAATAGAAAACATTCATGTGTTGAATTGATATTCATTCGTTGATTAGAAATTCATGTGTTGAATGGTATTCATATTTTGAAGTAAATTGTTTGATAATAAAAATCACCTTTTATCTATATATAGAAACTATAGAAAACATTCATGTGTTGAATTGATATTCATTCGTTGATTAGAAATTCATGTGTTGAATGGTATTCATATTTTGAAATAAATTGTTTGATAATAAAAATCACCTTTTATCTATATATAGAAACTATAGAAAACATTCATGTGTTGAATTGATATTCATTCGTTGATTAGAAATTCATGTGTTGAATGGTATTCATATTTTGAAATAAATTGTTTGATAATAAAAATCACCTTTTATCTATATATAGAAACTATAGAAAACATTCATGTGTTGAATTGATATTCATTCGTTGATTAGAAATTCATGTGTTGAATGGTATTCATATTTTGAAATAAATTGTTTGATAATAAAAATCACCTTTTATCTATATATAAAAACTATAGAAAACATTCATGTGTTGAATTAATATTCATTCGTTGATTAGAAATTCATGTGTTGAATGGTATTCATATTTTGAAATAAATTGTTTGATAATAAAAATCACCTTTTATCTATATATAAAAACTATAGAAAACATTCATGTGTAGAATTGATATTCATTCGTTGATTAGAAATTCATGTGTTGAATGGTATTCATATTTTGAAATAAATTGTTTGATAATAAAAATCACATTTTTATCTATATATAGAAACTATAGAAAACATTCATGTGTTGAATTGATATTCATTCGTTGATTAGAAATTCATGTGTTGAATGGTATTCATATTTTGAAATAAATTGTTTGATAAAAAAAATCACCTTTTATCGACTATATGAACTGTGTAAAATAATCTCATTTTAAAAGAAATTGTTTTATGATAAAAATCCTATTTTTGTCACCTATATGAACTATATAGAAAAATAGTGTTTTGAAATGAATTGTTTTACAATAAAAATCACATTTTTATTGTATGCATAAATAGTTGAAATGTGAAGTGTTAAAAATAGCCACTTGTTCAAAATAAACATATATGAGTTGAAATATTCATTAATTAGCTAATGAAATGATTTGCACCTATTTATGTAACATTAGAATGAATGGTGTTTTTAAACCAAATAGAAATCAAATATGAAGTCGATTAGAAAATGATAAATGATAAGAACTGTATATATATGTACATGTATATTCATTGAACAGGTTATAGCAAAGGGGCTAGAGAAGAGGAATAAAATTTTGTGCCCGACAAATAGGTACACATTTACTGTTTTGTTTGGGTGATGATTTTATGAGCCTGTTGGCTAGCCGCTTGGCTTTTTCTTTTTCTTTTTGAGATTAGAAGGACCGGGAAAGCTATTTGCGATTTCCCGATGCTCCCGATGCAGGGGAGGTTATGGCGTAATTTTCCAAAAATTTAAGGCGTTAGTGAAATATTTGAAGTGAAAACGATATTGAAATCATTGAATGAACTATATTTATATAATTATATAAATATAAATAAAATTAAAACGAAACGTGGCCGTGCAGTCCGCATTTTGAAACCGTGATTTCAAACAACTAGTACGGGGAATCCGACCATTGGATTTTCCCGAAACCGCAACCGTCGGGTTCGCCTTGGAAATATCTTCCCAACGGCACCAACCTTGTAAAAATCCAACGGTTGGATTGTCTGGAATGTTTAAATCAAATCTGATGAAAAACAGCGCCAGAAGCGATTATATTTATATATATAAATATAATTATATATTTAATCCAATAACGACGCTGCAGTTCGTATTTTGAAATCGAAACTTCAAACGATTGTACCGGGAGATCCGACCATCGGATTTTCCCGAAACTGGAACCGTTGGGTTCGTTTTGAAAAGACCTTTCTAATGATGTAAATTTTGTGAAGATCCAACGGTTAGATTTTCAGATATGTGTAAATCAAATCTGAAGAAAAACAGCGCCACGGCCGCGTTATGGCCCGAAGCGTCGTTTTGAATAAATTAGCTATTTTAAAATAAATAAAAATAGGGATAAATCGTTATAAAATATCATAAACAATATGGAATGGAAATAAGCTGAATTTGCTCGATTTATGTTGTGTTTGATGGTTGAATGTGTTTGGTGTGAAAATTACATTAAAGAACAAAGTTGGTGTTGTCGAATAATTTAACCATTGAAATAAATTGTTTTGAAATTCTAAATATACGTGAATTATTTGAAATGGCCGAGTTAATTCTCCTTTCAAATGATTGACCGACCATTGAAAATTTGAAGATGAAGACGATGGTCGAAGACCGGAGATCTTCACCTCGTTTGGATGGTAACCGAGGTCCTGATTGGGAGGCATCCCGAAATATGGATAATGAGTGGTGATCGTCCAGACGTACGTGGTGATCGAAGGGTTTGCGGGGCATTTAGTGCCTCCGGTTTCGTTCAGACCCAGAACGGACTTGTAAATGGACTGTGTGTCTGACATATGATTTATTCTGTGTGGCATGCTAAGATGCAGTGATCAGGGCTTCTGTTGAAAAGCAAAGTCTTGTGGTGATGATCAAAGCACCGCCTGTGTGGCGTAGCTTTGTGTATAACGTGAATTCGCGAGCCTCACACCCCGGTATGAACCTAAAACGGGAGAAGGACCTCAGGGAGGGCCTACGTTTCCTCCTAGCTAAAAGTGGCGTCAGTGGTTTTACACGCCCTGATGAGTTTGACTTATGTGGTTGTTGCTGTTGCGAGGCGCTCGGTTAGATCGGACGATCCGGGTCCGATGGAGTCATTCGTTGGCTCGCTTACGCCCCAAAGGGCGGCGAAACGTAGTGCTCAGGTATAATAATCCACATCGGTGGACCGGCCCTGTCGCTCCAAGGCTTGCCTGCGCGCTTGCCTGAGACTCGGGCTAGGCAGTCTCGAATTCGGTAAGGACTATCTTTTGCCTTGGTTCATGACGGAAATCCAATTTCCAAATACGACATCGTGTGGTTTTGATTGTATACCTATATATGGCGACATAGTGGTATGGGGCATTAATGCCGTCTATGATTGATAGTTATGATTTGAAATTTTTTTCAAAACATATTGACACTAGCAATAATATCAAATGCCTTTGTTTTGTTCGTATCAAGCATATTTTGACCGTTATAAGGTAAAACTCTATCCTCCGGTTTGCGTTGCATTGTGTGATGGGAACTGAGTCTTATAACGGTTTCATTTTTATAAAAAGCATAGCGACGTTTAAAAGAAAGATTTGTTTTAAAGCACTGGCAATCCAATGGAGTAAACCTGTTCCACGAAAGTGGCGTGGTCCTGTGATTAGCCAATTATATATGTGTTGAGTGGATTTCTCATACCAGTCCCATGACTGACTCGTAGTTTGTTTCACTTTCAAACTCGGGTGCCCCTTTTTCTACATGGGCAGCCTTGTATTCAGGTTTAGCTGGTTCTTTTTCTGGATAGCTGGAGCTGAAGATGGATTCTATCATTTATTTCTTTTTATGCTGTTCAGCTCCTATTGTACATATTTTGTTTGTTTTCCGCTGTAGACATTTATGTATAGCTGAACTGTATTTGTACTAAGTAAGATCCTGTATACTGTGTAACTCTGATGATTACTTTTATCCAGTATATTCTATTGTTCATTATCTGGTGTAATTATTTAATTTTGTTCTGCTATTATCTGTTTCTGCGTTATATTCCAAAGATAACCCTTGTTTCCGTGAGAACGGGATTTCGGGTCGTCACAACGTGGTATCAGAGCTTTGGTTAAGCTTAGTTCTGGAATATAACATTTGAACGAACTCGTTAGAAATAGAACCAGTAGTGTTCTAGGACGGGTAACTCTATACAGATAGGATCAGCAATATCCTAGTATGAGTAAAGCAGAATGAAATTACACCTCGATAGACACATTTACACTTGAAGTATATGTTTCTATGTTTTAAACTACCTTTTCTGTGACCTGACACTTAATCTGCTATTTGCAGAAGTACTAGAAAATGAGTGTCAGAAACAGGAGAAATGCAGAACCCGATCTAGAGGCTCTATTCAAGAGATATCGAAATCTGGGTGGAGCACAATTCTCGGGCAATGAATCTATTATTCAAACTCAAGCTTGGATGAGTTCTGTCGAAAGAATCTTTGAGCATATCCAGGTGAGAGATGACCAGAAACGGTTAGTAGCATCTTGGGCACTTAAAGAAGAAGCTTTAATCTGGTGGGAATCAATCATCAAAGATAATCCATAAGGTGATATCACCTGGGACAGATTTAAAGTGATTTTCTTAGAAAGATTTACTCCTCCCGAAGCGACGGAGCGATTATGTGATGAATTTTCTTATTTGATACAAGGAGATATGACCATCCCAGAATATCATAAGAAATTCAACGAACTTGCTCACTTTGCCCCCTATCTAATTCAGAATACAAAGAGGAAGAATCTTAGATTTATTCACGGGCTTCAAATGAAATACCAGAATAAAGTATTGGGGCACGTGAAGCTTCCCTTTCCTGAAATGATTTACATGGCTTATCAGTATGAAGATCTCCATAAGAAAGGAATGTTGCGCGACGAAGAAGAAGTCTGTTGTAGTGACAAAGCAGAGTCTGAAACTGATCGTCCAGAGGCCAGTACAAGGTCTGAGGTCAGTAAAGAGCCCAAAGTAAATTGAAAAAGGGCTAGATCTGAAAAAGAACCTGTCACGACTGCCACATGCTCTAACTGCAATAAACAGGGGCATCTGACTAGGAAGTGTAGAACCTCGAAGAAGCGAAGGGAGGGTGGGTCTAAATCCAAGGGCAAGTTTCCTGTGACTCGAGAGTGCAATCTTTGTCATCAGGCCGGTCATATAAAGCGAGATTGCTGGCTGTTAAGAAAGACCAAAGAGGCTCGGGTAAATGAAGTGGCCGAAGTACCTGCATCCTCGTCTGTTCAGGAAAGATCTGATGTTTTAGAAGGCACGCTCAATGCCAAAAACATTCCAGTAAAAGTACTGTTTGACACAGGCGCGTCAAGAAGCTTTATTGCAAAGAGTGCAGTCAAGAAATTGGATTTGAATTTGAAGAAGCTCAAAGAGCCAATGACTGTCCAAAATCCAGTTGGAGGTTCCATCAATCTCAGTTGGATTTGTGCAGTACCTTTCTCTTTTTCTTGCTATAAATTCCCTATTATCTCTATCGTCATGAATTTTAATGAATTCGATCTTATTCTGGGATTGGATTGGCTAACTAGATATGAAGCTGAAGTTAAATGCGCCGAGAGAGTGGTTAAAGCAAAGGCCCAATCGAGGAATTATATAACCATACCATGTGAAGGCCCGACTTCAAATAGAAAAGATTTCTGGTCAGCTCTCGATGTTTCTCCAGCTCAAATAGAAAATATCCCTGGGGTCACAGAGAATATTCCTGACCTCATCAAAGACATTCTTGTCGTCAAGAACTATGCGGATGTGTTCGAAGAAGTTGTTCGCTTACCTCCGCAGAGAGAAATAGATTTCAAGATTGCTTTGATTCCCAATGCAAGGCCAGTAGTTCACGCAATTCGAAGAATGTCCATGAAAGAGAAGGAAGAATTAGACAATCAAACACGACAGCTAGTATGGAAGGGTCTGATCAGGCCTAGTTTCTCTGATTGGGGTGCAGCAGTGGTTTTTGTCCCAAAATCTGACGGTACTCTACGACTATGCGTGGACTATCGTGATTTGAACAAACAGACAATAAAGAACAAGTATCCATTGCCGCGGATTGATGATTTGTTGGATTGATTAAATGGAGCACAAGTATTTTCATGAATGGACCTAGCTACGGCCTTCCATCAACTTCGAATTGCCGAAGAGTGTGTTCCAATGACAGCATTCAGAGGTCCCGACTTATTCTACGAGTGGTTAGTAATGCCGTTCGGCTTATGTAACGCTCCTGCCTACTTCGTCGATCTGATGAGCAGAGTATTCAGAGGAGTTTTGAATAAATTTGTTTTGGTTTTTATTGATGATATTCTAATCTTCTCTAAATCAAAGGCCGAACATGAAAAGCATCTGGAACAGTTTCTAGAAATTCTGAGACGGAATGTATTAAAAGCAAAGTTTTCCAAATGTATCTTCTGGAAGGAAGAAGTGAAATTTCTGGGCCATGTTGTATCGAAAGAAGGAATTGCTGTGGATCCAAGCAAAATCACGGCCATTCAGAATTGGAAACAGCCCAGTACTCCCATTGAAGTCCGCAGTTTTCTCGGATTGGCTAGCTATTACCGAAAGTTCGTTAAAGACTTTTCGAAGATATCTGGTCACTTAACGAAGCTTACAAAGAAGCACTCTAAATTCAAATGGACTCCAGAAAGTGAGGAGGCTTTCGAAGAGCTAAAGTTAAGACTAACAACAGCTCCAGTGTTAACCATCATCGATGGCAACTAGGATTTAAAATTCTGGACTGATGCTTCTAGAGAAGGCCTTGGCGCAGTGTTAATGCAAAGAGGCCAAGTGATTGCTTATGCTAGCCGTCAATTGAAGCCGCACGAGAAAAACTACGTAACTCATGATCTTGAGTTATTGGCTATAGTATTCGCCTTGAAAATCTGGAGACACTATCTTCTGGGTGAGAGATTTGAACTGTTTACAGATCACCAGTCGTTAAAGTATCTGTTCACTCAAAAAGACCTGAATTTGAGGCAGCAGCATTGGCTGGAGTTTCTTGCAGCATATGACTTCGAAATTATATATACTCCAGGGAAAGCCAATGTCGTGGCCGATGCGCTGAGCCGAAAGAATGTAATGATCGCCAGCTATATTATCACGACATCCTTGATTGACAAAATATCTATTCTTCAGAAGGAGGATAATTTTATTAAGGATATGATCAAAAGGATTCAGAAAGGCAAACCCTCATGTTTTCAAATAGATAACGACGAGACCTTGAGATTGAAAGGAAGGATTTGTGTTACCGACGACCCAGAGTTAAAAAGGGAAGTGTTAGACGAGTGTCACAAGTCCAAGCTGAGTATCCATCCTGGCATGGCCAAAATGTATAACGATCTCAAAAGAACATTCTGGTGGAAGGCTATGAAAAGAGACGTTTCAATATACGTTAGCCGATGCCCTACTTGCCAACTAGTCAAGAGCGACCAACAGAAACTAGCTGGACTCTTACAACCGCTAGAAGTTCCTGGTTGGAAGTGGGAACATATTTCTATGGATTTCATTGATGGTTTGCCCAGAACCAGGAAAGGAAATGACAGTATTTGGGTGATCGTAGATCGTTTCACGAAGACCGCCCATTTCATACCTGTCAGATCAAACAGAACTGCTCAGAGTCTGGCGCAGATATACTTCAGAGAAATAGTTAGACTACATGGAGTGCCGCTCAGTATAGTCAGTGATAGAGATACAATATTTACTAGTAAATTCTGGGAGGCATTTCAAGTCGAGCTGGGAACGAAGTTAAACTTGAGCACCGCTTATCATCCTCAGACAGACGGTCAGACTGAGAGGGTGAATCGCATTTTAGAAGATCTATTGCGGGCTTGTGTTCTAGATTTCGGTGGATCATGGGAAGACCATCTGCATTTGGCTGAATTCTCTTATAACAACAGCTACCAAGCGAGTCTGACAATGTCGCCATTCGAAGCATTGTATGGTAGACCGTGCCGATCTCCTGCTTGTTGGGTCGAGCCTGGAAATAGACTTGTGTTAGGGCCTGATATGATTCGAGAAGCTGCCGACAAAGTCGATTTTATTAAGAAGTGATTACTCGCCGCTCAAAGACGACAAAAGAGCTATGCTGATAGAAGAAGAAGAGATATATCCTTTGAGGTTGGCGACTATGTATATTTGAAAGTATCGCCGATGAGAGGAGTTATCCGGTTCGGTAAAACTGGAAAGTTGGCACCCAAATTCATTGGTCCGTTTCCTATTCTGGAACGGATTAGGACTCTCGCTTATAGGGTCAAACTGCCTGACTGGTTGCCTGGAGTGCATGATGTATTTCATATATCTCAACTTCGAAAGCACGTTCATGATCCTGACTTGATCGTGGAAGAAGCAGCTCAGCAGGATATTGAAATTACTCCAGAATTAACTGTGAGGCGAGAGCCGCTAAAGATCATCGGCAAAGAAACCAAAGAGCTGAGAAACAAGAAGGTTCGCTTAGTCAAAGTGCAATGGAGTGGAGATCCGCGAGATTGTACTTGGGAAACGGAGGAGAGCATTCAGAAAGCTTATCCTAGATGTCGAGTAGATATCTCTGATTGACTCCGGTGGAAGGTACATTTACCCTACTTTGCACTACCATTCAATTCTCTACTCTATTGTTATTTTCTTTTCATGGATGTGCACTTTTAATTCTATAGTCTGAATGATTTTAGAGGGTATAGGATTTGATTAGTATATTTTTGAAGGTTAAAAACAATTGGATTGGTTGTTGTGTTGTGTGATTGTAGATTTATCAAACCACTTTCGACTTTGTTCCTTTTCGGGGACGAAAAGTTTTAAGTGGGGGAGATTGTAACGACCCAGAAAATCTGAACCAATTTAAATTTTTTAAATTGGCTAAAATAATGGATTTTAAATATTTAAAATAAATATTTTAGATAATGGCGATGAAAACTAAGTTGGAATCGACAATTGAAAACGAATATAATTAATTATAATTATAAACAAGGCCTGAAAAGGCGCTGTAGTTTCGAAAATTGAATTCAAACTTTGTCGGATTATACCGGGTGCAAAACAATCCGGATTTTAGTGAAACCAAAAATATTTAAATCTGTTAGTGAATATCTTTCAAACAAATCCGACCAATCGAAATTTGATAGCGGGAATCAAAAGATATGTCCAGTTGAAAATTCTGAATAGTCGCTATGGAATTCAGGCCCTTAAAAATGGACATTTTGCAAACGACCTCGGATTTCGACGAAACCACTTTTGTTGGATCCGCAGTGTCAAGTTATTGCTTGGTTTCAAATTTCATAATTTTTCGAATCAATATGTGAGCGTGGCAAAGGAAAACGCGTTTGACCAGTTTCCGTTGATTTTAATCGACTGGAAATTGGCCATTTTTCAAACGGTCTCAGAATTCGACGAAACTAGTTTTGTTAGGACCGTATAGTCAATACGAAGCTAGAAAATATTTTTCTGGTTAGTATGTGACCCCGGTAATTTGAAATGTACGTTTAAAATTCAATATAGTGATTTAAATGTAAATTCAACGGAAACTGATTGTAACGATAAAATCAGCTTGCGATACATATCCCATTGTGTCCGGAATGGAGGTAAAACGCTATGGACGACAGGCGGTGGGCCTCGTTTAGAGGTCGTATGTAAAAGTCAACTTTTTGCAAAATTAAATAATAAAAAAAATTTAATTCCCTCCCTTTATCTTTCTTTCTGCCCCCCCCCCCCCGATTTCATTAAACGGAAAAAAAAAAAAGAAGAAGAAAGGAGCAGCAGCAGCCGCCGCCTCCACCGAAGCTCCGCCCTCTCCCCCGTGCCAACCGCCCCTTCCACGATTCCCCCCTCCTCCGATGCTCGTTCCCTCCAGCGACCCCCCCTTCTTCTGAACTGCGATACACAGCAGACCTCGCCCCCCCTCGAAGCCATCGCGACGCCGATTCGAGAGCCCCCCCCCCAGTCTGACGACCTCCTGCCGCCGACGTCTTCTTACCCCCTCCTCCTTAACAAATCAATGTAAGTTGTTTTTATTTTATTTTATTTTAATTCTGAAAAATTCTGATTTTTAATAAAAGGGTTTAAAAACAGATTTTTGAAAGGGTTTAAAAACAGATTTTCAAAAAGGATTTAAAACTGATTTTCAAAAGAATTTCAAAAGAATTTCAAAAGAATTTAAAACTGATTTTTAAAAAGAATTTAAAACTGATTTTTAAAAAGATATAAAACTGATTTTTAAAAAGATATAAAACTGATTTTTAAAAGGTTTAAGAACTGATTTTATTTTAAGATTTAAAATAGAAAAAGATTTGAACTTTAAATAGAAAAAGATTTGAACTTTAAATAGAAAAAGATTAGAACTTTAAAAAGAAAAAGATCAGATTTTTTTTTAGAATAGAAAAGGTCATATTTTTAAAATAGAAAAGACGGAATTTTTAGAAGAAGTAAGATATGATTTTTATATTTTTAAAGTAATAAAAATATAATTTTTACATCATAGGAATATTAAAAATATAATCTTTATTTTTGAAAAGGCGGAATCTATATTTTTGAAATGCAATTTTTATATATTGAATAACATAGAAAAAAATTCGATTTTTACATATGTAGAGAATACGGGCAACGAAAGCGACAAAAGGCGAGATTGGCGAAGATTTCTATAAAGGAAGAGTCGTGGGATTGGATAGCTATTTGTGAGAATTTCTCACTCTTCAATTTCTTTTTCTATATATATATATATATGTGTTGAAATAAAAGTGAATTGCTATATATAATATATATATATATATATATATATATCTACGCCCCTCGTCCACAAACCATGGACGATATTTATTGGTTGAAATTGTTGTGAAAATTGATTGATAGCGAATGGTTGTTTGGGATTGTTTGTGGTTGATATTGATTTGATTGTGGTTGAAAAATACCCGTTTGTGATTGGAAAATATTTGGTTGAAACCACATAGGATTAGTTTGTGGAAATGAAATAAATATATACATGCCGCCTGCGTGCGAACTAGATGCATGATCCCCATTGTCAAAAACCGCGAGGTTTTAAGGTAGAGCGAGGAGCCGTACTAGGGACGGTCCCGGTTTTAACTACCCTGCCGTTATGCTGCCGAAATTTTGAATAATATTCGTGTGTTTGAATTATTTTCATATGCTTAAACTATATTTATTCATTGAATAGAAAACATTCATGTGTTGAATTGATATTCATTCGTTGATTAGAAATTCATGTGTTGAATGGTATTCATATTTTGAAGTAAATTGTTTGATAATAAAAATCACCTTTTATCTATATATAGAAACTATAGAAAACATTCATGTGTTGAATTGATATTCATTCGTTGATTAGAAATTCATGTGTTGAATGGTATTCATATTTTGAAATAAATTGTTTTATAATAAAAATCACCTTTTATCTATATATAGAAACTATAGAAAACATTCATGTGTTGAATTGATATTCATTCGTTGATTAGAAATTCATGTGTTGAATGGTATTCATATTTTGAAATAAATTGTTTGATAATAAAAATCACCTTTTATCTATATATAGAAACTATAGAGAACATTCATGTGTTGAATTGATATTCATTCGTTGATTAGAAATTCATGTGTTGAATGGTATTCATATTTTGAAATAAATTGTTTGATAATAAAAATCACCTTTTATCTATATATAAAAACTATAGAAAACATTCATGTGTTGAATTGATATTCATTCGTTGATTAGAAATTCATGTGTTGAATGGTATTCATATTTTGAAATAAATTGTTTGATAATAAAAATCACCTTTTATCTATATATAAAAACTATAGAAAACATTCATGTGTTGAATTGATATTCATTCGTTGATTAGAAATTCATGTGTTGAATGTTATTCATATTTTGAAATAAATTGTTTGATAATAAAAATCACATTTTTATCTATATATAGAAACTATAGAAAACATTCATGTGTTGAATTGATATTCATTCGTTGATTAGAAATTCATGTGTTGAATGGTATTCATATTTTGAAATAAATTGTTTGATAAAAAAAAAATCACCTTTTATCGACTATATGAACTGTGTAAAATAATCTCGTTTTAAAAGAAATTGTTTTATGATAAAAATCCTATTTTTGTCACCTATATGAACTATATAGAAAAATAGTCTTTTGAAATGAATTGTTTTACAATAAAAATCACATTTTTATTGTATGCATAAATCATTGAAATGTGAAGTGTTAAAAATAGCCACTTGTTCAAAATAAACATATATGAGTTGAAATATTCATTAATTAGCTAATGAAATGATTTGCACCTATTTATGTAACATTAGAATGAATGGTGTTTTTAAACCAAATAGAAATCAAATATGAAGTCGATTAGAAAATGATAAATGATAAGAACTGTATATATATGTACATGCATATTCATTGAACAGGTTATAACAAAGGGGCTAGAGAAGAGGAATAAAATTTTGTGCCCGACAAATAGGTACACATTTACTGTTTTGTTTGGGTGATGATTTTATGAGCCTGTTGGCTAGCCGCTTGGCTTTTTCTTTTTCTTTTTGAGATTAGAAGGACCGGGAAAGCTATTTGCGATTTCCCGATGCTCCCGGTGCAGGGGAGGTTATGGCGAAATTTTCCAAAAATTTAAGGCATTAGTGAAATATTTGAAGTGAAAACGATATTGAAATCATTGAATGAACTATATTTATATAATTATATAAATATAAATGAAATTAAAACGAAACGTGGCCGTGCAGTTCGCATTTTGAAACCGTGATTTCAAACAACTAGTATGGGGAATCCGACCATTGGATTTTCCCAAAACCGCAACCGTCGGGTTCGCCTTGGAAATATCTTCCCAACGGCACCAACCTTGTAAAAATCCAACGGTTGGATTGTCTGGAATGTTTAAATCAAATCTGATGAAAAACAGCGCCAGAAGCGATTATATTTATATATATATAAATATAATTATATATTTAATCGAATATCGACGCTGCAGTTCGTATTTTGAAATCGAAACTTCAAACGATTGTACCGGGAGATCCGACCGTCGGATTTTCCCGAAACTGGAACCGTTGGATTCGTTTTGAAAAGACCTTTCTAATGATGTAAATTTTGTGAAGATCCAACGGTTAGATTTTCAAATATGTGTAAATCAAATCTGAAGAAAAACAGCGCCACGGCCGCGTTATGGCCCGAAGCGTCGTTTTGAATAAATTAGCTATTTTAAAATAAATAAAAATAGCGATAAATCGTTATAAAATATCATAAACAATATGGAATGGAAATAAGCTGAATTTGCTCGATTTATGTTGTGTTTGATGGTTGAATGTGTTTGGTGTGAAAATTACATTAAAGAACAAAGTTGGTGTTGTCGAATAATTTAACCATTGAAATAAATTGATTTGAAATTCTAAATATACGTGAATTATTTGAAATGGCCGAGTTAATTCTCCTTTCAAATGATTGACCGACGATTGAAAATTTGAAGATGAAGACGATGGTCGAAGACCGGAGATCTTCACCTCGTTTGGATGGTAATCGAGGTCCTGATTGGGAGGCATCCCGAAATATGGATAATGAGTGGTGATCGTCCAGACGTACGTGGTGATCGAAAGGTTTGCGAGGCATTTAGTGCCTCCGGTTTCGTTCAGACCCAGAACGGACTTGTAAATGGACTGTGTGTCTGACATATGATTTATTCTGTGTGGCATGCTAAGATGCAGTGATCAGGGCTTCTGTTGAAAAGCAAAGTCTTGTGGTGATGATCAAAGCACCGCCTGTGTGGCGTAGCTTTGTGTATAACGTGAATTCGCGAGCCTCACACCCCGGTATGAACCTAAAACGGGAGAAGGACCTCAGGGAGGGCCTACGTTTCCTCCTAGCTAAAAGTGGCGTCAGTGGTTTTACACGCCCTAACGAGTTTGACTTATGTGGTTGTTGCTGTTGCGAGGCGCCTCGGTTAGATCGGACAATCCGGGTCCGATGGAGTCATTCGTTGGCTCGCTTACGCCCCAAAGGGCGGCGAAACGTAGTGCTCAGGTATAATAATCCACATTGGTGGACCGGCCCTGTCGCTCCAAGGCTTGCCTGCGCGCTTGCTTGAGACTCGGGCTAGGCAATCTCGAATTCGGTAAGGACTATCTTTTGCCTTGGTTCATGACGGAAATCCAATTTCCAAATACAACATCGTGCGGTTTTGATTGTATACCTATATATGGCGACATAGTGGTATGGGGCATTAATGCCGTCTATGATTGATAGTTATGATTTGAAATTGTTTTCAAAACATATTGACACTAGCAATAATATCAAATGCCTTTGTTTTGTTCGTATCAAGCATATTTTGACCGTTATAAGGTAAAACTCTATCCTCCGGTTTGCGTTGCATTGTGTGATGGGAACTGAGTCTTATAACGGTTTCATTTTTATAAAAAGCATAGCGACGTTTAAAAGAAAGATTTGTTTTAAAGCACTGGCAATCCAATGGAGTAAACCCGTTCCACGAAAGTGGCGTGGTCCTGTGATTAGCCAATTATATATGTGTTGAGTGGATTTCTCATACCAGTCCCATGACTGACTCGTAGTTTGTTTCACTTTCAGACTCGGGTGCCCCTTTTTCTACATGGGCAGCCTTGTATTCAGGTTTAGCTGATTCTTTTTCTGGATAGCTGGAGCTGAAGATGGATTCTATCATTTATTTCTTTTTATGCTGTTCAGCTCCTATTGTACATATTTTGTTTGTTTTCCGCTGTAGACATTTATGTATAGCTGAACTGTATTTGTACTAAGTAAGATCCTGTATACTGTGTAACTCCGATGATTACTTTTATCCAGTATATTCTATTGTTCATTATCTGGTGTAATTATTTAATTTTGTTCTGCTATTATCTGTTTCTGTGTTATATTCCAAAGATAACCCTTGTTTCCATGCGAACGGGATTTCGGGTCGTCACAGATACATTTATATTTGAAGTTGTTTTCATACACTTTACAATATAATAGTATCAAAATGATTTGTTTTAAACGTACCAAGCATGTTAGGCTATTATAAGGTAAAACTCTATCCTCCATCTTGCGTTGCATTGTGTGATGGGACCTGAGTCTTATAATGGCTTCATTTTTCCAAAAAGCATTGCGCTGTTTGTTTTATGCACGGGTATTCTTGGGAGGAAACCCGTTCCGTGTTATACGGCGTGGTCCCTTGAATTAGTCTCTTTTAAAGTGAAGTTTTAAATAACTCTTTTAGTTCTCACACCAGTCACATGACTGAACTGGAGTTTATTGTTTTACCCTAAACTCTGGGTGCCCCTATTTTCCACACGGGCAGCTAGTAGTTGTGTTTTGCAGATATTATATTCACAGGATCCTGATTTACAGCTGAAGCGATATTCGGAAAGCTCTGTATCCGTTTATCTCTTTCAGTTGTGTTTTGCATTATTTTCCGCTGCTATGTGATGTAATTTAAATCTCTGATTTTTTTTTGTGATGTATAATATTTATACATACTCTGTATATTCTTGTATTCTGATGGAACTGTTGTAATAAGAAATGAAATGTTCTTCTGTTTATGTTCTGATTTTTCGTGTTCTCAAAGCAATCCGTGCTTTCCTTCATAGGGAAGTTCGGGTCACCACATAAATGGGTAACGAACCCGCAGCTCGTACCCTGATGGACAGAATTCTTCCCGATAGAGTTTCTGTTGCTTCTTGCATCAGTTACCCAATCCTATGGGTAATCACTTTGAAATACGGTCGAGTCAGATAAGTATCCTCCCTAAATTCGGTAATTTTTCTCATGAAGAACTATATAGTTTCTTAACGATATTTGAATACGCTTATGCAACCTTTAAATTACAAATAGCTATGTGAGGATGGTATTAAACTTCGTTTGATTCCATTCGCACTAATTGACTCCGCAGAAAACTGTTTCTCGGCTTACCGCCAAATTCAATTAAAAAATGGCATGAATTTACAGCAGTTTTCCTTAAAAAGTTCCACTCCCCCCATAGAAAAAATAGCTAGAGTCAGAAACAAAATCACTATTTCCACCAAAAAGGGAGATGGAATCTTTTTGGCAGTATTTCGAATGATTTAAAGAACTGTTGTTAAGTTGTCCCCATCATGGTTATGAAACATGATCATTATGTCAAACTATATATGATGGACTCGATAATAGTTCTAGACAAATGTTAGAATCTATGTGTCGAGGCAATTTTCTAAAATAGACCGACATAGAAGCATGGGAATTTCTCAACGAGTTAGCAGAAAAATCGAAACAATGGGAATGAACCAATGAAAAATCTCTCTATTCGCGTTCCAGTAGTAATTCTATTGAATCCTCTTCTTCTAATACTCTTGTTGATGCCATACTGAACGTTGTTAGAACACACACTCAAGTTAATAACGTTTCCCAAGCTATGTGTCACATCTATCTTGACTCCAATCACATGGCCGATGACTATTCCTAGTCCCTTGAGCAAATAAACGCTTTCAACAGACCTAACAACCACCCAAATCTTTCTTATGGTTCAAATAACCCTCTGATGAACAGACCTTCTAATCAAGAATTTCCGAACAATGCTTTGAACCCTCTCTTTAGGCAAAATCAGTACAATTCAAACTAGATGCCTTTCCAAAAATCCCATCAAACGGTTGCACCCCGATATGAAAAATGCCTTTCTACGATTAAGGGGAATTTTACTGAGGTAAATCAACTATTAGCGCAAATGACTAAGCAAAGTGTTGAAAATCAAAATAAGTTAGATAACTCATTACACTCGTACATGCAAAACACGAATCAACATATGGGTGAACTCCAAAAACATATGTCCCAACTTAACGCTATATTAAGTGAAAGGTTATGTTTCCAAGTCAACCCATTCAAAACCCTAGAGGACAAAATTCAAACTCCAACAAAATTCACATAATTCAAGATTCAAACGTTAGTCACTTGAATGCGGTTATGACTCTTAGATCCGGAAAAAAGATTGACAACCATATGGTCAACCCAAATGATTTACCGGACGATCTTCCAAACCTTACTGAAAATTCGACCAACTCAGATCAAAACATTGAGCCAAATTCTGATAAGGACCATCCTCAAACTCAAGTAGCCCAACCTACTGAGTTGTCTGGTCCATTTCCTCATAGACTCCAACCTAGGAAAAAGATGGATCAGCTAGAAAAGATCCTAGAAATATTTAAGCAAGTTAAAGTGAACATTCCTTTTTTAGATATTATACAACAAGTTCCACAGTACATGAAATTTCTAAAAGATTTGTGCACTCAAAAGCGTCATACACAAGTACATAAGAAAGTGTTTCTAGCAGCAACTCTAAGCAAAGTATTTTCCCAATCAATGCCAGTGAAATACAAAGATCCTGACTACCCCACAATATCATGTACTATTGGGGACAAGAAAATCGATAGATTCCTGCTAGACTTAGGTGCTAGTGTTAACTTGCTTCCATATTCCATCTACCACCAATTAGGTCTAGGAGAACTAAAACCTACCAATGTTACCCTCCAGCTTGCTGACCGTTCAATTAAGAGACCTGTGGGTGAATTCGAGGATGTGTTGATAAAAATAGGCGAATTCATCTTTCCAGTTGATTTCATTGTCCTAGAAACTCAACAGGTAAGCAATCCTGCGAACTAGATCCCTTTGTTTCTAGGACGACCCTTCTCAGAAACCTCTATGCTCTTATCAACTGTAGAAATGGGTCTATGAAACTTTCTTTCAGTAACATGACGGTCGAACTAAACATCTTTAGAATCGAAAGCTCTCCTAACTCTTATGTGGATCAGTTATCTGAAATCCATGCAGTTTACGACGATGAACCCTAGCTCGACCATCTAAACAACGAAATTGAATCGAATTATGAAACTTTGTTTCAAGATATCCTCGAAAATGTCTCTGAGGCAACTCCTGTCGAGCCGCTCACAACTGAGTCTATCCCTCAACAAATTTCCTCGGGTGAGTCGTCTCCCAAATCTGAACTCAAAGTGCTTCCCAATCATCTTAAGTATGTTTACTTGAGAGATAATGAAACTCTTCCTATCATTATCGCTTCTGACCTTACTACAGAGCAGGAACAATTGCTCATTCTCATCCTTCAAAAAAATAAGGAAGCAATTAGTTGGTCCATGGCTAATATTAAGGGGATTAGTCTTTCGATTGTCCAACATCGAATCCACCTCATAGATGCTGCCAAACCCACTCGTGATACCCAGCGTCGACTGAACTCCATCATGATAGAAGCAGTTCATGCTAAAATCCTTAAATGTCTTGACAATGGAATTATCTACCCGATTTTCGATGGTCAATGAGTTAGTCCAATTCATGTCGTACCTAAGAAATCAGGGATAACCGTGATCCAAAATGAAGCTAACGAGCTTATCCCAAGCCATACCCAGGCTAGTTGGCGTGTTTGCATTGACTATAGGAAACTTAATGCTGCAACACATAAGGATCATTTCCCTCTACCATTTATCGATCAAATGTTAGAACGACTAGCCGGTCATGAGTACTATTGTTTGCTTGACAGGTACTCGGGCTATAATCAAATCCCTATCGCTCTTGAGGACCAAGAAAAAACCACTTTCACTTGTCCCTTCGGTACATTTGCGTACTATCGTATGACTTTTGGTCTATGTAATGCACCTACAACCTTTCAAAGGTGCATGATCAGCATTTTTTCTAATATGATGGAGTGATTTTTGGATGTTTTCATGGATGATTTTTCTATTTTTGGGGACTCTCATAATGAGTGCTTACACCACCTTGATCTTGTTCTTAACCGTTGCAAAGATAAACACTTGACTCTTAATTGGGAAAAATGTCACTTCATAGTCAAACATGGCACTGTTCTAGGATGTGTCATCTCTAATAAAGGAATCGAAGTAAACAAAGCCAAAATCGATGTTATCTCTAATCTTCCCATTCCCAAATCCGTTAAGGACATCTGATCCTTTTCAGGTCATGCTGGATTTTTACCGTTGCTTTAGAAAGGATTTTGGCAACACATGACCTTTGACTAATCTTCTTGGTAAGGATGTTCCTTTCGACTTCAATTCCGATTGCATTTCATCTTTTGAGCATCCCAAAAATGAACTTGTCTCTGCTCCTATCATCCACTCTACCAACTGGAAGCCGCAATTTGAAATTATGTGTGATGCCTCGAATTTTGCTGTAAGTGTTGTGTTAAGACAACATATCGATAAAATCCCTCATTTCATTTACTATGAAAGCAAGATTTTAAACAACGCTCAAATCAATTATACGACCAGTGAAAAAGAACTTTTAGCAGTCGTTTACGCTCTAGAAAAATTCAGACCTATTCTAGTTGGCTCACAGATCACTGTTCATACCGATCACTCCGTACTTAGATACCTTTTCTCTAAGAAGGATGCTAAGGCTCGTTTCATTCGTTGGATCCTTCTACTTCAAGAATTTGACATCACCATTAAGGATAAAAAAGGATCCGACAATGTTATTGCTGACCACTTGTCTCGTATTCCAAATGCCCCATCTTCTTCTCTTCCAATCTACGAGAGTTTTCCAAATGAACTGCTCTTTTCTTTATCCATTGATCCTTGGTTCACTAACATTGTCAACTACTTAGTCACCAAGCACACCCCTTCTTTTTGGTTCAAGCAGGATAAACACAAATTCTTTTCCCAAGTGAAACATTTTTTCTGGGACGACCCCTATCTTTTCAAGTATTGTCCCGACCAAATCATTCGAAGGTGTGTCCCCGACACTGAAACTCACAGTGTCCTCTCTTTCTGTCATGACCTAGCTTGTGTTGGTCACTTTGGTCCCAAAAGACAACCGAAAAAGTTCTACAATCGGGTTTCTACTGGCTAAAACTTTTCAAAGACGCTTCTGAATTTTGCAAAACTTGTGATCAATGTCAAGGGAAAATTGGTAAACGAAATATGATGCTCCTAAACCCCATTCTAGAGGTCGAAATTTTTGATATTTGGAGTATAAACTTCATGGGACACTTCCCTAATTCTTTTGGGAACCTTTACATTCTCTTAGCTGTCAATTATGTTTCTAAATGGGTCGAAGTTGTTCCATGCAAAACAAACGATAACAAGGTTCTTGTTTGCTTCTTAAAAGAAAACATTTTTTCTAGGTTTGCCACACCTCGCACAATAATCAGCAACAACGGAACACACTTCTGTATTCGTTCTTTTGAAACCCTCATGAGGAAGTATTCGATAACCCTAGGGCCGTCAATTTCGTACACGACCCGAAACACGACTCGTAACCCACACGAAAAAAACCCGACCCGACCCATTTATAAACGAGTCATTTTCGGGTCAACCCCCTCTGACCCGTTTAATTAACGGGTGGGTTACGGGTTGACCTGCGAACCCGTGGGTTGACACGTCCTAACCCGTTTAACATAAAACATACCAAGCCCAAGCCGTATAAAACCATTTTTATGGAATTCATACGCCCAGCAGAGAGGTATTTTTAAGTGTAAAACCATATATGTGCCTTTTTAAGTGTTGTGTTTTTGAGCAATGTATTATTCTATTTCGGTATGCTTTTATTTTGCAAAATGTAGGTGATAAAGGGATATTTGCAAAATTAAACGGGTCAAAACGGGTTGACCCGACCCGACCCGTTTATAAATGGGTTGGGTTCGGGTTGGCATAATATGACCCGTTTATTAAACGTGTTGACCCGACCCATTTAAAAATTGACCCAAACCGGACTTAACCCGACCCGAACCCGACCTTTTGACGGCCCTAGATAACCCACAAGTTATCCACTCCTTACCATCCTCAAACTTGTGGGCAAGTTGAAGTATTGAATAGGAAGATTAAACAAATCCTTGAGAAAATTGTGAATCGAAATCGTAAAGATTGGTCCTAAAAATTAACAGACGCTCTTTGGGCTTACCGCACCGCTTTCAAAACAAACTTGGGTATGTCCCCTTATCAGTTGATTTTTGGTAAGCAATGTCACTTGCTAGTTGAACCAGAACATAGGGCATTATGAGCAATAAAAACTTTAAATCTTGACTTAGAGCAAGCAGGTGAACTTAGTAGGCTTCAACTTAATGAACTTGGTGAAATTCAAAACGATGTTTATGAAAATGAATAAATTTATAAGGACAAAACAAAAGTTTTTCATGATAAATAAATTTTATGTAAAACTTTTATGCCAGGTCAAAAGGTTCTCTTGTATGACTCAAAATTGCACTTATTTCCGGGTAAGTTAAAATCTAGATGGATAGGACCTTGCACTGTACGGACCGTTTTTGGGTATGGTGCGGTAGAAATTGAGAATCCAACCGATTGATCATCCTATAAGGTCAATGGTCAAAGCCTTAAACTATATCTGGAATCAATACCCAACCAAGAGGAAGAGCTCATGAGCCACATTCGGTAAGACGCACTAACCCTTTTTCGTAAATATGTAACTATTCTCTTATTTTCTTTCCCTTTCACTAATATATGTCTGGTTAACGACTATGAGGACACATTCATACTCAAGTGTAGGCGGGGTTTACATTACATCAGCAATCAAATTTTATGAACTAGGTCATTCATTGAACAAGGACTAACTTGAAATTCGTAAATAACACCTTGGTTTTTATTTGATAAGTTGAATTATTGGGTGATGGGAATGAACATTATTTATTCATTGAGTCGTAATGTGTCTTTTTAAGATGCTTGCTTGAGACTGTGTAGACTTTAGTCGTGTTCTGGAGTAAGCGTGTCAACCCTTGTTATACATGTTAGAATGTGCAAGTAAAAAAATTAAAAAAATCAAATAATAATGATTTTGCACCTACATTTGTTGGATTTTCTGAGTTAGTTTTCATGCATTATATTTTTTCTCACTCAAATTTTTAAACTTGTATGTTCTAAAGTCCACTTGGCCCAGTTAAGGAGAAATGAATCATTGTAGCGTTCTTCTTCGATACCCCACATTGTTCAAACCCAAGTTTTAGTTGATTTACATCCATGTTTCGACAAGTTTATCCTATATTGGTATACTTAAGAACCTTTTGTTTAAAGGTTAAAAACGTCATTTTTTATACCAATATTACACTGCCCACTCCGTACTTGTTTTAAGGTAGGATAACCATATACCATATCTTATTTTATATTGGTTATCTATCTTACAAAACTTTGTTTATCATACCTTTCAACTTTTTATATAACATCAATCCAGACTTGTGTGTTGAATTAGGGTTATAGAAATAGAGTAACTAGGGCACAAAACTTTCCTTTCATGATGTGTTGGTTATGATTTGCTTAGTAGAGGAGGAATCAAACAAAATAATATACGGTATCATCCCATTCCATCTCCAATCATCATTCATGATGCAGAAGAAAAAAAGAAAAAAACAAAAGGAAAAAAGAAGAAAAAGAAAAAATGCAATAAAGAGAAAATCTCTGAGAATAAAATAGTCACTCGTCATTCTTGACTATAAAGCATTTATTTCCATTCCATCCACATCCATCATACCGTACTTGGAAGCAAGGATCGTAGTAGAGGAGATGAAAGGAAATAAAAATGTTCATATGTGCCTTAGTATTATTTTATCTTTTGTAGCTTGAGGTTCAACTGATACACTCGCCCTCTTATCTATAACATTTTTAGAACTTACAAAATTTTCCTTCATCTATGCATAACTCACTTCCAATACATTACAATTACACTGGGGAAAAATTAATTAAAAAAAAAGAGAATGAATAAATGATTGGGTGCACATTGTCGATGTGTAGAACTTTGGCTGACACCACGCTCTTAAACTTCAAGACAATTACAGTGTTATCAAGGAATTATGATTTAACTTGAAATTTTTATTCATTTTTGCACCAGTTATGGGATGGAAAATTTTGGGACTAAACTGTTATTATTGAAGTTAGGTAAAGTCCATGGAATTTGAAAGACCTTAAATATATTGTTTGATTAATCCACGTACATAAAACGCTTTGGATTTTATGGGTAGTATCCGCTGAAAATCCTCACGAGGCAACACTCGTCCTACTAGGGACACCGAGGGGTTTAACGGCTTGTTGCATATGCTAAATGAAATCATGTTTCCTACAAAAGTGTGACATATCTTAGTTTAGTTTATTCGAGGACGAATAAAAAAATGAGTGTAGGGGTATTTGATATACACATAAATGTGTATATTTTATCCGCTTATTTATCTTGTTTTCCCTTTAAAATAATTGATATTGTGTATTTATAGCGGTGATTTCAGATTGTTGATAAAAAGCATGGTTTAGAGTATTTGATTGATAAAACATTGAGAATTGGCTTAAAAAGAGTGAGGTTTGAAATTACTAAAGCTTGAGGAGTTTAAAGCTCGAAGAACGGTTGCAAATCGAGTCCAGTTAGGTAGATTTGGCTCACTAAAGACTCATGCTGTGTTCACATTGGCTCATTTGCAAGGCCTCTCACTCTATATCTGCGTTCACACTGGCTTATGTGTTATTTGGGTTAAATCTTTAGTCCCACATTGTGTAATTAGCCAATTAGTCTTAGTCATATCAGCTATAAGTACACTTGTATCTTGTTCATTTAGAATTACATTGGGTTTTATTCTGTAATCCTTCTCTTAGAATAAAATCATTCTTCTTCCTTTCTCTTTACTTTTTATTATATTTTATTTATGTTGTTTATTTTCTGTTTCTCTTCTTCTTTAGTTATGTCTAGCTAATCTCCTTTAGTTAGGGGGCGATGACGCTTAGATTAGATTCAATATGAATCACATAGCCAAAGAGATTAGAACTTCATGTATACAGATCTAGATCCGAATAAAGGGTTAGATATGAACCTTAATATTCTGTGTGAAACACCCCACCTCCATTAAGGTCACTCACAAAGGGAATGCCTTAATTTCGGTGGAGCATTATAGGTAAAAGATGCAGATAAATTACAAGACAGACAATTAAAGCAACGATAAATAAATAAAACCTTATTTCATTGATAAATAGCTTGTACAAAGATTGTTTTACAATACCAAAGTATCCTGTCTTGTTTAACAAAAATAAAGAAGCATAAAATGATTTCCCCAAATAAAGCATGAGCCAGCCATAGCAATAGAAGAGAGAGTCCAAGGCAACACATCAAAGAGTCTTCAAGCTTGGAAAGAGGAAGAGAGAGTCCAAGGCAACACGTCAAAGAGTCTTCAAGCTTGGAAAGAGTAACGGTCCAACCAAACCTGAGCTATTCCCTCCCTGACTACCTGGGGGGGGGGGGAACGGAAGAAAAGAAGACGAGAGAAAACAGGTCAGACAATAAGTCTGGAAAGTTCAGTGATTACTAGCATTTAAACAAGGAAAAGGGATCATGACAGGAGTAACAGAACATAGGACAATACCCTAATATAAGACAAGAAAGGTTGAACATGTGATCACACCCATTACTATAATCTCTGCACCACCTAACTAGTGTCTCAACTAGTAATATGTATTATACGATCCCAACCCCCGCAGTTGTGGTAGCCTTCAGGTGTACATCTATATTTGAGGATTCCACCTCAATCGGCCCAATTGCCATGAATATGTTAGATGTACCCTTACTACCCTATCGATCGGCTCCATACTTGTGTTAGCTTGCCACGTGTCTGTGTCAATCGGCCCTCTCTTGCGTGTAGCTACCCTGTGCTGGTCCCACCATAAGGTGTATCAATCCTTATGATAGTGGCCCCCACACGATTCAAGAATGCACAGTGTAAAACTACTGGTACCTAGTCCCTGCTTCTACCCACTCCGTAGTACGTGCACGCCCGTAAACCGTCGGAACCTACACTGACGTACCCCCTGCCGTTATCTTTGACCTCTTATAATCAGTCCAGTAATCGTGCCCCACCCTGCCTAGTTTCAGGGTACCATGATACATCTATATGGGTTACTGCTGAAATGGGTCCCCGTTACTAGGGTTTCCTGCTGGTTAAGTTTGTGGGCCTATATATACAAATATTACCCACATACACGAGATGTACTTAACCCTCCCACCGATTCAAGCATGTTTATTTAACGGTTAAGTTTGTGGGCCTATATGTACTAATATTACCCACCTACACGAGATATACTTAACCCTCCCATCGATCCAAGCATGTTTATATAATGGTTAAGTTTTGCGGGCCTATATTTACTAATATTACCCACCAACCCGACGTGTACTTAACCTTCCCACAGATTCAAGCATGTTTATTAAATGGTTAAGTTTTGTGGGCCTATATTTACTAATATTACCCACCAACCCGACGTGTACTTAACCTCCTACTCGTCAAGTCGTGTTGGTTAAGTGGTTCTTATTAACTTAACCTTTCTCGCTTATCTTGTTGGATTGGTTAAGTGTGATTTATTAACTTAACCTTGTTCATTCATGAGGTTATATTGGTTAAGTATTCCCCATTTAACTTAACCCCACTAGCTCATCAAGTTATACTGGTCAAGTGTCATTAATCAATTCAAGTTAACTTAACCCATCCACCCGTCACGTCATGTTGGTTAAGTGTTTCCTTCTGGTGTTGACTTGACCCTACCTCAATTCATGTTATATTGGTTAAGTGTTACCCTCTCGTGTTAACTTAACCCTTCCCATACATCATTTATATTATTGGTTAAGTGTTTTCCTCTTGTATTACTTAACCCCACCACATGTCATTATATATTTTGGTTAAGTGTTACCTTAGTTAACTTAACCCTATCATCTGCTTAATTAACGATTAAGTGTTCTAAATTTACTTAACCTCACCCACTTGTCTAATTCATATGTTGTAACGGTTAAGTGTTCCAATTTTACTTAACCTAACCCACTTGCCTAGTTAACATGTTATTACGGTTAAGTGTTCTAAATTTACTTAACCTCACCCACTTGCCTAGTTAACATGTTATTACGGTTAAGTGTTCTAAATTTACTTAACCCTACCAATCCTGACTTAGCTTTAATTTATTCACTAAAGCTCCAACCACTCACATTAGACAGGTCTTGTTGTGGTCACTGGATGTGCCGGTCGGTTCCGGGCAGTTTTACACCACAACTCAGTTTAACCTCGGGTCCTTTTTGGGCTTGATGCACTAACCATCCACATTAGACAGGTCTTGTTGTGGTCACTGGATATGCCAGTCGGTTCCAGGCAGTTTTACACCACAACTCAGTCTAACCTCGGGTTAGGCATATTCCTCTTTTCTAAATTCACATATTTTCTATATATGTCTAATTCTTTATGTAAATTAATCTTAATTTAATCATGCCATGATTATCCTTTTGGCTATGCTCATAATAAATGGTATATCAAATATACCAAATCTATGCCATGTAATTTTCATGTTTATCCTTCATACTTATAAGTAAATTATAAATCAATTATTGCCATGGCCCACTTTCCCCCTAAATCATATTCATAATCTTTGGTATATAAAAATTATACCATTTAAATGCCACTAATCATTGGCATGTGCCAAACATGCCAATTACATATAATTTCATATTTACCCCAATGATATCCCCCGTTTGTACGTTCGCAAAATTACAAGGAATGTTAGGCTCGATATTTTAGCCTAACTTATAACCACAAAAGGGAAAACCGAAGAACATGAAATATTCTATCAGCATAAAAATATGTGACATATAGATTTGGCATAGGATAATGAACTTGCGAATTTAGATTCGATTAACATGAATCATAGCATATGAATTTACATAGAACTACACAAATTAAACTTGTCATGTAAAGGTGAACTCATGACTAAGTTGGATCTAATTATCATGTAAACTTGATATAGGTCTAGCATGGAGGTTTAACATACAATTTTAAACCACGGCTTAGCATATTAACTTATGTATGTCAAAACATAGGAAAGCTACTATAAACCTATTTAAACCACAACTTAGCATGATAACTTATGTGTGTTAAATATAAGAGAGCTACTATAAACATATTTAAACCACAACTAAGCATGATAACTTATGTGTGTTGAACATAAGAGAGCTACTATAAACATATTCGAATCACAACTTAGCATGATAACTTATGTGTTAAAACATAAGAGAGCTACAAATCCAAATCTTGCAACATAAATAGATTCAACTTAACATAGTTCTAAATATACATGAATGTTGATCTTACATGTAAGCATGTGATTTAGATCATAAACTTGCAAGTAGCCACCAAATTATGACATGTTTCACCATTCAGTTGGCATAATAAGTTCTTTACCCAATCGTAATAGATTCCAATAACATACAATATGGTATGTTCGTCATCACAAACATATAGGCATGATCAATCGCAATGAGAATCAAACTTTATTTATCTTATACATAAGCATCATTCTATATTCGAATTACAACATGTCGTGATTTCATTTAAAAGAACGTTTAAATCTATGTAATAACCAACTTACAAACTAAAAAGGAATTCTTGATTTCTGAAATCTGAATTCTAAAATTGGTATGCTCACCTTTGACGTAGATTGTTGAATTTGATTACTTTTAATTTGATTTTGATGTAGGCTTTTATCTCATTTCTGAATTGAAAGCGGTGACGACTATTCCAAGTTCTCTCTAGACGACATGATAGTTCTAGGATTATTTTTGTGTGATTTTAGGTTGAGCATTAGGTTGTTTATATAGAATTTCAATTTAATTATAGTCGTCGGATGAACCTAGAGTTAACCACAACCATTCAATCAGGATAGGGTGACACCTCAGCCCTAATGACTCAGCAAGGAGTCAGAAAGGACTCAGCAATGAGTCACAGTATGGATCAGAACACATCAGAAAGCTGTGCAGGCTTTCAGCCCGACCTAGGCGCACTTGGCAGGTGCGCCAGTGCAATTTTTGTACTGGCGCACTTCCCAAGTGCGCCAGTGCATTTATATTATTTTTTTCTTCTCTTCTGGTTTTCTTTGTTCGTCCATATCTCCTTCATACTGTGTCCGTTTTATGCAAACTCGGATTTTATCTCAAGCAGAATTCCAAGATGAACGCAATGGCGTAACCCGTTTCCCTTGATTCTCGCATTTAAAATTAACTATTCTTTGATTCGTTACTATAACGTTAACAGAAAATACGGGGTATTACACTGTGTCTTTTAAGAGCTATGCTCCTTCACAAGGTTTATTCATGTTCGATCTAACGCTTATCAGATTTAGATCTAACTTTTAGGGTTTTAGAAATAAAATAGTGAATCTGTCTTGATAGCCTATGGTTGTTTAAGAGCATAGCTCATGCATAGGCTATACTTGTCGTTATTCACATATTTGTTTCTAGAAACCTAATTATCGTTGATTCATGTTTGTGACAGAAACATGAATTAGATCTGTGTTAATTCGGTTGGCTATTGATGGATATTAATCTAGTTTATGTCATTGCTCCCTAATTGTTTTCTTTTATTATTAAAAACTTGTTTTTTGTTTATTTTCGGTTAATTTGCAACTAATCAAAATTCTGGAATAACTTGATTGGATTTATTAATTAAAATATTTTTGGTCCTGGAGTTCGAAACCCTCTACAACAGCCCTTGTTGTTTAGGAAAGCCAAACGAATTTAACAGTTGTTTACAATTGTTTAATTTGTTCGCAAACATCTTCAGTGCTCCATCTTTATTTGCGGCAAATTAGTTTCAAATGCAACGTTAGTTCGAAATTGTTTTGGGTCTATTCCCATCTCGATCTCTTTGAAACAACACGTCAAAAGTCTACTTTATTGATAATTGGGGTTTTAACTATCAATCTCAAACAGTATGGTCAAGTATATTGGCAGCTCAGACCTTTTTAGTTAAAATCATTCATTAAAACTACTCATCGATCTTTGAAATTCTTTTCATAGATTTTAAATCGATTCCATCTACTTTTCTTGACAAAATCCCTTTACTCTTGTTATTTGATATCAATAACCATATTCTTAATTCTTAAGAATAACGTATTTACCAAACTCAACTTTATTTTCTTTACATCAAAATATCACTATGTTTCCATAAAACCCATTTTATTTCCTTTACTTTGGAAATATAAATATATATTATTATCTCGGAGGTATAAATCCAATTATCAATTCATATACGGGTCAAAACAATGTCAAGCGGCGTACTATATCATATATATAAACCCAAACGGCTTAATTAAAATTCAGACTATGAAGACTACAATTTAATGGAAATATAAAATTAATTATCAAATATTTATCTCTATTTCTAACCCAGTATAACCCTTACCATCAAAAACTAATACCATCCCTCGATAATAGTGAAGTCATTCAAGTTGGGGTATTTTATTTACCTCTCAGTCCTTCATCAACAACGTTCTTATCTTGAGGTAGATAAAATTCCATAACTCAAAAACCAATGTTCTTATAATATCAATCCAATCTTATTTTCTATTTTATTTAAACTACGGTTTTATAAACCATATCCTTACCTTGTCGACTTATAACTATTTTACTAAAATGCTAACTTATTTGCTCTAGACCTCTTTACACAAATTCCATTTTTAACTTGGATTATATTACAATAGTTGATTTACTAATACTTTACCCAAAACAATTTAACATCATATAAAACTAAATTTTTGGATTTTTAAGTTTAAAAATCCATTTAACGATTTCTTTACCAAAACCGTTAATATTGTTCATCTTTGTCCTTATGAAATTTCTTTTCCCATTCGAATCATTGAACTTAACTAAGTAAAAACCTCGTTTAAAGTTCCTTTTTATATCTTCTTATATTACTTGGATGATATTAATAAAATCCCTATACAAAACTTTCATGAATATCCAATTAAACTTTATTTCAAACTTGGTTACTACCTTAAATGAATTCCATATAAGAAACAATCACTTAAATTATTATTAATAATAATTTACTTCATCATCTACTGTAGTGAAAAAAAGTTCACTTCTTCATTAACTAAAATAAATTAGTTAATCACTTTTTAATTTAAAATCATTAAACCATAACTAATTATGTTGATAATCTATAAACATCGTTAGTTAAAAGGTAAATCATATTTAAGAAGTCTTATTAAATTTAAATGACTATTCGTTAAACTATCTTCATTAGTTTAATTGAAGAACAATTAATCTAATAACCATTTTCAAACAAAATAATAGACTTAGTCAACCTTAAACCAGTCAATTAGTTAACTGATCTTAATTACTTCTTCTCACTAGATTAATATAATTAATCTAACAATATTGCTTAACCGTTTTTCTTAAAATGATTATCCTAAAAATTAACCAATAAATTAATTACAGCTTTATTCGCTTATAAAACATATTGACGTAAAATTCTAATTGGAAAATCATTTTATAATATCTTTATGAAAAAACCCAATTTATAAATAAATATTTATTTCTAAAATATATAAAATATAAATATTACTTCAGTTATAATAATAAATTTTATAACTTAAATTCGTCGATTCGCCTATAGGCAAATCAACGCCTTAACAAAAAGGCGGATTTTAGGCCATCTTCTTCCAATCCCTTAATTAATACCATCTATAGATTAAAAACACAACAACATTAAATTAATTTCAATTTAACGTTAACATCCAAAAAGATTTTCAATGTCACTTGAGTTAAACAGTTCATATATAAGCAGTATGCAAACAAACAACATACATAATCTTTGAGGAATCTGGTTGGATCTCTCCAACCTATTCTTTCTTGCATCATAGCTCATTATAACAATTTATAATAATATATGAAATAGAAATTTCATCCAATGCATTTAAAATAACGTAAATATAATTAATGTCAACCAATAACAAATAAATAACATCCAAGGCAGCCAAGCAACCTATTTATAATATCGACAATAAATGTGAATTTTATCACTTTTTAGTATTTCAGAAAGAGTGAGATAACTCACATTTTATTTCGATTCTACAATTTCACGTTGTTTTGTTTAGTTTTAAATAGGCGATTAAAATTAAACAAAACCCCGATTGCTTCCAATCCCTTCCTAATCAGCTCAACAACGTAGCCTTCGTCTCACCAATCCCAACGGTTCCAATTTCGTGCGGCTTTATTACCGTATGAATGAGTAACAGTTATTTCAATATTAAACTTGAATTATAGCAGTATATTATTAACTTAAATTACCAATTAACACTAATTACCTTTTAACTCCTTAAGCACCGCCATTAGCCTTTCCTAATCATCTTCTAAAACATCAGAACTCCCGATGACCGAAATGAATGAAAAATCCACTTCAACTCTCTACCGCCCATGCTGCCTCGCATCACCAGAGACCGCCTCGCTCATTGCACCACCTGCTGCCACAAATAGTGTGACAGCCAACCCCGTACCAGCCGACATTTCCCCGAAATGCACTGTGCCAATGTCCAACTAGCACGAGATAGTCGTCAAAAGAAAGGGTTTTGAAACTACGAATCATCAAGAACCTATACTATATCTCACAGCGCATGGAATAAAATATAATAGTAATATAACTTGACATAAAACAGGCGAGACTGTGCATAAGCTGAAAATGAAACCGTCATAGCCACGGAATCCAAAATACAACTTATGATCCAAACCATCATTATTACAACTTCCAAATACTGTCTCTAAAGAAAATAGAAAAGGTACACTACTAATGCCCAAAGCAGTGACCAACAATAATGCAGGGAGAATACATGTAAATAGTAGGTGGAAGCTTCCTGCTCATCTCCGGACAGCTACTCGTGCATAACCACCGAACCTCTCTCTAGTCTGCTCGTTTAGGAGCACCCAGAGTAATAAGAAGAGAAATAAAACTCTAGGTCAGACAAAAGTCTGGCATGAGCAATAGCAGCAAAATAAAATTATAACAGGTATAAATGATCATACCTGAACATGAACCTGCAACCAAAGAGTTAGCACAACAAGTTGTATAGTACTCAAAGGTAACACTAACATAAAATGTAAGGTGGAAGTATGCATGTCATGGTGATAGCAAATATCAAACATAGCAATCAACCTCACATCTCTCACTCAGTGCGTAAAGCATACGATATCCACCACTTTGATCACCAAATCCTTTGCTACGACCACTTTGCCCTTGGGAGTCTTAATGACTCCATTGCGCTGGTCCATAGCCACTAATCCTTTGTTACAATCACTTTTACCCTTGGAAGTCCTGATGGTCCCATTGCACTGATCCATAGCCATGCTACGATCACTTTGCCCTTGAGAGTCTTAATAACCCCATTGCACTGATCCATAGCAATTAATACGTCTCTCTGTGGTGAACCAAAGCTATAGTATCGATAACCCATTTGCACACGTCCCATAATAAAGCCCAACTCTGGAAGTTAACTCTTTGGTTCCCATCTAGATCCTGAGTAATAACTTCCCATTTGGACTTCCTTTGCATCTCGGGTTGAATTCGATCTTCAGACGAGTTCACGATTGTCATCATGTAATGTCCGTATTTTTACATTGTATAATTAATTTATTTAATTATTTAAAATAGTGATTTGGAGATTTAAATAGTTTAAATGGAATAATAATGAATATTTAACTAATATTTATAATATAATAATATATTATAATTCTAGAATAGCTGAAATAGCAATATTGTGTGAATTGGACAATTCAAAATATATAATTCAATTTAAAATTTAATTACGATAACGAATATATTTAATTAACGATGGTTGAACGTATAAATTGTATTTTAATTATAATCGAGCTCGAAATGGCGCGGCAGTTCGCAATTTGGCGATTCGAACTTTAAACGAATATACAGAATCCGTTTTAACCCGGATTTCTATGAAACAAGAAACGTTCGGAGCAGGTGAAGTATATTTTTCTGATGGAAGAGAAAAATAAGGATTTCGTCATGTAGATTTTGATTTATATCAAAATCAAATTTTAAAATAGTAGCTATGGAATTCCTTTATAATTTATAACTATTTATAAAAGGATTTCTATTTTTAATTGAATATCGGTTAACTCTGATTTTGAAATATCGAGTTGTAAATCCATAAATATTTATTTTGGAGCTGTATGATATTCTATGTGAGTATATGCGATAGTATTTATTTATATTTAATTTAATTATTTTTAAATATATTAATATTTAAATGGGTTTATTTAGATCTTTTAAAATAGCCACTTTTGCAAACGACCTCTGTTTTCGACGAAACTATTTTTTTTGGATCCGGAATATTAAATTATTGTTATATTTCAATTTTCATGATTTTTGGAGTTAGTATGTGACCGTACGGATTTTTAATCTGAAATACTAATTTGACTTTAAAAATACGTTGTGTGAGCAAACGAAGTCGGAATTCGACGAAACTAGTTTCGTTGGGTCCGTAATGTCGAACTGTAGCTATATGTCCATTTTCATCAAAATTGGATATAGTATGTGACAATACGAATTTTAAAACGATAAATATAGACAATGGTACAGTAAAAAAAACTACTTTAATAATATGTGAAGCTTTCCCTAGAAGCTTGCCCAAACTATATAAACACCCTCACACCTTCTCTAACCGTAAACAAATTTCTCCATTGGTCAAACATCTCAGCCGACACCAAAATGAGAATACCATGAACTTACCCTTCAAAATAAAATCCGAAATAATATGTATAAAATCCCATAAATCACCAAACCAGTATATTTGGATTCCTATAAGGATCCTCTACTTTCTCATATGCTTTTTGGTTAGATCGATGAAGTTTCCCCATCGCTGGTATTGACAACAGCAGCTTAGGGTTCGAAATGTTGGCAAGGAGGTGGCCTTATTCTCAAATTAAATACTAGTTTTGAGTTTTTGGGAAGGAGAGGCTTCGATTGTGGAAGTTGGATAGGTTTTTGTCAGAAAAATTGTCGCAAGCCTGTGCTGATGGACACGGGTGGTGGTCTGGACGGATTTTGATAGCCAGGTTCGAGTTCTTCTGTTTGGGCATGGAATGGAAGTTAGGTTACTTTAATGATATTTATGGCATTAAGGAGAAGCTCTAGGGAATGTTTGGAGTGGTTTCATGGAGTTAGAGTTCGGTGGTTCTACTGATGGTATCATGATAGGGCTGTCGACGCGTTTGCAGGGTGGAGGGATCCGAGTTCTTCGATGTTGGCATCGGAAGGAAGATTTGTTGAAGAGAAAACTCGTGGTGTAATTAGTGCGATTTTCGATGGTGTATTGAAGGAGATAACAGAGTTGAAAACTAGCGAGAATGACATTTGGGGGGAAACATACTTGCTCCTGATCGATTAGGGAAGAAGGAAAGAGGGCAGCTCTGGTTTGTTGATGGAGATGGGACGAATCATTTTGGTAAAATCCATAGTTAAAATAAATCTAAGTTAAATTCTATTTTAAATAGTGTATTAAGTATAACACTCATAACTTTATCATACGCTGTCAGAATTACACAAAACATGATCTGATGGGATCGTATGAACGGCGGCTACATAATGGAACTGACTGGGAGTGAATTGATTACAATTTATAGTGAAATAAATTGTATGCCAGAATCAATCGACAATTATCATTATTTAACGATGATCATCCAATGTGAGTAAATCTCACTAATCTGTCTAGTTTATATTTTTATAACGTACTTCTAGTAATGATAAATGCTGATTGACTGTTGTGTGATGATTGTTTGGTTGAATTGCTTATGTATTGGATAAATTTATAGATAATGATATATATATATATATGTGTCGTTAATTAAATATTGATTCTGTTTATCAGAATATTTCATATTGAAATGAAATCGATGTTATATTATATTGCTTAACATTTGTGGATGCAGGAAAACAGGTTGGAGGGATCCAACTTGATTCCTCAATATTTATAATATTGTTCTTTTCATATATTGTAATATATGATGTGGTATATAATCTGTTGTTGATTATGTGTGTTTGAATGATATCGATCATTGTTATTTGGTATTTTAAATACCATATAAAATACTGGAATTTTCAATGTGTATATTGAAAATAAAATATATTTATATAAAATCAAAGGATTTTATAAAAAGGAATTTCAAAATAGAATTATATAAAAGGAATATTTATTTGGAAAATAAATAGAATTACATAAAGGAAATATTTGGAAAACAAATAGAATGAAAAGAAAAATTAGCAGGATTTAAAAGAAATGGAAAAGATTTATTTAAAGTGGAATTAAATAGAAATCTGTTTTAACAGATAGATTGGGAAGATTAATTTATAAATATGTTTTATAAATTAAGAAAATTATTTTGTCATTGGATAAATTGGATATATAAGTCTGAACTTATATAGAGGAGTAGAAAATCGGTTTTGACACAGATATGTTAAGTAAAATGTGAAATCAACATTTATAAAGGGGATTATAATTGAGATTTAGTTGTAAGAAATAAAAGAGATTTCGTATGAATAATTCTATAAATAGAAGTATAAATAGAATTTAGAAATGGAATATTATTTTAAAATACATAATCAAATTGAATTGGTATATAAAAGAAATATTATTCACATTCGATGTGAATAGTGGATTAAAATAGTTATTTTTTTAAAGTAAAACATTTATAAGGGAAATTGGGTTTTGAAATAGGAATTTAGATGGGAATTTGAATAAGATAGGAAATGGAGTTAATCGAATATTTGTTATTCAAATAGAGTTAATCGAATAAAGTTTATTCGAAAGGAGTTAATCGAATATAGTTTATTCGAAAGGAGTTAATCGAATATTGTTTATTCGAAAGGAGTTAATCGAATATAGTTTATTCAAAAGGAGTTAATTGATAGAGTTAATCAAATAGAGTTAATCGAATAGAATTAATCAATTAGAGTTAATCAAATAGAGTTAATCGAATAGAGTTAATCAAATAGAGTTAATCCAATAGAATTAATCAATTAGAGTTAATCAGACAGAGTTAATCGAATAGAGTTAATCAAATAGAGTTAATCAAATAGAGTTAATCGAATAGAGTTAATCAAATAGAGTTAATCGATTAGAGAAAATCAAATAGAGTTAATCAAATAGAGTTAATTGATAAGAGTTAATTGATTAGAGTTAACCGAATAGAGTTAATTGAATAGAATTAATTGAATATAGTTATTTGAAAGAGAGATTATCGAATATAGTTTATTCGAAGGAAAGAATAATCGAATAGAGATTATTCGAAAGAGAGTTACTTAAGGAAGTTTGTTAAGGATTTAAAAGGTGAACTTTGTCTATTTCGTGGTTAAAAATGTTGTTCAGTTAAGGTCTGAGAGGTAGTTATACCCCAACTTGATTGACTCCATTTTTAACTAAGGGATGGTTAAGGTTCGATAGTGAAGGTTGGTTAAGTAAATTTAGTTAATGAGTGTAATGGTTTGAGTTGGCATAGCGATTTTTTATTTAAACATCTGTTTAAATCCAATGAAGGAGTTTTGGAAATGTTTTCTAATATTAAAAATAAGAAATGAGAGTAAATATGGAAATGTTTTTCAATGATTAATAACGTATATTTTCTAAATTTAGAAAAAAAGAATTTACGAATATATGGAAACAGGAATAGGGAAATGGATAATTGAATGACAAATTAAATTAAAGGGGATCAGTGTTGATTGATGATTTGCTCGGTAAGATTTCCATTTGGGAATACGACCGTTGTTTGTACACATGTTTTCCTTTGATAGTTAAATCACCGACTATCAAAGATTTTGACCATTTCCGTTGTCAATACGGAGAGGCTGGGATCAGATATATTATCTGAAAACCACTCCGTATGGCACTAGCATTGCGAATCAAATATGATGAAGTTAATTGAAGAAGGAGTTATGCAAGGGTTGTTCCTTAAATCCTAGGTAGAAACTGCCTAAAATGGATTTATAGAATAGTGCCTTAGGTTTGTCTAGTCCTCGGATGACTTGTATGGAAGAATGTCTGACGGAGTATATTTAATAGATCACGTAAGTTAATCTCTTCAAACGTATTTACGTTTGGTGGCAGAGGAATTTGTTTCTCTTAGTTGTTTACCCATGATATGTTTGAAGAAATCAATTTGTGATTTAGCGGGTATGATGATGTGACATTCAAAGTGAATGAAGATGTGGTTTGTAAAGGATACGTTATGGCCTCTAGTGTCACAACCGAAAATGGTATAAAATCGGGTAGGTCGCATGGCTAAGTGGTTAGCTTCCAATTAGGGTGTATTGTCAGCTGATCTAGAGAAATTCCATTTACTTCTATAATCTGTTTCGATGCTTTCCCTTTCGAGAAACAGTTGCTGATCCTAACCGTTGGTAATAATACATTCGGTACACTCAAGTGAAATAACTGACCGGTCATGTTTAGCCTGGGTTACAAGATGTTCTTGTTGAAGCCGGTGTATTCCTCTCTAGAGATACATCGTCAGAAGGTGGTCCCATACCTTGCCTGTTGGAATTCATTACCCAAATAAGCGCCTGCGGTTTTGATTATATATTATGTATGTGGAACGTGAGATGAAAGCGTTCCGCTAGATGATTATTATATTGTAATTGATAGACACTAATATAATATCGAAAGATTTTTGATATAAAAGATCATTGTTTCTTTCAAAATGATTTGAAAGTTAAATCAAATTGATTTGGATTCTCATAAGGGAAAAACCCATTCTGTGTTATACGGCGTGGTCTTATGAGGTATCGTTTAATTTCTCAAACTGTTTTTAAATTGTTTTACTCACACCAGTCCCATGACTGACCCGAAGTTAATTCTGTTTTGTTTTCCCTAAACTCTTGGGTGCCCAATTTTGTACGGGCAGTCAAGTAGTCAGGATTTTACAGATATACTTGGAGAACTTGGAGCTTGAGGCTTCAAGATTATATAGCTATTGTTATTTCCGTTGTGTTGTAAGTGTTGTACTCTGATAATGTTACTGTATACATATACTACTTTTATTTCAAAGTTATGTATCTATTATATATTGTTCGTTCTGCTGTGAGATTCGTGTTACTCTGATGATGTTGTATGTTCTTCTTCTTCTTCTTCTATTCTAAGTTTCTATCTTATCTATTCTCACCCTCTAATTTCTTTCATTAACTATCTGGTATTTCTAATGCTTGCTTAGTTGAAATTGAGTTTACGTCAATTACTCAGGATCGCGAAAACCCCGTTCGTTACAGTGGTATTAGAGTTGAAGGTTAAGTTATTACCTTGGCACTGTGGCGTGACTCAGTAGAGATGGGGTTAGTAATACCTTAGATTGAGTTTGAGTGTATATATATGAGTGAACGTATTTGTAGATTTTATAAAAATTGTTTTATATTGTGGAGATTTATTGATTGAGTTGTTTTTGAGTTCTGGTCGATCAGTTTGATCCACTGTATCGGGAGCAGTTTATAAACACTTGAATACGATGAAGCGACATGATATGTTTTGAAAAGAGGGCAAATGATATAATTTTACCCAAATCATATTTTGATATAAAAGTATGATTAATATTTGAAGTATTATCGTATATTGAATGTGTTGATTGTGATTATAATCAGATAAGATTATAATTGAAATGGTTATGTAAATAACCAATCAGAAATTCGTATAAGTTTTACGAAATGAATTAAAGCTGAATTTAAACCAGAATTGAAATTTAAAATCCTGAAAGGTTATAAAAGTGTTTGTAAATGAATCTGGGTTAAATATATGTGAATTTTAAAATCCTGGGAGATTTTAAATTTGTTACAAGTATTGAAAAAGATATTTTGAAATGGATTTCAAAATAGAAGTGTTTGGATATGGTTTTGAAAGTGACATAGTATTGAACTCACTACGATCGCTGGAAAATAATTCCGATGATGATCCGGACATCATCGGTGTCCATTTTCGAGTTTCTAAGTGACAGATTACTACCAAAGATATTCAATTTGAATTGTTTTGAGAAAAGCAAGTTGTTTTGAATCCTGAAAAGGGAAGCTTGATTTTTGAGAAAAGCATAGCTGTTTAAAACTCCCAGGAAGAGACTGTTTGAATTAAAAGCAAATTAAATAGAAATTTGTGGAAACAAATTAAATTTGAGTTAAACCCCATTAAAGGGAAATTGAATTGAAATAGAATGATATCGAGTAAAGTTGGACTTTGAAATATAATTGGACTCAGATGAATAAATGATTTGATTCTGGAAATAAAAACAAATTAGAGTGCTAAGACGAAGATAATTAATGTGACACAGAAATTAGTTAATGTAATGTAGTAGTGGAACTTAATGAGGTTAAGTAGATTGAATTGATGAGTTAGGAGTTGCAAATGGAGTTTGGCTTATATAAGCAAATAACTGTGTTGAGGATAAATTGATCGGAGTTTGATTGAAATGACTTTGGTACATGCTGAATTGATGGCAGATTAAAAGTGGTAGAGGTAAATGCCCAACAAAAAGGTACACGTTTATATTCTAAATGGGTATGAGATTTTGATGAGCCGAATTGGCAAGCCGCTTGGCTGTTTGATTTTCTTTTGGGTTGGAGAAGGCCTAGAGAGGCGAGTTGTAGTCGTACCGATTGACCAGTACAAAGGAGGTGCTTGTGAATTTTTTTGTAAATTTCGGATGTTAGAAAATTTTCGTTGATAAGAATTAATTAATATATTAATTGAAGTTTATTTGTTCAGTTGAAATTGGAATTAAAGAAGTAAACAAATAATTTTTAACCCAGTTAATAGGGTTTGTTTTCTACCTTAGCAATTTCAAGGACAAAATTATTTTAAGGGGGGAAGAATGACCCCATGTCATGGTGATAGCAAATATCAAACATAGCAATCAACCTCACATGTAACGACCCGCATTCTACGCATCGAAGGATCGTAGAATATTTATTTCTTTCTCATATGAATTCGTATAGCCATGTAACTTTGGGAGACGACTATTGGGGTCATTTCCCATGTTCATGATTTTTGCCGATTTTTAAATGACCATTTTGCCCCTAGCTGATCTTTTTTCGGCCATAACGTTTGATTGGGAAGGAGTTTTTACCTGAAACCACTTCCATTAGATCTGGATGATGGTTTACCTTTCCGTAGGGTTGTCACATTAGCCAAACGGACCTTCTGTTTGGGAGATATGGCTGAATTAAGGTTTAGAGGGTGAAAAACAGCTTAACTGGGCCAAATAGGGTGATTAACAGCTAGGCCCATTGGGGAATTTCAGGATTAGGAGTTTAAAAGGGCTGTTAGGGTTTAGAGAACACCATTTTCTCATTTTTCAGCCGCCACCTATCATTCCTCTCAACCTAGCAATGGCCTCCACTTGCTAAAACACCCCAAATCACTTTCTAATCACCATTTAATCGAGTTTTAGCCTGATCTACGTCAAATCAAGCCAAATCAACACCTAATCTAGGTTGGAGCTGCTGTGTAGTCTTGGGAACAATGCCAAACAGAGAATAATTTCAGATTTGGTATTTTATTGCGGCCAAGGTGAGTGATTAGCATTGTTTTTACACTAATTACAGTTAATTAGGTGATTAGTGTTAATTAACGAAATTATGCATGTTAAAAATCTGGAAAAATATTTATAAATTTCAAGATATTGTTTTAGGCCTCTGTTACAAAATTTGGTTAGTTTGGTTAAGTTTTGCTAATCATATCATTAGTTATGCTTGAACATGATTAAGGGAAAATATGGTATTTTGGCTATGTTTGATCCATTTTAATACAACATATTGTTGTTTTGGTGTTTATGGTTGATTCTATGTGTTGCCATGACTGTATGGTATGCTTTGTGATTGATTAGAAAAGTTAGAGTGGTCGAAAATGCCGTCGTATGGCGTAAAACAGTCGCCGGAAAAGTTGCAGGAAGTAGTGTAGGGTTTCAGATCGGATCGGGTTAGAGGGCTCGGGTCGGATCTGGGAACTGAGCAGAGAACTGAACCGGATCGGAACATAGTACAAGAATGAGAGCTTGGAAAAAAGGAAGGCCTCTTGTATAAGGGTTGGAGTTGGTATTGGACTAAAGCTGGACATGGGATCGGATCGGATTAACTGGAGGAAAGGAAGGCAGAACCGAACTAAGGCAGAAGCACCGAACCGAATCAAGATAGTGAGATAGCTGAACCTAAGTGAGATGGAAGCACCGAACCGAACCGAGGGTGGAGCTCCGAACCGAACCGGATGGCCAGGAAGTGGAGCAAGACGAACCGAACCAGGGAAGGACAACCGAACCGCATCGGATTGGAGCTGCGATTACGCGACGTCTCTTCTGAAGACCAACTCCAATTCAAGCAAAATCCGAGATGCAAAGGAAGTCCAAATAGGAAGTTTGCACTTAGGATCCAGTTGGGAACCAACGAGTTGACTCCATTATTGGACTTTGCGGTGGGACGCGTGCTAAGGGGTTATCGACGTCTATAGCTTTGATTCACCACCAAGACGGATGTTAGTCTACGTATCAGTGCAGTGAGGTAGTTACTACTCCATGGGGCAGAGTGATCGTAGCAAGGATATGAGCCAATGTAGTGGGGTTGCCATGACCCCATGGGGCAGAGTGGAAATAGCAAAGGATTAGTGACTATGGATCAGTGCAGTTGTGTCGTTATGACTCCATGGGGCAAAGTGATCGTAGCAAGGCATTGGGTGATCAAAGTGGTGGATATCGTATGCTTTACGCACTAAGTGAGAGATGTGAGGAAGGTTTCTATGATTGATTGTTTGTCATCACTGTGTCATGCACACCCTCACCCCCGTATTCTCTACACCATATGTTAGTGGCACCTTAGAGTATTATACGGTATGTTGTGCTAACTCTTTGATTGCAGGTTCAGGTATGGTTTAGTATACATGTTATTATTCTATTTTGTTGCTTATCGCTCATACCAGACTTTTGTCTGACCCAGAGTTTTATGTCTCTTCTTATTACTCTGGGTGCTCTTAAACAAGCAGACTAGAGACAGGTTAGCTGATTATGCACGAGTAGCTGATTCGGAGACGAGCAGGAGGCTCCTACGTATTATCTACGTACATTCTCCTTGTGTTGTTGATGGCCACTGCTTTGGGCATTAGTAGTGTACCTTTCCTTTATTTTGCTTTAGAGACAGTATTTTGAAGTTGTAATAATGGTTATGGATCATAAGCTGTATTTTGGAATTCCGCTGCTATGATGATTATGGTTTAGTTTTCATCTTATGCACTGTCTCGCCTGTTTTATGTCAAGTATATTATTATTATATTTTATTCCATGCGCTATGAGACATTCTACAGGTTCCTTGTTAGTTCAAATTCCTTTCTTTTCCTTTCTTTGGTGACCGTCCTGTGCTAGTCGGCATTGGCACAGCGCACTTTCATTGGAAATGTCGGCTGGTGTGGGGTAGGCCGTCACACTTGGTATCAGAGCTCTAGGTTGCGTAGTTAACCTAGGGAAAGACACCAGAGAGAGATAATACGTATATGAGAGCACGTATTTGTGATTATTGTGGTTTTCAAAAGCTATATACATATATACTATTAGTATAGCTAAGGATGAAGTCGCACTGCACTGACACTACAAAGAGGATGGTTAATCGTTTCTCTTCACAGATTGAACGATGAGCCAATATACGAGGGGGGCTGGTAGAGGAGCCAATAATGGGAATGCTCCTGACATGAGGACTATGTTCACTGACTTCATGAGAGAGATGCTTATGGACGTTTAGAGGGCAGTTCCTAATGCTGCTAATGGTGGTGGTGCAGCGGTGCAGGCGCCTAGAGCCGATTTTGCCAAGCCATGCAAGGATTATACCAGTGTTGGTGGATAGCTGTTCCACGGAACAGAATCGTCCACAGATGATCAAGATTGGTTGGATAGCTGTGATCGTATCTTCAAAGACTTGGGTATCGAGAATGCGATGAAGAGTAAGTTAGCATCCCGTCGGCTGCACGGACAGGCAATGAACTGGTGGAATGCTATTAAGGCAGCTACTCCAGAGGATCAAGTTACATGGGATCAGTTTAAGGTACGATTCAGTGATAAGTTCATCCCAGCTGCCAAGAAGTCAGAGTTGTTCCTTCTTCGTCGAATGCCCCAACTGCGGCGGAGAAAGGAAAGAATGTCGTCATTCAAGGTATGCTTTCTATTTGTGATGTTCTTGTTCGAGTATTGTTTGATACTAGGGCTTCCCGTTCCTTCATATCTAGTGACTTGGTAGATAGGTTGGGATTGGAACCCGAGATAGTCGATAGACCTTTAGCAGTGACGAATCCGATTGGTGGTTCGACTAGCCTTTGTATGATTTGTCATGATGTGGTCTTATCGAGTCATGGATGCATGTTAGTTTAAGATTGCTTTGTTTTGGGCTTTACTGGGTTTGGCATTATTTTGGGAGTCGATTGGCTCCAAACATACGGGGTGGTGGTAGACTGTAAGGGCTTTTTGGTGACAGTTAGAGCGGATGATGGGCGGAGGGTAGTGTTTGGTGGTCTACCTAGTGATGGGTAATGGCTAGTTTTCTAAATTCCCTCGACATCCCACATGATGAGTTGTCAGATGTGCCCGTGGTTGGCCAATATCCAGACGTCTTCGAGGAAGTGACCGGACTTCCACCACACCGAGAGATTGAGTTCCGCATTGATTTAGTGAAAGATGCCAGACCTATAGTAATGCCGCTTCGTCGTATGGCACCAAGGGAGCAGCGAAAGCTCGGGGTGCAAGTAAGCGATCTTTTGAAGAAGGGATTTATCAGAAGAAGTGTTTCCGAGTGGGGAGCACCAGTTATGTTTGCTACCAAGGAAGATGGTTCCCTTCGATTGTGTGTTGACTACCGCGAACTAAATAAGGTGACGAGGAAGAATAAGTATCCTCTACCGCGGATAGATGATTTGTTTGATCAGTTGAGTGGCGCGAGAGTGTTCTCCTAGTTGGATCTCGCGACCGGTTTTCATCAGATTAGAGTGGAAGCTGGGAGTATAGCTAAAACGGCCTTTCGGACGCTGTCTGGATTCTATGAGTGGTTGGTCATGCCATTCGGGTTGACCAATGCACCAGCATATTTTGTGGATCTTATGAACAGGGTATTCAGAGATCAGTTGAATAAGTTTGTTCTTGTGTTCGTGGACGATATACTTGTTTATTTAAGGATAGAGGAAGAACACAAGGACACTTGAGGATAGTGATGGAGGTGTTGAGAAAACACCAATTGAAAGCAAAGTTTTCTAAATGTCACTTCTGGAGGAGGGAGGTGAGATTCTTGGGCCATGTTGTTTCAGAGAATGGTATGGCCGTGGACCCTGCGAAGGTGGCTATGGTACAAGATTGGCCTACGCCCAAGAATACAATGGACATAAGAAGTTTCTTGGGATTAGCTAGATATTATCGGAAGTTTATCTAAGACTTCTCCAAGATAGCTGCACCATTGACCCAGTTGACTAAGAAAAATCAAGCTTTCATCTAGGACGAAAAGTGCGAGAATGCATTTAAGAGTCTAAAGGAAAAGTTGACATGTGCACCAGTGTTAGTCATCCCTAAAGGGAATGAAGAGATGATGGTATACACGGATGCCTATGCTACCGGACTAGGTGTTGTACTGATGCAAGAAGCTAGCGTTTTAGCTTATGCAAGTCGGCAATTGAAACCGCATGAGAAAAGATACCCTACCCATGATTTGGAATTAGCAGCGATCGTATTCGCGTTGAAGATGTGGAGACATTATCTCTTGGGAGAAAGATTCGAGTTGTTTACTGATCATAAGTCACTAAAGTATCTTTTCTCTCAAAATGATCTAAATCTTAGACAGCAAAGATGGTTAGAATTCTTGGCTTCCTACGATTTCGATATCGCATACACACCAGGAAAAGGCAATGCGGTAGCTGATGCATTAAGTAGAAGACATGCCAGTTTAGGGGCTATGTTTCTTGAGTGGAAGCAACTGGAGTACATCGCTGGGTATGATTTCAGACCAAAGTGCGAATTGGATCTAGAAGTATTAGCAAGTTTGACGGTCAGCCCCACTTTGATTGAGCTGATTGGTTCCAGTCAGAGGGACGATCCTAACTTATTGAAAATCATCTCCAAGTTAGAGATGGGCATCGATGAGGAAATGAACGAGTATGGGCTTGATCGAGATGGATGGCTTAGAAAGAATGGAAGATTGGTTGTACCCAATGTCAATGGATTGAGAGATGAAGTGCTTAGAGAATGTCATCACTCAAAACTGACTATACACCCTGGTGGTAATTAGATGTATCGAGACATGAAGCAGACCTACTACTGGGAAGGAATGAAAAGAGACGTTGGGAAGTTTATATCCAAGTGCATGAATTGCCAGTTAGTTAAAGCTGAACAAAAGAAGCCTAGTGGTTTGTTACAACCATTAGAAATCCCCGAATGGAAATGGGAACAAGTCTCGATGGAGTTCATCGATGGTTTACCAAGAACTAGATCGGGGCACGATAGCATTTGGGTAATTGTGGACCGATTAACCAAAAGTGCAAGGTTTATACCCGTCAACTCAAATAGAATGGCAGCTAAGTTAGCAGAACTGTATATGAAATGGGTAGTGAGATTTCATGGAATACCCAAAGGCATTGTGAGCGACCGAGATCCATTGTTTACTAGTGGATTTTGGAAGAGCTTACAAGAGGTGTTAGGATCAGAATTACATCTCAGTACCGCGTATCATCCTCAAACCGACGGTCAGACAAGGAGGGTGAATCGAGTATTAGAAGATCTCTTAAGATCTTGCACATTATGTTTTGGTGGATCATGGGATGACTATTTGCATCTAGTAGAGTTTGCATATAACAATAGTTATCAATCCAGTATTGGTATGGCTCCATTTGAAGCTTTGTATGGAAGATTGTGCAACTCACCATCATGTTGGTTAGAAACTGGTGAGAAGTTTGTTCTTGGACCAGATGTGATAAGAGAAACTTCAGACAAGATCAAGATTATTCAACAGCGAATGAAGGCTGCGCAAGATATGAAGAAGAGTTATGCTGATAAGAGGAGAAGAGATTTAAAATTCTCCATTGGCGACTTGGTGTTTGTCAAGATTTCTACGTTAAAGAGCGTGATTCGATTTGGCAGGAGAGGCTAGTTCGCACCAAGATTTGTTGGACCATTCCCAGTTCTTGAGCAAATTAGGAATTTGGCATATAAAGTTGAATTACCAGCGAAGATGGCAGGAGTTCATAACGTATTTCATGTTTCCCAGTTAAGGAAATTCGTGCACGACCCTAGTGTGACTATTTCACTTAATCAGTTGGACGATATCGAGGTTGAACCCGAGGCGGTTCGGAACCGCAGGCCTATGCGTATTATTGGGAATGATACGAAGCAGCTTCGAAGGAAGGCGGTGAAACTAGTCAAAGTTCAGTGGGGCGAGGATGAGAATGACTGTACTTGGGAGACAGAGGAGGGCATTAAGAAGATGTATCCAGAACTCTTTGCCTGGTAAGATTCTAATTGCGATTTAGTTTTCCGCATGCTAGGATAGACTTGGTTGTTTGTTTTGTATGTTTGATTGTTGTGAATGATTGGTAGGCATGCAGGATCCTTTGTATGTTTTGGGTTAAGGAATTTCGGGGACGAAATTTCTTAAGGGGGGAGAATGTAACGACCTGCATTCTATGCATCGAAGGATCGTAGAATATTTATTTCTTTCTCATATGAAGTCGTATAGCCATGTAACTTTGGAAAACGACTATTGGGATCATTTCCGATGTTCATGATTTTTGCCGATTTTTAAATGACCATTTTGCCCCTAGCTGATTTTGTTTCGGCCATAACTTTTGATTGGGAAGGAGTTTTGACTTGAAACCACCTCCATTAGATCCGGATGATGGTTTACCTTTCCGTAGAGTGGTGACATTAGCCAAACGGACTTACTGTTTGGGAGATATGGCTGAATTAAGGTTTAAAGGGTGAAAAACAGCTTAACCGGGCCAAATAGGGTGATTAACAGCTAGGCCCATTGGGGAATTTCGGGATTAGGATTTTAAAAGGGCTGTTAGGGTTTATAGAACACCCTTTCCTCATTTTTCAGCCGCCACCTATCATTCCTCTCAACCTAGCAATGGCCTCCACTTGCTAAAATACCCCAAATCACTTTCTAATCACCATTTAATCGAGTTTTAGCCTGATCTACGTCAAATCAAGCCAAATCAACACCTAATCTAGGTTGGAGCTGCCGTGTAGTCTTGAGAACAGCGCCAAAAGAGGATAATTTCAGATTTGGTATTTTATTGTGGACAAAGTGAGTGATTAGCATTGTTTTTACACTAATTACAGTTAATTAGGTGATTAGTGTTAATTAACAAAATTAAGCATGTTAAAAATCTGGAAAAATATTTATAAATTTCGAAATATTGTTTTAGGCATCTGTTAGAAAATTTGGTTAGTTTGGTTAAGTTTTGCTAATCATATCATTAGTTATGCTTAAACATGATTAAGGGAAAATATGGTATTTTGGCTATGTTTGATCCATTTTAATACATCATATTGTTGTTTTGGTGTTTATGGTTGATTCTATATGTTGCCATAACTGTATGGTATGCTTTGTGATTGATTAGAAAAGTTAGAATGGTCGAAAACGTCGTTGTTTGGTGTAAAACAGTCGTTGGAAAAGTTGCAGGAAGTAGTGCAGGGTTTCGAATCGGATCGGGTTAGGGGACTCGGGTCGGATTAGGGAACTGAGCAGAGAACCGAACCGGATCGGAACCTAGTACAAGAATGAGGGCTTGGCAAAAAGGAAGGCCTCTTGTATAAGGGTTGGAGTTGGTATTGGACTAAAGCTGGACATGGGATAAGATTGGATTAACTGGAGGAAAGGAAGGCAGAACCGAACTAAGGCAGAAGCACCGAACTGAATCAAGATAGTGAGATAGCTGAACCCAAGTGACATGGAAGCACCAAACCAAACCGAGGGTGGAGCTCCGAACCGAACCGGATGGCCAGGAAGTGGAGCAAGCCGAACCAAACCAAGGAAGGACAACCGAACCAAATCGGATTGGAGCTGCGATTACGCGGCGACTCTTCTGAAGACCAACTCACATTCGACCATAACCCGAGATGCAAAGGAAATCCAAATAGGAAGTTTGCACTTAGGATCCAGTTGGTAACCAACGAGTTGACTCCATGATTGGACTTTGCTGCGGGACGTGTGCTAAGGGGTTACCGAAGTCTATAGCTTTGATTCACCACCATGACGAATGTTAGGCTACGTATCAGTGTAGTGGGGTAGTTACTACTCCATGGGGCAGAGTGATCGTAGCAATGCTATGAGCCAGTGCAGTGGGGTTGCCATGACCCCATGGGCAGAGTGGACATATCAAAGGATTAGTGGCTATGGATCAGTGTAGTGGTGTCATTATGACTCCATGGGGCAAAGTGATCATAGCAAGGCATTGGGTGATCAAAGTGGTGGATATCGTATGCTTTACACACTAAGTGAGAGATGTGAGGATGGTTGCTATGATTGATTGTTTGTCATCACTATGTCATGCACACCCCCACCCTCATATTCTCTACACAATATGTTAGTGGCACCTTAGAGTATTGTACGGTATGTTGTGCTAACTCTTTGGTTGTAAGTCCAGGTTCAGGTATGGTTTAGTATACCCGTTATTATTCTGTTTTGCTGCTTATCGCTCATACCAGACTTTTGTCTGACCCAGAGTTTTATGTCTCTTCTTATTACTCTAGGAGCTCTTAAACGAGCAGACTAGAGACAGGTTAGCTGATTATGCACGAGTAGCTGATCAGAAGACGAGCAGGAGGCTCCTACGTATTATCTACATATATTCTCCTTGTGCTGTTGATAGCCACTACTTTGGGAATTAGTAGTGTACCTTTCCTTTCTTTTGCTTTAGAGACAATATTTTGAAGTTGTAATAATGGTTATGGATCATAAGCTGTATTTTGGATTTCCGCTGCTATGATGATTAGGTTTAGTTTTCAGCTTATGCACTGTCTCGCCTATTTTATGTCAAGTATGTTATTATTATATTTTATTTCATGCGCTGTGAGACATTCTACAGGTTTCTTGTTAGTTCAAATTCCTTTCTTTTCATTTCTTTGGCAACCATCCTGTGCTAGTCGACATTGACACATCGCACTTTCATTGGAAATGTCGGCTGGTGCGGGGCGGGCCGTCACATCACATCTCTCACTAAGTGCATAAAGCATACGATATCCACCACTTTGATCACCAAATCCTTTGCTACGACCACTTTGCCCTTGGGAGTCTTAATGACACCATTGCGCTAGTCCATAGCCACTAATCCTTTGTTACGATCACTTTGCCCTTGGGAGTCCTAATGGTCCCATTGCACTGATCCATAGCCATGCTATGATAACTTTGCCCTTGAGAGTCTTAATGACCCCATTGCGCTGATCCATAGTAATTAATACGTCTCTCTGTGGTGAACCAAAGCTATAGATATCGATAACCCCTTTGCACACGTCCCACATCAAAGCCCAACTCTGGAAATTAACTCGTTGATTGCCATCTAGATCCCGAGTAATAACTTCCCATTTGGACTTCCTTTGCATCTCGGGTTGAAGTCGATCTTCAGACGAGTTCGCGATTGTCATCATGTAATGTCCCGTATTTTTACAGTGTAATAATTAATTTATTTAATTATTTAAAATAGTGATTGGAGATTTAAATAGTTTAAATGGAATAATAATGAATATTTAATTAATATTTATAATATAATAATATATTATAATTCCAAAATAGCTGAAATAGCAGTATTTTGTGAATTGGAAAATTCAAAATATATAATTCAGTTTAAAATTTAATTACGATAACGAATATATTTAATTAACGATGGTTGAACGTATAAATTACATTTTAATTATAATCGAGCTCGAAATTGCGCGGCAGTTTGTAATTTGGCGATTCGAACTTTAAATGAATATACAAAATCCGTTTTAAGCCAGATTTCTGTGAAACAAGAAACGTTCAAAGCTGGTGAAGTATATTTTTCTGATGGAAGAGAAAAATCAGGATTTCATTGTGTAGATTTTGATTTATGTCCAAATCAATTTTTAAAATAGTCGCTATGGAATTCCTTTATAATTTATAATGTCTTATAAAAGGATTTCTATTTTTAATTGAATATCGGTTAACTCTGATTTTGAAATATCGAGTTGTAAATCCATATATATTTATTTTGGAGCTTTATGATATTCTATGTGAATATATGCAATAATATATATTTATTTATATTTAATTTAAATATTTTTAAATATATTAATATTTAAATGGGTTTATTTAGAGCTTTAAAAATAGCCACTTTTGCAAACGACCTCCGTTTTCGACAAAACTAATTTTGTTGGATCCGGAATATTAAATTATTGTTATATTTCAATTTCCGTGATTTTTGGAGTCAGTATGTGGCCGTATGGATTCTTAATTTGAAATACAGTCGATAATTTGACTTTAAAAATATGCTGTGTGAGCAAACAAAGTCGGAATTCGACGAAACCAGTTTCGTTGGGTCCGTAATGTCGAACTGTAGCTGTATGTCCATTGTCATCAAAATTGGATTTAGTATGTGACAATACGAATTTTAAAACGATAAATATAGACAATGGTATAGTAAAAAAACTATTTTAATAATATGTGAATCTTTCCCTAGAAGCTAGCCCAAACTAGATAAATACCCTCACACCTTCTCTAACCCTAAACAAATTTCTCCATTGGTCAAACATCTCAGCCGACACCAAAATGAGAAAACCATGAACTTCCACTTAAAAATAAAATCCGAAATAATATGTATAAAATCCCATAAATCACCAAACCATTATATTTGGATTCCTATAAGGATCCTCTACTTTTTCATATGCTTTTTGGTTGGATTGTTGAAGTTTCCCCGTCGCTGGTTTGGACTACAACAGCTTAGGGTTCGAAATGTTGGCAAAGTGGTGGCCTTATTCTCGAATTAAATACTAGTTTTGATTTTGTAGGGAGGAGAGGCTTCGATTGTGGAAGTTGATGGGTTTTTCTCAGAAAAATGGTCGCATGCCTATGCTAATGGACGCAAGTGGTGATATGGACGGGTTTTGATTGTCAGGTTCGAGTTCTTCTGTTTAGGCACGGAATGGAAGTTTGGTTATTTTAATGATGTTTATGGCATTAAAGAGAAGCTCTGGGGAATGTTTGGAGTGGTTTCAGAGAGTTAGAGTTCGGTGATTCTACTGATGGTATCATGATAGGCCTGTCGACGCGTTTGCAGGGTGGAGGGATCCGAGCTCTTCGATGTTGGCATCGGAAGGAAGATTTCCTGAAGAGAAAACTTGTGGTGTAATTAGTGTGATTTTTGATGGTCTGTTGAAGGAGATAACATAGTTGAAAACTCACGAGAATGACATTTGGGGAGAGACGGACTTGCTCCTGATCGATTAGGGAAGAAGGAAAGAGGGCGGGTTTGGTTTGTTGATGGAGATGGGCCGGATCGTTTTGGTAAAACCCATAGTTAAAGTAAATCTAAGTTAAATTCAATTTTAAATAGTATATTAATTATAACACTCATAACTTTACCATACGTTGTCAGAATTACACAAAACAAGATCCGATGGGATCGTATGAACGACGGCTACGTAATGGAACTGACTGGGAGTGAATTGGAGCTCGTTACAATTTATAGTGAAATAAATTGTCTGTCAGAATCAATCGACAATTATCGTTATTTAACGATGATCATCCAATGTGAGTAAATCTCGCTGATCTGTCCAGTTTATATTTTCATAACGTACTTCTAGTAATGATAAATGCGGATTGACTGTTGTGTGATGATTATTTGGTTGAATTGCTTATGCATTGGTTAAATTTATAGATAACGATATATATATATATATCGTTAATTAAATATTGATTATGTTTATCAGAATATTTCATATTGAAATGAAATCGATGTTATATTATATTGTTTAACATCTGTGGATGCAGGAAAACAGGTTGTAGGGATCCAACTGGATTCCTCAATATTTATAATACTGTTGTTTTCATATATTGTAATATATGATGTGCTATATAATCTGTTGTTGATTATATGTGTTTGAATGATATCGATCATTGTTGTTTGGTATTTTAAATACCATATAAAATACTGAAATTTAAAAGGGAATTTTCAATGTGTATATTGAAAATAAAATATATTTATATAAAATCAAATGATTTTATAAAAAGGAATTTCAAAATAGAATTATATAAAAGGAATATTTATTTGGAAAATAAATAGAATTACATAAAGGAAATATTTTGAAAACAAATAGAATAAAAAGAAAAATGTGCAGGATATAAAAGAAATGGAAAAGATTTATTTAAAGTGGAATTAAATAGAAATCTGTTTTAACATATAGATTGGGAAGATTAATTTATAAATATGTTTTATAAATTAAGCAAATTATTTTATCATTGGATAAATTGGGTATATAAGTCTGAACTTATATAGAGGAGTAGAAAATCGGTTTTGACACCGATATGTTGAGTAGAATGTGAACTCAACATTTATAAAGGGAATTATAATTGAGATTTAGTTGTTAGAAATAAAAAGAAGATTTCGTATGAATAATTCTACAAGTAGAAGTATTAATAGAATTTGGAAATGGAATATTATTTTAAAATACAAAATCAAATTGAATCGATATATAAAAGAAATATTATTCGCATTCGATGTGAATAATGGATTAAAATAGTTATTTTTTAAAGTAAAACATTTATAAGGGAAATTGTGTTTTGAAATAGGAATTTAGATGGGAATTTGAATAAGATAGGGAATGGAGTTAATCGAATATTAGTTATTCGAATAGAGTTAATCGAATATAGTTTATTCGAAAGGAGTTAATCGAATATAGTTTATTCGAAAGGAGTTAATCGAATACAGTTTATTTGAAAGGAGTTAATTGATAAGGTTAATCGATTAGAGTTAATCCAATAGAGTTAATCAATTAGAGTTAATCAAATAGAGTTAGTCGAATAGAGTTAATCAAATAGAGTTAATCCAATAGAGTTAATCGGTTAGAGTTAATCAAATAGAGTTAATCCAATAGAGTTAATCGATTAGAGTTAATCAAATAGAGTTAATCAAATAGTGTTAATCAAATAGAGTTAATCGAATAGAGTTAATCAAATAGAGTTAATCAAATAGAGTTAATTGATAAGAGTTAATCGATTAGAGTTAATCAAATAGAGTTAATTTAATAGAAGTAATCGAATATAGTTATTCGAAAGAGAGATTATCGAATATAGTTTATTCGAAGGAAAGAGTTATCGAATAAAAATTATTCGAAAGAGAATTACTTAAGGAAGTTTTTTAAAGATTTAAAAGGTAAACTTTGACTATTTCGAGGTTAAAAATGTTGTTCAGTTATGGTCTGAGAGGTAGTTATACCACAACTTGATTGACTCTATTTTTAACTAAGGGATGGTTAAGGTTCGATATAGAAGGTTGGTTAAGTAAATTTAGTTAATGAGGGTAATAGTTTGAGTTGGCATAGCGATGTTTTATTTAAACATCTGTTTAAATCCAATGAAGGAGTTTTGGAAATGTTTTCCAAATAAGAATCAGAAATGTTTTCTAATATAGAAAATAAGAAATGAGAGTAAATATGGAAATGTTTTCAAATGATTAATAACATATATTTTCTAAATTTAGAAAATAAGAATTTATGAATATATGGAAACAGGAATAGGGAGATGGGTAATTGAATGACAAATTAAATAAAAGGGGATCAGTGTTGATTGATGATTTGCTCGGTAAGATTTCCATTTGGGAATACGACCGTTGTTTGTACACATGTTTTCCTTTGATAGTTAAATCACCGACCATCAAAGATTTTGACCATTTCCGTTGTCAATATGGAGAGACCGGGATCAGATATATTATCTGAAAACCACTCCGTATGGCATTAGCGTTGCGAATCAAATATGATGAAGATAATTGAAGATGGAGTTATGCAAGGGCTATTCAGTAAATCCTAGGCAGAAACTGCCTAAAATGGATTTACAGAATAGTGCCTTAGGTTTATCCAGTCCCAGGACGACCTGTATGGAAGAATGTCCGACGGAATATATTTAATAGATCGTGTAAGTTGATCTCTTCAAACGTATCTACGTTTGGTGGTGGAGGAATTTGTTTCTCTTACCTGTTTACCCGTGATATGTTTGGAGAAATCAATTTGTGATTTAGCGGGTATGACGATGTGTCATTCAAAGTGAATGAAGATGTGGTTTGTAAAGGATACGTTATGGCCTCTAGCCTCATAACTGGAAATGATATAAAATCGGGTAGGTCGCATGGCTAAGTGGTTAGCTGCCAATTAAGATGTACTATCACCTGATCTAGAGAAATTCCATTTACTTCTATAATCTATTTCGATGCTGTCCCTTTCGGGAATCGGTTGCTGATCCCAACCGTTGGTGATAATACATTTGGTACACTCAAGCGAAATGAGTGACCAGTCATGTTTAGCCCGGGTTACAAGATGTTCTTGTTGAACCCGGTGTATTCCTCTCTAGAGATACACTGTCGGAAGGTGGTCCCATACCTTGCCAGTTGGAATTCATTACCCAAATAAGCACCAGCGGTTTTGATTATATATTATGTATGCGGAACGTGAGATGAAAGCGTTCTGCTAGATGATTATTATATTGTGATTGATAGACACTAATATAATATTAAAAGAGTTTTGATATAAAAGATCATTGTTTCTTTCAAAATGATTTGAAAGTTAAATCAAATTGATTTGGATTCTCATAAGGGAAAAACCCATTCCATGTTATACGTCGTGGTCTTATGAGATATTGTTTAATTCTCAAACTGTTTTTAAATTGTTTTACTCACACCAGTCCCATGAATGACCTGGAGTTTATTTTGTTTTGTTTTCCCTAAACTGTTGGGTGCCCAATTTTGTATGGGCAGTCAAGTAGTCAGGATTTTACAGATATACTTGGAGAGATTGGAGTAGGAGGCTTCAGGATTATATAGCTATTGTTATTTCCGTTGTGTTGTAAGTGTTGTACTCTGATAATGTTACTGTATACATATACTACTTTTATTTCAAAGTTATATATCTATTATATAGTGTTCGTTCCGCTGAGAGATTCGTGTTACTCGGATGATGTTGTATCTTCTTCTTCTTCTATTCTAAGTTTCTATCTTATCTATTCTCACCCTTTAATTTCTTTCATGGACTATCCGGTGTTTGCAGTTTTTGGGTGTTCGACATGGTGTTGTATACGATATCCAAGGTCACAAATACCCCGGGTCGTTACACATCTCATAGCTCCGTTCCAGTTCAGTTGGTGATACTCCATCCGGGTCGGTTCGTGATCATCATATGGGTTCGGGTCATGATCACCCCACCGGGTTGGGTCGGGTTTCTCCATCCCGGTCGGTTCGGTTCATAGGTGCCATCTTCAATCCGGGTCGTGGCATCTCACCGGGTCGGGTCGGTCGGGCTCTTCGGATCGGGGACGGGTCTCCACCAGTTCATGCTTCCTCATCGGTTCATGATTAGCGGTTCGGGTCGGACCTCTTGGATCGAGCATAGGCTCGTGGGGCTCTCCAGGTGAGAAGGTCGGTTCGTCAGACCCTATCCGGGTTGGGTTGTGGCACTTAGGTCATGAGCGGGCTCGGTTCGGGGTTCATGACCCGATCTGATTTCCTGCATTTCTTACAGTAAGCTATTTACACCACATGATGGCATTTTCGACCATTTTAACTTTCCTAAGCAATCATCGAACATACCAAACAGCAGTAGCAACATATGGGTTCAATCAAAAACATTAAAACTTCAATCATATGGGTTATTTAGATCAAACACACCCAAAAAGCTTGATTTTCCCCTTAATCCCCTTAACCATGTTTAATCATACGATTAGCAAACTTAATTCAAATTAACCCAAATTTATATCAATGTCATAAAATAATATTCTAGAATTTTTACATATTTTTCTGAGTCATAATTTCGCTAATTATCACCAATCACCCCTAATTTGCGTAATTAGTGAAAAACATGCTAATCACTTACCTTACAACAAATAAATTGTAGATCTGAAAACTCCACTGATTTGGGTCGAATTCCTATGTGTTCCAGCAGCTCTATCTTGATTTTGATGCAAATCCGCCTTAATTTAATGTAGTTTAGCTTAATTTGTGATTAGGAAGTGATTAGGGATGAATTTAGAAGGTAGAGGCCATTACTAGGGTTAGAAGAAGGTAAGTGGCGGCTGGAAAAATGAAAATGAATCATCCCCTGACTCTTTTCAGCCCTCCCATAACCCTAATCCTAAAATGGGTTATGGGCCTAACTATTAATCACCTAATTAAGCCCAGTTAAGCTGTTTTTCCATCTTCAAACCTTATTTCAGCTATATCTCCCAAACGGTAAGTCCTTTTAATTAATCTGACCACTCTACGGAAAGGTAAACCATCATGCAAATCCAATGGAAGTGATTTCGAGTCAAAATTGCTTACCAATCAAAATTTATAGGCGAAACAAGAATCGCTAGGGGCAAAACGATCATTTAAAATTTGGCAAAAAATGTGAACATGGGAAATGACCCCAATAGTCGTTCCCCAAAGTTACACGACCATACTACTTCGTATGTGAATGAAATAATATACTGCGATCCTCCAATGCGTAGAATGCAGGTCGTTACACTCTCCTCCCTTCTACGATTAAAACCTTACCAGGCAAAGAGTTCTGGATATGACTTCCTTATGTTCTCCTCTGTTTCCCAAGTACAGTCATTCTCATTATCACCCCACTGGACTTTGACCAGTTCCACCGTCTTCCTTCGAAATTATTTCATATCATGTCCGACAATACGAATCATCCAGTGGCTCCCAACTGCCTCAGATTCTACCATGATATCATCCTGAAATAGTCATATTAGAATTATGCATGAACTTCCTTAATTGGGAAACATGAAATACGTTGTGCACTCCTGCATCTTGTCTGGTAATCCAACTTTATACGCTAAATTCCCAACTTGTTTGAGAACTGGAAATGGACCAACAAATCTTGGTGCCAACTTACCTCTCCTACCAAATCGAATTACATTCTTCAATGGAGAAATTTCGATGAATACCAAATCGCCAATGGAGAATTTCAAATCTCTTCGCCTTTTATCAGCATAACTCTTCTGCCTATCTTGGGCAGCCTTCATTCCCTATTGAATTACCTTGATTTTATCCGAAGTCTCTTTTATTACATGTGGTCCAAGCACAAATTTCTTACCGGTTTCCAACTAACATGATGTTGAGTAGCACATTCTTCCATACAAAGCTTCAAATGGAGCCATACTAATACTGGACTGGTAACTATTATTATATGTGAACTCAACCAGATGCAAATGGTCATCCCATAATCCACCAAAATCCAATATATAAGCCCTTAAGAGATCCCCTAATACACGATTCACCCTCTCCATTTGACCATCGGTTTGACGATGGTATGCGGTACTGAGATGTAATTCTGACCCTAAAGCCTCTTGTAAGCTCTTCCATAACCCACTAGTGAATAATGGATCTCAATCACTCACAATACCTATAGATGAAATCTCACTACCTACTTCATATACAGTTCTGCTAACTTTGCTGCCATTCTATTCGACTTGATTGGTATAAACCTTGCTTTTTTGGTCAATCGATCCACAATCACCCAGATGTTATCATGACCTGATCTTGTCCTCGGTAAACCATCTATAAAATCCATTGAGACTTGTTCCCATTTCCATTCAGGAATTTCCAATGGTTGCAGCAAACCACTGGGCTTCTTTTGCTCTACTTTAACTAACTGACAATTCATACTCTTGGATATAAACTTCCCAACATCTCTATTCATCCCTCCCCAGTAGTAGGTCTACTTCATGTCTCGATACATTTTGTTACCACCGTGATGTATAGTCAGTTTTGAGTGATGACACTCTCTAAGCACTTCATCTCTCAATCCATTGACGTTGGGTACAACTAGTCTCCCATTCTTTCGAAGCCATCATTCTCGATCAAGACCATACTTGTTCATTTTTTTGCCGTTGATACCCATCTCCACTTTGGAGATGATTTCCAATAGATTAGGATCGTCCCTTTGACTGGAACCAATCCTCTCAATCAAAGTCGGTCTGATCGTCAAACTTGCTAACATCTCTGGATCCAATTCGCACTTAGGTATGAATCATATCCCGTAATATACTCCAGTTGCTTCCATTCAAGAAACAAAGTCCCCAAACTGGCATGTCTCCTGCTCAATGCATCAGCTACCGCATTGCCTTTCTCGGGTGTATATGCGATATTGAAATCATATGAAGCCAAGAACTCTAACCATGTTTGCTGACGAAGATTTAAGTCCTTTTGAGAGAAAAGATAGTTTAAAGACTTATGATCGGTAAACAACTCGAATTTTTCTCCCAAGAGATAATGTCTCCACATCTTTAACGCGAACACGATCGCTGCCAATTCCAAATCATGGGTAGCATATCTTTTCTCATGTGGTTTCAGTTGCCGACTAGCATAAGCTACAACCCTACCTCCTTGCATCAGTACAACACCTAGTCCGGTACCACAGGCATCCATGTATACCGTCAACTCTTCGTTGCCTTTAGGAATAACTAACATCGATGCGCACATTAACTTTTCCTTTAGGCTCTTAAATGCATTCTCACACCTTTCGTCCCAAACAAAAACTTGATTCTTCTTTGTCAACTGAGGTAACGGTGCAGCTATATTGGAGAAGTCTTGAATAAACTTACGATAATATCCAGATAATCCCAAGAAACTTCTCACATCCATTGCATTCGTGGGCGTAGACCAATCTTGCACCGTAGCCACCTTCGTAGGGTCCACGACTATACTATTCTCTGAAACAACATGGCCCAAGAACCTCACTTCTCTCCTCTAGAAGTGACACTTAGAAAATTTCGCTTTCAATTGGTCTTTCCTCAATACCTCCATCACTGTCCTCAAATGTTCCTTGTGTTCTTCCTCTGTCCTCGAATAAACTAAGATATCATCCACGAACATAATAACAAACTTATTCAATTGATCCCTGAATACCCTATTCATAAGATCCACAAAATATGTTGGTGCATTGGTCAACCCGAATGGCATGACCATCCACTTATAGAATCTAGACGGCATCCGAAACACCGTTTTAGGTATACTCTTAGTTGCTACTCAGAGTTGATGAAAACCTATCGTGAGACCTAACTGGGAGAACACTCTCGCTCCATTCAACCGATCAAACAAATCGTTTATCCACGGAAGAGGATACTTATTCTTCCTCGTCACCTTATTCAACTCGCGGTAGTCCACGCACAATCGAAGGGAACCATCGGCCTTGGTATTAAATATAACTGGTGCTCCCCACTCGGAAACACTTCTTTGGATAAATTCCTTCTTCAAAAGATCGCCCACTTGCACCTCAAGCTCTCGTTGTTCTCTTGGCGCCATACAACGAAGAGGAATCACTATAGGCCTGGTATCTTTCGCTAAATCAATACGGAACTCGATCTCTTGGTGTGGTGGAAGTCCGGTCACTTCCTCGAAGATGTCCGGATACTCGCCAACAATAGGCACATCTGACAACTCATCATGCAGGATGTCGAGAGAATTTAGAAAACTAGCCATCACCCTATCACCAGGTAGGCAACCAAACAGTACCCTCCTCTCTAATGGTTACTGAAGACCCCTCATAGTCCATCACCACCCCATACCTTTGGAGCCAATCGACTCCCAAAATAATGCCAAACCCAGTAAAGCCCAAAACAAAGCAATCACAAACAAACATGCATCCATGACTCGATAAGACCTAATAACGACAAATCATACTAAGGCTAGTCGAACCACTGATCGGGTTCATTACAACTAAAGGTCTATCGACAATCTCGGGTTCCAATCCCAACCTATCTACCAGGTCACTAGATATGAAGGAATGAGAAGCCCCGTATCAAACAATACTCGAACAGGAACATCATAAATAGAAAGCATAGCTTGGATAACGACACCCTTTCCTTTCTCTTCCGCAATTGGGGCATTCGACGAAGAAGGAACATCCTTGATAGCATATGCTTTCACAATCTGCTTCTCTTTAGGGGATTGTGGGCATTTATCCTTGTGATGTCCCACTTGGATGCAATTGAAGCACTTCCCGACCGTTGGCTTTGCTCGACAATCTTTGGCATAGTGGCCCTTCTTGCCACAACTATAGAACTCGACATCTTTCTTATTCTTCTTTTTACTGTCCTTAGCTTGGTTCTGTTTCCTCTTATTCTGTGAATTATTCTGGCCTCCACTGCTCGCCTGCGGCTTTGGCTCCCCTGCAGATGTAATGGAAACCTCGACCTTTGACTTAGGGTAAAGGCTCTCCCACCTCAATGCCTTTCCCACTATAGATTCGAAGGTCTCATCAATGTGGTTTATAAGTCTTTCCCCCAAGTACTCATCTAAGCCGGTTATGAACTTCTCGTTCTTCTTTTCGGTAGTATCGATAAGAGATAATCCATACTTCTATAAAGTATCGAACTCAGCAATATATTCCGAGACTGCCCTACCATTTTGCTTAAGCTCCAAGAATTTCCTAAACAATTCTGATTTCTGAGTAGCTAGGATAAACTTATCACTGAAGTGAATCTTAAACTGATTCCAAGTTACTTGATCCTCAGGAGTAGCTGCTTTAATAGCATTCCACAAATTCATAGCCCATCCTTGAATTTGACGCGGTGCTAACTTTCGTTACATTACATCATCGATTCCTAAATCCTCGAAGATGCGCTCACCACTATCAAGCCAATCTTGAACATCTAAAGCCGATTCCGTTCCATTGGAAATATATAGAAATTCCACTTTCGAAATCCAAACATAAATGTTAGTGATGCTCGAGCGATCATCAGAATCATCCCCAAGCGACTAGAGTGTGATTCTATATCCATCCAGTATATTTGAGGCTACTAATACACGTGGATCAGAAGTATATTAAAATTTCCATATACTCGATTGTCCAAATCAATCTAAAATAAATATTCAAATACGTATAATAAGATTTAAATTTTTGAAACAAAATTTGTTTACACTTTTATTTTAAAAATAACACTCTTCTAGCTCGTTCTAGGATACTACTGATCCCATCTCTAACGAGTCATTCTTATTGGATATTACTAATCCAATCTCTGATGAATTCTCATTGGACATAACTTTACTAATCAAGTCGTTATTATTTAAAATAAATCATTTTAAATATTCAAAATTCATTAAAATTACCGAAAGATTTTTTTTAAATTGACTCTCATTTTCCGGGTTGTTACAATACTGAAATTAAAATATATTTATATAAAATCAAATGATTTTATAAAAAGTAATTTCAAAGTAGATATTGAATAAAAGGAAATATTTGTGAAATGAATACAATTTTATAAAAGGAAATATGCGGAAAATAAATATTAAATGGAAATCTGCTTTTAACAGATAAATGGAAAAGATTAATTTAAAGTAGATTTTACATAGAATCTGTTTTAACAGATAAATTGAGAAGATTAATTTATAAATAATGTTTTTATAAATAAAATAAAATATTTATCATTTGATAAATGGAATATATAAGTCTTAACTTATATAGAGAAGTAGAATTCAGTTTTGACACCGATATTTTAAATAGAATGTGAACTCAACATTTATAAAGGGAATTATAAATGAGATTTAAGTGTTAGAAGTAAAAAAGGGATTTCGTATGAATAATTCTATAAATAGAATTTAAATAGAATTTGGAAATGGGATATTATTTTAAAATACGAAAAGAAATATTTTTCATATTCAATGTGAATAAAGGATTAAAATGAATATTTTATAAATTAAAACATTTATAAGGAAAATTGGGTTTTGAAATAGGAATTTAAATGCGAATTTGAATGAGATAGGAATTAGAGTTAATCGAATATTAGTTATTAGAATAGAGTTAATCGAATAAGAGTTATTCGAATAGAGTTGATCAAATATTAGTTATTCGAATAGAGTTAATCGAATATTAGTTAATCAATTAGAGTTAATCGAATATTAGTTATTCGAATAGAGTTAATCGAATATTAGTTAATCGATTAGAGTTAATCGAATATTAGTTATCCGAATAGAGTTAATCGAATAAGAGTTAATCGAATAAGAGTTAATCGAATAGAGTTAATTGAGTAAGAATTAATCGAATAGAGTTAATCGAATTAGAGTTAATCGAATATTAGTTATTCGAATAGAGTTAATCGAATATTAGTTAATCGATTAGAGTTAATCGAATATTAGTTATTCGAATAGAGTTAATCGAATATTAGTTAATCGATTAGAGTTAATCGAATATTAGTTATTCGAATAGAGTTAATCGAATATTAGTTAATCGATTAGAGTTTATTAAGTATTAGTTATTCAAATAGAGTTAATCGAATAAGAGTGTAAAGACCCGTAACTTCCCCGGTGAGGAAAGCGCGGATAGTTCGAGGACAAGCCACAAAAGGACGCAGACAGAAGAACATTTCATTGTATATTACAACAATTCCGTCAGATTACAAGAATATACAGAGTATGAATCAATATTACACATTATAAAATATCAGAGGTTTAAATTACATTGCAGCGAAAAATAATACAAAACACAACTGAAGGAGATATACAGATACAAAGCTTTCCGAACATCATTCCAACTGTAAACTAGGATCCTGTGAATATAAATCTGCAAAACCAAAACTACTAGTTGCCCGTGCGGAAAATAAGGGCACCCAGAGTTTAGGTTAAAACAATAAACTCCAGGTCAGTCATGTGACTGGTGTGAGAACTAAAACAGTTATTAATCTTTATTTTAAAGTTAGGTAAATCAAGGGACCACACCGTATAACACGGAACGGGTTTCGTCCCAAGAATACCAGTGCATAAAACAACAGCGCAATGCTAAATAAAGAAAAATGAAGCTATTATAAAACCTAGGTCCCATCACACAATGCAACGCAAGCCGGAGGATACGGTTTTTACCTTATAATAGACAAAGAATGCTTGATACGTTTAAAACAGATTATTTCTAAATCAGACTCCAACCGTAAATTAGTAAGAGAACGGTTCCCTAAGTATTAACCCCGAAGGTCGAAACCAACATCAGACTAATACCAAGGGAACCACCCATCTTAGCTCGTTTCCAGTTAGTTTCTGATTTTATATACAATCATAAATATCAATCATAGGCGGCATGAATGTCCCGTACCACTATGTCGCCATATATAAGTATATAATCAAAACTGCAAAATGTCGTATTGGAAGTTGGGTTATCATTTATGGTATGAACCGAGGTAAAAGATAGTCCTCTACCGATTCGAGACAATGTAGCCCATGTCTCAGGCAAGTACTCAGTCAAACCTTTGGATCGTCAGGGCCGGTCCACACGAAGTGGATTATAATGCCTGAACAATACGTTTCCCCGCCTTATGGGGCGTAAATGAGCCAACAAATGACTCCATCGGCTTCACATAGTCACCGATATATCCGAGGCGCCTCACAAACCAACAACCACATAAGTCAAACTCGTCAGGGCGTGTAAAACCACTGACGCCACTTCTAACTAGAAGGAAACACATGCACTCCCAGATGTCCTCTCCCATTTCTGGTTCATACCGGGTGTGAAACTCGCGAAGTAAACGTTACATAAAGCTATGACACAAAGGACTTGCTTTGATCATCAACCACAAGACTTTGCTTTTCAACAGAAGCCTTGATCATTTGCCACTTAGGCATGCCACACAGGCAATTCACTCTACGTGTTTGATATCCATCAGTATATAACCCCTGAGCTCGTACGTCTCAGAGAAGGGCGTTAAGCAAGAGAATAAATTCTCCGCCGCCAAACAGATATATATTTAATTGAAATCAATCACACAGAATAAAATCCAATGTCAGACACACAGTCCTTTTACAAGTTCGTTCTGGGTCTGAACGAAACCGGAGGCACCTAGTACCCCGCATCTCCATCGATCTCCAAGTACGTCTGGACGATCACCAACTGATTCCCTCCTCTTGGGTGTAAGGCCCAATCAAGATCATCAGTAATTATCCAAATGACGTGAAGACCTCCGGTCTTCAACCATCATCTTCATCTTCGACTTATCGTCATGTCAGTTATTCAGAATGGGATAAACCCGGTCTTTTCGAATAACTCGCGTATATAATAAACAAGTGTTACACAAACACAACATACGCCTCATTCCAATTCATCAGTCACTAACTGTAAATTAATCAAGAGAATAATTCCCCTAATATTAAACCCGAAGGCCGAAACCAACATCAGATCAATATCCAGAAAACCATTCTGCTTAGCTAACCGACAGTTAGTTTCTAAATTTCACATTCTTAGGGAAAGGTTCCCATTAATTTTATCAAAGATAAATCCTTTAAATTTATTCTTTAATCTACTTTCGAATATCAATTCAAACTAGTCGGGATTAGCGAACCACACCGAAGTGATCATTTATTTTATTTCCCAATCCCAACCTATTCATCCCATGAAGTAAAACTGGGAATACTTCATATCTAACACCACAGTGTTATCGGTAAATTCAATTACCATTTCACGTTTAAATCTAATTAAAGATTTAACTATCGCCTGGAGCAAAACTGGTGATACTCCATTCTCGATCTTTTCAATCTAATTAAAGATTCATTAAAACTCCACTTAGTTTTAATCTTTGACTGGGTTAATGTAACGTCCCAGGAATTTTGATGTCTAAAATATAATTTAAATTAAGGCTTGACGCTAAAATAAATATTTACATTCGGTTTTCAACTTAGAAATGGAACTTTTATTTGTTTTTGAGCGTAGTAATCGCCTTTAAATTGAAAATGCTTTGTAAATTCATATAAAAGTTTGTCAAAATTTGTATGTATAAACTAAATTTTTCTTTGATATCCGTTTAAATATTTTGTTGAATTTAATATTAGTGATATTTAATCTAATATAATTTAACTTGAAATTTGAATTGTTTAGACTTTTATTTGGTTCTAAAATTTATATGAAATTGTATTGGAGTTTTGAAATGGTCAAACCCGTTGAAAACATGGTAGCACACTTGTTTAATTTTTGTGATACTTCTAAACATGTGTTCCTTGTTGCTGAATTGTATCTCCGCGTGTCCCTTAAATTCCATGCGTCCTTCCTCATTTACACCGCGTGTCCTTCATTTTGTACACGCGTTCACTTTATGCCAGCTTGTCTCAGTGGTTTATAATTCCTTCCGTCCCAATTTCTTTATTCATCTCGTGCTTTCCACATTTTCCTTTTCCCAAAATCACAGAATTCTTTCCCAAATCGAATTTTTCCAATTCTAGGAAGATGGCTTCCTCCGATCAGAATTGGTCCGCCTCCTTCCCTTTTGTTGCTGAGCCTACATCGCTCCTCCATCTCGTCCCTCTTACTTCCGTCGTGCCGCTGTTTGCCCCATCAGCGTTGCCATAGCCGCCAACTCAGCTAAAACCCCTCTTCCCTCTGAAATCGAGCCATGCTTGTTCACAGTCGCCGCGCTCTCTTTCCGCCATCCACAGGACGCGGAAACACCTCGCTTCACCGCAAGCTCCGCCTTTTTGCACCGCCGTCTTGAAGCATCGCTGCACCCTTTTTCAGAGACCAAGGCCAAGACTTTCACCGTCTTCCCGTTCGTCTGTCACTGCTGTTGTGTGTTTTGCCTAAGCTTCGTCAAATTTAATGTAAGTTTTCTTACAGATTTAACTTCTTTCAAGTTCACAACTTTGGATTCACCGAGTATAATCGGTTTGATTTGTTGTTTGCCTCGTCGTTGACTGCCTTGGAGTGACAGTAGCGGGAAAATAGTCTCTGTTAGTTAGATATGAGAACAAGGGTACACATACAATGTTGGGTCACCACATATTTGTGCATTCCCACCTCTTTTCTTCCTTATATACCGCTGCATTTTCGGTTGGTCTGGCAATCATATTAGGACTTAAATGATTTGTTTTGTCATGCACACTTACATTGCCATTGATCACTTAGTTAAGTTGAACCCAAATATATGGGTATGTTTTATAGTTTCGGCTACTGCTGTTCCGGCTCGCTGGCCCAAACTTCTCGCTACTGTACATGCTTTAGTTCCTATTCAAGTCTGCATTTTTATAATTATTAAGACTTGCATATAGGCATATTGCTTCCTCGGTTCAGCTACAGTAATGCATGTTCATATTAGTGCAGTAACAGCACGCTGAATTCAAGTATTTCATACTCGACCTTTGTAAACATTTGTACTCTGACAGGTGATTCGCCATGTGGTAAATTTGATTGGTACTCAACACTCATTTCAGCCTTTACTCGTTTATTGGAAATGTCTTACTTGCATTGCATGTCTCCTGAGTCCAAAGCATTAGACATGATAACATACACTTAAGTGAAAATTCTTTGGGAGAATCTGGCATGTATTTACGACATAAAGTCACACTGTATCTTCTCATGCATGTTAATTTGTTACGGGGGCCTGGAGTAAAATCTCATTTTTGATTTGTTACAAGCTTGTGACTTTACACACTCATGTTGCATGCATTTCCTTACTGGCACCTTTGCATACATGGAATGAATATTGTTATATCCTCCCCACTTAGTTTGTGAAACTGTCTTAAGTATAAGTATGCCACACTAGGGAATTTTACTACTTGAAATGCTTGCTGCATGCTCACGCCTGTGAATACATGAACCATAAAAGTTTGAATGCTTAAATCATACATACATGACAGTATAAACTTGCATTGGCCTCCTTTGAACTGCCTATGTCGCTCAGCACTTGTATATAATCTTCTTTCGCTCCGAGCCTAAGCTCCACTTCTATCAATCTGCACCACCAAATAATTTGACTAAGTACCCTTGTTAGCTCATGCATGCATGCATTTTCATGCCTTTATATCCTAGTGTATTCACACCTCCTGTTGCCATACGCCGCAACATTGGTTATTAGTGCCACCCATTTTTCCTTGTAGAATAGCACATGCATATTGTTCCTTTTATACCATGTAGTCCATAGGGAGTGACTGTCTTGCATGTAATTCTACTGTGCTTGTCCATAACGTTGAATTAGAAATCCCCATTATCGGCAGTTCATTGATCGATATGCTCGAATTTTTTTTCTATTTTTTTTTTTTTTTTATCGTTGGATTAAACAACTATATTTATGTGTTTATCGAAGTGTGCTAACTTGAAATAAGTTTAATCCTGACTCGGGTGTTTTGTGTAATTTGCATGGGACACTCGGGTCAGGTCCTAAGTGTTCCAGGCTTAGAGTTTCAGCTTGCAAATTTGGAGAGGAACGTGAAGACGGCACGTAGAGACATACATGCGCTAAGCTCGACAAAAGTAAACTTTTATTCTTCAAAGCAATGTATGAAAATTTATGTACAAATTTATATTATTTTCCGCTGTGCAAACTTATGTAAACTCTGATATTTATATAAAAATTTGTTCCGCTGCAAATTATTGTACTATGTGATTCTGTGTTGGTTCTGTTTTAAATTGGATAAGCCAAAACAATCTGTCGTTTTGGACGTTTCGAGTTGGTTTAAATACCGACTTGGAGCGGGCAAAAAGCCGGGTCGTTACAGTTAAAGAATCAATGTCATTTAAGACACGGTTCACGATAAACCCAAAATCCCATTCCATTTCAATAAGTCCCTAACCATAAATAACAAGTGAGCAATTCCCTAAGTATTAACCCCGAAGGCCGAAACCAACATCAGATCAATACCCCAGAAACCACTCAACTTAACTAATCTCCAGTTAGTTTCTGATTTTCTTAACTCCTTTGGGTCTAAGAACAATATTATTGAAGATACCGTTCACGACAACCCAAAATCACATTCCGTCAATTCTCGGGTTAAAGAACAAGTGTTATTTAAAACACTGTTCACGATAAACCCAAAAATCAATACCAATTCAATTTAAATATCATTTAATTGGTACACTTCATTAAATCTAAATAAAAAGATTTAATCTTTTTCTCAATTGGGCTTAAGAACAGTGTTAATGAAGACACCATTCACGACAAACCCAAATCACATTTGATATTAAATACAAGGCTCTGAATAGAAAATATATTGGCTTATATTCAATATCAAATTCTACGACCAACAAATATCGTATTGGAAATAACGATATATATATATATATATATATATATATATATTTCAAATTTCCATAACAACATCTGCATAATCACGAAATCCAACATCGAAATATTCCAAAGACAATTTCGATTCAAATCCATTCCAATTCAATTATTGGAACTTCTGGTTACTTTTGAAACCCTTTTCAAATTCAATTTATTTATTTAAAAATAAATAGAATTATAATTCTAGTTCAAAACTAGTTCATTTCGATAAAATCTATTTTTATCTTTTCAAATATGGAGTTTTTCATCCCGATTCTTCCCAAATCATTTCTCATGATTTTACACAAATTATTACTATTTTTAATAATTAAACAAGGCCCGTACAGTCGATTTCCATCAACGGCCATCGAACTGCACTAATAGCGACCTTTTCTGAAATTGATTTGGACATATCTCCAAATCCAACCATTAGATTTCAAATTTCTAATATTCGTTAGAAAGCTCTTTCCGATACGAACCCAACGGTTCCGGTTTCAGGAGAATCCGACGGTCGGATCTCCCATAATGTCCGTTCGAAATCAATGGTCGAAATTCACAAACTGCCACGGCGCGTTCTATTCAGGCCATTATATTATATATATATATAATATATATAATATATATTTCGTCGATTCCCTTTCAAAACGAATTTTATAAATCGTTTCAAATTTGTTTTAAAAACAATTTCAACCTTCATTTCAAATTCAAATCAAAATTGAATTTTCAATTATAAATTCTTTTCACTTTCATTTCTGTTTGATTTCAATTCAAATCGATTTCAATTCTATTTCAGTTCATTTTCAATTGAATTCAATTCAATTCGAATTCATTTTCTATTCAATTCAATTCGAATTCATTTTCAATTCATTTCAATTCAAATTCGTTTTATAAATATTCGATTTTTATCTCTTTTCAATATTCATTATAAAAACGAATATAATCAATATAAATGTCGTTCGCGTCAAAATAGCGCATCTCTAATCAACACGGCTTTACATTTTCACTACATGACTAATCTCAACAAATGAGTACTGTCAACACGTGACTATTTTTGTTATTTAATATATTTTATAAAAATTATGGTATATATCGTTTGATTTCAAATCAGACTCCAACCGTAAATTAGTACGAGAACAATTCCCTAAATATTAACCCCGAAGGCCGAAACCAACATAAGATCAATATCCAGGAGACCACTCATCTTATCTATTTTCCCATTAGTTTCTAATTTTATATATGATAAAGATGTAAATTTTATTGTCAAAATATTTCGTTCAACACATGACTAATCTCAACGAATGAGTACTGTCAACACATGAATCGATATTTTATAATATTCTTTATTTTCCCAATTGGAATGAGGACCAATCAATTACCATATAATGTTAATTATATGGATTCAATACAACACATGTATAAAATAACAACGATAAATAATCAACCATCATCCAAAGTGCACCACACAACTGCATAAGCATCAATTATAAATAATTAACGCTCACACAGTCTGTCGACCAATCGATCGACATACAACTAAATAATTGGGATTAGTGTACGCCAAATATCATCCCAATACCCTTGTGGGGTTTCAAATAATCAAACATAGATTTTATTTATGCAGTTGGGCGATGTGTAAAATTTACCGTCCCAATCAATGTCAGTCAAATCAGTGTATATAAACAAATCGTCTTATTTGTTTATAAATATTTTATTTTATATACACGTTAAAAATTATATTTTTAACTATAAAATATTTTCCACTATAAAGTATTTTATTTCATTTCACATCACACAATCAATTCAATCAAATTTATCAACCACACAAATAAATCAGTCACCAAACAATTAACTAAACAAACAAGCCGTCCATGGTCTGTGAACGACGGGTGTCGGGTGCTACTAAACACCGTCTGCATCCTAGTATATATATCAAACTAGAAATAGATTAGAAGGGAGGAGTTCTCACCGACTAGCTAAACCAATGCCACGACTCTTCCTATGTAGAAATCTTTGCCGTTTCTTCTTTCGTCACTTTCTTCATCCGTATTCACTACATATATAAAAATCGAATTTTTACTTTGCTATTCAATATATAAAAATCATATCTTTGTATGGATAAAATCACATCTTTATGATGATAAAAATCATAACTTTACGTTATAAAAACCAAAGCTTCATACATAATAAAAATCATAATTTTATTTCACTCCTCCATGGATAAAATTTATATTTTTCGCTAACATAAAAATCATATTTTTATAAGGATTAAAAAGACGAGAACTTACCCATTTTCTAGGGTTTGAAACGATCATCGCCACTCGCGCCGTATGTCAATCGGAGGTCCACATTCCTCACGCCGGAGCTCCGCTCACCTCCGGCCGCCACCATTCGTAGTTCGACGCCGTGTAGCAGCCCCCACCCCGAACCCATTCGAACGCTGGTGAAATCGTTTTGGGGATTGAGGTTTCAACAGGAGGAAGGGGATAGGATCGGAGAGGAGGGGGTGTGAGGCGCAGGTCGCGGTGGTGGGTGGTCTGCAAAAGGGGGCGCGGTAGTTTCTGTTTTGGGGCTAGGTTTAGGGTATCGCGGTGGGGAGGGAAAGAAGGCGGAGGAGGGAGAGAAGAGGGTGAATCAGAGCTAGGGGGTGATGCTGGTGGGTAGGGTGGCGACGCGGCGAGGTACGGTGGACGGCGGCTGAGGGTTGGGAAGTAGTGACGGGTTTTAAAAGGAAAAGGGGCTTCGATTTTCTGTTTTGAAAGAATAAGGGGGGGCCCTATGTAAATAGGATTTATATTATATAATTAATTTATTTTATTATTCCAAAAAGCAACTTTAAATTTCAGACTCGAAATCGAACCCACCGACTGTCGTCCCCAGCTAATTACCCCCATTCCGAACACAATGGGATATGTATCGTAGGCTGATTCAATAGTTTCGATAGTTTCCGTCAAAATCAAAATATAACTCTATATATTGAATTTGAACGCGCATTCCAAATTACCGGGGCCACATACTAACTCGAAAAATTCCCGAAAAATATTTTCTAGCTTCGTATTGACGATACGGTCCTAACAAAACTAGTTTCGTCGAATTCTGAGACCGTTGGTAAAATGGCCATTTTCCAGTCGATTAAACTCAACTGAAACTGGTCAAACGCGTTTTCCTTTGCCACGCTCACATATTGATTCGAAAAATTATGAATTCTGAAACCTAGCAATAACCTGACATCACGGATCCAACAAAAGTGGTTTCGTCGAAAACAGAGGTCGTTTGCAAAATTTCCATTTTAAAGGGCCAGAATTCCATAACGACTATTCTGAAATTTCATCTAGGCATAACTTTTGATTCCCGCTATGAAATTTCAATTTTTCGGATTTGTTGGAAAGATATTCGCAAATAGATTCTAATATTTTTGGTTTCACTAAAATCTGGTTTATTTTGCACCCGGTACATTCATTTGAATTTTGAAATCGAATTATCGAACTATCGCGCCATTTTCAATTCCTTTTATAATTATAAAAAATTATTTATATTCTAACGTCAAGCTATATAAATATATACGTTCTAATTCCATTCAAACTAAATTTTTCGTTGTTATTATTTAAAATGATTCATTTTAAATAATCAAAATTTGCTAAAATTGCCAAAATAAAATTTTTAAATTGGCTCGGATTTCCGGGTTATTACAAAGAGTTAATCGAATAGAGTTAATCGAATTAGAGTTAATCGAATATTAGTTATTCAAATAGAGTTAATCGAATAGAGTTAATCGAATAGAGTTAATTGAATATTAGTTAATCGAATAGAGTTAGTCGAATATTAGTTATTCGAATAGAGTTAATCGAATATTGGTTATTCGAAGAAAAGAGTTATCGAATACAGTTTATTCGAAGAAAAGAGTTATCGAATATAGTTTCTTCGAAGAAAAGAGTTACCGAATATAGATTATAATAAAGAGAGATTATCGAATATAGTTTATTCGAAAGGGAGTTATCGAATAGAGTTTATTCAGAAAAGAGAGATTATCGAATATAGTTTATTCGAGAGAGAGTTATCGAATATAGTTTATTCGAGAGAGAATTATACATTGGGATTCGACTATGTCGAATGTAGGAAAGTACTATTTACTTTTCTGTTTTTAAATCAAGATTTATTTATTTAATAAATTAATTAATTATTATTTCTTTGAATTAATGAATAAAAGTTCAATTTAAAGTTAGATATTTCAGAAGCAGGGATTATAAAGCTATTGTTATAACCAATGTTTTTCATAAAAGAATTGGATTCGTAAACTGAATCCGAGAGTTGCAGAGTTAAGGGAATTTTAAAACTGACTGGAGATTTGTTAAGTTGAATAATTTCCTAAGTATCGATCTAATGTTAGTTTCGACCTTCGGGGTTGATATTCAGGGAATTGTTCTCTTACTGGGTTCCAGTTAGAGACGGATATATATGGGAAGATAGTGATACGTGAATAAGAAATGGAAATGTTTTCCAGTGTTAATAACGTATATTTTCTAAATTTAGAAAATAAGGATTTATGAATATATGAAAACAGGAAATGGAGAAATGAATAAATTAATGATAAATTAATTTAAAAGAAAAAATGTTGATTGATGACTGATCGATAAAATTTCCATTTGGAAATAAGATCGTTATATGTATGAATGTTTTCCTTTGATAATTAAATAACTGACTATCAAAGTTTTGACCGTTTTTCCGTCGTCAATACGGAGAGACTGGGATCAGATTTATTATCTAAAAACCACTCTGTATGGGCATTAGCGTTGTGAATCAAATATGATGAAGATAATTGAAGACAGAGTTTGTGCAAGGGCTGTTATGGCAATCCTAGGTAGAAATTGCCTAAGATGGGTTTATAGAACAGTGCCTTCGATTTGTCCAGTCCCAGGACAACCTGTATGGAAGAATGTCTGACAAAGTATATTTAATAGATCGCGTAAGTTGATCTCTTCAGACATTGTTATGTTTGGTGGCGGAGGAATTCATTTCTCTTAGCTGTATACCTGTGGTATTTTTGGGGAAATCAATTTGCGATTGGCGGGTATGGCGATGTGACATTCAAAGTAAATAAATGTGCGATCTGTCAAAGATAAGCGTGGCCTCAAGCCTCATAATCAAGAAATGGTATAAAATCGGTAGGTCGCATGGCTAAGTGGTTAGCTGCCAATTATGGTGTGTTGTCACCTGATCTAGAGAAATTTCATTTACTTCTTTAACCTATTTCGATGTTTTTCCTTAAGAGAAACGGTTACTAATCCCAACTGTTGGTGATAATACATCCAGTGCACTCAAGCAAAATGAGTGACCGGTCATGTTTAGCCTGGGTTACAAAATGTTCTTGTTGAACCTGGTGTATTCCTCTCTAGAGATACACTGTCGGAAGGTGGTCACATACCTTGCCAGTTGGAGTTCATTACCCAATAAGCACCCATGGTTTTTGATTTTATATTATGTATGTGGAACATGAGATGAAAGCGTTCTGCTAATGATTATTTATATTGTGGTTGATAGACACTATTATAAAATCAAATTATGTTTTGATATAATGATTATCGTTTCTTCCAAAAGGATTTTGATAGTTAAATCAAGTGTTTTGGATTCTCAGAAGGGAAAAACCCATTTCGAGTATACGGCGTGGTCTTATGAGATATCGTTTATTTTCTCAAACTATTTTAAATTGTTTACTCACACCATTCCCATAACTGACCTAGAGTTTATTTTGCTTTGTTTTCCCTAAACTCTTGGGTTCCCAAATTTATAAGGGTGGTCAAGTAGTCAGGATTTACAGATACACTAGATGGAACTTGGAGCAGGAGGCTTCAGCGGCATTTTCTGGCTATTTTTTATTCTCGCTATGATGTAAGTATTATACTCTAATGATGATATGTATATACAAATGACCGATTTGTATTTCAAAGTTATGTTGTATACTATAATTTATTCGTTCCGCTGTGAGATTCGTGTTACTATGATTCTGTTGTTATCTTCTTCTTCTTCTATTCTAATTTTCTATCTTATCTATTCTCACCCTCTAACTTCTTTCTATTAACATTCCTATATTTTCGATTCTTGGATAGTCGACATGGTGTTGTATGTCGATTTTCAGGGTCCAAAATCCCCGTTCGTTATAGTGGTATTAGAGCTGAAGGTTAAGTAATTACCTTGGCTCTGTGGCGTAATAATTAGAGATGGGGTTAGCAATGCCCTAGATTTAGTTTGAGTGTATATATATGAGTGAACGTATTTGTAGATTTTTTAAAAATGGTTTTATATTGTGTAGATATTTTAGTTGAGCTGTTTATGAGTTTTGGTCGATCAGTTTGATTCACCGTATCGGTAGGAGTTTCTAAACACTTGAATACGATGAACCGACACAGTATGTTTTGAAAAGAGGGTAAATGAAGTAATTTTACCCAAATTATATTTTGACGTAAAAGAATGATTTATATTATGATTATTGTAGCAAATAGGATGTGTTGGTTGTTATTATAATCAAATGAAATTGTAAAAGTAAAATGGTTATGTAAATAGCCAATCGGGATTCATATAAGTGTAATATATGAAATCAGATGAATTAAATCTGAATTGGAATTAAAACCCTGGAAAGTTGGACAGTGTTTGTAAATAGATTTGGTTTAAATATATGAGAATTTTTAAAATCCTAGGAGATTTTAAATTGTTTCACAAGCATTGTGAATGGTATTTTGAAATATACTTCAAAATGGAAGTGTTAAAATATGGGTTTTGAAAGTGATACAACATTGTGAATGGTATTTTTAACATCTTCAGTGTCCATTTTCGAGTTCTAAGTGATGGATTACTACAAAAGATATTGATTTCGAATTGTTTTGGCAAAACAAGTTGTTTTGAAATTCCTAAAAGGAATAATTGATTTTAGAGAAAAGTAAGCCATTTAAAACTCCCAGGAGAGATGGTTTGATTTAAAAACAAATAAATAAAAATTTGTGGAAACAAATTGGAATTGAATTGAAACCAGTTAAGTGGAAATTGAGTTGAAATAGAGTAATATCGTGTAAAACTGGATTGTGGAATATATTTGGACCCATGTGAATTGAAGTGGATTGATTTTTGGAATAAAAATCAGATTTTTGATTTTGAGATAAAAATAATTGATTTGGGAAATTAATTCGTTAATGGAATGTCATAATGGAACTTAACAAGATTGAGTAAATTGGATTGGTGAGTTAAGAGTTTGAAATCGAAAATGGAACTCGAGGTTGAAATGAAATTCAACTTAGGTATAAGCGAATGATTGAGTTTGAGGATAAAAACTGATTGGGGTTGATTTAGATGACATTGGTATATGCTGAATTGGTAGCAGATGGAAAGGATTTAATGATATGCCTGACAAAAAGGTACAAGTTTATTTATATATGAGTCTGGTGATTTATGAGCCTATTTGGCAAGCCGCTTGGCTATTTAATTTTCTTTTAAATTGGAGATGGCGTAGAGAGGCGAGTTGTACCAATTGACCCGTACAAAGGAGGTGCTGGCGAATTTTTTCGAAAATTTAAGGTGTTAGAAAATTTACAGGATTTTTGAAAATTTTCGTTAATAGGAATAAATTAATATTTTAATTGGAATTAATTGGTTCAGTTGAAACTGAAGTTAAGAAGTAAACAAATAATTTTTAACCCAGTTAGTAGGGTTTGTTTTCTACCTTAGCAATTTCGAGGACGAAATTATTTTAAGGGGGAAAGAATGTAACGACCCGTATTTTTAACAGATAATAAGTAATTTATTTAATTATTTAAATAATGATTTGGCAATATAAAATGGTTATTTTATTAAATAATATTGAATATCTAATTAATATAAATAATAGAATAATTTATTTATTTTCGAAATAATTGAAAATAACAGAATTCACAATATTGTGTGAATTGGACAATTTAAAATATATAATTTAGTTTAGAATTGAATTATATTAACAAATTTATTTATTAATGTCAGATGAATGTATAATTTATATTATAATAATAATCGAGCTCGAAATTGCGCAGCAGTTCGTAATTTGGTGGTTCAAACTTTAAACGAATTTACAAATTCCGTTCTAAGCCGGATTTCTATGAAACAAGAAACGTTCAGAGCTGGTGAAGTATATTTTTCCAATGGAAGAGAAAAATGGAGATGTCGTCGTGTAGATTGTGAGTTGTGTCCAAATCAAATTTTTGAAAAGTCGCTATGGAATTCCTTTATAATTTATAATGGTTTATTTATATTATAAATGGATTTTCAATATAAATTGAATACTGATTTAATCTGGATTTGAAATGTTGAGTTATAAATTCAGATAGGAATATTTTGGAGCTGTATTACATTCTATGTGAATATATACGATAATATTAAATTTAATTATTAATATTTAAATAGGTCTATTTAAAGCTTTAAAAATAGCTATTTTTGCAAACGAACTCCATTTTCGACGAAACTAATTTTGTTAGATACAGTATATTAAATTGTTGTTATATTTCAATTTTCGTGATTTTTGGAGTCAGTACGTGGCCGTGTGGAATTCTAATGTGGAAACAATCAATAATTTACTTTAAAAATACGCTGTGTGAGCAAACGGACTCGGATATTGACGAAACAAGTTTCGTTGGGTCTGTAATGTCGAATTGCAGCTGTATGTCCATTTTCGTTGAAATTGGATATGTTATGTGATCATAGTAATTTTTAGATGATAAATACAAGAAACGATACTAAATAAATTAATATAACAATGAATATAAATTTATTTAATTTTTTCTATAAATACCCTACATTATTTCTAACCCTAAACTTTTCCTCAGTGGTCAACCAATTTTCCTGCCGTTGGTTTTCTTCATTCCAAACATGAATAACCGATCTTCAAAAATCAACAACAATTCAAACAAAATCCTAAAAATCACTATATACATATATTGGAATTCCTGAGTTTGTCCTCTTCAATTCTGTATGAGTTTCATTCTGTTCGACTTCCATTTTGCTTATTAGAAATAAACAGAACAAACTAGGGTTTATCTTTTGGTGAGATTGAAGCTGTAATACTCGAATTGGAGTATGGAGTGATGTTCACGAAGGAGTTTAGAATCGGTTATGATTTTTGGGGTTGAATTGGCAAAGTTTGACTTCGATACCTGTACAGGATGGCGTACCAGGGAGCATCGTCACATTTTCTAAGTGGTAGTCGAGTTGCTCTTGTAGTATATGATGATGAAGAGAAACCAAAGGAGAGTTCAGTGGTGGTATTTGTTTGTGAATCAGTGGTGTTATTTGAGAGTTGGAATAGCGTGATGAAACGGAAATGGTGAGGCTTCTGTTTGAAAGCTTCGGTGGTTTGCTCATGAGTAATTAGAGAAGAAGGGTGTGGGTTTAGGTTTTAAGGATGTGGTTGGGCCAGTTTATATGGTAAGAGGCCCGATTAATAATAAATTTAGTTGTTGTTTAAACAAAATACATATATAACTTGTAAAATTTATATTTATTCCATACGTTATCAGAATTCGACAAAACAAGAACCTTTGGGATCGTAGGGACAGCGGCTACACAATGGAACTGACTGGAAGTGAATTGGAGCTCGTTACAATTTATTGCAAAATAAAACGTCCGTTTGAATCAAAGATAATTAATCGTTATTTAACGATAACCGTCCAAAGTGAGTAAAACTCACTAACTCTACCAGTTCATATTTTTATAACGTATTTTTAGAACTGATAAATGTTGGTTGATTTCTGTGTGTTGACTGTTTGGATGAACTGCTAATTAATTGGTTGAGAATATAGATAATGATATATATACACATATGTACGTATGTATACATAGTTAATCAAATATTGATTTTGTTTATCAGAATATTTCATATTAAAATGAAATTGATGTTAATATATTGTTTAACAACTATGGATGCAGGGAAACAGGTTGGAGGGATCCAACTGGATTCCTCAACATTCATGTTACTGTTTTCATATATTGTGATATATGATGTGATATATAATCTGTTATTGATTATGTGTGTTCAGATAATATTGATCCTTGTTATTTGGTATTGTAAATACCATATATAATAATGGAATTAAAAAGGGAATTTTCAAAGTGTATATTGAAAATAAAATATATTTATATAAAATCAAATGATTTTATAAAAAGTAGTTTCAAAATGGATATTGAATAAAAGGAAATATTTGTGAAATGAATAGAATTTCATAAAAGGAAATATGTGGAAAATAAATGTTAAATGGAAATATGTTTTTAACAGATAAACGGAAAAGATTAATTTAAAGTAGATTTTAAATAGAATATGTTTTAATAGGTAAATTGAGAAGATTAATTTATAAATAATGTTTTTATAAATTAAAGAAAATATTTATCATTTAATAAATGGAATATATAAGTTTGAACTTATATAGAGAAGTAGAAATCAGTTTTGACACCGGTATTTTAAATAGAATATGAACTCAGCATTTATAAAGGGAATTATAAATGAGATTTAAGTATCAGAAATAAAAAGGGGATTTCATATGAATAATTCTATAAATAAAAGTATAAACAGAATTTGGAAATGGGATATTATTTTAAAAACAAAATCAAACTTAATGGATTATATAAAATAAATATTTTTCACAACAATGTGAATAATGGATTAAAATGAATATTTTATAAAATAAAACATTTATAAGGAAAATTGGGTTTTGAAATAGGAATTGAAATGGGAATTTTAATGAGATAGGAATTTGAGTTAATCGAATATTAGTTATTCGAATAGAGTTAACCGAATTAGAATTAATCGAATATTAGTTATTCGAATAAAGTTAATCGAATATTAGTTAATCGATTAGAGTTAACCGAATATTAGTTATTCGAATAGAGTTAATCTAATATTGGTTAATCGATTAGAGTTAATCGAATATTAGTTATTCAAATAGAGTTAATCGAATAAGAGTTAATCAAATAGAGTTAATCGAATAAGAGCTAATCAAATAAAGTTAATCAAAAAAGAGTTAATCGAATAGACTTAATCGAATTAGAGTTAATCGAATATTATTTATTCGAATAGAGTTGATCGAATATTAGTTAATCGATTAGAGTTAATCGAATATTAGTTATGCGAATATTAGCTAATCGATTAGAGTTAATCGAATATTAGTTATTCGAACAGAGTCAATAGAATAAGAGTTAATCGAATAGAGTTAATCGAATTAGAGTTAATCGAATATTAGTTATTCGAATAGAGTTAATCGAATATTAGTTAACCGGATAGAGTTGATCGAATATTAGTTAATCGAATAGATTTAGTCGAATATTAGTTATTCTATTAGAGTTAATAGAATATAGTTTATTCGAAGAAAAGAATTATCGAATATAGTTTATTCGAAGAAAAGAGTTATCGAATGTAGTTTATTCGAAAAAAAGAGTTATCAAATATAGTTTATTCGAAGAAAAGAATTATCGAATATAGTTTATTCGAAAGAGAGATTTTGTATATAGTTTATTCGAAAGGGAGTTATTGAATAGAGTTTATTCGAAAAAGAGAGATTATCGAATATAGTTTATTCGAGAGAGAGAGTTATCGAACATAGTTTATTCAAGAGAGAATTATACATTGGGATTCGACTATATCGAATGTAGGAAAGTATTATTTACTTTCCGGTTTGTAAAACAAGATTTATTTGTTTAATAAATTTATTAATTATTATTTATTCAAATTAATGAATAAAAGTTCTATTTAAAGTTAGATATTTCGGAAGTAGGGATTATAAAGCTATCGTTATAACCAATGTTTTCCATAAAAGAATTGGATTCGTAAACTGAATCCGAGAGTTGCGTAAGCAATGATTTGATAAGAAGTTAAGAAACGGAGTTAAGGAAATTTGAAAACTGACTGGAGATTTATTAAGTTGAATGATTTCCTGAGTATCGATCTGATGTTGGTTTCGAACTTCAGGGTTGATATTCAGGGAATTGTTCTCTTACTGGGTTACAGTTAGAGACGGATAGATGTGGGAAGATAGTGACACGTGAATAAGAGATGGAAATGTTTTCCAGTGTTGATAACGTGTATTTTCTAAACTTAGAAAATAAGGATTTATGAATATATGAAAACGGGAAATGGAGAAATGAATAAATTAATTTAAAAGAAAAAAATGTTGATTGATCAATAAAATTTCCATTTGGAAATAAGATCATTATATGTATGGATGTTTTTCTTTGATAGTTAGATAACCGACTATCAAAGTTTAGATAATTTTTCCGTCGTCAATACGGAGAGACCGGGATCAAATTTATTATCTGAAAACCATTTCGTATGGGCATTAGCGTTGCGAATCAAATATGATGAAGATAATTGAAGACAAAGTTTATGCAAGGGCTGTTCTGGCAATCCTAGGTAGAAATTGCCTAAGATGGGTTTACATAACAATGCCTTCGGTTTATCCAGTCACAGGACAACCTGTATGGAAGAATGTCTAACAGAGTATATTTAATAGATTGCGTAAGTTGATCTCTTCAAATGTATTTATGTTTGATGGCGAGGAATTCGTCTCTCTTAGTTGTATACCCATGGTATTTTTGGGGAAATAAATTTGTGATTTGGCGGGTGTGACGATGTGACATTCAAAGTAATAAATGTGTGATCTGTTAGAGATAAGCGTGGCCTCAAGCCTCACAACCAGGAAATGGTATAAAATCGGGTAGGTCGCATGGCTAGGTGGTTAACTGCCAATTAGGGTGTATTGCCACCTGATCTAGAGAAATTTCATTTACTTCTTTAACCTATTTCGATGTTGTTCCTTACGGGAAAGTGTTGTTGACCCAACCATTGGTGATAATACATTCGGTACACTCAAGCGAAATGAGTGACCGATCATGTTTAGCCTAGGTTACAAGATGTTCTTGTTGAACCCAATGTATTCCTTTCTAGAGATACACTGTCGGAAGGTGGTCCCATACCTTGTCGGTTGGAATTCATTACCTAATAAGCACCCACGGTTTTTTATTTTATATTATGTATGTGGAACGTGAGATGAAAGCGTTCTGCTAATGATTATTTATATTGTGATTGATAGACACTATTATAATATCAAATTATTTTTTGATATAAAGATTATCGTTTCTTTCAAAAGGATTTTGAAAGTCAAATCAAGGGTTTTGGATTCTCATAAAGGAAAATCCCATTCCGAGTATACGGCGTGGTCTTATGAGATATCATTTATTTTCTCAAACTATTTTAAATTGTTTACTCACACCGGTCCCATGACTAACCCATAGTTTATTTTGTTTCCCTAAACTCTTGGGTGCCTAAATTTATACGGCCAGTCAAGTAGTCAGGATTTACAGATACACTAGGTGGAGCTTGGAGCAGGAGGCTTCAGCAGCATTTTCTAGCTATTGTTTATTTTCGCTGTGATATAAGTGTTATAATCTAATGATGATATGTATATACGAATGACCGATTTGTATTTTAAAGATATGTTGTATACTATAATTTATTCGTTCCATTGTGAGATTCATGTTACTCTGATTCTGTTTTTATCTTCTTCTTCTTCTATTCTAATTTTCTATCTTATCTATTCTCACCCTCTAACATCTTTCTATTAACGTTCCGGTATTTCCGATTCTTGGATAGTCGACATGATGTTGTATGTCGATTTTCGGGGTTGAAGATCCCCTTTCGTTACAATCAATATCTTGGAAAACATTCCCTTCCTCGTGATTAGATTCAATTGCTTCATCAATAAGAGTAGCATTCAAATCTTTGCCCTAATCAATATCCCTGGACATCACGCTTTGAATTTTCTTTTCAGCTGGTCATTGTATCAGTAGCGGGGAAATTCATATCTGAGAACTTTTCCACATTATCTTGGTAAGTTATGAACAAAGATTGTTGACAATCTCCCGATGATGGCATTTAGAGGAGCCTTTAGAAAAAAAATTAAACCTATATCTTTGCATCTTTGATTATGAATTGGATTTGGGTATAAGCTCTCTTTTACTTTTCAACTTTCTTTTGAAAGAATCATTGCAGAGCATTAGCTTGGCTACAACGAAGTCTGAATCACATAACCTTTTTAAGTAAGAAATTTCACTTATTTGTCTGAATCTTGCCTTGCTTTTCTCCTAATCTCAAGTGACGTTCAAAGATTATGAGCCATGCCGGGAGTTTCTTCTGTTTCAACTTTCTTTTTGTCTCTCCTTTTCATCATCTATCCTAGTAGTTGCAGGATTACTAGTTAGGGCATTTAACATGGTCACCTCCCCCTTAAGCCTGTTTATTTTTGCTGTTAATTCCGAGATATCACCATTATATTCAAAGAGGTATTTTGAAGCCTATATGTGATGCCCTACCTCTATAATCGCATTAGCGAAGGACATTACAAAGTAATGTTGTCAACTAACCCAAAGAATAAGGGTGTTGAGGAGCGACCATCTATATAATAACTTTGAACGAGTGTTAAACATGCCGGATAATGTGGCCTTACCTTTTGAATCTCATAAGGAAACCCAACATATCTAATTCAAATTCAAACCAACTACACAGTGGCTATATATGTTTCAGAATCAATATAAAATAACATAACAATATAATTAGATTCAGACACAAATATTCGCATCACGAAGGCATAAATAGATATGAATACATCACATAAGAGTTTACACAAAGACAGTGGTCATACTCGATACGCTATACCAAAAAAGAATTGGTACAAGGGCCAAACAAAATAATATGTATACATAGGAGCCATTGTCATACACACACACACGTGCGCGCGTGCACACACACACACATATATAACCCATAACTACAATACTAATGTAGTTAGTGCAAAAGTCATGGAATTATCACCGCTAAAAGTCAGGTGGAAGCATGTGTGATACATCGGTCCGACCAGAGTATTATTTATAAGAAAATAAACAATAAATGGATCAGTCTAGTTGTACTTACCATAATAAACTAAAATAGAATGAGATATAACTGATAATAACATATATGTAATAACAACAATGTTCACGTGTAAATGTGATACCCCAAAAATGTCCACACAATATTTCAAAGAATTTGAGTGCTATAAAAGAAAAATTCATTCTATGTTATATAGTAATTAACAAGGAATGATATCACGTATCAAATCAACACAAAATTGATAACACATTATCAAACAACTCAAATTGATATTCCATATCAAAACACAAAATTCAAAAAATAAATACTTAGAAACCCAGAAGTTCATAAAAATGGAGGGAGATGTATCTCAAGATGAGAGCCTGTAAACTACCAGGAAGTCTGAAAGATCGCCGACACATGTATCATTAATGAACGCGATTGAGCTTGGTAACTCAAGATGGGAGCCCGTAAACTCCTAGAAAGCCTATAAGCTTGCCTATACGGGTCATGAACTAGTCGGATCCGAAGATCGTAGAAAGAACAAATCCACAAAATGAACTAAAGTTCCTCGAAGTGACCCGAAGATTCACAAAAAAGCACAAACTTACAAAATGTACCAAGTTCCTCAAAGTGATCAGAAGATTCAAAAAAATTCACACTCACAAAATGAACTGAATTTCCTTAAAGTGATCTGAAGATTTAAGTGATCCGAAGATCCTAAAAAATATGGGATAAATTAAACAAGCCAGAGAAGTCACATAAATATAGTCTAAATCTAAAAAAAATTCACAATTGATCCAGGAAAATGTGAATTACTCCAAGTTATTATATATAAGATGTTACATGTCCCATAATCGCATGCTCTACTTGTATATTTATGAACAAGTAGTCCACTAAAAACACAAGAAGATCATTACCACATTTTTCAATCGAACGAGTTTAAGTAACTTTCGAAGCAAACACAATCGTTTCATACCACTTGTTTTACTAAGATGTTTAATTGGATTTCTCATAAAGTTAGAAAGAGGTTTTAATATATATATATATACTAGTAGATTAGAAAACAATCAATAAAACGACTTTGTATGATGAAAGTAGTTTTAGAAATCATTTTGAGTAAAAGTTTGATATCTACTAATAGTATAAAACCCATTATAATTTGAAGTGAAAAAACTCTTGAATATGACTATAAGAACAATCGATCATGGAGTTCACATTTTAAAAAACCTAAATTAAATCTCATATATATCGATTATGAATTCATTGACCATGAGTAAAATCAAAAGTCCGTATAATCGAGCTGCTGAAATTCTCGAATTAAAGCAACTAGAAAACGCAAAAAAAGAGCAGACGGACTGAAACTCAACTGGTAAGAAGCCTATATCAAACTAGACTACCGAACCTACTTTCTACTAGTCAACAACAAAAAACATGATTCAGGTGACTGAATCTATGATTTACCGGCTGAATCTGTTCTCTAGAAGTACATGTTTGTGTTATGAACTTCAACCAGCTGAATTACATCATTCAATTGATTGAAATATGATTCAGGCGGTTGAATGGAAAAATTCAGTCGACTGACCTATATGCAAAATCATTACCATGAGTAAACATTAATTCCGTCAACTGAATTGCCCAATCCAGTTAGCTGAATCTGCTAATAACCACTGATTTCAATATTTTGAAGGAAATGTCGATATCCGACGATTCCGCATTAATGGTGAAGGCTTAGAACATTATCAAAATGTTAATGAAGTTTCTCAGATTTGTCGAAACAACCTAAGAACTCGCAATTCTACTCTAAACAAAGACTTGCACTAGAATTCATCGTAATGAAATCATAAATTGGAAAGTTCACACACAAACAAACCAAATAACCAAATGTATACACGAAATATAAATGCCAAGGGCGCACATGCCAAGAATATAAGCTTAATTACATTGATTTGAGTTCTCAAGAACTCACCTTTGATTATTAGAAGCAAGGAGAGGATCTAAAAACAAGAAAAATCATCTTCTCTTCAAATAATACTCGGAATCTGCAATCTAGCACATATACACAAGAATCCTGAGAGTTCGGTATTAGGAAATCACAAGAATTAAAAAGAAGTTTAGTTGGAGAAGATGGATATTGATCTTACCTAAGTTTCTTTTTGAATTTGCACTTGATTCCTACACGAATAGGATTCCTAATATCAATCTAGGATTTATAAATTTTAATTTTCCCTCCCCATTTCTATTTTAGCTAAGTGTTCGGAATGAATGAAGGAGTTTGTTTAAGTGGGATATAAGGTAGTGTGCTAGTCTTTGCAAAATAAAGCCCTACCCTAAGTCCCAAATTTCACTAACTCCAAACATGTCGATGTTTACAGTTTTAAATATCGTAAACGACATTTTGAAATCAATGGAAATGGTCTCGAGTCCAAATTCATTCGTATGAAAAAGGTGATATTTCGGAAATATACTCAATTAAAGACGTTATATTTAAATAAAACATTTAAATATACTATAGTGAAATATGCAGGTTGTTACACTATATAAAATCACAGATAACTAATCTAGTCGATTAAGTATTGAATTCGAGAAAGCATAACAAGTTGAAATTCATCACAGCGAAGTAACTCGAAATAGTAAATCGCTTATTAGGTGTTCTAGACAAGCATGAGGCATTTCTACGTCCAAGAAATAAGGCAACCACCTAACAATTTGAGCGATATCTTTAAATTTGTTAGAAGGTGGAGGATGTATGGCTTAGAAGGAAGCGAATTATATGGTGAACCCAAAATTCCAAACTCTTTGCTCCATCTAGTCAGATATCCCAAAGAGTATGAAGAGGATATCTTGAGGAGGGCTCTTGCTCTTTCATGATACCGTCTCATGCATTGGAGAACTGATGATACTTAAACTCGATGTTGAAGGACCAGGGTTGACTGGTACATCTGTAGGGACCTATTTAAGAATATTTTTTTACCTTTTTGAATAAGGGAGATGAACTAAAGGTTCTTAAATTCTCTTTCCAAACCCATAAGAAGTATAAGAAGCCTCTATAAAACCATCAGACTCGAGAGTTAAGTAGAAAAGAGGATAAAAATCTTTGATACTTTACACAATAGAAGGAGTTACTTTTGCTTCTTTCTTCTTTGAAGAAGAAGTTTCGACTATGGTACCTAAAGTAAGAGAAGTACATATTATATGAAATTCATCCAAAAAAAATCCATTTAACAGATGATATATCTACTTATCTGAAAGTTGATCTTATGTAGGGGAATTTTGAGTGAAAGGAAATTATTTTCCTAGTATAAGTTCTCCTATTGCAGTGCCCAATGATGCAAGTTCTGCAAGAATCTTATGATTGAGTGAGATGACTCTGTATTGAAATAATTTTCTTGAATGAAAAGGGAAGTTCTTGTCATCATAGGAGTAGCCCTGTTAACCAAAGCATCAACAATCTTCTTCTTGTTGGAGCCCAAAGATTTCAAAGAAGAAGTCGAGCTGAAAAAGAGATCGCTAATACAGATAGGACGAGTTAGAGATATGTACTCATTATGTGAATTGTTAGCCCAAAAAGGTAATCCAATACCAATTATTTTTATCATAATGAATTAACACTCATAAATCATTTCAAATCAAATCATAGGGTTTTGAATCTCTCAAATTTCAGATAATCTAAAGGAAGATGGACCATAAGTTTAGTTATGAATCAAATCACAAAGTTCGGCCTTAAGCTCTTGATATAAAATTGAAACATATCATTTTGAAATGAAAAATTTAGGTTTCCTCGTGAAGCAAATTACTTCAAGAATTTTAGTTTGAAAAAAATCATTCTTGAGGCTTTGGCTTCACATCAGATCATTTACATTTGCATTGTATGAATTCAAACATATATATGTTTTGAAGGGCTTCAAAAAAAAGTCATATGTTATTGTTTAGAGTTCAAATCAAAGCCATACATTATAAAAATGATTAGACAAAAATATATGTATAATATAACATTTGTAGTTTAAGGGGGTAATCGTAAGGCATAATTCTATTAACTAGACATTCTGACGATCGTAAGTCAAAAGTGCATGATATTCATCAATCCAAAGCAAACTCCCAATAGTAAATCATCCAAATGGGAACATTATGCTACGTGAATTCGATAGTCCTTTATGTCCAAAGGGGTCATACACCATTCAAAGTCAAAAGTTTAAAGTTATATGGACCCAATATGCATGTTCCAAAGGTTCAAGTCATATTAATCCAAATATGCATTGTTCACAAAGTCAAAGTCATAACATCAGAAATATAAACATATATGAAGGTAAAACTCTAAATTGTCATAACCATAGATCGATTACAATGTCCAAATCGGAATGTCCCCAAATCGATTTAGGTTAAACAATTGAGAATGCATAAAATAGAAAGAATGATAAAATAGGCCCTTATCTCTGTGCTACTTTAACTTGTTTATAAGCAGGAGCTTCGCATAGGAAGGAAGTGATTTGCTTCGCTACCTTTTACTAATACGAAGCATCTTCTTCGATTATGATAAATCGCTTTGAAGTCGTCTGCTTCGAATATCTTAAGCGCTTAGAAGAACTCTACTTTGATTGTCTTGAGCTACTTCGACACTCTTTGTATCGAATTCCCTTGCTTCAACAAGTTCGCTTTTCTTTTGGCTTCTTTACGGGATTGCTTCAAATTTAGGATGATTGATGCGTTTTGAATTCATTTCCATGTGATTCGAAATGGTCAATGCACATTTAAGTACAGGTTCAATTTTTGAAACATCGCGAACCCATATACTATGTATTGCAAAGATAAACTTTTAATCGAAATGATTTCCAATAGCATTAACTTGATAAAAGGTTTGTTTTCATAAGAACAAAGGATATTTTTTCGAAGCACTTTTTTTTGCTTTGTTTTTTGGAAGCGAACCGTTTGCGATGTGATTGTAACAACCCGCGCAATTTAAGATTATTTAGTTAAAAGGTTTATTTAAATATTGTATCTTGAGTTCAGTTTAAAACCCGAAAATTATGACTTTTTGCACAAGGTAAATTTGGATTCGGGACTACTTTATAGAGTTTAAATTGCCATTTACATCATTTTGAGTATAAACATCAATTTGTTTGGAGTTAGATTATAAAATTGGTATTTTTCTTAGGTTTAGTTTGATCATTAACCTAATGGTTAAACTCAAACTTTTCTAACGAATCCCGTAACCTCCCTCCTCTACGACATTCATTCCTAACACCAAAAAAATTAGGAAATGGTGAAGGAAAAGGGAAATTAAAATTCCTTAAGCCCTAGTTGATCTTAGGAGTCCAATTTGTGTTGAAATCAATTGCAAATTCGAGGAGAAGCATAGATATAATCATCTCCATTTTTTGCAACCTGTTTGCTCTTCAATTTCCTAATACCTAACACTTAGGATTCCTGTGTATGTGTGCTTTGATTGACGATTCTAGAGTTTGGTTGTAGAGTAGTTGATCTCGATTGGTTTCAGAGTCTCGCTTAGCTCCTAACAATCAAAGGTATGTTCTTGGGAACTCACATCTATGTTATCAAGCTTATAAGCTTAGCACGTATATGTTGTGTGCGCATTATATGGTTCAGATTGTTTGTGTGTGAACATTCCAATTTATCTGTTTTAAATTCAATAATATGAATTGGACATGTAAATCATTATAGGGAATTTATTTTGGAGTTTTTGAGTTATTTCGACAAGCGTTAGAGGCTTTATTTTCACTTAGAAAATGTTTTAAGTCTTCACCACTGGGCTAGATTCGTCCGAGGCCGATTGTAAATTCATTTTCTAGGAAAATTGTTGCCTAAGCTTTAGCTCAGACGTTTGACCCAAAGCCTCAGACGTCTGACTGAAGACTCGAGAAAAATAAAAAAGGAAGTCTGTCAACTCAGACGTCTGAGCTGAAGCCTCAAAGGTCTGATGCATGTTTTCATATTGTTGACGGTGGTGGCCACTATCAATAGTTTAGGTAGTTCCAGGCTTCTTCCTAGCCGAGTTTCGGCTCATTTACACTAATTCGTGAATTTCAACAACTCAATTTTAATAGATTTTCGAATTGTTCGTTGTGAACGAATTCGTGATTGGTACTTACAAGATTTGATTTACGTTATTAAAACGAGAATTCTGATATTGATTGTTATTACGATCGATATTTTATGAGATTTTTCACTCCAAACTATAAAGGGGTTTTATATTATATGTAGATACGAAATCATTTATTAAAATGTTTACGACTTTCTAATGCTATTTTTCATATAAATTCATTTTGCAAATCATCTTCCAATCTACTAGTATATATTTATATAATCCTTTTCCTTTCTCGAATGAGAAATGCAATTAAACGTCTTAGTTAAAGGAGTAGTATGAAACGCTTGCATTTGCTTCAAAGTTTAATTCTTGAACTCCGTCGATTGAATTTTCGTAGTGTATCTTTTTAGTGGAATATACAACTTGTTAGTAAGTATTCAAGCGAAGCATGTGGTTATGGGACATGTAGATCAACTCTTAAATTTACTAGTTTGGAGTAATTTAACCTACTTTTGATCATTATGATCTTTTTGAGATTTAAACTAGCTTCATGCAATGCCTCTAGGTTGTGGAATTCATTTCACATTTTGAGGATCTTCAAATCATTTTGATATTTTCAAGATTGCATCCCATTTGAGATACGCGTGTGGGTGAGTCTTAGGGATCCCATCTTGAGAGAGGCCTATCCCTTTTTCTGAAATTTTCAAGATTTATAATTATCGATTTCTAAAATTCTGAATTTAGATATGTGATATTAAGTTTGAGTTATTTCGATACTATGGATAAATCTTAGATTGATTTGATAGGTGATATAATTTCTTGTGAGTAACTATATGATTTAGAATGATATATTCTTCTATAGCACTGAGATTTCTTTGAGATATTGTGTGGACATTTTGGTACTTAACATTTACATGTGAACAATATTGATATTGCATATATGTGTTTGTCTGTTTATATCTCTTATTCTATCTCAGTTTATTATGATAAGTATAGCTGAACCGATTCGTTTATTGTTTATTTTCTTATAAATAATATACCGAGGTATTACAGGTGCTTCCATATGACTTCTAGCGAGGACCATTCATTAACTTTTGGCTAACTACATTAAAATTTTAGTTTTTAGTTATATGTATATGAGAACGAGAATCCTTTGTATACATATTATCTTGTGTAGACTTTATACCGATTCTTTTGTTGTATAATGGACTAAGCATGATCACTATCTTTGTGTACATACTTATTTGTTATATTCATATCTATTTCTACCTTCTTGATATGAATATATGTGTCTGACTCTAATTATGTTCTTATGTTATTTTATATTGATTTCCGAATTATATATAGCCACTATGTAGTTGGTTTGGATTTGAATTAGATGTGTCAGATTTCCACTTATGAGAAAAGGTAAGACCATGTTACACGACATGTTTAACACTTGTTCAAAGCTATGCCATAGATGTTCCCTTCTCAACAACCTTATTCTTTGGGATAATTGACCACATTACTTGCAGTTTCTTTGGCTAACACGAGTATAGAGGTGGGTCGTCACAGCTTAATATTAGATCCAATTTTGGAGTGATATAAGATATTATGATGAGGTCATTGTCCTAAGTCTCTCACATAAAATCTTGTGTTAGGATTTAATTTGAGTCTTAGGACTTGTCATATCCAATCTCATTTTATGATCCTTTGTTCGACTAACCAAATTTATTTGAGGTCATCTCCGTGAATCTTGGCCAAGACAAACTTAGAATCCCGTCCATTTGTGAGCAAGAATTTAGAATTATTTCCTATTATTGAGTTGAAATAATCTTTGGGACTTAGTTGTGAAGATTTGTAAATTATTTTATAAAACAATTTAACAAAATAATGTTAAGCCAAGTAATATACTAATCCGTTTGAGATTAGCTTTATGAGGCGAAAACAGATAAATTTTTTCCACTAAACACTTGTAATGGTTGTTTATTTATTTATGATTACAAACTTGATTCATGAATAAATGATTACATCTAAAATTATTTATCTGCGTAGTTATGCCCATATATGGGCATAATTTGTTTTATTGTGTTAAGTTGCCATTGAGTATTTTAGGAATTCTAATCGAGACGTGGGATGCCACGGTATCAATAGGGGTTTTTAAACACTTTGATAATACAATTACGACACAACACTCGTGTTAAATATAAATGACGTGAATCACCATTGAACTTTGGCATTAGTAATTTAAGATAAATAGATGGCGAGGTAAATCATTAATATCAGTGTGTTAAACTTGATTTATTTAAGGAAAATAATGTTGGAGATGATATAGTATCATCGAGATTCATTTTTGAGTTTCTAAGTGAAAGTTGTTTGAATCGGTTTCTAGTCTTCGTATGCTCGGCTATGATGGCCATTTTGAACTTTCCTGAGTGACCTTTGAGTTATGTCGTTTGCAATTTTGCTATGATCACCTTTATATGATATAGTGCATTTTGCAATTTGTTCGTAAATATTTGAGTTAAGTCAATGGTTATGGGAATTTGACTAAACTCGCATATTTACTAGCTTAATGTAAATTACGCTTTCTTGGTTGATTGTTGATGATCACTTTGTGGTTTTGATTTTTTTGATCATTTGTGGAATATTTTAGTTTTCTAGTCTTATGACACATCATGGATAAACAACTAATATTCTTGAGGAGATGTCAACAACTTTGTCATTAAGGCGAAAATACTTGGCTAGGTGCCAGCGACCTTGTCGAGACCATTAAGTGTCAACAATATAGCCATTAAGGCGAAACTGCTCGGGTAGGCGTAATCTACGTGGATCCACCTCATGTTGTTTGTGCGTTTTTGTGTTATTTATGATTCCACCATTTTCTTGATGACTACTATTTTATGATGACTTCAACAATCCCTTTGATTTTATTGATTCAAGTGTTTCTATGATTTTTTGGTCGCCTTGAGGCGCTTTGCCTCATTTGTGTGGATTAGCTACCTCAGTCTTACGACCATTTGCGGAGTTTATCTCATTTTAATAGATTTACAAATAATTCATGAGAATTTATTATCATTTTAGGAAACATGTGTTCCTTTTTTTTGACACGAATTGCTTACGTGTTTATCTAGGAAGCCATGCGCTCATTTGCGTTTTGTGGACTTTTGTATTTATCCATTTTTAGGTTATGAAAGCCTTTTGTGAATAACAGTATGATTTATGGATTTGTATGCTTGCAATTGTTATGGTTTGAGTGTCTTTCCATTTTATATTCTTCTATATTTCTTTGGATGATTTCGAGAATTTGGGTGATTCGAGTTTTCATTAAAAATTATCTCGAATCTTCTTTTGAAAAGTGATAAGCATATTTGGCTTATTGAAATTAGTCTCTTGTTTCCAAATTTCGATTTTTGATCTCCGAGCTTTCTTGATGTGTTCATCTTGTGTGATTCCCAATATTCATCTCTTGTATACTAAATTGGGTTTAGTATTTCGAAAAATCAACTCTGTAAAAAGTTGTTATTTTTTCGTGAATCTCCCTTGAGACTAACTTCTGTGGGTTTCTTAAAATCATTTTTTATGATGATGTGCTCTCTTTTATGCGACTATTCTTTCCATGTCTATTTGCATGTTTTGTGTGTCTTTTTTCCTGGTGATTTTAGGAAATGGATTTACCTAACCTTCCGAGGCTCGTCTTTTATTTTTTGAGAGTATCATCCATCTTCGACAACCCATATTTGTAAGACATATTTCTGTTTTCTAAAGTCTCATAGCAATGAGAATGAAGATGAGGGAGACGTGTTTCTATAATTCACATTACTCGTGAATTTTCTAGGATCTTTATACCTATTGTAGGATGAACACCTTAACTGGTAATTGAGTTTGAAACTGAATTTCCTTTCCATGACTCAATCTATTTGTTTGTTCTCCTTAGTGACCGACCATTGAGGACAAATAGGAGCTATTTTTATGGAGAGATCTAATGGAATTTTTTAGGTTTGTTACTACGACAAACTTAAATAAATTCTTAACCTCAGATCGATGCATATTTAATGGAGACGGATAGATGTGGGAAGAAAGTGACACGTGAATAAGAAATGGAAATGTTTTCGCAGTGTTAATAACGTATATTTTCTAAATTTAGAAAATAAGGATTTTTGAATATATGAAAAAGGGAAATGGAGAAATGAATAAATTAATGATAAATTAATTTAAAAGAAAAAAATGTTGATTAATGATTGATCAATAAAATTTCCATTTGGGAATAAGATCATTGTATGTATGGATGTTTTCCTTCGATATCTAAATAATCGACTATCAAAGTTTAGACCGTTTTTCCGTCGTTAATACGGAGAGACCGGGATTAGATTTATTATCTGAAAACCACTCCGTAGGGGCATTAGCGTTGCGAATCAAATATGATGAAGATAATTGAAGACGGAGTTTATGCAAGGGCTGTTCTGGCAATCCTAGGTAGAAATTGCCTACGATGGGTTTACAGAACAGTGCCTTCGGTTTGCCCAGTCCCAGGACAACCTGCATGGAAGAATGTCTGACAGAGTCTATTTAATAGATCGCATAGGTTGATATCTTCAAACTTATTTATGTTTGGTGGCAGAGGAATTCATTTTTCTTAGCTGTATACCTGTGGTATTTTTGGGGAAATCAATTTGTGGTTTGGCGGGTATGACGATGTGACATTCAAAGTAAATAAATATGTGATCTGTCAGAGATAAGCATGGCCTCAAGCCTCACAACCAGGAAATTGTATAAAATCGGGTAGGTCGCATGGCTAGGGTGTATTGTCACTTGATCTAGAGAAATTTCATTTACTTCTTTAACCTATTTCGATGTTGTTCCTTACAGGAAAAGGTTGTTGATCCCAACCATTGGTGATAATACATTCGGTAACTCAATCAAAATTAGTGACCGGTCATGTTTAGCCTGGGTTACAAGATGTTCTTGTTGAACTTAGTGTATTCCTCTCTAGAGAAACACTGTCGGAAGGTGGTCCCATACCTTGCCAATTGGAATTCATTACCCAATAAGCACCCACGGTTTTTTATTTTATATTATGTATGTGGAACGTGAGATGAAAGCGTTCTGCTAATGATTATTTATATTGTGATTGATAGACACTATTATAATATCAAATTATGTTTTGATATAAAGATTATCGTTTCTTTCAAAAGGATTTTGAAAGTCAAATCAATGGTTTTGGATTCTCATAAAGGAAAAACCCGTTCTGTGTATACGGCGTGGTCTTATGAAATATCGTTAATTTTCTCAAACTGTTTTAAATTGTTTACTCACACCAGTCCCATGACTAACCCAGAGTTTATTTTGTTTTGTTTTCCCTAAACTCTTAGGTGCCCAAATTTATACGGGCAGTCAAGTAATCAGGATTTACAGATACACTAGATGGAGCTTGGAGCAGGAGGCTTCAGCAGCATTTTCTAGCTATTGTTTATTTTTGCTGTGATGTAAGTGTTATACTCTAATGATGATATGTATATACAAATGACCGATTTGTATTTTAAACCTATGTTGTATACTATAATTTATTCGTTCCGTCGTGAGATTCATGTTACTTTGATTCTCTTGTTATCTTCTTCTTCTTCTTCTATTCTTATCTATTCTCACCCTCTAACTTCTTTCTATTAACGCTCCGGTATTTCCGATTCTTGGATAGTCGACATGGTGTTGTATGTCGATCTTCGGGGTCGAAAACCCCCTTTTGTTACAATAAATATCTTGGAAAACATTCCCTTTCTCGTGATTTGATTCGATTGCTTCATCAATAAGAGTAGTATTCAAATTATTTCCCTAATCAATAGCCCTGGACATCATGCTTTGAATTTTCTTTTCAGCTGGTCATTGTATCAGTGGTTGGGACATTCATATATGAGAACTTTTCCCCATTATCTTGGTAAGTTATGAACAAAGATTATTGAAAATCTCCTGATGATGGCATTTAGAGGAGAATTTAGAAAAAAAATTAACCTCTGTCTTTGCATCTTTGATTATGAATTGGATTTGGGTAGAAGCTCTCTTTTACTTTTCAATTTTTTTTGAAAGAATCATTGCAGAGCATTAGCTTGGCTACAACGAAGTCTGAATCACATAACCTTTTTAAGTAAGAAATTTCACTTATTTGTCAAAAGCTTGCCTTGCATTTATCCTAATCTCAAGTGAGGTTCAAAGATTATGAACCGTGCCGAGAGTTTCTTCGGTTTCAGCTTTCTTTTTGTCTCTCCTTTTCATCATCTATCCTAGTAGTTGCAGGATTACTAGTTAGGGCGTTTAACATGGTCACCTCCCCCGTAATCCTGTTTATTTTTGTGGTTAATTTCAAGATATCACCATTATATTCAAAGAGGTATTTTGAAGCCTATATGTGACGCCCTACCTCTATAATCGCATTAGCGAAGGACATTAACAAGTAATGTTGTCAACTAACCCAAAGAATAAGGCTGTTGAGGATCGACCATCTATATAATAACTTTGAATGAGTGTTAAACAGGCTGGATAATGTGTCCTTACCTTTTGAATCTCATAAGGAAACCCATCATATCTAATTCAAGTTCAAACCAACTACACAGTAGCTATATATGTTTCGAATCAATATAAAATAACATAACAATATAATCAGATTCAGACACAAATATTCACATCACGAAGGCAGAAATAGATATGAATACATCACATAAGAGTGTACACAAAGATAGTGGTCATACAATATACCTAAAAAGAATTGGTACAAGGGCTACACAAAACAATATGTATACAAAAGAGCCTTTGTCATACACGCACGCACAAATACACACACACACACACACACACACACACACACACACGTGCGCGCACACACACATACACACACACACACGCGCACACACACATATATATAAACCAGAACTACAATACTAATGTAGTTAGCCCAAAATTCATGGAATTATCACCGCTAAAAGTCAGGTGGAAGCATCTATAATACATTGGTCTGACCCGAGTATTATTTATAAGAAAATAAACAATAAACGGATCGTCTACCTGTACTTACCATAATAAAGTAAAATAGAATGAGATATAACTGATAATGACATATATGTAATAATAACAAGGTTCACGTCTGAATGTGGTACCCAAAAATGTCCACATAATATTTCAAAGAATTTGAGTGCTATAAAAGAAAATTTCATTCTAAGTTATATAGTTACTCACAAGAAATGATATCATGTATCAAATCAACACAAAATTGATAATACATTATCAAACAACTCAAATTGATATTCCATATCAAAACACAAAATTCAAAAAATAAATAATTAGAAACCCAGAATATCATAAAAATGGAGGGAGATGTATCTCAAGATGAGAGCCTGTAAACTACCAGGAAGCCTGAAAGCTCACCGACACATGTATCATTAATGAATGTGATTGATCTTGATAACTCAAGATGGGAGCCCGTAAACTCCTAGAAAGCTTACAATCTTGCCTATAGGTGTCATGAACTAGTCGGATCCGAAGATTGTAGAAAGAACAAATCCACAAAATGAACTAAAGTTCCTCAAAGTGACCCGAAGATTCACAAAAATGCACAAACTCACAAAATGAACCAAGTTCCTCAAAGTGATCGGAAGATTCACAAAAATTCACATACTCACAAAATGAACAGAATTTCCTTAAAGTGATCTAAAGATTTAAGTGATCCAAAGATCCTAAAAAATATGGGACAAATTCCATAAGCCAGAGAAGTCACATAAAGATAGTCTAAATCTAAAAAAAAATCACAATTGATCAAGGAAAATGTGAACTACTCCAAGTTATTATATATAAGTTGCTACATGTCCCATAATCGCTTGCTCTACTTGAATATTTGTGAACAAGTTGTCCACTAAAAACATAGGAAGATCATTACCACATTTTTCAATCGAACGAGTTTAAGTAACTGTCGAAGCAAACACAATCGTTTCATACCACTTGTTTTACTAAGATGTTTAATTGGATTTCTCATAAAGTGAGGAAGAGGTTTTAATATATATACACTAGTAGATTAGAAAACAACCAATAAAACGACTTTGTATGATGAAAGTAGTTTTAGAAATCATTTTGTGTAAAAGTTTGATATCTGCTAATAGTATAAAACCCTTAATAATTTGAAGTGGAAAAACTCATGAATATGACTGTAAGAACAATCGGCCATGGAGTTCACATTTTAAATAACGTAAATTAAATCTCATATATATCGATTATGAGTTCATTCACCACGAGTAAAATCAAAAGTCCGTATAATCGAGCTGCTGAAATTCTCGAATTAAAGCAACTAGAAAACGCAAAAAAAGAGCCGACGGACTGAAACTCAACCGGTAAGAAGCCTAGATCAAACTAGACTACTGAACCTAGTTTCTACTACTCAACAACAGAAAACATTATTCAGGTGACTGAATCTGTGATTTACCTGCTGAATCTGTTCTCTAGAAATACATGTTTGTGTTATGAACTTCAACCGGCTGAATTAAATCATTCAATTGACTGAAATATGATTCAGGCGGTTGAGTGGAAAAATTCAGTCGGCTGACCTATATGCAAAATTATTACCATGAGTAAACATTAATTCTGTCAACTGAATTGCCCAATCCAATCGGCTGAATCTGCTAATAATCGCTGATTTCAACATTTTGAAGGAAACGCCAATATCCGACGATTCCGCATGAATGGTGAAGGCTTAGAACATTATCAAAATGTTAATGAAGTTTCTCAGATTTATCGAAACAACCTAAAAACTCACAATTCTACTCTAAACAAAGACTTGCACTATAATTCATCGAAATGAAATCATAAATTGGAAAGTTCACACACAAACAAACAAAATCACCAAATGTATACATGAAATATAAGTGCCAAGGGCATACATGCCAAGAATATAAGCTTAATTACATTGATGTGAGTTCTCAAGAACTCACCTTTGATTATTAGAAGCAAGGAGAGGCTCTAAAAACAAGCAAAATCATCTTCTCTTCAAACAATACTCAGAATCTGCAATCTTGCACATATACACAAGAATCCTAAGAGTTCGTTATTTAGATATCACAAGAATTGAAGATTAGTTGAGTTGGAGAAGATGGATATTGATCTTACCTAGTTTCTTTTTCAATTTGCACTTGATTCCTACACGAATAGGATTCCTAACATCAATCTAGGGTTTATAAATTTTAATTTCCCCTCCCCATTTCTATTTTCTTTAAATGTTTGGAATGAATGAAGGAGTTTGTTTAAGTGGGATATAAGGTATTGGGCTAGTCTTTGCAAAATAAAGCCCTACCCTAAGTCCCAAATTTCACTAACTCCAAACATGTCGATGTTTACAGTTTTAAATATCGTAAACGACACTTTGAACTCAATGCAAATGGTCTCGAGTCCAAATTCATTTGTACGAAAAAGGTGATATTTCGGAAATATACTAAATCAAAGACATTATATTTAAATAAAACGTTTAAATATAAAGTAGTGAAATATGCAGGTTGTTACACTTTATAAAATCACAGATAACTAATCTGGTCGAGTAAAGTATTGAATTCGAGAAAGCGTAACAAGTTGAAATTCATCACAGCGAAGTAACTCGAAATAGTAAATCGCTTATTAGGTGTTCTAGACGAGCATGACGCATTTCTACGTCCAAGAAAGAAGGCAACCTCCAAACGATTTGAGCGATATCTTTAAAAGTGTTAGAAGGTGGAGGCTGTAGGGCTTAGAAGGAAGTGAATTATATGGTGAATCCAAAATTCCAAACTCTTTGCTCCATCTATTCAGATATCCCAAAGAGTACGAAGAGGATATCTTGAGGAGGGCTCTTGCTCTTTCATGATACACGTCTCATGCATTGGAGAACTGATGATACTTAAACTCGATGTTGAAGGAACAGGGTTGACTGGTACGTCTGTATGAATAAATATGGGACCTACTTAAGAAATTTTTTGCCTTTTTGAATAAGGGAGGTCAACTAAAGGTTCGTAAATTCTCTTTCCAAACCCAAAAGAAGTATAAGAAGCCTCTATAAAACCATGAGACTCGAGAGTTAAGTAGAAAAGAGGATAAAAATCTTTGATACATTACACAATAGAAGGAGTGACTTTTGCTTCTTTCTTCTTTGAAGAAAAAGTTTCGACTATGGTACCTAAATTAAGAGAAGTATAGATTACATGAAAATTCATCAAAAAAAATTCCATTTAACAGATGATATATCTACTTATCTGTAACACCCCGTATTTCTGTTCACACTAAAGTAACGAATTAAAGAATATTTAATTTTTAATGTGATAATTAAGGGAAATGGGTTGCGCCATTGTGTTCGTCTCAGAATTCTGGTTGAGATAGAGTCCGAGTTTGCGTGAATTGGACTTCGTATGAAGATGTTATGGCGATCGTAAGTTTCAGAAAAATTCAAACAGATTTCAAAATTTCAAATTTCAGAGTCAGATTGGGCTAGGCGGGAAATTTCCCGCTAGGGTCAGGTCAACCAGGGGCTCGACCTGGGGTCAACCTATGCACACAGGTCGACCAAGGGGTCGACCTGCCCCCCTCCCCCCCCAGCAGATTTGTTTGATGACGATTTTCTGACTCTTAGCTGAGTCATTAGGGCTGACTTGTCACCCTATCTTGACTGAATAGCTATGGTTCATTCTAGGTTGATCGGATGGCCTAAATTAATCCTAAACTTTATAAAAACACATGTAGACTCAAACCCTAAAATCAAATAAAAATTAGAATCATGGCCTCCATGCTGTTACCTTGCAACCTAGAATAGCCGCCACCAATTAGAGAGGAATAAAAGCTAATCAATTCAATTCTAATCTAAACCGCAACAAATTGTCTTCTTCAAAGGAAAGCTAAATCAATTTCAGAACTCAGATTTCAGAACTCAAGACCTTCTTTGAGTTGTGAGTTCGATTTTTTAATAAGATAGTTAACAATTTAATTAGATTGAGTTATGATTTGGGTTATATGGTTATGTTGTGAATCATTGACAGTTATGTCATTATCTATGTTGTAATTCTATGATGTTATTATCTATATTGTAAAGCTGTGATGTTATTATCCATGTTGTAAATCTATGTTAATTGTTGGCTTATGTACAATCAATACATAATGATGCTTCATATGCTAGTTTGGTTATGTTTGTGGAACTAATTCATATGTTAAATCATATGTATGCATGCAAGTCTAGATGTTAATTAAGATATGAATCATATGCAAGTTTATGAGAATCATATACAACATCACATGTTTCATAGAATCTATTTTATGTGTAAATTGGATCTAAAGTTAGGCTATGACATGTGTGAGTTTAGATGCAAGTTTACACTATAGCTTATGTTGCATAAATCACATATGAAAGTATATATATGTTGGAGTATGAATCATGTAATGTAAGTTTGTAACTATTGCCTATGCAAGTTTACACCTTATGATTAGATCTATGACACCCATTGTCTATGCAAATTTAGATGAGACACCTTATTCACACATGCAAGTTCACCCTTTTGTTTAGATCTATATGCCAATTCATGTTATGACTTCTATTCATAAGTTAGATCTAATTTATATTCTATGCATGTTGTGATGTTTTCTCTTTATTCCATAAGTTAGACTATTCGAGTCTAACATATATTTCACATTGAACGAACGAATGTACAACGTGGGGCAATGGGATAATATAAAAAGATTTATTATTGAGAATTGGCATAAATGCCTTAAATGTGATGTTGATTGGTATAATTTTATATACCATAAATAGATGGACATAATTAATGTGTTAATTATGGACATAGTTAAATTTGTAATTGATTGACAATTTGAATAGGGAAGTTATTTCAAATTGGGGGTAATTAATTATGTGTAATAATAAACCGCCTAAGACACGAGGTTAGACTCTTTTGTGGTGTAAGACTGCCCGGACCCGCTCGGCAAATCCAGCTGCCTCAAATGCAAGTCTAATGTGAGAGGTCTTAGGCATAAATTAAATGCGTAACAGTTGTAAAGACACGAGGTTAGGCTCGTTTGTGGTGTAAGACCGTCCGGACCCGCCCGGCAAATCCAGCTTCCACAAATGTCAGTCTAATGTGGGAGGTCTTTACAAGGTTACGGTCTTAATGAATTAAGAAACACTTAACAAGATAAACATGTAGTGGGACATGAGAGGGTTAAGTGGGTGCCTTGGGTGGCATGTGGAATCTAGTGGGTGCCTTGGGTGGCATTTGAAATACGATTAGATGCACTTAACCAAGATTGAAACATGTAAAAAGACATGATTAAGAATGGGGTTAAGTGGGGGAAACTTTAGAGGGGACCAAGCTTAGGTGGAAAGCTTGTGTCATGCATGGGGGGCCTTTTCAAACCAGTAACCTATTAAGTATCTTTGTGGGCTCGACCCAAGTCGAGGACGGGACACGCGTACTGGATTTGATTGTAAGAGGTCAAAACGGGTCAGCGGTGGCAACGCAAGTCCAACGGGTTCATATGCGTGTGTAGGCCCGGGCTGGTAGGTAAGACGTTGTTGCATCGTGTAGATATAAGCCGTACATTTTTGGTAGTATCGGGTTGCCACTTTGGGAGGTGATACACCCCACTGTGGGGCCAGCACGGGTATCTACGAGTTAGGGAGCCGATCGAATGGGGGTAGTGGGTACACCTAGTGGAGATAGGGGGAGACGACACCTATGGAGGTAGCTAGGGGTACACTAAACTACCATTAGCAGTATTAAGATCTGTAGGCGGGATCAACCTTTAGGGTGACTACTGGTGCTGCAGTATAGTAATTATCTTATAGTGGTGTAGGTGCGCCTTTAACGTTATCTTTTTTCATCTTATTTCCTTGTTTGCTCTGTCATACCCAGTTGTTCACAGTCATTTCCTTATTTTCCAACTTATGCCTTAGTCTAGTTATTTTTATAATTATATTGTTAAAGTTATCGCACTCGCCAGACTTTATGTCTGACCCCCTTTTCTTTCCACCTCTTTTCTTCTTTTCCCCCCAGGTTTGCAAGGAGGGAATGCTACAGCTTAGTGCGAATTTCTTTCAGTTGCTTGAAGAGAGTAGATGTATCTCTTTGGACTCTCTCATCTTTATGGATTTGCTTATGCTCAGTGGGGATTTATGCATTTATGTTATTTAAGTACTTGCTTCTTTATGTACTTTGTAGTTTTTGGAAAAGGCTATTGATCCTGTTGTGATGGTTTTGGAGACTACTTATGTAAACTCGTTTCAGTTATGATGCAATAAAATAAGGTTTAACTTCCGTTGTGTTGTTTTATTTATTTATTCTTGTAATTTATCCGTTCTATACAACAATAACACTTCATGGACATTGATGCATTCCCTTTGTGAGTGACATTAATGGACTTGGGGTGTTACACGTGGTATTAGAGCTATGGTTACAAGAACAGATAAAAAGTTTTGAAAAGTGTTTTCAAAAGTATTGTTTTTCCTAGAAAGTATTTTCAAAAACTTGTTTTAAAGAAGCTATTTTCAAGGAAAGTTTACTTTAAAGAGCATAATCCCCGCAAGCCATACATCTCTCTTTCGCTTCCCTTGTTTTGAAACTCTTTCTTTTTCTTTTCAGCATGTCTAGAGCATTCGAGATACCAAAGGGTGTTCATGTACCCGGTTGGTTTCGTCAATATCTCGAGCCAAGGGCCGCTGCCGCGGGACCGACCAACGTTCCTCCTCCTCCCCTAGCTCCAGTTATTCCTCCGCGTGGAGATACTTTCCCTAAGATATGTAAAGACTTTCGTTCGATGGGTGGAAAATCTTTTAGTAGGACTGAAACGTTCATTGAAGCTAGAAATTGGTTGAAAGAAGTGGAGGATCTGTTTGGCATTTTTGATTTGGATGATTGTAAGAAGGTCCAATTGGCCGCTTGGTTGATGAAGGACAAAGCTTCGTTTTGGTGGGAAGTCACTAATGGGGAGCGTCCAGTTGATACACGGCCAGATTTCAGGCGTAGGTTTGAAGAAAAGTTTCTCTCACTGGTCGAAGAGAATCTATATATGGAAAGATTTTTGGTGTTGAAGCAAGGGAATCTATCGGTGAAAGAATTTGTCAACAAGTTCAATCATCTGGTGAGATTTGGCTTGGACTTGGTGAATACACCCGAAAAGAAGGCCCTGAGATTTGTTAATGGTTTGAACGAGCCACTAAATGGGTTAGCTACGACCCACGTCCCTATGGGGTCCACCTTTGAGAGACTAGTTGATATGGCGCTTATGCATGAAGAGGAAAAGGGCGCCAATGCTAATAAGGCACCCGAGAAGAAAGGGGATCAAAAGAAACTGCAGCAGCAACAACAAAACAAGAAAGGTGGTAAAGGCAATAATGGCAAAGGAAAGAAGAAGTGCTTTAATTGTGGGACACCAGGCCATCTGAGTAAAGACTGTAGGAAAAAGAAGAATACTAGCTGTTTCCACAGTGGAGAGGCAGGTCATCTAATTAAGGACTGTCCAAGGAAACAGGGACAAGAGCAAATAACTTCTGGAGGACAGCTTCAGGCTCTTGTGGCTCCGGGGCAGGCAAGGGAGCAGGTCCAGGCTCTCGCGGTCCCACCGCTGCAAGAACGAGGTAGAAACATTTCCGTTGAGAGTTTAGTTTTTCGGTTTGATCATCATGTCCGTACTTTATTCGATTCTAGCGCATCACATTCGTTTATCTCTACATCATTAGTTGAAACACTGCACCTAAATACTAGTCTTGTTGAGGATCCCATTGTAGTCTCAAATCCTATTGGTGGGTCGGCTCATTTATCCATGGTTTGTAGGGATTTGAGATTGTCTATCTTAGGCGTTGGTTTTGAATGTAATGCTTTTGTGCTTGGTTTCATGGGCTATGGGTTGATTCTAGGGATAGATTGGCTAGCCAGATATGGTGCCATCCTAGATTGTGAACGAAGGGTAGTAAAATTATTGACTCATAGTGGAAAGACCCTTGATATTTCTTGTGACCCTAGAGGATTGGTGATGCTTAGTTATCTTGAGTCACTTGACGCATCCAATGGTGATTTACATTCTGTTCGTATAGTCCGTGAATATGTTGATGTCTTCGATGAGGTGAGGGGTCTACCCCCAAAACGTGAGATAGACTTTCGTATTTATCCTATGGACAATGCAAAACTAGTATCTCTCTCAGTACACCACATGGCTCCTCGTGAGAGGAGGGAACTCAATAAGCAAGTAGGGGAGTTGCTTGAGAAGGGGTTCATAAGACGTAGTATATCAGAGTGGGGTGCTTCAGTAGTATTTTCCACGAAGGCAGATGGGTCCCTTAGAATTTGTGTGGACTATAGAGAACTTAATAAACTTACTAAGAAGAATAAGCACCCACTGCCGAGGATTGACGATCTCTTTGATCAGTTAGTTGGCGCCCCAGTTTTTTCGCAGTTGGACTTAGCCACTGGTTTCCATCAGTTGAGAGTGGCTGAGGATAGCATAGACAAGACTGCCTTTAGGACTCCGGACGGTTTCAATGAGTGGGTTGTAATGCCCTTCGATTTGACAAACGCCCCCGCATACTTTGTTGACTTGGTGAGTAGGGTGTTTAGGGAGTACCTTAATAAATTTCTGGTGGACTTTGTGGATAACATGTTGATCTTTTCTAAGAGCGAGGAAGAGCATGCCCTACATCTTAGGGAAGTGCCGGAGACCCTTCGAGCGCATGACCTTAAAGCTAAATTTTCTAAATGTCACTTTTGGAGGAAGAAAGTGCGATTCTTAGGGCACGTGGTTTCCAAAGAAGGGATAGCTGTGGATCCCGCGAAGGTGGTGGCCATCCAAGATTGGAAGGTCCCTAAAAATGCTACCGAGGTGAGGAGTTTCTTGGGGTTGGCATGCTACTATAGGAAGTTTATCAAGGACTTCGCAAAGATATCAGCCCCATTCACACGCTTAATGAAGAAGAACCTAGTTTTCACATGGGACATAGACTGTGATGATGCATTCCAACGTTTAAAGAGAGCTTTGACCACAGCCCCAGTCTTAGTGTTGCCAGATGGGAGTAAGCCATTTACTGTTTATACCGATGCTTGTAGGACAGGACTAGGCGCACTCTTAATGCAAGAGGGGAAGTTAATAGCCTATGGAGGAAGGCAGTTGAGAGTGCATGAGAGAAATTACCCTACCCATGACATAGAGTTGGCCGCTATTGTTTTTGCGCTTAAGTCTTGGCGCCATTATCTTCTTGGCGAGAAATTCAAATTATTCACAGACCACAAATCGCTGAAATACTTGTTCTCTCAGAAGGACTTGAACTTAAGGCAGCAAAGGTGGATGGAATTCTTAGCGTCCTATGATTTCGAGATAGCATATACCCCTGGCAATGGTAACATGGTGGCAGACGCCTTAAGTAGGAAAAGGTTGTCCTTGAGTCCGTTGTTTGTTGAGCGGCGAAGCTTAGAGTTCATCTCTATGTTTGACTTTAGACCTTCCGTTGATTTTGTACCCGGTTTGCTAGCATCATTAGAGGTCAGACCTCCGCTTTTAGGATGGATTGGTGAGGCACAACGAGATGACCCACAGTTGGTTGAGTTAGTAGAGAAGCTCATAAGGGGGGAGTCATCGAGCCATCTCAGTAGGTATACCCTAGATGATAAGGGTTGGTTACGTAGGGACGATAGACTTTGTGTACAACGAGACGAGAGCTTGAGGAAGACCATTCTTGATGATGCACATTGTTCGAAGATGACCATTCATCCCGGCGGGGACAAGATGTACATGGACATGAGACGAGTTTACCTTTGGGCCGATATGAAGAAGGATGTGGCCGAGTTTGTCGCTAGATGCTTGGTGTGCCAACAAGTAAAAGCAAAGAAAAAGAAGCCCGGTGGATTGCTTCACCCATTGGAGATCCCACAATGGAAGTGGGAGAGTGTCTCGATGGACTTCGTTGACGGGTTACCGAGATCGAGGAAGGGTAATACGGGGATTTGGGTCATGGTAGATAGACTTACTAAGAGCGCCCATTTAATTCCAGTGAAGAGTAAGAGGACTGCTCCGTGGTTAGCCTCCGTATACATTCGAGAGATAGTTCGTTTGCACGGTGTTCCTTCTAGCACAGTGAGCGATTGCGATCCTATCTTTACAAGCGAGTTTTGGAGGAGCTTGCAAGAGGTGGTATGGACTCAGTTATGTTTGAGCACCACATATCATCCTCAGACGGACGGCCAAACCAAGAGGGTGAATCGTATTCTAGAGGACCTTTTGAGGCTATGTGTTTTAAATTTTGGAGGTACATGGGAAGAGCATCTTCCTTTGGTGGAGTTCACGTATAATAATAGCTTTCAGTCTAGGATTGGCATGGCACCTTTCGAGGCTCTTTATGGAAGGCCTTGTCGTTCACCTACATGTTGGTGGGAGTCTACGGATAAGATCTCACTTGGGCCCGATATGATTAGAGTGACTTCAGAAAAGATCGATTTGATTCGAAGGAGGATGAAGACGGCGCAAGATAGGCAGAAATCTTATGCAGACAAGAGGAGGACTGATCTTGAATTTGATATTGGGGACATGGTCTTTATTAAGGTATCTCCATTACAGAATCTTGTTCGCTTTGGGTCCATTGGGAAGTTAGCACCAAGGTTCGTAGGGCTGTTTCCTATTAAGGAGAGGATTGGACAGATGGCGTATAGAGTGGAGTTGCTCGAGAGACTTAGTGGCGTACATGACGTATTCCATGTATCACATTTGAGGAAGTGCTTGCATGAGACCGCGGAGGTGGTAGAGCCGAGCTTGCATAGAGAGGTGGAGATAGAGCATGATGCGACGATTCGACGAGCTCCTATATGCATTCTTGGGTCGGAAATTAAGAAGTTGAGAAATCGAGAGGTCAAGCTAGTCAAAGTGTAATGGGGAGATGATGAGAGCGACGCTACTTGGGAGACGGAAGAGAAGATGCGTTCATTGTACCCTTTTCTTTTCGAGGGTATGTCTTTTAATTTCTCCTTTATCGCTTAGCTTGTACTTACTCTATCTTTAGTGTGTCCTCTCGCTAGTATCTTTGACCTTTAGATAGGGTAGTCCTATGGTTGAAACATGTGTTTGAGACATGTTATGTATGGTGGATGCATGTGGATGCAAGTGTTTGCTAGTGGTTGCTCGTGGATGCATATACACACACTTTAGGCACTAGATCGGCTCAGTCACTTTTATATTGCATACTGCATATAAATGGATGTATTTAGTAAAATGAATGTACATCGAATGTGTGTATCATATGGATGTTGCATTTAAATGAATGGTTGTGCACACATGTAGTAATGATATGTTAAGGAGGTCGACTGATCAGTGGACCACCTGATTTTGCATTAGTATACGGACATATACATACACTATTCATGTGTACATGGAAAGCATTAGAAATCTCTTAAGGACCATGGTTGCTAGTGGTTGATGGTTGAGTAGATGGATGATTGGATGGTAGGATACGTTCTTCTTGACTTAGAGATTTCGAGGACGAAATCCTTTAAGTAGGGGAGAATGTAACACCCCGTATTTCTGTTAACACTAAAGTAACGAATTAAAGAATATTTAATTTTAAATGTGAGAACTAAGGGAAACGAGTTGCGTCATTGTGTTCATCTCGGAATTCTGGTTGAGATAGAGTCCGAGTTTGCGTGAATTGGACTTCGTATGAAGAAGTTATGGCGATCGGAAGTTTCAAAAAAATTCAAACAAATTTCAAAAATTCAAATTTCAGAGTCAGATTGGGCTAGGCGGGAAATTTCCCGCCAAGGCCAGGTCGACCAGGGGACTGACCTACCCACACAGGTCGACCAAGGGGTCGACCTCCCCCCCCCCAAGGCAGATTTGTTTGATGACGATTTTCTGACTCTTAGCTGAGTCATTAGGGCTGACTTGTTTCCCTATTTTGACTTAATGGCTATGGTTCATTCTAGGTTGATCGGATGGCCTAAATTAATCCTAAACTCTATAAAAATACATGTAGACTCAGACCCTAAAATCAAATAAAAATTAGAATCATGGCCTCCATGCTGTTACCTTGCAACCTAGAATTGCCGCCACCAATTAGAGAGGAAGAAAAGCTAATCAATTCAATTCTAATCTAAACCGCAAGAAATTGTCTTCTTTAAAGGAATGCTAAATCAATTTCAGAACTCAGATTTCAGAACTCAAGACCTTCTTTGAGTTGTGAGTTCGATTTCTTTAATAAGATAATTAACAATTTAATTAGATTGAGTTATGATTTGGGTTATATGGCTATGTTGTGAATCATTGACAGTTATGTCATTATCTATGTTGTAATTCTATGATGTTATTATCTATGTTGTAAAGCTGTGATGTTATTATCCATGTTGTAAATCTATGTTAATTGTTGGCTTATGTACAATCAATACTTAATGATGCTTCATATGCTAGTTTGGTTATGTTTGTGGAACTAATTCATAGGTTAAATCATATGTATGAATGCAAGTCTAGATGTTAATTTAGATATGAATAATATGCAAGTTTACGAGAATCATATACAACCTCACATGTTTCATTGCATCTATTTTATGTGTAAATTGGATCTAAAGTTAGGCTATGACATGTGTGAGTTTAGATGCAAGATTACACTATAGTTTATGTTGCATAAATCACATATGCAAGTATATATATGTTGGAGTATGAATCATGTAATGTAAGTTTGTAACTATTGCCTATGCAAGTTTACACCTTATGATCAGATCTATGACACCCATTGTCTATGCAAGTTTAGATGAGACACCTTATTCACACATGCAAGTTCACCCTTATGTTTAGATCTATATGCCAATTCATGTTATGACTTTTGTTCATAAGTTAGATCTAATTTATATTCTATGCATGTTGTGATGTTTTCTCTTTATTCCATAAGTTAGACTATTTGAGTCTAACGTATATTTCATGTTAAACAAACGAACGTACAACGTGGGGCAATGGGATAATATAAAAAGATTTAATATTGAGAATTGGCATAAATGCCTTAAATGTGATGTTGATTGGTATAATTTTATATACCATAAATAGATGGACATAATTAAGGTGTTAATTATGGACATAGTTAAATTTGTAATTGATTGACAATTTGAATAGGGAAATTATTTCAAATTGGGGGTAATTAATTATGTGTAATAATAAACCGCCTAAGACATGAGGTTAGACTCGTTTGTGGTGTAAGACTACCCGGACCCGCCCGGCAAATCCAGCTGCCACAAATGCTAGTCTAATGTGAGAGGTCTTAGGCATAAATTAAATGCGTAACAGTTGTAAAGACACGAGGTTAGGCTCGTTGGTGGTGTTAGACTACCCGGACCCACCCGGCAAATCTAGCTGCCACAAATGCCAGTCTAATGTGGGAGGTCTTTAAAAGGTTACGGTCTTAATGAATTAAGAAACATTTAACCAGATAAACATGTAGTAGGACATGAGGGGGTTAAGTGGGTGCATTGGGTGGCATGTGGAATCTAGTGCGTGCCTTGGGTGGCATTTGAAATATGATTAGATGCACTTAACCAAGATTGAAACATGTAAAAAGACATGATTAAGAATGGGGTTAAGTGGGGGAAACTTTAGAGGGGACCAAGCTTAGGTGGAAAGCTTGTGTCATGCATGAGGGCCCTTTTCAAACCAGTAACCCATTAAGTATCTTTGTGGGCTCGACCCAAGTGGAGGACGGGACACGCGTACTGGATATGATTGTAAGAGGTCAAAACGGGTCAGCGGTGGCAACGCAAGTCCAACGGGTTCATATGCGTGTGTGGGCCCAGGCTGGTAGGTAAGACGTTGTTGCATCGGGTTGATATAAGCCGTGCATTTTTGGTAGTACTGGGTTGCCACTTTGGGGGGTGATATATCCCCACTATGGGGCCAGCACGGGTATCTACGAGTTACGAAGCCGATCGAATGGGGGTAGTGGGTACACCTAGTGGAGATAGGGGCAGACGAAACCTATGGAGGTAGCTAGGGGTACACAAAACTACCATTAGCAATATTAAGATCTGTAGGTGGGATCAACCTTCAGGGTTACTAGTGGTGGTGCAGTATAGTAATTATCTTATAGTGGTTTAGGTGCGCCTTTAGCGTTATCTTTGTTCATCTTATTTCCTTGTTTGCTCTGTCATACCCAGTTGTTCACAGTCATTTCCTTATTTTCCAACTTATGCCTTAGTCTAGTTATTTTGATAATTATATTGTTAAAGTTATTGCACTTGCCAGACTTTATGTCTGACCCCCTTTTCTTTCCACCTCTTTTCTTCCTCCTCCCCCCCCCCCCAAGGTTTGCAAGGAGGGAATACTACAACTTAGTGCAGATTTCTTTCAGTTGCTTGAAGAGAGTAGTTGTACCGCTTTGGACTCTCTCATCTTTATGCCTTTGCTTATGCTCAGTGGGGATTTATGCATTTATGTTATTTAAGTACTTGCTTCTTTATGTACTTTGAAGTTTTTGGAAAAGACTATTGATCATGTTGTAATGGTTTTGGAGACTACTTATGTAAACTCGTTTCAGTTATGATGCAATAAAATAAGTTTTAACTTCCGCTGTGTTGTTTTATTTACTTATTCTTGTAATTTATCTGTTCTATACAACAATAACGCTTCATGGACACTGATGCGTTCCCTTTGTGAGTGACATTAATTGACTTGGGGTGTTACATTATCTGAAAGTCGATCTTATGTAGGGGAATTTTGTGTGAAAGAAAATTATTTCCCTAGTATAAGTTCTCCTATTGCACTTCCCAATAATGCAAGTTCTGCAAGAATCTTATGATCGAGAGAGATGACTCTGTATTGAAATAATTTGCTTGAATGAAATGGGAAGTTCTTGTCATCATAGGAGTAGCCCTTTTAACCAAAGCATCGACAATCTTCTTCTTGTTGGAGCCCAAAGATTTCAAAGAAGAAGTTGAGCTGAAAAAGAGATCGTTAATAAAAATAGGACAAGTTAAGGATGTGTACTCATTATGTGAATTGTTAGCCCAAAAAGGTAATCCAATACTTCTTATTTTTATCATAATGAATTAACACTCATAAATCATTTCAAATCTAATCATAGGGTTTTGAATCTCTCAAATTTCAGATAATCTAAAGGAAGATGGACCATAAGTTTGGTTATGAATCAAATCACAAAGTTTGGCTTCAAGATCTTGATATAAAATTAAAACATTTCATTTTGAAATGAAAAATTTAGGTGTCCTCATGAAGCAAATTACTTCAAAATTTTAGTTTGAAACAAATCATTCTTGAGGCTTTGGCTTCGCATCAGATCGTTTACAATTGCATTGTATGACTTCAAACATATATATGTTTTGAAGGGCTTCAGAAAAAGTCATATGTTATTGTTTCGAGTTCAAATCAAAGCCATACATTATAAAAATGATTAGACAAAAATATATGTATAATATAACATTTGTAGTTTAAGGGGGTAATCGTAAGGCATAATTATATTAACTAGACATTCTGACGGAACATAAGTCAAAAGTTCATGATATTCATCAATCCAAAGCAAACTCCTAGTTGTAAATCATCCATATGGGAACATTATGCAATGTGAATTCGATAGTCCTTTATGTCCAAAAGGATCATACACCATTTGAAGTCAAAAGTTTCAAATCACGTGCACCCAATATGCATGTTCCAAAGGTTCAAGTCATATTAATTCAACTTCGAATATACATTGTCCAAATGTCCAAATCGCATAAGTCCAAATATGCATTGTTCACAAAGTCAAAGTCATAACATCAAAAATATAAGCATATGTGAAGGTAAAACTCTAAATTGTCATAACCATAGATCGAGTACAATGTCCAAATCGGAATGTCCCCAAATTGATTTAGGTTAAATAATTGAGAATGCAAAAATAGAGAGAATGATAAAATAGGCCCTTATCTTAGTGCTACTCTACCTTGTTTATAAGCAGGAGCTTCGCATAGGAAGGCATTGATTTTCTTCGCTACCTTTTACTAATACGAAGCATTTGCTTTGACTATGATAAATCGCTTTGAAGTTATCTGCTTCGAATATCTTAAGCGCTTAGAAGAACTATACTTTGATTGTCTTGAGCTGCTTCGACACTCTTTGTATCGAATTCCCTAGCTTCAACAAGTTTGCTTTTTTTTGGCTTCTTTATGGTATTGCTTCAAATTTAGGATGATTTATGCGTTTTGAATTCATTTCCATGTGATTCGAAATGGTCAATGTACATTTAAGTACAGATTCAATTTTTGAAGCATCGCGAACCCATATACTATGTATTGCGAAGATAAACTTTTAATCGAAATGATTTCCAATAGCATTAACTTGATCAAAGGTTTGTTTTCATAAGAGCAGAGGCTATTTTTTCGAAGCACTTTATTTTTTGCTTTGTTTTTTGGAAGTGAATAGTTTGCGATGTGATTGTAACAACCCGCACAATTTAAGATTATTTAGTTAAGAGGTTTATCTAAATATTGTATCTTAAGATAGGTTTAAAACCTGAAATTATGACTTTTTGCACAAGCTAAATTTGGATTCAAGACTACTTTATAGAGTTTAAATTACCATTTACATCATTTTGAGTATAAACATCAATTTGTTTGGAGTTGGATTATAAAATTGGTATTTTTCTTAGGTTTAGTTTGATCATTAACCTAATGGTTAAACTCAAACTTTTCTAACGAATCACGTAACCTCCCTCCTCTACCACATTCTTTCCTAACACCAAAAAAAAATAGTAAATGGTGAAGGAAAAGGCAAATTAAAATTCCTTAAGCCCTACTGATCTTAGGAGTCCAATTTATATTGAAATCGATTGCAGATTCAAGGAGAAGCTTAGATATAATCATCTCAATTTTCTGCAACTTGTTTCCTCTTTAATTTCCTAATACCAAACACTTAGGATTCCTGTGTATGTGTGGTTAGATTGACGATTCTAGAGTTTTGGTTGTAGAGAAGTTGATCTTGATTGGTTGCAGAGTCTCGCTTGGCTCCTAACAATCAAAGGTGTGTTCTTGGGAACTCACACCTATGTAATCAAGCTTATAAGCTTAGCATGTATATGTTGTGTGCGCATTATATGATTCGGATTGTTTGTGTGTGAACATTTCAATTTATCTGTTTAATTCAATTATATGAATTCGACGTGTAAATCATTATAGGGAATTGAGTTTGGAGTTTTTGAGTTGTTTTGGCAAGCGTTATAGGCTTTATTTTCACTCAGATAACATTATAAGTTTTCACCACTGGGGTAGACTCGTCGAGGCCGATTGCAAATTCATTTCCTAGGAAAATTGTTGCCTAGGCTTTAGCTTAGACATTTTGACCCAAAGCCTCAGATGTCTGACTGAAGACTCGAGAAAAATAAAAAAGGAAGTCTGTCAGCTCAGACGTATGAACCGAAGCCTCAAAGGTCTGATGCATGTTTCCCTATTGTTGACGGTGGTGTCCACTATCAATAGTTTAGGTAGTTCCAGGCTTCTTCCTAGCCGAGTTTCGGCTCATCTACACTAATTCGTGAATTTCAACAACTTTAATAGATTTTCATTTTTTTCGTTGTGAACGAATTCGTGATTGATACTTACAAGATTTGATTTACGTTATTAAAACGAGAATTCTGATATTGATTGTTATTACGATCGATATTTTATGAGATTTTTCACTCCAAACTATAAAGGGGTTATATATTATATGTATATACCAAATCATTTATTAAAATGTTTTCTACTTTCTAATGCTATTTTTCATATAAAGTCATTTTGCAAATCATCTTCCAATCTACTAGTATATATTTATATAATCCTTTTCCTTACTCGTATGAGAAATGCAATTAAACGTCTTAGTTAAAGGAGTAGTATGAAACACTTACATTTGCTTCAAAGGTTAATTCTTGAACTCCTTCGATTGAATGTTCGTAGTGTATCTTTTTAGTGGAATATACAACTTGCTAGTAAATATTCGAGTGGAGCATGTGGTTACGGGTAATGTAGATCAACTGTTAAATTTACTAGTTTGGTGTAATTTACCCTACTTCTGATCAATTGTTATCTTTTTGAGATTTAAACTAGCTTTATGCAATGTCTTTGGGTTGTGGAATTCATTTCACATTTTGAGGATCTTCAAATCATTTTGAGAACTTTGGTTCATTTTGTGAGTATATGCATTTTAATGATCTTTGGATCATCTTGTGGAACTTCGATTCATTCCAAATCATCTTGAGGAACTCCTGTTTATTTTTTTTGACGGTCTTCGCATCGTCCTGAGGAACTTTTGTTCATTTTGTTTTGAGGGTTTTCACATCGTCCTAAGGAACTTTGATTCATTTGGTTTTGACGGTCTTCGCATCATCCTGAGGAACTTCGATTCATTTTGTTTTGACGGTCTTCATATCGTCCTATGGAACTTCGGTTCAATCTGAGCGGGGTCGCAACTTGTGCTCTTCGGACCAATCCGAGGAGCGTTGGATCAAATTTATAGGTTAGCTAGCTAGAGATTGCATCCCATTTGAGATACGCATGTGGGTGAGTCTTTGGGATCCCATCTTGGGAGAGGCGTATCCCTTTTTCGGATATTTTCAAGATTTCTAATTATCGATTTCTAAAAATCTGAATTTAGATATGTGATATTAAATTTGAGTTATTTTGATACTATTGATAAATCTTAGATTGATTTGATATGTGATATCATTTCTTGTGAGTAACTATATGATTTAGAATGATATATTCTTCTATAGCACCGAGATTTCTTTGCAATATTGTGTGGACATTTTGGGACTTAACATTTACATGTGAACAATATTGATATTGCAAATATGTGTTTATCTGTTTATTTCTCTTATTCTATCTCAGTTTATTATGATAAGTATAACTGGACTGATTCGTTTATTGTTTATTTTCTTATAAATAATATACCGAGGTATTACAGGTGCTTCCATATGACTTCTAGCGGGGACTATTCATTAAATTTTGGCAAACTACATTAGAATTGTAGTTTTTAGTTATATGTATATGAGAACGAGAATCCTTTCTATACATATTATCTTGTGTAGACTTTATACCTATTCTTTTGCTGTATAGTGGATTAAGCATGATCACTATCTTTGTGTACATACTTATTTGTTATATTCATATCTATTTCTACCTTCATGGTATGAATATATATGTCTGACTCTGATCATGTTCTTATTTTGTTTTATATTGATTTCTGAATTATATATAGCCACTATGTAGTTGGTTTGGATTTGAATAAGATGTGTCAGATTTCCACTTAAGATAAAAGGTAAGACCATGTTACCCAACATGTTTAACACTTGTTCAAAGCTATGACATAGATATTCCCTCCTCAAAAGCCTTATTCTTCGGGATAGTTGACTACATTACTTGCAATTTCTTTGGCTAACGCGAGTATAGAGGTGGGTCGTCACAGCTTAATATTAGAGCCATGTTTTGAATGATATAAGATATTATGATGTGGGTCATTTTCCTAAGTCTCTCTTATAAAATCATGTGTTAGGATTTAATTTGAGTCTTAGGGCTTATCATATCCTATCTCATTTTAAGATCCTTTGTTCGACTAACCAAATTTATTTGAGTTCATCTCCGTGAATCTTGGCCTAGACAAACTTAGAGTCCCGTCCATTTATGAGCAGGAATTTAGAATTATTTCCTAATATTGAGTTGAAATAGTCTTTGGGACTTAGTTGTGAAGATTCTTAAATTATATCCTAAAACGATTTAACAAAATAATGTTAAGCCAATTAATATACTAATCCGTTTGAGATTAGCTTTATGAGGCGAAAACAGATAAATTTTTTCTACTAAACACTTGTAATGGTTGTTTATTTATTTATGATTACAAACTTGATTCATGAATAAATGATTACATCTCAAATTATTTATCTGCGTAGTTGTGCCCCTATATGGCACGTTATCAATAGGGGTTTTTAAATACTTCGATGAGACAATTATGACACAACACTTGTGTTAAATATAAATGACGTGAATCACCATTGAACTTTGGCATTAGTAATTTGAGATAAATAGATGGCGAGGTAAATCATTAATATTAGTGTGTTAAACTTGATATATTTAAGGAAAATAATGTTGGCGATGACTACAACATCATCAAGATTCATTTTCGAGTTTCTAACTGAAAGTTGTTTGAAATGGTTTCTAGTCTTCGTATGCTCGGCTATGATGGCCATTTTGAACTTTCTTGAGTGACCTTTGAGTTATGTCGTTTGCAATTTTGCTATGATCACTTTTAAATGATATAGTGCATTTTGCAATTTGTTCGTAAATATTTGAGTTAAGTCAATGGTTATGGGAATTTGACTAAACTCACATATTTACTAGCTTAATGTAAATTACTCTTTCTTGGTTGATTGTTGATGACCAATTTGTGGTTTTGATTTTTTTGATCATTTGTGGAATATTTTAGTTTTCTAGTCTTGTGAAACGTCATGGATAAACAACTAATATTCTTGAGGAGATGTCAACAACTTTGTCATTAAGACGAAACTACTCGACTAGGTGTCAGCGACCTTGTCGAGACCATTAGGTGTCAGCAACATAGTCATTAAGGCGAAACTGCTCGGGTAGGCATAATCTATGTGGATCCACCTTATGTTGTTTGTGCATTTTTGTGTTATTTATGATTCCACCATTTTCTTGATGACCGCTATTTTATGATGACTTCAACAATCCCTTTCATTTTATTGATTCATGTGTTTCTACGATCTTTTGATCGCCATGAGGTGCTTTGGCTCATTTGTGTGGATTATCGACCTCGGTCTTACGACCATTTGCGGAGTTTATCTCATTTTAATAGGTTTACAGATAATTCATGAGAATTTATTCTCATTTTTGGAAACATGTGTTCCTCTTTTTTTATGACCCGAATTGCTTACGTGTTTATCTAGGGAGCCATGCGCTCATTTGCATTTTGTGGACTTGTGTGTTTATCCATTTTTAGGTTATGAAAGCCTTTTGTGAATAACAGTATGATTTATGGATTTGTATGCTTGCAATTGTTATGGTTTGAGTGTATTTCCATTTTATATTCTTCTATATTTCTTTGGATGATTTCTAGAATTTGGGTGATTCGAGTTTTCATTAAAAATTATCTCGAATCTTCTTTTGAAAAGTGATAAGCATATTTGGCTTATTGAACTTAGTCTCTTGTTTCCAGATTTCGATTTTTGATCTCCGAGCTTTCGTGATGTGTTCATCTTGTGTGATTCCCAATATTCATCTCTTGTATACTAAATTGGGTTTAGTATTTCGAAAAATCAACTCTCTAAAAAGTTTTTATTTTTTCGTGAATCTCCCTTGAGACTAACTTCGATGGGTTTCTTAAAATCATTTTTTATGATGATATTCTCTCTTTTATGCGACTATTTTTTCCATGTCTATTTGCATGTTTTGTGTGTCTTTTTTCCTGGTGATTTTAAGAAATGGATTTACCTAACCTACTGAGGCCCGTCCTTTATTTTTTGAGAGTATCATCCATCTTCGATAACTCGTATTTGTAAGACATATTTCTGTTTTCTAAAGTATCATAGAAATGAGAATGAAGATGAGGGAGACGTATTTCTATAATTCACGTTACTCGTGAATTTTCTAGGATCTTTACACCTATTGTAGGATGAACACCTTAATTGGTAATTGAGTTTGAAACTGAATTTCCTTTCCATGACTCAATATATTTGTTTGTTCTCCTTAGTGACCGACCATTGAGGACAAATAGGAGCTATTTTTGTGGAGTGATCTAATGGAATTTTTTTGGTTTGTTACTACGACAAACTTAAATAAATTCTTTACCTCAGATCGATGGCATATTCAATAGGTAGTTGTGCAAAATTGTTTCACTATTAGACTTAGAAATCGGTTTTCTCCAACTTTTGATTAAAAGAGATAGACTTAGTTTGACTCCATTTTGTGCTCTTTTTGTCATTTGGGGTTAAAAAATATTCCAATTTAGTTTGTTAACCTTAATGAAAAAATATTTAAGGTCATATCCTGATTGGTTTGATCTCATCTTTGTCGGTGATATTATTGTGAATTTGAAAACTAAGGTTTTTAAGTTTTGTATAATTCTTTCAACTTCTACATTTATCATGATCGCATGACTTAGAACTTGTTTTTGAAATATTAGGGGATGTGCAAATATTTCAAATTTGTGGTATGTTCCCTGGATTTTTGTTGCACGATCTTGTTCCCTTAACGACATCCCTCATCCTTGTGAATGGGATATATATATATGTATGTATGTATATATATATATATATATATATATATATATGAACATTATATACATCCTTTTCATTTTCAAGAAAATTTATGAACTAGAATATTTTTTAAAAATTCTTAAAAGATGAATCTTCTAGCTGAATGTGATAGGAAAATAATGGAACATTATTTCCAAGATTCCCCTTAGAGCTTTTAATAAGATAATGATTTGAGAACGGGATATATATGACCCTCATATATACATCCTTTACACCAGGCATAGTTATAACTTTAACTATGAAGGTTGGGATATATTATTCTAGAAAGAAACTAAACCATGGGTAACTTATTTTCAAGCTAGTAAATAATGATAAAGTGTAAATTGTTTTAGTACTCATGTTTCATCCATGATAGGTGTTGTGCAATTTGGTCATGGCTTGTTGCCTTTCAGTTACTGGCTAAAATTTCTTCCGTTCATGATATATTTCATGTTTCATGATTTTGGCTACATCTTAGAAATTTCAATTTATATTATTGCATTGAATTTGGTTGAAGAAATCATGATTTCACCTAATCTATTTTTGTGTATAGGTTTTGTTGATGCTTGGTTGTTACTTTTTGGGTTTTTCCTTTTATAATTGCAGGACACAATTTCTTTAAGGAGGGGAGAATGTTGGATCTAGATTAACCCTAGAGGAGGGTGAATAGGGTTTATCACAGTTTTTAACTGAATTAAAAATCTAACGGGATATATATATATATATAATAAATAGACCACAGAGTATAGCAGAAACAAAAATGCAGAAAATAAATTACACACAGATATACCCAGCTTCGGCAAAACCCGGCCTACTGCTGCATTTCTAAAGTTTCTGCTAGGTGATAGAACAGATCCCGCATACAGGACCATGTACACTCGCAAACCCTGCTCCTATTCTAACCCTACGCTCAAAACCCTAGACTGATCGATATCCCCTCGATCAGATTTCCCCTGATTACGACCCCATAACCAGTAACCCAGATTTTACAAACTCTGTCAACTGTCAGTCTACACCCTGACTGAATTCCCTAGATTTTTACAGAAATAGAAAACTGTTTAGATGATTTTTACAAAGAAAAAAAAACAATACAAATTTAAAACCAAATTCAAAAACCCTTTAGGAGTTTAAATTAAAAGGGGTCATCCCCTTTTTAAGAAACAAGCTTAGCCCTTTATACTAAAGTTGGCTGGCCCATTTTCAATTATCTCTTGCCCGATCTCCTTTGTCCCTGGGAAAATTAAATGGCGGCGGCGATAAAAGAACTAGGGTTTCTTTGATTCCTAAAACCCACAATCGATTTCTTGTGAAAATGTAAATCTCTGATGGCTCCGACAACTTGTAGCTTGCTTCTCTATGATTTGGGAATTTGATGGCTTTCGATCGAAAATCCTGTGAGTAAATTCTTGTTTTTTTATGCTCGTGATTTCGATGTTTTTTTTTCTTTTTTTTTCAATTGATCTTGCCGATGATGTGAATGGTGTTAAAATAGGATTAGAAATCCCTTAAACTTCTCTGATTTTAATATAAATGACTTGGCCTAATTTTCCTATTTTGGTTTCCTCGGCTTTGAATTGAATTGCCATAACAAAATGTATCCTGACTTGTGTTTGTCCCTTTGAACGAATCCACACTTGATTTGTTGTTGAAAACTTTCCTTTTTAATTGACCTGTAAATTGATATTTACCTTGTTATAAAAACTGCCGTGAATGAAAAATTGAATCCCTTGCCAACAAAAATACTTTGTCCCTTTTCTGATTGATTTTGGCTGAATAGAAAACTTGCCAAACATGATTCTCTGATTTGTTGCCTGCAGCATGTTCATACCATAATGTATTGTTTGTGATTTTCATTTTTGATCTTTGTTGCCGAGTTTGATTCTGCCTTGTTACCATGGCAATCCATTGCTAAAAATTGATTGCTTGCCAGAACATTATTGAAATGTAATTTGAACATGCTAAATTTCTGGAAAATCTTATTAAAACCTTCTCAACAATAAGTGATTGAATTCAGGAAATACTGAAAACAATTTAAATGGATTTTTTAATGCCTAAAATAAAACCATTGATTTATGCATATCTGAAGCCCAATTAATTCATAAATCACACGTGCCAAACTTGAGTCATTGATTGTATCTCTGATTGCATATGTGAGCATACCTTTGGAAATCATGCCAAAATATTTACTGTCCCATTTATGTGAATGCTTCATGATCATTTTACTGTGACCATTTCTCCAGTGTAACTTGATCATCATGTATTAGTTGATGTTTGCTTTACCATATATACTGCCATAAATGTTTGTATTATATCTGAAACAAGTACATGTGTGTGTTGCTATAAGCTGCTTCATGAATTTGCTTTGGCTTTACTGAAACTTTGGTTTGCATTGTGCACCGTTGACCTTGTGAACTTGTATACTCGTTCATCTTGTAGCTGTTTCGACCCATGCAAACTTGCTCTTTCAAGTCACACATGCTGCACCGTACTTTGTTGAACCATGAACCTTTCATTCTCTTGACCACTTGCTGCATGTATATTTGAGTATGCCAAACCATTTGTGTCCATATTAGCTGTTCCATTTTCTTTGAAGTGGTCCATGCTGAGATGCACTTGAACATTGAACTGATTCAACCACTTTAAAAAGTCTTGAACCTGATCATGTATGACTGTGATGAGCTGATACTTGCACTTGCTCCAGCTTGGTTGATTCATTGACTGTGTATTGACCTTCCATCCCACCATGTTTGCTTCACTGATCATATTTGTTGTAGTTCAACCACTTTGCTTGACTCCATGTTGTTGAGCTTTTACCGAGTCTTGTTGCACCAACACTTTGCTGAATAGACTTTGTTTTCATGTGCACTGAGTCGAGAAGATCCACGTGGCTACTCCTCAGTTGCACACTGAATTGGCGTGGCAGTGCACACGTGTATATGTGTATATGCAGCCATTCAGAAAATTTCTTGTCCCTGTACATTTACAAACTGTCTGCCTATATACAGATGAATCAGATAAAGTCATGAAAAATGATGAGAAACACACCAGAAATCTGAGGCCAATAAAATTTTAAAATTAAAATTTATATTCGCATATATACAGTTTTATTTCTATTGCAGTGTACTGTGTGTGTGTTTCTGTATATGACAGGTATGAGGATGATGACTGGACTGACAGTGAAGTGCTGTAAAGACTGAAGACAGAAGTTGACAGTGAAAAATATACAAGAGCTTCTGTATATGAGTGATTGTAAAAATTAAATGACTGTATGATTGAGTGACTGAGTGAGCTGTATGTATATACGAGATTGTACAATGAGTGTTGTAGTGAAAAGTATGTGTGAAATTGAAAGTGAAATGAAATGTATTTCAGTGAATTACAGTGTGTTGTACAAATAGTGGAGTTGTAACTCTGTACTGTTTTAAATACTTAAATAAAATACTGTGTAAATATTTAAATTCCTGAACAATTGTATTTTATTTAAACAGAAATATTATATTCCTGTATGTTGTGTATATATAAAGCAGTACAGTACAAACACATTTATAATAATATATATATTTGGTTGTTATCATCAAACAAAAATAATATAGTTGTGTATACAACAACGTTGTATACAACAGAGTCTGTGAAAACCCGCATAATTTACGATTATTTAATTAAGAGATTTATTTGTATCTTGAGTTCAGTTTAAAACTCGAAATTGTGACTTTTTACATACACATGAATTTGGATTCGAGGCCATTTCCATTGAGCTCAAATTGCTGTTTACAACATTTTGAGCATAAACATCGATATGTTTGGAGTTGGTTAGAAATTTGGTATTTATATAGGGTTTAGTTTGACCATTTGCCCAATGGTTGAACCTAAATTGTTTTATCAAATTCCCCAACCTCCCTTCTCTACCTCATTCATTCCCAAAACTAAACAAAATTAGGAAATAGGGAAGGGAAACTAAGATTCCCTAAGCCTTAGTTGATCTTAAGATGTCCAATTTGTGTTAAAACCATTTGGAATTTCTAGGAGAAACTTAGGTATGTTTATCTCCGTCTTCTTCATCTTGTACCCTCTTCAATTTGTGATATTTCCTAATACATAACTCTTAGGATTCTTGTGTATGTGTGCTTAGATTGGAGATTCTAGAATTTTGATTGAAGAGAAGTTGATCTTGCTTGGTTTTTAAGTCTCTCTTGGCTTATATCAATCAAAGGTGAATTCTTGGGAATTCACATCTATGTAATAAATCTTATTGGCTTGGCATGTGAGCCCTTGGCACGTATATGTTATCTGTGCTTGTTTGATTTGGATTATTTATGCATGAACATTCCAATTTATGAGTTTTGAATTAGATTATATGAAGTCGATGTGTATATCATTATAAGGAATTGAATTTGAATTTTTTGAGTTGTTTTGGCATGCATTAGAGGCTTCATTTTCAATTAGAAAACGTTATAAGCCTTCACTATTGGGCTGGGTTCATCCGAGGTCGAATGCACATTCATTGCCTAGGCAAATTATTGCCCAGGATTTAGCTTAGGCGTCTGAGCCAAAGCCTTAGATGTTTGAACAAAGGCTCGGGAAAAATAAAAAAAATGCAGTTTATCAACCCAGACATCTGAGCCAATGTCTTAGATGTCTGATGCTTGTTTTCCTGCTATTAACTGCTGGAGACAACGGTCAACCATTTATATTGCTCTAGACTTCTTTACAGCAGAGTTTGGGCTTGTTTACGCTTTCCTATGTTTTCTCAGTTACACTAACTCATGAATTTCAACAACTCGATTTTTATGGATTTTCGATTTATCATTGTGAACGAATTTTTGATTGGTATTTATAAGATTTTATTTATGTAATTAAAATGTGAATTTTGTGATTTATTATTAATGCGATCAATATTTTATGAGATTTGCCACTCCAAACTATAGAAGGGTTTTATATTATTTGTAACAACCCGGAAAATCTGAGCCAGTTTAAAATTGTTAATTTGGCTAATTTAGTGGATTTTAAATATTTAAAATAAATATTTTAAATAATAACGACAAAAATTATGTTTGAATCGACCTTTGAAAATAAATATAATTATTTTAAATTATAAACAAGGCCTGAAATGGCGCGGCAGTTTCAAAATTTTAATTCAAACTTTGATCGACTGTACCGAGTGCAAAATAAAACGGATTTTAGTGAAACCAAAAATATTTAAATCTGTTAGTGAATATCTTTCTAACAAATCTAAAAAATCGAAGTTTCATAGCAAGGGTAAAAAGTTATGGCCAAATGAATTTTCAGAAAGGTCACTGTAGAGAATATATAGCCCGTGGAAATAGACATTTTGCAAACGACCTCGGAATTCGACGAAACCACTTTTGTTGGATGCGGGATATCAAATTATTGCTAGGTTTCAAATTTCATAATTTTTGAAGTTTATATGTGAGCGTGGCAAAGGAAAATGTGTTTGGTGAATTTCTATTAAATTGGATCGACCAGAAAATGACCAATTTTCAAATGGTCTCAGAATTCGACGAAACTAGTTTTGTCGGGACTATATCGTCAAAACATAGCTAGATTTATTTTTTTGGAATTTTTAGAATCGGTATGTGGCCCCGGCAAATTGAAATGTACGTTCAAATAAAATATTGAATGTTTTATATTTTAATTTGAAGGAAAACTGACTGAAACAATCGAATGGGCCTACGAAACATATCCCATTGTGTTCGGAATGGGGGTATTTAGCTAGGGCGATAGTCGTTGGGTTTGAATTGGAGTTCGTATGGATAAAGTGGTATTTTCCGATTTAACTAAATAAAATTATATATATATATATATATATATATATATATTGGGCCAATAGAGTTTTTCCAAACCCTCGTTCAACAAAAACCCGCGCCGCCAGTTCATTAACGAACGACGGTAACCCCTCAAATTTTCTCCACGCGATTTCTCTTAAACCATTCGATGAAATCGAGCGCTTCTAAGGGGAAACCGTAGATCTTCTCCCCCTCTACAGATCTATACTTGGCTCGCCTGCTAAAGTAGAGTGTCCACGCCGAATCGTGCCTCCAAAGCGGGTCGTGTCACCCTCGATTTATGTAATGACCCGCATTTTCCAGGGGTATAATTTATTTATTTAATTGTTTAAAATAGTGATATAGGGAATTTAATCGTCGTTAATTAAATAATATGGAATATTTAATTAAATTAAATAATATATTTAATTCAGAAATAATCAAAAATATTGGAAATCATAATATTCTGTGAACGGGGTCGTCCCTTAGATTTAATTCATCTTAGAGTTGAATCATATTGACGAATATATTCAATCGACGACAGTTTGAAAGTTTAATTATAATATAATTAAAACAGAGCTCGAAATGGCGCTGCAGTTCATAAATTGGCGATTCGAATTTCAACTGAATGTACAGGATTCGTTTTAAGCCGGATTTCTGTGAAACAAGAAACGTGTGGAGCTGGTGGAGTATATCTTTCTGTGGAAGAGAAAAATTGGGATTTCGTCGGGTAGATTTTGATGTATGTCCAAATCAAATTTCAGAAAAAGTCGCTGTAGAATTCCTTTATAATTTGCAACGCTTTATTTACGTTTTAAAAGGATTTTTCGATATAAACTGAATATCGATAAATCTAAAATCTGAAATACCAAGCCGTAAATTCTGATATGATATTCTGGAGCTGGACGATATCATATGTGAAGATATACGATAATATAAATTTAATTATATTTAATTTAATTATATTTAAATAAATTTATATATTTAAATGGGTCATCCAGAGCTTTAAAAATAGCCGGTTTTGCAAACGAAGTCGGAATTCGACGAAACCAGTTTTGTTGGATCTGCAATATCAAATAGTTGTTAGATGTGAAGTTTCGTGATTTTTAGAGTTAGTATGTGGCCATACCGATTTTTAGAGTGAGAAACAGTCAGTATTTTGATAGTTAAAAATACGCAGTGTGAGCATACGAAGTTGGAATTCGACGAAACCAGTTTCGTTGGGACCGTAATGTCGAACTCTAGCTACATGTCCAGTTTCGTGATTTTTGGGTATCGTATGTGACCACAGGAATTTTTAAAGATAAATACCAGTAGTAGTTCGATAAAATTAAATATAATAATATAAAAAAATTTCCTATAAATTAACCTCACAAAATTCCTTAAAACCTAATTCTTCCATTCGGTGGTCAAACAAATTTGCGCCGTATGTTTTCTTTTTCCCAGCAAGGATTTCGATCCTTTAGAAAATCATAAGAAATAGAAATAAAATCCCAAAAATCTTAAAACATATATTTGCAATTCCTGAAAGGGTTTGCTTCGATCTAGTATATTGGTTGGGAGGTGCGACGTAAGTTTAGGAAACTCGCAATATCCGCAGTGGCCTTAGGGCTTGAAATTGGTGAAGCTGTGAGTTCCAATTCGCAAGTTCTTCGTTGGAGTTGTGTTCATGTGACCGAATAGCATCTTGTATGCAAGTATTGAAGGATCCGGTGAGATAAATTGTCATTCAAAGTGCTGGAGCCTGGGAAGAATACCGTCGATGCACGGTGGAAAGAGGACCTCGAGTTGAGAAATGAGGGTACGGGGTTAACGAGATTTAGTTGTTGAGTTGTTTGGTGTTTTCTATTGTTGAAATCGTGTTGAAGAGAAAGTGCGTTGGGGGATTGAATTCGTGAAGATGGAGATGAGTGGTGGCCTGGAATATACGATCGGTTTTGGAGAAGAAGAGGCTGTGGGCGGGTCACGTACAAGTGGGTTTGGGCCAAGGAAAAAAGGTGAGGCCCGATTGGTTTTAAAGTTAATTTAATTTTTAAATAAAATAAGTATACCTTGTAAAAGCTATAACTTTGTCGTACGAAAACGAAATTCAGCGAAACTGGTCGCATTGGGATCGTATGGACGGGAGCAACAAAATGAGACTGACTGGGAGTGAATCCAAGCTCGTTACAATTTATGGCGAAATAAATTGTACGGCTGAGTTAAATAACGCAAACCGTTATTCAACGGTTAACGCGCAACAGTGAGTAAAACTCACCAACTCTGAACAGTTATATTTTTATAATGTATTCTTAGAACTTTTAATCATCTGTTGATTGATGTGTGTTGGTTGATTGATTGAACTGCTAGTCAGTTAGTGAAAAATTATATATATATATATATATATATATATAAACCGTTAAATATTTATATATTGATTCTGCTATCAGAATAATTTATATTGAACTGAAAGTGATGATAATCATATTGTGTAACATCTTTGGATGCAGGGAGACAGGATGGAGGAATCCGACTGGATTCCTCAACAGTTATTTTATTGTTTTTCATATATTGTTATATGATGTGATATAAAATCTGTGGGCGATTATATGTGCTTGGACGAATTTTGAACATCGTGATTTGATATGATTGAATACCATAACATACCGAAATGTTGATAAGGGGATTTTCAAAGTGATATTGAAAATAGAATATTTATAAAATGGGATATTTATAAATAAGAGATATTTATAAAGTGAAATATTTATAAATAAGAAATGTTTATAAATTGGAATATTTATAAATAGGAGATATTCAAAAATGAAATAATTTCAAACCATTTTCTTTTTGAATGGAAAGGCCTGTGTGGCGGGTTTGGGGATTTTCCCGATGCTCCCGTTACAAAGGGGGTTATGGCGAATTTTTCAAAGAATTTAAGGAGTTAGAATATTTCGAGAATAAATTTGAAAAGGAAATATTTGTAAACCATTTACAAATAGAATTGAAAAGGAAACGTTATAAAAAGGAAATCATTTTTAAAGTGTAGAACCGTTATTTAAAAGTAAATCTTTTCAAATGAATAAAACATTGTTAAAAAGGAAATCTTTATAAAGTGAATAATGTAAATCGAATATGGTATTCGAAAGGAGTTAAATCGAATATGGTATTCGAAGGGAGTAAATCGAATATGGTATTCGAAAGTTAGTAAAACGAATATGCTATTTGAAAGGGGTTAGTCGAGTTGAGTTAGTTGAATAGAGTTAACTAGTTCAGTAGAGTTAACCAGTTCAGTAGAGTTAATCAGTTAGGGTGGACCAGGCAGAGTTAATCAGTAGGAGTTAATCAACTTGATTTAGATTATCGAGATAAGTTAATCGAGTTAAGTTCTTGAGTTAGATTATCGAGATAAGTTAATCGAGTTAAGTTCTTGAGTTAGATTATCGAGATAAGTTAATCGATGTTAATTTCATCGAAAGGAGTATCGATGTTAGTTTCATCGAAGGGAGTTATCGATTATTAGTTAATCGAAGTGAGTTATAGAATATTAGTTAAATCAAAAGGGAAGATTATCGGATATCGTTTATTCGAGAGGAGATTATCGAATATAGTTATTCAAAGGAGTTATCTATTATTAGTTAATCGAAGTGAGTTATAGAATATTTGTTAAATCGAAGGAGTTATCGAATATAGTTTATTCGATGGAGTTAATCGATTAGAGTTAAATCAAATGAGTTAATCGAATATAGTTTATTCAAATAGAGTTAGAGGAGTTATCGAATATAGTTTATTCGACAGGAGTTAAGTGAATTAGTTAAGTTAAACTAAGTGAATTAGTTAAGTGAATTGGTTAAGTTAACCAAAGTGAATTAGTCGAGTTAATCAAAGTGATTTGTTCAGTTAATCGAGATAAGTAAATCAAGTTAGGTTAATCGAGTTGAATTAGTCAGTCGAGTTAATAAATTGAGTTAGTCAAACCAAGTAAAACCAGTTAAAGTTAATTAATTAAGGTTGACCAGTTAGAGTTAATTAGTTAAGGTTGACCAGTTAGAGTTGATCGGTTAGAATTAACCAGTTAGAGTTAATCAATCAAAGTTAATCAAATAGAGTTAAGTAAAATTAGAACTGACTAGAGATTATTAAATTGAATGGTTTTCTAAGTGCCTATCTGATGTTGGTTTCGGCCTTCGGGATTTATACTTAGGGAATTGTTCTCATACTAGTTTACAGTCAGGGGCTGATAGTTGGGGAAGAGTAGTGATTTGTAAATAAGCATATGGAAATGTTTTCCAGTGTTAATAACATATATTTTCTAAACATAGAAAATAAGGCAATGTGAATATATATATAGATATATGTTGATGATTGATCGATATAATTTCCATCTGGAAATAATATCGTTGTTTGCACACTTGTTTTTCTTCGATAGTTAACTCACAGACTATCGAAGTTTTGACCATTTTAACGTTGTTAATATGGAGAGACCGGTTGGATTATTATCCAAAGAACCACTCTGTATTGGCATAAGCATTGTGAATCATATATGCCAAAGATAATTGAAGACGGAGTAAAATGCAAGGGCTGTTGTATAAGTCTTAGTTAACAGTGACTAAGATGGATATACTGAATAGTGCCTTCGGTTTGTCCAGTCCCAGGACAACTTGTACGGACGAATGTCAGACAGAGTATATCCAATGGATCGCGTAAGTTGATCTGTTCAAACGTATTCACGTTTGGTGGCAGAGGAATTCGTTTCTCTTAGCTGTATACCCATGTTATTTTTGGATAAGTCAATTTTTGATTTGGCGGGTATGACGATGTGACATTTTAAGTGAATAAAGATGGATGTCTGACAGAGTATTTCCAGAAAGGTCACGTACATTGATTTCTTCAGCATTACCAACAGTGGAAGCAGAGAAGGAAACTTCTTTTAGCTGACACGTAATGTACGGTTGTAAACGTCAATTAGTGATTTCGATGGATTTGATAATGTAGCATTCGAAGTGAATCTGATGTAAAGATAAAGCGTAGCTTCTAGCCTCATCAACCGGTAAATGACAGAAATCGGGCAGGCAGCATGGCTAAGTCGGTCGCACCGAAGTAGGGTGTATAATCACCTATCTAGAGAATATTCATTTGTTTCTTAAATCTATCAATGTTGTCCCATATATATACGGGAACGGTTGCTGATCCCAACCGTTGGTGATATACATTCGATACACTCAAGCAAAATGAGTGGTCGGTCATGTGTGGCTGAGTTATAAGATGTTCTTGTTGAACTCCAGTGTATCGTTCCTACAGTACACTGATCGGAAGGTGGTTCCATACCTTGTCATAGTTGGAAATCCATTATCCAATACGTGCTTGCGATGTTGATTGTATACTATATATGTAGAACGTGAGATGAAAGCGTTTCTGCTAGTTGATATCTATTTGTACATAGACATTATTATGATATCAAAAGGTTTTTGATATAAAGATATTTTGGATTCTCATAAGGGAAAAACCCGTTCCGTTCTACGGCATGGTCTTATGAGATATCGTTTACTTGTTCATATACCTGTTTAAACTGTTTTACTCACACCTGTCCCATGACTGACCCGGAGTTTACTTTGTTGTTTTCCCTAAACTCTTGGGTGCCTAAATTTGTACGGGCAATCAAGTAGTCAGGATTTACAGATATACCTGAAGAGCTGGAGCAGGAGGCTTATGGATCATATAACTATAGTTTATTTCCGCGGTGTTGTAAGTGGTGTACTCTGATAAGTGCTATTGTATACATAACTGTTATATTTCAAAGTTATGTTATCTATTATATGTTATTCATTCCGCTGTGAGGTTCGTGTTACTCTGATGTTGTGTTCTTCTTCTTCTTCTTCTTCTATTCTAAGTTTCTATCTTATCTATTCTCACCTTCTAATATCTTTCATTAATTACCGTGATTTTTCGATGTTTTGGTTATCGACATCGAGCTTATGACGATAACCAAAGTCGCCGAAAATCCGGGTCGTTACAGTTGGTATCAGAGCTTAAGTTAAGAATTACCTTGGCTCTGTGGCGTGACTCGGTAGAGATAGGGTTAGTAATATCCTAGATTGAGTTTGAGTGTATATATACGAGAGAGCGTATTTGTATTTGATATAAAAATGGTTTTATATTGTGGAGATTCATTGGCTGAGTTGTTTATGAGTTCTGGTCGATCAGTTTGATCCACTGTATCGGTAGGACTAAATAAACACTTGAATACGATGGACCGACACAGTATGGATATGTAATATATTATCATATATTGGATATATTGGTTGTTATTATAATCGAGTAAGATTATAAAGTGAAATGGTTATATATAACCAACCAGAATTCATATAGGTGAAAAATGTGAAATCAGAGGAGTTAAATCTGAAATTTAAATCAGAATTGAAATTCAAACTCTGGAAATTGGAATAAGTGTTTGGAAATGGATTTGGATTAAGTATATGAGAATTTTAAAATCTTGGGAGATTTTAAATTTGTTTAAAGCATTTCAAATGGTATTTGGAATTGATTTCTAAGTTGAAATGTTTAGAAATGGTTTTAAAAGTGATATAGTATTGAACTCACTTCGATAGTTGGGAAATAATTCTGATGATGACTGCAGCATCATCAGTGTTCATTTTCGAGTTGATAAGTGACGGATTACTACCGGGGATTTTGTTTTTGAGTTGTTTGAGAAAAACTAATTGTTTTAGTACTTTGAAATAAACACTTTGATTTTTGATATGATAAAGTGATTTAAAATTCCCAAGAAAAGATTGTTGAATTAAAACCAATTTGAATTGAAGGTTGGAGAAGCAATTGGAATTAAAATTGAAATCAATTATGTGAAAATTGAATTAAATTGGGTTAGAATGATATCAAGACAAATTGGATTGATGAGTTAAGATTTTGAAATCAAGAATTGGACTTTGATTTGAAATGAAATTCGACTTAGGTATAAGCGAATGGTTGAATTTGTGGATAAGAATTGATTGGAGTTTTATTGGAAATACATTGGTATATGCTGAATTGACAGAAGGTGAAAGTGATAGAGTTGATATGCCCGATAAAAAGGTACGAGTTTATATTTGGTATAAGCATGAGTTTTATGAGCCGAATTGGCAAGCCGCTTGGCTGTTTGATTTTCTTTTGGGTTGGGGAAGGCCTAGAGAGGCGAGTTGTGGTTTTACCGATAGGGCTGTTGTAACACCCCACCTCCGCTAGGGTCACTCACAAAGGGAATGCACTAGGTTTGGAGGAGTATTATTGGTAAACATGCACAGAAATATTACAATACAGAACATATATAAAATAGCGGAAGTAAAATCAAACTTTCATAACAAGAATAAATAAGGTCTAAAGCCTTTTACATCAGAGTACATCAAAACCTGTCTTGCAATAATAAAGAAGCATAAAGACTTTTTCATAAATTATTCCCCAAGAAAGAAACAGTAAAGTAGCCATAGCCAAGAAAAATCCAAGCCATCCATGATGACCTTCAAGCAGAAGAAGTCCGAACTAAACAACAGTATTTCCTCCCTGTAACCTGGGGGGGAAACGGAAGAAAAGAGGCGAAACAAAACGGGTCAGTCAAAAAGACTGAGTAAGCCCTATCTACTATTAGTATAAAAACTAGTAAAGTTAACTGACATGAGAAACTGAGATGAACATAAGCATGATAACAAGATAGATAAGCTAAATCAAAATAACAGGATGGACTACTGAACTCAGATAAACTAGGGTGTCGTGATAAACTACGATGTCAAGATAAAACAAGGTATCACATTGTCAGGTTTCTATCAAGTATAATATCCCAAGATATCTATCGCGTATAACGTCCCATGGCATCTATCCTGTATATCCGCTCTGGTTCTAACATCCCAAGATATCTATTTGCTCTGCACCTCTCGTACTAGTATCCCAACCCGCGCCATGTGTTAACTATGAATGTCCCTTGCCCAATGTCATGGAATGGTCCATGTCAACCTAACATATAGCATATGTAGGTTTTCCCAACTCGAATGTTTCTTTCCATGAATAAGTTCAGTCCTTTGCCGTAGGCCGTACGGACTTTCCCATGTAAACGTTTTATCCTTGAAGTTGTTTTGGACTGCAACCCTTGATCTAGTTGTGTTTCCCTACCATGAACTATCGCGCGTCCACTTAGGATTTATGCCATCTAGGGCCGCTAGGGATTATGCTGCCTAATGAAAGTTTCCGTGTCTCGGTTTGGGTCTTGGCCACCTAGGACCACTAGGGATTACGCCACCCGTCAATCGCGCCCTTGATCCCACGTATGTATCGTGAATCGTTTTCCATGTCTAGATGCACATGTTCCCCAATATGCCATCCGAGTTCCGTGCCAGGACAAATCAAGAAATACGGAACTCGGTCGGGAGCTTTAAATCGTATGCTGATGCAGATATCAAGGTCTGTTTTTGTACCCGTGGCTATGGTCCCACGTGACCCCTCCCTCAACTACTGAAAGGCAATCCAAGAAAAATCATGTATGAGAACCACTCTCCGGCCCCACTATAGCCCCACATTCCTACGGGCCAACCTCACCCATGACTCGATAGCAAGCACATGGTCTGTTGGGGGTTCCCTGCCTTTCCGTAAGTACACGATTGACTAAAGATGGTAGGTAGTCGGCGATGCGCTATCCAGGGCAAAAACAAGAATCGTCGATTCCACGCTAATCCATCCCAGTCTTTAGGTCGCTCGTATAGCAACCAAGGAATACTCTTGGTTCTTCTAACGCAGACCTTAACCTCTCATGAGCCTAGTATAATTACCTGGCAGCCCACAGAGGGATCCCAAGAATATCCTCACGTCCCCCGAAGCTTCCACTTCGGCACCCCGTGCGCTGGAGCTTTTATCCAAGTCAGATAACTTGCTCCTCCTCGTATACTAAGCGATGACTTACCTTATCAGGTTACTCATCGCTTTGTGAATTAGTCATATGTCCTTAGCTAAGAATTATTACTTAGTTACCCTTAACTAAGGTTTACCACTTAGCTTCCTTTCCCGTTATCCTTGATTAACCACGATTTTCTACCTAGTTCCTCTAACTAGGGTTTGTCTTATTGGGTTAAGTGTTATCATTCAAGTCCATGCCTTAACCCGCCCACGAATCACGTCAAGATTGGCTAAGTATTTAAGTTTAAGACTTAGCCCTACAAGTTGGTTAAGTGTACCCAGAGGCTCATGAATTAACCCTATCAGGTCAAATTGGTCAAGTACTAGTTTACCTTAACCCTATCGGATTATCTTGCTAGATTGATTAAGCATAGATTATCTTGATCCTATCAAATTATCGAGTCGGATTGGTTAAGTATATTCTAAAAAGGTCTTGCGACTTAACCTTGTCAGGTCCGCGTATTAGATTGGTTAAGTGTAGGTTACCTAACCTCATTGAATTACCAAGTTTAAATTGGTTAAGTGTTTAACTTAACCCCATCGAATTACCGTGTTTAGATTAGTTAAGTGTGGATTACTTAACCCCATCTAATTACCGTGATTAGATTAGTTAAGCATTAATTACTTAACCCCATTTAATTACCGTGGTTAGATTAGTTAAGCCTTAATTACTTAACCCCATCTAATTACCATGGTTAGATCAGTTAAGCTTTAATTACTTAACCCCATCTAATTACCATGGTTAGATTAGTTAAGCCTTAATTACTTAACCCCATCTAATTACCAAGTCGGATTAGTTAAGTAATTTACTTAACCCCATCCCCTAATCATCTTGCATGGTTAAGTGTCATTAAGAAATCAAACCCGATCCCACTTAACCTTATCAAGTTATCATGTTGGATTGATTAAGTATTGGTTAACTTAATCCCCATCCACTAGTCGTATAAAAATGATTAAGTGTCATTAGGCAAATCAAATCACTTAACCTACCCAACCTTGTCATGTTTTGTTAAGTATCATTAGCCTAATCAATTTACTTAACCCCTTTATCCATGTCATATTTGGTTAAGAGTCATTAATCAAATTAACTTAACCCTATCATGTGACATTAATTACTTAATGCACCCCAACCTCTCACATTAGACTTTGTTGTGGTTACTAGTTAAGCCGGTCGGTTCCGGGTAGCTTTACACCACAACTTGGTCTAACCTCGGGTTCAAGCACAACATGACCAACTTCTCACATTGGGCCCTATTGTTTGCAACTACTAGTTAGGCCGGTCGGTTCCGGGTAGTTTTACGTTGCAAACTCAACCCAACCTCGAGTTGGCCACACTTATATTATCTAAGTGTCATGTTCATCATGTTTCCAAAACATGTTACAAGTTTTTCAAGCATTTGGGTAGACCTAACTTAATAGGTAAATTCCCAAAGGGTAGACCTAACTTAATAGGTAAATTCCCAAGCTTATGTTTTTATGCATACTTACATGTCAACTTCCATGTTATATTTCAAGCCATGTTTTCAAGTTGTATTTTCATGTCATTAGAAATTACCCATAACATAACCCAACGCTTTTAAACTCGCATATACGTTCGCAACAACGTAATGGATTAAAAGAAGAGACTTGGCAAAGGAATGACAAAAATGGGTATTAAGCCACAAGTTAATCATGGTGGCAAATGAGGCACAAATGTGTTCATTAGCTTGCATGTTACATTCTTAAGCCTCAAAAACATGCATAAACCCAAATTTGGCACATAAGCGAATCATGGTGACAAAAGACATGGAATGATGGCTAGAAACTCGCATATATCATCATATAAGGATTATGACTTCATATGCAAGTTGACATAATGATTATGAAGGTTCTCATGTTGCATAATGCAACATTTCAACATAAAGGTTGTAGCTTTTAGCTCATAAGATCAAGATAATGACTTCACAAACTTGCATGACATGATAGCATATATCATTCTCAATGATCAAACCCAAACTTGCAACATAAACATTTAACTTCATAGTTAATATCTAAAAGTAGGGAAAGGGCTTACATTGCTATGAAGGCCTAAATCGATTAAACTAAAGCTTGTGATGAAGCTTATGAATGCCATCATCCAAAAACCCAAAGATGGATGCTCCAAATCAACAAATACACCATCTTTATGAACAAAGACCAAAACTTTTGCCTTGAAATCAACTTGAGGAGCTCTCATACTAACATAGGGACTCTCTAATACTCTCATGATCATGAAACCTCTCATAGAAATGAAGTGGAGGCTAGGATAGTTGAGTGGAGGCCATGAGAGTAGAAATTTGGCCATAGTTTAGTTACATGAGTGAATAATGGGGGTTTAGGGGTAGGTTAGGGGTTTATTTATAGAAGATTAGGCTAGTTAGGATCCTTAGATTAACCCTAGGACCAACCTGAACCGTGAGATTTCAAACCAGGCCCAAAAACCTAGCCAAGATAGAAAGTAGGTGCACCAGGCCAGAATCAGCCGACAGGGCAAGTCGACAGCCCTGTCGACTTGCCTGTCGACATGCCTGTCGACTTGCAAGTCGACATCCCTGTCGACAGCCAAGTCGACTTGTCTGGGCGGGAATTTTCCCGCCTGGCCCCATCTCTGCATGTTTCGAAATTCAAATTTCCCGAAAACTTCTTTGGGCCTTAACCGGGTCATACGGACTCCGATTTACAAAATTTCGGACTCTATTTCGCGTATTTTTCCGAGACGAACGCAATGGCATAGCCCGTTTTACTTGATTCAGAATTTAAAATTAAATTCCGCCTTGATTCTCGTTTTAACATGTTATCGAAATACGAGTTGTTACATTCTCCCCACCTTTTAGGATTTCGTCCCCGAAATCTCCAAGTTAGGAAGAACATATCTTACCATCCATCATCCATCTACTTAAAACATCATCCACAAGCAATCATTGTCCTTAGATGATTTCTAATGCTATATGAATATATGCAAAACGTGTGTGTACATGTTCCTTAGCTAATGCTAATGATCAGGCCTGAATGATCTTTCTAATGCAAGATATGTTAAGTGCCATGAATCCAACATGTATGCAAATAGTCCTAGTCATATAGATGCTATATGCGTGCACAATCATTCATTCATATGCAACAACCGCATGATAACACATTCGATTTCATCCATAAACAAGTATAAATACTCGTGCATATGCAATATGAAATGTGACCGAGTCGAGCTAGTGTCTAATGTATATTCGCGCATCCACGAGCAACCACTTGCAACCACTTGCAACCATATCAATCATAACATGTTTCAAATACATGTTTACATCCATAGGGTTCTACCTAGGATTCCCTGAAACAGGGTCGAGAAGATAAACAAGACAAACTCCTTATGGGGTTTGTAACAGAAAATAGGACCAAGAGGATGTCCACAAAAGATAGCCTACAAGTAAGCTCTACAGAAAACAGGGATCAAGGATATACTCCCAAAAAGAGATATCATGCGCGTATCTAGTCTTTGACCATCAAAGTCGTATTTCCTTGAGCTCAATTCCATTGTGCCTTGACCGTCCTTTAACTTCGCGATTTCGTAGCTTCTTATTTCCTGTTTCCATAACATGAGCTGGAACTCATTTCTTCGTCGCCTCTCGTTCCACTTGCACACTTAGCGCAAACATGACTGCGTACTCATGATCTCATGCAAGCTTTCCTAAATTCACTAGTAGAACTTTCTCTTGAAAGTAAACAGAAGCCAACCGGGTTATCAAGTGCACTTACTAGGGTGATTTCCATAACCCATGCATAAGTGAAATAAACCATCCGTCTTATCGGCGAACACCATTCGATCGGGCTTCAAATTTCCAATAAAGGTATCAAGGGATTCTAGGTAACTAATCATAACCGAACCCAAAAGGTTCCGCAAGACTTCGAGGGTATTACCAAGGCTAGTCAAGAGTCTAACTACCCTCCTATCAAAACCGAGAGTGGCACCCCTTACTGGATAACCACTTCATCCCTAGAATCCATCCATAACCGAGGCATGTCATTCTCAAATCCAAAACAAGTCATGAATAAATGGACCGATTCTCCACAGGACTTGAGACAAAAATGGGATTCTCTATTACGCTAGTACTTAAGGTGCGGAGACTCAACTATCGAAGTAGACTTAAATGATACGATGATCAAACCAAAGTCCTAACGGGATGATAGAGAAGAAAAGCTAAACCTTTAACAAGATCGTTACCCTCCTTCCGAGGTACCCTAGAAATGAGAGTACTGCCCTCCCGATGATCTTGTCCTTGTCCCATGATACTTAACTATCCGCCCCATTTCACCATGCCAAAGGTACTCTCTTGTCATGGGTTTCATTGTTCATCTTTCTCTCTCATTCTGGGTTGAGCCATACCAACAAGTTGCTCATCCTTAAACTCGTATCCTTTACCCTTGCTCTTTATTATCCTTTCTTGTAACACGGCAATGGGTCTCTCGAGAACCACCTCCATCGCACGGGAAACACCTACGTGGCTAGACCAAGATTAGTCACAGTGAGAACTACTGTGACCACGGATGGAGGAAAGAAAGGAAATAAGATTCAATCAAGGAATCAAAGAATGGTGCTAATGGCTTTTGGGGAATAGCCTTTTTAAAACAAACTTTTCTTGAAAAATGCTTCTTTATAAACGGTTTTCCAAATAGTTTTCAGAAGGTTTTAAAAACTTTTGCCCAGTCTGGTAACCTTCTGCTCTGATACCAAATGTAACACCCCACCTCCGCTAGGGTCACTCACAAAGGGAATGCACTAGGTTTGGAGGAGTATTATTGGTAAACATGCACAGAAATATTACAAGACAGAACATATATAAAATAGCGGAAGTAAAATCAAACTTTCATAACAAGAATAAATAAGGTCTAAAGCCTTTTACATCAGAGTACATCAAAACCTGTCTTGCAATAATAAAGAAGCATAAAGACTTTTTCATAAATTATTCCCCAAGAAAGAAACAGTAAAGTAGCCATAGCCAAGAAAAATCCAAGCCATCCATGATGACCTTCAAGCAGAAGAAGTCCGAACTAAACAACAGTATTTCCTCCCTGTAACCTGGGGGGAAACGGAAGAAAAGAGGCAAAACAAAACGGGTCAGTCAAAAAGACTGAGTAAGCCCTATCTACTATTAGTATAAAAACTAGTAAAGTTAACTGACATGAGAAACTGAGATGAACATAAGCATGATAACAAGATAGATAAGCTAAATCAAAATAACAGGATGGACTACTGAACTCAGATAAACTAGGGTGTCGTGATAAACTACGATGTCAAGATAAAACAAGGTATCACATTGTCAGGTTTCTATCAAGTATAATATCCCAAGATATCTATCGCGTATAATGTCCCATGGCATCTATCCTGTATATCCGCTCTGGTTCTAACATCCCAAGATATCTATTTGCTCTGCACCTCTCGTACTAGTATCCCAACCTGCGCCATGTGTTAACTATGAATGTCCCTTGCCCAATGTCATGGAATGGTCCATGTCAACCTAACATATAGCATATGTAGGTTTTCCCAACTCGTATGTTTCTTTCCATGAATAAGTTCAGTCCTTTGCCGTAGGCCGTACGGACTTTCCCATGTAAACGTTTTATCCTTGAAGTTGTTTTGGATTGCAACCCTTGATCTAGTTGTGTTTCCCTACCATGAACTATCGCGCGTCCACTTAGGATTTATGCCACCTAGGGCCGCTAGGGATTATGCTACCTAATGAACGTTTCCGTGTCTCGGTTTGGGTCTTAGCCACCTAGGACCACTAGGGATTACGCCACCCGTCAATCGCGCCCTTGATCCCACGTATGTATCGTGAATCGTTTTCCATGTCTAGATGCACATGTTCCCCAATGTGCCATCCGAGTTCCGTGCCAGGACAAATCAAGAAATACGGAACTCGGTCGGGAGCTTTAAATCGTCTGCTGATGCAGATTTCAAGGTCTGTTTTTGTACCCGTGGCTATGGTCCCACGTGACCCCTCCCTCAACTACTGAAAGGCAATCCAAGAAAAATCATGTATGAGAACCACTCTCCGGCCCCACTATAGCCCCACTTTCCTACGGGCCAACCTCACCCATGACTCGATAGCAAGCACATGGTCTGTTGGGGGTTCCCTGCCTTTCCGTACGTACACGATTGACTAAAGATGGTAGGTAGTCGGCGATGCGCTATCCAGGGCAAAAACAAGAATCGTCGACTCCACGCTAATCCATCCCAGTCTTTAGGTCGCTCGTATAGCAACCAAGGCATACTCTTGGTTCTTCTAACGCAGACCTTAACCTCTCATGAGCCTAGTATAATTACCTGGCAGCCCACAGAGGGATCCCAAGAATATCCTCACGTCCCCCGAAGCTTCCACTTCGGCACCCCGTGCGCTGGAGCTTTTATCCAAGTCAGATAACTTGCTCCTCCTCGTATACTAAGCGATGACTTACCTTATCAGGTTACTCATCGCTTTGTGAATTAGTCCTATGTCCTTAGCTAAGAATTATTACTTAGTTACCCTTAACTAAGGTTTACCACTTAGCTTCCTTTCCCGTTATCCTTGATTAACCACGATTTTCTACCTAGTTCCTCTAACTAGGGTTTGTCTTATTGGGTTAAGTGTTATCATTCAAGTCCATGCCTTAACCCGCCCACGAATCACGTCAAGATTGGCTAAGTATTTAAGTTTAAGACTTAGCCCTACAAGTTGGTTAAGTGTACCCAGAGGCTCATGACTTAACCCTATCAGGTCAAATTGGTCAAGTACTAGTTTACCTTAACCCTATCGGATTATCTTGCTAGATTGATTAAGCATAGATTATCTTGATCCTATCAAATTATCGAGTCGGATTGGTTAAGTATATTCTAAAAAGGTCTTGCGACTTAACCTTGTCAGGTCCGCGTATTAGATTGGTTAAGTGTAGGTTACTTAACCTCATTGAATTACCAAGTTTAAATTGGTTAAGTGTTTAACTTAACCCCATCGAATTACCGTGTTTAGATTAGTTAAGTGTGGATTACTTAACCCCATCTAATTACCGTGATTAGATTAGTTAAGCATTAATTACTTAACCCCATCTAATTACCGTGGTTAGATTAGTTAAGCCTTAATTACTTAACCCCATCTAATTACCATGGCTAGATTAGTTAAGCCTTAATTACTTAACCCCATCTAATTACCATGGTTAGATTAGTTAAGCCTTAATTACTTAACCCCATCTAATTACCAAGTCGGATTAGTTAAGTGTAAATTACTTAACCCCATCCCCTAATCATCTTGCATGGTTAAGTGTCATTAAGAAATCAAACCCGATCCCACTTAACCTTATCAAGTTATCATGTTGGATTGATTAAGTATTGGTTAACTTAATCCCCGTCCACTAGTCGTATAAAAATGATTAAGTGTCATTAGGCAAATCAAATCACTTAACCTACCCAACCTTGTCATGTTTTGTTAAGTATCATTAGCCTAATCAATTTACTTAACCCCTTTATCCATGTCATATTTGGTTAAGAGTCATTAATCAAGTTAACTTAACCCTATCATGTGACATTAATTACTTAATGCACCCCAACCTCTCACATTAGACTTTGTTGTGGTTACTAGTTAAGCCGGTCGGTTCCGGGTAGCTTTACACCACAACTTGGTCTAACCTCGGGTTCAAGCACAACATGACCAACTTCTCACATTGGGTCCTATTGTTTGCAACTACTAGTTAGGCCGGTCGGTTCCGGGTAGTTTTACGTTGCAAACTCAACCCAACCTCGAGTTGGCCACACTTATATTATCTAAGTGTCATGTTCATCATGTTTCCAAAACATGTTACAAGTTTTTCAAGCATTTGGGTAGACCTAACTTAATAGGTAAATTCCCAAAGGGTAGACCTAACTTAATAGGTAAATTCCCAAGCTTATGTTTTTATGCATACTTACGTGTCAACTTCCATGTTATATTTCAAGCCATGTTTTCAAGTTGTATTTTCATGTCATTAGAAATTACCCATAACATAACCCAACGCTTTTAAACTCGCATATACGTTCACAACAACGTAATGGATTAAAAGAAGAGACTTGGCAAAGGAATGACAAAAATGGGTATTAAGCCACAAGTTAATCATGGTGGCAAATGAGGCACAAATGTGTTCATTAGCTTGCATGTTACATTCTTAAGCCTCAAAAACATGCATAAACCCAAACTTGGCACATAAGCGAATCATGGTGACAAAAGACATGGAATGATGGCTAGAAACTCGCATATATCATCATATAAGGATTATGACTTCATATGCAAGTTGACATAATGATTATGAAGGTTCTCATGTTGCATAATGCAACATTTCAACATAAAGGTTGTAGCTTTTAGCTCATAAGATCAAGATAATGACTTCACAAACTTGCATGACATGATAGCATATATCATTCTCAATGATCAAACCCAAACTTGCAACATGAACATTTAACTTCATAGTTAATATCTAAAAGTAGGGAAAGGGCTTACATTGCTATGAAGGCCTAAATCGATTAAACTAAAGCTTGTGATGAAGCTTATGCATGCCATCATCCAAAAACCCAAAGATGGATGCTCCAAATCAACAAATACACCATCTTTATGAACAAAGACCAAAACTTTTGCCTTGAAATCAACTTGAGGAGCTCTCATACTAACATAGGGACTCTCTAATACTCTCATGATCATGAAACCTCTCATAGAAATGAAGTGGAGGCTAGGATAGTTGAGTGGAGGCCATGAGAGTAGAAATTTGGCCATAGTTTAGTTACATGAGTGAATAATGGGGGTTTATGGGTAGGTTAGGGGTTTATTTATAGAAGATTAGGCTAGTTAGGACCCTTAGATTAACCCTAGGACCAACCTGAACCGTCAGATTTCAAACCAGGCCCAAAAACCTAGCCAAGATAGAAAGTAGGTGCACCAGGCCAGAATCAGCCGACAGGGCAAGTCGACAGCCCTGTCGACTTGCCTGTCGACATGCCTGTCGACTTGCAAGTCGACAGCCCTGTCGACAGCCAAGTCGACTTGTCTGGGCGGGAATTTTCCCGCCTGGCCCCATCTCTGCATGTTTCGAAATTCAAATTTCCCGAAAACTTCTTTGGGCCTTAACCGGGTCATACGGACTCCGATTTACAAAATTTCGGACTCTATTTCGCGTATTTTTCCAAGACGAACGCAATGGCATAGCCCGTTTTACTTGATTCAGAATTTAAAATTAAATTCTGCCTTGATTCTCGTTTTAACATGTTATCGAAATACGAGTTGTTACAGCTGTACAAAGGAGGTTATGGCAAAATTTTCCGAAAATTTAAAGTGTTAGAAAATTTTCAGAATTTTTGAAAATTTTAGTTAGTTGGAATGAATAAATATTTTAGTCGATATTAATTGGTTCAGTTGAAATCAGAAATAAGGGGTAAACAAATCTTAGAAATTCCAATAGATAGGGTTGTCCTCTAACTTAGCACTTTCGAGGACGAAATTATTTTAAGTGGGGAAGAATGTAATGACCCGCATTTTCCAGGGGTATAATTAATTTATTTAATTGTTTAAAATAGTGATATAGGGAATTTAATCGTCGTTAATTAAATAATATGGAATATTTAATTAAATTAAATAATATATTTAATTCAGAAATAATCAAAAATATTGGAAATCACAATGTTCTGTGAACGGGGTCGTCCCTTAGATTTAATTCAGCTTAGAGTTGAATCATATTGACGAATATATTCAATCGACGACAGTTTGAACGTATAATTATAATATAATTAAAACAGAGCTCGAAATGGCGCTGCAGTTCGTAAATTGGCGATTCGAACTTCAACTGAATGTACAGGATTCGTTTTAAGCCGGATTTCTGTGAAACAATAAACCTGTGGAGCTGGTGGAGTATATCTTTCTAGTGGAAGAGAAAAATCGGGATTTCGTCGGGTAGATTTTGATGTATGTCCAAATCAAATTTCAGAAAAAGTTGCTGTAGAATTCCTTTATAATTTGCAACGCTTTATTTACGTTAAAAAAGGATTTTTCGATATAAACTGAATATCGATAAATCTAAAATCTGAAATACAAAGACGTAAATTCTGATATGATATTCTGGAGCTGGACGATATCATATGTGAAGATATACGATAATATAAATTTAATTATATTTAATTTAATTATATTTAAATATATTTATATATTTAAATGGGTCATCCAGAGCTTTAAAAATAGCCGGTTTTGCAAACGAAGTCGGAATTCGACGAAACCAGTTTTGTTGGATCTGCAATATCAAATAGTTGTTAGATGTGAAGTTTCGTGATTTTTAGAGTTAGTATGTGGCCGTACCGATTTTTAGAGTGAGAAACAGTCAGTATTTTGATAGTTAAAAATACGCAGTGTGAGCATACGATGTCGGAATTCGACGAAACCAGTTTCGTTGGGACCGTAATGTCGAACTCTAGCTACATGTCCAGTTTCGTGATTTTTGGGTATCGTATGTGACCACAGGAATTTTTAAAGATAAATACCAGTAGTAGTTCGATAAAATTAAATATAATAATATTAAAAAAATTCCTATAAATTCACCTCACAAAATTCCTTAAAACCTAATTCTTCCATTCGGTGGTCAAACAAATTTGCGCCGTATGTTTTCTTTTTCCCAGCAAGGATTTCGATCCTTTAGAAAATCATAAGAAATAGAAATAAAATCCCAAAAATCTTAAAACATATATTTGCAATTCCTGAAAGGGTTTGCTTCGATCTGGTATATTGTTTGGGAGGTGCGACGCAAGTTCAGGAAACTCGAAATATCCGCAGTGGCCTTAGGGCTTGAAATTGGTGAAGCTGTGAGTTCCAATTCGCAAGTTCTTCGTTGGAGTTGTGTTCATGTGACCAAATAGCATCTTGTATGAAAGTATTTAAGGATCCGATGAGATAAATTGTCGTTCGAAGTGCTGGAGCCTGGGAAGAATACCGTCGATGCACGGTGGAAAGAGGACCTCGAGTTGAGAAATTAGGGTACGGGGTTAACGAGATTTAGTTGTTGAGTTGTTTGGTGTTTTCTATTGTTGAAATCGTGTTGAAGAGAAAGTGCGGTGGGGGATTGAATTCGTGAAGATGGAGATGAGTGGTGGCCTGGAATACACGATCGGTTTTGGAGAAGAAGAGGCTGTGGGCGGGTCACGTACAAGTGGGTTTGGGCCAAGGAAAAAAGGTGAGGCCCGGTTGGTTTTAAAGTTAATTTAATTTTTAAATAAAATAAGTATACCTTGTAAAAGCTATAACTTTGTCATACGAAAACGAAATTCAGCGAAACTGATCGCATTGGGATCGTATAGACGGGAGCAACAAAATGAGACTGACCGGGAGTGAATCCGAGCTCGTTACAATTTATGGAGAAATAAATTGTATGACTTAGTCAAATAATGCAAACCGTTATTCAACGGTTAACGCGCAACAGTGAGTAAAACTCACCAACTCTGAACAGTTATATTTTTATAATGTATTCTTAGAACTGTTAATCATCTGTTGATTGTTGTGTGTTGGTTGATTGATTGAACTGATAGTCAGTTAGTGAAAAATTATATATATATATATAAACCGTTAAATATTTATATATTGATTCTGCTATCAGAATAATTTATATTGAACTGAAAGTGATGATAATCATATTGTGTAACATATGTGGATGTAGGGAGACAGGTTGGAGGAATCCGACTGGATTCCTCAATAGTTATTTTATTGTTTTTCATATATTGTTATATGATGTAATATAAAATCTGTGGGCGATTATATGTGCTTGGACGATATTGAACATCGTGATTTGATATGATTGAAAACCATAACATACCGAAATGTTGATAAGGGGATTGTCAAAGTGATATTGAAAATAGAATATTTATAAAATGGGATATTTATAAATAAGAGATATTTATAAAGTGGAATATTTATAAATAAGAAATGTTTATAAATTAGAATATTTATAAATAGGAGATATTCAAAAAGGAAATAATTTCAAACCATTTTCTTTTTGAATGGAAAGGCCTGTGTGGCGGGTTTGGGGATTTTCCCGATGCTCCCGTTACAAAGGGGGTTATGGCGAATTTTTCAGAGAATTTAAGGTGTTAGAATATTTAGAGAATAAATTTGAAAAGGAAATATTTGTAAACCATTTACAAATAGAATTGAAAAGGAAACGTTATAAAAAGGAAATCATTTTTAAAGTGTAGAACCGTTATTTAAAAGTAAATCTTTTCAAATGAGTAAAACGTTGTTGAAAAAGAAATCTTTATAAAGTGAATAAAGTAAATCGAATTTGGTATTCGAAAGGAGTTAAATCGAATATGGTATTCGAAGGGAGTAAATCGAATATGGTATTCGAAAGTTAGTAAAACGAATATGCTATTTGAAAGGGGTTAGTCGAGTCGAGTTAGTTTAATAGAGTTAACTAGTTCAGTAGAGTTAACCAGTTCAGTAGAGTTAATCAGTAGAGTTAATCAGTTAGCGTGGACCAGGCAGAGTTAATCAGTAGGAGTTGATCAACTTGAGTTACATTATCGAGATAAGTTAATCGAGTTAATTTCTTGAGTTAGATTATCGAGATAAGTTAATCGAGTTAAGTTCTTGAGTTAGATTATCGAGATAAGTTAATTGATGTTAATTTCATCGAAAGGAGTATCGATGTTAGTTTCATCGAAGGGAGTTATCGATTGTTAGTTAATCGAAGTGAGTTATAGAATATTAGTTAAATCAAAAGGGAAGATTATCAGATATCGTTTATTCGAAAGGAGATTATCGAATATAGTTATTCAAAGGAGTTATCGATTATTAGATAATCGAAGTGAGTTATAGAATATTTGTTAAATCGAAGGAGTTATCGAATATAGTTTATTCGATGGAGTTAATCGATTAGAGTTAAATCAAATGAGTTAATCGAATATAGTTTATTCGAATAGAGTTAGAGGAGTTATCGAATATAGTTTATTCGACAGGAGTTAAGTGAATTAGTTAAGTTAAACTAAGTGAATTAGTTAAGTGAATTGGTTAAGTTAACCAAAGTGAATTAGTCGAGTTAATCAAAGTGATTAGTTCAGTTAATCGAGATAAGTAAATCAAGTTAGGTTAATCGAGTTGAATTAGTCAGTCGAGTTAATAAATTGAGTTAGTCAAACCAAGTAAAACCAGTTAGAGTTAATTAATTAAGGTTGACCAGTTAGAGTTAATTAATTAAGGTTGACCAGTTAGAGTTGATCGGTTAAAATTAACCAGTTAGAGTTAATCAATCAGAGTTAACCAAATAGAGTTAAGTAAAATTAGAACTGACTAGAGATTAGTAAATTGAATGGTTTTCTAAGTGCCTATCTGATGTTGGTTTCGGCCTTCGGGATTTATACTTAGGGAATTGTTCTCATACTAGTTTACAGTCAGGGGCTGATAGTTCGGGAAGAGTAGTGATTTGTAAATAAGCAGATGGAAACGTTTTCCAGTGTTAATAACATATATTTTCTAAACATAGAAAATAAGGCAATGTGAATATATATATATAGATATATGTTGATGATTGATCGATATAATTTCCATCTGGAAATAATATCTTGTTTGCACACTTGTTTTTCTTCGATAGTTAACTCACAGACTATCGAAGTTTTGACCATTTTAACGTTGTTAATATGGAGAGACCGGTTGGATTATTATCCAAAGAACCACTCTGTATTGGCATAAGCGTTGCGAATTATATATGCCAAAGATAATTGAAGACGGAGTAAAATGCAAGGGCTGTTGTATAAGTCTTAGATAACAGTGACTAAGATGGATATACTGAATAGTGCCTTCGGTTTGTCCAGTCCCAGGACAACTTGTATGGACGAATGTCTGACAGAGTATATCCAATGGATCACGTAAGTTGATCTGTTCAAACGTATTCATGTTTGGTGGCGGAGGAATTCGTTTCTCTTAGCTGTATACCCATGTTATTTTTGGATAAGTCAATTTTTTATTTGGCGGGTATGACGATGTGACATTTTAAGTGAATGAAGATGGATGTCTGACAGAGTATTTCCAGAAAGGTCACGTACATTGATTTCTTCAACATTACCAAGAGTGGAAGCAGAGAAGGAAACTTCTTTTAGCTGACACGTAATGTACGGTTGTAAACGTCAATTAGTGATTTCGATGGATTTGACAATGTAGCATTCGAAGTGAATCTGATGTAATGATAAAGCATAGCTTCTAGCCTCATCAACCAGTAAATGACAGAAATCGGGCAGGCAGCATGGCTAAGTCGGTCGCACCGAAGTAGGGTGTATAATCACCTATCTAGAGAATATTCATTTGTTTCTTAAATCTATCAATGTTGTCCCATATATATACGGAAACGGTTGCTGATCCCAACCGTTGGTGATATACATTCGATACACTCAAGCAAAATGAGTGGTCGGTCATGTGTGGCTGAGTTACAAGATGTTCTTGTTGAACTCTAGTGTATCGTTCCTAGAGTACACTGATCGGAAGGTGGTTCCATACCTTGTCATAGTTGGAAATCCATTATCCAATACGTGCTTGCGATGTTGATTGTATACTATATATGTAGAACGTGAGATGAAAGCGTTTCTGCTAGTTGATATCTATTTGTACATAGACATTATTATAATATCAAAAGGTTTTTGACATAAAGATATTTTGGATTCTCATAAGGGAAAAACCCGTTCCGTTCTACGGCGTGGTCTTATGAGATATCGTTTACTTGTTCATATACCTGTTTAAACTGTTTTACTCACACCAGTCCCATGACTGACCCGGAGTTTACTTTGTTGTTTTCCCTAAACTCTTGGGTGCCTAAATTTGTACGGGCAGTCAAGTAGTCAGGATTTACAGATATACCTGAAGAGATGGAGCAGGAGGCTTCTGGATCATATAGCTATAGTTTATTTCAGCGGTGTTGTAAGTGTTGTACTCTAATAAGTGCTATTGTATACATAACTGTTATATTTCAAAGTTATGTTATCTATTATATGTTATTCGCTCCGCTGTGAGGTTCGTGTTACTCTGATGTTGTGTTCTTCTTCTTCTTCTTCTATTCTAAGTTTCTATCTTATCTATTCTCACCTTCTAATTTCTTTCATTAATTACCATGATTTTTCGATGTTTTGGTTATCGACATCGAGCTTATGTTGATAACCAAAGTCGCCGAAAATCCGGGTCGTTACAATTTAACCCCCCAAAGTACGTGCGAGTTCAACGAGGGTGGTACCCCTGGGTGCGCCCCTCCTAGCCCGGCAACTGGGTATACTCTGATCGACTCCAAGTTGCACGGATTGGAAGTTAAAAGAAGACCTAGTTTTGAACTGCTGAAGAGAGGTTACGGCCTGAAGTTAATTAAAGGTTTACAACACTTTTAAGTGTTTCTATTTAGGATTTCCGTTTAAAAATCGTATCTTTTTGCTACATTAACGAAATTCGATGAAACAGGAGACATTGGACTCGTGAGGACGTCTTCTACATTTAAGAAGAGAACGCATATTTTTCTGAGCTGTAACGACCCAGAAAATCTGAACCAATTTAAAATTTTTAAATTGGCTAAAATAATGGATTTTAAATATTTTAAATAAATATTTTAAATAATGGCAATGGGAAGTGAGTTTGAATAGACGATTGAAAACGAATATAACTAATTCTAATTATAAACAAGGCCGAAAAGACGCTGCAGTTTCAAAAATTGAATTCAAACTTTGTCGGACTGTACCGGATGCAAAACAAAACGGATTTTAGCGAAACCAAAAATATTTAAATCTGTTAGTGAATACCTTTCTAACGAATCTGAAAAATCGAATTTTCATAGCGGAAACCAAAAGTTATGGCCGAATGAATTTTCAGGATGGTCGCTATGGAATTTATATATCCCGTGAAATTGGCCATTTTGCAAACGACCTCGGAATTCGACGAAACCACTTTTGTTGGATCCGGGATGTGAAGTTATTGCTAGGTTTCAAATTTCATAATTTTTGAAGCTAGTATGTGAGCGTGGCAAAGGAAAATGTGTTTTGGTCAATTACAGTTAAATTGGATCGACCAAAAATGGGCCTTTTTGCAAACGGTCTCAGAATTCGACGAAACTAGTTTTGTTGGGACCGTATCGTCAAAACGATGCTAGAAATAATTTTTCTGGAATTTTACGGGTTAGTATGTGGGCCCGGCAAATTAAAATGTACGTTCAAAATAGAAATTGAATGTTTTATATTTTAATTTGAAGAAAAACTGACTCTAACAGTCGAATTGGCCAACGAAACATATCCCATTGTGTCCAGGATGGGGGTAAAACGCTAGGGGCGAAAGTCGTTGGGTTTGATTTCGAGTTCGTCCAAGAAAACCCCAATTTTTGAAAATAATAAATATGGACCAATCATGGATTTTCTTTCAAAAATAAAATAAAATAAAGAACCGAGCTTTCTCTCTCCCCGACAGCAATAGAAGGCGGCTCACGTTCGAAACTTCCCGGCGCCATTGCTCCTTCGTTTCTCCACGAAATCGAGCGCCACCACCACCATTTGAAAGCTCTCGCCACCCTCTTCAAATCCATACCCGATTCACCCCGTCACGTCGCCCCTGCCACGAGAACCAGGCCCACGAATTTCGGCCATTCGAACCGCCGCCCTGCCCTATTCCGACCACCGGATCTGGCGCGACCACCACGCACTGGAAGCTGCTTCGTAGCTCTTCGACGCTGCATGACCAGATCTGAACGAAGTACAACGGAATTTGCGAAAATCTAAAACCTAGATTTGAACAAAACTGAGGTATAACGACTGTTTTTATTTTAAACTGATATCGACAGTTTTAAAGTGTTGCAAACTTTGAAAAATCATATCTTTATCATTCGTTAACGAAATTCGATGAAACAGGAAACATCGTGACCGTGTGGACGCCTTCTATATTCTAGAAGAGACCGCATATTTTTCTGAGCCTTCTGCTATTTTTGGTGGAGTGGAACCCAATGTGAGATTTCTAATTTATAAACGATATGGAAAACGACGATGTATAAATTATATAGTCGATGTATGAGTTATATAAGCGTTGTATAAGTTGTATGTTCGATGTATAAGTTATATATGCGTTGTAAATATTATATATGCGTTGTAAATATTATATATGTGTTGAAATAAAAGTGAATTGCTATATATATATATATATACGCCCCTCGTCCACAAACCATGGACGATATTTATTGGTTGTGGTTGTTGTGAAAATTGATTGATAGCGAATGATTGTTTCGGATTGTTTGTGGTTGATATTGATTGATTGTGGTTGAAAAATACCCATTTGTGGTTGAGAAATATTTGGTTGAAACCACATAGGATTAGTTTGTGGAAATGAAATAAATATATACATGCCGCCTGCGTGCGAACTAGATGCATGATCCCCATTGTCAAAAACCGCGAGGTTTTAAGGTAGAGCGAGGAGCCGTACTAGGGACGGTCCCGGTTTTAACTACCCTGCCGTTATGCTGCCGAAATTTTCTGAAATATACATGTGTTAGAATAATTTTCATTCGTTGAAATAAATTACATATGTTGAAAGAATATTCATGTGTTGAGTTGCAATTCATTCGTTGAGTTGAAATTCATGTGTTGAATATTATTTGAATTTAAACAAATAGTTTTAGCGATAAAAATCACATTTTTATATATACTCAAACTATAAAGAATATTCATGTGTTGAGTTGCAATTCATTCGTTGAGTTGAAATTCATGTGTTGAATATTATTTGAATTTAAACAAATAGTTTTAGCGATAAAAATCACATTTTTATATATACTCAAACTATAAAGAATATTCATGTGTTGAGTTGCAATTCATTCGTTGAGTTGAAATTCATGTGTTGAATATTATTTGAATTTAAACAAATAGTTTTAGCGAAAAAATCACATTTTTATATATATAACAAACTATAGAGAATATTCATGTGTTGAGTGCAATTCATTCTTTGAGTTGAAATTCATGTGTTGAATATTATTTGAATTTAAACAAATAATTTTAGCGATAAAAATCACATTTTTATATATATACAAACTATAGAGAATATTCATGTGTTGAATTGAAATTCGTTCGTCGAGTTGAAATTCATGTGTTGAATGTTATCGTGTTTTAAAATAAAATGAATAGACAATAAAAACTACATTTTTATTGTGAATATGAAGTGTTAAAAACATTCACGTGTTGAATAAATATTTTTGATGATAAAAATATTTCTTTTATCATGTATACGCTTTGATAAAAATACACACGGGTTGAAATAAATAATAGTTTGCTAGAAATATTATTATTGGCTTTGTTCTGCATATATATACCTGTGTTGAGCAGGAAAAATGGATTAGCTGTAGAGTAAAGAAATTATTTGCGTGCCCGACAAATTGGTAAGCCTTGATGAGTTGGCTACGCAATTTTATTTTTATATCAACTCCTGTGAATGCCATTGGATGCAGAGTGCTGGTTATTCTGTGTGAAATAATAAATATCGCCATAGGATAGTAACAATTAAATTTGAACTACACTACATGGCATACTTCTTGACGATAGGCATACTTCATCATATTCCACATAAGCAATTGGAGCTTGTGTGACGAGGTGGAAGATTTACCATACGAGCGAGAGGCTTGTATGGCGATGATTATATACTACAGGTTGAACTGATGACTGATATGGACTCTATAAAATATAACGATAAATTGCCAGATTAATAAAAACCCCACACGGGTCTGGAGTTGACAATAATCACGTCTCTCTAGTTATTAGATACGACACATGGACTATTTATTTCCACACGGAAACGGGGTGACGAGAATTTATTCTCTGGAGTGATTATCTATACATGCTCCCCCGTAAACACCAGAATATATCACTATAAATATGTGAATGCTTTTTAGGATTTATTGGGTACCTAACACGGCCCAATAAATTTCCAAACCCCTCCCTGTACAAAGGAGGTTATGGCGAAATTTTCCAAAATATTAAGGCGTTAGTGAACAATTTGAAGTGAAAACGAAGTTGAAAATATAGAATGAACTATAGTTGAAATTATAAAATGAACTATATTTATATATATAAATATAAATATAATTAAAAGGAATCGAAGCCGTGCAGTTCGTGTTTCGGAATCGTAATTTGAAACGATTAGTATGAGGAATCCGACCATCGGATTTTCCCGAAACCGAAACCGTCGTGTTCGCCTTGGAAATATCTTCCCAACGGCACCAACCTTTTAAAAATCCAACGGTTGGATTGTCTGGAATGTTTAATTCGAATCTAAAGAAAAACAGCGCCAGAAACGATTATATTTATATATATATATATAAAAATATAATTATATTTAATCGAATAACGACGCTGTAATTCGTATTTTGAAATCGAAATTTCAAACGATTGTACCGGGAGATCCGACCGTCTGATTTTCCCGAAACTGGAACCGTTGGATTCGTTTTGAAAAGACCTTTATAATGATGTAAATTGTGTGAAGATCCAACGGTTAGATTTTCAGATATGTGTAAATCAAATCTGAAGAAAAACAGCGCCACGGCCGCGTTATGGCCCGAAGCGTCGTTTTGAATAAACTGGCTATTTTAAAATAAATAAAAATAGCGATAAATCGTTATAAAATATCATAAACGATATAGAATGGAAATAAACTGAATTTGCTCGATGTATGTTGTATTTGATTGGTTGAATGTGGTTGGTGTGAAAATTACATTAAAGAACAAAATTGGTGTTGTCGAATGATTTAACCAGTGAAATAAATTGATTTGAAATTCTAAATATACGTGAATTATTTGAAAAGGCCGAGTTAATTCTCATTTCAAATAATTGACCGACGATTGAAAGTCGAAGATGAAGACGGTGGTCAAAGACCGGAGATCTTCACCTCGTTTGGATGGTAACCGAGGTCCTGATTGGGAGGCATCCCGAAATATGGATAATGAGTGGTGATCGTCCAGACGTACGTGGTGATCGATGGGTTTGCGAGGTATATAGTGCCTCCGGTTTCGTTCAGACCCAGAACGAACTTGTAAATGGATTGTGTGTCTGACATTGGATTTTATTCTATGTTGATTGATCTCTATTAAATATACATCTGTTTGGCGGCGGAGAATTTATTCTTTTTGCTTAACGCCCTTCTCTGAAACGCACGAGCTCAGAGGTTGTATATCGATGGACATCAGTCGCATGGCATGAATTGCCTGTGTGGCATGCTAAGATGCAGTGATCAGGGCTTCTGTTGAAAAGAAAAGTCTTGTGGTGAGGATCAAAGCACCACCTGTGTGGCGTAGCTTTGTGTATAACGTGAAATCGCGAGCCTCACACCCCGGTATGAACCAGAAACGGGAGAAGGACCTCAGGGAGGGCATGCGTTTCTTTCTAGCTAGGGTGGTGTCAGTGACCTACCAGCCCTGACATTTATATACTTTTCACCTGTGTGGTTGTTGCTGTTGCGAGGCGCCTCGGTTAGATCGGACGATCCGGGTCCGATGGAGCCATTCGTTGGCTCATTTACACACCAAAGGGTGGGGAAACGCAGTGTTCAGGAATTTTAATCCACATTGGTGGACCGGCCCTGACGATCCAATGGCCCACCTGAGTCTGGGTCCTGAGGGGCGGGCTAGAGCGTCTCGAAGTCGGTAAGGACTATCTTTTGCCTTGGTTCATGACGGAAATCCAATTTCCAAATACGTGACTGTGCGGTTTCGATTGTATATATATATACTTGGCGACATAGTGGCATGGGACGCTCATGTCGTCTATGATTGATAGTTATGATTTGAAATAGTTTGCAAAACATATAAACACTAGCAATAATATCAAATGCCTTTGTTTTATTTGTATCAAGCGTATTTTGGTCGTTATAAGGAAAAAACTCTATCCTCCGGTTTGCGTTGTATTGTGTGATGGGAACTGAGTCTTATAACGGCTTCATTTTTATAAAATGCATTGCGTTGTTTAAAAGAATGATTTGTTTAAAGCACTGGCAATCCAATGGAGTAAACCCGTTCCACGAAAGTGGCGTGGTCCTGTGATTAGCCATATTATATATGTGTTGAATAGATTTCTCATACCAGTCCCATGACTGACTCGTAGTTTGTTTCACTTTCAAACTCGGGTGCCCCTTTTTCTACACGGGCAACCTTGTATTCAGGTTTAGCTGGTTCTTTCTGGATAGCTGGAGCTGAAGACGGATTCTATCATTTATCTCTTTTTATGCTGTTCAGCTCCTATTGTACACATTATGTTCATTTTCCGCTGTAGACATTTATGTTTAGCTGAACTGTATTTTACTAAGTATGATCCTGTATACTGTGTAACTCTGATGATTACTTTTATCCAGTATATTCTATTGTTCATTATCTGGTGTATCTATTCAATTTTGTTCTGCAATTATCTGTTTCTGTGTTATATTCCACGGATTACCCTTGCCACCGTCAGTATGGGGTTTGGGGTCGTCTCAATTTGGTATCAGAGCTTTGGTTAAGCTTAGTTCTGGAATATAACATTGGAATGAACTCGTCAGAAATAGAACCAGTAGTGTTCTAGGACGGGTAACTCTATACAGATAGGATCAGCAATATCCTAGTATGAGTAAAGCAGAATGAAATTACGCCTCGATAGACACATTTACATTGGAAGTATTTGTCTCTATATTTTAAATTATCTTTTCTGTGACCTGACACTTGATCTGCCATTTGCAGAAGTACTAGAAAAATGAGTGTCAGAAACAGGAGAAATGCAGAACCCGATCTAGAGGCTCTATTAAAGAGATATCGAAATCTGAACGGAGCACAGTTCTCGGGCAATGAATCTATAATTCAAACTCAATCTTGGATGAGTTCTGTCGAAAGAATATTTGAGCTTATCCAGCTGAGGGATGACCAGAAACGGTTAGTGGCATCTTGGGCGCTCAAAGAAGAAGCTTTAATGTGGTGGGAAGCAATCATCAAAGATAATCCAGAAGGTGATATCACCTGGGATAGATTCAAAGAGATTTTCCTGGAAAGATTTACTCCTCCCGAAGTGACGGAGCGATTGTGTGATGAATTTTCTTATCTAATACAAGGTGATATGACTATCCCAGAATATCATAAGAAATTTAACGAACTTGCTTTCTTTGCTCCCCATCTGATTCAAGATCCAAAGAGGAAAAATCTGAGATTTATTCATGGCCTGCAAAGGAGATATCAGAATAGTGTAATGAGGAATGTAAAACTTCCTTTCTCTGAAATGGTTTATATGGCTTATCAGTATGAAGATCTCCATTAGAAAGGGATGTTGCGCGACGAAGAAGAAGTCTGTTCTAGTGACAAAGAAGAGTCGCAAACTGATAATCCAGAAGCCAGCACGAGGTCTGAGGTCAATAAGAGGCCCAGTGTGAAGAGAAAAAGGGGTGAATCTGGGAACGAACGAACAACGACCGCCACGTGCTCAAGCTGTAATAGAAAAGGACATTTGGCGATAAGTTGCAAATCTTGGAACAAACGAAGAAAGAGTGGATTTGAACCCAGCAAGAAGGTTCCTGAGGGCAGAGGATGCCATAAGTGCCATCAGGCTGGGCATATTGCAAAAAACTGCCCGCTATCTCAGAAATCTGAAACAGTACAGGTAAATGAAGTAGCAGAAACTTCTGAGCCCTCAGCTAGTCAAGAAAGGGCTGATGTTTTAGAAGGAACGCTTACTGTCAAAAACATTCCAGTCAAAGTACTGTTTGACACAGGCGCGTCACGAAGTTTCATTGCCAAAGATGCAGCTAAGAAACTGGATTTGAATTTGAAAAAGCTGAAGGAACCAATGACGGTCCAGAATCCGGTTGGGGGTCCCATAGATCTCAGTTGGATTTGTGGAGTGCCGGTTTCTTTCTCTCGTTATCGGTTTCCCACCATCGCAGTCGTCATGAATTTTAAAGAGTTTGATCTTATCTTGGGGTTAGACTGGTTGACCAAATATGAAGCTGAAGTTAAATGCGCCGACAGAGTCGTAAGGGCAAAGATTAAATCAGGTGATTATATAACCATTCCCTGTGAAGGTCAGAATGCTAATAGAAAAGACTTTTGGGCAGCTTTGAATGTTTCTCTAGCCCAAATAAAAAATGTCCCTGAAGTTGCAGAGAATATTCTAGATCTCATCAAAGACATCCCTGTCGTCAAGAATTATGCGGATGTGTTCGAAGAAGTTGTTCGCTTACCTCCGCCGAAAGAAATAGATTTCAAGAATGCTTTGATTCCGAATGCGAGGCCGGTAGTTCACGCTATTCGAAGAATGTCCTTGAAAGAGAAAGATGAATCAGACAATCAAACACGACAGCTAGTATGGAAGGGTCTGATCAGGCCCAGTTTCTCGGATTGGGGAGCAGCAGAGGTATTTGTCCCGAAATCAGACGGTACTCTACGTCTTTGTGTGGATTATCGAGATCTGAACAAGCAGACCATAAAGAACAGATATCCATTGCCGCGGATTGATGATTTGTTGGATCGATTAAATGGCGCACAAGTATTTTCACGAATGGACCTAGCTACTGGTTTCCATCAACTTCGAATTGCCGAAGAGTGTGTTCCAATGACAGCATTCAGGGGTCCCGACTTATTCTACGAGTGGTTAGTAATGCCGTTCGGCTTATGTAACGCTCCAGCTTACTTCGTGGATCTGATGAATAGAGTGTTCAGAGGGGTTTTGAATAAATTTGTTCTGGTTTTTATTGACGATATTCTAATCTTCTCTAAATCAAAGGCCGAACATGAAAAGCATCTGGAACAGGTTCTAGAAATTCTGAGACGGAATGTACTAAAAGCCAAATTTTCCAAATGTATCTTCTGGCAAGATGAAGTAAAATTTCTGGGCCACGTAGTATCGAAAGAAGGAATCGCTGTGGATCCAAGCAAAATCACGGCCATTCAGAATTGGAAACAGCCCAGTACCCCCACTGAAGTCCGCAGTTTTCTCGGATTGGCTAGCTATTACCGAAAGTTCGTTAAAGACTTTTCGAAGATATCTGGTCACTTAACGAAGCTTACAAAGAAGCATTCAATGTTCAAATGGACTCCGGAAAGTGAGGAGGCTTTCGAAGAGCTAAAGTTAAGACTAACGACAGCTCCAGTGTTAACCATCATCGATGGCAACCAGGATTTGAAAGTCTGGACTGATGCTTCTAGAGAAGGCCTCGGCGCAGTGTTAATGCAAAGGGGTCAAGTGATTGCTTATGCTAGCCGTCAGCTGAAGCCGCACGAAAAGAACTATGTAACTCATGATCTTGAGTTATTGGCTATTGTTTTCGCTTTGAAAATCAGGAGGCACTATCTTCTGGGTGAGAGATTTGAACTGTTTACAGATCACCAGTCGTTAAAGTATCTGTTCACTCAGAAAGACCTGAATCTGAGGCAGCAACGTTGGCTGGAGTTTCTTGCAGCATATGATTTTGAAATTCTATACACTCCAGGGAAAGCCAATGTCGTGGCCGATGCGTTAAGCCGAAAGAATGAAATGATCGCCAATTTCATCATTGCGACTTCGTTGATTGATAAGATATCGGCTCTCAAAGAATACGATCAATTTATCAAAGGAATGAGTCAACGAATTCGTGAAGGTAATGCTTCGGATTTCCAGCTAGACAGCGAAGGGATTTTGAGGTTAGAAGGACGAATTTGCGTTCCAGAAATTCCTGAACTCAGAAGAGATGTGCTTGATGAATGCCACAAATCTAAGCTCCGTATCCATCCGGGTGTGAACAAAATGTATAACGATATCAAACGCACATTCTGGTGGAAGTCGTTAAAAAGAGACATCTCGATATATGTTAGTCGATGCCCTACTTGCTAACTAGTCAAAAGCGACCAACAGAAATTGGATGGATTATTACAACCGCTGGAAGTTCCGGGTTGGAAGTGGGAACATATTTCAGTGGACTTCATCGATGGTCTGCCCAAGACCAGAAAAGGAAATGACAGTATTTGGGTGATCGTAGATCGCTTCACGAAGACCGCCCATTTCATACCTGTCAGATCAAACAGAACTGCTCAGAGTCTGGCGCAGATATACTTCAGGGAAATAGTTAGACTACATGGAGTGCCGCTCAGTATAGTCAGTGATAGAGATACAATATTTACTAGTAAATTCTGGGAGGCATTTCAAGTCGAGCTAGGAACGAAGTTGAACTTAAGCACCGCTTATCATCCTCAGACAGACGGTCAAACAGAGAGGGTGAATCGTATTTTAGAAGATCTATTGCGGGCTTGTGTTATAGATTTCGGTGGATCATGGGAAGATCATCTGCACTTGGCTGAATTCTCTTATAACAACAGCTACCAGGCGAGTCTGACAATGTCGCCATTCGAAGCATTGTATGGTAGACCGTGCCGATCTCCTGCTTGTTGGGTCGAACCAGGTAATAGACTTGTGTTGGGTCCAGATATGATTGGAGAAGCTATCGACAAAGTCAATTTCATTAAGAAGCGATTACTCGCCGCTCAAAGCCGACAAAAGAGCAATGCCGATAGAAGAAGAAGAGATATATCCTTTGAAGTTGGCGACTACGTATATTTTAAAGTATCGCCGATGAGAGGAGTTATCCGGTTCGGTAAAACTGGAAAGTTGGCGCCCAAATTCATAGGTCCGTTTCCTATTTTGGAACGGATCGGAACTCTTGCTTATAGGGTCAAACTGCCTGATTGGCTGCCTGGAGTTCATGATGTATTTCAAATATCTCAACTTCGAAAGCACGTTCATGATCCAGACTTGATCGTGGAAGAAGCAGCTCAACATGACATTGAAATAACCCCAGAATTAGCTGTGAGAAGAGAGCCGCTAAAGATAATAGGCAAAGAAACCAAAGAGCTGAGGAACAAGAAGGTTCTCTTAGTCAAAGTGCAATGGAGTGGAGATCCGCGAGATTGTACTTGGGAAACTGAGGAGAGCATTTAGAAAACTTATCCTAGATGCCGAGTGGATATCTCTGATTGACTCTGGTGCAAGGTACATTTACCCTACTTTGCATTACCATTTAATTCTCTACTCTGTTGTTATTTTCCTTTCATGGATGTGCACTTTTAATTCTATAGTCTGAATAATTTTAAAAAATAGGAATTAATTTGTAAGGTATATTTTTGAAAAGTTAAAAGCAATTTGATTGTTGTTGGTGTCGTGTGATTGTAGATTTATCAAACCACTTTCGACTTTGTTCCTTTTCGGGGACGAAAAGTTTTAAGTGGGGGAGATTGTAACGACCCAGAAAATCTGAACCAATTTAAATTTTTTAAATTGGCTAAAATAATGGATTTTAAATATTTAAAATAAATATTTTAAATAATGGCAATGGGAAGTGAGTTTGAATAGACAATTGAAAACGAATATAATTAATTCTAATTATAAACAAGGCCGAAAAGGCGCTGCAGTTTCAAAAATTGAATTCAAACTTTGTCGGACTGTACCGGATGCAAAACAAAACAGATTTTAGCGAAACCAAAAATATTTAAATCTGTTAGTGAATACCTTTCTAACGAATCTGAAAAATCGAATTTTCATAGCGGAAAGCAAAAGTTATGGCCGAATGAATTTTCAGGAAGGTCGCTATGGAATTTATATAGCCCGTGAAATTGGCCATTTTGCAAACGACCTCGGAATTCGACGAAACCACTTTTGTTGGATTCGGGATGTGAAGTTATTGCTAGGTTTCAAATTTCATAATTTTTGAAGCTAGTATGTGAGCGTGGAAAAGGAAAATGTGTTTTGGTCAATTACAGTTAAATTGGATCGACCAAAAATGAGCCTTTTTGCAAACGGTCTCAGAATTCGACGAAACTAGTTTTGTTGGGACCATATCGTCAAAACGATGCTAGAAATAATTTTTCTGGAATTTTACGGGTTAGTATGTGGGCCCGGCAAATTAAAATGTACGTTCAAAATAGAAATTGAATGTTTTATATTTTAATTTGAAGAAAAACTGACTCTAACAGTCGAATTGGCCAACGAAACATATCCCATTGTGTCCGGGATGGGGGTAAAACGCTAGGGGCGAAAGTCGTTGGGTTTGATTTCGAGTTCGTCCAAGAAAACCCCAATTTTTGAAAATAATAAATATGGACCAATCATGGATTTTCTTTCAAAAAAAATAAAAAAAAAGAACCGAGCTTTCTCTCTCCCCGACAGCAATAGAAGGCGGCTCACGTTCGAAACTTCCCGGCGCCATTGCTCCTTCGTTTCTCCACGAAATCGAGCGCCACCACCACCATTTGAAAGCTCTCGCCACCCTCTTCAAATCCATACCCGATTCACCCCGTCACGTCGCCCCTGCCACGAGAACCAGGCCCACGAACGTCGGCCATTCGAACCGCCGCCCTGCCCTATTCCGACCACCGGATCTGGCGCGACCACCACGCGCTGGAAGCTGCTTCGTAGCTCTTCGACGCTGCGTGACCAGATCTGAACGAAGTACAACGGAATTTGCGAAAATCTAAAACCTAGATTTGAACAAAACTGAGATATAACGACTGTTTTTATTTTAAACTGATATCGACAGTTTTAAAGTGTTGCAAACTTTGAAAAATCATATCTTTATCATTTGTTAACGAAATTCGATGAAACAGGAAACATCGTGACCGTGTGGACGCCTTCTATATTCTAGAAGAGACCGCATATTTTTCTGAGCCTTCTGCTATTTTTGGTGGAGTGGAACCCAATGTGAGATTTCTAATTTATAAACGATATGGAAAACGACGATGTATAAATTATATAGTTGATGTATGAGTTATATAAGCGTTGTACACCTCTTGTATAAGCGTTGTATAAGTTGTATGTTCGATGTATAAGTTATATATGCGTTGTAAATATTATATATGCGTTGTAAATATTATATATGTGTTGAAATAAAAGTGAATTGCTATATATATATATATATATATATATATATACACACACCCCTCGTCCACAAACCATGGACGATATTTATTGGTTGTGGTTGTTGTGAAAATTGATTGATAGCGAATGATTGTTTGGGATTGTTTGTGGTTGATATTGATTGATTGTGGTTGAAAAATACCCATTTGTGGTTGAGAAATATTTGGTTGAAACCACATAGGATTAGTTTGTGGAAATGAAATAAATGTATACATGCCGCCTGCGTGCGAACTAGATGCATGATCCCCATTGTCAAAAACCGCGAGGTTTTAAGGTAGAGCGAGGGGCCGTACTAGGGACGGTCCCGGTTTTAACTACCCTGCCGTTATGCTGCCGAAATTTTCTGAAATATACATGTGTTAGAATAATTTTCATTCGTTGAAATAAATTACATATGTTGAAAGAATATTCATGTGTTGAGTTGCAATTCATTCGTTGAGTTGAAATTCATGTGTTGAATATTATTTGAATTTAAACAAATAGTTTTAGCGATAAAAATCACATTTTTATATATACTCAAACTATAAAGAATATTCATGTGTTGAGTTGCAATTCATTCATTGAGTTGAAATTCATGTGTTGAATATTATTTGAATTTAAACAAATAGTTTTAGCGATAAAAATCACATTTTTATATATACTCAAACTATAAAGAATATTCATGTGTTGAGTTGCAATTCATTCGTTGAGTTGAAATTCATGTGTTGAATATTATTTGAATTTAAACAAATAGTTTTAGCGAAAAAATCACATTTTTATATATATAACAAACTATAGAGAATATTCATGTGTTGAGTGCAATTCATTCTTTGAGTTGAAATTCATGTGTTGAATATTATTTGAATTTAAACAAATAATTTTAGCGATAAAAATCACATTTTTATATATATACAAACTATAGAGAATATTCATGTGTTGAATTGAAATTCGTTCGTCGAGTTGAAATTCATGTGTTGAATGTTATCGTGTTTTAAAATAAAATGAATAGACAATAAAAACTACATTTTTATTGTGAATATGAAGTGTTAAAAACATTCACGTGTTGAATAAATATTTTTGATGATAAAAATATTTCTTTTATCATGTATACGCTTTGATAAAAATACACACGGGTTGAAATAAATAATAGTTTGCTAGAAATATTATTATTGGCTTTGTTCTGCATATATATACCTGTGTTGAACAGCAAAAATGGATTAGCTGTAGAGTAAAGAAATTATTTGCGTGCCCGACAAATAGGTAAGCCTTGATGAGTTGGCTGCGTAATTTTATTTTTATATCAACTCCTGTGAATGCCATTGGATGCAGAGTGCTGGTTATTCTGTGTGAAATAATAAATATCGCCATAGGATACTAACAATTAAATTTGAACTACACTACATGGCATACTTCTTGACGATAGGCATACTTCATCATATTCCACATAAGCAATTGGAGCTTGTGTGACGAGGTGGAAGATTTACCATACGAGCGAGAGGCTTGTATGGCGATGATTATATACTACAGGTTGAACTGATGACTGATATGGACTCTATAAAATATAACGATAAATTGCCAGATTAATAAAAACCCCACACGGGTCTGGAGTTGACAATAATCACGTCTCTCTAGTTATTAGATACGACACATGGACTATTTATTTCCACACGGAAACGGGGTGACGAGAATTTATTCTCTGGAGTGATTATCTATACATGCTCCCCCGTAAACACCAGAATATATCACTATAAATATGTGAATGCTTTTTAGGATTTATTGGGTACCTAACACGGCCCAATAAATTTCCAAACCCCTCCCCGTACAAAGGAGGTTATGGTGAAATTTTCCAAAATATTAAGGAGTTAGTGAACAATTTGAAGTGAAAACGAAGTTGAAAATATAGAATGAACTATAGTTGAAATTATAAAATGAACTATATATATATATATATATAAATATAATTAAAAGGAATCGAAGCCGTGCAGTTCGTGTTTCGGAATCGTAATTTGAAACGATTAGTATGAGGAATCCGACCATCGGATTTTCCCGAAACCGAAACCGTCGTGTTCGCCTTGGAAATATCTTCCCAACGGGAATAACCTTGTAAAAATCCAACGGTTGGATTGTCTGGAATGTTTAATTCGAATCTGAATAAAAACAGCGCCAGAAACGATTATATTTATATATATATATAAATATAATTATATTTAATCGAATAACGACGCTGCAATTCGTATTTTGAAATCGAAATTTCGAACGATTGTACCGGGAGATCCGACCGTCTGATTTTCCCGAAACTGGAACCGTTGGATTCATTTTGAAAAGACCTTTATAATGATGTAAATTGTGTGAAGATCCAACGGTTAGATTTTCAGATATGTGTAAATCAAATCTGAAGAAAAACAGCGCCACGGCCGCGTTATGGCCCGAAGCGTCGTTTTGAATAAACTGGCTATTTTAAAATAAATAAAAATAGCGATAAATCATTATAAAATATCATAAACGATATAAAATGGAAATAAACTGAATTTGCTCGATGTATGTTTTATTTGATTGGTTGAATGTGGTTGGTGTGAAAATTACATTAAAGAACAAAATTGGTGTTGTCGAATGATTTAACCAGTGAAATAAATTGATTTGAAATTCTAAATATACGTGAATTATTTGAAAAGGCCGAGTTAATTCTCATTTCAAATAATTGACCGACGATTGAAAGTCGAAGATGAAGACGGTGGTCGAAGACCGGAGATCTTCACCTCGTTTGGATGGTAACCGAGGTCCTGATTGGGAGGCATCCCGAAATATGGATAATGAGTGGTGATCGTCCAGACGTACATGGTGATCGATGGGTTTGCGAGGTATATAGTGCCTCTGGTTTCGTTCAGACCCAGAACGGACTTGTAAATGGACTGTGTGTCTGACATTGGATTTTATTCTATGTTGATTGATCTCTATTAAATATACATCTGTTTGGCGGCGGAGAATTTATTCTTTTTGCTTAACGCCCTTCTCTGAAACGCACGAGCTCAGAGGTTGTATATCGATGGACATCAGTCGCATGACATGAATTGCCTGTGTGGCATGCTAAGATGTAGTGATCAGGGCTTCTGTTGAAAAGAAAAGTCTTGTGGTGAGGATCAAAGCACCGCCTGTGTGGCGTAGCTTTGTGTATAATGTGAAATCGCGAGCCTCACACCCCGGTATGAACCAGAAACGGGAGAAGGACCTCAGGGAGAGCATGCGTTTCTTTCTAGCTAGGGTGGTGTCAGTGACCTACCAGCCCTGACATTTATATACTTTTCACCTGTGTGGTTGTTGCTGTTGCGAGGCGCCTCGGTTAGATCGGACGATCCGGGTCCGATGGAGCCATTCGTTGGCTCATTTACACCTCAAAGTGTGGGGAAACGCAGTGTTCAGGAATTTTAATCCACATCGGTGGACCGGCCCTGACGATCCAAGGGCCCACCTGAGTCTGGGTCCTGAGGGGCGGGCTAGAGCGTCTCGAAGTTGGTAAGGACTATCTTTTGCCTTGGTTCATGACGGAAATCCAATTTCCAAATACGTGACTGTGCGGTTTCGATTGTATATATATACTTGGCGACATAGTGGCATGGGACGCTCATGTCGTCTATGATTGATAGTTATGATTTGAAATAGTTTGCAAAACATATAAACACTAGCAATAATATCAAATGCCTTTGTTTTATTCGTATCAAGCATATTTTGGTCGTTATAAGGAAAAAACTCTATCCTCCGGTTTGCGTTGCATTGTGTGATGGGAACTGAGTCTTATAACGGCTTCATTTTTATAAAATGCATTGCGTTGTTTAAAAGAATGATTTGTTTAAAGCACTGGCAATCCAATGGAGTAAACCCGTTCCACGAAAGTGGCGTGGTCCTGTGATTAGCCATATTATATATGTGTTGAATAGATTTCTCATACCAGTCCCATGACTGACTCGTAGTTTGTTTCACTTTCAAACTCGGGTGCCCCTTTTTCTACATGGGCAACCTTGTATTCAGGTTTAGCTGGTTCTTTCTGGATAGCTGGAGCTGAAGACGGATTCTATCATTTATCTCTTTTTATGCTGTTCAGCTCCTATTGTTCACATTATGTTCGTTTTCCGCTGTAGACATTTATGTTTAGCTGATCTGTATTTTACTAAGTATGATCCTGTATACTGTGTAACTCTGATGATTACTTTTATCCAGTATATTCTATTGTTCATTATCTGGTGTATCTATTCAATTTTGTTCTGCAATTATCTGTTTCTGTGTTATATTCCACGGATTACCCTTGCCACCGTCAGTATGGGGTCTTCTCATGAGCCTTCTGCAATTTTTGGTGGAGTGGAACCCAATGTGAAATTTCAAAATTATAAACGATATGGAAAACAATGATGTATAAATTATATAGTCGATGTATGAGTTATATAAGCGTTGTACACCTCATGTATAAGCGTTGTATAAGTTGTATGTTCGATGTATAAGTTATATATGCGTTGTAAAAATTATATATGCGTTGAAATGACATTGAAATGAGTTTAAGTGAATTGAAACATATTTATATACGAATATATATATATATATATATATATATACACACACTCCCCTTGTCCACAGACCATGGACGATATGTGTTGGTTGTGATATTATTTGGATTGGTTGATGTGAAATTTGGTTAATACCATGAATGGTTGATTGGAAATGATTGATTGTGATTGAAATCCCAATAGGATTAGTATATGGGAAAATTCGTCTGCGTACGAACTAGATATTGAAAATCCCTATTATAAAAAACCGCAAGGTTTTAAGGTAGAGCGAAGAGCCGTACTAGGGACGGTGCAGGTTTTAACTACCCTGCCGTTATACTGCCGAAATTATCAATAATATTCATGTGTTAGAATTATTTTCATGCGCTGAATAGAAATTCATGTGTTGAATAAAAATTCATGTGTTAAATAAAAATTCATGTGTTGAATGAAGTTCATGTGTTGAATAAATTATTTGAAAGATAAAAATCATATTTTATTATATATATAGGCTATATAAAATATTAGTTTTTTAAATAAATTGTTTTAACACCGAAAATAACATTTTTACTTTATGTATAGACTATATAAAATAATCGTGTTTTGAAATAAATTGTTTTACAATAAAAATCACATTTTTATTACATATATAAACTATAGAAAATATTCATGTGTTGAATAAAGGACTAGAACGATAAAAATCATATTTTTATCGTATGTGTGAAGTCGAAAACGTTCATGTGTTGAATATATAGATGGAACAATAAAATCTACATTGTTATTGTGAATATGAGGTGCTAAAAATATTCATGTGTTAAATAAATATTTTTGATGATAAAAATATCATTTTTATCATGTGAACGACTCACTAAAAATACACAAGGGTTGAAATAAATTTTTGTTTGATAGGAATATTATTTTTGACATGTGTATGAACTAAATAAAATAGTCATGCGGTGAGAGATATTTGTGTTCGCTAAAAATATCATTTTATGCGAAATATGAAGTGTTAAAAATGGTGATGTGTTGAATAAATATTTCTGACGATAAAAATATCATTTTTATCAAATATATGAAAAGAATATAGTGTTGAAATCGAAGAAAGAATTATCATTATATATATACATATAAATATAATTAAAATAAATCGAATAACGAAGCTGCAGTTCGTGTTTTGAAACCGTGATTTCAAACGATTAGTGCGGGAGATCCGACCATCGGATTTTCCCGTAACCACAACCGTTGGGTTTGCTTTGGAAATATCTTTCCAACGACACCCACTTTGTGAAGATCCAACGGTTGGATTATCTGGAATGTTTAATTCAAATCTGAAGAAAAACAGTGCCAGAATCGATTGTATTTATATATATATATATAAATATAATTAAAATAAATCGAATAACGATGCTGTAGTTCGTATTTTGAAATCGTAATTTCAAACGATCGTACCAGGAGATCCGGCCGTCGGATTTTCCCAAAACTGAAACCGTTGGATTCGTTTTGAAAAGATCTTTCTAATGATATAAAATTTGTGAAGATCCAACGGTTAGATTTTCAGATATGTGTAACTAAAATCTGAAGAAAAACAGCGCCACGGCCGCGTTATGGCCTGAAGCGTTGTTTTGAATGAATTGGTTATTTTTAAATAAATAAAAATAGCGATAAATCGTGATAAAATATTATAAACGATATGGAATGGTAATAAACTGAATTTGCGCGGTTTATGTGATATTTGATGGTTGAATGTGTTTGGCGTGAAAATTACATTAAAGAACAGAATTAGTGATATTGAATAATTTAACCATTGAAATTAATTGATTTGAAATTCTAAATATACGTGAATTATTTGAAAAGGCCGAGTTAATTCTCATTTCAAATAATTGATCAACGAGTGAAAGTCGAAGATATGAAGACGGTGCAAGACCGATGATCTTCACGTCGGATGGAGGAGTGCTACTGATGCTCATGATAGGAGTAGCTACCTAGAAGGGATTGAAGTAGTAGCCGTCCGGACGTACTTGTTGATTGTACGGATATGCGAGGTATTGAGTGCCTCTGGTTTCGTTCAGACCCAGAACGAACGTGTGAATGGACTGTGTGTCTGACATTGGATTTTTTTTTCTATGCTCATTGATCTTTATTAAATATATATATATGTTTGGCGGCGGAGCATTTATTCTCTTTCTTAACGCCCTTCTCTGAGACGTACGAGCTCAGAGGTTATATATCGATAGAAATCGGTCGCATGGAGTGCATTGCCTGTGTGGCATGCCTAAGTGGCAGATGATCAAGGCTTCTGTTGAAAAGCAAAGTCTTGAGGTGGATGATTAAAGCACGGCCTGTGTGGCGTAGCTTTGTGTATAACGTTAATTCGCGACCCTCACACCCCAGTATGAACCAGAAACGGGAGAGGACTGCAGGGAGGACATGCGTTTCCTTCTAGCTAGGAGTTGTGTCGGTGTTTTTACACGGCCTGACATTTTACTTATGTGGATGATGGATAGCGAGGTGCCTCGGATATATCGGTCGATCCGGGACCGAAGGAGTCATTGGGCTCATTTACGCCCCATAGGGCGGGGAAACGCAGTGTTCAGGCATTTTAATCCACATCGGTGGACCAGCCCTGAAGATCCAAGGGTCACTCGAGCTCTGATCCTGAGACATGGGCTAGATTGTCTCGAATTCGGTAAGGACTATCTTTTGCCTTGGTTCATGATGGAAATCCAATTTCCAAATACGACACCATGCGGTTTTGATTGTGTGTGTATATATATATATATATATATACATATATATATATATGGCGACATGATATATGGTACTCATGCCGTCTATGATTGATAGTTATGATTGAAATTTGTTTTTGAAACATATATACACTAGCAATAATATCAAATGATTTGTTTTGCTCGTATTAAGCATATTTTGGCCATTACAAGGTAAAACTCTATCCTCCGGTTTGTGTTGCATTGTGTGATGGGAACTGTAACGACCCGTATTCTACACATCATAGGATTGTAGAATATTTATTTCTTTCCCATGTGAAGTCGTATGGTCATGTAACTTTGGGAAACATCCATTAGAGTCATTTCCCATGTCCATGATTTTTGTCGATTTTTAAATGACCATTTTGCCCCTAGTTGGTACTGTTTTGGCCATAACTTTTGATTGGAAAGGAATTTTGACCTGAACCACTTCCATTTGATTCATTTGATGGTTTACCTTTCCGTAGAGTGGTCATAATAGCCAAACGGACTTACCGTTTGAGAGATATGGCTGAAACAGGGTTTGGAGGGTGAAAAACTGCTTAACCGGGCCAAAACGAGTGATTAGTGAGTAGGCCCATAACCCATTTCGGGATTAGGGTTATGGGAGGGCTGAAATGAGATGGAGAATCATTCCATTTCAGTTTTCTAGCCTCCACTTATCACCAATGAACCCTAAAAATGGCCTCCAACCTCTAAATCACCTCCAAATCATCTTTTGGTCAAGGATTTGGCTTAGCAACCCCTAATCAAGGAAGATCTTCACCAAAGCAACTTAGGAGCTACTGTTTGGCATAAAGATTCACATCAAATCAGAGCTTTATTTCAGATCTTAGTTTATTTTGGGGCTAAGGTGAGTGATTTGCATAGTTTTGCACTAATTATGGCTAATTAGGGGTGATTAGTGTTAATTAGCGAATTTAAACATGATAAAATTTTGGAAAAATGTTTATAAAATTCGGAATGATGTTTTAGACCTCTGATATGAATTTGAGTTAATTTGGTTAAGTTTTGATAATCCTATCATTAGTTTCACCTAAATATGCTTAAGGGGAAATATGGGATTTTGGGTATGTTTGATCCCTTTTTACCTATCATATTGATGTTTTGATGTTTGTGGTTGATGATGCATGTTGCTATGACTGTATGAAATGCTTTGTGATTGGTTAGAATAGTTGGAATGGTCGAAAACGCCGTCGAGGGGCGTAAACAGTCGCTGGAACAGCTGCAGGAATTATGCAGGGATCTGGATCGGATCGCATGCCACGTCCACGATCCGATGATGCCGATCCGATCTGATCATGACTTCGCGAGACGACCCGTGTTGCTTCACGAAGAGGTGACCCGACCCGCCCCTATCTTCCACGATCCATTCCAGCCTGGGTGTCACGATCCGCCTGAAGGAACACGTCACGATCTCAGCAAGGTGGCACGACCCGAACCAATGGGTATTCACGATCCGACCCGATCAGAAGGCGCGACCCGACCCGGATGAAGCAACCCGACCCGACCCGAAGTGGTGACGCCGATCCGAACTAGGAGGAGGAGCCACGAGCTGGAGGAACACAACTCGATCCGTAGGGGGTGTTAGCGATCCGAACTAGGCCGATCCGATCCGATGAAGAATGTTGAAGGCCGATCCGATCCGATTCGATGGTGATGACAAATAACCCGAGATGCAAAGGTAGTCCAAATGGAAGTTAGAGCTCAGGATCGCGGAACTAGTTGGGAACCAATGAGTTCACTTCATGGTTGGATTTTGCTGTGGGACGTGTGCTAAGGAGTTTTCGACGTTCATAACTTCGAATCACCACTAAGAAGGAATGATGGGCTACTTATCAGTGCAGTAGGGTCATTATGACCTGAGGGGCAAGGTGATGGTAGCAAGACTACGTTATCAGTGCAGTAGGGTCATTATGACCTGAGGGGCAAGGTGATGCGTAGTAAGACTATGAGCTAGTGCAGTGGGGTTCTTGTGACTCCATGGGGCAGAGTGGACATAGTAAGGATTGGTAAGGCTATGAGCCAGTGCAGTGGGGTTCTTGTGACTCCATGGGGCAAAGTGGACATAGCGAAGGATTTGTGGCTACGTTATCAGTGCAATGAAGCCATTTATGACTTCATGGGGCAAAGTGATCGTAGCAAGGAATATTGGGTTATCGAAGTGGTGAATATCGTATGCTTTACGCACTGAGTGAGAGATGTGAGGATGGATGCTATGCTTGATTGTTGCCATCATTATGACATACACACCTCCCCCACCTCCGTATCTTTACACTGTTTGATATGGTACCTTAGAGTGTTGTACAGTATGTAGTGCTAACTCTTTGGTTGCAGGTCCAGGTTCAGGTATGTTTTAGTCTACCTGTTATTGTTTCACTTTAGATGCTTATCGCTCATACCAGGCTTTATGTCTGACCCCGAGTTTTATGTCTCCTCTTATTACTCTGGGTGCTCACACGAGCAGACTAGAGACATGTTAGCTGGTGATGCGCGAGTAGCTGATGGGGGGGCGGGCAGGAGGCTTCCACGTATGATATATATATATATATATATATATATATATATATATATATATATATACACACACACACACATTCTCCCTGTGTCGTTGGTGGTCGCTACTTGGGCATTAGTAGTGTACCTCATTTATCTTACTTTTGCTTTGAGACAGTTTGAAAGTTGTAATAAGCTGTATTCTGAATTTCCGCTGCTATGATGTTTAGTTCTGATTTTCAGCTTATGCACTGTCTCTCCTGTTTTATGTCAAGTATGTTATTATTATATTTTATTTGATGCACTGTAAGACATTCTACAGGTTCTTGATTAGTTCATTTCCTTCTTCCTTTTTCCTTCTGACGACCCGTTCCGTGCTAACTGGACATGAGTACAGCGCACTTTTGGAGTAAATGTCGGTTGGTGCGGGGCGGGCCGTCACAGGAACTGAGTCTTATAATGGCTTCATTTTTATAAAAAGCATTGCGATGTTTAAAAGATTTACTTGTTTGAAGCACTGGCAATCCAATGGAGTAAACCCGTTCCGCGAAAGTGGCGTGGTCCTGTGATTAGCCATATTGTAAAATGTGTTAAATAGATTTCTCATACCAGTACCATGACTGACTCGTAGTTTATTTCACTTGCAAACTCGGGTGCCCCTTTTTCTACACGGGCAGCCTTGTATTCAGGTATTAGCAGGCTCTTTCTGGATAGCTGGAGCTGAAGATGGATTCTATCATTTATCTCTTTTTATGTTGTTTAGCTCCTATTGTACATTTATGTTTGTTTTCCGCTGTAGACATTTATGTATAGCTGATATTTTGTACTAAGTATGATCCGGTATACTGTGTAACTCTGATGATTATGTTTATCCAGTGTATTCTATTGTACATTATCTGGTGTATTTATTTATTTCTGTTCTGTTATTATCTTTTTATGTGTTATATTCCAACGATTACCATCGCCACCGTCTTATTGGGGTTTGGGGTCGTCTCATTATTAGTAGATACCAAATCTTTTATTAAAATGGTTTCTAACTCTACTTTTCAAACATAGTCATTTCGCAAATCATTTTCCAATCTACTAGTACATATTTATATAATCCTTTTCATCACTTGAATGAGAAATTCAATTAATCGTATTAGTAAAACGAGTGTTATGAAATACTTGCATTTTCTATGACGGTTATTCTTGAAATCGTTCGACTGAAATTGTGGCAATGATCATAGTGTATCTTTTTAGTGGAATATACAACTTGTTGGTAAATATTTGAATGGAGCAAGTGGTTATGGGACATTTAGCTCAACTCTTAAATTTACTAGTTTGGATTAATTTACACTATTTTTGATCAATTATGATCTTTTTGAGATTTAAACTAGCATTATACCACATCTCGGGGTTATGGAATTTATTTGACATTTTTTTAGGATTTCAGATCATTTTGAGGAATTTTCTTTCATTTCGTGAATATATAGATTTTTATGATCGCCGGATCATCTTGAGGAACTTTGGTTCATCCCGGATCACCTTGAGGAACTTCGGTTCACTTTGTTTTGACAACCTTTGCATCATCCTAAGGAATTTTGGTTCATTTTGTTTTAACGATCTTCGTATCGTCTTGAGGAACTTCGGTTCAATTTGTTTTGATGGTCTTTACATCTTTCTGGGAAACTTCGGTTCAATCTGAGTGGGGTCACAACCCATGGTCTTTGGACCAATCCGAGGAGCTTCGGCTCAAATTTATATGTTAGCTACATAGAGATTGTGTCTCATCTAAGATACACGTGTAGGTGAGTCTTTGGGCTCCCTACTTGAGATACTCCTCCCTCCTTTGTAACGTCCCACCTCTATACTCGCGTTAGCCAAGGCCATTGCAAGCAATGGTGTCAACTAACCCGAAGAATAAGGCTGTTGAGGAGCGACCATCTGTATATTAGCTTTGAACAAGTGTTAAATATGTCTAATAATGTGGTCTAACTTTTTAAAATCTCATGAGGAAATCTGACACATCTAAATCAAGTTCAAATCTACTACACAGTGGCTATATATAATTCAGAAAGCAATATAATACATAACAATAAAATTAGAGTCAGACATAGATATTCATATCACTATGGCGGAAATAAATATGAATAATACTACAGAAGTAGTGGACATAATATAAGTGGTCATTCAAGATCCACTATATCATAAAATAACAGATACATGTACAACACAAAAGAATATCTACACATAAGAGTCGCAATGTTAAATACATGAAAGATAAAACTACTAAAACAAGTGTGGTTAACCACAAGGAAGACTAGTCCATGCTTGAGACAAGGAGAGGAACCTGTAATACTTGGTCTGATCCGAGTATTATTTATAAGAATAAACAATAAACGGATTTGTCTAGCTATACTCATCACAATAAACTGAAATAGAATCAGAGATATGAACAGAAAATGACATATATAAAATAACTACAATGTTCACATGTAAAATGTGAAGACTCGATATGTCTAGAAAATATGCCAAAGAAATCTCGACACTATATAAGGATATCTCAATAACAAAGAAACTAAGATTGATAAATTAATATCAATACGAGATTGACAACACATATGTCAATAAAATAAGATTGAAGAAATCTATAAATTAGAAATCTCGAAGATCCCAAAGAAGGGGAAGATCTAAGTCAAGGTGGGAGTCCGAAGGCTCATCCAAATCAATAGAGGAGTCTGATGACTCAACCATGTAAATATAGGAGTCCGAAGACTCAACCAACTCAATATCGAAGGTGAGACGCGATCTCAAAGCATAAGCCATAGTGTTGAGCCGAAGCTCCTATAATAGTCCGAAGAATGAGCTCAAATGGCCCTATACAGTAGACCGTGCTCTCCATAGGTCTACTGTAGAAAAACAGAAGGACCAGTCGGCTGGTCCATTTTTGACCAGTTGACTGGTCAACTTATCCCGGAAGGGTACTAGTTGCAGGACTAGTCAACTGGTCCATTTTTGACCAGTCAACTGCATAGCTGACCACTTGGGCAACATTTTGCCAAATCGTAAATGGGTCGATTCCAAGCGAACTCTGAAGGCGATGGACTTGATCAAGATGATAATAAGGCCTCCTAAGCTCGTCGAAACAACTCAAGAACACAAACAAACATGTATAAACTTATATACATGAGATAGCAATGTTTTTTGATTATAAGTTCAAAGATGAACTAAATTCCAAACCAAAGCATGCAAAAGTGATTCAAGCGACTTGTGAAGACTTAGAACTTTGTCGAGGCAATAATGGAGCTTCACAATATCACCAAATCGACTCATAGCATATGAATTAGGACGTATGAACAACTCCTAGTTATAACTTCATTTCAATGAAACATAAACACATGAAATCAACTAAGCTACACTAAGCTAACAAATTTACTAGCATATGCGAACTCAAGTGATCACTAGATTACACTTTTACAAGCAAATAGCTTATGGCATAGATGTGAGTTCATAAAGAACTTACCTTTGCTTGCTAGAAGCAAGAAATCAATCCAAAGCTAAGAAAAATCAACCTCTCCTCCAATATAGCTTGCTAATCTCCAACCTAAACTTATATAAATGGATTTCCTAGGAATTAGGTTTAGGGAATTTCTGAAATTAAAGAGGAGTAGAGTTGGAGAAGATGTAGAGGAAGCTTACTTATGCTTCTCCTTGGATTTGCACTTGACTTCAACAAGAATTGGAGCTCCAAAATTGAGCTAGAGCTTAGGGAATTTTAATTTTCCTTTCTCTCTCCCATTTTCTATTTCTTCGTTGAAGTGAGAATGAATGAAGGAGGAGAGAGCTTGATGAGGGTTATAAGGTAGGCTAGGTTAGTTAACCAAGACCTAACCAAAGTCCCAATTTTCACAAGCTTGAAATATATCGATGCTTATTGTCAAAAAGGTTGTAAACGATGATCCGGACTCAATGGAAGTGGTTTGAGTCCAAATCCAGTCGTATGCAAAATGTGACTTTTGGACACACATTCGATTAACGATTAACGACGTTATATTTAAATAAAATATTTAAATATGTTATCGTTAATTATGCGGGTTGTTACACCTTTTTCCCGAGATTTCCTAGATTTCTAGCTATTGATTTCTGGAATTTGAGTTTTGTTGTGTGATATCAATTTTGAGTTACTTGATATTGTTGTTATCAATCCTGGGTTAATTTGATAGGTGATATCATTTCTTGTGAGTAGCTATATAATTTAGAATGAGATATTCTTTTATAGCACTGAGATTTCTTTGAGACAGAGTCCAAGGTTAAGGGTCATTGCCTTGAGACAGAATCACGGGTCCCCTCACACTTGGAGGTACCTAGATGGACTACGACAACAACTTCAAACAGGTCAAGGGCTTTTCTTGTAAATGCTGAAAAGTGTCTCGGATTGCTGTAGACTTTTTGGTCTTTGTATTTAGGTTTGGTTGACTATTTCTAATTTGTTAAATTTTTGGTTTACATTCTCTTATGGTTTATTATCTTGTTTAATATTGTGGTTGGTGTAATCCCCCATCTTGAGACCCACATTAGAAAAGAACATTAACAAGAAGTGTTTTCTGCTAATATTGAGAATATGGATCGTTAGGGACGACCAACCACAAGTCTTATATCAAGTAAACATTAAGAATGTCGATAAGTGCTTCGTGTTTTCCCATGTGGTTCGACGCCCTCGATATTTAATTAATAAAATACTATGGTGGTTCTATATAGGTTCATAACAAAGGCAACTAATCAACATATAACAGATCAAAAATAGTCATCCCAGCATATATACAGATACATATATCATACAATACAAGTATAGTGTCAAAACTTATATAATACCCAAAATATGACGAGTAAAAATATAATATACAATGTCAGAGTACATGGATCATATGCTAACTCTACAATAAAATAGCTAAACAAAGCAGCCTAAAAAGTTAGAACAATCCAAGGTGGAAGCGAAAGCATATCATTAATAGCTAGAACGAGTACCTGAAAAACTCGGTTTGACCCGAGCATTAACACACAAGGGTCGTCTATTTAAAAGTGAATAATAACATATGATGATGATAATAGCATAAATACGCAGTATAACTTTTTGGCTAGAAGAGTTAGCTTATACTCAAAGGAAATTCTCTATATGCTACCCAATTGCTAAATGCTAAGTACATATATTGTAACGACCCGCATTCTACGTATCGGAGGATCATAGAATATTTATTTTATTTTCATGCGAAGTCATATGGTCATGTAACTTTGGGAAACGACTATTGGGGTCATTTCCCACATTCACGATTTTTGCCGAATTTTAAATGACCGTTTTGCCCTTGCTAAAATTTATTTCGCCTATAACTTTTGATTGGTAAAGAGTTTTGACCTGAAACCACTTCCATTGGATTTGGATGATGGTTTCTCATTCCGTAAAGTGGTCACATTAATCAAACGGACTTGCCATTTGAGAGATATGGCTGAAATAAGGTTTGAAGATGGAAAAAACAGCCTAATTGGGCTTAATTAGGTGATTAGCAGCTAGGCCCTTAACCCATTTCGGAATTAGGGTTATGGAAGGGCTGAAAGGGTTTTGAGAAACATTCTTTTCATTTTTCTAGCTGCCACAAACATTCCTTGAACACTAGTAATGGCCTTCATCTTCTAAATCTCTCTTTAATCACTTTCTAACCACAAGTTAATCAAATCTACATCAAATCAAGTCAGATTAACATCAAATTCGAGGCAGAGCTGTTGCACTACACTGGAATCCGAGCCAAATCAGTAAAAGTTTCCTGTCTACCACTAATTATTAGCTAAGGTTAGTGATTTGCATGTTCACTTACTAATTATGGATAATTTGGGGTGATTAATGTTAATTAGCGAAACTGTACACCTAAAAATTATGGAAAAATATGTACAAAATTCTAGAATCATATTTTAAGTCACATATATAAATTTGGGTTAATTTGGATCAAGTTTGCTAATGCCAGAATTTAGGGTATTAAGGGGAAAATCATGGATTTGGGTATGTTTGATCTAAATTTACATGTCAAATTGTTGTTTTGGTGTTTTTGGTTGATTCTACATGTTACTACTGCTGTTTGGGATGTTCTATGGTCACATAGGAAAGTTAGAATGGTCGAAAAAGCCGTCTTGATGCGAAAATTGCTTGTTAGAAGCGGAGTACGTTTTGGGTCGCACGACCGACCTCAGGGTGTTTGCACGACCGACCCTGGTGGAAGAAGGACAGGCGAGTGAGCCTGATAGAAGAAGGTCGAGCGAGCTAACCTGAACGAGCTACCGACCTTGTTAAGTATGAACGACCGAGCCTGGAGAAGGAAGTACGTGCGAGTGACCGAGCCCAGATAGGGACGTTCGAGCGAGCGAGCCCGGAAAGGGAAGAACGAGTGACCAAGCCCGGAGAAGGAAGTGCGAGCGACCGAAATAGAAGAAAGAAGTTTGAGCGAGCGAGTCTGGTGGAGTACAGACGAGCGACCGGTCCCTATGGAGTATGTACGAGCAACGATGATCGTGAACTCTTCTGAAGATCAACTCCATTCCGACTAAACCGGAGATGCAAAGGAAGTCCAGGTGAGAAGTTATGGCTTAGGATCCAAATGGGAACCAATGAGTTAACTTCAAAAGATGGGCTTTGCTGCGGGACGTATGCAAAGGGGTTATCGATATTTATAACTTTGGTTCACCATTGAGAGAGGGGCCATGTAGACGAACCAAAGCTAGGGCTATGCGGACTGGTTGACTCGTTAGGGTTATTGACTATGGACCAGTGCAGTGGGGTCAGAGTAATAGTTGTACGGGGTGGGACTCCATTATGGCCCCAAAAGGTAAAGTGATCGTAGCAATAGTTGTGTAGAGTGGGACTCCGTCATGGCCCCAATAGATCTGGTGATCAAAGCGGTGGATATCGTATGCTTTACACACAGAGTGAGAGATGTGAGGATGATTGCTATGTTTGATGTTTGCTATCACCATGACCTGTACACTTCCACTTTACACTCTATGTTAGTTTTACCTTAGAGTACTATACATCTTGTTGTGCTAACTCTTTAGTTGCAGGTCCAGGTCAGGTATGACTATTTATACTGTTATTGCTTCATTTTATTGCTATCGCTCATACTAGACTTTGGTCTGACCTAGAGTTTTATGTCTCTTCTTATGCACGGGTAGTTGTCCGAAGACGAGCAGGAGGCTTCCACGTACTATAAATATGTTCTCCCTATGTTGTTGATGGTCAGTGCTTTGGGAATTAGAAGTGTACCTCTTTTATTTCCTTTTAGAGACAGTATTTCAAAGTTGTAATAACTGGATATAAAGCTGTATTTTGGATTCCGCTACTCTGATGGATATGGTTTAGTTTTTCAGCTTATGTACTGTCTTGTCTGTTTTATATATCAAGTTATGTTATTATTTTATTTTATTCCATGCTTTGTCAGATATACAACAAGTGCATTGGTGATTCATCATTTTCAACCTTTTCTTTTGACGATCGTCCCATGGCAATCAGGCATTGGCACAACACACATTAAGGGAAATGTCAGATGGTGCGGGGTGGCCATCACACTTGGTGTCATATCCTAGTTTGCGTAGTTAACCAAGGGAAAGACATCAGGTAGAGATAGTATACGTATATGAGAGCGCGTATTTGTGATATTTTGGTTTTTAAAAACTATACCTATATACTATTAGTATATCTATGGATGAGGTCGCACTGCACGGGCACTACTAAGGAGATGGTTAATTGTTTTTTGTTTACTGATTGAACGATGAGCCAAAATACAAGGAGTATAATAAGGAACCCCGCATCAGAAGTTGAAGAGGGAGCGGGTTCAGGGGCCAACAATGGGAATGTCCTTGACATAAGTATGATGTTTACTGCCTTCATGTGAGAGATGCTTAGGGATGCTCAAGGAGCAGTTCCCAATGCTGCTAATGGTGGTAGTGAAGTGCGCAGGCGCCTAGAGCCGACTTCCCCTAGCTTAACAAGGATTATACAAATTTTGGTGGAAAGCCGTTCCACGGAACGGAATCGGCTACGGAGGTACAAGATTAGCTGGATAGTTGGGAGCGCATCTTCAAGGATTTGGGAATCGATGACGCAATGAAGAGAAAGCTAGCATTGCGTCAACTTCAAGAACGAGCAATGAATTGGTGGAATGATATTAAAGCAGCTACTCTCAAGGATTAAATTACTTGGAATCAGTTTAAGACTCGCTTCAGTTACAAGTTTATTCCAGCTGCTCAGAAATCAGAATTGTTTAGGAAATTTTTGGAGCTCAAGCAGAATGGTATGACAGTCTCGGAATATATTGTTGAATTTGATACTTTATCAAAATATGGACTATCTCCTATCGATACTGCCGAGAAGAAGAATGAGAAGTTCATAACTAGCTTAGATGAGTACTTGGGGGAAAGACTTATAAACCATATCGATGAGACATTTGAATCTATTGTGGGGAAGGCATTGAGATCGAAGTGCCTTTACCCTTAGACGAAGACCGAGGTTGCTATTGCATCTGCAGGAGAGCCAAAACCGCAGGTAAGTGGTGAAGGCAAGAAGAATTCCCATAACAAGAGGAAACAGAACCAAACCAAGGACGGTCAGAAAAGAAGGATAAGAAATATATCGAATTTGGGTTAATTTGGAAAAATATGTATATATTCTAGAATCATATTTTAAGTCACATATATAAATTTGGGTTAATTTGGATCAAGTTTGCTAATCCTGGAATTTAGGTGACTAAGGGGAAAATCATGGATTTGGGTATGTTCGATCTAAATTCACATGTCAATTTGTTGTTTTGGTGATTTTGGTTGATTCTACATGTTACTACTGCTGTTTGGGATGTTATATGGTCGCACATGAAAGTCAGAATGGTCAAAAATGTTGTCTTGAGGCGAAAATAGCTTGCTTGAAGTGGTGTAGGCTTTGGGTCGCACAACCGACCTTAGGGTGTGAAGCGACCCAAAGTTCCCCGTAAAGGAAAGCCCGGATTTAGTTGAGAACATGACAAATCAGTACACAAACAGAAGAACATTTCATTGTTAATTACAACAATTTACATCATAGTACAAGAATATAACAGAGTATGGATAAATAATATTCATTTGATGAACATGAGAGATTTATAAATTACAATGCAGCGGAAAATAATACAAATCACAACTGAGGGAAATACACGAGTAAAGAGCGTTTCGAATATAGCTCCAGCTGTAAACCAGGATCCTGTGAATACAATATCTGCAAAACCAAACTACTAGCTACCCAGGTGGAAGATAGGGGCACCCAGAGTTTAGGCTAAAACATAAACTCCAGGTCAGTCATGTGACTGGTGTGAGAACTAAAAAGGTTATTAACTTGATTTAAAGTTAGGTAAATCAAGATTCCACGCCGTATAACACGGAACGGGTTTACCCCCAAGAATACCAATGCATAAAAATAACAGCGCAATGCTAAAGAGAAAAATGAAGCTATTATAAGAATCAGGTCCCATCACACAATGAACGCAGTCGAGGATAGAGTTTTCCCTTATAATAGCCAAATATGCTTGATACGCGAAATTTCATCTTTTATTATTACTATAAGTGAAGAAATCAACTTCAAATATAAATGTATCAATCATAGGCGGCATAGGTACCATTATATTACGTCGCTATATATATATATTTACAACTAAAACTGAATATCATGTGTTGGAAATTGGGTTTCCATATATGAACAGAGGCAAGGGATTATCCTCACCGATTTCGAGACACACTAGCAAGTGCCTCATGATCCCCTACAATGAACCATTGGATCTTCATGGCCTATCATCCGTCGATGATTAGTTATATCATAAACTACATGTTAGCCGGTTCTATCGAACCTCTAAAATGGTCAGTATGTCGACTATATCCATCAGTCCCGTAGTGACCGATATATTATCTATCAGCCCAGATGGGCCGATATATCCGAGGTACCTTGTCTCCAATCAAGTAATAATAGTGTGCAACATCCACATGAGTAAGCAGTCTGGGCTCCATACCATGACGTTACTCGTAGCTAGAACTAACATATGTCCATTTCCAAGCAGACACTATCCCATTTTTGGTTCACACGTGGATGCGAGGATCGCGAATTAACGCTACACAAAGCTAGCTATTTAAAGTCGTGCTTTGATCATCAACAGCAAGGCTCTGCTTTTCAACAAAATCCTTGATCCTTTGCATCTCAGCACGCCACGCTGACAATTCACGCCATGCGACTGATATCTATCGATATATAAGTTCTAAGCTTGTACGTCTTAGAGAAGGGTGTTAAGCAAGAGAATAAATTCTATGCCACCAAACAGATATATATTTAATAGAAATCAATCTACACAGAATAAAATCCAGCGTCAAACACACATCCATTTACAAGTCCGTTCTGGGTCTGAAAAAAACCGGAGGCACCTTATTCCTCGTCCCGTGTCCAATACTGGAGAGAGGTCCTCGCATATCCGGTCGATCTCTAAGTATGTCTGGACGATCAGTACTTATTACCTTGTCTTGGGTGTACAGCCCAAATCAAGACATCAGTAATCATCCAAACGATGTGAAGACCTCTGGTCTTCAACCACTGTCTTCATCGTCGACTTATCGTCGAATCAGTTATTCAGAATGGGATAAAACCGGTCTTTCCGAATAACTCGTGTATCTTATAAACAAGTGCTATAAAAACACAACATAAGCCTCATTCCAATTCATAATATTCTTTTATTCAAATATTCACATCATTAGGGAAAGGTTCCCATTAATTTTATCAAAGATAAATTCTTTAAATTTATTCTTTAATCTTCCTTTGGATATCAATTTAAACCAAATTAAGGTTTACCCAAACTAGTTGGGATTAGCGCACCTTACCGAAGTAATCATTTGTTATATTTCCCAATCCCAACCTATCCATCCCATGGAGCAAAACTGGTAATACTCCATATTTAACGCCATGGTGTTACCGGTAAAATTAATTACCATTTCCCGTTCAAATCTAATTAAAGATTTGACTATCGCCTGGAGTAAAACTAGTGATACTCCTTTCTCGATCATTTCCCAAATTTGATAATTTAAATTATCACATTTCAATCTAATTAAAGATTCATTAAAACTCCACTTAGTTTTAATCTTCCCAAAAATCAATATTAATGATTATTTAACTTTGAAAACACAAACATGCCGCATCGACAATCTACACCGTATTATTGATTTCTGCCGATATATAACCTCTAAGCTCATACATCTTAGAGAAGTATGTTAAGCAAGAGATATGTTAGATATGTAATCCTGTCTTTAACTGGGTTAAAGAACTAATGTTATTTAAAACGCAGTTCACGATAAACCCAAAATCATATTCCATTAATTATGGAATCTTCACGGAAAAACAGATCAATATATAATCAATATAATTTCCGTATGCGACTAATAATATAAATGGAACAACGACAAAGCCTTTTAAATTCCATATATATTAATAGTCTTCCTCCATAGAAGCTCACTTCGATTATTAACAAATCAAATTCCATTCAATCCCAATTTATTTATATTAAATTTGAAAACTTTACTTTGGAAAATTCCCGTTAAATCTTAATAAAAGATTTATAAATTCCAAATCACATTCCACGGTTAATCGGGTTAAAGAACAAATGTCGTTTAAAACATCGTTCGCTATAAACCCAAAAATCTAATTCTTTTATTCAATTCCAGTTAAATATTAATTAATTGGAAAAGCTTCACTAAATCTCAAATTAAAGATTTATTCTTTTCTCAACTAGATTTAAGAACAGTGTTAATAAAGACACCATTCATTACAAACCCATAATCCCATTTGATATTAAATACAAGGCACTAAATAGAAATTATATCGGCTTATATTCGATATCAATTTCTAAAACCAACAAATATCATATTGGAATTAAAGATATAAGTATATCTTCCAAATTTCCATTACAATATCTGTATAACCACGAAATCCAATATCGAAATATTTTGAAGATGATTTCCATTCAAATCCACTCCAATTCATATATTGGAAATTCTGGTTATATTAAAACCCATTCCCAATCCGATTTATTTATTTTAAAAATAATCGGATTATAATTTTAGTTGATAACAAGTTCATTTCGATAAAAATATATTTTGAACTTCATAAATGTGGAATTTTTCATCCTAATTCTTTCCAAATCATTTATTATGATTTTACACAAATCATCAATATTTTTAATAATTTTATTAAGGCCTTTCAGTCGATTTCCATAAACGGTCATCGAACTGCACTTACAACGACCTTTTCCAAATTTGATTTGGACATAATTTCAAATCCAACCATTGATTTCAAATCTCTTATACTCGTTGGAAAGCTCTTTTCGATACGAACCCAATGGTTCCGGTTATAGGAGAATCCAACGGTTGGATCTCCCGTAATGTCAATTCGAAGTCAATGGTCGAAATTCGCGAACGGTCGCGGCGCGGCGCGTTCTATTCAGGCCATTATATTATATAAATAATATATACTTCGTCGATTTCCATTTAAAACGTTTTCTATAAATCGTTTTAAATTCATTTTAAAATGATTTCAATTTCATTTCAAATTTCAAATCAAATTTGAATATTGCTTAATAAATTTGTTTTAAATTCATTTTAAAACGATTTCGAATTCATTGCAAATTTCAAATCAAATTTGAATATTCCTTAATAAATTCGTTTTAAATTCATTTTAAAACGAAATCGATTTCATTTCATATTTCAAATCAAATTTGAATATTCCTTAATAAATTCGTTTTAAAACGATTTCGATTTCATTTCAAATTTCAAATCAAATTTGAATATTCCTTAATAAATTCGTTTTAAATTCATTTTAAAACGATTTTGATTTCATTTCAAATTTTAAATCAAATTTGAATATTTCTTATCATTATAATATAAAAATTATAATATTTTCAAAATATATGATATTGATTATACACTGAATATTATTTTAAAATATTCGTTATTTTAAAATATTCGTTATTTTAAAATATTCGTTCTTTCTGAATTGGAATCAGACACAGTCAATTACCATATAATTTTATTTATATGGATTTCATACACACGTATACACAGCCATAATCACACATAGTCAACCATCATCCAGAGTGCAATTTACAAGTGTATAAGCATTAAAAATAAATAATTAATGCTCATTATAGCCTATCAACCCATCGATTGACATACAACTAAATAATTGGGATTAGTGTACGTTAAATATCATCCCAATACTCGTGTGGGGTTTCAATCAACAAACACAGATTTTATTTGTGTAGTTGGGCGATGTGTAAAATACATCGTCCCAATAACTATCAGATAAATGGGTGTACATAAACAAATCGTCCGATTTGTTTACAAATATTTATTTCTATACATGACTATTTTATACAGTTCATATATACAATAAAAATGATATTTTTATTGTTCAAATATTTTATTCCATACATGAATATTTTATACAATTCATATTTACAATAAAAATGATATTTTTATTTTTCAAATATTTTATTCATCACATGAATATTTTACATATTATATTCATTCAGTAAAAATGATATTTTTATTGTTTATATATTTTTATTCAACACAATACAATCAACAATCACAATACAGTCCATTTCTACAACATAATACAATCAAACAAGCCGTCCATGGTCTGTGGATGATGGTGTCAGGAGCTACAAAGCACCTGCAACCTAGTATATATTTAACTGTAAAATAATTAGTGAGAAGGAGTTCTCACCTTTGGTTTCCACTCCATCATTCTTTAATGATGATTCTGGTACCGTTCTGTTTCAGTTCGCTTCCTTGCGTAGTGTTCTTCACCGTGTTTCCAACGCAATCTGTTTCCCACAGTTTATAATTAAAAAAAAACATTTTTAACATGATGCTATATAGATTAAAAATTCACATTCTTAATCTAAGATATTTATATATAAAAATCACATTTTTATATACGTTATTTATAATCAAAAATAACATTTTTATATACGCTATATATATTCAAAAATAACATTTTTATATATGCTATATATATATTCAAAAATAACGTTTTTGACACAATACTATAATATATACAAATTACAATTTTATACTGTTATACATGTTGATTAAAAATCATATTTTCATACAATGTTATTTCTTTTTTGAAAAATCATGTTATATATATTTAAATCAAATTTTTATTCAATGCTAATTTTATTTTCAAAAAGAATGATATTTTTATTTGCTGAAAAGAATACTATTTTTATTTTCAAAAAGAATACTATTTTTATTTACCAAAAAAATACTATTTTTATTTTCAAAAAGAATACTATTTTTGTTTACTGAAAATAAATCAATGTCAAAATTTATAAATAATTTCCCTAATATCTTAATTAACTAAACCATAATCTTGGTTTTGAATAGATTAATTACATTGGATTAGGGGGCGCGTTTCCTTCTTCTTCTTCGTTCATATACTGGAACCACCGTTCCTCCCTAGAGCTGCAGTTTTCTACCTCATCGTCGCGCCGAAACACAATCCAATGATACCACCTTGAATGTCGCGCCTTGCTCCTCCACCGCCCCAAGATCCACGCAACTCGGTTGTCCCCCTTCCTCCAAAAATTAATGCAAAACCTGCGACTTCGAACCACAATTTCGAGCAACCCGTTGAAGAAAATTGATCATTGTAATATAGATTTGTAGAAGGTAAAATGATCTTTGAATTTCGGTTATGGGTTCTTGAAATTATAGAGGGGATTGGACGAAAAATCAAAAGAAAATTCTGAGTGTTTTCCGTCGTTGAAGATGAAAGAGGCGGCTCTTTCTGGGTTGACTGCGGATTAAAAAAAGGGTTTTAGCCCTAGTTTTGACTTATATATAAAATATAAATTAATATTTATTTCTAATTTTACCTGTTTATTATTTCGAACTACAAATCAAACCCAACGACTATTGCCCCTAGCTAAATACCCCCATTCCGGACATAATGGGATATGTTTCGTAAGCCAGTTCTAATGTTTTTATCCATTTTTCTTCAAATTAAAATATAAATCATTATATATTCAATTTAAACGTACATTTCAATTTACCGAGGCCACATACGGACTCCAAAAATTCCCAAAAAATAAATCTAGCTATGTTTTGACGATACAGTCCTAACAGAACTAATTTCGTCAAATTTGGAGACCATTTGAAACACGGCCATTTTCCAGTCGATTAAATTCAAACTGAATTGACCAAATGCATTTAAATTCACCACGCTCACATATTAATTCCAAAAATTATGAAGTTTGGAATATAGCAATAATTTGACATTTCAGATCTAACAAAAGTGGTCTCTTCAAAAATGGAGGTCGTTTGCAAAATGGCTATTTTTAAGGGCTATATATTGTATAAAATTCCATAGCAACTATTCTGAATTTTCAACTGGACATGACTTTTTATTCCAGCTTTGAAATCTGAATTTTTCACATTCGTTGGAAAGATATTTTTAAATAGATTCATATATTTTTGGATTTATTGAAATCCGATTTTTTTGAATCATGTGCATTCATTTGAAATTTGAAATCGAATTTTCAAACTACCACGCCATTTCCAATTCCTTTTATAATTAAAATAAATATTTATATTCTAACTTCGATTTAAATAACCTTATACGTTCTAATTCTATTTAAAATAAATTTCTAGTCGTTATTATTTAAAATAAATCATTCTAAATATTCAAAATCCATTAAAATTGCTAAAATAAAATTTTTAAGTTGGTTCTGATTTTCCAAGTTGTTACAGGGTGTTTGCACGACCGACCCAGGTGGAAGAAGGACGGGCGAGTGAGCGTGATAGAAGAAGGTCGAGCGAGCGAAACTGAACGAGTGACCGACCTTCTGAAGTATGAATGACTGAGCCTGGAGGGGGAAGTACGTGCGAGCGGTCGAGGCTGGAGAGGGAGATTCGAGCGAGCGAGCCCGGAAAGGGAAGAAGGAGTTACCGAGCCCGAAAAAGGAAGTGCGAGAGACCGAGCCAGGAGAAAGAAGTTTGAGCGAGCGAGCCTAGTGGAGTACGGATGAGCGACTAATCCCTATGGAGTATGTACGAGCGACGATGATCGTGAACTCTTCTAAAGATCAACTCCAATCCGACTAAAACCCGAGATGCAAAGGAAGTCCAGATGAGAAGTGTGGCTCAGGATCCAAATGGGAACCAACGAGGTAACTTCAAAAGTTGGGCTTTGCTATCGGACGTGTGCGAATAGGTTATCGATATTTATGACTTTGGTCACCTTTAAGAGAGGGGGAATGTAGACGAACCAGAGTCAGGGCTATGAGGATTGGTTGAATCGTTAGGGCTATTGACTATGGACCAGTGTAGTGGTGTCAGAGTAATAGTTGTACGGGGTGGGACTTTATCATGGCCCCAAAGGGCAAAGTGGTCGTAGAAATAGTTGTGCGGAGTGGGACTCCGTCGTGGCCCCAATAGATCTGGTGATCAAAGCGGTGGATATCGTATGTTTTACGCACTAAGTGAGAGATGTGAGGATGGTTGCTGTGTTTAATGTTTGCTATCACCATGACATGTACACTTCCACTTTACACTCTATGTTAGTGTTACCTTAGAGTACTATACATCTTGTGGTGATAACTCTTTTGTTGCATGTCCAGGTCAGGTATGATTATTTATACCTATTATCGCTTCATTTTATTGCTATCGCTCATACTAGACTTTCATCTGACCCAGAGTTTTATGTCTCTTCTTATTACTCTGGGTGCTCCTAAACGATCATATTAGCGACAGATTAGGTGGTTATGCACGAGTAGCTATCCGGAGACAAGCAGGAGACTTCCACGTAATATAAATATGTTCTCCCTGTGTTGTTGATGGTCACTGCTTTGGGAATTAGAAGTGCACCTCTTTTATTTCCTTTTAGAGATAGTATTTCAAAGTTGTAATAATTGGATATGAAGTTGTATTTTGGATTCCGCTACTCTAATGGATATAGTTTAGTTTTCAGCTTATGTATTGTCTCGCCTGTTTTATATATCAAGTTATGTTATTATTATATTTTATTCCATTCGCTTTGAGATATACTACAAGTTCATTGGTGATTCATCGTTTTCAACCCTTTCTTTTGACGATCGTCCTGTGCCAATCGGGCATTGGCTCTGCGCACATTAAGGGAAATGTCAGTTTGTGCGGGGAGGCCGTCACGCATATCATCCATAAAATTCCAAATTCACCCAATCACCCAAAATCATCATTATCATCAGAATTACCGAAAACACCAAATTATTAGATCTAAACACCAGATTGACATGCCGAAGCACTGGCTACACGTGCTAATACACCTGATTGGCTCAAAGCCTTAGCAATATTAATATTCTATGGTACCTTGTGATATGACCGAGTAGGTTATTATATAACGAAAACAATATCTCAACATCTTGACCCGAAGTCCACCAGATTGACTCGAAGGTCTAGTACTGGTAATATAACCGAAATACATCACTGACTTATAGATAGTAATCCAAATAATGGTAACTGTGCATCCCATACTATACGTTCTCACTATTGACTCACCAATGGTTCATCAATTCCACACGAAAAACATCAAAACACCGTGTATCGAAACACTAGGTCACCAAAGGCAACAAATTATTAGAAAACACCACGTCAATAAACAACAAGGCACCTACTTTATAATAAAACATCAGAAATCAACAAATCACCAAGTCAACGAATGACAACTTCAATCAGATGATACTGGGATTAACTAATTTTGTATACCACCATGTATTATACCATGGGATTTACGATATCGTTTAACTCCCTTTACGTCTTCTCGAAGGGTGCAGAAAGGTGTGGCTTTTATATAGAAAAATACTTGATTTTTTAGAACAATTTATAAAACGATTTTCTCAAAATCGATTACTTTATTTATAAAATCCTTATATTTGTGAAAATAACTTCATACTATTGTTTTGAGGCTAATTAGCGTTAAAAACTAAAATTATAAAATCTATTCAGCCTTAAAACTATAGTGGAATCGATGTTTATACATATATCGGAAAATGAGTTTACAACGTGCGAACTGTGCTCAATCGTCACCAAACTCATCACAACTTCTACTCAACATCATCAATCACTACCAATGTCTGGAGTTTGGATTTGGTTGTAAACTAACTTAGTTTCCTAAGCAAATACTACAGCAAAAATTTAGGTAAAACACATTACAATTCGGCAAATACTTGCCTTGAATTCATGCAAACAAGACTCTACTTCACAAGATTGATGGCTTTAAGCATAATCTTTTACTTCCCGGGAGTCGACTAGGGTTGACCCCTTCCGTAAAGGATGTCAACTGTACGGTCGAATCCCCTGAGGGGCGCAGGTCGACTCCTCATCGGTCTAAAGACCGCAATTCCTTCTGCGTGGTTTCTCTTCTAGATCACAATTTCAAGCAATAGTTTTCCTAACCAAACAACATTGGAATGACTTGAAATTTTGTAGATATATTCACATGATACTTGTATTTTTTGCACAAATTGAACTCAAATGATAAAACCTAATTATTAACTAGAAGATGTGAATAAACACTCACCTTAGAAACAATTTGCAGCAAGACCAGACACAATTAGAGGCACTGAGAGGCTTTAATACTCAAAACAAGCTTGCTTTTCACCTATAGAAGTTATTATAGGTACATGCAAAAGGAACAATCACTGTAAATGAACTGTCTCAACAACAAAATCTTGTGGATCTATTATTTGTTGCTATGTGATTTAAACAACAAAATCTTTGGTTTGCTTATGGGTTTGAGGCACTAGATTTAAGAATAGGAGGGTTTTTTTTTCCTTCTTTTATTCCACTGGATAAGAAAGGTCGAGGAGAGAAAAATAAACGTAGATTTCATTCTCTCTAGATCTTTCTTTTGCTTAGAAAAGTTATTAGGCCTCCTATTGATCCATTTAAGCCCAGAGTAGTATGATTAATCACTAATTCGGCCACTAGGCTATGTCGATATGTATTTAGCCTAGAAAATCATGACTTACACTAAACTTTACACCATAACCACAACCATCAATCATGGGTTACAACAAGTATTATCAAATAAATTTGTTAACATTATTTTAAAAACATTTTAAGGCTTATTATCCTTAAACATCCCGTTTCACAACAAAATTTACAATTTACAACTTATTTACACAATTTTCACAAGTATGAACATTTTGTTTACATTTTTCATCAACTTTTATAATGTAATCAAATAAATATTTCAATTGACTTACTCTTAACACAATAAATTGTTAAAACTTTATATAACACATATTTTCACGTATTACACAAGTATAAGTATTTTACCTATATTCGTGCAACATTTACACTTCATGTAACTTAAATATTTCAATATCTTAGTTTTTTTAGCAAAATAAGACACTAAAGTATGGGAAACACGTTTTCCACATTTATAATTAATCACAAGCTTTTATTTGTACTTATTTATTTATTACTTTAATATTATTACAATTTCAATACTACCCCAAATGTTCAATAATTGAGCTTATAGTCTCAAAAACCACATATTTTGACAAAATATATTTTCTAAGGGTATATCCTTACTAATATCCCATAAGAAATATTTTAACTCTTCTTATTTACGTATTATAACATATATCAAATTTTTTTAATATTTTTATATGCCAAATTACTTAAGTTTTACCCAAAACCAACATTTCACAATACCTATCGCTAATTTCATATTTAATCAACCTAAACCTCAAATTTAATTACTTAAGCCTAATTAAACCCTACAAATAAACTACAAAGCTCCAAATTGTTATTAACATGAACAATTAAGTCAAATAACCAAATTAATGATGTATTCAACTTAATTATTACCCAGTTATTTAGATTTAAATATTTAATTATCCTAGCAGGTAATTACCGAAAACTCGAGTTGTTACAGACTTCCCCCTTTAAAAAAATTACATCCTTGCAATTTTCTTAGAGATAAGTCCGCACAACCATCTGGATCCAACGAAAAACATGTATGTGCACATGATGTACTCACATGAAACACCGTACGCACAAGATAAAGAATTTTTCATTCTTGAAGCTTTAAGAAAGAAAACTATGACTCAAAGCTCTTAATAGACTAGTGGGAAAGATAGATAAACACGAGCACTAGTAAAACACTTTTGCCACCGAATTCTTCATTCAAAGATGTTTACTCTTCGAAGAAATTACCTAAGAATACAACAAGATTTAACACACCGACAAGAAAATATTTATTTACTAAAAGTCATAAATTTTGGGGTTTAAACCGAACATACAGTACGATATTTAAAAAAATCTCATAACCAAATAATCGTAAATTATGCGGGTTGTTACATAATGATTTATGGGTCGCGACCCATGGTGAGATCCAATCTTGGTTGTGTGATTTTGGTAGAGAAATATTATCATAACCACTAGCAGCCTTAAGCCATATATACAAGATATAGAGTTCATTTTTGGGGAGTTTCGTTTTAGCTTTCAAATTTTTGTTACTCATTCTTGCACTACACGGACTAACAATTGTTGATTCCTAAAAATCCATACGCACATTGAGTTACAAGATCTGAGCAAGAGCTACAAAACGAACACTTTCAGGGTCGATCGTGCATAATTTTGTCCGAAGCATTTAAGTGATTCGCAAAGGACAGGATGAAACCACACAGAGAAAGGCCAAAGCCCGAAGAAAGTCGTAATTCGAGTTCACAAGCAAAGGTCAGTCATTTATATCAGAACAAAGCCACTCGAGAATCAAAACAAAGCAAGTCGTCCATTTAGTATAGGCGGGAGTGACCATATAACACAACCATGAAAAAGAATAGCATAGTACAAAGACAACAAAGGGTGAACGCTCTTAAGCCAGGAAGATCAGTCGTGCGGGATACAAAGAAGAATTGATTCCAGCCCCACGTTCTTCCCTTATAAAGTAGCTCATAGAAGCAATCAAAGCTGCTCGCTCATTTCACAATCAAGCGAATCAGGTAACCACTCGTCGATTGCCAGAAATAACCATGCCCGAAGAACATCGGCTAAAGTCACCCACTCAACCACTCAAAACGCTCACTCCTATAGAGTCGCTCGCACATGACAACTGGATACAGCTGTGAATAGATGGCTATAGCTAGGAAACAGCATGTTATGAATGACCCATAGCCTGCATATACAGACTTCAGGTCATTTCCTGAAGAGAGCTCACCTATAAATACACCATGGCTGCCAGCGTAAAGGGGATCAAATATTTTGAACCACAAATTGCTGCTAAATTCTATTCTTAGTCACTCCTCAAGCTCTTGGAAGTAATGATCATTTTCTCCACTCGAAGTTCCATCACCCATTTGGCCATGGCGTCAAGTACAACCTTGTAATTAGGGAAAACAAAGACATCCTCCTCCTCAATCATTCACCCATCTTTCTCCTCCTTAAACTCTACCATTCTCTCATAAAATCCCAGGATTGAAATGTATGAATGAGAGTATATTGAGTGGATATAGAGATGTATGAAAAAAAAGAGTTTATGTATTTTGTAATCCATGTTATAAGAATGCAAGCTATCTTCATAGTGGACGTAGTCCTAATATAAGGCTGAGCCACTCTAAATCTTGTCTCTATTTTATCTTCCTCGCATTTTCAATTTCAATTGTTATTAAGTACAGCTCCATTTGTTTCCCTACCATATTGGTGAAGTACAATTTTAGTACCTTTGGTGTTTAAGCCATTTTTTGGTGAAAACATTTTGGCGCCCACCGTGGGGTCGTATTTGCTTCTTTCCACATTAAGGTCCGATGAGATTTTCTGAGAGAAACTGTGCTTGGAGTCAAGGACATGCTGAGGGGATTCACTGACAAAGTCGACAGCCCCAACAATAGTGTTAACACCATCACGTCGCCCACTACCTATTCCGGGACAGGAGAGTTGCCTGAAATTGAAGAAACTGTAACCAGGAAAGAATTGGAAGAAGCAATGATGAGATTAACGAGTCGAATAACTGTTGCAAACAATGCAATGATGAAGAAACTTGGGTCAATACTCGCTATTCAAGCCGCCGCCGCAAAATCCACGATGAGTGCCACTCGTTCTTCGTTCGCTCGAACGAATTGCGAGCTAGAGGTAGAATTCTCTGATTTAAGCTCAAGACAGCAAAAATCCATTCAGAAAGGTGCAAGTCACAGTAATCTGGATTATGGAGAGAACAAAGCACCTGTGCATGATCACCTTAACGACACAATCGCGAAACGGATAAACAACCCACATTAGAAGGGTGTCTCTTCCAAAAGAATGCACAAATTCCTTGACTCTAGGTCACAAGAACACATCCATACCAAAAATTGGTAAGGAAGAAGGCGCTCAATCCATGGATCATAGCAGGGAGCGGAAATACGTTTTAGGAATGGCACATGCAATTGTGGAGGAAAGTCTAAAGAAGAAGGATGATCGAAAAGAATGGGAATCTTTCCCGACTAAAACCTCACTCACTGAAAGGATTAAGAAGGCTATATATCCATAAAAATTCGAACCTCCAACGTTGTAATCCTATAATGGGACAAGCGACCCTAATATATTCCTGTGTAAATATGACCAATATATGAATGAGGCATGTGCTATCGATGAAGTCAAGTGCTTATATTTCCCAACTTATCTAGAAGGGGTGGCTTACCTATGGTTTACAAAGCTAATGCCGCAGTCTGTGGACGATTTCACTACCCTAGCTAAACTATTCAGCGAGCAGTTCAAATCCCAAGCACCCAGAGTTTGGGATGTTATGGAGCTAAGTGAACTACAACAAAGGCCAGTAGAGTCCATCAAAGCTTTTCTCACTCGCTTTGATGTGGCAGTGGCTGAAGTCAAGAATTTCAAGCCCCGTCTAGCCCTGAAAGGGGGCATATGTAAATAGACCGAATTGGGGCGGTGGATCAAGAAGAAGAAACCGAGTACACTTGAACAATTACTCAACAAAGCTGAAAAATGCATAAGTATTGAAGTAAAATCGAAATATGGACAGATAGAGAAGAAAGAAAATGCGCAAAGTAGCACTAATCGTCAGAAAAGGAGCAATGAAGGGAAAGACGGTCGGGCAAAATAGAAACAACATTTTTTTAAGAATTCCGAGTTCATTCCCCTTAATGATACTATTGGAAATATCTTCATGGCAACCAAGAACACCGAGAGATACCAGGTCTTGAAACAAAGGTACGTCAAAGATGTGGCTATGAAGTCAGGAAGATTTTGTCAACTCCATAAACAGCCAGGACACGATACCAACGACTGTAGGCACTTGAAGTCAGTAATCGAGGGACTAATCAGAAAAAAATCATTTACAGCAATATGTACAAGACCATGAATGTTGTTCCGACTCTACGGAAACAAGGGGCAATAAGCTTTAAAGAAAAAAGGCCTAAACTAATCCGAAGTGAACGCTCGCTTGAAGCTTAGCAACCGGTGTCTTGATCATGGAGCTTTGAACTAGAACCCCCATTATTTTGATTTACTACTCTGGTTTTATCTTATTACTTAAATCACTTTACCTTGTTTTGTTATTCGCTATGTTCATGTTAAATAGTGATTTACTTGCAAAAATTTTGTGCATCAAAAATCAATTATGTGCCTACCTATTAGTCCATGCTAACAAAACTGATCTCTTGGAATGTAGGCATGGTAAAAGCAATTGATCATATGCAGTTGAACTGTGATGAGAAGAGTCTCAAGGCACATCTTAAACAAAGAAGCTTGAGAACCACAAACATCAGGCAAGATCAAATGGGATGAATAGACACATCGCCTCAAGAGAACAAGCTATTCTAAGATAAATAACGAGTCAAAAGGCTGCACCTCTCATTATGAAGTATGCCGAATTCTTAGCAAACATCCATTCAAGGGATTGGCTTTAGGCTCTGGTGGAGATGCAAGAATATTACCAAATTTGTCCCACGGATAAAATTGCTAGCCCCAAAGAGGCGCCTTGTCAGGTGCAAGACACAAACTCCTTAAAACCGAAATCAAATTCGGTAGCAAGGATAAATGTCCGCCTCCTAGGGGCAATGCAAAAAAAATAACTAGGCTAGAAAACACCAGTCCTAGTATCTGAAGGACCCACAAACATTGTGGAAAGATCAGCACAATCAGAAATCCTAGCTGCAAGGGGTAACAGAAATCCTAGCCGCAAGGGGTATCAGAAATCCTAGCCGAAAGGGGGTATCCGTTCTAGGATCTTTTTGAATAACTAAAATAATCTTATCAAACAGGGCCTAAAATGGATTGAAAATCTATAACCCAAGACCTCCCCATGGGGCACGTATTCAAAACCAGCCTCCGAAGGGTTTGGTTCGCCAGGTCAGTCAGGCGCAGGGTTGAATACAACTTAATTAAAGACAAAAACAAGTTTATAATAATACAAACGCGTAATAACCTATGATAAATAACAAATTTCGGGGCTTGAATAAATCGTCAAGACCACACACACACAAAAATCAGGTGCAACGGTACGATTAATGGAGCGCTTGACCAAACACATAAATCAAAATAAAGGTGCAGCGTGCGACGCACTAACGCAAAGATAGCTGGGTTACATAACAAAAACCACAGCATATTAAGTTCCAAATCAGGCCATAAAAGTTGCGAACATAAATGTACGATAATAAGCGAGGCTGGCTTCCGCATACACAAGCCAAACTAGAAGTATCACCCTAAATTAAAACCAAAATAACAAAAGGTAAAACACCAGTAAGCCAAAACATTCAGATGAGGTAAGCAATGATCTTCTCCCTGGATTCAAGAGCCTTGATGAGCTCGAGCCTGTCTTTCTCCAGAGCATGGAGTCGATCAACATTCTCTTTATTTGCCTTCTGGAGATCTTCAACAAAAGAGTGCCAAGCACCTAATTGCTTTACAATGTAATCCCTGACATATATGATAAGGTCTTCGACCAGATTCGGACGTGCCTCCAACTGATTGAACTCAGCCAAAATGCAATCCTTCATAGCATCCATTTTGCCTGCAATAATCCATTTATCAAATGGATCTATATACACATCAGAGCGCATGCTAGCTGGGCACAAACCCTCAAATTGCTCAACAAATTCAGGATGACAAGGATTGGGAACACAAAGAGGTCTCTGGACAGTTGCGGGGTTTGGAGTGATAGACGAAGAAGCCACGGGTGGACGACCAAGACCAATCTGAACATATGGGACAGGGATTTCATTCAATTAATGATAGCTTTGAATATCAGTTGCACCCGGTTTTTTTACCTTGAAGCCACTTTTTGCTACCATACTTTCCCGTCGACTTCTTCCTAAGTCTCCTAGACATGAAGAATTCCATCCTTGGGTGACCTATTTTAAAGTAAAATCAATATGGGCTCAAATAACAACCATAAATGATTGGGAATAGCCCAAACAAACTCATACATGAACTGGAAAATTTTAACCAAAGAATCCTGGAGTATTCCCTCAAACAACTTATAAGAAATACCAATACCAATACCAAGATTTCAAAGAGAGCCACCAGGCGGTTCAGACTCTTCAAAATAATTACAGAAATGGTATCTTTACTAGACAAAATTTGACTATTGCCAAAATCCCAAATTCATATTTAATCCAATCAGACCACACTTAGAACATCCTAGCCTAGAAATATAAAGTACTCAAGCAAAACGAGGCAAAATAAAGGGAAAACTCACCCAAAAAGATCATGATGCTTCAGATCCAAAAGGAAGTTGCTTGAGCTAAACAGGTGCTACTGCAAGCACTAAGCAAAATAATGAGATAAGAAAGCTGAAACATTTTGAGGAAAAGTCAAGGAAAGAATAACAGACATGGATTACCTAGTAAAACCCTTGGGAAAGCACATCTATAGACGAAAGAATTTCTCGAAGAAAGGAGATAAAATAAAGAAGATTAAAGGTAAAAAAGAGGGAAGATTAAAAGACGAACATCCAAAGCATTCTCGCCACGCCAACTTAATGCTCCCATCAAGTTCCAGCTGGTATCCCATAATTCGACCGTTCGCACAATAATGAAAATACACGTCAGACTTCTCGCTCACATAAAGGGAAAACACCAATTAACCACAATGAAACAATCCTAAATTTTGAACGAGCGACCCTTCGATGAGTCAAGATATATCTACCAAGAAATGTTGCGATCAATCATGTCGAAGCCAGTAATTCTCTACCAAAGAAAATAACAAGCTTCGAGGGGCAAATGTTGATCCCTAAAAATCCATATGCACATTGAGTTCGATCTGAGAAGGAGATACAGAACGAACACTTTCAGGGTCGATCGTGCATAGTTTTGTCCGAAGCATTTAAGTGATTCGCAAAGGACAAGAAGCAACTACACAGAGCAAGGCCAAAGCCCGAAGAAAGTCGTGATTCGGGCACAGAAGAAAAGGTTGATCGTTCATATCAGAACAAAGCTGCTCGAGAATCAAAACAAAGCAAGTCGTCCATTTAATATAGGCCGGAGTGACCATATAACACAACCATGAAAAAGAATAACATAGTACAAAGACAGCAAAGGGCGGATGCTCTTAAGCCAGGAAGATCAGTCGTGCGGGATACAAAGAAGAATTGATTCTAGTCCCACGTTCTGCCCTTATAAAGTCGCTCATAGAAGCAATCAAAGCCGCTTGCTCATTTCACAATCAAGAGAATCAGGTAACCACTCGTCGATTGCCAGAAATAACCACGCCCGAATAACATCGGCTAAAGTCACCCACTCAACTACTCAAAACGCTTGCTCCTATAGAGTCGCTTGCACATGACAATTGGATACAAATGTGAATATCTGGCTACAGCTAGGCGGCAGCATGTTATGAATGACCCATAGCCTGCATATATAGACTTCAGATCATTTCCTGAAGAGAGCTCACCTATAAATACACCATTGCTGCCAGCGTAAAGGGGACCGGATCTTTTGAACCACAAAGTGCTGTTAAATTCTATTCTCTGTCACTCCTCAAGCACTTGGAAGTAATGATCATCTTCTCCACTCGATGTTCCATCACCCATTTGGCCATTGCGTCAAGTACAGCCTTGTAATTAGGGAAAACAAGGACATCCTCCTCCTCAATCATTCACCCATCCTTCTCCTCCTCAAACTCTACCATTCTCTTATAAAATCCCAGGATTGAAATGTATGAATGAGAGTATATTGAGTGGATATAGAGATGTATGAAAAAAAAGAGTTTGTGTATTTTGTAATCCCTGTTATAAGATTGCAAGCTATCTTCATAGTGGATGTAGGCCTAATATAAGGCTGAACCACTCTAAATCTTGTCTCTATTTTATCTTCCTCGCATTTTAATTTTCAGTTGTTATTAAGTACGACTCCATTTATTTCCCTACCATATTGGTGAAGTACAATTTTAGTACCTTTGGTGTCTAAGCCATTTTTTGGTGAAGACAACAATGATCTCTTAACCTCTTGTACTCAATTCAATTGATTAATAAAGGAATTATTTCAAAGTTGACGTAAGCTACAATGTCGAACCATTATAATATGTTGGTTTCCTTTTTCTATGTTATTTTTTTCTCTTTTAAGTTTAATTCATTACTTTATTTCACTATTTCTTTGCCCTTGAGTATTTGCACCATTTTCTATGGAAGTATTTTGGTGCTTCACTAAGGACTTGATCCTAAGCTTCTATCGATCCCTATTCTATTTGGGATTGCATAAATCTGAGGAAGAGATCCCAATTTAGGCATTCAAATACCTTTTGTTTCTCAGAGGTGCAAAGATTTAAAAGTAATCTAAAAATCCATGGTTAAAAGGAAAGCTTATTGCATACGTCCAAATACTAAGGTAACGCAAATGTTCAACAAGCTCAACCGGTTGCCCTTATAGCTCCAAATCTTTCCGAATTCATCAATAGGACAGATTTTGAAATCCTAATGAAGGATTTATTTGATAGCTGCCAACAACTAAACTAATATATTTAGGCTAACATTGACTTAATGATCCATATTAAGCTAATCATGAAAGGATAAGGATAAAGCATACTATCGACTTCGAATATGAGGACTTCAACTCATCAGGCGACTATCACAATAGGAAACTTTGCAAAATGAATGGATAAGTAGTTGGACCTTCTAGAGGCGATTCTCCCTGAGTAACATAATAGATGCCAAAGGCAATTGGGTCGGTACCAAATCCTCCTAAGGGATCAACGACTAACCCTCTACTTTTGCTACGGGAGTTGGTTAAATCAACCTATAACTGACTGGGGCATCGGAGTTTAAGTTGTTATGGTTGAGTTGTCATCAAACGAAGATGATAGAGTTGTTACTCAAGTCATATGTAAAGTGTAAATCGGACCAAGGCGACATATCATAGCTTGGAGGCATGATTACAACTAGGAAACAGCTCTTCAAACTCCAAATGTGATGAAAATGTCAATGTAGATCATCAAGGAAATCCAAGGATTTAATAATGAGGCCAAAGAGCCACTAGAAGCGATCCTCCATTTATTGACAACATCTTGCATGCAAAATAACCACAGATGTTTAACATGCCTTCGATGCCCACCTATGAAAGATAAATTAACCTTAGAAAGCATCTTATAAAGTCTGAGGTCGATTCTGCATGAGCAACTAAAGCGGCAAAGTAACAATATTTCCCCTTTTCTCGAGGATGTTGCGACCATGTGGTTGACTAAATTACAACCGCAGCCGATTTCTTTTCCTGATGAGGTAGCTAAGAACTTTTTGAAATAGTTCCGCATACACGAGGCTCATCCCAAGCATGTTATGACTCTGTCCAACCTAAATCAGGCCCTCGGAAGTCGCTAGAGACTCTTTGGAGTGATTTAACACTAATATTACGAAGATTAGTAACCTAAATGATAAAGCAATTTTGGGAGCGTAGACTAGGGTAATCAGCTTTGAATCTGCTTTTGGTGACAGGCTAGTAAGAAACCTTCATCTTTATTGGATCATTTTACAACAAATCATCCTGGTACTTAAGGATAAAAAAGGCAAAGCATAAATTGGGAAGTGATAATGCTAGACACAACATTAAAAGAATTTAAAGCAATGTAGTTGTAAAATAGTTTGGAGGGTGTCCCAGGAAAGTAAAAGTTAATGTTCAAAATAAGAATAAGGAGCAAAAACGAATCGGTGACAGGTAAAATGATATAACGAGGGACTTTGGAACCTAAAATCCTATTGCTCATTGAACACCTATCTAGGAAATATCCATTCGTAGAAGTAATGTGATGCAGTACAAGAGGCCATCGTCAAAGGAACCGATGGAAAAGAAAAGACTATCTAGATGGAAAGTTTTGTAGGTAATATGAGACCTATGTCCATACTACGAATGAGTGTAGACTCCTCTGTGATATCATTGAAAAGATTGTAAGAGGAAAGAAGCTCCAGTATTTCGTAAAACCAATTCGAGCATATGAATTGTGACCCCAACAATGGCCAGGTAGAGCTTAGAGCTACCGATTAGAGACAACTTGAGAAAGGATTTTTTTTTCAATACATTCATCAAAGGATCACATCTAGTAGACAAGAGTTGGAAGGAAATGGAACATTATGTGAATGATATTGAGTGCATTCTATGATACTTTCCTTGCCATGGAGGATAAATCTCTGGAAAAGCGCAAAAAGATGATGACTGATAAAATCATCTTCTGCACCATAGATGCTAATAGCGTGGAAGACCCAACTTATGATCCGCTAGTTATTACGGCCATGATAGGCCCTATAATTTTTATAAAATTATTGGTAGATTGTTGAAGCAGTACCAACATTCTAATGACGAAGGCCAATGGTCAGAAGTCCCTGGAGGCCAAAGACTTAAATGCGTGTACAACTCGACTTCATGGATTTAACGACATAATAGCCAAAGAAATGGGATATATTAATCTATTTGTAGTGTTAGGATAAGGTTAGAGAGCAGATGATGTTGGACATAAACTCTCCCTATAATGCATACTTGGGCCGGCTACCCTCATTGAATTCGAATTGGTTCTCACTTCTTACTGTATGACCATGAAGTTCCCAACAGAGAATGTTAACGGGATTATGTGAGGTGATCAAGCAACTAGCCTTCCCAACTACATCATTGACTTGATTTACGCTCAATGAAATTCAAAGGGAAAGGATGCAAAGGAACCCCTATGCATAAAAACTGATAAATCATAGTAGCCAACGATTGGGCCCATTCTTGAACAAATGACATAAATATGAGAAAGAGCGAAGGTGAGCTAGAGATCCGAGAGCTACACCCGTTGAGCTAACAAATATAATCTTGATCAATGACAATGATCCATCATGAGCCTTAAAGATCCAATCTAAGCTCAATGAGAAGACGACGAAGGATCTGATTGTTTTATCCAAGCGAAGCTCGATGAGTTCACATGGACTCATGCTGATATGTGTGTGATCTCGCTTTCATGCATTAGATCTTGAGCTGAAGAAAATCTAGTGAAAAAAGTGATATAATATGGATTTAAAGTGTTTTGGTGCACTCAAAGAGGGGGTGTTTAACGACCCCCCGTACACAATCGGTGCTCATAATGAAAAAATTGCATTGTACATGCACTTGATCTATGTAAGGCAATCATCAAGAGAAAGTAACAGAAGAAAAAAGGGAAAAGAGAAAGAAAAGAAAGAAACTGAAGAGAATGGAAGAGAAAAAGAAAACATAACATAAACACAATCAAGGAACCTATCGTATTTCCGACAAGATAGTAATAACTATACAAACCATATAATGAGAATACATAGGCTCATACAGTTATACAGAACAGTTCATAAAAGTGACAAATAATCTCAAACTGATAAACTGTCTCTAATAAGAATGCACAACACTGTCAAGGCCCTACAATGTCACATAGAGGAATAAACAATAAGGATACAATTATAAATAGGTAAAATACAACGTCCTGCTATATCTCCTGTGTAGCTCCATGTAATACATATACCTATCACATGGTTTGCTTATCAGCATCATCGAATAGCACCCAAGGTAATAAGAGAGAAATAAAACCTTGGGTCAGATAACAGTCTGGTGTGAGCGATAAATTAATCTCAAAGTATTGTAAATGTCGTAATAGTATATATGACATAGAGAGTATGGAGAATCATATATGTCCAGCCTCTACATCCATAGAGTTAGCACAAAACAGTCAATATATGCTACACTATGATAAACATCAAGTAAAGAGGGTGTGATAGATGTTTAAGTACTAAATGATGATAAATAAGTAAACAACCATAGCATCCATCATCCTTCCTCACATTCGCTCACTCAATGCGCTAAATATACGATAACGACTCCATTTGTTGGTACCTAAATCCATGTCACTCAGTAGGCCATAAACTAGGTTATACCATCATACAACCCAAAGTAAGGACCCATACCTGATCCAATGGACATCACATCCTCTACTCCTTCTTCCTAAGTACACGTCGAACCTACCTATCGATAATTCCTTTTTCACACACAATTTGTAACAGAGTCAATCCAGAGACTGCTACCATGAATCCTCTTAGTAGTTCCCTCTCGGTCCATCATTACTACTCTACATCCCGGAATATCGCTATCCTTTGTTGAAGTCGCTGCTTCGCTTCCCATCTTGAAATCATTATCGTTGGATAACAAATCAGTAATCGAAGAGCCATCACATCGAAGCCATTGTAGAATGAACCATTGCATCATGCTCTTCTTAATCGCACCATCATCCATGTCAAATTGGCTAGAGTGGCCAATTACAATGATAATCGATATCGACTTCTTCATACGATCGATAATGACAACTCGGATCACCTATACATCTAAATTGGTTAAATAGGCATTCAAAGAAAAACTTTTGACATTTGTCGTGAAGTCCAACTCATCTTCAAGTCCATTATCCATCTTCATATCATCCATAAAGCTCCAGTATCAATCCATCTTCAAATCCGTCGCCAGGTTCGAATATCGCTCTGTCTTCGAATCAGTGCATTTGCTTTGAAGCTCCTTTGAGTAGTCATCTCGTTCGACACTACCAGTCTTGTGCATTCAATCAATTTATATTGACATGTGCATTTGATTAATAAGCACTGAACGAAATATTTTCTAATACTAGATCACCCACGAGTAGAATTTTAAGGTAAACTAAGCAAACAGTTCAACCATGCAACCAACAGTCATACAGATTCATAAACTAGCATAAAACATCCATAATATGAATGATATATAAAATATATCAGTAGAAAACAAGGTGAAATAAATGTCAAAGTATCCTAAATCTACTTGTATACTCAAAACAGTGCACAATAGCATGTAAATAGGTAAATAGAGCGCACGATAGCGCACAACTAGGTAAAAGGTGATAATCATGATTAAAATACTTAAATAACCTGTTAATCTTTTTATTAATTATTTCTAGGTTCAACTATTCTAAATATTATGTTTTATAATTAACAGTCAGTTTTAAAAGTCAAATTTACACTATATAAATGAACGTGGTTTAGCGAGAGATAATATCACTCGCCTTAGCCAAATTAACCCAAACATGCTATAAAACGTATAACTTGTCAATACGAGTCCAACGAAAGAAATGACGTACAAGTCTAACCTCGAACGCAAAAGTTACAAATGTTATAAGTTCATGGATTTTAAATAAACAAATGTAATTAATTAGTTAAATAAATACAACTTTAACCTTAAGTCTGTCTTCCCCTAAAATCAAAGGTCAAGCATTGTAATGTATCAAATCGATTCACGCGTGCACTAAAATCCAATGATACAAAGCTATGATCGACGAAATCCAACGTCGTCTTTGCTGTTGCGATCTCCTTCAAAATCTAAATGTGCTTATACTCGAACCATGAAACTCGCACATCCCTAGTAAAAAAGCAACATCTCCATTTCCATGTTACAATTCATGGCAAGGCAAATGACCCAAAATTCTAGGGAGGTTCGGACCCTATCAAATTTCGACTATAGGTGCTCCTCGCGAACACAAACCCGTTGCCACTTACCCCAGCCTCCTTGTAAGCCCTAGTGCCGAAGATGTCAAACCCTAATTCCAGCCATGAAAACGAGAAGAGGCCGCATTCTCCGAAACTAGCATGAATGCGAAGAGAATCAAATCATGAGTTCATTGAAGGTGGTTTGGTGATTTTTAGTGAAGCAGATTAAGAAATAATGATTTTTGAATGGAAATTGGAAGAGGCGGCCATGGTTTTGTCTACATGCAACGGAATAGTAATTCATGATTTTGGAGAGAAGGGCAACGGGCCCAAACACTATAGCATATGGGTTTAAATCACAATATTTTATTAATTTTCTCACAAAGAACCCAAAAACTTGCAACCTTCAATCGTCACATGCCGCCTGCCGTCATATATGTAAAAACTTCTTCAGAAAACAATGAGACTAGTCTCGAAAGCTAAATCGATCTTATGTGAAAGTTAGCCTTTAAACACAAATTATACAAGTTAGTTTCTTACAAAAATTGACATACATTTTATTTACGCATGATAGAACGGCACGCCTAGTCGCTATGAAACTTGATGACATGCAACAACTCACTATTATATTTCAAGAATATAATATTCATCGCAATTCAACACTACGCTCTCGAAAAAACTATTTATCCGTATATCGAGATCCTTATAACCATCAAGTGATCTGAACACGAAATATAGCGATCCGTATACTTAATTATTACATAACGAATTTCGCACACAATGAAACTGGTCGTAAATGTTGATTTGATCGTTTGTGAGAAATTATCTTTTGGAATTGTCAATCGAATAATTAACGATCAATATTTAAACAAAATGTTTAAATATGTACTCGTTAAAATACAAATTGTTACATTCTTCCCTCCTTAAAGGATTTCATACCCGAAACTTTCAACGATAAGACAACATAACCCAACACTCTAGAACAAGTGACAATAGAAAGGAATTTGTAACTTACCGCTCTCAATAACAACCATTGAAGTGACTATAACAAAGGAAATAGACTCAAAATTTGGAATGGATCTAATATTCTTATTCTTATGTAAAACCACAATTAAATTCGAGATCGATGTAGCTAAGTCAAGCATCTAAGTTGTACATTTATTTTCCAAACAATATGATGTTGTAAAACAAAAGTGACAACTTGCTTGGAATACAATTCAATCTAGCATTGCACATTGAATTTCCTACCAAATTTAACAAAATTTACGGAAAATTTTAGCAGTGCCTCCTTTGTATGCCTCGATCCAGAAAAATCACAACTTGCCATGAAATGCCTATAAAAAAAACAGAAATCAAAAGCCCAAAAGAAGCTACTTATACACAGGGCAAAAATAACCAAAATGCACTAAATGGAAAAAACCACAACCCTACATCTACTACATATATCTTTTTAAGCAAACTTAGCATTTAGATGCAAATAAAAACGAATAAGCATCCAAACAAATCAGATCTTGCTTATTTATATCTAGGCATGTACTCAACAATGAGGATTAGACACAATAGTAAAAATAGCAATAAGGGAAATAACATGTTAAATAAATAAAATTTATCTAACATAAGCAGTTGAGTCATGTATGGTTTTTATTTAAAATAAATAAATGATACAACAATACAATTATCTTATATGCCTAACAATCATATAAGTATAAATAATCATGTTAATCAGCAATAATCAAACATACACATGTAAAATAATAGCATACATAAGCATAACATGCATACGTATCTTAATATGAAGGATACTAACATAACTAATAGGATACATCAAATATTTAATTCAATCCATATATGACTCGTTATCTTGTTTTCATTTTGAAAATCAAGAATATATTATCTACCCTATCTGGTCGTCGAATCAGGTATGATTCAAGCACTGTCATTCTATTCCCAATTTGTATGGCCTATCGATGTAAACCATCAAAATTTATTCTTGCATCCATTTGAGAATCTCAAATAGTTATAGAAAACTATTTGATTCATCCCCATTTGGTCATTGCTAGTTGACATCATATACATTATAAAACAAATGTGTGACCAACTTCTTCTAATGATGCCAGGAACAAACGATTCCTCTTCTATACGGAACCAACCACCATGGTCGAGTCGCTTCAGAACTGGTACACCTCCATCTCGACTCAAACAACCACCCATCTTGTAACAACCCAGAATTTTGACAATAAATATTTATTTATTTAGAAGCTCAAAAATAGGAATTTCTGCATACGATGGAATTTGACCACAAAACTTTAACCATTGCGTTCGTTTCTGAATTCTATCAACTTTCATGTTTGGAGTTTCACGAATGGAGTCCATATGAAAACGTAATAGACGAAGTACGAAAAACGGACGTAAATAAATAAAGAGTTTAAATTATTTATATAATACCTTTTATAACTAGCCCTCATTGGGCAAACTGGCTGTAGTGCGGTCGATTTTTGGTCACATGAGTAGCGTAAGGAAGATGTTTAGATGCTTTGTGCGCACATTTTAGCAGTGTAGTAGGGCTGACGATGCGATAAAAACGTTAATGATAACATGGAAAAGACTATTTTAGCCTTGGAAACTATAACAGTCTGCATTTTACGCATCGGAGGATCGTAAAATATTTTTATTTTATTCCCTGAGGGTTGGATCATTCTCATATTTTAATATGTTGTTTATGGGGATGTGAGACATATCCATAATTTTACCAATTTTGTTTGTGACCATTTTGCCCCTACCAGTCTTGTACAAGGCATAACTTTTCACTAAAGGAATCGTTATTTTATGGTTTTACAGTTGGTTGTTCAGGTTTTTAAGCCATAATGGACTGATTTGAGGAGGTCCATTAGTGGGTTGGTAGGAGGATACAAATAGGGGGTTAGGGGCATGTAGAATAGTTTACTTTCTTTATTCTCTCATTTGGTTGGGCTCGTGATTCTCTTTGCTCAATAAAATACATCTTTCCACCATTAAAATTCTATATATACATATGAAGGTTGAAGATCTACATCATTTGAAGCTAGATCCACATTATTCGAAGAGAGATTTCACCAAATTGAAGAGTTTGAAGCTAATCCTTCATTGTCCGGAATCATAATTCATTGCTTTTGAGTTGTTTTGGAGAATTGGTGAGTGATATGCATCTCTCACACGAATTAAATCAAGATATGGGTGTTTGAACTTGTTTCTCATCAAATTCAAGTGTTTTCTCCTACATCTACAATCATGGTAAGTATATTTTCATATGAATCACCATAGGACCTAATCTAGCAACTCTAAATGGTAATTTCTATGTTATTTCATATATTAATGCAAGTTAGATCCATAATTTAAGTTTATATGTTCATTTATCATGATTTTGGTGGATTATTGATGATAATTGTTAGTTTTGTGTTATTATTGATTTCATAACATGGTGATGATTGATTTGGATGATTGGAATGAGTTGTTTGAATCATCGTCGTCATTTGGCGAAGATTTGATCAAGTTTTGAGCTGTTTTGGTAGTTCTGGAAGTCATGTCGCCTTCACCATATCGTAAACGACATGGATCAGCAAGGCGTTGGACCGTCATGGCATGGGAGAATCATGGCATGGGGGAATCTACGTCGTAGGAGTTGACGTGGGAAAGTTGGACCACCAAATGGAGTCAAGTCGTAAGTCATTGGTCGTGATGTTTAGAGAGAATGAAATAAAGCCAAATCTCATGTTGTTGCAGCCATATCATGGGAGGGTCATGTAGCTAGAAGTTTCATGTCGTGTTCTACTTGATGAGTAATGTCGTTTGGAGTGTCATGCCGTATTCTACTTGATGAGTCATGTCGCGAGCGACATGGCGTATTCGACTTGGGAAGTCATGTCGTAGGCGGCATGGGTGGTACGACATGGGTGGTGGGACACAGTGTTATTTCTGAAAAATTATATTTTTTGGGTAAGATCCAAATTTAAATAAAAAGGGTCTGAACAGTGCAATTTGGCTTGGTGATGGTGTGACTTCGAACTGAATTCAAGTAGGAAGGTTCGAAGTGATGAAATGTGTTCGTTGATCGGTGTAGAACAGCGAATGAAGTGACAACTCAAAGGTTGTGAGTTGGTGGATAATGGATTGCTCAAGAAGGTTGCTTGAGCTATGAAAAAGTCATTGGGTTGGATGAATAGAGATTTGAAGGCCGAGAGATTATCATTGTCGTGAGCTTTAGCAGGCTCAATGTAGGGGTACAATAGGGGCACCTAAAACACCGGAAGGTTGTCGATCGAGTACCTTAGGTATCATTGAAAGGCCTAGTTGTTAAGGTTGGACAAACATATGTATCATTGAAATGCGTGTGGATTTTATGCTAGAAATTCCATTAGCCCTCGTCATATGGAAAGGTTGGCTGTTATACAATTAACGATGGCTTTAAAGTAGGATTGGTGGTGATAGCCAGAGTCTGTCATGGTTGATTAGTTTCCTTATTTGAACCGTCTCATGTAGATTGTCCAACATCGAATGATATATTCTTTTGGTGCTTGTCCTATATTGGTTTAGGCCTCTGGGGCTTTTGCTCGAGGGATGTTGAGTTCAATTAGGATGGTTTACATAAGATATATAATTTGGATGTCATGAGTGCTTTGCCATGATTGAATGGGTGTTCTGTTCTCTATGGAAGTATGGTTGAAAATGTTGTTGTAAAGGCTATCACTGTCCGATGTGGGGAAGATAGGGTTGAGTTCTTCTCTGGAGTTATTGGTAGATTAGTATGTTTATCTATCCATTGTCATATACTTTATTATTGATGTTTGTTAGCTATTTAATCGCTAACTAAGACTATTGTCTGACTCATGGTTTTATGTTTCCCTCTTATTACCTTGGGTCGTTCATCCGGTTGTGGACGGGCAGACTAGGTGGCACGTGACAGGTGGCACGATGTTGTAGTTTAGAGGCGAGCAGGAGGCTGGCGTATTATCCTTCCTACTATCTAGTATTTCTATTTCCATTGTTTGAGTTGCTCTCTTAGTGTTGTAGCGAGGCTTCATATACAGACTTTGATATTCCTATGATGTATGAATAACATTTCAAGATGTTGTGAAAGTTTTCAAAAGTTTGTTATATGATGCTCCACTATTTCTACCTGTTGTATATGTTTTTTTTATCGTTGCGCTGTGAGTTTTACGACTGGTTCCGCTTCTGTTATCATACCTTGATGATCGTCCATAGCTGCATGGCATGCCTTTCAGCTCATTATTCCTCTTGTTTAGTGCAGGGGTTATGGGCGGTCGTCACAGAATCTTTGTTTCCATACCTTATCAATGATGCGCGAGAGTTATTAATTAACTCATTTTACGTTTTATAGCTTGCTATAAGCCTCATTTATAGTCTACAGTTGGAAATTTTTGGAGTATTTTGGGTAACGGAAGTAAAAATTCTACTGTAGGGCAGGAAATGGAATATTTGTAAGCGGAGGAAATGTTAAAATTCTTTGCTTTAATTTCCTTTTTCTGATTTAGGAGAAACTAAATAGGAAACAATTATATTGTGTATGTTTTGAATGGTAGGGTTTGGATGCAAAATTGGTTGCTTCACACATCTATTCATAGTTGTGTGAGGGTTATGAATGAAAAAGAATTTTCAAAATCTGCATTCATATAGAACTGCCAGTACATTTAAGATGTTTTCCATCATGTTTACAAAAGTGTTTTAAAAATGTCAATGCATGCATATAGAGGGCCGGATTTAGAATCATCCTACTTGCATATTTTATGGTTGGAATGCATTATTTACACCATGCACATATACACATGGTTGCAAAGTGGATGTACACAAATTGTTTGTGATAGGACAGGATAATTAGTTGTCAGAATTTCGAGATAAAATTGACAATAAATAGTTATTTAATTAGAAGCTCAAAAATAGAAATTTCTGCAAATGATAGAATTTGACCACTAAACTTTAACCGTTGCGTTCATCTTGGAATTCTGGTCAACTTTCAAGTTTGGAGTTTCGTGAACAGAGTCCGTATGAAAAGTTACTGACGAAATACGAAAAACGGACGAAAATAAATGAAGATATATATTTATATATATATATATACATAATACTTTTTATAGCCGACCCTCATTGGGAAAACTAGACGTAGGGCGGTTGACACCCTCTTAGGGAGTGGTCGACCGCTTCGGGCCTGTAGTTCCTAATAACGGCTAGGTTTTAAGGGGCAATTTGGTTATATTTTACAAAACAGATGGACAGATGATAATTATAATAAATCTTATGATCCAAGGCCATTTCCACTCCTATAAATAAAAGGGTAATGCCTCATTCTCTTCCATTCAAATCTATAAAGGCAGCAGAGCTCTGCCATTTTTCTTCCTCTTCTAACCTAATTTCTAAAATAAAAATATGTTCATACATATCAAACCAAATTCATATGCACTTGTGAGGATGAATAGATTCAATGGAAAATATGCAATTTGACGCTCAATGATAGATTCTTCACTCTCTTCCCTTTTTCTTACATTTCTACAAATCTTGAATTTTCCCCTTTCTAGATAAATTATACATTTATAAGAATTTGGGGATTTTAGGCCTAAAAAGGTTCAAAACTTAGAAATTGGAGGCTATAAGGTGAGTGAGAAATTTACTAATACAATTATAATGACTTATCTATTTCGTTTGAATTAAATCTATGTTTTATGCATATCAGATTTGTTCATTTAAATATTGTGGATTTATTGGGAACCATCAGATCTGATTATGAATATTGTCAAAATTTGTAAATGAGAAGTTGTGATTATGTATAACATGAATTGTAGGATTCTTAAATATTTTTCCCACATGTTCCTACAGTAATGTCATTAAATATGCTATACATGTTACATAGCACTGTGGATGTGAAAATCAGTTCCATTAAACATAAATTAGCTGTAGTAGCATTCCAGATCTTTAGTTCAGTGTTGGAATATGAAATATGTGAATTTGGGAAAAAAATATGAAATTTGTGAATTTGGGTAAAAAGATGAAATTTGTGAATTATGCTATTGTAGAGCCAACGACATCTTCAATGCATTCAAACACAGCCGTAGGTCTCCACAAATGTGCAGATGGAACTGTTACAATGTCACCCAAACTCTAACCGCACCTTCTCCTAAAGGGACGAAATGTACCATAATAGTACTTCCATGAGTTTCATATGTTCTGAAAAATAGTGACTATTCATGACTTCAAATATATATATATATATATATATATATATATATATATATATATATATTCTGGTGTTGCGACTATGCATGAAATAAATGTCCACACTTTTTTGAACCATAATAGAAATTATGCCACTATAAGTATACGTTCAAATTATGAAATATCCCAGTCTACGCATATGTGCATGTGTGGGTGTACATGTATTCATGTAAGCATGAAGATATTTTACTAATAAACTTATGGATTATACCGAATACAAAATTGCACAAATATATCTGAATATTTTAACAGAACTAATTGTATAAAGATAAATATCATACTTACTAATACCATTTAATGTACTTTTATCAATAATTTGTCTTCAGTTGTTACTTTTAAATTGGATAGTATAAAATTACATGCATAAACGTATTTGGATAGTTATACACATGGAAGATCAACATACATGGAAATTTATCTTGGTTGAACATAACCATATAAAAATGTAATATGTATTACGTATCATAAAAAAAAAGATATTCAGACAGGGTACCATATGCCTAAATTGAAAGGATGTTTCTAGGTTGGAATATATATATATTAGTAGCTCAGTATACTATTAAGAGAAATTACTAATACCCAAAAGCACAGCTCAGTATACCATAAGCAAAGGATAGTTCAATCTTCCAGGTACAAACGGATTACATAACAATTGACTTTCAAGATTCAATAAAGTCTTGGAACAGCGAAATCTGATTCAAAATTTGTACGGCTTTGATCCGATCAAGAACACTCTGATTTTGATTTTGATTTTGATTCTGATGACACAATAAAACAATAACAATGAAGAGAAGAAGAAGAAGAAGTTGACACTTGCAACGATTCTGGATTTTGCAACACCCTGCAGGCGTTGCGAACACACAAATTTGTGACGCTTTAGTGGTGTCGCAGTTTTCAGAGGAAGAAGAATTTCGGATTGGTTTGAAACATTTCTGGCCGTCGGTACTTATAGCAACGGGAGGGTGCAACCATTCGTGAACCGTCTGTTAGGGAATGTGGAATGGATCGTTAAGGAAAAACAAACACTAGAGAGGGGTGAATAATGTTTGTAAGAATATAAACAAAATCTAAAACTAAAGTGAACTACGGGATGAATCAAACACCACAAACACAATCACAGACACAGGTTCAAATACAAATGAAAAATAAACAGAAATAAAGATGTAGAAAAGGAAAGAACACACTGAATTTTATACTGGTTCGGATTGCTCCTACATCTAGTCCCACACAATGCTGGATTGCGCAGAGTTTTATTACTATTTCCAATAGTCAAGTACAACCTACTTGATTTCACGGCTCACAAGGAGACACCGATTCCTACTTCCTTGATTTCACGGCTCTTAAGGACACACCGACTCCTATTTGCTTGATTTCACGGCTACAAGTACACACCAATTCCTCTTTGATTCAACACAAACAATGTTTACTCAACCCAAGAAATTACAAACAGCCCTATAACTCTTCAGTAGCACTTGATTCAGAGAGTAGAGAGTGTAGAGAGAAGAAGTTTGATCAAAACAGAATTGAATTCGGTAGAGTATAGGTGTAAAAACCATAAAAATGATTAAGAATAATGGTGTAGAGAAAGAGGATGAAGTTAGAGAAAAAGAGATGATTAAAAATTCGAATTCAAGCCCTTTTTATAGTGTGTGAAAGTTTGCAACGTTACTGGAGCGTTACAAATGGTGAAAAGACACTTCCTATCAAATTTAAATTTCTAACAGTTATATGTCGACATACCCTTTTTAACATGTCGAGATACATATCATTTTTATGATGTTTAAAGTATTTTTTAAGTATTGAAATCAATATTCAAATTCTGGAAATTCCTGAAACGAAACAAGTTGCTAAAACATTATTTTCAAGTATAAAGACATAAGAAAATATTAATTAAACATATGATTAAAAACTTAATATATATGTGATATAAAACTACATATAATATAATTATAAACATATATAATATAATTATGGACATATATATAGGAATTTATAAAAAAATATATAAACAAAAGGCTATATGAAAGCTTAGAGTTTAAATAATCAAATATAAACTTAGTAAAACATATTTAATAAAACTATAAAAATAAGAATACTTATAAATTAGGAAATATATTTGAAATCATAAGTTTGAAACTCTTGGAAGATTAAAAATTATTTTGAGAGAAGTTTGAAATCAATTTGAAAAGAGTTGAAAACAGATAATTAGAAAAACAAAATTTGAGATTGGAGTGCTATTCGGAGTCTTATATAAACTAGACTCTATTACTATATTTATCTTGAACTCTTGAAATCTTGATTTCTCATTAGTCTTGAATCTACTCTGAATTATGAATCTCTAAAAGCTTTTAAATTGTACAATCTTCGGTATTAATTCTTATATAGAAATCCTGCATATGTGTGTGTGTGTATATATATATTCTAGATAAAGATGTTAGTATATATTTTATAATCAATGATAATTGAAATAAGATTGTTGTCATCAAAACTACATTCTCCAACAATCTCCCCCTTTTTGATGATGACAACCTTATTTTATAAAATATCATACATATTCATACATGTTGATGATGATCCTTTTAGTTCTCCCCCTGTCTATATGAATCCTATAAACTATGTCTATATTTTATAATTTCTCCCCCTTTGGCATCACCAAAAAGAAATTCTAAAACAACTCCCCTTAAATCCTATAACTATCTAAATAATTCCTATACTAAAGTAAAGTACTCCCTCTGAATCCTAAATCTATTTATAACTTATAAAATACTCCCCCTAAATTTATTCCTATAAAATATCCTAATTCTAAACATAATGTCCCATAAATATATAATTCTCTATAAATTTCTATAACTCCCCCCTAAATATGTGACTACACTAATCTAATAGCCTTATTAGAAGAATAATAAACTAAGCAAACCAATCAATTCAAACTAGCAAATCAATCAAAACAAGCAAACAAACAATCAAAATTAAATCAACCAAAGTATTCTAGAACCTTTAACTAATCCTTAGAAGCTCTAAAACTCCCCCTTAATTTAATATAAGACTATACCTATCCTATATTCTAATTCCCTTTAAACTATAATAAGACTTAAATCTAAACTAATTAATAACTCTAATATGATATCCTTAAAATTATGATATAAGTAAAGCAATTCAATCCAAGCAATCGACCAATTGATGTTTTGTTGTCTCAAAACATCAATTCAAATAAATTCAAACATAAAACCAAACATTTTTTATAACTTCTATTTATCGTAAAACCTATAAAGCTCCTATCAACTAAAAATGCATAAGTATATTTCTAACAAACCTATCAACCACTAATGAAATTCAACCATGTCAAACAATTCAAACAAGTCCATCAAATCAAGCCAAACAAAACAAACCAAACAAACCAATCAATCCAATCGATCCAATCAAGTCAATCAATTCAAGCAAGCCAAACAAGTCAATCAAGTTAATTAAGACAAAGTAAATATGTTATGTATTTGATTAATAATCCTATATTTCTACATAGATAAAAACTTTTCATACTATATAATTGTTATATGTGGAGTTAAAGTCAATATGTAATGTAGTGTGTTGGTTATAATGAAATATGTCATATGTAAATCTATGTGAAGTGATATATTGAATGAAATGCAATTTGTGATGAGAATGATTTTTATTTGAGATGTACTAAAATTTATAATAATGATATGTGATATGAAATAAGATGCGTGACAATAGTATGCAGAATGATTTGGTAATTATATATATTTAGGTAATATATTCAAAGTACTATCTAACTATTATGCATATACATATATATTAAAAATTATTTGAATAATATATATTAATTTCTAGACTTAGATTAATGATACTTATGAAAGAGATTGAAAGGATAGTAAAGATAAAAAAATTATGGTATTCATAATATATAACGAAATATTTAAAATAATTATATGAGAAATGTGGAGTAAAACAATCTTAGTAGGGTGCTTCTTTAATATAGACAAAATTGAAGATCTATTTAAAAAATATATAAAAATTGTATCATATAAAGAAAAACTATAAACATATATTCATAATATAAAAACTGCTTTTTTAAAAAAAAACTTAAAATTCAATATATAAAAACTTTAGAAATCAAAATATATTAATTTGCTATAAAATCATTTATATGTTAAAATATTGAAAAGAAATCTATAGTCATAACAAAATTATGAAATTTGGATATAAATAAAACTATAATTTCTTATTTTTAAGACATAAAATCATATATATATATATATATATATATATATTATTTTTATACAAAAATATTAGGTTAAATATTTAAGTTTTTATAGATCTTAATAAGAAATCAAAATAAGTATTTAAGTAAGAAATAATATTTGTGATAATGTAACCCAAAATTGTTATAAAATTATATGAATAATATATAAGTTAAACTATTCATGTTTAAACTATACGAAAGATGAATAAATTTATATTTTATAACAATATCAAAAAGTTATATTAACTTTGTATATCATATTAACATGTTTATATAATTTTATTAATTTATATATTTTTAATATATGTATATATATATATATATAAACAAGGTATAAGAAAATAAGTAGACAGATAAAGTTAATAACCAGAATTTGAATTGTCATTTTCTTACTGAAAGGATTGGAGGGAAGTTTAAAAATTCAAAATTTGAATTTATTGGAACGTATGTCAACATGCTCATTTATGTATGTCGACATACATATATAATTTCAAAGGACATATGGTTGTGTGACTCCTGGTTTAAAATTATCGATTTATACTTCAGGTTTAACTTGAAATAATATTAGTCCTAACAAACATTCAAAATTTATTATTATGTTTATTGTTATTATAATATTGATATTTTGAATTCCAAAATTCAAATTTTAAATTTCAAGTTTGATTTTTAATTTTCAAATTCAAAACAAATAAAACAAAGCAAACTAAACATTCATTCAACCAAAAAATAAAAAATTACTTAAGGAGTACCCGGTTTTTAGATCCATTTCTTCAATATTTTCTGAATTCTGAATTGTTATGAAACACATATTTGAATCTCCGCTTTCTAGCCCTCCATCGCTTGATGATGAATCTGAATCATATTTACATCTTCTAGAATTTGACGATGAGATCGATGATTTAGTAGTTCAACCAATTTGGCTCCATAAAATTTTGAATTTTGAACGAACTGATACTTCAACTACTATAATCCCAATAGTCATATCTCTTCATAAACTCTACTTTTCTTGATTGATCAATAATCATCTTGGCGTCTTTAGGCCAACAGTCATCAAACATAACTCTTTCCCTGCAAAACAACATACATTTTCAAAGAATCAAGTGACTTTTCAAAATAACTAATAGTAATTTGAAATAATAACATCATGGTGATTTTGTGACATATCCATTTAAACTATTCAAGAAATCATATCATTATAACTTGAATTTTCAATCAGATTGAATGCTGGCTCATCTAATATTGATGCAAGACATGAATTTAAACTAGTGTTAAAAAATTTCCATTTAAAATTTTCAAAAATTAGATTATGAACTTTTTGAAAAACCTGGCTCTGATACCAATTGTTAGGGAATGTGGAATGGAGAGTTAAGGCAAAACAAACACTAGAGGGGGGTGAATAGTGTTTGTAAGAATTTAAACAAAATCTAAAACTAAAGTGAACTACGGGATGAAAGAAAAACAATCATAGACACAAATTCAAACACAAATGCAAAATAAACAGAAATAAAAATGCAAAAAAGGAAAGAACACACTGGATTTTATACTGGTTGGGATTGCTCCTACGTCCAGTCCCGCACAACGCTGGATTGTACAGAGTTTTATTACTATTTCCAATAGTCAAGTACAATCTCCTTGATTTCACGGCTCACAAGGAGACACCGATTCCTACTTCCTTGATTTCACGGCTCACAAGGACACACCGACTCCTATTTCCTTGATTTCACCGCTACAAGGACACACCGATTACTCTTTGATTCAACACAAACAATGTTTACTCAACCCAAGATGTAACACCCCACCTCCGCCAGGGTGTCTCTTGCAAGCACTCTGACTTTGGAGGGGCGTTTGAATCAGGTAAACATGCATAATGATATATCAAGGCAGAACAAGAACATATGTATATATGTAAACAGAGTAAATAAGATAAGTAAAACAGCGGAAGATTTCAAACTATTTCAAAACAAGTCTTGTACAACATAATGTCAACTTTCCAAATACACAAGTCTAGATAAAAACAACATCACTGAAAAAACTGAAATACATAAGTACTATCCCCAAAATAAGTGATGACCATAGCTAGCTTCATGTCAAGACCGTACATGAGCTAAAATCCCACAAGCAAGTGATCAGAAATCCAAGCTAAGCTCCAATAATCCCACCCTGAGAACCTGGGGGGGGGGGAACGGAAGAAAAGAGGCGAAAGAAAAACAGGTCAGTCAAAAAGACTGAGTAAGCCCTACTACAATCAATGTAAACTGATAAAGTTAACTGACATGAGAAGCAGGGATGAACATAAGGATAACAACATACTAGCATGATGATTAACTAACAAGGTAGATAATGGTGTCATCGCATAATCAGGATTAAGGTTTTGCACCACAGGTGTACTAGCAAACTAACATGACTTGAATAAACAAGTATTGATCCCTTGGCCCAAGCTTTGACCCAATAACATGAAATGACCCTAATACGAGGTCCAATAACATGAAGTGACCCTAATACGAGGTCCAATAACATGAAGTGACCCTAATACGAGGTCCAACCAAACGGTCTAGTCGATCGGCTCCCTATAAGCCTAACTCGTCACGTGTTGGTGTCAATACGGCCCAAACATAATTGTAGTCGGACTGTGCCGGGTCTCCCGTCGGGTGTATCAAGCCCTAGGGTGTCAACCCCTGGACACCATAAACATAAGTGCACAGTCTCGATCTACTGGTACCCATGCTTGACTTCTCCAAATACGGACTACGTGCACGACCATAGTCCGTCCGGAACTACATCGGCGTACCACTCTACCGTCGTTTTTGGTCACTTACCTCAAGTCCAGTAATTGTGCCCCCCACCCTAGCCTAGTCCCTAGGGTCTTAATGATACAAACTTGGGATTACTGCTGGAGTGGACCCCCATTGCTAGGATTTTCTAGTGGGTTAAGTACGGTTTAACCCTTTTACTAATCATGGATTAACTTGGTTAAGTGTAACGATGAGTTCACGACTTAACCCTGATTAATCTACCAAGCCCAAATTGGTTAAGTATTAAGTGGACCATGACTTAACCCTAATCATGAGGCATTAATTAATTTAATGTGCCTTAACCTCTCACATTAGACTTTGTTGCGGTTACTAGTTAAGCCGGTCGGTTCCGGGTAGCTTTACACCACAACTTCGTCTAACCTCGGGTTCAAGGTACAACATGACCACCTTCTCACATTGGGTCCTATTTTTTGTAGCAACTAGTTAAGCCGGTCGGTTCCGGGTAGGTTTACGCTACAAACTCAACCCAACCTCGAGTTGGTCACACTTATATTTTCTAAGTGTCATGTCCATCATGTTTCCAAAACACATTACAAGTTTTCAAGCATTTGGGTAGACCTAACTTAATAGGTAAATTCCCAATGGGTAGACCTAACTTAATAGGTAAATTCCCAATCTTATGTTTTTATGTCTTTTAAGTTTACCCAACCCCAAACGCAATCCCATCGCTTACATATCGCAATAGCGCATAAAGGATAGAAAGAGGGAACTTGGCATAATCATGACATAAAGGTGTTGAAGCCACAAGTTTAACATGGTGGCATATGAAATGTACATATGTTCATATACTTGCATATTACATTTTTAGGCCTCAAAAGCATGCATAAAACCAAACTTAGCATATAAGTGATACATGGTGGTAAATGACATGTAGAAGTTGCCATAAGTTCGCATTTAGCCTCACATGCAAGTTATCATAAGGGATATGATAACTTACATGTTGCCAAAATGCAACCTTTAGCATAAAGCTTGAAGCTTTAAGCTCATAAACCCAAGATAAGCTTGCATAACATGATAACATGAACAAAATGATCAACCCAAACTTGCATAACATAACTTGCATATCATATGGCGAACTTGCATATCATAACATAGCAAACTTGCATAACATAACATGATAAACTTGCATATCATAACATGACAAACTTGCATAACATAACATGATAAACTTGCATATCATAACATGGCAAACTTGCATAGCATAACATGGTAAACTTGCATATCATAACATGGCAAACTTGCATATCATAATATGATAAACTTGCATATCATAACATGGCAAACTTGCATAGCATAACATGGTAAACTTGCATATCATAACATGGCATACTTGCATAACATGACATAGTAAACTTGCATATCATGGCAAACTTGCATATCATAATGATCAACCAAACTTGCATCATTCATTTAACTTTAGAGTTTAAATATGAAAGTAGAAAAGGGCTTACAATTCTTATGAAGACACAAAAATATATATAGATTGAGACAAAGCCCTTATGCAATCAAATAAACCCAAAATGCAAGCTCCAATAGAAAAACCCTTGAGCCAAAATGATCAAAACTCTTGCTTTATGATGTAAATATGGAAACTTGACTTGAATGCAAGCTAATGACACTCATACAAGCTTGAAAACACTTGTATGCATGGAAAATCTCTCATAGAAATAACTTAGAATTTTATGAAGAGAGTGGAGGCCATGAGGGGAATGATTTTGCCATAGTTTAGTTACTTGAATGAATAATGATGATTTAGGGTTAGGTTAGGGGCTTATTTATAGAGATTAGGATTAGTTTCAACCTTAGGATTAAACCCTAATTCCAATCTCAACCCTTAAAACCGAATCTGGCCCCAAAACCTAACCAAAACCCCAAAATGGTGCACCAGGCAAAACTGCCGGCTGAACCAAGTCGACAGCCAAGTCGACAGGGATGTCGACCTGGGTCCAACCAAGTCGACTCCCAAGTCGACAGGGCTGTCGACTTGGGTGCTCTGGCGGGAATTTTCCCGCCTGGCCCAATCTGACCGTTTTTCGAATTTTGAACCCGAAATTCGAAATCTGTTTTGAACTTGAAATTTTCTGAAAATTTCATTGGGCCTTAATCGGGTCATACGGACTCCGATTTTCGAAAACTCGGACTCTATTTCGCGTATTTTTCCGAGACGAACGCAATGGCATAGCCCGTTTCCCTTGATTCAGATTTATAAATTAAATTCTGCCTCGATTTACGTTATAACAGGTTATTGAAAATACGGGTTGTTACATTCTCCCCTCCTTAAACGATTTCGTCCCCGAAATCTTCAAGTTAGGAAGAACGTATCCTACCGTCCAACATCCATCTACTCAAAACATCATCCACGAGCAATCATTGTCCTTACAGGATTCTAAATGTTGTATGAACATATGCAAAGGTGTGTGTATATGTACTTATCTAATGCAAATATCATCAATGCAAATTATGTTAGTGAAATGAATCCATATGTACGCAATTCCTAACATAATGTATAACATCTATATGTGTGCACATAACATACATTCATATGCAACATCCATGTGATAACACAAAAATTTTCATCCATGAATAAGCATAAACACTCATGCATATGCAATATGAGGAGTGTGTGAGCCGATCTAGTGCCTAACGTGTATAATGCATCCACGAGTAACCACTTGCAAACACTTGCAACCACTTGCAACCATCAAGCATAACATGTTTCAAACACATGTTTCATCCAAAGGGTTTCTACCTAAGGTTCTCATGACAAGATTAACATGATAAACTAGATAATCAAGACAAACATGGATAGCAAAAGATATGCTACAAAGAGATCGGGAAGATAAGCAGGATATACCCCTTTCGGATTACAAGAAATACCTTCCTAACCCAACCCATATTCTATAAAAGCCCAAAAGGTTTAGTCAACCTAACGGACCCCTTCAAACCCTGACATGTATTACTAGCCAATAAGTCATACCTCCCGACAGAAATAGGACCGAGAATGGGACCGAGAGGATATACGTAAAAGATAACATGCGAGTAAGTTCCACCGGAAAACAAGGATCAAGGATATACTCTTAGAAAGAGATATGATGCGCGTATCTAGCCTTCAGTCTTCTAAGTCACGTTTCCTTGAGCTTGACTCCACTGTGCTTTGACCGTCTTTTACCTCATGATTTCTTAGCTTCTTAACTCTTATTTCCAAATATGAGTTGGCACCCATTTCATTGTCGCCTCTCGTCTTCCTTTTTCACTTACTCTTCTATCATTCTTGGCTTAAACATAACTATGACCTCATGGTTTCATACAAGCTCTCCAAAATTCACTAGTGAATCCTGGATCTCGTTTACTTACTATAAAGTATTCCACGCAGCGGAACTTTTCTTGAAAATACCAATCCACGTTGCCAATTGCTCTTACTAACGTGATTTTCTATAACTCATGCTTGAACGAAATGAACCATCCGCCTACGAATGATAGGCCGTACTTAGATTCAGTTGCTTTCCCATGACTTCCCGTAGACTATCCCAAAACTGGCTAGTGAAGATTGAGTCATGGTTACTAACTATACTTTAGGGAACCTCGTGCAACCGCTTTATTTCTTGAAAGTAAACTGTCGCTAGTTATGATGCAGTCCTTTCGCTCTTTACCGGAGTGAAATGAGCACCCTTCGTGACCCACATGCTCTTATTCCCTTTTCTTGATGTAGGCAGTCCATCCACGAAATCCTTCGTGACGCTTTACTACTTCCATTGCGGGGACCTCCAATGGATGTAATAGCCCACCGGGCTTTTTATGACTTGGCCTTAATCTGTTGGCACAACATGCACCTTGGGACAAACTCGGCCACCTCCTCGAGTGATGTGCATCTTCAAGAGCCTTCTTTCTCTCATCGCGTCTTAGCCATCCCTTGTCATCTATAGCGAGGTGACTTAACATCTCGCCTCGAATCAACTTGTCCATGATCTCGACTAACTGCGGGTCTTCTTTCTGCGAAGTCCCTACTTGATCCATAAGGGTAGGTCTAAGCTTAAGGGGCGCTAACTAACTAATTAAACTGAGAGAACTTCTTACTTTAATTGTCCTCGTCGGAGCTTTTCGGTTTTGAACCGCGACCACTTTAGCAGGATCCACCACTAAGCCTTGCTTAGAAACTATGTGCCCAAGAAATCTATCTCCTTTTTCTCCAAAATGACATTTGGAGGACTTGGCTTTCAACTGATGCGCTCTAAGCGTATCCATCACCTCCTTGAGATATCTAGCATGTTTTTCCTCGTTCTTTAAGAAAGTCAGGAAATCTTCTACAAAGACTACCACAAACTCGTTCAGGAACTCCCTAGACACCCTACTCATCAAGTCCACGAAGTAGGCGGGTGCATTAGTTAAACCGAATGGCATGACCAGCCATTCTAAGAATCCATCTGGAGTTCTGAACGCAGTTTTGTCTATACTATCCTCAGCTACTCTGAGCTGATGGAATCCAGTAGCAAGATCAAGAGAAAACAGATGTTCCTACAAGCTGATCAAACATATTATCGATCCTTGGTAATGGTTGTCTATTCTTCTTGTTTTACTCACGATAATTAACACAAAGTCGAAGAGAACCATCTGCCTTGGTAGTAAATACTACAGGCGCTCCCCATTCAGATATACTTCGTCTAATGAAGTTCTTCTCAAGCAACTCCTTGACTTGCTTTCTTAACTCTCATCTTGCGGGGCCATGTGCCTAACCGGCCACGAAACTATCTTGGCATTATTAACCAGATAAATGCGGAAATCTATCTCTCGTTTAGGGGTAACCCCCTTCACTTCACCCAAGATATCAGGATATTCTCGGACCACCCTCACCGATTGCAAACTATCGATAGACGAGTTGAGGGATTCAAGATAACACAACATGACGGGACTCATAGGGTTACTAGAAATTTTTAGGGTATTACCGAGGCGAGTCATGAGCCTCACAACCCTATGCTCAAAAATCAAGGATGGCTCCAAAACTGGACAACCAATCCATGCCCAAAATCAACCCATACCCCATGAAACCGAGAATATAAGCATCACACGAGAACTCTACACTCAAGATAGAGATTTTCAAATCCACGTAGATAATAGACAAATGGGCGGAACCCCCAATTGGATTTGAAACACACACGGGATCATTAACTAGACTAGTACTTAGGTGCAAACTTTCAACTAAACTAGATGAAATAAACTATGCGATGAGCCAGAATCAAACAAAGTACGAACAGGAAAATCAGAAATGTAAACAAGACTTTCAACAGAAATACTACCTCGATCGGGAACTGGAGCGGCATTGAGAGCATGAACTTGCCCTTCCGAAGGTCCAGCACGCTGAGTCTGACCCTGGCCTTGCCCTTGCTTCTTCGGGCAATCCCTAGTGAAGTGTCCCATTTCTCCACAATTAAAGCAAGTGCCCTTCCTTTTTCTGCAATCCTTGTTTAGATGAGTCGAGCTTCCACAAGTAAAGCACCATTTTTCCTTCTTATCTTTAGACTTCTCCTCCTTCTTTTTTATTTCATTTTTGGGCCCCGTTTTCTTGGTTTTAGACTCATTCACCTTGATTTCCTTCTAGCCACTCCTATTCTCTTCATTGAGTAGGGCCACATTCACCAAACTCTCGAAAGTTGCCCCCAAGGGTATATGAGACATGGCTAAACCATGTAATGGCTCGTTTAATCCTAGAGCAAAGTATAGGGCCTTCTTCTGAGCTGTGTTAACCAAGTCTAAACCGACCCGAGCCAGTTGATTAAACTTATCTATGTATTCCCTAATAATCATGTCCCCTTGCTTCAGTGATAGGAACCTTAGTCCAAACTTTCCCCTAAAGTCATCCCAAGTCTCAATTGGCCTAATAGCGGTGGTGACCACCCACCAACGTGCAGCTTCTTCCTTTAGCAACCACACTGCCAATAAAACCTTCCTACGGTCATCTATATCAAAGAAGGCAAAAAGATCTTCGGTTTCTTTCAACCAATTCCTTGCCTCTACATAAATCTAGGTTCCAATGAAATTCTTGCAACCCATTGCCTTAAAGTCTTTGCAAATCTCCGCGAGATCCTCTTGTGGATGCTGAGGGGGAGGAGGAAAAGGAACCTCAGCGACAGGAGGAGGAGGAACATTAACTACCGGAGGAGGAGGAGGAACATCGGCGGGGCCGGCTTCGGTCGCCCTAGCCTCCAAAAGTCTCCTACACCAAACAGGTACGTGTACTCCCTCCGGAATGGCAAAGTTATTGGCCATACTGAAAATGAAGAAAAAGATAGATTCAGAAAGGAGAAAAACGAAGGAATTTTTGCTAATGGCTTTTTGGGGAATAGCCTTTAAAATAAACTAGACTTTTCTTTGGAAAATACTTTATACTTGGTTTTGAAAATAGTTTTCCAAAAGTTTTAAAAACCTTTTTGTTCCTTCTCGTAAACCATATGCTCTGATACCAAATGTAACACCCCACCTCCGCCAGGGTGTCTCTTGCAAGCACTCTGACTTTGTAGGGGCGTTTGAATCAGGTAAACATGCATAATGATATATCAAGGCAGAACAAGAACATATGTATATATGTAAACAGAGTAAATAAGATAAGTAAAACAGCGGAAGATTTCAAACTATTTCAAAACAAGTCTGGTACAACATAATGTCAACTTTCCAAATACACAAGTCTAGATAAAAACAACATCACTGAAAAAAACTGAAATACATAAGTACTATCCCCAAAATAAGTGATGACCATAGCTAGCTTCATGTCAAGACCGTACATGAGCTAAAATCCCACAAGCAAGTAATCAGAAATCCAAGCTAAGCTCCAATATTCCCACCCTGAGAACCTGGGGGGGGGGGGGGGAACGGAAGAAAAGAGGCGAAAGAAAAACAGGTCAGTCAAAAAGACTGAGTAAGCCCTACTACAATCAATGTAAACTGATAAAGTTAACTGACATGAGAATCAGGGATGAACATAAGGATAACAACATACTAGCATGATGATTAACTAACAAGGTAGATAAAGGTGTCATCGCATAATCCGGATTAAGGTTTTGCACCACAGGTGTACTAGCAAATTAACATGACTTGAATAAACAAGTATTGATCCCTTGGCCCAAGCTTTGACCCAATAACATGAAATGACCCTAATACGAGGTCCAATAACATGAAGTGACCCTAATACGAGGTCCAATAACATGAAGTGACCCTAATACGAGGTCCAACCAAACGGTCTAGTCGATCGGCTCCCTATAAGCCTAAATCGTCACATGTTGGTGTCAATACGGCCCAAACATAAATGTAGTCGGACTGTGCCGGGTCTCCCGTCGGGTGTATCAAGCCCTAGGGTGTCAACCCCTGGACACCATAAACATAAGTGCACAGTCTCGATCTACTGGTACCCATGCTTGACTTCTCCAAATACGGACTACGTGCACGACCATAGTCCGTCCGGAACTACATCGGCGTACCACTCTGCCGTCGTTTTTGGTCACTTACCTCAAGTCCAGTAATTGTGCCCCCCACCCTAGCCTAGTCCCTAGGGTCTTAATGATACAAACTTGGGATTACTGCTGGAGTGGACCCCCATTGCTAGGATTTTCTAGTGGGTTAAGTACGGTTTAACCCTTTTACTAGTCATGGATTAACTTGGTTAAGTGTAACGATGAGTTCACGGCTTAACCCTGATTAATCTACCAAGACAAAATTGGTTAAGTATTAAGTGGACCATGACTTAACCCTAATCATGAGGCATTAATTAATTTAATGTGCCTTAACCTCTCACATTAGACTTTGTTGCGGTTACTAGTTAAGCCGGTCGGTTCCGGGTAGCTTTACACCACAACTTGGTCTAACCTCGGGTTCAAGGTACAACATGACCAACTTTTCACATTGGGTCCTATTGTTTGTAGCAACTAGTTGAGCCGGTCGGTTCCGGGTAGGTTTACGCTACAAACTCAACCCAACCTCGAGTTGGTCACACTTATATTTTCTAAGTGTCATGTCCATCATGTTTCCAAAACATATTACAAGTTTTCAAGCATTTGGGTAGACCTAACTTAATAGGTAAATTCCCAATGGGTAGACCTAACTTAATAGGTAAATTCCCAATCTTATGTTTTTATGTCTTTTAAGTTTACCCAACCCCAAACGCAATCCCATCGCTTACATATCGCAATAGCGCATAAAGGATAGAAAGAGGGAACTTGGCATAATCATGACATAAAGGTGTTGAAGCCACAAGTTTAACATGGTGGCATATGAAATGTACATATGTTCATATACTTGCATATTACATTTTTAGGCCTCAAAAGCATGCATAAAACCAAACTTAGCATATAAGTGATACATGGTGGTAAATGACATGTAGAAGTTGCCATAAGTTCGCATTTAGCCTCACATGCAAGTTATCATAAGGGATATGATAACTTACATGTTGCCAAAATGCAACCTTTAGCATAAAGCTTGAAGCTTTAAGCTCATAAACCCAAGATAAGCTTGCATAACATGATAACATGAACAAAATGATCAACCCAAACTTGCATAACATAACTTGCATATCATATGGCGAACTTGCATATCATAACATAGCAAACTTGCATAATATAACATGATAAACTTGCATATCATAACATGGCAAACTTGCATAACATAACATGATAAACTTGCATATCATAACATGGCAAACTTGCATAGCATAACATGGTAAACTTGCATATCATAACATGGAAAACTTGCATATCATAATATGATAAACTTGCATATCATAACATGGCAAACTTGCATAGCATAACATGGTAAACTTGCATATCATAACATGGCATACTTGCATAACATGACATAGTAAACTTGCATATCATGGAAAACTTGCATATCATAATGATCAACCAAACTTGCATCATTCATTTAACTTTAGAGTTTAAATATGAAAGTAGAAAAGGGCTTACAATGCTTATGAAGACACAAAAATATATATAGATTGAGACAAAGCCCTTATGCAATCAAATAAACCCAAAATGCAAGCTCCAATAGAAAAACCCTTGAGCCAAAATGATCAAAACTCTTGCTTTATGATGTAAATATGGAAACTTGACTTGAATGCAAGCTAATGACACTCATACAAGCTTGAAAACACTTGTATGCTTGGAAAATCTCTCATAGAAATAACTTAGAATTTTATGAAGAGAGTGGAGGCCATGAGAGGAATGATTTTGCCATAGTTTAGTTACTTGAATGAATAATGATGATTTAGGGTTAGGTTAGGGGCTTATTTATAGAGATTAGGATTAGTTTCAACCCTAGGATTAAACCCTAATTCCAATCTCAGCCCTTAAAACCGAATCTGGCCCCAAAACCTAACCAAAACCCCAAAATGGTGCACCAGGCAAAACTGTCGGCTGAACCAACTTGACAGCCAAGTCGACAGGGCTGTCGACTTGGGTCCAACCAAGTCGACAGGGCTGTCGACTTGGGTGCTCTGGCGGGAATTTTCCCGCCTGGCCCAATCTGACCGTTTTTCGAATTTTGAACCCGAAATTCGAAATCTGTTTTGAACTTGAAATTTTCTGAAAACTTCATTGGGCCTTAATCGGGTCATACGGACTCCGATTTTCGAAAACTCGGACTCTATTTCGCGTATTTTTCCGAGACGAACGCAATGGCATAGCCCGTTTCCCTTGATTCAGATTTATAAATTAAATTCTGCCTCGATTTACGTTATAACAGGTTATTGAAAATACGGGTTGTTACACAAGAAATTACAAATAGCCCTATAACTCTTCAATAGCACTTGATTCAGAGAGTAGAGAGTAAAAAGTGTAGAGAGAAGAAGTTTGATCAAAACATAATTGAATTCGGTAGAGTATAAGTGTAAAAACCATAAAAATGATTAAGAATAATGGTCTAGAGAAAGAGGATGAAGTTAGAGAAGAAGAGATGATTAAAAATTCGAATTCATGCCCTTTTTATAGTGTGTGAAAGGTTGCAATGTTTCTGAAGCGTTACATATGGTGAAAAGACACTTCCTTTCAAATTTAAATTACTGACAGCTATATGTCGACATAGCCTTTTTAACATGATGATATACTTATCATTTTTATAATTTTTAAAGTATTTTTTAAGTATTTAAATTAATATTTAAATTCTGGAAATTCCTAAAACAAAACTAGTTGCTAAAACATTATTTTTCAAGTATAAAAACCTAAGAAAATATTAATTAAACATATGATTAAAAACTTAATATATATGTGATATAAAAACTACACATAATATAATTATAAACATATATAGGAATTTATAAATTGTATATAAACAAAAGGTTCTATGAAAACTTAGAGTTTAAATAATCAAATATTAACTTAGTAAAACATATTTAATAAAACTATAAAAATAAAAATACTTATAAATTAGGAAATATATTTGAAATCATAAGTTTAAAATTCTTGGAACATTAAAAATTATTTTAATAGAAAAATAGTTTTGAATTTGAAAACAAATAATTTGAAAAACAGAATTTGAACCTAGAGTGCTAATCGGAGTCTTACATAAACCAGACTCTATTACTATATTTATCTTGAAAACTTGAACTCTTGAAATCTTGATTACCCATGAGTCCTGAATCTACTCTAAATTCTGAATCTCTAAAAGTGTTTAAATTGTACAGTCTTCAGTATTAATTCATGTATTCAAATCTTGTATATGTATATATATATGTGTGTGTGTGTGTGTGTGTATATATCTAGATAAAGATATTAGTATATATTTTATAATCAATGATAATTGAAATAAGGTTGTTGTCATCAAAACTCCATTCTCCAACACCGTCACGGCTGTTGGCTGAAACACTGTATAGTCGTTTTCGAAACATCGAGCCTTTTCATTCACAACGTTTCAAAGCGTTGCGAATTTCAAGTGCACGCTTGATTCAAAAATACAACGGTCCAATCCCATCAGCATTCCAAGGCCCAACTGATCGTGAGACCCTAAGAGCCCCAAGGCCCATCTTTTGACCTTTAAAATATTAAGACCCATGTCATGTTCATGCATTGCCTTGTCTCCTCCTTCTCTTATTTCTTTCGATATGATACATCAAGATTTTACATATATAGAGGCAAGTCTTTGTCTATTTCATGATGTGAGACAAAGACATGTTCTCATTCCTTCCTACTTCTTACTTCCCTCTTCAAAAAACAAACCCTAAACCCTAAAGTAATTTGAAAATTTACAATAATCTCCCCTATGTAGTTCCTACATACCCAAGTGGGATCAAGCCTATGTAGTTCTAAGATATGTTTTGCATCATCATGGAAACAACACATAGATAAATGGTATCTTTTGGATTTGAACCTTTACTTAGTGTAATCCATTCAAAGTTCTATAGAGATTCTATGGTGAACGAATCTTGAACCAAGTCTCCCTTAATGATAAAACCGGAACAATCACACATGTTGATTTCCTTAGTTAGAGTGTTTTGTATTGCTCAGCAAGTTAATGGCATGTGCTTTAATCTTGGTTCATGAGTCTACTTTAGAAAGCGGTCTTACTTTCCTTGGAAACGGCCTGATTTCCATACTCATATAGGTAAGTCTCTTAAGGTGTTTCTGCGATACACCTTTTAAGGTCTCTAGACTTATTAAGGATATTTCCTATTCTTTGTTCTTGAAGAATCCAACACTAAATATTATGGGATTATTGATTTAGTGTTCCATAATCATACTCTTAACTTATTAGTACCCATTGAACTTTGTCTATCCTTTTCAAGACACAATTTGGGTTTCTGTTAAAGATGATCAATCTTCATTCAACGGACCTTAGTTCCATTTCTTTTGACTTTATAGAAACCATACCCTTTGGAAGACCTTTGGTGAGTGGGGCAGCCAAGTTTTTCCTCGTTTCTATGTGGTCAACAGTTATAGCTCCACTTTTGAGTAATGGTTTTACCATCTAATGCCTTAGAATCACATGTCTAGATTTCCCATTATATGTTTTATTAGAGACATTATATATTGTTGCTTGATTATCATAGTTAATCAAGACTGCTGGAGATAGCTTCTTCCACAATGGGATTTCCATTAATAAATTTCTCAGCCATTCTGCTTCCTTACATAGATTTACTAATGCAATCCATTCTGACAACATAGTTGAGTCAGATGTACATGTCTACTTCTTGGAAGCCTAATACACAGCAGGGCCTCCTAATGTAAATATCCATCCAGTTGTAGACTTGGATTTGGATTCTATATTGTTCCAGTTTGCGTTGTTATATCCTTATATTAAAGCAGGATATCATTTATAAGATAAACCATAGTTAATTGTTCCTTTCAAATAAGCTAAAACTCTGGAAATGGTTTTCCTGTGTTCGAAACCTGGGTTACTCGTAAATCGACACAATACAGTTATTACATATGCGATGTCGGATCTAGTTCAATGCATAACATACATAAGACTCCCAATAACACTAGAATATTCCAATTGAGAAATGGTACATCTGGTGTTCTTTTGTAACTTGATACTTGGATCTAAAGGTGTTGGTGCTGGTTTGTCATTATAAAGACCATACATCTTTAGGAACTTCTCAATGTAATGAGATTGGGTTAGTAATAGCTCCGCCGCTTACCTAATGATTTTAATTCCTAGAATCACATCAGCCCCTCCTAGATCTTTCATATCAAATTTAGAAGATAGAAACTTCTTAGTTTCATTCACACAAGATATATTGGAACCAAATATTAGCATGTCATTAACGTATAAACATATTATAACATAACCGTTGCTATCCGATTTGATATAAATACAGTTATCAGCATCATTTACAATGAATCCATATGATAGTGCAACTTTATCAAAATTCTCATGCCATTGCATAGGAGTTTGCTTCAGGCTATAAAGAGATTTGATTAATTTACAAACTTTCTTTTCTTGGCCTGGGTTTATAAAACCTTCAGGTTGTTCCATTTATATATGTTCTTCTAAATCTCCATTTAGGAAAGATGTCTTTACATCCATTTGATGTACGACCAAGTTATGAATTGATGCAAGTGCTATTAAGCAGCGATGGAAGATATGCGAGAAAATGGAGCATATGTATCAAAATAATCTACTACTTGTCTTTGCTTATATCCCTTAGCAACTAATCTGGCTTTGAACTTATAAATGGATCCATTTGTATTCAACTTTTTCTTCAATATCCATTTACATCCTATAAGTTTAGTACCAGGAGGTAAATCAATTAAAACACAAGTTTAGTTTAACATTATGGAATTCATTTCATCATTGATAGCTTCTTTCTAGAAATTAGAATCTCTAGAACTCATAGCCTCAGAATAAGTTTCGTGATCATCATCAACGTTCATTACATATCTTGTCACATTAAGGATTTCATCCTTATTGCCTTCTACGAGATATGTTATGAAGTCAGGACCATAGACCTTCTCCATTCTCGCTCTTTTACTTCTCTTGTGTTCAACACTATTATTTGGTATTGACACTTTCTTGCTGTTTTGAACAGGTGCATATTCATCATAATTGATACCATTAATCTCAGTTGGTTCCGGACTAGATGATCTCAGTGGAATCTCAATAGTTTGAATTTCAAAAAATTCTACATCTATAGATTCTATAACTTCTAAGGTGTCAAGAATAAGGAATCTATAAGTTATACTATTAAGATAATATCCTATGAAAAAACACTTAAATGCCCTATTTCCTAACTTTGGTCGTTTAAGGTCTGGTTTTCTAACATATGCCAAGCAACCCAAACTTTAAGTCTAGTAAGGTTAGGTTTTCTATTATACCATAACACATAAGGGGAAATATTTTTTTTTTAAGTGGCATTCTATTTAAAATGTAACATGCAGATAACATAGAGTCACCCCATAGGTTATAAGATAAATTAGAACTTATGAGCATGGCGTTAACCATTTCTACAAAAGTTCTATTCTTCCTTTCAGCAACACCATTTTGTTGTGGTGTATATGGGGCGGTACATTGGTGAACTATACCATTTTATTTGCAAAACAAAGTAAAATCATTTGAAAAATATTCACCACGACGATCTGAATGTAACACTTTAATTTTAACTCCTAATTGTGTTTCGACTTCTGCTTTGTAAATTTTGAATTCATCAAAAGCCTCATCCTTCGATTTCATTAGATACACATATGTATATCTAGTATAATCATCAATAAATGTTATATAGTACTGGTTACCACCATAGGTGATATGATTTTTTAAGTCACCCACATCACTATATCCCAAATCAAGAAAATCAGTTTTCCTTTCAACAGATTTAAAGGATTTCCAGTGTATTTTTGCTTGAACACATATTTCACATTTAGAGATGGAATCGAAATCACAATCAAAAATTAATCTGAATTTATGCATATTTCTAAGAGATTTATAATTAACATGTCCTAATCTACCACACCATACATTAACAGAATTAACAATTTAAGCAGAAGATTTCTTTACTAAATTCAACTTAATCATGCCGTTACAAGAATATCCCTGTTTAATAAATTTGTTGTTCTTGGACAACACTATCATATCAGATTCATACACCATCCTGAATCTTCCATTGTTAAGAAGGTATCCAGAAACCAAATTCTTACATATATCGGGTACATAAAATAGATTGACTAATGTAAGAACTTTTCTAGAGGTGAATGTAAGTTCAATTGTGCCTTTTCCCAGAACTTTGCTTGCAACTTTGTTTGCGCCAGTAACCTCGTTGGATTCTCCATTATTTTCTTCGTAAGTCTTAAATAGACTATGGTCTTTGCAAACATGAATGGTTGAGCCACCAATCATTATCAATGTCACCGACGGAGTTCGCCTCTTGTACAATTGCCACAAGCTTTTCTTCTACCACATTCTCTTTTTGTTGTTTCTCCCGAAGATGACAGACTCAGGCATAGTGGTCAGGTTTGTTACAATAGTAACAGGTACCCTTATTTTTGTTCTTAGAATTATTATTCTTCTTAAACTGTGTCTCATTCTTAGGCTTTAATTTAATAGTAATTTCAACATTATTTGCCTTAGCCTAAGACTAAGTTTGTGGATTATCATCCAGTTCGCATTTATGAGAATCCTCTTCAATACGAAGATGACGATGTAAACCGTCTAAATTATAATCCATTTCTGCATGTTTCAATTTTTTCTTATAATCATTCCTAGAATTTGGGAGTCTCGAATAATAACTCCAACAACAAAGGATTCAGGGAGATCAATACTGACATCTTTAAGTTGATTCACGAACAGTAAGATTTCACTTACTTGTCCAACTATGGACTTGTTGGCGACCATTTTGAAATCCATAAAATTACAAATAAGAAATTTGTTATTACTTGCCTCGGATATGCGATACTTGCTCTCCAATGCAGTCCAGAGGTCCTTTTCAGTTTCCAAGGTCCTGTGAGCATTGTGGACTGAAGTAGATAATGCATTTACAATATGCCCTATAAACAGGAAATCATCCTCTTTGTGCTTTGCGTGTTTTGCCTGAGGAGCGACATCTTTGCTAGCAGTTTCCTCTGGTATCACTTCTAATCCGTCTTCCATGATGTAAAACATTTTGACAGTGATCAGAAAGAATTTCTTTGTCTCTTGCCAACGAGTGAAGTTTTCTCCATCAAATCGCTTTAGTTTCGTCAAATGTTGATTCATAACTTGTAATGCGCTAAAACCTTCCATGATTGAAGGTATTGCCTGAAAATTTGTTGGTGATTTTCTGGTTTGAGGATATTGGAGGAGGAATAATGGTCGTAGTTTAGACTTTAAGGACCTATGAAATAGATTCTTTCTGACAATAGTTCAATCCACCAGGTACAAACGGATTATCAAACTATTGACTTTCAGGATTCAATAAAGCCTTGGAACAGCGAAATCGGATTCAAAGTTTGTACGGCTTTAATCCAATCAAGAACACTCTGATTTTAATTCTGATGATGTAATAAAATAATATAATGAAGAGAAGAAGAAGAAGTTGAAACCTGCGATGATTCTGGATTTTGCAACACCCTGCAGGTGTTGCGAGCACATAACGTTTATGGTGCTTTAATGGCATCGTAGTTTTCAGAGAACGAAGAAGAATAATTTTGGAGTGGTTTGAAACACCTCTGGTCATCGGTATTTATAGCAGTGCGAGGGTGTGTCCATTCGTGAATCGTCACGAACGTTGGCCAAAACACTACATCTGTTCATTTTTGAAACATCGCTCCTTTTCATTCGCAATGTTTCAAAGCATTGCGAATTTCAAATGCACGCTTGATTCAAAAATACAATGGTCCAAGCCCATCAGCATTCCGAGGCCCACCCCAAGAGGACCAAGGCCCAAGGCCCATCTTTTGACCTTTTATAAGATACATGTCATGTTCATGCATTGCCTTGTCTCTCTCTTCTCTTATTTCTTTTGATATGATACATCAAGCTTTTACATAATCGAGGAAAGTCTTTGTCCATTTCATGATGTGGGACAAAGACATATTCTCATTCCTTCTTCCTTCTTACTTCCCTCTTCAAAAAACAAACCCCAAAGTAATTTGAAAATTTCAACACAATATGCATATAATTTTCCATATTTCATAACATTTTTCATTTATGGTAAGCCATAATATGGCCACAACTTGAAATTTATTCTGAAATTTAACAATATATCATAGTTAATTAAAGAAAAAATAACTTAGAGTGAGATTATGGAGGCAAATTATCGTTTAAAACAATTTTGTAGAAGGTTAAATAAAATTTATTGACAAACCCAATTATGAACATATTTAGGAGATATATTTAAATACTACAAATAACATACAATGAAAAGAAGAGGACAAACACATTATGAATATCAATTCTGCAATGCAACCAAGAATAGACAAATTATAATATGTTAGGATTTCATGATATAATGTGCATTGTTTTTTTTTTAAAGAAAAGGGTCCAAATGAAGTTCATTTATTTTCATAACCAATTTCAATCAATGTTGGACATTTAACTCCATTAGAAGTGTCTGAATCAATATAAAAAGAACCTTTGTCTAAAGAAACTATAACTTACATGTATAGTTAAATATGTAACATGATTTGAAGTAAACACTAGAATGACATAAGTGGAGAAAAAATCAAAATTGATTCTAAAAAGTCACAACCTATAGATTTCACGCATTTGTCAACTAATATTTATGTGAATAGAAACAAGAATAAAAAGCTTATTCAAGATAAAACATGCCAACTTATAAGCGATTAGTAAGATGATATTGAGATATGGAAAAATATGTAATGCATAGAACCAATCGGCATGAGTAAATAAAAAATAGTAAATGATTTATAAATGTGTTAAATTATTAATTACCTTGGCAAAAAATGCTAAATCATTTGGATTCTGAATTTTTCATTTACGGTCATTCAATAGGCATACAAATTTACTATGGTTGATTATATTTTTCGTTTAAGTTATTCATAATATAGCCACAATTGGTAATTTATTTAAATTTTGACAATATGTTATGGTTATGTAATTTTTTAAATCTAGAATGAGATGGAGACAAATTATATTTTTAAAGAATGTCGTAGAATGCAAACCCATGCATGATGCATTTAATAGATGTTACTTAACTCTGGTGTTATTGGGTTTAACATGCAATAAAAAAATGTTAAAAAATAAAAACTAAAGGTAAACCATACATTAAAAATCTCATAATTATATACGTTTATAAGTTGGATTGACCCTATATATGGTAAGAAGACAAAGGTGAATTGTTCTCAAATTTTAACAGAACATATATAACTATAAACAAATTATTGGACATTCTTTGGTAATCTACGTAATAATCATAAAAAAATGTTAGTAATTACCCAATTTTCATATGTTAAAGCAACAATAGAAATAAGACTGAATTTGTTAACCAAACAATCACTTTTAAAGCAATTAATCAAGTGAACCGTATGATTTGCTATGTCTGAGCCTAAATTTAGAAAGACACAAATTACTAACCACTTCACTTGGTTAGGCAAGATGAAACATTAACACATCATAACATAAATAAAAGTAAAACATAGAAGTATAAATTGTTAGCTAAAATTGGTCCAATATTAGTTTCACTATATAAAGGGAACAATTAAAAATGTGGTTTTCGTGCAATCTTTGTAATACTTCATGCAATCTTCGTCATCAATTTTGAAGCCATTCATAAAATAATGGTTTCTAAGTGTTTTATTTCCGTATGTGCATGTTGATAGTCGAATCTTTTAAGCTGCAAAGCTGTAGTCTTTAAATAATACAAAAGAGAATCAAATGATCGGTTATTAAAAAGAAATAAGCCTTGAATTTAGGAAAAAATGTCAAATGTGCATCAAAACTATGCCTACCAAGCATGTATACTTGAATATAACACAAATCAGTAAATAAGTTTAAAAAAAAGGTAAATACTTTAAATTTAATTAGAAATTCTCTTAACTAAATATATTATTGGTCACAGAGCTTAAACTAAAAAAAGAAAAAGAAAAAGCAAAAAATAGATGGAACTCAAAATGCAACTCACAACAAACTTAAATAACTTGGACATAACTTTATCCCAACAACCTAGCATCCACGAATATGGATTTAGCTGGCACAAGTTGAAAGATTGGTTGAAGAATGCAATGTTTGAGTGGATCTAGTTAGCACCAAAATAACAAAGCTGAAGAAAATTGTTACATACGTACATTCTTTAGAAAAAGTTTAGTTGATAACTGTTTGATAACATTTCCATCATTCTCTACGTATAAAAGATAGAGATAGAAATCTAATATGAAGTGACCAAACACATGGAAGTGAATATCTTTATATATATATATATATATATATATATATATATATATATATATATATATATATATATATATCACGTAGGTTACTGTCATGGAGGACTTAACTGGCATACTTTAAAAGCAAACATTAATGGATGAAGTATGGCGATTGTTGGATCTAATTAGCATAATGCAAAACAGATCTATAAAATGTTGCAGAGGTTATAAGTTTCAGGAATTAACTATTCGACAGTTCTCTGATTATGATTTACCAGTAAGAATTGAATGCAAAAAATTTAGTTTAAAAAAAAGAATATAGACAAACCGAATATAGGATACAACAATCGTTAATTTTATAGATAACAAAATAAACATACAATAGACGGGTAGAAGGACAAAATTGAATTTAGACATTCAATTGGAAGAATAAAATTAGCAAATTGAGAATTAAAAACATTATGCCTATGAATAATAGTAGTATAAGATATCTGCCATCTCTTAAAATAATGTACACGGTGGAAGAAGGACACTGAGTTGGCATAGCAAATCAACCTGGAGAAATAGATTCTTCTCGAGGGTTTAAGGAGTTATATTTGTACATGCTCGATCTAATATTTCCCGACTCACTACAATTGATGTTTATAACAGAAGATCATACACAACTATGAAGTAAATTATCATATGAATGGAAGTGTAGTGCGATTTAGTGTAGAAACAAAAAAGGTCCTTTACCATTGTTTTTGTTTTGTCTATCACAATGAAACAACACTAAATAAAGCAGAATCTTTAACTTTAGATTAAAATTGAAATTAAGGACAATCAAGTAGAATTAGAAACCAAATTTAAATGAAAGAACATAGTATACTGTAAATTACCTTAAAATTTAATAACTAGGTATGAACCTAGAAATATGAGCCAACCGAACAACATCCTGAAGCTGGAGTGTAGAAAGAGACAATTTTAGTGGGAATCATCAGATGAACAACTACAACGTTCTATCCAGAAGAAGGGAAGTGTTACTACCTATTAGACCAAAGAGTGGTTCTAACACCCAAACTAGCAGTAATTCTGATGAAATGAAATCAAAAAGCAAAGAGAAACACATGATTTATAGTGGTTCAGCATTAAAGAGCCTACGTCCACTTTCTACTCTTTGGATTGATGATTTAAATACAAATACAATAGTAGTTCTCACTCAATTTCACTCATACAATGCATAACTTCACTCAGTGTCTATGGATTTTCACTTCAAATTATGGTAATGATCTGAATATAGTGATGAAATTCGGTTGACAAGGGAGTTTGAACTCTGAATTTTCCAAAAGATCCTTTCAAATGATCCTTGGTGGTCTATTTATAGGTGAAAAATGTTTCTGGACTGGCGTCGGTTCGGATACATGTGGCGCTCATCCCTTAAAAGTCGGGTTCGGATGGAACGAGACGAAGACAACGCATCAGGTTAGTGGGAGAACGTGGGGGAAATGGCACATAACCGCTCCGCATCTTCAGTGTTCGTGGTCTATTGCTACTACAGTTTCCTGCTTTTGGATCGGACATATAAAGGAGAGGAGGAGCGGATCGGGCTTCTCCGAACCGATCGTTTTCTGTCTTCGCTCCTTTGTTTTCTTCTCCATGATGCTTCGGTTTGGCTTGGTAACTCTGATCCAATCCGAGCCCCTAGTGCTCGTTCCTCTAATCAATACTCTTCATCAATTCCCCTTTTAACTTTTTGTAGCCTAGTTCACAAAGTAGGGTAAAATTTTGCCCCCTCGAAACGCACTTCTATTAAAGATAGAGTGTGCTCTGAAACTGTCTGTACATTGGTTTCAGAATTTAAATCGTTGAATAGTCGCTTCCATTTGTTTGCAGGGTTGTGTTGCTTCGTAAAGTCACATCTCTTGTTGTCTATATATACACAATAGAATGCACAAATTGCTTCTGTTGTTTAAAATAACTTTGAGAACTTTGCTTGACGTCCGATTAGCTTCCCCAGGTAAACTTTAATAATGCATATTGATTAAATTACTACTTTTTTCGGATTAGTCTTGTATGTTGGGTTGATCCTCGTATATGGCATGCTTATCTTATCTTCTCCGACCTTGACTTGGGTAGTATCACAGGTCTGGAAGGACGCGGGCTTCTCTTCCAACGGGTCGGCCTGGTCATTGGGGGTCCAGGAGAGAGAGAGAGGAGCGTTCAATGACACCCCAAATAGTGAGCACCCCATTTGCCCCCTATATAAACCAAGCATTTATATTAAAATAAGTGAGTGGGAGGTGAGAGAATGAGTGGAGGGAGAGAGAAACGGGATATGTGTTGGAAATCGGGAGGCATTTAGGGGTGCTGCACTATTTGGGGTGCCATTGAACGCTCGCCATATATATATATATATATATATATATATATATATATATATATATCTGTGTGTGTGTGTGTGTGTGGCCATACATATCCCACGTTAAAGGAGAGTGAATGCGAAATACTTGGTTGTTGTTGCGGGGCTGTTGGGGTGCTGTTAAACCTGCCTCATATACATACATACATACATACATATCCCGCGTTACACTGTATCATTTATTCAAGTTTTACATGCAATGCAAAGTTTTGTTTCATTTTATAGTTTTATCATTTCTTCAATATCATCAAATACATACATTAGTATTTAAGAATCATGAAACCCTACAATTACAACATTCATAATAATTGGAAAAAGCAGCATATGGCTTTTGCATGCTTCTTTTGTGCTCGCATTAATATAGATCGCATAACTTAACTTAGGGCTGTAAACGGATGCAGTCGGATACAGATACTGCTGTATCCGAATCCGTATCCGAAAATGAAAATCCGTATCTGAATCTGTATCCGATATCCGCGGATACCAGTTAAAAATATCTGTATCCGTGGATATTTCCGGATATCCGAAAATATCTATATCTGCCTTAAGCAAATACGGATATTCGAAAATATCCGTATTCGAAACTTAAAAATGTACATTAGATGTGGTTATCTGAAAATATCCGTATCCGAAATTTAAAAATGGACATTAGACGTGGTTATCCGAAAATATCCGAAAATAACCGAAAAAATATCCGAAAATAAAACAGTAAAAGTTTACAAATACATTACTCACATGCAAATATGGCTCATAAGATATATTTTTGAAAAGGTAAATACATCTAATTAAAAATTACAAGAAGGACATCAATCAAATAAATTTCTTATAACAAATATTTTATGAGATAAAGAGTTCAAATTATGAAAAACACAGCCCCTAGACTAAAATAAATCAAAACATAAATCATAGAAGCATATACACGATTATGTTTTAATTATAACCATACCACAAAATAAAATGAGTACATGATTTTAAATGTTGCATAATACCAAATACAACATTCCTTTATAATCCAATAGTTGAGATTACTTTAGCTATTTTAAGGAAATTTATATACTCATTTAATCTTAAATGTAAATTGAAAATTACATAATATATACATACACATATACACATTCATACATACACATATTAAAAATCGGACGGATATTTTTCGGATACGGATACCACTATAACCATATCCGTATCCGGAATGATTTTCGGATATCGGATATCCATATCCGCATCTCGGATAATGGATATATTTTGTATTTTCAGATACGGATACGGACGGATATCATATTTTTCGGGTATCCGTTGACAGCCCTAACTTAACTCCCGAACTTTACCAAGTATGTAAAGCTGAAAATTTAAGGAATTTTGCCATATTTTAGTTCACAAAGCCAATTTTTCTAAATACTTGATATAACAATTCTCACATGTATCAATCCATAAATTCATATATCAAGTTACTCAAATAGATTTATATTCACTGTATATGGAAAATTGCTAATATATGGTAGATTAACAAACATGAACCAAGTATATTAAATTGATTTACGTTTGGAAGCTTTTAGAGCAAACAAATGCATTCTACACTACACGATGGATAAGTCATTTGAGAAAAGCTAAGTAGGAAAAACCTGAATTAATGGTAAGAAGGAACGAACAGCTGCATCAATAGAAGAATCAATAAGGTGAAGATCGCAAGAAGCAAGACTAAAGAGGTTGGAGGTCAGGGAATTGTATCAACAGCGGATAGGAACCCATCATGCAAGAAAAATATTGAATTGACTATGATGGAACACCATTAGCATTATAAATAGGAACCTTTCCACTTTGCTATTTTGTGAAATGAAGGTTGACCCTTTTTATTTATTATTGCTTGTACCAATAGCTGCTCACTACATGAACTGAAGAGTTGCTTCTTCACTAGCTCACAGATTTCTTATTTTTACCACGCCGCGACATCGCCTGAGTTTTGTTTTCGATCATTCTTCCTTATGCCATCGACGATGACTACCGGTCATTTTTGACCATCCGACGATTTCTTCCCCAAACGAGGAATGTTTATCATATCCAGGTGAAGTCGATTGGCAGTTTTTCCCTATTTCTCGATTTACTTTATATTTTATTGTTTTTTCTTCGATTTATTTATTATAGGTCTGTTATCATGTTAAATGTTTTTGTTTCTTGCAAGTTTGTATTTTTCTCCATGTATTAGTTCTGCTGCTACAAATTTGACATTTCATAATTGCTAAGTTGAATGACTATTCCTGGGTATATAACCATTGTTCGGTTTCAAAAATTCTATTTATATTTAAATTGTGGTATTTGTATGCATTCTGTTTAATAAGTTTGAATCAAAATTCAATCAAGTACTATTTATACACTTCACATCTTCTATTATATTAGATATAGCTATGTAATTCATTACACATTGCTATAATAATTTTTCTCCGGAGAACATCATATTATATGCATCTAAAGTTTTTAAAGATTAATTCAATGTGTTTTTTATATTAAACTTCAGCTTATATTTTCAGGGAAGCTTCTTAATGTTGAGAATGCTTAGTTAACCAATCCTATCGAAGTAGTGTTATAAATAACAGTTTATATAAAGTGTGATGCTAAGGGCACCCCAATATGTTCTTCCTAATACCACAATAAAAAAAAACTCATTAAATTTTGTATGCTTCCTAATACCATAAAACCTTTCCATTCTAATCTCCCAATCAATCATTATTTGCCAAACTAATCACATGCAAAGATAATCTAAATACTATAATCTCTCGTAATTGTTGTCTTATTCGCATCTCTCGTGGGAAAATTCAAATTTGTACAGTAATCACTCGATTATTTGGTGATCTAAAAACTCTAATCTCTCACTTCCTCTTCTAGTTTGCTTAATTCAAACCTTATTCACGTATATTGCGGCGTCGAATTCGTTGGTTGGTTATAGATTTTGGGTTTAGCCCGTTGATCGGTTTTACAAATGAGGACAAACTAATATCGAAAGAAATAGAAATAGGGTAAAACATTGTGGTAGCCCCTATTTGTTAAATGTGGAATTAATAAGAGCGTAATACTATTTCTTGTGGTATTTTTTAGTCGCGGTATTAGAAAGAACATATCGGGGTGCCCTTAGCATCACACTATATAAATATGACCCACTTGATGTTTGTTGATTTTTTGCAGGGCCCATTGGGTTGTTTCTGCTGATCCAACTCATGGAACTTCTATAGGTCACGAAAATGCCTGAACCAGTGGGGATAATACTAGATTTACTAAGGTGCCCAAGGAAATTGACACATTAAACAACTATATTTTGATTTCTTCCAACATAGGGGCAGACTATCCAAGAAGACCCAACGTTCTTTCACCACTCTATGTCATGTGTAGTTTCTATAGTGTGACCTTAAATAAGTTGCAAGTTATATTTTAGGGGTTGTAACTCATTTTGTGTATTGTCCATAACTGCTCGTTATTCAATAAAACAAAAGGTGTTCTTTAGCATTAAAGTTTGGATGTACTTACATTGATGATAGCCGAGCTGTAGTGATTTATGCGGGATTTTGATGAGGATCTAGTATTGTTTATTTAGATACCAATGGAGTATAACCAAATAATTATGAAATCTCACGAAAAACAAAGAACAAAAAAGGACATAGAAGATTTAACGTGGTTCGGATATGAATATCCTACGTCTACGGAGACCCAACAACTTTTATTTCTTAATGAAGAAATGAGTACATAAGAGAGGAGGAAGATTACAATAGAGAGAAGATTAATAGTGGATTGCTTTCTTCATACAATAACATGACCTCTATTTATATAGAGGGATTTCTTGACCTCCAAGAAAACATGGCATCCAAGTTTTCTTGACCTCCAAGTAAACTTGGCACCCAAGTTTTCTTGACTTCCAAGTAAACTTGGCGCCCAAGTTATTCCATATAGGAGGCAATTACATGATTGACAATCAATCTTTCCTTCTCTACAAATATTTGAATCATTAATTTCAATACTCCACCTTGATTCAAATATGATAGTCTTTCTTCATTATCTCATCTTCAACAATCAACATAGAAGTTTTTGGGCCCAGCACCCCATGGCGCTCAAGTAACATGAAGCAAACAGATCAAGTTTGAGCAATGCTAAAACTTGTCCTTCGGAAGTGACTTAGTCATCATATCTGAAGGATTATCCGAAGTACCCACCTTTAATAATTTGATCTTGCTCCGTTCTTTCTCAAGCATAAGAAAGAAACCTCTAACATCAATGTGCTTTGTCCGTGAACTATAAGCTTGATTCTCAACAAGATGAATCACACTCTGACCTTCTGAAAATAGCTCCACTGTCCGCTGCGGCATTGAAAGATCATCCAGCAACTGAAGTAAGTACAATCCTTCCTTTGTTGCTTCCACAATCGATATCAACTCTGCTTCGGTAGTCGACAAAGCTATGATAGATTGCAACTTTGATCTCCATGAAATCGAGCCTATGCCAAGTGTAGAAACATAGCCCGACAGTGACTTCCTAGCATCTCTATCCCCAGCATAATCAGAATCACAGTATCCTCTAAGAAAGATGTCACCATCTACTCCACCGTATAGCAAACCCACCAAAGAAGTGCCTCGAAGATATCTAAGAATCCACTTCACTGCTTGCCAATGTTCTTTGCCTGGGTTAGACATATATCGACTGACAACACCAAATGCATGGGCCAAATCTGGTCTCATGCACACCATCGCATACATGAGACTGCCAACAGCACTAGAATAAGGTATATTAGCCATATACTTTTTATCTTCTTCAAATGTAGGAGACTGGTCTTTCGACAAATTAAAATGAGAGCCTAAAGGAGTGCCTACCGGTTTGGCTTTCTCCATCCCAAATCGAGTGAGGACTTTCTCGATGTACTGCGCCTGAGTGAGCCTTAACTCTCTCCGCTTCCTATCCCTGCTTATCTCCATACCCAATATTCTTTGTGCCTTTCCCAAATCCTTCATATCAAACTCTCTACTGAGCTCCGCTTTCAACTCCTTAATTTTGACCATACTCAGAGATGCAATCAACATATCATCAACATATAACAAAAAATAAATCATGTCATCATCACATCTCCTAAAATAAATACACTGGTCTTTGAAGCTTCTGGAGTATCCCTGTGAAAGCATAAACTTATCAAATCTCTTGTACCATAGTCTAGGAGACTGCTTCAGTCGATAAAGAGATCTGTTAAATTTACAAACATAGTCTGTCCTGCTACTATCAATGAACTCTTCTGGGTGCCGCAAATAAATCTCTTCATCCAGATCACCATGCAAGAAAGCAGTTTTGACATCTAGTTGCTCTAACTCCATGTCATAATGAGCAACTAATGCCAAGAGAATACGAATGGAAGTATGCTTAACAACTGGAGCAAAGATGTCATGATACTCTACCCCTTTCTTCTGAACATACCCCTTTGCTACTAGTCTTGCTTTATATCTGAACTCTCCATTGCCGTTGTCTTTCACTCTATATGTAATAACCTGAAAATCTGAACCAGTTTAAAATTTTTATTTTGGCAATTTTAGCGAATTTTGAATATTTAAAATGAATTATTTTAAATAATATCGACGAGAAATTTATTTTGAATATAATTCGAACGTATATATTATATACGTCGTCGTTAGATTATATATAATTATATATAATTATAAATAGAATTGAAAATGGCGCGGTAGTTCGATAATTCGATTTCAAACTTCAATTGAATGTACCGGGTGCAAAACAATCCGGATTTAGTGAAACCAAAAACATTAGGATCTAATTGATGATATCTTTCCAACGAATCCGAAAAATCGAAATTTCATAGCGGGAATCAAAAGATATGTCTAGTTGAAAATTCTGAATAGTCGCTATGGAATTCAGGCCCTTAAAAATACACATTTTGCAAACGACCTCGGATTTCGACGAAACCACTTTTGTTGGATCCGCAGTGTCAAATTATTGCTAGATTTCAAATTTCATAATTTTTCGAATCAATATGTGAGCGTGGCAAAGGAAAACGCATTTGACCAGTTTTAGTTGATTTTAATTGACTGGAAAATGGCCATTTTTCCAACGGCCTCAGAATTCGACGAAACTAGTTTTGTTAGGATCGTATCGTCAATACGAAGCTAGAAAATATTTTTCCGCAATTTTTAGAGTTAGTATGTGACCCCGGTAAATTGAAATGCACGTTCAAATTCAATATATAGAGTTATATGTTGATTTTGACGAAAACTGATCGTAACGACCGAATTAGCCTACGATACATATCCCATTGTGTTCGGAATAGGGGTAAAACGCTATGGGCGACAGGCGGTGGGCCTCGTTTTGAGGTCAAAAATAAGAGTTGCTTTTTGGTGGAAAATTAAATAATCAAACTCTCTCCTCACCCCCTTTAATTCCTCTGACCCCCCCCCAATTCATTTCTGAACGAAAACGAAAAAAAAACGCTCGATCTCGAACCACAGCCCCCCTACGCGACCGCCACCCCATCCACCGCCCGAGCCCCCCGCTGACGCCGCCCCTCTAGCCTCGCGCGCCACCATATCCCGAGTCCCCTCCTCCACTGCCTACCGACGCGCAGCACCCCCCCATCGGAAATCGAGCACCGCACCCCCCTCGTCATTTCGAATCCTTCCCCTCCCCTTCGACCGCCACCCGCCTGAACCACCGTACCCCTCCACCTCCTCCCTCAACACCAGCAATTTGGGATAGCAGTTCGAATTTAGGGTATATACAGTGAGTTTCTTTTTTTTCTCACTTTCTATTTATTTTTATTTCCATTTTAGTTTGTTTAAAACTGAAAAAAAACCTAGATTTTAAAACTGAAATTATATAGATTTTAAAACTGATTTCTATTACCAAAGTTTTGATTTTTATATAGGATTTTGAAATAGAAATTCAATTTTTAAATATATGATTTGGTGGTAGAAAAATATGATTTTTATATAGAAGAAGGCGTGATTTCTATATAGAAGTGAAAATAAAAACATGATTTTTATTTTAAAGCAAAGCTATGATTTTTATCGAAGTAAAAGAAAGATTTTTATTCGTTCATTAGCTAGGAAAAAGAAGTGGTTTTTAAAGTAATAAAAATATGATTTTTATATTTTTAAAGTATTAAAAATATGATTTTTATATTTTTAAAGTATTAAAAATATGATTTTTATATTTTTAAAGTATTAAAAATATAATCTTTACTAAGTAGAAGATGTAAAAATATGATTTTTGTTTATGCAAAGAATTAGAAATATAATTTTTACATGATAGGAATATTAGAAATATCGTCTTTATATTTGAAAAGGCGAAATCTTTATATTTGAAAAGGCAAAATTTTTATATTTGAAAAGGCGAAATTTTTATATTTGAAAAGGCGAAATCTTTATATATTGAATAGCGAAATTAAAATTCGATTTTTATATATTGAATAGCATAGTGAAAATTTGATTTTTATATATTGAATAACATAGTAAAAATTCGATTTTTAAATACATGAAGTGACTATAAAAATATGATTTTTAAATTGAAAGTGAACGAATAAAAATGTGATTTTTATTTTAAAGACATCAGTATATAAAATTGTGATTTTTATATATATAGTGGCTACGGGCAACGAGGATGACAAAAAGGCGAGAACGACAAGATTTTCTACAATAGAAGTGTCGTGAAGTTGGAATAGCTTTGGTGAGAACTTCTCACTCTTCAATTTCTTTTTCTAATTATTTATATATACTAGGATGCAGACGGTGCTTAGTAGAACCCAACACAATCGTCCACAGACCAAGGACTTGTTTGTTTGATTGCAAAAATTAGTTAGATTATTTGATTGAAATTTGAGTTGTTTGGTGAGATGGAATGATTTGATTTATGTGTGAATGGCGTGGGCCTTCACTAGACCAGGGATAAGGCTGGGCCTCATCCCGTTTCTAGTATCGTGCCGTTATGCCGCCGAAATTTTCTAAAATTAAGTTAGAAAAATAAAAATATCATTTTTATTTTGTAAATGAACTGAATAAAAATTCATGTGTTAAAATAAAATGTTTTATCATTAAAGATATAATTTTTAACGTGAATGTGAATAAATAAATATTCATTTACAAACCAGACGGTTTGTTTATGTACACCTATTTGAAGGACATTGATTGGGTCGATAAATTTTACACATAGCCCAACTGCACAAATAAAATCTGTGTTTGTTGATTTGAAACCCCACACGGGTGTTGGGATGAAATTTGAAGTTCACTCATCCTGATTGATTAAATATGTCGATCGATTGATTGACAGGCTGTTAAAAGCGTTAGATATCTATATTTGATGCTTATACAGTGTAGTGCACTTTGGATGATGGTTGATTTTTTTTATCGTTGCTACTATATACATGTGTTGTATGGAATCCATATAGTTAACGCTATATGGTAATTGATTGGGCCTCATTCCAATTTAGAAAATGAAGAATATTATAAAATAAAGGTTCATGTGTTGACAGTACTCATCCGTTGAGATTAGTCATGTGTTGAACGAAATATTTTAATAATAAAATTTACTTCTTTATCAATATAAAATAAAGGTTCATGTGTTGACAGTACTCATTCGTTGAGATTAGTCATGTGTTGAACGAAATATTTTAATAATAAAATTTACTTCTTTATCAATATAAAATAAAGGTTCATGTGTTGACTGTACTCATCCGTTGAGATTAGTCATGTGTTGAACGAAATATTTTAAAAATAAAATCTACATCTTTATCATATATAGAATTAGAAACTAACTGGAAAATAGATAAGATGAGTGATATCCTGGATATTGATCTGATGTTGGTTTCAGCCTTCGGGGTTAATATTCAGGAAATCGTTCTCTCACTAAATTACGGTTGGAGTCTGATTCAACATCAAACGATAGATACCTTAATTTTTATAAAATATATTAAATAACAAAAATAGTCACACGTGGAATGTACTCATTCGTTGAGATTAGTCGTGTGTTGACAAAAATAAATATTCATTTGTTGAATAGAATATTTGAAAATAGAAATATATGAAGTCGTGTTGGTTAGATTGACGCCATTTTGAAGTGAACGATATTTATATCGATTTTATTCATTTTAAAATGAATATTGAAAAGTGATTTCGAAATCGCATATTTTGAAATGAAATTTGAATCAAATTGAATAGAAAACGAATTCGAATTGAATATATAACGAATTGAATTCGAATTGAATATAAAACAAATTTGATTTCAATTGAATATATAATGAATTTGATTCAAATAGAAAACGGAAATGAATTGAATATAAAACGAATTTGATTTAAATTGATTAGAAAACGAATTTGATTTAAGTCGAATAGAAAACTAATTTGAATTGAATCGAATAGAAAACCAATTTGAATTGAATCGAATAGAAAACGACTTTGAAATTTGAATTGAATAAAAATGAATTTTAAAACGAATTTATAAGGAAAAATTCAATTTTGATTTGAATTGAAATGGAAGTTGAAATTGTTTTTGAAACGAATTCAAAACTATTTATAAAATTCATTTTAAATAGTAATCAACAAAATATATATAATATATATATTATGGCCTGAATAGAACGCGTCTCGCCGCGGCAGTTCGTGAATTTCGACCATTTATTTCAAATGGGCATTACAGGAGATCCGACCGTCGGATTCTCCTAAAACCGGAACCGTTGGGTTCGTATCGAAAAGAGCTTTCTAACGAATATTAGAAATTTGAAATCTAACGGTTGGATTTGGAGATACGTCCAAATCAAATTCGAAAAAGGTCGCTATAGGTGCAGTTCGATGGCCGTTGTTGGAAATCGACTGTACGGGCCTTGATAAAATTATTAAAAATAGCAATAATTTGTGTAAAATCATAAGAAATGATTTGGGAAAAATTGGGATGAAAAAACTTCATATTTGAAAAGATGAAAATAGTTTTTTTTTATCGAAATGAACTAGTTTTGAACTAAATTTAAAACCCAATTATTTTTAAATAAATAAATTAGATTTAAAAAGGGGTTTTAAATATTCGGAATTTCTAATATATTTGATTGGATTTGATTTGGGTTTGTCATGAACTGTGTTTTAAATAACACTAGTTCTTTAACCCAGTAAAAGGAGTTTTAACGAATCTGCAATTAGGTTGAAATGTGAATCTATAATCTAAATTATCAAATTTAGAAATGAGCGAGTATGGAGTATTACCAGTTTTTCCTCATGGGATGAATAGGTTGGAATTGGGAAATAAATTAAATAATTACTTCGGTGTGATTCGCTAATCTCGACTAGCTTAGAAAACCATAATTTTGGTTTGAAATGATATCCAAAGGAAGATTAAAGGATAAATTTTAAAGAATTTATCTTTGATAAAATTAATGGGAACCTTTCCCTAAGAATTGGAATGAGGCGTATGTTGTGTTTGTGTAACATTCGTTTTTAATATACGCGGGTTGTTTGGAAAGGCCGGGTTTATACCTATTCTGAATAACCGATTTGACGATATGTCGAAGATGAAGACGGTGGTTGAAGACCGGAAGTCTTCACATCGTTTGGATAATTACTGACGATCCTGATTGGGCTGTACACCCAAGAGGATGGAAATAGTTGGTGGTCGTCCAGACGTACCTGGAGATCAATGGATATGCGAGGAAAGTGCCTCCGGTTTCGTTCAGACCCAGAACGAACTTGTAAATGGATTGTGTGTCTGACATTGGATTTTATTCTGTGTTGATTGATTTCTATTAAATATATATCTGTTTGGCGTCGGAGAATTTATTCTCTTGCTTAAAGCCCTTCTCTGAGACGTACGAGCTTAGAGGTTATATATCGATAGATATCAATCACATGGCATGAATTGCCTGTGTGGCACGCTGAGTTGCATTGATCAAGGCTTCTGTTGAAAAGCAAAGTCTTGTGGTTGATGATCAAAGCACGGCCTTTGTGGCGTAGCTTTGTGTATAACGTGAATTCGCGAGCCTCACACCTCGGTATGAGTTAAAAACGGGATACGGGCCGTTGGGAGAACTCGACGTTTCTTTCTAGCTTTGGTGGTGTCAGTGACTTACCAGCCCTGACATTTATATACTTTTCACCTTTGTGGTTGTTGGAATGAGGCGCCTTGATTATAGGTCTGTAAGGACCGGGAAACGTGTGTTCAGGAATAAATAATCCTCTAACGTAAGTGAGGACCGGCCCAACCGATCCAAGTGGCTGCCCAGAGTGTGTAGTCCTGAGCATTTGCTAGAGTGTATCGAAGCGGAGAGGAGCTTGCCCCTTGCCTCGACTCATGACGGAAATCCAATTTCCAATACGTGTAATTCGGTTTTAATTGTAGAACTAGTATGGCGACATAGTAGATGGTAGTTATGCCGCCTATGATTGATATTTATGATTGTAATTGTTTTGACACTATACACTTATTATAGTATCAAATGATTTGTTTTAAACGTACCAAGCATGTTTGGCTGTTATAAGGGAAAACCCTATCCTCCGGCTTGCGTTGCATTGTGTGATGGGACCTGGGTCTTATAATAGCTTCATTTTTCGAAAAAGCATTTCGTTGTTTATCTATATGCACTGGTATTCTTGGGAGGAAACCCGTTCCGTGTTATACGGCGTGGTCCCTTGAATTACTTTCTTTTAAAGTAAAGCTTTAAATAACTGTTTTAGTTCTCACACCAGTCACATGACTGACCTGGAGTTTATTGTTTTAACCTAAACTCTGGGTGCTCCTATTTTGCGCACGGGCAGCTAGTAGTTTTGGTTTTGCAGATTTATATTCACATGATCTTGGTTTACAGCTGGAATGATATCCGTAAACCTCTGTATCCGTGTATCACCTTCAGTTGTGCTTTGTACTATTTTCCGCTGCTATGTAATTTATTGTAATATCTGATAATTATCGAATGTAATTTATTCATTATACTCTGTATATTCTTGTATCTGATGGAATTGTTGTAATAGCAATGAAATGTTCTTCCGTTTGCGTCCTGATTTGTCCTATTCTCAAAACGATCAGGGGTTTCAAACGGTCTAGATCGGTTTAACGACTGATTCGGATCGAGCGAAATTCCTTATCGTCACATTTGGTATCAGAGCTTTGGTTTACAGAGCTCGAGAACAAGACACATTAGAACCATACGAAAGAATTCATCAGATATTGGATTAGAAATATCCAATTAGAATGACTCGTTAGAGATAGGATCAGTAGTATCCTAGAACGAGTGTGAAGAGTATATTTTTCAAATGAAAACAATTTTGTTTTGAAAATTTAAATCGTTTTATACGTATTTGGATATTTAGTTATTTTGAATATGGACAATCTAGTATATAAAGGTTTTGCATATACGCGTCATGAACGTATATTCGAAGTTTTAATATATTAGATAGATATAGAGTCACACTCTAGTCGCCCGGACATGGTTCTGATGATGAAGTATACCATCACCAGCATTTATTTTCGAGTGACGAAGGTGTGATATCTATATATTTCCATTAGACTGGTGTGAGAACCAAAACTAAAATAGAAAGACACGTTGTTGTGAATTGGCATCAAAAACAAGATTTTCTGTATATATATCAAAATTATGAATTTGAAACGTTAATTCACTAATTGATTGATGTTTGTGTTGTTTGTTTATTTGTTTGATAATTTTGAACCGTTAGCCTAATTGAACCAAATATTGAATTGTATTAAAATTTAGTCGAATTTGCTTGCGTATACATATACTTACAATTGAACAGGTCATAGCAAGGAGGCTAGAGCAGAGAATAAAATTTGTTTACCCGACAAATAGGAACATGTTTACTATAATTTACTGTTTTGTTTGGGTGATGATGATTTTATGAGCCTATTGGCTAGCCGCTTGGCTTTTTCTTTTTCTTTTTGAGATCAGAAGGCCTATATGGCAATTTCGGGATTTCCCCGTGGCTCCCGGTGCAGGGGAGGTTATGGCGAAATTTTTCGAAAATTTAGGGTGTTAGCCAAATTTTTGAAAGTTTGAAAATTCTCAGAAACTGAAAAGTTGGAGAATGGGAGCCAGATCGAACGTAGAATTGATTAATCAAACCACTTTCGACTTTGTTCCTTTTCGGGGATGAAAAGTTTTAAGTAGGGGAGATTGTAATAACCCGAAAATCTGAACCAGTTTAAAATTTTTATTTTGGAAATTTTAGCGAATTTTGAATATTTAAAATGAATTATTTTAAATAATATCGACGAGAAATTTATTTTGAATATAATTCGAACGTATATATTATATACGTCGTCGTTAGATTATATATAATTATATATAATTATAAATAGAATTGAAAATGGCGCGGTAGTTCGATAATTCGATTTCAAACTTCAATTGAATGTACCGAGTGCAAAACAATCCGGATTTTAGTGAAACCAAAAAAATTAGGATCTAATTGATGATATCTTTCCAACGAATCCGAAAAATCAAAATTTCGTAGCGGGAATCAAAAGATATGTCCAGTTCAAAATTCTGAATAGTCGCTATGGAATTCAGGCCCTTAAAAATAGACATTTTGCAAACGACCTCGGATTTCGACGAAACCACTTTTGTTGGATCCGCAGTGTCAAATTATTGCTAGATTTCAAATTTCATAATTTTTCGAATCAATATGTGAGCGTGGCAAAGGAAAACGTGTTTGACCAGTTTTAGTTGATTTTAATTGACTGGAAAATGGCCATTTTTCCAACAGCCTCAGAACTCGACGAAACTAGTTTTGTTAGGACCATATCGTCAATACGAAGTTAAAAAATATTTTTCCGCAATTTTTAGAGTTAGTATGTAACCCCGGTAAATTGAAATGCGCGTTCAAATTCAATATATAGAGTTATATGTTGATTTTGACGAAAACTGATTGTAACGACCGAATTAGCCTACGATACATATCCCATTGTGTTCGGAATAGGGGTAAAACGCTATGGGCGACAGGCGGTGGGCCTCGTTTTGAGGTCAAAAATAAAAGTTGCTTTTTGGTGGAAAATTAAATAAATTAAATAATCAAACTCTCTCCTCACCCCCCTTTAATTCCTCTGACCCCCCCTCCAATTCATTTCTGAACGAAAACGAAAAAAAGAAAAAAAATCGCTCGATCTCGAACCACAGCCCCCCCTACGCGACCGCCACCCCATCCACCGCCGGAGCCCCCTGCTGACGCCGCCCCTCTAGCCTCGCGCGCCACCATATCCCGAGTCCCCTCCTCCACTGCCTACCGACGCGCAACACCACCCCCCCCCACCGAAAATCGAGCACCCCCCCTCGTCATTTCGAATCCTTCCCCTCCCCTTCGACCGCCACCCGGCTGAACCACCATACCCCTCCACCTCATCCCTCAACACCAGCAATTTGGGATAGCAGTTCGAATTTAGGGTATGTACAGTGAGTTTCTTTTTTTTTTCTCTTTCTATTTATTTTTATTTCCATTTTAGTTTGTTTAAAACTGAAAAAAAACCTAGATTTTAAAACTGAAATTATATAGATTTTAAAACTGATTTCTATTTACCAAAGTTTTGATTTTATATAGGATTTTGAAATAGAAATTCAATTTTTAAATATATGATTTGGTGGTAGAAAAATATGATTTTTATATAGAAGAAGGCGTGATTTCTATATAGAAGTGAAAATAAAAACATGATTTTTATTTTAAAGCAAAGCTATGATTTTTATCGAAGTAAAAGAAAGGTTTTTATTCGTTCATTAGCTAGGAAAAAGAAGTGGTTTTTAAAGTAATAAAAATATGATTTTTATATTTTTAAAGTATTAAAAATATAATCTTTACTAAGTAGAAGATGTAAAAATATGATTTTTGTTTATGCAAAGAATTAGAAATATAATTTTTACATGATAGGAATATTAGAAATATCGTCTTTATATTTGAAAAGGCGAAATCTTTATATTTGAAAAGGCGAAATTTTTATATTTGAAAAGGCGAAATTTTTATATTTGAAAAGGCGAAATCTTTATATATTGAATAGCGAAATAAAAATTCGATTTTTATATATTGAATAGCATAGTGAAAATTCGATTTTTATATATTGAATAACATAGTAAAAATTCGATATTTAAATACATGAAGTGACTATAAAAATATGATTTTTAAATTGAAAGTGAACGAATAAAAATGTGATTTTTATTTTAAAGACATCAGTATATAAAATTGTGATTTTTATATATATAGTGGCTACGGGCAACGAGGATGACAAAAAGGCGAGAACGACAAGATTTTCTACAATAGAAGTGTCGTGAAGTCGGAATAGCTTTGTTGAGAACTTCTCACTCTTCAATTTCTTTTTCTAATTATATATATATATATACTAGGATGCAGACGGTGCTTAGTAGCAACCGACACAATCGTCCACAGACCAAGGACTTGTTTGTTTGATTGCAAAAATTAGCTAAATTATTCGATTGAAATTTGAGTTGTTTGGTGAGATGGAATGATTTGATTTATGTGTGAATGGCGTGGGCCTTCACTAGACCGGGGATAAGGCTGAGCCTCGTCCCGTTTCTAGTATCGTGTCGTTATGCCGCCGAAATTTTCTAAAATAAGTTAGAAAAATAAAAATATCATTTTTATTTTGTAAATGAACTGAATAAAAATTCATGTGTTAAAATAAAAAATTTTATCGTTAAAAATATAATTTTTAACGTGAATGTGAATAAATAAATATTCATTTACAAACCAGACGGTTTGTTTATGTACACCTATTTAAAGGACATTGATTGGGTCGATAAATTTTACACATCGCCCAACTGCACAAATAAAATCTGTGTTTGTTGATTTGAAACCCCACACGGGTGTTGGGATGAAATTTGAAGTTCACTCATCCTGATTGATTAAATATGTCGATCGATTGATTGACAGGCTGTTAAAAGCGTTAGATATCTATATTTGATGCTTATACAGTGTAGTGCACTTTGGATGATGGTTGATTTTTTTTATCGTTGCTACTATATACATGTGTTGTATGGAATCCATATAGTTAACACTATATGGTAATTGATTGGGCCTCATTCCAATTTAGAAAATGAAGAATATTATAAAATAAAGGTTCATGTGTTGATAGTACTCATCCGTTGAGATTAGTCATGTGTTGAACGAAATATTTTAATAATAAAATTTACTTCTTTATCAATATAAAATAAAGGTTCATGTGTTGACAGTACTCATTCGTTGAGATTAGTCATGTGTTGAACGAAATATTTTAATAATAAAATTTACTTCTTTATCAATATAAAATAAAGGTTCATGTGTTGACTGTACTCATCCGTTGAGATTAGTCATGTGTTGAACGAAATATTTTAACAATAAAATCTACATCTTTATCATATATAGAATTAGAAACTAACTGGAAAATAGATAAGATGAGTGATATCCTGGATATTGATCTGATGTTGGTTTCGACCTTCGGGGTTAATATTCAGGAAATCGTTCTCTCACTAAATTACGGTTGGAGTCTGATTCAATATCAAACGATATATACCTTAATTTTTATAAAATATATTAAATAACAAAAATAGTCACACGTGGACAGTACTCATTCGTTGAGATTAGTCGTGTGTTGAAAAAAATAAATATTCATTTGTTGAATAGAATATTTGAAAATAGAAATATATGAAGCCGTGTTGGTTAGATTGACGCCATTTTGAAGTGAACGATATTTATATCGATTTTATTCATTTTAAAATGAATATTGAAAAGTGATTTCGAAATCGCATATTTTGAAATGAAATTTGAATCAAATTGAATAGAAAACGAATTCGAATTGAATATATAACGAATTGAATTCGAATTGAATATAAAACGAATTTGATTCCAATTGAATATATAATGAATTTGATTCAAATAGAAAACGGAAATGAATTGAATATAAAACGAATTTGATTTAAATTGATTAGAAAACGAATTTGATTTAAGTCGAATAGAAAACCAATTTGAATTGAATCGAATAGAAAACCAATTTGAATTGAATCGAATAGAAAACGACTTTGAAATTTGAATTGAATAAAAATGAATTTTAAAACGAATTTATAAGGAAAAATTCAATTTTGATTTGAATTGAAATGGAAGTTGAAATTGTTTTTGAAACAAATTCAAAACTATTTATAAAATTCGTTTTAAATAGTAATCGACGAAATATATATAATATATATATATTATATATATAATGGCCTGAATAGAAAGCGCCGCGCCGCGGCAGTTCGTGAATTTCGACCATTTATTTCAAATGGGCATTACGGGAGATCCGACCGTCGGATTCTCCTAAAACCGGAACCGTTGGGTTCGTATCGAAAAGAGCTTTCTAACGAATATTTGAAATTTGAAATCTAACGGTTGGATTTGGAGATACGTCCAAATCAAATTCGAAAAAGGTCGCTATAGGTGCAGTTCGATGGCCGTTGTTGGAAATCGACTGTATGGGCCTTGATAAAATTATTAAAAATAGCAATAATTTGTGTAAAATCATAAGAAATGATTTGGGAAAAATTGGGATGAAAAAACTCCATATTTGAAAAGATGAAAATAGTTTTTTTTTATCGAAATGAACTAGTTTTGAACTAAATTTAAAACCCAATTATTTTTAAATAAATAAATTAGATTTAAAAAGGGGTTTTAAATAATCGGAATTTCTAATATATTTGATTGGATTTGATTTGGGTTTGTCGTAAACTGTGTTTTAAATAACACTAGTTCTTTAACCCAGTAAAAGGAGTTTAACGAATCTGCAATTAGGTTGAAATGTGAATCTATAATCTAAATTATCAAATTTAGAAATGAGCGAGTATGGAGTATTACCAGTTTTGCCTCATGGGATGAATAGGTTGGGATTGGGAAATAAAATAAATAATTACTTCGGTGTGATTCGCTAATCTCGACTAGCTTAGAAAACCATAATTTTGGTTTGAAACGACATCCAAAGGAAGATTAAAGGATAAATTTTAAAGAATTTATCTTTGATAAAATTAATGGGAACCTTTCCCTAAGAATTGGAATGAGGCGTATGTTGTGTTTGTGTAACATTCGTTTTTAATATACGCGGGTTGTTCGGAAAGGCCGGGTTTATACCCATTCTGAATAACCGATTCGACGATATGTCGAAGATGAAGACGGTGGTTGAAGAGCGGAAGTCTTCACATCGTTTGGATAATTACTGACGATCCTGATTGGGCTGTACACCCAAGAGGATGGAAATAGTTGGTGGTCATCCAGACGTACCTGGAGATCGATGGATATGCGAGGAAAGTGCCTCCGGTTTCGTTCAGACCCAGAACGAACTTGTAAATGGATTATGTGTCTGACATTGGATTTTATTCTATGTTGATTGATTTCTATTAAATATATATCTGTTTGGTGGCAGGGAATTTATTCTCTTGCTTAACGCCCTTCTCTGAGACGTACGAGCTTAGAGGTTATATATCGATAGATATCAATCGCATGGCATGAATTGCCTGTGTGGCATGCTGAGTTGCATTGATCAAGGCTTCTGTTGAAAAGCAAAGTCTTGTGGTTGATGATCAAAGCACGGCCTTTGTGGCGTAGTTTTGTGTATAACGTGAATTCGCGAGCCTCACACCTCGGTATGAGTTAAAAACGGGATACGGGCCGTTGGGAGAACACGACGTTTCTTTCTAGCTTTGGTGGTGTCAGTGACTTACCAGCCCTGACATTTATATACTTTTCACCTTTGTGGTTGTTGGAATGAGGCGCCTCGATTATAGGTCTGTAAGGACCGGGAAACGTGTGTTCAGGAATAAATAATCCTCTAACGTAAGTGAGGACCGGCCCAACCGATCCAAGTGGCTGCCCAGAGTGTGTAGTCCTGAGCATTTGCTAGAGTGTCTCGAAGCGAAGAGGAGCTTGCCCCTTACCTCGACTCATGACATAAATCCAATTTCCAATACGTGTAATTCGGTTTTAATTGTAGAACTAGTATGGAGACATAGTAGATGGTAGCTATGCCGCCTATGATTGATATTTATGATTGAAATTGTTTTGACACTATACACTTATTATAGTATCAAATGATTTGTTTTAAACGTACCAAGCATGTTTGGCTGTTATAAGGGAAAACCTATCCTCCGGCTTGCGTTGCATTGTGTGATGGGACCTGGGTCTTATAATAGCTTCATTTTTCGAAAAAGCATTTCGTTGTTTATCTATATGCACTGGTATTCTTGGGAGGAAACCCGTTCCGTGTTATACGGCGTGGTCCCTTGAATTACTCTCTTTTAAAGTAAAGCTTTAAATAACTGTTTTAGTTCTCACATCAGTCACATGACTGACCTGGAGTTTATTGTTTTAACCTAAACTCTGGGTGCCCCAATTTTGCGCATGGGCAGCTAGTAGTTTTGGTTTTGCAGATTTATATTCACAGGATCCTGGTTTACAGCTGGAATGATATCCGAAAAGCTCTGTATCCGTGTATCACCTTTAGTTGTGCTTTGTATTATTTTCCGCTGGTAGGTAATTTATTGTAATCTCTGATAATTATCGAATGTAATTTATTCATTATACTCTGTATATTCTTGTATCTGATGGAATTGTTGTAATAGCAATGAAATGTTCTTCCGTTTGCGTCCTGATTTGTCCTGTTCTCAAAACGATCAGGGGTTTCGAACGGTCTAGATCGGTTTAACGACTGATTCGGATCGAGCGAAATTCCTTGTCGTCACACTATAGATCCACTTACATCCAATAGCTCTCTTGTCGGTAGGAAGTGGCACCAAATCCCAAGTGTGATTTTTCCGTAAAGATTCGTCTCCTCTTCCATTGCTACTAACCAACTGGAACTGTCAACTGATGCAATAGCGTCTCTATAATCTCTGGGCTCATCATGGACAACATTTAATGCATATGTTTCCATATCAACAAAGTCAACGTCTTTCATGCTCAAACCAACAAACTCATTAAGCCATCTGGGCTTTCTTCTTTCTCTAACAGGCTTGGTCTCTGTATGGGCTCCACCTTGAATTTGATCTTCTATGCTAGTATCCATACTATCCTCATCAACGACGGCATCATCGGAAATGCCATTTGAACGTCTATGGAAAGAAACAACAGATGAATTTGCTTTGTGTTTGGTATTCTTCACATGTCCTCTCATCATCCAATGAGGAAGGCTCCACCTTCAACATAGCCTTCTCATCAAAAGTTACATGCTTGCATATAATAAGTTTCTTGCTAATAGGACACCACAACCTATATCCTTTTACTCCTCTTCTATAACTTAGAAAGGTACACTTGCAAGCTCTAGGTTCCAGCTTTCCTCGACTCTCATGAACATAAGCTGGATAACCAAACACCTTGAGGAATGAATAGCTAACAGGCTCTCTTTTCCATACTTCTTCAGGGATCTTCATATCTATGGCAGTAGAAGGTGTGCGGTTGATGAGGAAAGCCGCTATAGATAAAGCTTCAGCCCAAAATCCCTTCTTTAACTTAGCAGTCAATCTAAGGCACCTAGTTCTCTCCAACAATGTCTGATTCATCCTTTCTGCAACTCCATTGGACTGAGGGTCGCCTAGTGTGGTGTAATGCCTCTTAATGCCTTCAGACTCACAATAATCGATGAATTCCTGTGATACGAATTCACCGCCATTATCTGAATGGAGAACTTTCAACTTCTCCCTGACTGCTTCTCCACCATGGATTTCCATTTACGAAATCTAGTAAAGGTTTCACTTTTGGACTTTAAAAAGTATACCCAAACTTTACGAGAGAAATCATCTATAAATGAGACAAAATACCTGGCTCCACCCAAGGATGGGCAAGGGGAAGGTCCCCAAACATCCGTGTGAACATAATCCAAAATAGCTTTTTCCTTATGCTCATCAACACCAAAAGAAATCTTCGTCTGCTTACCAAGAACACACTCTTTACAAAAAACAAGTTTAAATGCCGAACTCCGTCAATCAAAACTCACTTTCTTAGCTCATCGATGCTGCGCTCGCCAGTGTGGCCCATCTGCAAGTGCCATAATATGGAAGAATCTGAATCAGCTGAAGTAATTGAAGCTGATTCACCAACTACAGTAGTTCCCTTTAGTAAATAGAGATTTGTTGCCCTTACTCCTTTCATAACGATCATGGAACCCTTAGATATTTTCATCTTCTCTTCTTCAACCACAATCTTTAGTCCAAGTCTACTCAACGCTCCAACAGAAATCAAGTTCCTCCTTAAATCAGGTACATGCCTAACACCAGTAATGGTTCGAATAACATCGTCAAACATCCTTATATTTACACTACCAACACAAACCATACGACAAGAAGCATCATTGCCCATCAGAACTTCTCCTCCATCAATCTCACGGTAAGTGGAAAAAGAGTTCCTATCAAGTGTCATATGATAGGATGCGTCAGAATCAATCTACCATAGGGTGCTCTTCCCAGAAGAGCTAGAAGTTGTAAACACATCAGTGTCACTCTCTGTATCTGATTTCTCCGCTGTAGAGGTTGAAACTTGCTTTGGGTCTTTTCTTTTTCCTTCAAGTTTGGGACATTGTGCAACAAAGTGCCCGGGCTTCTTACAATAATGGCAAGTCAATTTCTTAGGCTCCCTAGACTGGGACCTCGAAGAATTCCGTTCTTCACCTTTCTTTGACTTGCTTTGACTTCTACCTCTCTGAACAGATAAGCCTTCGGCATCACTATCAATGCTAGTGCTCGCCAATTTACCTCTTAAAACTCCATTATGAAGGACAACCTTTACATCAGAAAGGCTAATTTTACTACGGCCATAAATCATGGAATTGACAAAAGCAGTATATTCTTTAGGCAGGGAACATAGGAGGATCACAGCTTGAGCCTCATCAGTAATATCAACATCTGCTGCCTTCAGGTTCATAACTAAAGTGGTCGAGGCATCTACATGCTCCATAAGATCGACTCCGGGCTTCATCTTGAATGAATAAAGTTGTTATTGTAGAATAATCTGATTTGTGAGAGACTTGTCTTAATATGCATCTGATAATGCATCCCATAGTTCCTTCGTCGTCTTCTTCTGAGAAAATTCTCTATGGACTTCATCTGAAAGACTCAACTGAATTATTGTGAGAGCTTCGTCTTCCATTTCCTCCAATTCAGCTGCATCAACATCTTTCAATTTTTTAGGCGCAGAAACAACTTTAAAAGTCTTCTCCTTTTTGAATACGACCTCCACCTTTATCTTCCAAGTACCAAATTCTCCTTTTCCGTCAAAACGTGTTACTCCATAATTGATGCTAGATCTTCCAACAAACTTACTAGAAGTAGCCATTAATATCCAAATAGAAACAATAACACCAGCTTTGATACCAAACTGTAGTGATTTATGTGGAATTTTGATGAGGATCTAGTATTGTTTATTTAGATACTAATGGAGTATAACAAAATAATTATGAAATCTCACCAAAAAAAAAGAACAAAAAAGGTCACAGAATATTTTGCGTGGTTCGGATATGAATATCCTATGTCCACGGAGACCCAACAACTTTTATTTCTCAATGAAGAATTGAGTACATAAGAGAGGAGGAAGATTACAATAGAGAGAAGATTAATGGTGGATTGCTTTCTTCATACAATAACATGACCTCTATTTATTAGAGGGATTTCTTGACCTCTAAGTAAACTTGGCACCCAAGTTTTCTTGACCTCCAAGTAAACTTGGCACTCAAGTTTTCTTGACTTCCAAGTAAACTTGGCGCCCAAGATATTCCATATAGGAGGCAATTACATGATTAACAATCAATCTTTCCTTCTCTACAAATATTTGAATCATCAATTTCAACAGCAGCACCTTATTTATGGAGATTTTAGAGAAGTGGTATGTTTGACGTTTATGATTTCTTCGGAAATGAAAAAATGATCTATAAGTCACACCCCATAGAGAAGTGGTGTTATCATTTACTATTGTTGTCCTACTCTATTTTTCTGGACATGCTATAATCATAATACTTAGATAACTTTTCGAATAACTAAGCCACGTTAACTAAAATTTATATGGGATTTGTTTGTGATACCCTTAATCATTGATTTTAAATGAAATACTCCACGAATATGCAAGTCTTTGAAATGGGTAAATGTTTCATTTACTTCCATATTTCTCAACATGCTTCGTCTTATTGTTCCTTTTATTATGTGCAATCCCATTGTCAAGGAGTTGACATAGTTGATCTGAAGGGGTAAAAAAAACATTAGCGGCTATTTCGGTATGCATTTAGTAGAATAATGCTTTGTTCTTTCATCTTTCAATTACTTTTAGTAATTTTCTTTCTTTTCAAATGCAAAATGCATATGGTGTAGGCATTGGTGGGGTTTTCGAATATAGTTCAAATATACCTTCAATCTTGAAATCAAATAGTGCTTTTTCAAATCGTGATTGTTGCAGGGGATTGTAGCAGGAGATGGAGAGCTTCTATGTTGGTTGTGTTAAGGAGAAATTTTGATTCAAGACCGCTCAAATCAAAAATCCCCAACGCCGCGGGAACGAGATCGTGGTACTAGTGCAAAAAACAACCAATGGATATATCAAAACAATCTCAAACTTATCCAAGCCAATCATAATCACCAAACAATGGAAATAATAGAGCAATAACGAGAAACTAAATCACACAGGAGTTTATAGTGGTTCCACCGACGTCTTGTCAGTGTATGTCCACTATAAGAGAGAAATCTTTATTAATATCAATAAAAGAGTACAAGAGATTGATTACAATGAACAAATTTACTAGAAAATTTTGATTTGTGGAGAAAGGAATTGAAGAAGATTGGATTACCTAAACCCTAGTTAGAATAAACCTTGATCTAATCTCTTGATTTTGTTGTACCTCCTCCTTTTGGATCCGATGTAGCTTATATAGGCATAGGGAAGTATATGGAAATTCCCAAAATTTCCTCTAGATCCGAAATATCCTCCAAATCCAAAATTTCCTCCAGATCTTAAAATATCCCCCAGATCCTAAGTATTTGAAATATCCTGAAATGTCCTTTAGATCTGAAAATATTCTCCAGATCCTAAATCTCCGAAATATCGCGAAATATTCTAAAATATCCTTCAGATCCGAAATATCCTCCACAATCTAACACATAGTCTCGCATACTTCAATACTCCACCTCGATACTATATCCATCTACATCACAAAATTCAATGCACCCAAGCATTTCCTTCTATCTTCAATCAAGAAAGCTTGAATGTTTCCCCAATGAACTCCGGCATAGCCACTGCCCATTGCACTTCACTAACGAGTTCAGGCATAGCCCTCACTCGTCAATGAAATGTTAAAACATCCAACTCCTAAACCAGTCTTACCAAAAGACAATGTACTCGAGAGTGAAAACGAGTACTTACCATGAAGATAGAACACCAACCTCTCACCGATACTCTTCTACATCCAAGTTTCTCCCTCAATTGTGCCACCTCGTGGCACCTAGCATCTCTCCAAGCGAATTAAGTTCGAGCAATGCTCGAACTTCCCAACCGGCAATTTCTTAGTGATCATGTCCGCCGCGTTATTCTTTGTGTGCACTTTCCAAAGGCATACTTGCTTATCTTCATCCATGGATACTAGAAATGTCTCCCTCACTTCAATATGATTCGTTCATGAGCTAAGATCCAAATTCTCCGCCAAATGGATAGCACTTTGGCTATCACATTGAACATCAACAATATCATGTTCAAACCCCAGGTCACACAACAATCGCTTCAAATAGAGTGCTTCCTTTGCTGCCTCTACCACAGCTATTAACTCTTCCTCCATAGTGGATAAAGCAACTATGGTCTGCAATCTCAGTCTCCAACTTACGGCTATATCACCAAGAGTGAAAACATATCTGGAAGTTGATTTTCTTCGATCCCAATCACCAATGTAGTCTGAATCACAGTAAGCAACCAACATGCAATTCTTCTTTTTATTACCCCCAAAAACAAGGCCATGAGATACTGTACCTTTCAAGTATCTCAAGAAAAGCTTCACTGCTTCACAATCCGATTTCCGCGGATTAGCCATGAACCGACTAACCATCCTGACGGCATTTGCAATATCGGGTCTTGTACACACCATGGCATACATCAAACTTCCAACCGCACTAGCATATGGCACCTTTGCCATGTAAGCCTTGTCTTTCTCCTCGATAGGTGATCCCTTACTTGAAAGCTTTATATGCAAATGCAAAGGTGTATTCGACGCCTTTGCATCCACCATGCTAAACCGGCAAAGCACTTTCTTAATGTACTCCTTTTGAGTTAATTTCAACTCAAAATGCTTTCGATCTCTTTGAATTTCCATGCCCAAAATCTTCTTTGCTTCTCCAAGGTCTTTCATCTCGAACTCCGCCTTTAATTTCTCTTTCAACTTGTTGATTTCTTCCTTGTCCTTAGAAGCAATGAGCATGTCGTCCACATACAAGAGTAAATACATCCAACAATCATTTCCTAATCTCTTGAGATAAACGCAAGGATCCTTGATGCTTTGAAGGAAGCCACTTTCAAGTATGAAATGATCAAATCTCTTGTACCATTCCCTAGGTGATTGCTTCAAACCATACAGTGATTTCTTCAACTTGCAAACTAGTTTTGACTTACTTTCTACAAAAAACCCTTCCGGTTACTCCATGTAGATGTCTTCATCCAAGTCTCCATGCAAGAAAGCGGTTTTCACATCTAGTTGCTCCAACTCCAAGTCGTAAATAGCAGTTAATGCAAGTAATATCTGGATAGAAGTATGCCTCACAACCGGTGCGAAGATCTCATCATACTCCTTTCCTTTTCTCTATGCGAACCCCTTATCCACTAGCCTAGCTTTGTATCTTTCATCGTCCTTCACCTTATATATCCATTTGCACCTAATAGCACGGTTTCCTTCAGGAAGGGGAACCGACTCCTAAGTCTGGCTCTTCATTAATGATTGCATCTCTTCCTCCATGACGCAAATCCACTTCGAGCTATCACTCGAATCCATGATGTCATCAAGGTCCATCGGCTCATCTTGGACTACACGAAGAGCATAGTCCAAATTGTCACAAAAGCCAATATAGTTCCAATCACCATATCTTTCGGGTGGCCTTATAGAAGGGCGACCAACCCGAGTAGCAATACCATCACCTGGTCTTCCTTCAGCTCCACCTTGAACTGAATCTTCTCTAGGCTCGTGCACATCACCAACACTACTAGAGGAACCCTGTGGACTATGTGATGTAACATCAACTGCATTCACCTCGCAAGCACCTCCAACAAATCTACTTTCTCTAGGCCTGGAAGTGGGAATAACTTCGTTCTCCTTTGATTCACCATGAACCAAATCCGGAACATCTGATGAGCCCTCATTCTCCTTGAACATAGCAGATTCATCAAAAGTAACATGATGAGAAACCATAGCCTTCTCCGTTTCTGGATTCCAAATCCGATAGCCTTTGACGCCATCCATATAACCGAGAAAAATCCCTTTGAAAGCTCTAGGTGAGAACTTACCATTACCCGGATCATGCACATAAATTGGACTGCCAAACCAACGAAGATAACTCAAGTCAATGCTCTTCCCTTTCCATACTTCCTCTAGAATTTTGTTATCAATAGCCAAGCACGGAATTCAATTAATAATATGCACCACGGTTGACAAAGCTTCGGCCCAAAATTCCTTAGACAAACCCGATGTCAATCTCAAGCATCGAGCTTTCTCTAGTAGAGTTCGGTTCATTCTTTCCGCCACTCAATTAGATTGCGGATCTCCAGGTGTAGTAAAATGCCTCTGAATACCATGATGCTTGCAAAAATTCAGAAATTCTCTGGAAACGTATTCACTGCCATTATCGGACCTAAGAACCTTCAAAGTCTTTCCACTCTCATTCTCAACAAGAGCCTTTCATTCGTTGAATCTTGCAAATGCCTCTGATTTTACTTCCATTACATACACCCAAACCTTTTGAGAAAAATCTTCAATGAAAGAAATATAATATCTTGCTCCTCCCAAAGAAGCTACAGGCACTGGTCCCTAAACATGCGTGTGCACATATTCAAGAATCTTTCTTGAATCATGTTTTCCTTCACCGAATGACACTCTAGTTTGCTTCCCCATGACACATTCCTCGCAAAACTCTAACTTGCTGAAACTCTCACCATCTATCATCTCCCTTTGACGAAGAACATATAAACTCTTTTTCGAGACATGACCCAATCTCAAATGCCACTGCCGTGTCGCATCTAAGCCACGAGAACTATCAACATTGACACAGGTTTCGCCTTCCGCGGTCACTACTTCAAGCAAATAAATACCATGAGTTCTAACACCCTTCGTAATTACAAGCGCACTCTTCGAAACCCTCAAGCTATCACTATTAGTAGTGATCTTGCAACCTAAAGAATCCCGGAACATAGCGCACATGAGTGAGAGTACGAACCAATCCGTCAAACATCTGAATTTGCACGGATCCAATGCCTTTCGACTTGCAAACTGCACCATTTTCCATAACAATTGATTTTCCTTCCCGTTCAACATAAGAAGAAAAACAATTCCTATTAGGCGTCATGTGATATGAAGCCGCTGAATCAAGCACCCAATCGCTGCCCAAAACATCTGATGCTACTGCCGACAAAACATCTACGTCTCCCTCACCAACATCTCTCTCCACCGCAACTGATAAAGATGCTACTTCCTTCTTCCCCTTGTCTGGACAATCATTCTTCCAATGACCAGGTTTCTTACATATAAAGCACTTGCCATTTCTTTCCTTTGATTTTCCTCTTCCACCGGGCTTCTTAGACTTAGATCGCCCCTGGTTTCCCTTCTTCTCTGACTTTTCTTTCTTCATAAATAAACCTTGACCATTACCGGCACCAGTACTACCATCACTCAGCTCCTTCATCTGATCTCGTAATTCCTCACTATGAAGACCCGTCTTGACATCATTTAGAGTCAATGTATCCCAGCCATAGATCAAACTGTTTGAGAACCCAGTATCGCGCTCAGGCAACGAACATAACAATATCATCGCCTTCTGCTCCTCCTCAATCTTCAAATCTACCGCCTTCATCTTCATTAGCAAATTATCAAACACATTTAAGTGCACCTTTAGCGAAGTTCTATCCTTCATCTTGTAGGTAAAGAAAGTCCACAACAAGATCAGTCGATTTGTGAGTGACTTCTTCATATACAACTCCTCCAACTTGTTCCAACTACCTTTAACAGTCGTCTCACCACTAATTTCGGAAATAACATTCTCCCCATGGATAGTTGAAGTGTAGTGAATTCTCACTCTTCCATTTCTTCTCTCCACATCTGAGATGTCCTTTGGCAATAAATGTGTATCAAACACCACCCGATGTACCCAATTCCGCCTAAGAACCACTTTCATCTTCCATTGCCACTTTTCGAAATCATTATCGCCATTCCACTTGTCGATAACCAATTGAGAACCAGCAGCTGCATGTGACCCACGTACATAAGAAGCTACACCACTTGGACCAACTATTGAGGCACTGTTTGAATTTGATTCTGGCATTTTTTACATCTATCTACCAACGCCAATGCTCTGATATCAAATGTTGAGGAGAAATTTTGATTCAAGACCGCTCAAATCAAAAATTCCCAACGCCGCGGAAAACGAGATCGTGGTAATAGTGCAAAAACAACCAATTGATATATCAAAACAATCTCAATCTTATCCAAGCCAATCACAATCACTAAATAATGGAAATAATATAGCAATAACGAGAAACTAAATCACACAGGGATTTATAGTGGTTCCACCGATGTCTTGTCAATGTGTGTCCACTTTGAGAGAGAAACCTTTATTAATATCAATAGAAGAGTACAAGAGAATGATTACAATGATCAAATTTACTAGAAAAATTTGATTTTGTGGAGAAAGCAATTGAAGAAGATTAGGATTTCCTAAACCCTAATTAGAATAAACCTTAATCTAATCTCTTAATTTTGTTGTACCTCCTCCTTCTGGATCTGATGTAGCTTATATAGGCATAAGGAAGTATATGGAAATTCCCAAAATTTCCTCTAGATCCAAAATATCCTACAAATCCAAAATATCCTCCAGATCCTAAATATCCTTCATATCTGAAAATATCCTCCAGATCCTAAATATTCGAAATATCCTGAAATATCCTTCAGATGCGAAAATATCCTCCACAGTCTGACACATAGTATCGCATACTTTAACGGTTCCTAAACATATAGTGGATCATATTTTACTTGCCACTTTTGTCTTTTGCCTTACCTCTGGCAATGATTTAATGACCGACATTGATGAGGTATTTGCATTGTGCAGTCAATCGCTGCTCCTTTTTAGGTAAAATCCTAACTTTATAATTGATGTTTTATCCAGTTCTTAAACTTTCAAAGTCGACTTGGTTCAAATTTTGGGTGAGCGATAAACCAACTGCTCCTACTTGAAGAGCAATCTTAGCTTTTAAATATATATTATTTATAATTGTTAATTTCAGGAATTACAAATGTGCATATCTTTGATTTTTAATTAACCTATGAGGATGTTGCAAATCGAGATGTGGTTTCGTCTGAGGTTTAAAATATTTTCTTTTAGTTACCACCTTCTGATACGCATAACATTACCCAACAACACATGAATGCAGCCTACCAACTAATGCAAGCCCTAAAAGAAACATTGTATTGCCTAAAAGAGTGACAGAATAAAGTGCAGCAGAGAACTTGTTTTCAAATTAGCATTATTTTGTCACTCTTTTAGGCAATATAATGTTTCTTTTAGGCCTTGCATTAGTGGTAGGCTACATTCATGTGTTGTTGGGTAATGTTATGCATATCACCATCTTACTATGTCAATGTCCAATTACTATATGTCGAAATTAAATGGATGACAGATTCTAGAGTTTTACATCTTTTCCTTCTGGCTGTCATTAATTTACTATATCGAAAATAATTACTCTTATTAGTGAAAGAAGTAATCAATCATTTCATGATATTGGAACATCAAAGGATCAGATAAAAGTGAAACCGTTTCATGATCATGTATTTGTTTTTTCAATCGTTGATAAACAGATATGGTTCAGGAACTACCAGATTCCTGTGTCTCAAAATGAAACCGACAAAGTGGATCGTGGTGTTTTAGACAAGATGATCCTTATAGAGGTTGGTTTAAGATTTTTTTAAAAAACTGATTAAGATTTTTGGCGACGGTTTTAGTGGGCAAACTCTGCATGAGAATCCTTTCTAAATATCGCCTAACCAGGTATGCTCTGGTGGGTCAAAGAATTTTTGAGTAGGTTATGGAATCATGTTAAAATTACTTAGCCATACGGTAGCCACAACCATGACACATTATTTTTGATGAAAATAGTGCAGTATGTTTTTGAAAAAGACTACTTGACTAGCTTAATTGTGAAATTGTGCGCTTTTTGTAATTATCAAATGATAACTAAGATATTTGGTGTAAGCTACAGTTTCACTCATGCATGATGCACTAAAGGGATCAATTGTTCTATCCATATTCCCGTTGTCCCCCCGTGTCCTCTCCAATTAGAACCTCTGATTTCCGTTGTTTTGGACTTAAACCCCTGGATTGTTAGAGGAATTAAATGCAAAACAGCGGAAATCAGGAATCTGATTGGAGGGACATGGGGGGACAACGGAAATGAGGACAGAAGAATTGAGCCTTGCACTGAGTTGTGTTTTCGTATAAGAGCCTGTTATTTGTAAGAGCTACGTTTGAAGGTTAGATTTATTTTCCTATGGAAGAAGAAAATTCCATTAGATCAACTAATATACAAAAAGCTTCTTTTGTAGCCGAAGACCGCAAATGACATCATGGTAAACCCTCTTATTCAAACTTCACGCAGCCTATCTTCCCACAAAATCGGCTCTTCCCTTCTCTAAACCACTCACCTCTCAAATCCTCTCCTCTCCATGCTTATGCCATGCATGGTTTTCGCTGCAATTTTCTGCATCAATTTCAGACTTAAGTTTTTTGTATGATAAAAGCAGCGCTTTTCATAGCTACTGGGTTCTAATTCTATAGGGTTTTCAGTTTGTTGCCCTCTGTGGTTCGGTAGACCCTATTTTACAAATCCAGATCTAAAACCTTGTTGCTTGCGTGCCTCCTTCACTTCGATTTTTCAACTTTTGTCCTTCGATCTCGCCGCAGATTGTTAAAGTGAACACATAATTTATTGTTAGGAATAAGTCTCCTATCTTGTAGGAGTATGAAGTGGTGTTTACCAAGTCTTTAGGTGCCTCTATTGTTTCTAGGTTTATTTTTACTGCACATTGTATTTGTTTATAAATGCTTTCTATTATGATGAATAAAATAATATCGTCTTTCAGTTTAAATATTTATCTCTTCCATTTCCACTTTTCTTATTTCTCAACAATTGGTATCAGAGCCACAAACTTAACACTGGAGTCGATCTTGGTGTTCCATTTTGTCGGACGGCGGTAGCCACCATTTAAGGCTATCGTCCGTCGGGTTAAAGTCGTTCATATTGTTTTAGATCGTGAATTAAAGATTGATATTTTTGTTGAAAAAAAATGTTTTTTCAAGAGGTGAATTATTAAAAATGTTGGAATAAGTGTTTGAATGACTCCTATATGAATAGTCCCACATCATGGGACTATATGGAAGAAGCAAGTATTTATACTTGTTTCTAAGAAGTCATATTGGGCCTTGGGGCTCCTAATACATGCTTTGATGTGAGGAGGGAGATCATGCATCATGACCACAACACACGCGCGCGCGACCGACCGACTCAACTCAACCCGGCCCGGTTCGGGTTCGGGCTTGGGGCTTGGCTTTGTGGTGTCAACAATTATATTTTTGGACTAGAAAAAGCTGCATTTTTTCGAATCGTGTTTTAAATACAGAAAATATTTCTGAGCCGACTTTTACATGAAGTGGTTAACTCTTGACCGGTTATTTCAGTAGATCCGATTTTCTTTCACTGCCCAGTATTTTCGTTCATTGCTAATCCCTGTCTATATATTATCTTCAGTTGTAGACGAGAACACATATCTGAACAACATTTTCTTACCTCCGCCACTAAAAAAAGAGCAGTTTTTAATATTCGAAAGTGCAAATCTGCACTAATTTGGTGTGCTAGCAAATCAGTTATTCTTCTCATAGGCTGTTTTATCCTAGAGGCGGCGACGAAAGTACGAACTGGTTTGCAGCATCGACCAGATCGCTGAATCGTCTTCAAGAAAATGACCAAGTACGTGACTCAGCCATTGTTTCCCAACCATTTGAAGATGATCTGAAACAATGGCTTCGACATCAACCCTAGATGATGTTGCTCCTCCCTCTGCCTTCCAAATCCCACTCTTGACAGCTGCTCCATTCAGATTTGAAGGCTTGCATTTCAAGCGATGGCGTCAGAAGATAGAGTTCTACATGACGATGAGAAAGGTGGTTGCTGCTCTGACCATCGACAAACCGCAGTTGCCAGATAAACCCGACGGAACTGATGAAGCGCAGATGGCTTCTCGGACTAAACAATCAAAGCAACTACAGATCTGGACTGAATAGGATTACTTGTGAAATAATTTCAAACTTAATGGCCTCAGCGATGATCTGTATGATTACTACAACTCGGAGGACAAGACAGCGAAGGAGTTCTGGGAAGCGCCGAAGAAGAAGTACGATACAGAGGAGGCAGGGGCAAAGAAGTATGCTGTGAGCCGCTATCTCAAGTACCAGATGACAGATGACAGGTCAGTAGAGATGCAATCTCATGAGCTTCAGAAAATAGCCCATGAGATCATCTCCAAAGGTATGACATTGGATGAACAGTTTTAAATTGCTGTTATTATTGACAAATTGCCCCCAGGTTGGAAAGATTTTAAGAATTTCATACGACAGAAGACTAAGGAATTTTCCTTAGAGAGCTTGATCATCGCCTCCGTATTGAGGAGGAGGCACACAAACAGGACCAGAAAGAGGAAGTCTGGTTGTCTCAAACAACAAAACTAAAAAGACCACACATGCAGTTCTGAAACCAAATCAGAAGTCTTTTAAGAATTAGAACTGGTACAACAAACAGAATGGGAATCCACAAGGAAATCCAAAAGGACAGTAGAAACCAGCCCAAAAGAATGATTCTGGACAGTTGTTTCTATGTTACAACTGTGGAAAACCAGGTCATATGGCACGAAAGTGTAGGAATAGGTCAAGCTCTGCACCGCAGGCTAAACTGACTGAGGAGCCTCTTACGACTATGATTACTGAGATTCACCTTGTTGGTAGATCAGAGGGTTGGTAGGCAGACACTGGTGCTTCTCGTCATGTCTGCTATGATCGTGATATGTTCACCACATACACGGCTGCTGATGATCAGAAAGTGTTGTTGGGAGATTCTCACACCACTAAAGTTGCAGTGGTTGGAAATGTAGAAATCAAGTTTACCTTTGGAAAGACTGTGATTCCAAAAGATGTTATGCATACTCCAGCGATGAGGAAGAATCTGGTTTTTGGATTTCTCCTTAATAAGGCAGGCTTTACTCAAGTTATTAGGGCTGATTTGTATACCCTAACTTATAAGGGAACTTTTGTGGGAAAGGGTTATGCTTGTGAGGGAATGTTTAAATTAAATATTGAATCTAATAAATTGACTACTTCTTCTTATATGTTGTGTGATTTTAATATTTGGTACTCTAGATTATGTCATGTTAATAAACGAATAATTCATAACATGAGCACTCTAGGTATGATTCCTAAAATGTCAGAATCTGAACCTGATAAACGTGAATTCTGTACACAAGCTTAAATCACAAAGAAACCTCATAAATATGTTGATAGAGTTTCTGAACCCTTAGACTTGATTCATTCTAATATACGTGAGCTTGATGGCACTTTGACTAGACATGGACATCGCTATTTTATCACTTTTATTGATGATTGCTCTAATTTCACCTATGTATATCTTATGAAAAATAAAAGTGATGCAGTTGACATGTTTAAAACGTTCAAAACTGAAACTGAGAATCAAGAAAACAGGAAAATTAAGATACTTCGTAGTGATAGAGGAACAGAATATGAATCTAGTTCAATTCTGGACTTCTATAAATTACATGGTATTGTACATGAAAGAACTGCACCCTATTCACTGAAATAAGCGGTAAAAATGAAAGAAAAAGTAGGATTTTTACCGAATTAGTAGTTGCCATCCTAATAAATTCTGGTGTAGCAAAACATTGGTGGGGGGGATATATTATGCTATGTTCTGAATAGAATCCCTAAATCTAAGAATAAAATTTCACCTTATGAAATTTTAAAGAATTATAAACCCAATGTCTCATACTTTAGAACTTGGGGTTGTTTAGCATATGTTCATATTCCACACCCTAAGAGAATAAAATTGGCAAGTAGAGCATATGAATGTGTATTTATAGGCTATTCTATCAATAGTGAAGCATACCGATTTTATGACCTAAATACACATAATATAATTGAATTAAATGATGCTGATTTTTATGAAACAATATTTCCTTTTAAATTAAAGAATAGTGAGGGCACTTCAAGTAAAAGAGCAAGAACCGTAAAAGATTTTAGTTCCGATTTTTGGGCTTTTGCTATAGAGGAGGACCCCTTAAACCTCCAAGAGGCCTTATCCTCTTTAGATGCCAATTTTTGGCAAGAGGCCATAAATGACGAGATAAATTCTTTGGAATCCAATAAGACTTGGCATTTGGTAGATTTACCCCCTGGTTGTAAATCTATAGGCTGTAAATGGGTGCTTAAAAAGAAATTAAAACCTGATGACACTATTGATAAATATAAAGCATGACTAGTACCTAAAGGTTTTAGACAAAAAAAAATATAGATTTCTTTGACAATTTTTCACCGGTAACTAGAATAACATCCATTCGGGTATTAATCCCACTTGCTTCCATTCATAATTTACTAATACACCAAATGGATGTTAAAACCACCTTTCTAAATGGTGAATTAGATGAAGAAATTTATATGGACCAGCCTGAAGGATTTATAGTACATGGTCAAGAACATAAAGTATGCAAATTAAATAAATCATTATATGGTTTAAAACAAGCACCTAAACAATGGCGTGAAAAATTTGATAACTTAATCATTTCACATGGTTTTAAAATTAATGAAAGTGACAAATGCATTTATTACAAATCCGAGAATGACATTTACACTATTATATGCCTTTATGTAGATGACCTACTCATCTTTGGGTCAAACATTCATGCCATAAACTCAGTCAAATCCTTATTAAGTGCCAATTTTGATATGAAAGATCTAGGTGAGGCGAGTGTAATCCTTGGTATTAAAATTACTAAGTCAAAAAAGGGAATTTCTTTGGATCAATCTCATTACATTGAGAAAATACTGAAGAAATACAATTACTTTGACTGTAAACCTGCATGTACACCATATGATCTAAGTGTAAAGTTATTTAAAAACACTGGTGAAGGTGTTAGACAGTCTGATTATGCGAACGTCATTGGCAACTTTCGGTATGCCATTGATTGTACTAGACCCGACGTTGCCTATGTCGTTGGATTATTATGCAGGTTTACCAGTATACCTAGTATAGAGCACTGGCATGCTATTGAAAGGGTCATGAGATACCTTAAATGAATTATGAACCTTGGATTACATTAAAGGTTTCCAGTTGTACTTGAAGGATATTCTGGCGTAGACTGGAATGCCTTATCTGATGATTCTAAAGCGACCAGTGGCTATATATTTAGCATCGTTGGAGGAGCTGTTTCTTGGAAATCGAAGGAACTGACTATTTTGGCTCAGTCCACTATGGAGTTTTAGATGATAGCACTAGCCACAACTAGTGAAGAAGCAGAGCATTTGAGAAATCTGCTAGCTGAGATTCCCTTATGGGAAAAACCTATACTAGCTGTGTTGATACATTGTGATAATACCGCGGCTATTGCAAAAGTTCAGAACCGTTATTATAATGGTAAGAGATGAAAAATACGTCGTAAGCACAACACTATTAGAGAACTACTTTCTACAGGTACCATTAGAGTGGGTTACATATGTAGTGATGAAAATTTGGCAGATCCTTTGATGAAAGGACTGTCCAGAGATAAAGTCCTTAATTCTTCTAAAAAAATGGGACTATTGCCCTTAGATTCTTGAGTCACGCACAATGGTAACCCAACCTAAATGAATGGAGATCCCTAGAACTAGGTTCAGTGGGTAAAACAAGTTGTGTAGTGATAGGAGTTAAACATGCTATTTAATAAACCAAGAAGAATGCATTCCTGAAGTGATTAGAGGATGAGTTGATAGAAACTTTTAATGAGATCTATACTCTATTTGGAGTGGAGTACCTACCTTCAGGAGTACTCTTGATAGACTCACCTATGTGAATGCAAAAATGTGGTCGTTTCCTATGGAGTTTTGGGCAAAAATTTTAGAGCGTTCACTAAACTAGGATAGACGTGCATGGCCATAAATGCACGGGCTTATTTGATTGCACTGTAGAAAAAGTTGTGTGTGGTTTGATGTCAGGATTAAAGTTCAAGATTTCGTGTCACTCTAGTAAAAACTGAATCTTATTCACTATGCAAAATTTCAAGTCGGATGACACCTTTGTTTATGCACAGTCTTATGTGTTTTTTAGAAACTTCTCGAAAATATTTTTTTAAAATCCAAGTGGGGGATTGTTGAAAGAAATGTTTTTTTAAAAGGTGAATTATTAAAAATGTTGGAATAAGTGTTTGAATGACTCCTATATGTGAATAGTCCCACATCATGGGACTATATGGAAAAAGCAAGTATTTATACTTTTTTCTAAGAAGTCATGTTCGGGCCTTGGGGCTCCCAACACATGCTTTGTTGTGAGGAGGGAGATCATGCATCATGACCACCACACGAGCGCGCATGACCGACCGACTCGAATCGACTCGGCCTGGTTCGGGTTCAGGCTTGGGGCTTGGCTTTGTGGTGTAAACACATATATTTTTGCACTAGAAAAAAATTGCATTTTTTGAACCATGTTTTAAATACGGAAAATATTTCTGAGCTGACTTTTACATGAAGCGGTAAACTCTTGACTGGTTATTTCAGTAGATCCGATTTTCTCTCACTGCCAATATTTTCATTCAGCCCTAATCCCCATCTATATATTATCTTCAGCTGTAGACGAGAACACATATCTGGACAACGTTTTCTTACCTCCACTATTAAAAAAAAAGAGCAGTTTTTCGAAAGTGCAAATCTGCACTGATTTGTTGTGCAAGCAAATCAGTTATTCTTCTCAGAGGCTGTTTTATCCTAGAGGCAGCAGCGAAAGTACGAACTGGTTTGCACCACTGACTAGATCGCTGAATCGTCTTCAAGAAAGTGACCAAGTACGTGAATCAACCATTGTTTCCTAATAGTTTCTTCCAAAGCCAATGGGGATTTGCAGCTTGCTAGAACTAGTCGTTGTTGCCATCGAGTAGTTTGCAAGGACAAGGAGTGGTGTGAGATTGTATCAATCATGGTAGTGTTGTTTGTGTTGTTGGCCAATAGCATGTCAAAAGGAGGCTGGTTTGTTGCATAAGGCAGGTGATTTCAGGCTGAGATGTATGTGCAGAAGTGGCATGTTTGATTCGCAGTTGAAGCAGTTTAGGAGCTGCATTGACATGTAGCAGCGAGACTCGAGTATAAGTTCTCTGAGTGATTTGAACTGTCGACAATGAAGAGTACAGGAGCATGAGGAGGCTATTGGAGTTTGGTTAAGACTGGACGGTCGGTGGAGAAACTGTCGATGGTTGTTTGACTTATTGAGAAGGTAGGGGATGGTAACCGAATGTTTTGTGGTTGGTGTTTGATCGATAGGCAGTTGTTTGTGTTGATATGGAGAGAAGCAAATAGCAGTTGTACTTGAAAGTTGAGAGTCAGCACTGATGAGACTGACATTGATGTGGCGCGTAGAGAAGCTTTGGAAGAGGCAGGAATTCAAGGAGTCTTACATGAAACAAGGCTAGGGGAATGGATATTTGAAAGCAAGAGCAAGCAAACCAGCAGCAAGGAAGAAGAAGCATGCAATGCAAAGGATGTTTGTTTGCAATGGAAGTGAAAGGCCTTGAGTTGACTTTTAGCCTGAGAAATTCGCACTTGGTAGAATCTAGGGTAAGTGTCGTGGATGCATTTGAACGCAGCAGGTATCCATGAGAGAAGCTCTTGATGCAGGTATAAAATATCTATCCAAACAATTTCAAATTCCTTGTAACATTGATGTTGCAGTGGAAGTTGAAAGTGAAAGAAGCATTGATGTATTGATGCCATCTAAATTTCCACGCAATGACAGATGTTTTGAGATCAGTAAAACAGTACATTAGTGAGAACCTTGGTTGTGTATGTGCACATTGGTTTGGGGGTAAGCATGATGGAGAAGATGTCTGGGTTTGCAGAAGTGGTTGTAGTTGTCAGCTTTGAGTCACGTTGCAAGAGGATTTTGGTTCATGTTGTATGTAAGATTTGGGTTCAGGTCTATGATTACTGAGCAGAGCTTGGCTGTAGCAGCTGTGCAGGGTAGGAGTCACTACAAGAAAAATACCCTATCGCAACAGGCAAAATCTGTTGCAGTAGGCCTATTGCAACAGGCCAGCGCCTGTTGGTATAGCCGAAGTTGCCAAAGATCTGCAACAGTTTTTGCCCGTTGCAATAAGATGTTGCGGTATACTTTTTTGCAACAGGCTTTTGCTGTTGCAACAGATCCTTTTGCAACAGTAAATGCCCGTTGCAATAGATTTATAAATCTATAAAAAAAAATTGCAGCTTATAGATACTACATATTAAATGTGTTCGTCTTAGTATTATTGTATATCACAAAATGAAATAAACAAATAATTTTTTTATTTTAACAATGTTTTAATATTACAAACAATTACAACAAAAATTTCTACAATTTTCATACACCATTCATGTATAACAATTTCTTCTCCCACATAATACATTTCTTTCGAATAGACAAATGAAAAACAAAACATCAACCAACATTAACAACACCTAAAAAACATGCAAGTAGTACACAACATCAGCCACCGAGTTAATCACAGGAAAAGACAAATGAAAAACAAAATAATCTCTAGTAAGCTTCCTGCTCGCCCTGAAAACCATGAAACACACAAATTAATCACTTTTCCATTAGCATTTTTATAGCAGAAAACACAGAGAGCAGAAGATAACCTTTTTTGGTGAAACCAGCCCCATGAATTTATTCTTCATTTTGGAAGGCGAGGTCGATAAAGGCGATGCCATGGTCTTGTTATGGCCACCAATTTTTCTCAGCTGTTCCCTTACAAATTTATAATATATGAAAGCTGCTCCTCTGAACTGAGGCAGTACCAACCATGCTACGAACAGCGCTTTCATCTCATACCATATTGGTATCCTTCACAGCAAGTAACAATTACACATAAATCAATACCTTAAATCTCCAAATAACATGCATCTGCTACATTTTTCTGAAGTTATGTACATCTGTATCACATTTATGTATCATGCCTTAATTGTTCAATGATGTACAATGTATATATCCTAGCAAGCAAGCATACAACAAATCGTTCCTTCATGCATGCTAGTAATTCAAGAACACAGGACAAAGATTTATACTGCAACATTAACTTGTCTTTTATCATTCAATTATTAGGATAAATGAACAAAATATAAGAGAATCTTTAAGAAAATAGCACTGCAACAAGGGTTGAGCAACCATTTCGGAAAGAGTAAGGAAAGAGTACAAAATCCAATAAGCCAACCACTGCTCATCGTCCACCTTCGATGGACTTTCTATAGCCGCTACCGATGCATACCCATGCGAATGAAAATCAAATCAATAACCTAAAACTGGCAGAGGCGGCCACAAAACTATGAATGAAAAAGAAAGAAATTTGCTTACAATGGGTATAGCAACATCACAGAAGGGCCGCAAAAGGGGAAAAATAAGTGACCAGTTAGCAAGTACAATCACAAAAGAGAATCAAAAGAAGTTCTATGGAATCTGTACCCAGCTATAGTGTGGAGATAAGTAAGCAAAGTGTAAAAATGGCCCATTTTTCTTGGAAAAATTTGTGCGCCGAACACCACCCAATAACCAAATATCCCAAGAAAACCGAAGAAAAAACAAACACCACCCAATAACCAAATCGCCTAACACCATCAGTGTGTTAACCAACGAACGCTACAACCTAAAACCCAAAAGACCAAGAAAACGTACCAAATTATCACCAGTTGTTGAGATGGCAGCGATCCGTGAGGAGGAAGCGGAGTGGTTTTTTTGAGATGGATAAGAGAACGAGGAAGAGGGATAGTCTCCAGATCAGAGCAGCCACAATAGATTGACGTCAATGGTTGATTTCCGATTTCAATTAGGGGATAGCTTAGCTAGGTTTTAGTCAAGCAAGAACTACGCTGAATGCACATCCCAGATCTTTTGCGAATATCATCTCAACACAGAAAGGGTGCTGCAACTTTAATTGTTGGCTGCGATAGAAACATTAAATCCAGATCTAAAACTCAACAATCGGTAATTGAGGAAATTTTTAAGAGGAGGAGTTAAATCCAGATTTGGATCTCGTTACTCATTTGAACCCCACCCAGATTCGTCAAATCTCACTTTCGTTGACCAACAACCTCGTTGTTTACAACCTGCGTTTCATGCGATTGCCAATACCATAACTCCTTTACCTCGCCTCGGCCACAATTCGAAACCCTAACTGAAACTAAAATCAACAATCACAAACCGCATATCGGCCATCCCCAAATTGCTACGTGTTAGCTCCTCCTCGTCAGACATTATCAATGCCAACCCTAGATTCCAATTCGAAATTCCCCAATCCAATACCATAATTTTCCAGATCCGTTGTCAGATAGATCCGTCGATTCAAAAAAAAAAAAGAAAAAAAAAAGAGAAAGGAGGAGAATTGGGGCTGAAGCGGAAAGGGTAAAATGAATAAAGAAAATGGACAGCATGGCAATCCGCAAAAGAAGTATTAGTGGCCTTTCGTTCGTTGGATTGGTCAGCTTTGAACGATGATGAATTCAGTTGTTTACTATTCGCGGATTGTGCTTTCTACCTGTGCTTTGTAAATGTAATTACTAAGTTATTGACGCTACTTTCAAATCATTAAATCTTTAAAGTAACAATTAAGTTTAGGTACCAATTGGTTATTTTAAACTAGATTTACAGTTAATAATTAACTAAATCCCTTTTAAATGTAACCGTGGGCAGGTGATTACTATGTGAAACAAACATACTAAATTATTATAATAATTAAATTTTACTAAATTGTTATGATAAACATATTAAATTGTTATAATAATTAAACACATTAAATTGTTATATATTTATTATAATAATTAAATTTTATTATCAATTAATAATAATAATAAATTGTAATCTTAATTATTATGCAATTACTAATGGTTAATTATTTATCAATTATTATTAATATTTTATTAACTATTTAATATTATGAATATTTTATTAATTATTTAAAATTTGTTGTTAATTAGATTTATTTATTTCTAAATGTAGTTAATAATTGTTAAATATAATTTATACACTATTAACAACTAACCATGATAAATTAGTAAAATATTAATTTATATTAATTATATTACTTATTACTTAAATACTTATTATATTATAACTAAATATTACATATTACTTTGTACTTTTGTAGTAACTATGCTTACCAAATGTTAATTAGTAATTATTATTATTTAATTATCAGTTATAAATATCACTTTACCATACTTAAACTTTATTATTAATTAATAATTATTAATCTTAATTATTATATAACTGCTAGTAGTTAATCATTTAATAGTAATTATTTAAAATTAATTAGTAAAAAGTAATCATTAAAAGCTGATACTAATTTTTAATAGTATGTTTTTTGCAACTGGCTTTACAAGTTGTAAAAAATACAGTTATTGCAAGAGGCGAAAACAGTTGTTAAAGATATTTATTCGCAACTGGCTTGAGAGCGAAGTTGCAAATAATATGTTTGTCGCAACTGTTATGGAAGCACAGTTGCTAAAAGTATGTTTTTGCAACAGGAAGAGAAGCGCAGTTGCTAAAAATATGTTTTTCGCAACAGGAAAAAAAAGCATGTTGTTAAATCTCATCTATTGCAACTGCTTTAATAGGCCTGTTGCTAAATATTATTTACTGCAACTGTCATTTGTCGCCTGTTGCAAATACCTAGTTGCAATAGGGTATTTTTCTTGTAGTGAGTGTTGAATGGTGAATTTTTTGGTTGATCTTGGAGATTCGCTATAGTTGTGAATGGTATTTTAAGGTGTAGCAGAAAGGGGCTCCAATGATTAATGGTCTTGGGATCGTTGTATTGGAGTCGGATGATGATTAGTGAGAATGTTGCATTGAAATGAAGTGTGGATGCATATGGCGCTAGAAGTAGTAAAAGAAGAAGATGAAGAAGACAATGTACAAAAGTTGCTTATGATTGGATATTTTTGGAGGTGCTTATGAGCTGTTTGATGAGATGTCTATATGAAGATAAACATGCCTACAAGTGAAGTGGGCAAGACTGCAGTGAAGCAGACTTGGTTTTGTGTCATCCAACAAGCAAAGGAAGAAGAGCCGCAGCTCTTGCTCGTTGGGAGATGACAGATACAATATTATCAAGAGGCGACCCGAATGGAGAGGTCAGCGAGGAAACCAAGAATATTTTTTGATGGTTAATGGGTGAAGAACCAGTCAACATGAAAGGTTGAGCATGCCCAACCATGAAGAGATGAAACTTGTGACGGAGGTCATCTATGTAAGATGACTGAGAATCGCAGTTGTAAACTAAATATTATCACATTCAGTTTAAGGGATGGTGTTAAAGTTAACGCATGATTTATTGTTTGGAATAAGTCTCCTAACTTGTAGGAGTATTAAGTGGTGTTTTACCAAGTCTTTAAGTGCCTCTATTGTTCCTAGGTTTATGTTTACTGCACGTTGTATTTGTTTATAAATGCTTTCTAGTATGATGAATAAAATAATATATGCTTTCAGTTTAAATATTTATCTCTTCCATTTCCACTTCTCTTATTTCTCAACACAGATAACCTCTCCGTATTTTGGTGTGGTGGTCAAAGTTGGCTTTAGGTTTGGTTTCGACTTGCTGACCTATGGAGAGACTGGTATTTTGCGGTGTGGTCAACGCTGCTACAACTCATACTCTACTGTGTAGGAGTCGCGACTCACTTATTTGCATTCTGGTAAGCTTTGACTGTTCAGTTATCTTTTGAGTTGCAGTTATTTCCCACATGAGACTGTTAATCAGCTAATGGGAAATTTTTGCGGTTCCTTGCCTCTATCTCAGAGAGCTGTAACTTGGAAGTTTCAGCTAATAGTTTTGTTTTGTTGGTTGTGTTGGATCCTATGATGTTGTATGTTTTTGTTGTGGTTTTGGTCTACGACTTGTATTTTCAGTTTGTTGATCATGATGTTTTAGTTGAGGGGGATAATTGTTTATCTAGTTGGTAGGCTTTGCAGTTCAGTTATGTATGACATTTGTTTTCCTTGCCTGTTTGGACGAAAGTGTGTTCTGGATCAACTTACGGTCGTCAGCAACACAAGGGAAACTCTAGCTCGCATTGTTGCTGTTTCAAGGCCTTTACTCCCTCCTTTCTTTTCCTGTTCAGGCTTGGCATTCTTATTTATGTCAAATCGGGGATGGAAGGCTCCAGAAAATGACTTTAGGATGTAAATGGATAGTTACTATGGATCATGCCTACGATTTGGTCTTTGTGCACGTGGTTTGGTGTATAGGCTCAAGTATGTCAAGCTGTATGAGCTGCTACCATGCAATATCCAGAATTCAATGTTTCAAAGTGTATCAGCGACTTGTTCGGCTGTTTTATTTTGAATTCTTTTGTAAATGAAGAATGTAATCTATCATGTAAGTCCTCCCTGCGTGGTGCGACAATAGTGGACGACCCACTATAAATGTCGTAGTCGGTGGATGGTCCACCTTAAAAACCGATATAGTTGATATGTAGGAAGCATATCACCTGTACTTATTTGTATTTTTTATTTTAAAATAAATAAAAGATTATTACGGATCACTATAAAAACCGGTCGGCATTGCCAAATAATAATAATAATAATAATATAGGGAGTTGATATTTCCTGTCATATATCATTACCATATATTAGGAAAAGAAGTTAAAGTGGACGAAAATTGGCCTTTTCACTTTTAGTGAAATACTATAAAAACATCATTCCTTTTCTTTTTACTTGAAGTCTGAATTCTACTAGCTTATGTAATATAGGACATCCTTTATGTAATTTAGTTAAGGATTGGGCCTTGTTTATGTGCAGCTAAACTTGGTAAGAGTAGAAATGCATGATAAATGAATGTAAAAGCTACTAGGTTATCTACGCATCAAGATAAACCGCACAATATTGCTTGGATATGAAATATCATTGTGCTCAATATTTTGCAACTTTTGTCCATTTGAACTTATATCTGGATATCTAAGTGTCATTGAGATGCATGCATCATATTCAATAAAATTGATGTCATGCCACCTTCAAATCTCCATTCTTTTAATTTGCTTTTGTATGATCATGATAACAGTTAACAGACAAAATTGAAGTACACTGATAAAAGGTATGATAATGTCAAAACTAATTTGCTTCTAGATTCTTTACTTGTGCATATTTATGTTTATTTTGATAGTTGACAATTTAAAAATTAAATTAGATTCGTGCAATGGAAAGGCAGGACAAATCTGGGAAATATGCATGTAAGATAAAGGCACAGAGAGGAGATAGATTCTTGAAAAGTCAAACCTATTGGAGATTAATGAATTTGCAGATTTGTGGAAGAATTGATGCTATCAAAAAAGAACAACTGTTCTACTCAATTTGAGTACCGGATTTTTTTTCCTGACAAATTGTATATCTGTTAATGGTGTGTACTATTTTGTATCCTAACGATGGATTTTTTTTTAAATGGTTTATTTTGTAGACCAAAAAAAATAGAATGCCTAACAGGTAAGCTTTATATATATATATATTCAAAAATACAATATATATATATATAAGAAGCGTTCCACGGCATCTCTGTTTGCAGCACCTCTATCCGTCCGTGAGCTACGACAATCCAAATCGAACGAGAATTTGTAGATGTTCAATCCACATATATTCAAGGACATATCCAAAAATTGAGTTTGTTCCGACATCTGTACAATAATATATTTGATGTTTAAATTTAACGATTCGAATAAATGTATGAACAGTGAATAATTGAGCTAAGATTTTGAATATGTTACGGATGTCGAAACAAGCTCAAATTTTGGATAGGTTCTTAAATATATGTGGATTGAACATCTACAAATTCTCATTCGATTTAGATTACCATAGCTCACGGACAGATAAGGGTGTTGCAAAAAGAGGTGCCCTGGATCGCTCCTCTCTCTATACACACACACACCCCCCAAGCTCTATTTGGTTACACGCAAAAAAGTTCAACTTTTTAAATGATTTCAGACTTTTACCTAACAAATTTTAAATGAACGACACAGTAAGATCAATGATACATGAGGATTGATACTTCTTTTAATGTAGCTTGCAGTCTATGTACAACGATTAATAGATGAAAGAGAACTTTTATCCTTTCCTTGTTAGTTTCATATTTTATTATGTTGACAGTAATGATCAATGGTTAAAAATAAAGGTGCTTAATACATTGTGATGACCACCCACAACCCCCGCACCAAACAAGAGGAATTATGCGCTGTAAGGTGTGCCAAGAAGCTGTGGACGATCATCAGAGGTAAACAATAACATCGGAACCTGTCGTAAATCTCACAGTGCAAGGATAAAATATAACAGAATATGCACAACAAGTTTAATAGTGAAGCAGAAAACACTAAACTTTCATAATGACTAGAAAGTACTACCCATAGACTTGGGTTACAACAATAGTGTTTATACAAAATTCCTCACTACATCACTTAGAGAATAACAAACAATGGACATAGAAATACTAAATAGTAAGTAAGATAGTAGCCAACCTTCTGTTCCCCTTCGAGCAGCTACATCGTCTTCACTAAGCAATCACCTGTCACCTACCACTTAGTTTGCCCATCCAAAAATGGATGAACAATCTAAGGTAATAAGAGGGAAACATAAAACCTTGAGTCAGACAATAGTCTTAGTGAGCAATAAAACAACTAACAAACTTCATCAATAAAGTATATGGGAATAGGTAGACAAACGAACTAATATACCCAAGCACCAGAGAAGTACCCACGACTACCTTCCCTACTTCTGACAGTGATAGCCTTTACAATCCATACACCCAAAGGAACGACAACTTAATTATGGCAACCAGAACAACCATTCATACATGGCAAAAGAAACTCATACAACGTCTAATTATATCTCACGAAAACCACCCGAATCGAACTTGGCATCCCCAAGCACAAGCACCAAAAGAACACCTCATTCGAAGTCAGATAATCTCCGTGAGATGGTACAATCAATACAACCAAGCACTCAAATATCCATAACTGACTCTGGCTACCACCGCCAACCTTGCTTTGAAACAATCGTTAATCGTATGACTGACTAACAATTTGCCATCAACTGTCAAGGACTATACTTGATTCCGCGGTTCTAGCAAAAAAACCCACACGCTATACACAACACGTGTCTAGGCCATACACGATGCCCAGGGTACTCGACCTACAACCGGTCTTTCAATCGTACCCCTGCTTTGAGCCCGCTAGAACCTGCGAAAACGATAATTCCTCGGCCTTCTGACCTCTAGTCGTTATCAATTAAGACTATTTATAAGCTAAAAACACTTTAGAGCAACTACTCCACACAAACTCAATGCATCATTCAGTCATCTCCACATTCGTTGCATACGACGAACAATGAACTAATCACATCACTTCAAACATCCTTATCCGAACTCTCATCGAAGCCATCATCACCATCGAACCAAACAACTTCAATATAAGGTTTAATATAGTATATAGCATTCACACACATTTGTTAACAAAACAAACCACAACACTCAGGCCATTCACTGCAGCGTTTAGAAGTGCTGCTAAAACTCTTCACGATTGACCTGGATGACCGAGCCCTATTGCGCGACCGACCTCATCACTTAGTTGATCCAAACACGACTGAAAGAGACACTCCTCACTCTGACCGACCTCTCCCTGCACGATCCTACATGATCGACCCAGCTTCACCAACCAGAACCACCCAGGTTGCTTGACCTGAATCCTCATATCCATGTGCGATCGACCACGACTTTGTATGCACGGCCAGAACTATCATGGTCGACCCATTTAGCTCGACCGACCCGAAGTCATACTTTGCCAAAGCCATGCACGACTAATCCACTCATGCTCTGAAACATGACCGACCGACCAAGCCCATGCTTGACAGCCCTACTGCATGCGACCAACCCCCCTTTCATACTATACTTGTACTACACATTGTACTACGCTCGACCCGTCGCCTGTATGTGCGACCCGTACCTGCACAGCTCCAATTCAAGTCCAATTTCGACCAAAACTTCACCAATCGACACAATCAACGAAATATCTAATACAACCATAAGCATGTCATGAAATCATTAACTCGTGAATATGACGATTATCACCAAAATTATGCAAATTTCTCCAAAATCATGATAAATAAACATATGAACTAAATTTGTGGATCTAAATGGCATAAGAATTACCGGTTTAAACATGCTAACTTAGATCCTAGGGTGACTCATATGAAAAAGAACTTGCCATGGTATAGATCTATGAGAAAACACTTAAATTTGATGAAAAAGATGATCAGACACTCATACACCTGATTGAATCCATATGAGAGATGCATTTCACTCGCCAATTCTCCAAAATAAGCTAAAATCAATGAATTAAGATTCCGAAAAGTAAGAAATTCGAACCAAACCCCTTGATCCGATGAATTTTCACTTCAAATGGTGTAGATCTAGCCTCCAATGGTGTAGACCTTTGATTTCTTTCCTTAAATTTGATTTTTAATAGTGGAAAGGTGTTAGAGGAAGGAAGAACATAGACCGCCAAATGAGAGAGTGGAGAAACTAAAACCATTTCCCGTATCCCTCACCCTCTATTTATAGCTTCCACCATCCGACTAATGGGCCTCCCCAATTCAGCCATTGTGGCTCCCAAAACCTGAACATCTAATTGAAAAACCTTAAAACAACGATTCCTCCCAAATCGCTGAGACAAATCTTTAATGTAACCACTCTACGGAAAGGCAATCATTATTTCTTTTCCATGGCACAGGTCTCACCTTCTGATTCGACCTGAGTCAAAAGTTATGCCCTGTACAAGACTGACAGGGGTAAAATGGTCACAAACAATTGGTAAAAATTATGGACATGTCTCACATCCCCATAAACAACATATTGAAATATGAGAATGATCCAACCGTCAGGAATAAAATAAAAATATTTTAAGATTTTCCGATACATAAAATGCGAGTTGTTACAACATCCATTTGCTAAATTGACTAAAGATCGCTAACTGACCAATGGGATTTCTTTGATACAATGTGCTAATACATAGAAGCTGAATTTTGTTAAAACAAGGAAGCATGTCAGCTTTAATTTCTATTTATGTTTACTTATCCTTTGATGTAAATATCACCAGAGAATGGACTTCAGTATTAGTGAAAGATTTAAAAAAATACTTTTCCGATTCGAAGAAGATTTAGTCTGTGTGGCACAAGGCCTCTTGGGTTGTCTTTCACACAAAGTTTCTCTTCCACTTCAAATTTTTTTCATTTAACTATCTATTATTATTTTAAGGATCTTACCCTGTCAACATATATTTAATACTATATTTATGTCAGCTTAAGATTCAATCTTATAAAAAAACTTTATGGATGATCAATAAATATTTAATTCTATATTTGTGCAAGTTTAATATTTTCACTCTTATATGCCAACGTATGCGAAATAGATATTTAATGTCATATTTATGAAAGCTTAACATATATAATCTTATATACCAATGCATGCATGAGACAACCCGAAGTTCCCCATAAAGGAAAGCCCGTATTGAGTTGAGAACACGACGAATCAGAACACAAACAGAAGAACATTTCATTGCTTATTACAACAATTTACATCAGAGTACAAGAATATATAGAGTATGAACAAATAATACACATTTGATAACTATCAGAGATTTAAAAATTACAATGCAGCGGAAAATAATACAAAACACAGCTGAAAGAGATACACGGATACAGAGCTTTCTGAATATCATTCCAGCTATAAACCAGGATCTTGTGAATAAAATATTTGCAAAACCAAAACTACTAGCTGCCCATGTGGAAAGTAGGGGCACCCAGAGTTTAGGTTAAAACAATAAACACCAGGTCAGTCATGGAACTGGTGTGAGAACTCAAAAAAGTTATTAAATCATTACTTTAAAATGTAGTAAATCAAGGGACCACGCCGTATAATACGGAACGGGTTTCCTCCCAAGAATACCAGTGCATAAAACAAACAGCGCAATGCATTTTGGAAAAATGAAGCTATTATAAGACCCAGGTCCCATCACATAATGCAACGCAAGCCGGAGGATAGGGTTTTCCCTTATAATAGCCAAACATGCTTGGTACGTTTAAAACAAATCATTTTGATATTATTATAAGTGCATAGTGTTTAAAAACAACTTCAAATATAAATGTACCATCATAGACGACATGGATACCATATATCATGTCGCCATACTAGTTCTACAATTAAAACCGTACCATGTCGTATTGGAAGTTAGATTTCCATATGTGAACCAAGGCAAGGGATTGCCCTTACCGCTTCGAGACTATCTAGCCCGAGCCTTAGGAACAGCAGCAATTGCAACTAGGAGCCATAGGGCCGGTCCACACGATGTGGATTAAAATGCCTGAACAATATGTTTCCCCGCCTTATGGGGTAAAATGGTCAGTATGTCGACCAAACCATCCATCGGCATCGTAGTGACCGATATAACCTAGGCGCCTCGGTGTCGGGGCTTGCAAAACCCTGACACCACTCCTAGCTAGAAGGAAACGCATGTTCTCCCCGGATCCTTCTCTCGTTTTTGGTTCACACCAGGGGTGTAAGGTTCGCGAATTAACGTTATACACAAAGCTATGCTATATTAAAGCCGTGCTGTGATCATCAACCATAAGACTCTGTTTTTCAACAGAAGCCTTGATCATTTGCATCTCAGCATGCCACACAGGCAATTCACGCTATGAAACTGATGTCTGTCAACCACACAGAATGAAATACAATGTCAGACACACAGTCCATTTACAAGTTCATTCTGCGTCTGAATGAAACTGGAGGCACCTTATTCCTTGTCCTATATGTCCAATACACGAGAGAGGTCCTCACATATCCGGTCGATCTCCAAGTACGTCTGGATGATCACCACTTATTACCTCGTCTTGGGTGTACAGCCCAATCAAGACATCAGTAATCGTTCAAACAATGTGAAGACCTCCGGTCTTCATCGTCGACTCATCGCCGATTCAGTTATTCAGAATGGGATAAACCCGGTCTTTCCGAATAACTTGCGTATATTATAAACAAGTGCTATAAAAACACAACATACGCCTCATTCCAATCTAGAATATTCCTTTATTCAAATATTATTATACTTTGGGAAAGGTTCCCATTAATTTTATCAAAGATAAATTCTTTAAATTTATTCTTTAATCTCCCTTTAGATATCAATTCAAACCAAATTAGGGTTTATCCAAACTAGTCGGGATTAACGCACCTTACCCAAGTAATCATTTGTTTAATTTCCCAATCCCAACCTATTCATCCCATGAAGCAAAGCTGGTAATACTTCATATCTAACACCACGGTGTTATCGGTAAAATTAATTACCATTTCACGTTTAAATCTAATTAAAGATTTAACTACCGTTTGGAGCAAAACTGGTGATACTCCATTCTCGATCATTTCATGAATTCGATAAATTTAATTATCCCATTCACATTCCAATCTAATTAAAGATTCATTAAAACTCTAATTCAGTTTTAATCTCAAAAATCATTACTTAATGATTTTTCCAAGTTAAGAAATTAATCCTATCTTTAACTGGGTTAAAGAACCAACGTCATTTAAAACACAGTCCACAATAAACCTAAATCACATTCCATTAATTATGGAATCTTCACGGAAAACAGATCAATATATATAATCGATATAAACTTCCATATCTAACAGATAATATAACTGGAATAACGGCAAAGCCTTTTTAAATTCCATATATATTAACAGTCTTCCTCCATAGAAGCTCACTTCGATTATTATCCAATCGAATTCCATTCCAATTTATTGTATTAAATTGGAAAACTTTACTCTGGAAAATCCCCTTTAAATCTTAACAAAAAAGATTTATAAATTCCAAATCACATTTCACTATAAATCGGGTTAAAGAACGAACGTCGTTAAAAACACAATTCACAATAAACCCAATTCATATTCCATTTCAAATCCAATTAGATGTTAATTAATTGGTAATTCTTCTCTACATCTTAATTAAAAGATTTATTCTTTTCGCATGGGGATTAAGAACAGTGTTACTGAAGACCCCATCCCATTAGTCTCTAACCGTAAATTAGTAAGAGAACAATTCCCTATGTATTAATCCCAAAGGACGTAACCAACATCAGATCAATACCCAGGAAACCATTCAACTAAGCTAATCTCCAGTTAGTTTCTAATTTTCTTAACTCTATTGGGTTTAAGAACAATATTGCTAAATATACCATTCACGATGAACCCAAAATCTCATTCCATTATTAACCGGGTTAAAGAACAAGTGTTATTTAAAACACCGTCCACGATAAACCCAAAAACCAATTTAAATTTAATTCCAATTAAATGTTAATTAATTGATAAACTTCATTAAATCTTAATAAAAAGATTTATATCTTTTCTCAACTGGGTTTAAGAACAGTGTTAATGAAGGCACCGTTCACGACAAACCCAAAATCCAATTTGATATTAAATACAAGGCTCTGAATAAAAAATATATCGGCTTATATTCAATATCAAATTCTGAAACCAACAAATATTGTATTGGGAATAACGATATATATATATATATATCTTCCAAATTCCTCCACAATTTCGGTATAATCACGGAATCCAATATCGAAATCCTCTGAAGAAAATTTCGATTCAAATCCATTCCAATTCATATATTGGAAATTCTGGTTATTTTTAAAACCATTTCAAATCCAATTTATTTATTTAAAAATAATTGGATTATAATTCTAGTTAATAACTAGTTCATATCGATAAAATATATTTTTATCTTTTCAAATATGGGATTTTTCATCCCAATTCTTTCCAAAACATTTATTATGATTTTACACAAATTATTGCTATTTTTAATAATTTTATCAAGTCCCGTACAGTCGATTTCCATAAACGGCCATCGAACTGCACTTACATCGACCTTTTCCAAATTTGATTTGGACACAGTTCCAAATCCAACCGTTAGATTTTTAATTTCCTGTATTTGTTAGAAAGCTCTTTTTGATACGAAACCAAGGGTTCCAGTTTTAGGAGAATCCGACGGTTGGATCTCTCGTAATGTCCATTCGAAGTCAATGGTCGAAATTCGCGAACTGCCTCGGCGTGGCGCGTTCTATTCTGGCCATTATATTATAGATATAATATATATAATATACATTTCATTGATTTCCATTTAAAACGTATTTTATAAATCGTTTATAAATTCGTTTTAAAATGATTTCAACTTCATTTTCAATTTTAAACCAAAATTGAATATTCCTCAATAAATTCGTTTCAAATTCATTTTAAAACGATTTCAATTCCATTTCAAATCAAATTTGAATATTCCTTAAAAATTCTTTTTAAATTGATTTTAGAATGATTTCAATTTCATTTCAAATTTCAAATCAAATTTGAATATTCCATATCATTTTAATATTAAAATGATAATATTTTCAAAATATCAAATTTTGAAATCACTTTTCGATATTCATTATAAATTGAATAAAATCGACAAGATTCCCATTCATGTTAAAATGGCGTTTAACTACTTAACACGGCTTCACATTTCAATATTGACTGAATATTATTTTAAAATATTCGTTAATTCTGAACTGGAATCAGACACGGTCAATTACCATATAATTTTATTTATATGGATTTCATACACACATGTACACAACAATAATCAAACACAATCAACCATCATCCAGAGTGCATTACGCAACTGTATAAGCGTTAAATATAAATAATTAACGCTTACAACATCCTGTCAACCAATCGGTTGACATACAACTAAATATTAGGATTAGTGTATGTCCAGTATCATCCCAATACCTGTGTGAAGTTTTCAAACTACAAACACTGATTATTATTTGTGCAGTTGGGCGATGTGTAAAATTTATCGTCCCAATCCATATCAGTCAAATGGGTGTACATAAACAAATCATCCGATTTGTAAATGAATATTTATTTTATTTCAACACATGAATATTTTATTTTATTCAACACATGAATAATTTTATTTTCCATTCTACATCACAAACCAAATTCACACAAACAAATCAATCCAAACACACAACCAAACAAGTCGTCCATGGTCTACGGACGATGGGGAGCAGTTCATATTTGCAGTTATAAAATAAATAACTATACAGAAATAATTTTAGTGAGGAGTTCTCACATTGCTATTGGTTTCACCAAAAATTGTAGCGAGCTCTAAAAATTCTCCGGTCTCTTCTAGAATGTAGAAGACGTCGTCCCTGTCCTAGTATCTCTTGTTTCACTGGATTTCGACCACAAACAGAAAAGATATGATTTTTATATGATTATCACACTTCACGATACTTTAAAGTGTTAAAACAATTTAAATAAACTAGGCCGATACCTTTCAGCATTTCGTTCAAATCTAGGTTTAAAGATTTCTTTCAATCCGTGTACTTTGAAGATGATCGGACTTCACAGCGGCGTAGAGGAGTGAGAGGCGCCTCTGCGTAGGGTGGTGGGGCCAGGCGCAATCGCCAGAGTCGGCGGCGACGGCGCTTGAAAGTCGTCGACTTTGAGATGTCGATCTGGCCAAAATACACGACTAAAGAGTGTGAAACCAGCATTGATGTGAAGCTTAGGAGATCCTCTGCAAAATCTTCAATAGGGGCCTTCGATTTTGGCGAGCGGGTTTGAAGATAAAGAAGAGAGAAGGGAGGAAGGCTTCATCATTGTCGATCGCAGGAGCTTATGGGTTCTTCTGAGAAAACGTGAATATTAAGATAATAAAAGGAATTATTTTATTGGCCAGAATATATATTAATTCGAAAAATAGTGTTTCTCTATACGAACTCCAATTCAAACCCAACGACTATCACCCCTAGCTAAATACCCCTATTCCGAACATACTGGGTATGTTTCGTAGGCCAACTCGATTGTTTCCATCAGTTTTCATCAAATTCAAGATATAAATCAGTATATATTGCATTTGAACGTACATTCCAATTTATCGGGGCAACATACTAACTTTAAAAATTCCCAAAAAATTATTTCTAGCTTCGCACTGATGATATGGTCCTAACAAAACTAACTTCGTCTAATTTGGAGACCGTTTGAAAAATGGCCATTTTCTGGTCAATCCAATCCAACTGAAATTGACAAAACACGTTTTCTTTTGCCACGCTCGCATTTTGATTCCAAAAATTATGAAAATTGGAATCCCGCAATAATTTAACATTCCGGATCCAACAAAAGTTATTTCGTCAAAAACAAAGGTTGTTTGCAAAATGGCTATTTTTAAGGGCTATATTTCCATAGCGACTATTCTGAATTTTCAACTGGAAATAATTTTTTATTCCCGCCATGAAATTTGGATTTTTCAGATTCGTTGGAAAGATATTTTCAAACAGATTCAAATATTTCTGGTTTCACTAAAATCTGGTTTATCTTAAATCCTGTACATTCATTTGAAATTTGTAATCGAATTTTCAAAATACTGCGCCATTTCCAATTCCTTTTATAATTAAAATAAATATTTATATTCTAACTTCGATTTAAATAAATATATACGTTCTAATTCTATTCAAAATAAATTTCTAGTCGTTATTATTTAAAATAAATCATTTTAAATATTCAAAATCCATTAAAATTGCCAAAATAAAAATTTTAAATTGGTTCTGATTTTCCGGGTTGTTACAATGCAAGCTTAACACTTTCACTTTATGGGCACATATTGGTATAGTTTAAGTGGAAAAGATTAATCATTTGATTTGTAAACAAGCAGGAAATTCCGATCGTAACAGTCGATAAATATAGGGCTGTCAATGAATACCCGAAAAATCCGATATCCGTCCGAATTCGTATATGAAAATATGAAAAATATCAGTTATCTGACATTATCCGAAAAGAGGATACGGATATCCGATATTCACAAAGCTTTTTGGATACGGATATCGTTATAGTGGTATCTGTATCCGAAAAATATCCGTCCGACTAATTAATGTAATATATATAACTTAAAACTGAAAAATAGAGTTCATAATTATTTTGTTACTGTTGGATGGTACTGTGATATAAATTTTCGTCCATTTTTAGTGAAAAATGATAGTTTTAGTGTTTAATTTTGGAATAATTTGTGACATGCTTATGGATATTAGTATAAAATAATGTTTCATCATCATATTTCTTTATTTTCTGGTTTTTTTTTCAAACATTAGTATGAAAATTATTTTATGTCAATTCAAACCTTTTTATTTATACTCTTACATTTATTAATTATAGATGGAGTGGATAAATATCTAATATCCATCCGTATCCGAAAATTAAGCAAACACGGATATTCGATATTTGAAAATTAAATGGATATGGATATTCGATATTAAAAATTAATTTTCGACACATACAGATATAACACTATCCGTATCTGAAAGTATCCGTTGACAGCCCTAGATAAATATGTTCAACAATAATAAATACAATACATGGTTACTTAAATGTTAAATAAATTATGTCAATCAAATCATAAAGGCAAATCGGTTGACTCAAAGTTATGGTGTCCTTCTATGCCCTATCAATTAACACGCTTGAAACCGTGAAAAATAAAATAAAAACTGATCATTTTGTCCTTTTCTTATGGTTTTATTTGCAAAAAAACTATTTATGCATTGTGCATTAAATAATTATGAACAGCGAAATACCATACTTCTAGCTGAAGTTATGTATACCTTAAACTATGTTTGTCTATAGTATCATAACAATATTTAAACATTTGTACCTATACCATTGACATGGGCTTTATACCACATGTGCGTCATGGCTCCCGCTTCGCGCATGATGATTTCGTATGTTCTTTACATGAATATAATTTTATTTAGAAACTATGCGTGTCTAACACATTTAAGATAAAATAATCTGTACGAACATGTAGTTAATATACTCCTATGAAACTATATGTAATTAATTTGAATTTTTATTTTTTGGTTGCAATATCTTTTTTTATTAGTTTTACTATTTAATTTATATTGCTAATTAATAAAGAATGATGATTTGTTAGATCTTCTGTTTAGATGATATTAAAATTAGCAATATTTGTAGAGATGAAGTTTGAAACTGTAAAAAAATACAATTGTTAAATCCTAACTTTAACAGATATATAAAGATAAAGATATGTTAGAGTATTATTAGAACTTCGTAGTTGGCCAAAATTTTGCTCTTCCAAGCAAAATTTTAATAATTTTTTAATTTATGTTGTTAATTAATATAGAACGATATTAAAAAGAATGTTTTTTGTTAAACCTTATTTTTACGTAGTTTTAAAATTTATTAATATTTGTAGAGATGTAGTTTGAAACTATAGAATGTTTGATTATCAGTTCTTATTTTAAGTGATATATAAAGATAAATATATGTAAGGGTAATTTTGGAACATCTCAGTCCAGCCAAAATTTTATGCTTCAACCAAAACTATACATATGTAAAATTTCAATATATATATACATATATATATATACACACACACATGTGTGTGTACGTGTGTGTGTATGCGTGTGTGTGTATATATATATTGAAAATAAAATTTTGGTCAATATGCCAACATGGTGGTTAGGGCATGCCTCGAACCCCTGACCTCTAATAGGTAGACATACACCTTTCTACCCAAACTTATATAAATTGATTTGTGTCTTGAAAAACACTAAATACTATAAAAATTATTTTATTTTTGGATACCTTATGAGAAGAAATTCACGTGCATATATACATAGTACATTGTATTCTCTCTGCTACACACACATCCACATCCCCACCCACCCACACATGCGTACGCACGCGTGCACGCGCACGCACGCCCACACAGACACACACACACACACACACATATATATATATTATTTCAAAAAAAATCTTTAATTATATTATGCTCCCTTTCTAATATTTATATGCACCCATCTAATTCGAACTATCACTCTCTTAGCCATTACGTTATGTTGCTTTAAAAAAATATATAAATGAAGATTTAGGTTGCCAACAAAATACATACAATAATATACCTTTTTTTTAAACAAGTTTCAAATGGTTAATACCTACTATTCTACATTCCAACTAGGGTTTTCCCCAGCCCATATGCAAAACACGGGTTTCACACTTGTAATGTTAAAGCAACAAAAGCTGAACCAATAATGCTTGCATGTGCAACATAGTACATATCCTAATGGGATCAGAAACATGTAGACGCTAAAATGACAGCAAGAAATCATAACGGAAATGATTAAATGCAGGAGAGCAAGTCTACCTAAAAAAAACTTGAATATAAACGTATAAAAAACTTAATTGTTGGGCCAACTGTAAAAGACAAATAGGATGGAACAAATTTCATCGTAATTCAACTGTACATATTTAAAATATAAGCACTTTTCCAACAAAAATTGTTACCAACTGTTTATTCCATCAGAATTTTACAATACTCAAAATAAATCAATATCAACATATTGTGAAAATTATAAAAGTTTTATTAAATTTTCATATGAGTTCAAAAATATTACTTCAACAACTACCCATAGTGAGCGAGAAAGAAATGTTTCACATGGAGTTAAGCAAAAATCTACCTATCTATAGCTCCTAGTTCAACATAGCAAACTTAGGTTTCTTAGTCGACATCAAATATATGGTTTTTAATTACACAAAATAATTCTTAGATTATACCAACATGGAATTTACAGCCACAAATTCAAACATTTTATGATATTGTATCAGGTTACCACATCTCTATAAAGCTTCCAAACATGAACAAATTTGATGTTTTATTCTTAAAGTTTGATGATGTATAGAAATTGATAAATTGGGAATAAAAGGAACTAAGACTTTTAGATTGTAGGAAAAGAAGCAGACTAACCTAGTCTTATTAGGGGAAATTAAAATAAAGGGCTGATTACTTGTACGTCGGTGGTTTTCAGGACGCACTTGAGATTTAATTAGATTCTAGGACAAACAAAGGAAAATTACTTAATACCCTTTGTACCACTAAACGTGAAAATTGCGAGATGGCTAAAGCAATAGATTTCTCGGTAAATCCCCAAATACAAGAACCGCTCCACTTCATCTCCTCCATATTTACCCAATCTTAATTATGCTCCAGACTCATATAAATAGTGTTTTAAAGACCCAACCCAACTTCGGTTCGACCGCGGTTAATCTCCGATCTTGGAACGTCACGACTCTGAAAATGAAATAACCTTGCGCATGCATAGACTCGCAGTTTAACCTCAAAAACCTCTGGTTCAACCTCTTTGAACCTCACGGTTCCTCAAATTTGCTAAAAAACAATTGTTGCACTCTTTATTTTTTTATTATAATAAATTTAACAAATAATTTCATAGTAATTGTCAATAAATTTTAGACGATATAATTCATTATTATATACATTTTACGAACTATTATTGAACTAATCCTCTTTCACTATAAAAAATGAGTAAATTTACAACTTTGCTATAATAAGTTGTTATATAATTATTTCATTTGATAGTTTGGACATGGTTGTTTGTCATAATTGATTAAAATTTATCTATGTTTAAAATAATTTTACGTTTAAATCAGAAAAATAGAAATAAACTATCAGCGCGGTTCTCACGGTCTGACCGGTTGAACCACGAAAACCTTGGACCTTGCGTTACCACGGTTTGACGTACGGTTCGATCTTCACAACTATGCATATAAATCAATCCAAACTGAAATTCCTACTCAGGCGTCAAATTACTTTTTTTTAGTGTGCTGCTAAAAGCACCCTGAAGTATGCTTCCTAACACCATACTTAATTTAATTATATTAATTAAATTAATGTACTTCCTAACACCAGTTTTATTCCTCCGCTCAATCGCTAATCACCGAACGTGTTCCATCACCCGCCATTAGTTCAAACGTAAACCCTATTTCTTTTTATCAACTTATCTCGATCGATCAAATATAAATATCGACCTGATTTGCTTCCTAACATGATCCGCCATCTACTTCTTCCCCAACTGATTACTCTTAAATGCTAATTCTCAATTTTATTGTAATTTGAGGAAAAGTTATTTTAGTAATCATTACTGTTGGATTTCTTAGTAATGAAGGGCGAGAACTTATACATGAACGAAGATTTCGCGAATAGTCAATGCTTTAATTAAAAAGATGGGGTTATTTATCTTAAATTATTTTTGTATGGTTTCTATTGCTATTGTCTTTTTTTCTTTTGATTTTTAAAAATTAAAATTATTGTTATGGATTTAATTTTTTTGTTGTGAGTAATAGAAGACATTGAGTATGCTGAATTCAAGAACGACAATGCAGAAGAAAATAATGACGAATGAAGGAATAATGGGAACAATCTAGGGCTGGGTGCCTATTTTTTATTTCGTGGTGGCCAAAGGCATATGTGTATAGGAAGGATGGTGGTTTTTAGTTATGGTGTTAGGAAACACATTTTAGGGTGCTTTTAGCAGCACGCTTTTTTTAGTAACCATTTTCTTATTTTCTTCGATCGTTCTCTAATTTCCTCCAAATTAAACCCGACTCTCCATAAATCGCTAAGATTTTCCATGGCACTTAAAGCTTAATGGAAGTCTGCCAAACAAAAACTGACGACCGAAGACACCACTGAGTAGAAGTCAGTTATAGCCATTTGATTTGGATGTTTGAGTTGTTCGATTTCCAGGCGATTTGCATTGTACCAGCCGACTTCTTTAAAAAGGTGAGGTTCTACCATTTTATTAGTGTGGCAAAAACCATTTTATCCTCTTTTGTATAATTCAATTGGTTGCAAGTTGAGCAATGGTGGTATTGAGTTGTAAAGGATATGGGTTCTTGTTGTGACGATGTTGGTGGTTGACGGAGGAAAGAATTCTCGTGACGGTAGGAGGATGAGGAGGTAGGTTCTATAGGTTTTGTTGTGATGATGATTCAGAGTATAGTTGCTGTTAGTATTTCAATATACATTAACAGCAAAAAGTCGTGAAACCCTAGATCCAAATATGTAATCCATATTGATTTAATTGAGAACAAAACAGAAAATAGATAACTAGATTAGCGGAAGCGTACCTGGATCTGTATCTAATTATTGTTGTACCTGAATTCCATAATTGGTTGCCACAGAGAAGATTATCTGTAAGGACCCGTAACTTCCCCGTAAAGGAAAGCGCGGATACTTTGAGAACAACACACAAAAGGACGCAGACGGAAGAACATTTCATTGCTATTACAACAATTCCATCAGAATACAAGAATATACAGAGTATAATTGAATAAATTACATTCGACAAATATCAGAGATTACAATAAATTACATCGCAGCGGAAAATAATATAAAACACAACTGAAAGTGATACACGGATACAGAGCTTTCCGAGCATCGTTCCAGCTGTAAATCAGGACCCTGTGAATATAAATCATCAAAACCAAAACTACTAGCTGCCCGTGTCGAAAATAAGGGCACCCAGAGTTTAGGTTAAAACAATAAACTCCAGGTCAGTCATGTGACTGGTGTGAGAACTAAAACAGTTATTAATCTTTATTTTTAAAGTAAGGTAAATCAAGGGACCACGCCGTATAACACGGAACAGGTTTCCTCCCAAGAACACCAGTGCATAAAACAAACAGCGCAATGCTAAATAAAGAAAAATGAAGCTGTTATAAGACCCAGGTCCCATCACACAATGCAACGCAAGCCGGAGCATAGGGTTTTTACCTTATAACAGCCAAAGCAGGCTTGATACGTTTAAAACACATTATTTGATACTATTATAAGTGTATAGTGTCAAAACAATTTCAATCATAAATATCAGTCATAGACGGCATTAATGAACCATACCACTATGTCGCCATACTAGGTTCTACAAATAAAACCGAATTATCATGTATTGGAATTGGATTCCATCATGAGTCGAGGCAAGGGGCAAGCTCCTCTCCGCGTTCGAGACACTCTAGCAAATGTCCCAGGACCCCACTTTGATCCTTGGAATCGGCTGGGCCGGTCCTCTCTTACTTTTGAGGATTAGTTATTCCTGAACACACGTTTCCCAGTCCTTACAGACCTATATCCAAGGCGCCTCGCATTCCAACAACCACACAGGTGAAAAGTATATAAATGTCAGGGCTGGTAGGTCACTGACACCACTCTAGCTAGAAAGAAACGTTGTTCTCTCCCAGCCGTCCGTCTCCCGTTTTTGACTCATACCGAGGTGTGAGGCTCGCGAATTCACGTTATACACAAAGCTACGCCACACAGGCCGTGCTTTGATCATCAACCACAAGACTCTGCTTTTCAACAGAAGCCCTGATCAATTGCCACTTACGCGTGCCACACTGGCAATTCACTCCATGCGACTGATGTCCATCGATATACAACCTCTGAGCTCCTACGTCTCAGAGAAGGGCGTTAAGCAAGAGAATAAATTCTCCACCGCCAAACAGATGTATATTTAATAGAGATCAATCAACACAGAATAAAATCCAATGTCAGACACACAATCCATTTACAAGTTCGTTCTGGGTCTGAACGAAACCGGAGGCACTTTCCTTGCATATCCATCCATCTCCAAGTACGTCTAGACGATCACCAACTGTTTCCCTCATCTTGGGTGTACAGCCCAATCGAGATCATCAGTAATCACCCAAACGGTGTGAAGACTTCCGGTCTTCAACCACTGTCTTCGTCTTCGACATCTCGTCGAATCGGTTATTCAGAATGGGTATAACCCGGCCTTTCTGAATAACCCACGTATATGATAAACAAATGTTACACAAACACAACAAATGCCTCATTCCAATTCAGAATATTCTTTTATTCACAAAATCACATTCTTAGGGAAAGGTTCCCATTAATTTTATCCAAGATAAATTCTTCTAAATTTATTCTTTAATCTTCCTTTGGATATCATTTCAAACTAGTCGGGATTAGCGAACCACACCGAAGTAATTATTTGTTTTATTTCCCAATCCCAACCTATATATCCCATGGAGAAAACTGGTAATACTCCACATCTAACACCACGGTGTTATCGGTAAAATTAATTACCATTTCACGTTCAAATCTAATTAAAGATTTAACTATCGCTTTGGAGCAAAATTGGTGATACTCAACTCTCGATCACTTTTCAGATTTGATAATTTAAATTATCAATTCACATTTTAATCTAATTAAAGATTCATTAAAACTCCACTTAGTTTCAATCTTTTCAAAAATCAATATCCGGCCTTTAACTGGGTTAAAGAACCAATGTCATCTAAAACACGATTCACGATAAACCCAAATCACATTTGATATTAAATACAAGGCTCTGAATAGAAAATATATCGGCTTATATTCAATATCAAATTCTGAAACCAACAAATATTGTATTGGAAATAACGATATAAAATATATCTTTCAAATCCCCATAACAATATTTGTATAGTCACGAAATCCAACATCAAAATATTCCGAAGATAATTTCGATTCAACTCCAGTCCAATTCACATATTGGGAACATTGATTATTTTTAAAATCACTTTCAAATTCAATTTATTTACTTCAAAAATAAATTGATTTTAATTCTAGTTCAAAACTAGTTCATTTCGACAAAAATATATTTTTCTCCTTTCAAATGTGGAATTTTTCACCCCAATTCTTTCCAATTCACATATTATGATTTTACAAAAATTATAGATATTTTTAATAATTTTATCAAGGCCCGTACAGTCGATTTCCATCAACGGCCATCGAACTGCACTTACAGCGACCTTTTCCCAATTTGATTTGGACATAATTCCAAATCCCACCGTTAGATTTCAAATTTCTAATATTCATTGGAAAGCTCTTTTCGATACGAACCCAACGGTTCCGGTTTTAGGAGAATCCGACGGTCGGATCTCCCGCAACGTCAATTCGAAGTTAATGGTCGAAATTCACGAACTGCCGCGGCGCGGCGCGTTCTATTCAGGCCATTATATATAATATATATATATATATATATATTATATATATATTTCGTCGATTTCCTTTTAAAACGAATTTTATAAATAGTTCTAAATTCGTTTCAAAAACAATTTCAACTTCATCTTCAATTTCATATTGATTTGATTTCAATTCAACTCGAATTCATTTCAATTTTATTTAATTCAAATTCAAATTCAAATTCGTTTCAATTCAATTTGAATTTACCTTCTATTTACTTTAATTCGAATTCATTTCAAATTGATTTCAAGTCAATTTCAGTTCATTTTAAATTTCATTCAAAACGATTTCAATTCGTTTTTAATTCAATATCAATTTAATTCAATTTGAATTCATTTCTATTCAGTTCGAATTCAAATTCGCTTTCTATTCAATTTGAATTCAAATTCACTTTCTATTCAATTCGAATCGAATTCATTTTCTATTCGATTCGAATTCATTTCAAATTGATTCAATGAAATTTCAATTTGAATTTTAATCTAATTTAATTTGAATTTCATTTCAAAATATTAAATTTTGAAATCACTTTTCAATATTCATTATAAAACGAATAAAATCGATATAAATATCTTTCGCGTCAAAATAACGCATCTCTAATCAACACGGCTTTATATTTCAATAATTCGTTATTCTATTCAACAATTGAATATATATTCTATTCAACACATGAATCTATATTTCTTTCAACACACGACTAATCTCAACACATGAGCACTGTCAACACATCACAATTTTTGTTATTTAAAATATTTTATAAAACTATGGTATCTATCGTTTGATTTTTTAATTAGACTTCTACTAGGAAGTAGTTCTAATTTTAAGTATGATAAAGATGTAAATTTTATTGTTAAAATATTTCACTCAACACACAAATATTTTCAACTCAGGAACATCGTCAACACATGACTATTTTTATATTCAACACATGAATCTATATTTCTTTTATAATATTCAGTGTTTTCCCGATTGGAATGTGGCCCAATCAATTACCATATAACGTTAATTATATGGATTCCATACAACACATGTATATAATAGCAACGATAAACAATCAACCATCATCCAAAGTGCACCACACAACTGCATAAGCATCAAATATGAATAATCGACGCTTACACAGTCTGTCGACCAATCGATCGACATACAATTAAATAATTGGGATCAGTGTACCCAAATATCGTCCCAACACCCGTGTGGGGTTTCAAATCAACAAACACATATTTTTATTTGTGCAGTTGGGTGATGTGTAAAATTTATCGACCCAATCAATATCAGTCAAATCAGTGTATATAAACAAATCGGCCGATTTGTTTATAAATATTTATTTATTCACATTCACGTTAAAAATTATATTTTTAACGATAATTAATTTATTTCAATACATGAATATATTTCATTATCTATTTCACATCAACTTCACAAACAAATTTTCACAACACATCAATCAAACAAACAAGCCATCCATGGTCTGTGGATGACGGGTGTCGGGTGCTACTAAGCACCGTCTGCATCCTAGTATATATATATATATATAACTAGAAAAAGAAATTTAGAGTGAGAAGTTCTCACAGATAGCTATCCAATCATCTTGACTCTTCTTTGATAGAAATCTTCATCGTTCTCGCATTTTTGTCATCTTCGTTGCTGTAGCCACTACATATGTAAAAATCACATTTTTACTTCGCTGATGTCTTTAAAATAAAAATCACATCTTTATTTGTTGACTTTCAATTTAAAAATCATATTTTTATAATCACTTCATATATTAAAAATCGAATTTTCACTTTGTTGTTCAATATATAAAAATCGAATTTTTACTTCGCTATTCAATATATAAAAATCTAATTTTTACTTCGCTATTCAATATATAAAAATTTAATTTTTACTTCGCTATTCAATATATAAAAATCTCGCCTTTTCAAATATAAAGATTTCGCCTTTGCTACACATACAAAGATGATATTTCTAATATTACTATCATGTAAAAATTATATTTTTAATTCTCTACATGAATAAAAATCATATTTTTACATCTTCTATATAGTAAAGATTATATTTTTAATACTTTGTTTAAACAAAAAAGATTATATCCTTACTTCGCCATCTCAAAAATAAAAATCGTATCTTTATATATACGCTACTGTATATATACAAAAGCCATATTTTTATTAAACTACACATATATAAAAGTCATGTATATTTTTATTTTCGATATTCATAATTAAAAATCACATTTTTAATTGGATACCCCACTAAAAATCACCCTTTTTAATTATTTAAACACGCTGAAAATAAAATGAATGCTCACCAGGGTCGGAGGAGTTGTCTGCTGCGCAAAAGGGGAGGAGGAGGAGCTGGAGGCGATCTCCGCGGGTTTTGGGGTTTTCTACAGAGGAGAGAGGCGAGCAGCGGGTAGGGGAAGAGGGGGTGCTGCGGTCGAGGCAGAGGAGGGAGAAGATGAAGCAGCGGCGGCGGCAGCACAGGAGGGGGGCGGCGGTAGCGTTCGCGAGGGCAGGGGGTGGGGTTTTCGCGGTGGCTCTGGCGCCTGGGGGGGGTCTCTTCTAGGCGGCGGTGGTGCGGCATCGATCGGGGGAGGGGGGCGCTCCTCTCCGCTTCGACCATTTTTTCCCTTTTTTTTCTTTTTTTTTCTTTTTCTGCTGAACGAAGAAATAGGTGGGGCCAGAATGATTTAAGTGGGAAGAGAGAGGGAATTTTATTTTGTTATTTTTATTATTTTAATTGCAAAAAGTTGACTTTTACATACGATCTCTAAACGAGGCCCACCGTCTGTCGTCCATAGCGTTTTACCCCCATTCCGAACACAATGGGATATGTATCGTAAGCTGATTCGATCATTTCGATCAGTTTCCGTTGAAATCAACATATAACTCTATATATTGAATTTGAACGCGCATTTCAATTTACTGGGGTCACATACTAACTCTAAAAATTGCACAAAAATATTTTCTAACTTCGTATTGACGATACGGTCCTAACAAACCTAGTTTCGTCGAATTCTGAGACCGTTAGAAAAATGGCCATTTTCCAGTCGATTAAAATCAACTGAAACTGGTCAAACGCGTTTTCCTTTGCCACGCTCACATATTGATTCGAAAAATTATGAAATTTGAAACCTAGCAATTACTTTACATCACGGATCCAACAAAATGGTTTCGTCGAAATCCTAGGTCGTTTGCAAAATGTCTATTTTTAAGGGCCTGAATTCCATAGCGACTATTCAGAATTTTCAACTGGACATATCTTTTGATTCCCGCTATGAAATCTTGATTTTTCGGATTCGTTGGAAAGATATCATCAAATAGATCCTAATGTTTTTGGTTTCACTAAAATCCGGATTGTTTTGCACCCGGTACACGCAATTGAAGTTTGAAATCGAATTATCGAACTACCGCGCCATTATCAATTCTATTTATAATTATATATAAATATTTATATTCTAACGACGACGTATATAATATATACATTCTAAATATATTCAAAATAAATTTCTCGTCGATATTATTTAAAATAATCCATTTTAAATCTTCAAACTTCACTAAAATTGCTAAAATAAAAATTTTAAACTGGCTCAGAATTTCCGGGTTATTACAATCTCCCCCACTTAAAACTTTTCGTCCCCGAAAAGGAACAAAGTCGAAAGTGGTTTGATCAATCAACTCTACGTTCGATCTGGCTTTCATTCTCCAACTTTTCAGTTCCTGAGAATTTTCAAATTCTTCAAAAATTTGGCTAACACCCTAAATTTTCGAAAAATTTCGCCATAACCTCCCCTGCACCGGGAGCCACGGAAAATTCCGAAATTGCCATATAGGCCTTCTGATCTCAAAAAGAAAAAGAAAAAGCCAAGCGGCTAGCCAATAGGCTCATAAAATCATCATCACCCAAACAAAACAGTAAATTATAGTAAATATGTACCTATTTGTCGGGCAAACAAATTTTATTCTCTGCTCTAGCCTCCTTGCTATGACCTGTTCAATGTAAGTACATGTATATGCAAGCAAATGCGACCAATTTTCATATAGTTCAATATTTGATTCAATTAGGCATAAATGGTTAAAAATTATCAAACAAATAAACAAACAACAAAACATCAATCAATTAGTGAATTAAAGTTTCAAATTCATAATTTTGATACATATATACACAGAAAATCATGTTTTTGATGCCAATTCACAACAATAAATCTATCTATATAAGTTTTGGTTCTCACACCAGCCTAATGGAAATATATAGATATCACACCTTCGAAACACGAATATAAATACTGATGATGTGGCCACATCACCAGAATTATCCCCGGGTGTCTAGAATGTGACTCTATATCTATCCAGTATATTAAAACTTCGACTATACATTCATGACGCGTATACGCGAAATATTTATATATTGGATTGTCCATATTCAATACAAATAAATATTCAAATACGTATAAAGCGATTTAAATTTTAAAAACAAAATTGTTTTCATTTGAAAAATATACTCTTCACACTCGTTCTAGGATACTACTGATCCTATCTCTAACGAGTCATTCTAATTGGATGTTACTAATCCAATATCTGATGAATTCTTTCGTATGGTTCTAATGTGTCTTGTTCTCGAGCTCGGTAAACCAAAGATCTGATACCACTGTAAGGACCCGTAACTTCCCCGTGAAGGAAAGCGCAGATACTTTGAGAACAACACACAAAAGGACGCAGACGGAAGAACATTTCATTGCTATTACAACAATTCCATCAGAATACAAGAATATACAGAGTATAATTGAATAAATTAAATTCGACAAATATCAGAGATTACAATAAATTACATCGAAGCGGAAAATAATATAAAACACAACTGAAAGTGATACACGGATACAGAGCTTTCCGAGCATCGTTCCAGCTGTAAATCAGGACCCTGTGAATATAAATCTGCAAAACCAAAACTACTAGCTGCCCGTGTCGAAAATAAGGGCACCCAGAGTTTAGGTTAAAACAATAAACTCCAGGTCAGTCATGTGACTGGTGTGAGAACTAAAACAGTTATTAATCTTTATTTTTAAAGTAAGGTAAATCAAGGGACCACGCCGTATAACACGGAACAGGTTTCCTCCCAAGAACACCAGTGCATAAAACAAACAGCGCAATGCTAAATAAAGAAAAATGAAGCAGTTATAAGACCCAGGTCCCATCACACAATGCAACGCAAGCCGGAGGATAGGGTTTTTACCTTATAACAGCCAAAGCATGCTTAAAACGTTTAAAACACATTATTTGATACTATTATAAGTGTATAGTGTCAAAACAATTTCAATCATAAATATCAATCATAGACGGCATTAATGACCCATACCACTATGTCGCCATACTAGGTTCTACAAATAAAACCGAATTATCACGTATTGGAAATTGGATTCCATCATGAGTCGAGGCAAGGGGCAAGCTCCTCTCCGCGTTCGAGACACTCTAGCAAATGTCCCAGGACCCCACTTTGATCCTTGGAATCGGCTGGGCCGGTCCTCTCTTACTTTTGAGGATTAGTTATTCCTGAACACACGTTTCCCGGTCCTTACAGACCTATATCCGAGGCGCCTCGCATTCCAACAACCACACAGGTGAAAAGTATATAAATGTCAGGGCTGGTAGGTCACTGACACCAACCTAGCTTGAAAGAAACGTCGTGCTCTCCCAGCGGTCTGTCTCCCGTTTTTGACTCATACCGAGGTGTGAGGCTCGCGAATTCACGTTATACACAAAGCTACGCCACACAGGCCGTGCTTTGATCATCAACCACAAGACTCTACTTTTCAACAGAAGCCCTGATCAATTGCCACTTACGCGTGCCACACTGGTAATTCACTCCATGCGACTGATGTCCATCGATATACAACCTTTGAGCTCGTACGTCTCAGAGAAGGGCGTTAAGCAAGAGAATAAATTCTCCGCCGCCAAACAGATGTATATTTAATAGAGATCAATCAACACAGAATAAAATCCAATGTCAGACACACAATCCATTTACAAGTTCGTTCTGGGTCTGAACGAAACCGGAGGCACTTTCCTCGCATATCCATCCATCTCCAAGTACGTCTAGACGATCACCAACTGTTTCCCTCATCTTGGGTGTACAGCCCAATCGAGATCATCAGTAATCACCCAAACGATGTGAAGACTTCCGGTCTTCAACCACCGTCTTCGTCTTCGACATCTCGTCGAATCGGTTATTCAGAATGGGTATAACCCGGCCTTTCTGAATAACCCACATATATGATAAACAAATGTTACACAAACACAACAAACGCCTCATTCCAATTCAGAATATTCTTTTATTCACAAAATCACTTTCTTAGGGAAAGGTTCCCATTAATTTTATCCAAGATAAATTCTTCTAAATTTATTCTTTAATCTTCCTTTGGATATCATTTCAAACTAGTCGGGATTAGCGAACCACACCGAAGTAATTATTTGTTTTATTTCCCAATCCCAACCTATATATCCCATGGAGAAAACTGGTAATACTCCACATCTAACACCACGGTGTTATCGGTAAAATTAATTACCATTTCACGTTCAAATCTAATTAAAGATTTAACTATCGCTTTGGAGCAAAACTGGTGATACTCAACTCTCGATCACTTTTCAGATTTGATAATTTAAATTATCAATTCACATTTTTAATCTAATTAAAGATTCATTAAAATTCCACTTAGTTTCAATCTTTCCAAAAATCAATATCCGGCCTTTAACTGGGTTAAAGAACCAATGTCATCTAAAACACGATTCACGATAAACCCAAATCACATTTGATATTAAATACAAGGCTCTGAATAGAAAATATATCGGCTTATATTCAATATCAAATTCTGAAACCAACAAATATCGTATTGGAAATAACGATATAAAATATATCTTTCAAATCCCCATAACAATATTTATATAGTCACGAAATCCAACATCAAAATATTCCGAAGATAATTTCGATTCAACTCCAGTCCAATTCACGTATTGGGAACATTGATTATTTTTAAAATCACATTCAAATTCAATTTATTTATTTCAAAAATAAATTGATTTTAATTCTAGTTCAAAACTAGTTCATTTCGACAAAAATATATTTTACTCCTTTCAAATGTGGAATTTTTCAGCCCAATTCTTTCCAATTCACATATTATGATTTTACAAAAATTATAGATATTTTTAATAATTTTATCAAGGCCCGTACAGTCGATTTCCATCAACGGCCATCGAACTGCACTTACAACGACCTTTTCCCAATTTGATTTGGACATAATTCCAAATCCTACCGTTAGATTTCAAGTTTCTAATATTCATTGGAAAGCTATTTTCGATACGAACCCAACGGTTCTGGTTTTAGGAGAATCCGACGGTCGGATCTCCCGCAACGTCAATTCGAACTTAATGGTCGAAATTTACGAACTGCCGCGGCGCGGCGCGTTCTATTCAGGCCATTATATATATATATAATATATATATATATATATTATATATATTTCGTCGATTTCCTTTTAAAATGAATTTTATAGATAGTTCTAAATTCGTTTCAAAAACAATTTCAACTTCATCTTCAATTTCAAATTGATTTGATTTCAATTCAACTCGAATTCATTTCAATTTTATTTTATTCAAATTCAAATTCGTTTCAATTCAATTTGAATTTACCTTCTATTTACTTTAATTCGAATTCATTTCAAATTGATTTCAAGTCAATTTCAGTTCGTTTTAAATTTCATTCAAAACGATTTCAATTCGTTTTTAATTCAATATCAATTTAATTCAATTTGAATTCATTTCTATTCAGTTCGAATTCAAATTCGCTTTCTATTCAATTTGAATTCAAATTCACTTTCTATTCAATTCGAATCGAATTCATTTTCTATTCGATTCGAATTCATTTCAAATTGATTCAATGAAATTTCAATTTGAATTTTAATCTAATTTAATTTGAATTTCATTTCAAAATATTTAATTTTGAAATCACTTTTCAATATTCATTATAAAACGAATAAAATCGATATAAATATCTTTCGCGTCAAAATAACACATCTCTAATCAACACGGCTTTATATTTCAATAATTCGTTATTCTATTCAACAATTGAATATATATTCTATTCAACACATGAATCTATATTTCTTTCAACACACGATTAATCTCAACACATGAGCACTGTCAACACATCACTATTTTTGTTATTTAAAATATTTTATAAAACTATGGTATCTATCGTTTGATTTTTTAATTAGACTTCTAATGGGAAGTAGTTCTAATTTTAAGTATGATAAAGATGTAAATTTTATTGTTAAAATATTTCACTCAACACACAAATATTTTCAACTCAGGAACATCATCAACACATGACTATTATTATATTCAACACATGAATCTATATTTCTTTTATAATATTCAGTGTTTTCCCGATTGGAATGAGGCCCAATCAATTACCATATAACGTTAATTATATGGATTCCATACAACACATGTATATAATAGCAACGATAAACAATCAACCATCATCCAAAGTGCACCACACAACTGCATAAGCATCAAATATAAATAATCGACGCTTAAACAGTCTGTCGACCAATCGATCGACATACAATTAAATAATTGGGATCAGTGTACCCAAATATCATCCCAACACCCGTGTGGGGTTTCAAATCAACAAACACAGATTTTTATTTGTGCAGTTGGGTGATGTGTAAAATTTATCGACCCAATCAATATCAGTCAAATCAGTGTATATAAACAAATCGGCCGATTTGTTTATAAATATTTATTTATTCACATTCACGTTAAAAATTATATTTTTAACGATAATTAATTTATTTCAACACATGAATATATTTCATTATCTATTTCACATCAACTTCACAAACAAATTTTCACAACACATCAATCAAACAAACAAGCCATCCATGGTCTGTGGATGACGGGTGTCGAGTGTTACTAAGCACCGTCTGCATCCTAGTATATATATATATATAACTAGAAAAAGAAATTTAGAGTGAGAAATTCTCACAGATAGCTATCCAATCATCTTGACTCTTCTTTGATAGAAATCTTCATCGTTCTCGCATTTTTGTCATCTTCGTTGCTGTAGCCACTACATATGTAAAAATCACATTTTTACTTCGCTGATGTCTTTAAAATAAAAATCACATCTTTATTTGTTGACTTTCAATTTAAAAATCATATTTTTATAATCACTTCATATATTAAAAATCGAATTTTCACTTTGTTGTTCAATATATAAAAATCGAATTTTTACTTCGCTATTCAATATATAAAAATCTAATTTTTACTTCGCTATTCAATATATAAAAATCTAATTTTTACTTCGCTATTCAATATATAAAAATCTCGCCTTTTCAAATATAAAGATTTCGCCTTTGCTACACATACAAAGATGATATTTCTAATATTACTATCATGTAAAAATTATATTTTTAATTCTCTACATGAACAAAAATCATATTTTTACATCTTCTATATAGTAAAGATTATATTTTTAATACTTTGTTTAAACAAAAAAGATTATATCCTTACTTCGCCATCTCAAAAATAAAAATCGTATCTTTATATATACGCTACTGTATATATACAAAAGCCATATTTTTATTAAACTACACATATATAAAAGTCATGTATATTTTTATTTTCGATATTCATAATTAAAAATCACATTTTTAATTGGATACCCCACTAAAAATCACCCTTTTTAATTATTTAAACACGCTGAAAATAAAATGAATGCTCACCAGGGTCGGAGGAGGAGTTGTCTGCTACGCAAAAGGGGAGGAGGAGGAGCTGGAGGCGATCTCCGCGGGTTTTGGGGTTTTCTACAGAGGAGAGAGGCGAGCAGCGGGTAGGGGAAGGGGGGGTGCTGCGGTCGAGGCAGAGGAGGGAGAAGATGAAGCGGCGGCGGCGGCAGCACAGGAGGTGGGCGGCGGTAGCGTTCGCGAGGGCAGGGGGTGGGGTTTTCGCGGTGGCTCTGGCGCCTGGGAGGGTCTCTTCTAGGCGGCGGCGGTGCGGCATCGATCGGGGGGGGGGGGGCTCCTCTCCGCTTCGACCATTTTTTCCCTTTTTTTTTTTTTTTTTTTTTCTGCTGAACGAAGAAATAGGGGTGGCCAGAATGATTTAAGGGGGAAGAGAGAGGGAATTTTATTTTATTATTTTTATTATTTTAATTGCAAAAAGTTGACTTTTACATACGATCTCTAATCGAGGCCCACCGTCTATCGTTCATAGCGTTTTACCCCCATTCCGAACACAATGGGATATGTATCGTAAGCTGATTCGATCATTTCGATCAGTTTCCGTTGAAATCAACATATAACTCTATATATTGAATTTGAACGCGCATTTCAATTTACTGGGGTCACATACTAACTCTAAAAATTGCACAAAAATATTTTCTAACTTCGTATTGACGATACGGTCCTAACAAAACTAGTTTCGTCGAATTCTGAGACCGTTAGAAAAATGGCCATTTTCCAGTCGATTAAAATCAACTGAAACTGGTCAAACGCGTTTTCCTTTGCCACGCTCACATATTGATTCGAAAAATTATGAAATTTGAAACCTAGCAATTACTTTACATCACAAATCCAACAAAAGTGGTTTCGTCGAAATCCTAGGTCGTTTGCAAAATGTCTATTTTTAAGGGCCTGAATTCCATAGCGACTATTTAGAATTTTCAACTGGACATATCTTTTGATTCCCGCTATGAAATCTTGATTTTTCGGATTCGTTGGAAAGATATCATCAAATAGATCCTAATGTTTTTGGCTTCACTAAAATCCGGATTGTTTTGCACCCGGTACACGCAATTGAAGTTTGAAATCGAATTATCGAACTACCGCGACATTTTCAATTCTATTTATAATTATATATAAATATTTATATTCTAACGACGACGTATATAATATATACGTTCTAAATATATTCAAAATAAATTTCTCGTCGATATTATTTAAAATAATCCATTTTAAATCTTCAAACTTCACTAAAATTGCTAAAATAAAAATTTTAAACTGGCTCAGAATTTCCGGGTTATTACATTATCTGTTGTAGAAGAAGAAGAATTTGGTTCGGTCTTCCAAATTGACACAAACCCTAGATTAGATTCAGCTCTCCGTAGAAGAGGTTAGAGAGTTGCTAAGGCTTGTGTAATTCGGGGACCATAACCCTTTATTTATAGAGTTGGCATTTTGTAATTCGGCCCTTCAACAAATTATAAAATGCCCCGGTATCTACACATTATGCCCATGATAACTTAAACTTTAAGCCTATTAATTCTAATCAAAAATTAGATCACTTTAATTAGGCTTTACACCAAATAGCATAACACATTTTATTTTACATATGTGACCCAATTGTCGAAATATTCCAACAATCTCCCCCTGGGCCACATATGAAATAACCTTAAAATGTGTTTAACTTTATGAGCTCCAAAATTTGCTATTTATAATATACGGTGTATCTAAAACAATCTCGTCCATTAATTGGGTTGACAAAGGATCAAAGCGGCATTCGTTACATTTATCGTAACTAAACCCATCAATTGTCACATATATCAATACAATCAAACGACATAGATCAATCATGGATGTGTAGCATGGAAATTACATGAAATGTGATCTATACATGTCTATTTCCAACTGGTCCTTCTTTAGTGAGATCAAATGTTTAATATTTAAACAACCTGAGTGCAAAGAAAAATTCATTACTTTATTTCTGATCAGAAAAAGAACTTGATATGCATATATCTGTAACTGAAGTATAGAGCAATGAGTCATATGACAATACCAAATACAAACTCCCCCTGAAACAAAATATCCTTACATAAAAGTTACACCAACTAAGCTACATGCTCATGAAAGACCTTAGGTGATAACCTTTTGGTAAGCGGATCCGCCATAATGGAGTTTGTCTAAGTGTGCTCTATGAATTACAATACATTTTGCACTCTTCCCTTATTGGAAAATAATATATTCTTTACAGTCACAATATTACTTGGTCTTTCAATTCTTTATCTATAACTGGAGTATTGTGACAAAATTTCATTATTATTTTCCATATTTGGATGTCTTATAATTAACCAAAGACGATATTTTCAAAATGGCGAAAACTATAAGTGCCTAAATGACACTTTTCCCTTATATAGTTTCACCCATAAAATATATTATCATTGCTAGAAGTGGATCTTTTACAGTAATGACATCCAAAATATCCGGATCGTAATTCTTTATGATCTCCACCCGATCCGATCTTTTGTCTATGAGCATATAATCTTTTATTTTGTCTTTTAAAGATATATCATATATATCATAACCATTTTGGCTACTAAATCATTAATCCGCTTTTAATATCAGTAAAGTATCTGCCAAATAATACACGCATATCCATATGTGTATATACATTAGTATGCATTAGAATTCACACTGCAAATGCATGAGAAATCTTTTGCATTTCTTTAATTTCAAGGATGGTAGCATTTATCTGTTTGGTAAAAAGAAAAACAACTGAATCGCAGTTTACATACCAATTCTTTTAAGCATTTATCTTCCTAATTCTTTTGTAATAATCCAAATATCACTCCATGAACAATAATGGTGTATTTGAATCCCAAATAAAAAAGACTAATCCATAAATGAGTTTCTTAAGTGGTTTCACCAACGTCTCCATTGAGAAACATAACTTTAATCTTCATCAGATAATGCTCAAAAGTACAAAAGGTAGTAAGCTCCAAAGCGATCGATTCTAAAGAATCGTTTACTAAGTCCAAAATGAAACATTCTTTAAAGAAAATAAAATTTCCTTTTAATAATAGTGATTTCAATAAAAGTGCCTTATAAAATTCAATATTACCCACTTGATCCCTTTTGGCTTTGAATAGTTATTCATAACCAATGATCTTATTACTTAAGTTAAAGGGAGATTTCAAACTTTATTATCCATATAGATTTATGCTATGTGTTCATTTCTTAAATCCACATTTTAAATTAGTACCTTACATTGATTGATGTAAGTCCATAGCGCATCATCTTTATCAATCCATTATTTATCTTTATGAAGAAATACTACATAATAGTCTGAAATAGCATTTCTTCTCATTTAGGTGGATTTCCTTAGTGATCTTGCATCTTTGAGGTTGTTGAGTTTGTTTTCTTGAAGCAGTTTCCTTAGCTTAAAGAAAAATTATCTTCAACATCGTCTTATTATGGTTCTTAATTTACTTCTTCTTAGTAAAAGAAAACAAATCTTAAACTTTAAGCGAAGAAGCAACCGCAGTTGAATCAAAGACAATGATTCTCTTTAAAGACAATGATATTACTTTATTTCTTCCCCCAAACTCAACATCCTCAAAATAACTATTGCAATTCCCGCTTTAAAACTTTTCCTTAGTGTGGGTTCATAAAGATTATAAACTTTAAATCCCTTAGAATATTAATAAAGTATTTTCTATCTTTATGATATCTCAATCTATAATTCCTTAGTAAACTGAAACAAATAATTATATTAGTCACCAAAACAAAATTTGAGATATCATTACATAAGTTATTTAGCATAAGTAGCCATGACTTATATGTGCTTCAATTACATAAGATTTTGAATTTATTCATAAATTAACATTACTATTTCTTGATGAACAATAATAACCTAGTATGTTCACATTAGAAATATAAAACCGAAATCTGTCTAAATGACAACATAAAAAAATATCAAATAAATCCAAAAAAATTGTGAAAACCCGTAACTTCCCCGTAAAGGAAAGCGTCGGATAGTTCGAGAACTAGCCACAAAAGAACACATACAGAAGAACGTTTCATTGTATATTACAACAATGCATCAGATTACAAGAATATACAGGGTATAAATGAATATTACTCCGAAATATCAGAGATTTAAATTACATTTAAATACATAGCAGCGGAAAATAATACAATACACAACTAGACGGAGATATACGGATACAAAGCTTTCCGGATATCGTTCCAGCTGTAAATCAGGATCCTGTGAATATAAATCTGCAAAACCAAAACTACTAGCTGCCCGTGTGGAAAATAGGGGCACCCAGAGTTTAGGTTAAAACAATAAACTCCAGGTCAGTCAAATCTCAATAATAACTTTAAAATATCAAGTATATTTTACTTTATATGTCTGTATATCTCATTAAAGAACAACTAAAAAAAATATCCGTATGTTATTTCTTTTCTTTGAGATCCTTAGTGACTTCTTAATCCTTATTCGTACATTTATTTACAATGTATATCAAATGAGTACTTTTCAATCATAAAAAAATTTCAATCTCTATTTTAATTACCAAAGCGCTAAATTAGCCCAATAAGATAACATATTATTCTTAAAATAATTTTAATCTTTAAATGAATATACTGAAGATAGCACCAAAAATAATGATAACTTGAGCGTCTTTAGCTTTTGAAGCAATATCTTTTTCCGTATAGTACTCATTTATATTTCTTTTACTTTGACTTTATGTAATCAAGCACCACAAGGGTGCTTGATTTCCCTTATTTTTTTCACAAAAACCATTTCCATTCTCAGTAGATAACTTATACAAAATTAGTTATCGTTATCTATAGCACATCCTTGAAAACTTCTGAAGTATTTACTTAATGATCATTTAACTCTTGCCTTTGAATTCTATCACCTTTCAATATTCTTCATAACATTATAAGAATATTTAACCGTAGTAGGGTTGGCTGTAACCCTCTTAGTTACAAGAGTTAAATCTATAAAGTCAAGAACAAATAACATGCTCTCATACAAATCCTTATATTTATCCCAAAACAAGATGGAAATATTCTTTAAATTGACAGATAATTCGGTTAAATTAGCTAAAAATGAACAAAAAATAAAATGAAGATTGACCGTATATGCTCATAGTCAAATACAAACCATAGTAAATTCAAATAATTGGCAAGTCTCTTCTCAAGATACCTAGTACACATTAATATCAAGTCTTTGGACAGTAATATTAACTGTAAGTGGTACTCTTGTTGTAATGATCAAACACTGACAATAAATTCAAGTCAAATAACAACCTTCATTTGGGCCGATTAATTATTCACTCGAAAAAACCTTATAATTGTCACGTATTTATCATCACACATGTGTAAGTGATTCGGCCAAACATTAGCCTTTCTTTGGGCCGACTGATATTCGCATGAATAACTACACACAAATATTAAACATTTTCATGAACCACCAAAATATAGAGGTCACTTTGGTGACATATTATTTTAAAGTTAATTCACTACTAATGTAAAATATTTACAGCTGTAAAGAGACGCCAAAATTATATTTGAATTTATCCTTAATATATGTATAATATATTTTGAGTGTTATAAAACACTCTCAATGCTTTAGGTCTATATGACATCTGAAAAACTCAAAATTATAATAATAGTATAACGAGTTTTAGTCATAGTTGTCATAATATGTTGTTTTAGGTATGTAGTTACATTCATGACATTTCCTTAATAAATATGATATAAGACATCATAAATAAATCACGATATCATAGATGAATGTCATGATCAATCACCACATAAAATTATGTGTAAATGACATAATAAATATCATACTGAATAACCTGAATGACTGAAGTAACCATGATGTATATTCGAAGCATAATATAACATGTGCCTTTTTATACTGTCAACCGAACCAAACAAAAAAAATACTTTTTTTTTTTAAAAAAAAGCTGGTAAGGATAGCATGAGATTCTCTCAGTAGAGCTTTCGAAACTTTATGCATAAAACGGGTTCAAGGCTTGGTCAAAACAAATAATAACAATAATTTGACCCAATCAGAACAAGTTTCACATAACCCCCTCCTTATTATAAACTAACATTGGCAACCACACGTAGACCATCCATCCGCATATTATTAGGCAACACATATCCATTTCAATATTTAAAAAATAAATACTGCTAAGTAGTAAAATTTGATGCATATGCTGTTCCGAGATCCCAAAGAAAAAATATGGGTTGCTTTACTTAAGTTTGCTTACTGTATGCGGTCATCATGCTACTTTGCATAAATTCAACATGTCCTAAAAAATGATTTTGGCAAACTATTTTATATCATAATATAATACATACTGGATCCATAGTCCTCTCTGAAACCTTGTATTATGATTAACCAAACCCAAAAGATACCAACAGAGAACAACATGATGTCAGTATGGAGGGAAAAAAAAAGGTTACGAAATAGTACACATGCCATTATAAAATAAAGTAAATTAATGTGGCATGTGACAAACAAACTAATTCCGTCCATGTATCCAACGTAGAACATGAAGAAACATTATATCAGTAAATATAAATCTTAAACTAACCACAAAAGAAAAGAAAAACCTTTTTCTTTTTCTTCTTAATAACTGAAAGGACGTCAGGATGCAATATTTCTGGATAGTTGAAATATTAACGGATCTGAAGGTTTCCTGTTCACAAACTTTTGTCTAATCTTGTCCTATATTTACGTTCTTATTTAATAGCCTACAGCAGCATGGATGGTTTGCTCATTCCCATATAAATAAATAAAAATTGGATTTTATGGCAACAAATCTGAATAAATAAACTTGACTTTTACAGATCCGAACAAGTTAATTTATTGCAACATATAATAAAAATGAACTGCAAACCTCAGATCATAGTTTCATCAGTTCAGATTTAAAAAAAAAAGCAGAATTTTCTCAATAAAATCAAATATGGATGGCTCTGATACCACTTGTTAGTATTTCAATATACATTAATAGCAGAAAGTCGTGAAACCCTAAATTTAAATATGTAATCCATATTGATTTAATTGAGAACAAAACAGAAAATAGATAACTAGATTAGCGGAAGCGTACCTGGATCTGTATCTAATTATTGTTGTACCTGAATTCCATAATTGGTTGCCACAGAGAAGATTATCTGTTGTAGAAGAAGAAGAATTTGGTTCGGTCTTCCAAATTGATACAAACTCTAAATTAGATTCAGCTCTCCGTAGAAGAGGTTAGAGAGTTGCTAAGGCTTGTGTAATTCGGGGACCATAACCCTTTATTTATAGAGTTGGCATTTTGTAATTCGGCCCTTCAACAAATTATAAAATGCCCCGGTATCTACACATTAGGTCAATGATTGTCGAAATATTCCAACAGTTGCAGGTTTGGTTTTGAAAAGCAGCAAATGATTGATCTGTTGGGATGGTGAGTTAAGTGACAGTTGGAGGCTCTTGGATTTGAAGGTGAGTGACTTTGCAGTGGTGAAGGAGGGAGTGGTGATGGCAAGTTTTGGATGGAATCGGGTCTAGAAGGACCAGTTGTATGGTCCAGGCAGAAACTTAAGTGTGTGTGTATGCATAGGATGGTCTGCAGAGTGTAGATGCTGAGGTCAGAGTGGTGATGGTGGGAGATTGTTGATAGTAGAAAAATGGTGAATGGCAATAGGGTATTGTGGCGCTTATGGGATTGGCTGTAGGAAAAGGTGGTACTTGGTGTTTATTTGGCAGAGGGAAGGAGATGAATGACGAAGGTGGATGGCAATTTAGTATTAAAGTTGGTGTAAAGGCAATATTGAGGGTATGAAATAGTTTGTTGGTCATAACGATTATGGGGAGAAGCTGTTGAGGGAAGTAGTGATACACATGAGTTGGTGGTGTGGTGTATAAGTTTGAGAAGTCATGGTTCTTTGTTTGTGAAAAGGATGGTAGTTTGGTTTTTAATGCACTGAAATGTAACAACAAGTTTTGTAATGAGACGTAAATGTAATGAGACGTAAAGAGAATTTAAATGTTTGGAACTGCACTAATTTAATTTTTTAAAATGAAAGCAAAGAAGGGGGAAGACATGTACGACATATGCTATAGATCGTTAGACAAAGAAAGACCAACCTACACCAACTTGAACCGCTTGATATCTCAAATCATATCCTCACTTACCCCTTCGCTTAGATTCGACGGTGCCATCAATGTAGACATCACAGAATTTCAAACAAACCTTGTGCCATACCCTTGCATTCTTTTTATGTTGTCCTCATACGCCTCTGTTATATCAGCAGAGAAAGCTTACCATGAGCAGTTGTTGGTTCCTGATATAACAAATGTTGTCTTTGAACCTTTAAGCATGATGGCTAAATGCAATCCAAGACATGGGAAATACATGGCCTGTTGTTTGATGTATAGGGGAAACATCGTGCATAAAGATGTGAATGCTGCTGTCTCCACCATTAAAACTAAGAGGACTGTTCGGTTTGTCGACTGATAAGATTTTAAGTTTGCTATATACCTATTTAATTTATAAATAAGCCTTTCGATACCCACTTATTTTCAACTTCTTTAAAGGAGTAGTTCCCAATAAGCTACTTACTTATAAGCAGTGTATATATAAGTGACGTACTGGATTTAAATGTGGAATAAACTACCGACCTCCGACGGTGGTATCGGGAGGGGATCTAGCAAAAGTACAATGAGCAGTATGCATGATCAGCAACAACAAGGCAGTGGCAAAAGTATTGACCTCTTATTAACTTGTCGATATATGTAGGTTCGGGTGAAGTGCTTACATCGTTTTTTGTTCTTTTTATTGTATGCGTTGATTGATTTTGTATCGTAAATGGTTTTTTTGGCTTGTTGCTTATCGGCAATCAATATTATCTTTTGTCTAATCCTACTGTTTCTGTGAACTAACACGAATCATTGCAAGGCACACTTCATCAAAGATATATCCCTCTAGAGTGGAGAAAAGATTGTTCATTTTTGAAATCGAGGAACACTTATTTCTGTGAACAAACATGAATCATTGTGTGTATTTAAGCATATAGCGTGCTTGGATGCTTGTATTTGGAATATTTATCGAGCTCTTTCGACTGCGCATATTATTCTTCGTATTTTTTAATTTTCTATGTATACATTTTAGTATATTTTCATTCTGGTTTTTGGATTGATAGATATTCACCATGTTACTACACCGTAGTGTTGTCATTACTGGGTAACTTATGCATGGATTCTCAAGGAAAATATATTCATATCATTTACATTTAACCATTTTCTATTATACGCAGGTACTATATGGACAGTCTGAATTTGCAATTTATAAGTAGCCGATTCTTGGTTTGTCATTAGATAAGAGTTATGATTTGGTACTTGTGTGCATATGTTGATAAATTTGGTGGTTTATTACTATGCAAAAGATACAACCGTGTAGCTATAGCCTATACGTACTTAAGACGTCACGATGGCAAGATGTTGCCTTGAAACTATGTTAGAAAAAAATGTTAGATACCAAATTAGAAAATATAAAATATAAAAGCCAAATTAGAAAATATAACATAAAATAATAAATATAAAAGACAAATTAGAAAATATAAAATATATAACATATAATATAAATAAAATGGATATAAATAATTTCGGTTACAAGATCGGTTATGAGCTTAGTTATGATCTTGATTATGGGTAATATGTTTGGTCATGGATTCAGTTACGAGCTTGGTTATGAGGCTTGGTTATGAGAATTGTGTTTAATTATTGGTTTGGTTATGAGCTCGGTTAAAACTTCAGTTAAGAGCTCGGTTATGACCGTAGTTATGACCTGCGTTAAGGGCTCAATTATGACCTCGATTATGAAATTGGTTATTACCTCGGTTACTAACATGGTTATGGATATTATGTTCGGTTATGAGTTCGATTATAAGCTCATTTATGGTTATTATGTTCAGTTATGCATACTATGTTCACTTATGAGTTCGGTTATATCATCCGTTATAGGCTTAGTAATTAGATCAGTTATGGAATTAATAGTAATCTGTTCGGTTACGTGCACGATTACAGGCTCGATAACGTATTAGGTTGTGTAAAATCTTAATTATTACTTTATTTATGGCTTAATTTGGTTATGGAACGGTTATGAAACTAGCTAAGGATAATTTACAGATTTAATATACGTCGTATAATACAAATAATAAAATAATAAATATAAAAGCTAAATTAAAAATTGTAAATTATAAAACATAAAATATGAATAAAATATAAATAAATTATTTCGGTTATGGGCTCACTTATGAGCTTAGTTATGATCTTGATTATGGGTAATTTTGTTTGGTTATGGGCTTGGTTACGACCTTGGTTATGAGCTTGGTTATGGGTACTATGTTTAATTATGGGTTTGATTAAGAGCTCGGTTATGACCTCATATACTAGTTGGGTAAAGGGATCAATTATGACCTCGATTATGAAATTGGTTATTGCCTTGGTTATTAACACAGTTATGGATATTATGTTCGGTTATGGGCTAGATTATGAACTCATTTGTCGTTATTACGTTCAGTTATGCATACTATGTTCAGTTATGAGTTTGGTTATATGCTCAGTTATAAGCTTAGTAATTAGCTCGGTTATTGCCTTGGTTTCAAGTATGTGCAAGATTATGGGATCGATAACATATTAGGTTGCGTAAATGCTTGATTATTACTTTTTTTAAGGTTTATTTTGGTTACAGGGGCGGTTATGAAACTAGCTAAGGATGAATTATAGATTAAATATAAGTCGTATAACACAAATAATAAAATAGTAAATATAAAAGCTAAATTAGAAAATATAAAATATGAATAAAGTGTAAATAAATAATTTTGGTAATGGGATCGGTTATGAGCTTAGTTACGATCTAGATTATGGCTAATATGTTCGGTTATGTGCTCGGTTACGACCTTGGTTATGGGAACTATGTTTAATTATTTGTTTGGTTATGAGCTCAGTTATTAACACGGTTATGGATATTATGTTCGGTTACGCGCTTGATATGAGCTCGTTTGTGGTTATTATGTTCATTTATGCATATTATGTTCAGTTATGGATAAAAAACACGCAAAAGACATCCTGACGCAAGGCCTAATCGGGTAATTCAACAACGAATCCACATCCAGTAGGGATTGTTTAACTGAGTGGGTACCTATGATACGTAAAAGACATCCGGACGCAAAGCCTAATCGTGTGTCTACGACACATAAAGTCATTAGGATGCAAGGCCTAATTGGTTACTTCGGTCCCGAAACTGCACCCAGTAGGGATTGTTTAACCGAGTGGATACCTATGACACGTAAAAGACACCCAGACACAAGGCCTAATCGAGACATCTGAATGCAAGCCTTAATCGGGTACTTATGACACGTAAAAGACATCCGGACACAAGGCATAATCGGGTACTTCAGCAATGAAATTGCATCCAGTAGGACATGATTAACCGAACGGGTACCTATGACACGTAAAAGACATCCGGACGCAAGGCCTAATTGGGTACTTATTACACATAAAGACTTCCACACGCAAGGCCTAATTGGGCACTTCAGCAACGAATCTGCAGCCAGTAGGGATTGTTCTACCTAGCGGGTACCTATGACACGTAAAAGACATATGGATGCAAGGCCTAATCGTGTACCTGTTATGCATAAAAGACATCCGAACGCAAGGCCTAACCAGGTACCTATGACACGTAAAATACATTTGGACACTAAGCCTAATCAGGTACTTCAACAACGGATCTACACCCAGTAGGGATTGTTTAACCGAGCGGGTACCTTGACTCGTAAAAAACATCTAGACACAAGGCTTAATCGGGTACCTATAACACGTAAAAGACATCCAGATGCAAATCCTAATCGGACAACTATGACACGTAAAAGACATTCGAACGCAAGGCCTAATCGGGTACCTATGACATGGAGAAGTCATCTAGACAGAAGGCTAATCGAATACCTTTGACGCGTAAAAGACATCCGGACGCAAGGCCTAATCGGGTACCTCGGCAACGAATCTTCACCTAGTAGGGATTGTTTAACCGAACGGGGAATTTTGACATGTAAAAGACATCTGCACGCAATGCCTAATCGGGTAATTATGACACGTAAAAGAAATCCGCACGCGAGGCCTAATCGTATACTTCAGCAACTAGTCTTCCCTCTAGCAGGGATTGTTTAACCGAGCAGGTACTTATGACACATAAAAGACATTCGGATGCAAGAGGTAATCGAGTACCTATGACACTTAAAAGAGATCCGGACGAAAGGCCTAATCGAGTACTTCAGCAACAAATCAGCACCCAGTCGGTATTGTTTAATCGAGAGGGTACCTATGACACGTAAAATACATATGGATGCATTGGTTATGGGATTAGTTATGACCCTGGTTATGAGCTTGGTTATGGGAACTATGTTTAATTATAGGTTTGGTTATGAGCTTGGTTATGAGCTTGGTTATGAGCTTGGTTATGACCTCGGTTACGAGCGGTGTTAGGGGCTCAATTATGACCTCGATTATGGGGTTGGTTATTAACTCGGCTATTAACACGGTTATGGGTATTATGTTTGGTTATGGGCTAGACTATGAGCTCATTTGTGGATATTATTTTCAATTATGCATACTATGTTCAGTTATGAGTTTAGTTATATGTTTGTTTATAGGCATAGTAATTAGCTCGATTATGGGCTTTGTAGTAATCTGTTCGGTTATGCGCACGATTATAGGCTCGTTAACGTATTAGGTAGTGTATTCGATTATTACTTTGTTTATGATTTAATTTGGTTACAGGGACGGTTATAGGCTCGGTTATGAGCTTAGTTATGATATTGATTATGGGTAATTTTGTTTGGTTATGGGGTTGACTACGACCTTGGATATAAGCTTAGTTATGGGAACTATGTTTAATTATGGGTTTGTTTATGAGCTCGGTTAAGAGCTGGTTATGACCTTAGTTACGAGTTGAATTAATGGATCAATTATGACCTTGACTATGGGATTGGTTATTACCTCGGTTTTAAATATGGTTGGATATTATGTTCGGTTATGGGCTCGACTATAAGCTTATTTGTGGTTATTGTGTTCAGTTATGCATGCTATATTTAGTTCTGAGTTTGGATATATTCTCAGTTATAGGCTTAGTAATTAGCTTGATTATGGGCTTAGTAGTAATTTATTCGGTTATGCGCTCGATAACTTATTAGGTTATGTAAAAGCTCGATTATTACATTTTTTATGGTTTAACTTGGTTACGAGGATGGTTATGAAACTAGCTAAGGATGACTTACAAATTTAAAATAAGATGTGTAATACAATAAATAAAATAATAAATATAAAAGCCAAATTAGAAAATATAAAATATAAATAAATAATTTCGGGTATGGGCTCAGTTTTGAGCTTAGTTATGATCTTGATTATGGGTAATATTTTTGGTTATGGGCTAGGTTACAACCTTGGTTATGAGCTTGGTTATGGTAATTATGGTTAATTATGGGTTTGGTTATGAGCTCGGTTAAGACCTCGGTTATGACCTTAGTTACGAGCTGTGTTAAGGGCTCAATTATGACCTCGATTGTAGGATTGGTTATTACCTCGATTATTAACATGGTTATGGATATTATGTTCGGTTATAGGCTCGACTACGAACCCATTTGTGGTTATTATGTTCAGTTATGTGTACTATGTTCAGTTATGAATTTGGTTATATGCTCGACTATAGGTTTAGTAATTAGCTTAGTTATGGGCTTAGTAGTAATTTGCTCGGTTATGTGCACAATTGTAAGCTTGATAACGTATTAGACTGTGTAAAAGCTCGATTATTACTTTATTTATGATTTAATTTAGTTACGGAGACGGTTATGGAACTAGCTAAGGATAACTTAGGTATTAAATATATGTCGTATAATACAAATAATAAAATAATAAATATAAAAGCTAAATTAGAAAATGTAAAATATAAAACAAAAAATATGAAATAAATAAATAAATAATTTCGGTTATGGACTTAGTTATGGGTAATTTGTTTGGTTATGGGCTTGGTTATGAGCTTTGTTATGGGAACTATGTTTAATTATGGGTTTGGTTATGTGCTCAGTTATGACCTCAGTTACGAGCTGGGTTAAGGGCACAATTATGACCTCGATTATGAGATTGATTATTACCTCGCTTATTAACATGGTTATGGATATTACGTTCGGTTATGAGCTCGATTATGAGCTCATTTGTTGTTACTACGTTCAATTATGCATACTATGTTCAGTTATGAGTTTGGTTATATGCTCGGTTATAGGCTTAGTAATTAGCTCGGTTATGGGCTTAGTTTCGGTTATATGCATGATTATAGGCTTGATAACGTACTAGGTTGTGTAAAAGCTTGATTATTATTTGGTTTATGGTTTAATTTGGTTACGAGGACAGTTACTAAACTAGTTAAGGATGAATTACAGATTAAATATAAGTCGTATAATACAAATAATAATATAATAAACATAAAAGCTAAATTAGAAAATATAAAATATGAATAAAATGTAAATAAATAATTTTGGTTAGGGGATCGGTTGTGAGCTTAGTTATGATCTTAATTATAGGTAATATGTTTGGTTATGGGTTCGGTTACGACCTTTGTTATGAGCTTGGTTACGGAATTATGTTTAATTATGGGTATGGTTAAGAGCTCGGTTATGACCTTAGTTACGAGATGTGTAAAGGGCTTAATTATGACTTTTATTATGGGATTAGTTATTATCTCAGTTATTTACATGGTTGTGGATATTATGTTTGATTATGGGCTCGATTATGAGCACATTTAGGGTTATTATGCTCAGTTAAGCATACTATGTTCAGTTTTGAGTTTGGTTATATGATCCATTATAGGATTAGTAATTAGCTCGGTTATGGACTTATTAGTAATCTGTTCGGTTATGTGCATGATTTCATGCTCGATAACATATTAGGTTGTGTAAAAGCTCGATTGTTACTTTATTTATGGTTTAATTTGGTTACGAGGACTTTTATGAAACTAGCTAAGGATAACTTGCAGATTAAATATACGTCGAATAATACAAATAATAAAATAATAAATATAAAAGCTAAATTAGAAAATGTAAAGTATAAAACATAAAATATAAATGAAATAAAAATAAAAATTCCGGTTATGGGCTCGGTTACGAGCTTAGTTGTGATCTTGATTATGGGTAATTTTGTTTGGTTATGGACTTGGTTACGACCTTGGTTATGAGCTTGGTTCTGGGAACTATGTTTAATTATTTGTTTGGTTATGAGCTCAGTTAAGACCTCAGTTAAGAGCTCGTTTATGACCTCATTTACGAGCTAGGTTAAGGGCTCAATTATGACCTCGATTATGGGATTGGTTATTACCTCGGTTATTAACACGGTTATGGATATTATGTTCGTTTATGGGGTCGATTATGAGCTTATTTGTCGTTATTACGTTCAGTTATGCATACTGTGTTCAGTTATGAGTTTGGTTATATGCTCGGTTATAGGCTTAGTAATTAGCTCAGTTATGGGCTTAGTTTCGGTTATGTGCTAGATTATTGGATCAATAACATATTAGGTTGAGTAAAAGCTTGATTATTACTTTGTTTATGGTTTAATTTGGTTACAGGGACGGTTATTAAACTAGCTAAGGATGAATTACAAACTAAATATGAGTCGTATGATATAAATAATAAAATAATAAATATAAAAGCTAAATTAGAAAATATAAAATACGGATAAAATGCAAATAAATAATTTTTGTTATGAGATCGGTTATGAGCTTAGTTATGAACTTGATTATAAGTAATATTTTTGGTTATGGGCTCGGTTACGACCTTGGTTATGGGAACCATGTTTAATTATGGATATGGTTATGAGCTCGGTTATTAACACGGTTATGGAAATTAGGTTCGGTTACGGGCTCGATATGAGCTCGTTTGTGGTGACTATGTTCAGTTATGCATATTTTGTTCAGTTATGGATAAAAGGCATCTGCACATAAGGCCTAATCAGGTACTTTAGCAATGAATCTATACCCAGTAGGGATTGTTTAACCAAGCGGATACCTATGAAACATAAAAGGCATCCGGACAGAAAGGCTAATCGGTTTCTACGACACATAGACATCAGGACGTAAGGCCTAATCGGGTACTTCAGTCCCGAATCTGCACCCAGTACAGATTGTTTCACTGAGTGGGTACCTATGACACGTAAAAGACATCCGGACATAAGGCCTAATTGAGTACCAATGACACGTAAAAGACATCCAAACGCAAGCCCTAATAGGGTACTTATGACATGTAAAATACATCCGGACGCAAGGCCTAATCAGGTACTTCAGCAACGAATTTGCCCCCAGTAGGACATGTTTAACTGAACAGGTACCTATGACACGTAAAAGAATTCGGATGCAAGGACTAATCGGGTACTTATAACACGTAAACGACATCTGCACGCAAGGCCTAATCGGGTACTTCAGCACAAACCTGCACCTAGTAGGGAATGTTCTACCGAGCGGTACCTATGACACGAAAAAGACATCTAGACACAAGGCCTAATCAAGTACCTATTACACGTAAAAGACATCCGAACGCAAGGCCTAATCGGGTACCTATGACATGTAAAATACATCCGGGCACAAGGCCTAATCGAGTACTTCAGCAATGCATCTACACCTAATAGGGACTGTTTAACTGAGCGGGTACATATGACACGTAAAAGACATCTAGACACAAGGCTTAATGGGGTACCTATGACACGTTAAAAACATCTAGATGCAACGCCTAATCGGGTAACTATGCCACGTAAAAGACATTCAGATGCAAGGCCTAATCAGGTACCTATGACACGGAAAATACATCCAGACGCAAGGATAATCGAATACCTTTGACACGTAAAAGACATCCGGACGCAAGGCCTAATCGGGTACTTCAACAACGAATCTGCACCCAGTAGGGATTATTTAACCGAATGTGCACTAATGACACTTAAAAGACATCCGGACGCTAATTGGGTAATTATGACACGTAAAAGACATCCACACGCGAGGCCTAATCGGATACTTCAACAACTAATCTGCCCCTGGTAGGGATTGTTTAACCAAGCGGGTACCTATGACACATAAAAGACATCCTGGCGCAAGGCCTAATTTAGGTACCTATGACACTTAAAAGACATCCGAACGCAAGGCATCCAGATGCATTGGTTATCGGCTTGGTTACGACCTTGGTTATGAGCTTGGTTATGGGAACTATGTTTAATTATGGGTTTAGTTATGAGCTTGGTTATGACCTCGGTTACGAGCTGTGTTAAGGGCTCAATTATGACCTCGATTATAGGATTGGTTATTAACTCTGTTGTTAACACAGTTATAGGTATTATGTTGGGTTATGGGCTCAACAATGAGCTCATTTGTGGTATTATGTCCAATTATGCAAACTATGTTCAATTATGAGTTTGGTTATATGTTTGATTATAGGCATAGTAGCTAGGTCGGTTATGGGATTAGTAGTAGTATGTTTAGTTATGCACGTGATTATAGGCTCGATGATGTATTAAGTTGTGTAAAAGCTCGATTATTACTTTGTTTATGGTTTAATTTAGTTATGTGTACGGTTATGGATTCGGTTGTAGGCTCGGTTATGGGCTCGGTTATTAATTTAGTTATGGCTCGGTTATGGGCTCGTTTATGTAAATGATTATCGGCTCGGTTATGGGCTCAGTTATGGATTCGTTTATGGGCTCGATTGTAGACTCGGTTAAAAATATTCCAGCTAAAATTTTAAAATATAAAACATGCAATATAAAATATAAAGTTTAAAAAATAAATGAATTATAAAATTAATAATTTCAATTATGTTTTCGGTTTTACATTTGGTTATGTGTTTGATTATAGGTTATATGTTTTCTTATGGGCATGGTTATGGCCTTTGTCATGAGCTCGATTATGCATACTATGTTCAGTTACGAGTTTGGTTATATACTCGGTTATAGGCTTAGTAATTAGCTCGGTTATGGGCTTAGTAGTAATCTGTTCGGTTATGTGCACGATTATAGGCTCGATAACGTATTAGGTTGTGTAAAAGATTGATTATTACTTAGTTTGTGATTTAATTTGGTTACAGGGATGGCTATGAAACTGGCTAAGGATGACTTATAGATTAAATATAAGTTGTAAAATACAAATAAAAAAAGCTAAATTATAAAATATAAATAAATAATTTCGGTTATGGGCTCGATTATGAGCTTAGTTATGATCTTGATTATGGGTAATTTTGTTTGGTTATAGGCTTGGTTACGACCTTAGTTATGAGCTTGGTTATGGGAACTACGTTTAATTATCGGTTTGGTTAAGAGCTTGGTTAAGACCTTAGTCCAGAGCTCGGTTATGACCTCAGGTACGAGCTGAGTTAAGGGCTCAATTATGACCTCGATTATAGGATTAGTTAATACCTCGGTTATTAAAACGGTTATGGATATTATGTTTGGTTATGGGCTCCACTACGAGCTAATTTTTGGTTATTGTGTTCAGTTATGCATGCTTTTTTTAGTTCTGGATTTGGTTATATGCTCGGTTATAGGTTTAGTAATTAGCTTGGTTATGGGTTTAATAGTAATTTGTTCGGTTATATGCACAATTATAGGCTCGATAACTTATTAGGTTGTGTAAAAGTTCGATTATTACTTTGTTTATGTTTTAATTTGGTTACGAGGATGGTTATGAAACTAGCTAAGGACGACTTACATATTTAATATAAGTCGTACAATACAAATAATAAAATAATAAATATAAAAGCCAAATTAGAAAATATAAAATATAAACATAAAATGTAAAATATTAATAAAATATAACTAAATAATTTCGGGTATGGGCTCAGTTTCGAGCTTAGTTATGATCTTGATTATGGGTAATATTTTTGGTTATGGGCTAGGTTACTACCTTTGTTATGAGCTTGGTTATGGGTATTATGTTTAATTATGGGTTTGGTCATGAGGTCGGTTAAGATCATTGTTAAGAGCTCGGTTATGACCTTAGTTACGAGCTGTGTTAAGGGATCAATTATGACCTCGATTATGGTATTGGTTATTACCTCAGTTATTAACATGGTTATGGATATTATGTTCGGTTATGGGCTCGACTACAAGCTCATTTGTGGTTATTGTGTTCAGTTATGCATGATATATTTAGTTCAGAGTTTGGTTATATGCTCGGTTATAGGCTTAGTAATTAGCTTGGTTTTGGACTTAGTAGTAATTTGTTCGGTTATGCACATGATTATAGGCTCGATAACTTATTAGGTTTTGTAAAAGGTCGATTATTACTTTGTTTATAGTTTAATTTGGTTACGAGGATGGTCATGAAACTATCTAAGGATGACTTACAGATTTAATATAAGTTGTATAATACAAATAATAAAATAATAAATATAAAAGCCAAATTAGAAAATATAAATATAAAACATAGAATATAGAATATAAATAAATAATTTCTGGTATGGGTTCAGTTTTGAGCTTAGTTATGATCTCTTTTATGGGTAATATTTTTCGTTATGGGCTAGGTTACAACCTTGGCTACGAGCTTGGATATGGGAATTATGTTCAATTATGGGTTTGGTTATGAGCTCGGTTATGACCTCAGTTACGAGCTGTGTTAAGGGATCAATTATGACCTCGATTATGGGATTGGTTATTACCTCGGTTATTAACATGGTTATGGATATTATGTTCGGTTATGATGTAACGACCCATCTTTTTGCCCGATTCTTCGCCGGTAATTAAACCAACTTAAACCGTTCAGAAAGACGAATTGTTATGGGTACATACATACATTGAACAAAAATAACAGAACTATTCATTGAATAAACCAATATTACATCAGAGTTACATGAATATCAGAGTTACAACATAACGTATACAGCGGAAGAAAGAAAATAACTTTACTCCCATCGGAAGATTTAACACAGCGGAAGCTTCAACTCTATTGTGGACCCCAACTCTAGAAGCGCTCTAAATCCTGCTCCAACGATCTATAACTGCAAAACTAAACTACTGGCTGCCCGTGCAAAAATCATGGGCACCCAGAGTTTAGGTGAGGGAACAATAAACTCTAGGTCAGTCGTGGGACTGGTGTGAGAACTCAAAAACAGTTAGGTTCATTCTTAAAGTTGGGAACTTCACCGGATCACGCCGCTAACGCGGAACGGATTTACTCCAGGTGGATACCTGTGCATATAAATGCGCAATGTCTTTTGAAAATGAAGCTATCATAAGCTCGTCCCACATCACACAATGCAAGCGCACACCAGATGGGCGAGTTTTATCTTATGACAACCAAATATGCTTTCATACGTAAAATTCTCTTCAATACCATAATATATATATAGTGTGGAAAACATTTCGCAAGTAAATGTATTAATCCTAGACAGCATATACCCCATAATATATGTTGCCATATATATATACAATCAAAATCGTATGGCTCGCATAAGAAATTTGGATTTCCAACTTGATGATTCCTGGCACGAAAGATCAATCAGGGATACAAAACGAAGTGCCTCAACGGCTTTTTCGACCATACGCGGACACCGAATACACATCGTCAGGGCAGATCAACGGTTTTCGACCAGACACGGCCCCCCGAACATACCCAACTTCCCCAAGTTCATAAGTGGTTTCCCACTGCTGCACAGCTTCATCATCAATTCATATATAAGTATAAAACCTAACCGCCAGTTTCTCATCAATCCGGGGTGTGAGGTTTGTCGATGTCACGTCATACACAAAGCGATGCTTCGATAAGCCATTCTTTGATCATCACTAGCTCGACTCATAACTTGGGTATGCCGCATTGACAATTCACGACATATCACTGATTTAAATCAATGCATACCCTCTAAGTTCATATGACTTAAAGACAAGGATAATATATTGCCACAAATCCGATATACATTAACGGAAATCAGTGCTATGCGGTCAATTTCAATGTCAGGCACACCATCCATGCAAGTCCGTTCTGGGTCTGAACGGAACAACAACCCGAAAATATTTGAATATGTTCAGGTCTCATGCAACCCATACCTCGTATTGGGTGGCCTACCCAACCAAGAAATAAATCAACCATCAATCTAAACACTTCAAATATTTCCGGTCTTCATTTGTCGTTACCAAGTCTTGAATAACGTCGTATTACTACTTAGAATGGTTTTCGAACATATACTCGATCCCGGTCTTTCCAAGTAATAAGCGTACTTTAAAAATAGTAGCTATGGTTTACACAGGCCTTTCAATTCAAATCTCCTTCTAAATAGTTATCAATTCATTTACGACTCAAGATTTGAATTACTATAAATTCCATACATCTCGTTATCATCTTATCTCTTCTTTGAAATCAAAGATTTTAACTTCGCTTCAATTGCTTACTTTTCATTTTTTTTCGAATCAAAGATTTGGTTAAATCCCCAATTACGACATGAATTTCCACCATTCAATCTCATCGGTTTCAAGAATGATATTATTGAAGATACGATTCATGAAAAACCCAAGTCAAATTGATTTTTGAATCATAAATTACACAGAAATTTATCCACTTATATTCGATATAAATTCTCATAATCAACGAATACTATAAGTAGAATAACGATATAATAATATCTTTCAAATTCCCCAGATAGTATACATTTACGTCATGAGGTTCATACCAAATATCGAAGATTATTTCTATCTAGCTTATTTAAATCAAGGTGAGAACCCGTATCTTAATTGAAAGGTTTATTCAATTCTTTGACACTAGATCTGGATAGAGATACCATCAACTTATCTTCAATATTAATTTTCGTATCCAACTCATATTATAAGCGGAATAACGGTGAAATACCCTTTTAAATTCCTCAGATAATAAGAGTTTTCATTTACCGAACTAATATCAAACATCCGAAGATTTATCTCCAACCATATCCAATTATTTAGTATTAAAACCCCGTATTAGTATAAATCTAAATTCCATATAAATATTTCTAATACTCTTAAACCTTTGAAAACATTCCACAAATCATTACTTATAGTTCGGAACATCGTTTACGGGTTAAAACTTCAAAATAGATTGTTTTCGAAGAAAGCGTTACAATAGCGTTCCAAAAGTGTTACAAAAGTGTTACAAAACAGTTATCCTAACTATTTTGATCAAAATATCGTTTATCTTAGCCAAAACTTAAACTTTACAATTGAAAACACCTTTTCATAATTTGTAATGATTTTACAAATTTTTTCCATATTTTTAAATAATTTAAAAATAGCTGTTTATAGTTATGGGCAACAATTGTTCTTACATCGATCTTTTCCAAAACGGTTTCAAACATAACTTGAAAACTATAACCCGAAATTAAAATCTGCTTTCACTCATTTGAAAGCTCTCGTAAATAGGAATCAAACGTTTTTCATTTCGTGGAAATCCGATTTAAATTGGAAAAGTTATAAGCATTTACATATTGCCATAATGCGACAAGCTCTAATTTTGACCAAAATAATCATTATTCTTAAATACTTCAAATTACCTTAAAAATCATTATAAACTTATATAAATCATTTAAATTGACTTTTCAAATTATTTGGATTTAAAACACAACTTTTTTTCTTCTAATTAAATCACCATTCAAATAATTTCAAATTAGATTTTTATTTAACCATCCCATCCGTCGGATCAGTTAGGGATAGCCAGGGAGAGCAGGAAACTGATTTTCCAAACCCAAGCCTAGACACTATCCTCTCTGTCATCCTAGAACGTTCTGGTGTATATTATATCATTATTATATAAAAACCATATTCAAATTAAAAATCTCATTTCGAATTTAAATTAAAAATATATTTTTTTTCCAAAACCAGTTTTGCATAGATATAAAGATCGTTATACAAAATCAATACATAATTTAAATTATTTTCCAACTCCTAATTCAATATTTAAAAGTTGATATTAAATTCAAAACCAAAATTTTTTAAATCTTATTTAATAATTAAATAAAATCATATATATGAAGGAGAATCTAAATCAATCACCCATATATTCCACAACCACGGTGTGTTTGTGTGTGTGTGATCATACAATGCAATCATATCTATCCAAATGAACTATACGATCAAATGGATATGAATTCATTCATCACAACAACATTAAACTGTGCACAAGCGTTACAGACAATAACGCTTACTCGTGTTCAGTGTATTATCTAATTCATGAACAACCATTCAAACATCAACATCCATCACACAATCATCATCAACAAATTATAATTAATCTCAGCTAATTAAAATTAACTAATTTAAAAAAAAATTAAATTAGAAGTTCTCACCTAACAGCTTTCCAAATCTTCACGGTAGGTGAGCCTAGTTGAGTGAATCGTCGGACAGTATTTCGGCGCAACGTCTTCTTCACAAAAATATATATATTATAATATACACTAATCTCTCTTTATATTATAAGAGGAGGGGGAGAATGACGAACTTTGGCAAGGTGGTGGTGGAAAAGAGGAAGACTTATGCCATGGAAACCATGGCCATAAGCTTTAAGAAGAAGAGAAAGAAAAGAAATGAGAATGAATGAAAAAGTGGAAGGAAAGGGTGGTATTTATAGGAAAGGAGGAGTAAGGAGAGAGTGACACATCATAGGACAAGTGGCAATCATGCATGAAAGGGAGCATGCATAAAGACATGTGTCTTAACACTTGTCTTAAGAAGAGAAGGTGAACTTTTGGTAGCATTTCCCTTAAATGCTATGAAAACTAAAGGCAACACTTAATTCTAACGCTACTAATTCATGTTATAGTTTGACAAATCCGATCGAACGACAAATAGTATCAACAAACCCAAACTTATTAATAATCATTCTCATTTATAATTCAAGTAAAACTTATCATATAACTTATCAAAATAAATAAAATAATAATTATTATTCTTGTAAAATCATAAAATAAATTATCCTTTACCAAATTCATATTTTACAAATCAATATTATCAAAATCAGAAAATATCATTACTTAAACATAAATCTAATAATTATAATTTTCAAAATAAGTTTTCTTATAAAAATCATAATAAATAAAAGAAAATACTTATACAAAGTTAAAATTTATATTTAAACCTAATAAAATCAATTTATATTCAGAAAATCCAAAATTATAAATAAAAATCCATATCAAACATAGTTAAAATTCTGGGATGTTACATTCACCCCCCTTAGAAACTTTTCGTCCTCGAAAAGGAAGTCGAATAAATTTAAACTCCTTCACAAATTTTAAATTCGAATTTCTCCCTCAACATATCAGAAATGAAATGGTCAGAACAAAGGATCATATCATTCTCAGGGCACTCTATCTAATTCTCACTAAAGGTAGAGTCTAATGATACTTCTATGATCTCGTGATTACTAGGGTCGTCACGGGTCTTGTTTAAAAATCGCATCCTCTGAGTTAGACTCAGAGCTGCTATCCTACCACTAAGGAGAACTGGGATAGATATTATCTAGTACTTAGAGGTCTATGACCGTAAGAAAATTATCTTTCTAACTTACTCTTACGGAACCCATGGTTTTCTTATCAATTATAAGACTAAATGCTCAAATTAGAAATTTAAATCCAAGTTCTCAAATAAAATTTTCCCTAATCGTTCAATTATCTTGCAATATAACATCTTGGCTAAATTCAGTATTAGAAATTCTATTGCTCTCAACACAAATCCAGTTCAATTTTAGAGATAATTCAAAATACTGGTTTCAAATCTAAATTAGTTCACTTGTCCAAGGCTTTATCTGAGCAGGGAAAAAGGAAGAATTCCGAAATAAAGTTGAATAATGACAATTCGGGGTGATATTCAAAATATGACAATGGGTTGAGCAAAACCCAGCGAGAACGGAAGAGATAGAATTATATTTCCGAAATACTCAATCTATTTCAAATTTTTATTTCAATCGTTTCCAGATTAACCCATTTATAAGTTAACTTTTATACTCATTTAATATTCAAATTTTTGTTTTCATATTCACCTAATCGAACTTTAAAATTCAAAATATATAAAATCTCTTTTTCATTCTTGTTAAAATATCATGTCTTGTTTAGAAACATTTTCTTACTTAACTAGCCGTACAATCTCTTAAAACAGTTTTATTTAAAGAAATACCATCACGCTTCCTCTGCGCACTCTGATTATGCGTGTATTCAAACTAGTATTGGTAAAACATCCCAAAACATAGACTTCAAAATTTCCGGAACCAAATCCTCAAAATTAATATTTAAAAATCCAAATTTTTCTTCCATAAGTTGGATTCTATATTTCAAAGAAAGCTCATTTATTGAGGTTTTGTTACAAAATATCTTGGACAAATTAAAGTTATCGACACGGTTTCACACGGCACAAAGAGGCATACATAGATCAAGTCAAAATTCCATGTGCTCAAGTCAAATAAAGATGCATAGAAGTTCCATGCTAATTTGTGCATGAAAGGTATACATAGACAAAATCAAGTTTCATGAGTTTGGAATAGAAATTCAACATCTACTGAGCATCAATAGGTGCAACGGTTCGAATCAAATATTTGGCCAAATGCACATGATACAAAGGTACGAATGACACTACTCAATAGCAGATGGTTGGAATTTAAATGGACAGTCTAGCCCAAGATGGGAATTCACATGCAAACAAGGATACATATTCTAACAGTTTAATCATGGGATACTCGTTAAATTTTCATAATTTTCCTCTTGAATAAATCTTACTTTAACAACTTCATTTTCTTCCTTTGTGCTTCAAGTGAATACTTGTTGAGAAATTTTCGTTTGACCTACTCGTTCATGCCGGTTTCTCTTAACAAGGGAAAATATAAAACTCAATCGATTTGTTCAATACATATCCCTTTTATCATATTAAACTTGTTGCTCAAAATTCGTATAGCTTCTGGTAGGAAAATCGGTCTTCTCCCCACATAAGACATTTACCATAATTTTATTGAATTGTATCGTCAAAATCGAAATATGGGGTGAACCGAGCTCGCTTACATGCATTTTCAAATTTTCACTTTTCAGTTCTTCAAGTGAGATTAGCTTCTAAAATATATCCTTGTGGTTTTGACAAAATAGTCTGATTCACGCTTCTAATCATCAGTTAAGTATGCATTTAACTTAACTACCTTATGTTAAATTCATTTTTTCGCATATCCCATTTCATAACATAATACATTCAATACTTCGAAAGTCATTTGTAAAATCAATTTCACAATTGTGAGGACGTCGCAAAACACTTTCGATTGTTTATCTATACAGCTTTAAGTACTTCTTGACGTCTCGATCAGAAACATATAGTCATCCCACTTTCGAAACCCAAAAATAAGACTGATGATGATCGATCAATCACCAGAATTATCCCCAAGCGACTAGAATGTGATTCTATATCCATCTAGTATATATTGGATTTCATATATACGTTAGCTAGGCGTATATGCAAAATCCTTACATACTAGATCGTCCAACCTTGACGTCAAATAAATACTCGCAACCGTTTTTATTACACGCTGATTATCTTTCAAATCTATAGCTTTGAATTAACGATCTTCTTATCTCAATCCTTTATATATAGGCTGCAAAATATTTTGAAATTCTCATTCCAAGCTCGACGTTTCTTTTTAAATACGCTTATTAAAGCCAATTCATTAATCGCTTATTTCTCGATAACTCCGAACAGATCGACGCTGGATTTTCGAAGTTTTATCACAAAGAGCCCTTTTTATTTTGAAAGTATTTCCTTTAAAAATCTTATTTTCAAATCTTCTTCAAAATATTTTATTTCAAATAATTATTATTTTCAAAAATGACTTACTTGTACAAAAATACCTTATATAGATTTCAAAAATACGCTCTCTCATAATATTCCGAAATCTCATTCTAGGGCATTTCTAACCCTATCTCTAATGAGATACTATAGCTCTGATGAGTCCTATCCTTTGTTCAAAATATGTTGTACCCAATAGCTTTGTATAACCAAAGCTCTGATACCACTTGTAACGACCCATCTTTTTGCCCGATTCTTCGCCGGTAATTAAACCAACTTAAACCGTTCAGAAAGACGAATTGTTATGGGTACATACATACATTGAACAAAAATAACAGAACTATTCATTGAATAAACCAATATTACATCAGAGTTACATGAATATCAGAGTTACAACATAACGTATACAGCGGAAGAAAGAAAATAACTTTACTCCCATCGGAAGATTTAACACAGCGGAAGCTTCAACTCTATCGTGGACCCCAACTCTAGAAGCGCTCTAAATCCTGCTCCAACGATCTATAACTGCAAAACTAAACTACTGGCTGCCCGTGCAAAAATCATGGGCACCCAGAGTTTAGGTGAGGGAACAATAAACTCTAGGTCAGTCGTGGGACTGGTGTGAGAACTCAAAAACAGTTAGGTTCATTCTTAAAGTTGGGAACTTCACCGGATCACGCCGCTAACGCGGAACGGATTTACTCCAGGTGGATACCTGTGCATATAAATGCGCAATGTCTTTTGAAAATGAAGCTATCATAAGCTCGTCCCATATCACACAATGCAAGCGCACACCAGATGGGCGAGTTTTATCTTATGACAACCAAATATGCTTTCATACGTAAAATTCTCTTCAATACCATAATATATATATAGTGTGGAAAACATTTCGCAAGTAAATGTATTAATCCTAGACAGCATATACCCCATAATATATGTTGCCATATATATATACAATCAAAATCGTATGGCTCGCATAAGAAATTTGGATTTCCAACTTGATGATTCCTGGCACGAAAGATCAATCAGGGATACAAAACGAAGTGCCTCAACGGCTTTTTCGACCATACGCGGACACCGAATACACATCGTCAGGGCAGATCAACGGTTTTCGACCAGACACGGCCCCCCGAACATACCCAACTTCCCCAAGTTCATAAGTGGTTTCCCACTGCTGCACAGCTTCATCATCAATTCATATATAAGTATAAAACCTAACCGCCAGTTTCTCATCAATCCGGGGTGTGAGATTTGTCGATGTCACGTCATACACAAAGCGATGCTTCGATAAGCCATTCTTTGATCATCACTAGCTCGACTCATAACTTGGGTATGCCGCATTGACAATTCACGACATATCACTGATTTAAATCAATGCATACCCTCTAAGTTCATATGACTTAAAGACAAGGATAATATATTGCCACAAATCCGATATACATTAACGGAAATCAGTGCTATGCGGTCAATTTCAATGTCAGGCACACCATCCATGCAAGTCCGTTCTGGGTCTGAACGGAACAACAACCCGAAAATATTTGAATATGTTCAGGTCTCATGCAACCCATACCTCGTATTGGGTGGCCTACCCAACCAAGAAATAAATCAACCATCAATCTAAACACTTCAAATATTTCCGGTCTTCATTTGTCGTTACCAAGTCTTGAATAACGTCGTATTACTACTTAGAATGGTTTTCGAACATATACTCGATCCCGGTCTTTCCAAGTAATAAGCGTACTTTAAAAATAGTAGCTATGGTTTACACAGGCCTTTCAATTCAAATCTCCTTCTAAATAGTTATCAATTCATTTACGACTCAAGATTTGAATTACTATAAATTCCATACATCTCGTTATCATCTTATCTCTTCTTTGAAATCAAAGATTTTAACTTCGCTTCAATTGCTTACTTTTCATTTTTTTCGAAACAAAGATTTGGTTAAATCCCCAATTACGACATGAATTTCCACCATTCAATCTCATCGGTTTCAAGAATGATATTATTGAAGATACGATTCATGAAAAACCCAAGTCAAATTGATTTTTGAATCATAAATTACACAGAAATTTATCCACTTATATTCGATATAAATTCTCATAATCAACGAATACTATAAGTAGAATAACGGTATAATAATATCTTTCAAATTCCCCAGATAGTATACATTTACGTCATGAGGTTCATACCAAATATCGAAGATTATTTCTATCTAGCTTATTTAAATCAAGGTGAGAACCCGTATCTTAATTGAAAGGTTTATTCAATTCTTTGACACTAGATCTAGATAGAGATACCATCAACTTATCTTCAACATTAATTTTCGTATCCAACTCATATTATAAGCGGAATAACAGTGAAATACCCTTTTAAATTCCTCAGATAATAAGAGTTTTCATTTACCGAACTAATATCAAACATCCGAAGATTTATCTCCAACCATATCCAATTATTTAGTATTAAAAACCCGTATTAGTATAAATCTAAATTCCATAAAAATATTTCTAATACTCTTAAACCTTTGAAAACATTCCACAAATCATTACTTATAGTTCGGAACATCGTTTACGGGTTAAAACTTCAAAATAGATTGTTTTCGAAGAAAGCGTTACAATAGCGTTCCAAAAGTGTTACAAAAGTGTTACAAAACAGTTATCCTAACTATTTTGATCAAAATATCGTTTATCTTAGCCAAAACTTAAACTTTACAATTGAAAACACCTTTTCATAATTTGTAATGATTTTACAAATTTTTTCCATATTTTTAAATAATTTAAAAATAGCTGTTTATAGTTATGGGCAACAATTGTTCTTACATCGATCTTTTCCAAAACGGTTTCAAACATAACTTGAAAACTATAACCCGAAATTAAAATCTGCTTTCACTCATTTGAAAGCTCTCGTAAATAGGAATCAAACGTTTTTCATTTCGTGGAAATCCGATTTAAATTGGAAAAGTTATAAGCATTTACATATTGCCATAATGCGACAAGCTCTAATTTTGACCAAAATAATCATTATTCTTAAATACTTCAAATTACCTTAAAAATCATTATAAACTTATATAAATCATTTAAATTGACTTTTCAAATTATTTGGATTTAAAACACAACTTTTTTTCTTCTAATTAAATCACCATTCAAATAATTTCAAATTAGATTTTTATTTAACCATCCCATCCGTCGGATCAGTTAGGGATAGCCAGGGAGAGCAGGAAACTGATTTTCCAAACCCAAGCCTAGACACTATCCTCTCTGTCATCCTAGAACGTTCTGGTGTATATTATATCATTATTATATAAAAACCATATTCAAATTAAAAATCTCATTTCGAATTTAAATTAAAAATATATTTTTTTCCAAAACCAGTTTTGCATAGATATAAAGATCGTTATACAAAATCAATACATAATTTAAATTATTTTCCAACTCCTAATTCAATATTTAAAAGTTGATATTAAATTCAAAACCAAATTTTTTTAAATCTTATTTAATAATTAAATAAAATCATATATATGAAGGAGAATCTAAATCAATCACCCATATATTCCACAACCACGGTGTGTTTGTGTGTGTGTGATCATACAATGCAATCATATCTATCCAAATGAACTATACGATCAAATGGATATGAATTCATTCATCACAACAACATTAAACTGTGCACAAGCGTTACAGACAATAACACTTACTCGTGTTCAGTGTATTATCTAATTCATGAACAACCATTCAAACATCAACATCCATCACACAATCATCATCAACAAATTATAATTAATCTCAGCTAATTAAAATTAACTAATTTAAAAAAAATTTAAATTAGAAGTTCTCACCTAACAGCTTTCCAAATCTTCACGGTAGGTGAGCCTAGTTGAGTGAATCGTCGGACAGTATTTCGGCGCAACGTCTTCTTCACAAAAATATATATATTATAATATACACTAATCTCTCTTTATATTATAAGAGGAGGGGGAGAATGACGAACTTTGGCAAGGTGGTGGTGGAAAAGAGGAAGACTTATGCCATGGAAACCATGGCCATAAGCTTTAAGAAGAAGAGAAAGAAAAGAAATGAGAATGAATGAAAAAGTGGAAGGAAAGGGTGGTATTTATAGGAAAGGAGGAGTAAGGAGAGGGTGACACATCATAGGACAAGTGGCAATCATGCATGAAAGGGAGCATGCATAAAGACATGTGTCTTAACACTTGTCTTAAGAAGAGAAGGTGAACTTTTGGTAGCATTTCCCTTAAATGCTATGAAAACTAAAGGCAACACTTAATTCTAACGCTACTAATTCATGTTATAGTTTGACAAATCCGATCGAACGACAAATAGTATCAACAAACCCAAACTTATTAATAATCATTCTCATTTATAATTCAAGTAAAACTTATCATATAACTTATCAAAATAAATAAAATAATAATTATTATTCTTGTAAAATCATAAAATAAATTATCCTTTACCAAATTCATATTTTACAAATCAATATTATCAAAATCAGAAAATATCATTACTTAAACATAAATCTAATAATTATAATTTTCAAAATAAGTTTTCTTATAAAAATCATAATAAATAAAAGAAAATACTTATACAAAGTTAAAATTTATATTTAAACCTAATAAAATCAATTTATATTCAGAAAATCCAAAATTATAAATAAAAATCCATATCAAACATAGTTAAAATTCTGGGATGTTACATATGAGCTCGATTATGAGCTCATTTGTTGTTACTACGTTCAGTTATGCATACTATGTTCATTTATGAGTTTGGTTATATGCTCGGTCATAGGCTTATAATTAGCTCCGTTATGGGATTAGTTTCGGTTTTGTGCACAATTATAGGCTCGATAACGTATTAGGTTGTGTAAAAGCTTGATTATTACTTTGTTTATGGTTCAATTTGGCTACAAGGATGGTTATTAAACTAGCTAACGATGAATTACAGATAAAATATAAGTTGTATAATACAAATAATATAATAAATATAAATGCTAAATTAGAAAATATGAAAAATGAATTAAATGTAAATAAATAATTTCAGTTATGGGATCAGTTATGAGGTTAGTTATGATCTTGATTATGGGTAATATGTTTAGTTATGGGTTCGGTTACGACCTTGGTCATGAGCTTGGTTATGCGAATTATGTTTAATTAAGGGTTTGGTTACGAGCCTGGTTATGACCTAGTTACGAGCTGTGTTAAGGGCTCAATTATGACCTCGATTATAAGATTGGTTATTACCACGGTTATTTACATGGTTATGGATATTATGTTCGGTTATGGGCTCGATTATGAGCACATTTGGTGTTATTATGTTCGGTTATGCATACTATGTTCAGTTATGAGTTTTGTTATATGATCCGTTATAGGATTAGTAATTAGCTCGATTATGGACTTAGTAGTAATCTGTTCGGTTATGTGCACGATTTTAGGCTCAATAACGTATTAGGTTGTGTAAAAACTTGAGTATTACTTTATTTATGGTTTAATTTGGTTACAGGGACGGTTATGAAACTAGCTAAGGATAACTTATTGATTAAATATACGTCGTATAATACAAATAATAAAATAATAAATATAAAATATAAATAAAAAATTCCGGTTATGGGCTCGGTTATGAGCTTAGTTGTGATCTTGATTAAAGGTAATTTGTTCAGTTATGGGCTTGGCTACGACCTTGGTTATGAGCTTGGTTATAGGAACTATGTTTAATTATGGGTTTGGTTATGACCTTGGTTACGAGTTGGGTTAAGGGGTCAGTTATGACGTTGATTATAAGATTGGTTATTACCTCGGTTATTAACACGGTTATGGATATTATGTTTGGTTATGGGCTCGATTATGAGCTCATTCGCCGTCATTACGTTCATTTATGCATACTATGAGTTTGGTTACATGATCCGTTATAGCCTTATCAATTAGCTTGGTTATGGAATTAGTAGTGATCTGTTCGGTTATGTGCACGATTATAGGTTCAATAACGTATTAGGTTGTGTAAAAGCTCGATCATTACTTTATTTATGGTTTAAATTGGTTACGGGGATGGTTATGAAACTAGCTAAGGATAACTTGCAGATTAAACATATGTCGAATAATACAAATAATAAATATAAAAGCTAAATTAGAAAATTTAAAGTATGAATAATAAAATATAAAACATAAAATATAAATAAATTATAAATAAATAATTTAGATTATAGGCTTAGTTATGATCTTGATTATGAGTAATTTGTTTGGTTATGGGCTTGGTTACAACCTTGGTTATGAGCTTAGTTATGGGAACTATGTTTAATTACGAGTTTTGTTATGAGCTCGGTTATGCCCTCAGTTTCGAGCCGGGTTAACGGCTCAATTATGACCTCAATTATGAGATTGGTTATTACCTCGGTTATTTACACGGTTATGGATATTTTGTTCGGTTGTGAGCCCGATTACAAGCTCATTTGTCGTTACATTCAATTATGCATACTATGTTCAGTTATGAGTTTGGTTATATGCTCGGTTATAAGCTTAGTAATTAGCTCGGTTATGGGCTTAGTTTCGGTTATGTGCAAGATTATAGGCTCGATAACGTATTAGGTTGTGTAAAAGCTTCATTATTACTTTGTTTATGGTTTAATTTGGTTAAGAGGATGGTTATGAAACTAGCTAAGAATGAATTACATATTATATATAAGTCATATAATACAAATAATAAAATATTAAATATTAAAGCTAAATTAGAAAATATATAATATGAATAAAATGTAAATAAATAACATCAGTTACGGGATCGGTTATGAGCTTAGTTATGATCTTGATTATGGGTAATATGTTTGGTTATTGGCTCGGTTACGACCTTGCTTATGAGCTTGGTTATGGGAACTATGTTTAATTATATGTTTCGTTATGAGCTCAGTTATTAACACGGTTTTGGATATTATATTCGGTTATGGGATCGATTATGAGCTCATTTGGGGTTATTATGTTCAGTTATGCATATTATGTTCAATTGCGGATAAAAGACACGTAAAAGACATCCGGACGCAAGGCTAACCGAGTACTTCAGCAATGAATCTATACCCAGTAGGGATTGTTTAACCGAGAAGGAATCTATAACACATAAAAGACATCCGGAAGCAAGGTCAAATTTGGTATCTAGGATGTGAAAAAGACGTTAGGACGTAAGGCCTAATCAGGTACTTCAGTCCCGAATCTGCACCAGTAGTGATTGTTTAACCGAGTGGGTACCTATGACATGTAAAAGACATCTGGACAGAAGGCCTAATCGGGTATCCATGACACATAAAAGTCATCCAGATGCAAGGCCTAATGGGGTACCTATGACACGTAAAAGACACCCGCACGCAACGCCTAATCGGGTAATTCAACAACGAATTTACACCCAATAGAGATTGTTTAACTGAAAGGGTACCTATGACACATAAAAGACATCCGGGTGCAAGGCCCAATCGGGTACCTATGACACTCAAAAGACATCATGACGTAAGGCCTAATCGGCCACTTCAGCGACCAATCTACACTCAGTAGGCATTGCTTAACCTAGAGGGTACCTTGACACGAAAAAGATATCTGGATGCAAGGCCTCATCATTTACCTATGACACGTAAAGAATTCATACGCAAGGCCTAATTGGGTACCTATGACACATAAAATACATCCAGACGTAAGGCCTAATCGGGTACCTATGACACCTAAAAAACATCCGGACGCAAGGCCTAATCGGGTACTCAGCAACGAATATGAACCCAGTAAGACATGTTTAACCGAACGGGTACCTATGACACGTAAAAGACGTTCGGACGCAAGGTTAAATCGGGCACTTATGACATGTAAAAGACACCCGTGCGCGAGGCTTAATCGGGTACTTCAGCAACAAATCTGCACCTAGTACACATTGTTTAACCGAGCAGGTACCTATGACACATAAAAGACATCCAGATGTAAGTCCTAATCGAGTACCTATGACCCGAAAAAGACAACCGAGCGCAAGGCCTAATCGAGTACCTATGATACGTAAAAAACATCTGAACGCAAGGCTTAATCGGGTACCTATGACACGTAAAAAACAACCGCACGCAAGTCCTAATCGGGTACTTCAGCAACGAATCTGAACCCAGTAGGACATTTTTAATCGAACGGATACCTATATCACGTAAAAGACATCCTAACGCAAGGCCTAATTGGGTACTTGTGACACGTAAAAGAAACTCACACGCTGGCCTAATCGGGTACTTCAGCAACGAATCTGCACCCAGTAGGGATTGTTCTACCGGGCGGGTACTTATGACATCCGGATACAAGGCCTATTCGGGTACTTCAACAACGAATCTATATCCAGTAGGGATTGTTTAACCGAGCGGGTAACTATGACACGTAAAATACATCCGGATGCTGAGCCTAATTGGGTACCTATGACACGTAAAAGATACCCAGATGCAACGCCTAATTGGGTAATTATGACATGTAAAAGACATTCAGACGAAAGGCCTAATCGGGTACCTATGACACGTAAAAGACATCCAAACGCAAGGCAAATCTGATACCTTTGACATGTAAATGAAATCCAGATGCAAGGCCTAATCGGGTACTTCAGCAACAAATCTACACCAGTAGTTGTTTAAGAGAACGGGTATCTATGACACGTAAAACACATCTGGACGCAATGCCTAATCAGGTAATTATGACACGTAAAAGACATCCGCATGCAAGGCCTAATTGGGTACTTCAGCAACGAATGTGCACCCAGTAGGGATTGTTTAACCGAGCGCGTACCTGTGGCACGTAAAAGACATCCGAACGAAAAGCCTAATCGGATATCTAAGACACGTAAAAGTCATTAGGACACATGGACTAATCGGGTGCTTCAATCCCATATCTGCACCCAATAGGTATTGTTTCACCGAGCGGGCACCTATGACAAGTAAAAGAATCTTGATGCAAGGCCTAATCGGGTACCTATGACACGTAAAAAGAATCCGGACGCGAGGCCTAATTGGGTAGCTATGACACTAAAAAACATCCGGACGAAAGGCTTAATAGGGTACCTGTGACACGTAAAAAATATCCGGATGTAACGCATAATCGGGCATTTAGCAACAAATCTGAGCCTAGCAGGACATGTTTAACCGAACAGGTACCTAGTGCACGTAGAAGACATACGCATGCAAGGCCTAATCGGGTACTTATGTCACGTAAAAGACACCTGAATGCAAGGCCTAATCAGGTAATTCAGCAACGAATCTGCACCCGGTAGGTATTGTTTAATCGAGCGGGTACTTATGACACGTAAAAGACATCTGGATGCAATGCCTAACCAGGTACCTATGACATGTAAAAGACATCTAGACACAAGGCCTAATCGGTTATATATGGCACATAAAAGACCTCCAGACGCAAGGCCTAATCGGGTACCCATGAAACGTAAAAAACATCAAGACGCAAGGCCTTATCAGGTACTCATGACACAAATGACACCCGCATGCAAGTCCTATGACACATAGAAGATAGCCGGACAAAAGGCCTAATCGGGTACCTATAACATGTAAAAGACATCTAGACATAAGGTCTAATCGGGTACTTATGACACGTAAAAGACACTAGCATGCAAGGCCTAATCGTTAAATTCAGCAACAAATCTGCACCTAGTAAGTATTGTTTAATAGAGAAGGTACCTATGACATGTAGAATACATCCAGATGTAAGGCATAATCGGGTACCTATGACATGTAAAAGACATCAGGACATAATGCATAATTGGGTGCATATGACACGTAGAAGACATTCGAGCGTAAGGCGTAATCGGGTACTTATGAAACATAAAAGACATCCGAACGCAAGGCCTAATCAGGTACTTATGACTAATAAAAGACACCCGCACGCAAGGCCTAATCGGGTATTTCAGCAACAAATCTGCACCCAGTAGGGATTGCTCTACCGAGCGGGTAACAAAGTCACATAAAAGACAAGTGGATGTAAGGCCTAATCGGGTACTTATGACACGTAAAAGATGTCCGAACGCAATGCCTAATCGGGTACCTATAACACGTAAAATATATCGGATACAAGGCCTAATCGGGTACATCAGAAACGAATTTACACCTAGTAGGCATTGTTTAACCGAGCGAGTACCTATGACTCGTAAAAAGCATCCTGACGCAAGACATAATCAGGTACCTATGACACGTAAAAGAAAACGCTTAATTGGGTGCCTATGACACGTAAAAGAAATTCGGACGTAAGACCTAATCGGGTACCTATGACGCATAAAAGACATCCAGACGCAAGGCTAATCAGGTACTTTCGACACATAAAAGATATCCGGACGCAAGGCCTAATCGGGTACTTCAGCAACGAATCTGCACCCAGTATGAATTGTTTAACCGAACGGGAACATATGACACGTAAAAGACATTCGGACGTAATGTCTAATCAGGTAATTATGACATGTAAAAGAACTTTTTCTTGCCATTTATACATGCATTTCCAACATGAGTGTTACTAATGTATTTACCATTACCCATAGAGATTGGGTGATTACCTTTGTACTCCTTGCTTCCCAAGTTTAAATTTTAAGGATTATTAGTTAAATGGTTTGTAGCACTAGTGTCTAGGTACCATGCATCATCCTGTATTTAATCACTCCTGATAGTTTCATTTCCCTTGTTAGCTTCAAATTGAGAATTATTTTCATTCTAAATGTTGGCTAAGTTGGCGGTGGGATTATTGTTCCTTTGATTTTGATTGGGAATATTATATGAATTAAACTTGAAATAGCACTTCATGGCAGTGTGCCCTATCTTTTCACTAATCTGATACATAGGTTTATTATTTCCCTATCTGCCTCTACCTCCGCCTCTATTGGAATAAATTACCCTCTGAAATTGACTGTCACCTTTACAGTTATTTTGATTGTTCTTGTATCCAGTAGATAGATTTGCTAGGAATTCTGATTTTTGCATTTTCTTACTGCTTATTCTTACTTCATGTGAAAGTAGAATTGCATGAACTTCATCAAGTGGTGGAACAATTTTCTGAGTTGTAATTGTATCAATAATAAGTTCAAATTCATCATTAAGACCATTCTTTAAGATCAATACAAGCTCAAATTCTTGATTGCTATTTCCTGTAGCAAAAAGTGAGTCACAATTACTTTTTACCTTTGCAACATACTCTCTAACATTCATATTGTTCATTCTGACATTCTGTAATTTCCTTTTAAAGTACAAGGCTTTTGTTGTTGGCTGATTGAAGAATTTTTTTCCAATGTTAACCATATTTGATTAGATGTTTTACACCCAAGTACTTAGGGGTAACAAATTGGAACTAATCGTTGATAGACGCCATGAACATATTAGTTTATCTTGTCTGATGAACTTGGTATATTTGTTAGGAATATATTTGTTTCCATTAGTTTATTATATGTTTCCCAGTATATATGATTATATTAGTTTCCATTAGTTTATTGTATGTTTCCCAGTATAGAAGAATATATTTGTTTCCATTTGTCTAAGATATGTTTACTGGGAAACATAAACTCATTTATCTATAAATTTGTATCATCTGCACAGTTTTGAATAAGAAGAATTATCTTCCTATATGGTACCAAAGCCAAAAAAACCTATCCTCCTTTATCTTTGAACCTTGCGCCATCGATCATGGCCAACGAACATAGTTCTGATGGATCTGTCGGCAGTGGAACCTCTCTGAACCCCTTGACCTCTTCACCTTATGACCCAAGCAAAGATCCCTATTCCCCGTATTATCTTTCTTCCCATGATAACCCAGGGAATATCATTACCGCTATCGTACTTCGTGGGGCCAACTACGATGAATGGTCCAAATCAATTCGTCTTTCGCTGATTTCACGGAGAAAGATTACTTTTCTCGAAGGAACAGAACTGAAACCAATTGATCCGGCAAGACTTCTCGGCTGGATGTATTTGCAGGCAATGTTGGTTCAATGTGTGATTAATACCATTAATCCATTGCCGAAAAAGAATTTACCATATTTTGAGAAGGAGTTTCCCTTATGGGAATTTTTGAAAAAATGATTTAACAAAGGGCATGGAAGCCGGAAGCAAGATATAAAGAAGGCATTAGCTGATTGTAAACAAACCGCATCAATGTCTGTAGAAGATTATTTTGGTTTACTACAGCCACTTTGGGATGAAATGGCTACTTTCTCCCCTATCCCCACTTGTGAGTGTGGTCGCTGCATATGTGATATTGCTATAAAACTGCAAGCAACTCGAGATGAAGAGCAATTACATGATTTTCTGTATGGGCTGTATAGTGAACATTATGGGCATATTCGTACTAGCTTGCTTGCCCAAGATCCACTTCCCACTCTTGATCGAGCATACAATGCTATTAAAACAGAAGAAAGAATGCGGTTGAAGACTTTGGCTGAGCAACCCCGATAGATGAGGTGACGGCGTTGTCTTTGACATGACCAACTCGCATTTCTGCATCAAATTCCGATGGAGACAGTGGATCAAAGAAGTGTAGTTACTGCTGAAAATCATGGCATGATGTTGATAACTGCTATCATAAGAATGGGTACCCGGATTAGTGGGAGAGTCGGCCTCAAAAGCAAAACACTCGTGGTGGACTGCCGTTTGGTGGCGGACAACAACACATTTCTACAGCAGGACGTCACACTAGTCTAGGTTCAGCAGCATGGGCATTAAACGCTGCTTTCTCCAGACATCCGTCAATCCTTAGTACTTCGACAGGAGCAACAAGTTCCAATGGGAAAGTCCTCCCATTGCCTACTTCACAGTATCAGTGTCTCACGAGTTTGATTGGTAATTCTGATGCTCCTTCCATGTCCGATCGTTTGATGGGTAAGTTTTCCGGTATCCCATGGATTGTCGATACAGGTGCTACCGTACATGTGACGGGTTGTTTAGATTGTTTGGTTGACAAGTTTGAGTGTTTTTCTTTTCCTGTGACCTTACCGGATGGTGCAGTGATTACATCTAATTTGTATGGCCGAGTTGTTTTGTCTGCTAAGTTGGCGCTCAACAATGTTCTTTATGTTCCTGATTTACATTGCAACTTAATTTCTGTGTCGCGTTTAATTGATGATACTCAATGCAATGTACTCTTTACTCATGCATTATGTATTATTCAGGACCGAAGTATGAGGATAGTGATTGGAGTGAGTGAACGGTAGGGTGGACTTTACTATTTTTGTGACGCTTCAAAGGTTACAGGTTCAGCTATTTTGGCAGTACAAAGTGGAGATTGGAGCTATGGCATAGTAGACTTGGTCACCCGGCTGAGAAAGTGATGAAGCATTTACCTTTTATTAGTAGTTCTTTGCATTTAAATAAAGCATGTGATGTTTGCCATAAAGCTAAACAAACAAGGGATAATTTTTCAGATAATAATAATAAAGCTTTTAAGTGCTTTGAACTCATTCATTGTGATTTGTGGGGACCATATCGTTGTGTTTCTTTATGTGGTGCTAAGTATTTTTTGACTATGGTTGATGATTTTTCTAGAGTAGTATGGGTGATTTTGTTAACACATAAAACTAAGGTATATTCGATGTTTATGAAATTCATTGCAATGGTTAAACGTCGGTTTGATAGTAATATTTGTCGTGTTCGTAGTGATAATGGTACTGAGTTTAATTGCTTGAAAGATTATTTTTCAAGCCAGGGTACTCTGTTTCATACCTCTTGCGTCGGAGCCCCCCAGCAGAACGGGAGAGTGGAATGAAAACATCGACATATTCTCAATGTAGCTCGAGCTTTGAGGTTTCAAGGGTCTTTAACTATTGAGTTTTGGGGTGAGTGCATTCTTGCTGCTAGCTATTTAATTAATCAAATTCTCTCTCGATTGTTAAATTACAAGTCACCTTATGAGATTTTATATGGCACTCCTCCTTTGTATGAGAATCTTCGAGTGTTTGGGTGTTTCTGTTATGCTTATGATATACAGTCTAAAAAGACAAGTTCTCTAGTCGTAGTTGTAGATGCATATTTGTTGTGTATCCCCCTGATAAGAATGGGTGGAAATTATTTGATTTGTCTTTGCATTAGTATTTTATTTCCTGTGATGTTGTTTTCTATGAGACGTAATTCTCTTATGCTTCTCTGATTATTAAGAATAAAAATAGCACAGGGTCTGACTTTGAGGGAGGGTCTAAAACAGGAGCAGCGCTTGCTTCAGAGTCGGCGCCTGCATCAGCCTTGGATGTTTTCCCAGATACAACCCAAGTCCCGGTTGTTGAACTTAGTAGCGATCTTGGTCGTGGTAAGCGTCTAAAATCTCGTCCTGATCATCTTCAAGAATATGTGACAAGACTCATCAGTCCACCCCCCATAGTGTTTCACCTAGCACCCATCCTTCCTCAGGTACTCCCTATCCCCTTGCACATTACATGAGCTGTAAAATATTTTCTACGCGAAGCAGAGATTTTCTTGCAGTGATTACTGTAGGTGTTGAGCCTACCTCTTATCGTCAGGCCTCGAGGGATGCTGGATGGAGATCTGCTATGCAGAATGAGATACAAGCGTTATAAAATAATGGGATGTGGAGTTTGGTGGATTTGCCTCCTGGTAAGAAGGCATTGGGAAGTCGTTGGGTGTACAAGATTAAGTACAATTCCGTTGGTTCTATTGAGCGGTCGAAGACTAGACTAGTTGTTTTTGGCAATCACCAGGTGGAGGGAATTGACTATTCAGAGACATTTGCACCAGTGGCCAAGATGTCTAGGGTTCACACATTTCTAGCTGTAGCAGTAGACAAAGGTTGGATCTTGCACCAGATGGATGTTCATAATGCTTTCCTTCATGGTGATTTGCACGAGGAGGTGTATATGAAGCTTCCCCAAGGTTTTGAGCATAGCGAACCCAACAAAGTATGTTGTTTGTGTAAGTCTCTTTATGTTCTTGTTGGTTTACTAAACTTGCTACTTCTTTGACTGCTTATGGTTTCTCCCAGTCTCTTTCCGATTATTTTTTGTTTTCCTACCGGCGTGGAGATATACAGATTCATGTTCTTGTTTATGTTGATGATTTGATCATTTCTGGTAATGATTCAGAGGCAGTTGACAAATTTAAGAAATATCTTAATTCTTGTCTTCATATGAAGGACTTGGGAGTCTTAAAATATTTTTTGGGTATTGAGGTAGCTAGCAATGCACCTGGTATTTCCTTATGTTAGAGGAAGTATGCATTGGATATTTTTGCAGAGTGCGGACTCTTAGGTAGTAGACCGGCCACTTTCCCTATGGAGTCAAACCACAAGCTGGGGTCCTCTACCAACCCACCTCTAGAGAAGGGGGAGCAGTATCGACGTTTAGTTGGTAGATTGATCTATCTCTCTTTTACTCGTCCTGATCCAGCATATGCAGTACATGTTTTGTCCCAGTTTTTGCAGAAGCCAAGACAGGATCATTAGGATGCAGCACTACGGGTTGTGCGCGATCTCAAGAATTCCCTGGGCCAGGGAATTCTCTTAAGAGCTGATTTAGAATTGACTTTATCTAGCTGGTGTGATTCTGATTGGGCAAGTTGCCCCCTTATACGGCATTCTATTACAGGATGGTTGGTGTTTCTTGGTGGTTCCCCTATCTCTTGGAAAACCAAGAAACAAAAATAGTATAATTATCTTCCACTGAGGCTGAGTATCGTTCACTGACAGCCTTGACATGTGAGTTGAAGTGGCTGAAAGAATTGCTAACATGATTGGGTGTTCAACATATTTCTTCTATTCGGGTTTACTGTGACAGTCAGTCCGCATTGCATCTTGCACAAAATCCCGTGTTTCATGAATGCTCCAAACACATTGAGGTAGATATGCACTTTATTCGTGATGCTATTCAGGATGGGACGATCATTACGTCATATGTACCTACTTCTTCGCAGCTTGCTGATATCTTCACCAAGCCACTCGGGAAGCAGCTGTTTGTTTCTTTGTTGCGCAAGTTGGGCATTTGTTATCTGCATGCTCCAACTTGAGGGAGGGTGTTAGGAATATATTTGTATATATTTGTTTCCATTAGTTTATTATATGTTTTCCAGTATAGAAGATTATATTTGTTTCCATTAGTTTATTATATGTTTTCCAGTATAAAAGATTATATTTGTTTCCATTTGTATAAGATATGCTTACTGGGAAACATAAACTCGTTTGTCTATAAATTTGTATCGTCTGCACAGTTTTGAATAAGAAGAATTATTTTCCTACAATATTCTTTATTAGTAACAGTTTTGTTGTCTTTATCGTTGACAAATCTTGGTGGTGGCAAGAACGAAACCTTCCAAACCATTTCCATAGATGGTTGTTTCGACCTGAAATTTCCAGAGGAGATAATTATCTTCTTCAATATGGATGGTGATGAGTTGGCTTTGAGGACTAACAACTGTTCTCACTAGTTGTTAAATGGAAGCGAGGGATTCATTGCTACTATCAGCAGTACTGGTTAAGGCTAATGCAGTAGAAGCATCTCCCATGATAATGCAATGGATTATAAAAAAGATTGGAAAAAAGGAACACGACTTGCAGCAAAGAACAAAAAGAAGATCAGATGTAGAGATCCAAGACAAGCAGCTATGCTGCAATCAAAGAAACCACTGATGATGAAGAACAGACCTTAATGGTTTCCTGGTGTGGCACTTAACTATTTTCTTGTAGTATTTCTTTATTCTTGATTTTATTTTATGGATTTTTGATGCATAAACGAGATTGACTGAGTGAAAGATGATGCAGCTTGAATCAACAATGAGTCTGGCGAGGCATATCCATATCCGGGTTACTCTCAGTTCTTAAATGATAAGAAATCATCCGATGAGAAATTGATATAAAAATGATGATAATTTACTGATGTGTATCAATGGTCTAACAAATTAGGTTGCTGTTAAGCTGAATACGACTTTGATTCTGTGTTATAATACAATATAAAGGGCAAATTGGATGGATTGGCACGCAGGCCCAAAGTGACTAGAAGAAAATAAACGGAGTCACATGAGAAGCAAGTAAATACAAAAGTTAGCTTATTATCAGTATACCGATTCATTTCTTAATAATACTCCCATCATACTTCGTTTTGCTTCCATATTCTTAAAACTGCCTTTAACGTTCAAAATTTTCAACACTTGGATTGACTACCCTTCCTTTATGGATTCTGTTAAAGGGGCCATGTCAGTGCAAGTGTATGGTAACCCAATGCACATATTCCAATCCAAACTTCGCCATACCCAGCCTATCCTGAAACAATGGAGTGAGGAGTTATATAGCCAAAGCAACAAGCTTTCCTTCAATATTAAAGTTCAACTTAACCACTTACAAAGTCTTATGTTTCTTTATCCATCCGATACTAACTTTTCTGTGCAGGAACAATCACTGTTAAACCATTTACTAAAGCTCTTAGATTTGAAGCAAATATGATGTACATAAATGTAGGTATAAATGGGATACACGGGGCGACAAAAATACTAACTACGACCATAATTTTCTAAATGATAAAAACTACAAGAATAAAATTTATTCAATCATTGATCACCAGGAAGTTCTTTATAAAGGTCACGCTCGTGTTTCCAAGGCACTCATTCAATATTATACTAATCTTCTAGAGAATTCTGGTCCACAATGATGTGATTCTCACCAGTTTGATGATATATAGGTCACTTCTATTCCAGCGAAGATGCAACATCAGCTACAGCAGGAAGTTTTTGACTTGGAGATTACAGAGTCCCTCTTCTCTATCCATAAAGGTAGCTCCCGTTGCCCGGACGGCTTTTATTCTCTTTTCTTCACTGTCTATTGGGACGTTTTTAAAGAAGATTCTCTTAATGATACTCATGATTTTTTTTAACAGTGGGAAACCTCCAGGCACTGCCAACTCTACCTCTATCTCCCTTATTCTCAAGGTAATCGAGCCTATGTACTTGTTAGAATGTCGGCCTATAAGTTGCTTTAATACTATGTATAAGTGTTTGTCTAAAATTCTGGCCAATATAATGAAGGATTTTTTTTCTTCATATCATATCTCTGAATAAAGTTCTTTTGTGGGAGGAAGGAATATTGTGGATAATGTGTTGCTTACACATGGGTACGTACGGCTTGAAGCACATTAGTCCATGTTGTTGTCTCAAGGTAGATCTCATAAAGGCTCATGATATGATTAAATGGGAAGTTGTTATCTACACTCTCTTAAGGATGGGTTTTCCAAGAATATATATCAGATGAATCCTTGAATGTGTTTCTACCACTCGGTTTTCTATTCAAGTTAATGGCCAACTTTGCGGGTACTTAAGGGGGTACTCAATGTTTAAGGCAAGGAAATTCGCTATGCCCCAACCTTTTTCTTGCTATGATGGAGTTGCTATCACTACTACCGAAAGAGCAAAACAATAAAAAGCTCATTGACTCTCACGCGAAATGTAAAACGCCCGCAATTGTATCTCCTTGGTTTGCTAATGATTTTTGATTTTTTTTCTAACCGGAATGCTATATCGTTGAATGGCATTTTGTTCGCTCTTGACAAATTTTAATCTTTTTCTATAATGTGCGTTTACATCCGAAAATCATCTTTAGCATTAGGGCTGACCTATTTTAAAACCATAACCTATGATGGATCATAGGATGAAGTACTTGCATATACCACTAAGGACTTCTAGAATTAAAAAGGAGTACTACATGGAATTGTTGTTAAGATTACAAACAAGCTTTTGTCTTTGCATAATAGATTCCACTCTCAGGTAGGTAGGTTAATGTTTATCATTATTCATAACTTTTTTAACGAAAATGTATTACTCTTGCATTTTCATCCTCCCCAAGCCATTGCGTTACATGATTGACCGTGCCTGCTATCATTTCCTGTGGGTTGGCTGCCCCATTGCAAAAATCCAATCCCTATTGCTTGGAAAAAAATGCATCTTCTGACTAGATGAGGAGGTCTAGGAACCATACATCTGATCAACTGGAATAGAGATGCTGATTCAGTTCACTTAAACACTCTTCTAGCAGAAAGGGAATCATTGTAGAAAGGCTGGGTGACCATACATTACATAAGTGCCAAAGATTTTCCGAGTTTGGAAATTAAAAAATATCATAGCTGGAATTGGAGGAATTTAATAAAAATGTGGGACCTGCTTATATCTAACGTTCAACTTATTTGGGGCTAAACTCGAAGGCGTTATTTTGGAAAAGCCTATGGTTTGCGCCTAGTGTTATTTTAAATTGCAATCTCAGTTATGATGAAATATGAAATTTCGGAGTTTTGTTGCAAACCAAAATCATTAACTACTTAGCGGAAGGAAGTGTCGTGTATTACTACCTCACAACAACAACCAAAGAATCAAGGAGGTATGGGAGTTAGTGAGAAAATGATAGCTTTAGCTGGGCAAAGTTGATAAGCTCGTATTTTGTGGTTCACCAGTTCATTCTATTAAGAAAAGAGTACACCGCTCTGATGGGCCAGGCTAAGTTCCGAAGGACCTTTGGACAGTTAATTTTGAGACAAAACTGGCAGCCAGAAGGATAATTTTTTCATGTGGCAGATTTTCAAGAATGTTATCTTAAGATAAGTTATGTCATATAGGATTCTTGAAAATGCCCCTCTACAGCCAGTGGCGGAGGCAGCCTCACATTTGAGTGTGGCCAAAATAGATTAAAAGGAAGAAAAGGCTATACTTTAGCTGTAAAACCATAATATATGTGTCACATAGGGCCAAATTAGTTTTCCACCTATTGCCAAACCCCTGTTTTTCTCCAATTCTAATTAAAAAAATTCTGCTCAGATGGGGCCACCGCCCTATCTGGCCATACCATGAATCTGCCCTATTCTACAGCCTTGATCGAAGAATGGGTTTCTCTCCTCCTTCCCTACTTCTCTCCACCCCTATTACCAGCCTCAACACCGGTATTCCACAATCTTCATCCGAATACATCGTTGATGAGGAAGGATTTATTATTGTTCAAAATCAAAGGAAAGGATAAAAATCAGATCACAAAGTAAGCGCCACTACTCACATTCAAAAGGGGATTGGGAAAACCAATGAATACCCTTTCAAATCCAAGCAAAAGCCATTTCCTACGTCCATTGGCACTAGATATCAACACAATATTTCAAGAAAAGAGGTTCAAGAACAAAGACATTTGACAAAGAATGCTCTGCCAAATGTCTCGTAGCAGTCATCATGGGCTGAAATGATCAAGATGGTGATCAAAATTCAGAGTTCGATTTGAAATTCATTCCCCCAATGGAAACCATTAGCAATGAAAGGATTATTATATTGAGCGAGGAGATTAGTAATTGAGCTGAAGGGAAATGGTGATTATCGGTAGTAGCCTATATGTTTGGTAAAAGGTCGCCTATCATCACTTCAGGGCGTTTATTGTACGAACTTGGAACCCTATTGGATCTTTTGAGATCTTTACTTGCGATAATGGTTTTTTTATAATCAGATTTAAAAATTTGCGTGAAATTACTTAATGGAGGGCCATACTTTATAAATGGAAGGTTAATAATTCTCAAGAAATGGAGCAAGAAGATCATTCTTGATCGTGATCTATTGAGTACAATGCCTGTTTGGATCAGGCTTCTTGAATTAAATCCCATACTTTGGGATAAATAAACATTTAGTGCGATCGCAAGTTTAGTAGGTATTCCTTTGAAATTGGATGACCAAACAGCAAATAAAACCCAACTAAGTTACGCTAGCATCTTAGTAGAAATCAATGCAGATGTGGAAGTACCCAACGAAGCATCAATTTATACGCACGATGGGGATATCATATCACAAAAAATCACATATGAATTGATACCATATCAATGTAAAATTTTCAAATGTTTTGGTCATTCTTTTAAAGATTGTGTAAACAATAAGGACTTGAATGATAAACCAAAACAAGTTGCAGATCTTGACATTGATAATGGTATACCGAACAATGGTATGATGCGGTTTCAACAAAATCCCCAAACCCTACAATTTTCTCTCCGCTCAATGATGGGGACTTTATGAATATTGACACTTCGGTTAATGTCAATCCAAAAAAGGGTAATTCTGAATTGAGCAATGTTTCAAATCAAAGTCAGGATTCTGCAAGTGTTTCTGATAAAATGTTGAGAAAAATGCTTCTAACATTACAAAGGACATATCCAATAATATGCCTTAAGCTATGAAAGAACACTTTACATCAAAATATGGTAAACAAACCAACATAGAGGGGGTAGAAAACAGGTCACTGAGTCCTCCTCCCCCATGAAGGATCCAGGCAATATTACATTTTTAGGGAAAATAAGTTCAAAAATTAGTGAAGCTGTGCAATGTACTGATCTTCTATCAGCTGATCCTATATTTACAGATTCCTCTCTGATAGTCGAAGGTCTTGTGCCTAATAAAAAAATCAGTTTTTGAAGCGGATATCCAAAATGCAGTTAATCAAGCTACGTCTGCACCAAAACCTGCAATTCCATTAAAAAAGAAGAAGAAAGCCAGAACTAAAAGATAAACTGACATTGTATCTGTTGAAGAAACAGAGTATGATAAAGATCATGACTTCAGGAAGAAGTATATTGACAAAACAACTAATTGGGAAAGGTTACATAAGGCAACTGATAAAACTGCTTTTAAGAAAAGTGGTAAACAGGTGGAGGGTATGGTGGATGGCAGCAAACACAATGTTCCACTGTAGCTGCTGTGCATCTTTGGACTGTATCCTTTTATTTTAATTTTATAATTATATATATGGGTATTATTGCATGGAACATTAGGGGTCTAAATTCCCCTGGTAGGAAATTAGACTTAATCAATTTCCTAAATAAGTATAAGCCCAGTATTATTGGGATACTTGAGCACAAGTTAAATGACAATAGTATAGCTGATTTTCAGAATATAGATCTTGCTAATGGTATATTATTATTAATAATAGAATAGGGGAAATGGCTAAATCATGATTTTACATAACCCAAATGTATGGTCTATTGACAGTTATTTTATTGACATTCGATACATTCACTGTATCTTTAAAAATAATGGGGGTTTTATCTTAAAAACCACTTTTATATATGCCTCTAATTTAGTGGCCGATAGATTTAAGTTATGGGATTGTATTGAACAGCTAAGTAAAAACATTAGTTGTCCTTGGATTCTCATTGGTGACTTTAATACTGTGTTTCATGGTTAAAAGAAAAGGGGTGGGGTCCCAATTCCTTACAATAAACTTGAGAGAATTGCTAATTTTATTATAAAAACTGGTTTAACTGAACATACAATTAGTGGTAATAAATTCACTTGGAAGCAGGTGAGTTTAGAAATATTCACCATAAATTAGATATAGTTATTTTAAACCAAGTTTTTATGAATAAATACTCTAAAGTTAATTGCTGCACTCTCCCTCAAAATCTAGTTATCACACTCCCATTCAGGTTACCTTTATTAACAATGCAGATAGGGAAAAAAATTCCCCATTTAGATTTGTTAATGGTTGGGTATATGAAGATGGTTATAAAAAGATTGTTTCTAACAGTCTTAAAAATAACCTATTTGGCACTGCCCAGTACAATTTTAACAAATCCCTACAGATTATTAAGGGTAATCTAAAATTTTGGAATATACTAGATATAAATTAGAAATTAACATTAACAGGAAAGAATGTGAGAGATTCCAGAATGATTTAGATAATAGTAGCTCAGACAGTTCAAAGGTATCATTATTTTTTGATGTTCAAGTTAAACTTGTTAAATCTCTGCATATATACTCAATTTTAACATTAAGCAAAAAGATAAAATATACTGGTTAACTTCAGGAGATGAAGCTAGTAATTTTTTTATTCAAGGATGTATAAAAGAAGAAATAGAAATGATATCGGTAAAATACTTGATTCAGGTGGCAAGATAATTAATGTTGCCTCTCTTTTAGAGAAAGACGCAATTAATTATTTTAGCTCCCTTTACAATTCTTCTGAATTATCAAGTAACTTCCCCCATATTTTTTCAAATACAATGTGAATAGAAATGGAAATGATATTCTTCTTGCTCATACGAGTATATATGCACGTCCTGGTGGACCTGCATTTGATTGTTGAGCATAGCAATTTTAAAAAATAACAATTAAATCGGTGGAATGATCGCCTACCATATCAATATATTCAGATATAGACAACGCACTTGAATTTCCTTATGAATTTATTCTACGTACACGAATAGTCAAATCCAACTTATAACAAAAAATAATATTTTATGTGCCAATTTTAATTTAAATCAATTATTTTGTCAACTACTTTGTTCATGAGCTTATGTCAAGTTAATTTATCGATGCTTTCTCTATGTATTTTGATATTATAAATACTCGATGTAAATACATTTATTGTGTAGCTAAACATTTAAATAAATTATAGTCATTTAATGGTGATAAAGTTTCTTTTTTACCTTATTAGGTTTTATATTGTCCATGTTATGATAAACGCTTTGGATTTTAGAGTTTTCACATAATAGCATAATCTACGTTGTTTATGCTATTTCATACATTATAACAAAATGACCATATTACAACGGTGGAAGACCGTTGTAATATACATTTTACAACGGTGGACTAACCGTCGTCTATAAAGAAGTTGTAATAGACTAAAATCTTTTACAACTTTTTTGCACTGTTGCAACACCGTTGTAATATGTATATTTTACAACTTTTTCCAACCGTTGTAATAAACTTTATTACAACAGTTATGCACCATTATTGTTGTAATTTTTACAACTATTTATAACCGTTGTGATATATTTTATTACAACTTTTATTTTACATTTGTAATATATCAACAAATTATACACATAAGAATCTATATATATTTTATATATGCAACTATAAATAGATAAATAACATAAGAAATAGATGTAAGTTTAAAAGCATCGTGATCCATTCGTTGATACAAGTCACAACTTTATATCCAGAATATAGATTATAAATCATATATCACATAAAAATGTATAAAATTACAACCGTTACCATAACATCCTTAACTAAAAGTGTACTCCAACAAAGCACATACACGATTTTTTCCCCACTAGTCAGAATCCATCTCAAGTCCAAATTACACATCATTTATGATTTTACATGTTAATGCAGAAGATACCACTTCTCTTTCAAGCTTTTTCTTTTGTTACCTTCCTGTCTTCTTTTCTAGATGACACTACTCTGAATGATTCCAAAAATCATCAAAACAATCTCCGATTCCTCTACTTCATTGTCCGTTAACTGTAAAATTAAATATAAATTAGCTTTTTGCTTCCACACACTTTTGAATTAACTAGTATGTACAGAAATTTATACAAAATACTGGAGCAAAAAAACAAAATCAGTACAAATAAATCTAACTGAAAAATGAACGTAACTTAAGGTTGTGATTATACCTCTTTGCTTCAAGCCATGTAGTCCATCTTCACAACCACACTTTTCACCTCCTCTACTTTTCCATTTCTTCTTTGTCCTTCAATCAATTCTTTCACGTCCCCAAAAGCTTGTGCAAATATCCTCATCAACCAATCCTTTCAAATCTACAAACCCGAGTCATCAACCAATACTTGTAAATCTACAAACCTAAATGGAACTCTTCTCCCTTAACCAAACCCCTAATCAAGTTCTTTCTATACTGCATTATAGCACAAAATAAGAAAATTATTTGCTCCAAGCATTTTATCGATCATTTCATGTGCAATCATATAAGATTACACCAAACATTGTATACTACATACTACGTAAAATATTACACCAAACAAACATTGTACAGTGCATAATGCGTAAAAGATTACTAATTAAATACATTCAAAACTATAAATAAACATAATATATATGAGAATGGATACAGAATCGTAAATTCATGAAATTGGCAAACCAGATCTCGAAATCGGTTACTTTATACAATAATAGTTAAAGTGAGTACCAGTTAAATTGAAGTGTTGTTATTACCAACCAATACATAATAAACTGACTAAGAGTTCACACATGAGTAATAAAGTATGTGTAAACAGGAATCAGATACCATTTTTGCTACACCTATAAAACCCCTTGATTTCAATTGAATGTTTCAATTTCAACAATTAGACTCCATGTTTCATTCCCAATTTAATGCATTAGAGAATTACCATCAAAATTAAATAACACTTCCCATAGGTTTATAACTGTTAAGAACCAACCAAAACAAACTTTAAAGCAAACATGCGGACAACACTTAAATATAATTTAATATTAGTGAACAATATTTTCTAAAAAAATGAACTCCAACTGAAAGCAATAAGTTTTACCTTCGATTTATGTTAATTGGTTTGCATTCTATACATGGAGAACTAAAATTGTTCCAAAAAACAAATATGGAAACAATATTCAGACCCAACAAGTTATGCAAATTACTTGCCTCGGATTGTTAATTCGATTTGAACCATCAATGCTCGATCCATCAGCAACTAAAAAACAATGAGACATAGAGTAATTTCTTCAAAGATGCGCCACAAAGCCATTTAGATCATCAAGATTAAATGCATTTTATTGATTAGCAGATCATGAACATTTCCAACTATTGAAACTGCTAGCTGCAAATGCCTACAAAACTCGAGAAACAACATTGTTACAAGGCTAGAAAGGCCCGGAACTGCGTGATACTAACCTTGTACATGCGGGCTGTTCCATAGGCGTTCGTTTCCACAAACACCGACCAAGTGAGACAATCCTGATAGCATCAAATAAAATTTCAAAATGTCATAATCATCGATATGCATAATGCAAGGGTGAAAAGGATTACTTTGAAAAGTGAATAGGAAAAGTTTCAATGAGTCAACCGGCAAAGAGGGAAGCGAACAGCCACAGATCTAAAAATCCCAAAGATTGCTGGAATTCGTTGCGCGAAATGATGCGCGGGAGTTCACTATAAGTGAAACGAAGCGTGGGAGTTCGTGGCGCGAAGCGATGCCACCCTCCAAAGGTTCACGGGAATTTGTTGCGCGAAATAAAGCACGGGAGTTCACTATAAACGAAACGAAGCGTGGGAGTTCATGGTGCGAAGCGATGCAACCCTCCAAAGGTTCGTGGGAATTTGTTGCGCGAAACGAAGCGTTGGAGTTCACTATAAGTGAAATGAAGCATGGGAGTTTGTGGCGCGAAGCGATGCAACCCTCCAAAGGTTCGCGGAAATTCATTGCGCGAAACGAAGCGCGGGAGTTCACCATAAGTGAAACGAAGCGCGGGAGTTCACTATAAGTGAAACGAAGCATGGGAGTTCGTTGCGCGAAGTGTTGAAACCCTCCAAAGGTTAACGGAAATTCGTCGCGTGAAACGAAGCTTTGGAGTTTACTATAAGTGAAACAAAGCGTGGGAGTTCGTAGCGCGAAGCGATGCAACCCTTCAAAGGTTCGCAGTAATTCGTTGCGCGAAACGAAGTGCTGGAGTTCACTATAAGTGAAACGAAGCGTGAGAGTTCGTGGCACAAAGCGATGAAACCCTCCAAAGATTCATGGGAATTCGTTGCGCAAAACGAAGCGCGGGAGTTCACTATAAGTGAAACGAAGCGTGGGAGTTTGTGGTGCGAAGTGATGCAACCCTCCAAAGGTTCGCGGGAATTCGTTGCATGAAACGAAGCGCTGGATTTCACTATAAGTGAAATGATGCGTGGGAGTTCGTGGCGCGAAGCGATGCAATCCTCCAAAGGTTCGCAAAAATTCGTTGCGTAAAATGAAGCATGGGAGTTCACTATAAGTGAAACGAAACATGGGAGTTTGTAGCGTGAAGCGATGCAACCCTCCAAAGGTTCACGAGAATTCATTGCGCGAAACGAAGCGCTGGAGTTCAGTATAAGTGAAACGAAGCGTGGGAGTTTGTGGCGCCAAGCGATGCAACCCTCCAAAGGTTTGCGGGAATTCGTTGTGTGAAACGAACCGCTGGATTTCACTAGAAGTTAAACAAAGTGTGGGAGTTTGTGGCGCAAAGCGATACAACCCACCAAAGGTTCACGGGAATTCGTTGCACGAAACAAAGCGTGGGAGTTCACTATAAGTGAAATGAAGCATGGGAGTTCGTTGCACGACGTGATGCAACCCTCAAAAGGTGTAGGAATTTGTTGTGCGAAATGAAGCGCGGGAGTTCACTATAAGTGAAACGAAGCGTGGGAGTTCATTACGCGAAATGATATGACCTCATCTAAATCTCACTGGATTTCTTACTGAGAAACGATGCGACATCCAAAAATCCTTTCCACAGAGAAAGCAACTTCTCCACCGGAGAAATCAACAATGTTCAATGAACCCTATAATGTTGATCTAGTCGACAGGAGAAAACAAACATTGGATTATAACTGCTTCTCCAAAGGCAAAATACTTCATGAAGTAAAGGCCAATGACCTCCCAGGCAGGGGCACGAATACCAAGAGCTTCTCCAAGAAGAAGCACAAAGAATAATTCGCAGATATGTATTTCCCAGATAAGGAATGTCGTGTACTATCATATAAGTCGTTAAAACAATGATGTTTGAGATCAACAATCGTCTTAAGTCGATCAGTTGATCTTAAGCGTCGACGCGAATTCGAATTAGAATATCGTGTTTGTGCATATATTATTAATGAGTTATTAACCGTCGAGTAAAGTAATCCTGTACAAACACTTTATTCAGTTCAAAATAAAATTCGCTACAATTCATTTTTCTAATGATCTAACTAATCCACTATCGATATTGACAGTCGATGGTGAGTATGGGGTCCAAAATCGTGCATATGCTTGTTTTAATTGCAGAACAGGTGGCATGAAGCATATAGATTCAACTAAAAAATTCCGTGAGTGGGTCATTTGGAATCAATGGATTGAGTAAGCATGCCCAATAGCTTAAGTCGTTCTCTAACGACTCAAGGGCTTAGGTCGTTCTAACGATCCAAGGGCTCTAACGACCCTAGGACTCAGGTCGCTCAACTATCTGACATCCAGGTCGTCTAACAACCCGAAGGAGTCAGATCGTTCCGTTGATTCAAAAGCTTGGATCATGCATTCTTAGATCGTTGGTGTCATGAAGGAACCATGGCCGAATCAGTAGTACAACCAAAGACTCATGCAAATTATATAAGCAAGATCACTGAAGTTATAAGATGATTCCGAAAAGCTCAAAATTCAAAAGTTATGCAAAGATTCTTGCCAAAGCTCATCTATTACAAGGTTTCCACGTCTGTCTATGATAATCCATCATGAACATATGCTGAAACAGAACGCAGTGAGACCAGCTTTTTCGAAACCCGTATTTTATACAAAACATGAGCTTCGAGGGGCAAATGTTAACCCTGTTATGAAAACACGATTCAAAATCATGAATTGTTCATGAGCGGTGACATGCGATTACAAACTAAATATTTGAGAGCTTTTAGAAACAGCTTGAGTGGACAAAGCTAAAGCTCCCCAGGTCGCCAATGAATATATTGGAATGCGCAGATAGACACATCAGCACGACTTACTTTAGGTCGTGCCATCATTCCTGGATCGTCCGGATCACTTAGGTCGCGTATACAACCTAGCGATAAGGTCGTTAGACCGTTTAGCTCGCCAAAGACCATTCATGTCATTCGCCTTGCATCGAACTCAGGGCATGGCCATTCATCCAGATCGTTCGTCATAGAAGCATGAGAACGAGCTAAACACTCGGACCATCAGCAACGATATTTGGGTCATTCTAGTACAGAGACTTTTAGTTCGTTAAGACCCATTTTAGGTCGGTTCGCAGTGAACATTTGAATATATGCAAAGCCAATGGAGTGTTCGTTCCATGTCGCACGTACGGTGACATGTGCGTAACTGGATGAGGACTCACTCCACCATTTTATGTCGCTAACAACAATTATGGGTAGCAAAGCACTTTTAGATCGTTTGTAGTACAAGCATGCAGACCGTGTACATTTTGGATGGCAAAGTAGTAGTAATCATTCCCATATTTGCATCTTTACAAAATATAAAGGAGCAAAGCAACGTGGATGGCATGTGAGATGTTGAGGGATCCTTTGGTCTTAGTATAGACCGCAAGCTAATTATATTAATGAAGAGCTGGCCTGATACCGTCAGCATTTTAGAACGTCAGCTCAATATGATTAAGCCGCAAAATATAAAATGTTTTTAGGTCGTTATCACCATATACTCTGGTTATCATTTATATCACAAAGTTTTAGACCGTGCTCTTGTCTTCAACTGTCAAGCATTTAGGTCGCTGGAACGTTAAAGCATGGAAGTTGTAGGTCATCAACTACATGTGGCCAGAGAATAAAAGGTGATAATGATCTATGATATATTGCATGGAAACGCTACCACACATGAGCAGCTTTGCATTAGTTCGATCCAGTGAGAATACCATTTAACCCGTTTGCCCATATTATCATGTTGGGCCGTGAGCACCATTCTTAGTTCGTTCAAATGAATATACCTGAAGGGGAGCGCGACACAAATGATGCAAGAGCAGATAAGTTTTGGGTTGCATAATATAAAGAAAGGGTGACGGCTGTGATGGGGACACGTGGTAGAGCATATGGCGTCCTGACGAGTTCAAATTGGTTTTAAGTTGTGGCTTGTGTTTAGTCCGCAACTTTTAGATCGTTCGCATGCTTTTAGACCGCATCTCTTTAGGACGTTCCACCCAGCTGTACACGTATTATTACTGAAGTGCCACTCCTTTTGAACACTCCTATAAATACCCCCCTCATGACCTAATTTCATTCCTACCATGAAGTGCAGTCAAATTTGAAGCTCTCCTACAACTTCTTGAATGGTTTCCATGGACAAAACAACTTCTCTCCAACACCAAATGAATTAAATCTCATTCAAGCTACATTAGAAATCTCTCCAACATGATTCAAGTGATCTGTAATCTTCATTAAACCTCTCTAAAGCCTAGATCTACCACTAAATCTTTATGGAATCCACAAAGATCATTCAATTGCTAAAGTGATTGAAGATTCATACATCCACCATTACAAAGCAAAAGATCTCACTAATTTCTTAGCAAATTCAAGTACAATTTAGATCATAAAGATAAGAAAAAGAGAGAAAAGGGAGAAATGAATGTAAAAAGAGAATTTATGTATGTTGCAAAACTAAATATCATAATGAGAATTGATCCAAAAGTGGGAGCAGATTTATTTCGGATCGAACCACTATAAAAACTCCTTGTCTTCATTTTATGCTCTTTATTTTGTGATTACGTTGACTCTATACTTTAATCTAACCATTTGGAAATGTTTCCATAACACCTTTAGTGTTGAAATCAAATTTTGGTTTTAACAAATATGAATAACGTTTCCCTCCCTTTTACATAACAGATTGCCTTTGCATCATATCATGGTAGAAAACTCTTAAAAGAACAATTCAGTATTGTGATATAAAACTCCGAGTTATCATACAATGTACATAAAGCTAAAGTTTCACCTTTACAAAATACATTACATTTAGACCAATACACATCTTTACAACATGTAGAGGAAAATATAATCTATACGCCATTTGCGGCACCAGTGAGGTTAGACTTGTTATCAGCACCTTTTTTTCTTTCCTTCTTTTCTTTGCAACTTTCTTCCCTTGCTCTTGATTTTTCAACATCGCAGGTTGGAACTACATAAATATTCCATAGTCAACAACATCGCAATAAAGGAACTCCCCAAATAAATTAAATATAAATAAACAAGGTAAGAAAGAAAGAAACTTGATAAATAGAGTAAATGGTCGAATTTGGGCCATCATCTCTAGGAAAAGATTATAGCCTTCGAATTTGTATTCAGTTAAGGGATCTCTCTGTGCATATCCTCTTAAGCCAACAGCTTGCTATACAAATTTTATGCCTTGCAAATGTTCTTTCCATAATCGATCTATATTGCTTAGGACTAAAGAACCTCTCTGCTTCCTTTATTAGCTCCGGTGCTTCTTTCTCCACCATTTCCTGATATTGAGCTTTGTTGTCAAAAAATGCATGTACGGCCACAACTACATGTATGTATGTATGCATGAATGTACATGTGTGTATATATATATATATATATATATATATATAACCCTATAGTTTACAAAACATATCATAGATCAACATATTCAGCACTTTAGAAGGACATATATGTAAAGCAAGCCTACAAAAATAGAGAACTAAGTGCAACAATAGGTCTCATTCAAAATTTTATTGCAAGAAGAGACCTGATTTTCACCATATAAAAAAAAAGAACTTGGGCATTTTGGAAATGCACATGAATAATTTTGTGTTAATAATGGTGCATGTTATGGTTTTGAATGTTTTTATTTTCTTTCATAGACTCATAGTACTCATGTATAGATATTTAATTTTAATTCTTAGATGTAACTAAAAAATTTGTGTTAATAATTTTGTCCCTTGTTACACTCTATCCGTCACATAAAAAATAATTAAAAAAATAATTTTAGATGTAACTAAAGCGACATAGATCCCACACAGGGGCGGATGCACCTTGTGGCCAGCAAGGGCAGCCGCCATACCTGGAAAAATGAGAATCAGGCAAGTGATAATCATCCCCAGATTTTGGCCCTACCTGAAAATGCAGCTGCTGCCCTACCTCAGCAAAGAGAAAGGCTTCATTTGGACTTCAACAGGCCAATGCTAATGACAAACTTGTTGTAGTTGGACATATAGTGGTATATATACAGCATAACTATGATCAATTTTGCGATGTGGGTGATTTTTTTTTTGCTTGGCCCTACCTCAATCTAAAGGCTAGATCCGCCACTGATCCCACATATCTAATAACTAAACCAAGTCCAATTTGAAATTTGTTCCATGACTTGTTCCAATTTAGTAATACATGTAATTATCTCAGCACGCCAGAATAAACATGTTCAACAGGGCAAAGCATAATCAAATTGAAATGGACAGCAAAGTTGAAAAGTGAATTGAAATTAATCAGAAAAATCAGAAATACAGTAGCCTCTTCCTGGAAAACTTAACTACGCACTAAACATCACCATCAAAGCACCTGAAAATATAACCACGGTAGAGTTGAATATAAAAACAACAATAGTAAGTCTTAAAAAAAAAATCATAGGAATCAATAAAGCTTAAAAAGTTAATCGTTGAGCAAGCTTTATATTGCCAAATGAGAATTTAAAATTGATGTTAACAAAGCTACTAAAATCCATAAAAATATTCTTTTCGGTGTAATTCGAGATCTACATTGTAACTATCAGTAGGTCTAGATGTGGAAATACCTCAACAATGGCGTTACAGTAGTGAAAACTATCTCCTAAGCAAGCTTTTGCTTCACATGGATTTGGTTTATTTCTCTGCTTCAAATTCTTACTCACGCCACTACTATGTTTTTTTTTCAGTTTTTCCAGCAAAATGCGTCCACCATGGATTAAGGTTGTAAAATTGAAGTGGTTACTTATAGGACAATCATTCAGATATGGATAGTGATTTCCTACCCTCTCCTCATTGTTTTCATTTTGATAGCTTCCTAAGTAACAATTTTGAATTAGAACCTCAGTTTCATTCCTCAAGTGTTGATAGTTATTAGGAGGGGGGTCATTGGCTCTGTGGAAGTAGCGATATTCCCCTTGTTCTTTTCTAGCTTCTTGCCTTTATTTGGGATGTCGTAAGCCTGATCAGCTCTTGTCATATATCGTATATCTGATCAGGCGTGTGTATGAGGGTAGTCTTAGCTACGAAGTTGAATTCTCTCCACCACTTTGCAGTGAATTGTATCCTACTACCCCTTCATTTATTATTATGGTAAGTAAAAGCTCTCTTAGATGAAGATAACTCTACGATCTTGGCTTCTTTCGTTCATATGTTGCTGCTGTCTCTTTTGTTGAAAGCTTTCATGATGTGATATGGGTTCGTGTTGATTTTATCCTACATATTAGTATTCCTTTTGATTCTAACATGTGCATCCCCATCAGGGCCGGGCCGATGGATTTGGTTGCCCCAGCCAAACAGTATTTAAAAAAAAAATATTACTGCCCCAGTACTGTAGAAGACTGGGTAAAAACATATTCAAACTGATGTTGCAAGGAATCAAACCATGAACCTGAAGCAAACAAGCTGCGCATGTTACCACCCGAACACATCCTTATACATTGCTTGCTTGTTATATATAAACATATATATTATATTACTAAAATGTTGCCCCTTCCTCCTCCACCACTACCTGCTGCCTAAAGCAGTCCAGACATAAAGCATTTTACAAAGGTTCGTAAGCTTTCATTTTCTTTATGTTTTACGTCAGATATGGTATTTGGGTCTGGGGAAGCCTCTCTCCTGGAATTGAACTACCACAGGAATTCTGCAGCAAGCCAAGCCCAAAAGGAACCTCCCTTGGCACATGCCTCTTAAATTATTTGGAAGCAGATCTAGCTAGATATATTGGGAAAACCTTTCACTTGGCCATTTTAAATTGAAGGATTTAGATATAAATATGAGTTGGCAGACACGTAACATAAGGGATTCCTTTTGTTATATGGGAGTTGTGTGTCAGCTCATATACATGCAAGGAAGGGGAGATTTGTTCCGACCGTCGTTACATAACAATGTGGTTCTAAAATGTGAAAATGTAGCCCCGGGAGTATAAGTCTCATTAACTTTATCTAGTGATGGGTTTTTGAAATTATTATAGAAGTCTGAACCTATAATACTTTGGATAAATGTGAAAGAACCCTCATACTTACTTCATCTCCGCTATTTTTTTAATAAATTTTCACTAACTGCTCTACGTGAGGTATCATCTGTCGAATCTCATCCTCCAAGTTTTATTCAAGAAAATAGAGCAATCAAAGCTTGCCCCTCCTACTTCACTTTTGGTTCCGACTCCAAGAAATTACACGCGCATGCACATGAGACTCACCCAAGAAACACACACGCATTCCCACACACACGCGTACACACAGCCCTTCATTAACGTCCGAAGTAAACCCAAAGCATTCCATGTGCTTTTAATTCATGCGCCTCCTGTAACGCACCCAAAGCCCAAATGCAAATGCTCAACTCCACTTGCCTGCACCCAAAGCCCAAAATAATATTAAACATACTACTCATGAATAAAAAAATAATATGAGTTGTTAAATCAAATTATACCTGACGAATCATAGCCTATGTTAACAGTTCTAACTAACACAAAAATACAGTATAAGACACAAATTTATTCATGAATATGGTAACTACCAATTCTTTGCTGTACTAGCTATGGAATATAAATATAAGACAAAAGTATTAGCTGGGCATATATATTGGATTATATCTCAATGTTTGACATCATTTTGTTTTGCGGATAAATGAAATAAATATAGGCAAAACTTTGGATGTGTAGAATATTAGATTTTTTTTTTAAAAAAAAATATTATGCATTTAGTTACGTAATCTTTCAACAAATAAATTTTTAGATCGTTCGTTGGTTTGATCAACCAATACTATTAGTCGTTTCATCGAATAGTAGAAGTGCAAATCAAAAGCTTAGAATTAGTATGATAGCAATCTACATCAAATAATCAGCATGACAAAAGAAAAGGTAAACCATAAAGCTCACAGACTTCGTCGAAGCATGCCAAATATCGTTCTCAGAAAATGCTTACTCATATTTTCTCTGTCAGGCTTCTAATCTGGATCCTTAACATTGGTAATCCTTTGTGATAGAAATTGTCAAACATGGAACTAAAGTTATTACCATTTCATCAAATAATAGAAGTGCTATTCTCAAATTTACAACCTGATATCCTTTGGGTCGTGGAATGATGGCAATCTGCATTAAAACTAATCAGCACTACTAAAAAGAGAAAAAGAAAACTATTATGCCTAGACTCGTCGAAGCATACAAAATGTGGATATCAGAAAATTGCTCCTTCATGTCTTTTCTGCCAAGCTTCTGATCCAAATCCAAAATATTATTTTCATCTCTTATAGAAATAAAAGTTAGAATAAGAGACACAAATTATCAAAGGCATAGTTGAAGTCAGTAAATTGAGTTTTGTGATTTGAGATAGGAGTTTATACTTCATACTCAAAATCAACAGAATATTAATGCTTAATTGAAACATCGGATAGAAGTGGAAAACGTGACACATGATATTTGTGACAGTGCAATTTGTAGAGAATTATGGTATAAAAAACAATAGGGCACAATTTAGCAGTTGGAAATGAATATGCTGGAATGAAATAAACACACTCATTTATATTAAAACAAAAAAGGATTCTTGTACATAAACTTCAATAAATACATTGAAGAGTTACTGATTTCCTGGTAAGTCTCTTAAAATAAAGTCCTAAAAAATTACCTGCAAAAATCCGAACTAATCGCCGTCCATGTATGTTGTGCTAAACCATGGAATAGCAGTTACCCAAACCCACTACAACCCTGCTTCAACCCAGTTTTATTACAAACTTAAGCATGAACTTCCAGGCCAACAATAATTATGACGACAGAACATAATTATATCCGTATTGATATATCCATGTGTGTGATGATAGAAAGTGTGGTAGGTGGTATAGAAGTGGTAAGGTTTGACTGTGTTTATGTATCTGGGCATGTTGCATGCACATGGTGCTTGCGGGTAAAGTCCGGTGGCCTATCAAAGGATGCTAAAGTTGTTGGCAAGTGAATGGCGGGAGCTTCTGAATGGCTGGCTATGGTGGATGATGTAGCATTGTGTTTGTGGAGGAAGACAGGGTGGAAATCATCAGTAGTGGTAACTGGGGCATGTCCGGAAGAGGCAGCAGATGGAAGTGGTAAATGTGTGTGTAGTACATTAGGCTTATGTATCAATGTTGCTGCATGGTTGTGTATGGTTTGAGATGTGTTAGATTTGGCAAGAGATGTTTTATGTTTGAGAGGAACATTTCTGCCTTTGGCCTTGAAACCAAGGAAAACAAAATTAGCATGAGTAACTACTTTCAGTTCAGTACCAATGGACTTAGACCATCTCCAATGTATAGAACATGTATTGTCTAACTTAATCTATGTGTCCACAATGTTAAATCAGTGTAAGTAGACAACACGTTAAAAAGATGAAAGAACACTCCAATGCAAATGCTATTTAAAACAATAATTTCACTCATGTAGCCAATCAAATTATGACAAATAATATAGTTGTTTCAATTATTTATATTTAATTAAGTGTGATTGGTTTCACATTGTGAAATACAATGTCTACAACTAGACATTGCAATTGACAATGTCTGCTATTTTGTTTGCCACATCATATCAACAATCTATTACACATTAGCATTGGAGATAAAAGTTCACTTCACATTGTTAAATGCATATGTGTAACGTATTTGACATGACAACCACAATAGCATTGAAGATGCCCTTAACTTTGATGACATTAGCATGTAAACCATGATCCTAAAATTTTCTCACGGTACTATGAGATCTTACGTGGAAGGTATGATATGGAACCAATGAACATTTCATATAACTGTGACGATAGAAAATGGTATTTTTTTTGTAGCAAAAAAATCTAAAAGGAAACCTTTTTTACCTTAAATGCGAGCAATTGCTAAATTTAACAATGGACGTACCTACAAATCGAGTTGAATATAGAAAATTACCAAGTCAATTTTCTACTGTAACCACAGAAAAGAAACCAATCGAGGATCTAACACTCGAGATGCACAAAAAGAAAAACTTATCTGTATAGATCAAACCTGTAGCACCCCACGTCCATTAATGTCACTCACAAAGCGAATGCATTAACTACCATGGAGCATTTTTAGTGTGTATAGAACAGAAACTTAACAACAAGACAGATATAAAGCAGTACTTGAAAATTTAAAACAACTTTTATTGCAGTGGAGAAATAGTTTGATTACAACAACTTCAAAGACCAATGACTAGAATCAAGTACATAATATCCATCTTGACAAAATCAGAGTACATAAAATTAAAAGGCATAACCCCAACAAAAGTAGCCATAAAGAGATGAGCTGAACTTTACTTTTAGCAATCCAAGCACTTCCAAAAGAGATAAAGTGATCCAAATCAAGCTCCGCTAGCACTAGTCCCACCATGAGAACCTTTGGGGGGGGGAGGGGAGGAAGAAAAGAGGCGAAAACAAAGGGGGTCAGACATAAAGTCTGGCGAGTACAATAACTTTAACAATATAATTATTAAAGTTACTGGGATAAGACATAAGCTGGTAAAACAAGGAATGACTGTGAAACAAGTGGGTATGACAAAGCAATCAAGAGGAATAAGATAACGTTAATTGCGCCTCCAACACTATAGGATAATTACCATACTGCACCAACACTAGTCACCCTAAAAGTTGATCTCACCTACTGAACATAAGTGATAATAATAATGGTAGTTTCGTGTACCACTAGCTGTTGTCATAGGTGTCGTCTGCTTCTATCTCCACCCCACTACCCTCCCCATTCTAATTACAATATTTATCATATGGTAGCTGTACTCCTAGCTGCTGTCATAGGTGCCGCCTGCTCCTATCTCCACTAGTCGTACCCACTACCTTCCCCATTAGACCGGCTCCCTAACTCATAGATATCTGTGTTGGTCCCACAGTGGGGTGTATCACTCCCCAAAGTGGCAACCAGATACAACTCAAGGATGCACGGCTTATACCTACACGATGCAACGTCTTACCCACCAGCCCGGGCCCACGCACGCACATGACCCCGTTGGACTTGCGTTGCCACCGCTAACCCGTTTTGACCTCTTACAATCAAACCCAGTAATCGTTCCCCGTCCTCGACTTGGGTCGAACTCACAAAGATACTAAATGAGTTACTGGTTTGAAAAGGGCCCCCATGCCTGACACAAGCTTTCCACCTATGCTTGGCCCCCACTAAGGTTTCCCACTTAACCTCATTCTTATTCATGTCTTCTTACATGTTTACATTTGGTTAAGTGTTTCTAATCGTATTTCACAAGCCACCCAAGGCACCCACTTAACCCCCATGTCTCACTTACATGTTTATATTGGTTAAGTGTTACTTAGTTTATTACTACCGTGACCTTGTAGAACCTCTCACATTAGGCCACCCTTTGTGATTGCTGGATTTGCCGGGCGGGTCCGGGCAGTCTTACACCACAAACGTCCTAACATCGTGTCCATACAATTGTCACACATTTAATTTGGGCCTATGACATCTCACATTGGACTACCATTTGTGGTTGCTAGATTTGCCGGGCGGGTCCGGGGAGTCTTGCACCACAAATGAGTCCAACCTCGTGTCATAGGCATTGATTATTACATATACTCTTTTTACCCCAATTTGAATTAATGCCCCTATTCAAATTTGTAAATAATTCCCAAATTTATTTATGTACATAATTGTCACCTAAATTATGTCCATAAATGCCAGGTATTCAAATTATACCAAGTAATGTCTCTAATTAAATATATGCCTTTTAAAGCCATTTATGCCAATTCACAATATTAACATTAATATTTAAATGTTATTCCCTAATCTATGTCCATAATTGTCACTTAAATTATGGCCATGATTTCTATGCACATTAATTATGCTAACTAATGTCTAAATTTTAATTATATGTCTTTAAGGCAATATACACTAATCTTGTTATGCCAATTATTAATATTTACCCAATCCCCACGTTATTCGTACGTGTAATTTATGGAATATATTAGGCTCGCCAAATAGCCTAATTTATAAAACATCACAATTTGCACAATACATAAAAATAGATCTAAATATCACAACTTGCATACAACATAAAAATAGATCTAAATAGATTAACTTGCATGATTGGCATAATTTGCATAATCTGTAACTTACATATATAAAACAATAACTAGCATGGACTAATTTATGCACAAGGTGATTTGCATAGATCTATATGCATAAAGGTGAGCTTGCATAGTGTATACGCATATAAACCACAGCCTAATATAAACTATGTATTATAATGGATCTAAACATAGATCTAATCATGTAAGTGTGAGCTTGTATGTATGGATTTGGGTTTTTACCTAACTTGCATATAAAACTCATACAAACTAGCATATGATTCTCATACAAAACTAGCATAGGCAAAAGGGTATAAACTTTACATAACTATGTACTACTATAGATCTAAAATATAGATCTAAACAATAGGATGTGAACTTTCATGTAGATCTAAAAGATGTGAACTTGCATAAGGATCTAAACATGTAGATTAAGGTCACATAAACTAGCATATGTATATACATGACTCACATATGTTTTAACATCCCAAACTTGTATAAGATTCATATAAGAACATATAATTCAACTTCCCAATCTTGCATAGGATTCACATATGAATTAGCATATAATTCACCATCACAAACTTGCATAAGATTCGCATAAGAACTTGCATAAGATTCACATAACAACTAGCATATAATTCAACTTCACATGATTCAAAGTCATATTCTCATAATACAATTATAACTTATCACAATTAAATCTAATTATTTTGTGAAAGCTATTATACTCACAAACTCAAAGAAAGTCTTGAGTTTTGGAATCTATGTTCTGAAATTGATTTGCGTTCCCTTGATGTAGACAATTTTGTTGTTAAGATTTAGGCTTGAGTTGAATTGATTCGCTGTTTTGCTTCTAGTTTGACGGCGGCTACTCTAGGTTGTGGACTGACAACATGACGGCCATGGATTTAATTTTGATTAGGTTTAGAGCTTAAGTCTATACGTGTTTTTATAGAGTAATTAGATTAATATAGGCCATTGGATTTCACAGGAGCCATCACCGCCGTCAAGACTAGATAGAGTTATCCTATTGACTCAACAACATGTCAGGAATGACTCAGCAAATGTATAAATAAACTTCTATTTGTACTAAATGTTCATCTTTTACTGATTTACATATTTATGTTTTATATGTTAATCATTCACAATTAAATTATAACATTAATTATGTTCCTAATTAATGGTATACCAATTGTACCGTTTCATACCAATTACCCAAATTCACCAAAACTAGTCATGTTCTTATTCCTCAAGTTATGCCCAAAACTAGATTTATATGCTAAATTTCATACTTTGTCGTTCATGCCAATTCTAAGTTTAATATGTCAAATTACTCCAAATTATAACTTAACAATCATGCCATGATACATGTTCCCAAATTATGCCTACTTAATATTTTTTTTTTTCTTTTTAATTAATGACAAATTAACACTCATCTACAAATTAATTTCAATCTATTCATGTTTACATTGACTGCCCATATATATATATACACACACACACACACACACACACACACACACACACACCTATTCATAAATTCTAGATATTGACAAATAATGCAAATTAATTGCTTACCTAAAAAAAAAAGGAAATCGAGTATATAATTTAATTCCACTTTTTTTTCTACTTTCCTTGCAACATGCAAAATAAATGCATAATGAAGTTACCTACATACATACATATCTATTTATGCATAAATCTTTCCCTCCAAATAAATTGACTGTATTTATCTTCTCAATTTTCTTTTTATCTATCTTCCCAATTAAAAATTTTCACACTAAACTACTTTTTGAACCGCGTTAACACTAAGCCGTTTTTTAGCCATTCCCCTAAAAACAAAAATATGTCATTGGCAGGAATCGAACTCTGTACCTCTTGTATCCAAGTCACATGATCTAACCAAACGAGCTACAAAGTCTTTTTCTTACAATCCTTAGAACAATGCTAAACATTATTCTTTTCTCATTCCTTTTTTTTCCATGTTTTGCTGCAATATTTAATTTAAGGATATCTTTTTCATATGGAGTCCAATTTACGCAAACTCGGACTCTATCTCAAGCAGAATTCTGAGACAAACGCAACGGCGCAACCCGTTTCACCTAATTCTTTTTCTAAAAGTTAATTATACCTTGATTTGTTATTTTTATGTTCATAGAAAATACGAGGTGTTACATTCTCCCCTCCTTAAAGGATTTCGTCCCCGAAATCTTCAAGTTAGGAAGAATGTGTCCTACCATCCAATCATCCATATACTCAACCATCAGGCACAGACATCCATTGTCCTTAAGAGACTTCTAATGATTTCATGTTTATATGCATAGTGTGTGTACATGTCCTTATCCAATGCAAAAAACAGGCGGTCTACTGATTCAGTTGACCTCCTTAATGCGAACCATGATAGTGCCATGCGTCCATTATGTATGCAAAAGATTCCTAATGATACATATTATTTCTACATGCGTGCACAACCATTCATCCGAATGCAGCATCCATATGATAATACAACCGTGATACATCCATTAGTTTAAATATGCACACATATTAATATGCAATATGAGAGTGATTGAGCCGATCTAGTGCCTAATGTGTGTATAAATGCATCCACGAGCAACCACTAGCAAACACTTGCATCCACTTGCATCCACCAAACATAACATGTCTCAAACACATGTTTACACCCATTAGTTTCTACCTAAAGGTTGAAGATTCGATCGATAGGATACAGCCGAGTGATAGAGCGAGTACAATTAAAACAAAAGCTCTGTTCCCATTAGACATCGGTTAAGATAATAATTCCCTAAGTATCAACCCCGAAGACCGAAATCAACATCAGATTGACACTCAGAGAATTACCCCCATTAACAAATGTCAGAACTGGAAATCTACTTCACGCTTCGAGTAAAAACCCCTATCCTTTTCAGAAATATTCAGATACTTACAGACTACTGGTACAGATCAGATTATCAAATGATTCTTAAGAAACTAAGCATGATAAAGCCCCACCATATCCCACAAAACCCAAAATGTATGCGTCATCTTGGAGCGATGTGAGTCTTCAAGAATCGTCTTCCTCAAGCTCTCGTCTTGCGGTACGCAAAATCTCTCATTTCTACGCAACCAGCCTCTCTCATCTATAGCATATCTACAAAGATGGCTCGAAGACTCCCATCTGGCAAAACTAAAACTGGAGCTGTCGTCCAAGCCCTCTTCAAACGCTCGGTTGCGTTCTTAGGATTCTTCCAACCTTGGATTGCCACCACCTTCGCGGGATCCACAGCTATCTCTTCCTTAGAGACCTCGTGCCCTAAGAATCTCACCTTCTTCCTCAAAAGAAATGGCATCAACATAGGGTCCTAAACAATCCATTATTTCACATCTTTCTCGAGTCCACTCAAGTCATCTCATAACCCTATTGAGTCTAACTCGGGGCAGTCCATACCACCAAATAGTCTTATCATGTCACGGCTGTCCATCACTCTTCGAGTAAACCAAGATATCATGCGATGAAAAATCATCACAGCTATTTATCTCTCACACAAACCATCCTAGTCGAACTCGACATCCCTCAAGCACAAGCCCCAAAGGCCTAAACCAATATCGGACAAGCACCCAAGGAATACCTCCTTCGAATTCGGACAATCTACGTGAGATGATACTGGCAAAACAACCAAACAATTGAGCACCCCATTCCGAAATGCTTCTTCTTATGAACCCCTTCTCAAGCTACTATTTCACTTGCTTACTGAGTTATCTCCTCTCTCTCGGAGCCATGTGGCGCACTGGTAATGCAACTGGCTTTGCATTATCCACTAGGTATATACGAAAGTCTATCTCACGCCTCGGGGTAAACCCCGAACTTCATCGAAGACGTCACCATACTCACAGACCCCACGAACAGATTCCAAATCATTGTTGGACGCGCCAAGAGATTCTAGGTAGCTAAGCATCATTGGACCTTTAGGGTCACAAGAAATATCAAGGGTCTTTCCACAACGAGTCAACAATCTAACTACCCTTCTTTCACAATCTAGGATGGCACCGTATCTGGCTAGCCAATCCATGCCTAGAATCAAGCCGTAGCCCATGAAACGAAGAACGAAGGCATTGCATTCAAACCCAACGCCCAAGATAGACACTCTCAAATCCCGAAAAACCACAGATAAGTGAGCCGAACCACCAACAGGATTTGAGACTACCGAAGGATCCATAACTAGACTAGTATTTAGGTGCAGCGTTTCAACTAACGAAGCAGATACAAATGAGTGTGAAGCGCCAGAGTCAAACAAAGTACGAACAGGATGATCAAATAGAAAAATTAAACTTTCAATGGATATGTTTCTACCTCTCTCCTGTCCTGGTGCCATGAGAGCCTGAACCTGCCCTCCAGAAGTAGACCCTGTCCTCTGCCTTTTCCTCGGGCAGTCTTTAATCTTTGATCAGATGTCCTACTTCACCACAGTGGAAACAACCAGTCTTCTTTTTCTTCCTACAGTCCTTGCTCAGATGGCCTGGTGTTCCACAATAAAGACATTTCCTCTTGTCACGGGGTTTATTATTCTTTGCACCCTTCTTAGGTTCTACTTTCTTACCCTGTGCCTTATCCATGCCTGCACTATACATTCTTCATTCGTGACCTCCGACCTACAAGAAACTTCATCCTTCATCAATCAAGAAGCTAGTCGAACCTTCCTCCCCTCATCTATCTCAAAGATACCGACAAGCCCTCCACTTTCTTGAGCCAACTTTTAAACCGACAAACGTGTAAGTCCCATGAAGCGGTTTTTCGCCCATCGTACGGATGTCCTCATATATCTTAGGAAAAAGCATCTATACGTGGAGGAAGAGATTCAAAAAGGGAAAGAGGAAGAGATTTAAAACGGAGAATCGAAGGAAAGATGTATGGCTCTTGGGGATTTTTTTTTTAAATAAACCTTTCTCTTGAAAATACTCTCCTTAAAACATATTTTTGAAAGTATTTCTTTATAAAATGCTTTTGAAAAAAAATAGTTTTTCAAAATCTCATATCTGTTCTGTTAACCTTCAGCTCTGATACCACGTGTAACACCCCACGTCCAATAATGTCACTCACAAAGGGAATGCATTAACTTCCATGGAGCATTTTTAGTGTGTATAGAACAGAAACTTAACAACAAGACAAATATAAAGCAGTACTTGAAAATTTAAAACAACTTTTATTGCAGTGGAGAAATAGTTTGATTACAACAACTTCAAAGACCAATGACTAGAGTCAAGTACATAATATCCATCTTGACAAAATCAGAGTACATAAAATTAAAAGGCATAACGCCAACAAAAGTAGCCATAAAGAAATGAGCTGAACTTTACTTTCAGCAATCCAAGCACTTCCAAAAGAGATAAAGAGATAAAGCGATCCAAATCAAGCTCCGCTAGCAATAGTCCCACCCTGAGAACCTGGGGGGAGGGGGGGGAGGAAGAAAAGATGCGAAAACAAAAGGGGTCAGACATAAAGTCTGGCGAGTATAATAACTTTAACAATATAATTATTAAAGTAACTGGGATAAGGCATAAGCTGGTAAAACAAGGAATGACTGTGAAACAAGTGGGTATGACAAAGCAATCAAGAGGAATAAGATAACGTTAATTGCGCCTCCAACACTATAGGATAATTACCATACTGCACCAACACTAGTCACCCTAGAAGTTGATCCCGCCTACTGAACATAAGTGATAATAATAATGGTAGTTTCGTGTACCACTAGCTGCTGTCATAGGTGCCGCCGTCTCCTATCTCCACTAGTGGTGCCCACTACCTCCCCATTCTAATTACAATATTTATCATATGGTAGTTGTACTCCTAGCTGCTGTCATATGTGCCGCCTGCTCCTATCTCCATTAGTCGTACCCACTACCTTCCCCATTCGATCGGCTCCCTAACTCGTAAATACCCGTGCTGGCCCCACAGTGCGGTGTATCACTCCCCAAAGTGGAAATCAGATACAACTCAAGGATGTACGGCTTATACCTACACGATGCAACAACGTCTTACCTACCAGCCCGGGCCCACGCACGCACATGACCCCGTTGGACTTGCGTTTCCACTGCTAACCCGTTTTGACCGCTTACAATCAAGCCCAGTAAGCGTTCCCCGTCCTCGACTTGGGTCGAGCTCACAAAGATACTAAATGGATTACTGGTTTGAAAAGGGCCCCATGCCTGACACAAGCTTTCCATCTATGCTTGGCCCTCACTAAGGTTTCCCACTTAACCCCATTCTCATTCATGTCTTCTTACATATTTCCATTTGGTTAAGTGTTTCTAATCGTATTTCACAAGCCACCCAAGGCACCCACTTAACCCCCATGTCCCACTTACATGTTTATCTTGGTTAAGTGTTTCTAATCGCATTTCACAAGCAACCCAAGGCACCCACTTAACCCCCATGTCCCACTTACATGTTTATCTTGGTTAAGTGTTACTTAATTTATTACTACCGTGACCTTGTAGGACCTCTCACATTAGGCCACCCTTTGTGGTTGTTGGATTTGTTGGGTGGGTCCGGGCAGTCTTACACCACAAACGGCTTAACCTCGTGTCCATACAATTGTCACGCCTTTAATTTGGGCCTATGACATCTCACATTGGACTACCATTTGTGGTTGCTGGATTTGCCGGGTGGGTCCGGGCAGTCTTACGCCACAAATGAGTCCAACCTCGTGTAACACCCCACACCCGCTAAGGTCACTCACAAAGGGAATGCCTTAGCTTCGGTGGAGTATTTAAGTGAATATAGAAATGAAAAATTACAACAAGACAAATATAAGTAATACTTGAAATTTAAAACATCATTTCATTGCAGCAGAAGGTAAACATGTTTGGTTACATCTCAAAAACCAACAAGAGTCAAGTACAAAATATCCATCTCGTTAAAACATAAGTACATAATCCAACTACATACTAATAGCCATAATAGAAAAGATAACCGAGCTTTTCTTCAAGAGTCCAAGCTCCAAAAGATAGATAAAGCAATCTGATCAAAGCCCACTAGTGCTAGGCCCACTCTGAGAACCTGAGGGTTGGGGAAAAAGATAAAAACAACGGGGTCAGACATAAGTCTGAGTGAGCCCTATAACCTTAACAATACAATCATTAAAGTAATTAGGGTATGATATAAACCTGGTATGGTACGACTGGGGATAAATGACTACACTAAGTAGCCAACTAGACTTAGGATAAACTAAGATAACGGTAAAGACACGCCTATCCACCCAAGGATAAATACTACACTGCACCACACTAGATCTACCCACCCAAGGGTAATTCCTACACTGCACCACACCAGATCTACCCACCCAAGGGTAATTCCTACTTAAAGGTTGATCCCACTAAGTGTACTTAGTAATTTTTAATAATAGTTTCGTGTACCCCTAGTTGACTACATAGGTGCCGTCTGCCCCTATCTCCACTAGGTGTACCCACAACTTAGTAATTTTAATAGTAGTTTCGTGTACCCCTAGCTGACTACATAGGTGCCGTCTGCCCCTATCTCCACTAGGTGTACCCACTACTCCCATTCGATCGGCTCCCTAACGTAGATACCCGTGCTGGCCCCACAGTGGGGTGTATCACTCCCCGAAGTGGCAACCCGATAATCAATGGTGCACGGCTTATACCTACACGATGCAACAACGTCTTACCTACCAGCCCGGGTCCACACACACATATGAAACCCGTTGGACTTGCGTTGCCACCGCTAACCCGTTTTGGCCTCTTATAGTCAAGCCCAATACGCGTGTCCCGTCCTCGACATGGGTCGAGCCCAATAAGATACATATGGGTTACTGGTTGAAATGGGCCCCCACAAGCTACCACCTAAGCTTGTCATTTATTTCTAGTGCATCCCACTTAACCCTTTTTAATAATCATGTCCACTTACATGTTTAAAGTTTAGTTAAGTCATCTAATCATATATCAATTGCCACTCAAGGCACCCACTAGATTTCCCCATGCCACCCAAGGCACTTACTTGATTTCCACATGCCACCCAAGGCACTTACTTAACCCTTTAATCATGTTTAATTACATGTTCCACTTTGGTTAAGTATTTTAATCTTATCTTCCATTGCCACCCAAGGCAACCACTAGATTTTCCCCATGCCACCCAAGGCACTTACTTAACCCTTTAATCATGTTTAATTACATGTTCCACTTCGGTTAAGTATTCTAATCGTATTTTCTATTGCCACCCAAGGCAACCACTAGATTTTTCAACATGCCACCCAAGGCACCCACTTAACCCCTCATGTCCTCTACATGCTAATATGGTTAAGTGTTTCTTAATTGATTAAGAACGTAACCGTCGTAAAGACCTCTCACATTAGACTATCTCTTATGGCAGCTGGATTTGCCGGTCAGGTCCGGGCAGCCTTACGCCATAATCGAGTCTAACCTCGTGTCTTTACACTTGTCACGTATTAAGTTTGTGCCTAAGACCCCTCACATTGGGCCAATCATTTTAGCCGCTGGATTTGCCGTTCGGTTCCGGGCAGTCTTACGCTACAAAAGGGTCCAACCTCGTGTCTTAGTCGATTAATTACACCTAATTAATCACCCCCATATTTCGAATTAATTTTCCCTAATTAATTCCAATTTTAACGATGTACATAATTGACTCAATTATGTCCATCCACTTTATGGTATGTATAATCATACCAACTTCACACCATTTCATTAACATGTATATTAACCCCATCGTTCCCCACGTAATTCGCCAACATGACATAAAAGGGAAGATTCATCACGAATACAATGGGTTCAACTTGCATAACATTAACATCAACATGGGTTTAAAGGTGTCAACATGCATATAGCATCAACCCAACTAGCATAAATAATCAACCCACACTTGCATGAATCACATATGTCATAAAGAGGTTAACTTGCATAAGTTATTTATGTCATACAAAGGGGTAAACTTGCATATGTATGTATGACATACAAAGGGGTTAACTTGCATATGTATGCATATCATAATAAGGTGTAAACTTGCACATGTTACTTGCATATCATCAAACACCAAACTTGCATAACATGTCATATATGAACATGCATATAATCAAACACCAAACTTGCATAACATATCATATATGAACTTGCATATAATCATACACCAAACTTGCATAACATGTCATATATGAACTTGCATATAATCATACACCAAACTTGCATAACATATCATATATGAACTTGCATATAATCATACACCAAACTTGCATAACATGTCATATATGAACTTGCATATAATCATACACCAAACTTGCATAACATGTCATATATGAACTTGCATATAATCATACACCAAACTTGCATAATCATGGTGTCATAATGGATCAGTGTTTATCATAGCAATTTGCATAACTAGCATCATGAACACATAGCCTAACACTTGCATAACATCATGATCACATAGCATTTGACTTGCATAACTTGCATAACATCATGAACACATAACACATAACTTGCATTGATCCACATTCATAGCCATAACCTCATTATATCCTATCATAATCATTTCAACAATTGGTCATTAAGGCTATAGAAAACTCACAACTTGTTGATTAGCACTTTAATGAAGAAGATTAAGTTGCTAGAGTTGATTAGAAGTTGATTTGAGAAGCTTTCCTCCTCTTTAATTTGTTGGTGGCTCCTCCTAGTTGCATTTTGACGGCATAACGACGTTGTCTCCAATTTTAGTATGAATTAGGGTAGTCTTAGGGTGTATTTATAGATTAGTTAGGTGTTTTAGGCCCTTAGATTAACCCTAAATCAGATTAGAGCCGTCAGATCACGTCCTAGCCACCAAAACACAGCCAAAAAGCCATACTGATGCACCCAGGTCACCTGGGCTCGACCAGGGAGGTCGACCCCCAGGTCGACACTAGGGTCGACTCCCCAGTCGACCTGGTGGGCAGGTCGACTCCCCAGTCGACCCCCAGGTCGACCCCCTGGGTCTGGCAGGAATTTTCCCGCCACTTCTAAAATTTGAAATTTCTGTTTTTAAATCTGTTTTTAAATTTTCTGAAACTTCTTCGGGCCATATCTGGGTCATACGGACTCCGATTTTCGAAAACTCAGACTCTATTTCGCGTATTTTTCCGAGACGAACGCAATGGCATAGCCCGTTTCCCCTGATTCAGATTTTAAAGTTTAATTCTGCCCTGTTTTATATTATAGCAAGTTATTCAACATACGGGATGTTACATTCTCCCCTACTAAAAGGATTTCGTCCCCGAAATCTCTAAGTCAAGAAGAACGTATCCTACCATCCAAACAACCATCTACTCAAACCATCAAACACTGGCATCCATTGTCCTTAAAGTTTCTAATGCTGTATGAACATATGCAAAAAGTGTGTGTATATGTTCCCTGTCTAATGCAAAATTAGGCGGTCTACTGATTTAGTTGACCTCCTTAATGCAAACCATGATAGTGCCATGCATCCAATATGTATGCGAAAGAACCTTATCAACACATACTATCTCTACATGAGTGCACAATCATTCACCAAAATGCATCATCCATGTGATAACACAACCATTATACATCCATTAATATAGCTACCTACACACAATTTTATGCAATATGCAATATGAAGTGATTGAGCCGATCTAGTGCCTAAAGTGTGTGTATATGCATCCACGAGCAACCACTAGCAACTACTTGCATCCACACGCATCCATCAATCATAACATGTCTCAAACACATGTTTCAACCATAGGTTTACCCTATCTAAAGGTCAAAGGTACTAAGGAGAGGACATACTAAAGATAAGATAAGTACTAGACAAACGATACAGGAGAAGTTAAAAGACATACCCTCAAAAAGGAATGGGTACAATGAACGCATCTTCACTTCTGTCTCCCAAGTTGCATTGCTCTCATCTTTTCCCCTTTTTCACTTTGATTGGTCGAACCTCTCTGTTTCTCAACTTCCTAATCTCTGGCCCAAGGATGCGGGTAGGAGCTCGTCGAATAGTCGCATCACGCTCTACCTCCACTTCTCTCAGCAAGCTCGGCTCTACCACCTCTGCGGTCTCATGTAGGCACTACCTCAAATGTGACACATGGAATACGTCATGTTCCCTATGCAACCGAACTATCTCTCGAAGATAAACTGAGGCTAGCCATGGAGCAGTCCTCTTGCTCTTCACGGGTATGAAATGGGTACTCTTAATAAGTCTGTCTATCACAACCCAAATTCCCGTATTACCCTTCCTCGATCTAGGTAACCCATCAATAAAATCCATCGAGACGCTATCCCACTCCCATTGCGGAACTTCCAATGGGTGAAGCAACCCACCGGGTTTCTTTTGCTCCGCTTTCACCTGTTGGCACACCAAGCATCTAGCGACATACTCGGCCACATCTTTCTTCATACCGGCCCAAAAGAAAACTCGCTTCATGTCTTGGTACATCTTGTCCCCACCGGGATGAATGGTCATCCTAGAACGGTGTGCATCATCAAGAATAGCCTTCCTCAAACCCTCGTCTTGCGGTACACAAAGTCTACCGTCTCTACGCAAGCACCCCCTATCGTCTAGGGTGTACCTACTCAAATGGCTGGACGACTCCCCCCTTATGAGCCTCTCTACCAACTCAACCAACTGTGGGTCGTCCCGCTGTGCCTCGCCAATCCGTCTCAAAAGAGTAGGTCTGACCTCCAAGGATGCTAGCAAACCGGGTATAAAGTCAACGGAAGATCTGAAATCAAACATCGAGATAAATTCCAAGCTTCGTTGTTCCACGAACAATGGACTCAAGGACAACCTTTTTCTGCTCAAGGTGTCCGCCACCACGTTACCCTTACTGGGGTGTACGATATCTCGAAATCATAGGATGCTAAGAACTCCATCCACCTTTGCTGTCTCAAGACTATGCGCTCGAAGAGTCTCCAACACTTCCCTAAGATGTAGGGTATGCTTTTATCCACTTCTGGAGAAAACCAGGATATTCTCCCATACAAAATCGTCACAACTACCCATCTCTCACGCAGACCATCCTAGTCGAACTCGACATCCCCCAAGTGCAATCCCCAAAGGCCTAAACCAATATCAGACAAACACCCAAGGGATACCTCCTTCGAATTCAGACGACCTACGTGAGATGATACTAGTAAAACGGCTAAATGATTAAGCCCTTGTCCAACTCTGGATGTCCTTGCCAGTCTCGCTCCAAAACCACCGTTGATCAAATAACTGGCTTTGCTTAACCTATTAAGCACATACGAAAACTTACTAAGGAACTCCCTGAACACCCTCATCAAATCAACAAAGTATGAAGGGGCGTTTGCCAAACCAAATGGCGTCACCAGCCACTCATAGAAACCATCCGGAGTCCTAAAGGCAGTCTTGTCTATACTATCCTCAGTCACTCCCAACTGATGAAACCCCGTGGCTAAGTCCAACTGTGAAACACTGAGGCGCCAACCAACCAATCAAAAAGATCATCAATCCTTGGCAATGGGTTTCTATTCTTCTTTGTGAGCTTGTTAAGCTCTCCATAGTCTGCACAAAGTCTGAGTGACCCATTCGCCTTCGTGGCAAAAACTACTGGAGCACCCCACTCCGATATACTTTGTCTTATGAACCCCTTCCCAAGCAGCTCCCCTACTTGCTTATGGAGTTCCCTCCTCTCACGAGGAGCCATGTGGCGCACTGACAAAGATACTTGCTTAGCATTTTCCACCAGATATATTCGGACGTCTATCTCCCGCTTTGGAGGTAAGCCCTTCATCTCCTCAAACTTATCCGAGTACTCCCGGACCACTCTAACAGATCGCAAACTCTTGACCGAAGCGTCAAGCGATTCAAGATAACTTAGCATAACAAAATCTATGGGATTACAAGAGATCTCGAGAGTGTTACCCAAGCGGGTTATGATCCCAACAACTCTCTTTTCGCAATCAAGAACGGCACCATTACTGGATAACCAGTCCATGCCCAAAATCAACCCATAGCCCGTGAAGCCCAAACAAAAGCATCACCCCTAAACTCAACGCTAAGTATGAGGATCTTCAAACCCAAACATATCATGGACAAATAAGTGGAGCCCCCAATTGGGTTTGAAACAACCACGGGATCATCTACTAAGCTGGTGTCTAGGTGCAGTGACTCAACTAATGATGATGAGATAAACGAATGTGGTGCACTAAAGTCGAATAAAGTTCGAACAGGATGATCGAGAGAACCAAATTTCAACTTAGACGGTCCTACCCCCATCAGGTATACCCGTCGTGAGGGAATACATCTACCCTCCAGAAGATCCTGTACTTCGTCCTTACCTCTTTGGACAACCCCAAGGTGTCCTATTTCTCCAAGACAACTAGCCTTCCCCTTCACATTCTCATTTCGTGGCCTTCTTACCACGATGAGGTTTCGTCGTTTATTTACCTAATAGCTATTTGAACCTTCCTCTCTCGTCCATCTTAAAGGTACCTATAAGCCCTACACCTCCTTGGACTAACTTCTTAGCCTGGCAAACGTCTTAGTCCCTTGAAGTGGTTCTTCCATCCTTCATGTGGAAGTCCTTATTTATCATAAAAATACATCTCTACGCGGAGGGGAAATTCAAAAAGAGAAAGAGGAAGAGATTCAAAACGGAGAATCGAAGGAAGGATATATGGCTCTTGGGGATTATGTTCTTTTCTTTCAAAAACTTTTCTCTCAAAAACATGTTTTTGAAAATACTTCTTCCAAAAATGTTTTTAGAAAAATAATTTTCTAAAAGTTTTATCTGTTCTGGTAACCTTAAGCTCTGAAACCACGTGTAACACCCCACACCCGCTAAGGTCACTCCCAAAGGGAATGCCTTAGCTTCGGTGGAGTATTTAAGTGAATATAGAACTGAAAAATTACAACAAGACAGATATAAGTAATACTTGAAATTTAAAACATCATTTCATTGCAGCAGAAGGTAAACATGTTTGGTTACATCTCAAAAACCAACAAGAGTCAAGTACAAAATATCCATCTCGTTAAAACATAAGTACATAATCCCACTACATACTAATAGCCATAATAGAAAAGATAACTTAGCTTTTCTTCAAGAGTCCAAGCTCCAAAAGATAGATAAAGCAATCTGATCAAAGCCCACTAGTGCTAGGCCCACTCTGAGAACCTGAGGGTTGGGGAAAAAGATAAAAACAACGGGGTCAAACATAAGTCTGAGTGAGCCCTATAACCTTAACAATACAATCATTAAAGTAATTAGGGTATGATATAAACCTGGTACGGTACGACTGGGGATAAATGACTACACTAAGTAGCCAACTAGACTTAGGATAAACTAAGATAACGGTAAAGACGCGCCTATCCACCCAAGGATAAATACTACACTGCACCACACTAGATCTACCCACCAAGGGTAATTCCTACACTGCACCACACCAGATCTACCCACCCAAGGGTAATTCCTACTTAAAGGTTGATCCCACTAAGTGTACTTAGTAATTTTTAATAATAGTTTCGTGTACCCCTAGCTGACTACATAGGTGCCGTCTGCCCCTATCTCCACTAGGTGTACCCACAACTTAGTAATTTTAATAGTAGTTTCGTGTACCCCTAGCTGACTACATAGGTGCCGTCTGCCCCTATCTCCACTAGGTGTACCCACTACTCCCATTCGATCGGCTCCCTAACGTAGATACCCGTGCTGGCCCCATAGTGGGGTGTATCACTCCCCGAAGTGGCAACCCGATAATCAATGGTGCACGACTTATACCTACACGATGCAACAACGTCTTACCTACCAGCCCGGGTCCACACACACATATGAAACCCGTTGGACTTGCGTTGCCACCGCTAACCCGTTTTGGCCTGTTATAGTCAAGCCCAGTACGCGTGTCCCGTCCTCGACATGGGTCGAGCCCAATAAGATACATATGGGTTACTGGTTGAAATGGGTCCCCACAAGCTACCACCTAAGCTTGTCATTTATTTCTAGTGCATCCCACTTAACCCTTTTTAATAATCATGTCCACTTACATGTTTAAAGTTTGGTTAAGTCATCTAATCATATATCAATTGCCACTCAAGGCACCCACTAGATTTCCCCATGCCACCCAAGGCACTTACTTGATTTCCACATGCCACCCAAGGCACTTACTTAACCCTTTAATCATGTTTAATTACATGTTCCACTTTGGTTAAGTATTTTAATCTTATCTTCCATTGCCACCCAAGGCAACCACTAGATTTTCCCCATGCCACCCAAGGCACTTACTTAACCCTTTAATCATGTTTAATTACATGTTCCACTTCGGTTAAGTATTCTAATCGTATTTTCTATTGCCACCCAAGGCAACCACTAGATTTTTCCACATGCCACCCAAGGCACCCACTTAACCCCTCATGTCCTCTACATGCTAATATGGTTAAGTGTTCTTAATTGATTAAGAACGTAACCGTTGTAAAGACCTCTCACATTAGACTATCTCTTATGGCAGCTGGATTTGCCGGTCGGGTCCGGGCATCCTTACGCCATAACCGAGTCTAACCTCGTGTCTTTACACTTGTCACGTATTAAGTTTGTGACTAAGACCCCTCACATTGGGCCAATAATTTGTACCGCTGGATTTGCCGGTCGGTTCCGGGCAGTCTTACGCTACAAAAGGGTCCAACCTCGTGTCTTAGTCGATTAATTACACCTAATTAATCACCCCCATATTTCGAATTAATTTTCCCTAATTAATTCCAATTTTAACGATGTACATAATTGACTCAATTATGTCCATCCACTTTATGGTATGTATAATCATACCAACTTCACACCATTTTATTAACATGTATATTAACCCCATCGTTCCCCACGTAATTCGCCAACATGACATAAAAGGGAAGATTCATCACGAATACAATGGGTTCAACTTGCATAACATTAACATCAACATGGGTTTAAAGGTGTCAACATGCATATAGCATCAACCCAACTAGCATAAATAATCAACCCAAACTTGCATGAATCACATATGTCATAAAGAGGTTAACTTGCATAAGTTATTTATGTCATATAAAGGGGTAAACTTGCATATGTATGTATGACATACAAAGGGGTTAACTTGCGTATGTATGCATATCATAATAAGGTGTAAACTTGCACATGTTACTTGCATATCATCAAACACCAAACTTGCATAACATGTCATATATGAACATGCATATAATCAAACACCAAACTTGCATAACATATCATATATGAACTTGCATATAATCATACACCAAACTTGCATAACATGTCATATATGAACTTGCATATAATCATACACCAAACTTGCATAACATATCATATATGAACTTGCATATAATCATACACCAAACTTGCATAACATGTCATATATGAACTTGCATATAATCATACACCAAACTTGCATAACATGTCATATATGAACTTGCATATAATCATACACCAAACTTGCATAATCATGGTGTCATAATGGATCAATGTTTATCATAGCAATTTGCATAACTAGCATCACGAACACATAGCCTAACACTTGCATAACATCATGATCACATAGCATTTGACTTGCATAACATCATGAACACATAACTTGCATTGATCCACATTCATAGCCATAACCTCATTATATCCTATCATAATCATTTCAAGAATTGGTCATTAAGGCTATAGAAAACTCACAACTTATTGATTAGCACTTTAATGAAGAAGATTAAGTTGGTAGAGTTGACTAGAAGTTGATTTGAGAAGCTTTCCTCCTCTTTAATTTGTTGGTGGCTCCTCCTAGTTGCATTTTGACGGCATAACGACGTTGTCTCCAATTTTAGTATGAATTAGGGTAGTCTTAGGGGTGTATTTATAGATTAGTTAGGTGTTTTAGGCCCTTAGATTAACCCTAAATCAGATTTGAGCCGTCAGATCACGTCCTAGCCACCAAAACACAGCCCAAAAGCCATACTGATGCACCCAGGTCACCTGGGCTCGACCAGGGAGGTCGACCCCCAGGTCGACACTAGGGTCGACTCCCCAGTCGACCTGGTGGGCAGGTCGACTCCCCAGTCGACCCCCAGGTCGACCCCCTGGGTCTGGCAGGAATTTTCCCGCCACTTCTGAAATTTGAAATTTCTGTTTTTAAATCTGTTTTTAATTTTTCTGAAACTTCTTCGGGCCATATCTGGGTCATACAGACTCCGATTTTCGAAAACTCGGACTCTATTTGGCGTATTTTTCCAAGACGAACGCAATGGCCTAGCCCGTTTCCCCTGATTCAGATTTTAAAGTTTAATTCTGCCCTGTTTTATATTATAGCAAGTTATTCAACATACGGGGTGTTACACCTCGTGTCATAGGCATTGATTATTACATATAATATTTTTACCCCAATTTGAATCAATGTCCCTATTCAAATTTGTAAATAATTCCCAAATTTATTTATATCCATAATTGTCACCTAAATTATGTCCATAAATGCCAGGTATTCAAATTATACCAATTAATGTATCTAATTAAATATATGCCTTTTAAGGCCATTTATGCCAATTCACAATATTAACATTAATATTTAAATGTTATTCCCTAATCTATGTCCATAATTGTCACTTAAATTATGGTCATGATTTCTATGCACATTAATTATGCTAATTAGTGTCTAAATTTTAATTATATGCCTTTAAGGCAATATACACTAATCTCGTTATGCCAATTATCAATATTTACCCAATCCCCACGTTATTCGTACGTGTAATTTATGGAATATATTAGGCTCGCCAAATAGCCTAATTTATAAAACATCACAATTTGCATAATACATAAAAATAGATCTAAATATCACAACTTGCATACAACATAAAAATAGATCAAAAAAGATAAACTTGCATGATTGGCATAATTTGCATAATCCGTAACTTACATATATAAAACAATAAACTAGCATGGACTAATTTATGCACAAGGTGATTTGCATAGATCTATATGCATAAAGGTTAGCTTGCATAGTGTATACGCATATAAACCACAACCTAACATAAACTATGTATTATAATGGATCTAAACATAGATCTAATCATGTAAGTGTGAGCTTGTATGTATGGATTTGTGTTTTTAGCTAACTTGCATATAAATCTCATACAAACTAGCATATGATTCTCATACAAAACTAGCATAGGCAAAAGGGCATAAACTTTACATAACTATGTACTGCTATAGATCTAAAATATAGATCTAAACAATAGGATGTGAACTTTCATGTAGATCTAGAAGATGTGATCTTGCATAAGGATCTAAACATGCAGATTAAGGTCACATAAACTAGCACATGTATATACATGACTCACATATGTTTTAACATCCTATACTTGTATAAGATCATATAAGAACATATAATTCAACTTCCCAAACTTGCATAGGATTCACATATGAATTAGCATATAATTCACCATCACAAACTTGCATAAGATTCACATAAGAACTTGCATAAGATTCACATAACAACTAGCATATAATTCAACTTCACATGATTCAAAGTCATATTCTCATAATCCAATTATAACTTATCACAATTAAATCTAATTATTTTGTGAAAGCAATTATGCTCACAAACTCAAAGAAAGTCTTGAGTTCTGGAATCTGGGTTCTGAAATTGATTTGCGTTCCCTTGATGTAGACAATTTTGTTGTTAAGATTTAGGCTTGAGTTGAATTGATTCGCTGTTTTGCTTCTAGTTTGACGGCGGCTACTCTAGGTTGCGGACTGACAACATGACGACCATGGATTTAATTTTGATTAGGTTTAGAGCTTAAGTCTATACGTGTTTTTATAGAGTAATTAGATTAATACAGGCCATTGGATTTCACAGGAGCCATCACCACTGTCAATACTAGATAGAGTTATCCTATTGACTCAGCAACAGGTCAGGAATGACTAAACAAATGTATAAATAAACTTCTATTTGTACTAAATGTTCATCTTTTACTGATTTACATATTTATGTTTTATATGTAAATCATTCACAATTAAATTATAACATTAATTATGTTCCTAATTAATGGTATACCAATTATACCGTTTCATACCAATTATCCAAATTCACCAAAGCTAGTCATGTTCCTATTTCTCAAGTTATGCCCAAAACTAGATTTATATGCTAAATTTCATACTTTGTCGTTCATGCCAATTCTAAGTTTAATATGTCAAATTACATATTCCATAATTCATGTCAAATTACTCCAAATTATAACTTAACAATCATGCCATGATACATGTTCCCAAATTATGCCTACTTAATGTTTTTTTCTTTTTAATTAATGACAAATTAACACTCATCTACAAATTAATTTCAATCTATTCATGTTTACATTGACTGCCCATATATATATATATATATATATATATATATATATATATATATATATATATACACACGCACCTATTCATAAATTCTAATATTGAACCTAAAAAAAGGAAACCGAGTATATAATTTAATTCCCCTTTTTTTCTACTTTCCTTGCAACATGCAAAATAAATGCATAATGAAGTTACCTACATACATACATATCTATTTATGCCTAAATCTTTCCCTCCAAATTAATTGACTGTATTTATCTTCTCAATTATATATATATGTATATATATATACTTAATTTTCTTTTTATCTATCTTCCCAATTAAACATTTTCACACTAAATTACTTTTTGAACCGCGTTCACACTTGTAACAACCCGGAAATTCTGAGCCAATTTAAAATTTTTATTTTGGCAATTTTAATGAATTTTTAATATTTAAAATGAATTATTTTAAATAATAACGACGAGAAATTTATTTTGAATAGAATTAGAACGTGTATATTTATATAGATCGTCGTTAGAATATAAATATTTATTTATAATTATAAAAGGAATTGAAAATGGCGCGGTAGTTCGATAATTCGATTTCAAACTTCAATTGAATGTACCGGGTGCAAAATAAACCGGATTTTGGCGAAACCAAAAATATTAGAATCTAATTGAGAATATCTTTCCAACGAATCCGAAAAATCAAAATTTCATAGCGGGAATTAAAAGATACGCCCAGTTGAAATTTCAGAATAGTCGCTATGTAATTTTGGCCCTTAAAAATGAAAATTTTGCAAACGACCTCGGATTTCAACGAAACCATTTTTGTTGGATCCGTGATGTCAAGTTATTGCTAGATTTCGAATTTCATAATTTTTCGAATCAATATGTGAGTGTGGCAAAGGAAAACGCGTTTGACCAGTTTCAGTCGATTTTAATCGACTGGAAAATGGCCATTTTTCTAATGGTCTCAGAATTCGACGAAATTAGTTTTGTTAGGACCATATCGTCAATACGAAGCTAGAAAATATTTTTCTGGAATTTTCCCTGTTAGTATGTGGCCCTGGTAAATTGAAATGCACGTTCAAATTCAATATATAGAGTTATATTTTGATTTTGACGAAAATTGATAGAAACGATCGAATCAGCCTACGATACATATCCCATTGTGTTCGGAATGAGGGTAATTAGCTATGGACGACAGGCGGTGGGCCTCGTTTCGAGGTCGAAATGAAAAAGTCAACTTTTTGAAATTAAATAAATTAAAAAAATAAAACTCTCTTCCCTCTCTCCCCTTATCTCCTCTCAGGGCCCCCCGATTCATTTGATAATCGAATTTAGAAAAACAAAACCCTAAAACTAAAGCCGCCGTTCGATGCCAGAGCCGCCATCGGAGGAGCGCCTCCCCATCACGCGCCGCACCCCTAGACCACCGCGCCCTCCTCCATCTCTCCCTCCCTTCCACCGCTCCTCCCTAGCACCAATCAGAAAACCGCGAGGCCCCTTGTCGAGCCACTTCATCCCCAACGCCGACATCCGCCGCGCCACTGACACCCGCGACCACCGTCCGTCTGTGCGACCACCCGGCACCTCCTCGACCCACTGTGCCCCTCCCTCCATCAATAAAAATCGGATTAAAGGTGAGTTTTCTTTTTTTTTTATAATAATTAGTTTAATTTATATATAGCCTTATTATAAAATACATTGTTTTAAAACTGAAATTATTTGAGAGGCTTTGTTTTTTTATATTGAAAGGAACGGATTTTTAAGTAAAGAAAGAGCGGATTTTTCAAGTATAAAAGAGTGGATTTTTAATGATAAAAGAGCGAATTTTGAATGGGTGAAAGGACAAATCTTTATAACATGAAAGTAAGTAAGAAAAATATATATGATTTTTGGCATATTAAAAGATTAGATCTTTACGATCCTTATCTATATAGTTTGAAAATAAAAATATGATTTTTATCATATGTGAAATATAAAAATATAATTTTTATAATATAGAAAGGTTAAAAATATAGTTTTTATGCTGGTGGCATATTAAAAATATAATCTTTTATATTGTAGAAGTATAAAAATATAATCTTTTATATTGTAGAAGTATAAAAATATAATCTTTTATGTAGAAGTATAAAAATATAATCTTTTATATTGTAGAAGTATAAAAATATAATTTTTATATAGGTAAGATAGTAAAAATATCATCTTTATAAATATAGCAAAATAAAAATCTGATTTTTATTATATATATGTTGAAATAAATAGGTGATTTTTATAGTGATGAAATAAAAATTAAATCTTTATATTTGAAAAGGCGAAATCTTTATGTAGAGAATAGCGTGATAAAAATAGAATTTTTATCTATATAGTAGCGGTGTAAAAATAGATTTTTTATCTATATAGTAGCGATATAAAAATAGAATTTTTATCCATATGTAGAGAATCAAAAATATGATTTTTATTTACATAGCGACAATATAAAAATGTGATTTTTATATATGTAGTGGCTACGGGCAACGAAAGTGACAAAAGGCGAGAACAGCGATGACTTCTACATAAGAAGAGTCGAGGCGTTTGGATTAGCTAGTCGGTGAGAACTTCTCACTTTAAATTTTCTTTTCTAGTTAAAAATATATACTAGGATGCAAACGGTGCTTAGCAGCACCCGACACCCGTCATCCACAAACCATGGATGGCTTGTATGTTTGATTGTTTGATGTGTTTTGAAAATTGATTGTGTGATGTGAAATGAAATAAAATATTTATATAGTTAAAAATATTTGATCGTTAAAAATATTACTTTTAACGTGTGTGTGTGTGTGAATAAAAATAAGTGATTGTTGATTTGAAACCCCACACGGGTGTTGGGATGATATTTGGCGTACACTAATCCCAATCGTTTAGTGATTTGTCGGTCGTTTGATTGACAGGCTGTGTAAGCGTTAATTAGTTATATCTAATGCTTATGCAGTTGTGTGGTGCACTCTGGATGACGGTTGATTCTTTATCGTTGCTATTATATACATGTGTTGTGTAGAATCCATATAATTAACATTATATGGTAATTGATTGGGCCTCATTCCAATTGGGAAAATAAAGAGTGGAATAAAATAAAGATTCATGTGTTGAATAGAATATATAGTCATTGGTTGACGATAATCATGTGTTGAAAATTACCATGTGTTGAAAGAAATATTTTAACAATAAAATTTACATCTTTATCATATTTAAAGTTAGAAACTAACTGGAAAATAGATAAGATGAGTGGTTTCCAGGGTATTGATCTGATATTGGTTTCGGCCTTCGGCGTTAATACTTAGGGAATCATTCTCTTACTACTTTACAGTTGGAGTCTGATTTGAAAATCAAACGATAGATACCATAATTTTATAAAATATATTAAATAATAGAAATAGTCATGTGTTGACAGTGCTCATGTGTTGAGGATATTCATGTGTTGAAAGTAATATATATTCATGTGTTGAATAGAATAAATATTCATTTGTTGAATGGGATAACAAATTTATTGAAATATATAAAGCCGTGTTGATTAGAGTTGCGCCATTTTGACGTGAGCGATATTTATATCGATTATATTCGTTTTTAAAATGAATATAGAAAAGGAAGTGATTTCAAAATATAATGTTTTGAAAATATTATCATTTATATATTAATGATATGAAATATTCAATTTTGATTTGAAATTGAATATAGAGTTGAAATGGTTTTGAAAACGAATTTAAAACGATTTATAAAATACGTTTTAGAAAGGAAATTGATGAAATATATATAATATATTTATAATGGTCTGAATAGAACGCGCCGCGCCGCGGCAGTTCGTGAATTTCGACCATTGACTTCGAATTGACGTTGCGGGAGATCCGACCGTCGGATTCTCCTAAAACCGGAACCGTTGGGTTCGTAACGAAAATAGCTTTCCAATGAATATTAGAAATTTGAAATCTAACGGTTGGATTTGGAATTATGTCCAAATCAAATTTGGAAAAGGTCGCTGTAAGTGCAGTTCGATGGTCGTTGATGGAAATCGACTGTACGGGCCTTGATAAAATTATTAAAAATATCAACAATTTGTGTAAAATCATAATATGTGAATTGGAAAGAACTAGGATGAATAGTTCCACATTTGAAAGGATAAAAATTGATTTTTATCAAAATGAACTAGTTTTGAACTAGAATTAAAATCAATTTATTTTTGAAATAAATAAATTGAATTTGAAAGTGGTTTTAAAAATAATCAGAATTTTCAATAATTGAAGTGGAAATGGATTTGAATCGAAATTGTCTTTAAAATATTTCGATGTCGGATTTCGTGATTATACAGATATTGTTATGGGAATTTGAAAGATATATTTTATATCGTTATTTCCAATACGATATTTGTTGGTTTAAGAATTTGATATTGAATATAAGCCGGTATATTTTCTATTCAGAGCCTTGTATTTAATATCAAACGTGATTTGGGTTTGTCGTGAATGGTGTCTTCATTAACACTGTTCTTAAGCCCAGTTGAGAAAAAGATTAAATCTTTCTATTTAGATTTAATGAAGTGTACCAATTACATAATATTTAATTGGAATTGAATTTGAATGTGATTTTGGGTTTATCGTGAACCGTGTTTTAGATGACATTGGTTCTTTAACCCAGTTAAAGACAGGATATTGATTTTTGAAAAGATTAAAGCTAAATGGAGTTTTAATGAATCTTTAATTACATTGAAATGTGAATTGATAATTTAAATTATCAAATCTGAAAGGTGATCGAGAATGGAGTACCACCAGTTTTGCTCCAAAGCGATAGTTAAATCTTTAATTAGATTTGAACGTGAAATGGTAATTAACTTTACCGATAACACCGTGGTGTTAGTTATGGAGTATTACCAGTTTTGCTCCATGGGGTGAATGGGTTGGGATTGGGAAATAAAATAAATAATTACTTCAGTGTGGTTCGCTAATCCCGACTAGTTTGGAAAACCATAATATGGTTTGAAATGATATCCAAAGGAAGATTAAAGAATAAATTTAGAAGAATTTATCTTTGATAAAATTAATGGGAACCTTTCCCTAAGAATGTGATTTTGTGAATAAAAGAATATTCTGAATTGGAATGAGGCGTTTGTTGTGTTTGTGTAACATTTGTTTATTATATACGTGGGTTATTCAGAAAGGCCGGGTTTATACCCATTCTGAATAACCGATTCGGCGATAAGTCGAAGATGAAGACGATGGTTGAAGACCGGAAGTCTTCACATCGTTTGGGTGATTACTGATGATCTTGATTAGGTTGTACACCCAAGATGAGGGAATCAGTTGGTGATCGTCCAGACATACTTGGAGATCGATGGATATGCGAGGAAAGTGCCTCCGGTTTCGTTCAGACCCAGAACGAACTTGTAAATGGATTGTGTGTCTGACATTGGATTTTATTCTGTGTTGATTGATCTCTATTAAATGTACATCTGTTTGGCGGTGGAGAATTTATTCTCTTACTTAACGCCCTTCTCTGAGACGTACGAGCTCAGAGGTTGTATATCGATGGACATCAGTCGCATGGAGTGAATTGCCAGTGTGGCACGCGTAAGTGGCAATTGATCAAGGCTTCTGTTGAAAAGCAAAGTCTTGTGGTTGATGATCAAAGCACGGCTTGTGTGGCGCAGCGTTGTGTATAACGTGAATTCGCTAGCCTCACACCTCGGTATGAGTCAAAAACGGGATAGTGACTGCAGGGAGAGCACGACGTTTCTTTCTAGCTATGGGTGGTGTCAGTGCTTAAACTGGCTGACATTTATATACTTTTCACCTGTGTGGTTGTTGGATACGAGGCGCCTCGGATATAGGTCTGTTAGGACCGGGAAATGTGTGCTTAGGAATTGCCAATCCTCAAAAGTAAGAGAGGACCGGCCCTGAAGATCCAAGGATTGCTGTGTGTGGTCCTGGGACATTTGCTAGAGTGTCTCGAACGGAGAGGAGCTTGCCCCTTGCCTCGACTCATGACGGAAATTCAATTTCCAATACATGATATTGCGGTTTTAATTGTAGAACTAATATGGCGACATGATATATGGTACCCATGCCGTCTATGATTGATATTTATGATTGAAATTGTTTCGACACTATACACTTATTATAGTATCAAATGATTTGATTTAAACGTACCAAGCATGTTTGGCTATTATAAGGGAAAACCCTATCCTCCGGCTTGCGTTGCATTGTGTGATGGGACCTGGGTCTTATAATAGCTTCATTTTTCCAAAAAGCATTGTGCTGTCTATTCTATGAACTAGTGTTCTTGGGAGGAAGCCCGTTCCATGTTATACGGCCTGGTCCCTTGAATTACTCTCTTTTAAAGTTAAAATAGTAACTGTTTTAGTTCTCACACCAGTCACTTGATTGACCTGGAGTTTATTGTTTTAACCTAAACTCTGGGTGCCCTTATTTTCGACACGGGCAGCTAGTAGTTTTGGTTTTGCAGATTTATATTCACATGATCCTGATTTACAGCTGGAACGATGCTCGGAAAGCTCTGTATCCGTGTATTACTTTCAGTTGCGTTTTGTATTATTTTCCGCTACTATGTAATTTATTGTAATATGATATTTGTCAAATGTGTAATTTATTTATTCATACTCTGTATATTCTTGTATTCTGATGGAATTTTTGTAATAAACAATGAAATGTTCTTCCGTCTGCGCTCTATTATGTCTTGTCCTCAAAGTATTCGTGCTTTCCTTCACGGGGAAGTTACGGGTTCTTACAACACTAAGCCGCTTTTTAGCCATTCCCCTAAAACAAAAATATGGCGTTGGCGGGAATCGAACTGTGTACCTCTTGTATGCAAGTCACATGTTCTAACCAAACGAGCTACTAAGTCTTTTGCTTACAATCCTTAGAACAATGCTAAACATTATTCTTTTCTCATTCCTTTTTTTCCATGTTTTGCTGCAATATTTAATTTAAGGACATCTTTTTCATACGGAGTCCAATTTACGCAAACTCGGACTCTATCTCAAGCAGAATTCCGAGACAAACGCAACGGCGCAACCCGTTTCACCTAATTCTTTTTCTAAAAATTAGTTATACCTTGATTTGTTATTTTTATGTTCATAGAAAATACGGGGTGTTACAAAACCTGTTACAAATACTATAGGAGTTGAAGCTTTTGGTGTGTTTGATCATCATCGCTGGAGGCAAAACAGGCCGAGTAAGATGATCTTTATCGACAGAGGCAGAACATGCCTAGTAAGAGTGCTAATTGAGTCTCTATATCCACTCAGCTGCACAAACCAAAAAACCCTACCGTTAACAGGGATAGGTTGATGATATTAAACTTACTGTCAATCGATCAAATTTTGCAGCGCCGTTTTAAGTTTTTATTGGTTCATTGCAATGTTTTTATTCAAAAAGTTCACTTAATATACATCCAAGTCATTGCCATTTTTCCATCAAACGTATGTTAAACTGCACTCAACTGCACTGGTCTACAATATCTTTTCTGTTCTCTATTATTCTATAGTTGTTTTCTACTCTGTAAACGTGAATACCTAGTATAGTACATTCAGAAGAATCAAAACTATATTTTCTGAGATATATTTATCTCAATCAAAAAAGACTTAAAAAGAGTATCTAAAGTCATTATAATACAGCTGTAGATTATTTCCCCCCAGCACCACTACGGCCACCTTTTTCTACCTCATATCCACATCCTTAGGAAATGCTTTCAAATCATTCAACAATGCAATGTCCTCGTTGGAACTCCAGCTCACGTTCCTTGCATTCTCAATCTCGCTCTTTACTTTCTTGTCCACTGGCTTCCTATTCTTCAAAACCGCATAAATGAATAGGGGTGAGCGTTCGGTCGGTTCGGTTGGTTTGGACGTAAAAAATCTCAAACCGAATTGGAACCAAAAACTTTCCAAACTGAACCAAACCGAACCAAATTAATTTCGGTTAATTCGGCCGAAAACCAATTTAACCGAACTTGAAGGATTTATTATTATTCAAATGATGGGTTCACTCAAAGTAAAACACAAATTCATGTTTAGAGAAATTTTATATAGTGAATTTTATGTTTAAAATAAGATTTGATTTACTTTCAACAAATGCCTTTGTATTATATGACTAAACTAATTATTTGAAGTACTACAATATCAAAAAAATAGGTAATGAATTAAAAGTTCGGTTAATTCGGTTAAACCGATAACCAAATAAATTTATTTTACAAACCGAATTCAAACCGATTTAGTTTTAAAACCGAACCGAACCGACCGAAGTGAACCGGTTTGGTCGGTTAATTCGGTTTGAACCGAATATTGCTCACCCCTATAAATGAATCACTGTCTCCGGTCTTCCTCTCCCCTATTGACTTCCCCATTTTATAACGCTCTCCACTCTAAACCTTCGTTAAAATGCCTCTGTGATATTCTCGAACAGCCTTGGCTCCCCTACTAGATGCTTAGATACCTACTATGAAGTGCATACAACATAGGTCAACCAAAGGAAAATTTAGGATAGAATAAAAGCATATAACCACTAACATATTTCCACTATATCTTTTTTTGCAACGTCATCAACAGAATGAGCAAAAGAAGTAGATAGTTTGATAGCATAGATCTGAAAAAAACATTAAGTTAGTTGGACCGAGCCAAAGAAATTTCAGAAGTGTCACACACTAAAGTAAAAAAATAATTCACAAATTTCAGAAGTTTCATAAAAAAACTTTCACAAATCCACTACCCCAAATCAGTTTACCAATGTGGAGAAAGGACTTCGAAAATTAATTTTTTTTGGATTTTGAATCTGAGCGAACTTCAAACCTAACGCTGGTTCAGTTTCTGATGTAATTTGGTTGTGTCAGATTGCCAGGAGAGCTGAGGGACAACCGACCTAGGGTTCACACGTGGAGGTTGCGGAATAATCAAAAGCTAATCTAGGGTTTAACTGGAGGATGCGAGCAGTCGACAGTGGAATTGGGAGTGGATCTAGGTAGAAGGAGAGAGTGGATGTTCGAGGCAGGAAAAATAGTAGGCGATGGTCGCCGTTAGAGATGGGAAAGTAAAAAACATGGAGAATCATAAAACTAACAAAGTGGTAAGGGTAATTTAGGTATTTAAAAAAAGTCAAGTAAATTAGGGTCCATTTGATTTTGAATGGGAAGGGTTATTTGGAAGAGGAATTTGAAAGGGTTATTTGAAAGGGAATTTTTGCGAACGGGGAATGTGTGTTTTTACCAAAGGGGCATTACGAAAGAGGCATTTTGGAAGGGTTAATGTTTTTGTATTTTGTGTTTATTGTAGATTTATTGAATTAGATACAAATTGGAAAATACGAATTGCAGAATACAAATTGGAGAATACGAATTGCAGAATTTAAATTTCATAATTCAACCACCGTTACAACACAATTGCGGAATACAGAAAAAACTACCACAATACATAAAAAAACTATATCGATCCATTCCTCAGCTTCTGGACATAATAAAGAACACAACACCTAAGCTCTCCTGGCTTGTTAATTAGAAGTAAAAAAGGGTTGTCGTTCCTTCTGTTATCAAACGCTGACAGAATAACCCCCACCTCCCACTCGAGATAATCATCACCATCTTGATGTACTGCCATGCACAAAGCAAGAAGCTCATTTCTGTCCATGGAATGAGGATTTAAGCTATAATTTTCGGATTGTTTGTGGAATGTGGTATTGAAAATGTAGTGAATTGGAGCGAATATATAGGGGAAGGAGAAATGGATCGGCTGTTTTGGAAATTTCGTCGCGTCAGACATGCGTCCGACGCGTCGGACACGAAAGCCAACTTTTGAACCGTTCGTCTTGAAGGGGAAAAAGTGTGGGCTCCACAGTAGACGCGTCCAATGCGTCCGACGCGTCAGACGTAGATGCGAACTTCAACTGCCCAGTTCATAAATCAAACGGTACCTTAGTGTCAAGAATTTTCCGTATTAGTAGTAGGGATAAGGGAAGAAGAATATTATTTTTAATGCTAATAATGATAAAAGCCCAGGCCCTAATGGGTTTGGTGCTGAATTTTATAAAACCCACTGGTCTGAGATAAAAGCCCCTCCTTGTGACTCTATTAATGAATTTTTCAGATCAGGGAAGCTTTTAAAGAATTCATATCATACTTATATTTCTTTAGTTCTTAAAGATAATGCTCCCAAAAGTTTAGAGGATTACAAGCCTATTGCCTGTTGTAATTTTATATATAAAATTATTTCCTCTTTATTATGCAATAGAGCTAAAAGTTTTTTGAAGTTTCTTATTTCTAGGAACCAGAGTATCTTTATCCCTGGAAGGCATAACTCTGAAAATTCTTTACTAGCTCGAGAATTTATAAGGAATTTTAATTAGAAGAATAAAAATCTGATGTGTATTAAGATAGATTTACAAAAGGCTTTTGATAAAATTAATAGGGATTTTATTATTTTTATTATGAAGCGGATGGGGTTTAATAGCAGATTTTGTGATTTAATTAAAGAATGCATTAAAAATGTTACTTTTCAGTAATGATTAATGGGTCCCCCAAAGGATTCATACATAGCAATAAAGGAATTAGGCAAGGAGATCCTTTGTCCCCTTATTTATTCTCCATCGTTATTGAATACTTTTCTATTCAAATGGAAATTGAATTACTGAAAGGTAACATTAAGCCTATCAATAGAAACAAACCACATATCACTCATTTATTATATGCAGATGATATGCTTGTGTTTGCTAAAGCTGATCAGTCTAGTGCTTCTTCTATTAAAAAATTCTTGAAAACATAGAGAAATTTGCTGGGCTTAAAGTTAATCAGAGAAAAAGTAAAATATACTTCAGTTAAGATTCTATTTTTATGTATGATATTCTTAATCTCCTGAAGTTTAAGGAAGGTAAACTGCGAGTCAAATACCTTGGTTTACCTCTTAGTATTAATCAAGTTAAAGAAAGGAACAGTTCTAGACTATTTGATATCATCCATAGTAAGTTAGAAGGATGGTCTAGTAAGCTCCTATCTATGGCTGGTAGAATGGAGCTTACTCACAGTCATCACTAATGTTATTATCTATTGGATTCAAACTCATAACATTCCTATTAATGTTATTCAGAAAATTGAGATAATGTGTGCTAACTTTATTTGGAAGGACAAACAACACAAGATTTCTTGGGATAAAGTTTGTAAGCCTAAAAAATTTGGTGGGTTAGGTATTAGGAATATTAGGGATTTAAATGAAATTTGTAAATTAAAGTTGTTTTGGAAATTTTTAGATGGTAAATATCTTTGGGATAGATGGATGAAAGCCAAATATCTCAAATCTAAAAACTTCTAGACTGTCAAAAAAGAGAATGATCATTCATTTGTTTGGAAAAATATTAGAGAAATAGGGGAAAAGTTAACTGAAAGAAAATTAAAGGATGGAAGCCAAACCAGTTTATGGTTTGATCCATGGATCTTTAGTAACTCTTTAATCAACCTTTGGGTTGGAATAATCTACACATTCTTGGTGGAACAAATGATACAGTCCAAAATATAATTCAAAACAACGGCTGATTTTTTAACAACAGTCAAGCAACCTCAATTTATAAATCTGCCATTATTAAAATTCCCATAGGTAATAATCGCTTTAAAGACTCTTGGAGTTGGAATCTTAATTTCAAAGATAAATTCTCATTCAAAAAAGCTTGGGAACCTTTTACTGGTAATGAAGTAGAAGTGAATTGGCATAAGGTTATTTGGTGTAAAAGCAATTGCCTAAAAATGGCTCATTGTACCTATTTTTCCCTTCTAAATAAACTGCCTACTAGAGATGAATGTTTTAAATGGAATAAAGATTCCGATGCTTATTGTCTCTTATGTAGGAATGAATTAGAGAATGCCAATCGTCTATTTTTTGAATGTGCATACTCTCAATTCATTTGGTATAATGCTAAATGCATGTTGAAATTAATCTGAATATTCCTACTTTGAATATCAAAGTTAATGTTGATTATATTCTAAAGTACTTTAAGCCTAAATCAATTTTTTTTATTAGGGCCTGTGTTATGATAACTACAATGATTTATCTTATATGGAGGTAGAGAAATCAAAGACTACATACATCCAAAGAAATCACTTGCAGTCAATTATGGAAAAACATATATGCTGAAAGCCAGATCATGATCAGAAAAGCTAGCAGGCATTGCAATGAACATAGCATAAAACAGACATCATTATGTAATTGTTAGATCCAAAATTGGCTCTAACACCCAAGCTGTTCAGTTATGCAGAAATTAATATCAGGAAAAATGCTAGAAAATCATAAAAGACACAAGATTTATATTGGTTCGGCGTTAACGAGCCTACGTCCACTTTATATCAATGATTATACTTAAAATCAGAGTACAATCGATGATTTATCCCTCAATCTCACTCTTACAATGTTGAATTCACTCAATAATTTCGAGACAACTCTGAATAATAATGGAGGTGTGATAATGGTGGATTCAGAACTCAGAATTGCCAAAAAGATCCCAAAAAATGCCAAGTTCTAGGCTATTTATAGATGATTTCCTCAGGCGGATCGCGATCATACGTGGCACACATCTCGAGAATCTCGGACTGGTTCGTGGCTTGATGGAGAATTGGTCAATATGACAGTTATGGACAGGTGTCACAGGATCCGATGTTTGCGGATCGTGGTGGACTTGGTCTTGGCCATCTCCTTGTCTTCTGGACTTGGATCAGATCGTGCAGAAGAGGAGAGGGTGGATCGGATCGAGTTGATGTGGACAGACCGGGTCGGATCGCATCGGGCTGACATGAATGGGTCACATCGGATCGGATCGGTCTAGCAGGGGGCGATTGCGATCGGGTCCAGGCCTTCTCACAAGTAAAGCTTCATCTTGAACTCGTGTTTGAATCTTGGTGGCTTGATCCAAAAGCTAGCCAACATTTTGCCCCCTCGAAGTATGTTTTATTAAGGATGGAACATGATTCGAAATTGCGGACTCATTTTTCATGGAGCGATGGGAATCAAAGGTTGTGTCTGTTTGAAAAGTCATATCGCTTCAAAAAAGTTGCATCCTTTGACTGGTATAAAGACTACCAATTATTTCCTTGCTCATTGGATAATTTCCATTTTCTAAACTCCCGGAGGTATCATTATTAAATTGCCAAGTAAGTCTCAAATCTTTTTGTAAAAAAAAGTATTTATTTTATTTTGTATCTCTGTAAACTTGAAACTCTATCTTCCCGATTCATAAATCACGTTGGGGCTCGGATCATCACTTTGCACTGCGGATCGCAGTAAACTGTGCAGTACATCTGGAGGGGAGCGTCTCACACGCCAAGGACCATTATCTGGGAGGATCTTTTCTCGAACCGCAACAGGACTCCCTAGGCGCTACGTGGCCCATTAGGCCCAGCGGATCGACTGAGACAAAAAAGGGATACGAGCGGTCAACAATTCACCTATATAAACTGATCTCTTCTCTCTTTTCCCTTTCTCCTTCGTTCATTGTCGCGCCGCCAGCTCTTTTGAGAAAAACCCTAGCTTTTAATTCTTCGAAAACCCATTTGTTTCCTAATTTATAGAAAGTTAATCATATTTGAAATATTTTCATGCGATTATATCCTCATTTTTCATGGGTTCCCACTGGCTTGAGAGGAGAGAACGGCGGAGTTCTGTGGTGTTCGAGGCTTTGGAGGCCGATGAGGCGCCATGGGTTTTGCTATCCGAGTTCAGATATGGAGAGGACGAAAAAGGAGGAAGAAGGAGGGAGAAGGAGGGAGAAGGAGGGTGTTAGGTCGGTTCGTGGGCGAGGCTTCGGATCGGGTCGAGGAGTGTTAGCTCGTGGGGACGCGAGTAGGAGCGGATCAGGAGGCTCTTATCACGAGCCGATGGATCGATGTGCCCAACGCACGAGTCAACATTTTATTGCCGATTCAGCTCACTAGCGATTCGCTCCTGCCATCACGACCCGATCTGTTCCCAGAATCCAAGCTGAGGGTTATGACCCAGTCATTCACGATCCGTAGACATACCACGATCCGATCCTTGCTGCACAATCCTGCTTGATGAACTTGTTAAATAAACAATGTGACCTAACTCTGATATATCGATGGACAGTTAGGCTAGAGCCCTTAAGAGATCCTTCTCGACTGAATGACAACATAATTTGACTGCTGTTGACGACTAATCCTTCGATGATCTTGTTAACTTTTATGCTTTTCTTTAATGCATGCACAGGCACACACTTGCACTTGCACACACGGGGAACAGGTAACTGTATTCTAATCTCTCATATTTGCTTACCAAAACAACAATGTCGGATAATCGTTCTCCTGAAAGATCTGAAACAGAGGTGGACCTGGAGGTGTCGGAACACCATGATCCCGAGGTTCCTTCAATTAACCCAGAGGATGAGGATTCTGAATCTGAATATGAGGCTGAGACAGAGTCAAATTCATCTGAGAGTACCTCGCTTGAGGAGGAGTCCGAAGTGGATGACCGAGCTCCCGATGAGATTCCCGACGTTCTAGGAATTGAGAAATTCACTGATTCTTTAGCCTCCAAACTAGATGATATAAAACTTAAGAAAATTTGTTTGAAACACGGGATCTCATGGGACGATGTGAAAACACCCGAAAGCGGAGATAGACCTCATCTTGCTCTAGAAGGTTACATGGCAATCAGCCGACTCATGTGCTGGGTAGGCGCTATTCCTCCGTTTCCTCCAATCGTCATTGAAACCTTAAGTCGATTGTGTATTGCCCCTATGCGGCTTCATCCCAATGCTTATGCAGCCTTGTACACTCTATATGTCGCGTATGCAGAGATTCTACAAACCGAGCTTACTTTTAAAGACCTGAAATTCTACTATCTTTTCAAGCACCGTTCCATAGCGACCCCAAATTTCTCTTTCTTTGAATCCGTAGCCAACATGAAGGTTATGTCCGATGGTTACAACAACATAGGGGATCCCAAAGCTGATTGGTTTTACATAAAACACCAGGCTGGGTGTGCGAGGAGGTGGCTCAAATCTAGTAAGTTTCGAGCCTCCAGATGCATGACTGAATTACATAATCAAAATATTAACATGTTTCCTTTTCCTTTGCGTAGATCACACATTCCCCAAGACAAAAGGCTCAGTGTATAACGATCGATTATCCCGTCTCCTAAAAAACAAGTCGGACTTCTTGAGAATCAAGAAATGTAATATCGACGAAAACCTTCACAAACATCATCTTTTGGACATAAGATACGGACTTGGCGCGGGCGGCAAACCTTACAAATATGTGCCCCTAGCTGAAGGAGAAGGAACTTCTCAAGTTGCAGAGACGACTACTCTTCGCAAGAGTCCTTCACCGATGATTAATCAGGATGAAGAAGATTTAAACATGTATAAAGGGGATGGGAGACGAGCTGATGAACCAAAAGAGGTTCCAGCCTCCGAGGGGAAGTCTCCCTTAAGAGCTTCATCGCCAATTGAGTCCGTCGCCTAAGATGAATTAACGGAGGAACAGATTCTCGGGGAATTAAATAAAATTCCTTTGCCAGATGACATCTATACCCAAGAAGATTTTGGAGGGGAACCAATTTTTCCCATCTTCGAAGAGACAGGTGCCCCAGTTGGAGAAAAAGAAGTTACCCAAACGAGCCTAACTTCGGGCCCTGGTCTGTTTCCAAAAAGGGAATTTCACGGGATGCACAAAACACATGCACCATTTATCATAACACTCTTTTGTTACTATAGTTCATAGTTCTGACACGCATTTGTTTTCTTTGCAGGAAAATGTCTCGCAAACGGTCTTATTCCTACCGTTCCATTCGTGAGGGCACACCAAGTCTCCTTCCAGATCCTCAGCACACTCGTAGCGATAGTCGGGGAAGGGATAGTCGTCGACCCCGGGATTCTCATCAATCTTATCCTGCACGACCTCGATCTCCACCGAAGCAAAGTTATGGGAAGCCACCTAGTCGTCCGATGCCACCAGTTGGAGGGAAGCAACTTCCTAGAGATTTAACCCCTCCAAAAAGCACTCCTTCTCACGCCCAATCTTCTAAGAAACACGCTGAGCCAAAGGACAAGGATAAAGATGAGGGCATGATTATAGAGAAGGGGAAGACAGTTCCTACTTCCTATGATGAGCGTGGCCTGGACACTACTGCTGCAAGGGATGTTGCCCCCAGTTCCGAGATCACGGCTAGGTTGGAGCGTTTACGAAAACAGTTTCCCGATATTTACTTTGAGAGGATGGTGTTCGTCCCATATCTTGAACCGGTCCCCGAGGATTGGGACAAAGAGGTGATAGGGTATGTGTGCCATGTAGTTAAACAATACGGGGTAATGAAGAAGCATGCTGCTACACTCTCTTCTATCATCCGCCGGATGGAGATGGACGCAGCTAGGGCCAGAGTAAAGATTGACAATGATGTTAGGGCTAGGTGCAAAATGGAAAAAGAACTGGAGGATGCACAGGCCCAAATGGCTTTAGCTCGGCGAGACGCAGAGAATTACAAGTCCGAGTTGGAGAGTGCCAGGGAGCGTTTTCGCAACGAGCTTGACTTAAATAGTCAGGAACGGGTGGCGCTGAGGAAGGAAGTAGAGGATCTCAGGGCGGTTAACACTGAACTGAAGACAGTGCAGGATCGCTTTTTTGTTGAGAAAGAGGCTTGGGAGAAAGAGAAGGCGAGCTTAAAAAATGACCTTACCCTCGCCAAGAAGGAGAAGGAGGTTCTAAATGATCAACTCGTTCAAGCTGAGGAGCGTGCTTCCCTCGCCGAAAGCAATGCCAATAGTGCTCTTGAGTCAACAGCTGCTGCGGCTGATAAGCTTGCCGAAAAAGAGAAGGATATAGATAACTTTGAAGAATTATTGTTTGATTTCTTTGGCCAAGTTATCAAGCATCGAGACATCTCTTGGATTCCCGACTACCATGTTACCTTGGCCAATATATGGGATGCAATTATCGAGGACGAGAAGCGGCGACTGGGGGTCGACGAAATTGACGAGCACCAGCTGATGCAAACCTTTCTTAGAGGTGAAGAGCCCGCGGCTTTGGAGGAAGGTAGACGCCTTATTCACGAGGAAATGGAGAGGGAGAAGAGCAGGCTTAAGGGTAAGGATAAAGTTGGCGAGAGCTCGAGCTCGGTGGTAGAGCCTAAAACCTCTGAAGTCGAGGGATATAACCCTGATGATCCATTGATCCCCTTGGCACCTACTCCCCCGATTGTCGGGACCACCAGTACAAATCTGGGAGATGAATTGGCCGAAGGTATCTCCACATTTTCTCCACAGCTTATTAAAGCAATCGTAACTTGTCGTCGTCTCGTGGGACAGACAACTGACATGGCCACATCTCCTCCCGATTCGCTAACCTTTGCTTCTAATGGTGTAGGTACCAAAGTGGCCGAAAAGGGTGCAGAGGAGAAGGCAGAGGCTGAGAAGGTTGAGGTTCCCCCGGGTTCTGGGGTTGAAGCTTCCGAGGTCTCAAAGCAAACCAGGGGTTCAACTAGTGATGGAGCTACAGTAGCACCCGTGGAGTCTGGCACTGGCGCTCAAACAGACGCCGAGATCATTGCTGCTCTGCACGACACATATGACAGTCATGGAGATGAGGAAGAGGAGGTAGAAATCATTGACGAGGTCAAGGGTGATGATAGCGAAACCTTGGCTGACATACAAGCTAGGAGGGAGAAATAGTTGGCTCTTAAGAGGAAGGAACAGAATCCGGTGCTCGTGACCCCTATTTCTGAAATCGACCCCAAGACTGGGTTGGTTATAAGATTCTCTTCTAGATCGATAACTTCACAGCTTGCCTTTGAACCTTCCAGTCCTCCTCCAGAACCCCTTGTCGACAAGAGGAAGAGGAAGAAAAGCGACCGCTCCGGTAATGATAAAGAGGAGTTGGAGAAACAGAGGAAGGAAAAGAAATCAAAGCCATCTCCCAAGCGCAAATAGGATGTAGCTATTGGCTAATGTTTTAATTTTTGGATTTCTTTTGGACAAAAGACGTAGTCGTGAGATTGGCCCTCACTTTTTGCTTAGTTTCTCATTTTTTTGTTAATCCGTTTCCAGTAAATAAGGACCTACTTCATTTGCATCATTGTGCTCCTGCAAATTCATCATGTTAGCAGAGTTTAAATAATCATAACTGAAACTTTCATAGTTAAATGTTAAGGTTATGAGTAACGATCATTTATCATAACGAAAATAATCATTGGGAAATATATGTGCTAAGTAAACATGTAGTGATGTATGTATATATTCCTAATTGATCTTCATTTTAGTGCCTGGCCAGGGCACGTTGGCGATCGATTAGAATTATATTCGTACCCACCCGGTCTCTCCATGGGGTAATGGTTCTTGCGGCGCTAAGTCTCTAGCGCTTTTATACTCTCCCGATCCTTCAGCGGGTTAGAGTTTGCGTGGCACTAAGTCTCTAGCGCCTTTATACTCTCCCGATCCTTCAGCGGGTTAGAGTTCGAGCTCGATTTTTGGTCTGCTCACCGTTCCTTCAGCGCGGCAGAAGTTCTGGGGGCGCTAAGTCTCCAGCGCCTTTATACTCTCCCGATCCTTCAGCGGGTTAGAGTGTTGTCAAGGCGGATTTATCATGGTGTACCTTCATGCCTTAGGGACGTTATCTCCGCGTCCTTTATACTCTCTCCCTGATCTCGGGAGTTAGAGTGCAAGTTGTAGTGCGATTTACCTCGTTGCACCTTTTGGAGCTTTAATTATCGTGAACTTTCCGATCTACTGGACGACATTTTGAATTGGTTGTTTTGAGATTACTGCATAAATTTAAAACAATTCTCGAAATGGTAACAGTATATATATATTGATCAAAATAAAAGAGTAAATAAGAAATGGTGCTGTAAAGGTAAATGACACACAGTATTTTTATAGCGGTTCGGTCGAATCATGACTTACGTCCACTTTATAATCTGTTGTTCAAATAACCAGACTGTTCTAGGCAAGTCGAGCCTTTTTACATGGTTCTAAAAACAAAAGAATAAAACTGACATTTTTATGTCAGGTAAAGCCGCAAATGCTGGGCATTCCACACTCTGGGGATTTCATCTCCGTCCACGGTTGCTAGATTGAAGGTTCCATTATCAAGCCTTCGTGAAATGGAGTACGGTCCTTCCCATTTCGGGCCCATATGTACTCGGGGCGGAAAGACACGCTTCAGAACCAAGTCTCCGGGTTCAAATGTCCGAGCTCGGACCCTTCTGTTGTAGTACCGAGCTATCTATTGTTTGTGCCTCAAGGCACGTAAGTCGGCTTCGTCCCTTTTTTCCTCAATCATGTCCAGGGATTCAAGGAGCAACTCATTGTTGGTCATCGGATCGTAATAAATGGTACGATGGGATGGTACTTCTCACTCAACCGGAATAACTGCTTCAGCTCCGAAAGCAAGGGAAAACGGGGTGTGACCCGTTGCCGACTTGTACGTCGTTCTGTAGGCCCATAGTGCCAGGGGCAATTCGTCAACCCACATAGCTTTGTCCCTCTTCAATCTTTTCTTCGGAATGGATTTGATCACCTTATTTGCCACTTCGACCTGTCCGTTCGATTGTGGATGTGCCACAGAGGTGAATCTTTTCTCGATGTGATACTTCCGACAGAAATCTTGAAACTCCGTTCTGTCGAATTGGGTCCCATTGTCGGTTATGATGACTTTTGGAATCCCAAATCGACATATGATGTTCTTAACGACAAAAGTGATCACTCGTTTGGTTGTGATCGGTGTCAAAGTTTCTGCTTCTACCCATTTAGTAAAATAATCCACGGCCACAATAGCGAACTTTGCTCCGCCCTTTGCTATGGGGAGGCTCCCAATAATGTCAATTCCCCACATAGCAAAAGGCCACGGGCTTGTCACTGTCTTCAACTGGTTAGGTGGCGCCCTAGGGATTTTGGAGAACTTCTGACAAGCATCACAACGTCGTGCATATTTGGCTGCATCCTTATTTATGGTGGGCCAGAAATAGCCGTATTGCAATATCTTTTTTGCCAAAGTTTGTCCTCCCGTGTGGTCGCCACACTCACCTTCATGGACTTCCTTCAGCACACGCTTGATGTCGTCATGGGCGATGCACCGAAGGAGAGGCATTGAAAAACCTTGTCTGTACAGGACTTCGCCTTGCAACACATATCGGGAGGCCTTCGGTATAACCGCGCGCCTCTCGCTTTTCTTATTTAGGAGCGTTCCATTCATCAAGAAATTCTTCATGGGGGTCATCCATGACTCCCTTTCAGGTACAATTTCTAGTACCGGATCAACTTCCATCTGATCCACACTGGGAAACTGTAATACTTCAATTGGGACTAGCTCCGTATGTTCTGGATTATCGGAACTAGCCACCTTTGCTAACTTATCCGCTCTTTGATTCTCCGCTCGAGGAATGTGAGATATACTATGATGCTCAAAACCATCCAACAACGTTCTTACTTTTTCCAGATATGATATCAACCTTGGACTCTTAGCCTGAATTTTTTTATTAACTTGGTTCATGACCAAATTGGAGTCACAAAAGATGTCTTGCTTTGTTACCCCTAGTTCCTTTGCAAGCTTCAACCCAGAAATCGTAGCTTCATACTCAGAATCATTATTGGTCGCGTGGAACTCCAATCTAAGAAGGTAGTATATTATCCATTTCTCTGGAGTTTGAAGGACCACTCCGACACCTGATTGTCTGTCATTTTTAGCTCCATCAGTATACAATTTCCAGGCATTAAGGTCAAGGAGTAGCTTTGGCGGATCGTCTTCTTCATTTTCCGCGTCATCTTCTGGGATAGTAAATTCTGCTATAAAGTTTGTGAGTGCCTGCCCTCTTATCGACCTCCGAGGTTGGAAGTTCAGGTCGAATTGACTCAGTTCGATGTTCCATTTGAGCAATCTTCCCGATGCCTCTGGCTTTCGCAAGACTTGCTTAAGTGGATGATCAGTATAAACAGTAATGGGATGAGCTTGGAAATAGTGATGAAGCTTCCTAGATGCAATCAGTAAACTATATGCGAGCTTTTCTATCTTTGGGTAATTTCGTTCTACGGCTGCCAATTACTTGCTCACATAATACACTGGTCTTTGAACCTTGTCCTCTTCTCTTACCAAAGCCAAACTGATCGCGTGGGATGACACTGCCAGATACACAAATAAATCCTCGTGATCCACAGGCTTAGACAGTATCGGGGGTCTTTCCAGATGATTCAACAGATTTTGGAAAGCTTCTACACAATCAGGAGTCCATTTAAAGTTGTGCTTGCCTCGCTTTATTAATTCGAAGAACGGGATGCATTTATCTGTAGCTTTTGAAATAAATTTGCTTAGCGCTGCCAACTTTCCAGCAAGGCTTTGCACATCTTTAATCTGCTTTGGTTCTTGGATATTTCGGATTGCTGCAACTTGGTCTGGATTAATCTCGATTCCATGCGTGCTTACAATGAACCCGAGGAATTTTCCAGATGCTACCCAAATGAGCATTTCAAAGGATTCAATTTCATCCCATATTTTCGAAGAATTTGAAACATCTCTGCCAAATCGTTGGTATGATCGGACGACTGTCTGGACTTTACCAACATATCGTCGACGTATACCTCCATCGTTTTCCCAATCTGGTTGTAGAACATCCTATTCACCAACCGCTGATATGTTGCACCGGCATTTTTCAGACCGAAAGGCAATACCACGTAGCAATATAACCCCAAATCTGTAATAAAGCTGGTATGCTCTTGGTCTGGGACATGCATAGGGATTTGATTATATCCTGAATAGGCATCTATAAAGGAAAGGAGTTCATGACCTGCATTTGAATCTACCAATTGATCGATTCTGGGCAACGGGAAACTATCCTTCGGACAAGCTTTGTTTAAATCAGAGAAATCGATACACATTCGCCACTTTCCGTTGGCCTTTTTTACCAACACCGGATTTGAAATCCAGTCAGGGTACGTCGAATCTTTAATAAATCCATTACTCTTCAGTTTCTCGACTTCTTCTTTTAATGCGGCAGACCTTTCTGGACCCAACATTCGCCTTTTCTGCTTGACAAGAGGATGTTTTGGGTTAATGCTTAGTGAATGACTCATAACTGAGGGAGATATCCCACACATGTCTGCATGGGTCCAGGCAAATACATCCAAGTTAGTTTTCAGAAACTTTATTAATTCCTTGGCCCGATATGGATCCAACTGGGATCCAATCTTCAGGACCTTCTCTGGGTCACTATCATCGATCGGTACATCCACAGTTGCTTCATTGGGAGTCGCCATTCTGCCCTCAGGCTCTTGATCCTCTCTGGGATCTATGTCCTCGGGCAACTCTCTGGGCGACCCTCCCAAAGGTACTTCCTTTAGTTGCTATGACGATTCCTCCCTTGGAGGGGAGGAGCCACCTTTCACTTCTATATCTCTCCCTTTGCGGAGCAGTTTTAACTCTGCAATGTAGCAAGCTCGTGCCACAACTTGATCTCCTCTAACAATACCCACACCCAAATCCATGGGAAATTTCAACAATAAGCACCAGGGTGCAATACAGGTCCTGAATTTGGCTAGGGCCGGTCGGCCCAAGAAGGCATTGTACGACGAATCAATATCCAAGACCACGAAGGGTAGGATCCTCACTCTCTGGCATTCCCCTTCCCCTAAGTTTACTGATAATTCCACGTATCCTATTGGAGCGGTTGAGGCCCCATTAAATCCACGTATCCAACCTTCACATGGCTTTAAATCCTTTGGTTCGAGTTTCATTTGGTCGAACATTTTCTTGAACAAAATGTTGACGGAACTCCCGTTATCTACCAAAACTTTATGGACTATCGCTGGGCCAATGGTGACGGTGATCACCAACGGATCTTCAGTTGGGGAGTGTACTCCAATACTCTCTCGCTCTCGAAATATAACGTCATCGGACATTGTCTTTTGTTACTTAATTGGAGCGTTGTCCTCGGGGTTACGACACTCTCCCACTTCGAAATGCTGTTTAGCTGCATTTATGTATTGATCCATAACTCTGAAACTGTGCCCCGCTAGTTGGAGCCCACCAATTATGGTATTGATAACTATATTTTTCCCTTTTTGTTGAGCCGTTGGTTTGGCAGTAGGTTGGTTTTGGTTCGGGGCTTGTGCAGTCTGCCCCCTGTCCCTGGGAGTTACCTTATACTCATCAAGCTTCTCTTCTCGGAGCAGTCTTTCAACCACGTCTCTCAAGTGACGCCATTCGTTTGTGGTATGACCGTAAATCTGATGAAAAAGACAGAATTTCCCAGTTTCACGCTCTTTCTCTGTAGAATCTCTTGGAGGAGGCCTTTTGTATTCGAGGACATTATATGTATCCAGAAAGATGTTCTCCAACGTGTCATTTAACGGTGTGAAGTTCTCAAACGATCTGGGCCGGGACCTCCTCTGAGCGTCATTTCCTCGATTTCTTTTCCGATTATTATTGTTATTCCCTGATTGGCGACCGCTGCCTTGATTCTTGTTCCCAACGTTAACTTCAACCTTTCCTGAGCTATCTCCCGTTTTCTTGATGGCCACGTTGCTTTGGATATCTTCCTTATCAGTAGCTTTTCTTTTTCGATTAGCGTATCTCGACGTAGGCGAATATTGGCTTTTTCATAAAATATTTCTCTGGTCGGGGGATGTATTCCAGCCAGATATCTTCCAAACTGGGTATCTTTATCGACGCCATCAATCAAGGCCATCAACACAGTTTTCTCATGCAGATCTTTGTCTTCTGTGACAGCCAAGTTAAAACGATCCAAATATGACCTCAGGCTTTCGTCCGGTCGTTGTTTAATGAGGGATAGCTCGATCACATTCTTAGACCTCTGGGCATGAAGACGGAATTGGTTTATGAATTTCTCACTCAATTCCCTGAAGCTGGATATTGACCGTGCTGGAAGGCGGGTAAACCACAGTAACGCCACATCTTCCAAGAATATAGGGAACGCTTAACATTTAACCGCGTCTGTAGCTGCTGCGACATTCATTGACCAGGAGTATCGCAATAAATGCTGGATAGGATCAGTCCTGCCCATATAGCGATTCATGGTCGGCATATTGAAGCGCCTCGGAAATGTAATGTCCAGTATGTCGTCTGTAAAAGGTGTGTGACTGCGGTCTATGCCCTAATCTTCATTCCTCTGTCTACGGCTATCTACCATGACTTGTCTAATCATTGCTTCAACCTCTACATGGGTCAGAGTAGATTCGGGATCAACACTCCTTGCTCGACGTCCTCGTCCGACATTTCTTTGATGTGCTGCAATAAAATCTGGGCCTTGAGCAGTACTCCCTTTCCCCCTGTTACCGCGGTCGACCACGCGACGAGCGGGAGGCATACCATCCCTTAGTGGTAGAACATGTTCATTTAAGTTGCGGTTACCAGTCCCCTAATTAAATGCCTCTTCTTCACGAGATGAGAGTGACCCAAATCGAAGTCGTTCTATGTTTTCGGGCCTTTCTAATGGGAGCCATCGTTGGTTCCTTCGGGGCTCTTCAGATGATGATGTATGTTCCGGAGAAGGAAGACGGGTTGGTGAGGAGACCCTCTACCTTATGAGGTCATCAATTCGCCTATCCATAGCAGTCATATTCTGTCGCAACACTGAACTCTCTTGCCTTTGAGCAACTAACTCGTCAAATAGTTTGTCCCACATGTCAATGATGCGAGAAAGATCCCCTTCAGTAGCCGGGGAAGAAGGATCAAATTGGTCACCAACATTCTCTCTTATACGTAAAGAGCTTGAGCCAGGTCGAGCAGATGTATTAGCACGAGAGGAACGAGCCATAACCTCCTTTCCGGGTCGGGTCGTAGTCTGCTTGTCTCTTTGGATCGCGGAATCCTTACCTTGGTGGCTCGGAGCGCCCTCCTGGGACCGGATCGTGGAAGTGTTGGGGGGACGGTTCCTGACGAGGTCGTGGGAGCAAGTGGTAACTCCATCAGCTGGTTGGATCGTGATCCCCTCAACGGATCAGTTCGCCCCCTCCTCCCGGCGATCCGAGAGCTCCTCCTCGACCTGCTCGTGCACACTTTCCTCGGTCGCTTCATTCGTAGCTTCGTTCGCTTGCGAAGCTCGTAATTCCTTAGACTTCTTTCCAGCCATGATATCGGGGTATCACTGAAATCTTCAAAAGTCAAAACTGCTGAGTTTTGGACTGTCTTCTTTGGACTTGAATATCCAAACAGTAGAGCAACAATCCAATGTACTGAGACTTTGTTCTCAGTTAAAGCACCAAAATGTTAGATCCAAAATTGGCTCTAACACCCAAGCTGTTCAGTTATGCAGAAATTAATATCAGGAAAAATGCTAGAAAATCAGAAAAGACACAAGATTTATAGTGGTTCGACGTTAATGAGCCAACATCCACTTTATATCAATGATTATACTTAAAATCAGAGTACAATCGATGATTTATCCCTCAATCTCACTTTTACAATGTTGAATTCACTCAATAATTTTGAGACAACTCTGAATAATAATGGATGTGTGATAATGGTGGATTCAGAACTCAGAATTGCCAAAATGATCCCGAAAAATGCCAAGTTCTGGGCTATTTATAGATGATTTCCTCAGGCGGATCGCGGTCATATGTGGCACACATCTCAAGAATCTTGGACTGGTTCGTGGCTTGATGGAGAATTGGTCAATATGACAGTTATGGACAGGTGTCATAGTATCCGACGTTTACGAATCGTGGTGGACTTGGTCTTGGCCATCTCCTTGTCTTCTGGACTTGGATCGGATCGTGCAGAAGAGGAGAGGGTGGATCAAATCGAGTTGCTGTGGACGGACCGGGTCGGATCGCATCGGGCTGACATGAGTGGGTCACATCGGATTGGATCGGGCTAGCAGGGGGGCGATCGCGATCGGGTCCAGGCCTTCTCACAAGTAAAGCTTCATCTTGAACTCGTGTTTGAATCTTGGTGGCTTGGTCCAAAAGCTAGCCAATAGTAATGAAGATAATCAAGTTGAGAATTTTATACTCAATGGGAAGATTAGTACGAGCAGACCCAAGGATCTCATTTCCAACATCTGCACCAATAGCTCATATGGTAATAAAGGCTATTATGGATCTGAACCTTCTGGTGGTTGCAATACAAGCACCAACATCAGTTTACACTATAAGGGAAGTCAACATGATTTTGTTGATCATAATGTTGATATGAATAATAAAAGGGACAGTAATTTTTGTTTTATGCCTGATGCAGATGGTCATAATTGCCATCCTACCAGGAAAGCTGAAAAAACTATAAATAATAAGCTCCTTAGCACGAATAATAGAGACAAAGCAAAACACATTGGCTTCCTTCCTGGAGGTTGCAGCACTACCCTCAACATCATAAACCTAATGGGAAGTAAATAGAATCATGTTGAAAAAACAATTTATTTGATTATAAATTGAATGGTAATCGGGTTTTTTTACCTGATGCAGAGGATAGGAACTACCATCCTTCCAGCAGTGATCCAATGTGCTTGTCATCATAATAAGGAGTAAAGATGATAAATTTCACAGTTTTTTTTATACAAAGTTGGAGATAATCACTATAGAAGCATGATTAACAATTAGATCTATCTCTTGTCTTGCTGGAGCAAGGGAAAAAGCAGTAAAAGCTTGAAGACTGATGATTTGCTTATCACAAAACGTAAGGGAGACAATATTCAGAGCTTATCTAGAGTAAAGGCGAGCATATCTACTTCTATAGCAGATAGGAATCAGGAATATAGGGTTAGCGCTATCACTGCTAACCTTAACTCGCTCGAAGTCAGAAGGAAGACTTCATATGGAATCCTCCGTGAAGTATCAGCTTGATGAATACAGATGATTCTCTTCCTCATTCCGCCATAATTTTATTTATTTGGGAGAGTTGTATTGTGAGAGTATGTGTCGGCTAGGGTTTTCCTAGTGTGTTTTAACAGTGGGCATCGGGTTATGTTTGTGTAACAACCCGGATTTTCAAAACTAATTTAAAATTTTTACTTTAGCTATTTTAATGAATTTTGGATATTCAAAATATTTATTTTAAGTAATAATGACTGAAAATTTATTTTAATCGAAGTTAGAACGTATAAATTTATCTTAATTATAAAACGAGCCTCGAATGGCGCGGTAGTTTGAAAATTCGATTTCAAACTTCAAATGAATGCACAGGATTCAAAATAAATTAGATTTTAGTAAAACAAGAAATATTTGAATCTATTTAATAATATCTTTCTAAAGAATGTGAAAAATTCAGATTTCATAATATAAACTGTAAGTTATTTCCAGATTAAAATTTAAAATAGTCGCTATCGAATATATATATATTTTATATAGTATATAGCCCTTAAAATAGCCATTTTCCACACGACCTCCATTTTCGTCGAAACCACTTTTTTGGATCCAGAATGTCAAATTATTGCTAGATTCTGATTTTCATAAATTTTGGAATTAATATGTGAGCGTGGTGAATTTAAACGCGTTTGGTCAATTCAGTTTGAATTTAATCGACTGGAAAATGCCCATTTTTCAAACGGCCTCCAAAATCAATAAAATTAGTTTTGTTAGGACCGTATCATCACAACATAGTTAGATATATTTAGATATACTTTTCTGGAATTTTTGGAGTCAGTATGTGGCCCCGGTAAATTAAAATGTACGTTGAATTCAATTTTGAACGTTATATTAATTTATATTTTAATTTTAACGAAAACTGATTGAAACAGTCGAATTGGCTTATAGGACATATCCTATTGTATCTAGAATGGGGGTATTTAGCTAAGGATGATAGTCGTTGGGTTCGATTTGGAGTTCCAATTAAAAAGTAACTTTTTGGAATTAAATTAAATATTAAAACTAGCGTCACGGCACGCGCTTCGCACGTGGTTGTGACACGCGCTTCGCGTGTGGTGATGGAATGCGCTTCGCACGTGAAATTTAGTTTCTAAATTATTGTGTATTTTATATATGTTCGCATATGAATTGTGTAAATTTTGCGTAATTTATAAACTACCACTAAAGAGGAAAATAATAGGAATATCAAATAGTAAATTGACATACGAATGACATGCATGAAAGCAAAGTTTTAAATATAAAACAATTTGTAGGATTAAGATATATTTCATTGATGGTGATTGCTACTTTATAAGCATGCATTAAAAGAAAGGAACTGAAAATAAATTTTGCATGGTTATTCCTCAAATATTGTGTATTTTATGAATATTATGTGAAACTGCCAAAACGCAGAAAGAGTAACAACATAAAAAGTTCGAAAGTATATCTACATAAAATGTTGAAGATGGAGTTAAACATATGCATTTGTGTGTGTATTTGTACACAAATTCTTTCTGAAGAAAAATTGGTACATTTATGGCAGGTTACTATATTATGCATGTCAATGGGAGGAATAATGGCTCCATTTCCGAGGAGTCTTACATGAAGATTTCTAGCAAGAAGAATAAGCAATCAGACCCCTCCTTTAAATCGTTTTTCTTCTTACTCCTATTTACAAACCCTAGGTGCCATTGAAACCTGCAAACTGCATACCACCGAGAAAATTAAAGTGAGGAGCATGAAGCTTATTCCCAAAGTTTAACAACTAAACAATAAGAACTAAAAAATAAATGACTAACCTAGGGCTTTAACTGATATGCCACAAATACGACAAATACGTTGTTGAAAAGCATTGCGCAAATCCCAATATCTTAGGTGATGACGGCTCTACCAGACTCTTCAATTCCATCGAGACCGACATCAAAGCTGCTCTGGAGGTAATTTTCACATCAATTTTTTTTTTAAAATACGAATTGGTTGTATAGCGACCGTTCTTTTTTAAATGTTTCCTAAAAATACTAAGGGAAGGGTGAATGAAGAGAGAACAATGGTGATGAACAAAGAGTGGTGAAAATGAGGAGAGAAATGTGAATATGAATGGAGATTTTGAACGATATTTAAATCAGTGTACGGTTTGTTCTAGAAATGTCGCATTTGTGGGTAGCAGGTGAGTATTTCTGAACCATTATAATGCATAAGATGCTATTTTTTAGCTATGAATAAAACATGGTAAGACGGATGCTATTTTTTTGGGCTCAGCGAAATTTTAGGGATTTATTCCAATTATTAGTACCATCTATATTTGAAATTGTATTGGATAAAAATTCCATATAAGGAATTGAAAAATCAACTATCATTGGTATAGTTCCAAATTTTCTTTCTAACCATATAAGAAATTGCCATATATCCACATCAATAGAGATTTCTATGTATGGAAAATAAATTGAATTGGTATATCTATATGAAAAATATAAACGACCTTAGTTCTACTTTTAAACACAATTATGTTTATACATATATAATAGTATCATGTATACATATAATAAAGGTTTAAAGCAAACAGTTTTAGAATGTAAAAAAATTTAATTGCATAATAAAAACTTGAATGGATGCAGTAAATTACGCATGGAAACTCGTGCATTAGAACCAATGAAAATGTATAAACTAAAATAAATAGCAACTAAATCAAAGAGACTACCCGAAACTTAGTGCCAAATTTGCTTTCTAACCATACAAGAAATTGCCATATATCGACGTCAATATTAATCTCTATATAGAATTAGTAGATCTTTATGCCAAATATAAATGATCTTAGTTCTAATTTTAAACAGAAATATGTTTATACATATAATAGTATCGTGCATACATATAATAAGGGTTTAAGCAAACTGTTTTGAAATGTAAAATTTTAATTGCATGATAAAAACCTGAATGGATGCAGTAAATTACACATGGAAATTCGTAGCATTAGAACCAATGTAATGCATAAACTAAAATAAATAGAAACTAAATTGAGAAGGGATTAAAATTTGCAATGAAACCTATTTAGAGATCCTCTTTTTTAGCAATATGAAAGAGGTTGTTGAAAAGGTTTATTAGTTGAAAAGGTTTATTAAATCCTAATTTAAGTGACATTTAATGCCTAATTTATTGGGGATATTAGGTTAAACAATAATTTTATATTTATATATTTAAAAGCTCATACATAAGTACATTTTGGGAAGTTCACGGTTGGACCAAAGCTATCGTGGATACATATATCATGCATACATATAATAAAGGTTTTACGCAAACTATTTTGGAATGTAAAATTTTAATTGCAAGATAAAAACCTAAATGGATGCAGTAAATTACGCATGGAAATTCGTAGCATTAGAACCAATGAAATGCATAAACTAAAATAAATAGCAACTAAATTGAGAAGGGATTAAAATTTGCAATGAAACCTATTTAGAGATCCTCTTTTTTAGCGATATTAAAGAGGTTGTTGAAAAGGTCTATTAGTTGAAAAGGTTTATTAGATCCTAATTTAAGTGACATTTAATGCCTAATTTATTGGGGATATTAGGTTAAATAATAATTTTATATTTATATATTTAAAAGCTCATACGTAAGGACATTTTGGGAAATTCACGGTCGGACCAAAACTTTGTGCTCCCAAGAGAATTATTAATAAAGATATAAATACTTGTTCAAACCCCTCTTTCTCTTCCTCTCTTTCTCGTTAAAATCAGAAAAAGAAGAAAATAAAATAAAACGCTTCGCTGCCTAGCCACCACCGCGCCCCCTAGCACCGCCGCCGGCCTCCTCCCCTCCTCCTCCCCTCTCTCCCTTCCTTCCTCTTTAATTTGCAAAAAGCCTATGCCCCAAATCCTAAATCCACCAATCACCACCACCGTGGACCCCACCACCGCACCCCCGCCCTTCCCTAGGCCTGACCGCCGCCAGCGCCGCCTCTGGCCACCCCAGCTTCGGCTGTGGTCCCTCCATCACCAAAAAATCCCTCTTTTCACAAATTCCCGTTTCTGTAAATAACCCCCTGTCACTATTTTGCCAATAACCCTCAAACCGTGCGTTTCTAGCCAAAACTCCATAGTACCAAAGTCAAAGAGCACAATTTTCTCTTCGATTTGAGTATATGGAAGTCATATTTTGGATTGCCTAGTTGTTCATAAAACGCGTCCAAAGTCTGTTGTCCAAACACTGTCTTTTTGCGATTTCCTGCGAAATGGAGCATTTTCGGGAAAAAGTCCAATAGGCGAAAGTTGTCCGGAATGGCGCGTTTAAACTAGAAGAAAAGACCGTGTGAAGATTGAAGCTCGTTTGCAAATTATGGAACTAGAACAGCAAATCAGAACGTCCGAAAACAATGGCGGAGTGGATCCCAATGTGAGAACACCTTCTCACTCAAATTATTTTACAGTTAAATATTTGCAGATGGGGCTTAGTAGCCCCCGACACTATTTATTTCTACAAACCAGGGTTGTTTGTTTGTTTGCATTGAATTTTGGGAAAATTGACTGTATTGTGGTGAAATGAATTGAATTGTGGTATATTGAATGTGATTGATGATTGTGTATGGCGCGAGCCAGCATCAGGAGAGGGGTAATGCTAGACATTACTCCGGTTCTAATATCGCTCCGTTATAATGCCGAAATTTTTGGAAATAAATATTGTTCATTAAAAATATAGTTTTTAATGTGTATATGAACCGTATAAAATATTCATGTGCTGAATAAAATGTTTAAACAATAAAAATATCATTTTTATTGAATGTATGAACTATATAAAATAGTCCAGTATTGAAATAAATATTTTAACGTTAAAAATATAATTTTTAACGTATATGTGAACGACATAACTTCTCCTGAAATGAAAATAAATATTCATTTACAGATCAGACGATTTGTTTATGTACACTCATTTAACTGACATGGATTGGGACGATAAATTTTACACATCGCCCAACTGCACAAATAATATTCAATGTTTGTTGGTTGAAACCCCACATGGGTATTGGGATGATATTTGACATACACTAATCCCAATTGTTTAGTTGTATGTCAATATATTGGTTGACGGACTGTTGTAAGCGTTAATTATTTATATTTATTGCTTATGCAGTCGTGTAATGCACTCTAGATGATGGTTGATTGTTTATCATTGTTGTTGTATATATGTGATGTATGAAATCCATATTAATAACATATATGGTAATTGACTGAGTCTGATTCCAATTCAGAAAGAACGAATATTTTAAAATAACGAATATTTTAAAATAATATTCAGTAAAGGATTAAAATGTGAACTTATGTCTGATTTTGGATCGACATGAAAATATTGAAATGTGCGAAGCTGTATGGATTAGTTATGCGTCATTTTAACGCGAACAAAATTTATATCGATTTTATTCATTTTTATAATGAATATCGAAAAGGACATGATTTCAATATCTGATATTTGGAAAATATAATCATTTAAATATTATAATAATAAGGAGTATTCAATTTTGATTTAAAATTGAAGTGAAAGTGGGAATCGTTTTTAAAACGAATTTATAAAATACGTTTTTTTTGAAATATATATATACTATATATATATATATTAATAGCTTGAATAGAACGCGTCACGCCACGACCGTTCGCGAATTTCAACCATTGACTTCGAATTGACATTACAGAAGAACCGACCGTCGGATTCTCTTAAAACCAGAACCGTTGGGTTCGTATCGGAAAGAACTTTCCAATGAATATAAGAGATTTGAAATCTAATGGTTGGATTTGGAATTATGTCCAAATCAAATCTGGAAAAGGTCGCTACGGATGCAGTTCGATGGCCGTTATTGGAAACCGACTGTACGAGCCTTGATAAAATTATTGAAAATATTGATAATTTGTGTAAAATCATAATAAATGATTTGAAAAGAATATGGATGAAAAATTCCATATTTGTAAAGATAAAAATATATTTTTATCAAAATGAACTAGTTATTAACTAGAAAAATAATCCAACATTTTTAAATAAATAAATTGGATTTGAAATGGTTTTGATAAAACCAGAATTTTCCAATGTATGAATTGGAATGGATTTGAATAGAAATCATCTTCGGGAGATTTCAATATTGGATTCCGTGACTATACGGATATTGTGGAGGAATTTGGAAGATAGATATATATCGTTGTTCCCCATACGATATGTGTTGGTTTCAGAATTTGATATTGAATGTAAGCTGATATAATTTTTGTTTAGAGCCTTATATTTCATATCAAAGTGGATTTTGGGTTTGTCGTGAATAATGTCTTCAGTAACACTGTTCTTAAACCCCGTTGTGAAAAGAATAAATCTTTTACTTAAGATTATTAGAATTTCCAGTTATATTTAGTAATTGGAATAAAATGGAATGTGAATTGGGTTTATTATGAACTGCGTTTTTAACGACGTTCGTTCTTTAACCCGGTTAACAGTGAAAATATGATTTGGAATATATAAAATTTTTATTAAGATTTAATGGAAAATTTCCAAAGTAAAGTTTTCCAATTTAATATATTAAATTGGAATTGAATGGAATTCGATTTGATAATAATCAAAGTGAGCTTCTATGGAGGAAAACTATTAATATATATGGAACTTAAAAGGTTTTGTCGTTATTCCATTTATATTATTAGTCGGATACGGAAATTGATATCGATTGTATATTGATCTGTTTTTCGTGAAGATTCCATAGTTAATGGAATATGATTTTGGGTTTATCGTGAACTGTATTTTAAATGACATTGGTTCTTTAAACCAGTTAAAGACAGGATTATATGTCTGACATTGTATTCCTTTATAATGTATTCATTGATCTCTGCTAAATATATATCTATTTGGTGACGGAGAATTTATTATCTTGCTTAACACCCTTCTCTGAGACGTACGAGCTTAGAGGTTATATATTGGCAGAAATCAATGGTACGGTGTAGATTGTCGATGTGGCATGTTTGTGTTTCCAAAGTTAAATAATCATTAAATAATGATTTTGGAGGATTAAAACTAAGTGAAGTTTTAATGAATACTTAATTAGATTGAAGTGAGAATGTGATAATTTAAATTATCAAATTTGGGAAATGATCGAGAATGGAGTACCACCAGTTTTACTCCAGGTGATAGTTAAATCTTTAATTAGATTTGAACGTGAAATGGTAATTAAATTTACCGATAACATTGTGGGTGTTAGATATGGAGTACTACCAGTTTTTCTCCATGGGATGAACAGGTTGGGATTGGGATTAAGAAATAAGTGATTACTTCGGTAAGGCTCGATAATCCCGACTAGTTGATAAACCTTAATTTGGTTTTGGATATATCCAAAGGAAGATTAAATAACAAATTTAAAAGAATTTATCTTTGATAAAATTAATGGGAACCTTTCCCTAAAGATGTGAATATTTGAATAAAAGAATATTCTGAATTGGAATGAGGTGTATGATGTGTTTTTACAGCACTTGATTATTGATTATAAAATACGGGAGTTATTCGAAAAGACTGGGTTTAACCCATTCTGAATAATGAATACGACGACTAAAAGTCGATGATGAAGACGGAGGTTGAAGACCCGAGTTCTTCACACCATTTGGATTATTACTGATGTCTTGATTGGGCCGTACACCCAAGACAAGGTAAGAAGTGGTGATCGTCCAGACGTACTTGGAGATCGACTAGATATGCGAGGACCACTCTGCTGTATTGGACATATGGGATGAGGAATAAGGTGCCTCCGGTTTCGTTCAGACCCAGAACGGACTTGTAAATGGATGTGTGTCTGACATTTGATTTCATTCTATGTTGATTGATTTCTATTAAATATATATCTGTTTGGTGGTGGCGAATTTATTCTCTTGCTTAACACCCTTCTTTGAGACGTACGAGCTTAGAGGTTATATATTGATAGACATCTGTTGCATGGCATGAATTGTCAGTGTGGCATGCTGAGATGCAAATGATCAAGGCTTTTGTTGAAAAGCAAAGTCTTATGGTTGATGATCAAAGCACATCTTTAAATAGCATAACTTTGTGTATAGCGTTAATTCGCGAGCCTCACACCTCGGTATGAGTCAAAAACGGGATCGTGACTACAGGGAGTGCACGACATTTCTTTCTAGCTATGGGTGGTGTCATGATATGGAAACCAGACATTTATATTTTTACCTATATGGATGATGGATAGCGAGGAGCCTCGGATATATCGGTCACTATGGGGCCGATGGATAGGTCCGATAGGACCGGGAAACGTGCGTTCAGGAATAACCAATCCGCTAAAGTATGTATGGACCGGCCCTGAAGATCCAAGGGTTGCCCCGCGGTGTGTAATCCTGAGGCATTTGCTAGAGTGTCTCGAATCGGTGAGGAGCCATCCCTGGCTTCCACTCATGATGGAAATCCAATTTCCAATACGACATTCTTTAGTTTTAGTTGTAAAACTAGTATGGCCACATAGTATATGGTAGCTATGCCGTCTATGATTTATGCATTTATATTTGAAGTTGTTTTGACACTATACACTGATAGTAATATCAAAATAATTTGTTTTAAACGTACCAAGCATGTTTGGCTATTATAAGGGAAAACTCTATCCTCCGGCTTGCATTGCATTGTGTGATGGGACCTGAGTCTTATAATAGCTTCATTTTTCAAAAAGCATTGCGCTATTTGTTTTAAACTAGTATTCATGTGGAGTAAACCTGTTCCGCGACATATGGCATGGTCCCATGATTTTCCCACTTTTAAAGTAAAGATTTAATAACTGTTTTATTTCTCAAACCAGTCCCATGACTGACTCAGAGTTTATTGTTTCTACCTAAACTCTAGGTGCACATATTTTCCACACGGGCAACTAGTAGTTTTGGTTTTTCGTAGATACTTCTATTCACAGGATCCTGAATTTACAGCTGGAGCTATAATCAGAAAGCTTTGTATCCGTGTATCTCTTTCAGTTATGTTATGCATTATTTTTCCCCTGATATGTAATTTTAATCTCTGATATTGTATTTCCAATGTGTAATATTTATTCATACTCTGATATATTCTTGTACTCTGATGTAATTGTTGTAATAACCAATGAAATGTTCTGTTGTTTGTGTTCTGTTTTGTCATATTCTCAACTCTATCCAGGCTTTCCCTTATGGGTGAGTTTGGGTCATTTCAGTTTTCCCGATTACTTTTGGGCCTTGGGCCATTTGTTTTTTATCCTTTTCAAAAAAAAAACTTTGTGAACCTGAGAATGAAACAAGTATTCATTTGTTATTTAGATGCCATTTTGGCTGGAGCATTTGGGCGGAATTTGTTAAGGTTAGTGGCTTCAGTCGCATTTTTTAAGAAGATGTAACCGCGTGGTTTGCTGTTTTCAAATCTACTAGGAGAAGAAATTTTAATTCTGAGCTACTACTTTGTTCTTTAAAACCTTTTACTTAAGAAGTGTGAAAGGAAAGGAATAATAAAACTTTTGAACTTAAAAAGGAAGACGTGAAGAACTGTTATGGGCTTTAGTTAGGCTAACTAAATCGAAACATGAAAGATGGAGTGATAAAGATTTACAAAAGTGATTGGAACTTTTATACTATGTGGATTGGTTTTTGTAATTAATCCCTAGCTGCATTTTTGTACTAGCCGATAGTTATATTTTGGTAGTAATATAGAGGTAATGGTCCTTATTAAACACCCTGCTTAAATTAAAAAAAGTCTTTATTATTACAATGTTTGTATGATTGCATTCTTTCCAGTTATAAACATTAAGGCATACAAATTCAAATCAACATAAAGTTTTCAACTTAGTAATGGACTCAACGTTTAGAGTTGGCCCAAGCTAACAAACGAAAAATCTAGCATATTAGTATTAATCTCTATTGTAGTACCATAAACTCAGGATGACTTAACAACTTTAGAAGAATAAGCAGAAATGACTTGTGCACATCTTTATAAATTAAGAATATCCCAAGCTTCAGTCGATGTTTCCTCTAAAATTCATGATTTAATATGTCACTGTCACATCAATACTCGGAAAAAACAATATAACTTTTATTTCCCTACTAAGATCGAGACCGGCCATCAGAAACAAGGTAGAAAACAAGTTATGAATCTCAAAGTAAACATTGAGGAGAACTAGTCATCAAGCACACTTAACATATTCTTTCATCTATTGGTATGTAATATCTTGGCTCACTGAACACAAAGACTTTTCATTTAAATTTAGGTATATTGGATCATAATTATGCAGTAACTATTTCAAGCCAGAAATGTTAATAATGATATGAGTAGAAGTTGTTTTGGACGTTTACTTGTTTATGCATTTTTAGGTTCATAGTACGGGCATCCAAACTTAAAGATGTTCACAGTTACATTGTTTTCTATTGTACCAATGTTTATAGTGAATAATCATTATTTATGACTAAACTTGATAATGAATTATATCAATGTTTTAAGTATATTTGTTTTATGTATTAAATTTATGGTTTACTCCAAAATCTCAAACCCAACATTCTTATAGCATTTATGTTATCTATAATATTAATGTTTCATTGAATTTTTCTGAATTATTGGATGTCACTTTTATTAACATGAGTTGTCATGTCTTTTACATTTTCTAGGTTACACATCTTTTGTGTGATTAGCCATTTCTTAATCCAACATTACAAGTGATGCATTTTATCTTTGTTAGTTTAAATAAAAAATTACACATCTTTATTATAATGGTATATTTAATGATTTTCATAATCATCCGTTTATTTTCAAATTAAAATTTTGTTATGCCAAATTAGTCCAGAAAAATAAAAACAAGTTGAGGCCACCATAACATTATTAGTAGGAAAATGGTGTTGCTAGTAGTGCTAAAAACGAAAGGAGAAATAAACAGTATACATCATATATAAACTTAAGAAAAACATAACATACAGTTATATTAATTTAAAGACATATAAATATTATCACTCTAAATTCTCTGCTGGTTTAGGCTTCCTACTGTAACGACCTGGCTTTTTGCCCGGTTTTCACAGGTAATTAAACCAATTTAAACCGTTCATAAAGACGGATTGTTAGGGGCACTTACACATTTGCGCAAAATAAAAAGAACTCTTCCATTATCATTAAAATAATATTACATTTGAGTTACAAGAGGTACATCAGAGTACATCGATTACACAGCGGAAAAGAAACTAAACTTAGCGGAAGAATGCGAACGCTCCAAGACATAGCTCCAGCTAAAACCAGAATCCTTCTCCAACCAACTCCAAGACTAAATCTGCGAACCAAACTACTAGGCTACCTGTGTAAAAATTATGGGCACCCAGAGTTTAGGTGTGGGAACAATAAACTCTAGGTCAGTCATGGGACTGGTGTGAGAACTCAAAACAGTTGTTTTTAGGGTTTATTTTAAAGTTAGGTAATTCACCAGACCACGCCGCTAATGTGGAACGGGTTTACTCCATGTAAATACCAGTGCATAGAAATCTGCAATAACTTTTTGAAAAATGAAGCTATCATAAGCTCGTCCCACATCACACAATGCAAGCGCACACCAGATGGGCGAGTTTTGCCTTATGATAACCAAAAATCCCTTCATACGTGAAAATCCTCTTTTACTACTATATAGTGTGAAAACCATTTTATCAAATAAATGTATTAATCCTAGCCAGCATAATTCCCCATCCCATTATACTGATGTAATCCTGTCAGTAACCAGCAAGCTATACAATCAAAACCGTACAGGTTCATAGTGGAGATTGGGTTTCCAACATGATGTTTCCCGGTACAAAAGATCATTCGTGGGCTCACAAACTTCCTTGCGTGCATCATCCCAGTACTCGCGGATAACGTCCAAACTCAGACTCTGTTATACTAATCAACCATATATGAATCAGAGTACCCAACAAATAGCATCCTAGACTGGGGACTTCGTAGTACCCTTTCATCATCACATCCCGGTGCACCAAACATACGAAACGAACCTAAAAATCTGACCACCAGTTTACCATCAATCCGAGGTGTGAGGTTCGTTGAGGTCACGATATACACAAAGCTACGCTTAAATAAGCCATGCTTTGATCATCCATAGCTCATCACATAACTTAATGATGCCACATTGTTCATTCACTACGCATCACTGATTTCCATCAATATGTAACCTCTAAGCTCATACGTCTTAGAGAAGGGTGTTAAGTAAGAATAAATTCTCCGCCACCAAGCAGATATATACTAATAAAGATCAGTGCTACGCAGTTAATTACATTGTCAGACACACAATCCATACATGTTCGTTCTGGGTCTGAAAGAAACAACAATCCGAAATTCCTTCACATACGTTTGGGGTTCTTGCCACTTAACTGATATATCAAATCCATCTGCAAATGGGAGCCAACCATTCGAGACATTCAACAAGTCCTGTAACGTCCCGGATTTTGACTATTTTTGTAATACAATTTATTATGGATTATTTCGATAATTAATTTTAATATTGAAATTTGAATAATAATTCCTATAAGAAAGTCTATATGTATATTTTTACTTGTCATATTTAAGTATATACAAATATGTAACGACACGCATTTTGCCCGACCTTAATCGATCGCTAGATCGATCAAAATCGTTCAAAACCCGCATACGCTAACTTTGGGAATACAATACATTAGAACAATAACAACAGACTTTTATAAACATCATAATAATGTTACATCAGAGTACAGAATATCAGAGTACATTGATAAATAAAATACAGCGGAAGACTTATTAAAATAAATGTAATACAAAGCAGCGGAAACAAATACAACTAATACAGCGGAAGGCTATCATGCTCTGGACACAGCTTTAAGCTTCGGTCCAGGATCCTGCTAAAGAGATAAGTCTTTGCAAAAAGCGACTCGACTTCCCATGTGGAAAATATGGGCACCCGAGTTTGCCAAGTGAAACAAACTACAGGTTAGTCATGGGACTAGTATGAGAAATCCAACTTAACTAATCTAATAATAAGGCTAATCATAGGACCACGTCGCTAACGCGGAACAGGTTTACTCCATTGGATTGCCAGTGCATAAAATAAAGTAAATCGTTAAACAACGCAATGATTTTTAGAAAAATGAAACCATTATAAGACTCAAGTCCCATCACACAATGCAACGCAAACCGGAGGATAGAGTTTTACCTTATAATGGTCAAAAATGCTTAATACGATAAAAATGGATTTGATATTATTATTATTAGTGTATATATATTTCAAAAACAATTTCAATCATAATGTATCGATCATAGACGGCATGGGTACCATATATCATGTCGCCATACTGGTTCTACAATCAAAATCGCATGGTGTCATATTGGAAGTTGGGTTTCCATCATGAAATAGAGGCTAGGGATCGTCCTCTCCGATTCGAGACACTCTAGCAAATGCCTCACGATCACACCTATAGGCAACCGTTGGATGCGGTAGGGCTGGTCCCCACCTAATGGGAGTGGATTGGCAATTCCTGAACACATGTTTCCCGGTTCCTTTGAACCTATAGTATGACCACTTCCGGCCTATAAATCCGAGGCACCTCAAAATCCATCATCCACATAAGTAAAATGTCAGCCAGTTTAAGCACTGACACTACCCTTAGCTAGAAAGAAACATGTGCACTCCCTACGGTCCATATCCCGTTTTTGACTCATACCGGGGTGTGAGGCTCGCGAAGTCACGCTATACACAAAGCTACGCCTAAACAGGCTATGCTTTGATCATCCCACAAGGCCTTGCTTTTCAACAAAAGCCTTGATCCATGCATCTTGGCATGCCACATTGTCAATCCATACCATACCATTGATTCCTACCAATATATAACCTCTAAGCTCGTACGTCTCAGAGAAGGGTGTTAACCACCAAATAGATATATATTTAGCCGAGATCAACGAATACAGTATAAAGGAATACAATGTCAGACATACGATCCATTTACAAGTCCGTTGTAATGACCCGGATATTTGACGGTGTAATAATTAACGTATTTAATTATTTAAATAACGAATATATTATTTAATCATCGACGTTAGAACGTATAATTATATTATAATTAAAATCGAGCTTGAAATGGCGCGGTAGTTCGCTGTTTGGCGATTCGAACTTCAACTGAATGTACAGGATTCGTTTTAAATCGGATTTCTGTGAAACAAGAAACGTACGGAGCTGGTGGAGTATATCTTTCTAGTGGAAGAGAAAAATCAGGATTTCGTCGTGTAGATTTTGAGATATGTTCAAATCAAATTTCAGAAAAGTCGCTATATAATCGTTTATCGACCGTAACAGTTTATTCAAAATAACTAGAGATCGGGTTTGAATTTAGACAAGGTTCTTTTGGGAAGTGGTGATAATTTAATTTTTAGAATTTTATAGAAATTTTTAATTAATTTAATAAGCGACTTTTTATTTGAAGTATTTGGCACCCTGTATCGACATTTCGGGGTTTCACAATATGAGTCCATCTACCGGTATTATTATATTTTTGGGACGGTGACACATTGCTGGTCACAACAATATTTTTATTTCTGTTCCTAGCAGCTCGTATGTGGTAGCGTTGCACATTACTTCATATGTAAGTAATGTATGCAGTATATAAATAAAAAGAATGAAGTAATACAAGCCTTCAGGAGTAACCTAGCTCCAAAGCCAAATACAGTGCACGTCCTTGAATAAAATGCATTGCCGTGAGTTTTAATGGCAAAATAAAAATCAAATCAACGTGTTACCATCAACCAAACGTATAGAAATCCTCTACACTTTTCTTAACTTGGAAATGAAACTTCACAGCCGACAGACCCTACTGAGTGCCTATTATATGCTTCAGAGTTAAGTTTTCTTCAACGCGCTGACAACCGACATACGAGTATGAATTGTCACCATCGTGAAACATGTCTGAGAAGCGTCGAATTGTCACCATCGCAACAGACCTATGTCCCCTAAATAGCTTCATGACCAAGTATTTAACTATTGTATACTCAAACCGACAGCCTATACTATCAACATCAAAACTAAATAATATCTGCAAAACCTGTTACGTCCTATGTACTATATAATATTGATATTCCTTAGCAAGGAAGGAATAGAAGTCTATATATACGGTACTGAGCAATAAACTTCATTTGGTTCCTCTTCTTTCTGGATCTTCGAAAAAGCCTTCATTCATTTGCGCTTCTCTCTGAAATTAATGGCGCACGTCTTTCTTCTCTCTCGTTCTCTTCTTTATTTATATATCTATTCTTCCAATACAAAAGGATCACTTCGAAAATCAATATATAAATCCAAACCTTGTATACATACCCTCAGGCCCTCCTCTACACACGCTACAGCGTTTTACTTTGCGGCGGTTCATGGGTAAATTGCCGGAGATCGGTGAACTCTGGCGAGGTGGCACTTCGAGGGAGGAAGGAGAAGGCTCAGGCGCTCTCGACGGCACTGACTGATCAAACTCCGGTGATGTGGTGGTGATACAGTAGGCAAGGAAGATCGGTGTACGGTAACAGCGAGATGTCTGGGTTAGTTCGAAACAAAGGGGATCATGCATCCAAACAAAGCAGCTGAACGAAGGAAGAGGAGCACCGTAATGCATGCAGGAGCGGATATATATACGGGCTCGCGTTTATTTGTGAGGGATGTGATGATTTGGTAAGTGCGAGTTTGAGGGGACCTGTATGGGTGGAGTAAGGAAATTAAGGGAAGAAGTTGGAGTCCCTCAAATGGTTCGAAAATGGCCATGAAAGAATATAAAATGGAGAAGCAACAAAATGTTTTACTGGGGAAGAAGTACAGCATGCAGATCGGATCATATTCAGTCATGTTGTACAAAAGAGTTAGCTTTCATATTGGATCTGAACAAGCTAGGAGTTCGCTGGGTTTTGTGTACTGATCAGGAACATGGCGATGTATGCAAAACAAGGAGGAATGGAAATACTGGAGACTGTTAAGTGGTTGTGTGAAGTAATAAGAGGGAGAAGGAGGTTATAAGCTTGCATTCCCATTTGATGAAAGAGGATCAGCACGTTGGTACATATTGTTTGAATTTTTACTGGAGTAAAGTGAGCTAAGTACCGGGTTCGAACAGTGAGCTATCTGGGGAGGAAGAAAGAGATTTAGGGTAGTAAATTGAAGAATAGAATGCAACCGGATCCAGTGGACACGTAACAAGGAGATCTACATTGTACAACTGAAATGGTGGAGAACAGAGTTATTGGAGTTGATTTCGTGAAAATCAAATGTCATTTGATTTTAAACAAAACAAATCGGAAATCATCAACTGCAAATGCTGTGAGTAAAACTCACTAACTCTCCTCAATTTGTATTTTAATATAAATTGTACTTTATTTATTGACTGCTGTAGATTGATTGTTAAACTGGACTGTTAAATAGATTTGATTGAAAATGTAGTTATAGTAGTCTATGTACTGTTAATCAAATATGGTTCTGTACAACAGGATATTTCATTTCAAAATGAAATATGATGTATATTATACTGTGTAACATCTGTGGGTGCAGGGAGACAGGTTGGAGGAATCCGACTGGGTTCCTCAACAATTATTTTACTGTTTTCATATATTGTGATATATGTTGGGATTTATAATCTATTATTGATTATGGATGTTAGAACGATATTGATCATCGTTGTTCGATATTTTAAATATCATAAGAAACCCTGAGTTGTGAAATGGAATATTTCAATGTATATTGAAATAAAGAAATTTTATAAAATCACAGGATTTTATATAAGGAAATTATTTATAAAACGAACACAGTTTTATAAAAGGAAAGTATTTATAAAATAAATAGAGTTTAATAAAAGGGAAAAATGTTGATAAAATAAATAGAAGTTGTAAATAAGGAATATTTGTAACGGTAAATAGAAGTTGTAAATAAGGAATATTTGTAACGGTAAATAGAAGTTGTAAATAAGGAATATTTGAAACGGTAAATAGAAGTTGTAAATAAGGAATATTTGAAACGGTAAATAGAAGTTGTAAAAAGGGAAATAGTTGTAACGGAAAAACAAACGTTATAAAAAGGAAATTGAAGAAATAATCTAAATAGAGTAATTGAATATTAGTCATTCAATTAGAAATAACCTGATTTGAGTTAGTCTAATATTAGTTAATCGAATAAGAATAGTCTAATATTAGCTAATCGAATTTAATAACTGAATACAAGTTAATCAAAAGAGGTTTATCGAATTTAGTTATTCGATAGAGTTAAATCAATAGAGTTAATCGACTATAGTATTCGAATAAGAGTAAATCAAATAGAGTTAAACAAAAATTAGAAACTGACTAGAGATTAGTAAGTTGAATAGTTTTCTGAGTGTTGATCTGATGTTGGTTTCGACCTTCGGGGTTTATACTTAGAGAATTGTTCTCTTACTAGTTTACAGTTAGGGACTAATAGTTGTGGAATGGTAGTGATGCGTAAATGAGGATTGGAAATGTTTTCCAATGTTGAAAACATATATTTTCTAATTTTAGAAAATAAGGAAATATGAATATATATATATATATATGGTTGATGATTGGATCGATAATTCCATTTGGAATTTAGATCGTTGTTTGTACACCGACATATTTTCATTTGATAGTTAAATCACAGACTATCGAAGTTTTGACCATTTTACGTTGTTAATATGGAGAGACCGGTTGGATTATTATCCGAAGAACCACTCCGTATCGACATAAGCGTTGTGATCAAATACGATGAAGAAATTGAAGACGGAGTAAAGTGCAAGGGCTGTCCTGTTTACAGAATAGTGCCTTCGGTTTCGTTCAGTCCCAGAACGAACGTAAATGGACGAATGTCTGACAGAGTATTTCTAATGATCGAATGGGTTGGACTGTACAAATATATATATGGTGGCCAACGGATTTATTCCCTTCGCATAATATCCAGAATCTATTTGTGCAGATCCAACTAAATGATTAACGGATCTGATAATGTGGCATTCAAAGTGATCGTGTTATAAATGAATGGAAAGTAAGCATAGCTTCTAGCCTCACATCCGGTAAATGACAGAAATCGGGCAGGCAGCATGGCTAAGTCGGTCGCACCGAAGTAGGGTGTATAATCACCTATCTAGAGAATATTCATTTGCTTCTTTAATCTATCAATGCTGTCCCATATATATATACGGGAACGGTTGCTGATCCCAACCGTTGGTGATGTACATTCGATACACTCAAGCGAAATGAGTGGTCGGTCATGTGTGGCTGAGTTGCAAGATGTTCTTGTTGAACCCCAGTGTATCGTTCCTAGAGTACACTGATCGGAAGGTGATTCCATACCTTGTCATAGTTGGAAACCCAATCATCCAATACGCACCTGCGGTTTTGAGTGTATACTATATATGTAGAACGTGAGATGCAAGCGTTTCTACTAGACTGATATCTATTTGTATTTAGACATTATCATAATATCAGAATGATATTGCTTTTCAAAGATGTTTGGATTCTCATAAGGGAAAAACCCGTTCCGTATTCACGGCGTGGTCTTATGAGATATCATATACCTGTTTAAATGATTTGAGTTTACTCACACCAGTCACATGACTGACCCGGAGTTTATTTGTTTTGTCTTCCCTAAACTCTTGGGTGCCTAAATTTGTACGGGCAGTCAAGTAGTCGGGATTTACAGATGCACTTGGAGAGCTTGGAGCAGGAGGCTTCAGCAGTCGATAGCTATTATTTATTCCGCTGTGATGTTATATGTTGTACTCTGAAAATGGTATGTATAAACGGTTATAACTTTGTATTTCAAAAGTTATGTTATATTTTATTCGTTCCGCTGTGAGATTCGTGTTACTCTGATGTTGTTGTTGTCTTCTTCTTCTTCTATTCTACTAGTTCTATCTTATCTATCCTCACCCTCTATCTTCTTTCTATAAATTTCTTGAATTTTCAGTGCAATTTGGGGTTGGACTCGTGTTATTTAGTCAGCTCAAATTGGACCGGATTTTCGGGTCATTACAGTTGGTATCAGAGCTTAAGTTAAGTGAATTACCTTGGCTCTGTGGCGTAACTCAGTAGAGATGGGATTAGTAATATCCTAGATTGAGTTGAGTGTATATATACGAGTGAACGTATTTGTTAATTGATATAAAAATTTGTTTTATATTGTGGAGCTTTATTGGTTGAGTGGTTTATGAATTTTGGTCGATAGTGGGGCACCACAATATCGATAAGGGTTTCTAAACATTCGAATACGATGAACCAACATGATATGCTTTGAAATTAACATAGTAAAATTGGTTGTTATTATAATCAGATGAGATTATAAAAAGGAGAAATGGTTATAAATAACCAATCAGAATTCATATAAGTAAAGTATATGAGATAAGATGAATTAAATCTGAATTTACATCGGGATTAGGAATTAAAATAAGGAAATTTTAAGTTCCTGGGAGATTTTGAAAATGTTTTTCAAACTGAAAGTGATATAGTATTAAACTCACCTGGATTGCTGGGAAATAGATTCCGATGACGGATCGATACATCATCGGTGTTCATTTTCGAGTTTCTAAAGTGACGGAGTACTACCAATGATTTTGTTTTGAAATTGTTTTGCAAAAACAAGTTATTCTGGAATTTGAATTTAACTTATGAAGTTAAATGGGTTAAAATAGTGAAAGTGAATAATAAATTTGAATTTAACTTGAACTAAGTTAAATTAAAACTGGATTGGATTATAGAATAATCTGAATGAAATTAAGTTGATAAACCAAGAGTTGAAATTGGATATTGGAGTTTAAATGAAATTCGACTTAAGTATAAGAGAATGGTTTGAGTTGAGGATATAAACTAATCGAAGTTAGATTAGTATGACATTGGTATATGCAGGGTGTTAATCGATGGAAATGATATAATGATATACCCGACAAAAAGGTACAAGTTTATTTTATATATGAGTTTGGATTTTATGAGCCGATTTGGCAAGCCGCTTGGCGTTTTGATTTTCTTTTGGGTTGGAGAAGGCCTAGAGAGGCGAGTTGTGGTTTTACCGATAGGGCTGTACAAAAGAGGTTATGGCGAAATTTTCCGAAAATTTAAAGTGTTAGAAAATTTTCGGAAATTTTGAAAATTTAGGTTAGTCGGAAGGAATTAATATTTTAGTCAATATTAATTGGTTCAGTTGAAATCAGCAATAAGGGGTAAACAAATCTTAGAAATTCCAATAGATAGGGTCGTCGTCCACCTTAACAATTTCGAGGACGAAATTATTTTAAGTGGGGAAGAATGTAATGACCCGGATATTTGACGGTGTAATAATTAACGTATTTAATTATTTAAATAACGAATATATTATTTAATCGTCGACGTTAGAACGTATAATTATATTATAATTAAAATCGAGCTTGAAATGGCGCGGTAGTTCGCTGTTTGGCGATTCGAACTTCAACTGAATGTACAGGATTCGTTTTAAATCGGATTTCTGTGAAACAAGAAACGTACGGAGCTGGTGGAGTATATCTTTCTAGTGGAAGAGAAAAATCAGGATTTCGTCGTGTAGATTTTGAGATATGTTCAAATCAAATTTCAGAAAAGTCGCTATATAATCGTTTATCGACCGTAACAGTTTATTCAAAATAACTAGAGATCGGGTTTGAATTTAGACAAGGTTCTTTTGGGAAGTGGTGATAATTTAATTTTTAGAATTTTATAGAAATTTTTAATTAATTTAATAAGCGACTTTTTATTTGAAGTATTTGGCACCCTGTATCGACATTTCGGGGTTTCACAATATGAGTCCATCTACCGGTATTATTATATTTTTGGGACGGTGACACATTGCTGGTCACAACAATATTTTTATTTCTGTTCCTAGCAGCTCGTATGTGGTAGCGTTGCACATTACTTCATATGTAAGTAATGTATGCAGTATATAAATAAAAAGAATGAAGTAATACAAGCCTTCAGGAGTAACCTAGCTCCAAAGCCAAATACAGTGCACGTCCTTGAATAAAATGCATTGCCGTGAGTTTTAATGGCAAAATAAAAATCAAATCAACGTGTTACCGTCAACCAAACGTATAGAAATCCTCTACACTTTTCTTTAACTTGGAAATGAAACTTCACAGCCGACAGACCCTACTGAGTGCCTATTATATGCTTCAGAGTTAAGTTTTCTTCAACGCGCTGACAACCGACATACGAGTATGAATTGTCACCATCGTGAAACATGTCTGAGAAGCGTCGAATTGTCACCATCGCAACAGACCTATGTCCCCTAAATAGCTTCATGACCAAGTATTTAACTATTGTATACTCAAACCGACAGCCTATACTATCAACATCAAAACTAAATAATATCTGCAAAACCTGTTACGTCCTATGTACTATATAATATTGATATTCCTTAGCAAGGAAGGAATAGAAGTCTATATATACGGTACTGAGCAATAAACTTCATTTGGTTCCTCTTCTTTCTGGATCTTCGAAAAAGCCTTCATTCATTTGCGCTTCTCTCTGAAATTAATGGCGCACGTCTTTCTTCTCTCTCGTTCTCTTCTTTATTTATATATCTATTCTTCCAATACAAAAGGATCACTTCGAAAATCAATATATAAATCCAAACCTTGTATACATACCCTCAGGCCCTCCTCTACACACGCTACAGCGTTTTACTTTGCGGCGGTTCATGGGTAAATTGCCGGAGATCGGTGAACTCTGGCGAGGTGGCACTTCGAGGGAGGAAGGAGAAGGCTCAGGCGCTCTCGACGGCACTGACTGATCAAACTCCGGTGATGTGGTGGTGATACAGTAGGCAAGGAAGCTCGGTGTACGGTAACAGCGAGATGTCTGGGTTAGTTCGAAACAAAGGGGATCATGCATCCAAACAAAGCAGCTGAACGAAGGAAGAGGAGCACCGTAATGCATGCAGGAGCGGATATATATACGGGCTCGCGTTTATTTGTGAGGGATGTGATGATTTGGTAAGTGCGAGTTTGAGGGGACCTGTATGGGTGGAGTAAGGAAATTAAGGGAAGAAGTTGGAGTCCCTCAAATGGTTCGAAAATGGCCATGAAAGAATATAAAATGGAGAAGCAACAAAATGTTTTACTGGGGAAGAAGTACAGCATGCAGATCGGATCATATTCAGTCATGTTGTACAAAAGAGTTAGCTTTCATATTGGATCTGAACAAGCTAGGAGTTCGCTGGGTTTTGTGTACTGATCAGGAACATGGCGATGTATGCAAAACAAGGAGGAATGGAAATACTGGAGACTGTTAAGTGGTTGTGTGAAGTAATAAGAGGGAGAAGGAGGTTATAAGCTTGCATTCCCATTTGATGAAAGAGGATCAGCACGTTGGTACATATTGTTTGAATTTTTACTGGAGTAAAGTGAGCTAAGTACCGGGTTCGAACAGTGAGCTATCTGGGGAGGAAGAAAGAGATTTAGGGTAGTAAATTGAAGAATAGAATGCAACCGGATCCAGTGGACACGTAACAAGGAGATCTACATTGTACAACTGAAATGGTGGAGAACAGAGTTATTGGAGTTGATTTCGTGAAAATCAAATGTCATTTGATTTTAAACAAAACAAATCGGAAATCATCAACTGCAAATGCTGTGAGTAAAACTCACTAACTCTCCTCAATTTGTATTTTAATATAAATTGTACTTTATTTATTGACTGCTGTAGATTGATTGTTAAACTGGACTGTTAAATAGATTTGATTGAAAATGTAGTTATAGTAGTCTATGTACTGTTAATCAAATATGGTTCTGTACAACAGGATATTTCATTTCAAAATGAAATATGATGTATATTATACTGTGTAACATCTGTGGGTGCAGGGAGACAGGTTGGAGGAATCCGACTGGGTTCCTCAACAATTATTTTACTGTTTTCATATATTGTGATATATGTTGGGATTTATAATCTATTATTGATTATGGATGTTAGAACGATATTGATCATCGTTGTTCGATATTTTAAATATCATAAGAAACCCTGAGTTGTGAAATGGAATATTTCAATGTATATTGAAATAAAGAAATTTTATAAAATCACAGGATTTTATATAAGGAAATTATTTATAAAACGAACACAGTTTTATAAAAGGAAAGTATTTATAAAATAAATAGAGTTTAATAAAAGGGAAAAATGTTGATAAAATAAATAGAAGTTGTAAATAAGGAATATTTGTAACGGTAAATAGAAGTTGTAAATAAGGAATATTTGTAACGGTAAATAGAAGTTGTAAATAAGGAATATTTGAAACGGTAAATAGAAGTTGTAAATAAGGAATATTTGAAACGGTAAATAGAAGTTGTAAAAAGGGAAATAGTTGTAACGGAAAAACAAACGTTATAAAAAGGAAATTGAAGAAATAATCTAAATAGAGTAATTGAATATTAGTCATTCAATTAGAAATAACCTGATTTGAGTTAGTCTAATATTAGTTAATCGAATAAGAATAGTCTAATATTAGCTAATCGAATTTAATAACTGAATACAAGTTAATCAAAAGAGGTTTATCGAATTTAGTTATTCGATAGAGTTAAATCAATAGAGTTAATCGACTATAGTATTCGAATAAGAGTAAATCAAATAGAGTTAAACAAAAATTAGAAACTGACTAGAGATTAGTAAGTTGAATAGTTTTCTGAGTGTTGATCTGATGTTGGTTTCGACCTTCGGGGTTTATACTTAGAGAATTGTTCTCTTACTAGTTTACAGTTAGGGACTAATAGTTGTGGAATGGTAGTGATGCGTAAATGAGGATTGGAAATGTTTTCCAATGTTGAAAACATATATTTTCTAATTTTAGAAAATAAGGAAATATGAATATATATATATATATGGTTGATGATTGGATCGATAATTCCATTTGGAATTTAGATCGTTGTTTGTACACCGACATATTTTCATTTGATAGTTAAATCACAGACTATCGAAGTTTTGACCATTTTACGTTGTTAATATGGAGAGACCGGTTGGATTATTATCCGAAGAACCACTCCGTATCGACATAAGCGTTGTGATCAAATACGATGAAGAAATTGAAGACGGAGTAAAGTGCAAGGGCTGTCCTGTTTACAGAATAGTGCCTTCGGTTTCGTTCAGTCCCAGAACGAACGTAAATGGACGAATGTCTGACAGAGTATTTCTAATGATCGAATGGGTTGGACTGTACAAATATATATATGGTGGCCAACGGATTTATTCCCTTCGCATAATATCCAGAATCTATTTGTGCAGATCCAACTAAATGATTAACGGATCTGATAATGTGGCATTCAAAGTGATCGTGTTATAAATGAATGGAAAGTAAGCATAGCTTCTAGCCTCACATCCGGTAAATGACAGAAATCGGGCAGGCAGCATGGCTAAGTCGGTCGCACCGAAGTAGGGTGTATAATCACCTATCTACAGAATATTCATTTGCTTCTTTAATCTATCAATGCTGTCCCATATATATATACGGGAACGGTTGCTGATCCCAACCGTTGGTGATGTACATTCGATACACTCAAGCGAAATGAGTGGTCGGTCATGTGTGGCTGAGTTGCAAGATGTTCTTGTTGAACCCCAGTGTATCGTTCCTAGAGTACACTGATCGGAAGGTGATTCCATACCTTGTCATAGTTGGAAACCCAATCATCCAATACGCACCTGCGGTTTTGAGTGTATACTATATATGTAGAACGTGAGATGCAAGCGTTTCTACTAGACTGATATCTATTTGTATTTAGACATTATCATAATATCAGAATGATATTGCTTTTCAAAGATGTTTGGATTCTCATAAGGGAAAAACCCGTTCCGTATTCACGGCGTGGTCTTATGAGATATCATATACCTGTTTAAATGATTTGAGTTTACTCACACCAGTCACATGACTGACCCGGAGTTTATTTGTTTTGTCTTCCCTAAACTCTTGGGTGCCTAAATTTGTACGGGCAGTCAAGTAGTCGGGATTTACAGATGCACTTGGAGAGCTTGGAGCAGGAGGCTTCAGCAGTCGATAGCTATTATTTATTCCGCTGTGATGTTATATGTTGTACTCTGAAAATGGTATGTATAAACGGTTATAACTTTGTATTTCAAAAGTTATGTTATATTTTATTCGTTCCGCTGTGAGATTCGTGTTACTCTGATGTTGTTGTTGTCTTCTTCTTCTTCTATTCTACTAGTTCTATCTTATCTATCCTCACCCTCTATCTTCTTTCTATAAATTTCTTGAATTTTCAGTGCAATTTGGGGTTGGACTCGTGTTATTTAGTCAGCTCAAATTGGACCGGATTTTCGGGTCATTACAGTTGGTATCAGAGCTTAAGTTAAGTGAATTACCTTGGCTCTGTGGCGTAACTCAGTAGAGATGGGATTAGTAATATCCTAGATTGAGTTGAGTGTATATATACGAGTGAACGTATTTGTTAATTGATATAAAAATTTGTTTTATATTGTGGAGCTTTATTGGTTGAGTGGTTTATGAATTTTGGTCGATAGTGGGGCACCACAATATCGATAAGGGTTTCTAAACATTCGAATACGATGAACCAACATGATATGCTTTGAAATTAACATAGTAAAATTGGTTGTTATTATAATCAGATGAGATTATAAAAAGGAGAAATGGTTATAAATAACCAATCAGAATTCATATAAGTAAAGTATATGAGATAAGATGAATTAAATCTGAATTTACATCGGGATTAGGAATTAAAATAAGGAAATTTTAAGTTCCTGGGAGATTTTGAAAATGTTTTTCAAACTGAAAGTGATATAGTATTAAACTCACCTGGATTGCTGGGAAATAGATTCCGATGACGGATCGATACATCATCGGTGTTCATTTTCGAGTTTCTAAAGTGACGGAGTACTACCAATGATTTTGTTTTGAAATTGTTTTGCAAAAACAAGTTATTCTGGAATTTGAATTTAACTTATGAAGTTAAATGGGTTAAAATAGTGAAAGTGAATAATAAATTTGAATTTAACTTGAACTAAGTTAAATTAAAACTGGATTGGATTATAGAATAATCTGAATGAAATTAAGTTGATAAACCAAGAGTTGAAATTGGATATTGGAGTTTAAATGAAATTCGACTTAAGTATAAGAGAATGGTTTGAGTTGAGGATATAAACTAATCGAAGTTAGATTAGTATGACATTGGTATATGCAGGGTGTTAATCGATGGAAATGATATAATGATATACCCGACAAAAAGGTACAAGTTTATTTTATATATGAGTTTGGATTTTATGAGCCGATTTGGCAAGCCGCTTGGCGTTTTGATTTTCTTTTGGGTTGGAGAAGGCCTAGAGAGGCGAGTTGTGGTTTTACCGATAGGGCTGTACAAAAGAGGTTATGGCGAAATTTTCCGAAAATTTAAAGTGTTAGAAAATTTTCGGAAATTTTGAAAATTTAGGTTAGTCGGAAGGAATTAATATTTTAGTCAATATTAATTGGTTCAGTTGAAATCAGCAATAAGGGGTAAACAAATCTTAGGAATTCCAATAGATAGGGTCGTCGTCCACCTTAACAATTTCGAGGACGAAATTATTTTAAGTGGGGAAGAATGTAATGACCCGGATATTTGACGGTGTAATAATTAACGTATTTAATTATTTAAATAACGAATATATTATTTAATCGTCGACGTTAGAACGTATAATTATATTATAATTAAAATCGAGCTTGAAATGGCGCGGTAGTTCGCTGTTTGGCGATTCGAACTTCAACTGAATGTACAGGATTCGTTTTAAATCGGATTTCTGTGAAACAAGAAACGTACGGAGCTGGTGGAGTATATCTTTCTAGTGGAAGAGAAAAATCAGGATTTCGTCGTGTAGATTTTGAGATATGTTCAAATCAAATTTCAGAAAAGTCGCTATATAATCGTTTATCGACCGTAACAGTTTATTCAAAATAACTAGAGATCGGGTTTGAATTTAGACAAGGTTCTTTTGGGAAGTGGTGATAATTTAATTTTTAGAATTTTATAGAAATTTTTAATTAATTTAATAAGCGACTTTTTATTTGAAGTATTTGGCACCCTGTATCGACATTTCGGGGTTTCACAATATGAGTCCATCTACCGGTATTATTATATTTTTGGGACGGTGACACATTGCTGGTCACAACAATATTTTTATTTCTGTTCCTAGCAGCTCGTATGTGGTAGCGTTGCACATTACTTCATATGTAAGTAATGTATGCAGTATATAAATAAAAAGAATGAAGTAATACAAGCCTTCAGGAGTAACCTAGCTCCAAAGCCAAATACAGTGCACGTCCTTGAATAAAATGCATTGCCGTGAGTTTTAATGGCAAAATAAAAATCAAATCAACGTGTTACCGTCAACCAAACGTATAGAAATCCTCTACACTTTTCTTTAACTTGGAAATGAAACTTCACAGCCGACAGACCCTACTGAGTGCCTATTATATGCTTCAGAGTTAAGTTTTCTTCAACGCGCTGACAACCGACATACGAGTATGAATTGTCACCATCGTGAAACATGTCTGAGAAGCGTCGAATTGTCACCATTGCAACAGACCTATGTCCCCTAAATAGCTTCATGACCAAGTATTTAACTATTGTATACTCAAACCGACAGCCTATACTATCAACATCAAAACTAAATAATATCTGCAAAACCTGTTACGTCCTATGTACTATATAATATTGATATTCCTTAGCAAGGAAGGAATAGAAGTCTATATATACGGTACTGAGCAATAAACTTCATTTGGTTCCTCTTCTTTCTGGATCTTCGAAAAAGCCTTCATTCATTTGCGCTTCTCTCTGAAATTAATGGCGCACGTCTTTCTTCTCTCTCGTTCTCTTCTTTATTTATATATCTATTCTTCCAATACAAAAGGATCACTTCGAAAATCAATATATAAATCCAAACCTTGTATACATACCCTCAGGCCCTCCTCTACACACGCTACAGCGTTTTACTTTGCGGCGGTTCATGGGTAAATTGCCGGAGATCGGTGAACTCTGGCGAGGTGGCACTTCGAGGGAGGAAGGAGAAGGCTCAGGCGCTCTCGACGGCACTGGCTGATCAAACTCCGGTGATGTGGTGGTGATACAGTAGGCAAGGAAGCTCGGTGTACGGTAACAGCGAGATGTCTGGGTTAGTTCGAAACAAAGGGGATCATGCATCCAAACAAAGCAGCTGAACGAAGGAAGAGGAGCACCGTAATGCATGCAGGAGCGGATATATATACGGGCTCGCGTTTATTTGTGAGGGATGTGATGATTTGGTAAGTGCGAGTTTGAGGGGACCTGTATGGGTGGAGTAAGGAAATTAAGGGAAGAAGTTGGAGTCCCTCAAATGGTTCGAAAATGGCCATGAAAGAATATAAAATGGAGAAGCAACAAAATGTTTTACTGGGGAAGAAGTACAGCATGCAGATCGGATCATATTCAGTCATGTTGTACAAAAGAGTTAGCTTTCATATTGGATCTGAACAAGCTAGGAGTTCGCTGGGTTTTGTGTACTGATCAGGAACATGGCGATGTATGCAAAACAAGGAGGAATGGAAATACTGGAGACTGTTAAGTGGTTGTGTGAAGTAATAAGAGGGAGAAGGAGGTTATAAGCTTGCATTCCCATTTGATGAAAGAGGATCAGCACGTTGGTACATATTGTTTGAATTTTTACTGGAGTAAAGTGAGCTAAGTACCGCGTTCGAACAGTGAGCTATCTGGGGAGGAAGAAAGAGATTTAGGGTAGTAAATTGAAGAATAGAATGCAACCGGATCCAGTGGACACGTAACAAGGAGATCTACATTGTACAACTGAAATGGTGGAGAACAGAGTTATTGGAGTTGATTTCGTGAAAATCAAATGTCATTTGATTTTAAACAAAACAAATCGGAAATCATCAACTGCAAATGCTGTGAGTAAAACTCACTAACTCTCCTCAATTTGTATTTTAATATAAATTGTACTTTATTTATTGACTGCTGTAGATTGATTGTTAAACTGGACTGTTAAATAGATTTGATTGAAAATGTAGTTATAGTAGTCTATGTACTGTTAATCAAATATGGTTCTGTACAACAGGATATTTCATTTCAAAATGAAATATGATGTATATTATACTGTGTAACATCTGTGGGTGCAGGGAGACAGGTTGGAGGAATCCGACTGGGTTCCTCAACAATTATTTTACTGTTTTCATATATTGTGATATATGTTGGGATTTATAATCTATTATTGATTATGGATGTTAGAACGATATTGATCATCGTTGTTCGATATTTTAAATATCATAAGAAACCCTGAGTTGTGAAATGGAATATTTCAATGTATATTGAAATAAAGAAATTTTATAAAATCACAGGATTTTATATAAGGAAATTATTTATAAAACGAACACAGTTTTATAAAAGGAAAGTATTTATAAAATAAATAGAGTTTTATAAAAGGGAAAAATGTTGATAAAATAAATAGAAGTTGTAAATAAGGAATATTTGTAACGGTAAATAGAAGTTGTAAATAAGGAATATTTGTAACGGTAAATAGAAGTTGTAAATAAGGAATATTTGAAACGGTAAATAGAAGTTGTAAATAAGGAATATTTGAAACGGTAAATAGAAGTTGTAAAAAGGGAAATAGTTGTAACGGAAAAACAAACGTTATAAAAAGGAAATTGAAGAAATAATCTAAATAGAGTAATTGAATATTAGTCATTCAATTAGAAATAACCTGATTTGAGTTAGTCTAATATTAGTTAATCGAATAAGAATAGTCTAATATTAGCTAATCGAATTTAGTAACTGAATACAAGTTAATCAAAAGAGGTTTATCGAATTTAGTTATTCGATAGAGTTAAATCAATAGAGTTAATCGACTATAGTATTCGAATAAGAGTAAATCAAATAGAGTTAAACAAAAATTAGAAACTGACTAGAGATTAGTAAGTTGAATAGTTTTCTGAGTGTTGATCTGATGTTGGTTTCGGCCTTCGGGGTTTATACTTAGAGAATTGTTCTCTTACTAGTTTACAGTTAGGGACTAATAGTTGTGGAATGGTAGTGATGCGTAAATGAGGATTGGAAATGTTTTCCAATGTTGAAAACATATATTTTCTAATTTTAGAAAATAAGGAAATATGAATATATATATATATGGTTGATGATTGGATCGATAATTCCATTTGGAATTTAGATCGTTGTTTGTACACCGACATATTTTCATTTGATAGTTAAATCACAGACTATCGAAGTTTTGACCATTTTACGTTGTTAATATGGAGAGACCGGTTGGATTATTATCCGAAGAACCACTCCGTATCGACATAAGCGTTGTGATCAAATACGATGAAGAAATTGAAGACGGAGTAAAGTGCAAGGGCTGTCCTGTTTACAGAATAGTGCCTTCGGTTTCGTTCAGTCCCAGAACGAACGTAAATGGACGAATGTCTGACAGAGTATTTCTAATGATCGAATGGGTTGGACTGTACAAATATATATATGGTGGCCAACGGATTTATTCCCTTCGCATAATATCCAGAATCTATTTGTGCAGATCCAACTAAATGATTAACGGATCTGATAATGTGGCATTCAAAGTGATCGTGTTATAAATGAATGGAAAGTAAGCATAGCTTCTAGCCTCACATCCGGTAAATGACAGAAATCGGGCAGGCAGCATGGCTAAGTCGGTCGCACCGAAGTAGGGTGTATAATCACCTATCTAGAGAATATTCATTTGCTTCTTTAATCTATCAATGCTGTCCCATATATATATACGGGAACGGTTGCTGATCCCAACCGTTGGTGATGTACATTCGATACACTCAAGCGAAATGAGTGGTCGGTCATGTGTGGCTGAGTTGCAAGATGTTCTTGTTGAACCCCAGTGTATCGTTCCTAGAGTACACTGATCGGAAGGTGATTCCATACCTTGTCATAGTTGGAAACCCAATCATCCAATACGCACCTGCGGTTTTGAGTGTATACTATATATGTAGAACGTGAGATGCAAGCGTTTCTACTAGACTGATATCTATTTGTATTTAGACATTATCATAATATCAGAATGATATTGCTTTTCAAAGATGTTTGGATTCTCATAAGGGAAAAACCCGTTCCGTATTCACGGCGTGGTCTTATGAGATATCATATACCTGTTTAAATGATTTGAGTTTACTCACACCAGTCACATGACTGACCCGGAGTTTATTTGTTTTGTCTTCCCTAAACTCTTGGGTGCCTAAATTTGTACGGGCAGTCAAGTAGTCGGGATTTACAGATGCACTTGGAGAGCTTGGAGCAGGAGGCTTCAGCAGTCGATAGCTATTATTTATTCCGCTGTGATGTTATATGTTGTACTCTGAAAATGGTATGTATAAACGGTTATAACTTTGTATTTCAAAAGTTATGTTATATTTTATTCGTTCCGCTGTGAGATTCGTGTTACTCTGATGTTGTTGTTGTCTTCTTCTTCTTCTATTCTACTAGTTCTATCTTATCTATCCTCACCCTCTATCTTCTTTCTATAAATTTCTTGAATTTTCAGTGCAATTTGGGGTTGGACTCGTGTTATTTAGTCAGCTCAAATTGGACCGGATTTTCGGGTCATTACATCCGTTCTGGGTCTGAACGAACCAGGAGGCACCTTATACCTCGCATATCCGAACAATCAACACTACGTCCGGACGGCTACCCCTGACTCCCCTTCAATGTAGCTACTCCAATCATGGGCCTCAGTAGCAACACATCCATTCGAGGTGAAGATTGTCGGCCTTCAATCACCGTCTTCAACTCTTCGACTTAGATCGTCGTATAATCATTTGAAATGAGATTGAACTCGGACTTTTCAAATGATCCTCGCGTGTATATATATTTTAAAATCATTTCATATCGTTATCAATCTTTAATAACGATTTATCCATATTTTTATATATATAAAAATAACTATATCCATTTAACGACGCTTTGGGTCGATCGGCGACCCTGGCGCAACTTTTATCCAAACTTGATTTACACTTATCTCAAAATCTAACTGTTGGATTTTGACGAGATTTATATCATTGGAAAGATCTTCCCAAAGCAGTCCTAATGGTTCCATTTTAGGAAAATCCGACGGTCGGATCTTAAGGTATAATCGTTTAAATTTACGATTTCAAAACGAGAACTACCGCGCGTGTTTCGTTTAATTTCAATTTCAATTTATATATAAATATAAATATAAATATAAATCGTTTGGCGATTCTGCTAACGCGTTTAACTTTACATATAAAATAATATTTAACTTCGCATAAAAATTCTAATGTATGTATATACCACAAAAATGATTCTTTCACCTTTGTTGACAGTTCTAGTTTATTTTTGGTGAATCCTTTTTTAATAAAATCATGTTTAAATCCAAAAATATGAACCTTTCTATAATTCTTTACCTAGCATTAAAAATGTAGATTTTTAATGTAAATGTATTTTATTCCTATTCTTTTATATGAAATGTCAATAAAAGTGCAACTTTTATTTCTACACTTTTTATCGCATCTAAAGTGACGGTAAAAATATAATCTTTATTTCTATGTTTTTATTTACATCTAAAATGTAAATAAAAATGTGACTTTCAATTCTATACTTTTATTTGCATATTAAATGTCAAATAAAATATAACATTCAATTCTATGTGTTTATCTGTATCTAACATGTAAATAAAAATGTACCCTTTTAAATCTGTATTTTTATCTACATCTAACTTGTAAATAAAAATATACTTTTCTATTTCATGTTTTTATCTACATTATGAAATACAAATAAAAATGTACTTTTTAAATATATGTGTTTATTTACAACTAAAATGTAAATACAAGAGTCACTTTGATTTCTATATTTTTATTTACATCTAAAATGTAAATAAAAATGTAACTTTCAATTTTAAATCCAAATTTAATATTCTCTCTATTATCATATTAAAATAATATTATTTCCAAAATATTAATTTTGAAATTAGCTCTTTTAATATACATTATAAAATGGATAAAATAAATCGATAAACACGTTCGGGTTAAAATGGCGTTGCTATTTAAAACAGATTAAATAGCCTAATTCATTATCTTATTCATTTATATTTTATACCGGGCCAGACCTCCCACATTAAGCCAGCGACTTGTGGATGCTGGATAAGCCGGTTGGTTCCGGGCAGACTTACCCCACAAGTTGGGCTTAACCTCGTGTCAAGGCCCGTTTCGTATTTGCGCACTTGGACCCCTCACATTAGGCCCAACATTTGTGGCTGCTGGATATGCCGGTTGGATCCGGGCAGACTTCCACCACAAAGTTAACCTAACCTCGTGTCCAAGTACAATTGTAATTTATAATTATAATTATTTCATTGGGAAATATTATTTTAAAACATCCTTCATTTCAAAATATCTTAATTTTAAAATATCTCCTATTTTAAAATATAACTTTATTAAAATATTTTACATAATAAAAATATGATCTTTTTATTAAATTGTTAAAAATATTTTGCTTCCAAATATCCTAACTTACATTTCAATTTTAATTAAACATGCATGACATTTATGATTTATCAATTTAAACATGCATGACATTTATATTTATCAATTCTAATTAAACATGCATGACATTTATATTTATCAATTCTAATTAAACATGCATGACATTTATAATTATCAATTCTATTTAAACATGCATGCCATTTATATTTTATCAATTCTAATTAAACATAAAATGACAATTTTTATCCTAATATGAGAATTCCTAAAAAAAATGTTTTATTTTATCTAACAAGACAGTTTCTAACAGAAATGTTTTATTTTCCTATGTTTTATTTGCATATATAAAGGGCAGATAAAAATGTATATTTTCTTCCTCTATTTCTATTTGCATATAAAGGATGCAAATAAAATATGCTTTCTTTTCTTATGTATTTATTTGCGTATAAAGATGCAAATAAAATGTAATTTCTTTTCTTATGTTTTTATTTGCATAAAAAATGCAAATAAAATGTACTTCCTTTTTATTCATTACTTTTATAATCATATTTTCATTTATGCCTAACATAAAGATAAAAATGTCCTCTAATAATCATATTTTGATTTACACCAAACATGTAAGAAAAAATGTCCTTTTATAATAAATTTCCTATAATCATATTTTTATCTACAACTAAATTGTAAATAAAAAGATATGTTCTTTTTATAATCATGTTTCTAATTTCATATTTTTATTTATATGTAGAATGTAACTACAATGGTACTTTTCAATTCTATCTTTTATCCATACCTAAAATGTATGTTTTTTTTAACTAACAAAAATGTATACTTTCGTTTTAATGGACACAAAAATTGTCATTTTCTTTTCAATGAACAATTGTGTATCTTTTTGTTTAATCATTTCTAAATGGACAAAAATGTTTCATCTTTTCTTTAATCCTTTTTAACGATCAAAGTATTTCATATGTTAACATTTTTCTTTGTTTTCTAATATCATATAAAAGAGTATTTTATATGTAAACAATTTTTTTTTAATATCTAATTTAACAAATAAAAATGATAATCTTATTTGTTAACGATATCTAATTAACAAAAATGATATTTTGGTTTCAACTATTTTATTTCAATTAACATGATATTTTTGTTTTATCTAATTTATTATAACAAAAATGATAAGATTGTTTACAAAAATTTTACAATAACAAAATGACATATTTGTTTTCAATTGTTTCATTTTAACAAATATGATACATTTGTTTTAACTATCTTTCTAATCAACACCTTTGTTAATCCTTTAGAATTGACAAATCTAATTAACACAATTGTTAATTCTTGAATCAACAAATTTAATAACTCAACATGATGATTTGGTTACACTATTTGGCTACAACAAAAATGATATATTTTTGTTTTCAATCTTTCCGTCATAACAAAATGATATATGTGTTCTCATCAATTTTATAATAACAAATTGACATATATCTAGTTCAACTAATTTAATGAACAAAAATGTAACTTTTCGATTAACTATAATCTAATTAACAAAATGTTAATCTTTGTTCCACCATAATCTAACTAACAAAAATGTTAATTTCAACCCAGCGTATACTGGCAAAATGAAAGTTTTATTTTTCCAATATTGATTTAACATAAAGGACATGATTATTTTGTCAATTCTAATATGACAAAAATATTCCATCACATTAACACATCATCAAACAACATCCAACAAATTTAAATCCAGTCACGAACATTCCGCAAATATTACAGCACATGTGTAATACTAAAATTATAATTAACAAATTTTAATTATATAAATAAAGGAATAGAATTTCTCACATTGATTTGTCTGAATTTTCAATTCAGTTTCAGATCTGGTCAGTTCCATGAGATAGATATCATTTTTGCGATTCTAACGCATCCCGTTTCATCAATTTCTGAAGTCGTATGAATGAGATATCAAATTTTATACATTGAATACAATATTTAATTAAATTACATAATTAATTAGATTTAATTACATGATGAAGCAGTTAAACCTTCTTCCTCCATCGTATGTTATTACTGGAAGCCGACGGAACCCAACTTCGTTGCCTCAACCTCGAAACGCACGCTGCCTGGGACGCCATCCTACCGATCTGAAACTACCACGCTGAAGCCATTTCCGCCGTCTACTTCCAACTGGAGCCACTTTGCTCTAGGTGGTCCCCACTGCCTTAGATTTGCCTGCGAGCGGCTCTCCTTTGTGAGGCAAAATCGAACAGTACACCTAACGTTTTCTGATCATAGCCGTATGATCTTAAAGGCCTCGAGATCCTCTTTGGTTTTGGCTTTGAGATCCTCTTTTTAATTTGTGGTGGTTTGTGAGAAATTAAGAGATCAAAGATTGGCAATTTCAGCCATTCATAGTGGATGGTGGAGGTTATGAAGAATTAGGGTTATAGGATTATGAGGGTATATATAATATTATATATTATTAAATTTTTATTTATTTACTACTTAAATTTATTTAGAGATGAAACTTCCCATTTTCTTTCGTTTAATGTAATCAATTAATGTGGGGGAGAGAAAAACGTTTCATTTCCTTTCTTTAAATTATTTAATTAATGAGGGTAGTTAGAGAAGGAAACTTTCATTTCCTTTCTTAGAATTATTTAATTAACAGGGAGAATATAATTAGTATTTATTGGTTTATTATCAATTTGATTTGACAAACATGTGACATAGATGCGAGTACAAACAAATGTATGATAATGTAATTTTTGTAAGTGCAACATGTGGTACGTGCTATAAAGTGATAGAAAGGTATAGACATATTTATTTTAACATAACATTTATTCTAATGAAATGACACCCCTAATTTGACATAACATTTATACTAATTAAATGACACATCTAATTTAACATAACATTTATACTAATTAAATGACACCTCCAATTTAATATAACATATATACAAATTATATGACACATCTAATTTAACATAACATATATACAAATTATATGACACATCTAATTTAACATAACATATATACAAATTATATGACACATCTAATTTAACATAACATATATACAAATTATATGACACATCTAATTTAACATAACATAATGATTTTGTTTCACTATTTTTATTATTAACATAATTGTTAATTAACAAATCCAATAACACAACATGATGATTTACAACAAAAATGTTAATTTTATTTAACATGATAATTTACAACAAAAAAGTAAATTTTATCCTAGTGTAACATTGACAACCAAAATGTTATTTTTTGTTTACACTACATATTCTAACCAAAATGACCAATTTTGATTAACACAACAATTCTATATAAAATGACCAATTTCGATTAACCTAACAATTTTATATAAAATGACCAAATTCGATTAACATAACAGATAATTAACAAATGAATATTTTTATTCTAACTAAAATGGTATAGACAATATTTTAATGAACAACATATGTTTAGATCCAACATCACAACCAGATCAATCAAAATCAGTTTAAATATACGTGTATATATATATATATATATATATATATATATTTCCATATATATATATATATATAATTTTTATTTTTTTAACTTCGGCTAAAATAAATTTTCTGTCGTTATTATTTAAAATAAATTAATTTAAATGCTCTAAATTTATTCAAATTTCTAAAATAAAATTTTAAATTGGTCCCAAAATTCCGGGTTGTTACAATCTCCCCCACTTAAAATCTTTTCGTCCTCGAAACGGAACGAAGCTTAAAGTTGTTTAACTAACCTATCTCAACTTTTTTTTTATTTCAATAATCTTATTAGTTGATTAACCTTTTAAATATATATAACTTTTATATATCCAAAAATCATATTTTCTAAGATCGGATTATACAAGTACGTTAATTAAAGACTTGGCACTCTCGACTCATTCTAGGGCATTACTAACCCCATCTCTAATGAGTTTTCTCATTCTAGGATACTGCTGATCCTATATCTAATGAGTATTCTTATTGGATATTACTAATCCAATCTCTGATGAGTCCTTTGTTCAGTTCTAACGAGTTGTACCCCAAAGATTTGAGCTAACCAGAGCTCTGATACCAACTGTAACGACACGCATTTTGCCCGACCTTAATCGATCGCTAGATCGATCAAAATCGTTCAAAACCCGCATACGCTAACTTTGGGAATACAATACATTAGAACAATAACAACAGACTTTTATAAACATCATAATAATGTTACATCAGAGTACAGAATATCAGAGTACATTGATGAATAAAATACAACGGAAGACTTATTATAATAAATGTAATACAAAGCAGCGGAAACAAATACAACTAATACAGCGGAAGGCTATCATGCTCTGGAAACAGGTTTAAGCTTCGATCCAGGATCCTGCTAAAGAGATAAGTATCTGCAAAAAGCTATTCGACTGCCTGTGTGGAAAATATGGGCACCCGAGTTTGCCAAGTGAAACAAACTACAGGTCAGTCATGGGACTGGTATGAGAAATCTGACTTAACTAATCTAATAATAAGGCTAATCACAGGACCACGCCGCTAACGCAGAACGGGTTTACTCCATTGGATTGCCAGTGTATAAAATAAACTAAATCGTTAAACAACGCAATGATTTTTAGAAAAATGAAACCATTATAAGACTCAAGTCCCATCACACAATGCAACGCAAACCGGAGGATAGAGTTTTACCTTATAATGGTCAAAAATGCTTAATACGATAAAAACGGATTTGATATTATTATTAGTGTATATATATTTCAAAAACAATTTCAATCATAATGTATCAATCATAGACGGCATGGGTACCATATATCATGTCGCCAACAATCAAAACCGCATGGTGTCGTATTGGAAGTTTGGTTTCCATCATGAAATCGAGGCTAGGGATCGTCCTCTCCGATTCGAGACACTCTAGCAAATGCCTCAGGATCACACCTATGGGCAACCCTTGGATGCGGTAGGGTCGGTCCCCACCTAACGGTAGTGGATTGGCAATTCTTGAACACACGTTTCCCGGTTCCTTTGAACCTATAGTATGACCACTTCCGGCCTATAAATCCGAGGCGCCTCAAAATCCATCATCCACATAAGTAAAATGTCAGCCAGTTTAAGCACTGACACTACCCCTAGCTAGAAAGAAACATGTGCACTCCGTACGGTCCATATCCCGTTTTTGACTCATTCCGGGGTGTGAGGCTCGCGAAGTCACGCTATACACAAAGCTACGCCTAAACAGGCTATGCTTTGATCATCCTACAAGGCCTTGCTTTTCAACAAAAGCCTTGATCCATGCATCTTGGCATGCCACATTGTCAATCCATACCATACCATTGATTCTTACCAATATATAACCTCTAAGCTCGTACGTCTCAGAGAAAGGTGTTAACCACCAAACAGATATATATTTAGCCGATATCAACGAATACAGTATAAAGGAATACAATGTCAGACATACGATCCATTTACTAGTCCGTTCTGGGTCTGAATGAAACCAGAGGCACCTTATACCTCGCATATCCGAACAATTAACACTACGTCCGGACGGCTATCCCTGACTCCCCTTCAAGGTAGCTACTCCAATCATGGGCCTCAGTAGCAACACATCCATTCAAGGTGAAGATTGTCGGTCTTCAATCACCGTCTTCAACTCTTCGACTTAGATCGTCGTATAATCATTTGAAATGAGATTGAACTCGGACTTTTCAAATGATCCTCGTGTGTATATATATTTTAAAATCATTTCATATCGTTATCAATCTTTAATAACGATTTATCCCTATTTTTATATATATAAAAATAACTATATTCATTTAATGACGCTTCGGGTCGATCGGCGACCCTGGCGCTGCTTTTATCCAAACTTGATTTACACTTATCTCAAAATCTAACCGTTGGATTTTGACGAGATTTATATCGTTGGAAAGATCTTCCCAAACCAGTCTTAGTGGTTCTAGTTTGGGAAAATCCGACGGTCAGATCTTAAGGTATAATCGTTTAAATTTACGATTTCAAAACGAGAACTACCGCGCGTGTTTCGTTTAATTTCAATTTCAATTTATATATAAATATAAATATAAATATAAATCGTTTGGCGATTCTGCTAACGCGTTTAACTTTACATATAAAATAATATTTAACTTCGCATAAAAATTCTAATGTATGTATATACCACAAAAATGATTCTTTCACCTTTGTTGACAGTTCTAGTTTATTTTTGGTGAATCCTTTTTTAATAAAATCATGTTTAAATCCAAAAATATGAACCTTTCTATAATTCTTTACCTAGCATTAAAAATGTAGATTTTTAATGTAAATGTATTTTATTCCTATTCTTTTATATGAAATGTCAATAAAAGTGCAACTTTTATTTCTACACTTTTTATCGCATCTAAAGTGACGGTAAAAATATAATCTTTATTTCTATGTTTTTATTTACATCTAAACTGTAAATAAAAATGTGACTTTCAATTCTATACTTTTATTTGCATATTAAATGTCAAATAAAATATAACATTCAATTCTATGTGTTTATCTGTATCTAACATGTAAATAAAAATGTACCCTTTTAAATCTGTATTTTTATCTACATCTAACTTGTAAATAAAAATATACTTTTCTATTTCATGTTTTTATCTACATTATGAAATACAAATAAAAATGTACTTTTTAAATATATGTGTTTATTTACAACTAAAATGCAAATACAAGAGTCACTTTGATTTCTATATTTTTATTTACATCTAAAATGTAAATAAAAATGTAACTTTCAATTTTAAATCCAAATTTAATATTCTCTCTATTATCATATTAAAATAATATTATTTCCAAAATATTAATTTTGAAATTAGCTCTTTTAATATACATTATAAAATGGATAAAATAAATCGATAAACACGTTCGGGTTAAAATGGCGTTGCTATTTAAAACAAATTAAATAGCCTAATTCATTATCTTATTCATTTATATTTTATACCGGGCCAGACCTCCCACATTAAGCCTACGACTTGTGGATGCTGGATAAGCTGGTTGGTTCCGAGCAGACTTACCCCACAAGTTGTGATTAACCTCGTGTCTAGGCCCGTTTCGTATTTGCGCACTTGGACCCCTCACATTAGGCCCAACATTTGTGGCTGCTGGATGTGCCGGTTGGATCCGGGCATACTTCCACCACAAAGTTAACCTAACCTCGTGCCCAAGTACAATTGTAATTTATAATTATAATTATTTCATTGGGAAATATTATTTTAAAACATCCTTCATTTCAAAATATCTTAATTTTAAAATATCTCCTATTTTAAAATATAACTTTATTAAAATATTTTACATATTAAAAATATGATCTTTTTATTAAATTGTTAAAAATATTTTGCTTCCAAATATCCTAACTTACATTTCAATTTTAATTAAACATGCATGACATTTATGATTTATCAATTTAAACATGCATGACATTTATATTTATCAATTCTAATTAAACATGCATGACATTTATATTTATCAATTCTAATTAAACATGCATGACATTTATAATTATCAAATTTAATTAAACATGCATGCCATTATATTTTATCAATTCTAATTAAACATAAAATGACAATTTTTATCCTAATATGAGAATTCCTAACAAAAATGTTTTATTTTATCTAACAAGGCAGTTTCTAACAGAAATGTTTTATTTTCCTATGTTTTATTTGCATATAAAAAGGGCAGATAAAAATGTATATTTTCTTCAACTGTTTCTATTTGCATATAAAGGATGCAAATAAAATATGCTTTCTTTTCTTATGTATTTATTTGCGTATAAAAATGCAAATAAAATGTAATTTCTTTTCTTATGTTTTTATTTGCATAAAAAGATGCAAATAAAATGCACTTCCTTTTTGTTCATGACTTCTATAATCATATTTTCATTTATGCCTAACATAAAGATAAAAATGTCCTCTAATAATCATATTTTGATTTACACCAAACATGTAAGCAAAAATGTCCTTTTATAATCAATTTCCTATAATCATATTTTTATCTACAACTAAATTGTAAATAAAAAGGTATGTTCTTTTTATAATCATGTTTCTAATTTCATATTTTTATTTATACGTAGAATGTAACTACAATGGTACTTTTCAATTCTATCTTTTATCCATACCTAAAATGTATGTTTTTTCTTAACTAACAAAAATGTATACTTTCTTTTTAATGGACACAAAAATTGTCATTTTATTTTCAATGAACAAAGGTGTATCTTTTTGTTTAATCATTTCTAAATGGACAAAAATGTTTCATCTTTTCTTTAATCCTTTTTAATGATCAAAGTATTTCATATGTTAACATTTTTCTTTGTTTTCTAATATCATATAAAAGAGTATTTTATATGTAAACAATTTTTTTTAATATCTAATTTAACAAATAAAAATGATAATCTTATTTGTTAACGATTTCTAATTAACAAAAATGATATTTTGGTTTCAACTATTTTATTTCGATTAACATGATATTTTTGTTTTATCTAATTTATTATAACAAAAATGATAAGATTGTTTACAAAATTTTACAATAACAAAATGACATATTTGTTTTCAATTGTTTCATTTTAACAAATATGATACATTTGTTTTAACTATCTTTCTAATCAACACCTTTGTTAATCCTTTAGAATTGACAAATCTAATTAACACAATTGTTAATTCTTGAATCAACAAATTTAATAACTCAACATGATGATTTGGTTACACTATTTGGTTACAACAAAAATGATATATTTTTGTTTTCAATCTTTCCGTCATAACAAAATGATATATGTGTTCTCATCAATTTTATAATAACAAATTGACATATTTCTAGTTCAACTAATTTAATGAACAAAAATGTAACTTTTCGATTAACTATAATCTAATTAACAAAATGTTAATCTTTGTTCCACCATAATCTAACTAACAAAAATGTTAATTTCAACCCAACGTATACTGGCAAAATGAAATTTTTATTTTTCCAATATTGATTTAACATAAAGGACATGATTATTTTGTCAATTCTAATATGACAAAAATATTCCATCACATTAACACATCATCAAACAGCATCCAACAAATTTAAATCCAGTCACGAACATTCCGCAAATATTACAGCACATGTGTAACACTAAAATTTTAATTATATAAATAAAGGAATAGAATTTCTCACATTGATTTGTCTGAATTTTCAATTCATTTTCAGATCTGGTCAGTTCCATGAGATAGATATCATTTTTGCGATTCTAACGCATCCCGTTTCACCAATTTCTGAAGTCGTATGAATGAGATATCAATTTTTATACATTGGATACAATATTTAATTAAATTACATAATTAATTAGATTTAATTACATGATGAAGCAGTTAAACCTTCTTCCTCCATCGTATGTTATTACTGGAAGCCGACGGAACCCAACTTCGTTGCCTCAACCTCGAAACGCACGCTGCATGGGACGCCATCCTACCGATCTGAAACTACCACGCTGAAGCCATTTCCGCCGTCTACTTCCAACTCGAGCCACTTTGCTCTAGGTGGTCCCCACTGCCTTAGATTTGCGTGCGAGCAGCTCTCCTTTGTGGGGCAAAATCGAACAGTACACCTAACGTTTTCCGATCATAGCCGTATGATCTTAAAGGCCTCGAGATCCTCTTTAGTTTTGGCTTTGAGTTCCTCTTTTTAATTTGTGGTGGTTTGTGAGAAATTAAGAGATCAAAGATTGGCAATATCAGCCATTCATAGTGGATGGTGGAGGTTATGAAGAATTAGGGTTATAGGATTATGAGGGTATATATAATATTATATATTATTAAATTTTTATTTATTTACTACTTAAATTTATTTAGAGATGAAACTTCCCATTTTCTTTCGTTTAATGTAATCAATTAATGAGGGGGAGAGAAAAACGTTTCATTTCCTTTCTTTAAATTATTTAATTAATGAGGGTAGTTAGAGAAGGAAACTTTCATTTCCTTTCTTTGAATTATTTAATTAACAGGGAGAATATAATTAGTATTTATTGGTTTATTATCAATTTGATTTGACAAACATGTGACATAGATGCGAGTACAAACAAATGTATGATAATGTAATTTTTGTAAGTGCAACATGTGGTACGTGCTATAAAGTGATAGAAAGGTATAGACATATTTATTTTAACATAACATTTATTCTAATGAAATGACACCCCTAATTTGACATAACATTTATACTAATTAAATGACACATCTAATTTAACACAACATTTATACTAATTAAATGACACCTCCAATTTAATATAACATATATACAAATTATATGACACATCTAATTTAACATAACATATATACAAATTATATGACACATCTAATTTAACATAACATATATACAAATTATATGACACATCTAATTTAACATAACATAATGATTTGGTTTCACTATTTTTCTTATTAACATAATTGTTAGTTAACAAATCCAATAACACAACATGATGATTTACAACAAAAATGTTAATTTTATTTAACATGATAATTTACAACAAAAAAGTAAATTTTATCCTAGTGCAACTGTAACGACCCAGAAAATCTGAACCAATTTAAAATTTTTAAATTGGCTAAAATAATGGATTTTAAATATTTAAAATAAATATTTTAAATAATGGCGATGAAAATTGAGTTTGAATCGACATTTGAAAACGAATATAATTAATTATAATTATATATAGAATTGAAAATAGCGCGGTAGTTCGATAATTCGATTTCAAACTTCAATTGACTATACCGGGTGCAAAACAATCCGGATCTTAGTGAAACCAAAAATAATGGAATCTAATTGATGATATCGTTCCAATGAATCTGACCAATCGAAATTTGATAGTGGGAGTCAAAAGATATGTCCAGTTGAAAATTCTGAATAGTCGCTATGGAATTCAGGCCCTTAAAAATGGACATTTTGCAAACGACCTCGGATTTCGATGAAACCACTTTTGTTAGATCCGCAGTGTCAAGTTATTGCTAGGTTTCAAATTTCATAATTTTTCGAATCAATATGTGAGCGTGGCAAAGGAAAACGCGTTTGACCAGTTTCAGTTGATTTTAATCGACTGGAAATTGGCCATTTTTCAAACGGTCTCAGAATTCGACGAAACTAGTTTTGTTAGGACCGTATCGTCAATACGAAGCTAGAAATATTTTTCGGGAATTTTTCTAGTTAGTATGTGGGCCCGGTAATTTGAAATGTACGTTTAAAATTCAATATAGTGATTTAAATGAAAATTCAACGGAAACTGATTGTAACAATCAAATCGGCTTGCGATACATATCCCATTGTGTTCGGAATGGGGGTAAAACGCTATGGACGACAGGCGGTGGGCCTCGTTTCGAGGTCGTATGTAAAAGTCAACCTTTTTGCAAAATATAAATAATTAAATAAAATAAAAAAATAAAATATAATCTTCCCCCCCTTTATCTTCGTTCTGCCCCCCCCCCCCCCGTTCACTTTTATTTCAGTTAACAGAAATTAAAAAAAAAAAAAAAAAAAAAGAAGAAAAACCCTCGTCGAAGACCGACCGACCGACCGCTTCCGCCCGCTCCTCCCTCCATCGCGAGCGAATCGATCCACCGTTCGAAACCCGAGCCGCCGCCTTCGAGAAGCCCTCCGTCGAACTGCAGAAACCCCCCCTTTTGTAAGTGTTTTTATTTTATTTTTATTTTTAATTCTGTAATATACTGTTTTTTTTTCTAGGATTAAATACTGTTTTTTTCTAGGATTAAATACTGATTTTAAAAAAAGGATTAAATACTGATTTTAAAAAGGATTAAATACTGATTTTAAAAAGGATTAAGTACTGATTTTGTTTAAAAGGATTAAGTACTGATTTTGTTTAAAAGCATAAAAACTGATTTTGTTTAAAAGCATAAAAACTGATTTTGTTTAAAAGCATAAAAACTGATTTTTTTTAAAGCATAAAAACTGATTTTCTTGAAAAGGAAAAAAAATGATTTAAAACTGATTGAAAAAGAAAACTGATTGAAAAAGAAAACTGATTGTAAAAGAAAACTGATTTTTAAAATGATTTATAAACTAATTTATTTTAAGATTTAAAATAAGAAAAAGGTTTAATCTTTTAAAAGAAAGAGATTAGAACTTTAGAAAAAAAATAAAGATCATATTTTTAAAATAGAAAAGAGCAGATTTTTAGAATGGAAAAGATCCTATTTTTTTAAAATAGAAAAGACGGGATTTTTATTAAGTAAAATAAGTAAGATATGAAAATTTATATTTTTAAAGCAATAAAAATATAATTTTTACATCATAGAAATATTAAAAATATAATCTTTATATATTGAATAGCGAAGTCAAAATCATATTTTTATATATTGAATAGCATAGTAAAAATTCGATTTTTACATATGTAGAGAATACGGGCGAAAGCGACAGAAAGGCGAAGATTTCTCTAAGGAAGTGTCGTGCAGTTGGATAGCTATTGGTGAGATTTCTGATTTAAAAATTATATATGTGTTGAAGTAAAAGTGAATTGCTATATATAAATATATATATATATATATATATATATATACGCCCCTCGTCCACAAACCATGGACGATATTTATTGATTGAAATTGTTGTGAAAATTGATTGATAGCGATTGATTGTTTGGGATTGTTTGTGATTGATATTGGTTGATTGTGGTTGAAAAATACCCATTTGTGGTTGTGAAATATTTGGTTGAAACCACTTAGGATTAGTTTGTGGAAATGAAATAAATATATACATGCCGCCTGCGTGCGAACTAGATGCATGAACCCCATTGTCAAAAACCGCGAGGTTTTAAGGTAGAGCGAGGAGCCGTACTAGGGACAGTGCCGGTTTAACTACCCTGCCGTTATGCTGCCGAAATTTTGAATAATATTTGTGTGTTTGAATTATTTTCATATGCTTAAACTATATTTATTCATTGTATAGAAAACATTCATGTGTTGAATTGATATTCATTCGTTGTTTAGAAATTCATGTGTTGAATGGTATTCATATTTTGAAATAAATTGTTCGATAATAAAAATCACATTTTTATCTATATATAAAAACCATAGAAAACATTCATGTGTTGAATTGATATTCATTCGTTGTTTAGAAATTCATGTGTTGAATGGTATTCATATTTTGAAATAAATTGTTCGATAATAAAAATCACATTTTTATCTATATATAGAAACTATAGAAAACATTCATGTGTTGAATTGATATTCATTTGTTGATTAGAAATTCATGTGTTGAATGGTATTCATATTTTGAAATAAATTGTTCGATAATAAAAATCACATTTTTATCTATATATAGAAACTATAGAAAACATTCATGTGTTGAATTGATATTCATTCGTTGATTAGAAATTCATGTGTTGAATGGTATTCATATTTTGAAATAAATTGTTTGATAATAAAAATCACCTTTTATCGACTATATGAACTATATAGAAAAATAGTGTTATGAAATGAATCGTTTTACAATAAAAATCACATTTTTATTGTATGCATAAATCGTTGAAATGTGAAGTGTTAAAAATAGCCACTTGTTCAAAATAAACATATATGAGTTGAAATATTCATTAATTAGCGAATGAAATGATTTGCACCTATTTATGTAACATTAGAATGAATGGTGTTTTTAAACCAAATAGAAATCGAATATGAAGTCGAATAGAAATTGATAAATGATAAGAACTGTATATATATGTACATGCAATATTCATTGAACAGGTTATAGCAAAGGGGCTAGAGAAGAGGAATAAAATTTTGTGCCCGACAAATAGGTACACATTTACTGATTTGTTTGGGTGATGATTTTGAGCCTGTTGGCTAGCCGCTTGGCTTTTTTCTTTTTCTTTTTGAGATTAGAAGGACCGGGAAAGCTATTTGCGATTTCCCGATGCTCCCGGTGCAGGGGAGGTTATGGCGAAATTTTTCCAAAATTTAAGGCGTTAGAAAAATATTTGAAGTGAAAACGATATGGAAATCATTGAATGAACTATATTTATATAAATATATAAATATAAATAAAATTAAAACGAAACGAAGCCGTGCAGTTCGTGTTTTGAAACCGTGTTTTCAAACAACTAGTACGGGAAATCCGACCATTGGATTTTCCCGAAACCTCAACCGTCGGGTTCGCCTTGGAATAATCTTTCCAACGGCACCAACCTTGTGAAAATCCAACGGTTGGATTGTCTGGAATGTTTAATTCAAATCTGAAGAAAAACAGAGCCAGAAACGATTATATTTATATATATATATATAAATATAATTATATTTAATCGAATAACGACGCTGCAGTTCGTATTTTGAAATCGAAACTTCAAACGATTGTACCGGGAGATCCGACCGTCGGATTTTCCCGAAACTGGAACCGTTGGATTCGTTTTGAAAAGACCTTTCTAATGATGTAAATTTTGTGAAGATCCAACGGTTAGATTTTCAGATAAGTGTAAATCAAATCTGAAGAAAAACAGCGCCACGGCCGCGTTATGGCCCGAAGCGTCGTTTTGAATAAATGGGCTATTTTAAAATAAATAAAAATAGCGATAAATAGTTATAAAATATCATAAGCAATATGAAATGGAAATAAACTGAATTTGCTTGATTTATGTGGCTTTTGATGGTTGAATGTGTTTGGTGAAACAATATTGGTGTTGTCGAATAATTTAACCATTGAAATAAATTGATTTGAAATTCTAAATATACGTGAATTATTTGAGAAGGCCGAGTTAATTCTCATTTCAAATAATTGACCGACGATTGAAAGTCGAAGATGAAGACGGTGGTCGAAGACCGGAGATCTTCACCTCGTTTGGATGGTAACCGAGGTCCTGATTGGGAGGCATCCCGAAATATGGATAATGAGTGGTGATCGTTCAGACGTACGTGTTGATCGATGGGTTTGCGAGGTATTTAGTGCCTCCGGTTTCGTTCAGACCCAGAACGGAATTGTAAATGGACTGTGTGTCTGACATTGGAGTTTATTCTGTGTTGATTGATTTCTGTTAAATATACATCTGTTTGGCGGCGGAGAATTTATTCTTTTGCTTAACGCCCTTCTCTGAGACGTACGAACTCAGAGGTTGTATATCGATGGACATCAGTCGCATGGCATGAATTGCCTGTGTGGCATGCTAAGATGCAGTGATCAGGGCTTCTGTTGAAAAGCAAAGTCTTGTGGTGATGATCAAAGCACCGCCTGTGTGGCGTAGCTTTGTGTATAACGTGAATTCGCGAGCCTCACACCCCGGTATGAACCTAAAACGGGAGAGGACATTAGGGAGGGCCTGCGTTTCTTTCTAGCTAGGGTGGTGTCAGTGACCTACCAGCCTTGACATTTATATACTTTTCACCTAAGTGGTTGTTGTTGTTGCGAGGCGCCTCGGTTTGATCGGACGATCCGGGTCCGATGGAGTCATTCGTTGGCTCGTTTACGCCCCAAAGGGCGGGGAGACGTAGTGTTCAGGCATAATAATCAACATTGGTGGACCGGCCCTGACGATCTAAAGGGTTGATGCGTTCTGATCCTGTGGCTCGGGCTAGAGAGTCACGAATTCGGTAAGGACTATCTTTTGCCTTGGTTCATGACGGAAATCCAATTTCCAAATACGACATCGTGCGGTTTTGATTGTATATATATATGGCGACATGATGTATGGTACCCATGCCGTCTATGATTGATAGTTATGATTTGAAATTGTTTTCAAAACATAAAAACACTAGCAATAATATCAAATGTCTTTGTTTTATTCGTATCAAGCATATTTTGGCCATTATAAGGTAAAACTCTATCCTCCGGTTTGCGTTGCATTGTGTGATGGGAACTGAGTCTTATAATGGCTTCATTTTTATAAAAAGCATAGCGATGTTTAAAAGAAAGATCTGTTTTAAAGCACTGGCAATCCAATGGAGTAAACCCGTTCCACGAAAGTGGCATGGTCCTGTGATTAGCCAATTATATATGTGTTGAGTGGATTTCTCATACCAGTCCCATGACTGACTCGTAGTTTGTTTCACTTTCAAACTCGGGTGCCCCTTTTTCTACACGGGCAGCCTTGTATTCAGGTTTAGCTGGTTCTTCCTGGATAGATGGAGCTGAAGATGGATTCTATCATTTATTTCTTTTTATGCTGTTCAGCTCCTATTGTACATATTTTGTTTATTTCCGCTGTAGACATTTATGTATAGCTGAACTGTATTTGTACTAAGTAAGATCCTGTATACTGTGTAACTCTGATGATTACTTTATCCAGTATATTTTGTTGTTCATATCTGGTGTATTTATTTAATTCTGTTCTGCTATTATATGTTTCTGTGTTATATTCCAAAGATAACCTTGTTTCCGTGAGAACGGGAAATCGGGTCGTCTCATCGTGGTATCAGAGCTTTGGTTAAACTTAGTTCTGGAATATAACATTTGAACGAACTCGTCAGAAATAGAATCAGTTGTGTTCTAGGACGGGTAACTCCATACAGATAGGATCAGTAATATCCTAGTATGAGTAGCAGAATCAGAACAACTCGTTAGAGATGGGGTCAGAAGTGCCTCAGAACGAGTCGAGAGTAATATGTTTTTAAATAACGTATTTGTGATTATATTTATATATAGTCTGGTTTTAGAAATATAATTTTTGAATATATAAAAGATATATATTTGAAAAGTTAAGAAGGTTAACAACAATTGAATTGGTTGTTGTGTTGTGTGATTGTAGATTTATCAAACCACTTTCGACTTTATTCCTTTTCGGGGACGAAAAGTTTTAAGTGGGGGAGATTGTAACGACCCAGAAAATCTGAACCAATTTAAAATTTTTAAATTGGCTAAAATAATGGATTTTAAATATTTAAAATAAATATTTTAAATAATGGCGATGAAAATTGAGTTTGAATCGACATTTGAAAACGAATATAATTAATTATAATTATATATAGAATTGAAAATAGCGCGGTAGTTCGATAATTCGATTTCAAACTTCAATTGACTATACCGGGTGCAAAACAATCCGGATCTTAGTGAAACTAAAAATAATGGAATCTAATTGATGATATCGTTCCAATGAATCTGACCAATCGAAATTTGATAGCGGGAGTCAAAAGATATGTCCAGTTGAAAATTCTGAATAGTCGCTATGGAATTCAGGCCCTTAAAAATGGACATTTTGCAAACGACCTCGGATTTCGATGAAACCACTTTTGTTAGATCCGCAGTGTCAAGTTATTGCTAGGTTTCAAATTTCATAATTTTTCGAATCAATATGTGAGCGTGGCAAAGGAAAACGCGTTTGACCAGTTTCAGTTGATTTTAATCGACTGGAAATTGGCCATTTTTCAAACGGTCTCAGAATTCGACGAAACTAGTTTTGTTAGGACCGTATCGTCAATACGAAGCTAGAAAATATTTTTCGGGAATTTTTCTAGTTAGTATGTGGCCCCGGTAATTTGAAATGTACGTTTAAAATTCAATATAGTGATTTAAATGAAAATTCAACAGAAACTGATTGTAACAATCAAATCGGCTTGCGATACATATCCCATTGTGTTCGGAATGGGGGTAAAACGCTATGGACGACAGGCGGTGGGCCTCGTTTCGAGGTCGTATGTAAAAGTCAACCTTTTTGCAAAATATAAATAATTAAATAAAATAAAAAAATAAAATATAATCTTCCCCCCCCCCCTTTATCTTCGTTCTGCCCCCCCCCCCCCCGTTCACTTTTATTTCAGTTAACAGAAATTAAAAAAAGAAGAAAAAAAAAGAAGAAAAACCCTCGTCGAAGACCGACCGCTTCCACCCGCTCCTCCCTCCATCGCGAGCGAATCGTTCCACCGTTCGAAACCCGAGCCGCCGCCTTCGAGAAGCCCTCCGTTGAACTGCAGAAACCCCCCCCCCCTTCTGTAAGTGTTTTTATTTTATTTTTATTTTTAATTCTGTAATATACTGTTTTTTTTCTAGGATTAAATACTGTTTTTTTTTCTAGGATTAAATACTGATTTTAAAAAAAGGATTAAATACTGATTTTAAAAAGGATTAAATACTGATTTTAAAAAGGATTAAGTACTGATTTTGTTTAAAAGGATTAAGTACTGATTTTGTTTAAAAGCATAAAAACTGATTTTGTTTAAAAGCATAAAAACTGATTTTGTTTAAAAGCATAAAAACTGATTTTTTTTAAAGCATAAAAACTGATTTTCTTGAAAAGAAAAAAAATGATTTAAAACTGATTGAAAAAGAAAACTGATTGAAAAAGAAAACTGATTGTAAAAGAAAACTGATTTTTAAAATGATTTATAAACTAATTTATTTTAAGATTTAAAATAAGAAAAAGGTTTAATCTTTTAAAAGAAAGAGATTAGAACTTTAGAAAAAAAATAAAGATCATATTTTTAAAATAGAAAAGAGCAGATTTTTAGAATGGAAAAGATCCTATTTTTTAAAATAGAAAAGACGGGATTTTTATTAAGTAAAAGAAGTAAGATATGAAAATTTATATTTTTAAAGCAATAAAAATATAATTTTTACATCATGGAAATATTAAAAATATAATCTTTATATATTGAATAGCGAAGTCAAAATCATATTTTTATATATTGAATAGCATAGTAAAAATTCGATTTTTACATATGTAGAGAATACGGGCGAAAGCGACAGAAAGGCGAAGATTTCTCTAAGGAAGTGTCGTGCAGTTGGATAGCTATTGGTGAGATTTCTAATTTAAAAATTATATATGTGTTGAAGTAAAAGTGAATTGCTATATATAAATATATATATACGCCCATCGTCCACAAACCATGGACGATATTTATTGATTGAAATTGTTGTGAAAATTGATTGATAGCGATTGATTGTTTGGGATTGTTTGTGATTGATATTGGTTGATTGTGGTTGAAAAATACCCATTTGTGGTTGTGAAATATTTGGTTGAAACCACTTAGGATTAGTTTGTGGAAATGAAATAAATATATACATGCCGCCTGCGTGCGAACTAGATGCATGAACCCCATTGTCAAAAACCGCGAGGTTTTAAGGTAGAGCGAGGAGCCGTACTAGGGACGGTGCCGGTTTAACTACCCTGCCGTTATGCTGCCGAAATTTTGAATAATATTTGTGTGTTTGAATTATTTTCATATGCTTAAACTATATTTATTCATTGTATAGAAAACATTCATGTGTTGAATTGATATTCATTCGTTGTTTAGAAATTCATGTGTTGAATGGTATTCATATTTTGAAATAAATTGTTCGATAATAAAAATCACATTTTTATCTATATATAAAAACCATAGAAAACATTCATGTGTTGAATTGATATTCATTCGTTGTTTAGAAATTCATGTGTTGAATGGTATTCATATTTTGAAATAAATTGTTCGATAATAAAAATCACATTTTTATCTATATATAGAAACTATAGAAAACATTCATGTGTTGAATTGATATTCATTCGTTGATTAGAAATTCATGTGTTGAATGGTATTCATATTTTGAAATAAATTGTTCGATAATAAAAATCACATTTTTATCTATATATAGAAACTATAGAAAACATTCATGTGTTGAATTGATATTCATTCGTTGATTAGAAATTCATGTGTTGAATGGTATTCATATTTTGAAATAAATTGTTTGATAATAAAAATCACCTTTTATCGACTATATGAACTATATAGAAAAATAGTGTTATGAAATGAATCGTTTTACAATAAAAATCGCATTTTTATTGTATGCATAAATCGTTGAAATGTGAAGTGTTAAAAATAGCCACTTGTTCAAAATAAACATATATGAGTTGAAATATTCATTAATTAGCGAATGAAATGATTTGCACCTATTTATGTAACATAAGAATGAATGGTGTTTTTAAACCAAATAGAAATCGAATATGAAGTCGAATAGAAATTGATAAATGATAAGAACTGTATATATATGTACACGCAATATTCATTGAACAGGTTATAGCAAAGGGGCTAGAGAAGAGGAATAAAATTTTGTGCCCGACAAATAGGTACACATTTACTGATTTGTTTGGGTGATGATTTTGAGCCTGTTGGCTAGCCGCTTGGCTTTTTTCGTTTTCTTTTTGAGATTAGAAGGACCGGGAAAGCTATTTGCGATTTCCCGATGCTCCCGGTGCAGGGGAGGTTATGGCGAAATTTTTCCAAAATTTAAGGCGTTAGAAAAATATTTGAAGTGAAAACGATATGGAAATCATTGAATGAACTATATTTATATAAATATATAAATATAAATAAAATTAAAACGAAACGAAGCCGCGCAGTTCGTGTTTTGAAACCGTGTTTTCAAACAACTAGTACGGGAAATCCGACCATTGGATTTTCCCGAAACCTCAACCGTCGGGTTCGCCTTGGAATAATCTTTCCAACGGCACCAACCTTGTGAAAATCCAACGGTTGGATTGTCTGGAATGTTTAATTCAAATCTGAAGAAAAACAGCGCCAGAAACGATTATATTTATATATATATATAAATATAATTATATTTAATCGAATAACGACGCTGCAGTTCGTATTTTGAAATCGAAACTTCAAACGATTGTACCGGGAGATCCGACCGTCGGATTTTCCCGAAACTGGAACCGTTGGATTCGTTTTGAAAAGACCTTTCTAATGATGTAAATTTTGTGAAGATCCAACGGTTAGATTTTCAGATAAGTGTAAATCAAATCTGAAGAAAAACAGCGCCACGGCCGCGTTATGGCCCGAAGCGTCGTTTTGAATAAATGGGCTATTTTAAAATAAATAAAAATAGCGATAAATAGTTATAAAATATCATAAGCAATATGAAATGGAAATAAACTGAATTTGCTTGATTTATGTGGCTTTTGATGGTTGAATGTGTTTGGTGAAACAATATTGGTGTTGTCGAATAATTTAACCATTGAAATAAATTGATTTGAAATTCTAAATATACGTGAATTATTTGAGAAGGCCGAGTTAATTCTCATTTCAAATAATTGACCGACGATTGAAAGTCGAAGATGAAGACGGTGGTCGAAGACCGGAGATCTTCACCTCGTTTGGATGGTAACCGAGGTCCTGATTGGGAGGCATCCCGAAATATGGATAATGAGTGGTGATCGTTCAGACGTACGTGTTGATCGATGGGTTTGCGAGGTATTTAGTGCCTCCGGTTTCGTTCAGACCCAGAACGGAATTGTAAATGGACTGTGTGTCTGACATTGGAGTTTATTCTGTGTTGATTGATTTCTGTTAAATATACATCTGTTTGGCGGCGGAGAATTTATTCTTTTGCTTAACGCCCTTCTCTGAGACGTACGAACTCAGAGGTTGTATATCGATGGACATCAGTCGCATGGCATGAATTGCCTGTGTGGCATGCTAAGATGCAGTGATCAGGGCTTCTGTTGAAAAGCAAAGTCTTGTGGTGATGATCAAAGCACCGCCTGTGTGGCGTAGCTTTGTGTATAACGTGAATTCGCGAGCCTCACACCCCGGTATGAACCTAAAACGGGAGAGGACATCAGGGAGGGCCTGCGTTTCTTTCTAGCTAGGGTGGTGTCTGTGACCTACCAGCCCTGACATTTATATACTTTTCACCTAAGTGGTTGTTGCTGTTGCGAGGCGCCTCGGTTTGATCGGACGATCCGGGTCCAATGGAGTCATTCGTTGGCTCGTTTACGCCCCAAAGGGCGGGGAGACGTAGTGTTCAGGCATAATAATCCACATCGGTGGACCGACCCTGACGATCTAAAGGGTTGATGCGTTCTGATCCTGTGGCTCGGGCTAGAGAGTCACGAATTCGGTAAGGACTATCTTTTGCCTTGGTTCATGACGGAAATCCAATTTCCAAATACGACATCGTGCGGTTTTGATTGTATATATATATGGCGACATGATATATGGTACCCATGCCGTCTATGATTGATAGTTATGATTTGAAATTGTTTTCAAAACATAAAAACACTAGCAATAATATCAAATGTCTTTGTTTTATTCGTATCAAGCATATTTTGGCCATTATAAGGTAAAACTCTATCCTCCGGTTTGCGTTGCATTGTGTGATGGGAACTGAGTCTTATAATGGCTTCATTTTTATAAAAAGCATAGCGATGTTTAAAAGAAAGATCTGTTTTAAAGCACTGGCAATCCAATGGAGTAAACCCGTTCCACGAAAGTGGCATGGTCCTGTGATTAGCCAATTATATGCGTGTTGAGTGGATTTCTCATACCAGTCCCATGACTGACTCGTAGTTTGTTTCACTTTCAAACTCGGGTGCCCCTTTTTCTACACGGGCAGCCTTGTATTCAGGTTTAGCTGGTTCTTCCTGGATAGCTGGAGCTGAAGATGGATTCTATCATTTATTTCTTTTTATGCTGTTCAGCTCCTATTGTACATATTTTGTTTATTTCCGCTGTAGACATTTATGTATAGCTGAACTGTATTTGTACTAAGCAAGATCCTGTATACTGTGTAACTCTGATGATTACTTTATCCAGTATATTTTGTTGTTCATATCTGGTGTATTTATTTAATTCTGTTCTGCTATTATATATTTCTGTGTTATATTCCAAAGATAACCTTGTTTCCGTGAGAACGGGAAATCGGGTCGTCTCAGTAACATTGATAACCAAAATGTTATTTTTTGTTTACACTACATATTCTAACTGAAATGACCAATTTTGATTAACACAACAATTCTATATAAAATGACCAATTTCGATTAACCTAACAATTTTATATAAAATGACCAAATTCGATTAACATAACAGATAATTAACAAATGAATATTTTTATTCTAACTAAAATGGTATAGACAATATTTTAATGAACAACATATGTTTAGATCCAACATCACAACTAGATCAATCAGTTTAAATATACGTGTATATATATATATAATTTTTATTTTTTTTAACTTCGGCTAAAATAAATTTTCCATCGTTATTATTTAAAATAAATTAATTTAAATGCTCTAAATTTATTCAAATTTCTAAAATAAAAAATTTAAATTGGTCCCAAAATTCCGGGTTGTTACAAAATAAGTGTTTTGTTTGTATTTTAACTTATCTTTAGTTCATGTAGAATATAAGATTTGATTTTTATAACTAATGAGAATTATTTAAATTAGAATTTAACTTCCTCACAAGCAAGTACATAATAACATATGACTTAAACTGATAAGAAAATGAAAAATTGAATTTATTAAATAAGAATATTGAATTTCTTCACATATAAGAAATACGAAAAGGGACATGACATGAAATTTATTTGAATAGAAGAAAATCAATACATTTATAAAATTGATTACTTGAAAACTTGGTTTTCATTCCTTTATAACCTTTAGTACATATGCTGTACAATAATACATGTGCATAGACAACCATAGGGTACTACACAACTTTTATTTCAAATCCTAGGAGGTACTAGCAGCCTATGACATTTGTAGACAAACTAGTGTAGAATATATATGCATACATACACTAGTACAAATACATGTGCACCTGAGAAGCCTTTATGGAGAAGAGACTGTAAGGATGTGTTCTTTCAATCTAATAGACTAATACTAGCAATAGCCTATTCACATTAGGTACACAGACATTTATAATTTATATTTCTTAGTTATGAAGTTGTGTTTTTAAAACTATTTAGTATAGGTTGTGTACCTTTATAGCCTGATGGCCGTGGCATGGCATGAAGATTTTTTCAGCTATACATTTCCAATCACGTAGGATAACAGCCTATACCCTGCATATCACATAAAATTTTATAGCTTGTAATTGCTTAAAGGCTAAGCAATGGATATCTGAACACATCTGCATTGGTCGTAGTGAATTAACATGAAAGTGACTAAACAATTCTTTTCTATCATGCCATATGACAGCTAAGAAAAACAAGGCTTCACTTTCTTTCAATCAAAACTGAAAATACAACAGTCTAAAACTACTTCTATAAAGCTTGATAGCTACCCAGATTTAAGTATTGATTTCACCCTATAAATACACCAGTACATGAAGTAATCTCCCTCATAAAAATCAATAAACAAAAATCATAAAAGATGAAGCAAAACTGGAAGCAAGTGGCTGAGACATAGAACAAATCTCTAATCTAAAGAATAATGAAAAACCTGAAAGTAGAGAGTGAACAGCAGGAACTGGAAGCAATAGGTGAGTAAACAATTTTTTTCTACTTCCTGTTTTCATGCATTAAATCCTATATATCCAAAACTTCTTATATGTCAACATGTATGTGAATTCATATTGTTAAGCACGGATGTTATTGAAGTAAATGGCAAGAAACATAAGAGGTTAGTTGAATAAATGTTAGGCCTCGAATCTAAGATAGTAGCCGTTTACTGAGTAATTTTTTTCCCTTTTGTTTGTTTATGTGCATGTGAATGTCTTGTACTAGTTTTTATACTTGACTCTAAACCTAGAAACTAAGAGCTGAAGTAAAGGAAAGCAAAGATAAGAACAGGGAGTAAACTCCCTTTTGCTATTTAAAATCTATTAACCATATATAAACTGGTATATAGGTTGAAATGCACCTGAGTGTGTGTGTAAATCAATTTAGTCTGCATATCAAAACTGAAATTTTGGGAACTCATAAACCAGTGAACCAAGACCAAATGTCTAAAAACCTAGAAATGCATAACACTGGTAAACTTTGTATAAGATAGTAAGCTTTTGTTTTGCATTTGAATCTATTTTCAAGTGATATACATATACAATCCTCTGAATATGGTAAACAAATTGATTTTCATCTGGAGTACAAAGAGAAAGGAAAACCTGGAAGGAGAATATTATACAGTTTGTGAACCAAAAACTAAGACTCTGTTTTGTTAAATGAACAAATGGTTTGAATCAAAAATTAATAACCTCAATCCTAGTGTACTTGGAAATTTGGCGTCAACAAAGAAGTTGTTTAACATTTAATATAGGTTATCTTAAAAATGACTTCCACCCAAATAAACTTGCAGATTTACAGACATATATATAATAATGTAAGAAGTTTTTTTTTTAAAACTCAAAATTTGATTACCGAAATATCGAAATTCAGGCTCATGATTGTGTTCGTGAGGATCAATCATGAATTTTGATAGGAGTTTTGGGGTTTTAAGTGATGGAATAGAGGAGTTGTTAAGGGATGATCGGAAATTGGGATTTATTAAATTCCGGTCATCATCGGCGATAAGTGGAGACGTGCATGGACATGAAGAGGTGCCAGTAACGGAGTATTCGGGGGAAAATGGTTTATGATTTTTGTGAAGTCTGGTTGGAGAGGACGAGGTCGTATAAGGGAATTTGAGTTGTTTTGAAGGCTTGGGTTTCGGTGCGAACTGCGCCATTGTCGGCGGGCTTTAGGTGATTGGACAAGGGGGGATTACTGGAGGACGTCATCTTTGACCTCTGGTCAAAGTGCGGTGGTTACTAGGGGCATAAGGTTGCGGCATGATGTGTTTTGGTAGGAGGTATGGTGAGGTATGGGGGGTATGAAGTAGCAGTTTTCTTATCAAAATGGTTTGGCTAAAATCTGGAGATGGGAGGAGTTTCAGGAGGTGGTTTGACGTCAGTAACAACGGAGGCGGGTGTGAGATGGTCAGTGGTCGGAGGTGCAGGTGCACGACATGCGCAGAGTCACTATTGCTAGATGTAGAGGAAAAAACAGAAGAAGAAATAAAAGAAAGAAGAAAAGAGTATGGGGAGACTTTAGAAATAGAAGGTGCAGCGTTATGCGGTTTTTTTCTTCTTATTGCTATTGGGTCTTGGGCCTCAGTTTGGCCCATGTAATAGTAAAAAGGATTTAAATTTAAAGTTGGTTTAAAACGATTGTAAATATCTAAGTATTAGTAAACATACATGTATAAGTATGGATGGGCAGATCTAAAGGGGCTCGGCCCATTATAAGAAAAAAAAATGGTGCATGTTTAAGTCCTAAACGTAATACGAAATACATAGTCGTATATGTTGATGGGTATATACATGGATACGGTTAGATCAAGAGATTTTGTTTGAATAGATTTCGCTCATAGTCGAGTAAACTGATGGCATATGCGAAGTTATCCGACGTAGTATCGAGTCTTATACAAAATTCAATTTAAGTAAATAAATATGTTGTATCATTTAAAATTTATCAAACGAGAAAATTTGACGTGAACTGAAATTAACGCACAACTATTAATAATGGATCTGTAATAATCTATAATTCAGTAAACTCTGAATTGTTTGTTCAAGTAATTATTTCATTAGTTAAGCTGTGTTTAATTACATATATCGTGATTATATCTTTTAGTGGAAATAAACACCGTTCCACTATATATTTGATTTACTATATTTTGAATACCCTGTTAGCAGAAATAAACACTGTTCTGATATTATATCAGTTTGGTATATTTTATTAGTTAATATATAAGGTTGAGATATTATATTCACAATTGATAATATTGAATAGTATTTATATGATTGTTTGTAAAAATTGGGTTAAAGACTTGAGTGTCGTCTGTTAAAGGAAGATGTTATATGTCGTTGGGGCTGCTAAGTTGTATTTTTAGTAAAGTAATTCAGAGATAAACTTAATTTTTTATTAATCAGATATTAATTGTTCTTAAGAAACAATTTTATGGATTATTTTAAATTAAATTTATTATTAATAAATTTAAAAAGGGAAGGTTAATTATAATCAGGTTATCTAAGTTTGATTTTAATCAACTTTTTTAAATGGGAATTGATTGTTAAGTTAATTTGTTTCAATTAATTTAATAGAAGGAATTTTTGATAAATGGCTATTTAAAAACTTGTTAAGTTTAAAACTTACAGATTGGCAGCATAATGGTGTAGTTAAATAGAAGTAAAATTGTATAAGTACCCAAGACGATATGTTTAGACTTAATTAATTTCCTAATTAAGTGAGTTTAAAGATAATTTAATTATAAAAGAAAATAGGAACACAAATCGAATATTTGAATCAAATTCCCTAATTTAAATATTAATGTTAATCAAGTCCACTTAATGAATATTTTTCAAACAACAACGTTGTTTTGAAATGGGTTAAGTTTTGGAAATCAAATGGATTTATCAAGTTCTGGTTCGTCGATGAATATTTTTCAAACAACAACGTTGTTTTGAAATGGGTTAAGTTTTGGAAATCAAATGGATTTACCAAGTTCTGGTTCGTCGAATATTTTGGATATCGAACTTCTACGAATCTTAAAGATAAGAATGATTTCGATTCAAGGTCTGAGAGGTAATTAAAATACCCCAACTTGAACGATTTCACTATTTTCTGATAGATCGTATTAGTTTGTGTTCGAATGAGTGTTAGAGTTGAATGTCGTTTTCAACTATAAAACGTATATTCAAGAGTGAGATTATCACGTAAGTCGATAATAAAATTTTCTAAGTTAGTTAATACTTATGAATTCAAACAAATACAGACAATGTTAATATTTAAATAATCAAAGATTTATTTAGATTAAGATTAGCAGATCCAACGGAGTTAAATCTATTTATTTTATTTTATATTTGATAGTTATATCACCGACTATCAAATCTGGACCTTTTCGTTATCGTTTTCGAAGAGACCGGAATCTAAATTCCGCTTCGGTTTGATATATACATTTCGAGTCAGAGGTTATTGAAGACATTTGAAGGCGAAATTGCCTAAGATGGATTTACAGGATAGTGCCTTTGGTTTGTCCAGTCCCAGGATAACTTGTATGGATGAGTGTCTGACAGAGTATGCCTAATAAATTGCGTAAGTTGATCTCTTCAAACGTATTTATGTTTGGTGGCGAAGGAATTCGTTTCTCTTAGCCTTATACCCAGGATATTTTTAGGCAAATCAATTTGTGATTTGGCGGGTTCAACGATGTGGCATTCAAAGTGGATAAAGATGTGTTATATCCAAAGGTAAGTTTCAGCCTCAAGCCTCACAACCGGGAAATGACAAAAATTGGGCAGACAACATGGCTATGTGGGTCGCTTCCATTAGGGTGTATTGTCATCATCTAGAGAATATTCGTTTTGTTACTTCTTTTCGTTTCTGTATCTCCCGGGAAACGGTAGCTGCACAGCCGTACGGTGACAATATATTCGATACACTCAAGGTCATGTGTGGCCGGGTTGCAAGATGTTCTTGTTGAACCCAGTGTATTCTTCTCTAGAGATACACTATCGGAAGGTGGTTCCATACCTTGTCATAGTTGGAAATCCATTATCCAATAAGCGCTCGCGGTTTTGATTATATACTATATATGTAGAGCGTGAAATGCAAGCGTTCTGCTAGATTGCTATTTATTTGTATTTAGACATTATCATAATATCAGCAGAATATCGTTTTCAAAATATTTTGGGTTATTGTAAGGTAAAAACCATCCATGTTTATGTGTGGATCGGTCTTACGATTATCTTTTTTCCAAATGTTTTTTGAAAGTTGAACAAGTGTTTTGGATTCTCATAAGGGAGAACCCGTTCCGTTTTTACGGCTTGGTCATATGAGATATCCTTTATCAGAATCAGTTTGTTTTAAAATCGTTTACTCATACCAGTCCCACGACTGACCCAGAGTTTATTTTTCTATGTTTTCCCTAAACTCTTGGGTGCCCAAATTTGTACGGGCAGATAAGTAGTTCAGGATTTTACAGATTTATTTGGAGAAGCTTGGAGCATGAGGCTTCAACGTTTGATATCTAGAGTTATTTCCGCTGTATTGTATATGTGATGTACTTTGATAATGTATGTAAGTTTAAATCCAGTTTGTATTTCAAAAGTGATTTTATGCATTATATTTTATTCCGCTGCGATTGTGAGATTCTGTGGTGTTGTACAGTTCGATTTTCTATCTATTTTCTTCTATTCTAAATTTTCTTTCTTCCTATTCCCCATCCTCTAACTTCTTTCTATTAATGATTTGTATTTTCGTGCATTTTGAGTTGGACATGAGTTGAATTCAGTCAATTCAAATGGTACGGATTTCCGGGTCGTTACAAGTCCCTTACGACATGAAGGGTCCTGGTCTTCAATGTTGTCTCCAATGTCTTCAATTGCTCCTTAACATCGTATTATTACTTGGAATGGTTTTCGAACGTACATCTGATCCTCGTCTTTCCAAATAATAAGCGCAATTTAAAAAAATACAGTTACGGAACACGGGCTTTCAACCAAATCTCTTTCCATCTTGGATTTTGATAAATTAAACTTCTTCATTCTCAAATTATAATAAAATCCATATTTAACTTTTCTCCAAAACACACCCTTTAAATCAAAGATCATTTAGCTCAAAACCTAATTTAACTTTCCATTTGATAACTCGTTATCTAAAACCCAGTTTCCTTTGAAAATCCTTACCCCACATTTCAACCATAGTTTCCAATTAAATCGGCTTCCCAACATACAATTCTGTAATCCTAACTAAAAGATTGCACTTCCTTCCTAATTCCTTATTTTTAATTTTTTCAAATCAAAGATTTGATTTAATCCCCAAATTACAATATGAATTTCCATAACTCAATCTCATTGGGTTTCAATAATGATATTATTGAAGATATAATTCACAACAAAACCCAAATCAATCGATATTTAACATAAGTTACATAGAAATTGTATCTACTTATATTCGATATCAATTTTCATAATCAACGAATACTATAAGTGGAATAATGATATAATAATAATATCTTCCAAATTCCTCAAATAGTATACCTTTACACCAAAGAATTTCATATCAAATATCCAAAGATTATTTCTATCCAACTTATACCAATCAAATTGGGAAACCCATATCTTAATTAAAAGGTTTATCCAACTCTTTGACATTAGATCTGGATAGAAATATCATCCACTTATACTTAATATTTATCTCTATATCCAACTCACACTATAAGCGGAATAACGGTGAACTACCTTTTAAATTCCTCAAATAGTAAGAGTCATCATTTACCGGATTAATATTGAACATCCGAAGATTTATCTCCAATAATATCCAATTATTCAAAATTGAAAACCCCGTTTTAGTATCAAATAAATCATATAAAACATTTTCAATACTTTTAAATCTTTGAAAACATTCCACCAATCATTTATAAATTATTACTTATAGTTCGGGAAATAGCTCACGGTTTACCACTTCCAAAATAGATTGTTTTCAAAGAAAGAGTTACCATAGTGTTTCAAAAGCGTTACAAAACAGTTATCTTAACTACTTTGATCAAAATATCGTTTATCTTAGCCAAAACTTAAACTTTACAATTCAAAACACTTTTACATAATTTATAATGATTTTACAATTTTTTTTCATATTTTTAAAACATTTATGGTTATGGTCGACAACTGCTCTTACATCGACCTTTTCCAAAACGGTTTTAAACATAACTTGAAAATTATAACCCGAAATTAAAATCCGCTTTCAGTCATTTGAAAGCTCTTTTTAATATAAATCAAATGTTTTTCATTTCTTGGAAATCCGATTTAGATTGCAAAAGTTTTAAGCATTTACAGTTTGTAACTAAAATACGCAAATTTCCATTGTGCGACAAGCTCTATTTTGATCGCAATAAAAATTATTCTTCAATATTTCAAAATACCTTAGAAAAACATTATATACCATTTAAAATCATTTAAGGTAATTTACATTGACTTTCCGAATTATTTTGGGTTCAAAATTCATCTTTTATTTTTTACTTAATAAATCAAATTCCAATATATTTCTAAATTCAAATATTTTCAAATTAACCATCCCATTCGTCGGATTAGTTAGGGATAGACAGGGAGAGCAGGATTTTTTTTTTCCAAACCCAAGCCTAGACACTATCCTCTTGTCATCCTAGAATGTTCCGGTATTTATTTATTCATTTAAAGAACTTTACCAATATATATGAATTCATACGTATGGTCTTTCCCAATTATTACCCTTCAATTTCGATAATGATATTGCTTCTAATTGCGAAGGAGATTTGTCGATCATCAATGTGATACCATAATTGTTGTGTCATTATCTGTGCGAAACAACATCAACAACTATTATAAACATCCATAGCAACCATCATCAACATAATTAAATAAATCATAACTGTGCACAAGCATTATAACACTAACGCTTAATAATGTGTGTGTTCTAAACTACGCGCCCATCATCCATCACAATAAACATTAATCATCATTAACCACTAATAATTCATCACTATATTTAAATTAGTCTAACTACTAATTAAATATATAAACCGTGGTTAAAGAGTTCTCACCTAACAGCTTTCCAAATCTTCACGATAGGCGAGCCTAACTGAGCGAACCGTCGGACAGTATTTCAGCGCAACGTCTTCTTTACCATTATATATATAATATAATATACACTAATCTTTCTCTCTTTATATTATAAGAGGAGGAGTAGGATGACTATGAACATCGGTAAGGTGGTGGTGGAAAAGAGGAAGACTTATGTCATGGAAACCATGGCCATAAGCTTTAAGTAGAAGGTGGAAAGGGGAAAATGGAATGGAATGTAAGAAAGTGGAGTAAAGGCCCCCTTATATAGGAATGGAGAGTTAAGAAGGTGATGACACCTAAGGGGCCAAGTGGAAGGCATGCATGAAAGGAACCATGCAAAAATACAAGTGTGTTTACACTTGTCTTAAGGAGAGAAGGTGAACTTTTGGTAGCATTTCCCCTTAAATGCTATGAAAACTAAGGGCAATACTTAATTCTAATGCTACTAATTCATGTTATAGTTTGATAAATCCTGATCGAACGACAAATAGTATTAACAAATCTAAACTTATTAATAATCATTCTCATTTATTCTTCAAATAAAATCTATCATATAACTTATCAAAATTATTAAATATTCTTAACCACATATATTTGTGCACAATTCAAATTTAAATTTAAATTGAGTAATAAAAATTCCAATTTTAATTTGGTTAAAAGTTCTTGATCGTTACACCTACCCTGTTTGACTATGTTTCATCATTGCCTCATCAGTACTAACTTCAACACATCAATTTTCAAGCACTTTAATGAATTAGTGCCCTATCTGCATTTTAAGTCTACATTTGAGCATGATTTAATTTAGGCTCCCTATCCCTTCCGAGCATGCATGTAACCTCTTTATCACACTAGTTTATAAAACCTTTTAACTTATTTCAGTACACATCTACCTCGTTGCTTATTCAATGCCTCTGTCTGTAGCGACCCGGGTATTTCGACACTCGAATCCAGACACTAACACGTCCCGTGTCCAAACTCAAACATCGAAAACCCAGAAAGCTAATAGAAAGAAGTTAGAGGGTGAGGAAAGAAAGAAAGAAATATTAGAATAGAAGAATAAGAGGATCTGAGTCTCACAGCGGAATGGACAATATATAATAATCAATAATACTTTATCAAAGAATTGTATATTACAACATCAGAGTATACATTCAGATCAATACAACACACAGCGGAAATAAACTAGTACCAGTATATATCTGGAATACGTCTCGACTTCAACCCCTCTTCTGAAGCTCCAAGCAAAACCTAACCTGTACATGTACTCGGTCTGACCCGAGCACATTTGATTTAAAACAAAATTCACCCGGATCAGTCTGAAATACTTTCAGTGATAAATTCATACAGCAACCAACTTGCTTAACTTTGAAATCCTTTTGAAATAAAAGGATAATAGTAAGACCAGTCCACACATAAACACGGACGGTTTTTACCTTACTATAACCCAAAACAATTTGAAATCAATATCTTATTCTGATATTATCATATGTCTAAACACAAGTAAATATAATCTAGCAGAACGCTTGCATCTCACGCTCCACATATATAGTATACAATTAAAACCGCGGGCGCTTATTGGAGATTGGATTTCCAACTATGACAAGGTATGGGACCACCTGCCGATAGTGTATCTCTAGAGACGAATACACTGGGTTCAACAAGAACGTCTTGCAACCCGGCCCACACATGACTGACCACTCATTTCTCTTGAGTGTATCGAATGTATTGTCACCTTACGGCTTTTTGTCGCGCGACCACCGTAATCCCCGGGAGATACAGAAATGAAAGAAGTAACAAATATGAATATTCTCTAGATGGTGACAATACACCCTAATGGGTGCGACCCACATAGCCATGCTGCCTGCCCGATTTTTGTCATTTCCCGGTTGTGAGGCTTGAGGTTATAATCGACTTTTGAAGCATCTGGACACCATTCACCTCGTCTATCCATGTCTTCCAGGAACAGGATGAACCGAAGGTACTCTCCTACTGCATCCAATATAGGAATCACCCCATGGATCAGCAGCGAGAAGTCCTTGCAACCCGTAGATTACAATCACGACAGAATCACAGTATATCTCTAGGGATCAGCCAGAGATTGTAAGTAACTCTTCCGTTTCATGAAGATCTACAGTCTTCAATTGCTCCATCTCGATCAACGTCTTTGACGTATTTATTGGTCGGAACGGTTTTCGAATAAAAATTCGATCCCGGTCTTCCCGTACCAATAACGTTGGGTCAGATTTTGATAGTCGGTCATTTAACTATCAAAAATAAACAACCATAAAAATAAATCAAATCCATTGGTTTATTACATAGCATCACTTGGCCATACATTTCTTATTATCTTATCGAATCACTTATCATTCGTAAAATGATTATTACGACATCTTCTTTGGCTTCATATTTGAATACCAAAACCACCACTCATTCTTTTAGAATAAACCCATTTAAATCTCATTTCCTAACTTTGAAAATATCGTTATATTTCCACCAACCTCCTTTTTATTTCTTTTATAACATTCAAATTCTCTAACCCCTTTTTAAAATTCCCTTTAAAATCTGGAATTTTATCATATATATTCCAAACATTTTAAATAACGTTACGTTATTTTTTCCCAAAACATCTCCACCATTTCGACTAATATTATCCTTCGATAATCCGGAAGTTGTTCAAGTTGGGGTATTTAATTATCTCTCAGACCTTGATCAACAACGTTCTTATCGTCAGATAGATATCAGTTGTAATACAAAAACAGACACTCTTTCCCCTAATCACAACAAATCCCATTTTTATTTCTATCTTGGTGAAATACCATCTTTTCTTTAATATAGTCCTATACCGCATCTTTATAATTACTTATCTCGTTTCGCTACTGTAATTCAAACTCGGGTTTACGTTCGATTTCCCATTTCAAATTATCACTTCGACTCTTAACAAATGACAGATAGCCAAATTTCAACATTTACTAAAATAGAACTGGGTTACTTAACCATTAACTACTTTCTTTACATTAACGAGCTAATTTAATAAACAATATCAGTTAAAGCCGTTACCTTGTTCAACTCCAAATTTGATTAACTTGCTAGTTAATCATTATTGATCTATCGATTAATTAATAATTAATTAATATAAATAATTCTATTCACTTTGATTAATATCGATATAACCCACTCTAATTGTTACGTGAATTCTGATCACTTGAATTAGCTAAATAATATCGTTTTTAATAATCACTTATATAAACACGTGCTTCGCGCACGGTCGATTTGGTTAAACCAATCAACATATTTATGTAGTTGGTTTATTCTCCTTTTTAGAACTTTATTTAAAATAATATATATTTGAAAATATACATTCGGTTATAAAGTAAATTCCATAACTTCATTCTAGCGATCCACCTGACGGTGAATCGATCTTTTATAAAACGGTGTATATCATGACCATCTGCTATTTATTCCACAATCAATACTATATATTGATTCAAAGTTCAACCACAATCAACAATCAACAACCAACAGGGTTTTAAAGTCAATGGGTTTTCAAACAATTCATATAAAATATGAAATAACAGCATATTAAAGGTTTGAGGAACTGGTTTGATTCCTCCTACCTGTTCTTCCCTGCAACACAGGTCATCAAAATATTTCATATCAGTAGACAGAAATAATTTAAACAACGATAATATAATTAACGTCAACCATTAAAGCAATCATAGGCATTCAAGGCATCCAATCAATCAATTTAATTATACGAATTTAGCACATCCTAGTATTTCAGAAATGTGTGAGAATTAACTCACCTTCATCTCGATTGACGTGGCGGGTTGTTCAGTTTAATTTTAAATGAGTGTTTACAATTAACTGAAATCCTGGTTGCTTTCAATCTCAATCAAACCGGTTCGACTGCATAGCCTTTGCCGCAGTGATTCTAACGTGGCTTCTTTCACTGAATTCTGTACACGTGCGAACAAATTTTGTATTTATAAGATTATATAAATATAAACTAACTATATTTAAATAAATTATAATTTCCCTTAGTTACTTACTCAAATGTCGGTTTGTGATTAACGGTTCCTGGTTAACTTCCCATCGTAATTCCTTTCTTTTCTTCATAATATGGACCAAGACCCATCATGTAAACTACCTTCCTTTACACCATGGTTTCCACTACCTTACTTAATACCAACGTGCCACATGCATGTCTCTACATGCATACCTCTGTAGCCCCACTCCCTCTTCTTACTCAATTGGCATTTCTTTTTTTCTTTTTTTTTTCGCAAGGCCCCAGGCCTTTTTCCCTTCCCATTATAACATCCATGCATGCCACTGCATGCTTTCCTTCCCAGGCAAATCGTTTTTGCCTGTCCTTCCACTTTTTTTTTTCTTCTTCTTTCTTTCTTACGTGAATACCGCTGAACCCACTGGAAGGTGGAAAACCATCCCATCATTTTCTGCAAACCGTGTCCACGGCAAACAGCACCTCACCCCGCCTGTACACGTTTTCTTCCCTTAGAACCACGCCTTCCCCATGCCGTGACTGCCATGCTCCATTTGTCCCATAATTTTTGAACACAAAACCACCGAAAATATAACCACCTGCTGCTCCACTAACCATAAGTAACCCCATCTCCATGTGTAACGTCTCTTTAACCCCGAATCTAGCGTGCAAACCGTAAACAAAAAGCTCCATTCTTGTTTTTACACTTATATAGGCTGACTGTTTGGGTTTGTATATGATGGAGCTTGTCTTCCTTTTAAACATTTTTTTAGTAGCTTACAGTATTTTATAAATAATGGCCATTAGTGTTTCGTGAAACAAAGCAGGAGACGCCCTGTATATATAGGAGACTGGAGGGGATAACTATCACGTTAAGTCACTTAGCCATGTAGTTAGGGTCTTAGGGATGCAACGTAATTTCCTTTCACTGATAAGATTAGAACGTGGGTACAGTGGGATTTCAATTCGGTTTTCATTTCAGCTCTACATAATTGGGTAGACCGTAGCTTCCTGTGTTAATGTAGATGGTGATAGGATTTTAGCATGGCTTGAGTTTTCTTTTCGGTTCAGAATTAGGAGATAGACTGTAGCTGTTTGCTGAAATGAAATTACAAGGCGACATTGATTTGAAAATACATTACGTACTGGTACAAATCACAGGGTAGGAGACATATCCTAATCTTCAAATGTCGGTTTTGCAGTAAATTTGGTATGTAGGGTGATAACTGCATTTGGTTGGAAAGCTTTAGAAAAGAAGTTACAGCGGTAGGCCTGTTTGAAAGGAAATATCGATGCATCATTACAGGATAGGGAAGCATGTGTTGTCTTAAGTCTATATATGGTAGACTGCATATTTAGTTTATTAACATAGAGTAAGGCTAGGTGACCAGAAAATTTGAAGGGAGCATGTGCTATTTCGTTTTGTCCATTCAAATTAATGTATGGTTTCAGAAAAGGACCCAGATTTTTTATTTATTTCCTTGATTTGATTAGACGAAGGATTTTTAGTTTAAAGTGAGCGTACCCCCTCATAAAGCTTTGTTCGCGTATGACTTGCCATCGACAGAAATAACTATATCGTCGCGTTCAGCATTATGCCACGATCACAAATATATAATAATATCGGTAGTTTAACTTATTCTGTGAAACCCCAAAAATGTTGACACAGGGTGCAAAAATACCCAAATAAAAAGTTGCATATTGAATTAATTAAAAATTACAGTAAAATTCTAAAAATTAAATTATGACTACGCCTCAAAAGAACTTATCTAAATTCGAAGCCAATATTTAAATATATTTAAATAACTGTTATGGCCATGGCGCTGCTTTTCTGTATATTTGATTTAGACATATCTTGCAATATATAATCCGAAATTTCGATTTTTCACTTCTGTTAGAAAGATACAGTTTAACAGATTCCAGCGTTTCTTGTTTCGAGGAAATCCGATTTAAAATGGATTCGGTATGATCAGTTGAAGTTGAAATTTAATTTTACGAACTACCGCGCTGTTTTGAGTTCGTTTTAAAATAAATATAAATATAAATGTTTACTCGTCGTTCAATTAGCGAATTTGATATTAAATTACATAAATAATTCAAATAAAATATTTAAAATAAATTTAAATATTCGAATCAAATGGCAAAAAATCCGGGTCGTTACATTCTTCCCCCCTTAAATAAATTTCGTCCTCGAAATTGCTAAGTAAGAAGAATGTTTCGAATTCAATTAATTTCAAAATAATTCATTTAAAATATTATCAAAAATAATTTCTAAGTTTACGACTTTACGACAAAATTCGCCAGCACCTCCTCTGTACTGTTTAATCCAAACAACTTCACCTGCCACTCCGGCCTCACATGTCGATCCAAAGAAAATAAAAGTCAAGCGGCTACCCATCTCGGGTATAAATTCAAACATCCAATCAATAATATTAAGGTTTACCTTTTTGTCGGGCAACTCGATTCCAATTCCAAAGCAACCCAAGTAACTGCTCTTCATCTGTCAATCTGTACTCTCAATCAGTGTAACCAAACCAACTTCATAGCCCTTTGCTATCTGTACTTAGCTCTACTTACAATACAGGTAGCAATCCAAGGTTAATTTTTTTCATTCTTTTTTTTTCTTCTTTTTTTTTTTCCTTCCCAGATTCATTTCTTAATTGATTTTTAATCTCAATTCCTTATACTGGAATTTATCTCTCTGTTTCCAATTCATTCAATTTTCTTATTAACTTGTTTGTCGAATTTAACATAACCAACTATCATTTAATAAACTAGATCATACAACACAAACAAATCATCCAATATATAACCTAGTTTAAGTTAAGTTCTGATTCACTTAATTCTATATCAAATTTCATATTCACCAATTTTATAATTTAAATATCCTTCTGGTTTTATTAAACCATTCAAATTTATTACACCCGGGTCTCATTTTAACAAGCCCAACTCATTCATTGGTTCTAAATCCAATTTAAATCCATATTACTCATCCCTAACACATTCTACAAACCTTTTAAATTCATAGTCGTAACTATTTTTAGCAATCCATTTAGATATACCAACCCATTCCTTATATCTCATTCTGATTCAATTACCTGAATCAATTCCATCTCATTCAGGTTTGTTCAAACCAAGTCTATACAATCAACTCCAATCACGCAATTCAACCTATTTTCAAATATTTCATTTTGGATTTATTCACTGTCATTTTCCCCAACACAAGCCAGATTTCAGTTGACTTGTTTCAATTTCAATTTATAAGATTCATTTTAACTCATACAAGTTAAAATTTATACCCATTTCATATTTGGAATCTTTCCAACTTCATACAAGTTTGGATTAAATAATAATTTGAGGAAAATATAAATTTGCCTTCTTATAAAATATTTTGGGTCAAAATGATATAAAATAATTTTATATTCAGATTACAAATACGCACTCTCATACGCATATACTTAGCTCGATCTAGGGTATTACTAGCCCAATCTCTATCGAGTTACACCACAGAGCCAAGGTTATTCCTAAACCTGGCTCTGATACCAACTGTAGCGACCCGGGTATTTCGACACTCGAATCCAGACACTAACACGTCCCGTGTCCAAACTCAAACATCGAAAACCCAGAAAGCTAATAGAAAGAAGTTAGAGGGTGAGGAAAGAAAGAAAGAAATATTAGAATAGAAGAATAAGAGGATCAGAGTCTCACAGCGGAATGGACAATATATAATAATCAATAATACTTTATCAAAGAATTGTATATTACAACATCAGAGTATACATTCAGATCAATACAACACACAGCGGAAATAAACTAGTACCAGTATATATCTGGAATACGTCTCGACTTCAACCCCTCTTCTGAAGCTCCAAGCGAAACCTAACCTGTACATGTACTCGGTCTGACCCGAGCACATTTGATTTAAAACAAAATTCACCCGGATCAGTCTGAAATACTTTCAGTGATAAATTCATACAGCAACCAACTTGCTTAACTTTGAAATCCTTTTGAAATAAAAGGATAATAGTAAGACCAGTCCACACATAAACACAGACGGTTTTTACCTTACTATAACCCAAAACAATTTGAAATCAATATCTTATTCTGATATTATCATATGTCTAAACACAAGTAAATAGAATCTAGCAGAACGCTTGCATCTCACGCTCCACATATATAGTATACAATCAAAACCGCGGGCGCTTATTGGAGATTGGATTTCCAACTATGACAAGGTATGGGACCACCTGCCGATAGTGTATCTCTAGAGACGAATACACTGGGTTCAACAAGAACGTCTTGCAACCCGGCCCACACATGACTGACCACTCATTTCTCTTGAGTGTATCGAATGTATTGTCACCTTACGGCTTTTTGTCGCGCGACCACCGTAATCCCCGGGAGATACAGAAATGAAAGAAGTAACAAATATGAATATTCTCTAGATGGTGACAATACACCCTAATGGGTGCGACCCACATAGCCATGCTGCCTGCCCGATTTTTGTCATTTCCCAGTTGTGAGGCTTGAGGTTATAATCGACTTTTGAAGCATCTGGCCACCATCCACCTCGTCTATCCATGTCATCCAGGAACAGGATGAACCGAAGGTACTCTCCTACTGCATCCAATATAGGAATCACCCCATGGATCAGCAGCGAGAAGTCCTTGCAACCCGTAGATTACAATCACGACAGAATCACAGTATATCTCTAGGGATCAGCCAGAGATTGTAAGTAACTCTTCCGTTTCATGAAGATCTACGGTCTTCAATTGCTCCATCTCGATCAACGTCTTTGACGTATTTATTGGTCGGAATGGTTTTCGAATAAAAATTCGATCCCGGTCTTCCCGTACCAATAACATTGGGTCAGATTTTGATAGTCGGTCATTTAACTATCAAAAATAAACAACCATAAAAATAAATCAAATCCATTGGTTTATTACATAGCATCACTTGGCCATACATTTCTTATTATCTTATCGAATCACTTATCATTCGTAAAATGATTATTACGACATCTTCTTTGGCTTCATATTTGAATACCAAAACCACCACTCATTCTTTTAGAATAAACCCATTTAAATCTCATTTCCTAACTCTGAAAATATCGTTATATTTCCACCAACCTCCTTTTTATTTCTTTTATAACATTCAAATTCTCTAACCCCTTTTTAAAATTCCCTTTAAAATCTGGAATTTTATCATATATATTCCAAACATTTTAAATAACGTTAAGTTATTTTTTTCCCAAAACATCTCCACCATTTCGACTAATATTATCCTTCGATAATCCGGAAGTTGTTCAAGTTGGGGTATTTAATTATCTCTCAGACCTTGATCAACAACGTTCTTATCGTCAGATAGATATCAGTTCTAATACAAAAACAGACACTCTTTCCCCTTATCATAACAAATCCCATTTTTATTTCTATCTTGGTGAAATACCATCTCTTCTTTAATATAGTCCTATACCGTATCTTTATAATTACTTATCTCGTTTCGCTACTGTAATTCAAACTCGGGTTTACGTTCGATTTCCCATTTCAAATTATCACTTCGACTCTTAACAAATGACAGATAGCCAAATTTCAACATTTACTAAAATAGAACTGGGTTACTTAACCATTAACTACTTTCTTTACATTAACGAGCTAATTTAATAAACAATATCAGTTAAAGCCGTTACCTTGTTCAACTCCAAATTTGATTAACTTGCTAGTTAATCATTATTGATCTATCGATTAATTAATAATTAATTAATATAAATAATTCTATTCACTTTGATTAATATCGATATAACCCACTCTAATTGTTACGTGAATTCTGATCACTTGAATTAGCTAAATAATATCGTTTTTAATAATCACTTATATAAACACGTGCTTCGCGCATGGTCGATTTGGTTAAACCAATCAACATATTTATGTAGTTGGTTTATTCTCCTTTTTAGAACTTTATTTAAAATAATATATATTTGAAAATATACATTCGGTTATAAAGTAAATTCCATAACTTCATTCTAGCGATCCACCTGACGGTGAATCGATCTTTTATAAAACGGTGTATATCATGACCATCTGCTATTTATTCCACAATCAATACTATATATTGATTCAAAGTTCAACCACAATGAACAATCAACAACCAACAGGGTTTTAAAGTCAACGGGTTTTCAAACAATTCATATAAAATATGAAATAACAGCATATTAAAGGTTTGAGGAACCGGTTTGATTCCTCCTACCTGTTCTTCCCTGCAACACAGGTCATCAAAATATTTCATATCAGTAGACAGAAATAATTTAAACAACGATAATATAATTAACGTCAACCATTAAAGCAATCATAGGCATTCAAGGCATCCAATCAATCAATTTAATTATACGAATTTAGCACATCCTAGTATTTCAGAAATGTGTGAGAATTAACTCACCTTCATCTCGATTGACGTGGCGGGTTGTTCAATTTAATTTTAAACGAGTGTTTACAATTAACTGAAATCCCGGTTGCTTTCAATCTCAATCAAACCGGTTCGACTGCATAGCCTTTGCCGCAGTGATTCTAACGTGGCTTCTTTCACTGAATTCTGTACACGTGCGAACAAATTTTGTATTTATAAGATTATATAAATATAAACTAACTATATTTAAATAAATTATAATTTCCCTTAGTTACTTACTCAAATGTCGGTTTGTGGTTAACGGTTCCCGGTTAACTTCCCATCGTAATTCCTTTCTTTTCTTCATAATATGGACCAAGACCCATCATGTAAACTACCTTCCTTTACACCATGGTTTCCACTACCTTACTTAATACCAACGTGCCACATGCATGTCTCTACATGCATACCTCTGTAGCCCCACTCCCTCTTCTTACTCAATTGGCATTTCTTTTTTTTTTTTCGCAAGGCCCCAGGCCTTTTTCCCTTCCCATTATAACATCCATGCATGCCACTGCATGCTTTCCTTCCCAGGCAAATCGTTTTTGCCTGTCCTTCCACTTTTTTTTCTTCTTCTTTCTTTCTTACGTGAATACCGCTGAACCCACTGGAAGGTGGAAAACCATCCCATCATTTTCTGCAAACCGTGTCCACGGCAAACAGCACCTCACCCCGCCTGTACACGTTTTCTTCCCTTAGAACCAACGCCTTCCCCATGCCGTGACTGCCATGCTCCATTTGTCCCTTAATTTTTGAACACAAAACCACCGAAAATATAACCACCTGCTGCTCCACTAACCATAAGTAACCCCATCTCCATGTGTAACATCTCCTTAACCCCGAATCTAGCGTGCAAACCGTAAACAAAAAGCTCCATTCTTGTTTTTACACTTATATAGGCCGACTGTTTGGGTTTGTATATGATGGAGCTTGTCTTCCTTTTAAACATTTTTTTTAGTAGCTTACAGTATTTTATAAATAATGGCCATTAGTGTTTCGTGAAACAAAGCAGGAGACGCCCTGTATATATAGGAGACTGGAGGGGATAACTATCACGTTAAGTCACTTAGCCATGTAGTTAGGGTCTTAGGGATGCAACGTAATTTCCTTTCACTGATAAGATTAGAACGTGGGTGCAGTGGGATTTCAATTCGGTTTTCATTTCAGCTCTACATAATTGGGTAGACCGTAGCTTCCTGTGTTAATGTAGATGGTGATAGGATTTTAGCATGGCTTGAGTTTTCTTTTCGGTTCAGAATTAGGAGATAGACTGTAGCTGTTTGCTGAAATGAAATTACAAGGCGACATTGATTTGAAAATACATTACGTACTGGTACAAATCATAGGGTAGGAGACATATCCTAATCTTCAAATGTCAGTTTTGCAGTAAATTTGGTATGTAGGGTGATAACTGCATTTGGTTGGAAAGCTTTAGAAAAGAAGTTACAGCGGTAGGCCTGTTTGAAAGGAAATATCGATGCATCATTAGAGGATAGGGAAGCATGTGTTGTCTTAAGTCTATATATGGTAGACTGCATATTTAGTTTGTTAACATAGAGTAAGGCTAGGTGACCAGAAAATTTGAAGGGAGCATGTGCTGTTTCGTTTTGTCCATTCAAATTAATGTATGGTTTCAGAAAAGGACCCAGATTTTTTATTTATTTCCTTGATTTGATTAGACGAAGGATTTTTAGTTTAAAGTGAGTGTAAAGACCCGGAAATTCCCACCCTTTGAATCGACCATAAACCACACAGGTCTGACCCAAAAAGTGAAAATCTACGAATACTTTAACTTTGGGCATACAACATATTAAAACAACAACAGAAGACTTTTATAACATATCATCATATAATGTTACATCAGAGTACAGAATATACATATCAGAGTACATTGGAATATAATTACAGCGGAAGATAAATACAAAAATGTAATATACTGCAACGGAAGAACACAGCGGAAGACTTTCTATCTCTGGACACAGCTTTAAGCTTCAACCCAGAATCCTGTTTAATATATCTGCAAAAATAGCTACTCGACTGCCCATGTGGAAAATATGGGCACCCGAGTTTGCCAGTGGACAAACTACAGGTCAGTCATGGGACTGGTGTGAGAATTCTACTTAACCTATATAATATAATAAGGCTAATCACAGGACCACGCCACTTTCGCGGAACGGGTTTTCTCCTATGGATTGCCAGTGCATGACTAAAGTAAATCGTCAAAATAGCGCAATGTTTTTTAGAAAAATGAAACCATTATAAGACCCAAGTCCCATCACACAATGCAACGCAAACCGGAGGATAGGGTTTTACCTTATAATGATAAAAAAAAATGCTTGATACGATAAACACGGTATTATATAATAATAGTGTGCAACCAAATTGAAGAACATCAAAGTAAATGTATTAATCCTAGACGGCATGAGTGCCCCATCCCACTATGTCGCCATATATAGGTATACAATCAAAACCGCGTGATGTCGTATTGGAAATTTGGGTTTCTATCTGAGTCAAGGCTAGGGAGGAGATCCTTACCGATTCGAGACACTCTAGCAATGCCCCAGGATTGGTACTCTGTCCAACCCTTGGATCCTGCAGGGCCGGTCCACACTTACTTTTGTGGATTAGTTATGCCTGAACACACGTTTCCCGGTCCTTTTGGACCTATACTACGGCCAGTAGCGACCGCATAAACCGAGGCCTCGAACAATCCAACAACCACAATGAATAAATGCCAGCGCTGGTAGGTCCCTGGCACCACTCTGGCTAGAAAGAAACGTGCGCACTCCCTGCGTTCCCTTCTCCCGTTTTAGACTCTACCGGGCTGTGAGGCTCGTGAGGTCACGTCATACACAAAGCTATGCCTAAATAGACTATGCTTTGATCATCCCACAAGGCTCTGCTTTGCAACAATAAGCCTTGATCAAGTGCAACTTGGCATACCACATCAACAACTCATATCATGCGATCGGTAAATATTTAACATACAAAAGGGTGTTAAGCAAGAGAATAAATCCTCCGCCACCATGCATTTATATATTAAATAAAAACCAATTTAATTACATGAAATAAATTTCAATGTCAGGCATGCTATCCATTTACAAGTCCGTTCTAGGTCTGAACGAAACAACGTATCCGTCGATCTCCAGTACGTCTGGAAGATCATCACTTTTACCTTGCCTTGGGGGATCAGTCCCAATTCAAGATATTAGTCACCATCAACCAAACGATGTAAAGCTCTCCGGTCTTCAGTCACCGTCTTCATCTTCGACTCTTGATCGTCGTGATGATTATTCAGAATGGGTTAGACCCGGTCTTCCTGAATAACTCGCGTATTCTTAATTAAAACCAACCAAACGCCACATTCCAACTTAAGAATGTGGCGTTTGGTTGGTTTTAATTAAGAATACGTGAGTTATTCAGGAAGACCGGGTCTAACCCATTCTGAATAATCATCACGACGATCAAGAGTCGAAGATGAAGACGGTGACTGAAGACCGGAGAGCTTCACATCGTTTGGTTGATGGTGACTAATATCTTGAATTGGGACTGATCCCCCAAGGCAAGGTAAAAGTGATGATCTTCCAGACGTACTGGAGATCGACGGATACGTTGTTTCGTTCAGACCCAGAACGGACTTGTAAATGGATAGCATGCCTGACATTGAAATTTATTTCATGTAATTAAATTGGTTTTTATTTAATATATAAATGCATGGTGGCGGAGGATTTATTCTCTTGCTTAACACCCTTTTGTATGTTAAATATTTACCGATCGCATGATATGAGTTGTTGATGTGGTATGCCAAGTTGCACTTGATCAAGGCTTATTGTTGCAAAGCAGAGCCTTGTGGGATGATCAAAGCATAGTCTATTTAGGCATAGCTTTTTGTATGACGTGACCTCACGAGCCTCACAGCCCGGTAGAGTCTAAAACGGGAGAAGGGAACGCAGGGAGTGCGCACGTTTCTTTCTAGCTAGAGTGGTGCCAGGGACCTACCAGCGCTGGCATTTATTCATTGTGGTTGTTGGATTGTTTGAGGCCTCGGTTTATGCGGTCCCTACTGGCCGTAGTATAGGTCCAAAAGGACCGGGAAACGTGTGTTCAGGCATAACTAATCCACAAAAGTAAGTGTGGACCGGCCCTGCAGGATCCAAGGGTTGGACAGAGTACCAATCCTGGGGCATTGCTAGAGTGTCTCGAATCGGTAAGGATCTCCTCCCTAGCCTTGACTCAGATGGAAACCCAAATTTCCAATACGACATCACGCGGTTTTGATTGTATACCTATATATGGCGACATAGTGGGATGGGGTACTCATGCCGTCTAGGATTAATACATTTACTTTGATGTTCTTCAATTTGGTTGCACACTATTATTATATAATACCGTGTTTATCGTATCAAGCATTTTTTTGATCATTATAAGGTAAAACCCTATCCTCCGGTTTGCGTTGCATTGTGTGATGGGACTTGGGTCTTATAATGGTTTCATTTTTCTAAAAAACATTGCGCTATTTTGACGATTTACTTTAGTCATGCACTGGCAATCCATAGGAGAAAACCCGATCCGCGAAAGTGGCGTGGTCCTGTGATTAGCCTTATTATATTATATAGGTTAAGTAGAATTCTCACACCAGTCCCATGACTGACCTGTAGTTTGTCCACTGGCAAACTCGGGTGCCCATATTTTCCACATGGGCAGTCGAGTAGCTATTTTTGCAGATATATTAAACAGGATTCTGGGTTGAAGCTTAAAGCTGTGTCCAGAGATAGAAAGTCTTCCGCTGTGTTCTTCCGTTGCAGTATATTACATTTTTGTATTTATCTTCCGCTGTAATTATATTCCAATGTACTCTGATATGTATATTCTGTACTCTGATGTAACATTATATGATGATATGTTATAAAAGTCTTCTGTTGTTGTTTTAATATGTTGTATGCCCAAAGTTAAAGTATTCGTAGATTTTCACTTTTTGGGTCAGACCTATGTGGTTTATGGTCGATTCAAAGGGTGGGAATTTCCGGGTCTTTACAGTGGTATCAGAGCCAATACCCAGCTGGAATTGTGGCTCCTGTGTAGACCGCAGCACCTGGGTGAGGTGTTTGTGAGCCAACGGGGGCGTTGGGCTCTATAGGAGGGGAGAATGTAACACCCCTAAGTCCCACATCGTGGAAGCCTGTGTGAAGTGGGTACTTATATAGTAGATTCCATCTCTTACTAACGTCGAGGCCTTTTGAGGAACAAAACCCCACACCTATACGGTGGCTAAGTTGGGGACAATATCTTGCGTGAACGGAGGTGCGGGCTGTTACAGTGAGCGTACCCCGTCATAAAGCTTTGTTCGCGTATGACTTGCCATCGACAGAAATAACTATATCGTCGCGTTCAGCATTGTGCCACGATCACAAATATATAATAATATCGGTAGTTTAACTTATTCTGTGAAACCCCAAAAATGTTGACACAGGGTGCAAAAATACCCAAATAAAAAGTTGCATATTTAATTAATTAAAAATTACAGTAAAATTCTAAGAATTAAATTATGACTACGCCTCAAAAGAACTTATCTAAATTCGAAGCCAATATTTAAATATATTTAAATAACTGTTATGGCCATGGCGCTGCTTTTCTGTATATTTGATTTAGACATATCTTGCAATATATAATCCGAAATTTCGATTTTTCACTTCTGTTAGAAAGATACAGTTTAACAGATTCCAGCGTTTCTTGTTTCGAGGAAATCCGATTTAAAATGGATTCGGTATGATCAGTTGAAGTTGAAATTTAATTTTATGAACTACCGCGCTGTTTTGAGTTCGTTTTAAAATAAATATAAATATAAATGTTTAATCGTCGTTCAATTAGCGAATTTGATATTAAATTACATAAATAATTCAAATAAAATATTTAAAATAAATTTAAATATTCGAATCAAATGGCAGAAAAATCCGGGTCGTTACACTGTCCATCTCAGATTGCAACATTTGCTTCTCTGACCACTTGCTTCATTCCACCTCCTAATTAGGCAGTTTCTACTTTGGCTTTGCTGGATTGATACTGCACCACCTAGTCATACACATTTCACTTTCTTCTCGCTGTTTTTCTATGCATTTTCATGGTTACACAACCTTTAGGCCTTGCTGGTTAACATATATAGAGCTTCATCTTTGCTCATTGTGTTATTGGTTTGTTCCATGTCAGTACTTCATGCACCACAAGTAGCTGCCACATCGTCTTTAACTAGTACTCCTCCTAAAGTGCAGATCCAACATCCCATATAGCCAAGTATCCCAACTTCCATGTTCCCTTACACGTTTTTATATATTGCTGAGTCATGATGATATCATGTGAATTCTTTTATATGCTTGCTTTTTTACATTGTTGATCGTCGCTAATCTATGAATTAGAAAAGCGCGATATTTGTAATAAAATTCTGCAAGCGCACAGGTGTGTAGCATACAGGTCGAACACAGGGAGGTAAATTAAAATCAAATTATTTATCTAATCTCTTGGGCGAGTTAGATGAAGCCTGGAGATTTTGTTGAAATAAAAACAAACTGAAATTGCGAACTTAGGATTATCGTTGAATCTAATCAACGATTAATCACTAAAGAAAGTAAATTGCAAAACAAGAACAACAATGCAGAAAATAAAAGTGCAGAATAAGAAGAACAACAAAAATAAAATTAGGATTGTCGTTGAAACTAATCAAACGACTAATCACTAATGAAACAAATGTAAAATACAATTGGTGCTCTTCCAAAATTAATTGTGAAGACAACACCTATTGCTAAGAAAGAAAAATGCAGAAATAGTAAAAAGGAAGAACTTTTATTAATGGAGAAGAGAATACAGAATAGGATAGGATGGTGGCTACAATGACATTACAAGGGTATTTATAGGATAGATAGCCAAACCCTAACCCTAACCCTAATACAATGATAGATGGGCCTTAGGGAATTCACAAAAGAGTTTACAATGAGAGTTTCAAATGGGCCTTAGTTAAATCTATTAAATTTTTGGCCTTTCTTCTTTTCCTCTTGGTTCTTTGACAAGCTTCCCTTGATTTGAGAAATTCTTGGTCTTTCTACCAATCATTTTCTTGTCCAACAGCAACTAGATGTGAGAACTTCATCTACAATTCTTCAAAATGTAAATATATACCAATTTGATCTCCATTTCTTTACTTTTCTGGTGGCATGCGGGCTGGGTTGGAATATATGTAAAAGTAACAAAACAATACCCAAGTAATATTTATTTATATACAAAAGATAAGATATAAGAGCATAAAATAAACACATTTCTATGTCAATCAAAAACCCCCACACTTATCTTTTACTCGTCCTCGAGTAAAACAAAAATTAAAAACTAACTAGATAGGTCGCACTTTCGTAGGAAACACGATTGCATTGAGCGTATGCAACAAGCCGTTAAACCTCTAGGTGTCCCTAGTAGGACGAGTGGTGTCTCGTGAGGGTTTTTAGCGGATACTACCCACAAAATCCAAATGCAGTATGCTATAATTCTAATGAAACTACATGAATGCAATGGACATATGCAAAATAAAAACAAACATGAAAACAAGACTTGTTTCTGAAGTGGTACAACAAATTATGTTAACAGTTTCTAATCAGTTGATTGTACTTTAAATACCTCAACTTGTCACAAAATTTTAATATAAATCAAGTTTTCAAATGTTAAATTCCAGTTTGGCCAGTTAGTTCGGTCGATAACATAGTGCAGCCATGAAATAAATTCTTAGTTTGCTTGGTACAGTTTGTAAAGTGGTATTATTATTTTCTCATGTATGGCTAGTCAAATCAATAAGGTCAAGAAATGTTCGGGCATCATCGCTTATTCTTTATTCTATAAAATTTTAAAATTTATGATTAAGTACATACATCTAACTTAGAAGACCAAGGTTTACCACCCATGCACTGCCTCGCGGACTGACGGAGAGTGGGTAAAGAGCTTGGCGGATTGTGCAGGCCGACTTTGACTTTGTCAACAACGTGTCGGTAATCCTTAGGTGTCCAATCTCATAAAATGAGACCAAGATATTCCAACGCTGACTTTGTCAACAACATGTCGGATAGAGCTTGGCGGGTTTGCACACCAACGCTAGATATACAAGCAATGTTGGATACCCTTGGATTACTATTATTATTATTGAAATTATAAGCACAAAAGAGAGTTACGCGTATTCAACTTAACACAACTTAGTTTTAAAGATTTGACAAGCCAATATAAGTATTTTAAGTCCTCCACTTATTTAAACAAAGTCTACAATATAGAATAGATTTCATGGCCATCACCTAAGAATCTCCCTATGTACCGGTTACACTGTTATCCCTCAAAATTAAACTTTTCTTTTATTTCTTATTCGATCTAAGTTGAGAGAAAAAAATACTATCAACTGACTAATAGTTGTTAACTTATTTTGTTGCATCAAACTAAAATGAGTCATGTTTCAAAAAAAAATGGCATGTTAGTACAGTCTAAAATGCATGATGGTCCTATTTAAATGGCTGAAAATGAAAAGAAAGAAAAATAAAAAATGAATGAAATGCAGACCCCCTCCCCCACACTAGAACTAAACAGTGTCCACACTGTGAACGTTTCCTAAATTTGAAAGATCGTACCCAAAGGTGAATGAGATGCAAAATTATTTGAAGAATGAAATGCAATCTAGCCACTATATGTGAATGCCAATCATAAACAAAATGAAATCTATAACGGTGATGAGTGTTATGTGAAAAATGATATTTTCTTTTTCCCCTACACTTACTTCTATCGAAAATGATGTATGATGATTTCCTATCTGGTTTTTGAGGTACAAGAGGCATGTCAATAAATTCCGAAATCAAAATCTTTCTTATGAAAATGTTGTCGTGCCAATGATTTATATAATTAAGATGCAGATTATCCCGTAAATTTTTCTCAGGTTTTTCTTCTTGGTCCTAGGTAAGATCAGAGGCCAAGATTATGGGAGAATTTTTCGAAAAGTCCAAGTGATCATACTCAAAGTCTTGTGGCAGGGGTTTGAGGTCTAACTTAGGAAGTTCGTGTATGACATTGGTCAATGTTCCTTGGTTAGATTCAGATGACATAGGTTTTGGGTCAAGAAGTTCATTTAATTCAGAAATGTATTCGAGCTCATCAAAATCAGAGTTGAAATGGTTAAAACACATTTTCAAGGCTTCAGAAGTGTCAATAAAAGTTTCATCAACTGTGGTCTGAATCGTGCTAATTTTATCAATCTCCAAATCCCTAGAAGAATTGTGGTGGCTAAGACTTTTCTCAATCATCGTTATTAAATTTGGAAAATACAAAACTTCAATTTGACACATGTAGCTATTATTACAAAATAAATAACGTACTCAAATATATTTTATTAGTTGATAATCTCGATTTGAAGGGGGAAGAGGGTCTTATGGTCGTTCACGTATAGTATAAATACTAAGGGATACAACCAATGTTTTACGGGTAATATGCAACCTCTTTTGCTAGAAATTCAATAAATTGAACTAATGTATATCCGCGATCAAACCGTTGAGACAACCAATTTCATAAAATACACTCTAGCAGTTAAATATTTTGAAAATCAAATTAGATTTTATTCTTGAAAAGCGATAAGAGTGATGCTTATAATTATGGAAATTCGTTCCTCACCAAATCAATGTAGAAATTTCAGGCAACACAACAGTCAAACAAGAATAATTACAAAAATAAAAATTGTACAAGCAAGCCGTTGCCCCTGCAGAAATTTTTTATAAGCAATGTCTATATTTTTCTTTGTAGCAGAGCACCTATAGAGTTCAGAAATTATTATAGTGGGGCATGTCTGTCCATCCAGAAAAAACGAGTAGCGTCAATGATTGAAATCTCACTATTTGCAATTTCTTTTAATTTCTGAAATCTTGATTTGTTGCTCGAACTCCAGTCACCTTGTCTTAGTTCGAAACTCTTTTTTTTTTGGTTTTTTTTTGAATGAATTGAATAACAAAAAAAACACAAGAAAAAGAAAAAGGAATTAACAAAAAAAGCTAACTTTTTGGAAAAGATGGCGCTGAAGTGTTGATTGAAAAAAAAACTGTGGTGAAATGAGATTATGTGAGAGGGAGGGGTATTTGATCAGAGGGAAGAAATGAAGCAGGGAAAAATAATTGAAAAAAAAGAATCTTTTTATGACCTCCCTTTTTTTTATTATTGTTGAAAAAGTGGACAAATAGGAAAGAAACAAATGACAAAAAAAAATGGGAAGAGAGATTTCAGGAAAGAAAGAGAATTGTAAAGGAAGAAAGGAAAGTAATTGTAAAAGATTTGGAAAAGAAATTGAGAAGGAAAAGCAAAAAAAGAGAAGACAAAAACAGAAAGAATTTTTTTCTTTTGTTTATTGTTGTAAAATTAGAAGAGACAGAAAAAAATGAAAAAGGAAAAACTTGAAAAGGGAAAGAAATAAATGGAGAAAGGAAAGAAAATTAATTACAAGGCAGAGAAGAAAAATTTATATAAGGAATTTTTTTCTTCAGCAAATTGTAAAAGAAGAAAGGATGCGAGATATTAGTAAGAGGGGAAACAAACGAAAGAAAGGAGAAAGAAGTTGAAAATAGGGAAGAAATAAAAGAAAAATGGCAAGATTTTTTTTTTTTGAACTTGTAAAAGTAGAATGAGAAGTAATTGTATTGAAAATTGGAAAGGTGGAATAAAGAGGAAAGAAATCAAAAGTGGATTTTTTTTTTGAAAAGAAAGGAAATTTGTAAGAGAAGAAAAGAAATCAAATGTATTGAGAACAAGAAAGACAAAAGAAGAAAGGAAAAAAATTGCAAAAGAGGAATCTTTTTTTTTAAATTTGTAAAAAGAAAAAGAATGTAGATGATTGGAAAGAAAGTGGAAAGATGGAAAGAATAAAGGAAAATTGAAATTTGTTTTTTTTAATGAAGGAGAGAGCCGGAAAGAAATAAATGAAAAAATGGAAAGAGAGATTGTAGGAGGTGAATGAGAAATGCAAATGGAAAGAAAGAAATAAATAAATAAAATGCAAGTTTTTTTTTATGAAAATTTGAACAAGAAGAAAGGGAAAGAAATGAATGGGAAAAACCAAAACAAAAAAGGAAAAAAAATAAAAGAGGAAGGAAATAAGAGAAAAAAAGCAAGGTTTTTTGAGTAGAGAGGAAGGGTAGAAGGAATTGAGGAAAGAAATAAAATCAGACAAAAACAAGAAAGAAATCAAAGTAGACAGAGAAGAAATTGCAAAAGTTTTTTTTTAGAAAGTTGTAGACAAAAGATGGAAACAAATAAAAAGAAAAGGAAAGGGAAAAGAAAAATGTGAAAATCAGCAAGGTGGTAGAAAGATGGAAAGAAATTGAAGAAAAATTAGCAACTTTCTTTTTTTGTATATATTTTTTTTCTTCTTGAAGGAATTAGATTGGAAGAAATGCAAAATAAAAAAAAGGAAAGAAATAAATGAAAAAAAAGAAGGAAAATTAAAAGAAAAAGTGGCAAGATTTTTTTCCTTGTCTTAGAGATTATGATATCAATATGTGATACACAATCAACTAATTAAGATTTTTATCTATATATATCTACAAGAAAACAATAGGAAAATAAAAGAAAATTTGGCAAGATTTTTTTTTTTACAAAATCAAACAAAAGGAAAAAAACTAACACGAATCAGCAATTAAATAAATATAAAATTCAATTGTTACCTCCCCGGCAACGGCGCCAAAAACTTGATCGTCGCTTTCCTATGAATTAGAAAAGCGCGATATTTGTAATAAAATTCTGCAAGCGCACAGGTGTGCAGCATACAGGTCAAACACAGGGAGGTAAATTAAAATAAAATTATTTATCTAATCTCTTGGGCGAGTTAGATGAAGCCTGGAGATTTTGTTGAAATAAAAACAAACTGAAATTGCGAACTTAGGATTATCGTTGAATCTAATCAATGATTAATCACTAAAGAAAGTAAATTGCAAAACAAGAACAACGATGCAGAAAATAAAAGTGCAGAATAAGAAGAACAACGAAAATAAAATTAGGATTGTCGTTGAAACTAATCAAACGACTAATCACTAATGAAACAAATGTAAAATACAATTGGTGCTCTTCCAAAATTAATTGTGAAGACAACACCTATTGCTAAGAAAGAAAAATGCAGAAATAGTAAAAAGGAAGAACTTTTATTAATGGAGAAGAGAATACAGAATAGGATAGGATGGTGGCTACAATGACATTACAAGGGTATTTATAGGATAGATAGCCAAACCCTAACCCTAACCCTAATACAATGATAGATGGGCCTTAGGGAATTCACAAAAGAGTTTACAATGAGAGTTTCAAATGGGCCTTAGTTAAATCTATTAAATTTTTGGCCTTTCTTCTTTTCCTCTTAGTTCTTTGACAAGCTTCCCTTGATTTGAGAAATTCTTGGTCTTTCTACCAATCATTTTCTTATCCAACAGCAAGTAGATATGAGATCTTCATCTACAATTCTTTAAAATGTAAATATATACCAATTTGATCTCCATTTCTTTACTTTTCTGGTTGCATGCGGGCTGGGTTGGAATATATGTAAAAGTAACAAAATAATACCCAAGTAATATTTATTTATATACAAAAGATAAGATATAAGAGCATAAAATAAACACATTTCTATGTCAATCAATTGTTTTCCTGTTTCTCTTGTTGATCAATATGTTGATAATCTTTACCAACCATAATAACTTGATCCAAACAAATTTTTGCATGCATTTGATTTTGTGCTAATAAAAACACGTGCATTGATCATGATAAGAGGACCACTTTTTCATTAAAAAAATAATCATCTTTTGAATTTCATTTGGATCTCTAAGTTGAGTGTACTGCATTATTTTAAGCACTGAATTACTCTGTTGTCTCAAAACAAAAGTATCACTATTAATACACCATCCATTAAATGAAATAACTACATAACATATTCTATTGACTAAACAGAGAAAATTTCAGTTTAAACATTTCACAAAATTATGTTTAGGGTATCATTATTTATAGTTTTCAATGATAAAAGTTAGCCCACTTAAAAATTAATACTATAAATGGAACAAAGTTTTTATAAAAAGATTGTCGTAGTATTAGCAATGTTAATACAATTAATGGTTAAATACTTTGCATTAATGTTAATTTAGTTTTAAATTCTTCCTAGGACCTAAAAGTTATGTAGATTTTAATGTTATCACTATCAGATAAAAAATTAAAACTAATTAACTTTTAAAAATATATGTAAGCAGTCAAATAACAGTTGAAAAATAGGAATTTTTGTATCCAATCGTTATAATGATTTTTATTTCGGTAATTTTAATGAATTTTGAATATTTATAATGATTTATTTTAAATAATAACGATGTGAAATTTATTTTGAATAGAATTAGAATGTATATATTTATTTGAATCGACGTTAGAAAATAAATATTTGTTTTTAATTATAAAAGGAATTGAAAATGGCACGGTAGTTCGAAAATTCGATTTCAAATTAATGTACAGGATTCAAAATAAACCGTATTTCAGTGAAACAAAAAATATTAGAATCTATTTGAAAATATCTTTCCAACGAATCCGAAAAATTGAAATTTCATAGTGGGGGTAAAAAGTTACACCCAGTTGAAAATTCAGAATAGTCGTTGTGAAATTCTGGCCCTTAAAAATGTAAATTTTGCAAACGACCTCTGTTTTCGACGTAACCACTTTCGTTGAATCCGGGATGTCGAGTCATGGCTAGATTCCAAAATTCATAATTTTTGGGGTTAATATGTGAGCGTGGTGAAGGAAAACGTGTTTTGTCAGTTTCAGTCAATTTGGATCGACCAGAAAATGGCCATTTTTCAAACGGTCTTCAAATTTGACGAAATTAGTTTTGTTAGGACCGCATCATCAATACAAAGCTAGAATAATTTTTCTGGAATTATTGGGGTCCGTATGTGACCCCGATAAATTGAAATGTACATTTAAAATTCAATATAATGATTTAAATGTTAATCTAAGTGAAAACTGATCGAAACGATGGAATTGGCTTACGAAACATATCCCATTTTGTTCGGAATGGGGGTAATTAGCTAGGGGCGATGGTCCATTGGGTTTAATTTGAAGTTTATATACAAAAGCTCACTTTAATGAAAAAAATTATAAAATAATTATTATAAGAAGGGTTAAAACCCTAGTCAAACCATTTATTCACGGTCAAAGAAAAAACCGCCGTCACTCTTCGTTGAACGACCGGAAATGCTCAATCCTTCTCCCATTGATTTCTTCCTCCTCACTTTGAATTATCTTATGAAATCAAAGCACAAATTGTTGTACTAAGAGAGGGCTTGAAATTGGTACTGGCATGATCGAATATAGGGGCGTAATTTGTGGAAATTCGAGCTTAAAAGGTTCGAGTTCGAGATCGATTTCAATGCTCTGGGGTGGCGTGAGTGGGTTCCAAAGGCCAGCGTCGGTGGAGCATCTGAAGGCGCGTCGAGGGGCTGCCGTTGATCTGGGTCCGGCTTTGTCAGTAGGCGACGGTGGTGAAACCCTAGGGTGGAGCATGAAGACGATGAAGAAGAAGACTCGCAGTGTAATTTTTAAACCATGTAATTAAATATGCATTGTTTCTAGAAAATAAAACAACATTGAAAGAAGAAAAATTGTTATATAAAATCTGAGATTATAAATGAAAAGAAGAAAATGCATTGATTTTATAAATAGAAATAACATTGGTTTCATAAAATAAAATTAGCATAGTTTTAAAAATAAAATATACATTGTTTGAATATAAAAATATACATTGTTTGAAATATAAAAATATACATTGTTTGAAATATATAAATATACATTGTTTTAAAATAGAAAATATATACATTGTTTTAAAATAGAAAATATAAAATAGAATTTTAATCGTATGTATGCTATTTATAAAATAGTTAGGTTAAGAAATTATTTTTAGAAAGGTAAAACATGATTTTTAGATTATAAATATTATTTATAAAATAATCATACTAAGAAATAATTAATGATAGATGAAAAATATGATTTTTAACGTATGTACGTTATTTATAAAATAGATGTGCTGGAGTTTTGGGAAAAATCTAGAATTGACCACCAAAGAATGGAGGAGTGGAACCTGAAGGTGAGAACTTCTCACTTTTAATTTATTTTCTAGTTGAAATATATACTAGGATGTAGACGGTGCTTAGCAGCGCCCGACACCCGTCGTCCACAGACCATGGATGACTTGTTTGTTTGATTGATGTGTTGTGAAGTTTTATTGTGTGATGTGGAATGAATAAATATTTTATCGTTAAAAATATAATTTTTAACGTGTATATAAAATAAATATTTATAAACAAATTGGACGATTTGTTTATGTACACAAATTTAACTGGTATTGATTGGGATGATAAATTTTACACATCGCCCAACCACACAAATAAAACATGTGTTTGATTGTTTGAAACCCCACACGGGTATTGGGATGAAATTGGACATACACTAATCCCAATAATTAGCTGTATGTCGATCGATTGATTGACAGGCTGTTATAAGCATTAAATATTTATATTTGATGCTTATGCAGTGTAGAATGCACTCTAGATGGTGGATTGCTGTTTTCATTGTTGTTATACACAATTGTTGTGTGAAATCCATATAATAAAATTATATGGTAATTAACTGTGTCTGATTCTAGTTCAGAAAGAATGAATATTTTAAAATAACGATTATTTTAAAATAGCGAATATTTTAAAATAATATTCAGAAAAGAATCAAAATATGATTTTGATGTTCGATTTGGGATGGACACGAATATATTTAAATATATAAAGTCGTGTTGATTAGATTAACGCCGTTTTGACGTGAACGATATTTATATCGATTTTATTCATTTTTATAATGAATATCAAAAAGGAAATGATTTCAAAATCTAGTGTGTTGAAAATATTATCATTTATATATCAATGATATGGAATATTCAATTTTGATTTGAAATTGAATATGAAGTTGAAATTGTTTTGAAAACGAATTTTAAACGATTTATAAAATAAGTTTTAAAAGGAAATCGATGAAATATATATTATATATATTATATATATATATATATAATGGCCTGAATAAAACGCTTCGCGCCGCGGTAGTTCGTGAATTTCGACCATTGACTTCGAACGGACATTACGGGAGATCCGACCGTCGGATCCTCCTAAAACCAGAACTGTTGGGTTCGTATCGAAAAGAGCTTTCTAAAGAATATGATAAATTAGAAATCTAACGGTCGGATTCGGAATTATGTCCAAATCAAATTTGGAAAAGGTCGCTGTAAGTGTTGTTCGATGGCCATTTATGGAAATCGACAGTACGGGCCTTGATAAAATTATTAAAAATATCAATAATTAGTGTAAAATCATAAGAAATGATTTTGGAAAGAATTGGGATGAAAAATTCCATATTTGAAAAGATAAAAATAGATTTTTATCGAAATGAACTAGTTTTGAACTAGAATTATAATCCATTTATTTTTAAAATAAATAAATTGGATTTGAAATGGTTTTAAAGATAATCAGAATTTCAAATAAAATAAATTAGAAATGGATTTGAATCAAAATGGTCTTCGGAATATTTCGATGTTGGATTTCCTGATTACACAGATATTGTTATGGAAATTTGAAAGGTATATTTATATCGTTATTTCCAATACAATATTCGTTGGTCGTAGAATTTGATATTGAATATAAGATGATATATATTCTATTCAGAGCCTTGTATTTAATATCAAATGGGATTTGGGTTTGTCGTGGATGGTGTCTTCATTAACACTTTTCTTAAACCCAATTGAGAAAAATATTAAATCTTTTTATTTAGATTTAATGAAGTATACCAATTAAATAATATTTAATTGGAATTGAATTGGAATTGATTTTTGGGTTTATCGTGAACGGTGTTTTAAATAACACTTGTTCTTTAACCCGATAATTAATGGAATGTGAATTGGGTTTATTGTGAACTGTGTTTTAACGACATTCGTTCTTTAACCCGATTTACAGTGAAATGGGATTTGGAATTTATAAATCTTTTGTTAAGATATAAAGAAGATTTTTCCAAAGTAAAGTTTTCCAATTTAACATATTAAATTGGAATTGAATGGAATTCGATTTGGCGATAATCGAAGTAAGCTTCTGTAGAGGAAGATGGTTAATATATATATGGGATTTAAAAGGCCTTGTCGTTATTCCATTTATATTATCGGTTGGATATGGAAGTTTGTATCGATTATATCTATCGATTTGTTTTCCATGAAGATTCCATTGTCAATGGAATGTGATTTTGGGTTATCGTGAATGGTATCTTTAATAATACTATTCTTAGACCCAACGAAGTTAAGAAAATTAGAAACTAACTGGTGATTAGTTAAGTTGAATGGTTTTTTGGGTATTGATTTGATGTTGGTTTCGGCCTTCGGGGTTAATACTTAGGGAATTGTTCACTTGCTAATTTACGGTTAAGGGCTGATGGAATGGAATGTGATTTTGGGGTTTATCGTGAACTATGTTTAAATGACATTGGTTCTTTAACCTAGTTAAAAGACAGGTTATGATTTCCCAAGTTAAATAATCATTAATATTGATTTTTGGGAAGATTAAAACCTAGTGGAGTTTTAATGAATCTTTAATTATATTGAAACGATCGAGAATGGAGTATCACCAGTTTTGCTCCATACGATAGTTAAATCCTTAATTAGATTTGAACGTAAAATGGTAATAGAATTTACCAATAATATCGTGGTGTTAGATATGAAGTATTACCAGTTTTACTTCATGGGATGAATAGGTTGGGGTTGGGAAATTAAAACAAATGATTACTTCGGTATGGTTCGTTAATCCCGACTAGTTTGGATAAACCATAATTTGGTTTGAATTGATGTTCAAAGGAAGATAAGAGAATAAATTTAAAGAATTTATCTTCGATAAAATTAATGGGAACCTTTCCCAAAGTAAAAGAATATTTGAATAAAGGAATATTCTAGACTGGAATGAGGCGTATGTTGTGTTTTTATAAAACTTGTTTATTATCTACGCGAGTTATTCGGAAAGACTGGGTTTATCCTATTCTGAATAACTGAATCGACGATAAGTCGACCATGAAGACGGTGGTTGAAGACCAGAGGTCTTCACATCGTTTGGATAATTACTGATGATCTTGGTTGGGCTGTACACCCAAGAGGGGGGAATCAGTTGGTGATCATCCAAACGTACTTGGAGATCGATGGATATGCAAGGAATAAGGCTCCTCCGGTTTCGTTCAGACCCAGAACAGACTTGTAAATGGATGTGTGTCTGACATCGGATTTCATTCTGTGTGATTGAGATACATCGGTTGCATAGCGTGAACTGCCTGTGTGGCATGTTGAGATGCAAATGATCAAGGCTTCTGTTGAAAAGCAGAGTCTTGTGGTTGATGATCAAAGCACGGTTTTAATATAGCGTAGCTTTGTGTAGCGTTAATTCGCGAGCTTCACACCTCGGTGTGGACCAGAAACGGGAGAGGACCTCAGGGAGGACATGTGTTTCTTTCTAGTTAGGAGTGGTGTCAGCGTTTTACACGCCTTGGCATTTTACTTATGTGGATGATGGATAGCGAGGTGCCTCGATTATATCGGTCGATCCAGGACCGATGGAGTCATTTGGCTCATTGACGCCCCATAGGGCGGGGAAACGCAGTGTTCAGGCATTATAATCCACATCGAGTGGACCGGCCCTGATGATCCAGGGGGCAATTGCGGCTGTTCCGGATGGGCGGGCTAGAGCGTCTCGAAGCGGTAAGGACGATCCCTTGCCTTGGTTCACAGATGGAAATCCAACTTCCAATATGACATTTTGCGGTTTTAATTGTAAACCTATATATGGCGACATAGTGGTATGGGGCACTTATGCCATCTATGATTGATACTTTTGGTTGAAATTGTTTTGACACTATCACTTATAGTAATAATAAAACATGAAATTTTACGTACCAAGCATTCTTGGCTATTATAAGGTAAAAACTCTATCCTCCGGCTTGCGTTGCATTGTGTGATGGGAACTGAGTCTTATAATAGCTTCATTGTTCTTTATTTAGCATTGCGATGTTGTTTTATGCACTGGTATTCTTGGGAGGAAACCCGTTCCATGTCATACGGCATGGTCCCTTGATTTACCGAACTTTAAAATAAAGATTAATAACTGTTTTAGTTCTCATGCCAGTCACATGACTGACCTGGAGTTTATTGTTTTAACCTAAACTCTGGGTGCCCCTATTTTCCGCACGGGCAGCTAGTAGTTTTGGTTTTGCAGATTCGTATTCACAGGAACCTGGTTTACAGCTGGAATGATATTCAGAAAGCTCTGTATCCGTATATTCTTTTCAATTGTGTTTTGTATTATTTTTCCACTGCATTTTAATTTATAAATCTCTGATATTTAGTAAATGTGCAATATGTAATTCATACTCTGTTTATTCTTGTATTCTGATGGAATTGTTGTAATAAGCAATGAAATGTTCTTCTGTTTGTGTTCTGTTTTGTTGTGTTCTCAACACAATCCGTGCTTTCTTTCACGGGGAAGTTCGGGTCGTGTCAGTGTGGTATCAGAGCTTTGGTTTACAGAGCTTGGAGAACAAGGCACGTTAGAACCATACGAAAGAATTCATCAGAAATTGGATTAGTAATATCCAATGAGAATGACTCTTTAGAGATGGGATCAGTAGTATCCTAGAACGAGTGTGAAGAGTTATATTTTTAAAATAAAAGGAAGACGAATTTTGTTTTGAAAATTTAAACCTTATTCTACGTATTTGAATATATATTTGTATTGAATTTGGACAATCCAGTATATAAATATTTTGCGTATACGTCTCATCCGCATGCATTCGAAGTTTTAATATACTGGATAGATATAGAATCATACTCTAGTAGCCCGAAGATGATTCTGATGATTGAGTACTCGTCATCAAAATTTATTTTCGAGTGACGAAAGTGGGAATTCTATATATTTCCAATTGACTGGTGTGAGAACCAAAATTAGATAGGGTCTATTGTTGTGAATTGGCATCAAAAATGTGATTTTGACTATATACCAAAATTATGAATTTGAAAACATAACCAACTAATTGATTGCTGATTGTGTTGTTTGATCATTGGTTTGATTTATTAAAATTTTGAACCATTTAGGTCAAATTGTACCAAATATTGAAATGTATTGAAAATTGTTTGGAAATGCATGCATGTACATATATATGTGTGAACAGGTCATGGCAGGGAAGCTAAGCAGAGGAATAAAATTGTTTGCCCGACAAATAGGTACATGTTTATTGTATTTCTTGTGGTTTTTGATGATTTTATGAGCCGATTGGCTGTTTCTTTTTCTTTTTGGATTGGAAAGGCCTATATGGCAATTTCTAGATTTTCCCGGTGCTCCCGTGCAGGGGAGGTCATGGCGAAATTTTTCGAAAATTTAGGGTGTTAGCCAAATTTTTGAAGAATAGGAAAGTTCTTAGAAACTGAAAAGTTGAAGAACTTAAGGCATAATGAAAATAATGAAAGTTGAGTTGATTTGTTAAACAACTTTCAGCTTCGTTCTGTAACACCCCACCTCCGCCAGGGTGGCTCTTGCAAGCACTCTGACTTTGGAGGGGCGTTTGTACCGGGTAAACATGCATAATGATATATCAAGGCAGAACAAGAACATATGTATATATGTAAACAGAGTAAATAAGATAAGTAAAACAGCGGAAGATTTCAAACTATTTCAAAACAAGTCTGGTACAACATAATGTCAACTTTCCAAATACACAAGTCTAGATAAAAACATCACTGAAAAACTGAAATACATAAGTACTATCCCCAAAATAAGTGATAACCATAGCTAGCTTCATGTCAAGACCGTACATGAGCTAAAATCCCACAAGCAAGTGATCAGAAATCCCAGCTAAGCTCCAATATTCCCACCCTGAGAACCTGGGGGGGGGGGGGGGGAACGGAAGAAAAGAGGCGAAAGAAAACAGGTCAGTCAAAAAGACTGGGTAAGCCCTACTACAATCAATGTAAACTGATAAAGTTAACTGGCATGAGAAGCAGGGATGAACATAAGGATAACAACATACTAGCATGATGATTAACTAACAAGGTAGATAAAGGTGTCATCGCATAATCACGTTTTAAGGTTTTTGCACCACAGGTGTACTAGCAAACTAACATGACTTGAATAAACAAGTATTGATCCCTTGGCCCAAGCTTTGGCCCAATAACATGAAATGACCCTAATACGAGGTCCAATAACATGAAGTGACCCTAATATGAGGTCCAATAACATGAAGCGACCCTAATACGAGGTCCAATAACACGTCTAATCGATCGGCTCCCTAGGCCTAACTCGTCACGTGTTGGTGTCAATGCGGCCCAAACATAATTGTAGTCAGACTGTGCAGGGTCTCCCGTCGGGTGTATCAAGCCCTAGGGTGTCAACCCCTGGACACCATAAACATAAGTGCACAGTCTCGATTTACTGGTACCCGTGCATGTTTTCCCCGGCTTCGGACTATGTGCACGACCATAGTCCGCCCGGAACTACACCGGCGTACCACTCTACCGTCTTTTTTGGTCACTTACCTCAAGTCCAGTAATTGTGCCCCCCACCCTAGCCTAGTCCCTAGGGTCTTAATGATACGAACTTGGGATTACTGCTGGAGTGGACCCCCATTTCTAGGATTTTCTAGTGGGTTAAGTACGGTTTAACCCTTTTACTAATCATGGATTAACTTGGTTAAGTGTAACGATGAGTTCACGACTTAACCCTGATTAATCTACCAAGCCCAAATTGGTTAAGTATTAAGTGGACCATGACTTAACCCTAATCATGAGGCATTAATTAATTTAATGTGCCTTAACCTCTCACATTAGACCTTGTTGTGGTTACTAGTTAAGCCGGGCGGGTCCGGGTAGCTTTACACCACAACTTGGTCTAACCTCGGGCTCAAGGTACAACATGACCAACTTCTCACATTGGGTCCTATTGTTTGTAGCAACTAGTTAAGCCGGTCGGTTCCGGGTAGTTTTACGCTACAAACTCCACCCAACCTCGAGTTGTTCACACTTATATTTTCTAAGTGTCATGTCCATTATGTTTCCAAAACATATTTCAAGTTTTCAAGCATTTGGGTAGACCTAACTTAATAGGTAAATTCCCAATGGGTAGACCTAACTTAATAGGTAAATTCCCAATCTTATGTTTTTATGTCTTTTAAGTTTACCCAACCCAAACGCAATCCCATCGCTTACATATCGCAATAGCGCATAAAGGATAGAAAGAGGGAACTTGGCATAATCATGACATAAAAGTGTTGAAGCCACAAGTTTAACATGGTGGCATATGAAATGTACATATGTTCATATACTTGCATATTGCATCATTAGGCCTCAAAAGTATGCATAAAACCAAACTTAGCATATAAGTGATACATGGTGATAAATGACATGTAGAAGTTGCCATAAGTTCGCATTTAGCCTCACATGCAAGTTATCATAAGGGATATGATAACTTACATGTTGCCAAAATGCAACCTTTAGCATAAAGCTTGAAGCTTTAAGCTCATAAACCCAAGATAAGCTTGCATAACATGATAACATGAGCAAAATGATCAACCCAAACTTGCATAACATAACTTGCATATCATATGGCAAACTTGCATATCATAACATAGCAAACTTGCATAACATAACATGATAAACTTGCATATCATAACATGGCAAACTTGCATAACATAACATGATAAACTTGCATATCATAATGATCAAACACAACTTGCATCATTCATTAACTTTAGAGTTTAAATATGAAAGTAGAAAAGGGCTTACAATGCCAAAGCCCTTATGAAATCAAATAAACCCAAAATGCAAGCTTCAATAGAAAAACCCTTGAGCCAAAATGATCAAAACTCTTGCTTTATGATATAAATATGGAAACTTGACTTGAATGCAAGCTAATGATGCTCATACAAGCTTGAAAACACTTGTATGCATGAAAAATCTCTCATAGAAATAACTTAGAATTTTATGAAGAGAGTGGAGGCCATGAGAGGAATGATTTTGCCATAGTTTAGTTACTTGAATGAATAATGATGATTTAGGCTTAGGTTAGGGTCTTATTTATAGAGATTAGGATTAGTTCTAGCCTTAGGATTAAACCCTAGTTCCAATGTCAGCCCTCAAAACCGAATCTGGCCCCCAAACTCAACACAACTCCAAAATGGTGCACAGGCAAAACTGCCCGGCTGAACCAAGTCGACAGCCAAGTCGACAGGGCTGTCGACTTGGGTCCAACCAAGTCGACTCCCAAGTCGACAGGGCTGTCGACTTGGGTGCTCTGGCGGGAATTTTCCCGCCTGGCCCAATCTGACCCTTTTTCGAATTTTGAACCCGAAATTCGAAATCTGTTTTGAACTTGAAATTTTCTGAAAACTTCATTGGGCCTTAATCGGGTCATACGGACTCCGATTTTCGAAAACTCGGACTCTATTTCGCGTATTTTTCCGAGACGAACGCAATGGCATAGTCCGTTTCCCTTGATTCAGATTTATAAATTAAATTCTGCCTCGATTTATGTTATAACAGGTTATTGAAAATACGGGTTGTTACACGTTCCTTTTCGGGGATGAAAAGTTTTAAGTGGGGGAGATTGTAATAACCCGGAAAATCCGAACCAATTTAAAATTTTTATTTTAGCAATTTTTATGAATTTTGAATATTTAAAATGATTTATTTTAAATAATAACGACGTAAAATTTATTTTGAATAGAATTAGAATGTATATATTTGTTTGAATCGACGTTCGAAAATAAATATATATTTTTAATTATAAAAGGAATTGAAAATGGCGCGGTAGTTCGAAAATTCAATTTTAAAATTCAAATGAATGTACAGGATTCAACATAAACCGGATTTTATTGAAACCAAAAGTATTAGAATCTATTTGAAAATATCTTTCCAACGAATCCAAAAAATTGAAATTCCATAGCGGGGATAAAAAGTTACGCCCAGTTGAAAATTCAGAATAGTCGTTGTGGAATTCTAGCCCTTAAAAATGGAAATTTTGCAAATGACCTCCGTTTTCGACGAAACCACCTTTGTTGGATCCGGGATGTCGAGTTATGGCTAGATTCCAAATTTCATATTTTTTGGGGTTAATATGTGAGCGTGGTGAAGGAAAACATGTTTTGTCAGTTTTAGTCAATTTGGATCGACCAGGAAATGGGCATTTTTCAAACTGTCTTCAAATTTGACGAAATTAGATTTGTTAGGACCGCATCGTCAATACAAAGCTAGAAATAATTTTTCTGGAATTATTGGGGTCCGTATGTGACCCCGATAAATTGAAATGTACGTTTAAAATTCAATATAATGATTTAAATGTTAATCTAAGTGAAAACTGATCGAAATGATGGAATTGGCTTACGAAACATATCCCATTGTATTTGAAATGGGGGTAATTAGCTAGAGGCGAAGGTCGTTGGGTTTAATTTGAAGTTTGTATACAAAAGCTCACTTTAATGAAAACAAATATAAAATTATTATTATAAGAAGGGTCAAAACCATTGTCAAACCATTTATTCATGATCAAAGAAAAAACCGCCGTCACTCTTCGTTGAATGACCGGAAATGCTCAATCCTTCTCCCATTGATTTCTTCCTCCTCACTTCGAATTATCTTACGAAATCAAAGCACAAATTGTTGTACTAAGAGAGGGCTTGAAATTGGTACTGGCATGATCGAATATAGGGGCATAATTTGGTGGAAATTCGAGCTCAAAAGGCTCGAGTTTGAGCTCGATTTGAGCACGCTGGGGTGATGTGAGTGGGGCCCAATGGCCAGTGTCGTTGGAGCATCCGAAGGCGTGTCGAGGGGATGCCGTTGATCTGGGTCCGGCTTTGTCAGGAGGCGGCGGTGGTGAAACCCTAGGGTGGAGCGTGAAGACGATGAAGGAAAAGAAGACTTGCAGTGTAATTTTTAAACCATGTAATTAAATATGTATTGTTTCTAGAAAATAAAACAGCATTGAAAGAAGAAAAATTGTTATATAAAATCTGAGATTATAAATGAAAAGAAGGGAAAGCATTGATTTTATAAATAGAAATAACATTGGTTTCATAAAATAAGATTAGCATAGTTTTAAAAATAAAATATACATTGTTTGAATATAAAAATATACATTGTTTGAAATATAAAAATATACGTTGTTTGAAATATATAAATATACATTGTTTTAAAATAGAAAATATATACATTGTTTTAAAATAGAAAATATAAAATAGAATTTTTACCGTATGTATGCTATTTATAAAATAGTCAGGTTAAGAAATTATTTTTAGAAAGGTAAAACATGATTTTTAGATTATAAATATTATTTACAAAATAATCATACTAATAAATAATTAATGATAGAAGAAAAATATGATTTTTAACATATGTATGCTATTTATAAAATAGATGTGCTGGAGTTCTTGGAAAAATCTAAAATTGACCACCAAAGAATGGAGGAGTGGAACCCAAAGGCGAGAACTTCTCACTTTTAATTTATTTTTTAGTTGAAATATATACTGGGATGCAGATGGTGCTTAGCAGCACCCGTCGTCCACATACCATGGATGACTTGTTTGATTGATTGATGTGTTGTGAAGTTTTATTGTGTTATGTGGAATGAATAAATATTTTATCGTTAAAAATATATTTTTTTAACGTGTATATAAAATAAATATTTATAAACAAATCGGATGATTTGTTTATGTACACACATTTGACTGATATTGATTACGACGATAAATTTTACACATCACCCAACCGCACAAATAAAACCTGTGTTTGATTGTTTGAAACCCCACATGGGTATTGGGATGAAATTGGACATACACTAATCCCAATAATTAGCTGTATGTCGATCGATTGATTGACAGGCTGTTATAAGCGTTAAATATTTATATTTGATGCTTATGCAGTGTAGAATGCACTCTGGATGATGGATTGATGTTTTCATTGTTGTTATACATAATTGTTGTGTGAAATCCATATAATCAAATTATATGGTAATTGACTGTGTCTGATTCCAGTTCAGAAAGAATGAATATTTTAAAATAACGATTATTTTAAAATAGCGAATACTTTAAAATAATATTCAGAAAAGAATCGAAATATGATTTTGATGTTCGATTTGGGATGGACACGAATATATTTAAATATATAAAGCTGTGTCAATTAGATTGACGCCATTTTGATGTGAACGATATTTATATCGATTTTTTTCATTTTTATAATGAATATCGAAAAGGAAATGATTTCAAAATCTAATGTGTTGAAAATTTTATCATTTATATATCGATGATATGGAATATTCAGTTTTGATTTGAAATTGAATATGAAGTTGAAATCGCTTTGAAAACGAATTTAAAACGATTTATAAATTACGTTTTAAAAGGAAATTGACGAAAAATATATAATATTTATATTATATATATATATATAATGGTCTGAATAGAATGCGCCGCGCCGCGGCAGTTCGTGAATTTCGACCATTGACTTCGAACAGACATTACGGGAGATCAGACCGTCGGATCCTCCTAACACCAGAACCGTTGGTTTCTTATCGAAAAGGGCTTTCTAACAAATATGATAAATTAGAAATCTAATGGTTGGATTTGGAATTATGTCCAAATCAAATATGGAAAAGGTCGCTGTAAGTGCAGTTCGATGGCCGTTTATGGAAATCGACTGTACGGGCCTTGATAAAATTATTTAAAATATCAATAATTAGTGTAAAATCATAAGAAATGATTTGGAAAGAATTGGGATGAAAATTCCATATTTGAAAAGATAAAAACAGATTTTTATCGAAATGAACTAGTTTTGAACTAGAATTATAATCCATTTATTTTTGAAATAAATAAATTGGATTTTAAATGGTTTTAAAGATAATCAGGATTTCAAATAAAATAAACTGGAAATGGATTTGAATCAAAATAGTCTTCGTAATATTTCGATGTTGGATTTCGTGATTATACATATATTGTTATGGAAATTTGAAAGGTATATTTATATCGTTATTTCCAATACAATATTTGTTGGTCGTAGAATTTGATATTGAATATAAGCCGATATATTTTCTATTCAGAGCCTCGTATTTAATATCAAATATGATTTGGGTTTGTCGTGAATAGTGTCTTCATTAACACTGTTCTTAAACCTAGTTGAGAAAAAGATTAAATATTTTTATTTTGATTTAATGAAGTATACCAATTAAATAATAGTTAATTAGAATTGAATTGGAATTGATTTTTGGGTTTATCGTGAACGATGTTTTAAATAACACTTGTTCTTTAACCCGATAATTAATGGAATGTGAATTGGGTTTATTGTGAACTGTGTTTTAACGACATTTGTTCTTTAACCCGATTTACAGTGAAATGGGATTTGGAATTTATAAATCTTTTGTTAAGATTTAAAGAAGATTTTTACAAAGTAAAGTTTTCCAATTTAACATATTAAATTGGAACTGAATGGAATTCGATTTGGCGATAATCGAAGTAAGCTTCTGTAGAGGAAGATGGTTAATATATATATGGGATTTAAAAGGCCTTGTCATTATTCCATTTATATTATCGGTTGGATATGGAAGTTTGTATCGATTATATCTATCAATTTGTTTTCCATGAAGATTCCATTGTCAATGGAATGTGATTTTGGGTTGTCGTGAATGGTATCATTAATAATACTGTTCTTAGACCCAACGAAGTTAAGAAAATCAAAAACTAACCGGGGATTAGTTAAGCTGAATGGTTTTCTGGGTATTGATCTGATGTTGGTTTCGGCCTTCGGGGTTAATACTTAGGGAATTGTTCACTTGCTAATTTACGGTTAAGGGCTGATGGAACGGAATGTGATTTTGGGGTTTATCGTGAACCGTGTTTAAATGACATTGGTTCTTTAACTCATTTAAAAGATAGGTTATGATTTCTCCAGTTAAATAATCATTAATATTGATTTTTGGGAAGATTAAAACCTAGTGGAGTTTTAATGAATTTTTAGTTAGATTGAAATGATCGAGAATGGAGTATCACCAGTTTTGCTCTAGGCGATAGTTAAATCTTTAATTAGATTTGAATGTGAAATGGTAATTGAATTTACCGATAACACGGTGGTGTTAGATATGAAGTATTACCAGTTTTACTTCATGGGATGAATAGGTTTGGGTTGGGAAATTAAAACAAATGATTACTTCGGTAGGGTTCGTTAATCCCGACTAGATTGAATAAACCATAATTTGGTTTGAATTGATGTTCAAAGGAAGATTAGAGAATAAATTTAAAGAACTTATCTTTGATAAAATTAATGGGAACCTTTCCCAAAGTAAAAGATATTTGAATAAAGGAATATTCTGGATTGGAATGAGGCGTATGTTGTGTTTTTATAACACATGTTTATTATATACGCGAGTTATTCGAAAAGACCGGGTTTATCCCAGTCTGAATAACTGAATCGACAATAAGTCGACGATGAAGACGGTGGTTGAAGATCGGAGGTATTCACATCATTTGGATAATTACTGATGATCTTGATTGGGTTGTACACCCAAGAGGAGGGAATCAGTTGGTGATCGTCCAGACGTACTTGGAGATCGATGGATATGCGAGGAATAAGGTTCCTCCGGTTCGTTAAGACCCATAACGGACTTGTAAATGGATGTGTGTCTGACATCGGATTTCATTCTGTGTGATTGAGATACATCGGTTGCATAACGCGAATTGCCTGTGTGGCATGCTGAGATGCAAATGATCAAGGCTTCTTTTGAAAAGCAGAGACTTGTGGTTAATGATCAAAGCATGGCTTTAATATAGCGTAGCTTTTTGTAGCATTAATTCGCGAGCTTCACACCCCGGTGTGGACTAGAAACGGGAGAGGACCTCAGGGAGGACATGCGTTTCTTTCTAGTTAGGAGTGGTGTCAGCGTTTTACACGCCCTGGCATTTTACTTATGTGGATGATGGATAGCGTGGCGCCTCGATTATATCGGTCGATCTGGGACCAATGGAGTCATTTGGCTCATTGACGCACCATAGGGCTGGGAAACGCAGTGTTCAGGCATTATAATCCACATCGAGTGGACCGGCCCTGATGATCCAGGGGGCAGTTGCGGCTGTTCCTGATGGGCGGGCTAGAGCGTCTCGAACCGGTAAGGACGATCCCTTGGCTTGGTTCACAGATGGAAATCCAACTTCCAATACGACATTTTGCGGTTTTAATTGTAAACCTATATATGGCGACATAGTGGCATGGGGCACTTATGCCGTCTATGATTGATACTTATGATTGAAATTGTTTTGAAACTATCACTTATAGTAATAATAAAACATGAAATTTTACGTACCAAGCATTCTTGGCTATTATAAGGTAAAAACTCTATCCTTCGGCTTGCGTTGCATTGTGTGATGGGAACTGACTCTTATAATAGCTTCATTGTTCTTTATTTAGCATTGCGCTGTTGTTTTATGCACTGGTATTCTTGGGAGGAAACCCGTTCCATGTCATACGGCGTGGTCCCTTGATTTACCGAACTTTAAAATAAAGATTAATAACTGTTTTAGTTTTCACACCAGTCACATGACTGACCTGGAGTTTATTGTTTTAACCTAAACTCTGGGTGCCCCTATTTTCCGCAAGGGAAGCTAGTAGTTTTGGTTTTGCAGATTCGTATTCACAGGATCCTGGTTAAAGCTGGAATGATATTCGGAAAGCTCTGTATCCGTATATTCTTTTCAGTTGTGTTTTGTATTATTTTTTCGCTGCATTGTAATTTATAAATCTCTGATATTTAGTAAATGTGTAATATGTAATTCATAATCTATATATTATTGTATTCTGATATAATTGTTGTAATAAGCAATGAAATGTTCTTCTGTTTGTGTTCTGATTTATCGTGTTCTCAACTCAATCTGTGCTTTCCTTCATGGGGAAGTTCGGGTCGTGTCAAATTGTGAGTGTCAATATAAAAGGGACAAATTTTCCTTAAGTTGTTGGAAAGATTAGTTGCAAATTAAGACATATTAATGTAAGGATAATATCAGCCACAAAATGCTTGATTTATGACCTAATTCAATTGCCTTATAAATGCAAAATTTATTGTAAATGTAAGTTAAATGGTTTCATTAAATTTAGTGTAGAACTAATAAAGTATACGTAATTTACATTTATAATAATTGATTTGATTATATCAACTTAAAAGTGATATTAAAAATATCAATATGCATGTATGGGAAAAAAATTACATTAATTGATATTTCCAAAATTTTATTCCCTAAATTATATAACTACTGCCAAAACTGTTATAAAACTAATTTCATTATAGTTTTGCATAAGAAAAACAATCGATAAAGATTTAAATGTTACTAGTATAACCGCATAACGGTGGGAAAATCGACTTTGTAATACATCTTGATTTACTTTCCATATAATGAAAAAGGTACATTTCCATGTTGTTCTTTTTTATATATGGACATATTGAAAATTTCACCCAAGTACCCTACCATTTGTTCATTCATAATTAATATTTATGACTAATTTGCGCATGGAATTCAAAAGTGATAAGAGAAAATAAGCATTATGATTTTGGCTTTAAAGGCAAGGCTATAAGGCTGCAATTAATGAGAAGTTACTTTACATATGAAATGAATGTTCCTGGACAACTTCTTGCATGACATATATGGATATAAATAAGGTAAACAATTACCATGCCCCAGTAGGGAAAATGTTGAGATTTATAAAATTATATAGTTATTGTGGCCCAAAGTTATTGTTATTGTTGCAGGTTTTTCAATGAGCATTAATGAATCAAATTGTATAAGTCTTGTATATCAGTTAATTTTAAAAAGTGCATTTAATTAACATTAACGTTAAAACTGGTCATAAGTGCACATAACAAAAGAAAATACAAGGAAATGATATATAAGGCTTGTAATATTATTCAATAGACATTGTAATTAATGCATCATTCAAAGAAGGACAAAATGGGTATTGTAAAAAAGCTTCAGACAGACACAGTTTTTCGAAGGCTCAGTAGAATTAAGAAAACCCGACAAAGTCGGTTTGATTAACAAATAAATAATAGAAAAAGATTCACCTTGATTGTACAAATTATTATACAAAATTATTAATTACTTCACATGATTACATCTCTTAACACTTAGTTTAAAATGAAAAAACTAGATTTATCTTTCATCCTAAATTGCTATATAAATTTTACCGCAATTAAGAAGTTTTCCATCAAGCCCCTAAGAATGTTCTTCCATACAACTATTGTATTAGTTATCCTTAAGTTAGTTGCAACTGTATTTTTATAAAAAGTTGATAAGGCACTAGTTCATAGTCTATATTAGCTAGCAAAAAGTTATAAAATTAGATATATATATATATATATATACACATACACATACACATATATATATATGTATGTATGTATGTATGTATGTATGTATGCATGTACATATGTATGTATATATATATGCGTGTGTATATATGCACATATATTTATACAATCTATCAAAAATAGGCGATAAGCTAAAGAAATATATTAATTTTTAATTAATCAAGTCATAAGATAATATTACTGATGTTTAATAACATATATCCTAATCAGTGATATTAACCTATTAAATTCTTTCGACCTCGATTGTAACAACCCGAAAAATCCGAACCAATTTAAAATTTTTATTTTGGCAATTTTGATGAATTTTGAATATTTAAAATGAATTATTTTAAATAATTACAACGAGAAATTTATTTTGAATAGAATTAGAACGTATATATTTATTTGAATCAACGTTAGAATATAAATATTTATTTTTAATTAAAAAAAGGAATTGGAAATGGCGCGGTAGTTTGAAAATTCGATTTCAAATTTCAAATGAATGTACAGGATTCAAAATAAACCGGATTTTAGTGAAACCAAAAATATTAGAATCTATTTGAGAATATCTTTCCAACGAATCCGAAATATTAAAATTTCATGGTGGGAATAAAGAGTTATGCCCAGTTGAAAATTCAGAATAATCGCTATGGAAATATAGCCCTTAAAATGGAAATTTTGCAAATGACCTCCGTTTTCGACGAAACCACTTTTGTTGGATTCGGGACGTCAAGTTATTGCTAGATTCCAAAATTCGTAATTTTTGAAATCAATATGTGAGCATGGAAAAGGAAAACGTGTTTTGACAGTTTCAGTCAATTTGGATCAACCAGAAAATGACCATTTTTCAAACGGTCTCCAAATTTGATGAAATTAGTTTTGTTAGAACCGTATCGTCAATACGAAGGTAGAAAATATTTTTCGGGAATTTTTAGAGTCCGTATGTGGCCCCGATAAATTGAAATGCGCGTTCAAATTGAATATATAGATTTAAATTTTAAATTTAATGAAAACTGATCGAAATAGTCGAATCAGCTTACGGGACATATCCCATTGTGTTCGTAATGGGGATAAATAGCTAGGGACGGTAGTCGGCGGGTCTCATTTGGAGTTCGTGTTAAAAAGTTAGTTCTAGAAATTATTAAAATGTTTATATTAAATAAATCCCCTCCCCTTTTCTTTTGAAAGTCACCCCCACCCCACGTTCAAAATCAAAATCGATAGGAAAGAAAAAAAGAAGAAGAAGGGGGTGACGCAGCTGCTGCCACCTGCCGGAGGTGAGCCACACTGGAGCCGTTGCGCCCCAGCTCCAACCTCGCACCCTGTTCCCTGATCTCGCGAGAGCCTCCCCCTTCCAGTCGATCGAAAACCACAGCCCCCCTTACGATTTGACCTCGCCGCCCCTTTTTCAGCGCGCCACTGCACTGCTGGCGCCTCCGCCTGGGTGGGAGCCGCGCTTCCCTCCTCCGATCAGCCCCCCTCTCCCAAACTTCAACAGTAAGTTTATTTTATTTTATTTATCTTAATTTATTCGAAAAAATCCAATTTAGATAGATATGATTAGCAAACAAAAATCTGAAATATATAGTAATAAATGTAGGATTTTTATGTTAAGAAAGATAGGATTTTTCAATATAAAAAGGAATTATTTTTATACGATAAAAAGGAATGATCTTTATATAAACAATTTGAAAGTTTAGATTTTTAAACAATAGCAAGTTTATATTTTTTACTACAGAAAGTTGAGATTTTTAATGACAAAAAGGTTTTATTTTTGGAATAAGGAAAGTCGGGATTTTTATGATATGAATGGCAATATTAAAAATATGATTTTTATATTATAGAGATAATAGAAATATAATTTTTATTATAGAGTAGTAAAAATGTGATTTTTATCATATAGGAACCGAAGTAAAAATAGGATTTTTATATGAATGAAAGGTAAATAAAAATACGATTTTTATTATGAAGTTAGCGAAGAAAAAATACGATTTTTATCGTTTGAATGGCAATGTAAAAATGTGATTTTTATATATTCATTAATGGTAGAAAGATTCAATTTTTACCTATATAGAAATGTGATTTTTAACTATGTAGCGTGGTTATAAAAATATGAAATTATTTTTAGAAAGATAAAAATATAATTTTTAGCCTATGTATGTTATTTATAAAATAATCATACAAAGAAATAATTATTGATTGGTTAAAAATATAATTTTTAACGTAGGTATACAACATAGATTGACAATCAAAGCACGACGGAGTGGAACCCAAGATGAGAACTTCTCACTTTTATTTCATTTTCTTGTTAAAATATATACTAGGATGCAGACGGTGCTTAGCATCACCCGACACTCGTTGTCCACAGACCATGAATGACTTGTTTGCTTTGATTGATGTGTTGTGAAAATCGATTTTGTGATGTGGAATGAAGTGTTAAAAATATTCATAAGTGAATAAATAGTTTGAACAATAAAAAACACATTTTTATTGTGTATATGAAGTAAATAAAATATTCAAGTTGAATAAAATATATAAATAATAAAAATATCATTTTTATTGTATATATAGACTGAATAAAATATTCATAAGTTGAGATAAATATTCATTTACAAACCGGACGGTTTTTTTATGTACACCATTTTATTTGATATTGATTGGGACGATAAATTTTACACATCTCCCAACTGCACAAATAAAATTCGTTATTTGTTGATTGAAACCCCACACGGGTATTGGGATGATATATGACATACACTAGTCCCAATAATTAGTGATATGTCAATCGATGGGTTGACAGACTATATAAGCGCTATTTATTTTGATGCTTATACGGTTGTAGAATGCACTCTGGATGTTGTTTGAATTTTTAATGATTGTTTATTGTCATTGTTGTATACATGTATTGCATGAAATCCATATGACTGAAATTATACGGTAATTGATTGAGTCTGATTCCAGTTCAGAATTAACGAATATTTTAAAATGATATTCAGTGAATATTGGAATGTGAAGCCGTGTTAAGTAGTTAAACGCCATTTTAACACGAGCTGGAATTTGGTCGATTTTATTCATTTTATAATGAATATCGAAAAGTGATTTGAAAATCTGATGTTTTGAAAATATTGAAGTGATATAGAATATTCAATTTTGAATTGAAATGGAAGTTGAATTGAAATCGATTTAAAATGAATTCAAAACGAATTGAAATTGATTTGAAATGAATTTAAAACGAATTTATAATGGAAAATTCAATTTTGATTTGGAATTGAATATGAAGTTGAAACTGTTTTGAAAATGAATTTAAAACGATTTATAAAATATGTTTTAAATGGAAATCGACGAAATATATTATATATATAATATAATGGCCTGAATAAAACGCGTCGCGCTGCGGCAGTTCGCGAATTTCGACCGTTGACTTCGAATGGACGTTACAGGAGATCCGTCCGTCGGATTCTCCTAATACCGGAACCATTGGGTTCGTATCGAAAAGAGCTTTCTAACGAATACAAGAAATTAGAAATCTAATGGTTGGATTTGGAATTATGTCCAAATCAAATTTGGAAAAGGTCGCTGTAAGTGCAGTTCGATGGCCGTTTATCGAAATCGACTGTATCGGCCTTGATAAAATTATTAAAAATATCAATAAATTTTGTAAAATCATAATACATGACTTGGAAAGAATTGGGATGAAAAATTCCATATTTGGAAAGATAAAAATATATTTTTATCGAAATGAACTAGTCTTGAAATAGAATATTAAATCCAATATTTTTAAAATAAATAAATTGGGCTTGAAATGGTTTTAAAAATAACCAGGATTTCCAATATATGAATTGGAATGGATTTGAATCGAAATTATCCTCGGAATATTTCGATATTGAATTTCGTGATTATATGGATATTGTGGAGGAATTTGGGAGATATATATATATATATATATATATCTTGTTATTCCAATACGATATTTGTTGGTTTCAGAATTTGATATTGAATATAAGCCGATATATTTTCTATTCAGAGCCTTGTATTTAATATCAAATTGGATTTTGGGTTTGTCGTGAATGGTATCTTTAATAATACTGTTCTTGAACCGAATGTAGTTAAGAAAATTAGAAACTGACTGGAGGTTAGTTAAGTTGAATGGTTTCCTGGGTATTGATCTGATGTTGGTTTCAGCCTTCGGGGTTAATACTTAGGGAATTGTTCTCTTACTAATTTACGGTTAGAGACTGGTTGGATTTTGGGTTTGTTGTGAACTGTGTTTTCAACAACATTCGTTCTTTAACCCGATTTACAATGATATAAGATTTGGAATTTATAAATCTTTTTATTAAGATTTAACGGAAATTTTCCAAAGTAAAGTATTCCAATTTAATATATCTAATTGGAATTGAAGTGAAATTGGTCTTTGGGCTTACCGTGAACGGTGCTTTAAATAACACTAGTCCTTTAACCCGATTAACAATAGAGTTAAGAAATTCAGAAACTAACTGGAGATTAGTTAAGTTGAATGGCTTCTTGGGTATTGACCTTATGTTGGTTTCAGCCTTCGGGGTTAATACTTAGGGGATTGTTCACTTGCTAATTTATGGTTAGAGGCTGATGGAATGGAATATAATTTTGGGTTTATCGTGAACTGTGTTTTAACTGACATTGGTTCTTTAACCCAGTTAAAGACAGGATATGGTTTGAATTGACATCCAAAGGAAGATTAAAGAATAAATTTAAAAGAATTTATCTTTGATAAAATTAATGAGAACCTTTCCCAAAATATGTGAATATTTGAATAAAAGAATATTCAGAATTGGAATGAGGTGTATGTTGTGTCTTTATAGCACTTGTTTATTATATACGTGAGTTACTCGGAAAGGCCGGGTTTATACCCATTCTGAATAATGGATTCGACGATGTGTCGACGATGAAGACGGTGGTTGAAGACCGAAGGTCTTCACATCGTTTGGATGATTACTGATGTCTTGATTGGGCTGTACACCCAAGCCGAGGTAATAAGTGGTGATCGTCCAGGCGTACTTGGAGATCAACGGATATGCGAGGACCTCTCCCATGTATTGGACATGTGGGGGAGGAATAAGGTGCCTCCAGTTTCGTTCAGACCCAGAACGAACTTATAAATGGATTGTGTGTCTGACATTGGATTTTATTCTGTGCTGATTGATTTCTATTAAATATATATCTGTTTGGCGGCGGATAATTGATTATCTTGCTTACACCCTTCTCGGAGACGTACGAGCTCAGAGGTTATGTATCGATAGATATCAGTCGCATGGCATGAATTGCCTGTGTGGCATGCAGGGATGCAGGGATCAAGGCTTTTGTTGAAAAGCAGAGTCTTGTGGTTGATGATCAAAGCACGGCTTCAATACGACGTAGCTTTGTGTATAGCGTTGATTTGTGAGCCTCACACCTCGGTGTGAGTTAAAAATGGATAAGGACCGCTGGGAGAACACGACGTTTCTTTCTAGTTATGGGTGGTGTCAGCATTTTACTTGCCCTGACATCGTTGATTATTCTACCTTTATGGATGTTGGAATTCGAGGCACCTCGGATATATCGGTCTCTTCGGAGCCTATGAATAAAAACTGGGAAACGTGTGTTCAGGAATAACTAATCCTCAAACGTAATGGAGGACCGACCCAGTCGATTCCAAGGGCTACCCAGAGTGTGTAGTCCTGGGGCATTTGCTAGAGTGCCTCGAAGCCGGTGAGGAGCTTGCCCCTTGCCTCGACTCATGACGGAAATCCAACTTCCAATACGTGATATTTCGGTTTTATTTGTAGAGCCTAGTACGGTGTAACAACCCGGATTTTTAATCATTGAATTCTGAACATTTAAATTTGTTTTAAATGTTTTATTTGAATTGTATATAAGGATTTATAAGGAATTTATTGAATAAAACGATATTTAAACGTATAATTTATAATATAATTTAAAATGAGTTTAAAATGGCATGGTAGTTTGAATATTCGATTTCAAATTTCAAATGAATGTACAGGATTCAAAATAAATCGGATTTTAGCAAAATAAGAAATATTTGAATCTGTTTGAAAATATCTTTCCAATGTATGTGAAAAATCCAGATTTCATAGCAGGAATAAAAAGTTATGGCCAAATCAAATTTTCAGAAAGTCGCTATGGAATCGCATATAGAACATAACGGTTTATTTAATATATATAAATATCGGTCTTGAATTTGGACAAGGTTCTTTTGAGACGTAGTTATAATTTAATTTTTAGAATTTACTGTAATTTTTAATTAATTAAATACGCAACTTTTTATTTGGAGTATTTTGCACCCTATATCAATATTTTAGGGTTTCATAATATAAGTTAAACTACCGATATTATTATATTTTTGGGATCGTGGTACCTCGCTGGACACGACCGTAATCTTATCTCTGTCCGCAGCAGTTTGGACATAAACAAAAACCTTATGTACCCAACATAACAATCAACCTATACCTGAATATACATGAAAGGAGAAATGATATATATATATAACCCAATAAAGAACGTGTATTTAAAAAATCAAATCAACATGCCTATCTATCTTTGTACGCTCTCTCACGCTTGGAATTTCACACTACTAGTTGCACATCATCTATTTGCACATCATGTATTGGCACATGGATTGTTCAATATTTCCACCACTAGCATTAAATTTCACACCTGCCTGTTTGCCGAACCACATGGCTACAGCTCCATGACATGTAAAGAAAGCACAAGCAAGTGACAATCACGACAGACCTACCTACCCCTAACAGTACGACTATTACTTGCCGTGGGTGCCAAGGGTCTCGTTTCTATATAAACAAAGGCAAAACCCAACATTCCTGTACAATCCCTAGATCCCCAATTCTTTTCTTTAGTCCCCAGTCCTCATGTTCATTAAGTAAACAACGAAATAAATAAATACTAAATCATATAAAATTAAAAAAAAATCGATTCTCAAGGAAATCATCTAGTTTCCAGTTCATTGAAATTCTGGGATGTTGCGCAAGCTCAAGGAATGACCGAACAACATCTCGTGATAGCACAGGAATCAAAGTTGGTGTGGCGGAGCTCGAGGGGCTGACGGGTAGTTCTCCAACCGTCGGAGGAAGGTGAAGGGGGCAATTGTTTAGATGATGATGTGTTTCTATGTGGTGTCGAAAAAGATAAGAGGGAAGGTGGGTTTTGAATGACAGTAGATGGGGTAGGAAGAAGCATTATACAGTGATTGAAGGAATGAGTTGATATGGTGGGTTTTGGGTGAGCGGTTTTGGATGATGTTGACTGTAAGTAGGAAAGGAGTTATCGTTGGCAAAGTATTAGGTTACTGTAATCATTCGTATGTAAATTAAGGAAGGAGAAAATGGTGCTGAGGGATTGAAGTAGGATTATGGAAGGGAGGACTAGAACAGAATGTATGAAGCAGGAGGGAATGTTTAACGCGATTGGAAGAAGCGATTCCTGGTATTGGATTTCAAAACAAGAAGAAGGTATGGGTATTTTCTGGAATAAAAGTAATTAATTAACATGATTAAGAAAAAGGGAAGCCAAGAACAGCAGTTAGTTTTTTTTTTCTGGGAAGATAAAATGATGGCATGGGAAATTCTTTTGGTGGTGACGAGATACTGGAGAATGAAGGACTAAGGGGGCGTAAATTTCAAACATGGGTATGGTTTCATTGAGGAAACAAGGAAGTGCAGAAAGAAAATGTTAAGATAATGGAAGTGAAAAGTAGCAGGGAGCAAGGTTGCGCAAATCACATATTATGGGTAACTAATCCTGCTGTGTAAATAAATAAATAAATGAAAACTAAGTATATTATTAAATAATGGTGTATTGTTATACTGTGCTTGGATTTGAGGATCACGCTTTCATTCATTTGAAGGAGAAGACCCTATTGGGTTGTTTCCTTTGACCAGGAAGAAACAATGTCTAGATAAAGAGAAATGAGTAGAGCTGAAACGTAATTAACGTGGTAAAGGGAAATTATATCTGAAATTAATTAATATAATGATGTTTTTTTTAAAAAGACGTTTAGCTTGTAAATGGAATAACTTGATCCTATGTTAACATAATAGGGTGTAAACGGTCATGTGGGAATCACAGCAAGGAGATCTACATTGTAAAACTGATGTGGCTGAAGTAGAGCTATCGGAATTTTGTGATAAAAATCAAATGCCTGTTTGAATTTAAACGAAACACAAGCAGATTCATCAACTGCAAAACAAGGTGAGTAAACTCACTAACTCTGACTCCTTTATAATTTTAAATAATCGAGTTTTAAATTTATTTATAATAAATTTTTATATTGTGTGATGGTTGCTAGATTTAATAGTTGATAAAATTGGTTGATAGGATTACATCGTTGATTGATTATTAGTTCTAATATTTCATATTGATGTGAAATAATATTATTGATGTTGATTAACTTCTGTGGATGTAGGAAAACTGGTTGGAGGAATCCAACTAGATTCTTCAATATTTTATTTACTGTTTTATTTATTGTGATATATGATGTGATATATGATCGTGATTGATTTTGTTGTGGTTAAATTACACTGGTTCGATAAATTTTGGTATTTAAATACCGTAAAATATTTTAGGACGTAGAAAAGAAATTTGAAATTTTAAAAGGGAATTATTTCCAAAATAGAAATTAGATTTCAAATGGAAAGAAAATATAAACCAGAAGTTGTTTATAACGATGTTTATAAATTAAATAAAATATGTATCATAGGATAAAGTAGAATATAAATTCAAGTCGAATTTATATAAGCAAAGTGGTAATCAGTGTTGATACCGATATTTTATGTGGGATTTGAATGCAACAGTTGTAAAGGAGAGTTGAGTGGGAAAATTGGTTTCGAAAGAAACGATGGGTTATATCCCAAAATTGGAATATAAAATTAATTGAGATAAATCCAATGAAGTTTTAAATATGAATTCGGCTATGTCGAATTTTACAAATGATTTATGTCTCGAAAGGATATTTAAATTTTATTTGAACCTATAATTTTATTTAATTTGAATACATTAAGAGGTTAATATTCAATTAATTCTATAGTTTGCAATAATATATAAAGGGATTTATAGGAATCAAATTGGGTCAATTTCAGAAGTTAAAAGAATGTATAGCTTGTAAGTACATTTAAAAGAGAACTTGAATTGTTTAAAATAAACAGAGTTTATAAATGAACAACGGAGGCGTGTGCGTCGCACATGGTACTTTATTTCAAACAGCGATTATAACGCTGTTGTTATAATATTTGCTTTGTAAATCTAAACAGCGATTATAACGCTGTTGTTATAATATATGCTTTATAAATCTAAACAGCGATTTTAGCGCTGTCGCTATAATAAATGTTTTTGTAAATTTATACAGCGATTTTAACGTTGTCGTTAAAACAAATGACTTATAAATCAAATATTTGGAAACAACGATTATAACGCTACCATTATAATCAATATTTTTCTGTAAAAGAAGTGTGTTCTTAGATTGAATCCAAAAGTCGCGTAAGCGATGAAGCTGTGAGTTTTGACTATTTCGAAGTTAAGAATGTTGTTCAATTAAGGTCTGAGAGGCAATTATACCCTAACTTGATTGACTTCATGATTGATGGAGAAATGGTTAAGGTTCGATAGTAAAGATTGGTTAACATTTTGGTTAGTTAATAATTGGTTAATGTTTTAAGTTATAATAGCGATGTTTATAACATCGCGTTAATTTAAAAGAATTTGAAATGTTTTTCCCAATAAAATGAGAGATATTTTCTACGTATAGAAAATGAAATGAATTGGTCAATAAGGAATTAACAAAGAGAATTTGGAAATATTTTCCAATATTAATGCGGCATATTTTCTGAACATAGAAAATAAGGATTCACTAATATATATATAGAAATGTTTTCTAAATGGGGAAAAGAGATATTTTCTCGAATAAAGAAATTACTTATTAGAAATGTTTTTCAAAGAATCGAGAGGGAAATCGAGCTTCAAAAGGATACGAAAGATAGGGAAACAGGAATTTGAGATAATAATATAATCAAGAATTGATTTAAAGGGGCCCAGTGTTGTTTGATGCTTGATCGGTAGAATTTCCAATTGGAAATAGGACCGTTGATTGTATGGATGTTTCTTTGATAGTTAAATCACCAACTATCAAAGTTTTGATTTGTTTTATACCTCCGTTGTCCATATGGAGAGACCCGGATCAAATTTAATATTTGAAAACCACTCTGTATTGGCATAAGCGTTATGAATCAACTTAAGATGAAGATAACTGAAGACGGAGAAAAATGTAAGGGTTGTTCTGTTAATTCAAACCTCAAGCCTCACAACCAGGAATTGACAAAAATCGGGCAGGCAGCATGGCTATGTGGGTCGCTCCCAATAGGATGTATAATCATCTATCTAGAGAAATTCCATTTACCACTTTAATCTATCGATTCTGTCCCTTTCGGGTAAACGGTTGCTGATCCCAACTGTTGGCGATATACATTCGATACACTCAAGCGAAATGAGTGGTCGGTCATGTGTGGGACGGGTTGCAAGAAGTTCTTGTTGAACCCAGTGTATTCGCCTCTAGAGATACACTATCGAAAGGTGGTCCCATACCTTATCACGTTGGAAATCCAATCTTCAATAAGCGCTCTACGGGTTTTGATTAATATTATATATGGAGCGTGAGATGCAAGCGTTCCGCTAGATTCTATTTATTTGATTTAGACACTATTATAATATCATCGGATTTTGATATCAAAATGTTTTGGGTTATCGTAAGGTAAAAACCATCCATGTTTATGTGTGCATCGGTCTTACGATTATCTCTTCTTTCGAAAGGATTTTTAAAAGTTAAACCAATGGTTGGAGTTTACTCACACCAGTCCCATGACTGACCCAGAGTTATTTCGTTTTGTTTTCCCTAAACTCTTGGGTGCCAAAATTTGTACGGGCAGTCAAGTAGTCGGGATTTTTATAGATTCACTTGGAGGAGTTTGAAGCAGGAGGCTTCACCAGTTTGCTATAGACTCATATTTTCCACTGTGTACTATGTTGTATCTGGAAACAGGTGTTTATAACTGTACCAGGAATAACTATCGTGCTCTGATGATGGTATGTATATACAGTTACTGATTTGTATTTCAAAAGTTATGTTATTTAATATATTTTATTCGTTCCGTTGTGAGTCTGTGATCTTCGTTTTCTCCTATTCTAATATTTCTTTCTTTCTATTTCTCACCCTCTAACTTCTTTCTAATAATGATTCATATTTCTGTGCAATTTGAGTTGGACGTGTGGTGTTATTAGTCGACTCAAAGGGTACGAAAATTTGGTTCATTACAGTTGGTATCAGAGCTGAAGGTTGAGTAGTAACCTTGGCTCTGTGGTGTAACTCAATAGAGATGGGGTTAGAAATACCCTAGATTAAGTTTGATTGTACATATATGAGAGCGTATTTGTGAATTTGATATAAAAATTGTTTTATATTGGGTTGACTGGTTTGTTGAGTGGTTTATGAATTCTGATCGATACAGGATGTACAACTGTATCGATAGGTGTTTCTAAACTCTCAAACAGAACAATTCGACGCAGTATTGTTTTAAAGTGGGTAAATGGAATAATCTTGCCCAAAATTATTTTGATATAAAAGGAATAATTTCTGAATTTATTATATATGAATGTGTTGATTGTTATTACAATCAAATAAAATTATCAAATATTGAAATGGTTATATAATTTGTATACGGATAATGTATACAAATGAGATAAACCAGGATTAAGTTCAAACCAGAATTGGAATTTAAATTCCGGGTGTTTAGAAAATATTTTCTCAAATATTATAAATGAATATAGCATTGTTTTAAAGGAATTTTTGACTAAGGATGATTTTGAAGGGATTTTAAAAGTGATTAAGCACTGAAATCACTTCAGGGGCGAGAAAATAGTACTGATAATGGGTCGCGACACTATCGGTATTCATTTTCGAGTTTCTGAGTGATGGATTGCTACCATAGTAATTTGGGAATGAAAAATTTGTTTGAAAAGGACATGATGATTTAGAAATTCAAATGTTTTGAATTGAGTTGATTGTAAATATATGTATATAAATGTATATGATTTCAAACAAATTTGAAATAAAACCCGGGAATTTAAATTCTGAAATTAAAATTTAGCTTGTATAAGTTGAATAAATTGAAATGACATAAATAAATCAAATGAAATTGTACTGGATTAGAGATAATCCAGAATGAAATTAAACAAAGTGAAATGCTTGAAATTGGAATTAATAAAGTGAATTCGACTTATGTATAAACAATTGAATATATATGGGATGCTGTGTTTGGAATTAAAGTGTGATGGAATTGAACTCAAGCAGAATAAGAGGATTGATTTTTTAGAATAGAACTCAGTTTGGATTAGTGAATAGGAGTGAACAAATTAGAAAGGTAAAGACCGAAGGTTGGATTGATTTGGGAACCGATTGGAAATATATATATATATATATATATATATATGTTGAGCAGGTATTGAATGGAAGCAAATGCAAGAGATAGAATTATGCCCAACAAAAAGGTACACGTTTACAATATTACTTGGATTTGATGATTTTATGAGCCTATGGGGCAAGCCGCTTGGCTTTTTGATTTTCTTTTGGATTGGAGAAGGCCTAGAAAGACGAGTTGTGGTTGTACCGATTGAGCCATGCAGAGGAAATGCTACCGAAATTTTTCAGAATTTAAAGTGTTAGAAAATTTTCAGAATTTTTGAAATTTTTTGTTAGTAAGAATAAATAAATATTTTAATTGAAATAAATTGGTCCAGTTAAACTGAAGTTAGGAAGTAAGCAAAAATAATTTTCGGACCTAGTTAATAGGGTATGTAGCATCTTTTCTTACCTTAGCAATTTCGTGGACGAAATTATTTTAAGGGGGAAGGAATGTAACGACCCGAATTTTTAGTCATTGATTTCTAAACATTTAAATTTGTTTTAAATGTTTTATTTGAATTTTATATAAGGGTTTATTAGGAATTTATTTAATAAAACGATATTTAAACGTATAATTTATATTATAATTTAAAACCAGTTTAAAATGGCATGGTAGTTTGAATATTCGATTTCAAATTTCAAATGAACGTACAGGATTCAAAATAAATCGAATTTAAGCGAAACAAGAAATATTTGAATCTGTTTGAAAATATCTTTCCAACGAATGTGAAAAATCCAGATTTCATAGCAGGAATAAAAAGTTATGTCCAAATCAAATTTTCAGAAAGTCGCTATGGAATCGCATATAGAACATAATGGTTTATTTAATATATTTAAATATCGGTCTTGAATTTGGACAAGGTTCTTTTGAGACGTAGTTATAATTTAATTTTTAGAATTTTACTGTAATTTTTAATTAATTAAATATGAAACTTTTTATTTAGAGTATTTTGCACCCTATATCAATATTTTGAGGTTTCATAATATAGTTAAACTATAGATATTATTATATTTTTTGGATCATGGTACCTCGCTGGACACGACCGTACTCTTATCTCTGTCCGCAGCAGTTCGGACATAAACAAAAACCTTATGTACCCAACATAACAATCAACCTATACCTGAATATACATGAAAGGAGAAATGATATATATATATATATATATATATATATATATATATATATATAACCCAACAAAGAATGTGTATTTAAAAAAAACAAATCAACATGCCTATCTATCTCTGTGCACTCTCTCACGCTTGGGATTTCACACTACTATTTGCACATCATGTATGTGCACATGGATTGTTCAATATTTCCACCACCAGCATTAAATTTCACACCTGCCTGTTTGTCGAACCACATGGCTACAACTCCATGACATGTAAAGAAATCACATGCAAGTGACAATCACGACAGACCTACCTACCCCTAACAGTATGACTATTACTTGCCGTGGGTGCCAAAGGTCTCGTTTCTATATAAACAAAGGCAAAACCCAACATTCCTGTACAATCCCTAGATCCCCAATTCTATTCTTCAGTCCCCCGTCCTCATGTTCATTAAGTAAACAATGAAATAAATAAATACTGAATCGTATAAAATTAAAAACAAATTCGATTCTCAAGGAAATCATCTAGTTTCTGGTTCATTGAAATTCTGGGATGTTGCACAAGCTCAGGGGATGACCGAACAACATCTCGTGATAGCACAGGAATCAAAGTTGGTGTGGCGGAGCTCGAGGGGCTGACGGGTAGTTCTCCGACGGTCGGAGGAAGGTGAAGGGGGCGATTGTTTAGATGATGATGTGTTTCTATGTGGTGTCGAAAAAGATAAGAGGGAAGGTGGGTTTCGAATGACAGTAGATGGGGTAGGAAGAAGCATTATACAGTGATTAAAGGAATGAGTTGATATGGTGGGTTTTGGGTGAGCGGTTTTGGATGATATTGACTGTAAGTGGGAAAGGAGTTATCATTGGCGAAGTATTGGGTTACTGTAATCATTCGTATGTAAATTAAGGAAGGAGAAAATGGTGCTGAGGGATTGAAGAAGGATTATGGAAGGGAGGACTAGAACAGAACGTATGAAGCAGGAGGGAATGTTTAACGCGATTGCAAGAAGCGATTCCTGGTATTGGATTTCAAAACAAGAAGAAGGTATGGGTATTTTCTGGAATAAAAGTAATTAATTAACATGATTAAGAAAAAGGGAAGTTAAGAACAGCGGTTAGTTGTTTTTTTTCTGGGAAGATAAAATGTTGGCATGGGAAATTCTTTTGGTGGTGACAAGATACTGGAGAATGAAGGACTAAGGGGGCATAAATTTCAAACATGGGTATGGTTTCATTGAGGAAACAAGGAAGTGCAGAAAGAAAATGTTAAGATAATGGAAGTGAAAAGTAGCAGGGAGCAAGGTTGCGCAAATCACAGATTATGGGTAACTAATCCTACTGTGTAAATAAATAAATAAATAAAAACTAAGTATATTATTAAATAATGGTGTATTGTTATACTGTTCTAGGATTTGAGGATCACGCTTTCATTCATTTGAAGGAGAAGACCCTATTGGATTGTTTCCTTTGACCAGGAAGAAACAATGTCTAGATAAAGAGAAATGAGCAGACTGAAACGTAATTAACGTGGTAATGGGAAATTATATCTGAAATTAATTAATATAATGATGTTTTTTTATAAAAAAACGTTTAACTTGTAAATGGAATAACTTGATCCTATGATAACATAATAGGGTGTAAATGGTCATGTGGGAATCGCAGCAAGGAATCTACATTGTAAAACTGATGTGGCTGAAGCAGAGCTATCGAAATTTCGTGATAAAAATCAAATGCCTGTTTGATTTTAAATGAAACCCAAGCAGATTCATCAACTACAAAACAAGGTGAGTTTACTAACTCTGACTCCTTCATATTTTTAAATAATCGAGTTTTAAATTTATTTATAATAAATTTTTATATTGTGTGATGGTTGCTTGATTTAATAGTTGATAAAATTGGTTGATAGGATTACATCGTTGATTGATTATTAGCTCTAATATTTCATATTGATGTGAAATAATATTATTGATGTTGATTAACATCTGTGGATGCAGGGGAATAGGTTGGAGGAATCCAACTGGATTCCTCAACATTTTATTTTCTGTTTTATTTCTTGTGATATATGATGTGATATACGATCGTGATTGATTTTGTTGTTGTTAAATTACACTGGCTCGATAAATTTTGGTATTTAAATACCGTAAAATATTTTAGGACGTAGAAAAGAAATTTGAAATTTTAAAAGGGAATTATTTCCAAAATAGAAATTAGATTTCAAATGGAAAGAAAATAGAAACTTGTTTAAGTGAATTAAAACAGGAAGTTGTTTATAACGATGTTTATAAATTAAATAAAATATGTACCATAGGATAAAGTAGAATATAAATTCAAGTCGAATTTATATAAGCAAAGTGGTAATCGGTGTTGATACCGATATTTGATGTGGGATTTGAATGCAATAGTTGTAAAGGAGAGTCGAGTGGGAAAATTGGTTTTGAAAGAAACGATGGGTTATATCCCTAAATTGGAATATAAAATTAATTGATATAAATCCAATGAAATTTTAAATAGGAATTTGGCTATGTCGAATTTTACAAATGATTTATGTCTCGAAAGGATATTTAAATTTTCTTTGAACCTATACTTTAATTTAATTTGAATACATTAAGAGGTTAATATTCAATTAATTCTATAGTTTGCAATAATATATAAAGGGATTTATAGGAATCAAATTGAGTCAGTTTCAGAAGTTAAAAGAATGTATAGCTTGTAAGTACATTTAAAAGAGAACTTGAATTGTTTAAAATAAACAAAGTTTATAAATGAACAACGGAGGCGTGTGCGTCGCACACGGTACTTTATTTCAAACAACGATTATAATGCTGTTGTTATAATATTTGCTTTGTAAATCTAAACAGCGATCATAACGTTGTTGTTATAATATATGCTTTGTAAATCTAAACAGCGATTTTAGCGCTGTCGCTATAATAAATGTTTCTGTAAATTTATACAGCAATTTTAACGCTTTTGTTAAAACAAATGACTTATAAATCAAATATTTGGAAACAACGATTATAACGCTACCATTATAATCAATATTTTTTTGTAAAAGAAGTGTGTTCTTAGATTGATCCAAAAGTTGCGTAAGCGATGAAGCTGTGAGTTTTGACTATTTCGAAGTTAAGAATGTTGTTCAATTAAGGTCTGAGAGGCAATTATACCTTAACTTGATTGACTTCATGATTGATGGAGAAATGGTTAAGGTTCGATAGTGAAGATTGGTTAACATTTTGGTTAGTTAATAATTGGTTAATGTTTTAAGTGATAATGAAGATGTTTATAACATCGCGTTAATTTAAAAGAATTTGAAATGTTTTCCCCAATGAAATGAGAGATATTTTCTACGTATAGAAAATGAAATGAATTGGTCAATGAGGAATTTAGAAAGAGAATTTGGAAATATTTTCCAATATTAATGCGACATATTTTCTGAATATAGAAAATAAGGATTCGCTAGTATATATATAGAAATGTTTTCTAAATGGGGAAAAGAGATATTTTCTCGAATAAAGAAATTACTTATTGGAAATGTTTTTCAAAGATTCGATAGGGAAATCAAGCTTCAAAAGGATACGAAAGATAGGGAAACAGGAATTTGAGATAATAATATAATCAGGAATTGATTTAAAGGGGCCTGGTGTTGTTTGATGCTTGATCGGTAGAATTTCCAAATGGAAATAGGACCGTTGATTGTATGGATGTTTCTTTGATAGTTAAATCACCGACTGTCAAAGTTTTGATTTATTTTATACCTCCGTTGTAAATATGGAGAGACCGGGATCAGATTTAATATCTGAAAACCACTATGTATTGGCATAAGCGTTACGAATCAACTTATGCTGAAGATAATTGAAGACGGATAAAAATGCAAGGGTTGTTCTGTTAATTCAAACCTCAAGCCTCACAACTAGGAATTGACAAAAATCGGGCAGGCAACATGGCTATGTGGGTCGCTCCCATTAGGATGTATAATCACCTATCTAGAGAAATTCCATTTACCTCTTTAATCTATCGATGCTGTCCCTTTCGGGGAAACGGTTGCTGATCCCAACTGTTGGTGATATACATTCGATACACTCAAGCGAAATGAGCGGTCGGTCATGTGTGGGACGGGTTGCAAGAAGTTCTTGTTGAACCCAGTATATTCGCCTCTAGAGATACACTATCGGAAGGTGGTCCTACACCTTGTCATGTTGGTAATCCAATCTCCAATAAGCGCTCTGCGGGTTTTGATTTTATATTATATATGGAGCGTGAGATGCAAGCATTCCGCTAGATTCTATTTATTTGATTTAGACACTATTATAATATCACCGGATTTTGATATCAAAATGTTTTGGGTTATCGTAAGGTAAAACCATCCGTGTTTATGTGTGGATCGGTCTTACGATTATCTCTTCTTTCGAAAGGATTTTTAAAAGTTAAACCAATGGTTGGAGTTTACTCACACTATTCCCTTGACTGACCCAGATTTATTTTGTTTTGTTTTCTTTAAACTCTTGGATGCCCAAATTTGTACGTGCAGTCAAGTAGTCAGGATTTTTACAGATTCACTTGGAGGAGTTTGAAGCAGGAGACTTCACCAGTTTACTATAGACTCATATTTCCCGCTGTGTACTATGTTGTATCTGGAAACAGGTGTTTATAACTGTTCCAAGAATAACTATCGTGCTCTGATGATGGTATGTATATACAGTTACTGATTTGTATTTCGAAAGTTATGTTATTTAATGTATTTTATTCGTTCCGCTGTGAGTCTGTGATCTTCGTTTTCTCCTATTCTAATATTTCTTTCTTTCTATTTCTCATCCTCAAACTTCTTTCTAATAATGATTCGTATTTCTGTGCAATTTGAGTTGGACGTGTGGTGTTATTAGTCGACTCAAAGGGTACGAAAATTTGGGTCATTACATATGGCGATATGATAGATGGTACCCATACCGCCTATGACTAATACATTTATATTTGAAGTTGTTTTGACACTATACACTTATAATAGTATCAAATGATTTGTTTTAAATGTACCAAGCATGTTTGGCTATTATAAGGGAAAACCCTATCCTCCGGCTTGCGTTGCATTGTGTGATGGGACCTGGGTCTTATAATAGCTTCATTTTTCCGAAAAGCATTGCGCTGTTTATTCTATGCACTGGTATTCTTGGGAGGAAACCCGTTACGTGTTATATGGCGTGGTCCCTTGATTTACTCTTTTTTAAAGTATAGTTTTAAATAACTATTTTAGTTCTCACACCAGTCACATGACTGACCTGGAGTTTATTGTTTTAACCTAAACTATGGGTGCCCCTATTTTCTGCACGGGCAGCTAGTAGTTTTGGTTTTGCAGATTTATATTAATAGGATCCTGGTTTTCAGTTGGAATGATATCTAGAAAGCTTTGTATCTGTTTATCTCTTTCAGTTGTGTTTTGTATTATTTTTCCGTTGTTATGTAATGTATTGTAATCTCTGATATTTATCGAATGTATTTTATTTATTCATACTCTGTATATTCTTGTATTCTGATGGAATTGTTGTAATAAGCAATGAAATGTTCCTCTGTTTGTGTTTTGATTTGTCTTGTTCTCAAAGCAATTTGTTCTTTCCTTCATGGGGAAGTTCGGGTCATTTCATTTGGTATCAGAGCTTTGGTTTATAAAGCTCGAGAACAAGACACATTAGAATCGAACGAAAGAATTCATTAGAGATTGGATTAGTAATATCCAATGAGAACGACTCATTAGAGATGGGATCAGTAGTCTCCTAGAACGAGTGTGAAGAGTATATTTTTAAAATGAAAACAAAGTTTGTTTGGAAAATTTAAACCTTATTCAGCATATTTGAACATTTATTTGTATTGAATTTGGACAATCCAATATATAAAGATTTTGCATATACGCCTTGCAAATATATATTCAAAGTTTTAATATATTGGATAAATATAGAATCATACTCTAGTAGCCCGAAGATGATTCTGATGATTGAGTACTCATCATCAGAATTTATGTTCGAGTGACGATAGTGAGATTTCTATATGATTCCAATTGACTGGTGTGAGAACCAAAACTAGATAGCGCTTATTGTTGTGATTTGGCATCAAAAAACAGATTTTTGGACTATATATCAAAGTTATGAATTTGAAAAGCTAATCAACTAATTGATTGATGGTTGTGTTGTATGATTATTCCTTTAAACCAATATGTGAAAGAAAGGTAAATTTAAGCCAAATTGTACCAAATATTGAATGTATTGAAAATTTATCGCAAATGCATGCATATACATGTGTATACGTTGAACAGGTCATAGTAAGGAGGCTAGAGAAGAGGAATAAAATTGTATGCCTGACAAATAGGTATATGTTTACTAAATTCTTGGGTTTTGGATGATTTTATGAGCCGATTGGCTAGTCGTTTGGCTGTTTCTTTTCCTTTTTGGATTGGAGAGGCCTGTATGGCAATTTCGGGATTTTCCTAGTACTCCCGTATAGGGGAGGTTATGGTGAAATTTTTCGAAAATTTAGGGTGTTAGCCAAATTTTTGAAGAATTGGAAAGTTCTTAGAAACTGAAAAGTTGAAGAACTTAAGCCATAATGAAAATAATGAAAGTTGAGTTGGTTTGTAAAACAACTTTCAGCTCCGTTCCTTTTCGAGGACGAAAAGATTTTAAGTGGGGGAGATTGTAACAACTCGGAAAATCCGAACCAATTTAAAAGTTTTATTTTGGCAATTTTGATGAATTTTGAATATTTAAAATGAATTATTTTAAATAATTACGACGAGAAATTTATTTTGAATAGAATTAGAATGTATATATTTGTTTGAATCGACGTTAGAATATAATATTTATTTTTAATTAAAAAAAGGAATTGGAAATGGCACAGTAGTTTGAAAATTCGATTTCAAATTTCAAATGAATGTACAGGATTCAAAATAAACCAGATTTTAGTGAAACCAAAAATATTAGAATCTATTTGAGAATATCTTTCCAATGAATCCGAAAAATTAAAATTTCATAGCGGGAATAAAAAGTTATGCCCAGTTGAAAATTCTGAATAGTCGCTATGGAAATATAGCCCTTAAAAATGGAAATTTTGCAAATGACCTCCGTTTTTGACGAAACCACTTTTGTTGGATCCGGGATGTCAAGTAATTGCTAGATTCCAAAATTCATAATTTTTGAAATCAATATGTGAGCGTGGCAAAGGAAAACGTGTTTTGACAGTTTCAGTCAATTTGGATCGATCAGAAAATGACCATTTTTCGAACGGTCTCCAAATTTGATGAAATTAGTTTTGTTAGAACCGTATCGTCAATACGAAGGTAGAAAATATTTTTCGGGAATTTTTAGAGTCTGTATGTGGCCCTGGTAAATTGAAATGCGCGTTCAAATTGAATATATAGATTTAAATTTTAAACTTAATGAAAACTGATCGAAATAGTCGAATTGGCTTGTGGGACATATCCCATTGTGTTCGGAATAGGGGTAAATAGCTAGGGCGGTAGTCGGCGGGTCTCGTTTGGAGTTCGTGTTAAAAAGTTATTTTTAGAAATTATTAAAATATTTAAATTAAATAAGCCCCGTCCCCTTTTCTTTTGAAAGTCCACCCCCCCCCCCCCACCCCCACGTTCAAAATCGAAATTGATAGGAAAGAAAGAAAAAAAGATGGGGGCGACGCAGCCGCCGCCACCTACCGGAGGTGAGCCACGCTGGAGCCGCCGCGCCCCAGCTCCAACCTCGCACCCCGTTCCCCGATCTCGCGAGAGCCTCCCCCTCCCAATCGATCGAAAACCGCAGCCCCCCTTACGATTTGACCTCGCCGTCCCTTTTTCAATGCGCCACTACGCTGCTGGCGCCTCCGCCTAGGTGGGAGCCGCGCTTCCCTCCTCCGATCAGCCCCCCTCTCCCAAACATCAACTGTAAGTTTATTTTATTTTATTTATTTTAATTTATTCGAAAAAATCCGATTTAGATAGATATGATTAGCAAACAAAAATCTGAAATATATAGTTATAAAAATAGGATTTTTATGCAAATAAAAATTTGATTTTTATGTTAAGAAAGATAGGATTTTTCAATATAAAAAGGAATTATTTTTATACGATAGAAAGGAATGATCTTTATATAAACAATTTGAAAGTTTAGATTTTTAAACAATAGCAAGTTTAGATTTTTAATATAGGAAAGTTTGGATTTTTTTTACTATAGAAAGTTGAGAATTTTAACGACAAAAAGGTTTGATTTTTGGAATAAGGAAATTCGGAATTTTTATGATATGAATGGCAATATTAAAAATATGATTTTTATATTATAGAGATAATAGAAATATAATTTTTATTATAGAGTAGTAAAAATGTGATTTTTATCATATAGGAAGCGAAGTAAAAATAGGATTTTTATATGAATGAAAGGTAAATAAAAATACGATTTTTATTATGAAGTTAGCGAAGTAAAATTACGATTTTTATCGTTTGAATGTCAATGTAAAAATGTGATTTTTATATATTCATTAGCGGTAGAAAGATTCGATTTTTATCTATATAGTAGCGGTATAGAAATGTGATTTTTAACTATGTAGCGTGGTTATAAAAATATGAAATTATTTTTAGAAAGATAAAAATATAATTTTTATCCTATGTATGGTATTTATAAAATAATCATACAAAGAAATAATTATTGATTGGTTAAAAATATAATTTTTAATGTAGGTGTACTACATAGATTGACAATCAAATCACGGCGGAGTGGAACCCAAAGGTGAGAACTTCTCACTTTTATTTCATTTTCTAGTTAAAATATATACTAGGATGCAGACGGTGCTTAGTAGCACCCGACACCCGTCGTCCACAGACCATGGATGACTTGTTTGTTTGATTGATGTGTTGTGAAAATTGATTTTTTGATGTGAAATGAAGTGTTAAAAATATTCATAAGTGAATATATAGTTTGAACAATAAAAATCACATTTTTATTGTGTATATGAAGTAAATAAAATATTCAAGTTGAATAAAATATTTAAATAATAAAAATATCATTTTTATTGTAATATGGACTGAATAAAATATTCCTAAGTTGAGATAAATATTCATTTACAAACCATGCGGTTTGTTTATGTACACCAATTTATTTGATATTGATTGGGACGATAAATTTTACACATCGCCCAACTGCACAAATAAAATTCGTTATTTGTTGATTGAAACCCCACACGGGTATTGGGATGATATATGACATACAGTAGTCCCAATAATTAGTGATATTTCAATCGATAGGTTGACAGACTGTATAAGCGTTATTTATTTATTTTGATGCTTATACGGTTGTAGAATGCACTTTGGATGTTGTTTGAATTTTTAATGATTGTTTATCGTCATTGTTGTATACATGTATTGGATGAAAACCATATAACTGAAATTATATGGTAATTGATTGAGTCTGATTCCAGTTCAGATTTAGGGAATATTTTAAAATGATATTCAGTGAATATTGGAATGTGAAGCCGTGTTAAGTAGTTAAACGCCATTTTAACACGAACAGGAATTTGGTCGATTTATTCATTTTATAATGAATATCGAAAAGTGATTTCAAAATCTGATGTTTTGAAAATATTGAAGTGATATAGAATATTCAATTTTGAATTGAAATTGAAATTGAAATTGAATTGAAATCAATTTAAAATGAATTCAAAACGAATTGAAATTGAATTGAAATCAATTTAAAATGAATTTAAAACGAATTTATAATGGAAAATTCAATTTTGATTTGGAATTGAATATGAAGTTGAAACTGTTTTGAAACCGAATTTAAAACGATTTATAAAATACATTTTAAATAGAAATGGACGAAATATATATTATATATATAATATAATGGCCTGAATAGAACGCGCCGCGCTGCGGCAGTTCGCGAATTTCGACTGTTGACTTCGAATGGACGTTATGGGAGATCCGACCGTCGGATTCTCCTAAAACCGGAATCGTTGGGTTCGTATCGAAAAGATCTTTCTAACGAATATAAGAATCTAACAGTTGGATTTGGAATTATGTCCAAATCAAATTTGGAAAAGGTCGATGTAAGTGCAGTTCGATGGCCGTTTATCGAAATCGACTGTACGGGCCTTGATAAAATTATTAAAAATATCAATAAATTGTATAAAATCATAATAAATTATTTGGAAAGAATTGGGATGAAAAATTCCATATTTGAAAAGATAAAAATATATTTTTATCGAAATGAACTAGTTTTGAAATAGAATAATAAATCCAGTATTTTTAAAATAAATAAATTGGGCTTGAAATGGTTTTAAAAATAACCAGAATTTCCAATATATGAATTGAAATGGATTTGAATCGAAATTATCCTCGGAATATTTCGATGTTGGATTTCGTGATTATACGGATATTGTGGGGGAATTTGGAAGATATATATATATATATATATATATATATATATATACCGTTATTCCAATACGATATTTGTTGGTTTCAGAATTTAATATTGAATATAAGCCGATATATTTTCTATTCAGAGCCTTGTATTTAATATCAAATTGGATTTTGGGTTTGTCGTGAAAGGTACCTTTAATAATACTATTCTTAAACCGAATGTAGTTAAGAAAATTAGAAACTGACTGGAGGTTAGTTACGTTGAATGGTTTCCTGGGTATTGATTGGCCTTCGGGGTTAATACTTAGGGAATTATTCTCTTACTAATTTACGGTTAGAGATTGTGAACTGTGTTTTCAACGACATTCGTTCTTTAACCCGATTTATAGTGAAATAAGATTTGGAATTTATAAATCTTTTTATTAAGATTTAACGGAAATTTTCCAAAGTAAAGTTTTCCAATTTAATATATCTAATTGGAACTGAAGTGAAATTGGTCTTTGGGTTTATCGTGAATGGTGTTTTAAATAACACTGGTTCTTTAACCCGATTAACAATAGATTTAAGAAATTCAGAAACTAACCGGAGATTATTAAGTTGAATGGCTTCTTGGATATTGATCTGATGTTGGATTCGGCCTTCGGGGTTAATACTTAGGGGATTGTTCACTTGCTAATTTACGTTAGAGGCTGATGGAATGGAATATGATTTTGGGTTTATCGTGAACCATCTTTTAAATGACATTGGTTCTTTAACCCAGTTAGAGACAGTATATGGTTTGAATTGACATCCAAAGGAAGATTAAAGAATAAATTTAAAAGAATTTATCTTTGATAAAATTATTGGGAACCTTTCCCAAAGTATGTGAATATTTGAATAAAAGAATAATCAGAATTAGAATGAGGCGTATGTTGTGTCTTTATAGCACTTGTTTATTATATACGCGAGTTATTCAGAAAGGCCGGGTTTATACCCATTATGAATAACGGATTCGACGATATGTCAACGATGAAGACGGTGGTTGAAGACCGGAGGTCTTCACATCGTTTGGATGATTACTGATGTCTTGATTGGGCTGTACACCCAAGCCGAGGTAATAAGTGGTGATCGTCCAGGCGTACTTGGAGATCGACGGATATGCGAGGACGTCTCCCCTGTATTGGACATGTGGGGGAGGAATAAGGTGCCTCTTGTTTCGTTCAGACCCAGAACGGACTTATAAATGGATTATGTGTCTGACATTGGATTTTATTCTGTGCTGAATATATATCTATTTGGCGGCGGAGAATTTATTCTCTTTCTTATTGCCCTTCTCTGAGACGTACGAGCTCAGAGGTTATGTATCGATAGATATCAGTCGCATGGCATGAATTGCCTCTGTGGCATGCGGAGATGCAGTGATCAAGGCTTTTGTTGAAAAGCAGAGTCTTGTGGTTGATGATCAAAGCACGGGTTTAATACAACGTAGCATTGTGTATAGCGTTGATTCGCGAGCCTAACACCTCGGTATGAGTTAAAAAAGGGATAAGGGCCGCTGGGAGAACACGACGTTTCTTTCTAGTTATGGGTGGTGTCAGCGTTTTACTAGCCCTGACATCGTTGATTATTATACCTTTGTGGATGTTGGAATGTGAGGCGCCTCGGATATATAGGTCTCTTCGGAGATGATGAATAGGTCTGATAGGACAGTGTGTAGTCCTGGGGCATTTGCTAGAGTGTCTCGAAGCCGGTGAGGAGCTTTCCCCTTGCCTCGACTCATGACAGAAATCCAATTTCCAATACGTGATATTTCGGTTTTGTTTATAGAGCCTAGTACGGCGACATGATAGATGGTACCCATGCCGCCTATGATTAATATATTTATATTTGAAGTTGTTTTGACACTATACACTTATAATAGTATCAAATGATTTGTTTTAAACATACCAAGCATGTTTGGCTATTATAAGGGAAAACCCTATCCTCCGGCTTGCGTTGCATTGTGTGATGGGACCTGGGTCTTATAATAGCTTCATTTTTCCAAAAAAGCATTACGTTGTTTATTCTATGCACTGGTGTTCTTGGGAGGAAACCCGTTCCGTGTTATATGGCGTGGTCCCTTGATTTACTCTCTTTTAAAGTATAGTTTTAAATAACTGTTTTAGTTCTCACACCAGTCACATGACTGACCTGGAGTTTATTGTTTTAACCTAAACTCTGGATGCCCCTATTTTCTACACGGGCAGCTAGTAGTTTTGGTTTTGCAGATTTATATTCCCAGGATCCTAGTTTACAGCAGGAATGATATCTGGAAAGCTGTGTATCCGTTTCTCTTTCAGTTGTGTTTTGCATTATTTTTCCGCTGCTATGTAATGTATTGTAATCTCTGATATTTATCGAATGTATTTTATTTATTCATACTCTGTATTTTCTTGTATTCTGATGGAATTGTTGTAATAAGCAATGAAATATTCTTCTGTTTGTGTTCTGATTCGTCTTGTTCTCAAAGCAATTCGTTCTTTCCTTCACGGAGAAGTTCAGGTCGTTTCATCGATCTATATATATGTAACAATATATTTCTAGTGGTAATAAATGCAAAATTTCGCAACAAAAGAACAAAAGCATGAATGTGCATGTGCAAAAGAAGGAAAGGAGGATATATATATATATATATATCTGTGTGTGTTTGTGTGTGTGTGTGTACCAAAAAACATTTTGAGATGAAAAAAGATTATGCAATACCCCAATCAAACATAATTAGGACAAAATTAAATTTTGTCTACTTATAAAGGAAAAATAATTGTAAAATCTAGTATATATAATATTAGATGTTATTTAGCTACTAATAAATTAACTGAACTACAAATAAGAGATAAGAGAACTTGTTTAGAAAATTTCACTGAATTAACTAACTCCGAAGGAAAAAAATTCAATATGATGTTGTTGAAAATGTTTTGTATATGTGGTGAATTTATTTTTAAAAAAAAATTACACTAGCATAACGGTCATATATTTATTAACATTCATCACTTTTGAAAAGTGTAAATTTACACATTGTAAGTTGAAGTTTTTTGTCCGTTTCTTTTATTTATTATGGAATTAATTTTGATCCAACTTTCCTTCTACTAACACAGCGAATGTTACATTTTGCATTCTGTCTATATAAAAAATAGAATAGACAAAGCAATTATAGAATAATCTTTTATCTTCCTCTCTCTTCAAAAAATCTCCTTATCTTCATTTAAAAAAAGAAGGGCGTTGTTATTGACGATCCAAATATTGTTAAGGGTGGTCAAATTTTAAAAACACTCCAATCATAAAAACCAAATACCAAATCCCAATATTAGGGGTGTCACGTACTTAATTTTTTACGTTCCCTTTTTACCCTGGTAATAACATCAGTTACCATCCCAAATCCCAGTCAATTTCAAATGCAGAAAAACCAAATCCCTAAATTATTTACAAACAAAAAAACTGATCGTTTGGGGAGAAATAATGGTGTAAATGAAGAACGTGAAACCCTCCTTCTAAGATCCTAAAATAATAGAGAAGCTATTGACAAGGTATGTGAAATCGATTGTATAAAACCCTAGAAACTACGAAGTTAGAGTTTCTGTTACGTCAGTCTCGGGACCCGAATGCCATAGCATAAAATTTTGTTCGGTGGAAGATGGTCGTTTTATTTTTTTCGATTTGTCATTGCCAACATAGATGAATTATTACATAACGACATGAGCGGTGTTGGTTTGTTGTATTATATACCTTTGTTTGACATTGTTCATCGTTTTTTAACTTGGTATTCGTTGTCGGGTTGCCGAAGTAGGGGAAATTGGGTGTATCGACAAATTCGGTGGTGGGATGCCATATAAAAAAATTGTTTGGTTTATGTATATTGATTTCCTTTGAACGATATACTTTCATCTGATCTGATGCATATCGACAAATGAGATTATTGGTAATTTGTCATAAAAATCTGATGAAGTTCGACTAATATACCATATAATTTTTTTGGGTGTTGTTATTGACACTCCAACAATTGTTAAGGAGGGTCATTTTTTAAAAACACTCCACTCTTTGAAAAATTGTTAAGGGGCTACACAAACATATTATTTCATACTACTCAATATTCGTGGATTGCCCCTTCAAATTAGATTAAAAAAAACTTGTTCGAAAAGAGAAATCGAACTAAAATAAGCAGTTCGTCACCACTACACCAAATGCATCACGTAATCAGTTATGTATGTATTCAATAATGATATGTCAAAAATTAATAATCATTTCGATACGTTGCCTTCGTAATCATAAAATTCGGCATATTTATGTCGATAAAAAAATAGTTCGATCATATTCCTCTGAAAACGCTTATCCTTTAAGGTTTGAAAAAAAAATCAATATATGCAAGTTGAAAAAAAATACTATGGCCTTGCAATATTTATTAAGTTAAAATTACATTTATCTATTAAGGGCTAAGTGGGTAATAAGGTAAAATTACCTTTATTTGTTAAGAGGCTACTTTCCTCATTGGTACTCCCCTTAACAATTTTTGAAAAAAAAAAAATTGGCTCTCCCTTAACAATATTTGGAGTGTCAATAACAATACCCTTTTTTTGTTAACAACTAAAAAAATGATTATTGTAAAGAAGGGTAATTTGGTAAAATAAACATTATTTGTTAAGGGCGTTCTCTCTGTATTGATATGCCCTTAACAAATTCTTTTTTCTTATTAAATTGACCCCCCTTAACAATACTTGGAGTGTAACACCCTGAATTTTCTGTGTACATTAAAATAACGAATTAAAGAATACTTAATTTTTAAAAGAAGAGTTAAGGGAAACGGGGTGCGCCATTGCGTTCGTCTAGGAATTCTGCTTGAGATAGAGTCCGAGTTTGCGTAAAACGGATACAGTATGAAGAAGTTATAGAGGTTAGAAGATTTAAGTTTAAATCCGAATTAAATAAATAATTAATAATCAAAATGCGAATTTCAAACCAGAGGAAAGAAGGGGCGGGAAAAATCCCTCCAGAGGGTGTCAACCCTCCCCAAGGAGTGTCGACACAGGTGTCGACCCCGCTATAGGGGTGTCGACATGGGTGTCGACCCCCCTGTAGGGGTCGACCCCTGCTGACTGTTCTGGACAGTGACGAATTTCTGAGTCATAGGGCCACGTGGCAACTTCTGATTGGCCTGCTGACTCATTCTCTTGGACTGGATGGTTTGGATGGATCCTAGGATGATCTAAAGGCTCTTTATAATCCTAGACATCTATATATACACTCATAACCCAACCCTAATTCTATTGCTCCAAAGCTATGATGTCATCACGCTGTTCATCTTCAATCTAGCCTAGCCACCTCCATCTTCTCCAAACTAGAAATCAAGTTAGAGAGCTCTAAATCAAAGGAGAGGTTTTCTTCTACAATCAACTTTGAAGATTAATCAACATCAAATTAGAGTTTCTGCAACAACAACGATTCAATTATCTTTTCTTAATCCTAGCAAGGTAAGTTCACGTTATTTTCAGATTTGAATACCTGATTGTAATCTTGACATGTAATAAAATGAATCGAAGTCTATGCCTGATTGTAAGATAATATTTTCAGATTTATCCCTATCCTTCTATTGAATCTATGTCTTTGCATGCCTTAGAGGTTATTTTTATTGATTGAGTCAGGCTTATCTTTGTTGTACCTCTAGTTTATAATCCTTTTTGGTTCATGATGTTATTCATATGCCTGCAATAATGATTGTATCAGTTTATTCAAGAATCTATCTTAGTTGGATCTAAATTTCTTGTATTAGGTCTGTTGTTACATGCCTATTCTTATTTTATGCTCCTTCTCTATCTCTTCCCCTATTTCCTTTTTCTTTTATGAACCTGGGTTACCTTCGAACCTAGGCTGAAATCGTGAAATACGAACGATTGGAATACGTGGAATATTTGGTTATAACCTATTTTGGGAAAATATTGGGCATAATATATTCGGTGAAATAATTGGGGATAACATATTCGGTGAAATTGTTGTTCATAACTTGAGAATTGGAACATGACTAGTTTTGTGAATTTGGGATAATTAGCATATAAAATCTAGACTTGGACATGTATGCTAAATAGGTAAATTGGATAAAAGATGAACATGCCTAACCCGAGGTCAGATTGAGTTGCGGTGTAAGTCTACCCAGAACCGCCCGGCACATCCAACAACTGCAACAACAGGTCTAATGTGAGAGGTTAGCGCATAAAGCCCAAAACCTGATGTTAGAATGAATTTGCGGTAGAAGTCTGCCCGTAATCGCCCGGCACATCCAGCAACTGCAAACAACAGTTCTAATGTGAGAGGTTAAGGCATTAATGAATGAATTAATGCTAATGAACAAGGTTAAGTTAGTAGGAAACACTTAACCAATATAAAATGATGAATGAACAGGGTTAAGTTAATAGGAAACGCTTAACCAATACAATGAATGGGAAGGGTTAAGTTAATAAGAAACACTTAACCAATATAACATGTTAGGTGGGTGGGTTAAGTTAACATGGACAAGAAGACAACTTAATTAATATTACATGAACAAAGTGGAAAGGGTTAAGGCAAACTTAACCAATATTACATATGGACTTGATAAGGGGAAGGGTTAAGTAAATCTTAGGTAAGTGTGTAATATTAGTATATATAGGCCCACAAACTTAACAGTTAAATAAACATGCGTGAAACAGTGAGAAGGTTAAGTAACATATGAATAGGCAACACTTAACCAGTACAAAATGTTAATTAAGCAAATGGGTGGGGTTAAGTTAAATTGAGAACGCTTAACAATTATAACATGTTGATAAGGAAACCCTAGTAACGGGGACCCATTTCAGCAGTAACCCACATAGATGTATCATGGTACCCTGAGCTAGGCAGGGTGGGGCACGATTACTGGGCTGATTATAATCGGTCAAAATAGCAGCGGGTGGTGCAGCAGTGTAGGTTCCGACGGAGTATGGGCGTGCATATGCTCCGAAGTGGAAAAAGCAGGCACTGGGCATTAGTAGTATACAATGTGCATCTTAAATCGTGTCGGGTTGCCATCATGGGAATTGATACACCCCATGATGGGGCCAGCACAGGTATCTACATACAAGCGGGGCTGAATGACACAAGTAATTAATACATACAAGCGAGGCCGAATGACACAAGTAATGAATGCATACAAGCGAGGTCGAATGACACATGTAATAAATTAATACAAGTAGGAGCAGATCGGTTAAGCTAGTAAGGATACATCTAACATCTTCTTGGCAATTCAGCTGATTGAGGTAAGATCCTCATACTAGATGTACACTTGAAGGCTACCACAATTGTGGGGTTGGGATCACCTTATTATATAACACAGGATACTAGTTGGGATACTAGTAGGGGATACAGATCCTTTTTCACAGGATACTAGTTGGGACACTAGTAGGGGATACAGATCCTTTTTCATAGGATGCTAGTTGGGACACTAGTAGGGAATATGAATCATTCTATAAAAGACACTAGTTAGTATGCTAGTTGGGTGGTGCAGAGAAAATAGGAAATCAAAGAAAGAACCGAAGCACATTCAGTGTATCTTGCCTTGTCATACCGAATGGTGCGGTGTAATCTTGTAATAGTGCGGTAACATAAGGTTGGTTGAGTTGGGTAATTCCTTGGGGGTCAATCTGATGTTGATTTCGGTCTTCGGGGTTAATACTCAGGGAGTTACTCTCTTAACCAAGGTGTCTTAGTAAACAGTGCGGTGTAGAAAATATCTTAACAATCAGGAGCGCAATCATCATATCCTGTTCATCTTGTGTACCTTGTCATATCTAACGCTCATCATTTGTTGTCTTGCTATGCTTATTATCATGGTTATGCCTTGTATCCATTTTGTTCATGTCATGATGCTTTTACCTATTTACATGCTGAAAGTCACTGGACCTACCAGGCTTTATGTCTAACTCTGTTTTGTTTCTCTTTCTTTTTTTCCATTTCCCCCCCCCCCAAGTTCACAGGGAGGGAATATTACCACTTCGTTCAGTTTTCTTTCCACGCTCGAAGATAGTCGATGTATTGCTTTGGACTCTCTCTTCCACTGCTATGGCTGGCTCATGCTTTATTGGGGAATATCATTGTCATTTTATGCTTCTTTATTTTGTTAAACAAGATAGATGCTTTGTTGTAATGGGTATTGTTGTTTTGGTGTTGGAAAACAATCTTTGTACAAGCTGTTTTACCAAGCTGCTTTTTTTTTGGCAAGGCCGACGGGGTTGAGTGGACCCCTACCACTTTTATTAATGTACCGGGGAAGAGGGGAAGTACAACACACACAAGAATACATAGAGACACGGTACACTAAAACACAGGAAAAATAAAGAAAACACTTATACATAGAACAGCTAAAGAAGTCTTTGTATGATTCCAGGATCAAAAGTAAAGTTCAATAGTTTCAGACCATTACGGACATCAGTCTTCACACTTTGACACAGTTGCTCGTTGCTTACGGCATGAAATGGGAAGAAAACCTGATAGTTTCTTTCTCTCCGGATTGAAGTTGTAAACTTTTTAAGAAAGAAACATAGAAGTCTACCTCCATTTCTTTTCCTACTCGTCTATCTCTCCATATTTCTCCATTCGGTTCTATTATTCCTACTTGCGCCACATCTCCTGATAATGTGCATAAGACCAGACCAGATGTTGAAGGTGATGTTACATTCGAAGAAGAGGTGGCTAAGACTCTCGTCGTTATCAGTGCAAAGCACACACTTTAAGTCCAGCCGCATGCCACGAGAGTGCATCTTGTCCTTAGTTAAGACAGCTTTATTAATAATTTTCCAAAGCAGCAGGTTCTCCATTGCATCATTGTCATTATGCTATATTTTCTTATACCAACCACATCTCTGCATTGCGTTATGACACATCAAGTTTTGATACATGTGCTTTATACCATACTGCTTTCCATATTTATCCCACTGAGTAATGTTTTCGGCTACCTCACCCACCATGATACAGTGCGCTTCGCTCCAGAGTAGGTTAATGTCCGGTACAGCAGTATTCGGTAGAGATATTACCTGAGCGGTAATATAGTGGCTCACCAATGCATTCTTGCTAATATCGGAAACCTCAATTTCAATGTCTGTAAGAACTCTACTTAGGATAAATCCACATGACAACCACGGATCATTCCATGGACTGATGTTAGCATTGATATTAACTTTATACCAGAAAAAAGGCAGAATCATCGCACGAAGCTTGAAGATGCTCCGCCAAGTCCACGAAAGCTTCTGAGGCTGATCCATGGACTATAAATTCCGACCCTTGATAACATGAGCTCTCGACCATTCTACCGACACACTCGCAGATTGGTTAAGGTAACAGACGATGTGTTTAATAAAAGCTGCTCTATTCCATTTTGACAGATTTACAATCCCTAGGCCACCATCACTAATCGGTTTTTCATTCATTTTAAATGCTATAGGAGCATGGTAATTGCCGTTCGTCCTGCCTGTCCAAAAGAACCTCATGAAGGCTGAACAAATCATATTAATTAGCTTAGAGGGCAGTATGTAAGTTCTAGCATAGTAAACCTGCATGGAAAACACCACGGATTTGATTAAGTTGAGACGGCCTGCCTGACTAAGAATTCTACTCGTCCAGTACGAGAGTCTAGCAGTAATTCTTGTAAAGAGTGGCATGCATTGATTTGAGGTCATTTTGGCGGTAGATATCGAAAGACCGAGATAAGATATGGTTGCGCTACTACTTAGTAATCCTGTTTTTTCGAAAATAGCAGAAAGCTGGAGGCTTGTAAGACCCGCTGTCTTCAGGTCTGATTTTGAGAGGTTAACTCTCAGACCAGACATCTAATAGAACTGCAAGAGAGTTTCAAAAATGTTGTTAATGGTGCCCGGATCTGGAGTGCAAAATAACACGAGACCGTCAGCGAACATTAAGGTAGAGATTCTTGGCTCCGCACATTTCGGTTGGAGCTTGATTAACCCAGAATCAATTTTATGGTTAATCATTTGTGTTAGCATCTCCATAATTAGTATAAAGATGTAAGGCGAGAGCGGATCACCCTGACGTATTCCACGTTTGCTAGCAAAATAACCAACCGGAGCACCATTCAGCAAAATAGAGAACATTGGAGTTGAAATGCAGGAATAAATCCATGTGACAAAGGAGCTTGGGAAATTCATGAAACTCATCGCTCGGACAATGGTATCCCAGTGAAGAGTATCAAAGGCTTTCATGATGTCCAGCTTGAACATAGCGCACAGAGAGATGTTGCAGCTAGTGTAACCATTGAGAAGCTCGTGCGACAGAAGGACGTTGTCCATAATATTCCTACCCGGCAGAAAAGCCGCTTGATTGGATGATATGATCGATGGCAACAAGGCTTTGAGCCTCGTGGCGATAACTTTGGAGAGGCACTTGTAGATAGTGTTACAGCAAGAGATAGGACGGTAATCGGAAACACATGACACATTTGTAGACTTTGGAATTAGTGCTAAGTTTGTATTGTTGAAAGAAGAATTCATTCTTGCTGTCTTGAAGAAGTGGAGTATCGCATTGCATATAACTAGATGAATATGATTCCAGCACTTTTGATAAAAGAATGCATTGAAACCGTCCGGACAGCAAGAGGAGTTACTGTTCAAAGAAAACATTGCATTTTTAACTTCTTTAGCGGAAACTGGTTCGCACAAGGATAGAATGGCTTCGTCAAATAACTTCGGTAGAAGGTAAGGATCGATTGAATCAATGTCAGGGCAGAAAGCCTCTTGGTTCCCCAACACATCAGTAAAATAGTTTATGAAAGCATTCTCTACTTCAACCTGGGTGTTAACAAGCTTACCATTTTTATCTACAACAGCAGCAAGATTTTCTTTGCTTTATTTATCCTTAAGTGACTCGTGAAAGAAAGCACTGTTAAAGTCGCCCTCTAGCTTCCATTTGAGACACGCTTTTTGTCTTGTCATAGCGAGCTCCATTTCCAGAGCTTCATGGTATTGTTTAGAGATTCTAGATTCCTCGCTTGAGTGTATTGGATTTGCGGGGTCATTCATCATCTCGGTCTGTATCTCTTCTAGCTTGTTCTTCCAGAAAGCTGACAGATTATTGCCTGTTCCAAATTTCTGCTTTGACCATTCTTTAAGAACTTGCTTGACCACCTTCAGTTTTTGCTGCAAAATGAAAACAGGATTACCATAAGCCGGTCTCCCCCACGCTTCTAGAAAAACCTCTAGAAAATCAGGTTCATTGACCCATGAGTTAAAAAATTTAAAACTTGTTGAATTTTTCATGACATGTCCACTTAGTTGAAGGATGATTGGTGAGTGGTCGGATAGCAGAGGAGGAGGAAGGTTATAGGTGATGGAAGGCCAGACATTGAAAGCAAAAGGGTTACAAAACGCATGATCAATTAACGAGAAAGTTCTAGGGCCAGATCTACTTTTATTGTTCCAAGAGAAAGGAAAACCTGTTCTCCTAATGTTAACCAGATTGCTGCTTTCGATGACAGTCTTCAGCGGTATAATTTCAGACGCGGACAACATGTTACCGCCAATTCAATGCAAGACTTCATAGCAGCATTTGAAGTCCCCCATAATTATCCAAGGGATCAAATTTTGACTGAGAGTGGGGATTTTGTTAAGGAGGCCTTGCCTGACGTTGATGCAGTTAGCAGCGTACACCATTGTCAGGTTGAAAGGGGTATGGTCAGAAAATAAGATGGCATTGCAGTGAATCATTTGAGAGGTGGAGAGGATGGGAGTTATTTGGATTTTCAAGGGATTGAAAAGCAAAAGAATTCTATCGTATGGGGCTTCGACAAGGTTGTGCAACATTTTCCACGTTGGGTTGATAAATTTACATGCTTTCATGGTTAGTTCAAGGTTGAGCTTTGTTTCTACTATTGCTAAGAAACTGAGATTGTTTTCGGCAACCAGCTTTTTACACTGTACGAGTTTAGTTTCTTTATGAAAGCCTCTAATGTTCCAAACGCCCAGAGTTTTCGACATTAATTAAACCGATGGGGGGATGGATACTCCTCTTTTCGAACTTCTTAGCCCGTACAAACGAGGTACCGAGGTAGAAGTGCTCTTCTTTTTGGCTTTGTTTTTTTTTATGTAATGGGAACAAAGGAGTCTGATGGAGGGGATTTAAAGGTGAATGGTGGGATCGGGTTGGCGTAAAGGAGTTTGTTTGGAGTTGACACCGTGTCAGTTGTAGATTGGTTTGGCACTTTGGGTAAGAGTGGCTGAGAAGGCACAGGAGAGGGTGTTGCTTTTTGCATGGTTTGAATTTCACGTGAGTTATGAATGAGGAAGGGATCTGCATGGGGTTTAAATGCGATGACAGTTGATGGATTTCCTGTAGGTGAAGGCACAACATCATTGTTAACTTGCTCCTGAACAACATGGATACTTTTGGTATTATCTGGGTTCTCAGTTTTGTCTCTCTCCTTCAACATTTTGCAATCATTTTGATGTCCATCCATTACAATGTTGTTGATCATCTCATAAATCTGATTTGCTTCATATATTTCGTTAGGGTCTTCGGAGCAGTTATCATTGTTCTGCCAATTAGTTGCAAGAACATGACAGTGCATCCCATTATCTTGTTGAAGTAAAAGATCTAGTGGTGGTATTTTATAACTGTTAATCCATTCAGTATTCTGATTCTCTAAGTCTTGGATAAATTGCTGTTCTTCATCAAGTTCGACTGTGTCATGTTCGATTTCACCTTCTTCAAGAATTCCAAAGCTGTTATTAGTCTCGATTACATTTTCCTTTCTTGTCACATTGTTACCGTTCGCTTTGTTGACTGCGTTTGCATTACCTTTACTTGTCGTTGCTCCATTCACCACATAATTATTACCTATTCTTGTAGTAGCACTCGAAGTATTGTTCTTTTTCTTTGAAACTGCTTGCCATCTCTGATTACTGTTGTTCACAACGACTGGTGCTTTGTATATCAACTGTTCACGCAACAGAGCCGAGTTAATCACTTGTTCTTTCCCTTTACCTTGCCTAACTTCGTTCTCATTCATCTCCTCAACGTCACTGCTATCACAATTTACTGGTCGATGACCGAAAGCCTTACATCTAACGTAGATGTCTGGTTTCCAAAGGTACTCGACGTAGATTCTTTGTACTCCCCCCTTCATGTGTTGCAGCTAAAAAGTCATTCACTAAATCCTTTTCCGGATTTATCTCTATTAGACATTTGGTGTGCTGGATTCGCTCTCTAGTTTCCGTCTTCGCATCCATACAAAGTAATTTCCCGATTCTACACGATAATCAGTTTATCCCAAAATTCGACCATGCAAAAAGTGGAATGTTGTACAGTCATACCCAGACTGGAATGAACTTGATCTTACCACGAACGTTACTAATATATGGGTCGTAGGGTTTGATTATGAAGAGTTTGTTATACAGAATAATAGGATCAGCCTGTTGAATCCTAGTTTTGTCGTCGTCATTAGATAATTCAAAGAGAAACAGGACGCCATCAAATCTAACCTTCACCGTACCTTTCAATTTCCAATTGGCAGAAGCTTGTTTATCACTGATGTGTAAGATAAGGGTGTATCCAGAAAAAACCCACAAGAAAATTTCGCCAAACTTCAGAGCCAGATTCTGACACACCTTCCACAAGTTGCAGAGCGTCGTCAACTATCACCGGGGTTATATCAACAGGCGTGTACTTCCCTGCGTTCAGCGGCATATGCTTGAATAGAAAGGAAGTCCAAGGCTGTTGATTGACTTTGGCACTGGGAGTTGCGATGCCATTGGGATCAGCGAGGACATTGGGAGTAGGGAGGGTGATGGGTACGAAGGGAGAGGTTGATTGGGGGGATAGCCATCGACGAGGAGGATAGGGGCGGAAGAGGGAGGATCTGGAGCGGGTTGTCAGAGGGGGGTACGGTTGGAGCATGGCTCAAGGTAGGGCGGAAGGGATTGATAGGACAGATGGGATTGGGCGGGATGATAGGGACATAGGACGATGCCACGAAAGCTAAAAAATGAAAACTTTAGTAGAATGTTTTATCAATGAAGTAAAGTTTTATTTATTTTCCGCTATTTAAATTTTGGTTTGTTTTGTAATTTATCTGTTCTATACACTTATGATGCTCCACTGAAGTTAATGCATTCCCTTTGTGAGTGACCTTAACGGAGGTGGGGTGTTACACGTGGTATCAGAGCTAAAGGTTACCAGAAGAGATAAAAGTTTTTTCAAGAGCATATTTTAAAAATGGATATTTTCTTAAAACATGTTTTAAAGAAGCGTTTTTCTAGAGAAAGTATTGTTTTTAAAAGGCATATTCCCCAAAGCCATATGCACTATCTTTCGATTCTCTATTTGAATCTCTTCTTCCTTTCTTTTCGCCATAGTTTCGTAGGCATACGACACATGTCGAGGGCGAAGTAGTGCCCAACCTCCATCTGTAGCCGCAGTAGTTTCACCTGCGGCTAATCTTCTTTCAAGCTTTGTAGGTTGCCGTGAGATGGAGGTAGTTTCGAGAAACCTGTCAACAAGCTACACAAGGATAATAAGGATGAGAATAAGGGAGTTTGGGCTAAGGAGCACAAGCCCAAGGATAAGAAGCTTGTTGATATGGCTTAATCCACTCAGAAGGAGAAAGGTGAAAAGAAAGAGGCCAAAGTGGAAGAATCACAAACAAGGGATGGGAATATAAGAAAGGTGGAAGAAATAATAGATCCCGCGACAAGAGGAGGTGCCTTTTCTGTGGTATAGTGGGTCATTTAATTGTAAGAAGAAGAAGACAGGTGGTTCTTTTCAGTATGGTAAAGCTGGTCATCTTATCAAGGATTGCCCGAAGGACAAGGACAAGGGCAAAGGACATAATCTTCTAGAGGGCAATTGCATGATCTCACTGCTAGTGTACCTAAGAAAGGTAGGAACGTTTCTGTTGAAAGTTTAGTTTTTCTTTTCAATCATCCTGCTAGAACTTTGTTTGATTCTGGTGCTTTACATTCTTTTTTATCTACTTCCATAGTTGAGTCTCTGCACCTTAGTACTAGTAGCGTAGAGGATCCCATTGTTGTCTCAAATCCTATAGGGGGTGCGGCTCATTTATCTATGATTTGTTTGGATTTGGGAATACCTATACTAAGCGTTGAGTTTAGATGTAATGCTTACGTTTTTTGTTTTAGGGGTTATGGGTTGATTCTAGGCATGGATTGGTTAGCTAGTGATTGTGAAAGGAAGGTAGTTAGACTTTTGACTTGCCTCGGGAATACCCTCGAGATTTCGTGCGATCCTAAGGGATCAGTTTGGCTTAGCTACCTAGAATCACTTGATGCATCTATCGACGATTTGCGATCCGTTAGAGTAGTCCATAAGTACGCAGATGTTTTTGATTAGGTTAGGGGTTTGTCCCCTAAAACGCGAGATAGACTTCCGCATATATTTAGTTGACAATGCAAAGCCAGTTGCATTACCTGTACGACACATGACTCCAAGGGAAAGGAAGGGCTCAGTAAACAAGTAAAAGAGTTACTTGGGAAACGGTTCATAAGGTGAAGTATTTCTGAATGGGGTGCTCCAGTTGTTTTCACTACAAAGGCGGATGGTTCACTTTGCTTTGCATAGATGATATTTTGGTTTTCTCTAAGAGTGGGGAAGAACATGCTTTGTATCTAAGGGAAATCTCGAATACTCTCCAAGCGCATCAGCTTAAGGCTAGATTCTCCAAATATCATTTTTGGAGAGAAGAAGTAAGGTTTCTAAGACATGTGATATCCAAGGAAGGGATAACAGTAGATCCCGTAAAAGTAGTTGCGGTGCAAGATTAGAAGGTCCTAAGGAATGCAACGGGAGTAAGAAGTTTTCTTGGATTAGCGGGCTGGTATAGGAAGTTAATTAAGGACTTTGTGAAGGTATCAGCCCCACTTACTAGATTGACAAAGAAGAATCTAACTTTTGCTTGGGATTTGATTCGTGATGTTGCTTTCCAACGACTGAAGAGAACCTTGATGACAACCCCAGTCTTGACATTTCCCGAAGGGAAACAAGACGTTTACAGTTTATACGGATGCATGCAGGACAGGGCTAGGTGTTGTTTTAATGCTAGAAGAGAGGGTAGTTTGCTATGGAGGAAGACAGCTGAAAGTACACGAGGAAAAACTATCCTACCCACGACTTGGAATTAGCTGTTATAGTGTTCGCTCTTAAGTCATGGCATCATTATCTTTTAAGAGAGAAAGTTTGAACTATATACGAATCATAAGTCCTTAAAATATTTGTTCTCACAAAAAGATTTGAAATTGAGGCAATAACGATAGATGGAATTTCTTGCCTCATACGACTTTGAGATTGCTTATACCCCTAGCAAGGGCAATGTTGTGGCAGGCGCCCTAAGTAGAAAAAGACTGACCTTAAGAGGGGTAAAGTTTAAAGTACATAGCAACCTTCAGCTTTAGACCCTTAGTCAAGTTTGTACCTGCTTTGTTAACATCGCTAGAAGAGCGGCCTACGCTTTTGATCGGATAGGAGCGGCGTAACATGAAGACCCTCGGATTTGTGACATGATGGATAAGCTAAGTAGAGGAGAGAACTCTAATCATCTTAGTATATATACTTGGTATCATGGTTAATATCTGTTTATCTTGGAAAGATAGTCCAACTACATGGGATACCCTCTAGCATAGTAAGTGATCGAGATCCTATCTTTACTAGTGAGTTTTGGAAATGGTGGTCAAGAAGCTTTGAAATCGTGAGGTCAAGGTAGTTAAAGTACAATAGGGTGATGCTGAAGAAGACGCGACTTGGGAGACTGAAGACAAGAAATGCGCATCCTACCCTTTTCTTTTTTAGGGTACATCCTTGATCTCTTTTTCCATAAGTTTATGCACGCTTGTATCTATCTTTTAGGTATATCCTCTCTGTCCTATCCTCGATCCTTAGGTAGAAGCCAATGGATATAAACATGTGTTTGAGACATGTTGTGTTTGGTGGATGCAAGTGGTTGTAAGTGTTTGCTAGTGGTTTCTCGTGGATGCATATACACACACATTAGGCACTAGGTCGGCTCTGTCACTTCCATATTGCATATGCATAAGTGAATTTTTAAATATATATAGATTGAAACTTGATGTGATATCATATGGATGATGCATTTGAATGGATGGTTGTGCATTCATAGAGAAGTTATAAAGTACCATAGGAATGACAACATACATGTTGGACTCATGGCACTAACATAGTTCGCATTAAGGAGGTCAACTAAATCAGTGGACCGCCTGATCTTTTGCATTAGTATTGGGACATGTACACACACCCTTTCATATGTTCATATAGCATTAGATATCTTTTAAGGACATTGGAGGCTTATGGATGATGGATGAGTAGATGGATGAAGCATGGTAGGACACATTCTTCTTAACTTGGAGATTTTGGGAACGAAATCCTTTAAGGAGGGGAGAATGTAACACCTTGAATTTTCTGTGTATATTAAAATAACAAATTAAAGAATACTTAATTACTAAAAGAAGAATTAAGGGAAATGGGGTGCGCCATTGCGTTCATCTCGGAATTCTTCTTGAGATAGAGACCGAGTTTGCGTAAAACGGATATAGTATGAAGAAGTTAAGGAGGTTAGAAGATTTAAGTTTAAATCAGAATTAAATAAATAATTTATAATCAAAATTCGAATTTCAAACCAGAGGAAAGAAGGGGGCGGGAAAAATCCCGCCAGAGGGTGTCGACCCCCCAAGGGGTGTCGACACAGGTGTCGACCCCACATAGGGGTGTCGACATGGGTGTCGACCCCCCATAGGTGTGTCGACATGGGTGTCGACCCCTCTATAGGGGTCGACCCCTGCTAACTGTTCTGGACAGTGATGAATTTTTGAGTCGTAGGGCTATGTGGCGACTTCTAATTGGCCTGTTGACTCGTTCTCTTGGACTGGATGGTTTGGATGGATCCTAGGTTGATCTAAAGGCTCTTAATAATCCTAGACATTTATATATACACTCATAACCCAATCCTAATTCAATTGCTCCAAAGATATGACACCCTCATGCTGTTCATCTTCAATCTAGCCTAGCCACCTCCATCTTCTCCAAACTAGAAATCAAGTTAGAGAGCTCTAAATCAAAGGAGAGGTTTTCTTCTATAATCAACTTTGAAGATTAATCAACATCAAATTAGAGTTTCTGCAACAACAATGATTCAATTATCTTTTCTTAATCCTAGCATGGTAAGTTCACGTTATTTTCAGATTTGAATACCTGATTGTAATCTTGAAAGGAGTTAATTAATCAGGGTTAGCCTTGAGATAAATTTAATATGATTGGATTAAATTAGGATAATATCCGGTCATATTGATACCGGAAATCGAGTTAGAATTATAAATTGAATTATAATTTGGGATTTCCTGAAATTAAGGCTGGACTTAAGTATTTATTTGGATATGGACTCAGGAAAAGTGAATTGGTCGATTTGTGAAATCAAATCATATTTATGATTCCCGAAATGGAGATCGTTAAGTATGTAAAGGAAGATTTTGGGTAATACTTAACGGAGTTAAGTAAATTGATCGAAAAGGGAATTTGGACAGATATTTTTGGTTTTGAATAGGATATTTCTGATGTATGTTAATTATTTTTATATAGGTCGATAACTCTAATCTACCGTTTACAAATTTCGAGGACGAAATTTTTATATAAGGGGGGTAGAATGTAATAACCCGGGTATTTACACTTATCACCGACACAGATAAAGTGATCATAAGTATGTATGTTCAAAAAAGATTTAAAATTCTGGACTTTGAAATTCAAAACATGGTAACCTGTGAATGATAGCATTTACTGATGTGTGTAGCACAGCATTTACTAAAAACCAGTTTTTACTCATTCATGTATGATAGCATATGTTTGATAGCATTTGTTTAAATTGATTTTATACATGTTTGAATAATAACACTTTTATATAGCAAGATTTAAAAATGCCATTTCTTTCACATGTTTTGTTTGTTTTTTTCAAAGAATTTAGAAATTGAATTTTTGCCAATTTTTGATTTGAAAACTTTTATCACTTGAAATATAAACATGCCAAAACCCATTTTCTTGTCAAGAGCAAGTTCAAAAGCAAGTATTAAAACAAGTTTAAATTCTCATTTACATCACCTCAAAACATGGAAGTATTATTTCATTTTGCAAGCATGTTTTTATTTATAAATATGTACATACATGAACATAACACCTACACTAACATAGAGAATCTAAAGAAATATTGGTTCACATGGCAAATCAATTTAGATTATATATTTTCATTTTTGAATCCTTCTCTTTTCTCTCAAAGATTTTCTAAAATTTTACATTATCTTTTGCATTTTCAAAAAAAAAAAAAAAACATGAGTTATCTTGTCATGAACATGTGCTAAAGATTTACCAAATCTTGTGTATTTAAGCCATAAGTTCACCTACACTAGTTAAACACTAAAGCACATAGATTTTTCAAGTTTTTCATGACAATTTCATTCACATGGCTGTAACACCCCACACCCATTAAGGTCACTCACAAAGGGAATGCCTTAACTTCGGTTGAGAGTTATAGGTAAAAGATATAGATAAATTACAAGACAGACAAAATTAAAACAGCGGAAAATAGAACTTTACTTTATTGATCAAATATTTTGTAAAACAATTATTTTCCAATACCAGAATATCTGTCTTACAAAATAAAGAAGCATAAAATAACTTTTATATTCCCCAACGTAGCGTGAGCCAGCCATAGCAATGGAAAAGAGAATCCAAGCAAAACTTCGACTAATCTTCAGTTTGGGAAGAAAACTGGGCTAAGTAGTAATATTCCCTCCCTGCGAACCTGGGGGGGGGGGGGGACGGAAGACAAGAAAGCGAAAGAAAACAGAGTCAGATATAAAGTCTGGAAAGTTCAGTAACTTTCAGCATGTGAAAAGGTAAAAAGCAACATGGCATGAATACAAGACTACACCATGATGACGGGAATCATAAGGTTAGCACAAGATATGATAAGGTAAGATAAACTGGATGCACTTCTATACTTTCTATGCTTCGCCACTACCTTGTTATTCAAACTTCTATATCCCCGCACCACCTAACTAGAAATCTGTATAAACTGGTAAGAACAGATACGTGATCCCAATTCCTGCAATTATGGTTGTTTCAGGTGTACATCTATTATTTATTACCTAGATCTAATCTAGGGTTTTCTATCGAGCACCTTCCAGATCCAACCAGGGTTTACGCTACCCAGGGCTACTGGGGTTTATGCTACCTATTGAACATTTTTTGGATTTTAGGGTTTACGCGACCTAGGTCCAACTAGGGATTATGCAACCTATCAAACGACGCCCCTAGTCTAGGACACACTACCCAGAGTGGTATATGTTCCTAGATTTTCCCCACATATGTGTCGTGGATCGTTATCGCTGTCTAGATGCACATGTCCTCTATATGTGCGACCCGAGTCTCATGGCAGGGAAAATCAAGAAACACGGAACTCGGTCGGGAGCTTTCAGATATCTGCTGATGCAGATGCTAAGGTCTGTTTTTCCAGTGGCTATGGTCCCACTTGACCCCTCCCTCAACTAATGAAAGGAACACCTTGAAAAATGAGAACTATACGCAGGCCCTCTATGCCCCCACTAACCTATGGCCATCCGCACCCATAACTAGATAGCAAGTATATGGTCTTTTGGAGTTCTCCGCCTTTCCACTGTATGTATCTCGACTGACTCAAGATGGTACGTAGAAGATGAGTTGCTATCACAGGGCTGCTAGTCTCGCCGAATCATGCTGGTCCACCCTAGTCTTTAGTTTGCCTCATATTGCAACCAAGGCATACCCTTGGTTCTTCTAACGCAGATCTTAACCTATGTGAGCCCAGGCGGATCATCTGCAGCCTCACAGAGGGATACCAAGAGTACCCTCACGTCCCCTCGAAGCCGCATGCTTCGTAATCCAGTTTGTTGGAGCCTTCTTTAAGATCAGATGGACGTTCGGTCCTTCTCATGTTGTACTAAGGTTTACTACTTAGTTCCCTTAACTAAGGTTTACTACTTAGTTCCTAAATCGTCGTTTTCTTAACTAAGGTTTACAACTTAGTCCTCTTAACTAAGGTTTATTACTTCGTTCTTTTTCTCGTCAAGTTGGATTGGTTAAGTGTCATTAGTCCATTCAAGTTAACTTAACCCATTTATTTGTCATGTTAAACTGGTTAGGTGTTATCAGTAGTTCATGTCGACTTAACCCTTACCACAAATAAAGTTATATTGGTTAAGTATTTCTTATTACTTAACCCCTCCCCTTAATCTTGTATTGGTTAAGTGTTCCCTTAGTTAACTTAACCCTAACATCTGTTTAATTCATATGTTCTAATGGCTAAGTATTGTCCCTTCATGTTTTAACTTAATCTTGTTTATTTGTCACACTGTGATGGCTAAGTGTTCTAAGTTTACTTAACTCCACCTTCTAGTCTAGTTAACATGTTAAATTGGCTAAGTGTATTTTACGTAACCCCACCTTCTAGTCTAGTTAACATGTTATAACGGTCAAACCTTTTCTTAACCTCGCCCACTTATCTAGTAAACATGTTATAACGGTTATTTAACCCCTACAAGTCTTGTTAACATGTTAAATTGGTTAAGTGTTCCTATGGACTTAACCCTCCCTTTCTAGCTTAACCGTTTCTTAGCTTTAAATTATTCTTTAAAGCACCAAACACTCGCATTAGACAGATATAGTTGCAGTTACTGGATGTACTGGTCGGTTCCGGGAAGATTTACACCGCAACTAAGTCTAACCTCGGGTCCTTTTGGGTTCAATGCTCTAACCACCCACATTAGATAGGTATTGTTATGGTTGCTGGATTTGCCGGGCGGTTCCGGGCAGTCTTATACCGTAACTCAATCTAACATCGGGTTAGGCATATTCGTCTTTCCCTAGATTTACATATTTATCTTTTTTTGTCTATATGTAAATTGCTAACGACTCTTTTAAACAAATTTGGCCTATATCATATTCATTTGTCATACCCACTAACATACCTATGTTCTAGGCCCAAACCTTGATTTACCTATCAATTAACCCAACATGCAGTTTATGCCAAATTAGATCAGTTCATGTTAAAACTAGATTCAATATTCTAGTTTACAGTTTATGCCCAAAACTTGGCTTACATGCCAATTACATACTTTGCGGCCAATTAACAATTTATCATTAAACGCCCAAGTCTAATATGCATGTAATATTTACTATTATAGCCCATTTCAAATTTATATCAACATATTTATTATGCCAAATTATATAAATTAAGTTACGCCCAAATTCCCCCGCCGTAGTCGTACGTATAACATGATTCCACAAGTTTCTAGGTACTTATGAAATGAAACTAACAAAATGAACAGGGGATAAGCACGAGAATTGACATAAAAGAATAGGCATGCGAAAGAGAACCAAATACAAAGATAATGATTCCAATAGGTTTGATGTACATAACATCGAATAGGAATAAACTAGAGAAGCTACATCATAAATATAAGATCAACATAATTTAGGGAATAGGCATAGGTGATTTGGTCCAACATAATGCCAGCTCGGTGTACAACATGATTTGCAACTATAGTGTTATGGGCATAAGCAACTAACCACAATAGTCCTAGGCATTTAACCATAATAGTCATAGTCATGGTTATAGGTAGTAGTCTCACAATTATGAATCATGGGCGATTAAACACAATAGTCATGGATAATTAACCAAAATAGTCCAAAGCAGTTAACTGTAATAATTTCAAAGTCATGGTCATAGACAATAGTCTTATGTTCATAATCATAGGCAATAATCTCATAGTTATGAGTCATAGGTGATTAGCCACAATTGTCCTTGTCATAGTCATAGGCAATAGTCTTATGTTCACAGTCATAGGCATAGGCATAGTCTTATGTTCACACTCATAGGAATAGGCATAGTCTTATGTTCATTGTCATAGTCTTAGGCCATTTACAATAGTTTCAATGTCATAGGCATAGGCACAGTCTCATCGGTAATTAATCACAGTAGTTCTTAATTAGATCCAAAGGCATATACAAGCACAGATTCAAATGAGAGGATCAGGCATATTCTTATATCCATTTAATTACATGCCACAAATAGATCTAGACGTTCAAATCTAAAAAGTAACTGACTTACATTGATCGGTTTTAGAAAACGATAATAACGCTGAGGTGATTTGCTATGATTCGCGCGGCGTTGCTCGAGGTCATTGAATTAGTCTTTCCTTCCCTTCTTGAAACTCTAACTTGATTTGAATCTCTAATTTGCAATTCCTAGCCGTAGTCTTCAAGAAATAGTCTTCGTGTTTTATTTTAATTTATTTATTTCAATTATTCCAGAGGCAGCATAAGGAGAGAATGAAATGGTGTAATGAGAATGGGGCTAGGAGGCTGTTTATATAGGATTAGGCGGACGAATCTAGATAGAAAACGAGACCAGATACATCAGAATGAACCCAGGCTCAAAACTGGGTTTCAGCACCAGGTCGACCCCCAGGTCGACCATAGGGTCGACCTGGCCCCTGGGAGGTCGACCATAGTGTCGACCCCCAGGTCGACCTGGTCCTGGGCGGGAAATTTCCCACGCAGCCTGTTATGGGTTTTTAATTCGAATTTGAATTCAAATTTCGAGCTGTTTTTCTGTCCTGAAAATCCTTGAAACTTCGGAGGGTCATATCTCCCTCATGCAGACTCCATTTCTCGAAAACTCAAACTCGTTTCCAAGCAGAATTTCGAGACGAACGCAATGGCACAACCCGTTTTCCTTGATTCTTATTTTAAAATTTATTTATACTTTAATTTGCGAAACTTAATGTTACAGAGTTACGGGGTGTTACATTCTCCCCCTCTTAAAAGAATTTCGTCCCCGAAATCTTCAAGTTAGGAAGAATGTGTCCTACCATCCAATCACCCATCTACTCAACCATTCAATCACAGGCATTCATTGTCCTTAAAAAGATTTCTAATGTGTTCATGTTCATATGCATAGTGTGTGTATACGTCTTTATCTAATGCAAAATCAGGCGGTCTACAGATTCAGTTGGCATCCTTAATGCGAATTATGTCAGTGCCATGCGTCCAATCATGTATGCAAGCATCCCTAGTTATGTAAATACTACATGTGTGCATAGCCATTCGTCCATATGCAACATCCATATGATAACATATCAAGTTAAATCCGTTAAGCAAATACATATATGCGAATGCAATATGAAAGTGACCGAGTCGTTCTAGTGCCTATGGTGTGTGTATGCATCCACGAGCAACCATTTGCAACAATCAATCATAACATGTTTCAAATACATGTTTACATCCATTGGCTTCTACCTAAGGATCGATGATACGTCCTAGAGGATATACCTTAAAAGCTAGAAAGTATGTATAAAATTCCTAGAAAAAGAGATCAAGGATGTACCCTTAAGAAAAAGGGTATGATGCGTGTATCTAGTCTTCAGTCTTTTAAGTCGCATCTTCTTGAGCTTCAATATTCTGTCCCTTATCTAATTAATCTTCACGATTGCGAAGCTTCTTAACCTCCATTTCCAAAACTGTCGTTGATCGGATAATTAGCTTTTCATTGTCAACTGGATACATGCGGAAGTCTATCCCGCGTTTTAGGGGTAAACTCCTACCCTAATCAAAAACATCTGCGTACTCATGGACTACCCTAACGGATTGCAAATCGTCGATAAATGCATTAAGCGATTCTAACTAGCTAAGCCCAACTGATTCCTTACAAGGAATATTGAGGGTATTCCCAAGGCAAGTCAAAAGTCTAACTACCCTCCTTTCAGAATTACTAGCCAACCAACCCATTCCTAGAATCAACTAATAGCCCATGGAACCAAAAACATAAGCATTACGCTTAAACTCAACACTTAATATAGTTATTCTCAAATCCTTACAACCAAAGGTAAACGGGCCGAACCACCAATTGGATTTGAGACACTAATGGGATCTTCTACTATACAGGTACTAAGGTGCAGAGACTCAACTATGGAAGTAGATATGAACAAATGCGAAGCGCTAAGATCAAAAGAGTACTAACTAGTTGATCAAAACAAAAAGCTAAACTTTTCCAATAGAGACTTTTACTATCTCTCTCTCAGGTATTCTGGTGGTGGAAGCAAGCACTCTCCCTTCTGAAAATCCTGTCCCTCGTCCTTTCCCTTGTCCTTAATTATATGCCCCATTATACTATGGAAAAGATACTTCCTCTCGTCTTAGGTTTTATAATTCCTTCTTCCTTCGTGAGTCGAGTTTATATCCATGAATTTCTCATCCTTGCGTTGAGCTCCCTAGCCAAACTCCCTCATCCTCATTTTTACCATCCCTGTGTAATCATATTGACAAGTTTCTCAAAAGCTGCCTCCATCGCACGGAAAACCCTTCAAAGCTTGAAAGAAAACTAGCTGCAGGTGAAACTACTATGGCTATAGATGGGAGTCAGGCACTACTTTGCCCTTCAATAGGTATCGTAGTCTTATCAAGCCTACGGAATAGTGCTGCGATGAGGTTACCTCGTAGAAAGCCAGGAGCACCAAAGACTCAAGAAAGAAGGGGACAAGAATTCAACCAGAGGATCAGAAGATAGTGCATATGGCTTTTGGGGAATATGCCTTTTAAAACAAAACTTTTCCTTTGAAAAATGCTTCTTTAAAAACCGTTTTGAAAATAATAATTTTTTTTCAAATCTTTTATCTTATCTGGTAACCTTCAGCTCTGATACCACGTGTAACACCCCACATCCGTTAAGGTCACTCACAAAGGGAATGCCTTAACTTCAGTGGAGAGTTATATGTAAAAGATACATATAAATTACAAGACAAACAAAATTAAAACAGCGGAAAATAGAACTTTATTTATTGATCAAATAGTTTGTACAACAATTATTTTCCAATACCAGAATATCTGTCTTACAAAATAAAGAAGCATAAAATAACATTTATATTCCCCAATGTAGCGTAAGCCAGCCATAGCAATGGAAAAGAGAATCCAAGCAAAACTTCGACTAATCTTCAGTTTGGGAAGAAAACTGGGCTAAGTAGTAATATTCCATCCCTGCGAACCTGGGGGGGAACGGAAGTAAAGAAAGCGAAAGAAAACAGAGTCAGACATAAAGTCTGGTAAGTTCAGTAACTTTTAGCATGTGAACAGGTAAAAAGCAACATGGTATGAATTAACTGAATACAAGACTACACCATGATGACGGGAATCATAAGGTTAGCACAAGATATGATAAGGTAAGATAAACTGGATGCACTTCTATACTTTCTCTGCTTCGCCACTACCTTGTTATTCTAACTTCTATACTCCCGCACCACCTAACTAGTAATCTGTATAAACTGATAAGAACATATACATGATCCCAATTCCCGCAATTATGGTTGTTTCAGGTGTACATCTATTATTTATTACCTAGATCTAATCTAGGGTTTTCTATCGAGCGCATTCTAGATCCAACCAGGGTTTACGCTACCCAGGGCTACTAGGGTTTATGCTACCTATTGAACGCATTTCGGATTTTAGGGTTTACACGACCTAGGTCCAACTAGGGATTATGCTACCTATCGAACGACGCCCCTAATCTAGGACACACTACCCAGAGTGGTATATGTTCCTAGACTTTCCCCACGTATGTGTCGTGGATCGTTATCGCTGTCTAGATGCACATGTCCTCTATATGTGCGACCCGAGTCTCGTGGCAGGGCAAATCAAGAAACACGGAACTCGGTTGGGAGCTTTCAGATATCTGCTGATGCTAAGGTTTGTTTTTCCAGTGGCTATGGTCCCACTTGACCCCTCCCTCAACTAATGAAAGGCACACCTTGAAAAACGAGAACTATACGTAGGCCCTCTATGCCCCCACTAACCTATGGCCATCCACACCCATAACTAGATAGCAAGTATATGGCCTTTTGGAGTTCTCCGTCTTTCCGCTGTACGTATCTCGACTGACTCAAGATGGTAGGTAGACGGCGAGTTGCTATCACAGGGCTACTGGTCTCGCCGAATCACGCTGGTCCACCCTAGTCTTTAGGTTGCCACATATTGCAACCAAGGCATACCCTTGGTTCTTCTAACACAGACCTTAACCTTGTGAGCCCAGGCGGATCATCTGCAGCCTCACAGAGAGATACCAAGAGTAACCTCGCGTCCCCTCGAAGCCGCGTGCTTCGTAACCCAGTTTGTTGGAGCCTTCTTTAAAATCAGATGGACATTCGCTCCTTCTCGTGTTGTACTAAGGTTTACTACTTAGTTCCCTTAACTAAGGTTTACTACTTAGTTCCTGAATCGTCATTTTCTTAACTAAGGTTTACAACTTAGTCCCCTTAACTAAGGTTTATTACTTAGTTCTTTTTCTCGTCAAGTTGGATTGGTTAAGTGTCATTAGTCCATTCAAGTTAACTTAACCCATTTATTTGTCATGTTAAACTAGTTAAGTGTTATCAGTAGTTCATGTCGACTTAACCCTTTCCACAAATCAAGTTATATTGGTTAAGTATTTCTTATTACTTAACCCCTCCCCTTCATCTTGTATTGGTTAAGTGTTCTCTTAGTTAACTTAACCCTAACATCTGTTTAATTCATATGTTCTAATGGTTAAGTATTGTCCCTTCATGTTTTAACTTAACCTTGTTCATTTGTCACACTATGATGGCTAAGTGTTCTAAGTTTACTTAACTCCACCTTCTAGTCTCGTTAACATGTTAAATTGGCTAAGTGTATTTTACATAACCCCACCTTCTAGTCTAGTTAACATGTTATAACGGTCAAACCTTTTCTTAACCTCTCCCACTTATCTAGTCAACATGTTATAATGGTTATTTAACCCCTACAAGTCTTATTAACATGTTAAATTGGTTAAGTGTTCCTATGGACTTAACCCTCCCATTCTAGCTAAACCGTTTCTTAGCTTTAAATTATTCTTTAAAGCACCAACCACTCACATTAGACAGATATCGTTGCGGTTACTGGATGTGCCGGCCGGTTCCGGGTAGATTTATACTGCAACTCAGTCTAACCTCGGGTCCTTTTAGGCTCAATGCACTAACCACCCACATTAGATAGGTATCGTTACGGTTGCTGGATTTGTCGGGCGGTTTCGGGTAGTCTTATACCGTAACTCAATCTAGCCTCGGGTTAGGCATATTCGTCTTTCCCTAGATTTACATATTTATCTTTTTTGTCTATATGTAAATTGCTAACGACTATTTTAAACAAATTTGGCCTATATCATATTCATTTGTCATGCCCACTAACATACCTATATTCTAGTCCCAAACCTTGATTTACCTATCAATTAACCCAACTTGCAGTTTACGCCAAATTAGATCAGTTCATGTTAAAACTAGATTCAATATTCTAGTTTACAGTTTATGCCCAAAACTTGGCTTACATGCCAATTACATACTTTGCGGCCAATTAACAATTTACGATTAAACGCCCAAGTCTAATATGCATGTAATATTTACTATTATAGCCCATTTCAAATTTATATCAACATATTTATTACGCCAAAATATTAAGCTACGCCCAAATTCCCCCGCCGTAGTCGTATGTATAACATGATTTCACAAGTTTCTAGGTACTTATGAAATGAAACTAACAAAAGGAACAGGGGATAAGCACGAGATTTGACATAAAAGAATAGGCATGCGAAAGCGAACCAAATACAAAGATAATGATTCCAATAGGTTTGATGTACATAACAACGTATAGTAATAAATTAGACAAGCTACATCATAAATATAAGATCAACATAATTTAGGGAATAGGCATAGGTGATTTGGTCCAACATAATGCCAGCTCGGTGTACAACATAATTTGTAACTATAGTGTTATGGGCATAAGCAACTAACCACAATAGTCCTAGGCATTTAACCACAATAGTCATAGTCATGGTTATAGGTAGTAGTCTCACAGTTATGAATCATGGGCGATTAAACACAATAGTCATGGATAATTAACCAAAATAGTCCTAGGCAATTAACTGTAATAATTTCAAAGTCATGGTCATAGACAATAGTCTTATGTTCATAATCATAAGCAATAATCTCATAGTTATGAGTCATAGGTGATTAGCCACAATTATCCTTTTCATAGTCATAGGCAATAGTCTTATGTTCACAGTCATAGGCATAGGTATAGTCTTATGTTCACAGTCATAGGCATAGGCATAAACTTTTGTTCACAGTCATAGTCTTAGGCCATTAACAATAGTTTCAACGTCATAGGCATAGGCACAGTCTCATCGGTAATAAATCACAATAGTTCTTAATTAGATCCAAAGGCATATATAAGCACAGATTCAAATGAGAGGATCAGGCATATTCTTATATCCATTTAATTACATGCCACAAATAGATCTAGACGTTCAAATTTAAAAAGTAACTGACTTACATTGATCAGTTTTAGAAAAGGATAATAACACTGAGGTGATTTGTTATGATTCGCGCGACGTTGCTCGAAGCCGTTGAATTAGCCTTTCCTTCCCTTCTTGAAGCTCTAACTTGATTTGAATCTCCAATTTGCAATTCCTAGCCGTAGTCTTCAAGAAATAGTCTTCGTGTTTTATTTTAATTTATTTATTTCAATTATTCCAGAGGCAGCATAAGGAGAGAATGGAATGGTGTAAAGAGAATGGGGTAGGAGGCTGTTTATATAGGATTAGGCAGAAGAATCTAGACAGAAAACGAGACCAGATACATCAGAATGAACCCAGGCTCAAAACTGGGTTTCAGCACCAGGTCGACCATTAGGTCGACCTGGTCCCTGGGAGGTCGACCATAGTGTTGACCCCCAGGTCGACCTGGTCTTGGGCGGTAAATTTCTCGCCCAGTCTGTTCTGGGTTTTGAATTCAAATTTGAATTTTAATTTCGAGCTGTTTTTCTGTCCTGAAAATCCTTGAAACTTCGGAGGGTCATATCTCCCTCATGCGGACTCCGTTTCTCGAAAACTGAGACTAGTTTCCAAGCAGAATTTCGAGACGAACGCAATGGCGCAACCCGTTTCCCTTGATTCTTATTTAAAATTTATTTATACTTTAATTTGCGAAACTTAATGTTACAGAATTACGGAGTGTTACAATGGCCAAGGTCATTCTAGTACCAAAACTTTCAGATTTTTGTTTTGCCTTTGAAGGCAAGTAAAAGTACTTTATCTTTTATTGTTAAATCAAAGTTTCATGAGAAAGATATGGTGTAGAAACCCTATGCAAAAACTGAACCTATATGGATACTATATTTGTTTAAAAACCAAGAAAAACATTGTGAAGATCATGGTTGTACCTAGCTTTTGTGACAATTCATAGAAACCTATAGGGAAAAGAGGCCATGTGCATAGGGGTTTTAGGGTGAAGAATGGCTGAGGTAAGCCATGTGAATGGGGTATTTGCTGTTTTGAATTGACAAGAGAAAAAGATTTTTTTTGAGTTGTCTTTCTTTTGTCAAAATCAAAATCTCAAAACTGATTTTTGCACACATATTTTATTCATGCCTACCACTATAAATAAGGCCATAAACACACACATTTTCTCAAAACACACACTCTTGAAGTAGATCAGTATAGAAGAGGAAAGCCATGGGTTCAAGAGATTTTTGTGAGTAAACTGCTTCTAATTTCTATTTTAAGGTTCCTGCATATATTCTAGTTTGGATTGTCTGTCTATAGTGTGTTGCTTGTTGAGTTCAACATTGTTTGGATACCATTCTATGTTCAATTACTAGGGATTTTCATTGATACTAAATTCAGTGGTAATTTTAGTTTGAATTATTTTTGTTTTGCTCAAGTTTAGGTCCTGTCTCATCTATAAATAAAAACTGTACTGTGTTGGTTTTAAATCACAAAAGGTGCTTCAATGTTAATGGGTTGAAGGGTGTGTGGCCACTGGTTTGTACCAGGATAACATAGGCTTAAATGTATACACTCGGGTAGTTTGTAACCAAAGCAAAAGCAACATTAGCTTAAGAAAAGCAAACACAGTATCAAAAAAAATAGCACAACAACACTCTCTGTTTCCAAAAATCAAATTGAATTTTCAAACTTCGTAAAACCTTAGTTTGAGTTTACAAATACGATAATGAATCGAAATCATGATTTTTAAAAGTGAAATCAAGATTTTAAAATACCTAAATCGTGAGAAATCCTGAGATGGTCAAAATTGGTACCTGGGGCAAATTCTGACCATCCAGTTGATCGGAGGTGGTGTGGTCGAAGGTGAAGCTTCATCTGGGTCCTAGTATGCTAGGAAAAATGATAAATTATTTTTCAAATGAGGGGATGGTGAGGACGAGGTTGATTTAGGTTTTAGTCTGTTGTTGGGTTCATGGGTTTTGGGCGCGTCGTGTGGGGTCTACACTGGATCGAGTGGTCTGGATTTTGGTCAGGAGGAGCGTACGGGGTTGACCTTCAACGCAGTGGTGGTGGCATGCCTGATGGTGGTCATAGGTGGTCGGGGAAGGACCATTCTTGGTGGCGCTCGAGGACTGTATTTTTGGTTTTCAAATGATGGGGAGGTGAAAAGTTGGATGGTGGTTGTTGTAGCTTGACCGAGGGTTTAGGGCTGATCTCCGATGACTTTCTGTTGTGAGGACGTCGGCGTGGCGGTGTCAGGAAGGCCAGAGACGTGGTGCACGTGCACAAGTGTGCGTGTACAGGAGGAAGAGGAAAGTGGTAATTTGTGTTGAAGTGGTACTTTGGGCTAGTGTAAAATCACGGGCGTGGCATCAAATTTGGAGAAGAAATCATAAGAACTGGAAATTGGTACTTGGGCTAACTTGGTACTTTGGTCAGAAAAAGTGGTACTTCATAAACCATGAGGGCTGGCCAGTTTTTCTCGAACGCACGCCATGGATCTCGGCCTGGTACTTTACCCAGAGTGGTACTTTGCCAGTTAAGCCTTAACATGAAAGTTTTTAAATATAATTTAAATTTAAAATTAGTTTTAAATTAAATGATGGTTGAATTAAAATAGGAAATAAATATTTTAAATAAAAATAGAATTTTTATTTAATTAGTCGGTAAATGAAGAAGAAGTGAATCAGGATTTTAAATGCAGTTTCTGCTAAAAACTAGAATTTAGATACGGAAACTGGAATTTAAATTTAATTATAAATCTAATTTAAAATGAGAATTAGAAATGATTTTAATGAAATATTCGAACTATAAAGCCAACGAAAAGAAAGTCGATCGAATGTGAAAGATCAGACGTTGTTGTGACAGAAGTCGAAAGGTCAGCACAGAAGATGTTATTTTAGTTAAATTATAAATTTATTTTATAATTTAAAATCAGAGTTTATTTTCAAATTGTATATTTAAAATTTTAAACAAACGAGGTAGATAAACCGTATGTAACACATACGCTAGAACTTGTCAGTTTTAAGCTGAAATCTAAAATATCTGATATGAACAGTCCTGTACTTTTAAAATAAGAACTGTAAAGCATATTTTAATCATGTTTAGACTGATAAATAAAAAAAGAGGAACTTTATCAGTATAGAAAGAAAATAAGTAAATCAAGGATCAAAGGGAAAATTTGACGAGCAATGTACCAAGTGTAAAAGTTGTAAAATAAATGATTAAATCATAATTTAATTCATTTATGAGTGAACAGATTAAGGAATAATGATGAGAAATATTTTTCTAAAGGAAATTTAAGGGAAGTATTCATCTTAAAGGTGACGAACAAAAATGGAAAGAAAAACCGTGTGCGACACACACACACTAAAATTGGCCGTTTTGAAAAGATGGTCAAAATAACCAGATGGAGACCTGATGATCTTATACTGTTTAGTTTGACTGTAATTATATATGCAGATTAGATTATAATCTTGTTAGATTTATAATTTAAAAAGAAAAACGTTCGTTATTCATTTCAAAGAGTCTGGAATTAAAATTCCACTTTGATTTGATTATACGCCGTACGTCAGAGATTTCTAAATTGAAGATAACGAGATACAAGGACTATTTTTGAATAATGCCTTCGGTTTGTCAAATCCCAGAACAACTTGTATGGACGAATGTCTGACAGAGTATTTCCAAAGGAATCACATACGTTGTTTTCTTCAAACGTACCAGTTGCTGGCACAGAAGGGAAACTTCTTTAGCCTGACAACCAGAGTATTTTTGTGGAAATCAATTAGTGATCTCTGATGGATTTGACGATGTGGCATTCAAAGAAATTAAACAGTGATGATGAAAAGGTAAGTCTAGCCTCAAGCTTCACATCCAGGGAAATGACAAAAATCGGGCAGGCAGCATGGCTATGTGGGTCGCTCCCATTAGGGTGTATAATCACCTATCTAGAGAAAATCTTATTTGCTTCTTTAATCTATTTCAATGCTGTCCCTTTTCGGGAAGACGGTGGGTAGTTCCCAACCGTTGGTGATATACATTCGATACACTCAAGCGAAATGAGTGGTCGGTCATGTGTGGGCTGGGTTGCAAGACGTTCTTGTTGAACCCATGTGTATTTGCCTCTAGAGATACATCATCGGAAGGTGGTCCCATACCTTGTCATGGTTGGAAACCAAATTTCCATAAGCGCCAAGCGGTTTTTATTTGTATACTATATAGGAGAATGTGAGATGCAAGCATTCTTCTAGATTCTAATTTATTTGTGAAAAACTCCTAGACACTATGATAATATTTGATTTCAAGTATACAAAGTGTTTTGATCTCATAAGGGAAAAAACCCGTTCCGTATTTACGGCGTGGTCTTATAAGATATTTTTATTTCTTTAAGCTGTTTTAAACTGTTTACTCATAACAGTCCCCTGACTGACCCGGAGTTTATTTTTTTGTGTCTCCCTTAAACTCTTGGGTATTCATAACACTTGTTATGAATAGACAAGTGAATCAGGATTTGATGAAACTTGTGAAGCTGGATGGAGATGTCCTGTATGCTGATCTACTGATCTTATCTACTTTATAATTATAAGTCTGCAAGTTAGTCGGGAATGATATGTATAATTAATGATGTACTGTGGAATGGCTTGTATCACTAGTTCTGTATGCTCTGATGTAATATATTCCGTTGTGTAATGTTATAAAGTATTATCTTTTGTAAAAATTCCGCTGTGAGATTCTGATGTTTCTGTGATTTTATCTTCTATCTATTCTTATTCTTATTAATGGCACGACTTCCGATGTGATCGAAAGTTTTGTCGTTACAACCACCTTTGCGGGATCCATAGTTATCCCTTCCTTAGAGACCACGTGTCCTAAGAACCTCACTTCTTTTCTCCAAAGATTACATTTGGAGAACTTAGCTTTGAGTTGATGCGCTCGTAGGGTCTCTAAGACTTCCCTAAGATGTAGGGCATGCTCTTCCTCGCTTCTAGAGAAAATCAAGATATCGTCTACAAAGACTACCACAAACTTGTTTAGAATCTCCCTAAACACCCTACTCATTAAGTCAACGAAGTATGCAGGTGCATTCGTTAAACCGAAAGGCATGACGAGCCACTCGAAGAAACCTTCAGGAGTTCTAAATGCAGTCTTATCTATGCTGTCTCCCGCCACCCTTAGCTGATGAAATCCTATAGCCAAATCCAGCTGTGAGAAAACCGAAGCGCCAACCAACTGATCGAATAAATTATCTATCCTCGGCAATGGGTGTATGTTCTTCTTGGTGAGCTTATTCAGCTCTCTATAGTCCATACACAGTCTAAGTGAACCATCAGCCTTTGTAGCAAAAACAACTGGAGCACCCCATTCTGAAATGCTTCTACTTATGAATCCCTTCTCAAGCAACTCTTTCACTTGCTTACTGAGTGAGACGACCCGATTTCCCGTTCTCACGGAAACAAGGTTATCTTTGGAATATAACACAGAAACAGATAATAGCAGAACAGAATTAAATAAATACACCAGATAATGAACAACAAAATATACTGGATAAAAATAATCATCAGAGTTACACAGTATACAGGATCTTACTTAGTACAAATACAGTTCAGCTATACATAAATGTCTACAGCGGAAATAAACAAAATATGTACAATAGGAGCTGAACAGCATAAAAAGAAATAAATGATAGAATCCATTTTCAGCTCCAGCTATCCAGAAAGAACCAGCTAAACCTGAATACAAGGCTGCCCGTGTAGAAAAAGGGGGCACCCGAGTTTGAAAGTGAAACAAACTACGAGTCAGTCATGGGACTGGTATGAGAAATCTACTCAACACATATATAATATGGCAAATCACAGGACCACGCCACTTTCGTGGAACGGGTTTTCTCCATTGGATTGCCAGTGCTTTAAAACAAATCTTTCTTTTAAACATCGCTATGCTTTTTATAAAAATGAAGCCATTATAAGACTCAGTTCCCATCACACAATGCAACGCAAACCGGAGGATAGAGTTTTACCTTATAATGGCCAAAATATGCTTGATACGAATAAAACAAAGGCATTTGATATTATTACTAGTGTTTATATGTTTTGAAAACAATTTCAAATCATAACTATCAATCATAGACGACATGAGCGTCCCATGCCACTATGTCGCCAAATATATATATACAATTGGAACCGCACGATCACGTATTTGGGAATTGGATTTCCGTCATGAACCAAGGCAAAAGATAGTCCTTACCGAATTCGAGACTGCCTAGCCCGAGTCTCAGGATCAGAACGCATCGATCCTTGGAGCGACAGGGCCGGTCCACACGGAGTGGATTAAAAATGCCTGAGCACTACGTTTCGCCGCCCTTTGGGGCGTAAGCGAGCCAACAACTGACTCCATCGGACCCGGATCGTCCGATCTAACCAAGGCGCCTCGCAACAGTAACAACCACATAAGTCAAACTCGTCAGGACGTGTAAAACCACTGACGCCACTTTTAGCTAGGAGGAAACGTAGGCCCTCCCTGAGGTCCTTCTCCCGTTTTAGGTTCCTACCGGGGTGTGAGGCTCGCGAATTCACGTTATACACAAAGCTACGCCACACAGGCGGTGCTTTGATCATCACCACAAGACTTTGCTTTTCAACAGAAGCCCTGATCACTGCATCTTAGCATGCCACACAGAATAAATCCTATGTCAGACACACAGTCCATTTACAAGTCCGTTCTGGGTCTGAACGAAACCGGAGGCACTAAATACCTCGCAAACCCATCGATCACCACGTACGTCTGGACGATCACCACTCATTATCCATATTTCGGGATGCCTCCCAATCAGGACCTCGGTTACCATCCAAACGAGATGAAGATCTCCGGTCTTCGACCACCGTCTTCATCTTCGACTTTCAATCGTCGGTCGATTATTCGAAATGAGAATTAACTCGGCCTTTTCAAATAATTCACGTATATTTAGAATTTCAAATCAATTTATTTTAATGGTTAAATTATTCGACAACACCAATTGTGTTCTTTAATGTATTTTTCACACCAAACACATTCAACCATCAAACATCACATAAATCAAGCAAATTCAGTTTATTTCCATTCCATATCGCTTATGATATTTTATAACTATTTATCGCTATTTTATTTATTTTAAAATAGCCATTTTATTGAAAACGACGCTTCGGGCCATAAGGCGGCCGTGGCGCTGTTTTTCTTCAGATTTGATTTACACATATCTGAAAATCTAACCGTTGGATCTTCACAAAATTTACATCATTAGAAAGGTCTTTTCAAAACGAATCCAACGGTTCCAGTATCGGGAAAATCCGACGGTCGGATCTCCCGGTACAATCGTTTGAAATTTCGATTTCAAAATACGAACTGCAACGTCGTTATTCGATTAAATATAATTATATTTATATATATAAATAAATATAATCGTTTCTGGCGCTGTTTTTCTTCAGATTTGAATTAAACATTCCAGACAATCCAACCGTTGGATTTTTACAAGGTTGGTGCCGTTGGAAAGATTATTCCAAGGCGAACCCGACGGTTGAGGTTTCGGGAAAATCCAATGGTCGGATTTCCCGTACTAGTCGTTTGAAATCACGGTTTCAAAATACGAACTGCACGACCTCGTTTCGTTTTAATTTTATTTATATTTATATATTTATATAAATATAGTTCATTCAATGATTTCCATATCGTTTTCACTTCAAATATTTTTCTAACACCTTAAATTTTGGAAAAATTTCGCCATAACCTCCACTGCACCGGAAGCATCGGGAAATCGCAAATAGCGTTCCCGGTCCTTCTAATCTCAAAAAGAAAAAGAAGAAGCCAAGCGGCTAGCCAACAGGCTCAAAATCATCACCCAAACAAATCAGTAAATGTGTACCTATTTGTCGGGCACAAAATTTTATTCCTCTTCTCTAGCCCCTTTGCTATAACCTGTTCAATGAATATTGCATGTACATATATATATATACAGTTCTTATCATTTATCATTTTCTATTCAACTTCATATTTGATTTCTATTTGGTTTAAAAACTCCATTCATTCTAATGTTACATAAATAGGTGCAAATCATTTCATTAGCTAATTAATGAATATTTCATCTCATATATGTTTATTTTGAACAAGTGGCTATTTTTAACACTTCACATTTCAACGATTTATGCATACAATAAAAATGTGATTTTTATTGTAAAACAATTCATTTCAAAACACTATTTTTCTATATAGTTCATATAGGTGACAAAATAGGATTTTTATCATAAAACAATTTCTTTTTAAAACGAGATTATTTTACACAGTTCATATAGTCGATAAAAGGCGATTTTTATTATCAAACAATTTATTTCAAAATATGAATACCATTCAACACATGAATTTCTAAACAACGAATGAATATCAATTCAACACATGAATGTTTTCTATAGTTTCTATATATAGATAAAAATGTGATTTTTATTATCGAATAATTTATTTCAAAATATGAATACCATTCAACACATGAATTTCTAAACAACGAATGAATATCAATTCAACACATGAATGTTTTCTATGGTTTCTATATATAGATAAAAATGTGATTTTTATTATCGAATAATTTATTTCAAAATATGAATACCATTCAACACATGAATTTCTAAACAACGAATGAATATCAATTCAACACATGAATGTTTTCTATAGTTTCTATATATAGATAAAAATGTGATTTTTATTATCGAATAATTTATTTCAAAATATGAATACCATTCAACACATGAATTTCTAAACAACGAATGAATATCAATTCAACACATGAATGTTTTCTATACAATGAATAAATATAGTTTAAGCATATGAAAATAATTCAAACACACAAATATTATTCAAAATTTCGGTAGCATAACGGCAGGGTAGTTAAACCGGGACCGTCCCTAGTACGGCTCCTCGCTCTACCTTAAAACCTCGCGGTTTTTGACAATGGGGATCATGCATCTAGTTCGCACGCAGGCGGCATGTATATATATTTATTTCATTTCCACAACTAATCCTATGTGGTTTCAACCAAATATTTTTCAACCACAAACGGGTATTTTTCAACCGCAATCAACCAATATCAATCACAAACAATCCCAAACAATCAATCGCCATCAATCAATTTTCACAACGATTTCAACCAATAAATATCGTCCATGGTTTGTGGACGAGGGGCGTATATATATATATATTTATATATAGCTATTCACTTTTATTTCAACATATATAATATTTTTAAATCAGAAATCTCACCAATAGCTATCCAACTGCACGACACTTCACTTATAGAAATCTTCGCCTTTTGTCGCTTTCGCCCGTATTCTCTACATATGTAAAAATCGAATTTTTACTATGTTATTCAATATATAAAGATCATATTTTAAAACAAAGATTATATTTTTAATATTCCTATGATGTAAAAATTATATTTTTATTGCTTTAAAAATATAAGAATCATATCTTCCTTCTTCTACTTAACAAAAATTCCGTCTTTTCTATTTTTAAAAATATGATCTTTATTTTTGCAAGTTCAAATCTTTTTCCTTTAAAAGATTAAACCTTTTCTATTTCAAAGTTTAAACCCTTTTTAAACCTTAAAATAAAATCAGTTTTTGCTTTCTTTTTAAATCAGTTTTTATAATTCTTAAAAATTCAGTTTTTAGTTTCTTAAACAAATCAGTTTTATATATCTTAAAAAAAATCAGTTTTAACATCTTTTTTAAAAAAAACAGTTTTAACATCTTTTTTAAAAATCAGTTTTAATTTCATTTAAAAAAAATCAGTTTAAAATTTTTTAAAAAAAATCTGTTTTAACCTTTTTTTTAAAATTCAGTTTCAATACTTTATAAAAATTCAGTTTTAATACTTTATAAAAATTCAGTTTTTCTTCTTTCAGGAATATCAGTTTTTAAGAATTTAAAAATAAAAATAAAAATAAAAATACTTACATTCTCTGCGAAGAAGAGGGGGGGGGGGGTTTCTGCAGTTCGACGGAGGAGGTGCACGACTTCAGGCGGAGGCGGCAAGGCGGCAAGGTGGCGCTGGCTTCCAGGGGCTGCTCGATGTCAGGGTCGGCGGCTTCGAGGGTTTTGGGTCTTCGATCGAGGGAGCGGGTTGGAGACGTCGGCGGCAGCTTCGAGGTGAGTGGATGCTTCGCGAGGGGGAGGGCTGGATCGGCGCTAGGGTTTTTTTTTTTTTTTATTTCTTTTTTTTTTCTTTCTGTCTGAAATCGAAAAGAAACGGGGGAGGGGGGCAGGGTATAGGAGGGAATTTAGAGATTTTTTTTTATTTATTTAATTATTTAATTTTGCAAATAGGTTGACTTTTATATACGACCTCAAAACGAGGCCTACCGCCTGTCGCCTATAGCGTTTTACCCCCATTCCGAACACAATGGGATATGTATCGTAAGCTAGTTTGATCGTTACAATCAGTTTCCGTTGAAATGACATTTAAATCCTTATATTGAATTTTAAACGTACATTTCAAATTACCGGGGTCACATACTAACTAGAAAAATTCCAGAAAAATATTTTCTAGTTTCGTATTGACGATACGGTCCTAACAAAACTAGTTTCGTCGAATTCTGAGACCGTTTGCAAAATGGCCAATTTCCAGTCGATTAAATTCAACAGAAACTGGTCAAACGCGTTTTCCTTTGCCACGCTCACATATTGATTCGAAAAATTATGAAATTTGAAACCTAGCAATAACTTGACACTGCGGATCTAACAAAAGTGGTTTCATCGAAATCCGAGGTCGTTTGCAAAATGTCCATTTTTAAGGGCCTGAATTCCATAGCGACTATTCAGAATTTTCAACTGGACATATCTTTTGATTCCCGCTATCAAATTTCGATTGGTCGGATTCGTTAGAAAGATATCATCAATTAGATCCTAATATTTTTGGATTCACTAAAATCCGGATTGTTTTGCACCCGGTATATTCAATTGAAGTTTGAAATCGAATTATCGAACTACCGCGCTATTTTCAATTCTATATATAATTATAATTAATTATATTCGTTTTCAATTGTCGATTCAAACTCAGTTTTCATCGCCATTATTTAAAATATTTATTTTAAATATTTAAAATCCATTATTTTAAATATTTAAAATCCATTATTTTAGCCAATTTAAAAAAATTTAAATTGGTTCAGATTTTCTGGGTCGTTACAATCTCCCCCACTTAAAACTTTTCGTCCCCGAAAAGGAACAAAGTCGAAAGTGGTTTGATAAATCTACAATCACACAATACAACAACCAACTTGTTTCTAACCTTTCCAAAATATTCTGATTAACATCTATTAGAGAATCGAATGGTAATGCAAAGTAGGGTAAATGTACCTGGCACCGGAGTCAATCAGAGATATCTACTCGGCATCTGGGATAAGCTTTCTGAATGCTCTCCTCAGTTTCCCAAGTACAATCTCGCGGATCTCCACTCCATTGCACTTTGACTAAGTGAACTTTCTTGTTCCTCAGCTCTTTGGTTTCTTTGCCGATAATCTTTAGCGGCTCTCGCCTCACAGCTAATTCTGGAGTAATTTCAATATCCTGCTGAGCTGCTTCTTCCACGATCAAGTCTGGATCATGAACGTGCTTTCGAAGTTGAGATATATGAAATACATCATGCACTTCAGGCAACCAGTCAGGCAGTTTAACTTTATATGCGAGAGTCCCAATCCGTTCCAGAATAGGAAACGGACCAATAAATTTGGGCGCTAACTTTCCAGTTTTACCGAACCGGATTACTCCTCTCATCGGCGATACTTTCAAATATACGTAGTCGCCAACTTCAAAGGATATATCTCTTCTTCTTCTATCAGCATAGCTCTTTTGTCGGCTTTGAGCGGCGAGTAATCGCTTCTTGATAAAATCAACTTTGTCGGCAGCTTCTCGAATCATATCGGGACCCAACACAAGTCTATTTCCTGGTTCGACCCAACAAGCAGGAGATCGGCACGGTCTACCATACAATGCTTCGAATGGCGACATTGTCAGACTCGCCTGATAGCTGTTATTATAAGAGAATTCAGCCAAATGCAGATGGTCTTCCCATGATCCACTGAAATCTAGAATACAAGCCCGCAATAGATCTTCTAAAATGCGATTCACCCTCTCAGTCTGACCGTCTGTCTGAGGATGATAAGCGGTGCTCATGTTTAACTTCGTTCCCAGTTCGACTTGAAATGCCTCCCAGAATTTACTAGTGAATATCGTATCTCTATCACTTACTATGCTGAGCGGCACTCCATGTAGTCTAACTATTTCCCTGAAGTATATCTGCGCCAGACTCTGAGCAGTTCTATTTGATTTGACAGGTATGAAATGGGCGGTCTTCGTGAAACGATCTACGATCACCCAAATACTGTCATTCCCCTTTCTGGTTCTGGGCAGACCATCAATGAAATCCATAGAAATATGCTCCCACTTCCAACCAGGAACTTCCAGTGGTTGTAACAATCCAGCCAATTTCTGTTGGTCACTTTTGACTAGCTGGCAAGTAGGGCATCTACTCACATATATCGAGATGTCTCTTTTTAACGACTTCCACCAAAATGTGCGTTTGATATCGTTATACATTTTATTCACACCTGGATGGATACTGAGCTTAGATTTGTGGCATTCATCAAGCACCTCTCTTCTGAGTTCAGGAATTTCGGGAACGCAAATTCGTCCTTCTAACCTCAGAATCCCTTCGCTGTCTAACTGGAAATCCGAAGCATTGCCTACACGAATTCGCTGACTTATTCCTTTGATAAATTGGTCATCTTCTTGGAGAGCCGATATCTTATCAATCAACGAAGTCGCAATGATGAAACTGGCGATCATTTCATTCTTTCGGCTTAACGCGTCGGCCACGACATTGGCTTTCCCTGGAGTATATATAATTTCAAAGTCATATGCTGCAAGAAACTCCAGCCAACGCTGCTGCCTCAAATTTAAGTCCTTCTGAGTGAACAGAAACTTTAACGACTGGTGATCTGTAAACAGTTCAAATCTCTCACCCAGAAGATAGTGTCTCCAAATTTTCAAAGAGAATATGATAGCCAATAACTCAAGATCATGAGTTACATAGTTTTTCTCGTGTGGCTTCAGTTGACGGCTAGCATAAGCAATTACTTGACCTCTTTGCATTAACACGGCGCCAAGGCCTTCTCTAGAAGCATCAGTCCAGACTTTCAAATCTTGGTTGCCATCGATGATGGTTAGCACTGGAGCTGTTGTTAATCTCAACTTTAGCTCTTCGAAAGCCTCCTCACTCTCTTGAGTCCATTTAAACTTAGAATGCTTCTTTGTAAGCTTCGTTAAGTGACCAGATATCTTCGAAAAGTCTTTAACGAACTTCCGATAATAGCTAGCCAATCCGAGAAAGCTGCGGACTTCAGTGGGAGTACTGGGCTGTTTCCAATTCTGAATAGCTGTGATTTTGCTTGGATCCACAGCGATTCCATCTTTCGATACGACATGGCCCAGAAATTTCACTTCATCTTGCCAGAAGATACATTTGGAAAACTTGGCTTTCAATACATTCCTTCTGAGAATTTCTAACACTTGTTCCAGATGCTTTTCATGTTCGGCCTTTGATTTAGAGAAGATTAGAATATCATCAATAAAAACCAGAACAAATTTATTCAATACTCCTCTGAATACTCTGTTCATCAGATCGACGAAATAAGCTGGAGCATTACATAAGCCGAATGGCATTACTAACCACTCGTAGAATAAGTCGGGGCCTCTGAACGCTGTCATTGGAACACATTCTTCGGCATTTCGAAGTTGATGGAAGCCTGTAGCTAGGTCCATTCTTGAGAATACTTGTGCTCCATTTAATCAATCCAACAAATCATCAATCCGCGGCAATGGATATTTGTTCTTTATTGTCTGTTTGTTCAGATCACGATAATCCACACATAACCGTAGAGTACCGTCAGATTTTGGGACAAATACCACGGCTGCACCCCAGTCAGAGAAACTAGGCCTGATCAGACCTTTCCATACTAGCTGTCGTGTTTGATTGTCTAATTCCTCCTTCTCTTTCAAGGACATTCTTCGAATAGCGTGAACTACCGGCCTTGCATTTGGAATTAAAGCAATTTTGAAATCTATTTCTCTCTGCGGAGGTAAGCGAACGATTTCCTCAAACACATCCGCATAATCCTTGACGACAGGAATATCTTTAATGAGGTCAGGAATATTCTCAGTGATTTCAGGGATATTTTCTATTTGGGCTGGAGAAACATCGAGAGCTGACCAGAAATCTTTTCTATTTGAAGTTGGGCCTCCACATGGTATGGTTATATAATTTCCCAATTGTGCTTTTGCCTTTACAACTCTCTCGGCGCATTTAACTTCCGCTTCATATTTGGTTAGCCAATCCAATCCCAGAATAAGATCGAATTCATTAAAATTCATGATGATAGAGACAATGGGGAATTTATAGCAAGAAAAAGAGACGGGCACTGCACAAATCCAACTGAGATTGATGGAACCTCCAACTGGATTCTGAACAGTCATGGGCTCTTTGAGCTTTTTCAAATTCAAATCCAGTTTCTTGACTGCACTCTTTGCAATAAAGCTTCGTGACGCGCCTGTGTCAAACAGTACTTTTACTGGAATGTTTTTGACATTGAGCGTGCCTTCTAAAACATCAGATCTTTCCTGAACAGACGGGGATGCAGGTACTTCTACCACTTCATTTACTTGCGCTGCTTTGGACTTCTTAAATTGCTTGCAGTCCTTTTCAAGATGGCCTGTCCGACGGCATTGAACGCACTTTCTATTCTCTCGAAACTGGTTATCGGGTTTAGACCCCTTCTTTTGTTTCTTCGAGGTTTTACACTTCCTGGTCAGATGCCCCTGTTTGTTGCAGTTAGAACATGTGGCAGTCGTTGCCAATTCCTTTTTAAATTTAGCCCTTTTTCTCTTGGCACTGGGCATCCTACTGACATCAGACTTTTTACTGGCTTCTGGAATATCAGTCTCCAACTCAATTTTATTACTAGAGCTGACTTCCTCTTCGTCGCACAACATGCCTTTCTTATGGAGATCTTCATATTGATAAGCCATATAAATCATTTCTGAAAAAGGAAGCTTCACATGCCCCAATACTTTATTCTGGTATTTCCTTTGAAGCCCGTGAATAAATCTCATATTTTTCCTCTTCGGATTTTGAATTAGATGAGGAGCAAAGTGAGAAAGTTCATTAAATTTCTTATGATATTCGGGGATGGTCATATCACCTTGTATCAAATAAGAAAATTCATCACATAATCTCTCGGTCGCTTCGGGAGGAGTAAATCTTTCTAAGAAAATCACTTTGAATCTGTCCCAGGTGATATCACCTTCTGGATTATTCTCTATAACTGAATCCCACCAGAACAAAGCTTCATCTTCGAGCGCCCAGGAGGCCAGTAATCTTTTCTGGTCATCCCTCAGTTTTAAGGCTTCGAAGATTTTCTCAGCCGAACGAATCCAAGCTTGTGTTCTCATAATAGATTCTTCGCCCGAGAACGGCTTTCCACCCAGATTTCTATATTTCATGAATAGAGCTTCTATATCCGGGTCAGTATTACTTCTTCTGTTTCTGGCACTCATTTTCTAGTTCTTCTGCAAATAGAAGATCAAGTGTCAGGTCAACAGAAAAGATATTTCAAAATATAGAGACAAATACTTGAATGTAAATGTGTCTATCGAGGTGTAATTTTATTCTGCTACTCATACTAGGATATTGCTGATCCAATCTGTATAGAGTTACCCGTCCTAGAACACTACTGGTTCTATTTCTGACGAGTTCGTTCAAATGTTATATTCCAGAACTAAGCTTAACCAAAGCTCTGATACCACGATGAGATGACCCGATTTCCCGTTCTCACGGAAACAAGGTTATCTTTGGAATATAACACAGAAACAGATAATAGCAGAACAGAATTAAATAAATACACCAGATAATGAACAACAAAATATACTGGATAAAAATAATCATCAGAGTTACACAGTATACAGGATCTTACTTAGTACAAATACAGTTCAGCTATACATAAATGTCTACAGCGGAAATAAACAAAATATGTACAATAGGAGCTGAACAGCATAAAAAGAAATAAATGATAGAATCCATCTTCAGCTCCAGCTATCCAGAAAGAACCAGGTAAACCTGAATACAAGGCTGCCCGTGTAGAAAAAGGGGGCACCCGAGTTTGAAAGTGAAACAAACTACGAGTCAGTCATGGGACTGGTATGAGAAATCTACTCAACACATATATAATATGGCAAATCACAGGACCACGCCACTTTCGTGGAACGGGTTTTCTCCATTGGATTGCCAGTGCTTTAAAACAAATCTTTCTTTTAAACATCGCTATGCTTTTTATAAAAATGAAGCCATTATAAGACTCAGTTCCCATCACACAATGCAACGCAAACCGGAGGATAGAGTTTTACCTTATAATGGCCAAAATATGCTTGATACGAATAAAACAAAGGCATTTGATATTATTACTAGTGTTTATATGTTTTGAAAACAATTTCAAATCATAACTATCAATCATAGACGACATGAGCGTCCCATGCCACTATGTCGCCAAATATATATATACAATTGGAACCGCACGATCACGTATTTGGGAATTGGATTTCCGTCATGAACCAAGGCAAAAGATAGTCCTTACCGAATTCGAGACTGCCTAGCCCGAGTCTCAGGATCAGAACGCATCGATCCTTGGAGCGATAGGGCCGGTCCACACGGAGTGGATTAAAAATGCCTGAGCACTACGTTTCGCTGCCCTTTGGGGCGTAAGCGAGCCAACAAGTGACTCCATCGGACCCGGATCGTCCGATCTAACCGAGGCGCCTCGCAACAGCAACAACCACATAAGTCAAACTCGTCAGGGCGTGTAAAACCACTGACGCCGCTTTTAGCTAGGAGGAAACGTAGGCCCTCCCTGAGGTCCTTCTCCCATTTTAGGTTCCTACCGGGGTGTGAGGCTCGCGAATTCACGTTATACACAAAGCTACGCCACACAGGCGGTGCTTTGATCATCACCACAAGACTTTGCTTTTCAACAGAAGCCCTGATCACTGCATCTTAGCATGCCACACAGAATAAATCCTATGTCAGACACACAGTCCATTTACAAGTCCGTTCTGGGTCTGAACGAAACCGGAGGCACTAAATACCTCGCAAACCCATCGATCACCACGTACGTCTGGACGATCACCACTCATTATCCATATTTCGGGATGCCTCCCAATCAGGACCTCGGTTACCATCCAAACGAGATGAAGATCTCCGGTCTTCGACCACCGTCTTCATCTTCGACTTTCAATCGTCGGTCGATTATTCGAAATGAGAATTAACTCAGCCTTTTCAAATAATTCACGTATATTTAGAATTTCAAATCAATTTATTTTAATGGTTAAATTATTCGACAACACCAATTGTGTTCTTTAATGTATTTTTCACACCAAACACATTCAACCATCAAACATCACATAAATCAAGCAAATTCAGTTTATTTCCATTCCATATCGCTTATGATATTTTATAACTATTTATCGCTATTTTATTTATTTTAAAATAGCCATTTTATTCAAAACGACGCTTCGGGCCATAAGGCGGCCGTGGCGCTGTTTTTCTTCAGATTTGATTTACACATATCTGAAAATCTAACCGTTGGATCTTCACAAAATTTACATCATTAGAAAGGTCTTTTCAAAACGAATCCAACGGTTCCAGTATCGGGAAAATCCGACGGTCAGATCTCCCGGTACAATCGTTTGAAATTTCGATTTCAAAATACGAACTGCAGCGTCGTTATTCGATTAAATATAATTATATTTATATATATAAATAAATATAATCGTTTCTGGCGCTGTTTTTCTTCAGATTTGAATTAAACATTCCAGACAATCCAACCGTTGGATTTTTACAAGGTTGGTGCCGTTGGAAAGATTATTCCAAGGCGAACCCGACGGTTGAGGTTTCGGGAAAATCCAATGGTCGGATTTCCCGTACTAGTCGTTTGAAACGGTTTCAAAATACGAACTGCACGGCCTCGTTTCGTTTTAATTTTATTTATATTTATATATTTATATAAATATAGTTCATTCAATGATTTCCATATCGTTTTCACTTCAAATATTTTTCTAACACCTTAAATTTTGGAAAAATTTCGCCATAACCTCCCCTGCACCGGGAGCATCGGGAAATCGCAAATAGCGTTCCCGGTACTTCTAATCTCAAAAAGAAAAAGAAGAAGCCAAGCGGCTAGCCATCAGGCTCAAAATCATCACCCAAACAAATCAGTAAATGTGTACCTATTTGTCGGGCACAAAATTTTATTCCTCTTCTCTAGCCCCTTTGCTATAACATGTTCAATGAATATTGCATGTACATATATATATACAGTTCTTATCATTTATCATTTTCTATTCAACTTCATATTTGATTTCTATTTGGTTTAAAAACTCCATTCATTCTAATGTTACATAAATAGGTGCAAATCATTTCATTAGCTAATTAATGAATATTTCATCTCATATATGTTTATTTTGAACAAGTGGCTATTTTTAACACTTCACATTTCAACGATTTATGCATACAATAAAAATGTGATTTTTATTGTAAAACAATTCATTTCAAAACACTATTTTTCTATATAGTTCATATAGGTGACAAAATAGGATTTTTATCATAAAACAATTTCTTTTTAAAACGAGATTATTTTACACAGTTCATATAGTCGATAAAAGGCGATTTTTATTATCAAACAATTTATTTCAAAATATGAATACCATTCAACACATGAATTTCTAAACAACGAATGAATATCAATTCAACACATGAATGTTTTCTATAGTTTCTATATATAGATAAAAATGTGATTTTTATTATCGAATAATTTATTTCAAAATATGAATACCATTCAACACATGAATTTCTAAACAACGAATGAATATCAATTCAACACATGAATGTTTTCTATGGTTTCTATATATAGATAAAAATGTGATTTTTATTATCGAATAATTTATTTCAAAATATGAATACCATTCAACACATGAATTTCTAAACAACGAATGAATATCAATTCAACACATGAATGTTTTCTATAGTTTCTATATATAGATAAAAATGTGATTTTTATTATCGAATAATTTATTTCAAAATATGAATACCATTCAACACATGAATTTCTAAACAACGAATGAATATCAATTCAACACATGAATGTTTTCTATACAATGAATAAATATAGTTTAAGCATATGAAAATACTTCAAACACACAAATATTATTCAAAATTTCGGCAGCATAACGGCAGGGTAGTTAAACCGGGACCGTCCCTAGTACGGCTCCTCGCTCTACCTTAAAACCTCGCGGTTTTTGACAATGGGGATCATGCATCTAGTTCGCACGTAGGCGGCATGTATATATATTTATTTCATTTCCACAACTAATCCTATGTGGTTTCAACCAAATATTTTTCAACCACAAACAGGTATTTTTCAACCGCAATCAACCAATATCAATCACAAACAATCCCAAAAAATCAATCGCCATCAATCAATTTTCACAACGATTTCAACCAATAAATATCGTCCATGGTTTGTGGACGAGGGGCGTATATATATATATATTTATATATAGCTATTCACTTTTATTTCAACATATATAATATTTTTAAATCAGAAATCTCACCAATAGCTATCCAACTGCACGACACTTCACTTATAGAAATCTTCGCCTTTTGTCGCTTTCGCCCGTATTCTCTACATATGTAAAAATCGAATTTTTACTATGTTATTCAATATATAAAGATCATATTTTAAAACAAAGATTATATTTTTAATATTCCTATGATGTAAAAATTATATTTTTATTGCTTTAAAAATATAAGAATCATATCTTCCTTCTTCTACTTAACAAAAATTCCGTCTTTTCTATTTTTAAAAATATGATCTTTATTTTTGCAAGTTCAAATCTTTTTCCTTTAAAAGATTAAACCTTTTCTATTTCAAAGTTTAAACCCTTTTTAAACCTTAAAATAAAATCAGTTTTTGCTTTCTTTTTAAATCAGTTTTTATAATTCTTAAAAATTCAGTTTTTAGTTTCTTAAACAAATCAGTTTTATATATCTTAAAAAAAATCAGTTTTAACATCTTTTTAAAAAAAAACAGTTTTAACATCTTTTTTAAAAATCAGTTTTAATTTCATTTAAAAAAAATCAGTTTAAAATTCTTTAAAAAAAATCAGTTTTAACCTTTTTTTAAAAATTCAGTTTCAATACTTTATAAAAATTCAGTTTTAATACTTTATAAAAATTCAGTTTTTCTTCTTTCAGGAATATCAGTTTTTAAGAATTTAAAAATAAAAATAAAAATAAAAATACTTACATTCTCTGCGAAGAAGAGGGGGGGGGGTTTCTGCAGTTCGACGGAGGAGGTGCGCGACTTCAGGCGGAGGCGGCAAGGCGGCGCTGGCTTCCAGGGGCTGCTCGATGTCAGGGTCGGCGGCTTCGAGGGTTTTGGGTCTTCGATCGAGGGAGCGGGTTGGAGACGTCGGCGGCAGCTTCGAGGTGAGTGGATGCTTCGCGAGGGGGAGGGCTGGATCGGCGCTAGGGTTTTTTTCTTTTTTTTTATTTCTTTTTTTTTCTTTCTGTCTGAAATCGAAAAGAAACGGGGGGGGGCAGTGTATAGGAGGGAATTTAGAGATTTTTTTTATTTATTTAATTATTTAATTTTGCAAATAGGTTGACTTTTATATACGACCTCGAAACGAGGCCTACCGCCTGTCGCCCATAGAGTTTTACCCCCATTCCGAACACAATGGGATATGTATCGTAAGCTAGTTTGATCGTTACAATCAGTTTCCGTTGAAATGACATTTAAATCCTTATATTGAATTTTAAACGTACATTTCAAATTACCGGGGTCACATACTAACTAGAAAAATTCCAGAAAAATATTTTCTAGTTTCGTATTGACGATACGGTCCTAACAAAACTAGTTTCGTCGAATTCTGAGACCGTTTGCAAAATGGCCAATTTCCAGTCGATTAAATTCAACAGAAACTGGTCAAACGCGTTTTCCTTTGCCACGCTCACATATTGATTCGAAAAATTATGAAATTTGAAACCTAGCAATAACTTGACACTGCGGATCTAACAAAAGTGGTTTCATCGAAATCCGAGGTCGTTTGCAAAATGTCCATTTTTAAGGGCCTGAATTCCATAGCGACTATTCAGAATTTTCAACTGGACATATCTTTTGATTCCCGCTATCAAATTTCGATTGGTCGGATTCGTTAGAAAGATATCATCAATTAGATCCTAATATTTTTGGATTCACTAAAATCCGGATTGTTTTGCACCCGGTATATTCAATTGAAGTTTGAAATCGAATTATCGAACTACCGCGCTATTTTCAATCCTATATATAATTATAATTAATTATATTCGTTTTCAATTGTCGATTCAAACTCAGTTTTCATCGCCATTATTTAAAATATTTATTTTAAATATTTAAAATCCATTATTTTAGCCAATTTAAAAAATTTTAAATTGGTTCAGATTTTCTGGGTCGTTACACTGAGTTCCCTTCTCTCTCTTGGAGCTATGTGGCGCACTGGTAATGCAACTGGCTTTGCATTATCTACTAGGTATATACTAAAGCCTATCTCGTGCCTCGGGGGTAAACCTTGAACTTCATCGATGACGTCACCATATTCACGGACCACACGAACAGATTCCAAATCATTGTTAGACGCGTTAAGAGATTCTAGGTAGTTAAGAATCACCGTACCTCTAAGGTCACAAGAAATATCAAGGGTCTTTCCACAACGAGTCAACAATTTAACTACCCTTCTTTCACAGTCTAGGATGGCACCGTATCTAGCTAGCCAATCCATGCCTAGAATCAAGCCGTAGCCCATGAAGCCAAGAACGAAGGCTTTGCATTCAAACCCAACGCCCAAGATAGACACTCTCAAATCCCGACAAATCATCGAAAGATGAGCCGAACCACCAATAGGATTTGAGACTACTATGTGATCCGTAACTAGACTAGTATTTAGGTGCAGTGTTTCAACTAACGAAGTAGATACAAATGAGTGTAAACCGCCAAAATCCAAACAAGGTTCGAACAGGATGATCAAAAAGAAAAACCAAATTTCCCACTAAGATATTTCTACATCTATCAGGTATGCCAGCCATGAGGGAACGCGTCTTCCCTCCAGAAGATCCTGTACTTTGTCCTTACCCTTGCCTTTTGCTTCTTTGGACGATCCTAATAAGATATCTTATTCCTTTGTAACGATAACAACTAGTCTTCTTCTTTTTTTTCTAACGTCTTTATTTAAGTAGTCAGGTATTTCACAAGCGTGGCCCTTCCTTTTCTCTTGGCCCCTTGTTATCCTTACCGCCTTTCTTTGGATCTACTTTCTTATCGTGTGTCCTATCCATGTCTCTCCTGTACATTCTCCATTCGTGACCTCCCACCAAAATGAGGCTTCGTCCTTTATTAACCAAGTAGCTAAATGAATCTTCCTCCCATCGTCTATCTTAAAGGTACCAACAAGTCCTCCACTTCCTTCTAGCTTTAACAAACATCCCAGTCCCATGAAGCGGTTTTACCGCCCATCGTATGGAAGTTCTTACATATCTTAGAAAAAGCGTCTATACGTGGAGGAAGAAATTCAAAAAGGAAAGAGGAAGAGATTCAAAACGGGGAATCGAAGGAAAGATATATGGTTCTTGGGGGTTATGTTTTTCAAAATAAACTTTTCCCTTAAAAATACTCTCCTTAAAACATATTTTTGAAAGTATTTCTTTATAAAAATGCTTTTGAAAATGGTTTTTTCAAAATCTCTTATCTGTTCTGTTAACCTTCATCTCTGATACCACGTGTAACACCCCACGTCCATTAATGTCACTCTCAAAGGGAATGCATTAACTTTTATGGAGTATTATTGGTGTATAGAAGAGAATATAACAAGACAGATACATATATTGGTACTTGAAAAATTAAAACAACTTTTATTGCAACGGAGAAATAGTTTGGTTACAATAACATCAAAAACCAACAATAAAACCAAGTACAGTTAATATCCAACTTGACAAATTATTTTCTGAGTACATAAAGTAAAAAGCATAATCTCAACATAAGTAGCCATAAAAGAGATGAGTTGAACTTTACTTTCAGTAAACCAAGCGTTTCCAAAAGAGAGAGAAAGAGATCCAAATCAAGCTCCACTAGCACTAGTCCCACCCTGAGAACCTGGGGGGGGGGGGAGGTAGCAAAGAGGCGAAAACAAAGGGGGTCAGACATAAAGTCTGGCGAGTCCAATAACTTTAACAATATAATTATTAAAGTAATTAGGATAAGGCATAAACTGGTAAAACAAGTAATGACTGTGAAACAAATGGGCATGACAAAGCAAACAAGAAGAATAAGATAACGTTAATTGCGCCTCCAACACTATAGGATAATTACTACACTGCACCATTACTAGTCACCCTAAAAGTTGATCCCGCCTTCTGAACATAATAATCGTAATGGTAGTTTCGTGTACCCCTAGCTGTCTTCATAGGTGCCTCCTTCTCCTATCTCCACTAGTTGTACCCACTACCCACCCTATTCTAATTACAACATTTATTCATAATATGGTAGTTGGACTCCTGGCTGTCTTCATAGGTGTCGCCTGCTCCTATCTCCGCTAGTCGTACCCACTACCTTCCCCATTTGATCGGCTCCCTAACTCGTAGATACCCATGCTGGTCCCACAATGGGTTGTATCACTTTCCAAAGTGGAAACCCGATACCACTAAAGATGCACGACTTATACCTACACGATGCAACAACGTCTTACCTACCAGCCCAGGCCCATACACACACATGACCCCGTTGGACTTGCGTTGCCACCGCTAACCCGTTTTGACCTCTTACAATCAAATCCAGTAAGCGTGTCCCGTCCTCGATCTAGATCGAGCTCACTTAGATACTAAATGGGTTAGTGGTTGAAAAGGGTCCGCACACTTGACACAAGCTTTCCACCTATGCTTGGTCCCCGCTAGGATTTCCCACTTAACCCCCTCTTATTCATGTCTTCTTACATGTTTCAACTTGGTTAAGTGTTTATAATTATTTCCCACATGTCACCCATGTTACCCACTTATCAAATCAACATGTGTTATTGGTTAAGCTTGTCTTAACCCTATCTGCTTATCAGATCAATATATATATATATATATATATTATTGGTTAAGTTGGTCTTAACCCTGTCCATTTATATATTATTGGTTAAGTTGGTCTTAACCCTATCCACTTATCAGATCAATATGTCTTATTGGTTAAGTTTGTCTTAACCCTATCCACTTATCAGATTAATATATATTATTGGTTAAGCTGGTCTTAACCCTACCCACTTATCAAACTAATATATGCTATTAGTTAAGCTAATCTTAACCCTATCCAGTTATCATGTTTTATGTATCATATATATATATATATATATATATATATATATATATATATCGTATAATGTGTTTTACTTAATTTATGATTAAGTACATCTTAGTTCACATATACATTGGTTAAGAGAATAACTCCCTAAGTATCAACCACGAAGACTGAAATCAACATCAGATTGGTATTCAGAGAATTACTCAGCTCAACCAAAATTCTGTTTGTCATTCATATTCGTCTTTGATCAGCATTAATTAATTATTAATTCACAGACCTCTCACATTAAGTCGATTGCTTATGGCCGCTGGATATGCCGGTCGGTTCCAGGCAGACTTCCACCACAAGCCAGACTTAACCTTGTGTCTAAGCATCTTTTAATTATGCCTACGACCTCTCACATTAGACTGTTGTTTGCGGTTGCTGGATGTGTCGAGCGGGTCCAGGCAGTCTTATACCACAAACGAGTCTAACCTCGTGTCTTAGGCATTATTACTCATTTAATTCATGCCTTTGACCTCTCACATTAGACTACCGTTTGTGGTTTCTGGATGTGTCGGGCGGGTCTGGGTAGTCTTATACCACAAACGAGTCTAACCACGTGTCTTATGCATTTATCATTACACATTATTATTCAACCCCAATTTGAATTAATATCCCTATTTCAAATTGTCAATAACTTCCAAATTAATCTATGTCCATAATTGTCACCTAAATTATGTCCATACTTTCTATGCATATAAATTAGGCCAGTTAATGTCTCAAATTTATTATATGCTTTTAAGCCATTTTTATGCCAATTTACAATATTAATATTTAATATTTTCACATTGCCCCCATGTTGTTCGTACGTTTAATATGAAATATGTTAGACCCGCAAATAGTCTAACTCATAAAAAGAAAAGAAACATATCAACTTGCATAACACATAAAATAGAACTAACTTGCAAATAAGAATAGGCTAGCATGGATCAAAACTTGCATGATTATAATTTACATAATCATAAATTTGCATAATTAATAACTTGCATAGACAATAGGTATAATTTGCATAAACTACAAACTGGCATGGATCAAATTATATAAGATATAATTTGCATAGATCTATACACATAAAGGTGGACTTGCATATATGAACATGGTTTTCAAATAAACTTACATATGATCTACATACAAACTTGTATAAAACTTGCATGTGCAATTTAGACATGTAAACTAAGACCTACATATGATTCACATACAATCTTACATATAAACTAGCATATGATTCACATCCAAACTTATATATAAACTTGCATATATAATTTAGACATGTAAATTAAGATTTACATTTACTCTTGTATATGATTTAGACATGTAAATTAATGTCACAAAATGAATCAAATCTAGCATATGCGTTTAGACATATGAACCAACATCATGAATTTAAACATGTAAACTAATATCACACGTTTTACATATAAACTCACATGTATATATATATTTGATTCACATATAAACTTGTGTATAATTCGCATACAGACTTGCATATAAACTGATGTCATAAAATGAGTCAAGTTAAACATATGTGATTGGGCATATGAAATAGATCTACTAACATAAGTTAACAAAACTGTCATATGTTCACCAACAAACGATAACAAAGTTAAACAACATCACAAGATTCAACAGACATGTTCTCATAATCCCAATTATAACTCATCATAATTAATTTATTAATTATTTTGTGAAAGAAATTGTACTCAGAAGACGAGTTAGAGAAGAGAATAATTCGTTCGTCATTTGTATTAGAATCTTGACTTGCAATTCCTAAGCTTTAAGAGGAAGAACTATTCTAGCTGCAGCATGGAGGCCAAGAGACTAATTTATTTTAGGTTTAGGGCTTGAGTCTATGCGTGCTTATATAGAAGTTTAAATCAACATAAGCCGTTAGATTATCGTAGGAGCAATCAAACCGTCCAGACTAGATAGAGTTATCCAGAATTGCCACATATGCCCTAGTGACTCAGCAACAAGTCAGAAAAGACTCAGCAACAAGCCAGGATCGTCTCATTTCAGATTTGCCCTGGGGGTAGGTCGACCCCCAGGTCGACCTGTATAGGTGAGGTCAACCCCCTGGTCGACCTGGCCTGGGGCGGGAGAAATCCCGCCCAGCCCGCTTCCTCGTTTGAATTTTGAATTTTGAATTTTTGATCTGAACTGTTTTAATTTAATTAAATTACTGAAACTTCTGAGGGCAATAACTTCCTCATAGGAAGTCTGATTTACAAAAACTTGGACTCTATTCCAAGTAGAATTTCAAGACGAACGCAATGGCGTAACCCGTTTCCCTTAATTCTCACTTTAACAATTAAGTATTCTTAAATTCGTTCTTTTAATAGTCATAGAAAATTCAGGGTGTTACAAAAATGTGTATTTTTAAATCTACTATTTTTATTGCATCTAAAATGACAATAAAAATGTAACTTTTAATTCTACTCTTTTTATTGCATCTAAAATGACAAATAAAATGTCACTTTTAATTCTATTCTTTTTATTGCATCTAAAACGGCAATAAAAATGAATCTTTTATTTCTACTATTTTGTTACATCTAAATTGACAATAAAAATGTAACTTTTAAAACTATGTTCTTTTCATTTGAAACAATTAAACACTAAAAATATGATCTTTTTAGTTGAAACAATTCGACACTAAAAATGTGTTCTTTTAGTTGAAACGATTCGAAGCAAAACTATGTTTTATGTTACCAATAAAAAAAAATGAAAATTTTATTGCAAACAATGAAAATGAATTTTCATTGCAAATCCAAATTTTGATAAAAAAATCCATGTTTCATGTAAGTTATGAAAATGAGATTTTTATTCCAAATCTAAATTTGATAAAAACTCATGTTCGTGTGAACAATAAAAATGAAATTTTTATTGTAAATCTTATCTCGATGTTCATGTATTAAATAAAAATGATAATATAACAAATCAATACTAGTGAATCTAAATAAAAATGAAATCTTTATTATGAAAATAAATCAGGGTTCATGGATCTAAATAAAAGGACACAGACCAACATAAAAGAGGAACAATTCCATGTTCATGAATCAAAATAGAAGAACTTAGTAATCTAGATCAATTTTTATAGATCTAGAATAAAAATATGATTTTTATTTTAGATCTAAATCTAACCATAAACCAGATATTCGGATAAGAGAAAGAATTTTAATTCTTGATCGGGATCTAACAACATGAAGACTGCAATCAACACAAACAACAAACAATACTTTTCGATCTCAACATCACAGATCTGATTCCATTTCATACATACATCGATTTAAATAGCGAGACAATAATTAAATTTTAATTAATTATTAAAAATAGAAATCTCACATTGCTTTTTGTCTGAATTTTCGAAGTGCTTCGTTTCATATCTGGTTTGTTCCTGGTTGTAGATCTCGTTTCTGCGATTCCAACGCTTCTGAAATCGTTCATTTCTGTGTGTGTATGGTCAAGATATGATCATTTAAATGTTTAATTACATTAAGATTAATTAAATATATAATTACTTCTTAATTACATTGATTATCTACGGCTAAACCATCTTCTTCCTCGACCTGTAATACGAACCCGACTTCGCATCCAACATCCACCTGCGCACTTCCCATCTCGCAACCGGATCACCATCTGCCGCCACCACGAGGAAGAAGCTGGTGCCGCCTCCTTGCGCCTGCGGTGGGCTCCAACTTGCGGTTGTCGTCGCGTCAGTATTGGTTCCCGAATGATGCCGCTTCTAGGGAGGAATCCTCTCAATCCACATCACAAAAATCGATCTCATCCGTTGAATAGTTGAAGCTCATCGTCCACTACCATTTTCATTTTATACGGGTTGGAAAATATTGTTCAGATTTCGTGTTTGAGGGGAGGATTCATCATGCGCTCGTGGCCATTGAAGTATATGGAGGCGGCGGCTGTAGGTTCAGGGTTTGGTTTTGATTACTTGAGATATTTATAATATTTTAATATTTAATGTTCTATTTTACAAATAAACCCGTTAATTCTTTTCAAATCCAATTTCAGCCCAACAAAAGTTGTCCCCAGGCAAATACCCACATTCCGGACGCGATGGGCTAGGTCTCGTCAGCCCGTTTGATCATATTCAGCTTGTTTTCTTTAAAATAAAATATAATTCATTTAATTATTTAATTTGATCGCACATTTAAATTTACCAGGGCCACATACTGACTCTAAAAATTATAGAAAAATTAATTCTAGCTTTGTTTTGACGATACGGTCCTAAAGAAACTAATTTTGTCGAATTTGAAGACTGTTTGAAAAATGGCTATTTTCTAGTCGATCCGATTTTACTAAAATTGAAAAAACATGTTTTCTTTACCACGCTCACATATTAATTCTAAAAATTATGAAAATTGAAATCAAGCAATAATTTGATATTCCGGATCCAACAAAAGTGGTTTCGTTGAAAACGGAGGTCGTTTGAAAAATGGCTATTTTTAATATTAAAAATTATATATAAATTCTACAGCGTCTATTCTGAATTTTCAACTAGCCATAACTTTTGATTCCCGCTATGAAATTTAAATTTTTCGGATTCGTTCGAAATATATTTTTAAGTGGATTCTAACATTTTTGGTTTCACTAAAATCCGATTTATTTTGAATCATGTACAGTCAGTCAAAGTTCAAATTCAAATTTTCAAACAACCGCGCTATTTGTAACTCCTTTTATAATTAAAATAAATATATTCGTTTTAACTTCGATTTAAATAAATTTTTAGGCATTATTATTTAAAATAAATTATTTTAAATATTTAAAATCCATTAAAATTTTAAATTGATTCCAAAATTCCGGGTTGTTACAATCTCCCGCACTTAAAATCTTTTCGTCCTCGAAAAGGAACGAAGCTGAAAGTTGTTTGACTAACCAACTCAACTTTCATTTATTTATTAGCTCCTATAATTTTATTAGTTGATTAACTTTTCAAATATATCTAACTTTTAAATATCAAAAATCATTTTCTAAAATCGGATTATATATATAATCACAAATATGTTAATTATAAACTTGTCACTCTTAACTCATTCTTGGGCATTACTAACCTTATCTCTAATGAGTTTTCTCATTCTAGGATACTGCTGATCCTATCTCTAATGAGTATTCTTTAATAGGACATTACTAATCCTACCTCTGATGAGTCTTTTTTATTAGTTCTAACGAGTTGCACCCCAAAGATTTGAGCTAACCAGAGCTCTGATACCAACTATAATGACTCGGATTTCGCCCGGACCTAATGGATCGCTACATCAACTAAGACCGTTCAAAAACACGAATACACTAACTCTGGGAATACAACACATTAGAACAAATAACAGCAGACCTTTATAAACATCATAATAATATTACATCAGAGTACAGAATATATCAGAGTACATAGACAAATATAATATAGTGGAAGATAAATTTACAGTGAATTTAATACGGTGCAGCGGAATCAATAATCTGAAACAGCGGAAGTCTATCAATGCCCTGGACACAGGTTTAAGCTTCAATCCAGAATCCTGCTCAATATATCTACAAAATAAGCTACTCGACTGCTCATGTGGAAAAGAGGGCACCCGAGTTTGCAAAGTGAAACAAACTACAGGTCAGTCGTGGGACTGGTATGAGAAATCTTTCCTAACTTATCTAATAATAAGGCTAATCATAGGACCATGCCGCTAACGCGGAATGTGTTTACTCCACTGGATTGCCAGTGCATAAATAAAATAAATCATTAAACAACGCAATGCTTTTTAGAAAAATGAAACCATTATAAGCCTTAAGTCCCATCACACAATGCAACGCAAACCGAAGGATAGGGTTTTACCTTATAATAGTCAAAAATGCATGATACGATAAAACGGATTTGATATTATTATTAGTGTATATATGTTTCAAAAATATTTCAATCATAATTTATCAATCATAGACGGCATAACTACCATATACTATGTCTCCATACTAGTTCTACAATCAAAACCGCATGGTGTCATATTGGAATTTGGGTTTCCATCATGAGTCAAGGCTAGGAATGATCTCCTTACTGATTCGAGACACTCTAGCAATGTCTCAGGATCCCCCACAGTGAACCCTTGGATCCTGCAGGGCCGGTCTACAAATAACGTTAGTGGATTGGCAATTCCTGAACACACGTTTCTCGATCCTATTGAACCTATAAAATGGTCACAATCGACCAATAAAACCGAGGCCTCGAAATCCATCATCCACATAAGTAAAAATGTCAGGCTTGTAAACGCTGACACCACTTCTAGCTAGAAAGAAATGTGTGCACTCCCTGCGTTCCCTTGACCCGTTTTTGACTCATACCGGGGTGTGAGGCTCACGAGGTAAGGCTATACACAAAGCTATGCCAAAATAGGCTATGCTTTGATCATTAACCACAAGGCCCTGCTTTTCAACAAAAGCCTCAATCGTTTGCATCTTGGTATGCCACATTGAGAACTCACACCATGCGATCGATAACTACCAATATATAACCTCTGAGCTCGTGCGTCTCAGAGAAGGGTGTTAAGCAAGAGAATAAATTCTCGACCACCACAGATATATATTAAATAGAAATCAATTTACATGGAATGAAATCCAATGTCAGACACACATCTATTTACAAGTCCGTTCTGGGTCTGAACGAAACCGGAGACACCTTATTCCTCGTCCCGTATGTCCAATAAGGAAGAGAGGTGCTCGCATATCTGGACAATCAACAAGTATGTCCGGACAAACTACCACTTTTAACCCTTTACTGGGAGCGACAGAGTTCAGGGAATTAGTAGTCACCCATTCGATGTGAAGATCGTCAATCTTCAACCACCGTCTTCAATGTCTTCGACTTTTAATCATCGTAGTAATTATTCAGAATGGGTTAAACCTGGTCTTTCCGAATAACTCGCGTATTTTATAATCAAAAATCAAGTGCTATAAAGAAACATCATATGCCTCATTCCAAATTAGAATATTCTTTTAGTAAAATATTCGTATTAATAGGGAAAGGTTCCCATTAATTTTATCAAAGATTAATTCTTTTAAATTTATTCTTTAATCTTCTTTTTAAAGATTCAGTAAAACTCCAATTTGATTTTTATATCAAAAATCATTACTTTATGATTATTCAACTTTTAAGAACTTAATCTTATCTATAACTGGGTTAAAGAACCAATGTCATTTAAAACACAGTCCACGATAAACCCAAAATCATTTTCCATTAAATATGGAATTTTCACAAAAATCGAATCAATATTTAATTGATATAAATTTCCGTATCAGACCACTAATAAAAATGGAATAACGGCAAAGCCTTTTAAATTCCATATATAGTAGCAGTCCTCTTTTACAAAAGTCTATATCGATTATTATCAAATCGAATTTCCGCTCAATTCCAATTTAATATATTAAATCGGAAAATTTGACTTTGGAGAATTTCTTTTCAAATCTTAATGAGAGGTTTATAAATTCCAAATTATATTTTCACTGTTAATTGGGTTAAAGAACAAATGTCGTTTAAAACATAGTTCACGATAAACCCAATTCACATATCATTTTATTCCAATTACCAAATACAATTGGTAACTCTAGTAATCTTAATTCAAAGATTTATTCCTTTCATACGGGGTTTAAGAACAGTGTTATTTAAGACACCATCCACGACAACCCAAAATCTAATTCTTTTATTTAATTCCAATTAAATATTAAATAAATTGGAAGACTTCATTAAATCTTAACTTAAAAATTTATTCCTAGTTAATAACTAGTTTATTTCGATAAAAATATTTTTTTATCTTTTGTCCATCCAAAAACGGGTATAGAAATCATCATTTTATTCTTTGTTAAATATAATTTAAAATATTCGTTATTTAAAAATATTCTTTATATAAAAAGATTCTAATGTAAAATATTCTTTATAGTACAATATTCTTTATTTTAAAGTATTCTTTATATTACAATGTTCTTTTAAAAATATTCTTTATTTAAAAGATATTTTGAATTGGAAGGTGACTCAATCATTTGCCATATAATTTTGGTTATATGGATTTCGTACATCGCATGAACACAACAACAATGATAAATAATCATTAAACAATCAATTCACATCCAGAGTGAAATTCTAACTGTGTGAGCATTAAAATGAATAAATAACGCTCATCGCAGCCTGTCAATCCATCGATTAACATACAACTAAATATTGAGACAAATATCATCCCAATACCCGTGTGGGTTTTCAGCCAACAACAGTTCATCTAAATAAATAATTGATTAATGAATTTAACCAAATTTAACTCCGCTAACATGTTGACGATAATGAACAAACATGTTATTATATTCACGATGTCAAATAAAAATGTATTTTACTCGCATAATTTTCTTACATGCTTATAATGTGACGGCCCGCCCCGCACCAACCATCATTTACTCCAAAAGTGCGCTGTACACATGTCCAGTTAGCACGGAACGGGTCGTCAGAAGGAAAGGGAAGAAGGAAATGAACATACAAAGAACCTGTAGAATGTCTCACAGCGCATAGAATAAAATATAATAATAACATACTTGACATAAAACAGGAGAGACAGTGCATAAGCTGAAAACCAGAACTAAACATCATAGCAGCGAAAATTCAAAATACAGCTTATTACAACTTTCAAACTGTCTCAAAGCAAAAGTAAGATAAAGGAGGTACACTACTAATGCCCAAGTAGCGACCACCAACGACACAGGGAGAATGTGTGTATATATATATATCATACGTGGAAGCCTCCTGCCCGCCTCCGAATCAGCTACTCGCGCATCACCAGCTAACCTGTCTCTAGTCTGCTCGTGTGAGCACCCAGAGTAATAAGAGGAGACATAAAACTCTGGGTCAGACATAAAGCCTGGTATGAGCGATAAGCATCTAAAGTGAACAATAACAGGTAGACTAAAACATACCTAAATCTGGACCTGCAACCAAAGAGTTAGCACTACATACTGTACAACACTCTAAGGTACCATATCAAACAATGTAAAGATACGGAGGTGGGGGAGGTGTGCATGTCATAGGGATGGCAAACAATCAAACATAGCATCCATCCTCACATCTCTCACTCAGTGCGTAAAGCATATGATATTCACCACTTCGATCACCCAACATACCTTGCTACGATCACTCTGCCCCATGAAGTCATAAATGGCTTCACTGCACTGATAACGTAGCCACAAATCCTTCGCTATGTCCACTTTGCCCCATGGAGTCACAAGAACCCCACTGCACTGGCTCATAGCCTTACTAATCCTTACTATGTCCACTCTGTCCCATGGAGTCACAAGAACCCCACTGCACTGGCTCATAGCCTTACTACGCATCACTTTGCCCCTCGAGTCGTAATGACTCTACTGCACTGATAACGTAGTCTTGCTACCATCACCTTGCCCCTCAGGTCATAATGACCCTACTGCACTGATAAGTAGCCCATCATTCCTTTTTGGTGGTGAATCAAAGTTATGAACGTCGACAATTCCTTAGCACACGTCCCGCAGCAAAGCCCAACCATGAAGTGAACTCGTTGGTTCCCAACTGGATCTTGAGCTCTAACTTCCCATATTGGACTACCTTTGCATCTCGGGTTTTTGGTCAATACTGGTCGGGTCGGGTTCCTCTTCAAGCCATCGGTTCGGGTCGGGCATCCTCCATCGATTCGGGTCGGGTATCCTCCATCGGTTCGGGCCGGGTCTTCTTCTGGTTCGGGTCGAGTATTTCTTCTCGGGTCGGGTCGGGTGCCTCACTTTGGGTCGGGTCGGGTGCCTCTCTTCCAGTACGTGCTTCCGCTCCGATCCGCTTCGTCATCCTTCACACGCCTCGATCCGATCCATCCTCCTCTATCCGATCCGATCCCTCCTCTTTGATCCGATCCGACCCCAGTTCAGTTAGCATGGCCTTCCTTTTTGCCACTTTTCTCAAGTGTCAGGTTCCGATCCGATCGGATTCCTTGCCCAGTTCAACATATCCGATCCGAGCCCCATATCTGATCCGATCCGAACCCTTCACTGTTTCCTGAAACTGTTCCAGCAAGTGTTTACGCCATTCGACGACGTTTTCGACCATTCTAACTATTGAAACCAATCACAAAGCATTTCATACAGTCATAGCAATATGCATAATCAACCACAAACATCAAAACATCAATATGATAGGTTAAAATGGATCAAACATACCCAAAACCTCATATTTCCCCTTAAGCATGTTTAGGTGAAACTAATGATAGGATTAGAAAAACTTAACCAAATTAACCCTAATTCATATCAGAGGTCTAAAACATCATTTAAGAATTTATGAACATTTTTCCCGAATTTTATCATGTTTAAATTCGCTAATTAACACTAATCACCCCTAATTAGCCATAATTAGTGCAAATCTATGCAAATCACTCACCTTAGCCACAAATAAACTAAGGTCTGAAATAAATATCTGATTTGATGTGAATCTCAATGCTAAACAGCAGCTCCAATGTTGATTTGGTGTAGATCTTCCTTGATTAGGGGTTGCTAAGCCAAATCATTACCAAAAGGTGATTTAGAGGTTGGAGGCCATTTTTAGGATTCCTTGGTGATAAGTGGAGGCTAGAAAACTGAAATGGAATGATGTTCTATCTCATTTCAGCCTTCCCATAACCCTAATCCCGAAATGGGTTATGGGCCTACTCACTAATCACCCGATTTGGCCCGGTTAAGCAGTTTTTCACCCTCCAAACCTTATTTCAGCCATATCTCCCAAACGGTAAGTCCGTTTGGCTATTATGACCACTCTACGGAAAGGTAAACCATCAAACGAATCCAATGGAAGTGGTTTCAGGTCAAAATTCCTTTCCAATCAAAAGTTATGGCCAAAACAGTACCAACTAGGGGCAAAATGGTCATTTAAAAATCGAAAAAAATCATGAACATGGGAAATGACTCTAATGGATGTTTCCCAAAGTTACATGACCATACGACTTCACATTGGAAAGAAATAAATATTCTACAATTCTATGATGTGTAGAATACGGGTCGTTACACTCTCCCCGCCTTAAGAAATTTCGCCCCCGAAATTCCCTAATCAAAACACACACAAAGGTCCCGCATGCCTATCAACCATAAAACAACAATCAAACATGCAAAACAAGTAAAATAAGTCTATCCTAACATGTGGAATAACTAAATCGCAAAGTAAATCTTACCAGGCAAAGAGTTCTGGATATGCCTTCCTAATGCTCTCCTATGTCTCCCAAGTACAATCATTCTCGTCCTCGCCCCACTGAACCTTGACTAGCTTCACCGCCTTCCTTCAAAGTTGCTTCGTATCGTGCCCCACAATACGAATCGGCTTGCGGTTCCCAACCGCCTCGGGTTCTACTTCGAAGTCCTCTAACTGATCAGGTGAAATAGTCATATCTGAGTCGTGAACGAACTTCCTTAGTTGGGAAACATGAAATACATTGTGAACTCCCGCCATCTTCTCTGGTAAGCCAACTCTATAAGCCAAATTCCCGACTAGTTCAAGAACAGGGAATGGGCCAACAAATCTTGGTGCCAACTTGCCTCTCCTGCCAAATCGTATCACGCTCTTCAACGGAGAGATCTTGACAAACACCAAGTCACCAACGGAGAATTTCAAGTCTCTTCTCCTCTTATCAGCATAACTCTTCTGCCTATCTTGGGCAGCTTTCATTCATTGCTGAATGATCTTGATCTTATCGGAAGTTTCTCTCACCACATCTGGTCCAAGCACAAACTTCTCGCCAGTCTCTATCCAACATGATGGTGAGTTGCACGGTCTTCCGTACAAAGCTTCATATGGAGCCATACCGATACTGGATTGGTAGCTATTATTATATGCAAACTCTACTACATGCAAATGGTCATCCCATGATCCACCAAAATCCAATATACACGCTCTCAAGAGATCTTCCAATATACGATTCACCCTCTCCGTCTGACCGTCGGTCTGAGGATGATATGCGGTACTGAGATGTAATCCTGACCCTAGAGCCTCTTGTAAGTTCTTCCAAAACCCACTAGTGAACAATGGGTTTCGGTCACTCACAATGCTTTTAGGTACTCCATGAAATCTCACTACCCACTTCATATACAATTCTGCCAACTTGGCTGCCGTTCTGGTCGATTTGACTGGTATAAATCTTGCACTTTTATTCAATCGATCCACAATTACCCAAATGCTATCATATCCCGATCTAGTCCTTGGTAAACCATCGATGAAATCCATCGAGACTTGCTCCCATTTCCATTCGGGAATTTCTAATGGTTGCAACAACCCACTAGGCTTCTTTTGCTCGGCTTTAACTAGCTGGCAATTCATGCATTTGGATATAAATTCCCCAACGTCTCTTTTCATCCCTTCCCAGTAGTAAGTTTGTCTCATGTCTCGATACATCTTATTACCACTGGGATGTATAGTCAGTTTTGAGTGATGTTATTCTCTAAGCACTTCATCCCTCAAACCATTTACGTTGGGTACAACTAGCCTTCCATTCCTTCTAAGCCATCCATCTCGATCAAGCCCATACACATTCATCTCCTCACTGTCGATGTTCATCTCTAACTTGGAGATGATTTCTAATAGATTAGGATCGTCCCTCTGGCTAGAACCAATCCGCTCTATCAAAGTGGGTCTGATCGTCAAACTAGCTAGCATGACTGGATCCAATTCGCACTTTGGTCTGAAATCAAACCCCGCGATATACTCCAGTTGCTTCCACTCAAGAAACATTGCCCCTAAGCTGGCATGTCTCCTACTCAAGGCATCGGCTACCGCATTACCTTTCCCAGGTGTGTATGCGATATCAAAATCATACGAAGCCAAGAACTCTAACCATCTCTGCTGACGGAGATTCAGATCTTTCTGAGAGAAGAGATACTTTAACGATTTATGATCGGTAAACAACTCAAATCTTTCTCCCAAGAGATAGTGTCTCCACATCTTCAGCGCAAATACAATCGCTGCTAATTCCAAATCATGGGTAGGATACTTCTTCTCATGCGGCTTTAGCTGTCGACTAGCATAAGCTACAACCCTACCTCCTTGCATCAATACAGCACCCAGTCTGGTACCACAAGCGTCCGTGTATACCGTCATCTCTTCATTCCCTTTAGGAATGACTAACACTGGCGCACATGTCAACTTCTCCTTTAGACTCTTGAAGGCATCCTCACACACTTCGTCCCAGACGAAGGATTGATTCTTCTTAGTCAACTGAGTCAATGGTGCTGCTATTTTGGAGAAGTCCTGGATAAACTTACGATAATATCCAGCTAATCCCAAGAAACTTCTTACATCTGTTACATTCTTGGGTGTAGGCCAATGATGTACCGTAGCCACCTTCGCAGGGTCCACGGCAATACCATTCTCGGAAACAACATGACCTAAGAATCTTACTTCCCTTCTCCAAAAATGACACTTAGAGAATTTCGCTTTCAATTGGTGTTTCCTCAACACCTCCATAACTATCCTCAAGTGTCCCTTGTGTTCCTCCTCTGTCCTTGAATAAACAAGGATATCATCCACGAACACAAGAACAAACTTATTCAACTGATCTCTGAATACTCGATTCATAAGATCCACAAAGTAGGCTGGTGCATTGGTCAACCCAAACGGCATGACCAACCACTCATAAAATCCAGATGGCGTCCTAAATGCCGTTTTCGGAACACTCTCATATGCTCCTCGAAGCTAATGAAATCCTGTCGCGAGGTCCAACTAGGAGAACACTCTTGCTCCTTCCAGTTGATCAAACAAATCATCTATCCGTGGTAGAGGATACTTATTCTTCCTCGTCACCTTATTCAACTCGCGATAGTCCACACACAAACGAAGGGAACCATCTGCCTTAGTGGCAAACACAACTGGTGCTCCCCACTCGGAGACACTCCTTCTAATAAATCCCTTCTTCAAAAGATTGCTGACTTGCACCCCGAGCTCTCGCTGCTCCCTTGGTGCCATACGACGAAGTGGCATCACTATAGGTCTGGCATCTTTCACTAAATCAATACGGAACTCAATCTCTCGGTGTGGTGGAAGCCCGATCACCTCCTCGAAGACGTCCGGATACTGGCCAACCACGGGCACATCTGACAACTCATCATGCGGGATGTCGAGGGAATTTACAAAACTAGCTATAACCCCATCACTAGGTAGACTACCAAACACTACCCTCCTCCTATCATCCGCCCTCACTGTCACCAAAAAGCCCTCACAGTCTACCACCACCCCGTATCTTTGGAGCCAATCGACTCCCAATATAATGCCATACCCAGTAAAGCCCAAAACAAAGCAATCACATACAAACATACATCCATGACTCGATAAGACCGAATTCCTGCAAATCATACTAAGGCTAGTCGAACCACCAATCGGGTTCGTCACAACCAATGGTCTATCGACTATCTCGGGTTCCAGTCCCAACCTATCTACCAGGTCACTAGATATGAAGGAACGGGAAGCCCAGTATCAAACAAAACTCGAACTGGTACATCATAAATAGAAAGCATACCTTGAATAACAACATTCTTTCCTTTCTCCGCCGCAGTTGGGGCATTCGACGAAGAAGGAACAACATCAATAGCATATGCTTTCACAATCTGCTTCTCCTTAAGAGGTTGCGGACACTTATCCTTCTGATGTCCCATTTGACCACAGTTGTAGCACTTCCTTTCCGCTGGCTTGGCCCGACATTCTTTAGCATAATGGCCCTTCTTTCCACAGCTGAAGCACTCAACATCCTTCTTGCTCTTTTTATGGCCACCTTTAGATTGGTCCTGCTTCCTCTTATTCTGAGAGTTATTCTTGCCTCCACCGCCTGCTTGTAGCTTTGGCCCTTCTGCAGATGCAGCTTCAGTCTTTGACTTAGGGTAAAGACTCTCTGATCTCAAAGCTTTCCCCATAATCGATTCAAAAGTCTCATCGATGTAGTTGATAAGCCTTTCCCCCAAGTATCCATCCAAACCAGTAATGAACTTCTCATTCTTCTTCTCAGGAGTATCAATGAGAGACAGTCCATACTTCGACAAAGTGTCGAACTCAGCAATATAATCAGAAACTTCCCTTCTGTTCTGCTTGAGTTCCAAGAACCTCTTAAACAACACTGACTTCTGGGCAGCTGGAATAAACTTCTCGCTAAAGCGAGCCTTGAACTGATCCCAAGTAACCTGATCCTCTGGAGTAGCTGTTCTAATGGCATTCCACCAATTCATCGCTCGCCCTTGCAGCTGACGAGACGCTAGCCTTCTCTTCATCGCATCCTCAAGACCCAAGTCATCAAAGATACGATCACAGCTATCCATCCAATCTTGAACATCTGTGGCCGACTCCGTTCCGTGGAATGGCTTTCCACCAAGATTAGTGTAATCCTTGCACAACTTGGCGAAATCGACCCTAGGCGCCTGCACTACTAGGCCAACACCAACTCCGGGATTGGGAACTGCCACTTGCACTTCTCTAAGCATATCTCTCATGAGGTTAGTAAACATCGCCCTCATGTCAGCGGCATTCCCCTGGTTGGTCCCTCTACCAGCACCCCTCGTGTCTCGGCTCATCGTCAATCTGAAAAAGGGAAACGATTAACGACCCCATAGTGGTGCTAGTGCAGTGCGACTTCATTCTTTATACTACTAATAGTATATATATAGCTTTTGAAAACCAAAGTAATCACAAATACGCGTTCTCATATACGTACTATCTCTCCCTAGTATCTTTCCCTAGGTTAACTACGCAACCTAGAGCTCTGATACCAAGTGTGACGGCCCGCCCCGCACCAACCGTCATTTACTCCAAAAGTGCGCTGTACACATGTCCAGTTAGCACGGAACGGGTCGTCAGAAGGAAAGGGAAGATGGAAATGAACATACAAAGAACCTGTAGTATGTCTCACAGCGCATAGAATAAAATATAATAATAACATACTTGACATAAAACAGGAGAGACAGTGCATAAGCTGAAAACTAGAACTAAACATCATAGCAGCGGAAATTCAAAATACAGCTTATTACAACTTTCAAACTGTCTCAAAGCAAAAGTAAGATAAAGGAGGTACACTACTAATGCCCAAGTAGCGACCACCAACGACACAGGGAGAATGTGTGTATATATATATATATCATACGTGGAAGCCTCCTGCCCGCCTCCGAATCAGCTACTCGCGCATCACCAGCTAACCTGTCTCTAGTCTGCTCGTGTGAGCACCCAGAGTAATAAGAGGAGACATAAAACTTTGGGTCAGACATAAAGCCTGGTATGAGCGATAAGCATCTAAAGTGAACAATAACAGGTAGACTAAAACATACCTGAATCTGGACCTACAACCAAAGAGTTAGCACTACATACTGTACAACACTCTAAGGTACCATATCAAACAGTGTAAAGATACGGAGGTGGGGGAGGTGTGCATGTCATAGGGATGGCAAACAATCAAACATAGCATCCATCCTCACATCTCTCACTCAGTGCGTAAAGCATACGATATTCACCACTTCGATCACCCAACATACCTTGCTACGATCACTCTGCCCCATGAAGTCATAAATGGCTTCACTGCACTAATAACGTAGCCACAAATCCTTCGCTATGTCCACTTTGCCCCATGGAGTCACAAGAACCCCACTGCACTGGCTCATAGCCTTACTAATCCTTACTATGTCCACTCTGCCCCATGGAGTCACAAGAACCCCACTGCACTGGCTCATAGCCTTACTACGCATCACTTTGCCCCTCGAGTCGTAATGACTCTACTGCACTGATAACGTAGTCTTGCTACCAACACCTTGCCCCTTAGGTCATAATGACCCTACTGCACTGATAAGTAGCCCATCATTCCTTTTTGGTGGTGAATCAAAGTTATGAACGTCGACAACTCCTTAGCACACGTCCCGCAGCAAAGCCCAACCATGAAGTGAACTCGTTGGTTCCCAACTGGATCCTGAGCTCTAACTTCCCATATTGGACTACCTTTGCATCTCGGGTTTTTGGTCAATACTGGGTCAGGTCGGGTTCCTCTTCAAGCCATCGGTTCGGGTCGGGCATCCTCCATCGATTCGGGTCGGGTATCCTCCATCGGTTCGGGCCGGGTCTTCTTCTGGTTCGGGTCGAGTATTTCTTCTCGGGTCGGGTCGGGTGCCTCACTTTGGGTTGGGTCGGGTGCCTCTCTTCCAGTCCCTGCTTCCGCTCCGATCCGCTTCGTCATCCTTCACGCGCCTCGATCCGATCCATCCTCCTCTATCCGCTCCGATCCCTCCTCTTTGATCTGATCCAACCCCAGTTCAGTTAGCGTGGCCTTCCTTTTTGCCACTTTTCTCAAGTGTCAGGTTCCGATCCGATCGGATTCCTTGCCCAGTTCAACATATCTGATCCGAGCCCCATATCCGATCCGATCCGAACCCTGCACTGTTTCCTGAAACTGTTCCAGCAAGTGTTTACGCCATTCGACGACGTTTTCGACCATTCTAACTATTGAAACCAATCACAAAGCATTTCATACAGTCATAACAACATGCATAATCAACCACAAACATCAAAACATCAATATGATAGGTTAAAATGGATCAAACATACCCAAAACCCCATATTTCCCCTTAAGCATGTTTAGGTGAAACTAATGTTAGGATTAGCAAAACTTAACCAAATTAACCCTAATTCATATCAGAGGTCTAAAACATCATTTAAGAATTTATGAACATTTTTCCCGAATTTTATCATGTTTAAATTCGCTAATTAACACTAATCACCCCTAATTAGCCATAATTAGTGCAAATCTATGCAAATCACTCACCTTAGCCACAAATAAACTAAGAATTGAAATAAATCTCTGATTTGATGTGAATCTCAATGCTAAACAGCAGCTCCAATGTTGATTTGGTGTAGATCTTCCTTGATTAGGGGTTGCTAAGCCAAATCCTTGACCAAAAGGTGATTTGGAGGTGATTTAGAGGTTGGAGACCATTTTTAGGGTTCCTTGGTGATAAGTGGAGGCTAGAAAACTGAAATGGAATGATGTTCTATCTCATTTCAGCCTTCCTGTAAATCTAATCCCGAAATGGGTTATGGGCCTACTCACTAATCACCCGATTTGGCCCGGTTAAGCAGTTTTTCACCCTCCAAACCTTATTTCAGCCATATCTCCCAAACGGTAAGTCCGTTTGGCTATTATGACCACTCTACGGAAAGGTAAACCATCAAACAAATCCAATGGAAGTGGTTTCAGGTCAAAATTCCTTTCCAATCAAAAGTTATGGCCAAAACAGTACCAACTAGGGGCAAAATGGTCATTTAAAAATCGACAAAAATCATGAACATGGGAAATGACTCTAATGGATGTTTCCCAAAGTTACATGACCATACGACTTCACATGGGAATGAAATAAATATTCTACAATTCTATGATGTGTAGAATACGGGTCGTTACATATAATGTCTAATAAAATGTAATTTATTTACATGTTATTATTGCTAATGACAAATAAAAAGAAAATCTTCATTTTCCTTTATTTGTATACAATTTTCTATTTTAAACTTTAACAAATAAAAAGAAATATTTTATTTGTATGTGTAGTTTCAAATCATAACATATGAAATACCTCTTTATTCAGTACACAAGTTCAAATGTAAAATTTGACAATACAAATGTCACTTGGATTTGCAAACAAATTCCATTGTATAATTTAAGAATAAAGTGTCGCTTTAATTTACATACAATTCTAATGTATGTTTTGACCAATAATATGATTCTTATTTTTGCATATAAATTTTAACGTATGTTATGCAAATAAAAATGATTCTTATATTTGCATATAAATTATATTTCAACAAAATGTATAAAAAGTGATACATCCATTTTGTTGACAGTTCTATTTTTACAAAATGAATATTTTTGTTGTAACACAAACCTATTTAACAAAAATGCTATTTGTGTTTAACTCTTTTATTTAACAAAAATGTGATTTTTGTTTTCAGTCATCTTATTTTGACAAAATGTACATTTTTGTTTCAACTAATATATTTTGACAAAAATGTTCTTTTCTACTCAGCTATTTGGTTTCAACAAATATGATGTATTTGTTTCAACCAATCTTTTTGACAGGAATGTATATTTCTAATTCAACTATTCTAATTCGTCAAAAATGTTCATTTTTGTTTCACCAATTATATTTTCACAAAAGGCCAATTTTGTTTCAAATATTACATTTGACAAAAGGTGAAAAAATTGGTTTCAACTATTATATTTGACAAAAGTGACAAATTTGGTTTCAACTACTACATTTCACAAAAGTGACAAATTAGGTTTCAACAATTATGATTCGATAAAAGTGACAAACTTGTTTTAACTTTGATAATTTGATAAAAGCGACAAATTTGTTTTAGCTTTGATAATTTGACAAAAATGGATATTTTTTTTATTCTAATATGTTTTGATAAAAATGTTTATTTTGTTTCTACTAACTAATTTAACGAAAATGAATGTTTTTATTTCAACTATACTAATTGACAAAAATGAATGTTTTTATTCAACTAAACTATATTGGCAAAAATGATAATTTTGTCAAACTAATTTATATTGACAAAAATGAATATTTCTGTTAAACTAAACTATATTGACAAAAATGTATATATTTTTAAATCTACTATTTTTATAGCATCTAAAATGACAATAAAAATGTAACTTTTAATTCTATTCTTTTTATTGCATCTAAAATGACAATAAAAATGTCACTTTTAATTCTATTCTTTTTATTGCATCTAAAATGACAATAAAAATAAATCTTTTATTTCTACTATTTTGTTACATCTAAATTGACAATAAAAATGTAACTTTTAAAACTATGTTCTTTTCATTTGAAACAATTAAACACTAAAAATATGATCTTTTTAGTTGAAAAAATTCGACACTAAAAATATGTTCTTTTTAGTTGAAACGATTCGAAGCAAAACTATGTTTTATGCAACCAATAAAAAAAATGAAATTTTTATTTCAAACAATGAAAATGAATTTTCATTTCAAATCCAAATTTTGATAAAATTCCATGTTTCATGTAAGTTATGAAAATGAGATTTTTATTCCAAATCTAAATTTGATAAAAACTCATGTTTATGTGAACAATAAAAATGAAATTTTTATTGTAAATCTTATCTCGATGTTCATGTATTAAATAAAAATGATAATATAACAAATCAATACTAGTGAATCTAAATAAAAATGAAATCTTTATAATAAAATAAACCAGGGTTCATGGATCTGAATAAAAGGACACAGGTCTATATAAAAGAGGAAAAATTCCATGTTCATGAATCAAAATAGAAGAACTTTATAATCTAGATCAATATTTATAGATCTAAAATAAAAATATGATTTTTATTTCAAATCTAAATCTAACCATAAACTAGAGATTCAGAAAAGAGAAAGAATTTTAATTCTAAATCGGGTTCTAACAACATGAACATTGCAATCAACACGAACAACAAACAATACTTTTCAATCCCAACATCACAGATCTGATTCCATTTCATACATACATCGACTTAAATAGCGAGACAGTAATTAAATTTTAATTAATTATTAAAAATAGAAATCTCATATTGCTTTTTGTCTGAATTCTCAAAGTGCTCTATTTCAGATCTGGTTCGTTCCAGGTTGTAGATCTCGTTTCTGCGATTCCAACGCTTCTGAAATCGTTCATTTCTGTGTTCGTATGGTCAAGATATGATCATTTAAACGTTTAATTACATTAAAGATTAATTAAATATATAATTACTTCTTAATTACATTGATTATCTACGGCTAAACCATCTTTTTCCTCGACCTGTAATACGAACCTGAGTTCGCAGCCAACATCCACCTGCGCGCCTCCCATCTCGCAACCGGATCACCATCTACCGCGACCACGAGGAAAAACCTGGCGCTGCCTCCTTGCGCCTGCGGTGGGGTCCAACTCGCATCTGTCATCGCCTCGGAATTGGTGCCCGAACAGCGCCGCTTCTAGGGAGGAATCCTCCCAATCCACATCACAGAAATCGATCTCATCCGTTTAATAGATGGAGCTCTACCATTTTTGTTTTATACAGGTTGGAAAATATTGTTTGGATTTCGTGTTTGAGGGGAGGATTCATCGTGAGCTCATGGCCGTTAAAGTATATGGAGGCGGCGGCTGTAGGTTTAGGGTTTGGTTTTGATTGTTTGAGATATTTATAATATTTTAATATTTAATGTTCTATTTTATAAATAAACCCGTTAATTATTTTCAGATCCAATTTCAGCCCAACAAATGTTGTCCCCGACAAATACCCACGTTCCGGACGCGATGGGCTAGGTCCCATCAGCCCGTTTGATCGTCTTCAGCTTGTTTTATTTAGAATAAAATATAATTCGTTTAATTATTTAATTTGATTGTATATTTAAATTTACCGGGGCCACATATTGACTCTAAAAATTATAGATTTTTTTTTTCTAACTTTGTTTTGACGATACAGTCCTAACAAAACTAATTTCATCGAATTTGAAGACCGTTTGAAAAATGGCTATTTTCTGGTCGATCTGATTTGACTGAAATTGAGAAAACACGTTTTCTTTTGCCACGCTCGCATATTAATCCTCAAAATTATGAAAATTGAAATCTAACAATAATTTGACATTCCGGATCCAACAAAAGTGATTTCGTCGAAAATGGAGGTCGTTTGTAAAATGGCTATTTTTAATATTAAAATACATATATATAAATTCTACAGTGACTATTCCGAATTTTCAACTAGCCATAACTTTTGATTCCCTCTCTAAAATTTCAATTTTGGGATTCTTTGAAAGATATTTTTAAATAGATTCTAATATTTTTGGTTTCGCTAAAATCCGATTTATTTTGAATCCTGTATAGTCAGTCAAAGTTCAAATTCAAATTTTCAAACTACCTTGCTATTTCTAACTCCTTTTATAATTAAAATAAATATATTCGTTTTAACTTCAATTTAAATAAATTTTTGGCCTTTATTATTTTAAAAAAATTATTTAAAATATTTAAAATCCATTAAAAAATTTAAATTGATTCCAAAATTCCGGGTTGTTACAGTGGCCTCTTGGTGTTTACCTATTGTTTAATAGGATGACCTCCTAGTGCTTGAATATTTCGGAAGCTAGTTCCGGATAACCCTTGGGTGCTTTAGGCTTTGTATCTATAGTGCCTTTATCTCCTAATGGATCAGTGTTATGCAGGTTTGTGCCGATAGCCCTTTCGTCTTTCTGGGTTTTGATTAGCGAAGCTCTTGCCTCCCTCTTTCTTAGCTTCTGACTTAGATGAACTTTCGTTATAGAACCACCCTGCCGGATAGGCCCTGTTGGTATTCTATAGCTTTTGAGTTCTCTCTAGTGTTTGCCTTTTGGCTATTCGGAGGATTCTTCTATGCTTGCATTCATCTGATACCCCTTCACCATCAACCTGTTTTGGAGTTAATTTTGGTAGTAACACGTACAAAGTCCTTTCAAATCAAATTAAATTTATCAAATTTATCGCTATGGTTTATAAACAATTCTATACCGACTTTCCAAAATTTTATTTGGACATAACTCAAAATCTATAATATGAAATCTCGAGTTTTCTCTTTCATTAGAAAATTATAATCAAATAGATTCAGACAATTCTTGTTTAATAGAATTCTGACTTAAAATGGATTTTGTATATTCAATTAAAGCTCAAAATTTAATATTATGAACTACTGTGATGTTACAAGCTCGTTTTTAATTATATATAAATTATGCGTTCAAACTTCGTTATATTAATAAATAAAAATCCTTTTATTTTTCCAAATCAATATTTAAAACCAATTCTAAATGCTCAAATTTAACGGTTAAAAATCTAGGTCGTTACATTCCTCCTCCCCCTCCCCCCCGTAAAATAATTTCATCCCTAAAATTATTAAGGTAAGAAAAAATTATTTTGAAGGTTTGTAGAATTTTTCAAAAAATCACTTAGTTTAAAATCTTATGTTAACTTTTAGTTTCAACTAATCCAATTGGTTTTAAATCAAAAACCAGTTCATTGTGGCTAACAAAATTCTTTAAAATATTCTAACACTTTAAATTTCCGAATTTTTTGGCAGAGTCCCCCCTTTATAGAGGGACTTCTGCAATATTGTAGGAACAACAATTATACACACTTCACCCAGACGGTCGAATAAAGAAAAACACAAATCAATAAACCAAAAATTATATTTTCGTGTAGACGTACCTTATATGAGCGTATTGAGCATACTTGCTTAACTAATAACCAATCTACACAACCAAAATCAACCTTCTAGCATTTTGGTACCTGTTCTTAACTCAACTTATCATATAAATAACAAATGTATGAAATTCTTAAATAACATTTCATTGCTCAACAAGTGTAATTACATCAATTTCCCGAACCAAACATATAGCATTATTTATTTTAGAAGGTATATGCAAATACAAGGTTAAATTATTTAATTTCATTTCATATGTGATTTGTTGATAACAAGATTTTGATCAATGCCAAACAAATGAAGTTGCAATGAAGATCATGTCAAAGAGATAAGGTTTTATACATTGTGTTGTGTTAGGAATATGTTAAAATCTATCCTCAAGTATAAACACAAGTATAAAACAAAGTGTGTGTGTGTGTATTTGTATGTATATATATATATATATATATATATATATTATAAAGGCATGAAATAGGCTGACTGGGCAAAAAATGCCTCAACCAGTCGACTGACTGGAAATACACCAGCCTGGTCGAGAATTTTGTCTCCAGTAATGGCTATTTTCTGTATGTTTTTAAAAATACACGATTTTATAATTCTTTAACCAGTTGACTAATAATTTCAGACCACTCGACTGATCTGAAACAGTAAGTATTTTCCTGAAGGGTTGCTTCCATTCATGAAGAGATTTCCTTTCATTAATCAAGGGAAATGGACACAACTTTTTGTGGAAACTCTTCATGAAGGATTGCTACTTTTCTACTACTATATAAACAACCTCAATCATGTTTTACAAGAATCAATTCTACCAATTTTACTGATCATTATTCTATTCTCTCCATATACATTCTTTGCATACAAAAGATCTCCAAATTCAAATACTTATTGAATCCTTGAATCGACTTAATATTACTTGATTCAACAAGCAATTTTACTTCCTCAAATCTACACATTCAAATCATATACTCAAGAATTATATTATAGGAAGATTGTACTTAAAACGTTGACTATCCGTGTTGATTCAAGAACACAAAGCAGAAGTCAAAACCATTGTATTTGTTAAAGACCCGTGTAGTTGCTCAGGCGAGAGGCATCCTTTTTAGGGCTCGGGTGTACTGACTTATTCCTCCAGGTTAAGAGAGGGCGTTGTTAGTGGAAATTCCGAAGAGGAGCTTCGGGACTGGAAGTAGGGCGGGAAGTCCGAACCAGTACAAAAACTCCTAGTGTCTCTTTTACTTTACTTACCGCTATTATTTACTTGTTATATATCTCGGTAACTAAGATTTAATTTCCATTGCACATTATTTAGCTAGTATATCATGTATATTTCCGCATTATCCATATAGATCCTTTAAGTCGTACACATCGATCTTTTCATTTGGTATCAGAGCCTGGTATTCTAGAGTTCGTAACAACATCCTAGAATAAATGGCAGTAAAGAAATCTAGTCAAGGCATTAGAAAATGGAAGAACAACAAAGCAGAATCAAAGTAGCAAGAAACAAAATGTCGCATGACTAAAGTCAGATCACAATCGGTATGTGTAGATTCATTATATAAAGATCTTTTGTTAGACCATGAAAAATTGTTAAAAGATTTTAAAAGTTTGGGTAAACTTAATAAAATTATTTTAACCAAGTCTAAAATTTTGAACAATAAAATTCCAAATTAAAAGAGAAAAACAATTTTTTTGTAAAACAAGTCAAATGTTTGAAAATACCTTAGAAGAGCTTGTTTTTCAAAAAGATTTCCTTCGAAAAGAAAATGAGTGATTGGTAGATAAGAACAATGATCTTTTAAAGGAAATTGATGTTTTACATAGTAGAAATAAATCATTAGAAGATTCTTTAAATAATTCTAGTTCTTTAATTTTGTCTCTTGAAAAAAAGAATGGAGCTTTAACTGAAAAGAATTTAGAATTATCTAAAGAATGTGAGCTGTTAAAAGTGAGTAATAATATTTTGCAAAATGAAATTTCTGACTCGAAAGAAAATTTTGAAAAATTACAGTCTTTTTTAGTTAATTCAGGATCTCAAAATTGAGAATGCTTTAAAAAGGAAGAACTCTGAATTAAATAAGGAAATTGTTGATTTTCAAAATAACAAAATTTCTTGTGTCAGTCGTGACTTTGGAATTAAATTTGATAAATGTACAAATAAGTTCGTGAAATTTAATAAAGGTCAAAATGATTTAAATATGATTTTATCTAGATTTCGACCTTTACATGACAAAAGTGGTTTGGGATATAATCATAGAAATAGTACTAGATATGCTTTTATGTACAATAAGAATATCACTTCTAGTACTAATGCACATCCTAGACCCAGTTATTATTCGAATACTTCTATGACTAGAGATGTTTATAATAAATCTAGAAGTACGAAAAGAAATATCAATAGAGATTGCTTAAATATTTGTGTTCCAGTAAATTGGAGAAATAGAGAAAAATATATCGATGATTATTTTGATTCAGTGGTTAATAATGAAAATTTTATCTTTAAAGGTTCCACTAAACCCTCTTGGGTATGGTTATCTTCCATTTAACCCCTGGATCCAAACAAAACAAGTGGGTACCAAAGTATATATATCTTATTTTTTGCAGGTACACCACAACAAAGAGAAGGCTATTTTCGATATCTCTAAATATTTGTGAAAGCAAATTTCAGGTTTATCGAAATGCACATGATCCAATATCTCCCAAAGGTGCTTTAATTATTTATGTCTTATGATCGATTAGTGTTTTATCATAGTATTTATTATTTTTAATTGATGACAAAGGAGGAGAAATGTCTTGAATCTCTCATGATACTTTACTTTTGAATATATGTGCTAACATTTGTTGTGCAGGAATTAAATGGTAAGTTTATATATATATATGCACAAACAAAATATTGTAGAGATTCAGGGGAAGCTAAACATTCAAGGGGAGAAAACCCAAAGTGTTGTCATCAATCAAAAAGGGGGAGAATGTTGATAACAAGATTTTGATCAATGCCAAACAAATAAAGTTGCAATGAATATCATGTCATAGAGATAAGGTTTTATACATTGTGTCGTTTTTAGAAATATGTTAAAATCTATCCTCAAGTACAAACACAAGTATAAAACAAAGTGTATATATATTTTTTATAAAGTCATGAAATAGGTTGACTAGGCAAAAAATGCCTCAACCAGTCGACTGACTGGAATTATACCAGTCGACTGGTCGAGCATTTTTTCTCTAGTAACGGCTAGTTTCTATATGTTTTTAAATATATACAATTTTATAATTCTTTAACCAGTTGACTGATAATTTCAGACCAGTCGTCTGATTCGAAACAGCAAGTATTTTCCTGAAGGGTTGCTTCCATTCATGAAGAGATTTCTCTTCATTAATCAAGGGAAATGGACACAATTTTTGTAAAAACTCTTTATGAAGGATTGCTACTTTTCTACTACTATATAAACAACTTCATTTATGTTTTACAAGAATCAATTCTACCAATTTTACTGATCATTATTCTATTCTCTCCATATACGTTCTTTGCATACGAAAGCTCTCCAAATTCAAATACTTGTTGAATTCTTGAATCGATTTAATATTACTTGATTCAACAAGCAATTTTACTTCCTCAAATCTATGCATTCAAATCATATACTCGAGGATCATATTGTAGGAAGATTGTACTTAAAACATTGACTATCCGTGTAGATTCAAGAACACAAAGCAGAAATCAAAACCATTGTATTTATTGAAGACTTGTGTAGTTGCTCCGGCGAGAGGTATCCTTGTTGGGACTCGGGTGTACTGACCTATTCCTCCGGGTTAAGAGAGGACATTGTTAGTGGAAATTCCGAAGAGGAGCTTCGGGACTGGAAGTAGGGCGGGAAGTCCGAACCAGTATAAAAACTCCTGGTGTCTCTTTTACTTTACTTACCACTTTTATTTACTTGTTAAATATCTCGGTAACTTAGATTTTATTTGCATTGCATATTATTTAGCTAGTATATCACGTATATTTCTGCATTATCCATATAGACCCTTTAAGTCGTACACATCGATCTTTTCACGATTCCATTCAAATTTATTATACTAGAATTTGTTTCTTAGCTTTAAACCTATTCAACTTTTTATTAAACCGTTGATGAATCCCATTCAATCCATCTAGCATACAAATTACAAACAATTAACACCCAATGCATAAACAACTTGATCAAACCAATTGAATTCATATTTAACAATAATATTTACTTGTTTTTCTTCACTTTGGGTTAATATATGTCAATATTGATTGGTTAATATCCGACTTACTTCCATTCAGTTATTATTTATTCAATTTCCAAATACCATTTGAATCCCATTCTAATCAATCAAACGAACAAATCAATACTATCATAATTTGAGAAAATTAAGTTTGTATAAAAATATAATTTGGGTAAAATTATTTAATTTACCCTCTTTACAAAAATACTAGGCAAAAGAATATGAAAATAGTTTTATATCCAATTACAAATACGTACTCTCATATATATATATATATATATATATATATATATATATATATAGACAAACACACACTCAAACTCAATCTAGGGTATTAATAACCCCATCTCTATTGAGTTCCGCCACAGAGACAAGGATACCACTAAACCTTATGCTCTGGTACCACTATAACGAACCAGCGTATTCGATGCTCGAATCTCGACAATATTACTTAATTCTGTATTACTTTCCAAAACCCAAATATCGAAAACACTAGATAGTTAATAGAAAGAAATTAGAGGGTGAGATAAGAAAGAAAGAAATATTAGAACAGAAGAAAATTAAGAAGAATAACAACACAATATAACAAGAGTCTCACATCGCAGCGAAATAAATATAATATAGAAATAAATCTTTATTGAGAGCTTAAAATAATACTTACAATCATCAGAGTACAGCAGATAACTGATACAACTGGACAATATAATAACATGTCCTCATATACGACACACAACGGAATAAATGCTAAATACGTCGGGACTCCTCCAATATGTCTTCTGAAATTCATAGCATCCTATCATGAACCTGTAAAACTCGGCCTGACCCGAGCATTTCAAATTCTATGGATCAGTATTTTAAACCAGGTGAAAAAACTCACTAAGTTTATAGTTATCATCCAACTGATTTAAAATCCAAAATCTTTTGAAAGAAAATGATGATTATAAGACTAGTCCACATATAAAAACAGATGGTTTTTACCTTACAATAACCCAAAAAAATTGATATCAACTTCGGTGATACTATAATAGTGTCTAAATCAGATAAATAATCATCTAGCGGAACGCTTGGATCTCACGCTCCACGTACTTAGTATATAATAAAAAACCACGGGCGCTGATTGGAGTATGGATTCCAACTATGGCATGGTATGAGATCACCTTCTGATTGTGTATCTCTAGAGAGGAATAAATGGAGTTCAACAAGAATATCTTACAACCCGGCCAAATAGGTCGACCACTCATTCCACTTGAGTGTACCGAATATATGTCACCAATGGTTGGGATTAGCAACGGTTACCGAAAGCATACAACAACAATAAAATAAAGGAATAAATGGATTTTACCTAGATCAGGTGAAAATACACCCTAATGGGAGTGACCCACATAGCCATGCGACCTACCCGATTTCTGTCATTGCCTAGTTGAAGAGGCTTAAGGATACGAATACCTTTTAGGACGTCACATCATCATTCACTTTGAATAACACATCGTCAGATCCAGCAAAAATCACTAATTTATTTCCACATAAATACTCTGGGTGTTAAGCTAAGAGAAGTTGTCTTCTCCGCCACTAACTATGGTACCTTTGAAGAAATTAACGTACATGACCCTTTTTGAAATACTCTGTCAAACATCCGCCCATTCAAGTCATCCAGGAAGAGGATGAACTGAAGAGATCCTCCTACCGCATCCTAGGAATCACCCTATATATTTGTAGCGAGTAATCTTTGTAAAGCCATAGATTTCAACCATGATAGAACCAACTTTATCTCTGGTCGCTAGTCAGAGATTATTAGTGGTTCTTCCGTTTTATGAAGATACACGGTCTTCAAATGCTCCATCTTGATCCTCATCTGATATCTCCAAGTTTACATATTTCATGGTCGAAATGGTATTCGAATATAAATTCTATCCTAGTCTTTTCATACCAACATCGTATAGGCCATATTTGATAGCGACTATTTAATTATCAAAAAAACAACCATGCAACCATAAAAATAAAAAGAATTTACTGGTTCAGTGACACGACCCGAACTTCCCCGGTAAGGAAAGCACGGATTGCGTTGAGGACAAGCCACATCAGAACACAGACAGAAGAACATTTCATTGTATATTACAACAATTCCATCAGATTCAAGAATATACAGAGTATGAATAAATATTATACAACAGAAATATATCAGAGATTACAATAAATTACATAGCAGCGGAAAATAATACAAAACACAACTAGAAGTAATACACGGATACAGAGCTTTCCGAATATCATTCAAGCTGTAAACCAGGATCCTGTGAATATAAATCTGCAAAACCAAAACTACTAGCTGCCCGTGTCGAAAATAAGGGCACCCAGAGTTTATGTTAAAACAATAAACTCCAGGTCAGTCATGTGACTGGTGTGAGAACTAAAACAGTTATTAATCTTTATTTTAAAGTTCGGTAAATCAAGGGACCACGCCGTGTAACACGGAACGAGTTTCCTCCCAAGAATACCAGTGCATAAAACAAATTGCGCAATGCTAAATAAAGAAAAATGAAGCTATTATAAGACCCAAGTCCCATTACACAATGCAACGCAAGCCGGAGGATAGGGTTTTTACCTTATAATAGCCAAAGCATGCTTGATACGTTTAAAACACATTATTTTGATATTACTATAAGTGTGTAGTGTCAAAACAATTTCAATCATAAATATCAATCATAGTCGGCATGAATGACCCATACCACTATGTCGCCATACTAGGTTCTACAAATAAAACCGCAATATCACGTATTGGAAATTGGATTTCCGTCATGAGTCGAGGCAAGGGGCAAGCTCCTCTCCAATTCGAGACACTCTAGCAAATGTCTTAGGACCCCACTATGATCCTTGGATCTTCAGGGCCGGTCCTCTCTTACTTTTGAGGATTAGTTATTCCTGAGCACACGTTTCCCGGTCCTAACAGACCTATATCCGAGGCTCCTCGTATCCAACAACCACACAGGTGAAAATTATATAAATGTCATCCAGTTTAAGCACTGACACCACCCATAGCTAGAAAGAAACGTCGTGCTCTCCCTGCGGTCACTATCCCGTTTTTGACTCATACCGAGGTGTGAGGCTCGCGAATTCACGCTATACACAAAGCTACGCCACAAGGCCGTGCTTTGATCATCAACCACAAGAATTTGCTTTTCAACAGAAGCCTTGATCAATTGCCACTTACGCGTGCCACACTGGCAATTCACTCCATGTGACTGATGTCCATCGATATACAACCTCTGAGCTCGTACGTCTCAGAGAAGGGCGTTAAGAAAGAGAATAAATTCTCTGCCGCCAAACAGATGTATATTTAACAGAGATTAATCAACACAGAATAAAATCCAATGTCAGACACACAGTCCGTTTACAAGTTCGTTCTGGGTCTGAACGAAACCGGAGGCACTTTCCTCGCATATCCATCGATCTCCAGGTACGTCTGGACGATCACCAACTGATTCCCTCATCTTGGGTGTACAGCCCAATCAAGATCAGCAGTAATAACCCCAAACGATGTGAAGACATCCGGTCTTCAACCACCGTCTTCATCTTCGACTTATCGCCGAATCGGTTATTCAGAATGGGTATAAACCCGGACTTTCTGAATAACCCACGTATATAATAAACAAATGTTACACAAACACAACAAACGCCTCATTCCAATTCAGAATATTCTTTTATTCACAAAATCACATTCTTAGGGAAAGGTTCCCATTAATTTTATCAAAGATAAATTCTTCTAAATTTATTCTTTAATCTTCCTTTGGATATCATTTCAAACCATGTCATGGTTTTCCAAACTAGTCGGGATTAGCGAACTACACCGAAGTAATTATATATTTTATTTCCCAATCACAACCTATTCATCCCATGAAGTAAAACTGGTCATACTTCATATCTAACACCACGGTGCTATCGGTAAAATTAATTACCATTTCACGTTCAAATCTAATTAAAGATTCAACTATCGCTTAGGAGCAAAACTGGTGGTACTCCATTCTCGATCACCTTTCAAATTTGGTAATTTAAATTATCAATTCACATTTCAATCTAATTAAAGATTCATTAAAACTCCACTTAGTTTTAATCTTTTCAAAAATCAATATCCTGCCTTTAACCGGGTTAAAGAGCCAATGTCATCTAAAACACGGTTCACGATAAACCCAAAATCACATTCAAATTCAATTCCAATTAAACATTATTTAATTGGTACACTTCATTAAATCTAAATAGAAAGATTTAATCTTTTTCTCCATTGGGCTTAAGAACAGTGTTAATGAAGACACCATTCACGACAAACCCAAATCACATTTGATATTAAATACAAGGCTCTGAATAGAAAATATACAGGCTTATATTCAATATCAAATTCTGAAAACAACAAATATCGTATTGGAAATAACGATATAAAATATATCTTTCAAATTTCCACAACCATATCTGTATAATCACGAAACCCAACATCGAAACATTCCGAAGATAATTTCGATTCAAATCCATTTCAATTCGTATATTGGTAATTCTGATTATTTTTAAAACCACTTTCAAATTCAATTTATTTATTTCAAAAATAAATTGATCTTAATTCTAGTTCAAAACTAGTTCATTTTGATAAAAATCTATTTTTATCTTTTCAAATATGGATTTTTTCAGCCCAATTTTTCCCAAATCATTTCTTATGATTTTACACAAATTATTGATATTTTTAATAATTATATCAAGGCCCGTATAGTCGATTTCCATCAACGGCCATCGAACTGCACTTACAGCGACCTTTTTAAAATTTGATTTGGACATAATTCCAAATCCAACTGTTAGATTTCAAATTTCTAATATTCGTTAGAAAGGTCTTTTCGATACGAACCCAACGGTTCTAGTTTTAGGAGAATCCGACGGTCGGATCTACCGCAACGTCAATTCGAAGTCAATGGTCGAAGATCACGAACTTCCGCAGCGCGGCGCGTTCTAATCAGGCCATTATATATATAATATATATTATATATATTTCGTCGATTTCCCTTTAAAACGTATTTTATAAATCGTTTTGAATTCGTTTTCGAAACAATTTCAACTTCCTTTTCAAATTCAAATCAAGATTGAATTTTTCCTTATAAATTCGTTTTAAATTCCTTTCAAATTGATTTCAATTCAAATCGATTTTTAATTCAATTTCAGTTCGTTTTCAATTCAATTTGAATTTCAAATTAATTCAATTCCAATTCGAATTCAATTCTATTCAATTTCAATTTGAATTCAATTCTATTCAATTTCAATTTGAATTCAATTCTATTCAATTTAAATTTGAATTCAATTTTCGATATTCATTAAAAAAAATGAATAAAATTGATATAAATATCGTTCACGTCAAAATGGCGCATCTCTAATCAACACGGCTTTATATATTTCAATAAATTCGTTATTCTATTCAACAAATGAATATTTATTCTATTCAACACATGAATATTTATTCTATTCAACACATGAATATTCTCAACACATGAGCACCGTCAACACATGACTATTTATCCTATTTAATATATACTTTATTTCCCAATTGGAATGAGGCCCAATCAATCACCATATAATGTTAATTATATGGATTCCACACGACACATGTATATAAATAGCAACGATAAATAATCAACCATCATCCAAAGTGCACTACACAACTGCATAAGCATTAAATATAAATAATTAACGCTTACACAGTCTGTCGACCAATCGATCGACATACTATTAAATAATTGGGATTAGTGTACACCAAATATCATCACAACACCCGTGTGGGGCTTCAAATCAACAAACACAGATTTTTTTATTCATTCACATACCCGTTAAAAATTATATTTTTAACGATAAAATATTTTTAACTATATAAATATTTTATTTCCTTTCACATCACACAATCAATTTTCACCACAACAAACAATCAAACATACAAGCCATCCATGGTTTGTGGACGACGGGTGTCGGGTGCTGCTAAGCACCGTCTGCATCCTAGTATATATTATTAACTAGAAAACAAGATTTAAAGTGAGAAGTTCTCACCCAAGCTAAATCCATTCACCGCGACTCTTCTTATGCAGGAAATCTTCACCTTTTCATCTTTTGTCACTTTCGTTGTCCATAGCCATTACATATATAAAAATCACATTTTTATATTGTTGCTATGTATATAAAAATCACATTTTTATACTAGTACTATATAGATAAAAATTCTAGTTTTACAACGGTGTTCATATGATAAAGATTATATTTTTATCACGCTATTCTCTATATAAAGATTTCGCCTTTTCAAATATAAAGATTTCGCCTTTTCATTTCATCACTATAAAAATCACATTTTTATTTCACCATATAAGTAATAAAAACCCAATTTTTATTTCGCTATATATATATAGATCAAATTTTTATACTTTCTATAATATAAAAATCATATTTTTAACATGCCACTAGTATAAAAATTATATTTTTACTTTCTACTCGAATAAAAATCGTATTTTTACCTTCTTGCTTATGTAAAAATTATATTTTTATCTTCTATAACTATAAATAAAAATCGTTTATTTATCTCCTAAAAATCAAGTCTCTTTTATAGAAAAAAAAACAAACCTTTCATGTTAAAAATCCATCCTTTCTATAAATAAAAACCCTAGCTTTAACTATAAAAATTCGATCTTTGTAGTTAATAAAAACCCGATCTTTGGAACTATAAAACTGATTTGTCCTTATTTTTAAAACTGAACATAAAGGAGATAAATAAATAAATAGTTCAAATTAAAACTTACGGGTTTTTCAGTGAAGAAAGGGGGGAGGTGCTGAATGGGGCGTCGGCGGTTTGTACAGAGGAGGGGGGGTTTCACGAGGCAGTGGCGAATCGGTGGAAGGGGGTCTCGACGAGGGGGCGGCTGAAGGAGGAGGTCGAGGTGGAGGTGACGGTTTGGCTGAGGGGGGGTTCGCGGTCTCGCGTGGAGGAGGGGAGAGAGAGGAGAGGCGGAACGAGGAGGGTGGAGGGGGGGCGCCTCGCGCTAGCGGTGGCGGCGCGCCAGAGGAGGGCGGCGGTTCCCCCCCGTCGATCCCCTTTTCCCCTATTTTTATTTCATTTGTCTGAACGATAACGGGTAAGGGGAGAAGAGATTAAAGGGAGAGAGAGAGAGAGAGAGTTTTATTTTATTATTTAATTATTTAATTTCAAAAAGTACCTTTTTATTTCGAACTCGAAATCAAACCCATCGACTGTCGTCCCTATCTAATTACCCCCATTTCGAACATAATGGGATATGTTACGAAGGCCAATTCGATCGTTACGATCTGTTTCCGTTGAATTTACATTTAAATCATTATACTGAATTTTAAACGTACATTTCAAATTACCGGGGTCACACACGGACTCGAAAAATTCCAAAAAATTATTTTCTAGCTTCGTATTAACAATACGGTCCTAACAAAACTAATTCCGTCAAATTCTGAGACCGTTTGAAAAATGGCCATTTTCCAGTCGAGTAAAATCAACTAAAACTGGTCAAATGCGTTTTCCTTTGCCACACTCACATATTGATTCGAAAAATTATGAAATTTGAAATCTAGCAATAATTTGACATCACGGATCCAACAAAAGTGGTTTCGTCGAAAACCGAGGTCGTTTGCAAAATAGCCATTTTCAAGGGCCGAAATTCCATAGCGACTATTCTGAAATTTCAACTGGACGTAACTTTTGATTCCCGCTATGAAATTTCGATTTTTCGAATTCGTTGGAAAGATATTATCAAATAGATTCTATTATTTTTGGTTTCGCCAAAATCCGGTTTATTCTGCACCCGGTACATTCATTTGAAGTTTGAAATCGAATTTTCGAACTACTGTGCCATTTTCAATTCCTTTTATAATTATAAATAATTATTTATATTCTAACGACGATCGATATAAATATATACGTTCGAATCCATTCAAAATAAATTTCTCGTCGTTATTATTTAAAATAATTCATTTTAAATATTCAAAATTCACTAAATTGCCAAAATAAAAAAATAAAAAAAATTGGCTCGCATTTTCCGGGTTGTTACAATCTCCCCCACTTAAAACTTTTCGTCCCCGAAAAAGAACGAAGCCGAAAGTTGTTTCTCAAATCAACTCAACTTCCACTATTTCCTATACGGCTTAAGTTCTTCAACTTTTCAGTTTCTAAGAACTTTTCAAATTTTTCAAAAATTTGGCTAACACCCTAAATTTTCGAAAAATTTCGCCACAACCTCCCCTGCACCGGGAACTTCGAGATATTTCATATAGTCTCTCATGGCCTTCTTCAACTTAAAAGAAAAAGCCAAGAGGCTAGCCAATCGGCTCATAAAAATCATCATCACCCAAACAAAACAGTAAATTATGGTAAACATGTACCTATTTGTCGGGCAAACAAATTTCATTCTTCTGCTCTAGCCTCCTTGCTATGACCTGTTCAATGTAAGTATATGTATATGCATGCAAATGTAATCATTTTTCAATACATTTCACTATTTGATTCTATTAGGCGTAATGGTTCAAAATTTCAAACAAATAAACAAACAACACAACCATCAATCAAGTAGTGGATTAACGTTTCAAATTCATAATTTTAATACATATAGAGAAAATCATGTTTTTGTTGCCAAATCACAACAAATAATCATATCTAGTTTTGGTTCTCACACCAGTCTAATGGAAATATATAGATATCACACCTTCGAAACACGAACATAAATACTGATGATGTCGCGACATTACCAGAATTATCCCCGGGCGACTAGAGTGTGATTCTATATCTATCCAGTATATTAAAACTTCGAATATACGTTCATGACGCGTATATGCAAAATCTTTATATATTCGATTGCCCAAATCAATATAAATAAAGTATCCAAATACATATAAAATGGTTTAAATTTCAAAACAAAATTGTTTTCATTTGAAAAATATACTCTTCACACTCGTTCTAGGATACTACTGATCCTATCTCTAACGAGTCATTCTAATTGGATATTACTAATCCAATATCTGATGAATTCCTTCGTTCGGTTCTAATGCGTCTTGTTCTCGAGCTCTGTAAACCAAAGCTCTGATACCAAACTGACACGGCCCGAACTTCCCCGGTAAGGAAAGCACGGATTGCGTCGAGGACAAGCCACATCAGAACGCAGACAGAAGAACATTTCATTGTATATTACAACAATTCCATCAGATTCAAGAATATACAGAGTATGAATAAATATTATACAACAGAAATATATCAGAGATTACAATAAATTACATAGCAGCAGAAAATAATACAAAACACAACTAGAAGTAATACACGGATACAGAGCTTTCCGAATATCATTCCCGCTGTAAACCAGGATCCTGTGAATATAAATCTGCAAAACCAAAACTACTAGCTGCCCGTGTCGAAAATAAGGGCACCCAGAGTTTAGGTTAAAACAATAAACTCCAGGTCAGTCATGTGACTCGTGTGAGAACTAAAACAGTTATTAATCTTTATTTTAAAGTTCGGTAAATCAAGGGACCACGCCGTATAACACGGAACGGGTTTCCTCCCAAGAATACCAGTGCATAAAACAAACAGCGCAATGCTAAATAAAGAAAAATGAAGCTATTATAAGACCCAGGTCCCATCACACAACGCAACGCAAGCCGGAGGATAGTGTTTTTACCTTATAATAGCCAAAGCATGCTTGATACGTTTAAAACACATTATTTTGATATTACTATAAGTGTATAGTGTCAAAACAATTTCAATCATAAATATCAATCATAGGCGGCATGAATAACCCATACCACTATGTCGCCATACTAGGTTCTACAAATAAAACCGCAATATCACGTATTGGAAATTGGATTTTTGTCATGAGTCGAGGCAAGGGGCAAGCTCCTCTCCGATTCGAGACACTCTAGCAAATGTCTCAGGACCCCACTATGATCCTCGGATCTTCAGGGCCGGTCCTCTCTTACTTTTGAGGATTAGTTATTCCTGAGCACACGTTGCCCGGTCCTAACAGACCTATATCCGAGGCGCCTCGTATCCAACAACCACACAGGTGAAAAGTATATAAATGTCAGCCAGTTTAAGCACTGACACCACCCATAGCTAGAAAGAAATGTCGTGCTCTCCCTGCAGTCACTATCCCGTTTTTGACTCATACTGAGGTGTGAGGCTCGCGAATTCATGCTATACACAAAGCTATGCCACACAGGCCATGCTTTGATCATCAACCACAAGACTTTGCTTTTCAACAGAAGCCTTGATCAATTGCCACTTACGCGTGCCACACTGGCAATTCACTCCATGCGACTGATGTCCATCGATATACAACCTCTGAGCTCGTACGTCTCAGAGAAGAGCGTTAAGCAAGAGAATAAATTCTCCGCTGCCAAACAGATATATATTTAACAGAGATCAATCAACACAGAATAAAATCCAATGTCAGACACACAGTCCATTTACAAGTTCGTTCTTGGTCTGAACGAAACCGGAGGCACTTTCCTCGCATATCCATCGATCTCCATGTACGTCTGGACGATCACCAACTGATTCCCTCATCTTGGGTGTACAGCCCAATCAAGATCATCAGTAATCACCCAAACGATGTGAAGACTTCCCGTCTTCAACCACCGTCTTCATCTTCGACTTATCGCCTAATCGGTTATTCAGAATGGGTATAAACCCGACCTTTCTGAATAACCCACGTATATAATAAACAAATGTTACACAAACACAACAAATGCCTCATTCCAATTCAGAATATTCTTTTATTCACAAAATCACATTCTTAGTGAGAGGTTCCCATTAATTTTATCAAAGATAAATTCTTCTAAATTTATTCTTTAATCTTCCTTTGGATATCATTTCAAACCATGTCATGGTTTTCCAAACTAGTCGGGATTAGCGAACCACACCGAAGTAATTATTTATTTTATTTCCCAATCCCAATCTATTCATCCCATGAAGTAAAACTGGTCATACTTCATATCTAACACCACGGTGCTATCGGTAAAATTAATTACCATTTCACGTTCAAATCTAATTAAAGATTCAACTATCGCTTTGGAGCAAAACTGGTGGTACTCCATTCTCGATCACCTTTCAGATTTGATAATTTTAATTATCAATTCACATTTCAATCTAATTAAAGATTCATTAAAACTCCACTTAGTTTTAATCTTTTCAAAAATCAATATCCTGCCTTTAACCGGGTTAAAGAGCCAATGTCATCTAAAACACGGTTCACGATAAACCCAAAATCACATTCAAATTCAATTCCAATTAAACATTATTTAATTGGTACACTTCATTATATCTAAGTAGAAAGATTTAATCTTTTTCTCCATTGGGCTTAAGAACAGTGTTAATGAAGACACCATTCACGACAAACCCAAATCACATTTGATATTAAATACAAGGCTCTGAATAGAAAATATACCGGCTTATATTCAATATCAAATTCTGAAACCAACAAATATCGTATTGGAAATAACGATATAAAATATATTTTTCAAATTTCCACAACCATATCTGTATAATCACGAAACCCAACATCGAAACATAACGAAGATAATTTCGATTCAAATCCATTTCAATTCGTATATTGGTAATTCTGATTATTTTTAAAACCACTTTAAAATTCAATTTATTTATTTCAAAAATAAATTGATCTTAATTCTAGTTCAAAACTAGTTCATTTTGATAAAAAATCTATTTTTATCTTTTCAAATATGGAGTTTTTCTGCCCAATTTTTTCCAAATCATTTCTTATGATTTTACACAAATTATTGATATTTTTAATAATTTTATCAAGGCCCGTACAGTCGATTTCCATCAACGGCCATCGAACTGCACTTACAACAACCTTTTTCAAATTTGATTTGGACATAATTCCAAATCCAACCGTTAGATTTCAAATTTCTAATATTCGTTAGAAAGCTCTTTTCGATACGAACTTAACGGTTCCGGTTTTAGGAGAATCCGACGGTCGAATCTCCTGCAACGTCAATTCGAAGTCAATGGTCGAAGTTCACGAACTGCCGCAGCGCGGCGCGTTCTATTCAGGCCATTATATATATTATATATATTTCGTCGATTCCCCTTAAAAACGTATTTTATAGATCGTTTTAAATTCGTTTTCGAAACGATTTCAACTTCCTTTTCAAATTCAAATCATGATTGAATTTTTCCTTATAAATTCGTTTTAAATTCCTTTCAAATTGATTTCAATTCAAATCGATTTTTAATTCAATTTCAGTTCGTTTTCAATTCAATTTGAATTTCAAATTAATTCAATTCCAATTCGAATTCGATTCTATTCAATTTCAATTTGAATTCAATTCTATTCAATTTCAATTTGAATTCAATTTTTGATATTCATTAAAAAAAATGAATAAAATCGATATAAATATCGTTCACGTCAAAATGGCGCATCTCTAATCAACACGGCTTTATATATTTCAATAAATTCGTTATTCTATTCAACAAATGAATATTTATTCTATTCAACACATGAATATTTATTCTATTCAACACATGAATATTCTCAACACATGAGCACCGTCAACACATGACTATTTATCCTTTTAATATATTTTTTATTTCCCAATTGGAATGAGGCCCAATCAATCACCATATAATGTTAATTATATGGATTCCACACGACACATGTTATAAATAGCAACGATAAATAATCAACCATCATCCAAAGTGCACTACACAACTGCATAAGCATTAAATATAAATAATTAATGCTTACACAGTCTGTCGACCAATCGATCGACATACTATTAAATAATTGGGATTAGTGCACCAAATATCATCCCAACACCCGTGTGGGGTTTCAAATCAACAAACACGGATTTTTTTATTCATTCACATACACGTTAAAAATTATATTTTTAACGATAAAATATTTTTAACTATATAAATATTTTATTTCCTTTCACATCACACAATCAATTTTCACCGCAACAAACAATCAAACATACAAGCCATCCATGGTCTGTGGACGACGAGTGTCGGGTGCTGCTAAGCACCGTCTGCATCCTAGTATATATTATTAACTAGAAAACAAGATTTAAAGTGAGAAGTTCTCACCCAAGCTAAATCCATTCACCGCGACTCTTCTTATGCAGGAAATCTTCACCTTTTCGTCTTTTGTCACTTTCGTTGTCCGTAGCCACTACATATATAAAAATCACATTTTTATATTGTTGCTATGTATATAAAAATCACATTTTTATACTACTACTATATAGATAAAAATTCTATTTTTACAACAGTGTTCATATGATAAAGATTATATTTTTATCACGCTATTCTCTATATAAAGATTTCGTCTTTTCAAATATAAAGATTTCGCCTTTTCATTTCAGCACTATAAAAATCACATTTTTATTTCACCATATAAGTAATAAAAACCCAATTTTTATTTCGCTATATATATATATATATATCAAATTTTTATACTTTCTATAATATAAAAATCATATTTTTAACATGCCACTAGTATAAAAATTATATTTTTACTTTCTACTCGAATAAAAATCATATTTTTACCTTCTTGCTTATGTAAAAATTATATTTTTGTCTTCTATAACTATAAATAAAAATCGTTTCTTTATCTCCTAAAAATCAAATCTCTTTTATAGAAAAAAAAAGAAACAAACCTTTCATGTTAAAAATCCGTCCTTTCTGTAAATAAAAACCCTAGCTTTAACTATAAAAATTCGATTCTTGTAGTTAATAAAAACCCGATCTTTGGAACTATAAAACTGATTTGTCCTTATTTTTAAAACTGAACATAAAGGAGATAAATAAATAAATAGGTCGAATTAAAAATTACGGGTTTTTCATTGAAGAAAGGGGGGTGTCGAAGCTTGCTGGGGCTCTCAGGTTGTTGGAGCAGTGTGGAGGTGCTGAATGGGGCGTCAGCGGTTTGTACAGAGGAGGGGGGTTTCACGAGGCAGTGGCGAATCGGTGGAAGGGGGTCTCGAAGAGGGGGCGACTGAAGGAGGAGGTCGAGGTGAAGGGGGAGGTGACGGTTTGGCTGAGGGGGTTCGCGGTCTCGCGTGGAGGAGGGGAGAAAGAGGAGAGGCGGAACGAGGAGGGTGGAGGGGGGCGCCTCGCGCCAGCGGTGGCGGCGCGCCAGAGGAGGGCGGCGGTCCCCCCCCCCCTCGATCCCCTTTTCCCCTTTTTTTTATTTTTATTTCATCTGTCTGAACGATAACGGGTAGGGGGAGAAGAGATTAAAGGGGGAGAGAGAGTGAGTTTTATTTTATTATTTAATTTCAAAAAGTACCTTTTTATTTTGAACTCGAAATCAAACCCACCGATTGTCGTCCCTAGCTAATTACCCCCATTCCGAACACAATGGGATATGTTACGAAGGCCAATTCGATCGTTATGATTAGTTTTCGTTGAATTTACATTTAAATCATTATACTGAATTTTAAACGTACATTTCAAATTACCTGGGTCACATACGGACTCGAAAAATTCCAGAAAAATATTTTCTAGCTTCGTATTAACGATACGGTCCTAACAAAACTAATTCCGTCAAATCCTGAGACCATTTGAAAAATGGCCATTTTCCAGTCGATTAAAATCAACTAAAACTGGTCAAACGCGTTTTACTTTGCCACGCTCACATATTGATTCGAAAAATTATGAAATTTGCAATCTAGCAATAATTTGACATCATGGATCCAATAAAAGTGGTTTCGTCGAAAACCGAGGTCGTTTGCAAAATGGCCATTTTCATGGGCCGAAATTCCATAGCGACTATTCTGAAATTTCAACTGGACGTAACTATTGATTCCCGCTATGAAATTTCGATTTTTCAGATTCGTTGGAAAGATATTATCAAATAGATTCTATTATTTTTGGTTTCGCCAAAATCTGGTTTATTCTGCACCCGGTACATTCATTTGAAGTTTGAAATCGAATTTTCGAACTACCGCGCCATTTTCAATTCCTTTTATAATTATAAATAATTATTTATATTCTAACGACGATCGATATAAATATATACGTTCGAATCTACTCAAAATAAATTTCTCGTCGTTATTATTTAAAATAATTCATTTTAAATATTCAAAATTCACTAAATTGCCAAAATAAAAAAATTTAAATTGGCTCGCATTTTCCGGGTTGTTACATTCAGTACTTAGCATGAATAGGCCATTTTTATTAAAACATTCGTTAAATAAACTTCAAAATCTTACAATAGTTCAAACATAACTTTTCACTTCTTATTTTAACATAAGAGTATTCTCAAAACCATTTTATTTTACATACTTAGAAAAATAACTTATAACCATATCTGACTTTCCATCTAACTATCATTTGCAAAACATTATTCATTAACTATATCTGGGAAATCAGTTAAACTTATCATTCATAAAACAATATTACGAAAATCTCCTTTGTTTCATTTCTTGAAAACAATACCCAACGCTTATACTTTTTTAAAAAACTTATTCCATAACTTATCTCTTTATTTCCTTTTACCTCAAAAATATCGTTATATTTTTACAAAATCTCCTTTTTATTTCTGTTACTTTGGAAATACCATTTTATATTCTCAAATTCTTACAATTAACGTTGCATTATTATTTCTCATATGGATATAATAAATTATTTCTAGACTCTTTACTATTACAAACTAATATCATCCTTAGATAATCCTGAAGTCGTTCAAGTTGGAGTATTTTATTTATCTCTCAAACCTTGGTCGACAATGTTCTTATCTTAAGATAAATATGAGTTGTACTTCAAAAACTATATTCATTCTAATATCTAAACAAATCTCATTTATGTAATAACCCGGAAATCCGAGCCAATTTAATTTTTTTATTTTTGCAATTTTAGTGAATTTTGAATATTTAAAATGATTTATTTTAAATAATAGTGACGAGAAATTTATTTAGAATAGAATTCGAACGTATATATTTTTGTATAGATCGTCGTTAGAATATAAATAATTATTTATAATTGTAAAAGGAATTGAAAATGGCGCGGTAGTTCGAAAATTCGATTACAAAGTTCAAATGAATGTACAGGATTCAAAATAAACAGGATTTTAGTGAAACCAAAAATATTTGAATCTAATTGAGAATATATTTCCAACGAATCCGAAAAATCAAAATTTCATAGCGGGGATAAAAAGTTATGTCCAGTTGAAAATTCAGGATAGTCGCTATGGAATTCTGGCCCTTAAAAATGGAAATTGTGCAAACGACCTCGGTTTTCGACGAAACCACTTTTGTTGGATCCAGGATGTAAAATTATTGCTAGGTTTCAAAATTTGTAATTTTTCGAATCAATATGTGAGCGTGGACAAGGAAAACGCGTTTGACCAGTTTCGGTTGATTTTAATCGACTGGAAAATGACCATTTTTCAGACGGTCTCAGAATTTGACGAAATTGGTTTTGTTAGGACCGTATCGTCAATACGAAGCTAGAAAATATTTTTTGGGAATTTTTCAAGTTAGTATGTGGCCCCGGTGAATTGAAATGCGCGTTCAAATTCAGTATATAGAGTTATATGTTGATTTTGACGAAAACTGATAGAAACGATTCAATCGGCCTACGATACATATCCCATTGGGTTCGGAATGGAGGTAATTAGCTATGGGCGACAGGTGGTGGGTTTCGTTTCGAGTCCGAAATAGAAAGTTGCTTTTTGAAATTAAATGAATAAAATAAAATAATATATTATTATATAACCCCCCCTTCTGTTTCTCTCTCCCCGGCATTTCAAAGAATTAAAAAAAAAAACCTAAAATGTCCATCGCCCCCCCTATCTGCCGCCGCCCATCAACGTGCCCCCCCACCAACAATGCCGCCTCACCAGAAAAGCCACCCCCTCCAATCGCCTCTCCCCTCTCCCATCTCGACCGAAGCCTCCGCCGCCCAGCAACGCGAGCCCCCCCCCCTTTTGTTTCTCTGATCGAACCACCAGCCCCGCACAACACCGCCGCACCCCCCCTCCTCTACCAGTCGGAGCCGCGCACCAGACCCCCTCCCATCTCCAATTCGATTTTCCTCCCCCGGCTGCTGTAAGTTTTATTTTAATTTGTTTTTATTTTTACTTTGTTTTTATTTATTTAAAATAATTAAAAATTGAATTTTTATGAAGGTAAAAATATAATTTGTGAGTATATAAATATGGTTTTTATGAATGGAAAAATAGGATTTTTGAGTAAATAAAAATACGGATTTTATTGGTTTGAAAATGCGATTTTTAACTTTAGAAAGATTATATTTTTAACGTGAAAAGATACGACCTTTAGAAAGGAAAAGATATGAATTTCAATCATATAAAGATAAGATTTTTAACGTTGTAAAGATATGATTTTTAGCGGTATGATGGATTGATTCTAGAGAATAAAAATATAATTTTTATATGGTGAAGAGAATAAAAATATAATTTTTATATATGTAGAGATATAAAAATATAATTTTTATATGTGTAGCAAAGTAACAATATAATCTTTATTACGAAGAAAGCGGTATAAAAATAGAATTTTTATATACTAGAGAATATAAAAATGTAATTTTTATATATATAGCGAAGTTATAAAAATGTGATTTTTAATATGAACTTCGTGGAACAGACTGCGTTGGAAGCACGACGAAGAGTTCCTACATATGAAGAGTCGCGGTGAATTAATTTAGCTAGTCGGTGAGAACTTCTCACTTTTAATTTAATTTTCTAGTTAAAATATACATACTAGGATGAAGATTGTGTTTAGTAGCACCCGATACCCGTCGTCCACAGACCATGGACGACCTGTTTGTTTGTTTGATTGATTTTGATGTGTAGTTGATTGTGTGATGTGGAATGAAATAAAAATATTTTTATAGCTAAAAATAGAATTTTTAACGTGTATATGAAATGAAATAAATTAATATAAATAAATCAAACGATTTGCTTATATACACACATTTGACTGATATTGATTGGGACGATAAATTTTACACATCGCCCAACTGCACAAATAAAATCTGTGTTTGATTGTTTGAAACCCCACACAGGTATTGGGATGATATATAACATACACTAATCCCAATAATTAGTTGTATGTCGATCGATTGATTGACAGACTGTTATAAGCATTGAATATTTATATTTGATGCTCATACAGTGTAGAATGCACTTTGGATGATGGTTGATTATTTGTCATTGTTGATATATACATGCGTTGTATGGAAATCCATAGAAATAAAATCTATGGTAATTGATTGGGCTTCATTCCAGTTTTGAAATAGAATATTTGAATAGAATATTTGAATAGAATATTTGAGACGAAATATTTGAATAGAATATTTGAGACGATATATTTGAAGAGAAATATTTGAATAGAATATTTGAGAAGAAATATTTGAAGAGAAATATTTGAATAAAATATTTGAGAAGAAATATTTGAAATGAAATATTTGAATAGAATATTTGAAATAGAAATATATAAAGCCGTGTTGATTAGATATGCGCTATTTTGACGCGAACGATATTTATATCGATTATATTCGTTTTTATAATGAATATTGAAAAGTGATTTCGAAATCAAATATTTTGAAATGAAATTCGAATTAAATTGAAATGAAATGAATTAGAATTCGAATTGAATTGAAAATAAAATGAATTTGAATCGAATTGAAATTGAATAGAAATCAATTTGAAATGAATTCGAATTGAAAATAAAATGAATTCGAATCGAATTGAAATTGAATGGAAATCAATTGGAAATGAATTCGAATTGAATTGAAATTGATTTGAAATAAATTCAAAATCGAATGGAAATTGAACTAAAATTGAAAACGGATTGGAATTGAATTGAAATCAAATTGAAATGAATTTAAAACAAATTTATAAGGAAAATTTTAATTTTGATTTGAAATTGAAATGGAAGTTGAAATTGTTTTTGAAACAAATTTAAAACGATTTACAAAATTCATTTTAAATAGAAATCGATGAAATATATATTATATATATTATATAATGGCCTGAATAGAACGCGCCGCGCTGCGGTAGTTCGCGAATTTCGACCATTGACTTCGAACGGACATTACGGGAGATCCGACCGTTGGAATCTCCTAAAACTGGAACCGTTCGGTTCGTATTGAAAAGAGATTTCTAACGAATATTAGAAATTAGAAATCTAACGGTTGGATTTGGAATTATGTCCAAATCAAATTTGGAAAAGGTCGTTGTAAGTGCAGTTCGATGGCCGTTGGCGGAAATCGACTGTACGGGCCTTGATAAAATTATTAAAAATAGTAATAATTTGTGTAAAATCATAAGAAATGATTTGGGAAGAATTAGGATGAAAAATTCCACATTTGAAAAGATAAAAATAGATTTTTATCGAAATGAACTAGTTTTGAACTAGAATTATAATTCATTTATTTTTGAAATAAATAAACTGGACTTGAAATGGTTTTGAAATATAACCAGAATTTCCAATATATAAAGTGGAAAGGGATTTGAATTGAAATTGTCTTTGGAATATTTCGATGTTGGATTTCGTGATTATACAGATATTGTTATGGAAATTTGAAAGATATATTTATATCGTTGTTTCCAATACAACATTTGTTGGTCGTAGAATTTGATATTGAATATAAGCCGATATATTTTCTATTCAGAGCCTTGTATTTAATATCAAATGTGATTTGGGTTTTCGTGAATTGTGTCTTCATTAACACTGTTCTTAAACCCAGTTGAGAAAAAGATTAAATCTTTTTATTTAGATTTAATGAAGTGTACCAATTAAATGGTATTTAATTTGAATTGAATTCGAATTGATTTTTGGGTTTATCGTGAACGGTGTTTTAAATAACACTTGTTCTTTAACCCGATAATTAATGGAGTGTGATTTTGGGTTGTCGTGAACGGTATCTTCAATAATACTGTTCTTAGGCCCAACTGAGTTAAGAAAATCAGAAACTAACTGGAGATTAGTTAAGTTGAATGGTTTCTTGGGTATTGATCTGATGTTGGTTTCGGCCTTCGGGGTTAATACTTATGGAATTGCTCACTTGCTATTTTATGGTTAAAGGCTGATAGAATGGAATGTGATTTTGGGTTTATCGCGAATCGTGTTTTAAATGACATTGATTCTTTAACCCAGTTAAAGATTAAAACTAAGTGGAGTTTTAATGAATCTTTAATTAGATTGAAATGATCGAGAATGGAGTATCACCAGTTTTGCTCCAGGCGATAGTTAGATCTTTAATTAGATTTGAACGTGAAATGGTAATTGAATTTACCGATAACACCGTGGTGTTAGATATGAAGTATGACCAGTTTTACTTCGTGGGATGAATAGGTTGGGAAATAAAACAAATGATTACTTCGGTGTGGTTCGCTAATCCCGACTAGTTTGAAGTGATATTCAAAGAAGGATTAAAGAATAAATTTAACAGAATTTATCTTTGATAAAATTAATGGGAACCTTTCCCTAAGAATGTGAAATTTAGAAACTAACTGGAGATTAGTTAAGTTGAATGGTTTCTTGGGTATTGATCTGATGTTGGTTTCGGCCTTCGGGGTTAATATATGGGGAAATATTCTCTTGTTAATTTACGGTTAGTGACTGATGAATTAGAATGAGGCGTATGTTGTGTTTGTGTAACACTTGTTTATTATATACGCGAGTTATTCAAAAAGACCGGGTTTATCCCATTCTGAATAACTGTTACGACGATAAGTCGAAGATGAAGACGGTGGTCGAAGACCGGAGGTCTTCACGTCGTTTGGATGATTACTGATGATCTTGATTGGGCCGTACACCCTATAGGATGGAATCAGTTAGTGATCATCCAGACGTACTTGGAGATCGATGGATATGCGGGGTACTAGGTGCCTCCGGCTTCGTTCAGACCCAGAACGAACTTGTAAATGGATTGTGTGTCTGACATTGGATTTTATTCTGTGTGATTGATTTTTATTAAATATATATCTGGTTGGCGGCGGAGAATTTATTCTCTTGCTTAACGCCCTTCTCTGATACGTACGAGATCAGGGGTTATATATTGATGGATATCAAACGCATGGAGTGAATTTCCCGTGTGACATGCCTAAGTGGCAAATGATCGAGGCTTCTGTTGAAAAGCAAAGTCTTGTGGTTGATGATCAAAGCACAGCCTGTGTGGCATAGCTTTGTGTAACATTGATTCGCGAGCCTCATACCCCGGTTGTGAACTAGAAACGGGAGAGGATATCAGGGAGGGCATGCGTTTCCTTCTAGCTAGAAGTGGCGTCAGTGGTTTTACACGCCCTGACGAGTTTGACTTATGTGGTTGTTGCTGTTGCGAGGCGCCTCGGATATATCGGTGACTATGTGAAGCCGATGGAGTCATTTATTAGCTCATTTACGCCCCAAAGGGGGGAAACGTAGTGTTCAGGCATAATAATCCACATCGGTGGACCGACCCTGACGATCCAAGGGGCAGTTGCGGCTGTTCCTGAGGCTCGGGCTAGACAGACTCGAATCGGTAGAGGACTATCTTTTGCCTCGGTTCACAGATGGAAATCCAACTTCCAATACGTGACTATGCGGTTTTGATTGTAGAGTCTAGTATGACGACATGATATATGGTACCCATGTCGTCTATGATTGATATTTATGATTGAAATTGTTTTGACACTATACACTTATAATAGTATCAAATGGTTTGTTTTTAACGTACCAAGCATGTCTGACTATTATAAGGGAAAACCCTATCCTCCAGCTTGCGTTGCATTGTGTGATGGGACCCGGGTCTTATAATAGCTTCATTTTTCTTTATTTAGCATTGCGTTGTTTGTTTTATGCATTGGTATTCCTGGGAGGAAACCAGTTCTGTGTTATACGGCGTGGTCCCTTGATTTACCTAACTTTAAAATAAAGATTAATAACTGTTTTAGTTCTCACACCAGTCACATGACTGACCTGGAGTTTATTGTTTTAACCTAAACTCTGGGTGCCCCTATTTTCCGCACGGGCAGCTAGTAGTTTTGGTTTTGCAGATTTATATTCACAGGTACCTGGTATACAGATGGAATGATATCCGGAAAGCTCTGTATCCGTATATCTCTTCTAGTTGTGTTTGTATTATTTTTCCGCTACGATGTATTTTAATGTAATTTAAATCTCTGATATTTTCTGTGTAATATTTATTCATACTTTGTATATTCTTTTATTCTTATGGAATTGTTGTAATTAACAATGAAATGTTCTTCTGTATGAGTTCTAATTTGTCGTGTTCTCAAAACAATCAGGCATTTCGTACGGTCTTGGTCGGTTTAGCGACTGATTCGGATCGAGCAAAATTCTCGATTATCACAGTTGGTATCAGAGCTTTGGTTTACAGAGCTCGGAGAACAAGACACATTAGAACCATACGAAAGGATTCATCAGAAATTGGATTAGTAATATCCAATAAGAGTGACTCGTTAGAGATAGGATCGGTAGTATCCTAGAACGAGTGTGAAGAGTATATTTTTGAAAAATAAAAAGAAAACCAAATATTGTTTTGAAATTTAAATCGTATTATACGTATTTGAATAATTTATTTTAAATTGATTTGGACCATCCGATATATAAATATTTTTCATATGCGCCAAGCTAGCGTGTATACGAAGTTTTAATGTACTGGATAGTTATAGAATCACACTCTAGTTGCTCGGGGATAATTCTGGTGACGGGGCACCATCGCCAGTATTTATATTCGAGTTTCGAAGGTGGGATTTCTATATATTTCCAATTGACTGGTGTGAGAACCAAAATTAGATATGGCTTATTGTTGTGATTTGGCATCAAAAATGTGATTTTTGACTATATATCAAAGTTATGTGATTAAAAAGATAATCAACTAATTGATTGATGGTTGTGTTGTTTGATTATTGTTTGATTAATTAAATGTTGAACCTTTAGCCAAATTGAACCAAATAGTGAATTGTATTGAAAATTTATCGCATTTGCATGCATATACATGTACTTACATTGAACAGGTCATAGCAAAGAGGCTAGAGCAGAAGAATAAAATTGTTTGCCCGACAAATAGGTACATGTTTACTAATTTATTGGGTTTTGGATGATTTTGTGAGTCGATTGGCTAGCCGCTTGGCTTTTTCTTTTTCTTTTAGATTGAAGAAGGCCATGGGAGGCTATATGAAATATCCCGAAGTCCCCGGTGCAGGGGAGGTTATGGTGAAATTTTTCGAAAATTTAGGGTGTTAGCCAAATTTTTGAAAAAAATTGAAAAGTTCTTAGAAACTAAAAAGTTGAAGAACCTAAGCCATAATGAAAATACTGAAAGTTGAGTTGGTTTGTAAAACAACTTTCGGCTTCGTTCCTTTTCGGGGATGAAAAGTTTTAAGTGGGGGAGATTGTAATAACCCGGAAATCCGAGCCAATTTAAAAAATTTATTTTGGCAATTTTAGTGAATTTTGAATATTTAAAATGATTTATTTTAAATAATAGCGACGAGAAATTTATTAGAATAGAATTCGAACGTATATATTTATATAGATCGTCGTTAGAATATAAATAATTATTTATAATTATAAAAGAAATTGAAAATGGCGCGGTAGTTCAAAAATTCGATTTCAAAGTTCAAATGAATGTACATGATTCAAAATAAACCGGATTTTAGTGAAACCAAAAATATTTGAATCTAATTGAGAATATCTTTCCAACGAATCCGAAAAATCAAAATTTCATAGCGGGGATAAAAAGTTATGTCCAGTTGAAAATTTAGGATAATCGCTATGGAATTCTGGCCCTTAAAAATGGAAATTTTGCACACGACCTCGGTTTTCGACGAAACCACTTTTGTTGGATCCGGAATGTAAAATTATTGCTAGGTTTCAAAATTCGTAATTTTTCGAATCAATATGTGAGCGTGGCAAAAGAAAACGCGTTTGACTAGTTTTGGTTGATTTTAATCGACTGGAAAATGACCATTTTTCAAACGGTCTCTGAATTTGTCGAAATTGGTTTTGTTAGGACCGTATCGTCAATACGAAACTAGAAAATATTTTTTGGGAATTTTTCTAGTTAGTATGTGGCCCCGGTGAATTGAAATGCGCGTTCAAATTTAGTATATAGAGTTATATGTTGATTTTGACGAAAACTGATTGAAACGATTGAATCGGCCTACGATACATATCCCATTGGGTTTGGAATGGGGTAACTAGCTATGGGCGACAGGTGGTGGGTTTCGTTTCGAGTTCGAAATAGAAAGTTGCTTTTTGAAATTAAACGAATAAAATAAAATAATATATTATTATATAACCCCCCTCCCCCTTCTGTTTCTCTCCCCCTGACATTTCAAAGAATTAAAAAAAACCCTAAAATGTCCGTCGCCCCCCCCCCCCCCCCACTATCTGTTGCCGCCGCCCATCAACGTGGCCCCTCCACCAACGACGCCGCCTCACCAGAAAAGCCACCCCCTCCAATCGCCTCTCCCATCTCGACCGAAGCCTCCGCCGCCCAGCAACGCGAGCCCCCCTTTTGTTTCTCCGATCGAACCACCAGCCCCGCACAACACCGCTGCACCCCCCTCCTCTGCCAGTCGGAGCCGCGCACCAGACCCCCTCCCGTCTCCAATTCGATTTTCCTCCCCCGGCTGCTGTAAGTTTTATTTTAATTTGTTTTTATTTTTACTTTTGTTTTTATATATTTAAAATAATTAAAAATTGAATTTTTATAAAGGTAAAAATATAATTTTTGAGTATATAAATATGGTTTTTATGAATGGAAAAATAGGATTTTTGAGTAAATAAAAATATGATTTTTATTGGTTTGAAAATGCGATTTTTAACTTTAGAAAGATTAGATTTTTAACGTGAAAAGATACAACCTTTAGAAAGGAAAAGATAGGATTTTCAATCATATAAAGATAAGATTTTTAACGTTGTAAAGATATGATTTTTAGCGGTATGATGGATTGATTCTAGAGAATAAAAATATAATTTTTATATGATGAAGAGAATAAAAATATAATTTTTATATATGTAGAGATATAAAAATATAATTTTTATATGTGTAGCAAAGTAAAAATATAATCTTTATTACGAAGAAAGCGGTATAAAAATATAATTTTTATGTACTAGAGAATACAAAAATGTGATTTATATATATAGCGAAGTTATAAAAATGTGATTTTTAATATGAATTTCGTGGAACAGACTGCGTTGGAAGCACGGCGAAGAGTTCCTAAATATGAAGAGTCGCGGTGAATTGGTTTAGCTAGTCGGTGAGAACTTCTCACTTTTAATTTAATTTTCTAGTTAAAATATGTACTAGGATGTAGTCGGTGTTTAGTAGCACCCGCCACCCGTCGTCCACAGACCGTGGACGGCTTGTTTATTTGTTTGTTTGATTTTGATGTGTAGTTGATTGTGTGATGTGGAATGAAATAAAAATATTTTTATAGTTAAAAATAGAATTTTTAACGTGTATATGAAATGAAATAAATTAATATAAACAAATCGAATGATTTGTTTATATACACACATTTGACTGATATTGATTGGGACGATAAATTTTACACATCGCTCAACTGCACAAATAAAATCTGTGTTTGATTGTTTGAAACCCCACACGGGTATTGGGATGATATATGACATACACTAATCCCAATAATTAGTTGTATGTCGATCGATTGATTGACAGACTGTTATAAGCGTTGAATATTTATATTTGATGCTTATACAGTGTAGAATGCACTTTGGATGATGGTTGATTATTTTCATTGTTGATATATACATGCGTTGTATGGAAATCCATAGAAATAAAATCTATGGTAATTGATTGGGCCTCATTCCAATTTTGAAATAGAATATTTGAATAGAATATTTGAATAGAATATTTGAGATGAAATATTTGAATAGAATATTTGAATAGAATATTTGAGACGAAATATTTGATGAGAAATATTTGAATAGAATATTTGAGAAGAAATATTTGAAACGAAATATTTGAAGAGAAATATTTGAATAGAATATTTGAGAAGAAATATTTGAAACGAAATATTTGAATAGAATATTTGAAATAGAAATATATAAAGCCGTGTTGATTAGATATGCGCTATTTTGACGCGAACGATATTTATATCGATTATATTCGTTTTTATAATGAATATTGAAAAGTGATTTCGAAATCGAATATTTTGAAATGAAATTCGAATTAAATTGAATTGAAACGAATTAGAATTCGAATTGAATTGAAAATAAAATGAATTCGAATCGAATTGAAATTGAATGGAAATCAATTTGAAATGAATTCGAATTGAATTGAAAATAAATGAATTCGAATTGAAATTGAATGGAAATCAATTTGAAATGAATTCGAATTGAATTGAAATTGAATAGAAATCGATTTGAAATAAATTCAAAATCAAATGGAAATTGAACTGAAATTGAAAACGAACTGGAATTGAATTGAAATCGATTTGAATTGAAATGAAATTGAAATGAATTTAAAATGAATTTATAAGGAAAAATTTAATTTTGATTTGAAATTGAAATGGAAGTTGAAATTGTTTTTGAAACGAATTTAAAATGATTTATAAAATTCGTTTTAAATAGAAATCGATGAAATATATATTATATATATAATATAATGGCCTGAATAGAACGCGCCGCGCTGCGGCAGTTCGCGAATTTCGACCATTGACTTCGAACGGACATTAAAGGAGATCCGACCGTTGGATTCTCCTAAAACCGGAACCATTGGGTTCGTATCGAAAAGAGCTTTCTAGCGAATATTAGAAATTAGAAATACAACGGTTGGATTTGGAATTATGTCTAAATCAAATTTGGAAAAGGTCGTTGTAAGTGCAATTCGATGGCCGTTGGTGGAAATCGACTGTACGGTCCTTGATAAAATTATTAAAAATAGTAATAATTTGTGTAAAATCATAAGAAATGATTTGGGAAGAATTGGGATGAAAAATTCCACATTTGAAAAGATAAAAATAGTTTTTTATCGAAATGAACTAGTTTTGAACTAGAATTATAATTCATTTATTTTTGAAATAAATAAAGTGGATTTGAAATGGTTTTGAAATATAACCAGAATTTCCAATATATAAAGTGGAAAGGGATTTGAATCGAAATTGTCTTTGGAATATTTCGATGTTGGATTTCGTGATTATACAGATATTGTTATGGAAATTTGAAAGATATATTTATATCATTATTTCCAATACGACATTTGTTGGTTGTAGAATTTGATATTGAATATAAGCCGATATATTTTCTATTCAAAGCCTTGTATTTAATATCAAATGTGATTTGGGTTTGTCGTGAATGGTGTCTTCATTAACACTGTTCTTAAACCCAGTTGAGAAAAAGATTAAATCTTTTTATTTAGATTTAATGAAGTGTACCAATTAAATGGTATTTAATTGGAATTGAATTCGAATTGATTTTTGGGTTTATCGTGAACGGTGTTTTAAATAACACTTGTTCTTTAACCCGATAATTAATGGAGTGTGATTTTGGGTTGTCGTGAACGGTATCTTCAATAATACTGTTCTTAGGCCCAACTGAGTTAAGAAAATCAGAAAATAACTGGAGATTAGTTAAGTTGAATGGTTTCTTGGGTATTGATCTGATGTTGGTTTCGGCCTTCGGGGTTAATACTTAGGGAATTGCTCACTTGCTATTTTACGGTTAAAGGCTGATAAAATGGAATGTGATTTTGGGTTTATCGCGAATCGTGTTTTAAATGACATTGATTCTTTAACCCAGTTAAAGATTAAAACTAAGTGGAGTTTTAATGAATCTTTAATTAGATTGAAATGATCGAGAATGGAGTATCACCAGTTTTGCTCCAGGCGATAGTTAGATCTTTAATTAGATTTGAACGTGAAATGGTAATTGAATTTACCGATAACACCGTGGTGTTAGATATGAAGTATGACCAGTTTTACTTCATGGGATGAATAGGTTGGGATAGGGAAATAAAATAAATGATTACTTCGATGTGGTTCGCTAATCCCGACTAGTTTGAAGTGATATTCAAAGGAGGATTAAAGAATAAATTTAAAAGAATTTATTTTTGATAAAATTAATGGGAATCTTTCCCTAAGAATATGAAATTTAGAAACTAACTGGAGATTAGTTAAGTTGAATGGTTTCTTGGGTATTGATCTGATGTTGGTTTCGGCCTTCGGGGTTAATATTTGGGGAATTATTCTCTTGTTAATTTACGGTTAGTGACTGATGATTTGGAATGAGGCGTATGTTGTGTTTGTGTAACATTTGTTTATTATATACGCGAGTTATTCGAAAAGACCGGGTTTATCCCATTCTGAATAACTATTATGACGATAAGTTGAAGATGAAGACGGTGGTCGAAGACCGGTGGTCATCACGTCGTTTGGGTGATTACTGATGATCTTGATTGGGCCGTACACCCATGAGGAGGGAATCAGTTAGTGATCGTCCAGACGTACTTGGAGATCGATGGATATGCGGGGTACTAGGTGCCTCCGGCTTCGTTTAGACCTAGAACAAACATGTAAATGGACTGTGTATCTGACATTGGATTTTATTCTGTGTGATTGATTTCTATTAAATATATATCTGTTTGGCAGCGCAGAATTTATTCTCTTTCTTAACGCCCTTCTCTGAGACGTACGAGCTCAGGGGTTATATATTGATGGATATCAAACGCATGGAGTGAATTCCCTGTGTGGCATGCCTAAGTGGCAAATGATCGAGGCTTCTATTGAAAAGCAAAGTCTTGTGGTTGATGATCAAAGCACGGCCTATGTGGCATAGCTTTGTGTAACATTGATTCGCGAGCCTCACACCCCGGTTGTGAACTAGAAATGGGAGAGGACATCAGGGAGGGCATGCGTTTCCTTCTAGCTAGAAGTGGCATTAGTGGTTTTACACGCCCTGACGAGTTTGACTTATGTGGTTGTTGCTGTTGCGAGGCGCCTCGGATATATCAGTGACTATGTGAAGCCGATGAAGTCATTTGTTGGCTCATTTACGCCCCAAATGGCGGGAAAACATAGTGTTCAGGCATAATAATCCACATCGGTGGACCGGCCCTGACAATCAAAGAGGCAGTTGCGGCCTGAGGCTCGGGCTAGACAGTCTCGAATCGGTAGAGGACTATCTTTTGCCTCGGTTCACAGATGGAAATCTAACTTCCAATACGTGACTGTGCGGTTTTGATTATAGAGCCTAGTATGGCGACATGATATATGGTACCCATGCCGTCTATGATTGATATTTATGATTGAAATTGTTTTGACACTATACACTTATAATAGTATCAAATGATTTGTTTTTAACGTACCAAGCAAGTTTGGCTATTATAAGGGAAAACCCTATCCTCCGGCTTGCGTTGCATTGTGTGATGGGACCTGGGTCTTATAATAGCTTCATTTTTCTTTATTTAGCATTGCGCTGTTTGTTTTATGCACTGGTATTCCTGGGAGGAAACCCGTTCCGTGTTATACGGCGTGGTCCCTTGATTTACCTAACTTTAAAATAAAGATTAATAACTGTTTTAGTTCTCACACCAGTCACATGACTGACCTGGAGTTTATTGTTTTAACCTAAACTCTGGGTGCCCCTATTTTCTATATGGGCAGCTAGTAGTTTTGGTTTTGCAGATTTATATTCACAGGAACCTAGTATGCAGTTGGAATGATATCCGGAAAGCTCTGTATCCGCATATCTCTTCTAGTTGTGTTTGTATTATTTTTCCACTGCGATGTATTTAAATGTAATTTAAATCTCTGATATTTTCTGAGTAATATTTATTCGTACTCTGTATATTCTTGTATTCTGATGGAATTGTTGTAATTAACAATGAAATGTTCTTCTGTCTGCGTTCTAATTTGTCGTGTTCTCAAAACAATCAGGCGTTTCGTACGGTCTTGGTTGGTTTAGCGACTGATTCGGATCAAGCGAAATTCCCGATTATCACAATTTAACTGTTTTATTTAAAATAAGGTTTTAAATACACTTCGTATCTTTTTGAAAGTCGCCTTTTTAAAAATAACTATTATTACTAAATTCTTTGATTAATTTATTGCTTACTAAAAACATCACCTTTTAACTTTAACTTCTTTAAAACATTTCGTTTTATAACTCGGATTTTTATGATAAAATTATATTACTAACTGCTTTACTGAATCCAATTACAAAAATCCCATTTTTCCATTTTCCTCTCTGAAAATCTCACTTCAATTCCATTTATTTCGCTTAATTCTATTTTTATGTAACGCTAATTTAAACTCAACATTTTAGCTTCACGCCCCTTTTATAAACCTTGCTTATAAAACTCAAGTTTAATATAAATCCCTTTTTATCTCGATTACTTTTTATTTAATTCAAATATTAAGTTAACATTTATTTTAAGCTATCGTATTCACTTAAAATCTCTTTTATAACTCAGTTTATAAAACTCGATTTTAATATAAAACCCGTTCATAAACTCCTTTCAAATTTCAACTAGATTTCATTTCCAACTTTAATTACTTACTTAAATGAATTTCATTTAAAAAGTAATATCTTACATTATTATAAATTAAAATAATAATTTACTTCATCATTAACTGAAATAAATATTTATTTCTTATTTAAAATCTTTTTAATTAAAACAACCATTTGTTAAACTTTATATTATATTTATTTAAAAAGAGATTAATCAACTGACAACTTTCAATTAAAATAATTAACTTATCCAACTTTAAACAAACTAAAGTTTATCTTATGAGCGAATAAATTCTTCTTTATATATTTTAAACAAGTTCAATTTATATATAAAATCTTAAAATATTCATACTCGATTTAAAATCGATCATAACAATTTGTTATAATAACAATATTAAAAATCCAAATTACCGCTAAAATACCAAACTCGTGAAATAAGGTTCTATCCCATCCAATTTTGCATCCAATCAAATATATTCAGCATATGTGATAAACATTATCAATTCTGGTGAGAAATTCAGTTGGATCCCTCCAACCTGTTATTTCTTGCAACATAAACACGTTATCTCAAAAATGACATCATCTATTTCAGTAAACAGATTTAACATTCAACAATCAATACAACATCCATCTTTTATTTTAATACGTTTATATTGCTATGAACATGACCAACCAGGTAAGTTATCTTGTCTGGTAATAATCATTAAAATAACAATTTGTTTTCATTTAAAATAATGAACGTTTTAATCAGGCAATTCATCCTATATATATAAACATTTAGCATATAACAAGCAATTATCAACCATAGCACACAAAATAAATCCCGACTTGTCTGAAATATAAATGGGTCAAAACGGAGTGAGCTATACTCACATTGATTTCATTTCTTGCTAAAGTGGCTCGGTTTTAGTTAAATTAAACGAGTGTTTAATTTAACTGAAATTTCCAGCTGCTTCCAAATTTGTCCATATCAGTTCCAGCTTGTAGATGTCATCAAGACGATCCTAATGCTTTTTGTTTCATTCAATTTTGTTAAGGTAATAAAAAGTTATTCATGATTAAGTATAAGATTTTGAATTTAATAATTAACAATAATTATATTTAGGTTAGGCAGAACTAATTACGTTTGGTTTAAATTTTACTGGCCTGACTTAATTTCTTCCATGTTGCTCATTTAAACATCTGGACTTCCACTTTTTATTTGTTCTATATGACTTCAACCCACTGCCAACCTTCCATCGCCTGTCGCACCGCCATACATCGACCTGACGTCGATCCACACCCATAGAGACATGCACCTTATCGCCTTCAACCCACGACCGAAGTGCCACCTTGCTTGGACCTCCCCTTCGCACCAGTTTGCCTACGAAACCCATAAACATTAGCGCCTTTCACCAATGATTCTGGCCAACTCGACAAACCAAACTTCATCAGAACCGTCCAAGTTGAAGCTCTCATTAAGTTGGTCCTATTTCTAGTTGGAGGTTTCGACAATAAATCGATGGATTTGAAAATAATAGGGGAGGAAGAATCAAATGTTGTTGGTCGTTCATTCGTAAGGTGGAGGCGCAGGAGAACTGTTGACCATGCTAAACCGTTTGACCGCAAATTAGAGTATTGTGTGGAGTATATATAGGCAACAAATGAATATTATATTATTTAATGAAACTTCGCCATGAAGTTACACTCTAAAACAACTCCGTACAACCTCTAGTCGCGATGAAAACCGAAATCCCAACATAACTCAATATTCCGAACACGATGGAACTGGTTTCATCGAATTCCAAGATTATTTGTAAAAATTACTTTATCACTCATAACATGAATCGACACTCGTTTAAATTGCGCACGATCACAAAATAAATCCAATTAACTTGAAATTTGAAATCCTACAATAATTAACCATTACGGATTAAATAAAATTAGTTTCGTTGAAATCCGAGTTGGTTTGAAAATTGGTTATTCTTTAATTCCACATTAAATCAATAAAACAATTAAATAAAAATCAGAGCATTTACAATTCGCATGATTAAATGGTAAGTCCGATCAATACGAAAATCAAAATCCTATAATAACTGTATAACATTGATCCAACGGCACAACTTTTGTTGCATTCCGAGACTATTATCCTAGAACGATATTTTATATGTAAAATGATGCTATTTTAGACATCAAAATACTTGATCTTCAAAAATAACGAACTATACACATATCCTGATTCTAAACGGCAATATGAATTCAACGGAATTAGTTTCACATTTTAATTCAATCGTTTTCTCAAATTACATACAAATCCCTTTCAAATCAAATTTATTAAATTTATCGCTATGGTTTATAACAATTACGTAGCGACTTTCTTAAAATTTGATTTGGAAATAACTCAAAATCTATAATATGAAGTCTTGATCTTTATCTTTCATTAGAAAATTATAATCAAATAGATTCGGACGATTCTTGTTTCATAGAATTCCAACTTAAAATAGAATATTTATATTCAATTAAAGCTCATAATGTAATATTACGAACTACCACGACGTTACGAGTTCGTTTTTAATTATATATAAATTATACGTTCAAATATCATTAAATTAATAAATGAAAATCCTTTTATATTTCCAAATCAACATTTAAAACAAATTTTAAATGTTCAAACTTAAGGTTTAAAATCCGGTTCGTTACAAAATGAGATAGTAAAGTCTTCCAGTAATAAAAAGTACACGAGAAGAAAAATGCAATGCTTATGTTTTTGCTTCTTTGTTTCTTTTATTTTAATTTAGTGTTTCCATCAAAGAAAACGTAACGACCCAGTTTTTTGGACTAATTTTACAATCTATTATGTATAAATTATATTGGTAATTTAATTAAATTTGAATAAATAAGATTTATATGTTTGAGAATATCATGGGAGTTCCAAATAAATATATATATGTTGAAAATTTAAAATTTTGTAACCAGTGTATATTTGTATATCAAAAACGAGTATTTATATTTTTATTGTATTGTTTTAAAACTCATGTGTATACGAAATTAGTTAAGTAAAATAGTAGCTTTCCTCATTAGGAAGATAATTTAGATTTTTACATGAGAATTTAAAATAAGAAATGACTTACGTAAAACTTGTTTACTTTATATGGAAGGAAATACGAGTGTATATTCATTAAATACAAGAATTTCATATAATTGATAAGGTTAATGAGATTAAATTCATATCAAATTAGAATAATTGTTTTATAAAATCATGTGTGTATACCTTAATATATATGTATTTATATATAGAAAGAGATAAATGTTAGATATTTTAACTTATTGGTTTACATATAAACTTGCTATTGTAAGTCTTGTAAAGATAAGATCACTCAACTTAACTAGTGTAGCAAACATAAGGTAAAATCCATCTTGCTTCACATGTACGTATGGCTATTTGGAGTCTATTCAAATCATAGAAATCTTCCAGCACATGTACTTTTCAAATCAATATTTTTGCACAGGAAGATAACTTAGAAGCTAGTTGCAAACATCTTTTGGTAGTGTTCAATCACACATCAACATATATAGGTATCTATGATTTGAGTTTGCATAGGGACTAAGGATCTATTTGTTAATACATGAAAGTACATACACATGTCAATGATTTTGCAGCAAGAACATGGTCATTTGAAAGAAGCGATTCTTGCATAGATGCTAGTTTAGTTTATTAATATAAGGTAGCAGTAGGAACATGGCATAGTTGTGTTACTTAGGAGCCAAGTATGAAGATAGTGATTGTATGTACATCACGCATCACAGTACATAGGGCTGCCGTACACATAGCTCCTATCACCACTGTAAAGCCAATCTAAACAATCTGCACACCTACCCACTACAAAGCCTAATTCTAGAACCCATTGGCACATCATTGTGTACAATTTTGTACATTAATTCCTAGTGGAAGTGCACTACATATAGACTGGGAAAGAATTTAATGTGAATGACTTCACTACACTTCATCTCAATCAAAAATCACCTTCAGTTCAGGTTGCTTGTAAATACCCTACATGAGCTAAAACCTACCCAGTTTGTGCCTGCAATTTTCAATCTATGAATACCCAAAGAAACACCAAAACACTTCCCAAACACTAGTTCACCATGAAAAGCTCTGAAGCAAGATGGCATTGGAAAACCTGGAAGGTGAATGGGAAGAGTAGTAAGCATAAGCAAGATAGTGCACTGAAATTTGGTGAGTAGACACTTAATACCCCAACTGTTATCTAAATCTGGATTTGGATTTAAACCGTATGTATGTTATTATGTATCCATAATAGTCGATTCAATGTTTAAAGTTGTTTAAGGAAAATTCACCCATGGCTTACTGGTTGAGCAGATCTAAGAATCAAAATACAAAGAAAAGAAAAGGAAGGAAAACACAGTATAAAATAATGTGAGTAACAATCTCACAATTTATATTGTTTTGTACATTAAATTAAATATATGTTGATGTATGTCCATCGTTTATGATTTAAATATTGAAGTATAAATCAATGAATATAGTTAGATTAGGATTAGGAAGTTTAGGAAACATTAGAAAGAAAAATAGAATATAGCAATATATGTTTGTGAGTAAACATTTAGAAATCTCTTTGTCGTTTATAACAAATGCTAGTAGATCCCAACCATATGGATGCTACTATCAAATTTGATATGAGTATTTAAGTTATTTAAGTAACTAATCTCAGAACCTTGCTGAATTTGAACTGGATGTTGTGAAGAACCCAAGAGAAAAAGAAAATAAAGATGTAATGCAGCAGTTTAGATATATATATGTATTTGCATATTAGCAAAACTCCAATTAGATTTAAACCTACCTATTGGGTGTGTGTGTGTGTCTATATATATATATATATATATATATATATATATATATATATATATATATGTATGTATGTATGTATGTATGTATATATACATACTCGTATATGCATTCACATACATAATGTTCTGGTCAAAAATTTAAATGGAACCATGAAAGAGGAAAGAAATTCTTAGACAAAATCTAGAACAAAAGCCAGACATTTAACAATATTTTCTGAGCAGACTATAATTTTTCTCCTGAAAAAAATACATTTCATAGTTGTATATATATAAAGGATTTCAATATATGTTAATCATGCGATCGTCACTGAGGGTACAACATTATGTGTATACATTGATCATGTTTGGCATTGTCATAAAAAGTGCTTTGTAAACTATGTCTGTAGGTTTAACAATAGGAATATTTCCACCATCCTATTAATTTATAAATCAAGAACAAAAATGTTAGATCGTTACAGGAACTGGAATCAACATAAAACATGGTTTTTTATGTCTTGAGTATACCTTAAAACATGTTTCAGTCCAGACAATAAAGTACATTATTAGAAATCATCAAAGGCGGTATAACTCAAATTTTCCAAACACCATGATACATGAATTCAGGTATATAGATAAACATGAAATGAAATTTCATGAATTTTGATGTAAAAATTCTGATTTTTAATAGCTTAGGGAACTAGAATTTTAGGGTTCATCTAAATTGTGACTTTAATCAAATTCAGGCGATATGGTTGATCGGGGGAGATGGCAGTAAGGCCAGAGAAGCGGGGAGGGTAGAGAAGTATAGGAAAAATATAAGTTGAATTTTTAAATAAGTATTTTTGGAAATTTGGATTTAAATAGGGTGTGGTTACTATGTTTGGTAGATTGGGTTTAGGGGCAGACTGCATCACCATGGTGGCAAACCAAGGTTGCGCACCGGGGGAACCGGTAGAGGGGGTCATCAACGAGGTAGTGGTGAAGTTTCAGGTTGAACGGTCGAAGAAGGTAGTGGTACGAAGTATTTCCGTGAAGGTGGTTTATTTTGAAGTTTCGGTTGAAGCATGATATTTCGACGCAATGGTGTAAAGTGGTTTTCGGTGGATGAGATAGGTTCGAGGCTTGCATCGGGGTTTGTGACGATGAGCAGGAGGTCGGAATGGTGGCGGTATTAATGTGCACATGCACGGTTGGAAGTGTACAAGGGGAATGGTGAAGATAGAACAGGAGGAAGAAGGAATTAAAAGGGAGAGAGAAAAGGAAGGGTCACTTGAAAGTTGATCCACGTTTCGGCTAGTTCTGGATTTATAAATTAGTTTGGCATGGCATGATAAAAGAGAAAGAAATTGGAATAATTAGAAATCAAGATGGCCATCACCATCTTTTTGCTGAAGCCATTTTTTTGCACCTTGGCGAAAAAAATAAAACAAGGAAAGGGGCAATTGGGCTGATTTCATGGAAATTTGGCTTTTGGGTTGAACTTAATTAGGAATAATAATATTGTTGGGTTAATTATTTAAGTTTTCTTTGTATTTACTTAGTGTATATATATTTAAAGAATAAGAAATAGAGTTAAGGGGTTAGGTTATCGAGATGATGTATAATAGGCTTTCAATCCTGGAAAAATATAAATAAATGAAATGCTTTAATTTCCCTTTTTTTTAAATATAAGTGTATGATTTAGAAAACGAGGAGTTAAGTTATATAACCATAGTAAATGACAATTTAACTTAGTATATATATACGTGCAGGCAAAATAAAATGGATCGAAAAGATTCATGTTATTTAATCAATTTTATAAAAATTGATTTTTACATAAGTAAAGGATAAATATATCAATATATGTTAGATAAATAAAACAGAGGATCGGGAAGCAATGTCATAATAACATAAATATGACGTTTTCTAAGTTTTAGTTCGAATCTCCAACTTATATATATATATCCTATGGAAAACGAAATAAATATTTAAATAAAATCGATGGATTTATTTCTAAAGAAATGGAAATAAATATAATATAGAATGGGAAATTAGTTGTTACCTGAGGTCATATATTTCAAACTATTATTTAGTTTGAAATTTAACATTGAACCATTATTGATTGTATTGTTGTAATGATTGTTGCAGATTATTGGTTACGCTATGAAGTGATAAATCAAATTAAACTACTTAAAATCAAACGGTGGTGTGTTTTATTTAATTCAAATCATCTTGTGATGATTACTGTTCTGAAACAAGAATTTGCGATTGTATAAGTTAATTGCCTTGAATTGACAAGTCATTATATATGATATTAAATAAATTGTATAAATAGTTTTAATCATCCACACCATTAAATTTGATAGTTAAAACACCAACTATCAAATAACATTCCTTACGTGTTAGTTCGAAGAGACCGGGATGTGAACTGGACCCAAAACCACTTCGAACTAGCTTCACGATCCGTTAACTAATTTGCAGGAAAACTTGTACAAATGTTGAAATTGAAGACCATGGATTTTCATGAATGGTAGAATTACTTGTTTAAATTTCTCTGGTTTGGCCACTAGAGTTATTATGACTTGTGATCCTATTGTAATTGAAATTTTTGGATTTGCAAGGACCATTCGGTACTGATCCATGGGGCGATTCCTATATTGGATGCAGTAGGAGAGTGCCTTCTGTTCATCCTGTTCCTGGATGACTTTTATGGACGAATGTTTGACAGGGTATTCCTTAAAAATCACGTACGTTGATTTTTACAAATATACCGAGTTAATGGCAAAGAAGGGCACTTCTTTTACATCCAAAGTATATTTGTGGACGTAAATTAGTGATTTGACGGATCTGACAATGTGGCATTCAAACTAAATAGTGGCAAGATGTTCAAAAGGTAAATTCTAACCTCAAACCTCACCAACCGGGAAATGACAAAAATCGGGCAGGCAGCATGGCTATGCGGGTCGCTCCCATTAGGGTGTATAATCACCTATCTAGAGAAATTCTATTTCTTTCTTTGATCTATTTTGATGTTGTCTCTTTTCAGGGAATGGTTGCTGATCCCAACCGTTAGTGATATACATTCGATACACTCAAGCGAATGAGCGATCAGTCATGTGTGGGCCGCGTTGCAAGACGTTCTTGTTAAACCCAGTGTATTCCACTCTAGAGATACACTATCGGTTGGTGGTTCCATACCTTTTCATACTCGAAAATCCAATCTCAAATAAGTGCCCGTAGTTTTGATTGTATACTATATATATGGAGCGTGAGATGCAAGCGTTCTGCTAGATTGCTATTTATTTATATTTTGATACTCTCATTCCGCTAGATTGCTATTTATTTGTATTTTGACACTCTCATGATATCAGAATAAGTTATGGTTTAAAAATGTTTTCGGTTATCGTAAGGTAAAAACCATCCGTATTTATGTGTGGATCGGTCTTACAATTATCATTTATTTCAAAGGGGATTTTGAATGTTAAATCAATCTGTTTTAAAATCGTTTACTCACACCAGTCCCATGACTGACCCAGAGTTTATTTTTTTCTATGTTTTCCCTAAACTCTTAGGTGCCCAAATTTGTAAGGGCAGTCAAGTGGTTTCAGGAGTTTACAGATTCACTTGGAGGAGCTTGGAACAGGAGGCTTCAACACTAAATATATAGAGTTTATTTCTGTTGTATTGTATATCTATTGTACTTTGATGATATATGTAAGTAAATACAGTTTTGTATTTCAAAAGATATTATATAATATATTTTATTCAGTTCCGCTGTGAGATTAGTGATACTCTGATTGTGTCCGGTTCTTCTTTTTCTTCTATTCTAACTTTCTCTTTCTATTTATCACCCTCTAACTTCTTTCTATTAATGATCTGTTAATTTCTGGTGTTTGATTATTCGATATGTTACATAGGATGCGTATTAGTATCGATAATCAAGATCTGAACTTTCTGGGTCATTACAGTTGGTATTAGAGCAATGAGTTAGTAATAACCTTGGCTCTGTGGCCTAACTCGACAAAGATGGGGTTACTAATACCGTAGATTGAGTTTGAGTGTATATATATGAGCACATATTTGTAGATAGATATAAAAACTATTTTGTATTGTGTTTTTCGAGTGATTTACGAATTCTGGTCGATATATTGGTCAAACACTGAATCGAAAGGCGCTTCTAAAACTTTTGAATAGAGTAATTCGACACAGTATTGTTTTAAAAGCTAGGTAAACAGAAATATTATTATATATGGGTAGATGTGTCGATTATTATAATAAGATTATAAACTTGAAATGGTTACATAGTTAACCAAATTGAATTTGTAAAAAGGATGAAATATAGAGATAAGACAACATGGGGAAATTGTTTAAGCAAAACAAATTGTTTTGTATAAAATCAAAGGTTTGAATTTAAAATGGAATAGAGATAAGTGATTTCAAACTGTTTTGAAATAAAATCAAGATTTAAGATTCGGGAATTGGGGGGAAATCAACCAGAACATGATTGGAACCGTATAACTAAGTTGAATAAGGATTAAATTGGATTGGGATTTAAAAAGAGAATTTGAGGCAGATAAATGTATGTGAACCGAGTTGATTCGAATTAATTGAGTGGATAAGATTTGGAATTTATTTTTCGAATGTAATTAAGGATATTTTCTCTAATGTAAAATGGGAAAATGAGTCGATAAGGAATTAAAATATGGAGTTAATAAATTAGAACCTAACTGGAAATTGGTTAAGTTAAAAGATTTTCTGAGTGTTGATCTGATATAGATTTCGGTCTACGGGGTTGATACATAGGGGATTGTTTTCTTACCAACTTAGGTTAGGAACTAATGAGTGTAGAAGAATAGTAGTGTGTGAATATGAAATGAAAATGTTTTCTAATGGTAATAAACAATATTTCTACTTATGGAAATAATAGTGATAAACAGCAAATTGTTGATATGCAAACTGAACTGTTTAATTGCAGTAAGATAGTTTGGGTAGATAACCTGTGTGTTCTGGATGCCTTGTTTGTTGCGATTGTTAGGGAGTGACCCATGTATGTGTTAATAAAATTCTATGGTTTTAATTATAACTCGGATCTCTTAGGTACTCTTCAATTTCGGGGATGAAATTTTTTTAAGGGAGTAGATTGTAACGACCCTGCTTTTCCAACTAATTTTATAATCTGTAATTTATAGATTATATTGGTAATTTAATTAAATTTAAATAAATAATATTTATATATTTGGGAATATCATGAGACTTCCAAATAAATATATATGTCAATAATTTAAAATTCTGTAACTAATGTATATTTTGTATACTAAAAACGAGTATTTATATTTTTATTGTATTGGTTTAGAACTCATGTGTATACGAAATTAGTTAAGTAAAATAGTAGCTTTCCTCATCAGGAAGATAATTTAGATTTTTACATGAGAAATTAAAATAAGAAATGACTTACATAAAACTTGTTCACTTTATATGGAAGGAAATACGAGTGTATATTCATTAAATACGAGAATTTCATTAAATTGATAAGGTTAATGAGATTAAATTCATATCAAATTAGAATAATTGATTTATAAAATCATGTGTGTATACCTTAATATATATGTATTTATATATAGAAAGAGATAAATGTTAGATATTTTAGCTTATTGGTTTACATATAAACTTGCTCTTGTAAGTCCTGTTAAGATAAGATCACTCAATTTAACTAGTGTATGGTTATTTGGAGTCTATTCAAATCATAGAAATATACCAGCGCATATACTTTTCAAATCAATATTTTTGCACAGGAAGATAACTTAGAAGCTAGTTGCAAACATCTTTTGGTAGTGTTCAATCACACATCAACATATATAGGTATCTATGATTTGAGTTTGCATAGGGACTAAGGATCCATTTGTTAATACATGAAAGTACATACACATGTCAATGATTTTGCAGCAAGAACATGGTCATTTGAAAGAAGCGATTCTTGCATAGATGCTAGTTTAGTTTATTAATATAAGGTAGCAGTATGAACATGGCATAGTTGTATTGCTTAGGAGCCAAGTATGAAGATAGTGAATGTATGTACATCACACATCAAAGTACATAGGGATGCCGTACACATATGTAATGTCCCGACTTTTTCAACCATTTTAAAATCATTTTAATAAGGAATTAAAATGAGATTTTTATTTGAATTCAAAACTCAAGAGATCTTTGAAACAAATATATATGTATAAGCATATGTATGTAATAATATTATAATATATATACTTGATTAAATCTTAGATTTGAAAAATTTTAAAACAAGTATAAGATATTTAAATAGAAATTCATAAGAGAATATACATATGAGAAAATATAATACTTCCTAGTTATCATTTTTGCAAAGCAAGGAGTTAAAAACAAAAAGGACAAGAACATGAATAAAAGAAAAGAGCATTTGTTCACTGGGAAAAAGAGAAGGACTTTTTGATAAAACAACATAACATGTATGTATAACAAGAAGACTAGTCCGCTACAACATGAACAAAGAAAACATAAGAGAAATAACATATAAAAACATTTGTTCTTTGATAAAACAAAAATCTTGTACAAAAGACAAAATACAAATCCTATAGTGAGACAAAAACATTTAATGAAAGCTACCTTGAATAGTAGACTAAGTTTTGCAAAACCATCTCCCTAAGACCTCTAAGTATAGTGCATGTGCAAAGAAGAAAATATCCAACAAATAAAGACAAGGGAAAACAATTTTTATAACACATTAAAATCTAAAGAAGAATCCTAGCATTTAATGAAAGTAAGGTTCAACCTTCTAGAAGATAGCACCTAGTATCCATTCATTGGCTAGAATCCTTAATGAGACAAATTTTCCATGCATGTGCCGTAGGAGACTAAGGGGAGAGGAGAGTAAGGCTAAAGGATTTTTACTGTGGACACATGTGCAGAAAATTATTTGTTTAAAGCATGAAAAAACCCACTATAAATACATCAAAGATCTCACACTTTTTCTCACAAACAAAACTGAAACTTCCTATTAAAATCTGAAGACATTTTCTAGAATCTTGGATAGCATTTTGGTGAGTGAAACACTTTTAATTTTCTGTGTTTAAACACTTACTGTAAATAGTTTATTATTAAGTTAAACTGCCAAGTTTTGTTTGATCACTGTCTGTTACTGTCGACAAGTAAAACATGATGTTAGAACACCCTGATTTCATCTCTATAGACTGATCTCTCATGTAGTATGCATCATAAAATGTTGGTGTAAAATGATTTGATGATTGAACACTTTTGTTAAAACCTGTAATTGTGTTCTGGAAAATACAAAACATGTGAAATTGATTTCGGAAAATGAATAAGACCTGATTCCTCACCTTTGATTGATGAAAGTGTATGGATTTAGTACAAACATACCATACATTCACAAATCAGATCAGAAGAAGTAATATTTTCAAGGCAGATGTTCAAAACAGAAAACACAGTAAAGCTCTTTGTAATGTAAAAATCAAAGTTGATTTTCAAATGATTTAAAAACTCACTTTGATTATAAAAATAGAATCGTAGATGGAAATAATGATTTTCAAAATGAAAATCATGATTTTTAAGTTAGTAGATCACGAGAATTTCAGACATGAACGAAATTGGGTCTTTGAGCAAATTCCGATCGTCGGAGCCACCGGAGGTCAGGCGGTTGGGAGGAGAGCTTCATCGAGGACTGGAGCATCGGGGGAAAATACAATTTAATTTTTCTAATGTGTAAATTGCGAGATAAAGGAAGAAATAGGGTTTTCTTGTGTTGATGGGTTCGCTTGTTTACGTCGGAATTGTTCATCGTCGACGAGGCGTTGGGGGATCGGACATGGGGGAATGGAAGCGTCGGAGGGGCGAGGTGTCGTGGCCAGAAGGGGAGAGCGTCATTTGGTCTGAGGTGGAAGCACGTGGTGGTTTCCCCGATGACCATTTTCTGCGATGTGGAGCTCGACAGTCAAATCACTGTAGCGGCGGGAATTGGGTGCTCCGGTGGGTGGATGTCGACCTGGAGGTGAAACGCGACATGTTGGAGTGGTCATGGTGGCGCCGCGATGGGCGATGGTGGTGTGCACGTGCACCACCGTGCACTGATATGGGGGGTTAAAGTACCAAGTCTGGTACTTGGCATTTGCCAAGACCAGTGCCTTGGCACTTGCCAAGGCATGGTACTTTGGCACTTGCCAAGTCCAGTGACTTTGGCAGTGCCAAAGCCTGGTACTTTGGCAGTGCCAAAGCCTGGCACTTTGGCACTTGCCAAATCCGGCACTTTGGCACTTGCCAAATCCGGTATTTTGGCACTTGCCAAGACCGGTACTTTGGCATTTGCCAAAGACGATATTTTGAAATTTTGAAACCGGTACTTCGGTACTTCGGATTTAACAATATTTTAAATTTAAAAACAATTTTAAATTTAAATTTCAAATAAATAAAAATGTAGAATTAAATTAATTTATTAAATGAAAAGAAGAGTTTTTGTTTGATAAACCGAAGGCAAGTGGAAAGTAGAAGAAGCAGATCAAACTGACAAGTTCGACTATAAGAGTACTATTGGTTTGAAATTTAAATAATACATGAATAAATAATTTAAATTAATTATTTAAATTTTTATAATTAAATAATCATAAAGGAAGGAATAAAAAGGAAAGGAAGAATATGAAACATCGCCCGAGCAGAAATAACAAAGTAAAAATACAGTGTGCGAAGCACGGGCATTTCCAAATGATAAGTTACACTGAACAAAACACTGTGTGAAACACATACACCTCAATTGATTATTTTTAAAGGGATAATTAAACTTTTTGATATGACCCAGGTAAACAAACACTGTTCATAAAGAGATAATTAATCTGTAACGGAGTAATACTCCTGATTTAAACCGATGAACATTTATCGATTGTAAAAAAATAAGAATTTCGTACATCGTTCGAAGAGTCCGGAATAGACAATTCCACTTCGATTCGAAGTATACGACGCATATCAAAATGTTGAAGTCAACGAGATGCAAGCGTTATTTTAAATAATATTTTTGGTCCGTTCAGTCCCAGAACAAACCCGAATGGACGAGTGTCTGACAACGTATATCAGTTAGATTTTTCACATCGAATTTACGTAAGTATATTACGTTGGTGGCAGAGAAATTCGTTTCTCTTAGCTTTATTACCCGTAATATATTTGGGTAATCGAATGAGTATTTCTGACGGATAGGCGATGTGGCATTCAAAGAATGTAAAGAATAATCTGCCAGAAGAACAACGTGACCACAAAACTTCACAACCCGGAAGTAACAAAAGTTGGGCTAGGCAGCATGGCTAGTTGGGTCATACCCAAGCAGGGTATATTACCACCATCTAGAGGACTTCCTTATTTTACTTCTTAAATCTATTTCGCTGCTGTAGCATTCGGAAACGGTAAATCGAGCACAACCGTAGGAGTGATAATATATTCGTCACACTCAAGCTAAATGAGTGAACAGTCATGTATGGCCGGGTTACAAGATGTTCTTGTTGAACCCCAGTGTATCCTCTCTAGAGTGCACTGATCGGTGGGTGCTCCCATACCCTGTCTGTTGGAATCCAAACTCCGATACGTGATCTGCGACTTTTTGATTTTGTATACTACATGCGTGAACGTGAGATGCAAGCGTTTCACTAAATTTATAGTTATCTGATAAAAATTATCGTAATATCAAATGTTTTGATATAAAATACTTGGTCATTTCCCATATGCTAGTTATGGTTTGACCTAATGATTTCTAAAGTAAAAACATGAATCGACATAAGAACCTTGACACTTATTTCCATGTTTAACTATGTTTCCTCACACCAGTCCCCTGACTGACCCAGAGATTATTTTTGTGTTTCCTAAACTCTTGGGTACTCATAATATTTATTATGAGTAGACAAGTGAATTCAGTTAAGGCAAGTGGAACCCGATGATGGACAAGTTCAATACCCTAGTAGCATATCTGTTTAGTTTCCCAGTTTAAGTATCTATGTTATTGTAATATGGTAATGTATGATTATGCTGTTGAACCATGATGATGATGTATTATGTTGTGTACTCTGTTGTATCAGACTTTATGATGTAATATATATGTATTTGTGAAATTTCGCTGTGAGATTCTGATAACTTCTTACTCTTCTATTCTATAAGCTCTATCTTTTCTATCTCATCTTCTAAATTCTTTTAATAATGACACGGTTTTCAAGGCATGGAAAATCGCGCCGTTACAGTTGGTATCAAAGCTTAGGATTTCTGAACACCTAGGCTATAAGTTAGTCTGAGAGCGCGTATTTTTTTATAAAAACCATATAGTATAAGACGACCCTAGCTATTAATGTAGGTTATCCATAAGACTGTTTTCCCAGCGAGTATTAACTCTCAAACCATATACTCATGAAGTTGACAATGAGTTCTCAAGCAAGGCGAGGCCGAGGAGCAAGTAGGGCAACTACGACCAACGGGCACACTGTTAATCGGACCCAAGTGGATACGACTGAAGTAGTCCAAGCTCCAACACAACCGAACTTCGCTATGATTTGCAAGAACTACACTACTCTGGGAGGAAAAACTTTTAAGGGAACGGAATCACTGGTTGACGTCCAAGCATGGATTAGTTCATGTGAGAAGATTTTTAAGGGACTGAAGTTGGATGACGAGTACAAACGTCTCTTAGATTCATGGAATCTGGAGGGGACTACAGCTATCTGGTGGGATGCTCAAACTGCAAATACTCCGGAAGAAAATTTTAATTGGGCTATGTTCAAGGAAGCTTTTGAAGCTCAGTATCTGCCAGCAATTGGGAAAACCAGGATGTACCGAGACTTCATCGACCTGAAACAAGAAAGCGTGACTGTCACTGAGTACGAGAACAAGTTCAATGCACTATCAAGCTTTGGACCAGAGTTGGTAAATACCTCACTGAAGAAAAACGAAATGTTCATAGCAGGATTAAAAGATAGTCTTCAAGGCCGTATGATGGGGCATCTAAAAGATCCATTTGTTGAACTCGTGGATTTAGCTCTCAGGTATGAAGCCCTGAATGCTAAAAACCCAACTGCAGCAAAGGCTCAGACTGGAGAAGCGAGTGGAGGGAATACCCAGAAAAGGAAGTTTAACCCTGACCGGAAGGATAACAAGAACCAAGGAAAGACAGTTCAACAGAAAATTGATAATCGCTTCAAGAACGTTCTGTGTCATAACTGCAAGCAGAAGGGTCACATTGCAAGGTTCTGCAAACAAAAAAGTAACAAGAAACCTCAGCAACAGCAACCGCAACAGCAGCAAAGGAAGCCTCAGCAACAATCACAGCAACAGCAACAGGTTCAGAGAAATGAGATGGTACTGAAAAACCTTTGTTTCAACTGTCACCAGCCGGGTCACATGATGAAAGACTATCCACTGATGAAAAGGGCACCTCAGGCAAAGGTGTATGCCATCAAGAATGAACCATCTGGCTCTCAGAATGTGAAGGGGAAGGGAGTGCTGGAAGGTACTTTACAATTTAAAGGAATTTACCTTCGAGTTTTATTTGACACCGGCGCTTCACACGGTTTTATTTCTTCTGAAACTGTAGTCCAATTTAACCTTAAACCAATTATTTCCCCAAACCCAATTTTTGTATCAAATCCCATTGGTGGTAAAACTGAGTTAAAAATGTGTTGTGAGGATATAGCACTGTTATATCTCTCACATTCCTTTCGGTTCAATTTCTATGTCCTAGATTTCAAAAGTTTCAATTTTATTTTTGGATTGGACTGGTTGAGCGAGTTCCAAGCTAAGATAAAATGTGATAAAGAAACCATAACCTTGATAACAAGCTTAGATCGTAAAGCTAGGATACCCTGTGGAAAACCCGGTATTCATACCTATAGTTTCCTATATGCCCTAGAAGCACCCAAAGAGAACCTTGAGACACTGGACGTAGTTAGAGAATTCAAGGATATATTCGAAGAAGTCGGAAGTTTACCTCCTCATCGGGAGATAGAATTCCGAATCGATTTAATTCCAGGAGCAAGACCAATAGTTCAACCAAAAAGACATATGGCTCCAAAGGAAGTATCGAAACTGGAGAAACCGACTCGGGATTTACTGAATAAAGGCTTAATCCGACCAAGTTTTTCTAGTTGGGGCTCGGCAGTAGTTTTTGTAGTAAAGTCTGATGGGTCGTTGCGACTGTGTGTTGGCTATAGAGAATTAAACAAGGCAACCATCAAAAACAAATACCCTTTACCCCGAATCGACGATCTTTTCGATCAATTGCATGGAGCAACAGTATTCTCCCAAATGGACCTAGCAACAGGATTTCATCAATTGAGAATCGCTGAGGATAGTATTCCTTTCACAGCATTTAGAGGCCCGGATTTCTTTTATGGGTGGTTGGTTATGTCATTCGGTCTAACCAACGCACTAGCATTTTTCGTGGATTTAATGAATAGAGTCTTTAGGAAAATTCTGAACAAGTTCGTTCTAATTTTCAATGACTATATTCTGATTTATTCAAAAATTGAAGAGGAGCATCGCTATCACCTTAGAGTAGTATTAGAAACTTTGAGGAAAAATGTGTTGAAAGCCAAATTTTCAAAATGTCATTTTTGGAAGTCTGAAGTGAGATTTTTGGGGCATACTGTAAATGGAGATGGAATATCGGTAGATCCGGTGAAAGTTGAATCAGTACAACAATGGAGACAACCACGTACACCAACCGACGTTGGAAGTTTCCTAGGATTGGCGGGATATTACCGAAGGTTTATCCAAGATTATTCTAAGATATCGTCTCATCTGACGAAATTAATAAAGAAAAAACAGAAGTTTATTTGGACCTCGAAGTCTGAAGAATCTTTTCAAGAGTTAAAAGATCGTTTAACCAAAGCACCAGTGTTGGCTGTTCCCGATGGAACAAGCAAATTTGAAGTTTACACTGACGCTTATGGAACTGGATTAGGAGCCGTGTTGATGCAGAACCGTCGTGTAATTGCATATGCAAGTAGGCAATTAAAGATACACGAGAAGAATTATGCAACTCACGATTTGGAGTTATTAGCCGTTGTGTTTGCATTAAAGATACGGAGGCATTATCTTCTAGGTGGAAAAATTGAACTTTTTACAGATCATAAACCATTGAGGTACTTTTTTTCTCAGAAGGATTTAAACTTGAGACAACAACGATGGTTGGAATTTCTTGCATCGTATGATTTGGATATCATTTATACACCCGGTAAAGAAAATGTAGTAGCAGACGCTTTGAGTAGAAATGCGATTCTATCTCTATTGGAAGTCACACCGACTCTCCAAGAAAGGATTATGGGAAATCAAAGGAGAGACGCCAAGTTGGAGAAGATCATTCAAGGAGTTACGGATGGGAGGGAGTCTGATTTCAAGTTGGATAACCGAGGAGTGTTAAAGATTAACAACAGATTATGTGTTCCAGATGTGGATGGATTGAGGCGAGAAGTTTTGAAAGAATGCCATGCATCGAGGTTGAGCATCCATCCAGGAATTCATAAAATGAATAACGATATGAAACGAGTATTCTGGTGGCCAGGGATGAAGAAGGATATTACAACCTTCGTAAATGAATGTTTGTGTTGTCAGCAAGTAAAAGGAGATCATCAAAAGACTGCTGGACTATTACGATCATTAGAAATACCCAACTGGAAGTGGGAAATGTTATCGATGGATTGCCAAGGACAAGAAGAGGATTTGAAGGAATTTGGGTAATTGTCGATCGGCTGACAAAAAGCGCACATTTTATCCCAGTAAAACCGACACGCACAGCCGCATCTTTAGCCGAAGTTTTCATGAGGGAGATCGTACGATTACATGGAGTCCCAGCAAGCATTGTAAGCGATAGAGATCCCATCTTTACCAGTAAATTTTGGGAAGCATTGCAAAGGACTTTGGGAACGAAATTGAATCTCAGTACAGCTTACCATCCTCAAACGGACGGCCAGACTGAGAGAGTAAACCGGATATTGGAGGATTTGTTAAGAGCGTGTATTCTAGATTTTGGAGGATCATGGGAAGATCATCTACACTTGGTGGAGTTCGCTTATAATAATAGTTACCAGGCGAGTATACAAATGGCGCTATACGAAGCACTGTACGGAAGACCTTGTAGAGCACCCGCATGTTGGATTGAATCCGGAGACAAATTAATACTTGGACCGGACATGATCCGAGAAGCAACGGAGAAAGTGGAGTTGGTGAAGTTAAGAATAAAAGAAGCCCAGGATCGACAGAAAAGCTATGCGATCAAAGGTGAAGAGATCTTGTATTTGAGATAGGAGATCTGGCATTTGTGAAGATTTCACCGATGAGAGGAGTGGTGAGATTTGGAAAAGCCGGAAAGTTAACTCCGCGATATGTTGGACCTTTCCGAGTTCTGGAGAGAATTGGTTTTCTAGCCTATAGAGTGGAATTGCCAGAACATATGGAAGGGATTCACAACGTATTCCATGTGTCTCATTTTAGGAAATGTTTGCACGATCCGTCTTTAATGCTGGAACCATCTGTTCAGCATGAAATAGAAATTGAACCAGATTTGACAGTGATTCGACGACCATTTCGTATTATCGATAGAGAAGAAAAGCAACTTCGCAACAAAGTAGTAAGTCTGCTAAAGATTCGGTGGAGCGATAATCCGAAAGATTGCACGTGGGAGACCGAGAAACATATCAAGAAATTATACCCGAATTTTTCTACATATTAGGTATGTTTTGCTATTTGGTTGTTTAGATGAAACGAAACCTTGGATTTCATCATTTCTATGAGCCTTGGTATGTACATTTGTGGATTCAGTTTATTAGGACTTATGAACTCCCTTGCTATGATTCTATCATTGACGAGTTCTATTTCCTTGTTTACTTTCCAGACGGCACCGTCAATGAAGACCACAGCTAGGAAAAGACTCACACCACACCAGACCGATAGATTGCTGGCCAAGTGAGTGAGAGTAGGAGATCCTGAAGACATTAGAGAGAGGACACTAAGTGAAGATGAGGGTACCCACAGGACATCGGAGGAGTCGAATGTCGGTAGAGAAGAACCCATGGAGCAAGAAGCAGACAGCCAGGATGCCTCAGAGGATGATGACATATTGATGATCGAGACAGGTTTTGGAGATAGTGAGGGTGATGATAAAGAAAAATACGAAGAGGAGGAGGAGGTTGTTCCTGAGACACCGGACGCTGCCATGGGAGGACAGCCAGAGGAGTTTGTCGACCCAGTTTTAGCGATATGGATGAGATTGGAGCAAGCACTTTTTGAGTATCATGCAGTGGGAGGATGGGTAGAGATCTTTGGAGATTATGGTTACCCCACGATTCGGGTGTACATGATTCCACCAGTGGAGGTTATAGAGATTTCTGACGATGAGGAAGAGGAACCAGCTAACTGGGGGATCATGGAGGTTGCAGAGCCATCAGATGATGAGGATGAAGTGGTGGAAGTTGTAAACATCATAGATGACGAGTGGATTGTGATTGATAGTGACTCAGAGGAGTAGAGAGGAGTGATGTGTTTGGACTATCTATATATTATGTAGCCTACAACTTGAAGTAGTCAAGTATAGCCTAGTTATGTGGTATGTTATGTATGACTAGTACGTGTATGAAACTAGTGTAAATTTTAATGTACGAAGTATTAGTGATATGAAGTATCATCTTTTGAGGAAAGATTCTTTCTATCTTTCTTACTTAAATTTCGGGGACGAAATTCTTATAAGGAGGGTGGACTGTAATGTCCCGACTTTTTCAACCATTTTAAAATCATTTTAATAAGGAATTAAAATGAGATTTTTATTTGAATTCAAAACTCAAGAGATTTTTGAAACAAATATATATGTATAAGCATATGTATGTAATAATATTATAATATATATACATGATTAAATCTTAGATTTGAAAAATATTAAAACAAGTTTAAAATATTTAAATAGAAATTCATAAGAGAATATACATATGAGAAAATATAATACTTCCTAGTTATCATTTTTGCAAAGCAAGGAGTTAAAAACAAAAAGGACTAGAACATGAATAAAAGAAAAGAGCATTTGTTCACTGGGAAAAAGAGAAGGACATTTTGATAAAACAACACAACACGTATGAATAACAAGAAGACTTAGCCAGCTACAACATGAACAAAGCAAACATAAGAGAAATAACATATAAAAACATTTGTTCTTTGATAAAACAAAAATCTTGTACAAAAGACAAAATACAAATCCCATAGTGAGACAAAAACATTTAATGAAAGCTACCTTGAATAGTAGACTAAGTTTTGCAAAACCATCTCCCTAAGACCTCTAAGTATAGTGCATGTACAAAGAAAAAAATATCCAACAAATAAAGACAAGGGAAAACAATTTTTATAACACATTAAAATCTAAAGAAGAATCCTAGCATTTAATGAAAGTAAGGTCCAACCTTCTAGAAGATAGCACCTAGTATCCATTCATTGGCTAGAATCCTTAATGAGACAAATTTTCCATGCATGTGCCGTAGGAGACTAAGGGGAGAGGAGAGTAAGGCTAAAGGATTTTTACTGTGGACACATGTGCAGAAAATTATTTGTTTAAAGCATGAAAAAACCACTATAAATACATCAAAGATCTCACACTTTTTCTCACAAACAAAACTGCAACTTCCTATTAAAATCTGAAGACATTTTCTGGAATCTTAAACAGCATTTTGGTGAGTGAAACACTTTCAATTTTCTTTGTTTAAACACTTACTGTAAACAGTTTGTTATTAAGTTAAACTGCCAAGTTTTGTTTGATCACTATCTGTTACTGTCGACAAGTAAAACATGATGTTAGAACACCTTGATTTCATCTCTATAGACTGATCTCTCATGTAGTATGCATCATAGAATGTTGGTGTAAAATGATTTGATGATTGAACACTTTTGTTAAAACCTGTATTTGTGTTCTGGAAAATACAGAACATGTGAAATTGATTTCGAGAAATGAATAAGACCTGATTCCTCACCTCTGATTGATGAAAGTCTATGGATTTAGTACAAACATACCATACATTCACAAATCAGATCAGAAGAAGTAATATTTTCAAGGCAGATGTTCAAAACAGAAAACACAGTAAAGCTCTCTGTAATGTAAAAATCAAAGTTGATTTTCAAATGATTTAAAAACTCACTTTGATTATAAAAATAGAATCACAGATGGAAATGATGATTTTCAAAATGAAAATCATGATTTTTAAGTTAGTAGATCACGAGAATTTCGGACATGAACGAAATTGGGTCTTTGAGCAAATTTCGATCGTCGGAGCCACCAGAGGTCAGGCGGTTGGGGGGAGAGCTTCATCGGGGACTGGAGCATCGGGGAAAAATATAATTTAATTTTTCTAATGTGTAAATTGTGAGATAAAGGAAGAAATAGGGTTTTCTTGTGTTGATGGGTTCGCTTGTTTACATCGGAATTGTTCATCGACGGCGAGGCGTTGGGGGATCGGACATGGGGGAATGGAAGCGTCGGAGGGGCGAGGTGTCGTGGCCAGAAGGGGATAGCGTCATTTGGTCTGAGGTGGGAGCACGAGGCGATTTCCCCATTGACCATTTTCTGCGATGTGGAGCTCGACAGCCAAATCACTGTAGCGACGGGAATTGGGTGCTCCGGTGGGTGGATGTCGACCTGGAGGTGAAACATGACATGTTGGAGTGGTCGTGGTGGCGCCGCGATGGGCGATGGTGGTGTGCACGTGCACCACCGTGCACTGATATGGGGGGTTAAAGTACCAAGTCTGGTACTTGGCATTTGCCAAGACCAGTGCCTTGGCACTTGCCAAGGCATGGTACTTTGGCACTTGCCAAGTCCAGTGACTTTGGCTGTGCCAAAGCCTGGTACTTTGGCACTTGTCAAATCCGGCACTTTGGCACTTGCCAAATCAGTCACTTTGGCACTTGCCGAATCCGGTATTTTGGCACTTGCCAAGACCGGTACTTTGGCATTTGCCAAAGACGATATTTTGAAATTTTGAAACCGGTACTTCGGTACTTCGGATTTAACGATATATTAAATTTAAAAACAATTTTAAATTTAAATTTGAAATAAATAAAAATGTAGAATTAAATTAATTTATTAAATAAAAAGAAGAGTTTTTATTTGATAAACCGAAGGCAAGTGGAAAGTAGAAGAAGCAGACCAAACTGACAAGTTCGACGAGTACTATTGGTTTGAAATTTAAATAATACAAGAATAAATAATTTAAATTAATTATTTAAATTTTTTATAATTAAATAATCATAAAGGAAGGAATAAAAAGGAAAGGAAGAATTTGAAACATCGCCCGAGCAGAAATAACAAAAGAAGTAAAAATACAGTGTGCGAAGCACGGGCATTTCCAAATGATAAGTAAAACTGAACAAAACACTGTGTGAAACACATACACCTCAACTGATTATTTTTAAAGGGATAATTAAACTTTCTGATATGACTCAGGTAAACAAACACTGTTTGTAAAGAGATAATTAATTTGTAACGGAGTAATACTCCTGATTTAAACCGATGAACATTTATCAACTGTAAAAAAAAAATCGTACATCGTTCAAAGAGTCCGGAATAGACAATTCCACTTCGATTCGAAGTATACGACGCATATAAAAATGCTGAAGTCAACGAGATGCAAGCGTTATTTTAAATAATATTTTTGGTCTGTTCAGTCCCAGAACAAACCCGAATGGACGAGTGTCTGACAACGTATGTCAGTTAGATTTTTCACATCGAATTTACGAAAGTATATTACGTTGGTGGCAGGGAAATTCGTTTCTCTTAGCTTTATTACCCGTAATATATTTGGGTAATCGAATGAGTATTTCTGACGGATAGGACGATGTGGCATTCAAAGAATGTAAAAAATAATCTGCCAGAAGAACAACGTGACCTCAAAACTTCACAACCCGGAAGTAACAAAAGTTGGGCTAGGCAGCATGGCTAGTTGGGTCATACCCAAGCAGGGTATATTATCACCATCTAGAGGACTTCCTTATTTTACTTCTTAAACCTATTTCGCTGCTGTAGCATTCGGAAACGGTAAATCGAGCTCAACCGTAGGAGTGATAATATATTCGTCACACTCAAGCTAAATGAGTGAACGGTCATGTGTGGTCGGGTTACAAGACGTTCTTGTTGAACCCCAGTGTATCCTCTCTAGAGTACACTGATCGGTGGGTGCTCCCATACCCTATCTGTTGGAATCCAAACTCTGATACGCGCTCTGCGACTTTTAGATTTTGTATACTATATGCGTGAACGTGAGATGCAAGCGTTTCACTAAATTTATAATTATCTGATAAAAATTATCGTAATATCAAATGTTTTGATATAAAATACTTGGTCATTTCCCATATGCTAGTTATGGTTTGACCTAACGATTTCTAAAGTAAAAACATGAATCGACATAAGAACCTTGACACTTATTTCCCTGTTTACAATTTTAACTATGTTTCCTCACACCAGTCCCCTGACTGACCCAAAGTTTATTTTTGTGTTTCCTAAACTCTTGGGTACTCATAATATTTATTATGAGTAGACAAGTGAATTCAGGTAAGGCAAGTGGAACCCGATGATGGACAAGTTCAAGACCCTAGTAGCATATCTGTTTAGTTTCCCAGTTTAAGTATCTATGTTATTGTAATATGGTAATGTATGATTATGCTGTTGAACCATGACAATGATGTATTATGTTGTGTACTCTGTTGTATCAGACTTTATGATGTAATATATATGTATTTGTGAAATTCCGCTGTGAGATTCTGATAACTTCTTACTCTTCTATTCTATAAGTTCTATCTTTTCAATCTCATCTTCTAAATTCTTTCAATAATGACACGGTTTTCAAGGCATGGAAAATCGCGCCGTTACAACATAGCTCCTATCACCACTGTAAAGCCAATCTAAACAATCTGCACACCTACCCCCTACAAAGCCTAATCCTAGAACCTGTTGGCACATCACTGTGTACAATTTTGTACATTACTTCCTAGAGGCAGTGCACTACATATAGACTGGGAAATAATTTAATGTGAATGACTTCACTACACTTCATCTTAATCAAAAATCACCTTCACTTTAGGTTGCTTGTAAATACCCTGCATGAGCTAAAACCTACCCAGTTCATGCCTGCAATTTTCTATCTATGAATACCGAAAGAAACCCCAAAACACTTCCCACACACTAGTTCACTATGAAAAGCTCTGAAGCAAGATGGTAGTGGAAAACTTGGAAGGTGAATGGGAAGAGCATTAAGCATAAGCAAGATAGTGCACTGAAACTTGGTGAGTTGACACTTAATACCCCTACTATTATATAAATATGGATTTGGATTTAAACCATATGTATGTTATTATGTATCCAAATAGTCAATTCAATGTTTTTGAAGTTGTTTAAGGAAAATTAACCCATGGCTTACTGGTTGAACATATCTGAGAATCAAAATACAAAGAAAAGAAAGGAAAACGCAGTACAAAATAATATGAGTAAACACCTCACAATTTATATTGTTTTGTATATTAAATTGAATATATGTTGATGTGTGTCCATCGTTTATGATTTAAATATTGAAGTATAAATCAGTGAATATAGTTTGATTAGGATTACGAAGTTTGGGAAAAATAAGAAAGAAAAATAGAACATAGCAATATATGTTTGTGAGTAAACATTTTAAATTCTCTTTGTTGTTTATAACAAATGCTAGTAGATCCCAACCATATGGATGCTGCTATCAAATTTGATTCGAGTATTTAAGTTATTTAAGGAACTAATCTCGGAAACTTGTTGAATTTGGACTGGGGTGTTGTGAAGAACCAGAGAGAAAAAGAAAATAGAGATGTAATGCAGCAGTTTAGATATATATGTATTTGTATATTAGCAAAACTCCAATAAGATTTAAACCTACCTATTGGGTGTGTGTGTGTGTGTATATATATGTATATATATATATATATATGAATTCACATACATAATGTTCTGGTCAAAAGTTTAAATGGAACCATGAAAGAGGAAAGAAATTCTTATACCAAATCTGGAACAAAAGCCAGACATTTAACAATATTTTGTAAGCAGACTATAACTTTTCCCCTAAAAAAATACATTTCATAGTTGTATATATATAATGGATTTCAACATATGCTAATCATGTGTGACGGCCCACCCCGCACCATCCGGCATTTCCTCCAAAAGTGCGCTGTACACATGCCCAGCTAGCACGGGACGGTCGTCAGAAGAAAAGAAAGAAGAGAATTAACTAATCAAGAACCTGTAGAATGCCTCACATCGCATAGGATAAAATATAATAACAACATACTTGACATAAAACAGGCGAGACAGTGCATAAGCTGAAAACTAAAACTACACATCATAGCAGCGGAAATCCAAATACAGCTTATGTTTCACATCACCATTATTACAACTTTTCAAACTGTCTCTAAATCTAAGCAAAGGAAAAGGTACACTACTAATGCCCAAAGTAGTGACCCGCAGCGACACAGGGAGAATATCTATATATATCATACGTGGAAGCCTCTTGCTCGTCTCCGGCATAGATACTCGTGCATCACCAGCTAATCTGTCTCTAGTCTGCTCGTGAGAGCACCTAGAGTAATAAGAAGAGACATAAAACTTTGGGTCAGACAAAAAGTCTGGTATGAGCGATATGCAGCTAAACAGAACAATAACAGGTATACTAAACCATACCTGAACCTGCAACCAAAGAGTTAGCACTACATACCGTACAATACTCTAAGGTGCCATAGAAAATGGTGTAAAGAATACAGGGGTGGGAGTGTGCATGTCATAATGATGGCAAACAAATCAAGCATAGCAACCATCCTCACATCTCTCACTCAGTGTGTAAAGCATACGATGCCCACCACTGTCAATCACTAGACCTGCCGAAGTAGTGACGGAGTTCGATTTGTACAACTACTGCTACTACCAAGCTTACCACATGGAGTCATGACCAAATCTTTACAAATGACCCCACTTCATTGGTCTATATCCCGTTAGTCGTACCTAGGCCACTGTAGCCCTGAATCCGTCCACGTACCTCCCATACATAGTGATCCAAAGTCATAGACATCGACAGCCCCTTGGCACACGTCCCGCAGCAAAGCCCAATCATGAAGCCCACTCATTGGTTCCCAACTAGTTCCTGAGTCAAAGCTCCTCCTTTGGACTTCCTTTGCATCTCGGGTTTTGATCGAATTGGAGTTGGTCTTCAAAAAGAGTCGTCGCGTAGAAGAGATGGAAGTTCAATTCGGTTCGGTTCAATCTGCTTCAGTCGGTTCGGTTCGGATAAATCATCTCCAGGCTTCCCATTCGGTTCGGTTTGGGTGCCACGCTCCATTCGGTTCAGTTCAGATGCCATGCTCCGTTCGGTTCGGTTCGTCCCTCCTGCTCCAGCTTGCCTGCTCCGATCCGATCCCGCTCGCTTGCGTACTCCGGTCCGATCCCGCACCCTAGCCTACTCTGATCCGATCCCGCTCCCTAGCTCCGATCCGATCCTTTGTCCAACTCCAACTCTAAGCAAATGGCCTTCCTTCTTGCCAAGTCTCCTTTAGTGCAAAGTTCCGATCCGGTTCGGCTTCTCTGCCCAGTTCACCATCCGATCCGAGCCCCCTATCCCGATCCGATCCGAAACCCTGCACAACTTCCTGCAACTTGTTTACGCCATTCGACGACGTTTTCGGCCAATCTAACTATTCTAATCAATCAAAAAACATGTCATACAGTCATAGCAACAAATAGAAGTGACCATAAACACCAAAACATCAACCATAACATGTAAAATGGATCAAACATACCCAAAACCCCATATTTTCCTTTAAGCATGTTTAGGAAAAACTAATGATGTGATTAGTAAAACTTAACCAAATCAAACTAAATTTCTTACAGAGGTCTAAAACATTATTTAAGAATTTATAAATATTTTTCCAGAATTTATTAGTGTATAAATTCGCAAATCTTCACTAATTACCCTTAATTAACCGTAATTAGTGCAAAACTATGCAAATCACTCACCTTAGCCACAAATAAAATTTTCAGAACTGAAACCTCGCTGATTTGGGCGAATACTGGTGTCTAACAGCAGCTCTAATACTGATTTGTTGAAGATCTTCTTTGATTTGATGTAGATTAAGCCAAAACTTGATTAGAAAGTGATTAGAAGTTGATTTGGGCGTTGGAGGCCATTGCTAGGGTTTCAAGAATGAAAGTGGCGGATGAAAAATGAGAATAAGATCATTCTCTAACTGATTTCAGCCTCCTCATAACCCTAATCCCGAAATCCTCCATTGGGCCTAGCTGTTAATCACCCGGTTAAGCCCAATTAAGCTGTTTTTAACCATCTGAAACTTGTTTCAGCCATATCTCCCAAACGGTAAGTCCGTTTGGCTAATGTGACCATTCTACGGAAAGGTAAACCATCATCCGGAGCCAATGGAAGTGGGTTCAGGTCAGAATTCCTTTCCAATCAAAAGTTATGGCCAAAACAGTACCAGTTAGAGGCAAAATAGTCATCTAAAAATCGGGAAAAATTACGAACATGGGAAATGACCCCAATAGTCGTCTCCCAAAGTTACATGACCATACGACTTCGTATGTGAAAGAAATAAATGTTCTAGGATCCTGTGATGCGTAGAATGCAGGTTGTTACATTCTCCCCCCTTAAGAAATTTCATCCCCGAAATTCCTTAACCCAAAGCATACAAAAGATCCCGCATGCCTACCAATCATATACAACAATCAATCATGCAAAACAAACAAAACAAGCTTATCCTAGCATGCGGAAAGACTAATCGAAACTGAAATCTTACCAGGCGAAGAGTTCTGGTAACGTCTTCCTAATGCTCTCCTCTGTCTCCCAAGTACATTCGTCCTCATTCTCGCCCCACTGGACTTTGACTAGATTCACCGCTTTCCTTTGAAGTTGCTTCGTACCGTTCCCAACAATACGCACAGGCTTGCGGTTCCCAACCGCCTCGGGTTCAACTTCGATGTCATCCAACTGATCAGGTGAAATAGTCACATTTGGGTCGTGCACGAACTTTCTTAACTGGGAAACATGAAATACGTTGTGAACTCCTGCCATCTTCTCTGGTAATTCAGCTTTGTATGCCAAATTCCCAATTTGCTCAAGAACTGGGAATGGACCAACGAATCTTGGTGCTGACTTGCCTCTCCTGTCAAATCGTATTACGCTCTTCAACGAAGAAATCTTGACAAACACCAAGTCGCCAATGGAGAACTTCAACTCTCTTCTCCTCTTATCAGCATAACTTTTCTGCCTATCTTGGGCAGCCTTCACTCGCTGTTGGAAAATCTTAATCTTAGCTGAAGTTTCTCTTATCACATCCGGTCCAAGCACAAACTTCTCACCAGTTTCTAACCAACATGACGGTGAGTTGCACGGTCTTCCGTACAAAGCTTCAAATGGAGCCATGCCATTACTGGATTGGTAACTATTATTATATGCAAACTCTACTAGATGCAAATGGTCATCCCATGATCCACCAAAATCCAATACACAGGCTCTCAAGAGATCCTCTAATACTCGATTCACCCTCTCTGTTTGTCCGTCGGTCTGAGGATGGTATGCGGTACTGAGATGTAATTCTGATCCTAACGCCTCTTGTAAGCTCTTCCAAAATCCACTGGTGAATAACGGATCTCGATCACTCACAATGCCCTTGGGTATTCCATGAAATCTCACTACCCACTTTACATATAGTTCAGCTAGCTTAGTTGCCGTCCTGTTTGATTTGACGGGTATAAACCTCGCACTCTTAGTCAATCGGTCCACAATCACCCAAATGCTATCATGGCCCGATCTAGTCCTTGGTAACCCATCAATGAAATCAATTGACACTTGTTCCCTTTTCCATTCTGGAATCTCTAATGGTTGTAGCAAACCACTAGGCTTCTTTTGCTCAGCTTTAACTAGATGGCAATTCATGCATTTGGATATAAATTTTCCCACGTCTCTTTTCATCCCTTCCCAGTAGTATGTCTGCTTCATGTCTCGATACATCTTGTTACCACCGGGATGTATAGTCAATTTTGAGTGAGTACATTCTCTAAGCACTTCATCTCTCAATCCATTGACATTGGGTACAACAAGCTTTCCATTCTTTCTAAGCCATCCATCTCGATCAAGCCCATACTTGTTCATCTCCTCATCGACATCCATCTCTAACTTGGAGATGATTTCCAATAGGTTATGATCGTCCCTCTGACTAGAGCCGATCCGCTCAATCAAAGTGGGTCTGATCGTCAAATTTGCTAATATTTCTGGATCCATTTCGCACTTTGGTCTGAAATCATACCCAGCGATGAACTCCTGTTGCTTCCATTCTAGAAACATAGCCCCTAAACTGGCATGTCTTCTACTCAATGCATCAGCCACCGCATTTCCCTTTCCTGGTGTATATGCGATGTCGAAATCATAGGAAGCTAAGAATTCTAACCACCTTTGCTGTCGGAGATTTAGATCCTTCTGAGAGAAGAGATACTTTAACGATTTATGATCGGTAAACAACTCGAATCTTTCTCCCAAGAGATAATGTCTCCACATCTTTAATGCAAACACGATCGCAGCCAATTCCAAATCATGGGTAGGGTATCTTTTCTCGTGCGGCTTCAATTGCCGACTTGCATAAGCAACAACCCTACCTCCTTGCATCAATTCAGCACCTAGTCCGGTACCACATGCATCTGTATATACTGTCATCTCTTCATTCCCCTTAGGAATGACTAACACTGGTGAACATGTCAACTTTTCCTTTAGACACTTGAATGGATTCTCGCACTTTTCATCCCAGACGAAAGCTTGATTCTTCTCGGTCAACTGAGTCAACGGTGCTGCTATTTTGGAAAAGTCTCGGATAAACTTACGATAATATCCGGCTAATCCCAAGAAACTTCTTATGTCCGTTGCGTTCTTGGGTGTAGGCCAATCTTGTACCGTAGCCACCTTCGCAGGATCCACGGCAATACCATTCTCTGAAACAATATGGCCCAAGAATCTCACTTCCCCCCTCCAGAAGTGACACTTAGAAAACTTTGCTTTCAACTGGTGTTTTCTCAACACCTCCATCACTATCCTCAAATGTTCCTTGTGTTCTTCCTCTGTCCTCGAGTAGACCAAAATATCATCCACGAACACAAGGACAAACTTATTCAACTGATCTCTGAATGCCCTATTCATAAGATCCGCAAAATATGCTGGGGCATTGGTCAGCCCGAATGGAATGACCAACCACTCATAAAATCCAGACGGCGTCCGAAATGCCGTTTTAGCTATACTCTCAGCTTCCACTCTAAGCTGATGAAAACCTATCGCGAGATCTAATTGAGAAAATACTCTCACGCCACTCAACTGATCAAACAAATCATCTATCCGCGGTAGAGGATACTTGTTCTTCCTCGTCACCTTATTCAACTCGTGGTAGTCTACACACAATCGAAGGGAACCATCCGCCTTGGTAGCAAACACAACTGGTTCTCCCCATTCAGAAACACTTCTTCTGATAAATCCCTTCTTCAAAAGATCGCTGACTTGCACCCCGAGCTCTCGCTGTTCCCTTGGTGCCATACGACGAAGTGGCATCACTATAGGTTTGGCATCTTTCACCAAGTCAATACAGAACTCAATCTCTCGATGTGGTGGAAGCCCGGTCACTTCTTCGAAGACATCCGGATACTGGCCAACCACTGGAAAACCTGACAACTCACTATGCGGAATGTCGAGGGAATTTAGAAAACTAGCCATTACCCCCTCACTGGGTAGACCACCAAACACTACCCTCCGCCCATCATCCGCTCTAGCTGTCACCAAAGAGCCCTCACAGTCTACCACCACCCCGTATCTTTGGAGCCAATCGACTCCCAAAATAATGCCAAACCCAGTAAAGCCCAAAACAAAGCAATCACAAACAAACATGCATCCATGACTCGATAAGACCACATTACGACAAATCATGTTAAGGTTAGTTGAACCACCAATTGGGTTCGTCACTACTAAAGGTCTATCGACAATCTCGGGCTCCAATCCCAACCTATCTACCAGGTCACTAGATGTGAAAGAACTGGAGCTCCTGTATCAAACAAAACTCTAACAGGAACATCATAAACAAAAAGCATATCTTGAATAACGACATTCTTTCCCTTCTCTGCTGCAGTTGGGGCATTCGACGAAGAAGGAATAGCATTAAGGGCATATGCTTTCACCATCTGCTTTTCTTTAGGGGGTTGCGGACATTTGTCCTTGTGATGTCCCACTTGGCCACAGTTGAAGCACTTCCTATCCGCTGGCTTGGCCCGACAATTACTAGCATAATGGCCCTTCTTACCACAGCTGAAGCACTCAACATCTTTCTTATTCTTTTTCTGGCCATCCTTATTCTGGTTCTGCTTCCTCTTATTCTGAGAACCACTCTTGCCTCCGCCACTTGCTTGCGGCTTTGGCTCCTCTGCAGATGCAACCTCAGTCTTTGACTTAGGGTAAAGACTATCTGACCTCAATGCTTTCCCCACAATCGATTCAAACGTCTCATCGATGTGGTTAATAAGCCCCTCCCCCAAGTACTGATCCAATCTAGTTATGAACTTCTCGTTCTTTTTCTCGGCAGTATCAATAAGAGATAACCCATACTTCGACAAAGTGCCGAATTCGGCAATATACTCCGAGACAGCTCTGCCATTCTGTTTGAGCTCCAAGAATTTCTTAAACAACACAGACTTCTGAGCAGCTGGAATGAACTTCTCGCTAAATCGAACCTTAAACTGCTCCCAAGTAATCTGATCCTCGGGAGTAGTTGCCTTTATAGCATTCCACCAATTCGTTGCCCGTCCTTGCAGCTGACGGGATGCTAGCCTTCTTTTCATCGCATCCTCGATACCCAAATCTTCGAAGATACGCTCGCAGCTATCCAACCAATCTTGAACATCCGTAGCCGACTCCGTTCCGTGGAACGGCTTCCCACCAAGACTGGTATAATCCTTATTCAGCTTGGCGAAATCGGCCCTAGGCGCCTGCACTATTGGACCACCATCATTACCATTATTGGGAGCTGCCCTCTGCACATCTCTAAGCATCTCTCTCATGAGGTCAGTAAATATTGTCCTCATGTCAGCAGCATTCCCATTATTGGCTCCTCTACCGACACCTCTTGCGTATCGGCTCATCGTTCAATCTGTAAAGTGAAAACGATTAACCATCTCCATAGTGGTGCTAGTGCAGTGCGACTTCATCCTTAACTATACTAATAGTATATATATATATAGCTTTTGAAAACCAAAGTAATCACAAATACGCGCTCTCATATATGTATACTATCTCTCCCTGATAACTTCCCTAGGTTAACTACGCAACCTAGAGCTCTGATACCAAGTGTGATGGCCCGCCCCACACCAGCCGGCATTTCCTCCAAAAGTGCGCTGTACACATGCCCAGCTAGCACGGGACGGTCGTCATAAGAAAAGAAAGAAGAGAATTAACTAATCAAGAACCTGTAGAATGTCTCACAGCGCATAGGATAAAATATAATAACAACATACTTGACATAAAACATGTGAGACAGTGCATAAGCTGAAAACTAAAACTACACATCATAGCAGCGGAAATCCAAATACAGCTTATGTTTCACATCACCATTATTACAACTTTTCAAACTGTCTCTAAATCTAAGCAAAGGAAAAGTACGCTGCTAATGCCCGAAGTAGTGACCCGCAGATACACAGGGAGAATATCTATATATATCATACGTGGAAGCCTCCTGCTCGTCTCCGGCATAGCTACTCGTGCATCACCAGCTAACCTGTCTCTAGTCTGCTCGTGAGAGCACCCAGAGTAATAAGAAGAGACATAAAACTCTGGATCAGAAAAAAGTCTGGTATGAGCGATAAGCAGCTAAATAGAACAATAACAGGTATACTAAACCATACCTGAACCTGGACCTGCAACCAAAGAGTTAGCACTACATACCGTACAATACTCTAAGGTGCCATAGCAAATGGTGTAAAGAATACGAGGGTGGGGGTGTGCATGTCATAATGATGGCAAACAAATCAAGCATACCAACCATCCTCATGTCTCTCACTCAGTGCGTAAAGAATACGATGCCCACCACTGTCAATCACTAGACCCATCAAAGTAGTGACGGAGTTCAACTTGTACAACTACTGCTACTACCAAGCTTACCACATGAAGTCATGACCAAATCTTTACAAATGACCCCACTTCATTGGTCTATAGCCCTTTAGTCGTACCTAGGCCATTGTGGCCCCGAATCCGTCCACGTACCTCCCATATATAGTGATCCAAAGTCATAGACATCGACAGCCCCTTGGCACACGTCCCGCAGCAAAGCCCAATCATGAAGCCCACTCATTGGTTCCCAACTGGATCCTGAGTCAAAGCTCCTCATTTGGACTTCCTTTGCATCTCGGGTTTTGATCGAATTGGAGTTGGTCTTCAAAAGAGTCGTCGCGTAGAAGAGATGGAAGTTCAATTCGATTCGGTTCAATCTGCTTCAGTCGGTTCAGTTCGGATAAATCATATCCAGGCTTCCCATTCGGTTCGGTTCGGGTGCCACGCTCCATTCAGTTCGGTTCGGATGCCATGCTCTATTCGGTTCGGTTCGTCCCTCCTGCTCCAGCTTGCCTGCTCCGATCCGATCCCGCTCGCTTGCCTACTCCGGTCTGATCCCGCTCCCTAGCCTACTCCGATCCAATCCCGCTCCCTAGCTCCGAGTTGATCCTCTGTCCAACTCCAACTCTAAGAAAATGGCCTTCCTTCTTGCCAAGTCTCCTTTAGTGCAAAGTTCCGATCCGGTTCGGCTTCTCTGCCTAGTTCACCATCCGATCCGAGCCCCCTATCCCGATCCGATCCGAAATCCTGCACAACTTTTTCCAGCAACTTGTTTACGCCATTCGACGACATTTTCGACCAATCTAACTATTCTAATCAATCACAAAACATGTCATACAGTCATAGCAACAAATAGAAGTGACCATAAACACCAAAACATCAACCATAACATGTAAAATGGATCAAACATACCCAAAACCCCATATTTTCCCTTAAGCATGTTTAGGAAAAACTAATGATGTGATTAGTAAAACTTAACCAAATAAAACTAAATTTCTAACAGAGGTCTAAAACATTATTTAAGAATTTATAAATATTTTTCCAGAATTTATTAGTGTATAAATTCGCTAATCTTCACTAATTACCGTTAATTAACCGTAATTAGTGCAAAACTATGCAAATCACTCACCTTAGCCACAAATAAAATTTTCAGAACTGAAACCTCGCTGATTTGGGCGAATACTGGTGTCTAACAGCAGCTCTAATACTGATTTGGTGAAGGTCTTCTTTGATTTGATGTAGATTAAGCCAAAACTTGATTAGAAAGTGATTAGAAGTTGATTTGGGCGTTGGAGGCCATTACTAGGGTTTCAAGAATGAAAGTGGCGGCTGAAAAATGAGAATAAAATCGTTCTCTAACTGATTTCAGCCTCCTCTTAACCCTAATCCCGAAATCCTCCATTGGGCCTAGCTGTTAATCACCCGGTTAAGCTCGATTAAGCTGTTTTTAACCATCTGAAACTTGTTTCAGCCATATCTCCCAAACGGTAAGTCATTTTGGCTATTGTGACCACTCAACGGAAAGGTAAACCATCATCCAAAGCCAATAGAAGTGGTTTCAGGTCAAAATTCCTTTCTAATCAAAAGTTATGGCCAAAACAGTACCAGCTAGGGGCAAAATAGTCATCTAAAAATCGGGAAAAATTGTGAACATGGGAAATGACCCCAATAGTCGTCTCCCAAAGTTACATGACCATACGACTTCGTATGCGAAAGAAATAAATGTTCTACGATGCGTAGAATGCGGGTTGTTACATCATGCAATCGCCACTGAGCGTATAACATTATGTATATACATTGATCATGTTTGGAATTGTCATAGAAAGTGCTTTGTAAACTATGTCTGTAGGTTTAACAATGGGAATATATCCGCCATCCTATTAATTTATAAATCAAGAACAAAAATGTTAGATCATTATAGGAACTAGAATCAACATAAAACATGGTTGTTTATGTCTTGAGTATACCTTAAAACATGTTTTAGTCCAAACAATAAAGTACATTATTAGAAATCATCAAAGGCGGTATAACTCAAATTTTCCGAACACCACGATACATGAATTCAGGTATATAGATAAACTTAAAATGAAATTTCATGAATTTTGATATAAAAATTCAAATTTTTAATAGCCTAGGGAATGGGATTTTTAGGGTTCATCTAAATTGGGACTTTGATAAAATTCAGGCGATATGGTTGATCGGGGGTGACGGCAGTAAGGCCAGAGCAACGGGGAGGGTAGAGAAGTATAGGAAAAAAATATAGGTTGAAGTTTTAAACAAGTATTATTGGAAATTTGGATTTAAATAGGGTGTGGTTACTGTGTTTGGTAGATTGAGTTTAGGGGCAGACTGCGTCACCATGGTGGCGTACCAAGGTTGTGCACCAGGGGGTACCGGTAGAGGGGGTCATCAACGAGTTTGTGGTGAAGTTTCAGGTTGAACGGTCAAGCAGGGTAGTGGTAAAAAGTATTTCCGCGAAAATTGTTTATTTTGAAGTTTCAATTGAAGCATCAGATTTTGATGCAATGGTGTAAAGTGGTTTTCGGTGGAGGAGATAGGTTCGAGGCTTTCATCGGGGTTTGTGGAGATGAACAGGAGGTCGGAATGGTAGCGGTATTGGTGTGCACATGCACGGTTGGATGTGTACAGGGGGAATGGTGAAGACAGAATAGGAGGGAGAAGGAATTAAGAGGGAGAGAGAAAAGGAAGGGTCACCTGGAAGTTGATCCACGTTTCGGCCAGTTCTGAGTTTATAAATTAGTTTGGCATGGCATGATAAAAGAGAAAGAAATTGGAATAATTAGAAATCTAGATGGTCATCACCATCTTTTTGCTGAAGCCATTTTTTTTGCACCTAGGCAAAAGAAATAAAACAAGGGAAGGGACGGTTGGCCTGATTTCATGGAAATTGGGCTTTTAGGTTGAATGTAATTAGGAATAATAATATTGTTGGGTTAATTATTTTTCTTTGTATTTACTCACTGTGTAACAACCCGAATTTTAACAACATGTTAAAATCATAAATCAAGGTATAATTAAATTTTAAGATTAGAATCAAGGGAAACGGGTTGCGCCATTGCGTCCGTCTCGAAATTCTACTTGGAAACGAGTCTGAGTTTGCGAGAATCGGAGTCCGTATGAGGGAGATATGACCCTCCGAAGTTTCAGGAATTTTCAGAGTTCAAAACAGCTCGAATTCGAGTTCAAAATTCGAATTTCAAAACCGAGACAGACTGGGCGGGAAATTTCCCGCCCAGCACCCAGGTCGACTGGGCAGTCGACACCCCCAGGACCAGGTCGACTGGGCAGTCGACACCCCCAGGACCAGGTCGACTGCGCAGTCGACTTGGGTGTCGACCTGGTCCCCGAATCTGCTTTTGGGCCTGGGTGCATTCTGATGTACCTGGTCTCGTTTTCTGCCTAGGTTCGTCCGCCTAATCCTATATAAACAGCCTCTCGCCTCATTCTCTCTACACCATTTCATTCTGTCCTTATGCTGCCTCTGAGAAAATGAATAAAATAATACATAAGTCTGAGACGAGGATATGCTGTTCAAGTCTTTCAAGAGGAGATTCAAATCTAGTTAGGATTCAAGTAAAGATTCAACGGCTTCAAGCAACGACGCCTAGACCATATTGAATCAAATCAGAAGATTAATCAAGTTAGACGTTTCAACGCGACAACGAATCGATTTGTCCTCTCTTAGCCAATCAATGTAAGTTCTAGTTATTTTCCGATTTAAATATTTGATTATAATATGGCATTGAATTAAAGTGAAATTGGATCTAAGTATGTTTATCGATCTAGATCTATTTCTGTTGTTTCTTGAATCTTGAGTTTTTGACTTGTCTATCTTTATTCTCATGACAAGTTCATAATCTATTCAGCCTGTTGTAAATTAATTTTCTCGATTCATGTTAATATTATTATCAAATTGTAATCTTCATGCCTGTGATGATGTTTTTCCCTCTGATCTTGCTTTTACTACGAATTCTACCTTTCCCCTATTTATTTTCTTTTGATGAACCTTGGTCAATTTCGGAATTTGGCATTAATAGGATCTATGTAAAAAGTCATGAAACTTGGTATATATCTAAATTGGCTAGGATTGGACACATATAAATTGATATATGTAATTTTGACGTGGATCGTGACATATGTAAAAAGCTAGAACTTGTTATAGGTAAATTGGTGTAATCATGGAATACATGTAGTTTGATGTGGAACTTGAACATATGTAAATTGGCTAGAATTGGGCATATGTATATCGACATAAAAAGTTAGAACTTGGGCATATATATTAATATGTAAAGTTGGGTTTTGGGTAGTTGGCTTGTATTGTAAATAAAAAGGCTATAACTTGGCATAACTTTATAGCAAATTTTAGTAATACTTTGGGAACACGTTTTGGGGCAAAAACGTGAGTTATGAACTTGATAATAGGCATAAGTTGAAAACTAGAAACTTGACATGAAACTTGCTTAGAAATTTGAACATTGTTATAACTTGAACATGGACATGACACTTAGATAACTTGAAAGTGGCCAACTCGAGGTTGGGTTGAGTTTGCAGTATAAACCTGCCCGGAACCGCCCGGCGAATCCAGTAATTGCGAACAATAGGACCCAATGTGAGTAGTTGGTCATACCGCGCTTAAAACTGGAGGTTAGACTAGGTTGTGGTATAAACCTGCCCGGACCCGCCCGGCGTAACCAGTAACCACAACCAAGTCTAATGTGAGAGGTTGGGGTGCATTAAGTAAATTAATGCCACATGATAAGGTTAAGTAATATGATTAGACTAATAACACTTAACCGATATGACATGAATGAGTGGGTTGAGTAATATGACTGGACTAGTAACACTTAACCATTTTAATATGACTAGTGGATGGAGTTAAGTTAACATGCACTTAACTAATCTTACGTCATGCAGGGTAAGGTTAAGTAACAACAGAGGATAACACTTAACCGACACAACATGATAAGTAGGTGGGTTAAGTCACAAACTTGAACGACCATACTTAACCAAACTTGACATGCTAGACTGATAGGGTTAAGTCATGAATCGCTTGAATATACTTAACCAATTTGACACGATGATTTGATAGGGTTAAGTCATGAACCGCTTGAATAGACTTAACCAATTTGACACGATGATTTGGTAGGGTTAAGTCATGAACCGCTTGAACACACTTAACCAACCTGACACATGATTCGTAGGACTAAGTCTTGAACTAGAACGACACACTTAGTCAATTTGACATGACACGTAGATGGGGTTAAGTCTCGATTTTAAATGACAACTTAACCTGCTGGACGAAACCCTAGTTACGCGGTCCTTTTCAGCAGTAACCCACTAGATGTATCACGGTACCCTGGGACTAGGCAGGGTGGGGCACGATTGCTGGGCTGATTGTAAGCGACCAGAACGACGGCTGAGTTGGTGCACCATTGTAGGTTCAGGCGGACTATGGTCGTGCACGTAGTCCGGAGTTGAAAAAGCAGGCATTGGGCATCAGTAGGTTTACACTGTGCGTGCTTGATTCGTGTCGGTGGTTGGCACCCTAGGGCTTGATACACCCTATGGTGGACCTAGCACAGGTGACTACATTCGTGATAGGGCCGTATGACACAGACACATGAATGAGATAGGACCTGTAGGGGAGCCGATCGATTAATAGATCATTTCGTGAGACCAAGTAATGGGTCATTTTATGACATTGGGCAAGGGATCATTTTATAGTCAACACATGACACGGGTTGGGATACTAGTACGGGTGGTGCAGAGCAAATAGATATCATAGAAATATTTTAATGGTAAAGCAGAGAAATCTTGCGATGCTTGATAGAAATCTTGCGAAATTATACTTAGTTTATCTTGAATGGAAACCTGGCGATGTTATACTCGACAAAAATCTTATGAGGTTATTCTTAGTTATCTTTCCTGTAGCTTATCTTGTCATCATGCTTATGTTTACTTTCAGTTTATTCATGCCATGTTATCTTTACTTGTTTCTATGCTGAAAGTCACTAGGACTTATTCAGTCTTTATGACTGACCCGTTTTGTTTCACCTCTTTTTCTTCCGTTCCCCCCCCCTCCCAGGTTCGCAGGGTGGGAATACAGCTTAGTTCGGATCTTACCAAGCTCCAAAGCTCTTTCATGTACGGCTTGGATTTCTCTTGGCTATGGCTTGCTTTGCTTTATCGGGGAATGATTTATAACTATGGTTTTATGCTTCTTTACTATTGCAAGACAGATTTTGATGTAATTGACTTAATAGCATTTTGATGTAAAAGGCTTTAGACCTTACTATATTTTAAGCAATGAAATTTGGGTTTTCCTTCCGTTGTTTTATTTATGTTCTGTCTTGTAATATTTTTGTGTATGTTTACCTAGATAATACTCCACCAAAGCTAGTGCATTCCCTTTGTGAGTGACCCTAGCGGAGGTGGGGTATTACATTTGGTATCAGAGCAGAAGGTTACCAGACTGGGCAAAAGCTTTTAAAAACCTTCTGAAATTATTTTCAAAACATTTACAAAGAAGCATTTTTCTAAAGAAAAGTTTTGTTTTACGAATGGCATATTCCCCAAAGCCATATGCACTATCTTTTGATTCTCTCCTTGAGACTCTTCTCTCTTTCTTTTTCACCATAGTTTGTAGGCATACAACACATGTCGGAGGGAAAAGTAGTGCCCAACCTCCATCTGTAGCCGCAGTAGTTCCATCTGCGACTAATCTTATTTCAAGCTTTGTAGGGTTGCCGTGCGATGGAGGTAGCTTTCGAGAAACTTGTCAACAAGCTATACAAGGATAGTAAGAACGAGGATAAAGAACACAAGCCTAAGGATGAGAAACTTGTTGATAAGGCGTAATCCACGAAGGAGGAAAAGGTGAAAGGGAAGAGGTCAAAGTAAAAGAATAATAAAACCCATGACAAGAAAGAACATCGTTGGTATGGTAAAAAGGGACATGTAGTTAAGTATCATAGGACAAGGACAAGGGCAAAGAACAAGATCGTCGAGAGGGCAATTGTATGCTCTCACTACTAGCATACCTAAGAGAGCTGGTAACGTTCCTTTTAAAAGTTTAGCTTCTCTTTTCTATCATACCATGGGAACTTTGTTTTTATACATCGCATCCTTTTAATTCTGCCTCGATAGTTGAGTCTCTGCACCTTAGTACTAGCGTAGTAGAGGATCCCATTTTTGTCTCAAATCCTGTTAGGGAATCGGCTAATGTATTCATGATTTGTTTGGATTTGAGAATGTCTATGAAGTAATGTTTATGTTTTGGGCTATGGGTTGATTCTAGCGATGGAGTAGTTATCCAGTAAGGGTGACATTCTCGGTTTTGAAAAGAGGGTAGTTAGACTCTTGACTTGCCTCGGTAATACCCTCGAAGTCGCGTGTAACCTTTAGGGTTCTCTCATGATTAGTTACCTATAATCTCTTGATACATTTATTGATCCGCTTGAGTAGTGTTCACCACTAAGGCGGATGGTTCATTTCACTTATGCATGAGTTGAAGAAAGTCACCTTAGTAAGTACATTTGGCAACATGGTTGATATTTGTTATTTTCAAGAGATAGTTCTTCTGCGTGGAATACCTCCTAGTAAGTGAACGAGATCCAAGATTCACTAGTGAATTTTGGAGAGCTTACATGAAACCATGAGTACGTAGTTAAGTTTGAGCCGAGTATACTAGAAGGAGGATAAGTGAAAGTGGAACGAGAGGCAACAGTGAAATGAGTTCCAACTCATATTTTGGAAACAAGAATTAAGAATCTGTGAAGTTAAAGACGGTCAAAGCACAATGGAGTTAAGCTCAAGGAAATGCGACTCAGAAGATTTAAGACTAGATACGTGCATCATATCTCTTTTTAAGAGTATATCCTTGGTCCCTCTTTTCCTGTAGAGCTTACCTGCATGTTATCTTTTTCCTCTCGGTCCTATTCTCAATCAAATTTCTGTTGCAAACCCCATAGGGAGTATGACCCATCTGTTAGTAATACATTTTGGGGCTTGAGGGTGTCCGTTGGGTTGACTAAACTCTTTGGGTTTTATAGGATACGGGTTGGTTTTAGGAAGGGATTCCCTTGTGACCTAAAAGGAGTCCATCATGCTTAGTTTCCTCGAAACGTATATTGGTTTGATTGAGTAATTCTTTGGGTGTCAGACTGATGTTGATTTCGGTCTCCGGGGCTAGTGCTTAGGGAGTTCTTCTCCTGATCAGTATATATGTGACATATATTTCCAGTTTTGACATGGCCTAATGGGCACAAGGTTTTTACTTGCTTCTATCATTCGGCTATAACTTTAGGTAGGAACAATTGGGTGTAAACATGTGTTTGAGACATGTTATGATTGATGGTTGCAAGTAGCTGCAAGTGGTTGCTAGTGGTTGCTCGTGGATGCATTTACACATTAGGCACTAGCTCGGCTCAGTCACCTTTCATATTGCATATGCATGAGTGTTTATACTTGTTTATGGATGAATTTGAATGTGTTATCATGTGGATGTTGCATATGGATGGATATTTGTGCACACATGTAGTGTTATTGTGACTAGGACTATTTGCATACATGTTGGACTCATGGCACTAGACGTATTTTGCATTAAGAAGATCAATCAGGCATGATCATTTGCATTAGACAAGGAACATATACACACACTTTCTGCATATGTTCATACAGCATTAGAAATCTATTAAGGACAATGGATGCCTGTGATTGATGATTGAGTAGATGGATGATTGGATGGTAGGACACATTCTCCTTAACTTGAAGATTTCGGGGACGAAATCCTTTACGAAGAGGAGAATGTAACAACCCGAATTTTAACAACATGTTAAAATCATATATCAAGGCAGAATTAAATTTTAAGATCAGAATCAAGGGAAACGGGTTGCGCCATTGCGTCCGTCTCGAAATTCTGCTTGGAAACGAGTCCGAGTTTGCGAGAATCGGAGTCCGTATGAGGGAGATATGACCCTCCGAAGTTTCAGGAATTTTGAGAGTTCAAAACAGCTCGAATTCGAGTTCAAAATTCGAATTTCAAAACCCAGACAGACTGGGCGGGAAATTTCCCGCCCAGCACCCAGGTCGACTGGGGAGTCGACTGGGTAGTCGACACCCCCAGGACCAGGTCGACTGCGCAGTCGACTTGGGTGTCGACCTGGTCCCCGAATCTGCTTTTGGGCCTGGGTGCATTCTGATGTACCTAGTCTCGTTTTCTGCCTAGGTTCGTCCGCCTAATCCTATATAAACAGCCTCTCGCCTCATTCTCTCTACACCATTTCATTCTGTCCTTATGCTGCCTCTGAGAAAATGAATAAAATAATACATAATTCTGAGATGAGGATATGTTGTTCAAGTCTTTCAAGAGGAGATTCAAATCTACTTAGGATTCAAGTAAAGATTCAACGGCTTCAAGCAACGACGCCTAGACCATATTGAATCAAATCAGAATATTAATCAAGTTAGACATTTCAACGTGACAACGAATCGATTTGTCCTCTCTTAGCCAATCAATGTAAGTTCTAGTTATTTTCCGATTTAAATATTTGATTATAATATGGCATTGAATTAAATTGAAATTGGATCTAAGTATGTTTATCGATCCAGATCTATTTCTGTTGTTTCTTGAATCTTGAGTTTTTGACTTGTCTATCTTTATTCTCATGACAAGTTCATAATCTATTCAGCCTGTTGTAAATTAATTTTCTCGATTCATGTTAATATTATTATCAAATTGTAATCTTCATGCCTGTGATGATGTTTTTCCCTCTGATCTTGCTTTTACTACGAATTCTACCTTTCCCCTATTTATTTTCTTTTGATGAACCTTGGTCAATTTCGGACCTTGGCCTAAAATCGCGATTTGCGTACGAGATGTATACGGGGGAATTATGGGATTATTGCCTATATGAATATGTTGGAATTATTGGCAACATGAAATTGGAAATTATCACTGTATCTGCAAGTTTGGGGCTTGATCTGTAAATTTTGGTATAATCTTGTTATGGGGAAATTTGCATAAATAATATATACATGGAATTTGGCATTAATAGGATCTATGTAAAAAGTCATGAAACTTGGTATATATCTAAATTGGCTAGGATTGGACACATATAAATTGATATATGTAATTTTGATGTGGATCGTGACATATGTAAAAAGCTAGAACTTGTTATAGGTAAATTGGTGTAAACATGGAATACATGTAGTTTGATGTGGAACTTGAACATATGTAAATTGGCTAGAATTGGGCATATGTATATCGACATAAAAAGTTAGAACTTGGGCATATATATTAATATGTAAAGTTGGGTTTTGGGTAGTTGGCTTGTATTGTAAATAAAAAGGCTATAACTTGGCATAACTTTATAGCAAATTTTAGTAATACTTTGGGAACACGTTTTGGGGCAAAAACGTGAGTTATGAACTTGATAATAGGCATAAGTTGAAAACTAGAAATTTGACATGAAACTTGCTTAGAAATTTGAACATTTTTATAACTTGAACATGGACATGACACTTAGATAACTTGAAAGTGGCCAACTCGAGGTTGGGTTGAGTTTGCAGTATAAACCTGCCCGGAACCGCCCGGCGAATCCAGTAACTGCAAACAATAGGACCCAATGTGAGTAGTTGGTCATACCGCGCTTAAAACTGGAGGTTAGACTAGGTTGTGGTATAAACCTGCCCGGACCCGCCCGGCATAACCAGTAACCACAACCAAGTCTAATGTGAGAGGTTGGGGTGCATTAAGTAAATTAATGCCACATGATAAGGTTAAGTAATATGATTAGACTAATAACACTTAACCGATATGACATGAATGAGTGGGTTAAGTAATATGACTGGACTAGTAACACTTAACCATTTTAATATGACTAGTGGATGGGGTTAAGTTAACATGCACTTAACTAATCTTACGTCATGCGGGGTAAGGTTAAGTAACAACAGAGGATAACACTTAACCGACACAACATGATAAGTAGGTGGGTTAAGTCACGAACTTGAACGACCATACTTAACCAAACTTGACATGCTAGACTGATAGGGTTAAGTCATGAATCGCTTGAATATACTTAACCAATTTGACACGATGATTTGATAGGGTTAAGTCATGAACCGCTTGAATATACTTAACAAATTTGACACGATGATTTGGTAGGGTTAAGTCATGAACCGCTTGAACACACTTAACCAACCTGACACGTGATTCGTAGGACTAAGTCTTGAACTAGAATGACACACTTAGTCAATTTGACATGACACGTAGATGGGGTTAAGTCTCGATTTTAAATGACAACTTAACCTGCTGGACGAAACCCTAGTTACGCGGTCCTTTTCAGCAGTAACCCACTAGATGTATCACGGTACCCTAGGACTAGGCAGGGTGGGGCACGATTGCTGGGCACGATTGCTGGGCTGATTGTAAGCGACCAGAACGACGGCTGAGTTGGTGCGCCATTGTAGGTTCAGGCGGACTATGGTCGTGCACGTAGTCCGGAGTTGAAAAAGCAGGCATTGGGCATCAGTAGGTTTACACTGTGCGTGCTTGATTCGTGTCGGTGGTTGGCACCCTAGGGCTTGATACACCCTATGGTGGACCTAGCACAGGTGACTACATTCGTGATAGGGCCGTATGACACAAACACATGAACGAGATAGGACTTGTAGGGGAGCCGATCGATTAATAGATCGTTTCGTGAGACCAAGTAATGGGTCATTTCATGACATTGGGCAAGGGATCATTTTATAGTCAATACATGACACGGGTTGGGATACTAGTACGGGTGGTGCAGAGAAAATAGATATCATAGAAATATTTTAATGGTAAAGCAGAGAAATCTTGCGATGCTTGATAGAAATCTTGCGAAATTATACTTAGTTTATCTTGAATGGAAACCTGGCGATGTTATACTCGACAAAAATCTTATGAGGTTATTCTTAGTTATCTTTCCTGTAGCTTATCTTGTCATCATGCTTATGTTTACTTTCAGTTTATTCATGCCATGTTATCTTTACCTGTTTCTATGCTGAAAGTCACTAGGACTTACTCAGTCTTTATGACTGACCCGTTTTGTTTCGCCTCTTTTTCTTCCGTTCCCCCCCCCCCCCAAGGTTCGCAGGGTAGGAATACAGCTTAGTTCGGATCTTACCAAGCTCCAAAGCTCTTTCATGTACGGTTTAGATTTCTCTTGGCTATGGCTTTCTTTGCTTTGTTGGGGAATGATTTATAACAATGGTTTTATGCTTCTTTACTATTGCAAGACAGATTTCGATGTAATTGACTTAGTAGCATTTTGATGTAAAAGGCTTTAGACCTTACTAGATTTTAAAGCAATGAAATTTGGGTTTTCCTTCCGCTGTTTTATTTATGTTCTGTCTTGTAATATTTCTGTGTATGTTTACCAAGATAATACTCCACCAAAGCTAGTGCATTCCCTTTGTGAGTGACCCTAGCGGAGGTGGGGTGTTACACACTGTGTGTATATATATATATAAGGAATAAGAAATAGAGGTATAGTGTAATAACCCGGAAATCCGAGCCAATTTAAAAATTTTTTTTTGGCAATTTTAGCGAATTTTATTATTTAAAATGAATTATTTTAAATAATAACGACGAGAAATATATTTCGAATAGAATTAGAACGTATATATTTATTTGAATCGTCGTTTGAATATAAATATTTTATTTTAAATATAAAACGAATTGAAAACGACGCGGTAGTTCGATAATTCGATTTCAAATGAATGTACAGGATTCAAAATAAACCGGATTTTAGCGAAACCAAAAATATTGGAACCCATTTGAGAATATCTTTCCAACAAATCCGAAAAATCAAAATTTCATAGCGGGAATCAAAAGTTGCATCCAGTAGAAAATTCAGAATAGTCGCTATGGAATTCTGGCCCTTAAAAATGGAAAATTTTCAAACGGTCTTAGAATTTGACGAAATTAGTTTTGTTAGGACTGTATCGTCAATACGAAGTTAGAAAATATTTTTCGAGAATTTTTAGAGTTAGTATGTGACCCCAGTAAATTGAAATGCGCGTTCAAATTCAATATATAAAGTTATATTTTGATTTTGACGAAAACTGGTCGAAACGATCGAATCAGCTTGTGATACATATCCCATTGTGTTTGGAATGGGGGTAATTAGCTATGGACCACAGTCGGTGGGTTCGATTTCGAGGTCAAAATAAAACGTTGCTTTTTGAAATTAATTAAATAAAATAAAATAATATATAATATTATATATTCTCCTCCCCCTCCCCTTTTCCTCTCTCAGAAGTCAACGGAGAATAGAATAAAAGAAAAAAATAACCCGCGATCCAATCCCCTAGCCCCATCGACATCAATCAACGCCGCCATCGTGAACGCGCCGCCACTGCTCCGGCGGTCTCCTCCTCCTCGTCGCTTCGTTTCCCCCCTCTCCATCGAAGACCGCAACCCCCAAATTCAAGAAACCCGCAACCACCCTGAGCCATTCCACCGCCGACACCTCCAGGACCCCACCATACCACCTCCAGGACCCCACCACGCCACCTCCGGCCCTGCAGCACTCCGGCGACCGCAGCACCACGCCCCCTTTGAATCGTAGAAGCCGTAAGTTCTTAATTTGTTTATTTCCTTGATTTGTGTATATGAAATCAGCTTTAGTTATTAATTATAGTAAAATCAGATTTTTTTTTTGTAAGATCAGATTTTTTATTATATAGTAAAGATAAGATTTTTATTATAGTAAAGTTAAGATTTTTATTTTAATAAAAATATGATTTATATGTTGAAAGCGAAATAATAAAAATATGATTTTTATATTATAGGAAGAGCTATAAAAATATGATTTTTATAAAGATAATGTTTAAATATAAATGTTCTTTTTATTATGTATAACCTAAGAATAAAGATGCCATTTTTATTTGAATGGTTTTAGAATAAAGGTTCGATTTTCATATACATGTTAACAAATATAAAGTTAAGATTTTTATATAGATAAAAATTAGATTTTTAACATAGATAAAGATATGATTTTTAGTAATGGAAAGGTAGGATTTTTAACTTTGAAAAGCTATAGTTTTTAAATAGAAAGCTACGATTTTTATATATGAAAACATAGAATAAAAATAGGATTTCTATATAGTAGAGAATATAAAAATACGATTTTTATATATGTAGTGAATCAAAAATATGATCTTTATTATATGAACACCGTTATAAAAATAGAATGTTAATCTATGTAGTAGCAGTACAAAAATGTGATTTTTATATACATGACAACAATATAAAAATGCGATTTTTATATATGTAGTGGATACGGTCGACGAAAGTGACAAAAGGCGAGCACAACGAAGATTTTCTATATATAAAGAGTCGTGGTGTTTGGTTTAGCTAATTCGGTGAGAACTTCTCACTTTTAATTTAATTTCTAGTTTGAAATATATACTTGGATGCAGACGGTGCTTAGCAGCACCCGACACCCGTCGTCCACAGACCATGGATGACTTTTTTGTTTGATTGCTGTGTTGTGAAATTTTATTGTGTGATGTGGAATAGAATAAAATATATATTCATGTGTTGAAATAAAATATATATTCATGTGTTGAAATAAAATATATTCATGTGTTGAAATAAAATATATATTCATGTGTTGAAATATAATATATGTTCATGTGTTGAAATCAAATATATATTCATGTGTTGAAATAAAATAAATATTCATTTACAAATCGAATGATTTGTTTATGTACCGATTTGACTGATATTGATTGGGACGATAAATTTTACACGTCGCCCAACTGCACAAATAAAATTTGTGTTTGTTGATTTCAAACCTCACACGGGTATTGGGATGATATTTGACGTACACTAATCCCGGTTGTTTAGTTGTATGTCAATCGATGGGTTGGCAGACTGTGTAAGTGTTAATTATTTATATTTAATGCTTATGCAGTTGTGTGGTGCACTCTGGATGATGGCTGATGATTCATCGTTGTTGTTATATACATGTGTTGTGGGGAATCCATATAATTAACGTTATATGGTAATTGATTGGGCCTCATTCCAATTTGGAAAATAGAAATATATATTCATGTGTTGAATAGAAATATATATTCATGTGTTGAATAGAAATATATATTCATGTGTTGAATAGAAATAAATATTCATGTGTTGAATAGAAATAGAAATTCATGTGTTGAACAGAAATATATATTCATGTGTTGAATAGAAATATATATTCATGTGTTGAATAGAAATAAATATTCATGTGTTGAATAGAAATATAAATTCATGTGTTGAATAGAAATATATATTCATGTGTTGAATAGAAAATTATAAATTCATGTGTTGAATAGAAAAATATAAATTCATGTGTTGAATAGAAATATAAATTCATGTGTTGAATAGAAAAATATAAATTCATGTGTTGAATAGAAATATATATTCATGTGTTGAATAGAAAGAATATTCATGTGTTGAATAGAATAAACATTCATGTGATGAATAAAAGCCGTGTTGATTAGATTGACACCATTTTGACGTGAACGATATTTATATTGATTTTATTCATTTCTATAATGAATATAGAAAAGAAAGTGATTTCAAAAAATAACGTTTTGAAAATATTATCATTTGTATATCGATGATGTAGAATATTCAATTTTGATTTGAAATTGGATATGAAGTTGAAATCGTTTCGAAAACAAATTTAAAACGATTTATAAAAGACGTTTTGAAAGGAAATCGACAAAATATGTATAATATATATTATATACATATAATGGCCTGAATAGAACGCGCCGCGCTGCGGCAGTTCGCGAATTTCGACCATTGACTTCGAATTGATATTACGGGAGATCCGACCATCGGATTCTCCTAAAACCAGAATCGTTGGGTTCGTATCGAAAAGATCTTTCTAATGAATATTAGAGATTTGAAATCTAACGGTTGGATTTGGAATTATGTCCAAATCAAATTTGGAAAAGGTCGTTGTAAGTGCAGTTCAATGGCCGTTGATGGAAATCGAATGTATGGGCCTTGATAAAATTATTAAAAATATCAATAATTAGTGTAAAATCATAAGAAATGATTTGGGAAGAATTGGGATGAAAAACCCCATATTTGAAAAGATAAAAATAGATTTTTATCGAAATGAACTAGTTTTGAACTGGAATTAAAATCCATTTATTTTTGAAATAAATAAAGCTGATTTAAAAGGGTTTTAAAAGTAACCAGGATTTTCAATAATTGAATTGGAATGGATTTGAATCGAAATTATCTTGGAATATTTTGATGTTGGATTTCGTGATTATACAGATATTGTTATGGAAATTTGAAAGATATATTTATATCGTTATTTCCAATACGATATTTGTTGGTCGTAGAATTTGATATTGAATATAAGCCGATATATTTTCTATTCAGAGCCTTGTATTTAATATCAAATGGGATTTGGGTTTGTCGTGAATGGTGTTTTCATTAACACTGTTCTTAAGCCCAGTTGAGAAAAGATTAAATCTTTTTATTTAGATTTAATGAAGTGTACCAATTAAATGGTATTTAATTGGAATTTGATAGAATGTGATTTTGGGTTTATCGTGAACCGTGTTTTAAATGACATTGGTTCTTTAACCCAGTTAAAGACAGGATATGATTTCCCAAGTTAAACAATCATTGATATGATTTCTGGGAAGATTAAAATTAAGTGGAGTTTTAATGGATCTTTAATTAGATTGAGATAATCGAGAATGGAGTATCACCAGTTTTGCTCCAGGTGATAGTTAAATCTTTAATTAGATTTGAACGTGAAATGGTAATTGAATTTACCGATAATATTGTGGTGTTAGATATGAAGTATGACCAGATTTACTTCATGGGATGAATAGGTTGGGATTGGGAAATAAAATAAAGGATTACTTCGGTGTGGTTCGCTAATCCCGACTAGTTTGAATTGATATTCAAAAGAAGATTAAAGAATAAATTTAAAGAATTTATCTTTGATAAAATTAATGGGAACATTTCCCAAAGTATAAGAATATTTGAATAAAAGAATATTCTGAAATGGAATGAGGCGTATGTTGTGTTTCTGTAACACTTGTTTATTATATACGCGAGTTATGAAGAAAGACCGGGTTTATCCCATTCTGAATAACTGATTCGACGTGGTGTCGAGGATGAAGACGGTGGTTGAAGACCGGATGTCTTCACATCCTTTGGATAATTACTGATGATCTTGATTGGGCCGTACACCCAAGAGGAGGGAATCAGTTAGTGATCGTCCAAACGTACTTGGAGATCGATGGATATGCGAGGTACAAGGTGCCTCCAGTTTCGATCAGACCCAGAACGGACTTGTAAAGGGACTGTGTGTCTGACATTGGATATCACTCTGTGTGATTGATGGATATCGGTTGCATGGAGTGGTTTGCCTGTGTGGCATGCTAAGATGCAAATGATCAAGGCTTCTGTTGAAAAGCAGAGTCTTGTGGTTGGTGATCAAAGCAGGACCTGTGAGGCATAGCTTTGTGTAGCGTTGATTCGCGAGCCTCACCCCCCGGTTGTAAACCAGAAACGGGAGAGGACATCAGGGAGGGCATGCGTTTACTTCTAGCTAGAAGTGGCGTAAGTGGTTTGACACGCCCTGACGAGTTTGACTTATGTGGTTGTTGGGTTGCGAGGCGCCTCGGATATATCGGTGACTATGTGGAGCCGATGGAGTCATTGGACTCATTGACACCCCCATAGGGTGGGGAAACACAGTGTTCAGGCATTTTAATCCACATCGGTGGACCGGCCCTGATGATATAAGGGACGATGCGTTCTGTTCCTGAGGGGCGGGCTATAGCATCTCGAATTTGGTAAGGACGATCCCTTGCCTTAGTTCACAGATGGAAATCCAACTTCCAATACGTGACTTTGCTGTTTTGATTGTATACCTATATATGGCGACATAGTGGTATGGGGCACTTATGTCGTCTATGATTGATATTTATGATTGAAATTGTTTTGACACTATACACTTATTGTAACACCCCGTAATTTATAACATTAAAATTCACAAATTAAAGTATACTTAATTTTTAGAAAAGAATTAAGTGAAATGGGTTGCGCAGAGAAATATATATATTGATATATATATATATAAATTAAAAATTAAATAAATAAATATGCGAAAAAGTTCAAAACAGCGAATTGGGAGGGGAAATAACCGAACCGGCTCATTTTTGAGGTCGAGACGAGCTCCGCTGTGTCGACTAGGGGTTAATCCAGGGTGTTTGGCTGTCAACCCGTGGGTCGATTCGCTCAAATGCAGATTTTGCATTTGATTAGTTCTCATGGTTCAGGGTTAATCTAATGGTCCTAAATAACTTCCTACACCTATAAATACATCCTAATGCTAACCCTAAACCTAAACCTAATTAAAATAGAATAGTTACCGTCGCCATGGAAATCAATGGAGTCGCCGCCAACTAAGAAAGAAGAAAAGCAAATTCAATTCTAATTCTCTCAACCCTAAAGCAAAGCAAAACTCTCTCTCTTCTTCTCTAAATTGTGAGTATGATGATCTTAACAAGATTATTATCATTTTAATTAGGTTGAGTTATGAATGGATTATGAGTATATGATGTGAATTATCATATATGTTGTTGTAAACCCCTTTTGCTATCATGTATATTGTAAATCCAATGTTATGTGATGATGATATCTTATATGTTGTAAATCATGCTATGATGATGTTATGTATGTTGAAAGTTTCTATGCTAAGTTGTGATGAATCATACATGTTAAAAAGGCCATGATGTTACCATCTATGCTAGTTCGTTCATATTAATTAAATCATCATGTTTGGGTTATGTTGATCTATATGACAAGTCACATATGCAAGTTAGATTGATTAGAAAAGTTATAAACATATGCCAAGACATCTATTATGACATCTAGAATTATGCTATGACATATGTGATATCCTATGCTAGTTCACACCATCATTATGTTGCCTAAAAACCCCATATACAAGTTTATGTATAGATTTGGGCTATGATCATATCATATAAATTGAGACATTTAACAAGTTGACACCTTTTGATCCTTAACATGTGTAGTTTATGCAAGTTTCACCCCTATTATGATTAGATTTATTTTAATTGTCTATATGTTGTGATAATTTATCTTTGTGCTAGGTGTTAGACTATACAAGTCTAGCCTATATTATGCGTTTAATAAGCGAACGTATAAACGTGGGGTAGGGGTAATATTAAGGATTTAATATTAAAAAGTTGGGGTGCAATTGATATGATTTTGCATGCCATAAGTGGATGGCCATAATTGAGTCAATTATGGACATCATTAAAAGTTGACTTAATTAATAATTTGAATAGGGAATTATTAAAACTGGGGTAAAAGATTTTAAGTGTTAATCAATGCTTAGGACACGAGTTGGACTCGTTTGTGACGTAAACCTGCCCGGACCCGCCCGGCAAATCCAGTGGTCACAAATGTCAGCCCAATGTGAGAGGTCCTAGGCCTAAACTAAAGCATAACGGTTGTAAAGACACGAGGTTAGACTCTTTTATGGTGTAAGACTGCCCGGACCCGCCCGGCAAATCCAGCTGCCATAAATTCCAGTCTAATGTGAGAGGTCTTTATGAGGTTATGGCCTGAATGAATTAAGAAATACTTAACCAGATAAACATGTAAAGTGGGACATGGGGGTTAAGTAGGTGCCTTGGGTGGCAAGAGGAATCTAGGGGGTGCTCTTAGTGGCATGTGAAATACGATTAGTAAGACTTAACCAAACACACATGTAAATGAACATGACTAAAAGGGTTAAGTGGGATATACTAGTGACAAGCTTAGGTGGGTAGCTTGTGGGGGCCCATTTCGACCAGTATCCCAAACATATCTTTGTTGGCTCGACCCAAGTCGAGGACGGGACACGCATGTTGGGTTCGACTGTAAGAGGCCAAAACGGGGAGCGGTGGCAACGCAAGTCCAACGGGTTTCGTATGCGTGTGTGGACCCGGGCTGGTAGGTAAGACGTTGTTGCATCGTGTAGGTATAAGCCGTGCATTCTCAAGTTGTATCGGGTTGCCACTTTAGGGGAGTGATACACCCCACTGTGGGGCCAGCACGGGTATCTACGAGTAGGGAGCCGATCGAAAGTGGGTAGTGGGGTACACCTAGTGGAGATAGGGGCAGACGACACCTATGTAGTCAGCTAGGGGTACATAAGGCTATTTATTAAGTTTCTGTGTGAAGCAAGTGGGATCAAACAATAGGGTGACTGGTGTGGTGCAGTGTAGTAATGTGCGGAGCAGTGTAGTAATCATTCGTTAGTAATTAGGTGTGCCTTTACCGTTATCTTAAACGCTATCTTTATCTTCCTAAGAGTTCATAGACATTTACTTGTCTTCCATCTTATGCCTTATTCTAGTTATTTTGATAATAGTATTGTTAGAATTATCATACTCGCCAGACTTTATGTCTGACCCCCTCTATTTCTATCCTTTTTCCCCCTCCAGGTCCTCAGGTTGGGCCCAGCTCTAGTGGAGTTTGATTGAATTGCTTCATCTCTCTTTGGAAAGCTTGGACCGTTGAAGTAAAGTCCAGCTTGTTATCTTTTTAATGGCTATTTATGTAATGGGATTATGTATTTTGTTTTTATGAAGATGGATATTGTACTTGGTTATGATCTATGGTTTTATGATGTAACAAACATGTTTAATTTCCGCTGCAATAAAATGAAGTTTTAGATTTCCAAGTACTATTAATTATCTGTTTTGTTGTAATTTTTCTGTTCTATATTCACTTATAACCTCCATGGAAGTTAATGCATTCCCTTTGTGAGTGACATTAATGGACGTGGGGTGTTACACGTGGTATCAGAGCCTATACCCAGTCGGAATTGTGTGTGTAATGCTGCGGATGTCAGTCGATGTAGTACTGATGCGGGTTACATGCACAACGCCTGGGTGGTGAGTGATATGAGCCAACGTGGACGTTGGGATCTTTAAGGGGGGTAGTCTGTAACACCCCTCTCGAAAAGCTAACACAAAGATCTTTTAGCACAGTGGTTAGTGCGTGGTGTTGCTTTCCAGGAGGTCGGGGGTTCGAGACCCGCAGTTGTCATACGTGGTATCAGAGCTTAAGGTTTCCAGAACAGATAAAAATACTTTAGAAAAATAGTTATTTTTGGAAGAAGTGCTTTCAAAAACATGTTTTAATGAGAAATTTAAAGAGAAAAGTTTTTAAGAAAAACATAACCCCCAATAGCCACATATCTTTATCTTTTGAATTCTCCATTTTGAATCTTTCCTTTTTCGTTTCAGCATGGCTGAAGATCTTAATCTACCCGACGGTGTAACGATACCAGGATGGTATAGGAGGTTATTAGAGGCTAGGGCCGCTGCACGTCCAGCCAATGTTCCTCCACCACCAGTTGCACCTGTTCCTCCTCCTCCTCCTCGCGTAGATACTTTTGCAAAGACGTGCAAGGAATTCAAGGCTATGGGTGGAAAACCATTTCAAGGGTCAAAAACGTTTGTGGAAGCTAGAGATTGGCTTAAGGAGGTGGAAGAATTGTTAGAAATCTTTGAAGTAGAAGAAGGGAGGAGAGTTCGTTTAGCAGCTTGGTTGATGAAGGGAGAGGCCTCGTTTTGGTGGGAGGTCACTAATGGGGAGCGTCCTGTTGACACTTGGGCGGATTTCAGACGTAGGTTCGAGGCGAAGTTTCTCTCAAGGGAGAGAAGAAATGTTTTAACTGTGGGACACCAGGCCATCTCAGCAAGGATTGCCGAAAGAAAAAGAAGACAGGCTGTTTTCATTGTGGCGATGCGGGACATTTAGTGAAGGACTGCCCAAAGAAGGGGCAGAGGGCAGGAGCTACCTCGGGAGGACAGGTGCAGGCTCTTATGGCACCAGGGCAGGCAAGGGGACAAGTTCAGGCTCTCGCGGTCCCACCGCTGCAAGAACGAGGTAGAACCATTTCTGTTGAAAGCTTAGTTTTTCTGTTTGATCATCCTGTCCGTACCTTATTCGATTCGGGCGCATCACATTCGTTTATCTCTACATCATTAGTTGAATCACTACACTTAAACACCAGTTTAGTAGAGGATCCCTTAGTTGTTTCGAATCCAATTGGGGGCTCAGCTTATTTGTCCATGATGTGTTTGGATTTGAAAATTTCTATACTTAGCGTTGAATTTAGATGTGATGCTTATGTGTTGGGCTTCACGGGCTATGGGCTAATTTTAGGAATGGATTGGTTATCCAGAAATGGGGCCGTTCTTGATTGTGAAAGGAGAGTAGTTAGGCTCGTGACTCGCCTTGGCAACACTCTCGAAATCTTCTGTAATCCCATAAATTCGGTTATGCTAAGTTATCCAGAATCGCTTGACACGTCTGAGGAAAATCTACAATCTGTTAGAGTGGTCCGAGAATATTCGGATGTGTTTGAGGAGGTGAAGGGCTTGCCTCCGAAGCGGGAGATAGATTTTCGAATATATCTTGTGGATAATGCGAACCCAGTATCTTTGCCAGTACGCCACATGGCTCCATGTGAAATGAGGGAACTCGATAAGCAAGTGAAGGAGTTGCTTGAGAAGGGGTTCATAAGACGAAGTATATCGGAGTGGGGTGCTCCAGTAGTATTTGCCACGAAGGCAGATGGGTCCCTTAAACTGTGTGTGGACTATAAAGAACTTAATAAACTTACTAAGAAGGACAGGCACCCACTGCCGAGGATTGACGATCTCTTCGATCAGTTAGTTGGCGCCTCAGTGTTTTCGCAGTTGGACTTAGCCACTGGGTTCCATCAGTTGAGAGTGGCTGAGGATAGCATAGACAAGACTGCCTTTAGGACTCCGGACGGTTTCTATGAATGGCTAGTGATGCCCTTTGGTTTGACAAACGCCCCAGCATATTTTGTTGATTTGATGAGTAGGGTGTTTAGGGAGTACCTTAACAAATTCGTGGTAGTCTTTGTAGATGACATCTTGATCTTTTCTAAGGATGAAGAAGAGCATGCCCTACATCTTAGGGAAGTGTTGGAGACCCTACGAGCGCATAGCCTTAAGGCTAAATTTTCTAAGTGTCACTTCTGGAGGAAGGAAGTACGGTTCTTGGGGCACGTGGTTTCCAAATAAGGGATAGCCGTGGATCCCGCGAAGGTTGTGGCCATCCAAGATTGGAAGGTCCCTAAAAATGCTACCGAAGTGAGAAGTTTCTTGGGATTGGCTGGCTACTATAGGAAGTTTATCAAAGACTTCGCAAAGATATCAGCTCCATTGACACGCTTGACGAAGAAGAACCTAGTTTTCACATGGGACGTAGATTGTGATGATGCGTTCCAACGTTTGAAGAGAGCTTTGACTTCAGCCCCAGTCTTAGTATTGCCAGACGGGAGTAAGCCGTTTACCGTTTATACTGACGCTTGTGGGACAGGACTAGGCGCAGTCTTAATGCAAGAGGGCAGGGTAATAGCCTATGGTGGAAGGCAGTTGAGAGCGCATGAGAAGAATTACCCCACACATGACCTAGAGTTGGCCGCTATTATTTTCGCGCTTAAGTCTTGGAGTCATTATCTTCTTGGCGAAAAATTCGAATTATTCACTGACCACAAGTCTTTAAAATACCTATTCTCTCAAAAGGACTTGAACTTAAGGCAGCAAAGGTGGATGGAGTTCTTAGCATCCTACGACTTCGAAATAGCCTATACCCCTGGCAAGGGTAACGTGGTGGCAGACGCCTTAAGTAGAAAAAGATTATCCTTAAGTCCTTTGTTTGTTGAGCGGCGAAGTTTAGAATTCATTTCGATGTTTGACTTTAGACCTTCCGTTGACTTTGTACCCGGTTTGCTAGCATCCTTGGAGGTCAGACCTACACTTTTGGGACAGATTGGCGAGGCACAGCGAGACGACCCACAGTTAGTTGAGTTAGTAGAAAAGCTCAAAGGAGGGGAGTCATCAAGCCATCTCCGTAGGTATACCCTAGATGATAAGGGTTGGTTACGTAGGGACGGTAGACTTTGTGTACCAAAAGACGATGACCTAAGGAAGACTATTCTTGACGAAGCACATCGTTCGAAGATGACAATTCATCCCGGTGGGGACAAGATGTACAAAGACATGAAGAGAGTTTACTTTTGGGCCGGCATGAAGAAAGACGTGGCCGAGTATGTCGCTAGATTCTTGGTGTGCCAACAAGTAAAAGCGGAGCAAAAGAAACCCGGTGGGTTGCTTCACCCATTGGAGGTTCCACTATGGAAATGGGAAAGCATCTCGATGGATTTTTTGGATGGATTACTGCGATCGAGGAAGGGTAATACGGGAATTTGGGTTATAGTAGATAGACTTACTAAGAGCGCCCATTTTATTCCCGTGAAGAGTAAGAGGACTGCTCCATGGTTAGCTTCCGTATACGTTCGAGAAACAGTTCGTTTGCACGGTGTTCCTTCTAGCATAGTGAGCGATCGCGATCCTATTTTCACTAGCGAATTTTGGAGAAGCTTACAAGAGGCGGTAGGGACTCAGTTATGTTTGAGCACCGCATATCATCCTCAGACGGACGGCCAGACCGAGAGGGTGAATCACATTCTAGAGGATCTGTTGAGGCTATGTATCCTAGACTTTGGGGGTACGTGGGAAGAGCATCTTCCATTGGTGGAGTTCGCATATAATAACAGCTTTCAGTCCAGCATTGGTATGGCACCATTCGAAGCTCTTTATGGACGACCTTGTCGTTCACCTACATGTTGGTGGGAATCTACGGATAAGATCTTACTTGGGCCCGATATGATTAGGGAGACTTCGGAGAAGATCGACTTGATTCGAAGGAGGATGAAAGCAGCGCAAGATAGGCAGAAATCTTATGCAGATAAGAGGAGGACAGATCTCGAGTTTGAAGTTGGGGACATGGTCTTTGTCAAAGTGTCTCCATTACGAAACGTTGTTCGCTTTGGGTCTGTTGGGAAATTAGCACCAAGGTTTGTAGGGCCGTTTCCTATTAAGGAGAGGATTGGACGGATGGCGTATCGAGTGGAGTTGCCCGAGAGACTTAGTGGTGTACACGACGTATTCCATGTGTCACATTTGAGGAAGTGCCTGCACGAGACCGCGGAAGTGGTAGAGCCGAGCTTTCTTAGAGAGGTGGAGATAGAGCGTGATGCGACAATTCGACGAGCTCCTACGCGCATTCTTGGGTCGGAGATCAAGAGGTTGAGGAATCGAGAGGTCAGACTAGTCAAAGTGCAATGGGGAGATGATGAGAGCAACGCTACTTGGGAGACAGAAGAGAAGATGCGTTCACGATACCTTTTTCTTTTTGAGGGTATGTCTTTTAATTTCTCCTTTATCGTTTAGCTTGTACTTATCTTATCTTTAGTATATCCTCTCGCTAGTATCTTTGACCTTTAGTTAGGATAATTCTATGGTTGAAACATGTGTTTGAGACATGTTATGTATGGTGGATGCAAAGTGGATGCAAGTGTTTGCTAGTGGTTGCTCGTGGATGCATATACACACACTATTAGGCACCAGATCGGCTCAGTCACTTCATATTGCATATTGCATATATATGGATGTATTTAGTAAAATGGATGTATAATGGTTGTATTATCATATAGTTGCTGCATTCGGGTGGATGGTTGTGCATGCATATAGAACTAATATGTATCATTAGGAATCTTTTGCATACATATTGGACGCATGGCACTATCATGAATTGCACTAAGGAGGTCGACCGAATCAGTAGACCGCCTAATTTTGCATTTGATATGGACATATACACATACTGTGCATATAAACATTAAAGCATTAGAAGTCTTTTAAGGACAATGGATGCTGGTGTTTGATGGTTGAGTAGATGGACGATTAGATGGTAGGATATACATTCTTCTTGACTTGGAGATTTCGGGGATGAAATCCTTTAAGGAGGGGAGAATGTAACACACTGTAATTTATAACATTAAAATTCACAAATTAAAGTATACTTAATTTTTAGAAAAGAATTAAGTGATGGGTTGCGCAGAGAAATATATATATTGATATATATATATATATATATAAATTAAAAATTAAATAAATAAATATGCGAAAAAGTTCAAAACAGCGAATTGGGAGGGGAAATAACCGAACCGGCCCATTTTTGAGGTCGACCCGAGCCCCATTGGGTCGACTAGGGGTTAATCCAGGGTGTTTGGCTGTCAACCCATGGGTCGATTCGCTCAAATGCAGATTTTGCATTTGATTGGTTCTCATGGTTCAGGGTTAATCTAATGGTCCTAAATAACTTCCTACACCTATAAATACATCCTAATGCTAACCCTAAACCTAATTAAAATAGAATAGTTACCGTCACCATGGAAATCAATGGAGCCGCCGCCAACTAAGAAAGAAGAAAAGCAAATTCAATTCTAATTCTCTCAACCCTAAAGCAAAGCAAAACTCTCTCTCTTCTTCTCTAAATTGTGAGTATGATGATCTTAACAAGATTATTATCATTTTAATTAGGTTGAGTTATGAATGGATTATGAGTAGATGATGTGAATTATCATATATGTTGTTGTAAACCCCTTTTGCTATCATGTATATTGTAAATCCAATGTTATGTGATGATGATATCTTATATGTTGTAAATCATGCTATGATGATGTTATGTATGTTGAAAGTTTCTATGCTAAGTTGTGATGAATCATACATGTTAAAAAGGCCATGATGTTACCATCTATGCTAGTTAGTTCATATTAATTAAATCATCATGTTTGGGTTATGTTGATCTATATGACAAGTCACATATGCAAATTAGATTGATTAGAAAAGTTATGAACATATGCCAAGACATCTATTATGACATCTAGAATTATGCTATGACATATGTGATATCCTATGCTAGTTCACACCATCATTATGTTGCCTAAAAACCCCATATACAAGTTTATGTATAGATTTGGGCTATGATCATATCATATAAATTGAGACATTTAACAAGTTGACACCTTTTGATCCTTAACATGTGTAGTTTATGCAAGTTTCACCCCTATTATGATTAGATTTATTTTAATTGTCTATATGTTGTAATAATTTATCTTTGTGCTAGGTGTTAGACTATACAAGTCTAGCCTATATTATGCGTTGAATAAGCGAACGTATAAACGTGGGGTAGGGGTAATATTAAGGATTTAATATTAAAAAGTTGGGGTGCAATTGATATGATTTTGCATGCCATAAGTGGATGGTCATAATTGAGTCAATTATGGACATCATTAAAAGTTGACTTAATTAATAATTTGAATAGGGAATTATTAAAACTGGGTAAAAGATTTTAAGTGTTAATCAATGCTTAGGACACGAGGTTGGACTCGTTTGTGACGTAAACCTGCCCGGACCCGCCCGGCAAATCCAGTGGTCACAAATGTCAGCCCAATGTGAGAGGTCCTAGGCCTAAACTAAAGGATAACGGTTGTAAAGACACGAGGTTAGACTCTTTTATGGTGTAAGACTGCCCGGACCCGCCCGGCAAATCCAGCTGCCATAAATGCCAATCTAATGTGAGAGGTCTTTATGAGGTTATGGCCTGAATGAATTAAGAAATACTTAACCAGATAAACATGTAAAGTGGGACATGGGGGTTAAGTAGGTGCCTTGGGTGGCAAGAGGAATCTAGGGGGTGCCCTTAGTGGCATGTGAAATACGATTAGTAAGACTTAACCAAACACACATGTAAATGAACATGACTAAAAGGGTTAAGTGGGATATACTAGTGACAAGCTTAGGTGGGTAGCTTGTGGGGGCCCATTTCGACCAGTATCCCAAACATATCTTTGTGGGCTCGACCCAAGTCGAGGACGGGACACGCATGCTGGGTTCGACTGTAAGAGGCCAAAACGGGGAGCGGTGGCAACGCAAGTCCAACGGGTTTCGTATGCGTGTGTGGACCCGGGCTGGTAGGTAAGACGTTGTTGCATCGTGTAGGTATAAGCCGTGCATTCTCAAGTTGTATCGGGTTGCCACTTTAGGGGAGTGATACACCCCCACTGTGGGGCCAGCACAGGTATCTATGAGTAGGGAGCCGATCGAAAGTGGGTAGTGGGGTACACCTAGTGGAGATAGGGGCAGACGACACCTATGTAGTCAACTAGGGGTACGTAAGGCTATTTATAAAGTTTTTGTGTGAAGCAAATGGGATCAAACAATAGGGTGACTGGTGTGGTGCAGTGTAGTAATGTGTGGAGCAGTGTAGTAATCATTCTTTAGTAATTAGTTGTGCCTTTACCGTTATCTTAAACGCTATCTTTATCTTCCTAAGAGTTCATAGACATTTACTTGTCTTCCAGCTTATGCCTTTGTCTAGTTATTTTGATAATAGTATTGTTAGAATTATCATACTCGCCAGACTTTATGTCTGACCCCCTCTATTTCTATCCTTTTTCCCCCTCCAGGTCCTCAGGTTGGGCCCAGCTCTAGTGGAGTTTGATTGAATTGCTTCATCTCTCTTTGGAAAGCTTGGACCGTTGAAGTAAAGTCCAGCTTGTTATCTTTTTAATGGCTATTTATGTAATGGGATTATGTATTTTTTTTTATGAAGATGGATATTGTACTTGGTTATGATCTATGGTTTTATGATGTAACAAACATGTTTAATTTCCGCTGCAATAAAATGAAGTTTTAGATTTCCAAGTACTATTTATTATCTGTCTTGTTGTAATTTTTCTGTTCTATATTCACTTATAACCTCCATGGAAGTTAATGCATTCCCTTTGTGAGTGACATTAATGGACGTGGGGTGTTACACTTATAGTAATAATAAAACATGAAATTTAGCGTATCAAGCATGCTTTGGCTATTATAAGGTAAAACCCTATCCTCCGGCTTGTGTTGCATTGTGTGATGGGACCTGGGTCTTATAATAGCTTCATTGTTCTTTATTTAGCATTGCGCTGTTGTTTTATGCACTGGTATTCTTAGGAGGAAACCCGTTCCGTGTTATACGGCGTGGTCCTTTGATTTACCTAACTTTAAATTAAAGATTAATAACTGTTTTAGTTCTCACACCAGTCACATGACTGACCTGGAGGTTATTGTTTTAACCTAAACTCTAGGTGCCCTTATTTTGACACGGGCAGCTAGTAGTTTTGGTTTTGCAGATTTATATTCACAGGATCCTGATTTACAGCTGAAGCGATACTCGGAAAGCTCTGTATCTGTGTATTACTTTCAGTTGTGTTTTGTATTATTTTTCCGCTGCTATGTATTTAAATGTAATTTTAATCTCTGATATTTCTCTGATGTATAATAATTATTCATACTCTGTATATTCTTTTATTCTGATGGAATTGTTGTAATTAACAATGAAATGTTCTTCTGTTTGCGTTCTGATATGGCTTGTTCTCAATTCTATCCATGCTTTCCTTACCGGGGAAGTTCGGGTCGTTTCATATAGGGGTTAGGTTATCGGGCTGATGTATACTAGGCTTTCAGGCCTGGAAAAACATAAATAAATGAAATGTTTTAATTTCCCTTTTTTTAAAATATAAGTGTATAATTTCGAAAATGAGGAGTTAAGTTATATAACCATAGTAAATGACAATTTAACTTAGTATATATATAAGTGCAGGTGAAATATAATGGACCGAAAAGATTCATGTTATTTAAACAATTTTATAAGAATTGATTTTTACATAAGTAAAGGATAAATATATCAATATATGTATAAATAAATAAAACAAAGGATCGGGAAGCAATTTCAAAATAACATAAATATGACGTCGTCTAAGTTATAGTTCGAATCTCCAACTTTATATATATATATATATCCTATGGAAAACGAAATTAATATTGAAATAAAATCGATGGATTTACTTCCAAAGAAATGGAAATAAATATAATATATAATGGGAAATTTGTTGTTACCCGAGGTCGTATATTTCAAACTATTATTTAGTTTGAAATTTAATGTCGAACCATTATTATTTGTATTGTTGTAATGATTGTTGCAAATTATTGCTTACGCTATGAAGTGATAAATCGAATTAAACTAGTTAATATAAAACGTTGGCGTGTTTTATTTGATTCAAATCATCTTGTGATGATTGCTATTTTGTAACTAGAATTTGCTATTGTATAAATTAATTACCTTGAATTGACAAGTCATCATATATGATATTAGATAAATTGTATAAATACTTTTACTCATCTGTACTGTTTAAATTTGATAGTTAAAACACTGACTATCAAATAATTTAGTACTAAGAGACCGGGATGGGAACTGGACCCAAAACCACTTCGAACTGGCTTCACGATCCGTAACCTAATTTGCCGGGAAACTCATACAAATGTTGAAATTGAATACCAGTAGAATTACTTGTTCAAATTTCTCAGGTTTTCCCACTGGAGTTATTATGACTTGTGATCCTATCATAATCGAAATTTTTGGATTTGCAAGGGCTATTCCCTTCTGATCCATGGGGTGATTCCTATATTGGATGCAGTAGGAGAGTGCCTTCGGTTCATCCTGTTCCTAGATGACTTGTATGGACGAATGTCTGACAGAGTATTTTTTAAAAATCATGTACGTTGATTTTTACAAATATACCGAGTTGATGGCAAAGAAGGGCACTTCTTTTACATCCACAGTATATTTGTGGACGTTAATTAGTGATTTAACGGATCTGACAATGTGGCATTCAAAGCAAATGGTGGAAAGATGTTCGCAAGGTAAATTCTAACCTCAAGCCTCACCAATTGGGAAATGACAAAAATAGGGTAGGCAACATGGCTATGTGGGTCGCCCACATTAGGGTGTATAATCACCTAACTAGACAAATTCTATTTCCTTCTTTAATCTATTTCGATGCTATCCCTTTTCAAGGAGCGTTTGCTGATCCCAAACGTTGGTGATATACATTCGATACACTCAAGCGAAATGAGTGATCGGTCATGTGTGGACCGGGTTGCAAGACGTTTTTGCTGAACCCAGTGTAACGACCCGGCTTTTTGCTCGGTTTTCGCCGGTAATTAAACCAACTTAAACCGTTCATAAAGACGGATTGTTAGGGGCACTTACACATTTGCACAAAATAAAAACAACTTTTCCATTATCATTAAAATAATATTACATCAGAGTAACAAGAGGTACATCAGAATACATCGATTACACATCGGAAAAGATACTAAACTCGGCGGAAGAATGCGAATGCTCCAAGTCATAATAGCTTCAGCTAAAACAAGAATCCTTCTTCAACTAACTCCAAGGCTAAATCTGTGAACCAAACTACTAGGCTGCCCATGTAAAAATTATGGGCACCCAGAGTTTAGGTGAATGAACAATAAACTCCAGGTCAGTCGTGGGACTGGTGTGAGAACTCAAAACAGTTGTTTCTAGGGTTTATTTTAAAGTTAGGTAATTCACCAGACCGTGCCGCTAATGCGGAACGGGTTTACTCCATGTGGATACTAGTGCATAAAAATCCGTAATGAATTTTTGGAAAAATGAAGCTATCATAAGCTCGTCCCACATCACACAATGCAAGCGCACAGCAAATGGGCGAGTTTTGCCTTATGATAACCAAAAATGCCTTCATACGTGAAAATCCTCTTTTATTACTATATATAGTGTGAAAAACCTTTTCGTAAATAAATGTATTAATCCTAGCCAGCATATTGCCCCATCCCATTATACTGACAATCCTGCCGGTAACCAGCAGGCTATACAATCAAAACCATATGGACTCGTAGTGGAGATTGGGTTTCGAACATGATGGTTCCTGGTACGGAACACACCGGCTTTCTACCAAATCTCCTTCCATTTTGGATTTCGTTAAATTAAACTTCTTTAAATCTATTCTCAAATTATCTTTAACAAAATCTATATTTAACCTTTCTCTTTTAAAACACATCCCTTAAATCAAAGATGATTTAGCCTTAAAGCCTTGATTAATTTTCCATTTTATAACTCGTTATCAAAATCTAGTTTCCTTTGAAAATCCTTAATCCGCATTTCAACCACGGTTTCCAATTAAATTGATTTTCCAACATTCCATTCTTTAATCTTAACTAAAAGATTATACTTTCTTTCCAATTCCTCACTTTTAATTTCCTCAAATCAAAGATTTGATTAAATCCTCAAATTACGATACGAATTTCTATAACTCACTCTCATTGGGTTTCAAGAATGATATTATTGAAGATATGATTCATGACAAAACCCAAATCAATTGATATTGAACATAAGTTACACAGAAATTGTATCTACTTATATTTGATATCAATTCTCATAATCAACGAATACTATTTGTGGAATAACGATATAATAATATCTTCAAAATCCCTCAAATATTATATGTTTACACCACAAAATTTCATATCAAGTATCTGAAGATTATTTCTATCCAACTTATCCCAGTCAACTTAGGAAACTCGTATCTTAATTAAAAATTTATCCAACTCTTATTAGATCTGGACAGAAATACCATCAACTTATACTTAATATTAATTTCGATATCCAACTCACACTATAAGCAGAATAATGGTGAAATACCTTTTAAATTCCTCAAATAGTAAGAATCGTCATCTACCGGATTAATATCAAACATCCGAAGATTTATCTCCAACCATATCCAATTATTTAAAATTGAAAAAACACATTTAATTATTAAATAAATCAATTTAAAATCCAAACAAATTATTTTCAATACTTTTAAAAATTTGAAAATATTCCACAAATCATTACTTACAGTTCGGAAAATAGTCTACGGTTTAAAACTTCAAGATAGATTGTTTTCGAAGGAAGCGTTACAATAACATTTCAAAAATGTTACAAAAGCATTACAAAACAGTTATCTTAACTATTTTGATCAAAATATCGTTTATCTTAGCTAAAACTTAAACTTTACAATTCAAAACACCTTTTCATAATTTTTAATGATTTTACAAATTTTTTCTATATTTTTAAAACATTTAAAAATAGCTGTTTATAGTTATGGTCAACAATTGTTCTTACATCGATCTTTTCCAAAACGGTTCAAACAAAACTTGAAAATTATAACTCGAATTTAAAATCTTCTTTCACTCATTTGAAAGTTATTGTTAATGGAAATCAAACGTTTGTCATTTTATGGAAATCCGATTTAGATTGCAAAAGTTATAAACGTTTAAAGTCTGCATCTAAAATACGTAAATTGCCGTTATGCGACAAGCTCTATTTTGATCATAATAACCATTATTCTACGATACTTCAAAATATCTTAGAAAACAATTTTATCCTTATATAACCCTTTTAAAATCATTTAAATTTACTTTCCAAATTATTTTTGATCTAAAATTCAACTTTCATAAATTCCAATTCATTTCTAAATTCAAATTAACCTTCCCATTCGTCGGATCAGTTAGGGATAGCCAGGGAGAGCAGGAAACTTCATTTCCAAACCTAAGCCTAGACACTATCCTCTCTATCATCCTAGAATGTTCCGGTATTTATTTATTCATTTAAAGGAATTTAACAATATATATGAATTCATACATATGGTCTTTTCCAATTATTAACCTTCAATTTCAATAATGATATTGCTTTTAATTATGAAGGAGATTTTTCAATCACCAATGTGATACCATAATTGTTGTGTCATAGTGTGTGCAAAACAACATCAACAATTTAAACATCCATAGCAACCATCATCAACATGATTCAATAAATTATAATTGTGCACAAGCGTTATAATACTAACACTTAATAGTGTGTGTTCTAAACTTCGCATCCATCATCCATCACAACAAATATCAATCATCATTAACCAATAATAATTCATCACTATATTTAAATTAGTCTAGCTACTAATTAAATATATAAATCGTGGTTAAAGAGTTCTCACCTAATAGCTTTCCAAATCTTCACGGTAGGCGAGCCTAGCTGAACGAACCCTCAGACATTATTTTCGCGCACCATCTTCTTTGCCAATATATATATAAATATATTAATCTTATCCCTTTATAAGAGGAGGAGGAGAATGACGAACTTTGGCAAGGTGGTGATGGAAAAGAGGAAGACTTATGCCATGGAAACCATGGTTATAAGCTTTAAGAAGAAGAGAGAAAGAAAAGAAGTGAGAATGAATGGAAAAGTGGAAGGAAAGGGTGGTATTTATAGGAGAAGAGGAGTAAGGAGAGAGTGACACATCATAGGACATGTTTATTTTGTGCATGGAATGTTGCATGCAAAATTACAAGTGTCTTAACACTTGTAAAAAGGAGAAGGAATGTGTTTTTGGTAGCATTTACCTTAAACGTTATGAAAACAAAGAGCAACGCATAATACTAATGCTATTAATTTATGTTATCTTTTGACAAATCCGATCAAATGACAAATAATATCAGTAAATCCAAACTTATTAATAATCATTTTCATTTATAAATGTTATAATTCAAATAAAACCTATTGTTTAACCTATCAAAATTATTAAATGTTCTCAAACTTATTTTATGTTCAAAAATTTTAAATTAAGTATTAAAAATTCCAATTTCAAATTTGTTCAAAATTCTGGATCATTACATTCAACCCCCCTTAAAACTTTTCATCCTCGAAAAGGAAAGGGAATCGTAACTACTCATTCAGCAAATTCAAGATTAAAATTCTTTATACCAAAGCTCCCTGTTCTTATAATGGATATACCCGGTAAAATATTATAACACACATATTTACGGACAACCATGTCTACATGTCCTCCAATGATAACCTCCAGTTTCCCAATATATTCGATTCATCGTTTACTGGGCCAATTACTTATACTCAACCATTTACTTTTTTCAAAAAAAAATCTAGAGTTATAGATTTATTCTCTTAGATCTTATTTTGCAAATACAAAGGTTATGAAACTTATTCCTTTTCAGTTCCCCAAAATTACTATTATTCTTTACATGGAAAACTCGATCATCTCAGAACTCTTCTTATCTAAACGTTTTAGTTTAGGTAATATCTTCTTAATATTCCCACTTTCCAAATATCCTTTAATTGAATTGTGAAACTTAATTCACAAGGTATTCATGCTCACTTAAACTGTAACGAATGGGGATTTTCGACTCCGAAAATCAACACAAAACTACCATGTTGACTACTTAGACACCGGAAATACCTGATCGTTAATAGAAAGAAGTTAGAGGGTGAGAATATATAAGATAGAAAATTAGAATAGAAGAAGAAGAAGATCACCACAGAACAGAATCAGACTAATACGAATCTCACAGCGGAACGACACAAATATAATATATAACATAACTTTGCAATAAAACGGTATATATATAATAACATTATCAGAGTACAACACCTAAACATAGCGGAAATAACAATAGGTATATAATCCTGAAGCCTCCTGCCAAGCTCCTCCAAATATATCTGTAAAGACCTGAACTACTTGACTGCCCGTACAAATTTGGGCACCCAAGAGTTTAGGGAAAACAAAACAAAACAAACTCTGGAGCAGTCATGGGACTGGTGTGAGTAACCTCAAATCATTTGGTTTAACCTTTCAAAATCCTTTTCAAAAGAAAAGGTAATCGTAAGACCGATCCACACATAAACACGGACGGTTTTTACCTTACGATAACCCAAAACACTTTCAAAATCAATACTTTTCTGATATTATAATAGTGTCTAATCACAAGTAATTAACAATCTAGCAGAATGCTTGCATCTCACGTTCCACATATATAGTATACAAACAAAACCACTGGCACTTATTGGAGACTGGATTCCGACTATTACAAGGTATGGGACCACCTGCCGATAGTGTATCTCCAGAGGCGAATACACTGGGTTCAACAAGAACATCTTGCAACCCGGCCCACACATAACCGACCACTCATTTCGCTTGAGTGTATCGAATGTATCACCAACGGTTGGGAGCTACCCACCGTTTCCCGAAAAGGGACAACATCGAAAATAGATAAAAGACTGAAATGGATTTTCTCTAGATAGGTGATATACACCCTAATGGGAGCGACCCACCTAGCCATGCTGCCTGCCCGATTTCTGTCATTTCCCCATGTTGCCTGCCCGATGTCTGTCATTTCCCGGTTGATGAGGCTTGAGGTCATAACGTATCTTTTGGAACACCTGACCACCATTCACTTTGAATGCCACATCGTCATACCCGCCAAATTACAATTTGATTTCCCCAAAAATACCACGGGTATAAAGCTAAGAGAAACGAATTCCTCTGCCATCGAACGTAAGTACGTTTGAAGAGATCAACTTACGCGATCCATTAGATATACTTTGTCAGACATTCATCCATTCACGTTGTCCTGGGACTGGACAAACCGAAGGCACTATTCTGTTAACAGGACATCCCTTGCATAACTCCGTCTTCAATCATTTTCATCATATTTGATCGCAACGCTAACGCCCATACAGAGTGGTTTTCAGATAATAAATCTGATCCTGGTCTCTCCGTATTGACGACGGAAAAATGGTCAAAAACTTCGATAGTCGGTGATTTAACTATTAAAGAAAAATAGGTGTACAACCAATGATCTTATTTCCAGATAGAAATTCGATCAATCATCAATCAACATTTATCTCCTTTAATTTAATCTATCATTAATTTATTCATTTTTCCCATTTCTATATATTCGAAAATACTTATTTCAAGATTTAGAAAATATACTTTATTAATCATTTGAAACATTTCCGTATTTGCTCCATTCCTTATTTTCTATATTAGAAAACATTTCTGATTCTTATTTGGAAAACATTTCCAAAACTCTTTAATTTGGTTTAAACAGATGTTTAAATATAACGTCGCTATGCAAAGTTGAACCATTACACTCATTAACTAGATTTACTTAACCAACCTTCACTATCGAACGTTACCCATCCCTTAGTTAAAAACGAAGTCAATCAAGTTGGGGTATAATTACCTCTCAGACCTTAACCAAACAACATTTATAACCTTGAAATAGACAAAATTCACCTTTCAAATCTTTAACAAGCTTCCTTACGTAACTTTCAGATTTTATTTACGAATTCACTTCTTTTACACAAATCATTTGATTATAACAATAGTGTTCAAATCCCTATTTCTGAAATATCTAACTTCAAAATATAACCATTATTCCTTAATTTAACTAAATAACTAAATAGACAATTTATAAAGAAATCATTAAATCTTGATTAAAAACGGAAAGTGTACTTTCCCGAATTTGATATAATCGAATTCGAACGTATAACTCTCTTTCGAAAAATCTCTATTCGATAACTCCTTTTCGAATAAACTATATTCGATAACTCTTTCTTCGAATAACTATATTCGATAACTCTTTCTTCTAATAACTATATTCGATAATCTGTCTTTGAATGATTTACATTCGGTTAATCTCCTTTCGAGTAAACTATATTCGATTAACTCCCTTAATTCTATTCAAATAAACTATTTCGAATAACTCCTTTAATTCTATTCGAATAAACTATTTCGAATAACTCCTTTAATTCTATTCGAATAAACTATTTCGAATAACTCCTTTGAATTAACTCATTTTGAATAACTCAACTCGATTAACTCAACTTGATTAAATTACTTGATTAACTCAACTTGACTAACTTAACTTACTTAACTCCTATCGAATAACTAATATTCGATTAACTTATATTCGAATAACTATGTCTGTTTTGACTTTATTTCAAATGGCTAATATTCAATTTAACTCCATTCGCTTGACTCAAGATCGCAGCGATCACAATGGTTATGCCTGATTCCCTCAGGAAACATCCGACCGCCGTAGGCTATCTGCAGCCCTGCGAATTATGCTAGCAGTCTTACGAAATGGCAACTCATCCTGAATAACTATGTTTGACTAACTCTGAAATGACCCGAACTTCCGTACCCTTTGGGTCGACTAATAACAGCACACGTCCAACCCAATTGACACAGAAATACGAATCATTATTAGAAAGAAGTTAGAGGATGAGAAATAGAAAGAAAGAAATATTAGAATAAAAGAAAACGAAGATCACAAACTCACAGCGGAACGAATAAAATATATTATATAACATAAACTTCGAAATGCAAAATCAGTAACTTTACATACATACCATCATCAGAGCACAGCAGTTATCTCTGGAACAGTTATAAACTCCTGTTTCCAGATACAACATAGTACACAGTGGAAAATATGATAGTTTATAGCTAACTGATGAAGCCTCCTTCTTCAAGCTCCTCCAAGTGAGTCTGTAAAATCCCAACTACTTGACTGCCCGTACAAATTTCGGCACCCAAAAGTTTAGGAAAACAAACAAAATAAACTCTGGGTCAGTCATGGGACTGGAGTGAGTAAACTCCAACCATTGGTTTAACTTTTAAAAGTCCTTTCGAAAGAATAATTGTAAGACCGATCCACACATAAACACGGATGGTTTTTACCTTACGATAACCAAAAATATTTTTGATATCAAATCCAGTGATATTACAATAATGTCTATATCAAATAAATAACAATCTAGCGGAACGCTTGCATCTCACGCTCCATATATAATATTAAATCGAAAACCGCAGGGCGCTTATTGGAGATTGGATTTACAACATGACAAGTTATGGGACCACCTGCCGATAGTGTATATCTAGAGGCTAATACACTGGGTTCAACAAGAACGTCTTGCAACTCGTCCCTCACATGACCGACCACTCATTTCGCTTGAGTGTATCAAATGTATATCACCAACGGTTGGGATTAGAAATCGTTTCCCGAAAGGGGCAGCATCGATAGATTAAAGAACAAATGGAATTTCTCTAGATAGGTGATTATACATCCTAATAGGTGCGACCCACTTAGCCATGTTGCCTGCCCGATTTTTGTCAATTCCCGGTTGTGAGGCATGAGGTTTAAATTATCTTCCAGAACATCTGACCACCATTCACTTTGAATGCGACATCGTCATACCCGCCAAATCACAAATTGATTTCCCCAAAAATACCACGGGTATAAAGCTGAGAGAAACGAATTCCTCCGCCACCAAATGTAAGTACATTTGAAGAGATCAACTTACGCGATCCGTTAGATATACTCTGTCAGGCCTTCGTCCATTCTCGTTGTCCTGGGACTGGACAAATCGAGGGCACTATCCCGTAAACAGGATAGCCCTTGCATAACTCCATCTTCAACTTTTTTCATCATATTCGATTGCAACGCTAACGTCCATACAGAATGGTTTTCAGATAATGAATCTGATCCCGGTCTCTCCGTAATGACGACGGAAAAATGGTCAAAAACTTCGATAGTCGGTGATTTAACTATCAAAGAAAATAAGTGTACAACCAATGATCTTATTTCCAGGCAGGAATTCGATCGATCAATTATAAATCAACATTGGGCCCCTTTAAATCAATTCCTTATTATATTATTATTTACAATTCTCATTTCCCATCTTTCGTATTCCTTTGAAACTTGATTCATTCATTCGAACAGGTTTTCTATTTTCAACTCTATTCAAAATTTAAATTTCTATTTTTGAAAATAAAATTCCTTTTTAACACTCAAATTTCCTTTTCTATATTTGAAAATATTTTACGGTATTTAAATACCAAAATTCTAGATCAAGGTAGCTCAACCACAACAAAGTCAATCTCTGACTATATATATCACACCACACATCAAAATCAAGGAAAAACAGTAATATAAATATTGAGGAACCCAGTTGGGTCCCTCCAACCTGTTTCCCTGCATCCACAGATGTTAATAACATCAATAATATTATTTCACATCAATATGAAATATCAGAACTAATCATCAATCAACGATGTAATCATATCAACCAATTTTATCAATCATTTTAACCAAGCAACCATTTCACAGTATAAAATAAATTTAAAATTTCATTTATATAAAAATATAAACGAAGTAGAGTTAGTGAATTTACGCACCTTACTCCGCAGTTGACGGATCTGTTGTTTGTTTCATTTAAAATCGAACGAGCGTGTCATCCTACTGCGAAATTCCAATAACCCTACTCTCGGTTACACTAGTTCTACAATGTAGGTTTCTTCATTGTGATTTCAACGTGATCGTTTTTATCAGATACTGGTATATATAAGATATATAAGTTACAATATTATGATAATTAAATATTTAGTTAAATCTTTATTTCAATTCAATATGAATGCACCTTACCAAATAGCTAATGCCTTGACTAAAGTGTTACCGGTCAACGACTTCGTATGGTTTCGGAATGACCTGAAAGTGGAGCATGTCAGTCACCGACACATCTCAAAACAACAACAATTTAAGTTGAAACAAATCTATTATTTACTGTTAACCTAAACCGGTAGGAAATTAAAGGGTAGGTTAAATGAGGCCTAGCGTATATCTAAACATGTTTTGGCCTAAATACCAAAAACGAGTCATGTTCTTCGTATTGCTTTAGATTAAACGTTTTTCTAATAATAATAATAATAACAACATTATATTGACTAATTAAATATGTTACCACGTCTCAATCCCAAAGCGAACAGAGAAAAGATGACACAGATTATGTTTGAGACTTTTAACGTGCCTGCTATGTATGCGGCAATTCAGGCTGTGCTTTCCCTGTACTAAAGAACATCCCATGCTTATCACTGAAGCTCCACTCAATATGTTACCACTTAACTTTCCTCCTATGTTTAACCGATGCCTTCCATCTCGTTCAAGAATTGATACTCTAGCATCAAACAGCCCGTCCCTTCCTTCCCATAATGGAACGCACGCCTCAAACCTCTTTTGCCCCTATCACAAAACATTAACCGTGAACCAACCCACTCCCTGCCATAGAATACACAGAACTACTCCCATCAAACAACACGGCAATTCCACCATCGTTTAAAACAAACCCCTTACACATCACGTCGCTGGCCCTGAAGTTCACCGAGGCTCCAGCGAATTGCCACATCCACACCACCACTGTTACTCGCCCACACCCAGTTGCACCACTAGCCAATAAAAAAATCAGTACCCTCCATCATTTCGGCGCCTCACAACTCCTTTCGGCGCCCAAAATCCGAGCCTACCTTCGAAGAAAACACTACAGAAGCAACCCGCCATCCATCATCTTCCTGTACTGCCGAGAGTTCATCGGAGTTCACCGGAGCTGCACCACTTCGACGGACGACGCCTTCCACCTCCACTGAACCCGAACTCCTTCCATAAACTCTACAGCGATATAAACCTCGCAGGGTTTATATATATATATATATACACACACGGCTTTGGATTTTACTGGAGTATTTGATTTGAAATGAATTTCATAGCTTGCGTGGTTATTTTCATAAGGAGAAAGATGAACGCCCGTATTTAAAGAGAAAGAACCGTGAAGAGAACGGTATGCAATACCTTGGCACGCAAGGGTTGGTACATATAGGGTCTGCACAGTGGTACATGAGGTCGGCTTAGGCATGTGAGGGCATTAAATTTTCTGTCCGGGTTTGAATAATGCATGTGCACTTCTCAGAGCAAAGAGTAGGGCGTCTGCTAGTTCCTATATTAAATATGTTAGTATTTACTTCTATGTTGGTTTAGATGTATTATTCATTTATTTATTTTATGTGATGACTCTTGGTGAGTAACGTTCCTTATAAGATGTATGTTTAAAGAAATCTAACGATATACTGCTATATAACTTTGTTTGCGTACGAGCCGCTACAGACAAAAATAAAAATACCATTTTGTTGAGCAGTGTGCTATGATTTTAAAAATATAATAATATCGGTGGTTTAACTTATATTATGAAACCCCAAAATATTGATATAGGGTGCAAAATGCTCCAAATAAAAAGTTGCGTATTTAATTAATTAAAAATTACAGTAAAATTAAAAAAATTAAATTATAACTACGTCTCAAAAGAATCTTGTCCAAATTCAAGATCGATATTTAAATATATTTAAACAACTGTTATGGCATATATACGATTCTACAGCGACTTTCTGAAAATTTGATTTGGACGTAATTCACAATATATAAAACGAGATCTCGATTTTTCACTTCCATTAGAAAGATACAGTTAAACAGAACCAAACGTTTCTTGTTTCAAAGAAATCCGACTTATTTTGAATCCTGTATATCTAATTGAAGTTCAAAACGTTAAATTACGAACTACCGCGACTTTATGAGCTCATTTTAAGTTATATTATAAATTATACGTTTAAATATCGTTTTATTAAACAATAATATCTTATAAATTCAAATAAAATATTTAAAACAAATTTAAATATTCAGAATTCAACGACTAAAAATTCGGGTTGTTACATTCCTTCCCCCTTAAAATAATTCCGTTAATTCCGTCCTCGAAATTGCTATGCTAGGAAAAGATGCTACTTACCCTATTAACTAAGCCCAAAAATCCTTTTTGTTCACTTCTTAACTTCATTTTAACTGGGCCGATTTATTTCAATTAAAATGTTTATTTATTTATTCTTACTAACGAAAATTTTCAAAAATTCTGAAAATTTTCTAACACTTTAAATTCTGAAAAATTTCGGCAGCATCTCCACTGCACAGCTCAATCGGTACAACCACAACTCGACTTTTTAGGCCTTCTCCAATCCAAAAGAAAATCAAAAAGCCAAGCGGCTAGCCCCATAGGCTCATAAAACCATCAAACCCAAGTAATATTGTAAACGTGTACCTTTTTGTCAGGCATAATTCTATCTCTTGCATTTGCTTCCATTCAATATTTGCTTAGCTTACATATATCCATTTCCAGTAGGTTTCAAACCAATCCAACTTCCAGATTTGAAATCCCTGATCAACTTTTGATTAGTTCACTTCCATTCTATCGATTTCATTTAATCTTTATTTCAGAATCAATCCACTTATTCAGTTTGAGTCTCAATTTCTATTTAACTTAAGTTAAATTTCAATTCGTTTGATACATTTTAATCATTTCAATCCATTCAACTTATATAAGTTAAATTTTAATCTCAGAATTTAAATTCCTGGGTTTTATTTCAAATTAGTTTGAAATCATACATATTTATACATATATTCATAATTATCTGCAAACTCAAAACATTTGAATTTCTAAAACATCTTATCCTTTTCAAACAAATCTTTCATTCCCAAATTACTATGGTAGCAATCCGTCACTTAGAAACTTGAAAATGAATACCGATAAGGTCGCGACCCATTATCAGTACTATTTTCTCGCCCTTGAAGTGATTTTCGTGCTTTATCTCTTTTAAAATCCATTAAAAATCATTCTTATTCAAAAATTCTTCAAAGTAATGTTATATTACTTTTAAAAATACTTCAGAAAATATTTCTAAACTCCCAGGATTTAAATTCAAATTATGGTTTGAATTTAATTCTAGTTTATCTTGGTTATATAACCATTTCAATATTTTATAATTCCATTTGATTGTAATAACAATCAACACATTCATATATAACAATAATTCTGAAATTACTCTTTCTATATCAAAATAATCTTAGGTAAAATTATTTCATTTACCCATTTTAAAACAATACCGTGTTGAATTGCTTTGTTCGTGAGTTTAGAAACACCTATCGATACAGTTGTACATTCTGTATCGACTAGAATTCATAAACCACTCAAAAAACCAGTCAACACAATATAAAACAATTTTTATATCAATATACAAATACGCGCTCATATATATACACTCAAACTCAATCTAGGGTATTCCTAACCCCATCTATATATGAGTCACGCCACAGAGCCAAGGTTACTAATCAACCTTCAGCTCTGATAACAAATGAAACGACCTGAACTTCCGTACCCTTTGGGTCGACTAATAACAGCACACATCCAACCCAATTGACACAGAAATACGAATCATTATTAGAAAGAAGTTAGAGGATGAGAAATAGAAAGAAAGAAATATTAGAATAGAAGAAAACGAAGATCACAAACTCACAGCGGAACGATAAAATATATTAGATAACATAAACTTCGAAATGCAAAATCAGTAACTTTATATACATACCATCATCAGAGCACAGCAGTTATCTCTGGAACAGTTATAAACTCCTGTTTCCAGATACAACATAGTACACAGTGGAAAATATGATAGTTTATAGCTAACTGATGAAGCCTCCTTCTTCAAGCTCCTCCAAGTGAATCTGTAAAATCCCAACTACTTGACTGCCCGTACAAATTTGGGCACCCAAAAGTTTAGGAAAACAAACAAAATAAACTCTGGGTCAGTCATGGGACTGGTGTGAGTAAACTCCAACCATTGGTTTAACTTTTAAAAGTCCTTTCGAAAGAATAATTGTAAGACCGATCCACACATAAACACGGATGGTTTTTACCTTACGATAACCAAAAATATTTTTGATATCAAATCCAGTGATATTACAATAATGTCTATATCAAATAAATAACAATCTAGTGGAACGCTTGCATCTCACGCTCCATATATAATATTAAATCGAAAACCGCAGGGCGCTTATTAGAGATTGGATTTCCAACATGACAAGGTATGGGACCATCTGCCGATAGTGTATATCTAGAGGCGAATACACTGGGTTCAACAAGAACGTCTTGCAACCCGGCCTTCACATGACCGACCACTCATTTCGCTTGAGTGTATCGAATGTATATCACCAACGGTTGGGATCAGCAACCATTTCCCGAAATGGACAGCATCGATAGATTAAAGAACAAATGGAATTTCTCTAGATAGGTGATTATACATCCTAATGGGTGCGACCCACTTAGCCATGATACCTGCCTTATTTTTGTCAATTCCCGGTTGTGAGGCATGAGGTTTAAATTATCTTCCAGAACATCTGACCACCATTCACTTTGAATGCCACATCGTTATACCCGCCAAATCACAAATTGATTTCCCCAAAAATACCTCAGGTATAAAGCTAAGAGAAACGAATTCCTCTGCCACCAAACGTAAGTATGTTTGAAGAGATCAACTTACGCGATCCGTTAGATATACTCTGTCAGGCATTCGTCCATTCACGTTGTCCTGGGACTGGACAAACCGAGGGCACTATCCCGTAAACAGGATAGCCCTTGCATAACTCCGTATTCATATTTTTTTCATCATATTCGATTGCAACGCTAACGTCCATACAGAGTGGTTTTCAGATAATGAATCTGATCCCGGTCTCTCCGTATTGACGACGAAAAAATGGTCAAAAACTTCGATAATCGGTGATTTAACTATCAAAGAAAATAAGTGTACAACCAATGATCTTATTTCCAGGCAGGAATTCGATCGATCAATCATAAATCAACATTGGGCCCCTTTAAATCAATTCCTTATTATATTATTATTTACAATTCTCATTTCCCGTCTTTTGTGTTCCTTTGAAACTTGATTCACTCATTCAAACAGGTTTTCTATTTTCAGCTCTATTCAAAATTTAAATTTCTATTTTTGAAAATAAAATTCCTTTTTAACACTCAAATTTCCTTTTCTATGTTTGAAAATATTTTACGGTATTTAAATACCGAAATTCTATATCAAGGTAGCTCAACCACAACAAAGTCAATCTCTGACTATATATATCACACCACACATCAAAATCAAGGAAAAACAGTAATATAAATATTGAGGAACCCAGTTGGGTCCCTCCAACCTATTTCCCTGCATCCATAGATGTTAATAACATCAATAATATTATTTCACATCAATATGAAATATCAGAACTAATCAACGATGTAATCATATCAACCAATTTCATCAATCATTTTAACCAAGCAACCATTTCACAATATAAAATAAATTTAAATTTTCATTTATATAAAAATATAAACGAAGCAGAGTTAGTGAATTTACTCACCTTGCTCCGCAGTTGACGGCTCTGCTATTTGTTTCATTTAAAATTGAACGAGCGTGTCATCCTACTGCGAAATTCCAATAACCCTACTCTCGGTTACACTAGTTCTACAATGTAGGTTTCTTTATTGTGATTTCAACGTGATCGTTTTGATCAGATACTGGTATGTATAAGATACATACGTCACAATATTATGATAATTAAATATTTAGTTAAATCTTTATTTCAATTCAATATGAATGCACTTTACCAAATAGCTAATGCCTTGACTAAAGTGTTACCGGTCAACGACTTCGTATGGTTTCGGAATGACCTGAAAGTGGAGCATGTCAGTCACCGACACATCTCAAAATAACATCAATGTAAGTTGAAACAAATCTATTATGGACTGTTAACCCAAACCGGTAGGAAATTAAAGGGTAGGTTAAATGAGGCCTAACGTATATCTAAACATGTTTTGGCCTAAATACCGAAAACGAGTCATGTTCTTGTTCTCCGTATTGCTTTAGATTAAACGTTTTTTTTAATAATAAAAAAAAATTATATTGACTAATTAAATATGTTACCACGTCTCAATCCCAAGGAGAACAGAGAAAAGATGACATAGATTATGTTTGAGACTTTTAACGTGCCTGCTATGTATGCGGCAATTCAGGCTGTGCTTTCCCTGTACTGAAGAACATCCCGTGCTTCTCACTGAAGCTCCACTCAATATGTTACCACTTAACTTTCCTCCTATGTTTAACCGATGCCTTCCATCTCTTTCAAGAATTGATACTCCAGCATCAAACAGCCCATCCCTTCCTTCCCATAATGGAACGCACGCCTCAAACCTCTTTTGCCCCCATCACAAAACATTAACCGTGAACCAACCCACTCCCTGCCATTGAATACACAGAACTACTCCCATCAAACAACACGGCAATTCCACCATCGTTTAAAACAAACCCCTTACACATCACGTCGCCGGCCCTGAAGTTCACCGACGCTCCAGCGAACTGCCACATCCACACCACCACTGTTACTCGCCCACAACCAGTTGCACCACTAGCCAAAAAAAAAATCAGTACCCTCCATCGTTTCGGTGCCTCACAACACCTTCCGTCGCCCAAAATCCGAGCCTACCTTCAAAGAAAACACTACAGAAGCAACCCGCCATCCATAATCTTCCTGTACCGCTGAGAGTTCATCGGACTTCACCGGAGTTGCACCACTTCGACGGACGATGCCTTCCACCTCCACTGAACCTGAACTACTTCCATAAACTCTACAACGATATAAACCTCGAATGGTTTACATATATATATACATACGGCTTTGGAATTTACTGGAGTATTTAATTTGAAATGAATTTCATAGCTTGCGTGGTTATTTTCAGAATGAGAAAGATGAACGCCCGTATTTAAAGAGAAAGAACCGTGAAGAGCACGGTATGAAATACCTTGGCACGCAAGGGTTGGTACATATAGGGTCTGCACAATGGTACATGAGGTCGGCTTGGGCATGTGAGAGAATTAAATTTTCTGTCCGGGTTTGAGTAATGCATGTGCACTTCTCAGAGCAAAGAGTAGGGCGTCTGCTAGTTCCTATATTAAATACGTTAGTATTTACTTCTATGTTGGTTTAGATATACTATTCATTTATTTATTTTATGTGATGACTCTTGGTGAGTAACGTTCCTTATAAGATGTATGTTTAAAGAAATCTAACGATATGTTGCTATATAACTTTGTTTTCGTACTAGCCGCTACAGACAAAAATAAAAATACCATTTTGTTGAGCAATGTGCTATGATTTTAAATATATAATAATATCGGTAGTTTAACTTATATTATGAAACCCCAAAATATTGATATAGGGTGCAAAAGACTCCAAATAAAAAGTTGTGTATTTAATTAATTAAAAATTACAGTAAAATTATAAAAATTAAATTATAACTACGTCTCAAAAGAATCTTATCCAAATTCAAGACCGATATTTAGATATATTTAAACAACCGTTATGGCATATATACGATTCTACAGCGACTTTCTGAAAATTTGATTTGGACGTAATTCACAATATATAAAACGAAATCTCGATTTTTCACTTCCATTAGAAAGATACAGTTAAACAGAACCGAACGTTTCTTGTTTCAAAGAAATCCGACTTATTTTGAATCCTGTATATCTAATTGAAGTTCAAAACGTTAAATTACGAACTGCCGCGACTTTACGAGCTCATTTTAAGTTATATTATAAATTATACGTTTAAATATCATTTTATTAAATAATAATATCTTATAAATTCACATAAAATATTTAAAACAAATTTAAATATTCAGAATTCAACGACTAAAAATCCGGGTCGTTACAAACTCTATCTCAAATAACTATATTCGATCAACTCTAATTGAATAACTAATATTCAATTAATCCTGATTCGATTAACTATGTTCAATTTACTCTATCTGGTTAACTCTATCTAATTAACTCTAACTGGTTAATTCTAACTGATTACTCTAATCGATTACTCTAAATCGATTAACTCTAATCGATTAACTCTTAATCGACTAACTCTTCGTCCATATTCAGTTTCAAATATCGATGTTGAAATCGATTCTTACTTCTCTATATAAGTCCTGACTTATATATTCTATTTATCCAATGATAAACATTTTATTTAATTAATAAAATATTATTTATAAATTTATCTTCTCCACTTGTCTGTTAAAATAGATTTCTATTAAAAATCTACTTTAAATTCATATTCTGTTATACCCATGTGCGAAGCACGGGTCTAATCCTTCCTAGTGTATTTTTTTATACAGCTCGATTCATTTTTCAAGTATTTTTTTTTATAATCTATTTATTTTCGAAATAAATATTTCCTTTATAATTCTATTTATTTCTAAATAAATATTCTTTTTATAACACTATCTATTCCATAGATAAATATTTCTATTTATAATCTATTTGTAAATGTTTTACAAATATTTCCTTTCAATTCTGTTTATAATTGTTTTTCAAATACCTCTTTTTCTATTTGTTTCACAATTATTTCCCTTTTCTATTCGTTTTACAAATATTTTCCTTTTCTATTTGTTTTACTAAATATTTTCCTTTTATAAAATCCTTTGATTTTATATAAATATTTTATTTTAAATTATAGTTTTACAATTTCCCATTTCACACTCCAGTATTTCCTTTGGTATTTAAAAGTACCAAATAACAATGATCAAACACACATAATCAACAACAGATTATAAATCACATCATATATCACAATATATAAAAAACAGTAAAATAAATGTTGAGGAACCCAGTTGAGTCCCTCCGACTTGTTTCCCTGCATCCACAGATGTTAATCACATGAATAACACGAATATGAAATATACTGATAAACAAAATCAATATTCGATTAACGATTTATATATATATCGTTATCTATATTTTCAACCAATTAACTAGCAATTCAATCAAATAATCAACACACAGCAAACAACCCTCATTTATAGATTCTAAAAATATTTTATAAAAATATAAATTCAGCAGAGTTAGTGAGATTTACTCACATTGGGCGATCATCGTCAATAACGATACCCATCGCTTGATTCAGACGAACAATTTATTCCGCTATAAATTGTAACGAGCTCCAATTCACTCCCAGTCAGTTCCATTGTGTAGCATTCGTCCATACGATCCCAACGGATCTTGTTTTGCCAAATTCTGATAACGTATGATGAAGTTATTCATTATACAAGTTTATAATTCTAATTTAATTCAAAATAAAACTCAAGTATTTTTATTTGGGCTTAACTTTACTTTCTCGGCCCATTATCCATTCCCAAGCCCATGACCGCACTTACCCTTCTTCCTGTTTTTGACTTCCGTATCTTCTCCTCACAAAGGCCATAGCCGTGCCTTGAATCCCCTTCTTCTTCCATCTCGTTTACCTTATTCACTTTACCATTTACCAAACAAAAATATCCAATCGATCCCTCATCCCAAACTGTGCCTCCACATACTAACCTCCATGAACTCGCATGCCTCCGACAACAGCTTGCCTTCACGAAATACTGTATAGGTAGCGACATCAACCAGCTCGGATTCTGACCGGAATTTGTCTCGAGCAGCTAAATGTCGTGCTAAACCCAGATTTGATCTCCTTTTCGCAAACAAACACTTTGATTACCCAAAAACTATGAACCCTAGCTCGCTGTAGGTTTTCTAGTATCTAAAACCTACTGTCGCACCATCCCAAACTCAAAGGGGAAAGAATACAAGCTTTAAGAAATACACAGGAATTGATTTCAGATTTTAGAAATTTTTAGAAGATTTGTTTATGATTTTTAAAAGTGGCGAATGGGTTTTTGCTAAAGAACAAAAATGAAAAAGTGGCGGCGGAAATTTCTTTGACCACTTAAGAAAATAATAATAGGGTTAGCGTAAGGTGGTCGATTTATAGGATAGGATATATAATTTTTTATTCGAATTTTATATTTATTTTTAATCAACTGCTAGTTGTATTTTTCCTATAAAATTCCTATGATCACATATAATACCAAAAATCATGGAAATTGACATACAACTACAGTTCGACATTACGACTCCAACGAAACTGGTTTCGTCGAATTCCGACTCCGATTGCTCACACAGCGTATTTTTAAAGTCAAATAATTGACTATTTTTCACATTAAAAATCTGTACGGCCACACACTGACCCCAAAAATCACGGAAATTGAAATCTAACAATAATTTTATATTGTGGATCCAACAAAATTAGTTTCGTCGAAAACAGAGGTTGTTTGCAAAACTGGCTATTTTTAAAGATCTAAATAACCCATTTAAATATATAAATATATTTAAAAATAATTAAATTAAATATTTAAAAATAAATATTATCGTATATATTCACAAGAATACCATACAGCTCCAACTGGATTTATAACTCGATATTCAAATCCCGGTTGAATCGATATTCAATTTATATTGAAAAATCCTTTTATAATATAAATAAATCATTATAAATTATAAAGGAATTCCATAGCGACTTTTCTAAAATTTGATTTGGACATAAATCAAAATCTATACGACGAAATCTTGATTTTTCTCTTCCATTAGAAAAATATACTTCACCAGCTCTGTACGTTTCTTGTTTCACAGAAATCCGATTTAAAACGGACCCTGTATATTCAGTTGAAGTTCAAATCGCCAAATAGCGAACTACAGCGCCATTTCGAGCTCGATTATAATTATAATATAGTTATACATTCAAACTTCATTAATTAAATATATTCGTTATTCTAATTAAATTCTAAACTGAATTATAGCTTATATATGATCCAATTCACATCGTATTGTGAATTCTAATATTTTCGACTATCTCACAAATAAATATATTATTCTATTATTTATATTAATTAAATATTCACTATTATTTAATTAAACGACCATTTAAACCTCTGATCACTATTTAAATAATTAAATAAATTAATTATAATACCGTGAAAATACGGGACATTACATTCTTCCCCCCTTAAAATAATTTCGTCCTCGAAATTGCTAAGGTAGAAAAAAACCCTAATAAATGGGTTAAAAATTATTTATTTGTTTACTTTTAATTTTAGTTTCATCTGAGTTAATTTATTTCCATTAAAATATTAATTCATTTCTATTAAAATTTTCAAAAATTCTGAAAATTTTCTGACACTCTAATTTCCGGAAAATTTCGCCAGCACCTCCTTTGTACCGGTCAATAGTTCAAACCCCAACTCGCCTCTCTAGGCCTTCTCCATTCTAAAAGAAAATCAAACAGCCAAGCGGCTTGCCAAATCGGCCCATAAATCACCAAATCCATAAAAATAAACGTGTACCTTTTTGTCGGGCATATCAGTAAATCCTTTCATTCTGCTGCCAATTCAGCATATACCAAAGTCATCCCAATCAATCTCCAATCATCTATTCTCAAATCCAATCATCCTATTTTCAAATCAAATCTCATTCTCAAATTCCATTACCAACTTCAACTCCTACTTACCCGTCCAATATACTTAAACAAATTCATAACTCACAAATCCAACTTTATTCGATATCGTTCTATTTCAATTCAATTTCAATTTTCTTTTGCCAATTTTCTTTAAATTTGTTTTAATTCAAACAGTCTCTTTCTGGGAGTTTTTAAACAGCTTAGCTTTTCTAAACCAAACATTCCTTTTTAGATTTCAAACAACTTTTTTTCCTCAAACAATCCCACACAAATCTTTGGTAGTAATTCATCTCTTAGAACTCGAAAATGAATACTGATGATGTGGCCAGCATCATCAGAGTTATTTCCCAATGATCGAAGTGAGTTCAATACTGTACCACTTTTCAAAACCATTTCTTAATCATTACCATTTTGAAATTATTTCAAAATATCTTTATAATGTTTGGAAAACAATTTAAAATCTCCCAGGATTTTAAAATTCTCGTCTACTTAATCCAAATCCACTTACAAACACTCTTTCAATTTTAGGAATTTTAGTTCCAATTCTGATTTAAATTTCAGATTTAATTAACCTGATTCCATATACTACACTTATATGAATTCTGATCGGTTATTTACATAACTATTTAATTTATATTCTTACTCGATTATAATAACAAACAACACATCCAATATACTATAATATTTCGAATATATATATATTCTTTATACCGAAATATACATTGGGGTAAAATTATCTCATTTACCCACTTTTCAAAACATATTGTGGTTGTTTATCGTATTCAAGTGTTTGGCAATCCCTATCGATACAGTGGATCAAAATGATCGACCAGAATTCACAAACTACCCAACCAATAAATCTCCACAATATAAAACATTTTTTTATAAAATCTACAAATACATTCACTCGTATATATACACTCAACTCAATCTAGGGCATTACTAACCCCATCTCCACTGAGTCACGCCACAGAGCCAAGGTAATCACTTAACCTTCAGCTCTGATACCACTGTAATGAATGGGGTTTTTCGACTCTGAAAATCAATGTAAAACTACCATGTTAACTATTCAAACATCGGAAATACCTGATCATTAATAGAAAGAAGTTAGAGGGTGAGAATAGATAAGATAGAAAATTAGAATAGAAGAAGAAGAAGATCACCACAGAACAGAATCAAAGTAATACGAATCTCACAACGGAATGAATCAGATATAATATATAACATAACTTTGCAATAAAACAGTATACATATATATATATATATATATATATAATAACATTATCAGAGCACAACACTTACACACAGCGGAAATAACAATAGCTATATAATCTTGAAGCCTTCTGCTTCAAGCTCCTCCAAATATATCTGTAAAGACATGAACTACTTGACTGCCCGTACAAATTTGGGCACCCAAGAGTTTAGGGAAAACAAAACAAAATAAACTCTGGGTCAGTCATGGGACTGGTGTGAGTAAACTCAAATCATTTGGTTTAACCTTTCAAAATCCTTTTCAAACGAAAAGGTAATCGTAAGACCGATCCACACATAAACATGGATGGTTTTTACCTTATGATAACCCAAAACACTTTCAAAATCAATACTTTTCTGATATTATAATAGTGTCTAATCACAAGTAATTAACAATCTAGCAGAGCGCTTGCATCTCACATTCCACATATATAGTATACAAACAAAACCGCTGGCACTTATTGGAGATTGGATTCCGACTATGACAAGGTATGGGACCACCTGCCGATAGTGTATCTCTAGAGGCGAATACACTGGGTTCAACAAGAACGTCTTGCAACCCGGCCCATACATGACCGACCATTCATTTCGCTTGAGTGTATCGAATGTATATCACCAACGGTTGGGAGCTACCAACCGTTTCCCGAAAAGGGATAGCATCGAAAATAGATAAAAGAATGAAATGGATTTTCTCTAGATAGGTGATATACACCATAATGGGAGCGACCCACCTAGCCATGCTGGCTGCCCGATTTCTGTCATTTCCCGGTTGATGAGGCTTGAGGTCATAACGTATATTTTGGAACACCTGACCACCAATCACTTTGAATGCCACATCGTCATACCCGCCAAATCACAAATTGATTTCCCCAAAAATACCATGGGTATAAAGCTAAGAGAAACAAATTCCTCCGCCACCAAACGTAAGTACGTTTGAAGAGATCAACTTATGCGATCCGTTAGATATACTTTGCCAGACATTTGTCCATTCACGTTGTCCTGGGACTGGACAAACCGAAGGCACTATTCTGTAAACAGGACAGCCCTTGCATAACTCCATCTTCAATTATTTTCATCATATTTGATCGCAACGCTAACGTCCATACAGAGTGGTTTTCAGATAATAAATCTGATCCCAGTCTCTCCGTATTGACGACGGAAAAATGGTCAAAAACTTCGATAGTCGGAGGTTTAACTATCAAAGAAAAATAAGGGTACAACCAACGATCTTATTTCCAGTTAGAAATTCGATCGATCAATCATCAATCAACATTTATCTCCTTTAATTCAATCTATCATTAATTTATTCATTTCCCATTTCTATATTTTCGTAAATTCTTATTTCTAGATTTAGAAAATATACTTTATTAATCATTTGAAACATTTCCGTATTTGCTCCATTCCTTATTTTCTATATTAGAAAACAATTCTGATTCTTATTTGGAAAACATTTCCAAAACTCTTTAATTTGGTTTAAACAGATGTTTAAATATAACGTCGCTATGCGAAGTTGATCCATTACACTCATTAACTAGATTTACTTAACCAACCTTCACTATTAAACCTTACCCATCCCTTAGTTAAAAACGAAGTCAATCAAGTTGGGGTATAATTACCTCTCAGACCTTAACTAAACAACATTTCTAACCTTGAAATAGACAAAATTCACCTTTCAAATCTTTGACAAGCTTCCTTACGTAACTTTCAGATTTTATTTACAAATTCACCTCTTTTACACAAATCATTTGATTATAACATTAGTGTCCAAATCCCTATTTATGAAATATCTAAATTCAAAATATAACCTTTATTCCTTAATTTAACTAAATAACTAAATTGACAATTTATAAAGAAATCATTAAATCTTGATTAAAAACAGAAAGTGTACTTTCCCGAATTCGAACGTATAACTCTCTTTCGAAAAATCTCTATTCGATAACTCCTTTTCGAATAAACTATATTCAATAACTCTTTCTTCGAATAACTATATTCGATAACTCTTTCTTCGAATAACTATATTCGATAATCTCTTTTCAAATGATTTACATTCGATTAACTCTCTTCGAATGATTTACATTCGATTAATCTCCTTTCGAATAAACTATATTCGATTAACTCCCTTAATTCTATTCGAATAAACTATTTTGAATAACTCCTTTAATTCTATTTGAATAAACTATTTTGAATAACTCCTTTAATTCTATTCGAATAAACTATTTCTAATAACTCCTTTGAATTAACTCATTTTGACTAACTCAACTCGATTAACTCAACTTGATTAACTTACTTGATTAACTCAACTTGACTAACTTAACTTATTTAACTCCTATCGAATAACTAATATTCGATTAACTTATATTCGAATAACTATGTCTATTTTAACTTTATTTCAAATGGCTAATATTCAATTTAACTCCATTCGCTTGACTCTAGATCGCAGCGATCACAATGGTTACGCCTGATTCCCTCAGGGAACACCCGACCGCCGTAGGCAATCTGCAGCCCTGCGAATTACGCTAGCAGTCGTACGAAATGGCAACTCATCCTTAATAACTAAGTTTGACTAACTCTATCTCAAATAACTATATTCGATCAACTCTAATTGAATAACTAATATTCAATTGATCCTGATTCGATTAACTATGTTCAATTTACTCTATCTGGTTAACTCTATCTAATTAACTCTAACTGGTTAATTCTAACTGATTAACTCTAATCAATTACTCTAATTCGATTAACTATAATCGATTACTCTAAATCGATTAACTCTAACTGATTAACTCTTAATCGACTAACTCTTCGTCCATATTCAGTTTCAAATATCGATGTTGAAATCAATTCTTACTTCTCTATATAAGTCCTGACTTATATATTCTATTTATCCAATGATAAACATTTTATTTAATTAATAAAATATTATTTATAAATTTATCTTCTCCACTTGTCTGTTAAAATAGATTTCTATTAAAAATCTACTTTAAATTCATATTCTGTTATACCCGTGTGCGAAGCACGGGTCTAATCCTTCCTAGTGTTAAATTTTCTTTTTATATAACTCTATTCATTTTTCAAGTATTTCTTTTTTTATAACCTATTTATTTTTGAAATAAATATTTCCTTTATAATTCTATTTATTTCTAAATAAATATCTCTTTTTATAACTCTATCTATTTCATAGATAAATATTTCTATTTGTATTCTATTTGTAAATGTTTTACAAATATTTCCTTTCAATTCTACTTATAATTGTTTTTCAAATACCTCTTTTTCTATTTGTTTCACAGATATTTCCCTTTTCTATTTGTTTTACAAATATTTTCCTTTTCTATTTGTTTTACTAAATATTTTCCTTTTTATATGAAATCCTTTGATTTTATATAAATATTTTATTTCAAATTATAGTTTTGCAATTTCCCTTTTCACACTCCAGTATTTCCTTTGGTATTTAAAAGTACCAAATAACAATGATCAAACACACATAATCAACAACAGATTATAAATCACATCATATATCACAATATATGAAAAACAATAAAATAAATGTTGAGGAACCCAGGTGGGTCCCTCCGACTTGTTTCCCTGCATCCACAGATGTTAATCACATGAATAACACGAATATGAAATATACTGATAAACAGAATTAATATTCGATTAACGATTTATATATATATCGTTATCTATATTTTCAACCAATTAACTAGCAATTCAATCAAACAATCAACACACAGCAAATAACCATCATTTATAGATTCTAAAAATATTTTATAAAAATATAAATTCAGCAGAGTTAGTGAGATTTACTCACATTGGACGATCATCGTCAATAACGATACCCATCGCTTGATTCAGACGGACAATTTATTCCGCTATAAATTGTAACGAGCTCCAATTCACTCCCAGTCAGTCCCATTGTGTAGCATCGTCCATACGATCCCAACGGATCTTGTTTTGCCAAATTCTGATAACGTATGATGAAGATATTCATTATACAAGTTTATACTTCTAATTTAATTCAAAATAAAACTCAAGTATTTTTATTTGGGCTTAACTTTACTTTCTCGGCCCATTATCCATTCCCAAGCCCATGACCGCACTTACCCTTCTTCCTGTTTTTGACTTCCGTATCTTCTCCTCACAAAGGCCATAGCCGTGCCGTGAATCCCCTTCTTCTTCCATCTCGTTTACCTTATTCACTTTACGATTTACCAAACAAAAATATCCAATCGATCCCTCATCCCAAACTGCGTCTCCACATACTAACCTCCATGAACTCGCACGCCTCCGACAACAGCTCGCCCGCATGAAATAATGTATAGGTAGCGACATCAACCAGCTCGGATTCTGACCGGAATTTGTCTCGAGCAGCTAAATGTCATGCTAAACCCAAATTTGAGCTCCTTTTCGCAAACAAACACTTCGATTACCCAAAAACTATGAACCCTAGCTCGCTGTAGGTATTTTAGCATCCGAAACCTACTGTAGCACCATCCCAAACTCAAAGGGGAAAGAGTACAAGCTTTAAGAAATACACAGGAATTGATTTCAGAATTTAGAGATTTTTGGAAGATTTGTTTATGATTTTTAAAAGTGGCGAATGGGTTTTTGCTGAAGAACAAAAATGAAAAAGTAGCGGCAGAAATTTCTTTGACCACCAAAGAAAATAATAATAGTGTTAGGGTAAGGTGGTCTATTTATAGGATAGGATATATAATTTTTTATTCGAATTTTATATTTATTTTTAATCAAGTACTAGTTGCATTGGTCCTATAAAATTCCTGTGATCACATACAATACCCAAAAATCACGAAAATTGACATACAGCTACAGTTCGACATTACGGCTCCAACAAAACTGGTTTCGTCGAATTCCGACTCCGTTTGCTCACACTGCGTATTTTTAAAGTCAAATAATTTACTTTTTTCACATTAAAAATCCGTACGGCCACACACTGACCCCAAAAATCACGAAAATTGAAATCTAACAATAATTTTATATTGCGGATCCAACAAAATTAGTTTCGTCGAAAATAGAGGTTGTTTGCAAAACTGGCTATTTTTAAAGATCTAAATAACCTATTTAAATATATAAATATATTTAAAAATAATTAAATTAAATATTTAAAAATAAATATTATCGTATATATTCACAAGAATACCAAACAGCTCAAATTGGATTTATAACTCGATATTCAAATCCCGGTTGAATCAATATTCAATTTATATTGAAAAATCCTTTTATAATATAAATAAATCGTTATAAATTATAAAGGAATTCCATAGCGACTTTTCGAAAATTTGATTTGAACATAAATCAAAATCTACATGACGAAATCCCGATTTTTCTCTTCCATTAGAAATATATACTTCACCAGCTCCGTACGTTTCTTGTTTCACAGAAATCCAATTTAAAACGGATCATGTATATTCAGTTGAAGTTCAAATCACCAAATAGCGAACTGCAACGCCATTTCGAGCTCGATTATAATTATAATACAGTTATACGTTCAAACTTTGTTAATTAAATATATTCATTATTCTAATTAAATTCCAAACTGAATTATAGCATATATATGATTCAATTCACATCGTATTGTGAATTCTACTATTTTCGAGTTTTTCACAAATAAATATATTATTCTATTATTTATATTAATTGAATATTCGCTAATTTAATTAAATGACCATTTAAAGCTCTGATCACTATTTAAATAAATTAATTAATTATAATACCATGAAAATACGGGACATTACATAAACAGTTCCTTTTGTTGTAAGATTACAAAACTTATTTCCTTTAAACTTTAGAGAAACAGCTTTAACCAATGTAGTCCTTAACCAAAATGTCATCAAATATCATATTGTCATATTGAATTCTCAAGATATTTGCATTTTAATTTTAATTAGTTGGGGAGGACTAATTATAAAATATCCTGATTAATTAATTCCAACTTAGCCTTTAAATCATTTCCCAAACTACTTGGATTGCTTATGTAAATTACAACTTTACGTAGACGTCTTTTAATCAACTGAGAAATTCCAATCACAAGATGTCTGTGCTCAAGTTTTTAATTTTCAAATATTTTCAAAGATCTTTTTCCTTTATATTCAAAATATATTCTTTCAAAATCAATTCCAAAGTAACTGCCAATTCTTACTCAAAATTTTGATTTGAGTTTTCAAATTATACATCTTTTCAAAACCTATATATATATATGTATATATGTGTATATATATATATATCACAAATGCACTTTCTCATATACTCTTTACTGGCTTATCCTTATTACAGGTTTACCTGATATAATTCTTACAACTTATCAAATTTTCAAGATCTCGCTTACTTATTCTAATTCACATCAATTTATCCAATATTTTCAAACACTTACCTAAATTGGTTTAAGTATATATTGCTATTTTAATCGGAATCATATAGTCATCCCACTTTCGGAACTCGAAAATACATATTGATAATGCTGCAGTCATCAACAGAATCATCTTCAAGCGACTAAAGTGTGATTCTATATCTATCTAGTATACTTAAGACTTCGTATATACGTTGATCAGACGTATATGCAAAATCTTCTTATACTCGATAGTCCAACCTCAACATCATATAAAATACTCAAATTCTAATTTTTAATTTCTAACCATATTGATTAGTTACCTTAACAAATTTGACCCAAGTTTATCGATATTTCGAAATCCCCAATGGTGAAATTAAATCCAAAAGGCATTTGTACTCGGATCATTTTCCTGATCAAGGGAAGGGGCTTAATTAGCATGCCATAAGAACTATTTTATGTGTAATTATAATCACAAAATGTAAACTTAACCTTAATCGTTTGATTAAGTATCCAGGTTATAATTAACCATATATTTCCAAAATATGTTTGTTTCTTAAATTAAAACTTTTCAAAACTCATTTCATATTTTCAAATACGCTCTCTCAAATATAATACTCCAAAATTTCATTCTAGGGCATTACTAACACTATCTCTAATGAGATATATAACTCTGATGAGTCTTTCCATTTGTTCAAATGTGTTGTACCCCATTGCTTTGTATAAACCAAAGCTCTGATACCAAAAATGTAACAACCCGGCTTTTTGCTCAGTTTTCGTTGGTAATTAAACCAACTTAAACCGTTCATAAAGACGGATTGTTAGGGGCACTTACACATTTGCACAAAATAAAAACAACTTTTCCGTTATCATTAAAATAATATTACATCAGAGTAACAATAGGTACATCAGAGTACATCGATTACACATCGGAAAAGATACTAAACTCAGCGGAAGAATGCAAATGCTCCAAGTCATAATAGCTTTAGCTAAAACCAGAATCCTACTCCAACTAACTCCAAGGCTAAATCTGCGAACCAAACTACTAGGAAGCCGGTGTAAAAATTATGGGCACCCAGAGTTTAGGTGAGGGAACAATAAACTCTAGGTCAGTCGTGGGACTGGTGTGAGAACTCAAAACAATTGTTTTTAGGGTTTATTTTAAAGTTAGGTAATTCACCGGACCATGCCGCTAATGCGGAACGGGTTTACTCCATGTGGATACCAGTGCATAAAAATCCGCAATGAATTTTTGAAAAAATGAAGCTATCATAAGCTCGTCCCACATCACACAATGCAAGCGCACACCAAATGGGCGAGTTTTGCCTTATGATAACCAAAAAAGCCTTCATACGTGAAAATCCTCTTTTACTACTATATATAGTGTGAAAAACCTTTTTGCAAATAAATGTATTAATCCTAGCCAGCATAATGGCCCATCCCATTATACTGACAATCCTGCCGGTAACCAGTAGGCTATACAATCAAAACTATATGGGCTCGTAGTGGAGATTGGGTTTCGAACATGATGGTTCCTGGTACAAAAGATCATTCGTGGGCTCCCAAACTTTCTTGCGTGCATCATCCCAATACTCGCGGATAACGTCTAGACTCGGACTCCATTATACTAACCCACCATACATGAATTAGAGTACCCAACAAATAGCTTCCCAGACTGGGGACTTCCTAGTACACTTTCATCACCACATCCCGGTGCAGCGAACATACGAAACGAACATAAAAATCTAACCACCCGTTTACCATCAATCTGGAGTATGAGGTTCGTCCAGGTCATGATATACACAAAGCTACGCTTAAATAAGCCATGCTTTGATCATCCATAGCTCATCTCATAACTTAAGTATGCCACATTGTCCATTCACTACGCATCACTGATTTTCATCAATATATAACCTCTAAGCTCATACGTCTTAGAGAAGGGTGTTAAGGAAAAGAATAAATTCCCCGCCACCAAGCAGATATATATTTAACAAAGATCAGTGCTACGCAGTCAATTACAATGTCAGACACACAATCCATACAAGTTTGTTCGGGGTCTAAATGAAACCACAATCCGGAATTCCTTCACATACGTTCGGGATTCTTGCCACTTAACTGATATAAAATCCATCGGCAAATGGGAGCGACCCATTTGAGACATTTAGCAAGTCGTCCTTACGACATGAAGGGTCCCAGTCTTAAATGTCGTCTCCAATGTCTTCAATTGCTCCACAACGTCGTATTATTACTTGGAATGGTTTACAGACATACATCCGATCCCGGTCTTTCCAAATAATTAGCGCAATTAAAAACACAACCACGGAACACACAGGCTTTCTACCAAATCTCCTTCCATTTTGGATTTCGTTAAATTAAACTACTTTAAATCTATTCTCAAATTATCTTTAACAAAATCCATATTTAACCTTTCTCTTTTAAAACACATCCCTTAAATCAAAGATGATTTAGCCTTAAAGCCTTAATTAATTTTCCGTTTGATAACTCGTTATCAAAATCTAGTTTCCTTTGAAAATCCTTAATCTGCATTTCAACAACGGTTTCCAGTTAAATTGATTTTCCAACATTCCATTCTTTAATCTTAACTAAAAAACTATACTTTCTTTCCAATTCCTCACTTTTAATTTCCTCAAATCAAAGATTTGATTAAATCCTCAAATTACGATATGAATTTCCATAACTCACTCTCATTGGGTTTCAAGAATGATATTATTGAAGATATGATTCACGACAAAACCAAAATCAATTAACATTGAACATAAGTTACACAGAAATTGTATCTACTTATATTTGATATCAATTCTCATAATCAACGAATACTATAAATGGAATAACGATATAATAATATCTTCCAAATCCCTCAAATAGTATACGTTTACACCACAGAATTTCATATCAAATATCTGAAGATTATTTCTATCCAACTTAACCCATTCAACTTAGGAAACTCGTATCTTAATTAAAAGATTTATCCAACTCTTATTAGATCTGGACAGAAATACTATCAACTTATACTTAATACTAATCTCGATATCCAACTCACACTATAAGCAGAGTAACGGTGAACTACCTTTTAAATTCCTCAAATAGTAAGAATCGTCATCTATCGGATTAATATCAAACATCCGAAGATTTGTCTCCAACCATATCCAATTATTTAAAATTGAAAAAACACATTTAATTATTAAATAAATCAATTTAAATTCCAAACAAATTATTTTTAATACTTTTAAACCTTTGAAAATATTCCACAACTCATTACTTATAGTTCAGAAAATAGTCTACGGTTTAAAACTTCAAAATAGATTGTTTTCGAAGGAAGCGTTACAATAGCATTTCAAAAATGTTACAAAAGCGTTACAAAACAGTTATCTTAACTATTTTGATCAAAATATCGTTTATCTTAGCCAAAACTTAAACTTTACAATTCAAAACACCTTTTCATAATTTGTAATGATTTTACAAATTTTTTCCATATTTTTAAAACATTTAAAAATAGTTGTTTATAGTTATGGTCAACAATTATTCTTACATCAATCTTTTCCAAAATGGTTTCAAACATAACTTGAAAATTATAACTCGAATTTAAAATCTGCTTTCACTCATTTGAAAGTTCTTGTTAATGGAAATCAAACGTTTTTCATTTTATGGAAATCCGATTTAGATTGCAAAAGTTATAAGCGTTTAAAGTCTGCATCTAAAATACGTAAATTGCCGTTATGCGACAAGCTCTATTTTGACCATAATAACAATTATTCTACGATACTTCAAAATATATTAGAAAACAATTTTATCCTTGTATAACCCTTTTAAAATCATTTAAATTTACTTTCCAAATTATTTTGGATCTAAAATTCAATTTTCATAAATTCCAATTCATTTCTAAATTCAAATAACTTCAAATTAACCTTCCCATTCGTCAGATCAGTTAGGGATAGCCAGGGAGAGCAGGAAACTTCATTTCCAAACCCAAGCTTAGATACTATCCTCTCTGTCATCCTAGAATGTTCCGGTATTTATTTATTCATTTAAAGGACTTTAACAAAATATATGAATTCATACATATGGTCTTTTCCAATTATTAACCTTCAATTTCAATAATGATATTGCTTTTAATTATGAAGGAGATTTTTCAATCACCAATGTGATACCATAATTTTTGTGTCATGGTGTGTGCAAAACAACATCAACAATTTAAACATCCATAGCAACCATAATCAACATGATTCGATAAATCATAATTGTGCACAAGCGTTATAGCACTAGCGCTTAATAGTGTGTGTTCTAAACTTCGCATCCATCATCCATCACAACAAATATCAATCATCATTAACCAATAATAATTCATCACTATATTTAAATTAGTCTAGCTACTAATTAAATATATAAACCGTGGTAAAAGAGTTCTCACCTAACAGCTTTCCAAATCTTCACGGTAGGCGAGCCTAGTTAAACGAACCCTTAGACAGTATTTCCGCGCACCATCTTCTTTGCCAATATATATATATATATATATATATATATATATATCTTATCTCTTTATAAGAGGAGGTGGAGAATGACAAACTTTGGCAAGGTGATGGTGGAAAAGAGGAAGACTTATGCCATGGAAACCAAAGCCATAAGCTTTAAGAAGAAGAGAGAAAGAAAAGAAGTGAGAATGAATGAAAAAGTGGAAGGAAAGGGTGGTATTTATAGGAGAAGAGGAGTAAGGAGAGAGTAACACATCATAGGACATGTGTATTTTATGCATGGAATGTTGCATACAAAATTACAAGTGTCTTAACACTGGTAAAAAGGAGAAGGAATGTGTTTTTGGTAGCATTTACCTTAAACGTTATGAAAACAAAGAGCAACGCATAATACTAATGCTATTAATTTATGTTATCTTTTGACAAATCCTATCAAACGACAAATAATACCAGTAAGTCCAAACTTATTAATAATCATTTCCATTTATAAATGTTATAATTCAAATAAAACCTATAGTTTAACCTATCAAAATTATTAAATGTTCTCAAACTTGTTTTATGTTCATAAAATTTAAATTAAGTATTAAAAATTCCAATTTCAAATTGGTTCAAAATTCAGGATCATTACACCCAGTGTATTCCCCTCTAGAGATACACTATCGGCAGGTGGCTCCATACGTTGTCATAGTCGGAAATCCAATCTCAAATAAGTGCACGTGGTTTTGATTGTATACTATATATGTGGAGCATGAGATGCAAGCGTTCTGCTAGATTCATATTTATTTGTATTAAGACACTATCATAATATCAGAATAAGTTACGATTTAAAAATGTTTTGGGTTATCGTAAGGTAAAAACCATCCGTATTTATTTTTGGATCGGTCTTACGATTATCATTTATTTCAAAGGGTTTTTTGAATGTTAAATCAATCTGTTTTAAAATCGTTTACTCACACCAGTCCCATGACTGACCCTGGGTTTATTTTTTTCTATGTTTTCCCTAAACTCTTGGGTTCCCAAATTTATATGGGCAGTCAAGTGGTTTTAGGAGTTTATAGATTCACTTGGAGGAGTTTTGTGACGGCCCGCCCCGGACCAGCCGACATTTCCAATGAAAGTGCGTTGTGCCGATGTCCAACCAGCACGGGACGGTCGTCAAAGAAAGGAATTTGAACTAACAGGGAACCTGTAGAATGTCTCATAGCGCATGGAATAAAATATAATAATAACATAACTTTGACATAAAACAGGCGAGACAGTGAAGCTGAAAACTAAACATCATAGCAGCGGAAAATCCAAATACAGCTTATGTCCCACATCATCATTATTACAACTTTATAACTGTCTCTAAACAAAAGAAAGGAAAGATACACTACTAATACCCAAAGTAGTGATTATCAGTGACACAGGGAGAATATCTATATATATCATACGTGGGAGCCTCCTGCTCGTCTCCGGTATAGCTACCCGTGCATCGTCACCTGATCTATCTCTAGTCTGGCCGTTTAAGAGCACCCAAAGTAATAAGAAGAGACATAAAACTCTAGGTCAGACAAAAGTCTGGTATGAGCGATAAGCATCAGAACAGAACAATAACAGGTATACTAAACCATAACTGAACCTGGACCTGCAACCAAAGAGTTAGCACAACATACCGCTCAATACTCTAAGGTGTCACTAACGTATTGTGTAAAGAATACGGGGGGTGGGGGTGTGCATGACATAGTGATGGCAAACAATCAAGCATAGCAACCATCCTCACATCTCTCACTCAGGGCGTAAAGCATACGACATCCACTGCTCTGACCACCCATTCCTTGCTATGATCACTCTGCCCCATGGAGTCATAATGACACCACTGCACTGGTCCATAGCCACTAATCCTTGTTATGTCCACTCTGCCCCATGAAGTCATGACGACTGCACTGGCTCATAGCCATGCTACGATCACTTTGCCCCATGGAGTAGTAACTACCCCACTGCACTGATATGTAGCCTAACATCCGTCTTGGTGGTGGATCAAAGCCATGGACGTCGATAACCCCTTTGCACACGTCCCGCAGCAAAGCCCAACTCATGAAGTTGACTCATTGGTTCCCAACTGGATCCTGAGTACAAACTTCCCACTTGGACTACCTTTGCATCTCGGGTTTTGGTCTTCTCCGAATCGGTTCGGATATGCTCCTCTTCACTATGCTTCGAATCGTGTTCCTCGAAGTAGTCCTGTATGCGATCATCCACATCGGGTCGGGTCGGATTTCTCCATCCAAATCGGTTTGGTTCGGATCGCGATCGTTTCGTAATGGGGCTTCGGATCGGTCATGGTCACCTTCCTTCCGTTCGTGAGCTCCAAGTCGACTTGTGGTCATCACATTAGATCGGTTTGTAGTTCCTCTATCGGATCGGGTCGTGGCACATAGACCAGTTCGTGGCTCCTCCACTCAAGCGGATCGGCTCGGCGTACTCTACTTGGTTCGGATCGGTGTCATCATCCACGAGCGGTTCGAATCGGGTAGTGCTCCATGATCGAGTCGGAGCTTCATGGTGCTCCAAGGTTCGGTTCGTGCTCCCCTCCTCCGATCTGATCCGGTTCGGCTAATTTCCTGCACATCTTTCCAGCGACTGTTTTACGCCATTCGACGGCGTTTTCGACCAATCTATCTTTTCTAATCAATCAAAAAACATACCATATAGTCATAGCAAAATATAGAATTGACCACTAACATCAAAATGACAATTTGATAGGTTAAAACGGATCAAACATAGCCAAAATCCCATATTTTCCCTTAAGCATGTTTAAGCAAAACTAATGATAGGATTAGTAAAACTTAACCAAATTAACCAAATTTTCTAACAGAGGCCCAAAACATTATTTCGAAATTTATCAATATTTTTCCAGATTTTTAACATGTTTAAATTTGCTAATTAACACTAATTACCCTTAATACATAATTAGTGAGGAACTATGCAAATCACTCACCTTAGCCACAAATAAAATATCAAATCTGAAATGATTCTCTGTTTGGCGGTATTCCCAAGACTATACAGCAGCTCTACCTCGATTCTTGTGCTACTCTGCTTTGATTTGATGTAGATTTGGCTTAATTAGCGATTATAAGGTGATTTGGGGTGTTTTAGAAAGTGGAGGCCATGGCTAAACTTGAAGGAACAAAAAGCGGCGGCTGGAAAATGATAAAAACTGAATTTTCTAACCCTATCAGCCTTCCCATAACCCTAATCCCGAAATGGGTTATGGGCCCACTCACTAATCACCCAAATTTGGCCCGGTTAAGCTGTTTTTCTCCTTCTAAACCTTGTTTCAGCCATATCTCCCAAACGGTGAGTCTGTTTGGCTAATGTGACCACTCTACGGAATTGTAAACCATCATCTGAAGCCAATGGAAGTGGTTTCAGGTCAAAACTCCTTTCCAATCAAAGGTTATGACCGAAACAAGACCAGTTAGGGGCAAAGTGGTCATTTAAAAATCGGCAAAAATCATGAACATGGGAAATGACCCCAGTAGTCGTCTCCCAAAGTTACATGACCATATGACTACGCATGTGAAAGAAATAAATATCCTACGATCTTTAGATGCGTAGAATGCGGGTCGTTACATTCTCCCCCCCTTAATAAATTTCGTCCCCAAAATCCCTTAACCCAAAACATACAAAGGATCCCGCATGCCTACCAGCCACATACAACAATCAAACATGCAAAATAAACAAAACAAACCTATCCTAGCATGCGGAAAGACTAAATCGAAACGGAAATCTTGCCAGGCGAAGAGTTCTGGATACGTCTTCCTAATGCTCTCCTCTGTCTCCCAAGTACAGTCATTCTCATTCTCACCCCATTGAACTTTGACTAATTTCACCGCCTTCCTTCGAAGTTGCTTCGTATCGTTCCCAACAATACGCATAGGCTTGCGGTTCCCAACCGCCTCGGGTTCAACCTCGATATCATCCAACTGATCAGGTGAAATAGTCACATCGGGGTCGTGCACGAATTTCCTTAATTGGGAAACATGAAATACGTTATGAACTCCTGCCATCTTGTCTGGTAATTCAACTTTATACGCCAAATTCCCAACTTGTTCGAGAACTGGGAATGGTCCAACAAATCTTGGTGTTAACTTGCCTTTCCCGCCAAATCGAATCACGCTCTCTAACGGAGAAATCTTAACAAACACCAACTCGCAAACGGAGAACTTTAATTCTCTTCTCCTCTTATCAGCATAACTCTTCTTCCTATCTTGGGCAGCTTTCATTCGCTGTTGAATAACCTTAATCTTAGCTGAAGTTTCTCTTATCACATCTGGTCGAAGCACAAACTTCTTACCAGTTTCTAACTAACATGACGGTGAGTTACACGGTCTTCCATACAAAGCTTCAAATGGAGCCATACCAATACTGGATTGATAACTATTATTATATGCGAACTCCACTAGATGTAAATGGTCATCCCATGATCCACCAAAATCCAATATGCAAGCCCTCAAGAGATCTTCTAATATACGATTCACCCTCTCTGTTTGACCGTCTGTTTGAGGATGATACGCGGTGCTGAGATATAACTCTAATCCTAACGCCTCTTGTAAGATTATCCATAATCCACTAGTAAACAACAGATCTCGGTCGCTTACAATGCCTTTGGGTATTCCATGAAATCTCACTACCCACTTTACATATAGTTCAGCTAACTTAGCTACCGTTCTATTCGACTTGACGGGTATAAATCTTGCACTTTTGGTCAATCGGTCCAAAATCATCCAAATGCTATCATGGCCCGACCTAGTCCTTGGTAACCCATCAATGAAATCCATTGAGATTTGTTCCCATTTCCATTCTAGAACTTCTAATGGTTGCAACAAACCACTAGGCTTCTTTTGCTCAGCTTTAACTAGCTGGCAATTCATACATTTGGATATAAACTTCCCAACGTCTCTTTTCATCCCTTCCCAGTAGTAGGTCTGCTTCATGTCTCAATACATTTTATTACCTCCGGGATGTATAGTCATTTTTGAGTGATGACATTCTCTAAGCACTTCACCTCTCAATCCCTTGACATTAGGCACAACTAGTCTTCCATTCTTTCTAAGCCATCCATCTCGATCAAGCCCATACTTGTTCATCTCCTCATCGCTACCCATCTCTAACTTGAAGATGATTTCTAATAGGTTAGTATCGTCCCTCTGATTGGAACCAATCCGCTCAATCAAAGTGGGTATAATCGTCAAATTGCTAACATTTCTGGATCCAATTCGCACTTTGATCTGAAATCGTACCCAGCGATGTACTCCAGTTGCTTCCACTCAAGAAACATAGCCCCTAAACTGGCATATCTTCTACTCAATGCATCAGCTACTGCATTGCCCTTTCCTGGTGTGTATGCGATATCGAAATCGTAGGAAGCCAAGAATTCTAACCATCTTTGTTGTCGGAGATTTAGATCCTTTTGAGAGAAAAGATACTTTAATGATTTATGATCGGTAAACAACTCGAATCTTTCTCCCAAGAGATAATGTCTCCACATCTTCAATGCGAATACGATCGCTGCTAATTCCAAGTCATGGGTAGGGTATCTTTTCTCGTGCGGTTTCAATTGCCGACTTGCGTAAGCTACAACCCTACCTCCTTGCATCAATACAGCACCTAGTCTGGTACCACATGCATCTGTATATACTGTCATCTCTTCATTCCCCTTAGGAATGACTAACACTGGTGCACATGTCAACTTTTCCTTTAGGCTCTTAAATGCATCCTCGCAATTTTCGTCCCAGATGAAGGCTTGATTCTTCTTGGTCAACTGAGTCAACGGTGTTGCTATCTTGGAGAAGTCTTGGATAAACTTACGATAATATCCAGCTAATCCCAAGAAACTTCTTATGTCCGTTGCAATCTGGGGCATAGACCAATCTTATACCGTAGCCACCTTCACAGGGTCCACGGTAATACCATTCTCTGAAACGACATGGCCCAAGAATCTCACTTCTCTCCTCCAGAAGTGACACTTAGAAAACTTTGCTTTCAATTGGTGTTTTCTCAATACCTCCATCATTATCCTCAAGTGCTCCATGTGTTCTTCCTCTGTCCTCGAATAAAAAAAATCGTCCACGAACACAAGAACAAATTTATTCAACTGATCTCTGAATACCCTATTCATAAGATCCACAAAATATGCCGGTGCATTGGTCAATCCGAATGGCATGACCAACCGCTCATAGAATCCAGACGGCGTCTGAAATGTCGTTTTAGCTATACTTTTAGCTTCCACTCTAAGCTGATGGAAACTTGTCGCGAGATCCAACTGGGAGAACACTCTCGCGCCACTTAACTAATCAAACAAATCATCTATCCGCGGTAGAGGGTACTTATTCTTCCTCGTCACTTTATCCAATTCGCGGTAGTCCACACACAATCGAAGGGAACCATCTGCCTTGGTAGCAAACACAACTGGTGCTCCCCACTCAGAAACACTTCTTCTGATAAACCCCTTCTTCAAAAGATCGCTCACTTGCACCCCGAGCTCTCGCTGCTCCCTTGGCGCCATACGACGAAGTGGCATCACTATAGGTCTGGCATCTTTCACTAAGTCAATACGGAACCCAATCTCTCGGTGTGGTGGAAGTCCGGTCACTTCCTCGAAGATGTCCGGATACTGGCCAGCCACGGGCACATCTGACAACTCATCACGCGAGATTTCGAGGGAATTTAGAAAACTAGTCATTACCCCATCATTGGGTAGACCGCCAAACACTACCCTTTGCCCATCATCCGCTCTAACTGTCACCAAAAAGCCCTCACAGTCTACCACCACCTCGTACCTTTGGAGCCAATCGACTCCCAAAATAATGCCAAACCCAGTAAATCCCAAAACAAAGAAATCACAAACAAACATGCATCCATGACTCGATAAGACCACGTTACGACAAATAATGCTAAGGCTAGTTGAACTACCAATCGGGTTCGTCACTACCAAAGGTTTATCGACAATCTCGGGCTCCAATCCCAACCTATCTACCAAGTCACTGGATATGAAGGAACTGGAAGCTACGGTATCAAACAATTCTCGAACAGGAACATCATAAACACAAAGCATACCTTGAATAACAACATTCTTTCCTTTCTCCACCGCAGTTGGGGCATTCGACGAAGAAGGAACAGCATTGATAGCATATGCTTTCACAATCTGCTTTTCCTTAGGGGGTTGCGGACACTTGTCCTTGTGATGTCCCACTTGGCCACAGTTAAAGCACTTCCTATCCGCTGGCTTGGCCCGACATTCTTTGGCATAGTGGCCCTTCTTACCACAGCTGAAGCACTCAACATCTTTCTTATTCTTTTACGTTTGGCCATCCTTGGTCTGATTCTGCTTTCTCTTATTCTGAGAACCATTCTTGCCTCCACCGGTTGCTTGCGGCTTTGGCTCCTCTACAGATGTAACCTCAGTCTTCGACTTAGGGTAAAGACTCTCTGACCTCAATGCTTTCCCCACAATTGATTCAAACGTCTCATCGATGTGGTTAATAAGCCTTTCCCCCAAGTACTGATCTAAGCCTGTTATGAACTTCTCGTTCTTCTTCTCGGAAGTGTCGATAAGAGATAATCCATACTTTGATAAAGTATCGAACTCAGCAATATACTCCGAGATAGCTCTACCATTCTGCTTTAGCTCCAAGAACTTCCTAAATAACTCTGAATTCTAAGCAGCTGGGATAAATTTTTCACCGAATCGGGCCTTAAACTGATCCCATGTAACTTGATCCTCTGGGGTCGCAGCCTTAATAGCGTTCCACCAATTCATTGCCAGTCCTTGTAGTTGACAAGACGCTAGCTTTCTCTTCATCGCATTCTCGATACCTAAGTCTTTGAAGATACGCTCACAGCTATCCAACCAATCTTGAAAATTCGTAGACGATTCCATTCCGTGGAATGGCTTTCCACCAAGACTAGTGTAATCCTTGCATAGCTTGGCGAAATCGGCTCTAGGCGGCTCCACTGCTACACCACCACCATTTGCAGCATTGGGAGCTGCTCCTAGCCCGTTTCTAAGTATCTCTCTCATGAAGTCAGTAATCATAGCCCTCATGTCAGGAGCATTCCCATTTTTGGCTCCTCTACCAGCACCCCTCGTATATCGGCTCATCGTTCAATCTGTAAAGAGAAACGATTAACCATCCTCTTTGTGGTGTCAGTGCAGTGCGACTTCATCCTTAGCTATACTGACAATATATATATATATATAGCTTTTGAAAACCAAAATAATCACAAATACGCACTCTCATATATTTATTATCTCTCCTTCGTGTCTTTCCCTAGGTTAACTACGCAACCTAGAGCTCTGATACCAAATGTGACGGCCTGCCCCGCACCAGCCGACATTTCCAATGAAAGTGCGCTGTGCCGATGTCCAACCAGCACGGGACGGTCGTCAAAGAAAGGAATTTGAACTAACAACAAACCTGTAGAATGTCTCACAACGCATGGAATAAAATATAATAATAACATAACTTTGACATAAAACAGGAGAGACATTGCATAAGCTGAAAACTAAACATCATAGCAGCGGAAAATCCAAATACAGCTTATGTCCCACATCATCATTATTAAACCTTTATAGCTGTCTCTAAAGCAAAAGAAATGAAAGATACACTACTAATGCCCAAAGTAGTGACCAGCAGTGACACAGGGAGAATATATATATATATATATATATATATATATCATACATGGGAGCCTCTTGCTCGTCTCCGGTACAACTACCAGTGCATCGTCACCTGACCTGTCTCTAGTCTGCCCGTTTAAGAGCACCCAGAGTAATAAGAAGAGACATAAAACTCTGGGTCAGACAAAAGACTGGTATGAGCGATAAGCATCAAAACAGAATAACAACAGGTATACAAAACCATACCTGAACCTGGACCTGCAATCAAAGAGTTAGCACAACATACCGCTCAATACTCTAAGGTGCCACTAACATATTGTGTAAAGAATACAGGGGTGGGGGTGTGCATGACTTAGTGAGGGCAAACAATCAGGCATAGCAACCATCCTCACATCTCTCACTCAGTGCGTAAAGCATACGACATCCACCGCTCTGACCACCCATTCCTTGCTATGATCACTCTGCCCCCATAGAGTCATAATGACACCACTGCACTGATCCATAGGCATTAATCCTTGCTATGTCCACTCTGCCCCATGAAGTCATGATGACTCCACTTCACTAGCTCATAGCCATGCTACGATCACTTTGCCCCATGGAGTAGTAACTACCCCACTGCACTGATACGTAGCCTAACATCCGTCTTGGTGGTGGATCAAAGCCATGGACGTCGATAACCCCTTCGCACACGTCCCGTAGCAAAGCCCAACTCATGAAGTTGACTCATTGGTTCCCAATTGGATCCTGAGTACAAACTTCCCACTTGGACTACCTTTGCATCTCGGGTTTTGGTCTTCTCCGGATCGGTTCGGATATGCTCCTCTTCACTATGCTTCGGATCATGTTCCTCGAAGTAGTCCTGTATGCGATCATCCACATCGGGTCGGGTTGGATTTCTCCATCCAAATCGGTTTGGTTCGGATTGCGATCGTTTCGTGATGGGGCTCCGGATTGGTCGTGGTCACCTTCCTTCCGTTCATGAGCTCCAAGTCGACTCGTGGTCATCACATTGGATCAGTTCGTGCTTCCTCTGTCGGATCGGGTCGTGGCACATGGACCAGTTCGTGGCTCCTCCTCTCAAGCGGATCGGCTCGGCGTACTCTACTCGTTTCGGATCGGTGCCATCATCCACGAGCGGTTCGGATCAGGTAGTACTCAACGATCAGGTCGGAGCTTCATGGTTCTCCAAGGTTCGGTTCGTGCTCCCCTCCTCCGATCTGATCCGGTTCGGCTAATTTCCTGCACTTCTTTCCAACGACTTTTTTACGCCATTCGACGGCGTTTTCAACCAATCTATCTTTTATAATCAATCACAAAACATACCATATAGTCATAGCAACATATAGAATCGACCACTAACATCAAAACGATAATTTGATAGGTTAAAACGGATCAAACATAGCCAAAATCCCATATTTTCCCTTAAGCATGTTTAAGCAAAACTAATGATAGGATTAGTAAAACTTAACCAAATTTTCTAACAGAGGCCTAAAAAAATATTTCGAAATTTATCAATATTTTTCCAGATTTTTAACATGTTTAAATTTGCTAATTAACACTAATTACCCTTAATTAGCCATAATTAGTGAGGAACTATGCAAATCACTCACCTTAGCCACAAATAAGATATTAAATCTAAAATGATTCTCTGTTTGGCGTTGTTCCCAAGGCTATACAGCAGTTCTACCTCGATTCTTGTGCTAATCCGCTTTTATTTGATGTAGATTTGGCTTAATTAGCGATTAGAAGGTGATTTGGGATGTTTTAGAAAGTGGAGGCCATGGCTAAACTTGAAGGAACAAAAAGCGGCGGCTGGAAAATGATAGAAACTGAATTTCCTAACCCTATCAGCCTTCCCATAACCCTAATCCCAAAATGGGTTATGGGCCCACTCACTAATCACCCAATTAGGCCCAGTTAAGCTGTTTTTCACCTTCTAAACCTTGTTTCAGCCATATCTCCCTAACGGTCAGTCCGTTTGGCTAATGTGACCAGTCTACGGAATTGTAAACCATCATCTGAAGCCAATGAAAGTGGTTCCAAGTCAAAACTCCTTTCCAATCAAAAGTTATGGTCGAAACAAGATCAGCTAGGGGCAAAATGGTTATTTAAAAATTGGCAAAAATCATGAACATGGGAAATGACCCCAATAGTCGTCTCCCAAAGTTACATGACCATATGACTTCGCATGTGAAAGAAATAAATATCCAACGATCCTTCGATGCGTAGAATGCGGGTCGTTACAAGTTTGAAACAGGAGGCTTGAACGCTAGATATATAGAGTTTATTTCCGCTGTATTGTATATCTTTTGTACTCTGATGATGTATGTAAGTAAATACGGTTTTGTATTTCAAAAGATGTAATATAATATATTTTATTCAGTTTTCCTGTGAGATTTGTGATACTATGATTGTGTCCAGATCTTCTTTTTCTTCTATTCTAACTTTCTTTCTATTTATTTCTCACCCTCTAACTTCTTTCTATTAACGATCTGTTAATTTCTTGTGTTTGATTAGTTGATATGTGATACAGGATGTGTATTAGTATCGATAATCAGGATCTGAAATTTCCAGGTCGTTACAGAAAAAATGCATGTTGCATATCCATTGTTATAGTTTGTGTTTCTCCATTTTCGTTTACATTTTATTTTGCGCATTTGTTGGCTAGTTCATATTGCCTTCATTTCACCAAAAAGAGAATATTGCATTTCAATTTTGCATTTTTCTTTATTCGCTTGTTTTTGTTTTTTTAATTGTTTATTCCATTTTCTTCCCTTCTCCATCATTTGTTGTTTAATTTCCTTTGTTCACATTACTGTTCATTTGTTCTTTTATTGTTTGATATCCGTTGTTCTTTGTTGACCAGCTGTGACGGTCTGGAATTTCGCTCGATCCGAATCAGTCGTTAAACCGATCTAGACCGTTCGAAACCCCTGATCGTTTGAGAACAGGACAAATCAGAACACAAACAGAAGAACATTTCATTGTTATTACAACAATTCCATCAGATACAAGAATATATAGAGTATAATGAATAAATTACATTCGATAAACATCAGAGATTACAATAAATTACATAGCAGCGGAAAAATATACAAAACACAACTGAAAGTGATACACGGATACAGAGCTTTCCGAGCATCGTTCCAGCTGTAAATCAGGATCATGTGAATATAAATCTGCAAAACCAAAACTACTAGCTGCCCGTGTCGAAAATAGGGGCACCCAGAGTTTAGGTTAAAACAATAAACTCCAGGTCAGTCATGTGACTGGTGTGAGAACTAAAACAGTTATTTAAAACTTTACTTTAAAAGAGAGTATTTCAAGGGACCACGCCGTATAACACGGAACGGGTTTCCTCCCAAGAATACCAGTGCATAGAATAAACAGCGCAATGCTTTTTCGAAAAATGAAGCTATTATAAGACCCAGGTCCCATCACACAATGCAACGCAAGCCGGAGGATAGGGTTTTACCTTATAACAGCCAAACATGCTTGGTACGTTTAAAACAAATCATTTGATACTATAATAAGTGTATAGTGTCAAAACAATTTCAATCATAAATATAAATCATAGACGGCATAGCATCCCATGCTACTATGTCGCCATACTAGGCTCTACAAATAAAGCTGAAATATCTCGTATTGGAAATTGGATTTCCGTCATGAGTCGAGGCAAGGGGCAAGCTCCTCTCCGCTTCGAGACACTCTAGCAAATGCCTCGGGACTACACACTCTGGGTAACCCATGGATCTTCAGGGCCGGTCTTCTCTTACGTTTGAGGATTGGCAATTCCTGAACACACGTTTCCCGGTCCTTACAGACCTAAAATCGAGGCGCCTCATCCAACAACCACATAGGTGAAAAGTATATAAATGTCAGGGCTGGTAAGTCACTGACACCACCAAAGCTAGAAAGAAATGTCGTGCTCTCCCTGCAGTCCTTATCCTGTTTTTTACTCATACCGAGGTGTGAGGCTCGCGAATTCACGTTATACACAAAGCTATGCCACAAAGGCCGTGCTTTGATCATCCACCACAAGACTTTGCTTTTCAATAGAAGCCTTGATCCATGCAACTCAGCGTGCCACACAGGCAGTTCATGCCATGCGATTGATATCTATCGATATATAACCTCTAAGCTCATATGTCTCAGAGAAGGGCGTTAAGCAAGAGAATAAATTCTCCGCCGCCAAACAGATATATATTTAACAGAAATCAATCAACACAGAATAAAATCCAATGTCAGACACACAATCCATTTACAAGTTCGTTCTGGGTCTGAACGAAACCGGAGGCACTTTCCTCGCATATCCATCGATCTCCAAGTACGTCTGGACGACCAACAACTGATTCCCTCATCTTGGGTGTACAGCCCAATCAAGATCATCAGAAATCACCCAAACGATGTAAAAATTTCCGGTCTTCAACCACCGTCTTCGACATATCGTCGAATCGGTTATTCAGAATGGGTATAAACCCGGCCTTTCCGAACAACCCGCGTATATAGTAAACAAATGTTACACAAACACAACATACGCCTCATTTCAATCCATTAGTCACTAACCGTAAATCAACAAGAGAACAATTTCCCAAATATTAACCCCGAAGGCCGAAACCAACATCAGATCAATATCCAGGAGACCATTCTTCTTAGCTAACCTACAGCTAGTTTCTAAATTTCACACTCTTAGGGAAAGGTTCCTATTAATTTTATCAAAGATAAATTCTTTAAATTTATTCTTTAATCTTCCTTTGGATGTCATTTCAAACCAAATTATGGTTTTCCAAACTAGTCGGGATTAGCGAACCACACCGAAGTAATTATTTATTTTATTTCCCAATCCCAACCTATTTATCCCATGAGGCAAAACTGGTAATACTCCATATCTAACACCACGGTGTTATCGGTAAAATTAATTACCATTTCACGTTCAACTCTAATTAAAGATTTAACTATCGCTTTGGAGCAAAACTGGTGATACTCCATCCTCGCTTATTTTCCAAATTTGATAATTTAGATTATCAATTCACATTTCAATCTAATTGCAGATTCATTAAAACTCCCTTTACTGGGTTAAAGAACTAGTGTCATTTATAACACAGTTCACGACAAACCCAAATCACATTCTATATTTTATCGGGTTAAAGAACAAATGTTATTTAAAACACCGTTCATGATAAACCCATAAATAAATTCTATTTCAATTCCAATTATATATATATATTAGAAATTCTGGTTGTTTAAAACCCATTTCAAATCCAATTTATTTATTTAAAAATAAATGGGTCTTAATTTTAGTTCAAAACTAGTTCATTTCGATAAAAATCTATTTTTATTTTTTCAAATGTGGAAATTTTCATCCCAATTTTTCCCAAATCATTTCTTATGATTTTACACAAATTATTACTATTTTTAATAATTTTATCAAGGCCCGTACAATCGGTTTCCATCAACGGCCATCGAACTGCACTTACAACGACCTTTTCCAAATTTGATTTCGACGTATCTCCAAATCCAACCGTTAGATTTTGAATTTCTAATATTCGTTAGAAAGCTCTTTTCGATACGAACCCAACGATTCCGGTTTTAGGAGAATCCGACGGTTGGATCTCCCGTAATGTCCGTCCGAAATCAATGGTCGAAATTTGCGAACTGCCGCGGCGCGGCGTACTATTCAGGCCATTATATTATATATATAATATATATTTCATCGATTACTATTTAAAACGAATTTTATAAATAGTTTTGAATTCGTTTCAAAAACAATTTCAGCCTTTATTTCAAATTCAAATCAAAATTGAATTTTCTATTATAAATCCTTTTTACTTTCATTTCTATTTGATTTCAATTCAAATCGATTTTAATTCGATTCAAATTCATTTTCTTTTCAATCCAATCCAATTCAATTCGAATTCGTTTTTTTTTCAAATCAAATTCAATTCATATATAATCGATATAAATATCGTTCGCGTCAAAATAGCGCATCTCTAATCAACACGGCTTTATATATTTCAATAATTCCGTTATTCTATTCAACAAATGAATATTTATCCTATTCAATACGTGAATCTATATTTTTGTCAACACACGACTAATCTCAATGAATGAGTACTGTCCACATGTGACTCTTTTTGTTATTTAATATATTTTATATAAAAATTATGGTATTTATCGTTTGATTTGAATCAGACTCCAACTGTAAATTAGTAAGAGAACGATTCCCTAAATATTAACCCCGAAAGCCGAGACCAACATCAGATCAATATCCAGGAGACCACTCATCTTATCTATTTTCCAGTTAGTTTCTAATTTTCTATATGATAAAGATGTAAATTTTATTGTTAAAATATTTCATTCAACACATGACTAATCTCAACGGATGAGTACGGTCAACACATGAATCTTTATTTTATAATGATAAAGATGTAAATTTTATTGTTAAAATATTATGTTCAACACATGACTAATCTCAACGAATGAGTACGGTCAACACATGAACCTTTATTTTATAATGATAAAGATGTAAATTTTATTGTTAAAATATTTCGTTCAACACATGACTAATCTCAACGGATGAGTACGGTCAACACATGAACCTTTATTTTATAATATTCTTTATTTTCTAAATTGGAATGAGGCCCAATCAATCACTATATAGCGTTAACTATATGGATTCCATACAACACATGTATATAATAGCAACGATAAATAATCAACCATCATCCAAAGTGCACTACACTGTATAAGCATCAAATATAGATATCTAACGCTTATAACAGCCTGTCAATCAATCGATCGACAAACAACTAATTATTGGGATTAGTGTATGTCGTATTTTATCCCAATACCCGTGTGGGGTTTCAAATCAACAAACACAGATTTTTATTTGTGCAGTTGGGCGATGTGTAAAATTTATCGTCCCAGTCAATGTCCTTCAAATAGGTGTACATAAACAAACCGTCCGGTTTGTAAATGAATTTTATTTATTCGCATTCACGTTAAAAAATATATTTTTAACGACCAAATTATTTTATTCAACCTATGAATATATTTTATTATCTATTTCACATCAACATCACAAACAATTTTCACAACACATCAATCAAACAAACAAGCCATCCATGGTCTGTGGATGACGGGTGTCGGGTGCTACTAAATACCGTCTGCATCCTAGTATATATATATAACTAGAAAAAGAAATTTAGAGTGAGAAGTTCTCACCAAAGCTATCCCAATTCCACGACTCTTCCTTGATAGAAATCTTCATCGTTCTCGCTTTTTTGTCACCTTCGTTGCCCGTATTCTCTACATATGTAAAAATCGAATTTTTACTTTACTATTCAATACATAAAAATCGAATTTTTACTTCGCTATTCAATATATAAAAATCGAATTTTTACTTCGCTATTCAATATATAAAAATCGAATTTTTACTTAGTTGCCATGTATATAAAAAAAATCCCATTTTTATAATCACGCTATATGGATAAAAATTCTATTTTTACATCGCTACTATATAGATAAAGATTTCGCCTTTTCAAATATAAAGATTTCGCCTTTTCAAATTTCAAAAATCTAATCTTTTCTATTTTAAAAATCTAATCTTTTCTATTTAAAAATCATACCTTTACTATGCTAAAGATCATATCTTTATGATCAAAGAAATTACATTTTTCAATCGTTGTTCATATAAGTAAAAATCATATATTTTCCTTCCTATCAAAAATCGTATCTTTTCAGTTTTAAAATAAACAAGTTTTCAGTTTAAAATAAATAAATTTTTAGTTTTTAAACTAAACTAAATTTCAGTTTTAAAATAAACTAAATTAATGAATAAGAAAACTTATAGCGATATAAAAAAGGGGACCGCAGTTCGCCGGAGCAAAGGGGGTGGTGCAGCGTCGGTCTGAGATGGCGAGGTGGCGCCGGAGCTGCTGGCGCCAGGGGGGCTGTTGCGATGGGAGGCGACGCGGTGGGCTGAAATCAAAGGGGAGAGGGCGGGTTCGAAGGAGGAGGTCGGGGAAGAAGGAGCGGCGACCTGAGGGGAGGCGGAGTGGCCTGGCACGAGGCGGAGGAGCCAGGGGCGGCGGCATTCGGTGGTTCGACGATTGGTTTCTTTATTTTTCTTCTGTGAAATGAAATCGGGGGGGGGGGGGGGGCAGAGGAGTGTAGGAGAGGTTTTTTTATTATTATTATTTAATTATTTTATTTTTCACCAAAAAGCAACTTTTATTTTCGACCTCAAAACGAGGCCCACCGCCAGTCGTCCATAGCGTTTCACCCCCATTCCGAACACAATGGGATATGTATCGTAAGCTGATTCGATCGTTTCGATCAGTTTCCGTCAAAATCAATATATAACTCTATATATTGAATTTGAACGCGCATTTCATTTTACCGGGGTCACATACTAACTCTAAAAATTCCAGAAAAATATTTTCTAGCTTCGTATTGACGATACGGTCCTAACAAAACTAGTTTCGTCGAATTCTGAGACCGTTGGAAAAATGGCCATTTTCCAGTCGATTAAAATCAACTGAAACTGGTCAAACACGTTTTCCTTTGCCACGCTCACATACTGATTCGAAAAATTATGAAATTTGGAATCTAGCAATAATTTGACATCACGGACCCAACAAATGTGGTTTCGTCGAAATCCGTGGTCGTTTGCAAAATCTCCATTTTTAAGGGCCGAAATTCAATAGCGACTATTCAGAATTTTCAGCTGGACATATCTTTTGATTCCCGATATGAAATTTTGATTTTTCGGATTCATTGGAAAGATATTCCCAATTAGATCCTATTATTTTTGGTTTCGCTAAAATCCGGTTTATTTTGCACCCGGTACATTCAATTGAAGTTTGAAATCGAATTATCGAACTACCGCGCCATTTTCAATTCTATTTATAATTATATATAATTATTTATATTCTAACGACGACGTATATAATATATACGTCGAATTCTATTCAAAATAAATTTCTCGTCAATATTATTTAAAATAATCTATTTTAAATATTCAAAATTCGCTAAAATTGCCAAAATAAAAATTTTAAACTGGCTCGCATTTCCGGGTTATTATACCAGCATTTCAATTGTTCATTCTGGTTGTTCACTTTGTTTTCTTTTCATGCCTACACCATATGATCCAGAACTCCAACAACCAAAAACTTAAGGTTGCGTTCGTTATACCCTTTTTAATTTTGGGTTTTCGCATATACAAAAGTGTGAACGACGAATATAAATTATGAAAAACAACTGTTTTAAAAAATGACGTTAACACATAAAACCGTAAACAACTTTTTATTATTTTTGTGTTTTAATTTTTGTGTTTTAAGACATGTCAAAAGAACGATAGCCGATTCATCCATCCACCATCCCCTCCCTCGTCTACTTCGTCTTTGACGTCATCTCTTAACTTTACGCACCTTTTATATTTAATTTTGAAAACTCAAAACGAAAAATAAACCAAACACACCTGGAGCTACCGAAACCAACCACATTTCCTCCTCCATTTATGTTCACTACTACACCTATACATCCGTTCTACAAGCCACAACCACCTTTAGCCCATGATGTACACAACAATGCCTTATTGACATTTACATGACACAACAAACCAAATTGTTGTGACATTCGTAACAATTACCTAAAATTGATCCATTTTACAAACCCGAAATTGCTCCCTCAGCCTCATCCAAACCCATTAACTTTCACCCTACAACATTGACTACTTTCTCAACCTCCTCAATCCTCTCAGACATACAACAGCTCGCTAAACGCCATCACCACTTCATTTCTAAGTGCATCACCACTTCATTCGCCAACCAAAATACAATAAACAGAAAAATCACTGGAAAAATCACCTTATACAACTAAACCACCTGAAATACCTACTGCTTCACCAGAAAGTACCATCCTCCCCTACTCAGATCTCCATTACAAATGTTTCAAGAACTATCACCATCTACTAATTCGAACACAGCCTTCCACAACACAATCACTCAACAACCATGATCTCCTTCACCAAAGCAACGCCGACCTAGCCACAAACTTCTCTAGCGATCATCCACGATCTTAGCCAAAATCCTACAGTTGCTTATTCTTATAATGCTTCCAAAAGACATCTCTAAATAGAAACCGCTACCCATTCACAAAACCACATCCATTCCAAGCTCTGAAGGCACATCAACTAATACTGTAACAGCCCGCATTTTACGTATTGGAAGATCGTAGAATATATTTGTTTTATTCACTAAGGTTTGGATCATTCTCATCTTTTAATATGTTGTTTATAGGGATGTGAGACATGTCCATAATTTTTACTGATTTTGTTTGTGACCATTTTGTCCCTATCAGCCTTGTACATGGCATAACTTTTGACTCAGGTCGAATCAGAGGGTGAGATCTGTGCCATTGGAAAGGAATAGATAATTGTCTTTCCGTAGAGTGGTTACATTAAGGATTTGGCCCAGCGGTTTGGGAGAAATCGCTGTTTTAAGGTTTTCAGTTGGCTATTCAGGTTTTGGAGCCTTAGTGGAATCCTATAAATAGGGGGTGAGAGTGGAGGGAAAAGGTTTGCTTTTTCCCATTCTCTCATTTGAAGGCATCTGATTTCCTTCTTCCTCCTACACCTTTCCACCAATAAAAATCCAAATCTAAGGGAGGAAATCGAAGATCTATGCCATCCAAGGCAAGATCTACGTCATTACAAAGGCAAATTCATTGGATCAAGGGGTTTGATTCGGAGTGCTCGCTGTCCGGATTCTTATTTCTATTGTTTTAGATTATTTCGGCAAATCGGTGAGTGATTTACATCTCTCACATGAATACAATGAAGTATATGAGTGTTTGTGCATGTTTCTCATCAAATTGGGATGTTTTACCATAGATTTACACCATTATAAATTCATTTTCATATGCATCACCCTATGATCTAATCTAACAAGTTTTACCTGTTAATTTCACGTCATTTTACATGTTTATGTTAGTTAGATCTCTCATTTTGATCATATGTTCATTTTAATGGTTTTTCTTGAGATTTACGTCATTTTTGTGGTAATCGTGATATTCATGTGGATAGTAATGTTATGATATATTTATGATTGTGTTTGATGATTTTGGTAGTGTCGGTTTCGTCGTTTGGCGAAGTTTTGGTCGAAATCGAAGTTGAATTGCAATATGCAGAAAGTGGCTCGGCCATAGGTTGAATCGGCCAGAAATTGGCTCCGCCATAGGTTGAATCGGCCAGGAGTTGACTCGGCCATAGGTTGAATCGGCCAGAAGTCGGATTGAAACGAAGTTGGATCGGACAGGAGTGGATCGGATCGGGTCATGTTCGGATCAGGTGGACCGGGTCGGTCATATAGGTGATTGGATCGGTCGAGTTTGAAGCCAAAAGGGCGCTGGATCGGGTCAGCCTAGTTTGGATCGGGTCGGTCTGAAAGGGGGCAGATCGGTCATGTTTTTAATAGCACTTTTAATCGATGTGGTTGATAGTGATGATGCTATGGTTTGTTTCCAACAGGGTCATTTTCTGAAAAAGTACGTTTTTCGGGTACGACTCAGATTTGGAGAAAAGGTCTGAAAAAATATTTTTCGGGGGCAACCCCCCAACCCTAGCCGCAACGCAGTGGTAATTGGCTCAGTGATGATGTGACTTCGAAGTAAATTCAAGTAGGAAGGTTCGAAGTGTCGAATGTGTTCGTTGATCAAAGTGGAACAACGAATGAGGTGGCAGCTCAAAGGTTGTGAATTGGTGGATAATGGTTGCTCGAGAAGGTTGCTTGAGCTATGAAATGTCGTCAAGGTTGGATGACTAGAGATGCGAAGGCCAAGAAGTCGTCGTTGTCGTAAGTTCTAGCAGGCTCAAAGTAGGGGTACAATGGGGCACCCAATAGACTGGAAGGTTGTTGGTCGAGTACCTTGGGTATCGTTGAAAGGCCTAGTTGTCAAGGTTGGACATTGTCAAGGTTGGACATATGGAGTTTATGCTAGAACTGGGGTTACCATTAGCCCTTGACATATGGCAAGGTTGGCCGTCATACGATTAAAGGTGGTTTCAAAGCAGGATTGGCGGTGATAGCTAGAGTCAGTCATGGATGATTGGTTGTTCTATTTGTACTATCTCACATAGATTATCCAAAGTCGATGGAGATGTTCTCTGAGTGCTTAACTGATATTGGTTTAGGCCTCTGGGGAGAGTACTTGGGGAATGTTAAACTCGATTAGGGTTGTCTATGTGAGACTTATACAATCTGGATGTTATGAGTGTTTTCCATGATTGAATGAGTGTTCTGGTTTCTATGGATGAATGGTTGAATTGTTATTGTAAAGGCTATCACTATCCGATGTGGGGAAGATAAGGTTGAGTTCTTCTTTAGTGTCGTGGGTAGATTAGTATGTTTATCTATCCTTTCTCATACACTTTATTATTGAAGTTTGTTAGCTGTTTTATCACTCACTAAGACTGTTGTCTGAATCAAGGTTTTATGTTTCCTCTTATTACCTTGGGTTGTTCATCCGGTTGTGGATGGGCAGACTAAGTAGCAGGTGACAGGTGATGCTTTAGTGAGGACGATGGTGCTGATCGGTGGCGAGCAGGAGGCTCACGTACCAGTTTCACTACTATCTAATAATTGGGTTTCCGCTATTTGCTTTTCTGAATAATGTAGTGAGGCAACTTTTTATAAACACTATTTCCAAGTTTGTGGATATTACTTTCTGGTTGTATGAAAGTCTTGTGTTTCTGCTTCACTATTACTACCTGTTGTATATGTTCTGTTATATTTTATCCTTGCGTTGTGAGTTGCCGATAGGTTTCGCTTGTATTTACCTACTCTGATGATCGTCCATGACTTCCTTGCACACCTTTTTGCGCATTATTTCTTTTCTATAGTGCGGGGGTTATGGGCGGTCGTCACAAATACATACCTTGTGCACTTCATACAAACCCAACACAATACCAACTTGCACAATCATCAATCCTTACCCAATTCACAGCAACCCACTCTACTCCAGCAACCATGAATCTGACCTAATAACAACTTGTAACTTCCACAATATGCAACGCAATCTTCATCGCCTCATCCGCAACACAAAAACCATATCGCAACCCTACAACAATCGCCCGAAATCCCTCACTTCATCAGCATCGTAGCCGTCGCATAAACCATTCTCCAGCCACCAACCTCACAGTGATCCTTTCCTGCAATTTCAGTTTTGATTTTTAGTGAATCTTGAGCGAATCAGGTTGGGAATTGTGATTTTAAAATTTGATTTGACATTGTGTTCAGAGGGATTCAAAAATGTTTTTGAGTTTTGGCAAATTTACTTTGTTGCTTCGTATGTGCCTCTATGTAGTTGGTTTGTTTTATGTAGATGGCTTTAGTTTTTTTAATGGGGATTGTCAAAGAGACTCCAAGTTTGGTTAAGGTAAGCACCAATTTTTATTTATTGTATAATTGTTACGGGGATGGACAAAATAAATTAGTCTCCCCTTAAACATACAAATTAAAATTCCGATATGAACCCCTATAATCCTCATTAATATAAGTGGAAATTAGGATCACATACTTCTTTTGAAACTTAATGTAAAGCGGCTTCCCCCATGAAGTTTAATTATAAAGCAGGTTCCACTTTTTGGTTGCTTCGTGTTTTTCTACATTTTTTGGCGCTGCTGTATAAAAAAACTCAAAAAATTACAAATATTCACGGGAGTAATATGCAAAAAAAAATGTAAAATCAGCAATTATTCGTCCTAAATTTTAGTTGAAAATTGGGATGAATAATTGCTGATATATCAGCAATTATGGTATATAATTGTTAAAATATGAGCAACTATATTTAATTTTGTCGCACAGCTGAAATGGATTATTGTTGATATATTAGCAATTATTGTATATAATTGTTGATATATCAGCAACTATATCAAAGGCGATGGAAAGCTTATAAATATATGTTGATATATCTGTAATTAATGTATATAATTGTTGATATATCAAATAGTATATTTAAAATTGATGTATAACTGAAAAAATAGAAGGCAGATGAAAAATTGCAGGAAAGACTCCAACTATTACTGTAAATTGCTGATATAACAGCAATTGTTTTGCAGGTGATGCAAATATTTGGAAAAGTTGCTAAAATATCAGCAACAATTGCAAATATTTGCATTATTTGCTGCAATATACAAAAGTGTGCTGTTTTTTATTTTTGATTCATTTTTGGTTTTTTAATGCATGAAAACAATGGTTGTTATGCATTGAATTTAATTTGGAATTTTCATGATTTTTTTATTATTCCTTGATGATTTTTGAAAAAATAGGGACCTAATTTATAAAGTTTTAAGATAGGTAGTTTTCTTGAATTTCGAACATATTAGGGACCTTAGTCAAATGTTCCCGTAATATAAACCAGTAAACCTAAACCTAAATTAATGTTTACAATTTAATGTTTCACATAAAAATAAAAATGGATATAGTTAATATAATGGAGACACGAGAAAGTTTCGTGAGTAATCAGAAGGCATCAGATTAGGTAATTAATTGTAATTATATATTGGATTTGGCATGGTTATTTTAAAATAAATGCAGAATCAAAAATTTTGATCCAATATGTTATATCGAATCTGTGTAATTATGATGTATGTTATATCAAATCTGTGTAATTATGATGTTTAGTGGTTCACACGTACGTTTGTTACTTGCGCTAAATTTAGTAAGTTAAGGTTTAACATAAGTGACGAGCTATGGGTAATTAGGTCTCGTTTTATTTTCTTTTTAATATAAACCATACCCCCTTTAACAAAAAAAAAGCTGCAATCCCCTTAAAATTATCCTCCTTTTAACCGAATGTGGAGTCCCTTTAACAATCCCTTTTTCTACTTTGATTTAGGATGTCGTCCTTAATCATTTTTCTAAATTTTTGGTTTTACCTAAAGAAAATTGGGTAAGTGGGTTGTTTATATTTAAAATTTTACTCTGTAAATCCATTTTCTTTAGTTTAGAGTATATCTCTTTAAAAGATATGTTTTAGGTATATTGTCAGTGTTTAGTTTAATTTTTCTACTGAACTCTTCTTTTGTTCAAATCTTCTTTTTTCTGAAAAAAAGTATAAACAATTAGATTTTATTTTCCTTCGTTCTTCTCTTCAAAAAAAAACATTTTCCTTTGCTTTTGCTCATTAAATGAAAATTTTAATGTAAATTCATCTTTTTTTGTTTTATCCTTTCAAAAAAACACTTCTATAACTCTCTTCGCATTGTAAAATAAAAAAAGAATATTTTCTTACACTACTTTGGTTGCATGCCAAAGATTTATACTAAAAAATTTATTACTTTAAATAAATAATTATTTCACATTTTGGCATGCCAATATGGGGGCGTCTATCTATGATTTACTAACAAATTAAGATTGTCTTTGAATTCAATCATGGTTAAAAGGAAGAAGACACATGCTATCACTCAGGCTGTAGGCGCTGGATTAGAAGGGAATCGAGAAGCTTCCTCCGCTGGAAACACCTCTATCTATCTAACTAAGGAGGAAATGGATATAGTGGTCAAGGAACTTGAAGCTAGCATAGAACGGCAGAAAGGACTCTTGAAACAGCAAGTGGAGATGATGGATACTTTTCTAACTCGAGTAGTGGAGGAATTCAGAAGGCTGATGAATTATGTTTGGGAAGGAGCCATGTAAGAAACCGAATTTTAACAGTCCATAACTAATTAACAAATTAATTGATTAAAGGATAAGTTGAAAAATAGTGATATTTTGGCAATGAGAATTGCTCCATTGAATGATTTTCTGGTTCAGATACATATTTGGTTTGCGTAAAACGACCTTAAAACGAAGGAGTTAAAGCAGTTTGAAATTCGAAATTCAAATCAGAAACTAAAACAAAAAAAAAGAGAAAAAGCTCTTGGGCTGACCCAGCATTCACCCAAGTCTGACCCAAGGGTCAACCTAGATGTCGGGCACTACCCATGTGGTTGGTGGGTCAACCCAATACATGCTCGTCACGTATACTTGCCAAGCATGAAATGTTTTGAGCAGACGATTTATTTCAGGTTATTTTTGATCTCATGTGTCTTCATTTGAATAGTTGACGTGGTTAATCTGGATAGACCAAAGGACATGGTCAGTTTAATTTTAAAACCTAAATCAAACTGTTGAGAGTCTTTTACTCCACCTATAAATAAACCCCTAACCCCTCCCCTTTTAGGGGGAACTGAGATTTCTAAATTAAAATATTTTCTATTTTATTTTCTTTTGGTGGAAGGTGTAACACCCCGCATTTTTGTAACAATTAAATAATGCATATAAGAAAAAGAAAATTTTGAACAACTTCCAGAATTTGGCTACGGGAGTAGCGTCATTACGTTCATGGTAATTTTCTGGTCAATTTAGACGTATGGATTGTAGAAAACCGATTTAAGATGAAAGAGATACCTTTAAATGAAGAATTGTAGCAAAACATGAAAATAAGGTAAAGAAGGAGAACAATGAGTACCTTTGTTTCTAAACTTATTAACAAAAGACTTCATAGCTCAGTTGGTTGAGGCATTGGATATGTAATATAGAGTTCGGGGGTTCGAACATCGGCGGTGACATAATGTTTATCTTTGTTTTAGAGAGGGCCAACTGAACATACAAATATATGTATATGCATGAACATAAATAAAGGAAAAATAATGGTAATGTATAATTTAAATAAATTCGTACATTGAAGAGAAGGAAAATTAGTACAATTTTTAATACCTTAAGAAAGGAAAGAAAATACATGTGATTAAAAGAGGTAGTGTGGATACTAATTAATGCAATGACATTATAAGGAAATGGTTAATTTCATGCGAGCGTTAGAATGGAACAAATATATATATATATATATATATATATATATATATATATATATATGTATGTATGTATGTATACCATAGAGGAAGGTAATGCATGCTAATAAATGCAATAAGCAATAAAAAGAAGAAGCGTTATAAGTTAACGCATTTGAAAAAAAAAGGTACATTTGAAAAAGCATGCAATAAAAATGTGAAGTAATGGCATAAGAAGGAACGCATAAGTATATATGTAAGGTATTCAAAAGAAAAACATTTTTAATATTAAAAAGAGCAATCAATGCAAGCGTTAATAAGAAAAGAAACACCACGTAAGATAAATGCATGAAAAGGGAAGGTTAATGTGTGAATAACGCACAATAATATTTGAAAGAAATGCGTTAAAAATAGTAAATTGAGGCATTAGTGAGAAATAGTTTAAAAATAAATAAGTCATGCATTAATTAATTAAGAGAGACAAAATTTGGAATAAAATAAACGTTGTGCGCATAAGGAGGCTTTGTATACGCATAAGGATGTCTTATGTATGAAGATAATTTCAATTAAAGACAAGGATATACACGCATGAAAACATGCAATTAATTAAAGAAGAGAGCAAAACAAAACGGCTATTAAAAGCTGCAAGACAATAAAATTATATATGTATAGGCAGCGTAAAATAAAGTATGAAATGCAAAATGGGCCTTATTCGTAGTTGACTCGGTATTTCATGTACGGTTAGATTGAAAAACCTAATATCTAATGGATAAGGATTAGGTCTGTTAATCTATAAAAAGGGGCTCTCTCTCCCATTTTATCCGCACACAATTCTTCATCTCTTTCTCTGCCTCCATGACATTCTAAATTAAAAATAAAATAGGGAGATGCTGCTGGAATCTAGATTAATAAAGAAGATTCAAGATTTATAACCAACCTCCAACTCTACAAAAAGATAAAAGTCGGCTTTCTTCCACAACAACTATTTAGAAGAATTTCTAGATCTGCAAATGAGGTGAGTGGATTTCAGTTATATCATTTTTGATAATGATATGTTATCGTTTAAACATTCCCCATTATCGTAAATGTTAATTTGCTAGAATAATTAAAAGTATTGAATTTTTGTTATGACATGTTTAGATATGATATGTTGAAATGTTTAAACACATGTTAGGAAGGATTAAAGTGATGAATATGACATGTTGGAATATTAATATGCTAAAGACATTAATATGTTGAGAAATTTGCCAAAATAAGCATAGCAATTACTGTTGCTTCAATTCCATGTTACTTGTAACATTTATGCACCTGGACCGTTAACAATAGAAATTGAGAAAATTACATGTTAAGTTAGAAAAATTACATGATTTGGCGATCACGAGTTATTGTTAAATTTGAACAATTATCTGTTTAATCTATTACATGATAGAATAGAATGGATTATATGTAAGAAAGAACATATGACATAAAATAGCATAATATGATGACTGTAAATTATGAATTACAGTGGCGATTTGAAAGAAATAGACATGCCTAGATTATATAGAAGATTTACAGTAAACAAGAAACTGTAACTTCGCTTAGACACGAGGTTAGATTACACTTGTGTAGAAGTCTGCCCAGAACCGCCCGGCATATCCAGCATCCACAAGTGGTAAATCTAATGTAAGGGGTCTAAGTGTATAATTAAAATATGTAATGGTGCTAAGACACGAGTTTAAGTCGACTTTTGGTAGAAGTCTGCTGGAACCGCCCGGCAAATCCAGCATTCAAAAGTGTAGGCTTAATGTGAGAGGTCTGGTGCATAAATAAATACATATATGAATATATGTAAATAGAAGGAATGATAAACAACATTAATTGTAATTAATGGAAATAAATGGAACTGAAAGAAAGATACCACAGTAAAAGAAAATGGGAATGAACGGGAAATGATAATAACCTGTTATAAATAAATTACATTAATGAGAATGTTGTATAATAGGTAGACTTGTCCTAGGGACAAGTGAATATTATAGCTTAGGTTATAATAAACTAGTAAGGAAATGAGATAACTGGTGAAATGAGATAAGTGACACTTAATTGTAAATTAAGTAATCAGCAAATGGGGAAAACCTGAAACCAGTTGAGAAAAGGAGGAAAACTTATGAAATGAAAGAAGTTGTACTTAATTATAAATTAAGTAATTTGAAAACTTGGAAGTATGAAATATGCTGATAAGAATGTTATGTTAAGATTTGTCCTAGGGACAAGTGGGAATTTTATCTTAGGCTATAATAAAACAGTAAGGAAATTGGAATAACTTATGTTATGGGATAACTGTACTTAATTGTAAATTAAGTTATTTGAGAGAACGAGAATCTAAAATCTACGGATGAGGACAACATAAGTTATATTTATGGGAAGAGGAGACTTATTAGTGAACCTTAGTTAAAAGAACTAAGTTAATAAGTAAACAACGCTAAGTTGTAATGACAGCATAAGAGCGAATTATGATTAAATAAGAAAGAATGAGGCAACTCAGGAAATGAGGTAAGTTATATTTAATCATAAATGTTAAATGACATGTTAAATAGAAAACATGTGAATTAAAATATACTTAATTACATATTAAGTAGAACATTTTATTGCAACCTTGAATCAAATAAGAATATAAAGGGATTGTAGATTATAGACCTTGAATCGCAATATAGAGAATAACATGTTGTGGGCTTATTAATAAACTTAAATGGGTTAAGTTGTATAACTAAAATTAATAAGCAAGAGGGGCCCATTCATCAGAGATATAAGGGGCTAGGAAGAACTTGGGAACATGAATAAAAATTTAAGATAACCAAGTTAACTGGAAACCTGATAAGGTAAAGCAAGCATGTAAAAGAAGACATAGGGCCTAATAACATATTAAAGTGAGGCGCTTGGACCAGTCCGTAGGTTTGAGGGTAAATAACTCAACGGGGTAGATCATTGTGGTGTTATAAAGCATGAGGGGAGCGCACGTTCATATGATTATTTTATCGGCTCTGAAGGACTGGAAGGGGAAGCACGCGGCTTCGTGAGATACGTAAGGTGCTCCTGGTAGTCCTCTGTGCAGTGGCAGATGTTTAGGCTATGCTCGTAGAGGTTGGGTCTGCGCGTAACTACTAGGTGGGTGGGCCTTGACTGCAAAAGTAGCTTTGCAGTCAGAATGCTATGACGAGATGACACCAGGGTGATTCGGCGGTCGCCTAAATGGGGAGGCGGAGGGTCACAACCAACAAGGATAGTAGATCGTCGAACACCCGTCTTTGGCAGCAGCCAGTGGGATGCGAAATGGCTAGAGCTAAACCCAATAGACCATTCACCTTTCACTATCGAGGTACGATGGTTGAGGGGAGACACCAACTGGATGTTTAGATTGTTTGTTGTTAGGGGCATGTCGCTTAGCTCTTGTAGTCTTTACTAGTTGAGGGAGGGGCTGCGGTGGGGCCATAGCCACCATTGGAAACAGACCCTAGGAATATTTGTATTTTGAGGCTCTTAAAGGCGGGCCTGTACAGATTGGGAAAAGCTCCCGACCGAGTTTTGTGTTTCTTTTATCGCCATGCCACTGAACTCGGTGCACATTAGAGGACGTGTGGTTGAGGCATCGAGCTACAATTAACGGTATGTACGTGGGACAGTTTAGATACATGCATGTCTGCTCTGGGTGGTGTATCGTAGACTGAGGGGATTACTTTGGTATGGAATCTGATTCGAACAAAGGTGGCAGCCCGTACATTTGAGTAACATAGTAATGACTGACATATGTGGAACCTAATATTGTTATATAGACGTATGTATGTCACTCCGGCATAGGATGAGGAATTGCATACATTTCGGTGGTATTATGGCGGAGACCGTGCGAGTGGGGTACCATGGGGTGTACCTTAATATTGGGAGTAGCTACATATATAATGTATTAGGTTAATCCTTTGGGAAGTAAATGGGTGCGACATGTGTGTAAGCCTTGAGTGTTGTTAACCCAAGTAACCTAATAAATAAGAAAATATGATTGAATGGTATATGTAGTGTTATCCAAAGTGTATAATTTAAATCCATTCACCAGAACTTGTGTTCTGACCCCCTCCTCATAACATACTCGCAGGTTAGATTTGTGACATAGATATGATAGTTTTGGATACTGGTTAGGTAGTATTATTAATACGGTAAGGCTATACTTTTAGTATATTATATTTTATCCATTCCGCTGTAAGATATTTTCTGAGCTCTGACATATTTTATGTCTTTGTCTTTTCTACAGGATACCAGAGCAAACCAACACGAGTTTCGAGAGATTAGAATTTTGAAAAAAAATCAGTCTGTCGGAATTCGGGTTGTTACATTTGGTATCAGAGCTTTGGTTTAGGATTTCTATATAAATAGTGAGTGAACGTATTTGTATTTTAAAAATATTAAATATATTATATATATACCTAGACCTATAAAGGAACCCACTAAATAGAAAGAGTATAATATGGTAAGAATTGGGATGACTGTTTTGTACACTAAAGAAAGGAATATGGAAATCTGAGACCCTTAGGTAATTTGGGTGGAAAGTGTAAAATATATTTTTTATGGAAGGAAGGTGAATCCCATATGATTAGTATTTTGGATTAGTGGGTTTTGCAGTAAAACCTTATAAATCGGTAAAGGTTAAAAAGTGAAAAACGGATTAGGAATATATATAGTTGAGGGAATTGACCTTGGGGACTGACTAGGAAAGCCTAGGAAAAATTGGAAACCCGCTTTGAGTATAACCTCATTGCTAACTTTTAAGAACTTGAAATTGTAATAGTTTTGGGAAAATGGTTTGTGGTGTTTTCATATTTTGATCTTAAAAGATATAGTTTTAAAATATGTAAAGAAGTACATATTGGGTTTTGAAGTAAAATGGAGTATATTTTGTAAATAGTGATTTCTTGCGAAAAATTTGTCCAAAATAAATTTTTTTCAAGATAAGATGAAAAAGAAAATCTGTAACAAAGAAAATTTTCTTATATGGGTGTGCTTGGATAGGAAAAATAGGGGAATCTTTATAAACAGTTACATCAAATCCAAGTACGGTTAGACCAAGGTCGAAAAACAAAATCGGAAGATGCGAAATTTTCTGTTTTCTACCTTGTTGTAACATAAGAAATCGAATTTAGAAAAGTAGATTTTTCTGATATTCGAGAAATAAAGTTGGTTGGTAAGATTTTGGATGCAACAATTGGATGAACTACGCTCTTACTCAGTGAGTGTAGGAAAATTTGGATGAAAAAGCATTTTTGATTTTCAAAATATTACATTCATATAGAACTACCAGTATATTTAGGATGTGAGCATCATATTTTAAAAGGATTTTTAAAAAATTTGCATACATGTACGAGGTACCACTTAGGCATACATGCATTATTATGTTGTATTTCACTTTGCATAAGTGCACAATGTTTGCAAAAATTGGATGCACACATGATGGATGTATATTATGCGAGGATGTAATTGATTTTTACCCTTATCAAATTTCGGGGATGAAATTTCCTAAGGGTGGGAGAAGTTAACACCCCGAATTTTTGTAACAATTAAATAATGCATATAAGAAAAAGAAAATTTTGAAGAGCTTCTAGAATTTGGCCACGGGAGTAGCGTCATTACGTTCGTGGTGATTTTTTGGTCAATTTAGACCTATGGATTGCAGAAAACTGATTTAAGATGAAAGAGATACCTTTAAATGAAGCATTGCAGCAAAACATGAAAATAAGGTAAAGAAGGAGAACAATGAGTACCATTGTTTCTAAACTTACTAACTAAAGACTTAGAGGTCGGGGGTTTGAACCCTGGCGGTGACATAATATTTATCTTTATTTTAGATAGGGTCAACTGAACATACAAATATATGTATATGCATGAACATAAATAAAGGAAAAATAATGTTAATGTATAATTTAAATAAATTCATGCACTGAAGAGGAGAAAAATTAGTACAATTTTTAATGCATTAAGAAATGTAAGAAAATACATGCAATTAAAAGAGGCAGTGTGGATACTAATTACTGCAATGACATTATAAGGAAATGGTTAATTTCATGCGAGCGTTAAAATGAAATATATTATATTATATTATATATATATATATATATATATATATATAACATAAAGGAAGGTAACGGACGCTAATAAATGCAATAAGCAGTAAAAAGAGGAAGCATTATAAGTTAACGCATTTAAAAAAAAAAGGTACATTTGAAAAAGCATGCAATAAAAATGTAAAGTAATGGCATAAGAAGGAACGCACAAGTATACATGTAAGGTATTCAAAAGAAAAACATTTTTAATATTAAAAAGCGCAATCAATGCAAGCGTTAATAAGAAAAGAAACGCCATGGAAGATAAATGCATGAAAAGAGAAGGTTAATGTGTGAATAACACACAATAATATTTGAAAGAAATGCGTAAAAAATAGTAAATTGAGGCATTAATGAGAAAGAGTTTAAAACGTAATAATTCATGCATTAATTAATCAAGAGAGGCAAAATTTGGAATAAAATAAAGGTTGTGCGCATAAGGAGGCTTTGTATACGCATAAGGATGTCTTATGTATGAAGATAATTTCAATTAAAGACAAGCAAATACACGCGTGAAAACATGCAATTAATTAAAGAAGGAAGATAGCCACAATTAATTTAAAAAGGAAGCAAAACAATAAGGCTATTCAAAGCTGCAAAACATTAAAATTATATATGTATAGGCAGCGTAAAATAAAGTATGAAATGCAAAATGGGCCTTTTTCGTAATTGACTTAGAATTTCATGTACGGTTAGATTGAAAAACCTAATATCTAACGGTTAAGAATTGGGTCTGTTAATCTATAAAAAGGGGCTCTATCTCTCCCATTTTATCCACACACAATTCTTCATCACTTTCTTTGCCTCCATGACATTCTAAATTAAAAATAAAATGGGGAGATGCTGCTGGAATCTAGATTAACAAAGAAGATTCAAGATTTATAACCAACCTCCAACTCTACAAAAAGTTAAAAATCGGCTTTCATCTACAACAACTATTTAGAGGAATTTCTAGATCTAAAAACGAGGTGAGTGGATTTATGCTATATCATTTTTGATAATGATATATTAACGTTTAAACATTCCCCATTATCGTAATGTGAATTTGCTAGAATAATTAAAAAAATTGAATTGTTATTATGACATATTTAGATATGATATGTTGATATGTTTAAACACATATTAGAAAGGATTAAAGTGATGAATATGTCATGCTAGAATATTAATATGATAAAGATATTAATATGTTGAGAAATTTTCCAAAAGATGCATAACAATTACTGTTGTTTCAATTCCGTGTTACTTGTGACATTATGCACCTGGACCGTTAATGATAGAAATTGAGAAAATTACATGTTAAGTTAGAAAAATTACATGATTTGGCGATCACAAGTTATTGTTAAATTTGAACAGTTATCTGTTTAATCGATTACATGATAGAATAAAATTGATTATATGTAAGAAAGAACATATGACATAATATGATGACCAGTAAATTATAAATTATAGTGAAAATTTAAAAGAAATTGACATGCCTATATTATATAGAAGATTTACAGCAAATAAGAAACTGTAACCGCGCTTAGACACAAGGTTAGATTACACTTGTGGTAGAAGTCTGCCCGGAACCGCCCGACATATCCAGCATCCACAAGTGGTAAATCTAATGTGAGGGGTCTAAGTGTATAATTAAAACATGTAATGATGCTACGATATGAGTCTAAGTCGACTTGTGGTAGAAGTCTGCCCGGAGCCGCCCGGCAAATCCAGCATCCACAAGTGTAGGCTTAATGTGAGAGGTCTAGTGCATAAATAAATACATATATGAATATATGTAAATAGAAGGAATGATAAACAACATTAATTGTAATTAATAGGAATAAATGGAATTGAATGAAAGATACAACAGTAAAAGAAAATGGGAATGAATAGGGAATGATAATAACCTATTATAAATAAATTACATTAATGAGAATGTTGTATAATAGGTAGACTTGTCCTAGGGACAAGTGAAGATTATAACTTAGGTTATAATAAACTAGTAAAGAAATGAGATAACAGGTGAAATGAGATAAGTGACACTTAATTGTAAATTAAGTAATTAATAAATGGGGAAAACCTGAAACCAGTTGAGAAAAGGGGGAAAACTTAAGAAATGAAAGAAGTTGTACTTAATTATAAATTAAGTAATTTGAAAACTTGGATGTCTGAAATATGTTGATAAGAGTGTTATGTTAAGATTTGCCTTAGGGACAAGTGGGAATTATAACCTAGGTTATAATAAAACAATAAGGAAATTGGAATAACTTATGTTATGGGATAAACTGTACTTAATTGTAAATTAAGTTATTTGTGAGAATGAGAATCTAAAATCTACGGATGAGGACAACATAAGTTATATTTATGGGAAGAGGAGACTTACTAGTGAACCTTAGTTAAAAGAACTAAGTTAATAAGTAAACAACGTTAAGTTGTAATGACAGCATAAGAGGGAATTATGATTAAATAAGAAAGAATGAGGCAACTCAGGAAATGAGGTAAGTTATATATAATCATAAATGTTAAGTGACATGTTAAATAGAAAATATGTGAATTAAGATGCACTTAATTACATATTAAGTAGAACATTTTATTGTAACCTTGAATCAAACAGGAATATAAAGGAATTGTGGATTACAGACCTTGGATCACAATCTAGAGAACAACATGTTGTGGGCTTATTAATAAACTTAAATGGGTTAAGCTGTATAACTGAAATTAATAAGCAAGAGCGGCCCATTCCTTAGAGATATAAGGGGCTAGAAAGAACATGGTAACCTGAATAAAAATTTAAGATAACCAAGTTAAATGGAAACCTGATAAGGTAAAGCAAGCGCGTAAAAGAATGTTTAGACATAGGGTCTAATAACATATTAAAGTAAGGCGCTAGGACCAATCCATATGTTTGAGATTGAATAACCCAACGGGTTAGATCATCGTGATGTTATAAGGAACGAGGGGAGCACACATTCATCTGATTATTCTGTCGGCTCCGAAGGACTGGAAGGGGAAGCACGCGACTTCTTGAGATAGGTAAGGTGCTCCTAGTAGTCCTTTGCACGGTGGCGGATGTTTAGGATGTGCTCACAGAGGTTGGGTCTGCGCGTAACTACTAGGTGGGTGGTCCTTGATTGCAAAAGTAGCTTTGCATTAAGAATGTTGTGACGAGGTGGCATCAGGGTGGTTCGGTGGTCGCCTTAACGGGGAGGCAGAGGGTCGCAACCAATAAGGATAGTAGATCTTCGGATACCCGTCATCGACAGCCAATGGGGTGCGAAAAGGATAGAGCTAAACCCAATAGACCATTCACCTTTCACTATCAAGGTACGGTGGTTGAGAGGAGACGCCAACCGGATGTTTAGATTGTTTATTGTTAGGGGCATGTCGCTTAGCTCTTGTAGTCTTTACTAGTTGAGGGAGGGGCCGAGGTGGAGCCAAAACCACCATGGAAAACAGACCCTAGGAATATTTGTATTTTGAGGCTCTTAAAGGCAGGCCTATACAGATATGAAAAAGCTCCCGACCGAGTTTCGTGTTTCTTGTATCGCCCTGCCACGGAACTTGGTGCACATTAGAGGATGTGTGGTTGAGACATCGAGCTACAATTAACGGTATGTACGTGGGACAGTCCAGATACATGCATGTCTACTTAAGGTGGTGTATTGTAGACTTGACGGCATTACTCTGGTATGGAATCTGATTCGAACAAAGGTAGCAGTGTGTACGCTTGTGTAACATAGTAATGACCAATATATGTGGAACGTAATATTGTTATATAGAGGTATGTACGTCACTCCGGCATAGGATGAGGGACTGCGTACATTTCGGTGGTATTATGGAAGAGACCGTGCGGATGGGGTACCATGGGGTGTACCTTAATATTGAGGGTAGCTACATATATACTGTATTAGGTTAATCCACTGGGAAGTAAATGGGTGTGACATGTGTGTAAGCCTTGAGTGCTATTAACCCAAGTAACCTAATAAATAAGAAAATATGATTGAACGGTGTATGTAGTGTTATCCAAAGTGTATAATTTAAATCCAGTCACCAGAACTGTGTTCTGACTCCCTCCACATAACGTACTCGTAGGTTAGATTTGTGGCAGAGACATGATAGCTTTGGATACTGGTTAGGCAGTATTATTAATACGGTAAGGCTACACTTTGAGTATATTATATTTTATCCATTCTGTTGTGAGATATTTTCTAAGCTCTGACATATTTTATGCCTCTGTCTTTTTTGCAGGATACCAGAGCAAACAAACACATGTTTCGATAAATTAGAATTTTGAAAAAAAATCGATCTGTTAGAATTCGGGTTGTTACAGAAGGTTCGTCCGGATCCATGAGGGAAAGCTTTATGGTGAGTTTTTATGATTATTTAGATTTTTGATTAAAGTTTAGGGTAAATATGAATAATTGTAGTTATAGTTTTGTTTACAATTCTTTTACTTACTATTTATTTACAGTTTATGTTCACTATATTTTCTGCAATTTCTCTCTGTAAGTAGTTTTCTGTAATTTTTCTATCTTTTATTACGGTTTATGATAAGTTAATATTCAGATAACCGTAAATTATATTCTAAGTCTTCTTTCCCCCATTCTTCGTTGGATTTTTATAGTTTATTGTGATAATGCCCAAATATGCAAAAAAGGCATACGTATACGACTAATATAGGCTTAGATTGATATGCCTAAAATCCTACAATTGATTTTTTTATCCTTTATTACGTGCACGTTTAGGAAATTTTATTAAATTGGGATAAGCAAATTATTTGAGGATAATTGGACATATGTTGTAAAAATGTAATAAAAAGGGAGCATTGAACTAATAATATACAAACTTGTTTAAGCTTGTAAAATGACTATGGTACAGGTTGTGATAAAAAAATTGAACTATAACATATATTTGCAACATGGTTTGTTTGCAAGTATGAATATGACAGAGAATGGTTGAAAGGGCAGTTAGGCTTTAATGTGAACATATTGACTACGAGCCTAAAAATTTATGGTAGCCTTATGATTAGGCGTTAGGCTTTAATATGAACATACTATCTTACACGGTATTAAGTTATAAGCCTACTAAAATTTTATGGTGAATCTTTGATAGGACAAATTAATGGGGATTTGGTCGAGTGTTGATTGTTGGTGATCCATACCATACAACATACCCTATTTTATCACATACGGTCTCATATAGGAGGCAAGGGCACACATCATGTTGCGGGAGGTATTAAGATGATCCAAATTGAGGTGGGTACAGGTGCGTTTCGACTGTTTAATGTGCATGCATTGACCCATCTAAGAAAAATAAGACTATTGTGACGCCTATGATGAATGCTATGTCTTTTTTTGCTTATGGGTGAGGCCTAATAAGCCCAAGGCCGATAGTAGGCATAGGTTATCACTCTACTATTTTGATAGTCGATCGATGAGTAGAATTAAGATGATTTTCCTAATTATATTATGTTCTGAATTAGTCGACATGCAAATAGTCCTTAATTATACTTCTGTTGAATGAGGACAATCAGCCCTGCTTATAAGCTTTTATGTCATCCTATGTACATGGACACTTACCCTATCTGACGCTAGAACTATTGTTTTATCTGTTTCCCTTGATTATCACTCATGCTAGTAATCATAACAGCTCACAGACTTTATATCAGACCCATTTTTCTTCCTTCGTTCCTTTTTCTCCTCCCAGGCACATAGAGTGGAAGTGCATAGTTCGGTTTGTCAGTAGTTTCTTCTTGGATGATTTTCTATACAGTAGATGTATTGCTCTTATTATTTCTTTTCCACGGTTTAGTTGTATCTATTGACTACTTGAGGGATGTTATTTATGTACTCTTATGCTATTTTATGACTGAGATTTTATCATCGTGAGACGTGATATTTTGTGATGGTTGGTTTTTCTGAAATAAATGTTTTTTTTTCACTAATTAAAGTTGCCTTCTTCTTCCGCTATGTTTTTGATTATTTATGTCTTGTGAGTGTATTTATGTCTTTGTACCTATAATACTTCATATTCCTTAACGATATCGTATTTTGGGCAACGTTAAGGGGTGTGGGGTGTTTCAAACCAGTGGCATGCAAGGATTAGAACAAGGCACGATGACACCCCCACCAACCCTCCTTGGATCAGTACCGAACCGGTTCAAACGGTGGGCATTCCCCAAGGTACTGGTGACTTGGTTCACAACACTCTGGCTGATCGTGTTTTGGACATTGGTTCTGGGAATTTAGCTCAAGCGCAAGTGCACGTAGGAATGGATTATGGAAGAGCTCCTAGGACTCAGTTCGCACCCGAGACCACTCCTTGGGTCGGGGCTGAGCCGAATGGAAAAGTCATTGAATGATATACTACCTCTTTTAAACTAAACACTGGGGCCACTGGTGTAGGATTGGATGATTGGAGGTAGTTTTTACTAAAGGAAATCGAATGGGGATGTGATTCAATAGATTTATCGAGGTAGAATGCCTCAACAAGATATGGACTGCTTCAATCGTAACCCCTTTACCCAGATTGTATGGAATTCAACAATCCCAACGGACTTTAAATTATCAGTGAATGGGGTTACGATGGTAAGAAGGATCTTACTATCCATCTTGTATGCTACATACGTCATATGGAAGTAGTAACAACATATGATAACATCACAGAAAAGTGCTTCCCCCTTTACCCTATGATATCGCTTCCACATGGTGTAGGAAGCTTGAATCAAAATCTATAGGCAGTAGGAATACTTTGGTTGGAAGGTTCGTTAAGTAGTTCAGGGTCCACAACTCTCGACCTAGGAACAAGATGATGCTCACTACAATTAACATGAGTACTGGAGAAAATCTCTACCTGTTAATGTGAGAGCAGTGTTAATGGATAGACCAGACTCATCCATGTTACTCATGGCTGTAGTTTCAGGTATAGTAGATAAACCAGACTTTAAGATTTCACTAGAAAGGGATCCACTAAGGGACCTTAGAAAAAATTACTTTGAGGAGGACTGTATTGAGCACTTTTCTCACCACTGAGGACAACAATTAATACATTATCGATTTTCATGTGTCGATCATTTAGTCGTTCAAAAGACAATTCATTTTGGGTTAAAGAAAGAAGATACAAACAGAATCTCACAGCGGAATGAAAATTTATAATATAGCAATAATCTTTACATAAATAAAGACTATAAATTAAATACATACATCAGAGAAGTAATATATTATTCATTCCAGAGAGTTATAACATCATGTCCTTACAATATTTGAGAATATAACAAACTGACATGGCGGAAAGATGAAGAATTATATGTGAAAACTTTTTGGCCTTTCAATTCCTATATTGAAGCTTCAAAGAAAATCAAATAAAGCTAACCTAAAAATATACTCGGTCTGACTCTAGTATTATAATAAAATAATACAAGGATCGGTCTGATAAATCAGCGAGAGAAAACTCATATCACAGGAAATTTTATTCTTTAACTATAAACCTTTAAAATCAAAGGTATCTCATAAGACCATGCTGCGAATAAACACGGACGGACTTTTACCTTATGATAACCAATTTTTTAATTATAAATCCAGCAATAATATAATAATGTCTACAATTCACAAATAAATATATTAAAATAGTCAGAATGCTTGCATCTCATGTTCCAACATAATAGTATATAATCAAGTCCGAAGATTCGCATTGGAGAATCAATTTCAACTATGAAAGGGTAAGGGTCGGCCCACCAAATCTATACACCTCTAGATCAAATGTATGAGAGGCTACAACATGTTGCATCTCATCTACTTAGGAACGGTAACATCCCTTACTGGATATCATCGAATATGATCACCTCGGTTGACAAACAACCAATGATCCCAGAAAACATATAAAGATATGGATATTTGATACGGGATGATCATATCCAAATGTGCACAACCCACATAGCCTTGCCACATATCCCTGCTTTAGTCATTTTACCGGTTGATGTTGCTAAAGGTTATGTTTGCCTTATAAGTAGCAGAATATCAGGGACAGCTAATATTGTCTTCCAAGGAGATATACAATGCCAACATCCATTCATATTAGTTCGTTATGGGTCTGAACTAAACCGAATAACTCCGTCTGCTAACATCTATAAGATTATGTCAAATTTAAAATGCTTTAGTAAAATCAAATTTTTTACAAACAACTATGTATGACTCTGATATCTTCGAAACGACAAATCGAACTTTGTAACCAAAATTGATAATCGATTATTTAGCTATCAAATAAATAAATAAAATTGGAAATTAGGCTAACGTCCTTATTATGTTTTGAAATTAGAACGACATCTAGGGAAGGTTTAAAATATAAAGTGGGTCCCTAAAATGGAAGTTACTTGTTGTCTTAAAAAAACGCGTTGTCCAGTAAAAAAATTCTAATATGTAAATGTTCCCAGAAGACTGTAGAAAAAAATTTGCATACATGTATGCAAGTAAACACAATAGTTGCACGCATGTATGCAAGTATTCCTGAAGCAGTTTACATTGAAAATCTGCATGAATTATTGCATACATGCATGCAACTATTCTGAATATTTGCATACATGCATACAAGTAATTCATGCAGGTTTCACATTGAAAAATATGCATGAATACTTACATGCATATATGAAAGTATTCTGTTTTCTTGCATACATGTATGAAAGTAAACATGAACTAAAATTTATGCCTGCAGATTGTTGCATACCTGTGTGCAAGTATTCAGTTTTATTGCATACATGTATGCAAGTAACTGTGAACTGATTCGCATGCCTGTGAATTATTGCATGTTTGTATGCAAGAATTGTGTAATACTTGCATGTGTGTATGCAAAAAAGCCAACGCAGACGCATGACTGAAACATTTGCACAGATGAATGCAATAATTTCAAATATTTGCATGATTCGACGCAAATTACTGCAGTTTCGTTGTTTTTTGTATTTTGTTGTTTTTGATGTGGTTTTTTGTGGTTTTTTTATTTGAATTTTTTGACGATTACATGTTTTATTTAAATATGAACTTACATGATTTTTTAATTTTTCTTTAATGACTTTATGAAATATAGGGATGTATTTTATAATAAGTTTAAGACCGGACCTGAGCCTAATTTCCAAACCTATTAGGGACCTGAGACAAACACACCCTAAATAAAAATCATTTAAGTATTTGATTTCCCATAATAATAAACAAGCCTCTTTAAATTGAATATTTCATTTATAAAATCTTATTTTCGAATATTTATCTAAAATATTCATATATATATCTCATGACCTAAATATATTTTCAAAAACGTTATATTCCAATGCTTAGAAACTATATTCATAACTTATTTTTATCAATAACTATATTAAAAAAATATCTTGTTTCCAAATCATATTTAGAGGATCAAACAAAGTTTTTTTAAAATAGAAACAGAAATAAGAATAAACCTAAACACGAATTCTTCGGTAGGGATGAGCAATATTCGGTCCAAACAGAATTAACCGACCAAACCGGATCATTTCCATCGGTTCGGTTCGGTTATAAAACTAAATTGATTTGAATTCGGTTTGTAAAATATATTTTTTTGGTTATCGGTTTAACTGAACTTTTAATTTATTATCTAATTTTATAGTATTATAATACTTTAAATAATTAATTTAGTGATAAAAATACAAAATTATATGTTGCAAATAGGTCAAATTTTATTATAAACATAAAACTTACTATATAAAATTTCTATTAACATGAATTTATGTTGTACTTTGAGCGAAATCAACATTTTAATAATAACACATCCTCCAAGTTCGGTTAAATCGTTTACCGACTGAATCAACCGAAATTAATTCGATTAGGTTTGGTTTGGAAAAATTTTGCTTTCAATTTGTTTGAGTTTTTTACCTTAAAACCAACTGAAACGACCGAATGCTCACCCCTATTCTCTGGTGTTAAATATGGGACAAGTGGCTATACTACCATATTTGAGAAGATTAAATCTGGGAGAATCGAATCTCAAATCCTTTTATAAATCCCTTCAATAAATCTATTTTATAAAATGACTTATAAAAAAGATATTCATATTTATAAAGCCCATTTTAAATAAATTCTTTATAAAAACAAATTATATTTAAAATACTTTACTTAATGATTTGTCTCTCTTAACACACATATATATATATATATATATATATATATATATATACATATACACACACACACACACACACGTAAGAAATGTTTTCCAAAAACAATGTCAAAGGATTAACTATTATTGTTATATAATAAAATTTCCTTTTAAACCTTAAAAAGAAATGATTTCTCATTTTGAACTAATATTGGTAATAAATTACTTTATTTTGAAACATCCTTAATGGATGATTAAAAATATTTAAACCATTATAGGTGAATGACTATAACAAATTAAATAAAAAGCATTATTTTCAAATAATGATACTAAGATTAATCGTTAATTTAACAACATTATTGATACATAAATTGTAATGGCCCGCAAATCCGTACCCTTTGAGTTGACTAATAACACCACACGTCCAACCCAAATTGCACAGAAATACGAATCATTTTTAGAAAGAAGTTAGAGGATGAGAAATAGAAAGAAAGAAATGTTAGAATAGAAGAAAACAAACGAAACAGATCTCACAGCGGAACGAATAAAATATATTATATAACATAACTTTGAAATACAAATTAGTAACTGTATATATACATACCATTATCAGAGCACAACAGTTATTCCTGGAACAGTTAAAAACCCATGTTTCCAGATATAAACATGGTTCACAGCGGAATATATGATAGTCTATAGCTAACTAGTGAAGCCTCCTGCTTCCAGCTCTTCCAAGTGAATCTGAAAAATCCCGACAACTTGACTGCCCATACAAATTTGGGCACCCAAGAGTTTAGGGAAAACAAACAAAATAAACTCTGGGTCAGTCATGGGACTGGTGTGAGTAAACTCCAACCATTTGTTTAACTGTCAAAACCTCATTGAAAGAAAAGATAATAGTAAGACCAGCCCACACATAAACATGGACGGTTTTTACCTTACTATAACCCAAAACATTTTTGATATCAAATCCAGTGATATTATAATAGTGTCTAAATCAAATAAATAACAATCTAGCGGAAACGAATGCATCTCACGCTCCACATACATAGTATAAAATCAAAAACCGCAGGGCGCTTATTGAAGATTGGATTTCCAACATGACAAGGTATGGAACCACCTTCCGATCAGTGTACTCTAGAGGCGATAGACTAGGGTTCAACAAGAACATCTTGCAACCCGGCCCACACATGACCGACCACTCATTTCACTTGAGTGTATCGAATGTATATCACCAACGGTTGGGATCAGCAACCGTCTCCCGATTGGGACAGCATCGAATAGAATAAGGAATTAAATGAATCTCTAGATAGGTGATTATACATCCTAATGGGAGCGACCCACATAGCCATGCTGCCTGCCCGATTTTTGTCATTTCCCGGTTGTTGAGGCCTGAGGCTACGATTACTTTCTATTCATTGATAGCACAATCACTTTGAATGCCACATTGTCAAATCCGTTAATCACTAGTTGATTTGCACAAATATTCAGGATGTTATGCTAAGGGAATAACTCCGTTGCAACCATATATATTTATACAGACCAACCCATTCGATCATTGGAAATACTTTGTCAGGCATTCGTCCATATACGTTCGTTCTGGGATTGAATGAAACCGATGGCACAATTTCTATTAATAGAAAAAGCCCTTGCAATTCACTCCATCTTTGATTATCTTTATATAATCTAATTCACAACGCTACTGCCAATACAGAGTGGTTCACGGATAATAATCCAATCGGTCTCTCCATATTGACAACGATATTGGCAAATACTTCGATAGTCGGTTATTTAACTATCGAAGAAAAGCAAACATCCATTCATCCATAACATCAAACAAACCACTGGGCCATTAATTACCATTCATTAATTTAATCACCCTTTCCATTTCCTTATCGATATTTGTTAAACAAATATTTTCAATTAGCATCTCGGTCTCTTATATTCTTTGGAAAGCATTTCTATATCTCGCCTTCTTTTCTATACTTAGAAAATATATTCTATTTGAAATTGAAACAATTTCAATCACTTATCTCTTTTCTGACTACTTCAATTATACTCAGGAAATATTTACTTTTATATTTCGAAACTTCCATCACTTGGGTTAAAACGAATGTTGTATAAAACATCGATACAACAACCCAAAATATTTTATTCGAATAACTCTTTTCTAACACTTCTCTTCGAGGCGGGATTCTGCTATTTATCAATTAAAAATGAAATCAATCAAGTTGGGGTAAAATTACCTCTCAGACCTTGACTGAAAAACATCCTTAACTTCAAAATGACAAAACCATTTACCTCGAATGAACACACTATAAAACCCAACTATTCATTTTTTAAACATGTATATGGTTCGCTTTCTATTTGTAATTTATAGATTTTCCTTTTTGTTTATAATATTCTATTTTTAAATTCGTTTCCTTATCGAATTCAATTTATACTGATATATTTATTCCTACCTATCAAATTTTCTTAAAAATATTCTAACTCCCTAAATTTCCAGAAAATTTCGCCATAACCTCCCTTATACCGGGAGCTTGGGGATATTTCAAATAGCCTCCCATGGCCCTCATCAATCCAAAAGAAAAAGAAAAAGCCAAGCGGCTTGCCAAAACGGTGCATAAAACCTCATATATGAATTTAAACATGTACCTTTTTGCCGGGCACATAAATTAAAATCTTCATATACTTCATTCCATACCTGTCTAACACATGTTCACCTGTTTTAATTCAATTCAACTTAATCCAATCGTTTGAATTCAGTTTCGCCCATTTATTTATTTTAATTAGCTATTTTGCCTATTCCACTTCTTTGTTTGAACATAACATGTTCAAAAAAAATATTTAACTTGCTCATAACAAAATTGAATTTCAAATTCAATTCTAGTTTCTTTCTCGATTTCGAATATAAATTTTCAAATTGAATTCGCTTATTTAAAGCCCAATATCAATTCAAAATCTCATTAACTAATTACTATTCGAATTAGTTAATTCTATTCAAAAATCAAAAATCTGATTTCTGTTTCAAAAATCAATTCATTATTCCACTTGAGTTCACAAATAGTTTACAACTCAAAATCTGAAATTTTCTAAATGGAATTTTGGATTTCATTCGCTTAAAATCCTTTTATAAAATTAAATAAACCATTATGGCTTTTAAATGATTATGGCGCTGCTTTTCTGAAAATTTGATTTTGACATAACTCAAAATATAAACGACGAAATCTAGATTTTTCTCCTCCATTAGAAAACTATTATCAAATTGATCCTGACGTTTCTTGTTGCAAAGAATTTCGACTTCAATTAAGTTCTGTATACTCAATTGAAGTTCGACGACAATTTACGAACTGCAGCGCTGCGGCGAGTTCGTTTTAATTATATTTATAAATATAAACGTTTAAACTTCGTTAAAATGAATTCAACTCCATTTTAACTCTATTCGAATTCTAATATTCAAATTCCATTTCATTTCTGTTTGAATTCTAATATTCAAATTTCAAATTTCACTTCTATTTGAATCCTATATTTAAATCCCATATATTTAAATTCCATTTTAATTATATATTCAAATTCCATAGTTTAAAATTCCATTTGAATGCTATATTCAAATTCTTTATTTTAAACTCCATTGGGACTCTTTTTGAATTATACATTCAAATTCCCTATTTAATTCTCTTTGAATTCAAATTCCATATTTATTCTATTTAAATTTCAAATATTCAAACTCCAATTTAATTCTATTATTCAAATTCTATTTAAATCCTCTTATTCAAATTCTATTTCAAATTCCCTTATCCAAGTGCTATTTACCTTCCTATTTTCAAATTCTATATTTGAATTTCCTTTAAATTTTCTATATTCAACATCTATTTAAATTTCTATATTCAAATTCTATATTTGAATTTATATTTGAATTTTCTATATCCAACTCCATTCAATTTCTATAAACAAATTTCATTTAAATTTCTACATTCAAATTCTAAATTTAAATTTCATTTGAAGTTTCTTTATTCAAATCTATTTGAATTCCTTTGAATTCAAATTCTATTTCAATGCTTTTGAGTTCAGATCTATTTCAATTTCTTTGAATTCAAATCTATTTCAATGCCTTTGAATTCAAATCCCATATTTAAATTCCTTTGAATTCAAATATTCAATTTACCTCTTGATAACACTGTTTTATAAATTTCCCTATTTTATTTAAACAAGCCTATTTCGAAATTCATTTAAAACAAAAATCTTGTTTTGGAAATTCTCTTTGCATTTTCTATATTCAAATTCTATTGAATTTCTCATATTCAAAATTCTATTTGAATTTCTCATATTCAAATTCTATTTGAATTTATATTTGAAATTTCAAATTCTATTTTAGAAAAAAATATAGAATTTCCTTTTAAATCTGCGAAATTCCTTTTCATGACATTTTTAAATGTCAACATGTAAGCCCAGTAATATTTAAACAATCAACCCACTCAATTATCAACCAATACATCATATATGATGATATATGTGAAAACGAACAAATAAAAATATTTTTGAGGAATCCAGTTGGATCCCTCCAACCTGTTTTTCCTGCATCCACAGACGTTAGTCAATAGAAATAATACCCATCCTACTTCGAGGCAGGATATCGCAGTATAAAAGGGGATCCACTTATATACGTGGGCGCAGGGTCATCCGCTAATGATACTGCGGGCATCCGCTAATGAGACTGCGGGAATCCAACCAATCATCAACCCAATATATATATATATATATATATATATATATATATATATATATATATAATAGTCAACCCTAAATAACTAATATATTTAAACCAACCAAACAGCATTCAAACAAGCAACAACAATTATTTTTAACTAATAAAATAATTTTAAATAAAAGGTGAGTGAGATTTACTCACCGTGATTTGATTTGATCTATTCTGATTCCCATTTTAAATTCTCGATTTGTTATCCCGTAGCTTTGGATTACTTGACTGCTTTTGTTTGAAAATTCTTGTGTAAATCTAATTAAACAAATCCGCCACCTTCTTCCCTGTTTCAATACACATAATGTTCTCTGTAAATTCCTTAAACCCTGGCCAAACCAACCCTGCAACTACATCACCCATAGACGCAGCAGTTTCCACCCAAAAGATTTTAAATCGAAATATCCCAAACCGCACTTCCCAAATTCAAAAATCCAAACCCCCAAATACCAATCTAGCCTCTATTTGTCCCACACGATTTAACCTTGTAAAAATCTTCAGCTATTGATTTTTAACTATCATTAATTACTTAACTATTTAATCTATAAAACATATTCACTATGTAAATTTTAAGTTCAAGCAAATCTGGTTTTACCTTACTACTGCAAATCCAAAGCTGGACCAATACATTGCTAGATCGCTATTTGAAATACTGTAACTCGTATACCCCTTCCCTTCAATACATTCAGATTGCCACTACTGCTTCGAGCCTTTACATAAAAAAAAATCTTCTAATTACTTCATCACCTTCTAGTTTTACCATAAAAGTCTAAATCGCGCTAAACACCCCTTGAACACGACTTCTGCTTGGCAACAAATCAAGGAAAAATGCGAACATTTCTAGCCCAGAAATCCAATACTTCGTTGATTCGAGTTCCCCCATATCACCACACTTCCTTTGCAGGAAACCGAAACCTCAAAAACAACATCCCTGACCATGCGCGAACCCTAATGCCGAGCCAGAAGACCACAGTTCAAATAGATCCGAATTACTTTTTGCTAATTGATTGCTCAGGCTTTGTCTTCGCTCCATGCCTAAGTACATCCCGTCGCGGTCTCTGATTCCCACTCCAGTAACCCTCGTTCGACTTCCACCGTCACACTGCTAGCGCGAGCGCCTCCACCATGTCATCGAGTGTCCATCGCGAGTTCGATTTTGTTTCTCTTTTTTTTTATACAGTAGACTGATTTCGGTTTTGGTTGGAGGAAAATAAAAAGGAAGATGAACACGGCTTCTATCTTTGCTGAATAAAAATGAAGAGAGGAAACATTAACAATTTGGATCGACATTTTTATTTCATGAAGTTTGCGAATGGATTCTCTCTGAAGAATGAGCAAAAAGGTTGCGTTTTAAAGAGGGAGATGGGCGACAATAGTACACGGCAATTAAAAGATGTGGGCTTAAGTACATAACAAATCTTTTATTTCTTTTTAAATAGATATCGATTTGATTTTGATCCTATCCACTGATCAAATAAATCGGGGTTCACAATTAAAAATCGTGAACCGCTATTTTTAGCGTATCAACTGTCGTTATAATGTTATAGCGTATCGATCGTCGTTATAATGTAATTACACCATTCTGAACTCAACAGAATAGACAGTAAAATTTAGTGCGAACATACATTATAAAATAACCATATTATAATATAATTTAAATTCAAAACAAATAAATTCTTCAACAATAAATTACTATTATCATCGTTCATATTTAAATAGTATATATATATTGATCATCTGAACTGTTTCGATTCAGTTTTATCTTTGAATTAAATTATTCAGTTCTCGTATTTCGATAATTATCAAAATAAATCGTATTTCGATTATTTAATCGATAACCCAATAAAATACCATTTATATTATAAATTCAATATTTAAAACCATACTAAATATTTAAAATAATTCGACCAAAAATCCGGGTCGTTACATTCTTCCCCCCTTAAAATAATTTCGTTCTCGAAATTGCTAAGGTAGGAAAAAGGGTACAAACCCATTAACTTTTCAACATTTCACTTATGTTGAAACTCAACTCCTCATATTTAAACAAATTTAATTCTACCAAAACTTTTGGTTTTCTTATATATATATATATATACTCACATTCATTTTTATCTGAATGATTTACAATCAATTCATATTCCATTCAAATTGATTCTGATCAATTTATTTACTTCGATTGATTTAACTTTCTTAAGTTAAATTCTACTTCCAAAATCCAAATCCCAGGGTTTTCATTTCAAATCCTTTTGAAATCACTTAAACATGTACATATATTTATTTCCATCTCAAATTCAAAACATTTGAATTTTCAAACCAATTTGTTTTCCTTCAAACAAATTTCCATCAAAAACTTTTCTACGGTAGCAATTCATCACTTAGAACTCGAAAATGAACACTGATGATGCTGCAGTCATCATCAGAATTATTTCCCATCCACTGAAGTGAGTTCAGTGCTTAAACAATTTAAAAACCCATTCAAAAATGATTTTTATTCAAAAATCCCTTTCAAAACAAAGCTATATTATTTTAATATACTTTAGAAAATATCTTTCAACTTCCCAGGATTTTAAATTCTGAATTCTGTTTTGAATTCAATTTCAATTCATCTCATTTGTATATATTATTCATATACAAATTCTATTTGGTTATATATAACCATTTCATTTCTTATAATCTCATTTGATTATAATAATAACAACCAATACATCCATATGTTATAAAAATTTCAAAAATTACTCTTTCTATATCAAAATAGAATTTTGGGTAAAATAATTTCATTCACCCACTTTAAAACAATATCGTGTTTAATCTTCTGTTCAAGTATTTACAAACTCTTATCGACGTCGTGGCGTCCCACAATTCAATCAGAATTCATAAACAGCTCAACAGACTAGCCAACACAATATAAAACAGTTTTTATATCAATTTAAAAATACGCGCTCTCGTCTATATACACTCAACTCATTCTAGGGTACTACTGACCCTATCTCTAATGAGCACATCCCACACAAGCCTAGATATTCGCTCAACCTAGGCTCTGATACCAACTGTAATGGCCCGCAAATCCGTACCCTTTGAGTTGACTAATAACACCACACGTCCAACCCAAATTGCACAGAAATACGAATCATTTTTAGAAAGAAGTTAGAGGATGAGAAATAGAAAGAAAGAAATGTTAGAATAGAAGAAAACAAAGGAAACAGATCTCACAGCGGAACGAATAAAATATATTATATAACATAACTTTGAAATACAAATCAGTAACTGTATATATACATACCATTATCAGAGCACAACAGTTATTCCTGGAACAGTTATAAACCCCTGTTTTCAGATACAAACATGGTTCACAGCGGAATATATGATAGTCTATAGCTAACTGGTGAAGCCTCCTGCTTCCAGCTCTTCCAAGTGAATCTGAAAATTCCTGACTACTTGACTGCCCGTACAAATTTGGGCACCCAAGAGTTTAGGGAAAACAAACAAAATAAACTCTGGGTCAATCATGGGACCGGTGTGAGTAAACTCCAACCATTTGTTTAACTGTCAGAACCCCTCTGAAAGAAAAGATAATAGTAAGACCAGCCCACACATAAACATGGACGGTTTTTACCTTACTATAACCCAAAACATTTTTGATATCAAATCCAGTGATATTATAATAGTGTCTAAATCAAATAAATAACAATCTAGCGGAAACGCTTGCATCTCACGCTCCACATACATAGTATAAAATCAAAAACCACAGGGCGCTTATTGGAGATTGGATTTCGAACATGACAAGGTATGGAACCACCTTCCGATCAGTGTACTCCAGAGGCGATACACTGGGGTTCAACAAGAACGTCTTGCAACCCGACCCACACATGACCGACCACTCATTTCACTTGAGTGTATCGAATGTATATCACCAACGGTTGGAATCGGCAACCGTCTCCCGATTGGGACAGCATCGAATAGAATAAGGAATTAAATGAATCTCTAGATAGGTGATTATACATCCTAATGGGAGTGACCCACATAGCCATGCTGCCTGCCCGATTTTTGTCATTTCCCAGTTGTTGAGGCCTGAGGCTACGATTACTTTCTATTCATTAATAGCACAATCACTTTGAATGCCACAATGTCAGATCCGTTAATCACTAGTTTATTTGCACAAATATTCTGGATGTTATGCTAAGGGAATAAATCCATTGCAACCATATATATATTTATACAGACCAACCCATTCGCTCATTGGAAATACTTTGTCATACATTCGTCCATATACGTTCGTTATGGGATTGAACGTAACCGATGGCACAATTTCTATTAATAGAAAAAGCCCTTGTAATTCACTCCATCTTCGATTATCTTTATATAATCTGATTCGCAACGTTACTGCCAATACAGAGTGGTTCACGGATAATAATCCAACCGGTCTCTCCATATTGACAACGATATTGGCAAATACTTCGATAATCGGTTATTTAACTATCGAAGAAAAGAAAACATCCATTCATCCATAACATCAAACAAACCACTGGGCCATTGATTACCATTCATTAATTTAATCACCCTTTCCATTTCCTTATCGATATTTGTTAAACAAATATTTTCAATTAGCATCTCGGTCTCTTATATTCTTTTGAAAGCATTTCTATATCTCGCCTTCTTTTCTATACTTAGAAAATATATTCTATTTGAAATTGAAACAATTTCAATCACTTATCTCTTTTCCGACTACTTTAATTATACTCAGGAAATATTTACTTTTATATTTCGAAACTTCCATCACTTGGGTTAAAACGAATGTTGTACAAAACATCGATACAACAACTCAAAATATTTTATTCGACTAACTCTTTTCAAACACTTCTCTTCGAGGCGGGATTCTGCTATTTATCAATTAAAAATGAAATCAATCAAGTTGGGGTAAAATTACCTCTCAGACCTTGACTGAAAAACATCCTTAACTTCAAAACGAAAAAACCATTTACCTCGAATAAACACACTATAAAACCCAACTATTCATTTTTAAAACATGTATATGGTTCGCTTTCTATTTCTAATTTATAGATTTTCCTTTTTGTTTATAATATTCTATTTTTAAATTCGTTTCCTTATCGAATTCAATATATATTGATATATTTATTCCTACCTATCAAATTTTCTTAAAAATATTCTAACTCCCTAAATTTCCAGAAAATTTCGCCATAACCTCCCTTGTACCGGGAGCTTCGGGATATTTCAAATAGCCTCCCATGGCCCTCACCAATCCAAAAGAAAAAGAAAAAGCCAAGCGGCTTGCCGATACGGCGCATAAAACCTCCTATATGAATTTAAACATGTACCTTTTTATCGGGCACATAAATTAAAATCTTCGTATACTTCATTCCATACCTGTCTAACACATGTTCACCTGTTTTAATTCAATTCAACTCAATCCAATCGTTTGAATTCAGTTTCACCCATTTATTTTTTTTAATTAGCTATTTTGCCTATTCCACTTCGTTGTTTGAACATAATATGTTCAAACAAAATATTTAACTTGCTCATAACCAAATTGAATTTCAAATTCAATTCTAGTTTCTTTCTCGATTTCAAATATAAATTTTCAAATCGGATTCGCTTATTTAAAGCCCAATATCAATTCAAAATCTCATTAACTAATTACTATTCGAATTAGTTAATTCTATTCAAAAATCAAAAATCTGATTTCTGTTTCAAAAATCAATTCATTATTCCACTTGAGTTCACAAATAGTTTACAACTCAAAATCTGAAATTTTCTAAATGGAATTTTGGATTTCATTCGCTTAAAATCCTTTTATAAAATTAAATAAACCGTTATGGTTTTTAAATGTTGTGGCGCTGCTTTTCTGAAAATTTGATTTTGACATAACTCAAAATGTAAACGACGAAATCTAGATTTTTCTCCTCCATTAGAAAACTATTATCAAATTGATCCTGACGTTTCTTGTTGCAAAGAATTCTGACTTCAATTGAGTTATGTATACTCAATTGAAGTTCGACGACAATTTACGAACTGCAGCGCTGCGGCGAGTTCGTTTTAATTATATTTATAAATATAAACGTTTAAACTTTGTTAAAATGAATTCAACTCCATTTTAACTCTATTCGAAATCTAATATTCAAATTCCATTTCATTTCTGTTTGAATTCTAATATTCAAATTTCAAATTTCACTTCTATTTGAATCCTATATTTAAATCCCATATATTTAAATTCCATTTTAATTATATATTCAAATTCCATAGTTTAAAATTCCATTTGAATGCTATATTCAAATTCTTTAGTTTAAACTCCATTGGAATTCTTTTTGAATTCTACATTCAAATTCCCTATTTATTTCTCTTTGAATTCAAGTTCCATATTTATTCTATTTAAATTTCAAATATTCAAACTCCAATTTAACTTTATTATTCAAATTCTATTTAAATCCTCTTATTCAAATTCTATTTCAAAATCCCTTATCCAATTCTATTTACCTTCCTATATCCAAATTCTATATTTGAATTTCCTTTAAATTTTCTATATTCAACATCTATTTAAATTTCTATATTCAAATTCTATATTTGAATTTATATTTGAATTTTCTATATCCAACTCCATTCAATTTCTATAAACAAATTTCCTTTAAATTTCTACATTCGAATTCTAAATTTAAATTTCATTTGAACTTTCTTTATTCAAATCTATTTGAATTCCTTTGAATTCAAATTCTATTTCAATGCTTTTGAATTCAAATCTATTTCAATTTCTTTGAATTCAAATCTATTTCTATGCCTTTGAATTCAAATCCCATATTTAAATTCCTTTGAATTCAAATATTCAATTTACCTCTTGATAACACTATTTTATAAATTTCCCTGTTTTATTTAAATGAGCCTATTTCGAAATCCATTTAAAACAAAAATCTTATTTTGGAAATTCTCTTTGCATTTTCTATATTCAAATTCCATTGAATTTCTCATATTCAAAATTCTATTTGAATTTCTCATATTCAAATTCTATTTGAATTTATATTTGAAATTTCAAATTCTATTTTAGAAAAAATATAGAATTTCCTTTTAAATCTGCGAAATTCCTTTTCATGATATTTTTAAAGTCAACATTTAAGCCCAGTGATATTTAAACAATCAACCCACTCAATTATCAACCAATACATCATATATGATGGTATATGTGAAAACGAACAAATAAAAATATTTTTGAGGAATCCAGTTGGATCCCTCCAACCTGTTTTTCCTACATCCACAGACGTTAGTCAACAGAAATAATACCCATCCTACTTCGAGGCAGGATACCGCAGTATAAAAGGGGATCCACTTATATACGTGGGCGCAAGGTCATCCGCTAATGATACTGCGGGCATCCGCTAATGAGATTGCGAGAATCCAACCAATCATCAACCCAATATATATATAATAGTCAACCCTAAATAACTAATATATTTAAACCAACCAAACAGCATTCAAACAAGCAACAACAATTATTTTTAACTAATAAAATAATTTCAAATAAAAGGTGAGTGAGATTTACTCACCGTGATTTGATTTGATCTACTCTGATTCCCATTTTAAATTCTCGATTTGTTATCCCGCAGCTGTGGATTACTTGACTGCTTTTGTTTGAAAATTCTTGTATAAATCTAATTAAACAAATCTGCCATCTTCTTCCCTGCTTCAATACAAATAATGTTCTCTGTAAATTCCTTAAACCCTAGCCAAACCAACCCTGAAACTACATCACCCATAGACGCAGCAGTTTCCACCCAAAAGATTTTAAATCGAAATAGCCCAAACCGCACTTCCCAAATTCAAAAATCCAAACCCCCAAATACCAATCTAGCCTCTATTTGTCCCACACGATTTAACCTTGTAAAAATCTTCAGCTTTTGATTTTTAACTATCATTAATTACTTAATTATTTAATCTATAAAACATATTCACTATGTAAATTTTAAGTTTAAGCAAATCTGGTATTACCTTACTACTGCAAATCCAAAGCTGGACCAATACATTGCTAGATCGCCATTTGAAATACTGTAACTCGTATACCCCTTCCCTTCAATACATTCAGATTGCCACTGCTGCTTCGAGCCTTTACATATAAAAAAATTTCTTCTAATTACTTCATCACCTTCTGGTTTTACCATAAAAGTCCAAATCGCGCTTAACACCCCTTAAACACGACTTCTGCTTGGCAACAAATCAAGGAAAAATGCGAACATTTCAAGCCTAGAAATCCAATACTTCGCTGATTCGAGTTCCCCCATATAACCACACTTCCTTTGTAGGAAACCGAAACCTCAAAAACAACATCCCTGACCACGCGTGAACCCTAATGTCAAGCCAGAAGACCACAGTTCGAACTGATCCAAATTCCTTTTTGCTGATTGATTGCTCAGGCTATGTCTTCGCTCCATGCCTAAGTACATCCCGTCGCGGTCTCTGATTCCCACTCCAGTAACCCTCGTTCGACTTCCACCGTCACACTACTAGCACGAGCGCCTCCACCATGTCATCGAGTGTCCATCGCGAGTTCGATTTTGTTTCTCTTTTTTTTTATACAGTAGACTGATTTCGGTTTTGGTTGGAGGAAAATAAAAAGGAAGAGGAACACGGCTTCTATCTTTGCTGAATAAAAATGAAGAGAGGAAACATTAACAATTTGGATCGACATTTTTATTTCATGAAGTTTGCGAATGGATTCTCTCTGAAGAATGAGCAAAAAGGTTGCGTTTTAAAGAGGGAGATGGGCGACAATAGTACACGGCAATTAAAAGATGTAGGCTTAAGTACATAACAAATCTTTTATTTCTTTTTAAATAGATATCGATTTGATTTTGATCCTATCCACTGATCAAATAAATCGGAGTTCACAATTAAAAATCGTGAACCGCTATTTTTAGCGTATCGACCGTCGTTATAATGTTATAGCGTATCGATCGTCGTTATAATGTAATTACACCATTCTGAACTCAACAGAATAGACTGTAAAATTTAATGCGAACATACATTATAAAATAACCATATTATAATATAATTTAAATTCAAAACAAATAAATTCTTCAATAATAAATTACTATTATCATCGTTCATATTTAAATAATATATATATATATATATATATATATATATATTGATCATCTGAACAGTTTCGATTCAGTTTTATCTTTGAATTAAATTATTCAGTTCTCGTATTTCGATAATTATCAAAATAAATCGTATTTCGATTATTTAATCGATAACCCAATAAAATACCATTTATATTATAAATTCAATATTTAAAACCATACTAAATATTTAAAATAATTCGACCAAAAATCCGGGTCGTTACATAAATATTATGCTTAAAACATTGTTAATAATATATTAATTTAACTTCAAATCTTATTAAAAATAAATACTAAACCTATAATTATTAACTATTAAATCTTTGTTTAAACAAAAATTTATTAAATTTGACATTATTATAAAGTAATTCAAAATACTTTTAAATAAGTAATTATTAACTTTAAAGCATGATTAATAAATAGTTTATTTGGGTAAGGATAACCTATTTTTATAGTGATCCGTAACACTTTTTCCATTAAAACAACTAATGAAATACACATAATACAGAAGGTAGACATGTCGCCTATCTGCTACAGTCATTTTACAAGTTAAGCCAAAACAGTAAAAATCTAGACAACTAGATACATCACCACGCAAAAGCGACTTAGCAAAAATAAAATGCAAGAAACAAGAACAATTACATAACAGGCTGCCTAAGTAGTCCCCTAACAACAATTACACAAACAGTAGCATGAAAAAAATTCTCATAATCCCTTAGAAGCTTCATCAGCTGCCTACCAAAACTACAGCATGCTCTTTCATAATTATTTTGTTTTATATTTAAAGAGAAGCTTGTAAAATCAATGATTATTTTTATGATTATTATTGGTTACTCTTAAGCATGTTTTTCAATCATCAAGTGTTATATCTGATTACTAGCATTCCAAATTAAGTATCTAAATGAACATAATTATTATTTATGACTAACCTTTATTGTGAATTATATATACCAATGTTTTCGGTAAACTTATCGTCTGGATTAAATTTAGTGTGGTACTAAGGGCACCCCAATATGTTCTTCCTAATACCGCAATTTAAAAAATAAAACTCATTAAATTTTGTATGCTTCCTAATACCACATCATCTTTCCATTATAATCTCACTCAATCATTTTTTGTCGAACTAATCACGTACTAAGCTAATCCAAAAAACTCTAATCTTTCGTAATCGTTGTCTTCTTCGCATCTCCCGCGGCAAAATTCAAATTGTATGGTAATCTCTCAATTTTTTGGTGATATGAAAACTCTAATCTCTCGCTTCATTTTCTAGTTTTCTTAATTAAAACCTTATTCATGGCTATTGTATATTCCTCGGCATTGCGGCGTCAGATTCGTTGATCAATTATAGAACTAGGGTTTAGCTTGTTGATCAGTTTTAGAAATGAGGACGCACGAATATCGAACGAAATAAAAATATGGTAAAACAGTGTGGTAGCCCCTTTTTTTTAAGTGTGTGGTATTAAGAAGAGTGTAATACTAATTCTTATGGTATTTTTTAGTCGCGGTATTAGGAAGAACATTTTGGGGTGCCCTTAGCACCACACTAAATTTATAATTTAAACCAAAATCTCAAATTCAACATTCATATACTATTTATGTTATTTTCTAATATTAATTTTTCACTAAATTTGTTAAAATTATTGGAAGTCTCCTTTATTAGCATGAGTTATCATTTCTTTTACATTTTCTAAGATACACAACTTTTGTGTGATTAAAAATTTTTCAGTCCAAACATTACAAACTATGCGTTAAATCTTTGTTAGTTTAATCAAAAAATAAACATCTTTATTATAAAAGTATATCTGATGATTTTTTTAATCATTTGTTAATTCTAACAGAATTTTGATTATGTTAAATTATTCCAAAAAATTAAAAATTAGTTGAGGCAAACATAACACTATCTGCAGGAAAATGGAATTTGCTGATAATACTAAAATTGAAAGAAGAAATAAATGATATGGACACCAACCATATACATCAACTAAAAACTAAGGAAAATATAATGTATAATTACATTAATCTTTTATTACATAATTTAGGTGCAACTAAATAATATAACTCTAAATTTTTTGCTCATCTAATTGTATGCATCCATTTTCCTTTGAAAAGAGCATATGTTATATATCTAAAGTACATCTCAAAGTTGTCACTAGAGTGTAAATTCAAATAATCATGTGATTTTAAGAGGTTCACAACAACTTTGTATTTTTCATTTGTTTTCACTTTTAAGACATAAAAATTTATGATGTCCAACTTCACTATATTTCGGTAAATAATGTAGGTTCAGATGTATTAACGAAATTTTGAAAATTTTCGTTCATCTATTGAATAATATATTTAACATACTCAAATTCTTAATCCATTTTTAGTTTACTTGCTTATGAAGATTAATATTTATTGGAAATATTCAACAACTTATGCGTGAATGTATTAAAACATTAAAAATCTCACATGTATATAAAAGAAAATGGAATTTGGAAGACTAGTTATAAAGATGGTGCGATGGTGCTAATGCAGCAACAACCGTCTATAGCAACATATTACCAAGGATTTGGCTCAAGACCCTCGATCTCCTAATTGCGATGGACTTGGAGCAGATTCATCTTTTGCCCTTTACTCTTTACTTTCTACATTACTTAACAATAATCTTGAGCTGCTTACACATGTTCAAGAACCGAAGAGATTCCTAGGCACTCTCTAAGTTCTATACCCGAGAAGGTAATCTAGGTTTTCTTTGTTGGCTTTTTTTTTGCTTTGCATAAACTCACGAATTATGTATCTTCCACTGGAGAGTGATGAATGGTTAGGTCGTTTAATGGTACCTTCCGTAAATAAGAAGCCAGAGTGCAAGGTACGAGTCCTCTCGTTGAAGAGTGAGTTGATAAAATTGTACACCTCGTCACCTTCGGGTAAGGAGTAAGCTACATCAATGAAGAATAAAAGGATAGTCATCATCAGTTACTTAATGCTACCTTCCAAAGAGAAGGGGTCTGAGTGTAAGATGTGGGACCTTTGCTTGAGAGTGACAGGATCTACTTACTATCGTTGGACCTCTCTTATCGTAGTCATTAGATTGGGTTCAGAAAGGCCCAAGGATAGGCCATGGTTGGCCTAGAAAGGCTATGAAAGGTCTAGAGAAACCTCGATCGATCAAAAGATACCATGAATCAGTTTGTTCGAATTACATACTCATTTTTCTAGAATTTAAACTATGAACAAAGCAGACTGGTCGCACTTTCTAACTTGAATAATAAACAATCCAGAGAGAACTCTTTCTTGGCTTGAATACTAAATGGTCCAAAGAGAACTCAACCAAAATTGGACATAGGATAGCTTGATGGGACAATGCCAGATTGGATATTATGTACTTGAATAGATTGGTATGCCTTAAAGGTGGAAGGCTTGAACTCGAGAGATGGGTATTGGAAGGTCCAGTTTTGTCGAAGGCCTCACCTTAAACAAAACTTATTCTTGTTCAATTTAGTTGAAACCTTGAGCAGAATTAATTCTTGGTTGGCTTAGCCGAAAATCTTTACCTTGATCGATACAAGGGTTTTAGTCTTGAACAACTTTCTAGAGAGTGATTAATTCTTGGGTAGCTTAATTTGTGCAAGGTTGATTCTTGGTCGGTTTACCTTGAGCAGGATTGAATCTAGGTTAGCTTAGCCAATTAGCTTTGCCTCAAAAACGATTGATTCTTTATCGATTTACCTTGAGAATGGCTGAGCCTTTGTCGATTTATCCAGATAGCTTAGCCTTCTGCAGACTCAATTGGCTTAGCCTAACAGTTTTGCCTTGAACGAGTTCGGTTAGCTTTGCCTAATGACTTTTTCTTGAGTAACTTTGGCATTTTAATTATAAGAGCATGATTTTGAGCGGGTTTAGTTAGCTCAACCTAATGGTTTTTCAATGAGCGAATAAAATCGGTTTGGAAGATTGTTTTTCCATTAGCTACTCAGTTGGCTTAGCTGAAAAATTTTGAAGGTTAAATGTCGGATGGATTGGATAAGGAACTGGATTTGAAATTTGGAGAGTTTCGCCCTGATTAGATAGAGGCAATTTCTTGGATTATGATTGGATTATTCAAACGATTTAGTTTGGATTTGCTCAAGAGAGCAAACGTTGAGATTTGACTATGGATTTGGATGAAAGAGTACTTTGAACAATTAATCATTGGACCTATATTTTTGAGATTTGCTCATATTAAGAGCACATCTTTCATCCAAAAGACATCCTTTGATGGTTAAAAGTTTATTCGCTTTTTGGACCAAAACTACTTTACTTTGATTTGAAGAGTTCAAACGACATCAAATTGCAACCAAACTTCACAAAAGGACACAGAGAACATTAAGAAGCAACTTAATTAGTTTTGAAGATGTCTAGTCTCATGTGTATGAATCGACTCCAACTTATCCTCCATTAGTTAGTATTGATTTGTAACGACTTATTATAGGACATGAAACTCACTCACAAGACACTTTTATTAATTTGTAATGATTTATTTTTTTCTCAATTATTTTGTTGTGTCGAAAAAAGTTGCTATACATTTGTTTTTTTTTCTTCGCTTCTTTGTTTTTATCTAGTGTTTCCAACAAAGAAAAAGCCCATGATATATATATATATATATATCAACTGCTGTGTTGGGGAATCTTGGTCTTTCCCGCTTCGTGACGTTAAGATAGGCACTTTACGATTAAAAGTAGCAATGGACGCACAAGAGTTTATAATTCTCTAAAATGGAGATTCTTTCACTATACAAAAGAATAGTGAGATTACAACAATATGATTACAAAAGTAACTCACACTCGACTCAAGCTTAAGGATAGATACTTCCCAATCTATATCTCTTTTCACTCAAAGAGGCATGCTAACTCTCAAGGATTTTTCTCACTCTAAGAAGTGGCTTTTTTTTGGGATTCTTGGATGGATAGTAATGAAGGCTCCTTCTCCTATTTATACTACTCAACCTCCATGATGAATGGTGGAGATTACTTGCATCCAAGGGTGGAGAATGATTCTCTAGAATGCTCCATACACTCTAGGAATCCATACACTCTTCCATTCCCTTATGCATCATTCCATACTTTTCCATAAGGTTCCAGAAGGTTCCACACATCTCTATAATATTCCAAAGGGTTCCACACTCTTCCACAAGCTTCTAGAGGGTTCTAGAGTTCTCTAGAGTTCTCCTGAACATTCTAGAAAATTCTAGATTTCTCTAGAAAGATCTAGAATTTTCTAGAAACTCTCCAATTAAGGGGGGATCCCAACAAATCTCCCCCTCTCGACTTAATTGGGGGGTAGTAGAAAACCGACACCTTAACAGCAATCTTCAAACTTCTTTATTGGTGTTACCTTGTTCATCATGTCAGACCAGTTCTTATTTGTGTAAACCTTGTCATGATGTATTTGTTTTTCCTTGAGGACTCCTCGGATCCAATGATACCATGTACCAATGTGCTATGTGCAGGAATGAAATGTTGGATTCTTTGACAAGTAAATTGCACTTTGATTGTCACACTTTTAAGACATACTTTTCTTGATCCACTCCTAATTCAAGCAACAAGTTCTTCACCCACAGCATCTCCTTGCAAGCTTTAGTAGCTGCAATATACTCTGCCTCTGTAGTGGATAATGCAATACACTTTTGCAGATTTAACTGCCAAGAAATAGCTCCCTCTGCAAAAGTGGTTAAATATCCCGATGTTGATTTCTTTAATCAATGTCTCCAGCCAAGTCTGCATCTGTATATCCTTATAAAACAGGTTTTACTTTTCCAAAGCATAAACATCTTTTGGAAGTTCAACATAGATATTGGAGGATCCATTTGACTGCAACCCAAGGCTCATTTCCCAGGTTAGCCAAGAAGCGACTAACAACACCAACTGCGTAAGCGATATCTGGTCTTGTGCAGATCATTATGTACATGTGACTGCCTACTACAGATGAGTATAGTTTCTTCTTCATTTCTTCCATGTCTTTTTCACTTGTCGAACTTTGCTTCGAACTTAGCTTGAAGTGCCCAGCTAGTGGAGTGTTAACCGGCTTTGATTTGTGCATGTTGAACCTTTCCAACACTTTTTCGATATATCTCTCTTGGGATAGCCACAACATTACTTTTGATCTATCATGAGTTATTCTTATTCCAAGGATTTGTTTAGCCGGTCCCAAATCTTTCATGGCAAAGCTCTTGCTTAATTCTTTCTTTAAAGCAGCTATCTTTATGCGATCTTGTTCAATGATTAGCATATCATCAACATAGAGCAGAAGTATGAGAAAGTCACCACTTACATACCTCTTTATGAAGACACAATTATCGCTTTCCGTCTTTTTGAAATCATGTTCTGCCATGAATGTGTCGAACTTCTTGTACCATTGCCTTGGTGCTTGCTTAAGTCCATATAGACTCTTTGTGAGGCGGCACACTAGATTTTCTTTGCCTGGAACTTTGAATCCCTCAGGTTGTTCTATGTATATCTCTTCCTATAGATCTCTTCCTCTAGGTCACCATGTAGAAACGCCGTCTTAACATCGAGTTGTTCAATCTCCAAATCTTGCACGACTGCTAGGCCAAGGACAACTTGAATTGATGACATCTTTACCACGGGAGAGAATATATCTTCAAAGTCAGTACCTTTTTCTTGTCTGAATCCTTTGACGATTAATCGAGCTTTGTAGCAAGGCTTTGAACAGTTCTCTTCGTTCTTGATTCTATACACCCACTTATTCTTCAAAGCTCTTCTCCCATATGGTAGCTCCACTAGTTCATCTGTGTTATTTTCATGCAAGGATTGCATTTCTTATTGATGACTATTCTCCACTCTTCTTTATGACAATCACTCATTGCTTCTTTATAGTTTAGAGGCTCTCCCTCATCGGTGAACGTAATGTACTCCTCTGTGTTGTATCAGGTGGATTGTAACAACCCGGAAAATCCGAACCTATTTAAAAAATTTATTTTAGCTATTTCAGTGAATTTTGAATAGTTAAAATAATTTATTTTAAATAATAACAATTAAAATTTATTTTAATCAAAGTTAGAGCAAAAGTATTCATTTTGATTTCTAAAGAAATTAGAAATAGTACGGTAATTTGAAAAGTCAAACCTTTGCTTTGACCGAATGTACCAGATTCAAAATTTAACGGATTTTAGTGATACCAAAAATATCTAAATCTGTTTGAAAATATCTTTCAAACGAATCCGAAAAATCGAAATTTCATAGCGGGAATCAAAAGTTATGGTCAGTTGAATATTCAGAATAGTCGCTATAGTATAATTTATAGCCCGTATAAAAGGCCATTTTTCAAATGACCTCCGTTTTTCGATGAAACCACTTTTGTTGGATTCGGAATATCAAATTATTGCTAGGTTTCAATTTTCATAATTTTTGAATTAATATGTGTGCGTGGCAAACAAAAATGTGTTTTGTCGATTTCAGTCAAATCTAATCGACTTGAAAATAGTCATTTTTCGAACAGTCTCAGAATTCGATGAAATTAATTTTGTTAGGACCGTATCATCAAGACAAATCCAAAAATATTTTTTTTTGGATTTTTCTGAGTTCGTATGCGGCCCCGATGGATTTAAATATTCGATCAAATAAATTATTTAAATATAAAATTAAAGATTTCAGGCCACACACAGTCGTCTGGGCTGACGAGACCTAGCCCATTGGATCCGGAACAGGGGCTATTGGGTAGGGTCAACTGTGGTTGGACTGAAATTGCATTAGTTTATGATGTAGGGATTTATTTGTAAAAATTACATTTAAATATTATAAATAATACAAACTAAACCCTAAAATCACTATTCATCTTCGTTCTAGCCGCCGCCCTCAATATCCCATGGCCGAAACCACTCCCATCTTCTCCCTCTAATTTCTCTTCATCCATGCACCAAAAATCCCTACTCCTTTAGACCTTTTTGAAGAGATTTTCATTCTCTTTCCATCCATACGGATAACAGTACCCAAAAGTGAAAACCGCCGAGAATTTCTGCTCCAAACCCATTGCTTTTAGGTCGCCGCTTCCCCCTCCAAGCTCGATCAAGCTACACGAAATTGAGCCCTATTGCGCGCCTCTCCGTGCTCTCCATCACGGTGTATTTTGATCGTGCAAACTCTGACTGATTGGATCGAGATTCCTTGACCTAGAATTGAAGCAAAAGGAAAAAAACACGGCTGTATATGGTTAAGGAGGAAGAGGAGTATGGACTATTTTTTTATTATTTAATTAATTTAAAATGTTACAATCTTAAATAAGTCGTAACTAACCCATACGATATCGAAACTGAACAATTTCAGATCCTATTCAATTGTGAAACTGAGATCTACGCTGCTATCCAAACTAGATCCAATTCCAAGCAGTTCAAATTTTGGATCAATTTGCTTACGACTGTGAGAATTCTTCTTTTTAAATAATTTATTTATTTATTTATTTATTTATTTGTTATGTGACGATTGAATGTGTACGATTCAGATCTGTTATGTGATGATATTGTGGATGATTTATCTATTTGTTGGTGATGTATAAACACAGATTTGTATGTGTTCCATAAAAAAATATCATTTTTATTAGATTATTGATTTGGATTAAAATTTCCATTTCAATAAAAAATATCATTTTTATTAGATTATTGATTTGGATTAAAATTTCCATTTCAATCAAAATAAATCATATTGTTGTGTTATTGATTTGGATAAAAATTTCAAATTCAATATTAAAAACATTATTTTGATGATTTTTGTTGAATTGAACTAGTTTTTTAATTCAACATTAAAGCATTATTTTGGTTATTTTGATGAATTGCATTAGATTGGCAATTCAATATTAAAAACATTATTTTGACCATTTTGTTGAATTGAATTAGATTGTCAATTCAAAATAAAAACATTATTTGGATTATTTTGTTGAATTGAGATAGAATTGTCAATTCCATTTAAAACATTATTTCACCATTTTTATTTAATTTAAATTGAATTTGTAAATTCAATGTAAAATATTATTTTGTCATTTTATTGGATTTAATAGAATGGTCAATACAATTGAAATATGTCATTGAATTGAGATAGTAATGCAAATATACATTGAAAATAAAGATGTTCTTTTATTTGCATTCGCTAATGCAAATATACATTGAAAAATAAAAATGTTCTTTTATTTGCATTCTTTAATGCAAATATATATATATATATATATATATATATGCGCTTTTATTTGCATTCTCTAATGCAAAAATATTTAGAAATATAAAATGTTTTTTTATTTGCATTCTCCAATGCAAATATGCATCGAAATAAAAATGTTCTTTTATTTGCCTTCTCCGTCACAACTAAACATTAAAATGAAGAGTTGTATTTTTGTTTGCAATTTTAGATGCAAACAAAACATTAAAGTTAGGATTACATTTTATTGGCATATTTAGATGCAAATAAACAACGTAGTTAAAGGATTACATTTTTATTCGCATATTTAGATGCGAATAAACGTCGTAGGTAAAGGTTAAATTTTTTTTGCAATTTTAGATGCAAACAAAACATTAGAATTAAAATCATATTTTTGTTTGCAATTTTAGATGCAAACAAAACATTAGAATAAAAATCATATTTTTATTTGCAATTTTAGATGCAAACAAAACAACAGAATTAAAATCATATTTTTGTTTGCAATTTTAGATGCGGACGAAACATTAGAATTAAAATCATATTTTTGTTTGCAATTTTAGATGCAAATAAAACATTAGAATTAAAATCATATTTTTGTTTGCAATTTTAGATGCAAACAAAACATTAAAGTTAGGATTACATTTTTATTCGCATATTTAGATGCAAATAAACATCGCAGTTAAAGGATTACATGTTGTTTATGTTTTAGATGTAAATTAGAACATGAATTAAAAGGGTTACATTTTTATTTGTAATTTTGATGTAAATAAAAGCATAGGAATTAAAAGTCATACTTTTATTTACATTCTAGATGTAAATAAAAGAATAGATTATAGTGTCGCATTTTTATTTATATTTTAGATGTAAATAAAGGCTAGTATTTTAAGAGTCACATTTTTATCGACATTTCATATGAAATAAAAGAATTGATTTAGATGTTAAATTGTTTATTGTTACTTTATACACATTAAAAATAGTAGCAATCGCCAAATGATTTATATTTATATTTATATATAAATTAAAATTAAAATTTTAAACGAATCGCGCGCGGTAGTTCGCGTTTCGGCAATCGTAACTTCAAACGATTATACCGTAAGTTCCAACCATCGGATTTTCTCAAAACTGGAACTGTTAGGACCGTTTTTGGAAGATCTTACCAATGATATAAACTTTATCAAAATCCAACGGTTAGACTTTAAGGTATGTGTGAAAAAAATTGGTGAAAACAGCGCTAGGGCCGCCCATTGACCCGAAGCGTCGTTTAATTTTATTGAGCTATTTTTAAATAAATAAAAATAGCGATAAATTGTTATATATTAATATTAATGATATTAAATGGTTTAAATGATAATAATTCGAAAAATTATTTCAAAAGACCGAGTTCAACTCATTTCAAATAATTTTACGGCGATTTAAAATTGAAGATATCGAAGACGGCGATTGAAGGCCGGCGATCTTCACGTCGAAAGAATAACTACTGATGCCTGGCATTGGCTAGCTACCAATAAAGGGTTAAAGTGGTAGTTGTTCGGACGCACTTGTCGATCGTCTGGATACGCGAGCACCTAGGTGACTCTGGTTTCGTTCAGACCCAGAACGGACTTGTAAATGGATGCGTGTCCGACATTGAATTTTCGTGCCATGTAAATTAATTGATATCTATTAATATATTTCTGAGGTGGCGGAGGATTTATCCTCTTGCTAAACACCCTTCTTTGACACGCACAAGCTCGAAGGTTATATATTGGTAGTTTTCAATCGCATGGTATGGACTGTCAATGTGACATGCCAAGATGCAATTGATTAGGGCTTTTACTGAAAAGCAGAGCCCTGTGAATGATGATCGAAGCATAGCCTATTTAGGCATAGCTTTGTGTATTTCGTTACTTTGCGAGCCTCACACCCCGGTAGAGTCAAAATGGAACAAGGGAACGCAGGGAGTGCACACGTTTCTTTCTAGCTAGAAGTGATGTTTGGGTTTTTACACGGCCCGACATTTTTTACTTGTGATTGATGGAATGAGGCGCCTCGGATTTTTATTGGTCGCCAATGGCCAATTTATAGGTCCAATAGGATCGGGAAGCGTGTGTTCAGGAATTGCAAACCCACTAAAGTATTTTTGGACCGGCCCTGCAGGATCTAAGTGTTCGCCAACGTCCGAATCCTGAGACTTTGCTAGAGTGTCTTGAATCGGTTAGGAGATCGTCCCTAGCCTTGACTCATGATGGAAACCCACATCCAATACGACATTACGGTCATGATTGTAAACTTATATATGGCGACATAGTATATGGTAGCTATGCCGTCTAGGATTGATACATTTACCTTGAAGTATTTTTGAAAACATACTATACACTAATAATAATATTAAAAATATTATTTTCTACGTATCAAGCATTTTTTTATCATTATAAGGTAAAACTCTATCCTCCTTTTGCGTTGCATTGTGTGATGGGACCTGAGTCTTATAATGATTTCATTTTCTAAAAAGCATTGCGTTGCTTTTGACTTTAAAATTTATAAAACTTATGCACAGGCAATCCAATGGAATTAAACCGGTTCCACGTTAGCGGCGTGGTCCAGTGATTAGCCATATTATTAGTTTAGCAAGATTTCTCATACCAGTCCCATGACTGACTCATAGTTTGTTTCACTTTGCAAACTAGGGTGCCCTCTTTCCACACGGGCATCCAGTTGACAGGTTTCAGGTAGGGATGTTTTCTGGACTCAAGCTTGCTACTGAAGATGTTGGAAGATCTTTTCTTTTTATCTTTTATTTTCTTCTTGAGATTTGAGACAGTATTGGATATTGATGTATTTTGGGAGATTGAGACTTTATTTCTTTCCCTGTTTGAGACATCTGTATTTCTAAGTGTATCATGTACTGTGTACTCTGATGTTCTGTGATGATGTTTGTGATAACATTTCATTTCCGCAGCAATGATTTATATGTTCTGCTATGTAACTGTGATCTGTTATTGTTTTAATTATGTTATACTCCTATGATTATCCTTACTTTCATTTTATGGAAGTTTGGGTTGTCACATTTGGTATCAGAGCTAAAGGTTAACCTTAGCTAAGGAGTATGACATTTTTAGAACTATACGTCTAAATATAATCAGTAGTATTCTAAGACGTGTAGCTCATTAGAGATAGGATTAGTAATGTCCTAGAATGAGCACAGCAGAGTAGCACATATTAATCAGTCATTACATCATTATCATGTCATCACATGTCTCTATTTTAAAAATCTTTCCTTTGAAAATTATCATTTCTCTTGGTTTGACTCTTTCCTTGATGATACAGAATGCTTGAGAAATGAATACCAGAGCACGTACAAGATCACGAAGAGGCAGAGGTGGAGCAAGAGGACCCGCCCGAGACGAGACTCCTACAGCCCAAGAACAGAAACAGGTCACCCGAAAAGTTGAGACACCACCACCACCACACACTCGTGCTTTCAATCTTGACAAAGTGGCAAAGAAAATAAGGAATCTATGGGGTGTGCATTATACAGGCCAAGAGATGGTGACGGAGTTGCAAGCATGGCTTAAGACGATAGAAAAGATTTTGGGAGGATTAGAGCTCGAGGACCACATAAAGCGATTTATGGCAACTTGGTTTCTGAAAGACCAGGCCCAAATTTGGTGGGAAACAGCTATGGTTGGGGGTAATGAGGCCAATGTGACTTGAGGGAAATTCAAGGAGCTATTCAATGAGAAATTCATTCCACCCCACGAAGTTGAGCGCCTCCACGATGAGTTCGCCCACCTCCAACAGGGAGCATGACTATTTCAGAGTATGTTAAGAAATTTGATGAGCTTTCCAGATACGCCCCAGAATTAGTCCAAGACCCGCTATAGAAAAATAAGAGGTTTATCAATGGTCTGGCGAGGAGGTACCATAACAGGGTGACTGCACACATCGAGCGCCCATTTGCTAAAGTAATCAAGATGGCCTGCATATTTGAAGAGATTGATTAGAAGGGTTCCCAACAAGAGAAAGAAAAGAATCAAGCCAACAACAAGAAGGAGTCGGACAAGAAAACTGAGGCGGGCAGCTCTTCCACTGCCAAGCCCCAAGAGAAGAAGAAGAAGAAGAGGGACAGATCTAAAGTTAAGTGCTTTAATTGCCAGAGGATAGGGCATTTTGACTACGAGTGCCGAGCTCCGAAGAGGCCCAAAAGGAACGAGTCTGGACCGAGTCAGGGCAGTGGACAGAATCCCCGTGGCCCAAGAGAATGTTTTAACTGCCACAAGCCTGGACACCTCATCAAGGATTGCCCTTTGCTCAAGAAATCTCACGTTGCACATGTCTATGAAGGAGCGGTTGCACCGACTTCTTCCGAAGCAGGTACGCCTGATGTTTTAGGAGGTATACTTAGCATTAAAAACATTCCAATCACCATTTTGTTTGACACGGGTGCATCTAGAAGTTTCATATCTGTTGACACGATTAAAAAGCTTAAATTGAAACCCAGAAAACTCAAAGAACCAATTAGAGCCCATAGTCCGATAGGAAGTGCACTTATACTTGAGCAGTACTGTAGAGTGCCTGTTTCTTACTCTTACTTCCAATTCCCTTTTGATTTGATCGTTATGAGTTTTTCTGGATATGATATTATACTTGGGATAGACTGGCTAGCAAAATATGAGGCTGAGTTACTTTGTGCTGAAAGAGTAGTTAGAATCAAAACAAAATTTGGAGACATCATTGCTATTCCATGCTACGACTCAGCCACGGATAGGAAAGAATTTTGGTCTTCTTTAGAAGTCACGCCTTCTTCTATTAAGGATATTCCTATCGTCAGAGACTATGTGGATGTGTTCGAAGAAGTAGACAGCTTACCTCCGCGTAGAGAAATCGATTTCAGAATTGACTTAGTTCCGAATGCAAGGCCCGTTGTACACCGCATTCGGAGAATGTCACTAAAAGAAAAAGAGGAGCTGACCAATCAAACCAAACAGCTTTTGTGGAAGGGTCTGATCAGGCCTAGTTTCTCGAGCTGGGGTGCAACAGTGGTTTTCGTCCCAAAGTCAGATGGTACCCTCAGGTTATGTGTGGACTACTGTGATCTAAATAAGCAGACTCTGAAAAATAAATACCCAATGCCCCGCATTGATGATCTGCTAGACCGCTTGAATGGAGCACGAGTATTCTCTAGGATAGACCTAGCTACAGGTTTCCACCAACTACGCATTGCCGAAGAATGTATGCCTTTGACAGCTTTCAGAGGACCAGATATATTTTATGAATGGCTAGTGATGCCCTTCGGTTTATGCAATGCTCCAGCATACTTCGTAGATCTGATGAATAGAGTCTTCCATGATGTTCTAAATAAATTTGTGCTGGTATTCATCAACGATATCCTTATCTTCTCTAAGTCCACTGCTGAACACGAAAAACATCTGAAAGAAGTCTTGGAGATTTTGCATAGAAATGTGCTGAAAGCCAAATTCTCCAAGTGCATATTCTGGCAAGAAGAGGTGAAATTCCTCGGCCATGTTGTATCTAAGGAAGGCATCTCAGTAGATCCAGGAAAGATCTCGGCCATCAAAGATTGGAAGCAGCCTACTACGCCCACTGAAGTCAGAAGTTTCTTAGGTCTGGCTGGTTATTATCGGAAGTTTGTTAAGGATTTCTCAAGATTATCTTGTCCATTGACGAAGCTAACTAAGAAGCATACCAAGTTTAAATGGACACCTGAATGTGAGGCAGCTTTCCAAGAGCTGAAACAGAAATTGATCACTGCTCCTGTGTTGACCATTATTGATGGCAATCAGGATTTGAAAGTCTGGACAGACGCCTCTAGAGAAGGTTATCCTTTTCATCTAATTAAACATGTCAGAAATGACATTTTTCTAGTGACAAATCTTATTTTAACGTGTTATTCTTTTTCTTTATTTAAGGTATTGGTGCGGCGCTAATGCAAAGAGACAAAGTTATCGCATATGCTAGCCGCTAATTAAAACCACATGAGAAGAATTATGCCACTCATGATCTTAAGCTAATGGCCATAGTATTTTCTTTGAAGATATGGAGGCACTATCTCTTGGGCGAGAAATTTGAGCTGTATACTGACAACAAATCCTTAAAATATCTATTTACCCAAAAAGAGCTGAACTTAAGGCAACAACATTGGGTTGAATTCCTTGCACCCTATGACCTGGACATCTTATATACTCCAGGGAAAGCTAATGTAGTGGCAGATGCTCTAAGCAGAAAGAATTCAGCCAGCACCAACCTTATCCTTGCTAATCTCATCATTACCCCTACCATGATCGATAAGATCTCGGCTCTTCAGAAGAATGATGAATTTATTCAGAGAATCATCAAAAGGGTCAGGGAAGGCGAATCCACAAGTTTTTAGATTGATGACAAAGGAGTTATGAGGCTATCGGGTCGAATTTGTGTTCCAAATCTTCCTGAGCTCAGAAAGGAAGTAATGGACGAATGCCATAAGTCTAAGCTCAGCATTCATCCGGGTGTGAGCAAGATGTACCATGACCTTAAGCGTACTTTCTGGTGGAGATCTATGAAGAAAGACATCTCTATATGTGTTTCTAGATGTCCCACCTACCAGTAAGTCAAAAGCGATCAGCAAAAGCTAGCAGGTCTATTACAACCGCTAGGGATTCCAGGTTGGAAATGGGACGAAATTTCTATGAATTTTATTGATGGCTTGCCCCAGACTAGGAAAGGCAATGAAAGTATATGGGTGATTGTAGATCGCCTCACAAAGACAGCCCATTTCATTCTTGTCAAATCCAATAGAACAGCACGGAGTTTGGCACAGCTTTATTTTAGAGAGATTGTCAGACTGCATGGAGTTCCTTGCAGCATTGTCAGTGATCGCGATCCGATATTTTCTAGCAAGTTCTGAGAAGCTTTCCAAGAAGAGCCAGGGACTAAGCTGAATATGAGCACTACTTACCACCCTCAGACAGATGGCCAGACTGAGAGGGTGAACCGTATATTGGAGGACTTGTTGCGAGCATGCATCTTAGATTTTAGTGGGTCGTGGGAAGATCATTTGCACTTGGTCGAATTCTCTTATAATAACAGCTACCAAGCAAGCCTGCAGATGTCGCCATTTGAAGCATTATATGGCAGGCCATGCAGATCTCCAGCATGTTGGGTAGAACCCGGAAATCGATTGGTATTGGATCCCAACATGATTCGCGAAGCCTCGAAAAGAGTTGACTTTATTAAGAAGCGTTTGCTTGCTGCCCAAAGCCGACAAAAGAGCTACGCAGACACTCAAAGAAGGGATTTAGAATTCTCTGTTGGTGATCTTGTATACTTGAAGGTTTCCCCACTGAGAGGTATAGTTCGATTTGGGAAGATTGGGAAATTGGCGCCGAGATTCATTGGTCCATTTCCTATTCTCGAAAGGATTGGAACTCTCGCCTATAGAGTACAGCTACCTGACTGGTTGTCAGGGGTCCACAATGTATTTCATGTGTCCCAACTCCGGAAGCATGTTCATGATCCAGATTTAGTTGTGGAGGAAGCAGCACAATGAGATTTGGAGATTACCCCGGCCCTAGCAGTGAGAAGGGAGCCAATGAAGATTGTGGGCAAAGAAACCCGAGTGCTAAGGAACAAGAGGATCTACTTATTCAAGGTGCAGTGAAGCGGGGATCCTAGAGACTGTACGTGGGAGACTGAGGATAACATCAAACAGGCATATCCCAAGTGCAGAGTGGATATCTCCGAGTGACTCTTATGTTGAGGTACATTTACAATACCTTGCATTTTCCGTTTTGTTTCCTACTTTACTATTATTTGTTTTTCGAGGACGAAAAGCTTTTAAGTGGGGGAGATTGTAACAACCCGGAAAATCCGAACTAATTTAAATTTTTTATTTTGGCTATTTCAGTGAATTTTGAATAGCTAAAATAATTTATTTTAAATAATAACGATTAAATTTATTTTAATCAAAGTTAGAGCAAAAGTATTCATTTTGATTTCTAAAGAAATTAGAAATAGTACGGTAGTTTGAAAAGTCAAACCTGTACTTTGACCGAATGTACCAGACTCAAAATTTAACGGATTTTAATGATACCAAAAATATCTAAATCTGTTTGAAAATATCTTTCCAATGAATCCGAAAAATCGAAATTTTATAGCAGGAATCAAAAGTTATGGTCAGTTGAATATTCAGAATGGTCGCTATAGTATAATTTATAGCCCGTATAAAAGGCCATTTTTCAAACGACCTCCGTTTTCGACGAAACCACTTTTGTTGGATTCGGAATGTCAAATTATTGCTAGGTTTCAATTTTCATAACTTTTGAATTAATATGTGAGCGTGGCAAACAAAAATGTGTTTTGTCGATTTCAGTCAAATCCGATCGACTTGAAAATAGCCATTTTTCGAACAGTCTCAGAATTCGATGAAATTAATTTTGTTAGGACCGTATCGTCAAGACAAAGCCAGAAATAATTTTTTTGGATTTTTCTGAGTTCGTTGTGGCCTCGGTGGATTTCAATATTCGATCAAATAAATTATTTAAATAATTTAAATATAAAATTAAAGATTTCAGGCCATAGACAGTCGTCTGGGCTGACGATACCTAGCCCATTGGATCCGGAACAAGGGCTATTGGGTAGGGTCAACTCCGGTTGGACTAAAATCGGATTTGTTTATGATGTAGGGATTTATTTGTAAAAATTACATTTAAATATTATAAATAATACAAACTAAACCCTAAAATCACTATTCATCTTCGTTCTAGCCGCCGCCCTCAATATCCCATGGCCGAAACCACTCCCATCTTCTCCCTCTAATTTCTCTTCATCCATGCACCAAAAATCCCTACTCCTTTAGACCTTTTTGAAGAGATTTTTATTCTCTTTCCATTCATACGGATAACAGTACCCAAAAGTGAACAACCGCCGAGAATTTCTGCTCCAAACCCGTCGCTTTTAGGCCACCGCCTCCCCCTCAAAAGCTCGATCGAGCTGCACGAAATTGGGCCCTCTTGCGCGCCTCTCCATGCTTTCCATCGCAGTGTATTATGATCGTGCAAACTCTGACTGATTGGATCGAGATTCCTTGACCTAGAATTGAAGCGAAAGGAAAAAACCACGGCCGTATATTGTTGAAGGAGGAAGAGGAGTATGGACTATTTTTTTATTATTTAATTAATTTAAAATGTTACAATCTTAAATAAATCGTAACTAACCCGTACGATATCGAAACTGAACAATTTCAGATCATATTCAATCGTGAAACTGAGATCTACGCTGTTGTCCAGACTAGATCCAATTCCGAGCAGTTCAAATTTTGGATCAATTTGCATTACGACTGTGAGATTTCTTCTTTTTAAATAATTAATTAATTTTTTATGTGACGATTGAATGTGTATGATTCAGATCTGTTATGTGATGATATTGTAGATGATTTATCTGTTTGTTGGTGATGTATAAACACAGATTGGTATGTGTTCCATAAAAAAAATCATTTTTATTAGATTATTGCTTTGGATTAGAATTTCCATTTCAATAAAAAATATAATTTTTATTAGATTATTGATTTGGATTAAAATTTCAATTTCAATCAAAATAAATCATATTGTTGTGTTATTGATTTGATTAAAATTTCCAATTCAATATTAAAAACATTATTTTGATTTTGTTGAATTGAACTAGTTTGTCAATTCAACATTAAAGCATTATTTTCGTTATTTTGATGAATTGCATTAGATTGGCAATTCAATACTAAAAACATTATTTTGACCATTTTGTTGAATTGAATTAGATTGTCAATTCAAAATAAAAACATTATTTGGATTATTTTGTTGAATTGAAATAGAATTGTCGATTCCATTTAAAACATTATTTCACCATTTTTATTTAACTGAAATTGAATTTGTAAATTCAATGTAAAATATTTTTTTGTCATTTTATTGGATTTAATAGAATGGTCAATACAATTGAAATATGTCATTGAATTGAGATAGTAATGCAAATATACATTGAAAAATAAAGATGTTCTTTTATTTGCATTCGCTAATGCAAATATACATTGAAAAATAAAGATGTTCTTTTATTTGCATTCGCTAATGCAAATATACATTGAAAAATAAAAATGTTCTTTTATTTGCATTCTTTAATGCAAATATATATATGTATATATATAGAAATATAAAAATGTGCTTTTATTTGCATTCTCTAATGCAAATATATTTAGAAATATAAAATGTTCTTTTATTTGCATTCTCCAATGCAAATATGCATCAAAATAAAAATGTTCTTTTATTTGCCTTCTCCGTTACAACTAAACATTAAAATGAAGAGTTGTATTTTTGTTTGCAATTTTAGATGCAAACAAAACATTAAAGTTAGGATTACATTTTTATTCGCATATTTAGATGCAAATAAACATCCTAGTTAAAGGATTACATTTTTATTCGCATATTTAGATGCGAATAAAAGTCGTAGGTAAAGGTTACATTTTTGTTTGCAATTTTAGATGCTAACAAATCTTTAGAATTAAAATCATATTTTTGTTTGCAATTTTAGATGCAAACAAAACATTAGAAAAAAAATCATATTTTTGTTTGTAATTTTAGATGCAAACAAAACAATAGACCTAAAATCATTTATTTATTTTTTGCAATTTTAGATGCAGACAAAACATTAGAATTAAAATCATATTTTTGTTTGCAATTTTAGATGCAAACAAAACATTAGAATTAAAATCATATTTTTGTTTGCAATTTTAGATGCATACAAAACATTAAAGTTAGGATTACATTTTTATTCGCATATTTTGATGCAAATAAACATCGTAGTTAAAGGATTACATTTTTATTCGCATATTTAGATGTGAATAAACGTCGTAGGTAAAGGTTACATTTTTGTTCGTAAATTTAGTGCAAACAAAACATTATAATAAAGGTTACATGTTGTTTATGTTTTAGATGTAAATTAGAACATGAATTAAAAGGGTTACATTTTTATTTGTAATTTTGATGTAAATAAAAGCATAGGAATTAAAAGTCATACTTTTATTTACATTCTAGATGTAAATAAAAGAATAGATTATAGTGTCGCATTTTTATTTATATTTTAGATGTAAATAAAGACTAGTATTTTAAGAGTCGCATTTTTATCGACATTTCATATGAAATAAAAGAATTGATTTAGATGTTAAATTGTTTACTGTTACTTTATACACATTAAAAATAGTAGGAATCGGCTAATGACTTATATTTATATTTATATATAAATATAAATTAAAATTTTAAACGAATCGCGCGCGGTAGTTCGCGTTTCGGCAATCGTAACTTCAAACGATTATACCGTAAGATCCAACCATCGGATTTTCTCAAAACTAGAACCGTTAGGACCGTTTTGGGAAGATCTTCCAGATGATATAAACTTTATCAAAATCCAACGGTAGATTTTAAGATATGTGCGAAACAAATTTTGGTAAAAACAACGCTGGGGCCGCCCATTGACCCGAAGCGTCGTTTAATTTTATTGAGCTATTTTTAAATAAATAAAAATAGAGATAAATTGTTATATATTAATATTAACGATATTTAATGGTTTAAATGGTAATAATTTGAAAAATTATTTGAAAAGACCGAGTTCAACTCATTTCAAATAATTTTACGGCGATTTAAAATTAAAGATATCGAAAACGACGATTGAAGACCGACGATCTTCACGTCGAAAGGATAACTACTGATGTCTGGCATGGGCTAGCTACAAATAAAGGGTTAAAGTGGTAGTTGTCCGGACGCACTTGTTGATCGTCCGGATACGCGAGCACCTAGGTGACTCCGGTTTCGTTCAGATCCAGAACGGACTTGTAAATGGATGTGTGTCCGACATTGAATTTCGTGCTATGTAAATTAATTGATATCTATTAATTTATTTCTGAGGTGGCGGGAGGATTTATCCTCTTTCTAAACACCCTTCTTTGAGACGCACAAGCTCGAAGGTTATATATCGGTATTTATCGATCGCATGGTATGGACTGTCAATATGACATGCCAAGATGCAATTGATCAGGGCTTTTGTTGAAAAGCAGAGCCCTGTGGATGATGATCAAAGCATAGCATATTTAGGCATAGCTTTGCGTATTTCGTTACTTCGCGAGCCTCACACCCCGGTAGAGTCAAAAAGGGACAGGGGAATGCAGGGAGTGCACACGTTTCTTTCTAGCTAGAAGTGGTGTTTGGGTTTTTACACGGCCCAGCATTTTTACTTGTGGTTGATGGAATGAGGCGCCTCGGATTTTTATTGGTCGTCAATGGCTAATTTATAGGTCCAATAGGATCGGGAAGCGTGTGTTCAGGAATTGTCAATCCACTAAAGTATTTGTGGACCGGCCCTGCAGGATCCAAGGGTTCACCAGCGTCCGAATCCTGAGACATTGCTAGAGTGTCTCGAATCGGTTAGGAGATCATCCCTAGCCTTGACTCATGATGGAAACCCATATCCAATACGACATTACGGTCTTGATTGTAAACTTATATATGGCGACATAGTATATGATAGTTATACCGTCTAGGATTGATACATTTACCTTGAAGTATTTTTGAAAACATACTATACACTAATAATATTATTAAAAATACTATTTTCTACGTATCAAACATTTTTTTTATCATTATAAGGTAAAACTCTATCCTCCGTTTGCGTTGCATTGTGTGATGGGACCTGAGTCTTATAATGATTTCATTTTCTAAAAAGCATTGCGTTGTTTTTGAATTAAACCCATTCCGCATTAGCGGCATGGTCCAGTGATTAGCCATACTTATAGTTTAGTAAGATTTCTCATACCAGTCCCATGACTGACTCGTAGTTTGTTTCACTTTGCAAACTCGGGTGCCCTCTTTCCACATGGGCAGCCAATTGACAGGTTTCAGGTAGGGATGTTTTCTGGACTCAAGCTTGATGCTGAAGATGTTGGAAGATCTTTTCTTTTTATCTTTTATTTTCTTTTTGAGATTTGAGACAGTATTGGATATTGATGTATTTTGGGAGATTGAGACTTTATTTCTTTCCCTGTTTGAGACATCTTTATTGCTAAGTGTATCCTATGCTACGTACTCTGATGTTCTGTGATGATGTTTGTGACGACATTTCATTTCCGCTGCAATGATTTATATGTTCTACTATGTAACTGTGATCTGTTATTGTTTTAATTATGTTATACTCTTATGATTATCCTTACTTTCGTTCTACGGAAGTTTGGGTCGTCACATGGATGGTCTTCCGATCCTTGAGGATCATCTTGGCTCTGGTGCGATTGGAGTGCTAGATTAAGGTTCTTCCTGAACCAGTTCATCATGAATTTCAAGATCTTCAACATCACTACTTTTGTGTGTGTTATTATCTTCATGTCGAACCAGAGCAGGTTCAGTGTTCTTATAGCTTCTCAATCTTGGCCTCTCTGAATTCTTGATGTCTTCAATTGTTTGGTCTTTGAAGAATACAACGTTTCTACTACGAATAACCTTCTTATTGATTGGATTCCACAACCGGTACCCAAATTCATCCCTAGGTGAATGAAGATAGATACACCCCTTTTTCTTTGCATCAAGCTTAGCTCTCACATCTTTGGGGATGTGAACAAATGCCCTGCACCCGAACACCTTGAGATGATTCTATGAAGCCCTCTTGCCCGTCCAAACTTCCTCAGGAATGGCCCCATCCAATGGAACTGATGGTGTGAGTTGACAATGTCGACCAAAGCCATTATAGCTTCTCCCCAAAATGATTTGGGTAACTTAGTATGAGAGAGCACACAACAAACTCTTTCTTCAATGGTTCAGTTTATTCTCTCAACTAGCCCACTCAATTGTGGTGTCTTGGGTGGAGTTTTCTCTAACCTAATGCCATATTTCTTGCAATGGACTTCAAAAGGACCTCTATACTCACCTCCATTATCTGATCGTATACACTTAATCTTCCATCCAGTCTCATGCTCCACTAGAGCATGAAATTCTTTAACGGCATCAAGCACTTGATTCTTTGATTTTAACAGGTGCAACCATAATTTCCTTGAATGATCATCAATGAAGTTGAAAAAATGTATAGCACCACCAATGGATCTTCCATACATCGAACATACGTCAGTGTGCATGAGGTCTAGAATGTTCTTTCTCCTTGTGGGCAGAGAAGATCTTTGGAAAGAAACTCTATGTTGTTTTCCAGCTAAACAATGAGCACAAGGATGAAGTGGTTTACCTTTCACGTCAGGGAGAAGTTGTTTCTGAGCGAGTATATGAAGACCTTTCTCACTAATGTGCCCAAGCCGTTTATGCCATGTGTCCATATCATCAATAGAGATGTTTACTTCTCCTTTTCACAACTTAGCTTGCATTACATACAATGATCTTATCTTCTTTCCTCGAGCTATTATCAAACTTCCTTTGGTGGGCTTCCACTTCCGTTCACCAAAGTAATTCATTAGACCATCATCATCTAGCTTTCCAATGGAGATAAAACTAAGGCGCATGGTTGGGACATACCTCACATCTTTCAAAACAAGCTTGCACGCGATGCTTGTCGTCAGAGTGATGTCTCCTATTCCAACAATCTTGCTTCTATCTTGATTTCCCATTTGCACCATTCCAAAGTCAACTCTTTGGTAGGGTGAGAAGAAGTTTTCATTTGGAGTAACATGGAAGGAAGCACCAGAATCAATAATCCAAGAACTCTAATCACAAGCAATGTTTATAATTTTACCTTCACCAATGAGATATAGCAGATCTTCATTTAATACTATAGCAGTAGTACTATTTTCTTCTTGCTTCTTCGTTAATGTTAACATTACCGGCCTTTTATTCTCTTTTGAAGCTTCGACGTTCCATTTTCTTGTGACCCATCCTTCCACAGTAATAACATGCAATCATCGAGCGTGACTTGGATCTACCTCGAGATTGATGTGGATTTCGGCTCTTACTACGTCCACGAGTTTCATTCCTACCCTGATTCTCAACAACATTAGCTTCTGGATGGATAGACTCATCTCATTCCATTCTCCTTGCTTCTTCACCAAGAAGGCTGTCACTGACGGTATTAATAGTTAACTTTCCTTCCGGAGCTGAGTTACTAAGTGTGACAACAAGTGTGTCCCAACTTTCCGGTAAGGAACTAAGGAGTAGAAGGGCTTGTAACTCATCATCAATCTTCGTATCAAATTTTGTTAGTTGATTTACGAGCCCTTTGAAGTTATTCAAGTGCTCAATCATACTATGACCATCCTTATACTCCAATTTCACCAACCGTTGAACTAAATTGGCCTTGTTGCGAGGTGTTTTCTTCTAAATCATGGACTCAAGCTTTGTCCATAATTCATAGGCATTTGTATAAGTAGAAACATGCTCGAAGAAATTTTTGTAAATGCACTTACAGATCATAGCAATAGCCTTCCGGTTCAATAGTTTCCACTGAGCATCACTCATTCCTTCCACCTTATCTTTGTAGATGATGGGATCATGTAAATCCTTACAATACAAGTGGTCCTCCATCATCGGCTTCCAATAGGAGTATTTGTTGGTTATGAGCTTGAACATGTCTCCATCATGAGTGACATTATTCTCCATCTTGAACTTGCACGAGTTTGATTACGGCTACAGATGAGCCTGGATTCGATACCACAGTTGGTGAATCTCGGTCTTTCCCGCTTCGCGAAGTTAAGACAGGTACTTTAAGATTAAAAGTAGCTATAGAAGCACGAAAGTTTATAATTGTAACACCCCGCCTCCGCTAGGGTCACTCGCAAAGGAATGCACTAGCTTTAGAGGGGCATTATTGGTAAACATGCACAGAAATATCACAAGACAGAACATATAAAATAGCGGAAGTAAAATCGAACTTTCATAAACATCAATAATTAAGGTCTAAAGCCTTTTACATCAGAGTACATCAGAACCTGTCTTGCAATAGTAAAGAAGCATAAAGACTTTTTCATAAATAATTCCCCAAGTAAAAACAGTAAAGTAGCCATAGCCAAGAAAAGTCCAAGCCATCCATGATGACCTTCAAGCAGAAGAAGTCCGAACTAAACAACAGTATTTCCTCCCTGTAACCTGGGGGGGAAACGGAAGAAAAGAGGCGAAACAAAACGGGTCAGTCAAAAATACTGAGTAAGCCCTATCTACTATCAGCATAAAAACTAGTAAAGTTAACTGACATGAGAAACTGAGATGAACATAAGCATGATAATAAGATAGATAAGCTAAATCAAAATAACAGGATGAACTACTGAACTCAGATAAACTAAGGTGTCATGATAAATTACGGTGTCAAGATAAAACAAGGTATCCCATCGTCAAGTTCCTGTCAAGTATAATATCCCCAAGATATCTATCACGTATAACATCCCATGGTATCTATCCTGTCTTTTAGCTCTGCACCTACCGTACAAGTATCCCCACCGTATCATGTGTTAACCATGAATGACCCTTACTCAAAAGTCGTGTAATGGTCTATGTCAACCTAATATATCGCATATATAGGTTACTCAACTCGTATGTTTTATTCCATGTAAATGTTCAGTCCCTTGCCGTAGACCATACGGGCTTTCCCATGAGATTTTATACTACTTTAACATAGTTCCATGATCCTTAAGATCGTTTTGGATTGTCACCCTATATCTAACTAGGGTCTTTCAACATGAATCATTGTTTGTACAACTAGGACTTATGCTACCTAGGACTACTAGGGATTATGCTTACCTATTGCACGTTTTCGTATCTCGGTTTTGGTTCAACCACCCAGGGCCACTAGGATTTACGCTACCCGTCAACCGCGCCCTTTTTCCCACGCATTCATCGTGAATCGTTTTTCCATGACTGTATGCACATGTATCACATCGTGCCATCCGAGTCCTGTCACAGGGCAGACCAGGAAATACAGGACTCGGTCGTGAGCTTTCGATTTATCTGCCGATGCAGATGCTAAGGTCTGTTTTTTTCTATACGTGGCTATGGTCCCACGAGACCACTCCCTCAACTAGTGAAAGACAAGACAGGATAAATCCTGTATGAGAACACACTACTGGCCAACCCACAATCCTAGCCTTACCGCAACCATAATTAGATAGCAATTATGGTCTTTTGGGTGTTCTCTGCCTTTCCGTACGTACACGCTTGACCAAAGATGGTAGGTAGCCTGACGAAATGCTATCTAGGGTACGACCGTGTATCGTCGACTATCCCCTATCCATCCCCGTCTTTAGGTCGCTCGTATAGCAACCAAGGCATACTCTTGGTTCTTCTAACGCAGATCTTAACCTCTCATGAGCCTAGTATGATCACCTGGCAGCTCACAGAGGGATACCAAGAATATCCTCACGTTCCCCGAAGCCGCTGCTTCGTTACCCAGTTCGCTGGAGCCTTTATCTAAATCAGATACTTGCTCCTACTCGTATACTTAAACGATGACCTACCGTATCAGGTTACTCATCTATCTATGAACTGGTCTAAATTTCCTTGACTAAGAATCATTACTTAGTTATTCTTCAACTAAGGTTTACCACTTAGCCTTATTCCCGTTATCCTTGTTAACTACGGTCATCCACCTAATCCTCATAATGGATTAAGTGTCACTTAAGTTCATGACTTAACCCGTCTACAAATCATGTCAAAATTGGCTAAGTATCCAAGTTCAAGACTTAACCCTACAAACCATGCTCAAGTTGGTTAAGTATATATTAACTTGACCCTATCAAATTACTGAGTCAAATCGGTCAAGCGTATTTAAGCGATTCGTGACTTAGCCTTATCATGTTTTCACGTTAGATTGGTTAAGTATAGTTTAACTTAACCTCAATAAATTAACGAGTTAGATTGGTTAAGTATAGGTCACTTAACCACATCAAATCATCATGTTAGATTAGTTAAGTGTTTAACTTAACTCCATTAAACTGCCAAGTGGGATTAAATAAGTCTAGGCTAACTTAACCCTATCCGATTTCCATGTTTAGACTAGTTGAGTCTAATCTTAACCCCATCCATTAACTGTATTTTTCGGTTAAGTGTCATTAAGAAAACTTACTTAACCTTACCAAATTATCGTGTTGGATTGATTAAGTGTTGGTCAACTTAACCCCGTCCACTAGTCGTATAAAAATGGTTAAGTGTCATTAGGCAAATCAAATTACTTAACTTACCCAACCTTGTCATGTTTTGTTAAGTATCATTAGCCTAATCAAATTACTTAACCCATTTGTCCATGTCATATTTGATTAAGAGTCATTAATCAAATTAACTTAACCCTATCATGTGGCATTAATTACTTAATGCACCTCAACCTCTCACATTAGACTTTGTTGTGGTTACTAGTTAAGTCGGTCGGTTCCGGGTAGCTTTACACCACAACTTGGTCTAACCTCGGGTTCAAGCACAACATGACCAACTTCTCACATTGGGTCCTATTGTTTGCAACTACTAGTTAGGCCGGTCGGTTCCGGGTAGTTTTACGTTGCAAACTCAACCCAACCTCGAGTTGGCCACACTTATATTATCTAAGTGTCATGTCCATTATGTTTCCAACACATATTACAAGTTTTCAAGGATTTGGGTAGACCTAACTTAATAGGTAAATTCCCAATTCCATAGTATGGGTAGACCTAACTTAATAGGTAAATTCCCAATTTCATATTTTCAAACATACTCACATGTCAACTTCCATGTTATATTTCAAGTCATGTTTTCAAGTTGTATTTCATGTCACTAGAAATTACCCATAACATAACCCAACGCTTTTAAACTCGCATATACGTTCGCAACAACGTAATGGATTAAAAGAAGAGACTTGGCAAAGGCATGACAAAAATGGATATTAAGCCACAAGTTAATCATGGTGGCAAATGAGGCACAAATGTGTTCATTAACTTGCATGTTACATTCTTAAGCCTCAAAAACATGCATAAACCCAAACTTGGCACATAAGCGGATCATGGTGACAAAAGACATGGAATGATGACTAGTAACTCGCATATATCATCATATAAGGGTTATGACTTCATATGCAAGTTGACATAAAGGTTATGAGGGTTCTCATGTTGCATAATGCAACATTTCAACATAAAGGTTGTAGCTTTTAGCCCACAAGATCAAGATAATGACTTTATAAACTTGCATGACATGATAGCATGTATCATACTCAATGATCAAACCCAAACTTGCAACATGAACATTTAACTTCATAGTTAATATCTAAGAGTAGGGAAAGGGCTTACATTGCTATGAAGGCACAAAAGATATGACAAATCCCTTATGCAATCAACTAGACCCAAAATGCAAGCTCTAACATAAAAACCCTTGAGCCAAAATGATCAAAACCCTTGCTTTATGATGCAAATATAGAAACTTGACTTGAATGCAAGCTAATGACACTCATACAAGATTGAAAACACTTGTATGCATGGAAAATCTCTCATAGAAACAATTTAGAAATTTTATGAAGAGAGTGGAGGCCATGAGAGGTAAAATTTTGCCATAGTTTAGTTGTATGAATGAATAATGATGATTTAGGGTTAGGTTAGGGTCTTATTTATAGATTAGGCAAGTGTTTTAGGCCATAGGATTAAACCCTAGTTGCAATCTCAGCCCTTAAAACCGAATCTGGCCCCCAAACTCAACACAAACCCAAAATGGTGCACCAGGCAGAACTGCCCGGCTGGACCAAGTCGACAAGGCTGTCGACTTGGGTCCAACCAAGTCGACTCCCAAGTCGACAAGGCTGTCGACTTGGGTGCTCTGGCGGGAATTTTCCCGCCTGGCCCAAACTGGCCCAAATTTCCAAATTCAAACTTGAATTTGAAATCTGTTTTTACTTTGAAATTTTCTGAAAACTTCGTTGGGCCTTAATCGGGTCATACGGACTCCGATTTTCGAAAACTCGGACTCTATTTCGCGTATTTTTCCGAGACGAACGCAATGGCATAGCCCGTTTTACTTGATTCATAATTTAAAATTAAATTCTGCCTTGATTCTCGTTTTAACATGTTATCGAAATACGGTTGTTACATTCTCCCCACCTTTTAGGATTTCGTCCCCGAAATCTCCAAGTTAGGAAGAACATATCCTACCATCCATCATTCATCTACTCAAAACATCATCCACAAGCAACCATTGTCCTTAGATGATTTCTAATGCTGCATGAATATATGCAAAACGTGTGTGTACATGTTCCTTAGCTAATGCTAATGATCAGGCCTGAATAATCTTTCTAATGCAAAATATGTATAGTGTCATGAATCCAACATGTATGCAAATAGTCCTAGTCATATAGATACTATTTGCGTGCACAATCATTCATTCATATGCAACAACCGCATGATAATACATTCGATTTCATCCATAAACAAGTATAAATACTCGTGCATATGCAATATGAAATGTGACCGAGTCGAGCTAGTATCTAATGTGTATTCGCGCATCCACGAGCAACCACTTGCAACCACTTGCAACCATATCAATCATAACATGTTTCAAATACATGTTTACATCCATAGGGTTCTACCTAGGATTCCCTGAAACAGGGTCAAGAAGATAAACAAGACAAACTCCTTACGGGGTTTGTAACAGAAAATAGGACCGAGAGGATGTCCACAAAAGATAGCCTACAAGTAAGCTCTACAGAAAACAGGGATCAAGGATATACTCCCAAAAAGAGATATCATGTGCGTATCTAGTCTTTGACCATCAAAGTCGTATTTCCTTGAGCTTACTTCCATTGTGCCTTGAACATCTTTTAACTTCGCGGTTTCGTAGCTTCTTATTTCCTGTTTCCATAACATGAGCTGGAACTCATTTCTTCATCGCCTCTCGTTCCACTTGCACACTTGGCGCAAACATGACTGCGTACTCATGATCTCATGCAAGCTTTCCAAAATTCACTAGTGAATCTTGGATCTCGTTTATATACTATAAGGTATTCCATGTAGAAGAACTTTCTCTTGAAAGTAAACAGATGTCAACCAGGTTATCACGCGCACTTACTAGGGTGATCACTATAACCCATGCATAAATGAAGTAAACCATCCGTCTTATTGGCGAACACCACTCGATCGGGCTTCAAATTTCCAATAAAGGCATCAAGGGATTCTAAGTAACTAGTCATGACAGAACCTCAAAAAGGTTACACGATACTTCGAGGGTATTACCAAGGCTAGTCAAAAGGTCTAACTACCCTCCTATCAAAAACCGAGAGTGGCACCCCCTACTGGATAACCACTTCATCCCTAGAATCCATCCATAGCTTATAAACATAAGCATTATTTCCAAACTCAACACTTGGCATAGACATTCTCAAATCCAAACAGGTCATGTATAAATGGACTGATTCTCCAATAGGACTTTGAGACAAAAATGGGATTCTCTATTACGCTAGTACTTAAGGTGCAGAGACTCAACTATCGAAGCAGACTTAAATGATACGAAAAACGAAGTCCTAACGGGACGATAGAGAAGAAAAGCCTTTAACAAGATCGTTACCCTCCTTCCGAGGTACCCTAGAAATGAGAGCATACTATTGCCCTCCCGATGATCTTGTCCTTGTCCCATAATACTTAACTATCCACCCCGTTTTACCATGCCAAAGGTACTCTCTCGTCATGGGTTTCATTGTTCATCTTTCTCCCTCCTTTGAGGACTAAGCCATACCAACAAGTTGCTCATCCTTAAGCTCGTATCCTTTATCCTCTTTCTCACTATCCTTTCTTATAACGCGGCCACTGGTCTCTCGAGAACCACCTCCATCGTATGGAAAGCACTTTCGTAGATAGAAAAGACTAGTCGCAGTTAAAACCACTGTGACTACAGATGGAGGAAAGAAAGGAAAAGAGATTCAATTAAGGAAACAAGGATAGTGCTAATGGCCTTTGGGGAATAGCCTTTTTCTTTTTAAAAGAAAATTTTCTTGAAAAAATGCTTCTTTGTAAACGATTTTCAAATAGTTTTCAGAAGGTCTTTAAGAACTTTTGCCCGATCTGGTAACCTTCTGCTCTGATACCACGTGTAACACCCCGCCTCCGCTAGGGTCACTCGCAAAGGAATGCACTAGCTTTAGAGGGGCATTATTGGTAAACATGCACAGAAATATCACAAGAAAGAACATATAAAATAGCGGAAGTAAAATCGAACTTTCATAAACATCAATAATTAAGGTCTAAAGCCTTTTACATCAGAGTACATCAGAACCTGTCTTGCAATAGTAAAGAAGCATAAAGACTTTTTCATAAATTATTCCCCAAGTAAAAACAGTAAAGTAGTCATAGCCAAGAAAAGTCCAAGCCATCCATGATGACCTTCAAGCAGAAGAAGTCCAAACTAAACAACAGTATTTCCTCCCTGTAACCTTGGGGGGGAAACGGAAGAAAAGAGGCGAAACAAAATGGGTCAGTCAAAAAGACTGAGTAAGCCCTATCTACTATCAGCATAAAAACTAGTAAAGTTAACTGACATGAGAAACTGAGATGAACATAAGCATGATGACAAGATAGATAAGCTAAATCAAAATAACAGGATGAACTACTGAACTCAGATAAACTAAGGTGTCATGATAAATTACGGTGTCAAGATAAAACAAGGTATCCCATCGTCAAGTTCCTGTCAAGTATAATATCCCCAAGATATCTATCACGTATAACATCCCATGGTATCTATCCTGTCTTTTAGCTCTGCACCTACCGTACTAGTATCCCCACCGTATCATGTGTTAACCATGAATGACCCTTACTCAAAAGTCGTGTAATGGTCTATGTCAACCTAATATATCGCATATATAGGTTACTCAACTCGTATGTTTTATTCCATGTAAATGTTCAGTCCCTTGCCGTAGACCATACGGGCTTTCCCATGAGATTCTATACTACTTTAACATAGTTCCATGATCCTTAAGATCGTTTTGGATTGTCACCCTATATCTAACTAGGGTCTTTCAACATGAATCATTGTTTGTACAACTAGGACTTATGCTACCTAGGACTACTAGGGATTATGCTTACCTATTGCACGTTTTCGTATCTCGGTTTTGGTTCAACCACCCAGGGCCACTAGGATTTACGCTAACCGTCAACCGCGCCCTTTTTCCCACGCATTCATCGTGAATCGTTTTTCCATGACTGTATGCACATGTATCACATCGTGCCATCCGAGTCCTGCCACAGGGCAGACCAGGAAGTACAGGACTCGGTCGGGAGCTTTCGATTTATCTGCCGATGCAGATGCTAAGGTCTGTTTTTTTTTTATACGTGGCTATGGTCCCACGAGACCACTCCCTCAACTAGTGAAAGACAAGACAGGATAAATCCTGTATGAGAACACACTACTGGCCAACCCACAATCCTAGCCTTACCGCAACCATAATTAGATAGCAATTATGGTCTTTTGGGTGTTCTCTGCCTTTCCGTACGTACACGCTTGACCAAAGATGGTAGGTAGCCTGACGAAATGCTATCTAGGGTACGACCGTGTATCGTCGACTATCCCCTATCCATCCCCGTCTTTAGGTCGCTCGTATAGCAACCAAGGCATACTCTTGGTTCTTCTAACGCAGACCTTAACCTCTCATGAGCCTAGTATGATCACCTGGCAGCTCACAGAGTGATACCAAGAATATCCTCACGTTCCCCGAAGCCGCTGCTTCGTTACCCAGTTCGCTGGAGCCTTTATCTAAATCAGATACTTGCTCCTACTCGTATACTTAAACGATGACCTACCGTATCAGGTTACTCATCTATCTATGAACTGGTCTAAATTTCCTTGACTAAGAATCATTACTTAGTTATTCTTCAACTAAGGTTTACCACTTAGTCTTATTCCCGTTATCCTTGTTAACTACGGTCATCCACCTAATCCTCATAATGGATTAAGTGTCACTTAAGTTCATGACTTAACCCGTCTACAAATCATGTCAAAATTGGCTAAGTATCCAAGTTCAAGACTTAACCCTACAAACCATGCTCAAGTTGGTTAAGTATATATTAACTTGACCCTATCAAATTACTGAGTCAAATCGGTCAAGCGTATTTAAGCGATTCGTGACTTAGCCTTATCATGTTTTCACGTTAGATTGGTTAAGTATAGGTTAACTTAACCTCAATAAATTAACGAGTTAGATTGGTTAAGTATAGGTCACTTAACCACATCAAATCATCATGTTAGATTAGTTAAGTGTTTAACTTAACCCCATTAAACTGCCAAGTGGGATTAATTAAGTCTAGGCTAACTTAACCCCATCCGATTTCCATGTTTAGACTAGTTGAGTCTAATCTTAACCCCATCCATTAACTGTATTTTTCGGTTAAGTGTCATTAAGAAAACTTACTTAACCTTACCAAATTATCGTGTTGGATTGATTAAGTGTTGGTCAACTTAACCCCGTCCACTAGTCGTATAAAAATGGTTAAGTGTCATTAGGCAAATCAAATTACTTAACCTACCCAACCTTGTCATGTTTTGTTAAGTATCATTAGCCTAATCAAATTACTTAACCCATTTGTCCATGTCATATTTGATTAAGAGTCATTAATCAAATTAACTTAACCCTATCATGTGGCATTAATTACTTAATGCACCTCAACCTCTCACATTAGACTTTGTTGTGGTTACTGGTTAAGCCGGTCGGTTCCGGGTAGCTTTACACCACAACTTGGTCTAACCTCGGGTTCAAGCACAACATGACCAACTTCTCACATTGGGTCCTATTGTTTGCAACTACTAGTTAGGCCGGTCGGTTCCGGGTAGTTTTACGTTGCAAACTCAACCCAACCTCGAGTTGGCCACACTTATATTATTTAAGTGTCATGTCCATTATGTTTCCAACACATATTACAAGTTTTCAAGGATTTGGGTAGACCTAACTTAATAGGTAAATTCCCAATTCCATAGTATGGGTAGACCTAACTTAATAGGTAAATTCCCAATTTCATATTTTCAAACATACTCACATGTCAACTTCCATGTTATATTTCAAGTCATGTTTTCAAGTTGTATTTCATGTCACTAGAAATTACCCATAACATAACCCAACGCTTTTAAACTCGCATATACGTTCGCAACAACGTAATGGATTAAAAGAAGAGACTTGGCAAAGGCATGACAAAAATGGATATTAAGCCACAAGTTAATCATGGTGGCAAATGAGGCACAAATGTGTTCATTAACTTGCATGTTACATTCTTAAGCCTCAAAAACATGCATAAACCCAAACTTGGCACATAAGCGGATCATGGTGACAAAAGACATGGAATGATGACTAGTAACTCGCATATATCATCATATAAGGGTTATGACTTCATATGCAAGTTGACATAAAGGTTATGAGGGTTCTCATGTTGCATAATGCAACATTTCAACATAAAGGTTGTAGCTTTTAGCCCACAAGATCAAGATAATGACTTCATAAACTTGCATGACATGATAGCATGTATCATACTCAATGATCAAACCCAAACTTGCAACATGAACATTTAACTTCATAGTTAATATCTAAGAGTAGGGAAAGGGCTTACATTGCTATGAAGGCACAAAAGATATGACAAAGCCCTTATGCAATCAACTAGACCCAAAATGCAAGCTCTAACATAAAAACCCTTGAGCCAAAATGATCAAAACCCTTGCTTTATGATGCAAATATAGAAACTTGACTTGAATGCAAGCTAATGACACTCATACAAGATTGAAAACACTTGTATGCATGGAAAATCTCTCATAGAAACAATTTAGAAATTTTATGAAGAGAGTGGAGGCCATGAGAGGTAAAATTTTGCCATAGTTTAGTTGTATGAATGAATAATGATGATTTAGGGTTAGGTTAGGGTCTTATTTATAGATTAGGCAAGTGTTTTAGGCCATAGGATTAAACCCTAGTTGCAATCTCAGCCCTTAAAACCGAATCTGGCCCCCAAACTCAACACAAACCCAAAATGGTGCACCAGGCAGAACTGCCCGGCTGGACCAAGTCGACAGGGCTGTCGACTTGGGTCCAACCAAGTCGACTCCCAAGTCGACAGGGCTGTCGACTTGGGTGCTCTGGCGGGAATTTTCCCGCCTGGCCCAAACTGGCCCAAATTTCCAAATTCAAACTTGAATTTGAAATCTGTTTTTACTTTGAAATTTTCTGAAAACTTCGTTGGGCCTTAATCGGGTCATACGGACTTCGATTTTCGAAAACTCGGACTCTATTTCGCGTATTTTTCCGAGACGAACGCAATGGCATAGCCCGTTTTACTTGATTCAGAATTTAAAATTAAATTCTGCCTTGATTCTCGTTTTAACATGTTATCGAAATACGGATTGTTACAATAATTCTCCAATATGGAGATTCTTTCACTATGCAAAAGAATAGTGAGATCACAACAATATGATTACAAAATTAACTCACACTTGACTCAAGCTTAAGGATAGATAATTTTCAAGCTATCTCTCTTTTCACTCAAAGAGGCTTGCTAACTCTCAAGGATTTTTCTCACTCTAAGAAGTGGCTTTTTCCTTGGATTCTTGGATGGATAGTAATGAAGGCTCCTTCTCCTATTTATACTACTCAACCTCTATGATGAATGGTGGAGATTACTTGCATCCAATGGTGGAGATTGATTCTCTAGAATGCTCCATACACTCTAGGAATCTCTACACTCTTCTATTCCCTTATGCATCCTTCCATACTCTTCCATAAGGTTCCAGAAGGTTCCACACATCTCCAGAATATTCCAGAGGGTTCCACACTCTTCCACAAGCTTCAGAGTTCTACACTTCTTTAGAGTTCTCCGGAACATCCTAGAAAATTCTAGATTTCTCTAGAAAGATCTCGAATTTTCTAGAAACTCTCCAATTAAGGAGGGATCCCAACATCTTCGCTTCTTTGTTTTTATTTAGTGTTTGCAACAAAGAAAAAGCCCATGATATATATATATATATGTTTTGCATTATGTTCTTCTGTTTTGTCACTCCTGTTTTCACTTGATTTTGCTCATGTATCCATTTTGTGTTAGTTTCACTAAAAAGAGAATACTGCATTTCAATTTTGCATTTTTCTTTTTTTACTTGTTTTAGTTGTTTCTATATTTGTTCTATTTTTTCTCCTCTCCATCATTTGGTGTTTAGTTTCCTTTGTCCATGTCATTGTTCATTTGTTGTTTTATTGTTGCATTTCAATGTTCATTCTGTTGTTCGCTTGTTGTTTTATTGATGCATTTCAATGTTCATTCTGTTGTTCACTTACAATATTTTCTTTCCTTTCCTACACTATTGCTTTGCCAAAACCAATCAAACATCCTCCATCATTTCTGCCCGCAGCAACACCTGTACATCTATACTACAAGCCACAACTACCTATAAACCATCCCAACAATGTCTTGCTGACATTTCTGCGGCACCACAGACGAAATTTCTGTGACAATCTCAACAATATCCATTAACTGCTCCCTCATCCTCATCCTCATCCAAAATACATTAACTTTCAACCTACAACGCTGACTGCTTGCTCATCCTCCTTGATCCTCTCAAACATACAACAACTCGCTAAACAAAACTGCAAAAGAAATCAGGCGCTACAACTACCCTTAATCCATGTCCATCTTTGCCACTGCGATTACTTGAACCAAAATCACCTCATACAACTTAACCACCTGATATACCCACAGCTTCACCAGAAAGCACCATCCTCTCCCACTCCATTCTCCATTGCAAACGCTGCAAGAACCATCAGCCACCAATTGCTAATTCGAACACAAACTTATCCATAATGCAATCACTCCATAACCTCGACGTCCTTCACTAAAACAACTCCGACCCACACACAAAATTCACTTGCAACAACCGTGAACTCAGCCAAAAACCTATAGTTCCTTACTATTATAGAGCTCCAAACTGATATAACCAAGCATAAAGAGCTACCCCATTCACAAACTACAACCACCCCAAGCTCCAACAGCACTTCATCTAATACTCGATACCACATGCACTTCATACAAACCCAATATAGCACCAACTTCCACACTCATCAAACCTTACCCAAATTCACAGTAACCCACTCCACTCTAGTGACCTGCCACTTCCATAACATGCAATGCAATCTTCATCGTTGCATCAGCAACACAAAAACCACAATCAATCAAAGCCTCAACTCAAACTTCAACTCCCCTCGGACTAAAACCGCGATTGATTGCCCAAAACTGAAACCTAAATACAAAGGCCTCAAAAAAATCCCATGTCGCAACCCTAGAACAATCACCTGAAATCCCTTGCCTTATTATCTGCATCGCAGCTTCCTTAGAAACCATTCTCGACCCAGCAAACTCCCTGTGACCTATTCCTGTGATTTCAGTTTTGATTTTGAGTGAATCTTGAGTGAATCGGGTTGAGAATTGTGATTTGGGATTGTATTTTGTGGGATTCATAAATGTTTTTGAGTTTTTGGCTTATTTGCGTAGTTGATCTTTTTGCGCCTCTATGTAGTTGATTTGTTTTATGTATGTGGCTGTAGTTTTGTAATTTTGATTTAGGCCGTCATCCCTGATCTTTCTTCAAAGCTTTGGTTTTATCAAAAGAAAATTTGTTCTTGAAGTGGGCTACTTGTAAAAAAAATTATGTAAATTCATTTGCTTATTTTAGAGAAAATCTCTTTAAAGGAAATGTTTTTAGGTGTAACGTGAGTGTTGTATTTAATTTTTTGACTCAACTCTTTTTTATTCATTTCTTCACTTTTACTAAAAAAATATACATATATTTTTGATTTCGTTTGGCTTCGTTCTTCTATTGAAAAAAGACAGATTTTCATTGTTTTTGTCCTTTAAACATAATTAAAAGAACAAAAAATCTCCAATGTAAATTAAATTACTTCTGTTTTCGTTTTATCCTTTTAAAAAATTCTTCTAGGACACTCTCCAGGTTGCAAAATCAAAAAATAATATTTTCTTACACTGCTTTGGTTGTCTACCAAAAATCTATGCTAATGAATTTACAACTTTAAATAAATAATTATTTTACATTTTGGAGCGCTATGAAGGGAGCGACTACCTTTGATTTGCTAATGGATTCAGATTGCTCTTGGATTCATTCATGGTTAAAAGTAAGAAAATAAATGCCACCAATCAGGCGGAGGGTGTTGGATTAGAAGAGAGCCTGGAAGCTTCCTCCACTGAAAAGCCCTCTATCTATCTAAATCGGAAGGAGATGTTGGAGTGGCCAAGGAATTTGAAGCTCGCCTAGAATTGTAGGAAAGACACCTCAAACGATTAGAGGAGATGATTGACACTTTTCTAACTCTGATGGAGGAATTCAAAAGGCCAGTAGGCCAGCAGGTCAAGGAACCATGTCTAGGGTAGGACCCAGTGTTGCGCAAGGATTGGAACAAGGCTCAGGAGCACCCCCACCAAACCTCCTTGAATCGGTACCGAACCAGTTCAAATCGGGGAAACCCCCAAGGTGCTGGTGATTTGGAATATGATTCTCTGGTTGATCATTTGTTTTGGATATTGGTTATGGGAACTTGGCTCAAGCGTAAGCGTGCGCAGCAATGGATCACGGAAGAGCTCTTGGAATTCAGTTTGTACCTGAGACCGCTCCTCGGGTCAGCGCCAAGCTGGATGGCAATGTCATGGAATGACGTGACACCTCTTTTGTACTAAACACTTTGGACACCGGTGTAGGATTGGATAATTGGTAGTAGCTTGTCAGCAATGTAAATCGGATCGCAGACATGATCAGTGGTTTTCTCGAGGCAGGATGTCTCAACTGGGTATGACAACGTCAATCAAAGCCCCTTTACTCAAATTATATAGAATTCACAGAAACCCCTCCCCCCCCCCCCCAACTTTAAATTTCGGGTGTTGGAGGTTTACGATGGTAGGAAGGATCCCATCGTTTACCTTAGACACAACATCCATCACATGAAAGTACAAACAGAATCTGGTAACATCATGGAAAAGTGCTTCCCTTTTACCTCACAATATCGCAACAATATTTTTTAGGCATCTTGAATCGAAATCTATGGGCGGTTGGAATACTTTTGTTAGAGGTTTATTGAGCAATTTATGGTCTACATCTCTCGACCTAATAATGCGATGACCCTCACTACAATTAAGGAGAGAACTGGAGAAACTCTGCTTTCTTTTTTGGAAAGGTTTAATGCGGCGGTAGCGTCGATGAGCATATCAAACCCATCCATGATACTTATGACCATCGTTTCAGGCATATTGGATAAATCAGAATTTAAAATCTCATAGGAAAGGGATCTGCCAAGGGGTCTTGGTGAATTTTACTTTGAGGTGGATAGACTTCTGCATGGAGAGGATGTGAGAGCGGATAAGGATATTCCCGAGGTTAGCATGGCTAAGGACGAAGGACTGTCCGGATATGACAAAGGATATGATCAAGGCAGAGAAAAAGCCTCAGCTGAAAATGATCGGAAAGTTCAACAATCTAAAGAACTTGAATTCTCTTCGTACACGGAGCTCAACGCTTCCCTGGAAGACGTACATTTGGATATTCATGGAACTTCCCCGTTCAAAAACCTCCCAGTAGGAAGCCAACACAAAAGGAAAGGGAATGTGGTAAACACTATTTATTCCATAACCTGGATGGTCATAACACGAATGAGTGTCATTATTTACGGATATGATTGAGTGACATATCAAACGCGGAGAGTTGGCACAGTACATCAGGATTAGGACTATTGTAGCGGAACTAGTGCAGTTGCCACTTATTGTCCTCCAGAATATGAATGATTCAGGAATTAGCTCATGTGATCTACACTAATTGATCTGGATTATCTTATTTTGGTTTTTTAGATTTTAGTCCTTTGGTTTTTGGTTTTGGATGGCCATGTCAGCCTACCCATGTTCGATATTAGGTTTTAATCCCTAAGCATGATCTGTACCCGACAATACATCCACCCTTTTAGGTAATAAATTTGTAATAATAAATGGCTAATTTGGCCAACCCATGTATGGGATCAAGATGTTATCCCTAGGCGTGCTCTGCACCTGATGATGAACAATTAGGTTTTCTTTTGGATTTGTAATAATCTAGAATTTTGAACTTCAATAAAATAACTTCACTTGTATGGATTATGTTTGTAAAGTATGGAATTGAAAATTGGAATTTCAAACTTTAACAACTGGTCCTCGAGTATAGATTATGCTTGGGAAGAGTCTTGCCATCTTCTCAAGATTTGGCAAGACCGCTCGGTTAAGGCTCGAGTATGGATTATACATGATTGGACTTGGGCTATTTTGCTACGATTTGGCTAAGCAGCTCACATGATTATTATTTTTTGCAGGTGTCTGTTCTATGCATGTTGGCTAGTCTCATAGGCACCATGTTTTTCAAATAGGATTGCGGATTGTATATTGTGGATTTCAGATTTCTCAGATATCTTGGGTATATTGGATATTTGGATTTCTTAGATTTGGACTTCAGATATTATAGATTTTGGTTTCTCTTATAATCTAACCTGGGAGATCATGGGATCCTATTGGCCTTTGGATTTGGTTTTTTTGGACTTTGGTTCTCTATTAGTACGATCCAGCATGATTGTGGCTTTCTGAATTTCTGGTCTTTGGTTTTTGAATTTCTATTTGAACTTGTATTGGATTACAACTTCTAGATTTATGGATTTTTAGATTATACAAAACAAGTCTTCCACCGAAAGACATGTTCTAGAAGGCAAATATTAACCCGCCTTTAAGCAAGGCTGCTACGCTTTGGACTTCAACATTCGGAACATTCATGGCTTGAGCATGGACTTCATAGACTCGGACTTAGGCATTGAAATCAACGTTTTCTTAGTAATTAGAAATTTACTCAATTTGGATCAATCGCCTCATAGCATCATCCAATCACTGATAAAAGGCATAATCGGCTCACTAGATCGCTCGATATTCACTTGATCGATCATGCATAAGATCGGATCGATCACTTCATAAAATCTGGATTAAAACAACCCAATCACCCTGGAAAATAAGGATCAAACTAATCTAGCACTTGGTTGATCATTTGGAAAATTATCGATTGGTATTAATAAAAAAGGTGATCAACACAGGCCGAATACCCAGAAATCATGGATTGATACATAGGAGTTACTTCAAAAGTGTGTTGATCTTTTGGTAATGATCTGATCGGTATTACTCTGAACCCTAGGATTGGTAAAGAATTTGAGGGATTAGGTCAGTAGAGAGATCCAAACCTTTGAATCACCCCCAAAACAACAAATTAGCACAAAGCGATCATGCTAAAGCATTGGATCAGGCTTACCTTCAGATCGGTGTCAATCTTCGAACCGGATTAGTACTTTGGGATAATATTTAAATCAATATTTTTTTATTATGTGATTGATTACTACTCCAAAGAAGTTGATCAACTAAAATCATGTGATCAACATGAGGGATTGGGTCTAAAATAGTTGATCACACAAAGGATTCAAGACTAGGCATTTCTTCAAGGTGTGGCTTCGAATACGAAAAACCAATACCTATCCCTTGAGGGATTGATACTGATTCCTATAGCATAAGGATCATATATGATATATTTTTTGGACTTGGTCAATTTTCGGATCTACTTTTTCCAACATAATTTATGGTTAATCCGAGGTATTCTACAGCTATATCTTGGATCTTTTTGGCACTCATATATAGGGACTCTGTCATTACTGATATGCGATATTTTTTACTCTACGTTTCTACTATCAAAATGGACTATAATTTTAATCAAGCAGTAAAAGATTACCCTATAGTAGACGTAGACATGATTTGTCGAGCCACTATAAATCATGTGTCGCTTTACTTTATTACATTCTATGTTTGGACTTACACCATTATTCTTTGATTGTTGTTTGGAATTATGGTGTTGCATTCGATTGACAAAATTCAATATTTATAACCTGCATTATTGGTTGCTTGCACTAGAAAAACGTCATAAACGGTTACTTTCAAATAAAATTTCATTTATAGTTGCAATCTTGACTCATATTTAATATTTATTTCACATTTTTTCGTCCTTGCTTTAAATTTCTAAGGATGCCACCCTAATTCGCATAATCTGAGGATTCCTTCATCCGTTTTTTGACCCACAAATTGTATTTCATTATATAAGAAGAATTGGATAATAAGGTTAAAAGTCTAAAAGTGTAGTAAGCTCATTTGGGCAAATTTGTGTTTTGATAAGTTGATTTCTTTAACAAAAAGTTCTTCCGGTTTTAAAGGCAAGGGCAGAGTCTCAACCATATATAATTATTACGGTGATTCGTAAAAGAATGTTATGATTATTTCTCTGAGGATACTTAAACCTTCAGTTGCATTGCTATAGCAATTCATGGTGCACTGATAACCCACGTATGTTAACTACTAAGAACTATTTTTAAAATTAAGTCAACGTGCCTTGATACAATTTTGCATTATGAACTACTAAGGACGGAAATTTTTTGGAGCAGTTGCATTAGTTTCACACATATGTAATAAAGTATTCATGAAGAAACAAAAACTCAAAAAATAGGATAAAAAATGTTTTCAGCTTTTATTATTCTCTTGCAGAAAAGGAGAACATTTTTTCTTAAACAGGTTTTCATGTGAAAAAATTGAAAAAAAAATGTGGAAAATATTTTCTTTTTGGTACTTTTTAAAATATGTTGTTTTATCATTCTTTCTTCTTAGCTATTGTTTATCTTTTCCCTTCCTTTTTCCTTATGCATTTATTAAAAAATGTTTTATCTTGGACATATTTTTATGTAAAAAAATAGTAATATAATAAAATCTAAATGAAAATTAAAAAGATCTTTTTGATAAATATATTTTAGAATTTTTTTTACTTTCATCTTATTCTCTTACGTTTTTATTTGCTTCCTCTCGTATAATCTTCTTTTTCGAAAAACCTCCAAATAAAAACAATTTACAAAGAACTAATTTTATCCTCTAACGGTAAAACTCTCATGTAAATTTTTATAGATTTTTGGCTTTTATACTTATCATATCAAGCATTAACTAAGGGGATAGTGTCAAAATCAAGTGTGGGATTAATCTCATTTTTATTTGGATTTTTCAAGTCTGATTAATGCATTTTCTTCCATTTCCCTCAAGAAAAAGCATAGAAAAAAATTATGTTTTAAGTTTTGACATAAATTGGAATGTAAGTGATAGTTGAGTTGGTAAATTTAGTAAAAATTGAGTTGTCAAATTTTGTGGATTTGTAGCCATATTTGACAAGTGTTGATTTTAGCTTGTCAAACCACACTCTTGTTGCCTACTTTAAACCATAGATTGCTTGATTAATTTGCACACCAGGCCTTTGTCAGCATTTTGAATGAACCCATCTAGTTACTGCATAAACACTTCTTCCTGTAACACACCATTAAGAAAGACATTGTTAACATCTGATTGCCTGATGATCCAATTTCTACACAAGGAAATGGTTAAGATTACTCTAATTGAGGTTGGTTTCACAACTGGTGAAAATATTTCTGAAAAATTAAAACCATACTATTGTGAATGCCCTTTTGCCACCATCCTTGCCTTGTACTTAGAAAATTAAAACATCAGCATTTTTTTATTTTATAAGTCCATCTACACCCAATTATATTTTTGTTCTTTGGTCTTTCAACCAAAGACCAAGTTCCTTTCTTAATTATAGCATTATATTCTTCTTACATGGCTGATCTCCACTTTTCACATTGAACAGCTTCTATGTAAGAGGATGGTTCTTCTTACATGGTGGTCAAGTTGATGAATTTTGGCTTGTAGACCCCACATTTTGCTCTTATCAGCATGCGGTGTCCGTTGATATTGTCTCTTGTTGAAGTAGTTATTTTTATCTGTACTGCCTGTGTCAGGCACTTGATTATAGCTAGCACTGTTGGTTGCTTGACTTTGATCACTCTGAATTTTACTGTTGTCGGTCATGCTTTGCTCTTGACGTGGCCTCCTTGTGGACATTGTGAGTTGAGAGCTAGAGTTGATGTCATCTTCTTTATAGTGAGATAGCACCGATACTTACATTTCATCGGGTAAATCAGGTACAACAACTGGGTTTATTACCATTTCAATAGTTTTTATATCTGTCATGTTGTATGAATACACATGCTCATTGAATCTTACATGCCTGGATATATATATATATATATATATATATATATATATATATATATATATTCTTCCTTTGTTGTCTAAACACTTATAACCTTTTTGACTATTGTAGTAACCTAGAAATGTGCATGAAGATGATCTAAAGTCCAACTTATGTGTTTTGTAGGACCTTAGACAAGGAAAACATTGACACCAAAATACTCTTAGATGTTTACAGTCTGGCTTGACTTTAGTTAGCACTTCTTATAGGCATTTGAACTTTAGTATTTTTGTTGGAAGTATATTTATCAAATGCACATTAGTGTTAAATGCCTCTGGTCAAAATATCATTAGCATAGAGGCTTATGCTAGCAAAGTTAAGCCAGTGTCTATAATATGTCTATGTTTTCTTTCTATGATTCCATTTTTTTCTAAGGTATAAGGGCATGTTGTCATATGGTTGATACCCTTCTTCTTAAGAAATGTTTCTAGAGGTAGAAATTCTCTATTGCCATCTGTCTATAGGGTAACAACATGATGACCAGTCATATTTTCAACCTTGTTAATGAACTGCATGACGATATTTTACTAGTTTCAGATTTAGATTTCAGCATATATACCCAAACAAATCTTGAATAAGCATCTACAAATGATATGTAATATTTGTATCCATAATCGGAGCTGATTGGGGAAGGACCTCACAAGTCAGTGAAAATCATTTCAAGGGGTTTAGCGTAAATTGTGTGAGAATCTGGAAATGCAAGCTTATGACTCTTTCCCAATTGACAAGAGGTGCACGTATATGAATTTGGTACATTACGAGTAGAAATATTACTATTGTTCATAACATGCTTTACAATTTTTGCACTAGGGTGTCCCATTTTACAATGCCACAACTCAAATTCTCTACAACATCCAAAATCATTTATTACAGTCATCACACAAGTGTTTTCCTTATGTTCAGAAGTTTTAGAATTACTAATATCAAATTTGTATAACCCCTTGTTTTCTTTACCCCGTAAGGTAATTTTTTGTGTTAGTATATCTTTAACTATGCACACATCTGGATAAAACTCAAAGTAGACATTGTTGTCTCTAGCAAACTAGGAAATGCTCATTAAATTCTTTTTAATTGATATAATCCTTAGTAGACTTCTTTAAAATAATTTTTTGAGTCCCTATGTACTTGCATTTCCAGTATGTGTAATGTGTATAGATTCACCATTACCCATAAGTAAAATTTGTGTACCTTTATATTCTTTGTTTCCCAAGTTTAAGTTTCCAAGATTTTTGGTCACATGGTTGGTAGCTCTAGAATCTGGGTACCAACAGTCATCACTTGTGTCATTAGTAGTGGTAGTTTTAGTGTTTAGAACCTCTGCATGCATCGTGTTGTCTTTTGAAACATTGACTGGGTTGACATTTTCATTATTGCTCCATTGTGAAGGTGTGTAGTTGAGGTTGGTCTTGAAGTAACACTTGTTTGCACTATGGCCGAACTTTTCACATATTTGACATCTTATTATGTTATTGTTGTTGTTACTTATGCCACCCCTTCTACCTCTATTAGAAGCACACCCCTCTGGTAATTGTTAAATTTTCCTCTTGGACCTTGATTTCTTTCTTGCTGATTGCCTTCATTATAATTATAATTGATAGATATATCTGAACTCAATGTCTTATTGTGCTCTATTTTGCCTTCAAGTGAAAGGAGAGTATAGTACACAAACTATAAGGAAGTTGTTGGTTCCATGGTAGAAATTATTGCCACCACTGCTTTATATTCATCATCTAAACCACTAATTATGTATAGCACATGGTCTGATTCTGAGACCGTATGTCCTGCTAAAGCCAGCTGGCCACACAAGTTTTTGACCTTAAGTAGATATTCATTCATAGTTAGATCATTTTTCCTGATGCATTGCAATTGCCTTCTGTGATGCATAATTCATGCTGAAGATTTAGAGGGAAAGTTTATTCAATAGTTGTCCATACTTCTTGGGCAACCTTGCAACCAATCAACTTTGGCAGTATTGTTGCACTTACGGATGACATCATCCAGGCACATACGGGGTCATCTTTCCTCTGATGTGCAACATATTCTTGATTTGGCATGAATTTTTCCTCGTAATCTTCAATAAACTTTGGTGGTACAATCTTTGTGCCAAGAACATAATTCTCTAATCCATAGTTTCTGATGGTTGTTTCTACTTGCATTCTAAAGAAAGAATCTTGTCTCATCAACCTGAATCGAGATTATTTGATTTTAGGGCTTGATAACAGATTCACTACAACAAATTTGGCCTTATGAAAACCTTTAACGGCGTTTTGATGAACGTTGTCTACCAACAAGTTGTTATTGGTCTTAAAAATATCACAATACATACCTAAACGTTGTAGAAAACCGACACACTACAGCGTTTCAAATGGTGTTGTTCTTATGTTTGTACATTTTATATTTTTATTGTATTATATACAACAATCAAATGTTTAACAACGTTTTATATCATTTCACATTGTTTTAGAAATGTTGTCATCTTCACTATTCTATAGTGTTTTGCCTCATGTCACAGCGTTTCGGAAAGTTGACATATTCAATATTACACAGTGTTTTGTACATTCACTATTATACAGCATCTATCACATCATTTTTCATTTTCTACATGATGCATATATGTTCAGAATAACCACTAAATCCAAACAACACAAAAAATATTCTTAAAACTCTGTCACATAAATTACAATAATTCCATATGCCAAATACATAACAGTTGTACATAACATTTTGTAATCAATGTTCCCATCAAAGATGTTACTAACATGTTTTTACGGAAGGCACTTAACAAGAAAAATAAAACACAAATCGTTGAAAGTCCAAGCTCGTATGCTCCAAAGTCGAATTTCCTACATGGGAGAAAAAATTTGAAATTAGAACCTGAAAATCATAGCCATGTTTACAAAGTAAAGAAAGAAGATGTATCAAGCATCAAAACCTGATTAAATAATATGGTCCTTCAAAGAGAATTTTGACAAATATTTATATTTTTCCCTTGAAACCTCATTTAAGAAAATGCATCAAGCATCAAAACCCTATTTACCAGTAATAAAATACATAACTATTTTTGTTGTATATATACAAACAACATCACAATAAGCATATGTTAATCCAGTTTAACAACTCACGAGCCAAATCATAATAAAGCATGCAATCCAAGATATTAAAAGAAATGGATCGGATCAAGATAATGTGCACATGCATCAGTCGTGAAATAAATGATGGACTGGGTCCTGATTTGGATCGTGGTACAGGTTAAACGCGCAGCCAGAGGATCACAAGCCTTTATGGAATGCAAGTGGTCCATGCATGGATCGGGTAGAAAGAAAAAAAGCATGGATCGAGTCGTTGTGAATAATATGGACCGGGTCATTCGTATGTGGATCGGATCATGGTTTAAAGGATGGATCGGGTTGGAGTGTAAAAGCATGGAGCGTAAATGGATTGTTTGTAAAATATTCATGGGTCGGTTGCATACCATCATGATTCGATTAATTGCAGCAAACATGGGACGCTTATATGTGTGGGTTGCACATGGGTTATTACTTATGAATGCGGTCTGATCCAATTAAAGTGAAATGCACATAAGGCATGAGTGCACCCGATCTACGGGGATGGGTCACACCCGATCAATGGAGATGGATTGCCCGAGCCATAGGTGGGTCGCAAGTCATGATATGTGAACCGTGCACATTTCAATTCAAATTCCATGACACTCCTACCTCCATCTATAAATTCTAGACCACTTCCCACATAAAATGAGTTAGAATTTCTCCCACCGAAGCTCTGCCATTACTGATCTCAAGCATCATTCTTTTCCAAAAACCACCAAACGTCTTCACTGAGCTTGATTATCAAGATTGAACCCAATAATCATCAATATTCATGAAATTCGAGTGTGTTTCTATTGTGGATTGTGTAAATCATTGAGAAATATTGTATTTGAAATCAATATTGTAACTGGATATAGAGAAGTCAATGAAACACATATTCAAAGTGGACATAGGCCTAATTAGCGACTAAAACACTATAAAATAGTTCTCTGCTTTACCTTTCTGTTGATTACTGCTTCTAATCTTGTTTACTGCAATCGAAAGGTGTTTTCACACCTCTCTGGGTGCTATCCCATTTTTGGTGTTGAAATTTTTGCTTCCACCATGGGGCTCAAACCCATGACCACAAGGTTAAAAGCCTTGATTTGTAAGCTTTGAAGCTTGTCCTTTTACGATAGATTTGCAAGGTCTAAAAGCCAGGCTCGTTGAAAGGATTTATGTGATGCGGAGAAGGTTATCGATATTATGGCACCTTTGAAGAACAATAGTAAATCCACAAGACTTTCTGAAAATGTCGTTAATGATGCCACTGCCTCTCCTCTAACTAACAATCCAATCATTGCTCAAACTCTGGGATGTGGTGTAACTCGGGGAGAATCGGATGTTGTTGTAGCCAATTTGCACAAGCAGATGGAAACTACAAATAAGATGTTGATGGATAAGCTTGATGCTCTCCTAGCCTATCAAACCAATCTTGTAAATCACAGAGTTGAGATTGACTTGGAAGAAAATGTACATTCCTTTGTTTCAGATCGCTCTAGGAGAAATCTCGGACCCAATCAGAGAAAAAACTTGGGTGGAGAAGAGAATCATAATTTCTATGTCGAGGAAGTGGAAAATCAGATAAAATGTCAGTGTCAAGCGGTAGGAACGACATCGATATCAAAGACTCCAAGGTGAATGCTGATGTGCTTAAGCGATCCCGGTCAAGAGAGAATCATTCCAGAAAACGTACTTCTCAAAAAATTGCAAGTCCCACCAAAGGGGAAACTCCCCAAGCTGGAGGTATAGGTGCCTCAGTTCGCTAACTGTGATCGCTTGCATAGACAAGCAACGTGGAAAAGGAATGGCGTCCGCCCCACGCAACGACGCTATGACAAGGAGTGTATTTCGGAAATGATTGAGCGGATCATGAAAGGAAGTTTGGCTAGAAATGAAGATGAAAGTGAGCGGGACTTTGCTCCAAGCAAGAATCCTTTCACTGAAAGGATTCTGCATGCCGAATTTCGAAAGAAGTTTGTCCCCTCCACCATGCCTTCATATAATAGAACCAGCGATCCCAATCTGTTATTGTTCAAGTATGAATGGTATATTAATGGTGCGAGGGTGACAGATGAGATCTAGTGTTTTTATTTCCCCATATATCTAGAAGGAGTGGTCTCGTTATGGTTCACTAAACTACCGTTGAAATCTGTAGATCAATTCTATGATTTAGCAAGGAATTTTAAGAAGAAAATTATATTATACGCCTCAAAGCCCAAAGATATCATGTCACTGTCAGTACTGAGTCAGAACCCATGAGAGTCGATGAAAGCTTTTCTTAATCGCTTCAATACTGCTATGACAGAGGTTACTAATCCAGAGCCCAGAATGATACTAATGGCACTAGTCCGAGCTGGGGAAAAAGCACCGAGTTTGGAAAGTGGATAGAGATGAAAGAGCCCAACACACTTGAAAAATTCTACAAAAATGTTGAGGAGTTCATAAGGTTGGAGGATGTACCTTCTACCACCTAGAATATGGTAGAGAGCAGTATTGTGGAAGACAAGAAAGATGGTGATGCTCAGGGTAACAAGAAGGATGTTGGGGGACAGAAAAGGGAAAACGAAGGGAAAGAAAAGAAGAATAACAAGAGGCTTCTCTTTTTTCAAATACAAAGAGTTGACCCCTTTAAGTGATACTCCGGAGAACATCTTCTTTGCCACCAAGGATGCAGGATATTATCCGAACACCACGACCATTGAGAGTAGACGATAAGGCAGTGAATTCTAAAAGATTTTGTCGCTTTCACAGCTAGCCTGGTCACAACACTAATGAATGTCGACATTTAAAGAGCTTGATTGAGGAACTGATTAGGAAGAATAAGTTGCAGCAATATGTCAGGAAACCGCAAACTACAGATCCATCTCTACCTCCTCAAGGGAGAAAGTGCACCCGCTAATCAACCATGTCCGAGTGATAGAACTCCAACATAGAATAATGCAAGACCGGTGATCAATACCATATTTGGTGATCCATATCCAGCGGATAAAAGTTGGAGGGAGAAGGAAAGATATGCAAATGCTCTGAAGTACACTACTAGAGAAGAAAGATGCTTAATCCTTAATAATACCATTCCCGCAAAGCAGCAGAAAACTTCTTATAAAGACATTATGTTCAAAGAAAAAGACTCAGAAGGCATGGTAGCTTCAACTTTCAATCCAATGGTGGCCACAGTTGGAATTGGGCCTGCAACGGTCAAAAGAAAGCTGGTTGAATGTGTGCTTTTGTCAATGTCCTCTTCTGAAAGATATTCAATCTGATGAATCTCTCGATGACTGATGTGCAAGCTTGTCAAATGAAAATCCAAGGGTTCACAAGCGACCCAAAGCAGCCGATTGGAATGATTGACTTTCTTGTGGAATTAGGAGTAGAAGAGAGGAAAGTTATCTTGAAGCAAAATTTTGTGCTCGTGGATGAAGTTTTAGGGTATAATGCATTCCTGGGAAGGCCTGCTTTGGATGATTTTAGAATTGCACTAGCACCATGGTGTCTAACAATGAAGTTTCCCCTAGAGAAAGGTATTGGTGTGGTAAGAGGAGATCAGAATACTGCTAGGGAATGCTACATCGCTAAATTAAGGGAAGCTAAGAAGAAGGATAAGGGGAAGGATGTGGAGGCCCCTCTCCGCATTCGTAAACCCATCTTATAACAACTAAAGCATGGCCCATGCGCTGGTGAGCATACTGGGGATCAAAAGGAAATGGATCCTCGAAAAAACAGTGTAGGGGATAATCAAGCGGCACCCATGGAGATCACGATACCAATCGCAATTCATTCGAAGGATCCTAATCGAGTCTTGAATATCGGGCCTCAATTAGGCCAAAAGTTGCAAAAGGAATTGGTTGTTTTTCTAAAGGATAATTTGGATGTGTTTGCCTAGATTCATGCCGATATGTGTGGCATATCCCCGAAAGTGGTTGTTCATGCATTGAATATAGACCCTCGCGTCATAAAGTAGAAAAGAAGAATCCAAGGCCCAGAAAGCTCAATGGCTCAGAATGAAGAAGTGGATAGATTGAAGGAAAATTGTTTCATAAGAGATTCCATATATCCAGATTGGGTATCTAATCCCGTCCCGGTGAAGAAGCCAAATGGCAAATGGCGTGTATGCATAGATTACTCGAATCTCAACAAGGCATGTCCCAAGGATAGCTTTTTATTGCGGAGAATTGATCAGTTAGTAGATTCGACAACAATGCACAAATTGTGATTGTTTGTGGATGCTTTTTTTAGGATATAATAAAATAATGATGTAGGAGCCAGACCAGGAGAACATAAGCTTCATCACGGATATGGAATTATATTGCTATAATGTCATGCCATTTGGGTTGAAAAACATGGGGGAAACTTACCAGTGACTTGTTAATGCAACGTTTAAGTCACAGATTGGCAAGATCATGGAAGTTTATGTCGATGATATGCTTGTTAAGTCAAAGAAGGCGACCGATCACATGGAAAATCTAGCTGAAATGTTAAGTGTTTTAAGAAGATAATGCATAAAGTTGAATCCACTCAAATGTTCATTTGGAGTCGCATCTGGGAAATTCCTTGGGTTCATGGTGAATGCCAAGGGAATTGAAGCTAATCCTACCCAGATTTCGGCACTAAGAGAGGTGCGGGCTCCCAGAACCAAGAAAGCACTCTAAAGTCTAAATGGGAAGATCGTTGCATTGAGTCGCTTCATCTCGAAAGCAACAGATAGGTGTATTATGTTCTTTGATGTATTGAAACGAGGAAAGAAGGATTTCAAATGGACTCCAGATTACTAGACGGCCTTCGATAAACTAACTAAAAACATGGAGACATCCCTAATGCTTTCTATGCCCGACGATGGATAGGATTTGTTTATATATTTTGGGATATCGTCCCATGCTTTGAGCATGGCCTTGGTGTGAGAGGATACAAAGATTCAGCGGCCAGTGTATTACATCAGCAAAAGGCTTTCTGGGGCTGAGTTGAATTATCCCAATTTGGAGAAACTCGCATATTGTTTTCTCATCGCCTCAAAGAAGCTCAGGCCATATTTTCAGGAATATTCCATTAAAGTTCTTAAGCCGCCAAAGAAAGTCATGCTTCTCCCTGAAACTTTTGGTTAGTTATTGAAGTGGAATATTAAGCTTAGCCAGTATAATATCACTTATCACCCCTGAAGAGCGATTAACGGACAAGCCTTAGCAGATTTCATTGCTGAATTCACAGATAGAGGTAACGAAGATAAAGAGCCGATTGATGGGGTAGTCTAGTGGAAGTTGTTTGTCGATAGGGCCATGAATGAATATTGTTCAGGGGCAGGAGTGGTTCTAGAGACCCCCGGAGGACGTTCAGTGTGCTAGGCATTAATATTGAAGTTTCCATCAATAAACAATGAAGCGGAATACAAAGCATTAATCGTTGGACTGGGAATATCTAAGGAATTGAATCTGAAATCTCTGCAGATTTTTAGTGATTCGCAATTGGTGGTGCGTCAGGTTCGAAGAGAGTTTCAAGGCAAAGGAGGAAACATGCCTGCTAATCTATTCAAGGCTTGGGAACTCCTGAATAACCTTGACTATTACACCATAACTCACATCCCCAGAGAAGAAAGCATAAAAGCAGACTCACTCCCCAAGTATGCCAGCATAGAAGATGCTTAATTGTTGGGATTAATGCCGATGGAGGTCCTCTCCAATCCTAGCACTGATGATGTCAATGTTGATTGGGTCATGGAAACTTCTAAAGAGCAAGAATCGTGGATGACTCCAATAAAAGAGTACCTCCTCGGTGGAATGCTCCCATCCAATCCGAAGAAAAGAAAGAAGCTACTATGGAAGGCCCCTCTATTTCTCATGCAGGATGGTCATTTGTAGAGGCGGGGATTCTCTATGTCTTTGCTTCGATGTGTTACTAGAGATGAATCCATGACAATTTTGGCAGAATTACAAGGAGGAGAATGTGGGGGACATTCAGGTGGTCAAACATTAGCCAAAAAGATCCTTCGATATGGTTATTTCTGGCCTGAGCTAAACCGAGACTCCGTAGAGTACACCAGAAAGTGTGATAGATGCCAATGGTTTGCCAAGATTTTGCGAGCCCCATCCACATAATTGAATCAAATGGTCATCCCATGGCCATTTCTTGTTTGGGGAATTGATCTAATTAGAGCATTTACAATTGCCAAATCCAGCATGAAATATGTTGTTAACTACTTTACTAGGTGGGCCAAAGCAGAACCACTTGCCACCATTACCTCAAAGAAAGTTATTAACTTTGAGTTAAAAAATATTATTTGCAGGTTTGGTGTACCTCAAAAGATAATAACGGACAATCGAACTTAGTTCGAGAGTGAGGAATTCAAGAATTTATGTGCAAAGTACAAGATTCAAAAGAGCTTCGCAGATGTGGCCCATCCACAAGCAAACAGGGAAGTGGAGCCAGTTGATAAAATTATTAAATCAACCATCAAAAAGCGATTGGAAAAGGATAAAGGTGGTTGGGTAGATGAGCTGCCGCTTGCACTATGGGCATATCGAATGACTCACAAATCTGCAACTGGGCACGCACCATTCTCTTTAGCATTTGGCTCCGAAGCAATGATTCCCGTAGAGTTAGAAGTTCCCACTCATCAAAGAATTCACTTCAATCAAGCAGAAAACAAGCAGCTACAACTGGAAGCTCTTGATCAACTTAAAAAAAAAAAAGATGAAGACGAGCTTCAGATTGCAGCTCACCAGAAAAGGATAGCTAGGCACTTCAACACCAAAGTTCGACAGAGAAACTTTGAAGTTGGAGACCTCGTATTGAAATGGGTGATGCCCGGTACCGGAATATTTGGGACTAATTGGGAAGAATCCTATATCATTAGCCAAAATCCCTTGGATGGCACATTCAAGTTAACAATGGTTGATGGAGTTCTGGTACCAAGAGCTTGGAATAGTGGCCATTTGCATCAACACTTTACTTAAATCATGGTTCAATTCTTTTGAAAATTGTTGTAATTTGTCTTGTAGGTATAAACCACCCATGCTTAAAAGGGGTATTGTAATTGAAGATAAGGTACATCATCTCTATTAATAAAAGTTTGCATATGCTTATCTTGATCATATATTTGCAAGCTTTTGTTAAATAATTCATTTTTGCTAAAAAATGATTTAACATAGCAGGCTATTTGAAAGATGCTCGCTCGCTCACAATCCGATAAGACCTGGTGACCCTTACAACACATCCCGACAAAGACGTCCCAAGTGTCGAGTATCATAAACATCACCTTGCATATGTATGAGAACGTAAGACATCACCTAGCGGATCAAAGTGGGGAGTCACTAAGAGTCAAGCGGCGAAAAGCGCGGCAAGCGAACACGAAGACAAAAGACCTCCTGTAGTGAGGCGAAAGACCTCCCAAAGTGAGGCAAAAGACCTTCCTAAGCAGGGGCACATAAACCAAAGACCTCTCCGGGGGCACCCAGTGAAGTCGATAAAATCGATTCGCTCGATACATCGATGAAGTTGGTAATTCTAAATACCTCTCCGGGGGAACCCAATGAAGTTGATAAAATCGATTCGCTCGATAGGTCGATGATGTTGGGCTAAAATAAACATCTCTCTGGAGGCAATCGATGAAATCGATTCACTCGATACGTCGATGAAGTTGGGCTAAGCTAAAGACCTCTCCGGGGGAAACCAACAAAATCGCCCAGTGCCTGATTTACTCCACCCGATTGCGATGAATATTAAGAAAAAATATAAGACCTCCCCAAGTTGGGGCAAAGGATCTAAAGACCTCCCGAGAAGAGGCACTTGATCAGCTAATGAAGTTGGGTCTCATAATGCATTGAGAAGTTCAGAAGCAATAAACATTCTGGAAAAGACAAAAAGATTTCACCAATAAAGTTGAAAAATCCTACTGCGTCAATCAAAATTAAAAAGACTTGGCAAATTGATCACATCTAGCTTTTACAGTTCGCAATGACTTGTGGTATGGGGCAACACAGCCACATTGAGGTGAAACAATGCTTAAAAGATATACCACAAGCTCACCACAACACTGCAATAAACAAAAGACTTGCACTCGACAAAGAAGTTAATACTTGGAAATACACAAGCTAAAGTACAACAAACAAGAATGCCATATAAAGCAAAATAAGTACTCAAAAGCCTCAATCCTTCTTCTTCCCACCTTTAGAAAAGCTATCCGACTTTAATGGGAGTTTTCCGGGTCTGGTCAAAGGAGGTGTGATGACGAATTGGCTCGCATATTTATCTTCTTCACCATCTTCTGGAATGTTAGGAGAAGGCAAAACATGTGTCTTCTTAAGGGCATTATATTTCCTCTAACGTCTTGTCGATGGAGACTTGATACCCGAAGATGGAATTACTGAAGGGTACTTAACATCCTCCTCCGCGCTCTCTTCTGGATCTTTAATGTCTTCTATTCCCCCCTCCAGATAAGAAGGTCGGGTCATCTAAATCATGAAGTGCATCAATCTTCTCTGATTGTGACCAAGGCTGGGAAGCAGAAGTAGGGGTAGACTCGAGAGCTAAAGAAGGATTGCTTGGTGGAGGGGTGACAATCAAATTGCTTATCATCACTTGTATAGAAGGAGTAAAGAAATCTCCAGTTCCCGTCCCTCCAGGCACGATAGAAGAAGGCTTCGGGGTGTCTAGGCTTAATTCAAGTGAATAATAAGTAAGGAATTCATCGAACCCATACAGAGTGAATAAGAAGTCGCAGGACTGGATCAATCCCAGTTTTACCTGAGATAAGAGGGCTTCTGACGTTTATTTCATAAGCACTTGGGTCGTTACCGTTGCCATCAATGCCCGATGAATATTCCTCAACATCCTCTTTTTTTCGCCAAAAGTAGTGGCGGGCTCAGTAGAAGGTATAATAGGAGGCTTGGGATCAAAAACGTTAGCATCAATGGAAGTAGTGCTGGCAGTGGTAACAGCTGGATCTGGTACATGCTTCCTAGAAGATTTGGCTCCAACTGCTAAGGCACACTCCTTCATAAGCTCCTCTTTTCTTCTAACAAGGGCAGCGCGGGATTCATCATCCAAATAATGCTCCAAGAGCTCCTTTTCTATAAAACCACTGTCTTCGAGCCATGCAAGAATTGCCTCCTAAAACTCAGCCAGAGTGATCGCATACTTATCCTCCAAAAAAGATAGGCTCCGTCGCCCCATGACATTGAGAATGTAAAACTCAAATAAAGTAGAGCTGAATCTAGCCTTGGTTTTAACATGAGCTTGCTCGGCAGTCACCTTATCTGAGAGAGGTTGATCCCTTTTCTCACTCAAGTTCTTCCACTCTGGCCATCAGTAAAGAAATCTCCAACTCCTAAGAATTAACCTTTTTTCTGCAAATCGGCAGTGCTTTCTCGATAAGTCTCGATAGCTTTCTAGTCCACGGCCAATCTATCTTTAGCGTTCTTCTGGGCTGAGTGAGCATCCTTAAGCTAGGTGCTTAACATGGTTTCCCTCTACTTATGGGAAGAGGCAGCAGAGTAAGCCACTACACCATATATGTTGATTAGGCTATGTTTTAAGCCGTATCTAAAGCTGTTGGGCACGGTAAATAGCCGTATCAAAAAGTGGCGTGTCAAATTATTAGATACGGCTTTAACCCGTATCTCAGTGGATTAACATACGGCTATTAGCCGTATCTAAAGTGTATGTAGATACGGATAAAAACCGTATCTTATATATACACACACACACACACACACACACACATATATATATATATATATAAGCAGAAACTGCAGCACATATTATTTGTAACACAAAGCATATATAACACAGGATACACTAGTTCACAATTGTAACAGTAAACGAAACATTTGTATGAAATATTTCATTACATTACAATATATAATGATATATGCTATTTGATTACATTACAATAAATAAGTACATGTTGTTTCATTACACTAAAGAAGATACATAATGTTACATTACAATAAGCTGTGATAAATACCCGAACCGGCATCGTGAGCTTGTTGAATCAATGCTTCCTTCAAGATGAACATCCACCAAAACATTGCATTCTATCCAAGACATGAAGGAACCCTTCAGGAAGATCAACACACTATTATATCCAAGGCCTGGTAATAAGTTAGCTTGGATAGCATATAGCATGTACACTACAAAGACCTGTAAAAAATGTGCAAACCACATAGTTTAGGATAGGATATATGTCCACATTATTATTTTCATTAGTAGCTGAATATTGCAAGTCTACAACATTTTTACTTGTTCAGTCGAGACCGAGTCTCGATTAAAGACAATTGTTATAGCCTAATTAAAGAGCAATATAGAGGATATGTCCACATTATTATAATTCTCATTATTGTCAATTGGCTGCAATGTAGATATAACATTGCATTAGCAAGTTCTACGAGTGGTCGCCCTTAACCAGCCCTATTCAGAGCTTCAAACATGGACTCATACTCTAGTTTTGACCTGATCTAAAATCGCTTCTGGTTACGACTTTGAGGCTAAAAGAATTAATGAATTCCGACTTGGTATGAAAGAGTTATGGACACTCAAAAATGGACTCAGGCCATGTTTGCAGCAACAAAACGTGCACTTGCAAAATCTTGTGGCCAAACTGATCTCGCCGCAAAGGTTATAGATATCAAATGAAGTATTTTTGCACATAAATTTTCATGTATCTATACCATAACACATAAATTTTCATAGAAAAAGCAAGATATTACCTGAAGTTTAGATCAACAAACTCACATCCATGCTTATTAGCTTCATCCAAATGACGGAGGCTGCATGCTGCACACACATGTTATATTAATAGTCAGCTTCTATTTTTGCACGTAAGTTGACTAACAAAAATTATTTGTTACATTAGCACAAAGCAACTTGGTTCAATGCAGCAAGTCATAAATGGAAAAGCAGTTTTACGCCTTTACTCACACGCAGTGTGACACACATGACACACCAAACAAATTGACTAAATCTCGACCTATAAATGCCATTCTATTTTCATTCATGCATCCATCACCAGCATTTCTACTCAATCACACAAATTTCCCAATATCAATTACCAGATACATGCAGCTCAGTCAACAGAACTAGTATGCTTTAGTTCTCAAATCAAATCATACACATGCACTTCAGATCAGTTATAAGGATCAGTGTACATGGTGCAATAATACACACAAATGAGCAGGGCAGCACAATCAAAAGTGTCTGAATTCAAGGTAGACAAATACAGCACAAGTAAATGACAGCAAATACACTGTCGCACTATAATACTAGGGATAATACCCAATTTAAACACAATAGCAGCATATTAAACCTAATTTAAACCCAATTCGAATTCAAATTACACCCAAATTAAACCCAATTCATATTTAAATCTAACGGTGATCTAGTACTCACCTCCAGAGGCGACGAGAAGGATGGACAGCGGTGGACTGAGGCTTCACCAGTCAGCTGAAGGCATCGCGAGATGATGATAACTCATGGACTGCGGTGGATCGATTATTGACAAAGGAAGTCGGTCGAGTACCAAAACCCTAATTTGGGTATTCAGTGGTTGCCATTGCAAAATAAAAAGAGGGATTATTCAGCCGAAAGTTTTGATAAGGCAAAACTCGATCGTGCCTATGTACAGGTACGGGGGGATTTGATACGAATTTCATACGGTCCAAAGCCGCATCAAATGAACTAATCCGGGACTTCGTTGATGGATAATCAGATTAAGGGTGTTTGGGGTGGTGTGGATCGCAAAACTTAGTTTGATACGGATTTGAGCACTGTCAAATTTGATACGGCTTATAGCCCAGTTTTACGCCCGCATCCTGGTGTGCCAAATTGGCTGATATGGTGTAGTGAGCTCTTCCTTAATCCTCGTTCTTTCAGCCTCTAGCTCCTCATTCCTCTTAGCAAGAAATCCAATGTCAGTATCACGTGCCTTGAGTGTTTTGTTCCATTCCGCCTTGTGATTCTCCATAGTCAGCATGGCCTCATAGTTAAGTTTGTTGACCTTTTGGAGTTCATCAACTAGCTTTTCCCAATTATTCAGCCTCTCGACATCGTCCTTTGTTGTCTCTAGATTCTTAAGCATTACCTCCCTATCCATTGAATTTATGTTCAAGATGAAGCGAACCCCTTTTAAGAACTGTAATGACCCAAAATTCCGGTCCAATTTGAGCTGACCAAAAACACGAGCCCAACCCCAAATTAAACTGAAAATCAGGAAATTAATAGAAAGAAAACAGAGGGTGAGGAAAGATAAGATAGAAACCTAGAATAGAAGAAGAAGAAGAAGAAGAACACAATATCAGAGTAACACGAATCTCACAACGGAACGAATAAATATATTTCATAACATAACATTTAAATACAAATCTGTACTTGAATATACATATCATTTTCATTAGTACAGCACTTACAACACAGCGGAAATAACTATAACTATATGATCCTGAAGCCTCCTGCTCCAAGCTCTTCCAGTATATCTGTAAATCCCGACTACTTGACTGCCCGTACAAATTTAGGCACCCAAGAGTTTAGGGAAACAAACAAATAAACTTCGGGTCAGTCATGGGACTGGTGTGAGTAAAACAATTTAAACAGTTCAAGCAGGTAATCGATATCTCATAAGACCACGCCGTATAACGGAACGGGTTTTTCCCTTATGAGAATCCAAATATCTTTATATCAAAAAACCTTTTGATATTATAATAATGTCTATCAACACAATATAATAATCATCTAGCAGAAACGCTTTCATCTCACGTTCGACATATATAGTATACAATCAAAACCGCAAGCACGTATTGGGTAATGGGTTTCCAACTATGACAAGGTATGGAACCACCTTTCGCTAGTGTACCTCTAGAAAGGAATACACTGGGTTCAACAAGAACATCTTGCAACCTGGCCACACATGACTGACCACTCATTTCGCTTGAGTGTTTCGAATGTATATCACCAACGGTTGGGATCAGCAACCGTTTCCCGAATGGGACAGCATCAACAATAGATTTTAGAAATAAATGAAACTCTAGATCAGGTGATTATACACCCTACTTCGGTGCGACCGACTTAGCCATGCTGCCTGCCCGATTTCTGTCATTTACCGGAAGTGAAGCTATAAGCTACGCTTTATCATCACACCAGATTCACTTTGAATGCCACATCGTCAAATCCATCAAATCACTGATTGACGTCCTCAACCATACATTATGTGTTAGCTAAAAGAAGTTTCCTTCTCCGCTTCCACTCTTGGTACAGTTGAAGAAATCAATATACGTGATCGTCTGGAAATACTCTGTCAGACATCCGTCCATACAAGTCATCCAGGAACAGGATGAACCGAAGGCACTATTCTGTAAACAGGACAGCCCTTGCATTTTTCTCCGTCTTCAATTATCCTTGGCATATATGATTCGCAACGCTTATGCCAATACAGAGTGGTTCTTTGGATAATAATCCAACCGGTCTCCCCATATTAACAACGTTAAAATGGTAAAAACTTTGATAGTCTGTGATTTAACTATCAAAGAAAAATACGTGTGCAAACAACGATATTATTTCCAAATGGAAATTATATCGAACAAACATCATTTAACATTTATCTCTATAGTTCATTTTTCATCTCCTGTTTCCCTATATTCGACATTTTCTATTTTCTAAATTTAGAAAATATATGTTATTAACACTGGAAAACATTTCCATTTCTTGTTTTCTATATTAGAAAACATTTCTGGTTCTTGTTTGGAAAACATTTCCAAAACTCCTTTATTTGGGTTTAAACAGATGTTTAGATAAAACATCGCTATGCCAACTCAAACCATTTCCTTTAATTACTAAATTCACTTAACCATCCTTTACTACCGAACCTTAACTATTCCTTAGTTAAAAACGAAGTCAATCAAGTTGGGGTAGAATTACCTCTCAGACCTTAACTGAACAACATTTCTAACCTTGAAATAGGTAAAGTTCACTTTAAATTCCTTTAACTAACTTCCTTACTTAACTCTCTTTCGAGTAATCTCTATTCGATAACTCCTTCCTTCGAATAACTATATTCGATTAACTCTTTTCACTTAACTCTATTCGATTTAACTCCTTTGGATTAACTCTATTTGCTTTAATCTATTTGATTTACTCTATTCACTTAACTCCTGTCGAATAAACTATATTCGATAACTCCTCTAACTCTATTCGAATAAACTGTATTCGATTAACTCCTCTAACTCTATTCGAATAAACTATATTCGATTAACTCCTCTAACTCTATTCGAATAAACTATATTCGATTAACTCCTCTAACTTTATTCGAATAAACTATATTCGATTAACTCCTCTAACTCTATTCGAATAAACTATATTCGATTAACTCTTCTAACTCTATTCGAATAAACTATATTCGATAACTACTTCCAAATAACTAGATTTGATAACTCCCTTCGAATAACTAGATTCGATTAACTCACCTCGAATAACCAATATTCGATTACTCTTCTCACGAATACACTATATTCGATAACTCTACTTCGAATAAGTGATATTCGATAACTCTACTCGATTAACTCTATTTGAATAACTCTAACTAGTTAACTCTAACTCTAACTGGTCAACCCTCACAGATTAACTCTAACTGATTAACTCTAACTGGTCAACCCTAACTGATTTACTCTAACTGGTTAACTCTAACTGGTCAACCCTAACTGATTTACTCTAACTGGTTAACTCTAACTGGCCAACCCTAACTGGTAAATTCTAACTGATTAAATCTAACCGATTAATTCTAACTCAAATTGATTTATTCTAACTCTAATCGATCATTTCTAACTCTAATTGATTTCTCTTACTCGAATAACTTTTATTTGATAACGTTTATTCATTTATAAAGATTTACTTTTTGGTAACGGTTCTTCACTTTATAAATGTTCTCTTTAATAACGTTACTTCACTTATACAAATGTTGTGTACCCATTCTATTTATAACTATCGGTGTTAAAACCAATATCTCTTATCTATATAAGTTCAGACTTATATATTCCATTTATCAAATGATAAATATTTATTTAATTTATAAACTGTTATTTATAAATTAATCCTTTCTATTTATTCCCTATATAAATATATCCTTTTAATCTATTTGTAAATGTTCTACAAATATTTCTCTTTCTATTTGTTTTACAAATAATCTCCTTTATATTTGTTTTTACGAATATTTCCCTCTATATCTGTTTAACAAATTCTTTCCCTTATATTTGATTTACAAATATAATTCCCTTATATTTGATTATCAAATATAATTCCTTTATATTAAAAATCCATTTTCTTTTATAATATAAAATCCATTGATTTTATATAAATAAATTATTTTCAAAATATACTTTGAAAATCCCTTTTCCACATTCTGGTATTTCTCATGGTATTTAACATACCATATAATCAACGATAAATATCGTCCAAACACACATAATCAATAACAGATTATATATCACATCGTATATCACAATATATGAATCACAGTAAAATAAATGTTGAGGAATCCAGTTGGATTCCTCCAACCTGTTTCCCTGCATCACAGATGTTAAACAATATAGATAACATCACTTTCAGTTCCATATGATATATTCTGTTAAACAGAATCAATATAGAAATTCAACTAACTGACTAGCAGTTCAATCAAACATTCAACACACAGTCAATCAGCCAATATTTAACAGTTCTAAAAATACAACATGAAATTATAAACTGTTCAGAGTAAGTGAGATTTACTCACATTGGACTATCATCGTTAATTAACGATAATTGTCGTTGATTTAGATCGGACAATTTATTTTGCTATAAATTGTAACGGGCTCGGATTCACTCCCGGTCAGTCTCATTGTGTTGCTCCCGTCCATACGATCCCAATGGATCTTGTTTCGCAGAATTCTGATCACGTATGAAGATGCTATAGCTTATTCAAGTTTATACAAATTAATTAAATTAAATTAAATTCCCTTTTTAAATAATTTGGCCTACACCTTCAAACATCCGGCCCATGACCGCTCCTTCCAAGCCCATAACCGCTCATCCTTTCTTCCCCGTCTTCTATTGTTCCTCCCGAATCAAACAACCCAGAACCGAACTCTTGCTTCGATCGATTCTCCCTTGTTTCTTCTTCGATTTCAAAACTGAAATCACCAGTGAACTCCTCAAATCTTCCTCTCCGTCCTCATACACTTCAAATCGCACTCGAGACCTTCCCTATTTTTCCGCGACGAACGGATTTCCATCGACTACAGTAGCAGACATCGACCAACATTGGAACCGAATCCCACCAACCCTTCACAAAACGTGTGGAAACCTATAACAAAACCAACTACCACAACCAAATGACAAATCGATGCTTATACCCTTCATGATTCTCAACCCTAGCTCTTGGAAACCGACGCTGTATATTTTGGGTGCGACGGACTTTGATTCGAACCCAACAAAACACATACTAGATCGAAGAGAATCACCAAAGGATTACAAAAACATTACTCTCATGATTTAAGGAATTTTCTACCATTTCTTTTTGATTTTCAAATGATGAACCTTACTGTCTGAAGAGAAAAAGAAAGAGCAGCGGAATTTTTTTGTTAGGTCTTAAGGAATTTCTGAAGTGGGGGTATTTATAGTGATTTTAGATATTTTTATTTTGATTATTATATTAATTTATAATCAACTGCAGTTTTATTTTGTCCTTTAAAATTCCTGTAATCTCACATGATACACAAAAATCACCAAACTGGACATACTGCTAGAGTTTGACATTACGGTCCCAACGAAACTGGTTTCGTCGAATTCCGACCTCGTTTGCAAAAGTGGCTATTTTTAAAGCCCTGGATGACCCATTTAAATATATAAATATATTTAAATATAATTAAATTTAATATTTAAAAATAAATATTATCGTATATATTCACACTAGAATACCCTACAGCTCTACTGGGATTTGTAACTTGATGTTTCAAATCTGGGTCAACCCGATATCCGATTTATATTGAATTTCCTTTTTAAAATATAAATAATTCCTTTATAAATTATAAAGGAATTCCACAGCGACTTTTCTAAAATTTGATTTGGACGTAAATCAAAATCTACACGATGAAATCCTGATTTTTCTCTTTCACTAGAAAGATATACTCCACCAGCTCCACACGTTTCTTGTTTCACAGAAATCCGGCTTAAAACGAATCATGTACATTCAGTTGAAGTTCAAATCGCCAAACAGCGAACTGCAGCGCCATTTCGAGCTCGATTATAATTATATTATAATTTATATGTTCAACCATCGTTCAAATAATATATTCGTTATTCAAATTAAATTCCAAGCTGAATTAAATATCACAGATGATCCAGTTCACACCATATCGTCATTTCATCCAATTCTGATTATTTCAGAATTAAATATATTATTTAATTTATTATTATAATTAAATATTCACCATTATTTAATTCCACGACCATTTAATTCACTATATCACTATTTATATAATTAAATAAATTAATTATAAAACCTCTGCCAATGCGGGTCATTACAAGAACCAATGGGGATATCGTGTGGACAGTGTGCTAGGAGCTGGTGGGAGAGGGTAGGGTGGCCATCGGATAATTTGGTGGATGTCAATAGGAGGGGAAGTAACAACCGGAGGTGCAACTGGGTTAAGTTTTGTGGAAGTATGAACAACAAAAACAGGATCCTTGTCGGCTCTGGCACGTTTGTGTGTATCATCCCCACCATGATCCTTTTCCCTGTCATACCTTTCCTTCCTCTTCTTATGGTCATCTTCTTCCAGTCTGTCCCGGTCATGACGATCGTCACGAACTTTCCTACTCCGCTTATCCCTATCATGTCGGTCCCATGCCTCGTGGGCCTTTCTCGCCCTTCTTTCTTTATTAGTCTCCCTATGAGAACGAGATGGTGCATAGTGCGGCTGATTACAAGAACCCATGTAACGGTTGAAGTCATCCAGATATGAACGGTTCATGGCTTGACCTGAAACAAAGTAAAACAAGTGTTCAGTGTTTAAAGCAGGAAATACTGGGGAAAGACATAGAGATACACTACGCCATAAACAGCCTTCTGTAAAACAAAAAAATATTGCCATAGGTCTTTGCCAACACTTTTGTTGTGATGCAATTTTCACTGTTGCTGCAAACCTCAAAGGCATCATTTTGACTATCTAAGGCAACATAACAAATATTGTTGCAATAGAACCCTATTTGGGTCTATAGCAACCTCCTTAGGTGTCTATAACAACATTCCAAAAATGTTTCTATAGATATTTATATTAATTTTTGTAAATATATATACATATAATATAACAGAAAGGGGAATTTAATGCTACTACATGGAGTTAAATATTCAAACAGTATTTTTATTCAAATAAATATTTTATTTCAACATTTGAAATAGTACATATTTCTAACTCCACTAATCACAATTCATTGTTAATAACATAGTCAATCACATATGCAGTATTCCTCACCACATCACTCAGTACACTCATTGCATATGCACTTTCAATTTATACAGGCACTAACACTGATAAATATATGCCAAGGCGAAGGTGAGACGAGTGTCGACCTGAAGGCGAGCTGAGTAGCAGGTCCGGGCGCAGCGCCGGAAGGTGTCTAAGGCCCTACAGTCCCGGCGGTGATCGACATACTATAATCCAAATTCTGCTTCTAAATATCAATTTCAATCTGGATTAAAACCGCATCATAACAAAATTCTATGCTTAAGTCTCAAAATCATTAAATTGGTTTAGTTTTACAAATCAGCAAGATAGATCCAGAATCCGTGAACATATTTATAAATATATTTAGAAAGATAAACGAATCATTAAACTGGGTGCAACAGTGTCTTATAAATATATTCAGAAAGATATCAGCAAGATGTAAATCGGTTTCTGTTAATGTAGATCGGTTGATTTGGTTTCATCCACAGTCAAAGTTTGTATCTAGTTTTTTTTTTTTACAAATCAACCAATCCAACAAATAGTACTAGAATTTCGTGGCTTTCCAAATAATTTCCAACCAACCTAGATAATATTCTTGAATTTAAGAAAAGAAATAATGGCACTCAAATCAAATACTACGAATCAAATTATTACCCCTTTTTTGAATCAAACCAAAGCTATGGCGATATATCTGGTCGAAACATAAATCGATTGCAAGAACTCAAGAAGTTAGCACAAAATTTGAACATTTTAGAACGATTTTCGCCAAAAACCCTATTCTCTAATGGATTAACCTTGTTCAACAAGCAGAGCTTGTAGATCTGATTAGTTAAAGTAGTGAATTTGATCCATAGTGAAAAGGGATTTAGGATTAGTTACCCCTCTGGAATCGAAAAGAACTAACGACCTCTCACATCCGAATGTTGTACCTGAAACAAACAAAAATCAGAAATGAAAATTAGGGATTTGGAAATTTGAAGGTGAGAATGAAATGAAAGAAAGCGGGCTAATGAAAACAAAAGTGGGAAATAGAAATAGGTGTGGATTGATGGTTGAGATTTTGTTTTAAATGATGATGTGGATCACTGACGTGTAATTTTTTTAATTTGAATATATTTATAGCTACTACAACATCTTGCTGGTATCTCTGGTATCTATGCTAACACCTTGAAGCGAATGTTGCAATAGACAAAAATCAGCATAGCTACCATTACATTTTAGCTAGCAACGTCTTGTAATTTTGTTGCAATAGGCCATATACGGCATAATGATACGCATGCAAGATATCAAAAGCCTTAAGTGTGTGTTATGTGTAATCTAACATGCATCGAGCAACGTTCCGCTCATCATTTTTGGAGCTGAAGTAGCCACAATCTTATAGATAGATTTTTGAGATGGAGGAGAAAGGCATAAGTTAGAAGATGTCTTTGAAACTGATGTAGTAAGTTTGGACGTTGCAATATCGCCCGTGAAAAGCTCGCCTGAGGTTACAATGAGGTCGCTCAAACCCCATATTTGTCAAAGAATTCGCTTTCAGTTGTGATTGGAAACATAGGGTTGGCGTTGCCTCTTTCAACATTAAAATTGCCTTTACCCGCGAGCTCTCCCTCTTCAAGCTCTTCACCAATCTTTACAGGAGTTTTTCCCTCACGATGTGTAATTTCTTCTTCGACTATGGAAGGAAGTTTAGACTGGACAGAAGATCCAGCTTTTCCAGCACGGTCCGAAACTTCTTTAATACGGTCTCCTCGATAGAGTTTTTAGGTATAACATCTTCTTCAGTGGCTGGGGCTTCTGATGCCTCGGTCGTAGAACAAGAAGCAGAAGAAAATTCTCAAGGAAGAAAAGATTGAGAGGGGTCGAGCAACCCAAACTGGCAAAGAAAATCTTCCTTGATCAAGAACCTTTTAGTCCTCTCCCTATCGCTAACGGCCTTCAAAGTTATTAAGGTGGATTGATAGTTAGAGTCTTCGACAGGAGATGGCAGTTCTGAAAAAGGAAAGGAAAATTCAGTGCATAATGACTGAGAGTTAGAAAAACTAGATGGAATGCCTTGAATAAATATGCTCACCTCCTTCCATCCAGATCCATAAAAACTCTCCAGTCATCGAACAAAAAAGAATTGGTTCACAAATCATAAAGCACTATCTTGTAAATCAAGAATAAGTCGATGATTTCTAGCTCCTTCAACAAATAGAATAGAAGGATGTTTTTTTCTCCTTTTGAATATGCATAAGTAGCAGATGTCCTGATAAATAGGCATACAGCAAATTGTTCTCATAAAAAGCACACATAACCCCATTAAGATGGCATAACCATTCGGGTGTAGCTAAAAAGGGGAAATCACTAAGCGCCGAAGTACCATCTGCAGGAACAAATTAAAAGGAGGAAAGGCTCCACTCATGCACATATGTCTACTAACTGCAACAAAGCCAAAGGACCGACGATCGAAAAACTCCTCTTTCCTCGGTAATCTTGCGTCAGCTTTGGGAATGCCAAATTGAACGCATACTTGAGTAAAAGCACAATGAGATAGCGTTGAGGAGCATCTCTCCAGTGGATTTTCAAGAGGACAGGGAATAGGAAAAGATTGATCTGCTTTCGACCCTGAAGTTACAGTCGCTCTAGCTCAAAAACTTGAATTGAAGTTCCAGTTTGAGCAGAAGCGGTTTCATCTCCAGAATGATGACGAGTTTCTGTCTGGTATCCATTCTACACAAGGAATATCGGTTTTTTAAATAACTTATAGGTGCGCAAAGTGTTGAGTGTTGTGCAAAATTATATAAGTTATTAAACACGAAGCTTGAAACATGTAGTCGGCGTGTGTCGATTAGCTGATCTCAAGCGTCATTGTAGATTCAAAATAGAATGCCGTGTATATGTAAATAATGTTCGACAAGTCATAAGTGGATGAACGAGAATATTTTACATAGATATTCCATTCAATTCAAGTCAAGTCAAGAAATTTGATGTATTTTGTTTTCAATAATCAAACTAACCCATCGTCGATGTAGGCAATCAACGATGAAATATTCGCCCAAATTGGTGCAAAGTTTTCTTGTTACAGGACAACTAGCAAAGAAAATCAAATTCAGTTCACAAGAGGCAAGCTCATATTATTCAGTCATTTTTCAAAGTCGGATCGACTCAACTAGCTCCAATAGTTAAATCAAAAATCAACACTCTATTAGTCGTTTGCAAATCAAAATTGATCAACATACAAGATCAGGACTAAAGGTCCATGACCGGAGCAAGCTCAACAATCAAAAATTTTTATTCCCGTTCCAACACCCGACCAAAATTCATGACCAAGTCCACCCTCAAAGCCACAAGTCGGAATACTATATCTGAAGCGCGATCCACAAAAAAAATCACAAATCAGGCTTTGTCGTATCAAGCCATGAATCACCAGATTCAATTTGAAGCACACTCCGTTTGAATATGCAATTAATGCAGATATTTGCACATCAATCTAAAGCCCTAACTGACCGATATACCAAAATCCAACTTAGCATGAAATTCCAAAGGAATGGATACATATGATGTTTGATGGCAATCAAATAACAGTGTCAGAGGTTCACCAAAGGTGGGCAAAGTCACAATGGAATAGATCTGGAAAAAATGGTCCAAAATGGATTCAAAGCAGATGAAACCATGGTAATAAATGAAAGTAAAGGTCGATGACACTTTGATGATTGGAGGCACTTAGATCGATGTTGACATTAATCGTTCAATAGTAGAGAAGTTGATTCGGATCGAATTAATTTTATCAAGAGCTCCGGCCGTTAAACAGTTGTCTTTGTAAAATGAAAAATAGAAGAAGAACAATGGATATAATGAGAAATATAAAGTAATCTGAAAGAATATGTACGTGATCCATCAGGGTTGCTCACATGCAAGCGAGTCACGATCCATCAAAAGTCCCACGTTCGTGAGCCATTGGCAAGCATCAGAACCGATCATTTCAATGCACACATTTTCTTCAAGAACTTGCTTCGAGGGGAAAATGTTAATCCAGTTTAACAACTCACGAGCCAAAGCATAATAAAGCATGTGATCCATGATATTAAAAGAAATGGATCAGATCAAGATAATGTGAACATGGATCGGTCGTGAAATAGATGATGGAGTGGGTCATGAATTTGGATCATGGTACAGGTGAAGCGCGCAGCCAGAGGATCGCAAGTCTTCATAGAATGCAAGTGGTCCATGCATGGATCGGGTAGAGAGACAAAAAGCATGGATCGAGTCATTGTGAATAATATGGACCGGGTCGTTCATATGTGGATCGGATCATGATTTAAAGGATGGATTGGGTTAGAGTGTAAAAGCACGGAGCGTGCATGGATTGTTTGTAAAACATTCATGGGTTGGTTGCATACCATTATGATTCGATAAATTGCAGCAAACATGGGACGTTTATATGTGTGGGTCGCTCATAGGTCATTGCTTGCGAATGCGGTCTGATTCAATTAAAGTAAAATGCATACAAGGGATGAGTGCACCCAATCCATGGGGATGGTCTCACCCGATCAATGGAGATGGATCTCTCAAGCCATAGGTGCATCGCAAGTCATGATATGCAGATTGTGTACGTTTCAATACAAACTCCATGACACTCCTACCTCCATCTATAAATACTAGACCACTTCCCACATAAAATAGGTTAGAATTTCTCCTGCTGAAGCTCTGCCATTATTGATCTCAAGCATCATTCATTTCCAGAAACTACCAAATGTCTTCACCGAGCTTGATTATCGAGATTGAATCCAATAATCAACGATATTCGTGAAATTCGAGTGTGTTTCTATTGTGGATTGTGTAAATCATTGAGAAGTGTTGTAATTGAAGATCAGTATTGTAACTGGATACGGAGTAATCAATGAAATGAAAATTCAAAGTGGACGTAAGCCTAATCAGCGGCTGAACCAATATAAACTTTGTTCTTTGTTTTACTTTTCTATTGATTACTACTTTTAATCTTGTTTTTCTGCAATTGAAAGGTGTTTTCACACCCCTGGGTGTTAGCCCATTTTTAGTGTTAACAGCATACATGAATATATGCAAACTCATCCCTTAGACATATAACAATGAGACCATTAAGCTCGTGAACATCTTATAACATAGGTACATAAATAATAGCTTTACGTTGATGCATATGCAACACTGTTGTGGTGCAAATGCATTATACTTGTGCACTACACCGCTGCAATGGTGCAGATGCATTACAGAGTTGTGTTGCTACCCCACTGCAGTTGCACCATACAGTAGTGCAGCAGCACCACTCTGGGGTGCTGCGACACCATTGTAGCGATGCACTGCACCACCGCAGTGGTGCAAATGCAGTGTGAAAAGCAGCTTGCTAAAAATCTTCCTGTAAAGTCTAACAATGCCAATTGCACAATTCAACCATATATTATACTTTTCGATATAAACCCATCATACACAAAGACTTGTGCCTATGGATACAATGACAAGCTGAATTAGCTCCTAAAGCAATAATCATAAAGTGTTAATAGAATTTGAACTAACCAATATTTATTGAAAACTAAGGTGCGACTATTAATTTTGAGTTTCACGTTTTTTGCATATGACTATTTTTCACAAAAACAAAGGAGGAATGCATCTAGAAAAAGAATAGAAATAACACAGAAAGGTGGGTGTATAGGCAAGAGCTACCTTCGTGCAACTGTCACTAATGGCTTGTAATTCCTTCCAATCCCCATCCTTAAAGTCGTTCCCCACTCAAACATAAATTTTATAAGTAGACGACATTTCCCTCTGCTGACGAAGAAACAAAAAAGTGTTACATCACTACGATATTGCAAGGTGAAGTGAATGGATTTTTTTTGCTTGGATCCCAGACCAAACGTCTATATGGCTTCCAGACGTCTGGAAATCTTTACAAGACATCTGAGTTTCTACTCGGATCATGCATGGGGGCTCCAGATGTCTAGCCCACCATCTAGATGTCTGCCATTGCTCCCATACGTCTGCCCCACAAGGAGTTTAGTTTATGTGAACAAGATTCAAAATGATGGCAACCTAGATATGTGTGTGTATTATGCATCAAAAATTACATTTCAATTAACTGAACTAAATGCCTAGTCATATTTGAAATACCTGCTTAGTTTTGCTCTTTTACATGTTTCAACCTCAAAGACACTTTATGTTTTCAATTAATATATAAGTTGTATCTTGGACTGCACTGAGCAAGTCTCTGGCTTTTTACATCTTCATCTCGAAGACACTTTATGTTTTCATATATTTGCTACATATTCTAGAAAGAATAACAGAGCAAAAAACATGTGAGTCGATAAATAAGAAAAAACATTCAAAGAAAGGGTGTTGTAAAAGACGGGCAACTATGAGTTTAAAGCTTCCGTTCATTTTTTATCTCATGCGACCATATAACAGGTCCAGTGTTCTTTGGCACAGAATACTGTTGTTGAAAATTTTCTGCTAGCCATTGCTCGGCTTGATTGTATTCACTGATAACCTATAACAAAAATTAAAATAAGAAACCAAATTGTTTATGTATCATCTCAGTGATGGGAGTATATGATGCATTAAAGTACATGTTTTTTGGAACTTACAGCATCTTGTTCATTTGCAGGCAACGATTTTGCAGCCTTTTTGTATTCAGCAATATATTTTAAAAGTTCTCCTCTAGCTTGCCTCTAACATCTTCATCTCTAAATTGTTTTTCAATAGGTTCTACTACCTATTGACTAATCAAACATGCAGCTTGTTAGACATACCACACGATAGCCATTGCTCCCAACACCTGCCATTTGCTCGAGTAAGAACACTGTGACAACCCCAATTTCGACAGACCGAAATTTTCTTTTCAAAAATTTCAATCTATTGAAACTCGAATTGGTTTGCTCTGGTATCCTGTAGAAAAGATAGAAACATAAAATATGTCAAAGCTCAGAAAAAATCTCACAGCAGAATGGATAAAATATAATATAAATCAAAGTATAGCCTTATCGCATTAAGGTATCTAAAGCTATAATATCTCATGACTGCCATAAATCTAACCTGCGAGTATGTTATGAGGAGGGGGTCAGAACACAAGTTCTGGTGACTGGATTTACACTATACACTTTGGATAATCCTACATATATCATACTTTCTTATTTATTAGGTTACTTTGGTTAACAACACTCAAGGCTTACACACACGTCGTACCCATTTACTTCCCAGTGGATTAACCTAATATAGTATATATGTGGCTACCCCCAATATCGAGGTACACTCCATGGTACCTCACTCGCACGGTCTCCACCGTAACACCATCGAAATATACGCAGTCCCTTATCCTACGCCATAGTGATGTACGGGTAACAATATTGCATTCCGCATATATCTATCATTACTATGCTACATAAACGTACTGACTGCCACCCTTGTTCGAATCAGACTCCATACCGGAGTAATGCCCTCAAGTCTACGATACACCACCCAGAGCCGACATGCATGTATCCAGACTGACCACCATACGTATCTTCAATTGTAGCTCGATGCCTCAATCGCACGTCCTCTAATGTCCACCGAGTTCCATGGAAGGGCGATACAAGAAACACGGAACTCGGTCAGGAGCTTTTCCATATCTTTACAAGCCCATCTTTAAAGAGCCTCTATATACGGATATACCTAGGGTCTGTTTTCGTGGTGGCTATGGCCCCACCTCGGCCCCTCCCTCAACTAGTAAAGACTACCAGAGCTAAGCGACTGCCCCTACGCAAAAAATCTAAACATCCATGTGGCATCTCCCCTCAACCCCTTACCCCGATAGTGAAGGGTGAAACAGTATCTTGGGTTTAGCTCGAGTCTTTCCGCATCCCACTGGCTGCTGATGACGGGTGTCCAACGGTCTACTATCCTTGTTGATCCTGATCCTCTGCCTCCTTGTGAGGCAACCACTAAATCACCCTGGTGTCACCTCGTCATAGCATTCTGACTGCATAGCTACATCTGCAGTCAAGGCCCACCCACCTAGTAGTTACGCGAAGGCCCAACCTCTGCGAACACAGCCTAAGACATCTGTCGCCGCACAGAGGACTACTAGGAGCACCTTATGTACCTCAGGAAGCCGCATGCTTCCCCTTCCAGTCCTTTGGAGCCGTCAGAACAATCAGATGAATGTGCGCTCCCCTCATGCCTTATAACACCTCGATGATCTCCCCCGTTGGGTTATTCACCCTCAACCGTACGAACTGGTCTAAGCGCCTTACTTTAGCATATTTTAGACCCTACGTCTAAACATTCTTTTACGCGCTTGTCTCACCTCATTAGGTTTCCAGTTAACTTGGTTATTCCAGTTCATATTGAATTCTTATTCAAATTACAATGTTTCTCTTGCTTATTAATTTCAGTCATACAACTTAATCCATTTAAGTTTATTAATAAGCCCACAACATGTTAATCTCTAGATTGTGGCCCAAGGTCTGTAATCCACAACCCCATTTTTATATTCTTGTTGATTTTACCAACAATAACATGCTTTACTTAATATGTAATTATGTATATCCAATTCACATGTTTTCTAATTAACATGTCACTTACCATTTATGATTAAATATAACTTATTTCATTTCATAAGTTTTCCTCATTCTTTCTCATTTAATCGCAATTCCATTTTACATTGTCAATACAACTTATTGTTGTTTACTTATCAACTTAGTTATATTAACTACGGCCCATTAATAAGTTTCTCTACCTGTTTATTATAACCTATGTTATAATTTCCTCTTGTCCCTAGGACAAGTCTAAACATTCTTATCAATGGGTTTCAGACTTCCAAGCTTACAGATTACTTAATTTATAATTAAGTACAATATATTTCCCCCTTTTTCTTAACTGGTTTTAAGTTTTTCCCCTTTACTGATTACTTAACTTATAATTAAGTGTCCCTTAACTCAATTCACCAGTTATCCAATTTCCCTATTAGTTTATTATAATCGAAGTTATAATCCCCACTTGTTCTTAGGACAAGTCTACCTATTATACAACATTTTCATTAATGTTATTTATTTATAATAGGTGATTATCATTCCTACAAGTTATGCTTACCCTAAAAGGTGTCGTTAATTACATAACTTTATTATTTCTACCGGTTATGTATACCACTAGGTGTCTTTAATTACATAACCTTATCAGGCTAAGTTTGCGGGCATATATGTAAATATTACCCACCCCCTTAAATTTGCCAAGCCCACCCACTGTCCAACCAATTTTTACTTAACCCTAACTGTAGTTCATATTCATACAATCCCTATGGATTAGATTAGGTTAAGTAGTCCAATTCATTACCATGTCCATTTATGGTTTATAATGGGCTAGACCTCACACATTAGGCCTACAACTTGTGGATGTTGGATATGCCGGTCGGGTCCGGGCAGACTTCTTCCACAAGTTGGGCTTAACCTCATGTCATAGCCCATCTCGTATTTGCGCACTTAGACCTCTCACATTAGGTTCAACATTAGTGGCTACTGGATATATCGGTCGGGTCCGAGCAGACTTCCACCACTAATGCAACCTAACCTCGTGTCATAAGTGCAATTACAATTTTTAATTGTAATCCTAGGCATTTATTATTAATCAATTATTTAAACTTATGCCTTTATAGGTGTTAATGCCCATTTACCCAATTATATTCATGATGGGTTATATGTCTAAATTCATATTATTCGAATTATGCCAATTACATATGATCCCACTTGCACCCAAATCATTTTTCTATACTTATGATCCAGTTTAAGATTTTTAAACATAATATGGTCGATGCCCCAAACCCATATTTATTCAATTCTATGTTAACATGAATCCATATAGTCATATACTTACTCCAATTAATCCCTGTATATAATTGGGACAAATTTACATGGAAGCTAAAACGACCCGAACTTCCCCGGTAAGGAAAGCCCGGATTGAGTTGAGGACAAGACAGATCAGAACACAAACAGAAGAACATTTCATTGTTAATTACAACAATTCCATCATAATACAAGAATATACAGAGTATGAATAAATATTACATAGAAAATATCAGAGATTTAAATTACATTACATAGCAGTGGAAAATAATACAAAACACAACTGAAAGTAATACGCGGATACAGAGCTTTCCGAGTATCGTTCCTGCTGTAAACCAGGTTCCTGTGAATATAAATCTGCAAAACCAAAACTACTAGTTGCCCGTGTCAAAATAAGGGCACCCAGAGTTTAGGTTAAAACAATAAACTCTAGGTCAGTCATGTGACTGGTGTGAGAACTAAAACAGTTATTAATCTTTATTTTAAAGTTAGGTAAATCAAGGGACCACGCCGTATAACACGGAATGGGTTTCCTCCCAAGAATACCAGTGCATAAAACAACAACGCAATGCTAAATAAAGAACAATGAAGCTATTATAAGACCCAGGTCCCATCACACAATGCCACGCAAGCCGGAGGATAGGGTTTTTACCTTATAATAGCCAAGAATGCTTGGTACGTGAAATTTCATGTTTTATTATTACTATAAGTGTATAGTGTCAAAACAATTTCAATCATAAGTATCAATCATAGACGGCATAAGTGCTCCATACCACTATGTCGCCATACTAGGCTCTACAATCAAAACCGCAAAGTCATGTATTAAAGATATCGCCTTTCTGTATATAAAGATATCGCCTTTCTATATATAAAAATATCGCCTTTCTTTAATTAAAAATCTTACCTTTTTATATTTTAATCTCCTCTTTTCATGAACAAAATCTTAACTTTTCTAATTAAAAATCTCTTCTTTACCGTGTTAAAAATCGAATCTTTACATAAATAACATTCATTACTTTACATAAATGAAAATATAAACTTTTCATAAATAAAAATATAAACTTTTCATATAGAAAAAAAATATAACCTATATAAAACTGAAAGGAGCGCGTCGGAGGTGATCACCGGGCTTGCAGGGGGCGGCGGGGTCCGCAGTTGGTCGGAGACTAGGCGGTGGTGCGGCTAGGGCTTGATGGCCTTCGATTTGGGGCGGTTTCCTTTGCAGAGAGGGAGGATAGAGGAGTGAGGAGTCGGAGAAGGGGGAAGGGTCAGCGGAGAGGGGGCCAGCGCCAGTGCTGGTGGCGCGCCAGAGGGGGGTTCTGGGGTCAAGGCGGCGGTGGTTTTATTCTTTTTTTCCCTGATTTCCTAAATCGGTTTCTAACGAGAAGGAAAGGGGGGCGTTGACTTTGGATAAAGGGTGGGAGGGTTTATTTATTTAATTTATTATTTAATTAAATCCAAAAAACCACTTTTTCATACGAACTCCAAACGAAGCCCAACGACTGTCGTCACTAGCTAATTACCCCCATTCCGAACACAATGAGATAGGTTTCGTAAGCGAGTTCGGTTGTTACGATCAGTTTCTGTCAAATTCAAAATATAAATCAATATATATTGAATTTGAACGCACATTTCAACTTACCGGGGCCACATATTAACTCTAAAAATTCCCGAAAAATTATTTCTAGCTTCGAATTGACGATACGGTCCTAACAAAACTAATTTCATCGAATTCTGAGACCGTTTGAAAAATGGCCATTTTACAGTCGATCGAAATTGACTGAAACTGTTTAAACACGTTTTACTTCGCCACGCTCACATGTTGATTCGAAAAAATACGAATTTTGAAACCTAGCAATAACTTGACATCACGGATCCAACAAAAGTGGTTTCGTCGAAAACCTAGGTCGTTTGCAAAATTTCCATTTTTAAGGGCCAGAATTCCATAGCGACTATTTTGAATTTTCAACTGGGCGTATCTTTTGATTCCCGCTATGAAATTTTGATTTTTCCAATTTGTTGGAAAGATATTCTCAATTAGATTCTAATACTTTTGGTTTCGCTAAAATCCGGTTTATTTTGAATCCTGTACATTCATTTGAAATTTGAAATCGAATTTTCGAACTACCGCGCCATTTTCAATTCCTTTTATAATTAAAATAAAATATTTATATTCTAACAACGATCTATATAAATATATACGTTCTAATTCTATTCAAAATAAATTCCTCGTTGTTATTATTTAAAATAATTCATTTTAAATATTCAAAATTCGCTAAAATTGCCAAAATAATTTTTTTTTTTAAATTGGCTCGGATTTCCGGGTTATTACATAAACTTTTTAGCACTCCAAGAAATCCAATATATGAATTTTTGCCACATGTTCAAATTAATATTATAACATGTAAACATTCCAACATTTCAACTGATTCAATACATGAATTGTTCATATTAACAATTTGACATTATATCATGCTAATCATTCCCCCAATTTAATAGATTCAACATATGAATTTCTTGATCTATTCATATTAACGTCTCAACTTGTTATAACAGCAATTTATAATTAAACTGGAAATTTCACAATTTATTAAAAGGGGAATGCTAAACGATAGTCCTAACACTATCTAAAGACTATAGTTTAAACCCACTCACCTTTCATGCTTTCCCAAATTTTGGATCTGATCCGTTCTATCATCCATCGTTTTCCTTTCCCCATTAATTTGATTTGAAACCTAATAACGTGGATTGACTATTTTCATTAAGAGAGAAGGGAAAGAAAATAGGAAGAATATGAATAGATCGGATCTGGGACGTTGCCTTGCTTTTCATGTAATTCTGAACGCCTTTTAATAAAAACACGAATCTCTTCCCTCCAGATCTTAATTTAAGATTTTCTAATTTACAAATTTAAATTTCTGAATATGTTTGAGGAGAGAGAGAGGGAGCAATGGCAGAGCCCTAGCGTAGCCGCCGAATTATGAGATTTAGGGTTAGGTCTAGGGTCTTATTTATAGGATTAGCGGAGGAACCAGGACCCTCAGATCAAAATCTAAAACACCAGAATTTCCACTTTAGAAAAGAAGGTTCCAGATTCGTGGGTGGGTCGACCCTACTGTGGGTGGGTCTACCCCCAACGGTCCATTTTCCCTCCGAACTTTCTCGCTTGCGATTTTGATTTTTGACCTGATTTTTGAATTTTTTGGATATATTTATTTAATATATATACATATAAGCTCCTTATATGTATACAAAATTATAATGCTCAAAACTTCTTCATACGGTGTTCGTTTTATGCAAACCAGGTGTCTATCTTGACTAGAATTTCGAGACGGACGCAATGGCGTAGTCTGTTTTACTTAATTCTGAATATTTAATTAAGTTATCCTTATTTTATTATCTTACACTAAAAATACGGGGTGTTACAAACATTAACTTTATGATCAGTTAAGTTCGTTAGCCCAGCTTACCATAAAAAGAAACGAACCAGTAGCATTATGATTTTCTATATTCGCTAAAGTGCTCATTGTTATTTCCTTGTATGCATCTTTCAATTTTAGAGTCACTGTAACATTACTTACTATTGTGTATACTAGAACATGGAAATCCCAGTAAGCAATTTAGCAAGAATTTTAGGCAATGATGATGAAGCAATTTGGCAACAAAATGGTACTGAAAACATTAGAGATATGCAATGATAAGCAGCGTGAACTTATTCTTTCTAGTATCAAATTTTGCATATATGAATTAGGTTGTAACAGAGTTTACTTACAGGATTGCATATAGCTTTATGTGGAGAATCATCGATGAGTAGTGTGTTAGATGGAGAGTAGTCTCCTAGTTCCCAACAAAGATTTCCAGCCTCTTTGTTTCATAGCTTCGGCAGTTTCTTCAAAACTAATGGTTTCATATAGCCTTTTAAAGCATCGTACGGGGTATAAATTCACTTCGATGCACTCTGTAATAATAATAGAATAGACAAATGATTGCAATTAAACAAAGAGCAATATAGCATGAAAAATGAGATTTCTTTTATATATTTACTTTCCCTTTTTCCTTTTTTATGATGGGAAATCCATATGGCAAGCCCGGACAATGTTTAGAACTTTCTGGTGGTTCGCTACTTCCAACATTTATCCACTTAATTGTTCGACATACACTGGTATCTATATAGCTTTCATCTTTGGAATAACCAACATATATTGTTTGAAGGATCTAACAAGCAAATATGACATTTTCCTAAACATATATAAAAGCACTATAATTTTACAGTATATTAAGCAATAGTTTTGAAAACCCAAAGAATAGAAAGGTCCTTTCTATATGCCTATGCAACTTTGCCTAAAATTTAAATCTAATTTCATATGAACATCCTCAACCAAATTGAAGGTATATGAGGCAATTCAAACGCATAGAAAGGCTCTATATGAACATCCACAATCCAATTGAAGGTAGACACCATAAGAGGTACAAAGAAATAACACAATTTCTGACCATTTTGGAGATCATTAACACTATCCTAATATTATATAGCACTTTAAGCTCAGAACACTGACAAAATAGATTAGCCAAAGTTTGGATCTAGACTTGAAGGAATACATGCTATGATATGACATGGTACAACTCTTACCCAGCAAAATAAAAGATCATCTCTAAAATCTTTCATGATTACATCGACCACACCATGGACATTTTCCCTGTAAAGAGGTTCATAATTCCATTGAATTTATTAGCTAGCTGAAGATCTAGGAAACTTTCTGGAAAGGAAAACAAAGAAATAAGAAGAATAAGCATTAAGTTAAGCATTAATTAAAGAAGTTTACGTTTTCCTTGAAGCCCTCACGCCTATATCAAAATTCTAACGAAAAAACTTCAAGAAAACATCATGGAATGGTCTTTTGAAAACTGGAAAGAAATTTGTAGTTAGCGCCATGAGTTCTTGTGGTCAAAAATAGAAATATAATATCTCTATGAATCCCCATGAATTATCAAAACATAAAGCATCAATAGTTTCACCTACTGATCGATTGACTCTTTTATATGGCATTTTTGTTCTGGGATAGCCTTGAATAACCTCACAAAGTAACCTTTGGACTTGCAAAATTAGCAGGATTGTTTTCATACTAGTACGAATTAAAAATTCTAATTAATGGATCAATGTCTTTTTCCACTAAATTACATAATTTTCTATGAACATATAGTGCTACAAAATGAGTATCAAAATATAAAGTGTGCATGTAAGAAAATGTGTTTTTAAACTATTTATAGGTCACTTGTATTCGAAAATAAAAACTAACTGACTATCTTATCTATGAGTTATATTACATTGAAAATATTTACACAAGTGAATTGCAATGGTAATTATCTTTTACTTTTCATTTCGACTTAAAAACATAGACGATAAACTTAACTTGATTAGTCATAAGCTAATTTTACATTACCTAACCACTATAAAAAATAAGAATTAGCTTTTGACAATTATTTAAACTTTTAATCTGAATTCACAGGAATATCTAAACTCGGCCTTTCAACAGAACTTAAATGTAGACATATCTTCTGAATTGGAGAAATTACCAACTTTAATAGAGTTTACAGAGAATACAACATCTTTAGGCTTTAGGTCCTCTTTCCGGTTGATTTTTAATGTTTGGAGCCAGTCCATAATCCACGATTCATGAACAAGTTCAACCACCATTTGACAAATAATGCCCATAGCCATGCGTTCCCCTATCCAAGTCTGAAACTCAGACTGAAGCAGCTATCGCTTGGCAAGGTCACCATCGAGTCACCGCCCACTGGAGTAAATTGTCGCTATTCTAATGTGCCACTATCAAAGCCCCGTCGGTTGCCGCTTATGGAGTTCTTCCTCTCCGTCTGATCGGCAATTGTGATTCCTTTTCCTTTTATTTTGCTATGCAAAAATTTCGATGGGCGGTGCCCTAGTTTTTTCTAGGCCTAAAGCGGATGCTTTCCCAGCTTTACCTAAAGGCCAACCCTAGAGGTGAGAAAGATAGAGCGAATGAAGAGGGATAGTATGTCGCGTAAAACATTGTTAGATCTGATGTGATTAGAACACGAAGAAGAGTAGATGTATTTTAGGGTTATAGGGGAAGAAGAAGCAAATTATGCGAAGTAGGGGAAACAAAGAAGGTAACGGTGAGAGAGTGTGACCTCTAAAATTCACTGAAAGACCGCCAACTATTTTTAGGCAGTGTTAATTATACGACATTTTGCTATGTTGTTTTAAGATCTTCCTACTTACGAAAAGGTTCAAAAACAACAGTCAGCGTAAAACGCTGTCTTCCGTTATTGTTGAAAGCCATTTTTTGTAGTGATTTCATCATATCATTGACTGGATCAGAATGTGATTGGCTTTTAGACACCCTTTTGCTTGACATTTGAGGGCTAGTGATGTCTCCCTAATTCGACACAATGAATTGGAGACGTTAGTTTGATTTACTGGATCAAATTGGAAATTGCCTTCATCCCAACAATCAGGTATGAAATTCTGAACCAAGAAACCTTGAATTGAGAATTACTGAGCAAGATATGTAGTTAAACAAGTATTGCAATCTCGAAACCTTGAACGATGATGATTTTTGTTGATTTTTCTTTGAAAGAGCAGCTGTTCTTTAATGAGTTTTCTTGAATGCTCTTGATTTCAACTGTTGTTTTCTCTGACTTTCTTGATCGGTTTTTCTTGATGATTTGGAATTTTGTATCACCAAGCTTTCTCTTGTAAACTAATGAAACCAGATTTATGTAATGGCGAGGCACAGTTTTTCAGAAGACAGCAACAACTCACAAATGACAGGATTTTGAGTCTTGGGTGAGAGGAGTTCAAGTTATGATGCTTTTTTGATGGACAGTCGATTTATGATTGATTCTGCTGCGGGTCGAATCACAGGAAATGTTGTAAAGCACACAATGATCGCACTGATACCAAGTTAGAAAAGCATACGAGATGAATTGAGGAAATATTAAGACTAGAGAAATTCTAGAAGTAAAGCAATTTGTATCCAATAGCAGAAAATGAATAATAGAGGCTATGTAACGTTATTATATGTAACAACCCGGAAAATCTGAACCAGTTTGAAAATTTTAATTGGGCTATTTTAGTGAATTTTAAATATTTAAAATAAATAATTTAAATAATAACGATGAAAAGTAAGTTTGAATCGACATTTGAAAATAAATATAATTAATTCTAATTATAAACAAGGCCTGAAACGGCGCGGTAGTTTCAAAATTTGAATTCAAACTTTGACTAATTGTACCAGGTGCAAAACAAAACGGATTTGAGTGAAACCAGAAATATTTAAATCTGTTAGTGAATATCTTTCTAACAAATCTGAAAAATCGAAGTTTCATAGCGGGAAGCAAAAGTTATGGCCAAATGAATTTTCAGAAAGGTCGCTATAGAGTTTATATAGCCCGTGAAAATGGCCATTTTGCAAACGACCTCAGAATTCGACGAAACCACTTTTGCTGGATCCGGGATGTCAAATTATTGCTAGGTTTCAAATTTCATAATTTTTGAAGCTAGTATGTGAGCGTGGCAAAGGAAAATGTGTTTGGTCGATTTCTATTAAATTGGATCGACCAGAAAAGGGCCATTTTTCAAACGGTCTCAGAATTCGACGAAACTAGTTTTGTCGGGACCGTATCGTCAAAACAAAGCTAGATTTATTTTTCGGGAAGTTTTAGAATTAATATGTGGCCCTGGCAAATTGAAATGTACGTTCAAATTGAATATTGAATGTTTTATATTTTAATTTGAAGGAAAACTGACTAAAACAGTCGAATGGGCCTACGAAACATATCCCATTGTGTTCGGAATGGGGGTATTTAGCTAGGGACGACAGTCGTTGGGTCTGGATTGGGGTTCGTGTGTGAAAGAGGGTATTTTCGAAATTTAAAAAATTATAAAATAAAATAAAAATTCCCATTGGGCCACATCATATTCTCTCTCCCCGTCTTCTTCTCCGAAACCCCTCAAACCGACGGCGACTGATCTTCAATCCTTCCTCCCTCGTTTTCTCATCCCACACTCAACGAAACCCACCCCTCCTTTGGAGTTTTTTTTAGAGCGTCAAGAGAGCTTTAAATCCATACGACTCTCACCCGGTAGCGTGGAATATTTTCGTCGAACCAACCTCCAGAAGTTGCGCCGTTCGAGGCCAAAATCCTCCGCCACCACCAAGTCGAGTTCATCAGGGTGGGCAGCGCCAGGTGCGCCTCTCGGAGCGCTAGAAGGTGGCATGGTTCGATCGTCATACCGTGCTTCGGATTGCTCGAGAAATCGATACCTAGTTTTGAACATCGAAAGGAAGGTAACGGCCTAAATTATATTTATTTATTTGATAGCACTTTAAAGCACTACGGTTTTTGATTTCACTGTAAAAATCATATCTTTTTCGTTTCTTGACGAAATTCAGTGAAACAAGAGACAGTGGACTCGTGTGGACGTCTTCTACATTTTAGAAGAGACCGCATATTTTTCTGAGCCTTCTGCTATTTTTGGTGGAGTGGAACCCAATGTGAGATTTCTGAATTATAAACGATATGGAAAAACGATGATGTGTAAATTATATAGCCGATGTATGAGTTATATAAGCGTTGTACACCTCATGTATAAGCGTTGTATAAGTTGTACGTTCGATGTATAGCTGAAATAGAAGTGAAATACTTATATAAATATATATACGTCCCTCGTCCACAAACCAGGGACGATATTTATTGGTTGTGATTGGTGTGAAAATTGGTTGATAACGAATGGTTGATTAGAATTGTTTGTGGTTGAAATTGATTGATTGTGGTTGAAAAATACCCGTTTGTGGTTGAGAATTATTTGGTTGAAACCACATAGGATTAGTTTGTGGAAAAGAAAGAAAAAAAATATACATTCCGCCTTCTTGCGAACTAGATGCATGAAATCCCCATTGTCAAAAGGTGTGAGGCTTTAAGGTAGAGCGAGGAGCCGTACTAGGGACGACCCCGGTTTTAACTACCCTGCCGTTATGCTGCCGAAATTTTGAATAAGATTCATGTGTTAGAATTATTTTCATGTGTCGAAACTATATTCGTGTGTTGAATAGAAACCATTCGTGTGTTGAATAGAAATTCATTCGTTGAATAGAAATTCATGTGTTGAATGGTATTCGAGTTTTAAATAAATTGTTTTAACAGTAAAAATTACATTTTTATTTTATATATACGAACTATAGAAAACATTCATGTGTTGAATAGAAATTCATTCGTTGAATAGAAATTCATGTGTTGAATGGTATTCGTGTTTGAAATAAATTGTTTTATAATAAAAATCATATTTTTATCATCTATGTGAACTATATAAAATAGTTGTGTTTTGAAATAAATTGTTTTATAATAAAAATCATATTTTTATCATCTATATGAACTATATAAAATAGTCGTGTTTTGAAATAAATTGTTTTATAATAAAAATCATATTTTTATCATCTATATGAACTATATAAAATAGTCGTGTTTTGAAATAAATTGTTTTACATTAAAAATCAAATTTTTATTATATACATGAATGGTTAAAATAGTGAAGTGTTGAAATAAATGTCTGTTGGATAAAAATATCATTTTTATCAAATGTATGAAAAGAAAATGGTTTTGAAATCGAAGAATAGATTATATTTATATATATATATATATATATATATATATAATTAAATTAAATCGAATAACGAAGTTGCAGTTCGTGTTTTGAAACCGTGATTTCAAACGATTAGTGCGGGAGATCCGACCATCGGATTTTCCCGAAACCGAAACCGTTGGGTTCGCTTTGGAAATATCTTTCCAACGACACCAACTTTGTAAAGATCCAACGGTTGGATTGTCTGGAATGTTTACTTCAAATCTGAGGAAAAACAGCGCCAGAATCGATTATATATGTATATATATATATATATATATATATATAATTAAATTAAAGTGAAAATAAGGGAGACATCCCTAAAAGCAAACTTAATTCACGCCACATCCCCCATAAACTTTCCATACGTTTCCGGTCCCTAGAATTAGCTGCCGCCCGCTTTTTTTTAATCCATTCGCTCCTGCCATGTTTTGTTCCGCCTTCTTCCTATTTTGATGCAAAAAAAATGCGCTTTGACATAAAAAAAAAAATCTAAAATCTGGAAATAATCCCAGAAGTCCACAGAAAGAAAAAACAAAAAGTTGCATATATGTATGCAACTTTAGCAAATAGTTGCATACATATATGCAACTATTTGAGTACGCATGCATATGTTTACACACGCCCCATGAATAACAGCATACATGTATGCAGTTTTTCTGTATAACTGCATATATGTGTGCATATATGTCAAAACCTATGCAAACGTGGAAAAGTTGCACGTATGTATGCAGTTTTTAAATAAATTCATGGAAAGATGCATGTATTTGTGATATATGCATACATGCATGCATTTATACTACAGTTTTGACGCAGAACTGAAATAAATGCATGTATGTATGCAACTAATTGAATTATATGCATCTTTTTATGCATTTTACTGCATTTCGTTGTTTTTGTGTACTTTTTGATTTTGACGTTGTTTTTGATGTTTTTTTGATCTGATTTTTTTCACGATTATTTGATTTAATTAATTACGAATTTACATGATTTTTTTATATTTTTTTTGTATTTTTTTGATGAATTTTGAAAAAATAGGGACTAAATTTACAATAAGTTTATGACCATGAGTGAGCCTAATTTTGAAACTTAATAGGGACCTGTAAAAAACGCACCCTAAATTAAATCGAATTAGGACGCTGCAGTTCGTATTTTAAAATCGAAACTTCAAACGATTGTACCGGGAGATCCGACCGTCGGATTTTCTCAAAACTGGAACCGTTGGATTCGTTTTGAAAAGATCTTTCTAGTGATATAAATTTTGTGAAGATCCAACGGTTAGATTTTCAGATATGTGTAAATCAAATCTGAAGAAAAACAGCGCCACGGCCGCGTTATGGCCTGAATCGTCGTTTGAAGAAATTGGCTATTTTTAAATAAATAAAAATAGCGATAAATCGTTATAAAATATTATAAACGATATGGATTGTGAAATTTAGAAAATAACTAAAGGTTAGCTAAGTCGAATGGTTTCCTGGGTTTTGATCTGATGTTGGTTTCGGCCTTCGGGGTTAATATTTGGGAAATCGTTCTCTTGCTAATTTACGGTTAGTGACTAATGAATTAGAATAAGGCGTATGCTGTGTTTGTGTATCACTTGTTTATTATATACGCGAATTGCCCAGAAAGACCGGGTTTATCCCATTCTGAATAACTGAATCGATGATAAGAAATCGAAGATGAAGACGGTGGTCGAAGAGTGGAGATTTTCACCTGGGTTGGATGATAACTGATGTCCTAATTGGGAGGCATCCCGAAATATGGATAATGAGTGGTGATCGTCCAGACGTACGTGGAGATCGATGGGTATGCGAGGTATATAGTGCCTCCGGTTTCGTTCAGACCCAGAACGGACTTGTAAATGGACTGTGTGTCTGACAATGGAATTCATTCTGTGTGATTGATAGCCATCAGTTACATGGCGTGAATTGCATGTGTGGCATGCTAAGATGCAGTGATCAAGGCTTCTGTTGAAAAGCAAAGTCTTGTGGTTGATGATCAAAGCACGGCCTATGTGGCATAGCTTTGTGTATAACGTGAATTCGCGAGCCTCACACCCTGGTATGAACCAGAAACGGGAGAGGACCTCAGGGGGGACGTGCGTTTCTTTCTAGCTAAAGGTGGTGTCAGTGCTTAAACTGGCTGACATTTATACTATTTTCACCTGTGTGGTTGTTGCTGTTGCAAGGCGCCTCGGTTATACCGGTCGATCCGGGACCGATGGAGTCATTCGTTGGCTCATTTACGCCCCATAGGGCGGGGAAACGCATTGTTCAGGCATTATAATCCACTCTGTGTGGACCGGCCCTGTCGATCCAAGGTGCAGTTGCGGTTGTTCCTAAGACACGGGCTAGAGCGTCTCGAATTCGGTAAGGACTATCTTTTGCCTTGGTTCATGACGGAAATCCAATTTCCAAATACGACATCGTGCGGTTTTGATTGTAAATCTATATTTGGCGACATAGTGGCATGGGACGCTCATGTCGTCTATGATTGATACTTATGATTTGAAGTTATTTTTGAAACATATAAACACTAGTAATAATATCAAATTCTTTTGTTTTATTCGTATTAAGCATATTTTGGCCATTATAAGGTAAAAATTCTATCCTTCGGTTTGCATTGCATTGTGTGTTGGGAACTGAGTCTTATAATGGCTTCATTTTTGTAAAAAGCATTGCGTTGTTTAAAAGATTTACTTGTTTTAAGCACTGGCAACCCAATGGAGTAAACCCGTTCCGCGAAAGTGGCGTGGTCCTGGGATTAGCCAAATTATAATGTGTTAAGTAGATTTCTCATACCAGTCCCATGACTGACTCGTAGTTTGTTTCACTTGCAAACTCGGGTGCCCCTTTTTCTACACGGGCAGCCTTGTATTCAGGTTTTAGCAGGCTTTTTCTGGATAGCTGGAGCTGAAGATGGATTCTATCATTTATCTCTTTTTATGTTGTTCAGCTCCTATTGTACATATTATGTTTGTTTTCCGCTGCAGACATTTATGTATAGCTGAACTGTATTTGTACTAAGTATGATCCTGTATACTGTGTATCTCTGATGATTACGTTTATCCAGTGTATTATTTGTGCATTATCTGGTGTATTTATTATTTCTGTCCTGCTATTATCTGTTTATGTGTTATATTCCAAAGATTACCCTTGACACCGTCGTACGGGGTTTTGGGGTCGTCACAGCGTGGTATCAGAGCTTTGGTTAAGCTTAGTGCCGGAATATAACATACTAACGGACTCGTCAGAAATAGAACCAGTAGTGTTCTAGGACGAATAACTCATTACAGATAGGATTAGTAATATCCTAGTATGAGAATAGCAGAATCAGAATAACTCGTTAGAGATGGGGTCAGAAGTGCCCCAGAACGAGTCGAGAGTTATATGTTTATAAATAACGTATTTGTGGTTATATATATAGTCTGGTTTTAGAAATATAATTTTTGAACATATAAAAAGGTATATATTTGAAAAGTTAAAAACAAATTGATTGTTGTTTGGGTTGTGTGATAGTGGATTTGATTAATTAAATTATTAGAATGATAGTTAATTAAATCAAGTATTGAACCGAGTTAAAAATAGATAGAAATATATACATGTGCATTATATATGTTTGAACAGGTAATAGGATTAGTTGTTGAGTAAAGAATTTATTTGTGTGCCCGACAAATAGGTAAACCTTAATGAGTTGGATGCGAAATATTATTATATCAACTCCTGTGAATGTCATTGGATGCGGAGTGCTGGTTGTTCTGTGTGTAATAATAAACATCGCCATAGGATAGTAACAATTAATTTGAACTACGCTACATGGCATACTTCTTGAAGATAGGCATACTTCATCATATACCACATAAGCATTTGGAGCTTGTGTGACGAGGTTGAAGATTTACCATACGAGCGAGAGGCTTGTATGGCGATGACTATATATTACAGGTTGAACTGATGACTGATATGGACCATATAAAATGTAACGGTAAATTGCCAGATTAATAAAAAAAAACACACGGGTCTGGAGATGACAATAAACACGTCTCTCTGGTCATTAAGGCACAAAAACCATTTATAGGGTGACGAGAATTAATTCTCTGGAGTTATGATCTATACACACTCCTATGTGGACACCGGAATATATCACTATAAATATGTGCATGCTTATTAGGATTTATTGGGTACCTAATACGGCCCAATAAATTTCCAAACCACTCCCCGTACAAAGGAGGTTATGGCGAAAATTTTCGAAAATTTAGGGTGTTAGCCAAATTTTTGAAGAATTTGGAAATTCTCAAAAACTGAAAAGTTCGAGAATGGAAGCCAGATTGAAAGTAGAGTTGATAAATCAAACCACTTTCGACTTTGTTCCTTTTGGGGGACGAAAAGTTTTAAGTGGGGGAGATTGTAACAACCTGGAAAATCTGAACCAGTCTGAAAATTTTAATTTGGCTATTTTAGCGAATTTTAAATATTTAAAATAAATATTTTAAATAATAACGACGAAAAGTAAGTTTGAATCGACATTTGAAAATAAATATAATTAATTCTAATTATAAACAAGGCCTGAAATGGCGCGGTAGTTTCAAAATTTGAATTCAAACTTTGACTGACTGTACCGAGTGCAAAACAAAACGGATTTGAGTGAAACCAGAAATATTTAATTCTGTTAGTGAATATCTTTCTAACGAATATGAAAAATCAAAGTTTCATAGCGGGAAGCAAAAGTTATGGCCAAATGAATTTTCAGAAAGGTCATTATAGAGTTTATATAGCCCGTGAAAATGGCCATTTTGCAATCGACCTCAGAATTCGACGAAACCACTTTTGTTGGATACGGGATGTCAAATTATTGCTAGCTTTCAAATTTCATAATTTTTGAAGCTAGTATGTGAGCGTGGCAAAGGAAAATGTGTTTGGTCGATTTCTATTAAATTGGATCGACCAGAAAAGGGCCATTTTTCAAACGGTCTCAGAATTCAACGAAACAAGTTTTGTTGGGACCGTATCGTCAAAACAAAGCTAGATTTATTTTTCGGGAATTTTTAGAATCAATATGTGGCCCTGGCAAATTGAAATGTACGTTCAAATTGAATATTGAATGTTTTATATTTTAATTTGAAGGAAAACTGACTGAAACAGTCGAATGGGCCTACGAAATATATCCCATTGTGTTTGTAATGGGGGTATTTAGCTAGGGACGACAGTCGTTGGGTCTGGATTGGGGTTCGTGTGTGAAAGAAGGTATTTTCGAAATTTAAAAAATTATAAAATAAAAATTCCCATTGGGCCACATCATATTCTCTCTCCCCGTCTTCTTCTCCGAAACCCCTCAAACTGACGGCGACTGATCTTCAATCCTTCCTCCCTCGTTTTCTCATCCCACACTCAACGAAACCCACCCCTCCTTTGGAGTTTTTTTAGAGCGTCAAGAGAGCTTTAAATCCATACGACTCTCGCCCGGTAGCGTGGAATATTTTCGTCGAACCAACCTCCAGAAGTTGCGCCGTTCGAGGCCAAAATCCTCCGCCACCACCAAGTCGAGTTCATCAGGGTGGGCAGCGCCAGGTGAGCCTCTCCGAGCGCTAGAAGGTGGCATGGTTCGATCGTCATACCGTGCTTCGGATTGCTCGAGAAATCGTTACCTAGTTTTGAACATCGAAAGGAAGGTAACGGCCTAAATTATATTTAACTATTTAATAGCACTTTAAAGCGCTACGGTTTTTGATTTCACTGTAAAAATCATATCTTTTTCGTTTCTTGACGAAATTCAGTGAAACAAGAGACAGTGGACTCGTGTGGACGTCTTCTACATTCTAGAAGAGACCGCATATTTTTCTGAGCCTTCTGCTATTTTTGGTGGAGTGGAACCCAATGTGAGATTTCTGAATTATAAACGATATGGAAAACGACGATGTGTAAATTATATAGTTGATGTATGAGTTATATAAGCGTTGTACACCTCATGTATAAGCGTTGTATAAGTTGTACGTTCGAAGTATAGTTGAAATAGAAGTGAAATACTTAAATAAATATATATACGCCCCTCGTCCACAAACCAGGGACGATATTTATTGGTTGTGATTGGTGTGAAAATTGGTTGATAACGAATGGTTGATTAGAATTGTTTGTGGTTGAAATTGATTGATTGTGGTTGAAAAATACCCGTTTGTGGTTGAGAATTATTTGGTTGAAACCACATAGGATTAGTTCGTGGAAAAGAAAGAAAGAAAAAATATACATTCCGCCTGCTTGCGAACTAGATGCATGAAATCCCCATTGTCAAAAGCTGTGAGGCTTTAAGGTAGAGCGAGGAGCCGTACTAGGGACGGCCCCGGTTTTAACTACCCTGCCGTTATGCTGCCGAAATTTTAAATAATATTCATGTGTTAGAATTATTTTCATGTTTCGAAACTATATTCGTGTGTTGAATAGAAACCATTCGTGTGTTGAATAGAAATTCATTCGTTGAATAGAAATTCATGTGTTGAATGGTATTCGAGTTTTAAATAAATTGTTTTAACAATAAAAATCACATTTTTATTTTATATATACGAACTATAGAAAACATTCATGTGTTGAATAGAAATTCATTCGTTGAATAGAAATTCATTTGTTGAATGGTATTCGTGTTTGAAATAAATTGTTTTATAATAAAAATCATATTTTTATCATCTATATGAACTATATAAAATAGTCGTGCTTTGAAATAAATTGTTTTATAATAAAAATCATATTTTTATCATCTATATGAACTATATAAAATAGTCGTGTTTTGAAATAAATTGTTTTATAATAAAAATCATATTTTTATCATCTATATGAACTATATAAAATAGTCGTGTTTTGAAATAAATTGTTTTACATTAAAAATCACATTTTTATTATATACATGAATGGTTAAAATAGTGAAGTGTTGAAATAAATGTCTGTTGGATAAAAATATCATTTTTATCAAATGTATGAAAAGAAAATGGTTTTGAAATCGAAGAATAGATTATATTTATATATATATATATATATATAATTAAATTAAATCGAATAACGAAGTTGCAGTTCGTGTTTTGAAACCATGATTTCAAACGATTAGTGCGGGAGATCCGACCATCCGATTTTCCCGAAACCGTTGGGTTCGCTTTGGAAATATCTTTCCAACGACACCAACTTTGTAAAGATCCAACGGTTGGATTGTCTGGAATGTTTACTTCAAATCTGAGGAAAAATAGCGCCAGAATCGATTATATATATATATATATATATATACATATATAATTAAATTAAATCGAATAAGGACGCTGCAGTTTGTATTTTGAAATCGAAACTTCAAACGATTGTACCGGGAGATCCGACCGTCAGATTTTCTCAAAACTGGAACCGTTGGATTCGTTTTGAAAAGATCTTTCTAATGATATAAATTTTGTGAAGATCCAACGGTTAGATTTTCAGATATGTGTAAATCAAATCTGAAGAAAAACAGCGCCACGGCCGCGTTATGGCCTGAATCGTCGTTTGAAGAAATTGGCTATTTTTAAATAAATAAAAATAGCGATAAATCGTTATAAAATATTGTAAACGATATGGATTGTGAAATTTAGAAAATAACTGAAGGTTAGCTAAGTCGAATGGTTTCCTGGGTTTTGATCTGATGTTGGTTTCGGCCTTCGGGGTTAATATTTGAGAAATCGTTCTCTTGCTAATTTACGGTTAGTGACTAATGAATTGGAATAAGGCGTATGCTGTGTTTGTGTATCACTTGTTTATTATATACGCGAATTGCCCAGAAAGACCGGGTTTATCCCATTCTGAATAACTGAATCGACGATAAGAAATCGAAGATGAAGACGGTGGTCGAAGAGTGGAGATTTTCACCTGGGTTGGATGATAACTGATGTCCTAATTGGGAGGCATCCCGAAATATGGATAATGAGTGGTGATCGTCCAGACGTACGTGGAGATCGATGGGTATGCGAGGTATATAGTGCCTCCGGTTTCGTTCAGACCCAGAACGGACTTGTAAATGGACTGTGTGTCTGGCAATGGAATTCATTCTGTGTGATTGATAGCCATCAGTTACATGGCGTGAATTGCATGTGTGGCATGCTAAGATGCAGTGATCAAGGCTTCTGTTGAAAAGCAAAGTCTTGTGGTTGATAATCAAAGCACGGCCTATGTGGCATAGCTTTGTGTATAACGTGAATTCGCGAGCCTCACACCCCGGTATGAACCAGAAACGGGAGAGGACCTCAGGGGGGACGTGCGTTTCTTTCTAGCTAGAGGTGGTGTCAGTGCTTAAACTGGCTGACATTTATACTATTTTCACCTGTGTGGTTGTTGTTGTTGCGAGGCGCCTCGGTTGTATCGGTCGATCCGGGACCGATGGAGTCATTCGTTGGCTCATTTACGCCCCATAGGGCGGGGAAACGCATTGTTCAGGCATTATAATCCACTCTGTGTGGACCGGCCCTGACGATCCAAGGTGCAGTTGCGGCTGTTCCTAAGACACGGGCTAGAGCGTCTCGAATTCGGTAAGGACTATCTTTTGCCTTGGTTCATGACGGAAATCCAATTTCCAAATACGACATCGTGCGGTTTTGATTGTAAATCTATATTTGGCGACATAGTGGCATGGGACGCTCATGTCGTCTATGATTGATACTTATGATTTGAAGTTGTTTTTGAAACATATAAACACTAGTAATAATATCAAATTCTTTTGTTTTATTCGTATCAAGCATATTTTGGCCATTATAAGGTAAAAACTCTATCCTCCAGTTTGCGTTGCATTGTGTGATGGGAACTGAGTCTTATAATGGCTTCATTTTTGTAAAAAGCATTGCGTTGTTTAAAAGATTTACTTGTTTTAAGCACTGGCAATCCAATGGAGTAAACCCGTTACGCGAAAGTGGCGTGGTCCTGGGATTAGCCAGATTATAATGTGTTAAGTAGATTTCTCATACCAGTCCCATGACTGACTCGTAGTTTGTTTCACTTGCAAACTCGGGTGCCCCTTTTTCTACACGGGCAGCCTTGTATTCAGGTTTTAGCAGGCTTTTTCTGGATAGCTGGAGCTGAAGATGGATTCTATCATTTTTCTCTTTTTATGCTGTTCAGCTCCTATTGTACATATTTTGTTTGTTTTCCGCTGTAGACATTTATGTATAGCTGAACTGTATTTGTACTAAGTATGATCCTGTATACTGTGTATCTCTGATGATTACGTTTATCCAGTGTATTATTTGTGCATTATCTGGTGTATTTATTTATTTTTGTCCTGCTATTATCTGTTTATGTGTTATATTCCAAAGATTACCCTTAACACCGTCGTACGGGGTTTTGGGGTCGTCACATTACAGATATAAATACACACACACGATATATTGTAAATGGGCCAAGCCCAACAGCATATACCCGAGCAGATAAATGGAGTATAGTTACTCTTTACTTTTACTACAATCTATGGTAATAACTCCCCGCCAACAACTGAGTACTACTACAATTATATGTGGATCAATTAATAAATAGATAAACAATATTTCAAGTACTAAGAAAATATAGTAATTTTCTAGGTTAGAGAGAAAACTATAAAAATGTTAATGACTTCCATTATAATTAATGTATCTTTGAAGATAATTTTAATTTAGAAAGTACTGATTGTGGATTTGATGATATTTCTCAAACTAATATAAATCTCTATGTCTCTTATTTAAGCGCTTATACTTTCGGTTTTTACCATTTCTTTCCATGATAGGAACGATCAAATGTTTAATACTTTGGATAATCTTATTAGTCGAAGTTCTTTCGCACTAAAGTCATCATTTGGTCACTGGAGTACAAAAAAAACCTCTTTAACAAGCCTTTTCTTGGATTATTTGAAAGAACCAACCAACTGGCCATAAAAACAATACATCCATGTAAGAAAACCGATTTTGTATGTGGCAATTAGAATGTTTCAATGTATAAATTTGGAGCTTACAATGGACGTATGACATTTGGTGTAAGCCTTAATGCTTCATATGCTTCATACATTATCATATTCAAACACTATCTTTTCAACCATGAAGAAAACGGGAACAAGAGCAAACTTTGAAGGAAAAAATTAGTCTAATAGCTTGTTTTTGGGTTGAAGACAATGTTAATTATAACTAAGATTTTGCTTGGCATAAAACTGAATCATGCTAGTTATAACTAGCATTCCATATAGTTTACTATCAATAATATAATGCTAGTTGTAGTTTGCATTTAGTCCTCCAATCCAAAACTAAAAGTTAAATGTCTTTCAACCTAAAAAATTTCTAAGTTTGTCATTGTCCCTAATTTACCCTTTATGCATTTTGTATCTTCTACAAAATATCAAAATAGGATATATGTTATATTAATGATCATGAAAGCGATTGTGAGTTAGCCAGAAAAAATGAAAGGGGTTGGGTGGAGATTATTTAGAAATATCTGCTTAAAGCTCAAGTTGAAGTGATGACTTTAATGAATAACTCATAATCCACATCAAAATTCTTTTTATATGGACCAATGTGTATGGATGACATTCTGAACAACCATAAAAATAGAAGTTAGTATCACTTTTAAGCAAAGAGCAATTGTTTGCGAAGTCTTCGTATCAGGAACCGGTTTGTGATATCTTAACTAACTGTCAGCTGATATCCAAAGACTGACCCAGTGCAAAATGGACCTTAGCTACTGGGTACTAAATTTTGAGGGGTGCCAATTTAGATAAATTAGAACTTCAAATCCAGAAGTTTAATATTGTCCATTTTCTATTTTAAAGATTCGCAATATTTTTTAATTTGAAAACAACTGTTATTTATCAATTGCATCTACAAATATAAGACTGAACATTTTGACGAATGTTGTTATTAGCTTTCTTCCAATTAAGAAATTAAAGGAAAAAGGAGTGCCGAACACTAAAAGATTTGCATTTTTAATTTTTAGTTTTGTTAACAGTAGCTAACATTTCTATTCATGTCTACGGTTTTTCCTGCGTAGTAAAAATCAAAACTATTTTAAAAGATAAATTATAGTTAACTCGATTTACATTAAATTAGTTAAACAAATTGTATGTTCTATTCTGCCACAAATGTTAAATAAAGATTTCGTTTTGCAGTGTATGTCCCAAAATTTAGATTTAAAGCAGGCCAGAAATAAAAGTTGGACTACAACTGAGTCGCATTAGACATATTCTAGAAAACAACTTAAATGAATTCAATATTTATTTATTTTTAATTATATTTTTTTTAATGAAAGTTAGTCTAATTTATATACTCCAATAACATCCCCCATGAAAAAATTACATCCCCTTGATCTCGATGAGTTCAAGTTTAAACTCAAAACAAAATGAAGCTCTTAACAAATAATAGAATTGATGAACGCTGAACTTTTGAATCACATTCGTGAGCTTTGAACTCTAGTAATATTTGCAACGCTGTTCATAAAAGCATTAGGTACTTACGAAACCTACATTTAAGTTATAACTAAACTAGTCTAAGAGTTAACTTGTTTCGTAACTGAGTTTCCCAAAAATAACAATTATTCAATAAATAAGAATTTATTTCATTTAAGGGGAACATTCAGAGTATACGTTGGGGAGAGGATTCAATTTCCCCTTTATCCCTGCTTTCTTTGTACGCCGTCGTGCACTTTTGTTTTAAGATCAATTGCGTAGCCTGACATATTAGAAAACCTACATTCAAAAATGACCATGAACTTGCGAAATGCCCTCCTATGCAAAAGGGATATCTGAAGTACAAAACCAACCCCCACATGCATAGCTGGTTGAACAAGTAATTCCCCTTTTAGAATATACTACCTCCGATTTTAAATATAAGATTTTTTATTTGTTTGCACAAAAATTAAGAAATCAATTAATGGTGTTTGAATTCATACTCAAAATAAGTCTCTCTTATAAATTAACAACTTCTCGTGTGCATCTATTGATTGAAACATGAATAAATACATAAAAAATCACATCATTGATTATGAATAACGAATAAAAAGGATATTAAAACCTTAAACATCTAATATTTTAAAACAAACCAAACTTCTTAAAATATCTTAGTATATTTAGAAACGGATGAAGTAATAATTAAAAGAAACAATACTGACACCCCATAAACCGAGACTGATACCAACACACAATTTACAAACCAAACCCAACCAGCGAGTACATTACAGAAACGACAGTTCAAATCCAATATCAAAAACAAAGATGCATCGTTCGGATTACAAAGTTAGCCTTCTGCATTGGTTACAACCAGGCTTATCATTTTCATTGTTATCCTTAGCATACTATAATTTCAAGAGGAAACAAAACTCAATTTATAACTATAAACACCGTACGCAACTCATAAAATAATCGATCCACAGAGGAATCGGTACATGCTTTCATGGATAATTTAGCATTACCAAAACAGCAAGCATTGGCATTGTATATTTAAATAGTAAGAGTTCAGATCTGGCTGCTCTAGTAGTAGTGCCAAGGTAATAATCATCAAATATGATATTAGATGAAAGAGAACAGAAACTGTTAGATTACAACCTTAGAAGGAAAAAAAATGATACAATTACACTTGACTCATTTTTCTGTATCATACACATGATAGATATCAAGAGAAAAGTAGAATGGTACCAAATCCATTTGTGGTAGGATTGAAGGATCGTCCCTGCATAGGTTTGGACATTCACGAGGTTAGTACTATTCAGAGCGAAGAAAACAAAATGAACGATTCATAGTTGACAGACTGTAATAACATTTACAAAGAACAAGAATACAACCAATCGTAAACTATCTCCTACATCAAATTGTAAAGGTTGATCGTGTTTAAAATGCAAGGACAGATAGCTCATGGAAGACCAGGAGAACTTGATTCGAATGATTTATTGCATCCCACAATTTATTAGTGAATTTGCTACAATAAAAATCAATATTCTAACACTCTAACGGACATGGCAAAAAAAAAACTTTTACAAGAATTTATACATTTTCTGTTTTCCCCTACCTTATCCTATATGTTTCTACCCATGATAATCAGCTAAAAATTTTACTGAATAAACGAACTTTTAGATTCAGGAATTGTAATATTAGGTTTATTTTACCATATCTTATATGTACTTACATGCCACAGGTTTACAATATTTTTAAAAATATCCCTTTCTCTATAGACGAAAAACCAGAAGTGTGACATTTAAGATTATGCAATTACTTACAGAATCAGGCAATGTAAATATAAAAACTGGATAGTGTGGCGAAAAATTGCAAAAATGCTATATATATATATATATATATATATATATATATATAGAGAGAGAGAGAGAGAGAGAGAGAGAGAGAGAGAGAGAGAGAGAGGGAGAGAGAGGGGATAATGTTAAGCAGATGGTGAAGTGTAACAAAGAAACAGTGGAGCATACATTCAATTTATGCCTATGCTTATGATTTCGTCAAGAAATGCCAGGTATAGTAAAAAGCTTCAGAAAAACGAAGTAATGAGTCGCCTGCCTGGTAAGCTTAGCCGAAACTGTTCAGGAATCAACCATGGAAGAATCTTCTTGAAACTCCATCATAGACAAAGTGCAATCCCTTTCAAACAATAAAAATTCCTGAAAGAGAACAGGAAATTAATCATAATGGTTTCTAGTCCATACAACTGCAAGCAAGCTACATCTATATACAAATTAATACAAGACAAACTTTGTACATTGCCTACCTGTAACTGATTCTGACTAAATAACCGCATCGTCCCAGATTGTCTAGAAGAAACAAGCTCAATCAATTCATTGCGGTGATCTGGTAATTCACCTATCTCAGCAAGAGAAACAGATACCTGCCAAATGAATTTGCATGTTAAATTGACAGAAGTGTTAACTATGATACAACTAACAAATTTATTCTTGCTCTCAGACTTACTTTGCAAAATAATTCATAAGTAAATATCAGGTCATATGGAAGAAGGAAAGAACTTTAATTTTGGAGTTTGAATGGTGTTTCAGAGAACAGTTTGAAGTAGATGTACATATCTCATACCTCAACTACATACGTAAAGCTCACGCGCACGTGATCATGACACGTGCTTTGAACATGATCATGATACATGCGTTAAGCATTTTTAGAAACTGTACATGTTTAACACATTCAATGGAAAATGATTTGCACAAATATGTAATTATACTTTTGCGCTGATTCTTGCGTAGTTAGTTTGAATTTTCATTTCTAAGTTGCAATATCTAATTTTTTTTTTATTAGTTCTAAATTTTATTTGTCTTGTTAATTGATAAAGAATGTTGTAAAAAATGTTTATTTGCTGGACCTAATTTATAGTGAAATTAAGATCGGTTAATATTTATAGAAGTGCAGTTTGAATTTGCAAAGAGGTTTAATAGTTAGTTATTTTTAAATGATACATAAAGATAAAGATATGTAAGGGTATTTTTAAAAATTCACGGTCAAACCAAAAATTTGTGCTTCCAAGCCAACCATTAATAAAGATAACTTTGTTCAATATTATTATTATTTCTTCATCGACAGGTTGTAAGATTATAAAGCAACCATAACATACCATCTATTTAATAACCAGTGATTAGCGTAAAAAGAAGATGGCCAAAAAAAACTAATTTTCTTATGGACACTGCCAAATGAAACCCTTGCAATACCAAAACAAAACAAAGGGGAAAAAAGGTCTGATGCATACAACTATCTGACAAAATTATTCCATCATAGCACAGATGTATGAAACAGTAGTAAACAGTATTTCAGTCAAATATTGCACTCTTTTCTGTTTGTTCTAAGTCGGCATTCATTTGTTTATAAAATTTGTAATCAACTCCAGCTAATTATAATTGCAACAAATTGTGATCTAACCTGCATGCATCGAAGAATCAACTCCGGTATGCAGCATCTACGGCACAACCCTTTTACTATATAAGTTGCTGGGTTTAGCAACATACCCTGTTCGTCTGCATACCATGCATCTATCCGTGATATTTCTACAGTTACACCTAACTGAAAATGATTGAGTTCGCCTGCAAAAGAAAGTTATACATGAAATTAAAAACAATAATATAAAACGTCTAAGAAATCAATATAAACCCACCACATATTATCTACCTTTGAAACCAGCTGCCATGACTTTGGCAAGAAAACCTCCATCGTTAGCTTCATGAACTCCCAGACCATCACCTTCCTCCGGTAAACAACGTAGTGCAATTTCAAGTGTGTGCTTATCTCTTGAAGAAATAGAAACATGTACCTGACAACATAAAATTAATTAGACAAATTTTTGTAATCATTTTCAAATAGAGCAACATGAATACTTCTCCTAGTTCAATCGAAATCAGAATTTAAAAAGTGTTCAGACATACAAATAGCTGTCTGTACTCCAGGCCCACGTAGAAAAAATATTTTAAAATGTTAAGTTTTGAACTAGCGTTACTGACACTAACAGCTAAACTAACATATTTAATCGAACTATTAACTTGATACTGTGTGCAAACCAGCTGAAAACATGTTCGCACATTTTTGAATATTTCATCAACAACAACAGTAACGTCCAAGTTCAAATTTGTCAAGGGGAAAAAACATAAATATCATGCTTCTAACAAAAAGCCTTCACAAAATACAAGTGAACACGTTTTTGAAATGAATCGGGTGTCTCGATCACTATAACAGCACTCAGAATGATTTATAATTACACAATAGAGATTGTGATGTTATATAAACTGGATATATTTCAGGAAAATGCCGGTAGCTTACTTTGAACATAACGATGAACATACTGAATAGAATAATATTACCATAAGTTGCCGCTTGAGCACATCATATTCGGTGACTGAGGAATAGAACGCACTGGTCAATGCAGTGCACAGGGTTGCGTCTGGACACAAGCTTTCTCCAGATGGCCTACATAGAATTGCAGTGGCATGCAATTCAAGATACACATCCTCAGCTGACTCATACATACTAGTTTCTGTTGCACTTAACCATGAGCTCCCTTCTCCTATAATATAGCTATCATTAAAACGGGGGAAATAGCTTCATGACAAGTAAACATAAAAGCACTAGTGGTGTAAATTATGTCAAATTGCAAAGCAACGTTAGGGAGAGACTGGAAATGTAAATAATTGGTATAATATTGATAGCTGCATCATCTTCTTTTACCAACTATAGTTCAGTGTAAAATTGATAACTCATGGTATATCTTTTTATCATTGGTATATATTTTTATCATTGTTTCAGACAAGCAAAAAGGTTTATTAAATTGTCCCTGGCGAAAGTCAAATAGTATTTATTGCCATAGGGCTGACAATGAATACCTGAAAAATCCGATATCCATCCGAATCCGTATCTGAAAATATGAAAAATCTGTTATCCGGCATTATCCGAAAAGCGGATACGGATATTCGATATCCGAAAAGTTTTTCGGATACGGATATGGTTATAATGGTATCCATACCCGAAAAATATCCGTCCGACTAATTGATGTAATATATATATATATATATATATATATACACACACACACACACACACACATACATACATACATACATACAACTCAAAACAGAAAAATAGAATTAATAATTATTTTGTACCCGTTGGATGTTACTATGATATAAAATTTGGTCTATTTTTAGTGAAAAATGATAGTTTTAGTGTTTAATTTTGGAATATTTTTTGGATATGTTTATGGATATTAGTATAAAACAATGTTTCATCATCACATTTCTTTATTTTCTAGCTTTTTATAAACATTACTATAAAAATTATTGTATGTTGATCCAAACTTTTTTATTTATACTCTTAAATTTATTAATTACTAGCGGAGCGGATAAATATCTGATATCCGTGTGTATCCGATAATTAAACGGATACGGATATCCGATATCCGAAAAGTAAACTGATACGGATATCCAAAATCCGAAAATAAGTTTGGATACGGATACAGATATGGCACCATCTGTATCCGAAAGCATCCGTTGACAGCCCTACATTGTCATGTCTTCATTGTCATAGACAAGTGAACAAATAAAACAGGATGAAACCGTGAAGGTACTTGCAGAAAGTGTTGTTTGGTTAGATTACCCATAGGACGCTACCAATAGTTTTGCCACTGAAAAAAAAATTCTAAATCTTCCACATAACTAAACCAAAGCCGAAGTTGTACAGAAAAGAAAAGAAAAAATTGTGACATGAAAGGTGCAAAAAATCCCAAGTTATTATCCAAGTTTGCAAGTAAAATAGTGATAACATTAATATAACCATTAGAACTTAAAAAGGAATGTTGCTTTATACGGTAGATGATATTTGCACATTGCCATAGCCATTCATGATATTTTTATTATAATAACTGCTTACAAAGGTGCACATGTGGAACATACACAGAATAAGTCATGAATAACTTTAGCAGGAGTCTACAACATGCCAACATAATGTACTTCACACTAGTAAAAATAAAGATATCTTGAGAGATAGAACTATACTCAGTAGAAGTGACAATGATGAATGCAAAGTCTCCCTTGCAGCTGCAATAGCAACCTCTTTTTCTTCAGAAGAAAGCTCAACAGGAGGAACAGCTGAATTTTCCAACTCAATCTTAAGCCAATTTCGATAGCTTGCATCACATGAGTAATACTCGTGCTGTTCCATAATGTAACACAATTCGGTAAATTCAAAAAATAAGTCACTCTATAGTATGAACAACCATCTCTTCTCATCACCCAGATTACATTTCTAAATTGTAACATGAACTTGTGTTACCTTCAGAGTGGTAAAACTAAAACATTTACGAATTTTCTTCGAAAAGAGCACATGGCCATTGTAAGTTATGCAACTAATAAGGTCCAAAAGAAAAGATATTTATTTGCACCTATGAAAGTAATATATTTTACGTGCAGAAAATGTGAATTTTTTATCTGAACCTGTGCTAGGCACCAAACTTTCCACCAAATATTTATCAACATAGAAAGAAAAGTTACCCAATCTTCAAATTCATGCAACTGCTCAGGTACATCATCGTAATCATCAACAGATGGAAGATTGGCCTCAGGTTGTTTTAAAGGTTCCGCAAGGAAGCTAAGCAGCATATGTGCTCCTTCTGGCATGTTAGGAACTCTCCACATTGATATTAATGCAAATTCTCGGAACAATGTGTTGCTAAAAGAGAAAGCATAAGGAAAAATAAGATAAGGTGGTATTTTACTATTACAATGCAGCCTTAGGTACAATAAAGCTCTATTTTTAACTTTGAGAACACAAACATTAAACTACCATAGTAAAAACACAATATTTGCAACACTTGCTGCAACCAAATTCTGGAAAATAATATTTACCATCATGATTGGCATATTTTCATCTAAAGTGTAACATCTAGAGATCAACAATCAGCCAACAAACACGACAAGATAAACTGCAGACCCAAAAAAAAAGTCGAAAACTTCTAAACCTACTTGGGCGGTGATAACAAAGCAAAAATGACTTGTTTTCTGGATTATGCATTCTCATAAGGGTGGTTGCACCCGTTGCTAACTTGACAACAGAAGCATAAACTGCTACTCCATTTTTTAACACAATTTCACACAATGCATCAATCGACTACTTGAGCAACTGCTGGGCAAAGAATAAGGAACCATTCGTAAACTCCAACTGGCCATGAGGACAAGTTCCTATCAAACACGTATGATGTGGGAACTCTTGACAGGCTAGTTTGGGGAAGGGACCTGGAGAGATCCATTCGCATTCGATGCAACCGTGTTTTCTCCCTCTTATTTCTTATTTCTTACTCCTTCACTTTCCTCTGTTCCAAATGTCTTCCCTCTTTCCTAACACCTTATATCATGCAAAAATACAATATTCATTTTCAATCTCTACCGCTTTCCCGATCTCCCTTCACATTCTCCCAATTCTTTTATTTTCGAATGAGGTCACGCCCAAAGATTTTCATCGGTTGCTCGAGCAGTTGAGCTATCAATTCACCGCCCAATTGAAATTTTATCAATTACCAAGTAGGTCCTACTATTCGCTCAATCAATGATATATAAGTGCAATACCAGGTTTAAGATAATTGACAATTGCTTTAATAATTGACTTATTGGTCCAATTTCCATAAAATATTAACATGTCAGTCAGCAAAGAGATCTTAGCCTTTGAGGTTTATAGCTAGTATATTCTTGAGCAAGCCATATTTGATAAAGATTTTCACAAGAAAACAAAAATAAAGGTTCATTGATCTAATTTACACGCTATTATTAAAAATATTAAGGATCTTAGTTATTCACCCATCCTATGTTATTAAGCGGTCTTTCTAAGCCATGCTTTTAGCTCAATGTCCACACATATAATATATAGCACTTCCCATTGTCTTTGCTAGCATCTTTTATTGGTACGTTGTATTTTTGAATATTTCAGAACTTAAAGCTTCACCCTAGCCGTAGCATGGCTCCTAATTTAACCATCTTATAAACACAACAAAAAGAAGCCAGAGGGAAAATAAGGGTTGTCAAAAAAAAAAAAAAAAAAACAATAAGGATAATATACCTATGCATCAATGCCCTAACCAGAAGCTTTTCCTTGACAGACTTAAAATCAGAGATGGTGGTAGGTGGTGTAAAGCAAAGCCACTGAACAACCATGGCTTTCTGTAGAGATTGCAGCCTATGCTGTTCTGCAACATCCGACACTTTATCGTTGCTTTTGCCAACTTTGACTTCTCGGGATCTTGAAAGTAGTCTGAAATACAATTCAAAATATTTCAATAGGTGGGCAACTTGTTTGACGTTCATAATGACATCATAAATGTTTCTTCGTGACTTGTCCATATAATTACCTTTCAATTATGTCTTCAAAACTAGCTTTACTGTTATCATCAGAAGAAAAAGGCAAGTACTGCACAACAGCTAGGAAGAGCTTGTATTTAACATGGACACTGTAACAGAAATGTTAAAATATAGCATTCATCAAGTAACACAACTTAAGTGCTTTATTGCTGCAATTCAGAATTCAATGCGACTGTTGGAAACTTTGAGCATTGCCAAACTCATAGCACTCTAGTGTCAGTTTACCATACATTAACCTGAATGGTTTGGCAACAATAAGAATAACCCACAAACAAATTCAATTACACACTAGGGTCATGAATAAATCAAGAAACGGTATCCACCCAGACCAAAGCGAAACTGGTTTGGAAACCAAACCAGCTGATGCAGGGACATTAAAGGATATGAAATCAAATATACTTGCTCCAATTAGCTTGAATATCGTTAGAACTAAGCCCATTCTATATCAAATACATTGGGTTAAAAGATCACTTCCTTCGTAGTAGAAATGCTAAAATACATACTAACAGTTTATAAGTCTACCGCTTTTGTGCAGCACCCTAAAAGAAATTTACAGTAAACCATATTTTGAAAAATATTAAACAAATCACAAGCAGGTTTCAAATCGATGTGCCTATAAGTATCCGTTTACTTGGTATTAAAGCTAGAAAACAGAGGCAGAACAGAATACACGGCTTAGTTCTGCATCAAAATTGCACCAGATTTGATCCCAATCAAATTCTTTGATAAAGGAATCCACTTTTGTATTTGAAGAAACAAACTAATCCGGGTAGTAAGCAGTTTGATTTCCAAGATGAGCCAAATCATCCCACATGTCTACAGGAATTTACCCAACTTTAATGTAACCATACAACAGAACTACAATTCCTTATAATGGTCAATTTGAGGTTTTTAAGTTTAGCTGCATCTTTAGCATTTCTTGAATGTACTTAATTGCTCTACCCTAGCTTGCAGGTACATTAACTTCACACACACGCACACACACACACACACACACACATTCACTGAGAGTCGCTCCCACATTCATGTTATCAAATAAAATATGTAACTATAATTCGGTAGAAAAGGGGAAATCATATACCTGCTATTAAGCCTTAGTTCCATCATGTTAACAAAAAGGTCAATGCAAAAGGGACGAGCAAGCTGAGATGCATATATTCCCACTAACTCTTCATGCTGTTTGGAAAATAAAAACATTGCATACCTGAATTTACATTGTTTAACATGTTTATTAGTGGCATCAAAGAAATAATGCATATGAAATGTTCATTTATATTTTCCACCGCAAGCCAAGGTTAGCCATTTTTTTAAAGGAAAATATATAACCGGCAAATTTAAAATTAGATAGATAAACCATGCCTCGTGCTAATATTTCTTACCATATGTTACGTTATCTTGAGCAAGGTTTTCAAAACGGGATTCAAATCATATATCCTAAGAATTATATTAAACTTACACAACATGCATATACACTTATTAATGTATGTGAAACCATTAGTGTTTTTTTCCCCAAACTAATATGATGTAAGTTTCCATATTTAAACATAAATATATCTTCTCTCTCAGTTCTTTTTTACCACAATATTTTTGATTAAGTTCGGAATCAAAAATTTGAAAGTCAAATCCTAAACACAGGGAACAGATTTGAAATGTGATCGAGACCCTAAATTTTCAAGTTTTTCTGACAACAGTCTTGAGGTTTAAAGAATGCATCATATAAGACATAGATGTCCCAGACCCTGGGTTGATTTTAGCAGCTCATAAGAGATGTGGATACATAATCATTTGTGGTGCAGAACTACTCATCAGAATTCTAGAACAGACCTGCAGAGGTTCTGTGCTATGTAAGGGTTCTGGTAGGGGCCACTACAGGACCAGCCTTTCAAAATAACCAAAAAAAAAAAAGTTTAGCAGTTAGCACCTTCAATGCCAAACCCACTCCTTAAAACATTGATTTGCCTTTACTGTTATGCCAAACCCACTCACATACATAACATAAACTGAACCCCCGATGCCCTCCCAAATCCAAACCCATAATACAATTTGCTTCACATAAATCCAATATAACCAAAAAAAAAAAAAAAAAAAAAAAAACTCCACATCTCTTCTTATCTGAAAGAAGAAGACATGAACAAATAATTTTAAGGATTATTGATACACAAAATGAAAGTAGCGATAAGACTGTTACCAGTGATATATTCAGGGTTAAAGATCACTTAGCTTAAGTTTAAAAGCATTTGGACAAAGAGTAGATAAATGATGAGGCAGACAATCTTGAAGATTACGAAGATAACATTCAAGATCACTATTAAAATTGCATCACAAAATATGATCTTTATGCAACCAACTAATTAACATGGAAATAAAAGGAGACGTCCAACTACCAAAGATTAACAAAAGAAAAATAATCATTTTCGAAACATAAGATAACAAATTTTGAATATTTAAAGACTATCAATTTTAATTTTAGGATAATGAAATACTACATGCGAAAAAGTATACAATCTTTTAACGTTAGTTGGTAACCTGCATGCAAAAAAAACCTAGTATTAGCAAATTTTAATTGAAGTCACATTATACAGAAATTATAATATAATAAATTATATGAATCTACGATTCATGATTAAAATTCCATTTTGGTTATCTATATCACAAGTTATGATAATCGATGTTAATCTTCATTGTAGATCACCTTATTAACTTCTAGGCAGTAAAAATCATTGTGATCTCAACCAACTTTTTTTAGAAAAAAAAGTCGTTTGTAGACACTGCCAGTGTAGTCTATAGCGCATAGCGCAAGGTTTACGCTATGCGCTATTTTGAGCTATGTGCTATAGCGCGTGCTATTGCGTTGATTTAAAAAGAAAAAATAATCAAGTATGTTTTGCTTAAATGAACTTTTTTTTTGTGTGCATACTTTGCATCATATCCAAATTGTTTAAGACTCCAAATACAAGCACTATCCTACTTTATGCAAGTATTAAATATTTTTCTATATAAAATGTAATTATATTACAGAAAATTTGAAAAGTTCACATTGTACATTCAAAATAATTGATGAATACAATATATTACTGTTATACAAAATTGAAATTTGTACTTATAATTGCGAGTTATAATGAAATTTATTTCTATTTACCAATTATGATGATATAAAACTCTAAGAAAAAATGCATGAAAATACACTTTTGCACAAAATGTTTTAGAAAAATCTACTAACAAGTACAAAGAAAAAAAATTATAAATAAGAAAAGTTGTACAGTGAAAATAAGATCAAATGAAAATAATTTATGAAGTCTACAATAACAAGATTCAAATAAACAAAAGTTAAACACGATTCAAGTGTACAATAACAAAGCATAGAAATTATATTATGTTTTTAAATTTTTAAAACATAGTCACTAGTTCCATCTAAATCATAACCATTAATCATTATTTAAACGACCATCAATTTCTTCTTTCGTGTCATACTCTACGGCGTTTTTCCTCTGAGTCATTATAAATAGAATAGCATGTTATTTTGGGCTTAATTCGTTGTTCAAACATTTAAAAAAGAGACAAAAACAAAATAGCGCGCTATTTAGAGCTATGAGCTATTTTACGCTATGATAAAATAACGCGCTATTTTTACGCTATAGGAAACCCTTGCGCTATTATAAGTACAATAGCGCAAGCACTGCGCTATGCGCTATTTGCCGTTATAGAGCACTATAGCGCACGCTTTGATAACACAGGACACTGCATTTTGGTAAATCTGTTGTTTTAATCATTTTGACCTGAAAGAGTGATATTTAGTATGAAAAATGGTCTGTTTGACTTTACTTCAAGATGGGTCGCATAACGCAGCACAGAATTATCGCCTTTTGTTCTCATCACACAGTATATATGCACATTGTTAGTTTTTTAACCAAAATTTATGTACTTGAAGATTACATATAGTTATCGATATGGACAAATCAAATAATTCTTATACAATAATCCAAAATCAAGTTTATCACTTCATTGCTCAACCTAGTGTCACAGTATCTTGAGTTTTACGTGACATAAAGGACAGTTTGGCATACACACACAAAGATGAAAAGATGAGCAATAAAAAGAAATAAAGAAAAAATTCCACAATGGAGAAAACGTGAGGCATTCGTACATTTGTAAAATGGAATCACCAACAGTAGTAAGCTTCTCAGTAAAAGCATCCTTCATCTCATCCCCAAGTAGGTACCTAAGTATAAGAACAACATGTGCTCCAAAACATATCATCTGAGGGTCGCCATGAGGCCTGGAAAAAGAACATTTTTATGCCATGTTGCACTAATAATGTTAAAAACAGGAAGTACAAACCCAAGGACATATTGTTATTTTTACATCATGTCATTTTGATCTTCCTCTGGAGGTGATATCCATGACCATAGAAGGTCTAACAGGTGTGCTATATCCCCTCTCATAAGGTTCATCTGGGAATCATGCAGTGTTAGAAAAAAACCTAAACATTTGATAGTTTATAAAAAGAAATGTCGTAACAGAGTATTATGAAGATATTACGGCTCTGTATGATAATATAATCCAACAATACATGTCTATCATAATAACAAGCTAATGAATTACATTACTGTTTAGTTAATGCAACCCCAAACCGAGAAGAAAAGAAAGCGTTCAAAACAGTTAAATGGCACGTCTACAAATAGTAATATTATTATACACATCGACAAAATCGAATCTCCATATTGCATGTGATTTCCTCCAAAATCTCCTTTCCCACTTCGAAGAGACAAAACTTCAAACAAGATTTTTTCTTGTCTGGCATCTTATTTGAGATACAGAATCTCAGCACGAAATATGATCCGAGCTATCAATCTGAAATCTCGTCTGAAACTAAATATTTGTAACCTCACATATGAATCAGAAAAGGTTGGGTTTAATTTTAGTTCGCTTTCACAATATGAAGTTAGTTTTAATAAGTAAATTAAAAAAAAAAAAAAAAACTATAGGTAAAAATTGTGTTGTGTTTAATTCCACACATCTCTCCCTGACAAAGCAAGTAGTCAATAACCTCTCTTCCAGGATAAGGTTACTCTACTTAAAGATTTAACGGTAGGTTCGATCTGTAAAGCTCCTTAGCACTTTACCTATCGATGTTCGAGCTCCGGTCATCCTCAGTCTATTCTATGTTTGAAAACCTGACACAATTTGTTTTATGCAACTAAGGTTGATGATGAGCAAGATAAAAAAGGAAAGTCGAAGGTTTTATCCTAGCTAAATAACGTGTGATAAATGGTGAAGAACTCAATTTGAATGGATTAAGGAGGCAGGGTACCTTGCGTGCAAAAAGTCATTGCCATTTGTTTTCTGCTTGAATCGTATAGGTAGCATGCAGATATTTTTTCGAAGTTGTTCTCATTTTTTCTATCAATTTGTTCTTATTTGGCTTATGCAAGGTTATCACTAACTTTTTTGTCAGGAACCTCATATAGTTCAATTGGTTATTATTTATTTATGTTATTAATTATTATGCCTCAAAATAGGTCAGTACTAACATCATCTATGTAATATAATATGACGCACTTTAAATTTGCATATAAAGAGCTGTCGCCATTAATAAGAGACGATAAACTTTGGAAGTACTAACATATAACCACCAATTAATTTTTATGCCTGCATAAACCCAAAACGGAAATAAAAAATACATATAAATGATCTATTTCATATTTAAAAATCACTAATGTACATCAATAATGTTATATTCAAGTATTTTTTATGTCCGTACCAAATGTAATAGGGAAAACAAATTGCGCAGTAGAATCAAGGAATTTTGTATTTAAGTTTTACCAAATCCATCACTCAGATTTACAAGCATTCAAAATAAACCTTTCATATCAGTAATACAAAAAATGTTCCATCATCTTTCAAATAAGCTTGCTTAAGTGGCATTTAAATGACGCTTCAACAATAATATTACATTTTAGCTTCACTTTTCACGTTGAGATGAATTAGCATTTATGTGCGCATTTGAGCAATGCTGAATATCGGTGACTTACTTTTTCTTTGAAGCAAATTAATTGAGTAGTTAACCTATTTTAATAGTTCTTACATTCATACCCAATTTGAAAAACAGTTTTATAACGGAACTTGGAATGCATGATTTATTTTTCCCATTCTAAAAGAACATATCCATGTGATGCCGGTATTCTTCAAGTCAAAATTTCAAATATGATGTTTAGATTTTAAACAAATAAAATATACCTCAAATGTCTTGGATAATTTTCTAATAATGTGTTTTTTTAGCATAAAGTGCATGATGAAAGATCTAAAAAGTGGTGACTGTGCGCGCTCACACACACACATATACATATATTTATGTATGCATGTATGTATGTATGTGTATATGTATGTGTGTGTATGTATATGTATATGTATATGTATATATGTGTGTGTAAGGAAATTCTATTTGGACAGAATTTATTGATGCAAATGATGACGTAAGATTTTAATCATTAGATGTTCCCCGGATTTCTATCTTCTACACAAGGACCAAAAAAAATCCAACGGTCCTAATTTATTGTGTTACCAATTTTGTTTTACTTTGTGTCCGAATAGTGGCCCTTATAGATCGATTAATATTAAAAAATGTGTGTTGGTTTTATAATATCTTTAGAAGACTAAAAAATAGTTATGTTCAATAAGTTACATCATACAGTCTCATTACATACTGCATCTAAATAACACCATTAACGAGAAAGCATTATAAATTTGTGAATAATGCAAGGTTCGAGAACTCGGTTTCGGTCTCGGTTTCGGCCGTTTGAAAATTTGTTAGTTTCGGAGGGTTTCGTAAATTTCGGTAGTTTCGGTTTTGTTTCGGTTTCGGTTTAAATTTCAGTTTTAAATGACTTATTAATAAAAACATACCAGTAAACCTTGTTGATCAAATATAGTCTTTGAAAATGTAATAGGATCATTGTTCTGATTGTTAATTAATCATTATTTAATAGAAATAGGCCCAGCTCAGTTCAAACTGTGCAAAACAAAAAAATGATGCAGGACAGCCCAGTTTTAAATTGCAGCCCAGTTTAAAACAACCCAATATCATGTTATGTAACAACTCACTAAACCCTAGCCGCCAAAAGCACTGCTAACCTAACGTAAAAAATAAACATGAAATACAAAAGAAACTCATCGCTCAGCTGCGAACTCAAAAAAAAAAACAGATGGAGAAAAAAACCTTCGATCAAGAGATTCGAACCCTAGGTTGAAGTCGACGAGGCTTCGAATCTATAATTTCAGGTATGTATATAAGTTAATAGCAGTAAATTTCAAAAAATTTAAAACAAATTCCTCTCTTCTGAGTCTTCTCAACCGAAACCGATTTTTAGGCCTGATTTCGTCCCGGAGGCTGACGAAACCGAACCGAGGTGACCGGAATTTCGGTATTCCGGCCGAAACCTCGAACCATGGAATAATGTCATAGTTTGTGACCAAGCTATAGGTTTTTTTGCCTAATTGCATGCTATTATGCAACTTGAGTTGCATTTCGAATCAATGTGTATCATCATTTTACATTCATTTGTTGTATTTGAAGTTGTAATCATTACATGAGTCTGTCATTAAAGATTCAAACTAGATTGATAGTATAGTGAGAAAACTGTTATATGCCTCCAAAAATGTCTTTACTTGTGCATCACATGCAAAGTACTGACGTACAACATAGAAATGTGTCTTGTTTATAGCATATAATTATTAACTAATTATAGAGAAATGATCCACTTTATTTGTTAAGCTGAAAAGCGAAAAACCAAAACAAGTTAAATAATATCATCGACTCATCAACCCAGTGGCAAGCTTAAGAGATGATCGTCAATTGCTAATGGTGCATACGCCATCAAAATTTCTCACGTTGTGGCACTATTCATCAAAACTAGTTGTGGACATTGTATACAGATCAGCATCTGACGTAATCACAAGAATTTTACACATCCGGTAAGTGTTGAAAATTTTGACAACGACATCTGACATTATCTAGCATTAACGGCACTAATACCACGTCAAACATCAACAATTAACCATAATTTCTTTCAGTCGTCTATAAAAGTATCTCACCTTCCTTTCACCTCTTCAAGCTTCTGAATTATCCCCTAATAACTTGAAAAGTCATAACATTTTTAAGGTACTTGTTTAAGTTTTACTGTTTCGTTGGAAATAATGTGAATGCAAAAAAGAGTCATCATTTGCATCATTAACCTAATCAATAATTGTGTCTTAAGATTATGAGTGAGTAGCTCTATTAATAGATAGGTGTTACTAGATTTTCCAAAAAAAAAAAAAAAAAAAATCAGCAAGAGATAATTTCAACAAAGTTTTGCAACGTGTTCAACAAACGAGCAAGAAGCGAGATAAATATTCAAAGACAGAAGGGGCAACATAAAGCAGTCATAGACAGAATTGATACATTTACAAATTGGTATGGGATTTTGTGACGTACAAAATCCCACAATCGATGGCATTGATGACAGACGGCATAAAATCTCCAAGGTAAATTTTCAATGCAGCAAAATCATTTTTATTAATCTAACCCAAAAAATTCAAAGAATAAACGTTTCTACAGTTACATAATTGGATGTGCATTTTGATTAAATATATCAGCAAAAGCATGTGCAAATACCAAATCCCTCCAAGGACTTCTTCTAATCACAGGATGTAATAGAATTTCTTCTTAAATGGCTTGAAGACAGATTACATCCCTACTGCACCAGTTGGGGGATGAGTTGATAACAATACCTCAACCTACGCAATGACCAGGAGCAACACCACAGACAAAGCCATGCATATCTAGCACCATAGTCATCCAACACTAGCTGCGAGGAGCTCAAATCACAAATATCACTCAAATGAACGCTATAGAGCTGCTATTGACTAGTCGATGCGTGTTTGAGGAAACTATCAGCACGGAAGTTGCAGCATTGTTAAGCGATGATATACTGGTTTCACATTTGTTGAATATTCTAGTGTTTTGAAAACATGAAAGCGTATAAAAAACTACTCCTACAACAGTTCTGGAGACAGCCTACCCCTAAAAATTGAAGATTATGTTTCTGATTCATTTGTCATCTGATGTTTACGATTTACCTGTTCTTTCCAAAATTTGCAATTTTATAATAAAAAATATGAAAAGTAGATGTTATTTGGACAATTATACTTCCATGTACAATATTTAAGAAACACCATATATATATATATATATATATATATATATATATATATATATATATATATATATATATATATATACGTAAAATATATAATCCATTTCAAAATAACATCCCATCTCCAAAGAGTGAAGATCACATCTTATTTGCATATTTATTTGCAGTTTTTCATTATCAATTTATTTACTCTTTTTCAATTTTTGCAGTTCTATAATAATAAAAAAATGAAACACGTGTTTTCATTAATAAATATGCTTCCATGCACAAATGTTTTATATCCTAAGTTAATCAACTTGCTTTTAACATTCACCTCTCTTCGATCAAAATATACAAGAACTCTACTTCACTCTTACATATTTCGTGTATCCAGTTTTCCACCCTGTTCAAGATACCAATTTTCCCGACACAGCTCGATTTTATGGTAAACACGCTCTAAAGAAGTTTTAGCAATTACCATAGTAAACCGACTACAAAAGCATTGTAAACTTAGAAAGCAATTTATAGTGCATCCATGATTCCATGTAAATTGGCAATGCAACTGCTGGACCAAATGACGATGTAATTGATGGATTTCATTTGACTATTGAACAATTTCTCGATCGAGTTATCAAAGTTGGCGGCTTAATGCTTTGATTGTTTACTAGGTCTATCGTGCTTAATACATATTTCATACTTTTTTAAGTTTTAAAACTTATCACTTCATTGACACATTGCTAAACACCAATGGTAAATCAAGTTTGCAATTTAGTTACAATTGAATATTGTAGCATTTACATGCAAAAAAGCATGCAACCCAATTTCTAATTTTGATAAGTATTTTGATGAAAAACTCTACAGCCTTTGAAAATCCTATAAAATTTGAAGTACGTCCTATTTTCCTAAAAATATATACAACAGGCATTTAAAATCTCCATTAGCCGTCATCTCCTAACAATACGTTAGGAGCTGTATTACTTTATCAAAACAGCCACATCATTGGTACATTGTTGATTATCAATTGGTAAATCAGATTGGCATTTCAGAGGACAGTTGAAGTTATGGTACATGGTGACATTTACGTGTAAAAAAAGTAACAAAATTTTATGATTCTTAAGAGGTATGTTGACGAAATCATATGCTCTTTTGATAATCCTACAAAATTAAACTACGTTATGCTATTAGCTTCAAATAAACTAATTAACAATTTCATGATATTTCATATGAATCCTAACCATCTATGAAAAATATGAAAGATTTGATGTGACTTCAGTTGAACCCTAACTGACTTACAAAATATATAATAGGCCTTTCAAATCTTCATTGACCGTCATCCCCAAACTACACATTAAGATATTGTATCATTTTATTACTATGGTAATAAAATGCATGGATCACAATTCACTAGAGTCCTTTTCTTACACTGATATAAACCATACACATTCAAGTACTAAGCAAAGTAGCTTTGATTAATCATATAGCCCGCGTTTAGTTAAATTTTTGTAATCAAAGATAAAGGAGAAAATTTTAACCTGAACTTGGCGGTGTTGCTCCTTGCATGCTCGACAAACAGCTTCATTCACAATATCACTATGAAACAATAATTAAATAAATATTTTAAGGATGTTAAAGAATTCAGAAATGAAAATTTTGAAACACTCATGAACCTAGAATGAAGTTTCTGGAGAAGAGAAGGAAGATCTCTTGGTTGCTGAACAAGAACATGAGATGGCCAAGATTCAGGGCCAAGAGATGTCAATGCATTATTATTTCTTTCAAAAGGGTTCACATTCATATCATCGTTAAACTGGTTCTCCTCTAATTTACTTTGTTGAAAATCAGTTAGTGCAACATCAATTTGAACTCCAAGCCAGGATTTGGCCATAGCCCAGCATGCTGACTATAAAGACAGGAAAACATATCATAGATGTACATATACAGTAAAAGCATATGCTAATAGGTAATTGTATAAAACTATTGATGACAATTTCAAACATATGGTTCAATGCTAATAAAAATGTATCATATATCATATATCATGCATGGATAGATAACTGAATTAAAGTAATCATTAACAGGTTAAAAAGTACCTCCCAGTCAGTACAAACAGGTAGCATGCGCTTCAAATTACTACACTGAGAAGCATATATAGCCATTTCATATCTTCCACCAATTTGTTCTGCAATTTTCTTGACAACAATTTTTAAAGAAGTTAGAATTGTAGACGTTTACTGCAGACAATATTGATGTTATCATGCGCACGAAAAATCACTTCATAAACAAACACCACACACGTTATTCCATTATCATTTTTCGCTCTTCCAACTACTCAATGTACATCTATATATTGAATGTACTTTCCATATCTTAATCTCAATTCTAGCGATGTCTTCCAACAAAAATCAGTTTTTTTTTTCAATCGACATCGGAAACTAGAACAATAATCTTTACAGTGCAGCGGCGGACACGGAATAGCGATACAATGTTATGCATGCCTACAATTATCAAGATATGGTATAATCTATTTCCTGTCGATGTTTTTTTGTTTTGTGTGCTGATAATAACGTGTATCGAGGTTTTCAAAACAGGATTTAAAATGTAAGCTTTAATTTTTAGATGAAAAACAAGATTTAAATCGTAAAACGTAGATTCAGAAGTTTCATATTTTTGGATTTGTACATACTTTTCGATGCTTGAACTTCCACATCTAAATTTAAAACTTCATTTTTTTTTTCCTCTTGTTCCATATTTACTCGTTTATAAAACATCTGAATTGATGCTTGTGATCCAAATATTTATTTCGAACACGTCGATATGGATTGAAAGATTTTCCAAAATCGCAGTATTAACTAAGTTCGAGTCAACTTGAGATCGAATCGTAAAGGGGTAGATCCGATTAAAATGGGATATAAGTCGGAGGATATTAAGACTTCTGATAACAAAGATGTGTATCGCCATAACTATGTTGAAATCAAAAATGGCTGAGTTTGTTGCAAGTGCTAAACAGTAGGTTCTGTGAAAAAAAAACTTAGAGAAAGTGTAGTGTTATAAGCTACAACAAACTAACACTGGAAAGCTCTGTTGTTATAACTAACTAATTCTGAAAAACCTAAGAAGTCCAAGACTAGGTAACAGATAAAAAAGTTGCTGACAAGTAGAATCCTACAGGCCATATTATATGAAGTGAGAACATGTTGAACAAGAAAAAATTGACAAATAGAATCGTGCAGGTCGGACTATGAAGCAGGAACATGTTATACAGGAAACCTTGAACAAGTAGAACCAAGGAAACAATAAATGACTTTGCTACAAGAACATATAGGGGTAGTCTCTAGCTCTCGATTTTGTATTCCTCTGAATTTCCCCATCAAAATTTTCATACTAAAAAAGGATCAGATTGAACTATATTTTTGTATACATGCCATTCTTATCATGTAGATGTAGATCATACATACAAAAGTTCGGACCTTTCAGATTTACCTAAAATCAATTATTCAAACATATATTTTTGATCCCTTAAAAAGGGCAAAAAAATTTGAAAGTACGCTAAATTTTATAAATATAATCCAGCAATATTGTAAGAAGATTAGACGATCGTGTCCATAAAAGATTAACTTAATCCAATTTTTTGATATGGAAAAATAACGGAGAAACAGTTAAGGATTGAAATAATGGGAAATTTGGAAACCCTCCCCCCACCCAAAAAAAAAAAATACACATGCACGTGTATGTATGCATGTACATTATACACACATATGTTCACGTGCTCACTAGCGCAAGTAAAGTGGATATAGAGAACTTTCTTGCTGCCACTTCGGCACACAAATAAACAATTATGGATTACCCTTCAGGTGTCTCCTACAAAAGATATAAGTTATGGATTGATTGCAACATGCTTTGGAGATACAAACACAAGGGTGGCTTCACATCCAAAGGCAAAAACATAGCCACATGATTTGGCAGCAGAAAAGGGATCATATGTATGATGTGAGGTGCACGTGCATACGCCTATTCAATTAAGGCCCCGATAAAACCCCGCAAAATCCCCCATATAGCATATAGCACGCTCCAGCCGCTACGTTATTTCATTTTAGCTCTATTGTATGATAGATCCATTTTAATACACGTTATGTTACGCTACACCCAATAAATCAAGGCTTCTTAACACCCACATTAGCGATATTAATATACAAAGATAGATTTGACTAGTTCTCTTTTAAACTAAACAAAATGGTGAAGACAAAGACATGATTTTAAGGCATAAACGATCAATATAATTTAAAAATTTATTATAATCACCATATCCAATTCGTGTAAATTTAGGGCTGTTAATGAGTATTCAGAAAATCTAATATCTGTCTACATCCATATTCAAAAATATGAAATATATCCGTTATCTGAGATGCAGATATGGATATCTGATATCCAAAATCCTTCAGAATACAGATATGGTTATAGTGAATCCATATCCAAAAAATATATGTTTAGTTTTCTGATATCGTGTGTATATGTATATATAATGTTTAATTTACTTCTAAGCTTAAATTAATATATAAATTTCCTTAAAATAACTAATAGCTAAACTAATCCCAACAACTGACCTGGGAAAGCCGTGAGAATAGTACCGGGACGGGAGACCGACCTGGGAAGTCCTCTCGCGCTTGAGTATGGGAGCCTTTGGCACTGGGTATCCACCTTCTATGATTTATGTTTTGTTTTGTTTTAGTCGTAAGATTGTGCTTTTCATAGTTGGACACTTTCTATTAAAACATTTGTTGTATGAAATTTATATGATTGACATCCTGCTGGTAATTTTTAATCAGATGTATTTGGCTTTTTAAAAAATATTTTATGAGTCAAATTTGCATATGAATGATGTATTTGTAAATTTTTAGTGCTTCATTTCCGGATATCTGCATCCGATGTACATTTTTAAGTTTCAAATACGGATATTCTCGGATATCATAAAATATCTATGAATACAGATACAGATATTTTTAAACTGGTATCTGTGAATATCGGATACAGACTACAGATAAAGATTTTTATTTGTGAATACGGATAGAGCACTATCTGTGTCAGGTTGCATCCGTTTAAGTCGTACGTAAATTATTATATTATTTGGTTTTGTTGTATAAAATTAAAACAGTTTTTTTTCATACAAACAATGTGAGAACGAAAATAAATTAACTACAAATTTTCAATATATAGTGAATATTTTTGCACCTCCTCTATTTTTTGTTATATCCTACTTTAATCTCTACTATAATTTTTTGCACTTTCACCGCTATAGAGCCGCTAAGCGTTTTAACTGCACGTGCACACACACGTGTATATATAAGAACTAGGATCAACGGCCTTCTTTATTTAATACCATTTTGTTGCCCTTCGATATCAGCCACATGCTTGAAACCAAATATTTAAATATAAATTAATGGTTGAGGGCTACAAATGGTGCTAATTAAAGAGGGTTGTTGCTACCTATGCAGTTAAACCCCGCTAAAGCCCCGCAAAATTCTCGCTATATATCCCGTAGCGCTCTCCGACCGCTAATAGTTCTGTTTTAAGCCCGTTATTTTCCGCAGCACCCGCTAAATCAATGTTATTTAGCACCCGCCTTAGCAATATTAATAGACAAAGAATTATTTGGCCGATTATCTTTTAAAATAAATCAAAAAATTTAATGTAAAGAGGTAATTTTAAGTCACAAGTGCCTAATATAAGATAGAAACATGTAATAATCCTCGAATCTAGTGTACATAACCATGATATTCTTTGATTTTGTTATATATATATATAATATTAATTAATATTCGTTTCTTCTACACGAATGATGCGAGAATGATAATTAATTAACATTAATTATATAGTTTTACATCTAATTAGCATTTTTGTACCTTCGCTATTTCCCCGCTATAGCTTTTTGCACCTCTAACGATATAGAACCACTAAGCGTGAACTGTACAGGTTGATACTAACCTTGCATGTGCATGTGTACATGGAGGGTAAACAAAAATGTCCTATTGTTCGTTATATGAAAAAAAAGAGTTCTTGCTTTTGTTCCATCAATGGGATATGTTTCTTTCTTATTTCACCGTGTACATGATTTATATGACAATCGAACTACTATGAGACTTGTATGTTTCATCTAGTATATAAATGAAAATTTTATTAATATGTCGATGTTCTTAAAACATGCACTTAATTGAGATACAAACAATTTCATGTATTTTCATACACACACACATATATATGCATATATACATCCAACAAACATACGTGTGTAATTAATCTTAAATTGTACATTACTTAAAAAATCATAATTGCACATTAATATGCGTGCATGTCGTGAAAAATGTGATTATATCTACTATTTATCCACTAAAATACGGTTTCTCTCAGAAATAATCATTTACCACTGATTTAAAGGACTTCCGTACTAGCTTCAAGTGTTTTTGATATTTATAAATTTTTCTTAACATTTTATATAAAAAATAAAAACAATCGGATGCAAGGGGAATTATCAACAATACCATGCTAGCGCTGGTATATCCATAACGATAGTGGAACCCAACGTAGATGGTGCAATTAGTACTGTTACTTTCAGATGGTCATTTTAAATTCTGCATATTTGGTGTGCCTTATAAGCAATCGCTACACCAGCAGATGTGTATGTACTTAAATAACATATTTGGAGAGTAAAAGCCAATCAAGGACATATTCTCAACAAATCTAAATATTAATTGGTAGAGTGCATTTGTGGACAATTCAAGATTCGGACTCGTAAAACTCTAGTGTTTTAAAAATCAACAGTTCATTCAGGGTGGCCTTTTTTAACAAGGGATTGTAAGATGTCAGAAGTTATTTTTGTGGATGTAATGTTTCTATTACATTTCTTTAGCTATGATTAGTTAAATAATTAATTATTATTATCAACTAATAATGCAAAAATATTACTACATTAGACTAAATATTACATCCAATTTGTTACATAAAATAAATAATGCATCAACTATCAAATTAATTTCCGCGTCTTTACTTCAGTCTTCTTGCGCTTGATTTTTCCATTGAACTTCATGCTAGCAAATAAAACTGCGATAGATGCAGAAACATTCACAAATTCATACATATTCAACTTTATTCTAACATTGATCGAATGCCAAATTTCTGTGTGATTATCTTGGTTTGTAAATTCTGATTTGCTTTTTGATTAGATTGTGGTCTCCAACTTGATTTTGAATGAATTTTCATTTTCAATGCTACTGATTGTTTAACTATAGGGTAAAAACGGAACCAACAGAAGAAGCGTTTATGTAAAATTAGAATGGTTGAATACTGAATCTAGGATTTGAGAATTTGTAGTCAAAATTACATCCTCTGTAGTTAATTTAAGTCAGACACAACACACATGTTTTGCCGGACCGCTGCATTTTCGGTAGGCAAAACGCTTTTGAAAAATTCATTAATACAGACATTTTCTGATGTAACACAATTATGTGAACGTAATTTTGACCAACCGCTCTTTCATTAGCAGAAACTGTGTTTGTGAGTGCGCCTTCGTAAAAAAAAAAAAAAGATGAAAGACTGATGGTCAAGGTTTTCAAAATGAGATTCAAATCGTAAATCGTATAACTCAAACTACGAATCGAAACGGGATTTAAATCGTGGATTCAGAAAACATACATTTTAAAGTTTGCACACACTTTGAAATTAATTTTGATGTTCAAACTTCTACATCTATAGCTAAAACATCATTTTCTCACTTGCTCCAATTTTTATTTGTTTTAAAATGATTAAAATTGGAATTGTAAACCCCAGTAATTATATTGTATATACTAATTTGAATTGAGTGATATTTCTAAAGTGTGGTATTTCTTGGTTTGAATCGAAATATAAATCGAATCGTAAAGGGAGAGATTCGATTTAAAACAGGATTCAAATCGTAGGATTTTAAGATTTTTGACAACAACGCTGATGGTATACCCACCTCAGATGCCTGATAAGATGCCCATTTCCATAGTCTCCATTGGTGTCCAATACCACTTTCCAATTCAATGGCCTGCAAGGTTCTTGATTTTTTATTTTTTTGTACAGCTTCAACTGAAGGAAATAGGTTCACTCCTCCAAATGGGCAAAGTGTGGCTGCTCTCCAAGGCTAAATTTGAGGAAAATGTTGTTAAAAACTGCAGGAAAAATTGAATAATCAGTAAAAACTTGTACTGCTGTGCACCTGGCCAGCAGATCGACAAAGCTCAGATGCCTCTTCTGATCTTCCAGCTCGAAGCAAAATCCATATGTCTTCTAGAAGCAATTCTTCTTGTTTCTATACAGAATATTTTGTTATTGTTTTATTCTACCAGTATATTTTTGCACAATGAACTAAGTTCTTAAGTTGATGTCAGTGTCAACAGCATTTACAGATGCCAGAACAGCAAAATGTTATTCCTCTAGTTAAAACATCGATGATTAAATACCATGAATGATAATTGTAAAGATGGAATCTGTTCAATGTTATTTAGATCTCATTGCCATTTCAAAAAATAAGAACCAAGAAGTAAGTACACCTTTTTCCTTGTAGAGGTTAAAACAGTTACCTGTAAACCTTCCCAAGTTTACATGAAATATACACTAAATATAGCTATTCCTTTTTTAATAAAAGCTGTGAATGATATAATCAGGTAATGCAACATATTTATGGGCAGACGTCCTATAACTTATCCCGTAGTTGTATGAAGTGCAAAAAACGAACCATGTGAAAGTTGCAAAAGAGAGGACATAAGTATGTTTGACAGCAAATCAAGACTAGGAATGAATAGATGACGTACGAAAAATCACAATTTGAAGCTATATATTTGAGTTTTTTTTTTTTAAACATGAGTAAAAACCAGATAACGTCGTACACACATTTTGACTGAATTTCAGTATGTGACAAGAATGGCATCTAAATTATAAAATCAACCCATTTTTAATAAGAGGCAAGCAACTTCTACCGATACAAAAAACAAAAACAACTCCAACAATTTAAATCAAGAAGTTACTTTATCATCAGGAAGTAGTTGTGCTGCTTCCCGCGTTGGAGCATCGAAATCCATGTGTTGAACAATGGACTGGTCCACTTTATTTTTCATCAAATATCTTTGAGTGTGATGCCATACACCAAAGCTTGAAGGATATGAACCCACATAAGCCCCTTTCACCTGCAAAAGACAAAATTGCTATTTTTTATTCACATGATTCGTAATATCTAGCATGGAAAAATACGAAGGTAGCTGGAAACAATGACAACATGAGTTTTTCATTAAGTTACCATGTTATATGCTAATTTGATATCCTTTATTAGCCACAAGTTAAGAAACTAAGCATAAGGAAATTCATTTGTGAGCCTTTTGTTCATCTGACCGTCTTTCTACCAACTCAAGAGAAAAAGTATGTTTGCATTTAGTAATGAATCCAAAGTGGGTTACTGGTTAACAACTTGAGGCAACCATTATGTCAGTGAATTAGTGATTAGCAAATTATTTTAATTACATGGACAGCAAACAGAAGCCCATCCCCCAATAATACATAAATGTGGCAAATTATAGGGCTCTAACATTATAAATTTAAGCAAACAATGTGACCTTCTTTTCCAAATTCAGCGATTCAGAGGACAATTCTTCAAGCCATAATATCACACGAACACATAATTGGGCAGTGTGATCCGCCATAACAAACTGGCAAGCCTCTTGGTGTGAAGTTGTTGGATTCTGCAATAGAAATTCAAGCTAGTAACCATTGAAGAACACACACCAAAAAAAAAAAGTGATCAAAAAGAAAATACGAACCAATGTCAGGCTCTCCGGTAGTTCCTCATTCCCTGGAAATATATAACAAAAACATTCATAGACTGGAAATAGATCTACAAAAAAAAAAAAAAAAAAAAAAAAGACTTTGTATAGGCTACGATTAAGTAGCATAAATTATAACGCATGCATATATATTTGAAATAGAAAAGAAAAGAAAATGTGAACATCAGTAGAATTGACACAAATGTTAACCCTCAAGAAACTAGACGAGTGATGATCGGTTATAAATGTTCAGATTTAAAAACAAACTGTTGTTATTGGATATAAGTTCCACTACATTGACCTCAAATAAATTATAGTATCAACCAAATTGCTATTTGATGCAAGCTACCTAAGGTGACAGTGTTCATTAACAACGCTAAACAAATGACTGCTCAATTTATAGTTGCATATCACTGTTAAAAGGCGAATGATTTCCATGAAAACGAGACAATCCACAAAATCTATAAAAATGAGATCATAGTGGTCAATGAATGATTGCCTTTCCCAAAAAGATACCACAATAGGGACCAAGAAGCAGCCTCATCACGCAGATACCGAGCTTTTTGCTGCATAAATTTGTCCTCCACAACTCGATGTCTCCCACTAGTACCATACCTTAAACCAGTTAGAACACAACAAATCAGTTTAGAATGATAAGTGAAATTGGCATGACAACTTAGAAGTAGTTTTTCATCATAGCAGTCACTAGGCTCTATTTTTTCGAAATATACAACTTTCCTAAGAAATAAGAAGTCGATAAAACTTATTGAGCAACAGTAGATATGAAAAATCAACACTTCTGGTGATATGCATTTATTGCTTACTGCAAGAATCATAAGGAAAGGAACAATCGATAAGCTGTCCAACGGTCCATGCTTCTGTCTATTAGTTTTTATACTAGTTACGATGTAATATATAAACAAACTATCCTGATATAATAAGTGCCGAAATTATTTATGATCAGAGTCATCGCCAACAGCTTCCCTGAGGAACATGTTTTAGTTACCTGATTGACTCGTAGACATTGCGACATGTGCTTTTGAATTGCAATAAGAGATCAGGGAATGATATGCACCCTGCCATACGTAAATCACATGTATTTAGCAATTATATCACAAATGTTAGAACAAAAGCTATAGCAGGAAGCAGGTATGGGGACAAGTGGAGTTTCTTATATGTCATATTAGTGTAATTAAACTCAGTTTTAACTGTTGCAACTGCCAAAAAAATATGTCAACCTAGAAAATCAATCATCGCCTAGCAATTCCCCCAACTGTCAATTTAAGCAATTGCTAACCAATGCATATACAAACATACAACACAAACATGTGTGTGCATCCCCACCATTATCATAGCAAATGACTCAACAGTGTGTTTACTCGTTATTTCTAATGATGAAAAGGCCAATATGGATCTCATCCGATCTCAATATAACATTGACTCAAATTCTAGAAATGATATCCATGAGCTAATAGCAAAAAAAATTGATTGTACATGCTGATCTAGTCTTTTTGAAGAAGAATCATCAATCTCACATATCCATTACATTGTGTTGCTGCATTGCATATGTTTTTCCAGTTTAATGAACAAAACTTTCAGGTCTGAATTTTTTTGGCTAACAAAATTATTACTCCAATTGACCCTTGCCAGTGAATGTTCTAGATTCTTCAAGATGTGTACATATAATGTCAGCTAGTTTTTAAAAAAAAAAATTGAGGCTGCAACAACCATTGTTACAAACCAGAGATGATATAACACTGTTGTAAGCATCTATATAGCACACATTCGGGAAAGTACTAGCATAGGACATAAACCAATATACCAAGCATACAAACCAAATTAATGTTTTACTTGCTATATTTCCTTTTATAATTTAAGTTGTTAACCTGTAGTGTGGCAGTACAAATTTCAGCATTATGATGTGAATCGACAAATATGACAGAAGTGGTCCGTGCTACATGCCCAGTGCATATATGAATGTCCTGATTGAATAACAGTGGAAAAATTTTAAACACTTAACCTTGAAGTGCGGAATCAAGAAGTGATGCGAATAGAGTAAACGTAGACTCGCCTCCATCCAGAAATGCCTCATCTTCATTTTTACTGGATTTCAAAGATTGACTAGAAACTCGTTGTATGGAATGAACACCAGTATTCAACTCTGAGAATGCATAGTTGTCAATAGCTACTCGTCCCTCCGAAGCATTTAAAGTTTTTGTTGATGTGCTTTCAAAGACATCAGTGTCATAATTCTCAGACTCTTGTTTTATTTCATCAAGAAGCAGCGATGTATTCGGTCGCCTCTGAATACTATTGCCATCATATAAGAGTCTGGCTTCAGATATTCTGGACAATGAACGTCCAAGAAGAGGCGAAATGCCTGATGTAGAAGATCTTTTCCTATATATAGACACATACAAAACATTGGTAACTTCAAATTATATGAATCGATGTATAATCAACTGTAAAATCAAATGGATGTAACTATGCTGACATGTTAGAATTATAACTTTAGCAGTTCCTATAAATTTCCCCATGTTCAGATTACGGAAATGTCAACTTGCCATCACTTGATATGTAAAATCTGTATTTTGATAACTTTGTCTAAAACCACCATTGGTATCCAACTATTAGACAGTTGTGCACATCTTTAAAGCTCTGTAATTAGTTTGTACAAGTGGCCCCTTCATAAATGATAAGGACTTATAAGCAATAATAGCATATAGATTATAGAGGCATAGAGCAGATGACTCTACATGTTGTCTTCGGTAAATAGATGACAAAATGGGACTTGATAAAAAGCTCAAAGATTTTAACTGATACAAGCACTATTTTAAGTATAATAACGAATATGAGCATGCTAACCAACCCCCCTTCCCCCCCCCCCCAAAAAAAAGATCCTTCACTATCATAAATAATGTTTGAGGGTAAAAGAGCAAGGTGACTCTTATGTCACTCTCGCTTAGCTATTCTTCTTCTTAATCTATACTCCCCTTATTCTATGCTTATATATTTTATATATTTATCCCCCTTTTTCATCAACGAAGATCACAAGTAAAACTCACCCTACTGAAAATATTTTACAGGGATGTGTGCGTACAAGGGTGACAATATCCACTTTTATAACTAATTGAAACCAATACATTGTAAACTCTAGATTAATCAACTTATTTCATATAACCAGCCTAAATCAAAATATATCCGCATTCCTAAGTTCGGACCTTTTTGTTATATATATATATATATATATATATATATATATATATATATATATATATATGTGTGTGTGTGTGTGTGTGTGTGTGTGTATGTGAAAACGGGTCATTTCTATTGATAATGTAATGTAATTCATATAATCAATCGCAGATAATCATGTCAACCAAATTTATTTGGTGATTATATTAAAATTTAATGATCACATAATGGCATAATGCAGCTAGCGTATGCATGTCTAAGGCTAAAGTCACCAAGTTTTTTGTCCAGCGAGATGACTAAAAATAGTGCAAAAATGCAACAAAAAAAGGCCTTGCATACAATATGATACCTATATATTTTGTAACTGTGACAACAATTCACTATTTCATCTTGTTCACTTGTTCCATTTAAAATATTCAGACTTGTGGATGAACAAAAATGAAACTCAACAAAGAGTGTGTACCAAATTCAACCCAAAGTCAACAAAACATGAGAACAGTTCTGTCTTCTATGTTGTACGATTAAACTTAAACACATGTAGGACTGATAAAAATAACATACAAAAGAAAATAATAATCAATGTAATGGGAAAAGTCACTGACTTGTAACGGCGATAGGGCTCTCTGCTACCCTGATGATCAGGTTGGAAGTAAATCGGAGAAGATTCCATGTCTGACTCCATTTCACGGTTTCTAAAACCCTAATTTTATTTTTGAATCGTCTCTCTCAGCGAGAATTAGAAAACCCGGGAAGGTGAAAGTATTGGGCCAAGGAGTGCGTACTGAATCCAATCCAAAATCATAAAATACTCTTTACCAAAATGAATTGTGTTATATGTTCAGGGCATTAATGGAAAAGATAAAATATATACTAGACGCTGGGCCCGTTCTTTTTTGAATAGAAAATGGTATTTTGAAGAGGAATTTTAAAGATGATGAGAAAGCAAAATGTTCGCGAAAAGATTAAGCGTACTTTAATGAAAGAAGCAACGCAAAAGAAACAAAATTATTATTTTATTGTATGTATATTATACTTTTATTTATGTTAATTGTTTTTAAATACAGAAAATAAAATACATAATACGTCATACGAAATTAAAATTCATAGTTCATGCTTCGAAATACAAATGCAGAAATAAAAAACATAACAAAGTACGTAGTTCATGCTTCTAATACGGATGCAGAAATAAAAAACAAAACAAACTACGTATTTCTTCTCAATTTATTGACAGGAAATTTAATTAACTTCCTAAGTTGGTGAGGTTTGTCAATCAATTCATGCAAAGGATTGTAACATTTGCGCTATCAAACTCAGCCAAACGTACAACCTCTCATTCCTCGTAGTCGTTCGTCTTCTGCTTCGCTTCCATGCACCAATCGAGAATCGAATCAGGCGAAGAACTGTCGCTACCTCCAGACGGACCACCAGTTGACTGTTGCCTAGGCGGCGCTCTGCAACGGCTGCTCGCCTCAGTATAACCCCTGATATAGTCGTCATAAAGTTGCGCTTCGAACTGCAGTTGAACGGGAGGTTGATGTGGAATAATAAACTGACATTTGTCAGTTCGAATGCAGCCGCCGAAGACCACATCAAACTCCTTAAACTGAGCAGACGAGGCATTTTTGTATTTGAGATACCTAGTTGCAGCTGTATCCTACCATTCGTCGGATCCACCGACAGTATCCTTCTCCTCATTCCAATAACCTCCAGGAATCTGCAGCAGCATTGTCCCACGAGTTCCATTCTTGTTTTAAATTATCAACTTTGTTTTTCATATGTCCGGCGTTGTAGTTCAGACCCGTTCAACTGTTGAATTATTTTCAATTATATTTCCCAAACCACAGCATGTACAGGTTTATGCATATTATCCCTTTTTATTATATTCACAGTCAAACAGTCCTCAATTTATTGTACATGGCTTAGGCTTCCAATGGCCTAGGCTTAGCGTAAATAAAAGGTGTAAATAGAAGCAGAAGAATAGAACCAAACTGTATAAAATAGGCATATAGGCAAGACTAGAAATAAATTAAAACGGCAGAAATAAGGAAAAGGAAGATAGATACGCATAACTAATTAATCAATTGACATATATTATTGTAACAACGGCATAGATGAATAATAGTAAAAGAAAAGGTATAACTTATAGGTATTGTATGTTCTAGATCCACTTTTATTTACTGTCATGATATAGTTCTAAGTATCAGATCTGAAAATAACATGAAACTCACAACGGGTCTTGGTGAAGAAGTGATTATATCTCTTTATATATATATATATATATATATATATATCATTGTAGAAAAGGTTGTATGTAGATTTGTATGTTGATTGCAAGGTTGGAGGTTGATTATAGATCTTGAATCTTCTTTGTTAATCTAGATTTCAGCAGCGTCTCCCCATTTTATTATTTAAATTAGAATATGTCATGGAGGCAGAGAGAGGTGAAGAATAATTGTATAGATAAAATGAGAGAGAGAGAGCCCTTTTTTATAGTTTAACAGAGTCAATTCTTAACCGTTAGATATTAGGGTTTCAATCTAAGCCAACACATAGCGTTGAGTTAGCGAATGAACATAGCAAACAAAGTAGTCTAGGTACAACAGCAGGAATTCGCCCAGCATGTCGCTAGATCGGCCGACCGACCTATTGGGTTGACCCCTCCTATATGTGGGTCGACCCATAGGTTGACCAAGGTAAAAGTCGGGTTGTCCCCCAATGGTCCTTTTCGCGCGTTGATTTTGCGTTGTTTTTTTCTGGTTTGAATTATTTTGAACTTATACATAAATAACCTCCTTATATAAACAAACTTCTAAGGTTCATAACTTCTTCATACGTTATCCGATTTATGCAAACCTGGAGTCTATCTGAACCAGAATTTCGAGATGAACTCAACGATAAAGTCGGTTTTACTTGATTCTGAATATTTAATCATATAATATTCATTTTATTGTCTTTACAGTATGGTAATAGTGTATTAAATTTTAGGGTGTTACATTCTCCTATACTTAAAGGATTTCTTCCCTGAAATCTCCAAGTTAAGAAGAATGTTATTATTTTAAACAAGCACCTACAACCATCTACTCATCCATCATCCACCGGCATCCATTGTCCTTAAGAATTTCTAATGCTTGTATGAACATATGCAAAAGTGTTGTGTGCATATGTCCCTACACTAGTACAAAAATCAGGCGGTCGACTGATTCAATTGACCTCCTTAATGCAATATTTGTTTGTGCCATGTATCCAATATGTATGCCAAAGAGTCCTAGTATAACATATATAAACTATATATGTGTGCACAATCATTCACCAAAATGCAACATCCATATGATGATTCAACCATTTCCATCCATAGAAAATTAAAATGCACACACATCCATATGCAATATGTAAATTCTTAAGTCGATCTAGTGCCTAGTGTGTGTGTATGCGTCCACGAGCAACCCTAGCAAACACTTGCATTCACTTGCAACCATCAATCATAACATGTCTCAAACACATGTTTCCAACCGTTGGATTCTACCTAAGGATCGAAGGTTCGAACGATAGGATAAACATACTTGAATGATAGAAGCAAATGTGAATTTTAAAAGCTTGAAAAAGAAATTAAGAACGTACTCTCAAAAAGAAAAGGGTAAGAAGCATGAATTTTGTCCTTGGGTTCCCACGTTACATCTACGTGGCCTTCTCCTTACTGTACCTTCACCAATCTGATTTCTTTGTTGCGTAGTTTATTAACCTCTGATCCAAGAATATGAGTAGGAACTCTTCTCACCGATGCTTCCTTCTCAACTTTCACATCTTCAAGTGTGCTCGGCTCTACTATCTCTGCCGCATCATGTAGACATTTCCTTAAATGGGAAAAGTGAAACACATCATTTACGCCTGCTAGTCTGTCCGGTAGTCTGATCCTATAGGTCATCTGACCTATCCTCTCCACTATAGGGAATGACCCTACAGATCTTGGAACCAACTTCCCTATTGATCCAAAGTGAGCTACATTCCTCGGCAGTGATACTTTAATGAAGGCCATATCTCCTACTTTGAATTCCAAATCTGTCCTCCTTTTATCGACATATGATTTATGTCTGTCATAAGCTTCTTTTACTCTTTGGTGGATAAGATCAATCTTCTCGGAAGTCTCTCGAATCATCTCAGGTCCAAGTAGAAGTCTATCCGTAGACTCCCATAAATAAGTCGGCGATCTGCAAGGTCGTCCATATAATGCTTTGAAGGGAACCATGCTTATGCTTAACTGGTGTTAGATCCAAAAATGGCTCTAACACCCAAATGAACGATAATCTAACTGAAATGAGAAACGAAAACAAAACAAAGAAAACACACAATTTATAGTGGTTCGGCGTTAAAGAGCCTACGTCCACTTTATACTTTGTTGTTGAATGATTCAAATATAAGAATAATGATGATAATCACTCAATCTCACTTTTACAATGGATAATTTCACTCAATGTTTATGGATTTTCACTTCAAAATGTGATGATGATCAGAGTAAAGTTGTGAAATTCGGTTGACAAGGGAGTTTGAGCTCTGTATTTGCCAAAAGTCCCCTTCAAATGAGGCTTGATGGCGTATTTATAGGTGAAACAGCTCTCTGGAATGGCTCCGGTTCGGATATACGTGGCAATTATCCCGTAAGAATCGGGTTCGGATAGAACAGGATGGTGACAACACATCTACATAGTGGGTGAACGTTGGGAAGTAGTTTCCTAACTGCTCCGAGTTTTCAGGGAATCGTTGGGTGCTACTGATGCAGTTTCTGATTCGGATCGGTCGTATGAAAAAAAAGGAGTGGAGCGGGTGAATCCGATCTGATCCGGTTCCGTCCCTGTACCTTTATCTTCTACTATGATATATGTTGACTCGGCTCAGGGTCTCCGATCCGATCCGAACCTCTAGTGTGCATTCTTCTAGTCGACATTCTTCGTCAACTGGTCCTTTAACTTTGTGTAGCCTAGTTCACAAAGTAGGCTAACATTTTGCCCCCTCGAAGTGCGCTTTTATCGAAGATAGAGTGTGCTTCGAAATAGTCCACATATTGGTTTACAAATCAAAACCATTGAATAATCACTTCCATTCGCTTGTAGAGTCATGTTGCTTCATCAAGTTGCGTCTCTCGGTGTCTATAAATATGCTATGCAATGCACAAATCGTTTCCGTTGCTTAAAATAACTTTAAGGACTTTGTTTGACGCCCGAGTATCTCCTCCAGGTAAACTTTAATAATGCATATTTATTAAACTGCTACTTCTTCTTTCGGGTTAGTCTTTGAGTTATTCCCTCGGATATTGCTTGTTCATTCGGTCCGATCCGACTTTGACTTGCGTTACGTCACAGGGCTGGAAAGGTGTGGGCTTCTCCTCCAACGGGTCGACCTAGGCGTTGGGGGCCCACGAGGAAGACAAAAAGCCCCTTAACTTTGTATATATTTGCACAAATTTCTCTTTCCCCTCTTCACTTCATTCCGCTATTATCTTGAACCTGGTGTAAACCCTAATTCTCCAATCTCTTAAACTCTTTTAAAACTCCAAATCAACTTACTAGGTGGGTTAATAACTTCGCATAAATTGATTTTTCCCTGTTTTGCTTGTTAATTTCCCATGCTTCCACGTTACTTCTCGAATATGAGTCGATTAATGATGCCATGGGTCTCCAGCTCGCCTCCGTCATTGTTGGTGGAGCTTTTCACCAACTCGGGGTGTCGGAGCTGATGGACCAGGCCATGTCGTCGCACGTGTCTGCTGAATGGAAGTGGTGAGCTTTTGAATAGGTATAGGGGAAGAGAAATGACGAGTTTGGAGGAGGAAAGATGGATCGGTTTTATATGGTGATGTTGGTGGTGTAGATGCTCAGGTGTGGAGGATTGAGTCGGAGATGGATGAGCGAGGGTTAAGATGTTAAATAAAATCTATGACTTCGATTTGGATCGGATGTACCTAGGTTAGGTGAACTACTAGATATTCACGAGTAAAGGAAAAAATAAGCTTAAAGGCATGAGAGCGATTCGACGCCAGCTAGCTTAAGCTAAGCCTTCTCTTTGAAAGTCTATCCGATCTGAACCCTTTTTGTCCTTAGGTCCCGATCCAATCTGGTTACAACATAGATATTCGGACTAACATCTTGACGATAAGGCCATCCGAACCGATCTGTTAACAACAAATACACTCCGAACCGATCCGATGCTATGCCAGTGCACTTCAGCCAACTTAATCAAAACTGGACATGGATTGTGATGTCATAAACACATAACTGCTTTGCCACTTTCTCACATTGCATTCTCATATGCTTACTTTGTATTATTGTGTATACACCTGCACGCTGTAGCTCACACACATGCACGTGGGGAATGCGGGTAATTTTACTCTAACTCCTACTATTGCTTCTTCAATAGTTTAGCAACCATGGTTGAAAGACGCTTATCTAGATTAGCAGAAAGGAGAGATGCTACCATATCATCTGAGATTCCACCCGTTGAAGATGTATCTTCCACTTCAAATTCAAAATGGGATAGCGAGGGTCCAGACTACGAGATGGAGACTCATGATAGTGAAGTATCATCCGGATGTGATGTCTCTTTAGGCGAGGAAGAAGAAGGATGGGTAGGAGATAACTGTAACGTCCCGGAAAATTTTCGACTTTGGTAATCGATATAAAACCCACGTCGATTATCCAAACATCGAAAATACCGGTAGTTAATGAAAGAAATTAGAGGGTGAGAATAGATAAGATAGAAACTTAGAATAGAAGAAGAAGAAGAAGAAGAAGAAGAAGAACACAACATCAGAGTAACACGAACCTCACAGCGGTACGAATAACATATAATATATAACATAACTTTGAAATATAAATATGTACTTGAATATACATATCATTTCCAAAGTACAGAACTTACAACACAGCGGAAATAACCATAGCTATATAATTCTGAAGCCTCCTGCTCCAGCTCTCCAAATATATCTGTAAATCCCGACTACTTGACTGCCCGTACAAAATTGGGCACCCAAGAGTTTAGGGAAAACAAAACATAATAAACTCCGGATCAGTCATGTGACTGGTGTGAGTAAACTCAAATCATTTGATTTAACTTTCAAAATTCTTTTGAAACAAAGGATAATCATAAGACAGATCCACACATAAACACGGATGGATTTTACCTTATGATAACCCAAAATATTTCTAAAAACGATACTTGTCTGATATTATAATAATGTCTAGATCAGGCAAATGGAAATCTAGCAGAAACGCTTGCATCTAACGTTCTACATATATAATATACAATCAAAACCGCTGACTCTTACTTGGGGGAATGGATTCCAACTATGACAAGGTATGGATCCACCTTCCGATCAGTGTACTCTAGAAGCGATACACTAGAGTTCAACAAGAACATCTTGCAACTCAGCCACACATGACCGACCACTCATTTCGCTTGAGTGTGTCGAATATATTGTCACCTTACAGTTGGTAAACCAACATAACCATTTCCGGAAGATACAAAATTGAAAGAAGTACAAATATGAATATTCTCTAGATGGTAACAATATACCCTAATTGGTTGCGAACCACTTAGTCATGCTGCCTGCCCGATTTCTGTCATTTCCCAGTTGATGAGGCTCGAGGTCAAAACGTATCTTTTAACAAATCACTCCTCCATTTACTTCAAATGCCACATCGTCATACCCATCAAATCACAAATTGATTTCCCCAAAAATACCACAGGTATAATCTAAGAGAAACGAATTCCTCTGCCACCAACGTAAATACGTTTGAAACGATCAACTTACGCGATCTACCAGATATACTCTGTCAGACATTCGTCCCTTCAAGTTGTCCTGGTACTGGACAAACCGAAGGCACTATTCTGTACATCCATCCTAGGCAATCTCTACCTAAGATTTATACAATAGCCCTTGCACTTTACTCCATCTTCAATATATTCAGCATACTTGGTTTGCAACGCTTATGCCAATACAGAGTGGTTCTTCGGATAATAATCCAACCGGTCTCTCTATAATTAACAACGTAAAAATGGTCAAAACTTTGATAATCGGTGATTTAACTATCAAATGAAAACACGTATGCAAACAACGATATTATTTCCAGATGGAAATTCTATCGATCAATCATCAATCAACATTAATTCATTTCCCCATTTCTCGTTCCATATATTCAACATTTCTTATTTTCTAATTTTAGAAAATATACGTTATTAACTTTGGAAAACGTTTCCATTTCCGATTCACGCATCACTATATTTTCACATATATCAGTCTCTAACTGTAAACTAGTAAGAGAACAACCCCCTACGTATTAACCCCGAAGGCCGAAACCAACATCAAATCGATACCTAGAAAGTCATTCAACTCAACAAATCTCCAGTCAGTTTCTATTTCCTTTAACTACATTTTAAATTTCTATTTCAAACCCTATTTCCTTTATCATATTTTATTTGCAAAATATTCACTTTAAATCAATATCATGTTACACCCGTGTGCGAAGCACGGGTCTAAACTTTCCTGATGTAAAATTCTATTCATTTGCCAAATATTTCCTTATATGACATTCTTTTCATTTCCCAATAAATTCCTTTTATAACTCTATTTATTTTCTAAATAAATATTTCCTTTTCAATTCTATTTGTAAATGGTTTACAAATATTTCCTTTCTATCTTTATTTATTTCCTAAATAAATATTTCTTTATTCTTTCTATTTATTTCCCTAATAAATATTCCTTTTTCAATTCTGTTGTTTAGCAAATAAATATTCCTTTTTATAATTCTATTTACTTTCTAAGCAAATAAATCCTTATTATACTTTTATTTACTTTCTAAGTAAATATTCCTTTTATACCTTTATTTACTTTCTAAGCAAATAAATCCTTTTTATAAAATTCTTTGATTTTATAAATATTTTCTTTTATAAATTCCTTTTAATAAATTCCTTTGATTTTATAAATATTCTATTTCAATACACAGTTTTGAAATTTCCTTTTTTCATTCCAATATTTCTTTTGGTATTCAACACTACCAAATAACAGGACCAGTGTCATTATAATCAATCACGGATTATACATCACATCATATAACACAATACATGAAAAAAAGGGTATTATAAATATTGAGGAATCCTGTTGGATCCCTCCAACCTGTTTCCCTGCATCCACGGATGTTAAAACAACATATATAACATCACTTTCATTTCAACATGAAATATTCTGATAAACAGAATCAATATATATATATATATAACGATATATATATATATAATTTCAACCGACTGACTAGCAGTTCATCTAAACAGTCAACACACAACAACCAACCAACATTTAACAGTTCTAAAATACGTTATAAAAATATAACTGTTCAGAGTTAGTGAGATTTACTCACGTTTCGCGTTAACCGTTAAATAACGATTTGCGCCTGTTGATTCAGACGGACAATATATTTCGCTATAAATTGTAACGAGCTTCGATTCACTCCCAGTCAGTTCCAGTGTGTAGCCACCGTCCATACGATCCCAATGCGACTGACGGTGCGCGAATCCGATCTCGTACGAGCTAGCTATGACGTTTACAAGTTAAAATAGGATTTTAAAAACAATTAAACTTATCCATTTGATTAATAAACACCCTCACCCTCTTGTCACGTGCGTTGCACATTCTTCCTTCCCCAAAATAGAAATACCGCATTCACTCCCCTGTAACCCACCATTGACTGAAGCTTTGACCTTCCTCCACCATCACGTCGGCCATTAAGGTCCACCGCAACCATCACCAGTCACCTTCTCTTCGCGAACACTGCCTAATGGTCACCGCTTCATCCCACTTGCGCCCTCCCCTTAAAACCGGACCTGTTGCCTTCAAAACTCCCAGCGCCTAGTCGCGATTCACCACCAACCACCAGTGCTCCTCCGACCAACGACGTTCTAACCCCCATCAATCGACTCGGTTCATCACCCCGAACTCAATAAACACCTTAATCCCTCACTCAATTCCCCTCTGCCATCTCAACCTGTAACCAGTTCGAGCTCTGAGCTCGATGTCGCTCGTGCCAAAACATGGCCGGAGGCCACCAAAATCTGGCGATAAGTGCGCTTCACCCCTTTTGAATGTTATGCCGACCCTGGATCAACCTAATCCCACCCTTTCAACGTCGAAGTCCAGCGTTTAGGTCATGGCAGTATATGTTGAACAACAACATACCCTGTCGCTGAAAATCTGTGCACACCCTCTTGAAGCCTAAGGCTATACGAGATTAGTGAATCAAGTATTGTCCGCTTTCATTTAGTATTGCTCTCGATTTAAATTTAAAGAAGAATTGAGGAGGAGCGGCTCGTTCTATTTGAGGCTGCTGAGGAAAGAATTAGGTCTTAAGGGAGATGAATTAAAGCCATTTTATATTGTAATTTGAACTTGAGTATGTGGTTGCAAAAATAGAAGATGTGGCCCCTTTATGTTTCACAAATTTTGTTTTAAAACTTTTATAAATGCCTGGTCTTCGTTAGTCCGTGGAATGCTTTCATCCATCCATGCTTGTGCCCATTTGAAATTAACGTAACCGTTATATGCAACTTTACTCGTTTACGGATTTCTATCGACGGAAATAAACATACTGATGTGATGAGAAAGGCGCCACGATTCCAAAAATATAATAACGTCGGTAGGTTAACTCATATTGTGAAACCCAAAAATAGCTGATTTAGGGTGCAAACTACACCAAATAAAAAGTTGTGTATTTAATTAATTAAAAATTACAATAAAATTCTAAAAACTAAATTATCACTACGTCTCAAAAGAATCTTGTCTAAATCTGAAACCGGTATCTAGTTATATCGAATAAACCGTTACGGTCGATAAACGATTCTATAGCGACTTTTTCTAAAATTTGATTTGGACATAAATCAAAATCTACACAATGAAATCCCGATTTTTCTCTTCCATTAGAAAGATATACTTCACCAGCTCCGAACGTTTCTTGTTTCATGGAAATCCGTTAAAACGGACCCTGTATATTCAATTGAAGTTCAAATCACCAAATAGCGAACTACCGCGCCATTTCGAGCTCGATTATAATTATATTATAAATTATACGTTCAAACTTCGTTTAAATAATATATTCATTGTTCTAATTCAAATTTTAACTGAATTGTATATTTTGAATTGTCCAGTTCACATTATATTGTCAATTCACTATTTCTGACTATTTCATAAATTAAATATATTATTTAATATTTCACTAATTAAATATTCAATAGTTATTTCAATTTAAACCATTTAAATTATAAAACCATATTTTAAATAATTAAATAAATTAATTATTAGGCCGAAAAAATACGGGTCGTTACAATAACCGTGCCCCAGATGAGTTTGGAAACGTCAGTATCTTGAAATCGCCTAAATTCAATCGAGTCAACGATTGATAATGACAGACTTATACGGATATGCCTAAAGCATGGGATTCTTCAAGGAGACACTAAGTTGCCCTTAAAAACAGATCGTCCTCATAACCCTCTGGAGGGGTATATGGCCATCACCAGATTAATGTACCTTGTTGGGGGCAATACCTCCATTTCCGCCATTCGTCGTTAGTTTTCTGAGACAATTGCAGATTGCCCCTATGCAACTTTATCTCAACTCCTACGCTTATCTGTATACTCTGTACATAGCTTATAAGGAAATTCTAGGTGTTGAGCTAACTTTTAAGGATGTTCACTTCTTTTACAATTTCAAACAACGAATCAACGAAACCCCGCTTTTGTATATTTTGAATCAGTGCCAAAAAGGAAAATCATCTCCGTTCCGTTTAGCAGCAAGGCTGGGGACCCAAAACCTGAATGGTTTTATGTTAAGCAACAGCCTGGGTGTGCCAGAAGATGGATTAAGTCAAGTAAGAACCTTACTTTTTATGTTCCTACTCCAGCCTTTATCATAATTACACTAAGCATTGTTTGATTTCATTTGCAGTTCCTAGTCCACCTCAAGAGAAGCATCCGATGCAGTTTGATCGCTTGAATCAGTTACTCAATGGTGACAAAAAATTCTTAACTATCAAGGATTGCTTAGTAGATGAGTACCTCCATCGACATCGTCTGAATGCTATAACTCGTAGCATAGGTCACGGGGAGGGCCCTTACGTGTACATACCTCCAGTTGAAGGGCCAATCGACACTCCACTTGAGAGGGGGGGACTTCAGAAAATCCAGCAGTGCCCCTTAGGGATCCTCCTTCCCCTTCTACAACTCAGGATTATATTTTGGCAAATATAGCAGAAAAAGATAGAGATAAGTACATCACTCCCGATGATGCCGCCACTCTTGAAAAGTCAATATCTCCAAAAGAGTTGTCGTTGGATGCTCCTCAAGGAGATTCCCCCATTGTGGATGATTCTACATTTAGGGGATTGTGAAATCTTCCCTTACCTGAAACCCTATACACCTTAGAAGATTTTGGAACGAATCCTTTGACCTTTACTTCTTCAGAAGAAACTACTCCTGTGAAGGCTAAGGAGACCACACATGCCAGCCTAACTTCAGGCTCTGGTTGGTTGGGGGAAATATCACTTAGGATGCGCACAACACAGTAGCACCGCATGTCACAAAACTTATGCTTTGTGTAAACATTAGTTCTAAATTTATTCACACTTTGCTTTGCAGGAATCATGGTATGTCCTCGCTACAATATTAAGAAGATCCGCTCTAGCGTGCTCAAACACGATTCTGACATTGAGCTTGACCGTCGTGAAGGCCGCGGCCGGGATGATAAGAGACATTATGATTCCAACCGTCCTCATTTTTCGCGCTCTCGTTCTCCTCGTTGGTCCGGTCCAGACAAGTATAAGAGCCAAAAAAGTCGTCATGAAGGGGACAAACAACCTTCTAAAGATTCGACTCTTCCCAAAGAGAAGGGTCCTCAAGAGAAACAATTATCTAAGCGTGCTGGCTTACAAGATAAATCTAAAGTTCCTGAGAAGAGGTCAGGCAGAGGAGATAGGTCCATGGTACCTGCCAAACGGAGGAATATTGAATTATCTATATCCAAGCCCGTGTCGCTCGACGACGAGAACAAGGCAAGATTAGCCAATATGAAAATTCAATTTCTGGATCATTATTTTGATCGTATGGCGTTTCTTCCTGCGCTTGAACCTATCCCCCCGAACTAGGCTGACGACGCTAAAGAAAAAATTGACTTAGTGGATAAGCAATATACAGAGATATATAAGTATTCGCGCAAGCTTTCTAAGATTATCAAGGATCTCATCACTGATATTGACTACATGAAGGAAATGGCCAATTATGATGCAAGCATTTTAAGGAATTCGGAGAAAGATTTGGAAGACGCGCAAGCTCAGCTTGCTCTTGCCCAACGAGATGCAGACAACTATAAAAAGCAACATGAAGAATTGCAAAAGCGCAAGCTCATGGATTCCCATAGTCAAGAGCGCCTGGATCTAAAGAAGAAAGCTGAGGATGCTAAGTTTGAAAGTGTTAGAGTACAATTAGCTTACACTGCCCTTGAACAAGAGAAGGTTGATTTGGAGAAGATAAACACTGATTTAGTAAAGCGAAATGCCGAACTAGAGGCCAAATTACTGGAAGCTGAATCTAGAGCAGTGTTGGCCGAGGGGAATACAAGCATTGCCCTCAAATCTGCCGAAGATGCTCAAGAAAAACTTTCTGAGGCGTAGAAGGGGTTGGACGGTTATGGTGAGCTGATGATAGAATTTTTTGCTCAAGTGATCTGTTTTCGGGATATTTCTTGGATTGAGGGTTACCCTACGACTCTGGTTTATGTATGGGACCAAATCATCGAGTGGGAAAAGAAAGAGTTCAAGGTGGACTCCATCGACGAAAACAAGCTCATGGAGAAATTCCTTAAGGGTGAGGAGCTGGCGCGTCTGGCCGAAGGGCGTTGACTTATTGTTGCCGCCATGGAGGAAGAAAGGCGTCAGACCAAAGAAAAAGATACCATCGAAGCTGGTTCTTCTTCTGCTACCCCCGGGGCTGCCGGAATAGAGGGATACGATCCCGAAAATCCGAGAATTCCTGAGGTGTCCCTTTTGTCTCTTATACCAGAATCAACATCAGAGACTCTAGCCGCCCCGATTGAGAAGTCATCCGAAGGTATTTCTACCTTTTCTCCTTAGTTTGTTAAGGCCATTTCGACCTTTCGCCATATTATTGGTCAATCAATTGAAGATCCCTCGTTTTCCCCTGAGTTAACAACTGTCACCTCTCATTCTATAGGTACTGAGCCGAGCAAAAAGAATGCTGGACAATAGGAGTCGGCTACCGATGAGAAATCTGTCAAAGAGACTCGGGAGAAACAGGACGAGGTTACTGCTGTAAAATCTGGGGGAGGAACTAAAGGCGAGAAGGAGGAGGTTGCAGATAAAGCTCTCATGCCACCTAATGCCGAGACTCCTCACACTGAGGAGATGATAGATGCTTTGAAAGATGACGGCGGCGACGATGAACATGAAGAAGACATTGATTTTGTTATAACCAGGGATTCAGAGCATGTCGATGATCTAACTTTGGTCGGGATGAAGGCCAAATAGGATAAGCGTATGCAGCTGAAAACGGAGGAAGTGGATCCCGAAAGTTTTTAAACGTCTTGCGATAATACCTCCTGAGCCAAGGTTAGTTGTTAGACTTTCAACTAGATCAATTACCGAAGAACTTGCTAAGAAATCTTAAGTAAGAAGAAACCAAAGTGGATTCAGACCGATGCTGAAAAAGAGGAGAAGGAAAAACTTAAAGCTGCAAAGAAGGCAAAGTATACTCCAAAGTCCAAATAAAGGGTGGCTTTGTCCTTTATTTTGCTTATCTCCTGGCCCGTTGTTGTTGCAGTGAGCATGGCCCTCGCATCTTTTGTTTTGCTTTTCTGTATAAATTCACGTACTTGTGAATAAAATAGTTTATTTCCTGCAATATCAAATGTCTGCAAATTCGTCTTTTAATTAAAATGAAAATAAAACATGTCATATTTAAAATCGTTAGCGCTAGACAATAGACAATAAATGCTGGGGATATGCATGTGTTTGCCCCTTATCAATCTTGAATAAGTGGCCTGGCTGAGGCTTTGTTCGAGATTGATTAGTCTTACACTTAAATGCTCCTGACTATCTGGTATGGTCAATTTTCCTTTGTCGTGGATGCTTAGTCTTTTAGCATCTTTATACTCTTCTGTCGCATAAACAGGTTAGAGTGTCATCAAGGCGGTCTCTTATCGGGTGCACCATCACGCCTTGGTGGATGTCGTCTTCCCGTCCTTTATACTCTCTCTCAATCCATGAGAGTTAGAGTTAGGAACATTGTCTTTCCGTTCCTTTCATTTTGTTATGCAAACGGTCGTTTCGTTTGGCCCTGCACGTGTATTGCCCTTAATTTTTTAAGTTCGATTTAATGTTCAATATTCCATAATTAGGACAGAAAATTCGTAAGAAATAACGAAAACAATGCAGGAAAATAAATGACACATGATATTTTTATAGTGGTTAGCTAAGTCGTAGCCTACATCCACTTTATATTCTTTTGTTCGTATAAACAGACTTTTCTAGGCAAGTCATGCCTTTTTACATGGCCTATGAAACAAAAGAAATTATTACAATTTTCAAGTCAAATATCGCCGCAAATGTTGGGCGTTCCAAGATCTAGGAATTTCTTCACCATCCACAGTCGCTAACTTGAAAGCTCCTATATCAAGTTTCTGTCGGACGGTGAATGGTCCTTCCCACTTTGGGCCTAGATGAACTGGAGGTGGAAAGACTCGCTTCAATACCAAGTCTCCTGGTTCGAAAGTTCTAAAGCGAACCTTTCTATCATAATAGTGTGCCACTTGGCGTCGATGCCTCGATGCACGCAAATCCGCTTCATCCCTTTTCTCTTCCACCATATCCAGGGACTCTAAGAGGAGTGCTTTATTTGTCATTGGGTCATAATATGTTACCCTATGAGAGGGGACTTCAAGTTCCACTGGAATTACCACTTCTGACCTGAAGAAGAGTGAAAAAGGGGTATGACCAGTAGCCGTCTTAAAGGTTGTTCGATAGACCCACAAGGCCAGCGGAAATTCATCAACCCACATGGCTTTCGCTTGCTCCAATCGCTTTTTAAGAATAGACTTAATGACTTTGTTTATTACTTCGACCTGTCCATTTTACTGTGGATAGGCCACAACGGTGTATCTTTTATCAATTTTATACTTCTGACAAAAGTTCCTAAATTCCACTCTGTTGAATTGGGTTCCATTATCAGTCACAATGGTCTTCGGTATCCCAAATTGACAAATAACATTTCTGACCACAAAGCTTATCACGTTTCTTACCGTGATCGTGGTTAAGGGTTCAGCTTCCACCCATTTCGTGAAGTAATCCACAGCCACAATCGCGTATTTAGCTCCTCCTTTTGCAATTAGTAGGGTCCCGATGATGTCTAATCCCCACATCGCGAACGGCCAAGGACTGACCATCGATTTGAGATGTCCTGGAGGTGCTCTCGAAACTTTAGCAAATCTCTGGCATTTGTCACAGCGTCATGAATGATCAACTGTATCTTTATTCACGGTAGGCCAAAAATAACCATACCGCAATACTTTCTTTGCCAGGGTTTGACCCCCGATATGATCCCCATACTCACCTTCATGTACCTATTTCAGTACACATTTGATGTCGTTGTGTACTGTGCACCGCAACAGAGGCATAGAAAATCCTTGTCGATAGAGAACGTCCTCTTGTAAAACGTATGTTGTAGCTTTACGTGTTACAGCTCGTCTCACGCTCTTCTTAGACGGAAGTATTCCGCTTCTAAGGAAGTTTTTAATGGCATCATCCATGACTTCCTTTTTGGCTCAGCTTCCAAGGCTAATTCAACTTCCATTTGGTCAAAGCCTGGTGAATCCAATATCTCTACTGGGACCATTTCGGTTTCCCTAGGGTTGTCAAAACTTGCTAACTTAGCCAGTCGATCTGCCTTCTGATTTTCTGCTCTCGGAATGTTTGTTATGCTATAACGCTCCAAGTTACCCAGTAACTCTTCTACTTTTTCAAGATAAGTGACAAGTCGAGGTACCCTGGTTACAAATTCCTTCCGAACTTGGCAGACAACTATTTTAGAGTCACAAAATATGTCCAATGTTTTTACCCCTAATTCCTTGGCGAGTTTCAGCCCGACAATCAGGGCCTCATACTCGGAATCATTGTTGGTGGCAGAAAATTCTAATCGTAGAGCGTAGTAAATGGATCGTCCTTCAGGAGTGGTTAAGACAACTCTGGCGCCGAACCTTCGATCGTTCTTGGCCCCGTCAGTATATAATTTCCATGGACTAAGCTCTAACTTATGCTATGAAGTAACAACTTTGTCATCCACTATTTCCTCTTCAGGAATTGAAACTCTGCAATGAAGTCGGCTAAAGCCTGCCCCCTTATTGACCTCCTTGGTTGAAAATTCAAATCAAATTGGCTCAACTCGATATTCCACTTAAGTAATCGTCCCGATGCTACAGGTCTCTGTAATACTTGTTTTAGTGGTTGATCAATATATATGATTATCGGGTGAGCTTGGAAATAATGACGGAGCTTTCAAGAGGTTATAAGCAAGCTTTTCTATTATCGGATAATTGCGTTCCGCAGCTGCTAACTTCTTACTTACATAATATACTGGCCTGTGGACCTTGTCTTCTTCATGCACCAGAGCTATGCTGACGGCATGAGACGACACAGCCAAATAGACGAACAGATCTTCATGATCCACCGGCTTCGACAATATTGGGGGTTTCTCCAATAAGTCCAATAAGTTTTGGAAGGCCTCTACACAGTCTGGAGTCCACTCGAAATTACGTTTCCCCCATTTGATTAAGTCGAAGAATGGGACACTCTTATCCGTGGCTTTGGAAATGAACCTGCTTAATGCGGCGACCTTTCCTGCCAGGCTTTGAACGTCCCTAATCTTTCGTGGCTCTTTTATGCTCCTTATTTCCGCTATCTGGCTTGGATTAATTTCAATCCCTCGAGAACTCACAGTGAAACCGAGAAATTTTCCAGATGCTACCCCAAATGAGCACTTTAAGAGGTTCAACTTCATCCCATACCTTCGTAGAATATCAAACATCTCCGCTAGATCTTGTGTATGACTAGAGGATTGCCTGGATTTCACGAGCATGTCATCTACATAAACTTCCATGGTTTTTCTAATCTAGTTATAGAACATTCGATTTACCAAGCACTGATATGTCGCCCCGGCATTCTTTAGTCCGAACGGTATCACAACATAGCAGTACAATCCTAAGTCTGTTATAAAACTTGTGTTTTCTTGATCCGGCACATGCATAGGGATCTGGTTATATCCTGAGTACGCGTCCATGAAGGAAAGAAGTTCATGACCGGCTGTTGAGTCCACTAGCTGATCGATCCTAGGAAGTGGGAAACTATCTTTTGGACAGGCCTTATTCAAATCTGAAAAATCGATGCATGTTCGCCATTTTTCATTTGATTTCTTGACCAAAACAGGGTTCGATATCGAGTCGGGATACGTCGAATCCCTAATGAACCCATTATCTTTCAACTTCTCCACTTCTTCTTTTAGGGCTGCCGACCTATCTGGACCTAACATACTCCTCTTCTGTTTAACGGGTGGATGCATTGGATTAATTCTCAATGAGTGACTCATAATGGAGGGAGATATCCCACACATGTCAGCATGAGTCCAGGCAAACACATCTAAATTTTCCTTTAAGAAGTCGGTTAATTCCCAGGCTCGGAGCGGATCCAACTGGGATCCGATCTTCAATACCTTCGTCAGATCAACGTCGTCAATGGAGATATCCACAGTCGTTTCATTTGGGGTTGCCTTTCTGTCCCCAGGCTCTTCATACTCTCTCTGAGATCTATGTCATCGAGCAGTTCTCTGGGCGACTGCCTCGGGGATGGTCCCTTTAGTTGCTATGCTGAACCCTCCCTTATAGGGGAGGCGGTACCTCTAGCTTTAATGCTCAATCCCTTCATCAATGTCTTTAGTTCAGCCATGTAACAGGCTCGTCCAGTGGCTTGATCACCTCTCATTACTCCCACTCCTGCTTTGGTTGGGAATTTCAGCAATAAGCACCAGTGCACAATGCAAGCCCTGAATTCCGCGAGGGTCGGTCGACCCAAAAAGGCGTTATAGGGTGATTCTACGTCCAGTACTACAAATGGGAGAATTCTCTCTCCGGCGATCTCCTTGTCCCAGTGTCACTAACAATTCCACATATCCCATTGGGACAGTCGATGCTCCACTGAAGCTACGTATCCAACCCTCGCAAGGCTTCAAGTCTTTCGGTTCAAGTTTCATTTGATCAAATGCTATTTTAAAGAGAATATTTACCGAGCTCCCATTATCTACCAATACTTTGTGAACCAAAGCTGGACCAATAATGGTAGTGATTACCAACGGGTCCTCTGTGGGTGATTCAATTCCAGAATCATCTCTGTTACGAAATATGACATCGTCCGACATCGTTTTCTATTGCTTCACCAGGGAGATGTCTTCGAGGTTACTACATTCTCCCACTTCAAGGTGCTTAATCGCATTAACATATCGGTCCATAGCCCTATAGCTATGGGCAGCGGGGTGTGGTCCTCCTACTATGGTATTGATAACGATTCCTTTACCTTTTTGTTGAGAGGTGGGCTTAGGAGCAGCTTGATTTTGATTCGGGGCTTGCCTCCTGTCTCTTGGAGCAACCTTGTATTCGTCTAGTTTTCCTTCTCGCAGCAACTTTTCGACAACATCTCTCAAATGCCGACATTCATTAGCAGAGTGTCTGTGGGTTCCATGAAACAAACAAAACTTTCTAGTAGCCATCTCCTTCTCTGTAGAGTCTCGGGGCAGAGCCTTCTTATATTATAAGACGTTGTAAGTATCCAGGTAGATGTTTTCCAATGTGTCGCCTAGTGGTGTGTAGTTTCGAAGGTTTGGAATCGAGGCCTTTCGCCTGAGTTATTTCCTTGGTTCCTATTCCTCCTATTGTCATTTCCATTCCTGTTGTTACTTCCTTCATTTTTGTTGCCAACATTTACCTCGACTTTCCCTGAAATTTCACCAGATTTCTTCACAGCAACATTACTTTGAATATCTTCTCTTGAAGCTCCATCAGATTTTCTCTTTCGGTTGGTATATATCTCTTCTCATCGTAGACGGATATTTGCCTTTTCATAGAAAGCCTCCCTAGTCAGTGGTGGCTTCCTAGCTAAGTAACCTCCGAACTCAGTATCTGGATCAACTCCTTCAATCAAGCCATCAAAATAGTCGGTTCATGGGGATCGCTTATTTCAGTAGCTGCTAAGTTGAAGCGGTCCAAGTATGATTTCAGAGTTTCTCCAGGGGCTTGTTTAATTCTGGACAGTTCAATAACGCTTTTAGCTTTGTGGGAATGGAGTCGGAACTATTTCATAAAAATCTCGCTTAGTTCTTGAAAACTTGACACCGATCACGGGGGAAGTCGAGTAAACCACATCAATGCTACATCCTCTAGATATATTAGGAAGGCTTTACACTTTACAGCGTCAGGTGCAGCTGCGGCTTTCATATACCACGCATATCTCATCAGATGTTGTTTCGGATCCGTTCTTCCAGAATATCGATCCATCTGTGGCAAATTGAATCTGCGAGGAAATTGGAAGTTTGGGATGTCATCAGTAAACGGAGTACGCTCAATACCCCAATCTTCATTGGTATATCGACGGCTATCGGCCATAATTTGACGTATCATTGCTTCTACTTCGGCATTAGTTAGAGCTGGTTCAGGTTCCCTACTCCTTTCTCTTCTCAAGCGTCTATCACCTACTTTTGGTGACTCTCTTGGGTTTCGATTGGCAACTGAACCTCCTCGCATCCTACGGTCATGGTCATTCACGGGACGAACAGGTTGAAGGAGTTTCCCCTGAGTAGGATTGGTAATATTTGGGTCCCTCTGGAGGACATGTGATCCTCGCATTGGTAACAGCATCAGTTCTCTTAAACTTGGATCGTCGGGCCCTAGCACACGGGATTCATCCTCACAGGATCCCAAAGATCTGAATGTCAACTGGTCAAGATTTTCAGGCCTTTCATATGGCCTCCTTTCACGTGGGCGTTCTTCATCAGAAGATGATGAATGGTCCATAGTAGGATGATGAACCGGGGAGGACACCCTTTGTCTGCGAAGCTCGCTTATCTCCCTGCTCATATCCTTTATGTTTTCGCGTATGAGAAGGCTGTCCTGTTTATGAGCTTCAAGAGCATCCCTAGTGCTCTCCAACGTATCAAGCAAACGTGAGAAATCTTGGTGGGTGACAAGTGAATTGGGAGTGTGCTGATCCTCAACTAGCACTGGCGGTAACGGAGCATTTGCAGGAGCTCGAGTAGAGTTTCCACCCTCAATCGCGTTCGGCTCGGATCGGCCCGACGTTGTCCTAGTGGTTCGGATCGAAGGAGGGGCTCTAGCAAAGTTTCGGGAACCAAATCAGATCGGGTTTCCATCTCCAGATCGGTTTGGAGCGTCAGGGTCGGATCGGAGAGGCCCTGTTGGATCAGTTAACTCTGGAGCTCTGTCCTCTTGATCTGGTGACCACCATAGCCTGTTGATCATCGCCCATCTCACTTTCCCGTGCATTATGCACTTCTTTTCTTTTTCCCTTAGTCATAGTATCCAAATCTTGAGACTTCTTTGGAGAAAACTTCAAAAATGTTGACTGTACGAACTATCTTATTTGGATATACAAACCCAAATAGTAGAATGGTAGCCCAAAATGTAGAGAATTCGAGAACTTCTCAGTGAAAGCACCAAAATGTTAGATCCAAAAATGGCTCTTACACCCAAATGAACGATAATCTAACTGAAATGAGAAACGAAAACATAACAAAGAAAACACACAATTTATAATGGTTCGGCGTTAAAAAGCCTACGTCCACCTTATACGTTGTTGCTGAATGATTTAAATACAAGAATAATGATGATAATCACTCAATCTCACTTTTACAATGGATAATTTCACTCAATGTTTATTGATTTTCACTTTGAATTGTGATGATGATCTGAGTAAAGTTGTGAAATTCGGTTGACAAGGGAGTTTGAGCTCTGAATTTGCCAAAAGATCCCTTCAAATGAGGCTTGATGGCGTATTTATAGGTGAAACAGCTCTCTGGAATGGCTCCGGTTCGGATATACGTGGCAATCATCCCATAAGAATCGGGTTCGGATAGAACAGGATGGTGACAACACATCTACATAGTGGGTGAACGTGGGGAACTAGTTGCCTAACCGCTCCGAGTTTTCAGGGAATTGTGGGGTGCTACTGATGCAGTTTCTGATTCGGATCGGTCGTGTGGAATAAAAGGGAGCGGAGCGGGTGAATCCGATCCGGTTCCGTCCCTGTACCTTTATCTTCTGCTATGAAATATGTTGACTCGGCTCAGGGTCTCCAACCTGATCCGAACCTCTAGCGTGCATTCTTCTGGTCGACATTCTTCTAGTCGACATTCTTCATCAACTCGTGCTTTAACTTTGTGTAGCCTACTTCACAAAGTAGGCTAACAATTGGTAACTATTGTTGTAGGTAAACTTAACCAATAGGAGATGCTCCTCCCAAGTCCCTCCGAAATCTAGGATACACAGTCTCAGAAAATCCTCAAGAACTCTATTCACCCACTCAATCTGTCCATCGACCTGAAGGTGGTATGCTGTGCTCAAACGTAGGTGTGTACCTAACGCCTCTTGTAAGCTCTTCCATAACTTACTAGTGAAGATGAGATCACGGCCGCTTACTATACTAGAAGGTAACCCATGAAGTCGGACTATCTCTCGAAGATATACCGATACTAGCCAAGTTGTCGTCCTCTAACTCTTGACGGAAATAAAGTGAGAGCTCTTCGTAAGTCTGTCCACTATCACCCAAATGCTCGTATTATCTTTCCTCAATCAGGGAAATCCATTGATGAAATCCATAGAGATGCTCTATCCCTCCCATTGTGGGACATCTAAGGGCTGAAGCAATTCACTAGGTTTCCTCTATTCAGCCTTTATTCGCCTGCAAGTCAAACATCAGGCTTTAAATTATGCCACGTCTTTCTTCATACTAGTCCAAAAGAAAACTCTCTTCATGTCTTGATACATCTTGTCACTGCCCGGATGGATAGTCATCCGAGAATGATGAGCTTCCTCAAGCACCGCCTTTAGCGATTCCCCAATTCTAGGGACACATAGCCTTCCATCTTGTCTTAGTCACCCTTTCTCATCCACCGTATATCTAGCTAGGTGACTAGAAGTCTCTCCTCTACCAAGACCACCCAATATATCTTCTATTTGCGGGTCCTCTTGCTGCATAGATCAAATACGCTCCATAAGAGTAGGTCGCACCTTTAATGATGCTAATAATTCCATTGTAAAATTCGTAGATGGCTTAAAATCAAAGGTTGAGATGTACTTCAAGCTCTGCCATTCTACGAATAGAGGACTCAAAATCATCATCTGCCTACTCAACATGTCTGCCACTACATTACCCTTGCTCAGGGTATAAGCTATCTCAAAGTCGTAGGACGCTAGGAACTCCATCCACCGTTGCATCTTCAGGTTGATATCTTTCTATGAGAATAAGTATTTAAGCGACTTATGATCCGTGTATAGCTCAAATCTCTCTCCAAGTAGATAATGTCGCCAAGACTTCAATGCGAACACTAATGCAGCTAACTCTAGATCATGGGTAGGGTAGTTCTTCTCATGAACTCTCAGCTGCCTGCTACCATAGTATATTACCTTCTCCTCTTGCATCAAAATGACACCAAGTCCTGTGCCACAAGCATCTGTGTAGACCGTTAACATCTTGCTTCCATCGGGGAGAATCAGAACTCAGGTTATTGTCAGAGCCCTTTTCAGTCTTTGAAAGGCATCCTCGTAATCAATGCCGCATGAAAAAGCCAAGTTCTTCTTTGTCAATCGGGTGAGTGGGTTTGATATCCTCGCAAAGTCCTTAATAAACTTTCTATAATAGCCCGCCAACCTTAGAAAACTTCTCACCTCTGTCGCATTCTTTGGATTCCTCCAATCTTGAACTGCGACGACTTTGGCGGGGTCCACTGCTATCCCGTCCTTGGAGACTACATACCCTAGGAACCTTACTTCCTTCCTCCAAAAGTGACACTTAGAAAATTTTGCCTTGAGTTGATGCGATCTGAGAGTGCGTAGAACCTCTCCTAAGTGTAGGGAATGCTCCTCCTTATTCTTTGAGAAGATCAGAATATCATCCACAAACTTGTTCGGAAACTCTCTAAACACCCTACACATCAAGTCCACAAAATATGTGGGTGCATTGGTTAGCCCAAAAGGCATAACCAACCACTCAAAGAAACCATTTGGAGTTCTGAATGCAGTCTTATCAATACTATCCTCTGCCACTCTCAACAGATCAAATCCGGTGGCCAAATCCACCCGTGAGAAAACTGATGCGCCTACTAGCTGATCAAACAAGTCGTTAATCCTCAGAAGCGGGTGCCTATTCTTCTTAGTGAGCTTATTCAGCTCTCTATAGTCCATGTATAGATGAAGTGAGCCATCTACCTTTGTTGCAAAGACGACTAGAGCTCTCCACTCTGATATGCTTCGCCTATTAAATTCTTTCTCGAATAGCTCCCTTACTTGTTTGTTGAGCTCCCTCCTCTCTCTAAGAGCCATGTGGTGCACCGGTAGAGCGACTGGCTTCACATTCTCTACCAAATAAATCCAGAAGTCTATCCAATGCCTCAGAGGTAATCCCTTAACCTCATCAAACACGCCCGTATAATCTCTGACTATGGGTGTTGATCGCAAATCGTCAACAGAAGTATCAGGAAAATCTAGGAAACTGAGCATACCTGACCCTGTGGATCACACGAAATCTCGAGAGTTCTCCCTTGGCATGTCAGAAGCCTCACCACTCTCTTCTCACAGTCTAGAATGGCACCATACATGACTAGCTAATCCATTCATAGAATCAAACCATAGCCCATAAAGCCTAACACGTATGCATCCCATTCAAACTCGACGCCCAAGATAGAAATTCTCAAACCCCTAAAAACATGGATAAATGAGTTGTACCCTTTATGGGATTTGAGACGACTACAGGATCAGAGACTATACTAGTATTAAGGTGCAGACTATCTACTAAATAACTGGATATAAATGAATGAGAAGCGGCAGAATCAAAGAGGGTTCTAACAGGATAGTCAAAACAAGGAAATCAAACCTTCAACAGTGACTTTCCTACCTCGGTCAGGTCCACTAGACTCAAGAGCATGTACTTTTCTAGAAGATCCTGCTCTTTGTCTTGCATGTTAGGGCATTTCTTAGTGAAGTGTTCCACTTGACCACAATTAAAGAAGGCTTTCTTTGTCTTTCTGTAGTCCTTCACAAAATGACCCAAAGCTCCGCAACCATGACACTTGATATCTTTCTTGATCTGAGCCTTGTCAGGCTTCCCTCCTTTCTTTTGTGTTCACTTCTTGGGAAATGGCTTCTTTTTATTTCCCTTAGCTTGTGTCTCCTCAGCCTTACTGTCTTTCTTCTCATCCTTGCCATCTTCGTGCATTGAAGCCATGTCAACCAGCCTCTCAAACGTCTTCCCCATCGGTATATGAGATAATGCAAGTCCTCGGAGAGGTTGATTTAACCCTCTCGCAAACCTAAGAGTCTTCTTATGGGGTGTATTAACCAAGTCCAATCCAAATCTCGCCAGCTGATTAAACTTATTAACATAATCCTTAAAAGACATATCCCCTTACTTCAAAGCCAAGAATCACTCCATTTGTAATCCTTCTTCCGCCTGACATAAAAAATTCATCTCAAATCTCTGTTTGAAATCATCCCAAGTAACTACTGGTTGTCCTTCCCGTGTCACCTCCCACCAGTATGAAGCTTCGTCCTTCAGTTGTCATGAGGCCAACTATATCTTCCTTCTGTCGTCGAGCTCAAAAAGACCAAACACGTTCTCCATCTCTCTAAGCCAATTTCGCGCCTCAATAAAGCTCTCGGTACCACGGAAAGGTTTTCCTCCCATAGTGAAAAAGTCCTTACAAAGCTTAGAAAAGTTATCTACTCGTGGAGGTGGAGGTGGAGCTACTGTGGCTGCAGGTGGGGGTGGGGCATTTCTTTGAACTCCAGCTGGTGTCGTAGCCTTGAGATACTTACGAAACCATGTCGGTAATGGAATGCCCTCAAGAAGATTAGGCGCCCCAGACATGCTGAAAAGAGAAGAAACAAAAGATTTAACAGGAGATCGAGAGAATATTGAATATGGCTCTAGGGGATATGTTTTCAAAAACAGGTTTTTATTTGAAAATACTTTGTTTTTGAAAACAATTTTTCAAAAAATTTCTCCGATCTTATAACCTTTAGCTCTAATACCAAATGTGACACCCCACATCTTTCAATGTCACTCATAAGAGATTGCATTAAGTTTCATGAAGCGCAGTAGGTAAACAATAACAAAATTTCACTAGACAGATAGAAATAAGCATCGAAAAATTCAACTTTATTATTGAAAATAAAACATGATCTCAAATCAACTTACATTTTCAAACCAGTTACATCAAAAACCAAGAACCTCAAATCTGTCTCATAATACAAAATAAAAGAGTGCAATAATATAAAACCATATTCCTTATAACAAGATATAACAGAGTAGAAAGTTAATCAAAGCGGTACATCTAAGAAAGTCCTGATCCAAGATGAAAGAGAAAGTGCTAATTACCGAGGAGTACTACCACTATGAATACCTATGGGTGGGAAATGAAGAGAAATAAGTGAATAAAAAGGGTCAGATATAAAGCCTGCCGAGTTCTAGTGATTTTCAAATAAAATAGAGATAACAAGGCAGATAAACAAGACTGGATGAGAAAGTAAAGTAACATATAAGGCAACGTGTAAACAAGATAAACAGGAACAACAGGAATAAAACAGGATAAATAGTGATCGAGTAATGCTTCTCATTTATATCCTAAAAATAGGTTTATGCACCAATACTAGTATAACAGGATTAGGTGTTAACCTTATTATATAACAGCAAGATTAAATAGCAAGATTAGGTGTACCCTAATTAAATAACAAGATTAGGTGTTACCCTAATTACATTACAACAAGATCAGGTGTACCTGATTACTACCCATGCGATCAGCTCCCTACTATGCAAATACCCTGTGTCAGCCCTGATAGTAGGGTGTATCACTCTCTAACCCAATAATTTATATAACACAAATCTATTTACTGGTGTTACAGTGACTTAGTTCCCCTAATCGGACTCATGCACGCTCATGACTCCACCGGAATGCGCCAGTACCCACCTTCCTCGTGTGAACCTCTAACTATCCAGTTCATTAAAGCATGCTCTATCCCCTACCAAGTGTGAGGCCCTCTAACAAAATAACAACAACGATACTTACTGATATGGGTTTCACACAACAAGATTGGCACAAGTAAACCCCCTAAGCTTGTTCCCCCAAATAACTAGGATTTAAGAGTCTCCAAAACTCGATACAACAACAGAATGAGGGACCTCTTAGCTTATTAATAATCAGGTTTAACCTAGAAGGTTTAGGTTCACTAATAAGTACGGTTGTAATATTACATGTTATTATGTGTGTACAACCCTTTCCCAAAACAAACACCTGCCCAGATGTATATAATTACTATAGTAGTTTAGTTACCTAAGCTACATTTGATACTTACATTATTTTAACATGTCATTTACTTAATGTTTGTATTAAGTCAATTCTAACATGTTTATATATATATATATGCATATTATTCATTTCAATTGTACTTCCCAAGCCACAACATGTACAAGTTTATGCATATTATCCCTTTTTATTATATTCCCAAATTACAGCAAGTACAAGTACATGCATATTATCAATTTCCCAAATTACAGTCAAACAGTCCTCAATTTATAATATGCCTACATTCTCCTTTTTCATGTCATTTCTTATTATCCCAATTTTAACTATACGCATTCTTAAATCGGACATGGCCTAAGCTTCCAATGGCCTAGGCTTAACGTAAATAAAAGGGAAAAGATAGAAGGTGGAGAATAGAACGAAACCAAACTGTATAAAATAGGCATATAAGCAAGATTGGAAATAAATTAAAACAACAGAAATAAGGAAAAGGAAGACAGATACGCATAATTAATTAATCAATTGACATATATCACTTTAACAACGACATAAATGAATAACAGTAAAAGAACAGTTATAACTTATACATATTGTACTGTCATGATATAGTTCTAAGTATCAAATCTAAAAATAACATGAAACTCGTTGCGGGTCTTGGTGAAGAAGAGAATATATCTCTTTTTATATATATGCCATTGTAGAAAAGGTTGTATGCAGAGTTGTATGTTGATTGCAAAGTTGGAAGTTGATTATAGACCTTGAATCTTCTTTGTTAATCTAGATTTCAGTAGCGTCTCCCCATTTTATTATTTAAATTAGAATATGTCATGGAGGTAGAGAGAGGTGAAGAATAATTGTGTGTAGATAAAATGAGAGAGAGCCTCTTTTTATAGATTAATAAAGGCAATTCTTAACCGTTAGATATTAGGGTTTCAATCTAAGCTATACACGTAGTGCTGAGTCAGCGAATGAAACAAGCAAACAAAACAGTCCAGGTACAACAGAAGGAATTCGCCCAGCATGCTACTGGGTCGATCCTTGGATCGACCCCACCTATGCGTGGGTCGACCTAAGTCGACCCGGGTAAAGGTCGGGTCGTCCTCCAATGGTCCTTTCCGCGCATTGATTTTGCGTTGTTTTTTCATGGTTTGAATTATTTTGAATCTATTCATATATAACTTCCTTATATATATACAAACTTCTAAGGTTCATAACTTCTTCATACTTGATTTGATTTACGCAAACTTGGGGTCTATCCGAACCAGAATTCCGAGGCGAACGCAACAGTAAAGTTGGTTTTACTTGATTCTGAATATCATACAATATTCATTTTATTGCCTTTATAGTACGGTTATAGTGTATTAATTTTGGGGGCATTACACTTCATATCAGAAGGGATGCTTGTTGATGTCTTGGGTAGCTCCCATTATGAGGTTATTTATAGGAGTGGTCCTAACATATTTGGAGAATTTCTGGATTTGCAAGGGCTTCTCTCCTTTATTGGATGAGGAATACAACACTTTCAATTTTTTTCAGTTGAACTTGTATGGATTGTATGTCTAACATTGTAATTTATGGCATAACAATTGATCTTTATTAAATATATATGATTTTGGTAGCGGAGAAACTATTGTCTTAGTTTAACACCCTTCTCTGAGATGTACGAGCTCAAATGTTATATATTGGTAGACATCGGTTATGTGTTATGAATTAATAATATGGCATGCTAAGAGAAGTAAGTTGCAGATGATCAAAGCAAGGCTCTACATGAAGCGTAACATTTTGTAACGTGACTTCTTTAAGCCTCACATCTCGAAAATGGACAAAAACAGGATAAAATTAGCAAGGTATAGTGGGTCGCACCCATTAAGGTATGATTATTCCCTTCTAGTTAAAAAGTTGTACCATGGTATGGATCTCAGGTATTTTACTTATATGGAAAATTCTACTTTATCTAGATGGTGGAAGGAAGTGCTCGGTAAAGGTCGGTTACGACCAGGGAATGACATACGTAGGGGTGCTATGAGTTATCCAGTTACAGGGGTAACCCGGTCTTGTGTAGCATGAGGAACATATGTTGATCCTTGTGTATCCCATTAGATTTGTTCAAAATTCAGATAAAGGAAGATCCTTAATCGTGGTCATTGTTGGAAATCCAAACAAACTCCACTACGGACCCTTACAGTTTTTGTTGCATAACCTACCAAGAAATGGGTGGGCGTCAGCATAATATAATGGTACCTACGCTAACTAAAATTAATAAATTTAGTAGCAAAATGATTTCCACACTATGCATTGATAATGATATCAAATTGTTTTACGTATCAAAGGCATTTTTGATTATCATAAGGAGAAACCTCGCCCAATGTGTGCAATTCATTGTGTGTACCGCGAGAACTTATGGTAGCTTCATTTTCCAAAAGCATGTATGATTTTTTGTACAAACATCACCAAAACCCATCTGATGACACTATCATATATGTATGGTATCTATTTAGTTCTCACACTATTTTATCCAACACTGATCCGGATGTTTTAACGCTCGGGTCAGATTCGAGCTGTTTCAGGTTAGGTTGAAGACACAATAAATTTTTCAAAAGAGAGCTGGATATCTTCGCAAACATAGAAGCATATTCTATTTTCTATTATAAGGTATCAATCATATTAAGGATAGGCATATAGAACTATCCAGGTTATTCTTAACGCTAGTTTTGTAAACGATTTTCCGCTGTAAAGATTATGTTCAACAATATATTTTATTCCATCCGCTGTGAAACTCTGTTCTGTTTTAATATCCCCTAACGATTCGAATTCTGACATTTGATTCATCCAGCGATGTATTAGGTGTCGATCTCCGAGGGTTGAAAATCCAGGTCGTTAGCGCGATTTGAGAATTTGTATCGTTTGGACATGAATTGTGTGGTTTATGGTTGGTTAAAAAGATAAGGATTTGAAAGATATATACCCGTAATGAGTTATAAATAGGGTTAGCAATTCATTATAAACGAGGTTGAGAGTACTATAAATATATGAAAGGATTAGAGATAGGATTAGTAATATCCTAGGACAAGTAATTCATTATAAATGGGGTTAGTAATGCCCCGGAATGAGTTGAGAGTACTATATATATATATGAGAGGACGTATTTGTAATTTCATATAAAAATGATTTTGGAAATTATATTTTGATTATAAAAGAATATGATATGAAAGATAAATATATAATTAAATATATATGCTATAATTTAGATAATTAATCAATAACCAAGGTTGTTAAGATTTGAATAGGGACATCTTGTGACTAGAATTTTACAATTTGACAAAAGATGTTTCATATGGTATAGTGACTAATCCTCACCAACTAATTAGGATAATCAATCCAAGTGAGAATACCATGTGAATTTAATTTCACAATTTGACTATAAGGTATTTGATGATACAAGAATAAGTAAGGTCTTGGAATTTTCATAAGATTATAAGGACTATGCCAGGTAAACTAATTATTAAAGGATAAGCCAATAAACTTAAGTATGGGAGTAACCTAAACTTTTCAACAAATCTCCTTCTTATGAGAAAAGAGTCTAAAACGATAGATTGGTTAAAACAAAAGTCGAATAACCCAAGATAAACTAAGAATAGCCAAAAGTCAATAACTTATATTTGTAAAGTCATTTGAAATAATGATCATGGGAAAATTTTGAACTTAAATAATCCTTATAAATATTTGGACTAGGGATCACAATTCTCGACAATTTTGACCAGTCGATAAATTCTAGATATATGAGCATAAAATATAAAATACTTAAGTGTAAATACCTTATGAATCAAGTTTCACGATTTGACTAAAAGGTATTTGGTAAATAAAAGCAACTAAAAGTAAGGAGTTTATCTAAACCAGGGTATTTGAATAAGCTGAGTTGAAAAGATAGTATAACCTTTCCCATATTTTTGAAAATTAAAATATTTAAGGATTAAATAGTAATGATTCAAATTCAAGAAATGAGAGATAAGTTATATAACTTATAAATTTGAAAATAATAGTATAAATGGTTAAAACTCCAAATCTAAAGATAAGCTGATCAAGAATTGGAATTTTTGAATAATCTACAATGATGAATTTGAGAAAGTTATAAGATGAATGGGAAAGGAAAACGTATAAACTAAGTCTAATTGTTAAGTTAAATTTTTGGAGGAAACTTTGCAAAAAATGTTAGAGTTGAGAATCAAGGATCTTACGGCTAAACAAACACTAGAGGGGGTGAACAATTTTTCAAAGAATTTATAGAAATCTTAACCAATTATCGATTACTCGAACTACTATATGAATCACAGAATAAATATTATAACAAAAATAATCATAGATCAAATATAAACAAAAGTAAAGTGCATAAAAGGAAAGAACACACCAGATTTTATACTAGTTCGGATTGCTTCTATGTCCAATCCAACACAACGCTGGATTGTGCAGAGTTTTATTAATATCATTATCCAATTATAACACCCTTGATTTCATGGGCTACAGGGTTAACACCCCTCCTTTCCTTGATTTCATGGGTTACAAGGAACACACTCCGCCTTTCCTTGATTTCACAGGCTACAAGGAACACACCCCCGCTTTTCACACTCTTTCTGATTACAAATGCCCTAGAACTCTTGAGTAGCACTTCCAAACAGAGAGTATTTGATAGAGAATGAAAAAAAAGAATGATATAATTTTTCTTGAAATCGGCGGAGTATAAGTGTATAAACTTTGAATTTTGAGAATAATAATGGTGGTATGTTAAGGGATGAAGAAGGTGATAATAAGTTATAAAAATTCGAATTTTTTTGTAGTGTTCCAAAGGGTGTAACCGTTTCTGAAACGTTTCAAAAATGAAAAGACATAACATTTAAAATTAAAAAATATTACAGTTATGTGTCGACATATATAAAGGTGTATGTCGACATCCCCCCTTTATATTTTATTTTTAAAAGATTTTTAAAGTATTTAAACTAATATATTTATCTTGGAATTTTCTGAAATAAAACTACTTGTTAAAATATTATTTTTCAAGTATAAAAACATAATAAAATATGATTTAAACATATGATTAAATACTATATATATAAGTGATATAAAAACTATATAATATGATGATAAACACATATATATAGGAATTTATAAAGAGATATATATAAACTATATAAACATAAAAGTTTTTATGAAAACTTAAAGTTAAATAAGAATATTTGAAATTATAATCAAATATAAACTCGGTATATACAATATTTATATAAATGATTTAATATATAAAACTATAAAAATAAGAAACTTATAAATTAGGGAATATATATTTGAAATCATAAGTTTGAAATCCTTGGATGATTGAAAATCATTTTGCGAGGAGTTTGAAATCTATTTGAAAATAGTTTAAAATCAATTTGGAAAGACATATTTTGAAAATAGAGTTAGAGTGCTATTCAGAGTTTCTACATAATATCTCGACTCTATTACCGTGATAGTCTTGGACTCTTGATATCTTGATACTCATGAGTCTTGATTCTCCTATGAAATATTGAATCTCTTAACTGTACAGTCTTCAATATCTATTACCTGCATATACATATACATATATATTATGGATAAAAGTGTTACTATATATTTTATAACCAATAATGATAATGATTGAAACAAGGTTGTTGTCATCAAAACATCATCAACATTTCATTCTCCAACAATCTCCCTTTTTTTTATGATGACAACCTTGGTTTATAAAATATTCATACCTGATATTACATGTTAATCTAATTCTTCGATTACTCCCCTTTTTACCTTGAATTCCTTCTAACTCCCCCTTAACTTATACCTATTTCATAATTTCTCCCCCTTTGTCATCAACAAAAAGTATATCTATCTAAACTCAGAATAATCCTAGTGACTAATTTTATATATAACTCCTCCGAAATCTATAATTTTCTTATAACTCCCCCTAAATTTATGGCTATACTATTGTAATTCTATTAAGTGAACTATATAAGAGTACAATAAATATAATCCTTGTATATTTTAAACTAAACAATCAATCCAAACAATATTTACAAGGCAAATAATTATTTACAAATTTTTAACTTCAAATTCAAAAGCACACCACACAACGCACACCACGCAAATCAAATCTAACAAGTTATTCATTCATACATTTCTCAGAACCTCCAACCAACCATCTCTATCGAAGATTGGATTCGCTTTTATGGCTCTCCAGTCTTCGTTGTCTTTAGTGAGAGGCGCTCCAGTGATGTTGTTATCTTCATCTCTGGAAAGAGAAGAGATCATCCAACGGATAGCATCAAAACATATATCTTGTTGTTTAATCATTTGTGTGTGGCTTAATTCCAAATGACGTTGATTGCGGAGAATGATAGATAGGATATTCTTGAAAGAGTTGAGAGTCTCTCCAAGATTTTTAATTAGATTATGAATAAGAGTAGCCATTAATTTGATTATATGGAAAGGGAGTGGTCTGAGACGAAATAGAGAAGTAAAAATGAGTGTTTTTTTAGAAGAAAATGATATATATGGTCTGGAATTTGTTAAAAACCGAATGCACCAAAGGTAGTTATAAAAAAAAACAAATTTGAACGAATTCAAATTTTCTAGCAGTTATATGTCGACATATATGAACTTGTATGTCGACATACCCATATAATATTTGGGTATTTTGTTTTTTTACACTAATTTTTTCTTATTCTATTATATTAATTTATTTAATTCTAATGTATATTTACAGATGTTTAAAGATTGATTTGACAGAAAACAAGAACATTCATTACTACTAATAAGAGAATACGTTCAAACGAAATACGAGGTACGAAATACGAAAAGGAAATACAAGCTAATATGATAAGACAACATAAGCTAATACACTTAGAACTTAGCAGATGATGATGAGGAAGATGATAATAGAAGTTTTCTCCCAGCTTTTCCAGAAAACTTGTTCATTTTGGATGACATTTGATTGAGAGTCTTCTTGATTTTCTTTTGTTTTTTGGTTAGTTTGACTTGGTTTTGAAGAATTGCTTCTTTGGATATGGCTATAGTTGAAGTGGGAAATTTTATGCTTTCCATGGAGGATTCATTTCCGTCGATTTCCATTTGATTTCCTTTTTGTTCCATTCTAGCTCGCTTTTTGGCATATGACTCACAAGGTTGGAAAATGAGTGGAATTTTCATAAGGGATATATTTCTTGAATTAAAAACCATTCTAGAAACAAATTCCTCACCTTTGAAATTTACTCCAAAATACTTAAAGTTTCGGGTAAGGTAAATTTCATGGAAGAGAGTGTTTTCTTTTGTTGACATCTCATTGAGTTTGGATTCTCTTAAAATCACTTCGGTCCAATTTATATCATAAGTGACAAAGGTGGAAAAAAGAGCTTTTTGGACCTTTTATAGTAAGGTTATTAAAATTTCCAGAAGGAGTAAGAGTGTGTTGAAGAAGAAGGTTGACAACTCTTGCTTTTGGACGAAAAAAACGATTTTTGAATTCCATATGTTCATCGCTTTCAAAAATACGGTGAAAAGTTTCCAGATCATGTTCATCAATTTCAAAATCAAAAAATCCGCACCCATTTTCTTGCAATTCAAAATAGTTCCCAAAACATCACAATCCAAAATAATTGGCGTGCCTTTGACGCTACTCCAAACTTGATTTTCATTCCCTTCGTAAAATCCGCGGTTTAAATTTGCATAAAACATTTTAACAAGATTTAGGTAACATACTTAATCGTTATCCGAGAATCAACCAAACTTAAAACACCATTGTGATTGAAAAGAGTACGAAGATCATAAGATGCAAAATCTTAAAAAAAAACAAATGTTCCCCTATTTGACTTTTCCATTCGTAACATAGTCAATGTATGCTTGGATAGCCTCTGAGTTGTTATAGAGATGGCATTTGAGAGTCTTGGTTAGTCTCATGGTCTTTGGAGTACTTGAGGAAGCCATTAGAGCATAGTATGAAGAAGATAGTTTTGAATTTGAATGAGAGGTAGGAGTAGTATTGAATAGATAATTAAAAAGAGCTCAAAAGGACACATCTTTTCTTAATAGATAATTGAAAGTTTAAACATTTGAAATTCCAAATTTGAATTTCAAAAGTTGGTGCATATGTCGACATGCACTTTTATGAATGTCGACATATATTGCAATTTCAAAATTCAAGTTACTTTTTGACTTTGTTATATTATTTTAATATTTTATATTCTCTGTTTACTTCCTGAGATGATGTTAATTTTAAAAACCTTTTAAATTTAATTTTTATTATTATTTATTATATTATTATTTTGAATTTTGAATTTCAAATTTTCAAACAAGGCAAGCAAACAAGCATCCATTCAACCATTTTAATCAAAAATTATTAATTAAGGTGTGCTTGGTTTTTAGATCCATTCCTTCGATATTTTCTGATTCCTGAATTGTTGTGAAGCACATATTTGAATTTCTAGTTTCTAGCTCTTCATTACTGGATGATGAATCTGAATCATCTAAAGTTGCTGCATATGCCCTTTTCCTCTTCTTTGATGAATTGTTGTTTGTTTGTTGATCTGATCTTTCAGGTAATGGATAAAACCTTTTTATTTGGCCTAGTTCATTACAGTTGTAGCATTTATCGTTATTAGTATTTTTTTCCCGAACTTCCTTGATTATTTTTCCTAAAACTATTTCTCCTTTTATGTCTCAAAATTTTTCTGAAATTCCTTGTCATTAAGGTAATTTCTTCATCATCCTCACTGTTTGAATCAGAACCATCAATTGTCACTTTGAAGAATATAAATTTCTTTCTACAACTTATTCTCCTTTCTACTTTGTAACTGTACTTCAAATAAAATCAAATTCCCAATTAACTACGCAATCTTCATTTCACGTATATCATTGGCCTCTTCAATTTCCAGTGTCTTTTGATCCCAATCTGGAGTTAAAGAACTAAGGATTTTTCTTACTTTGTCCTCTTTAAAATAAGTTTTTCCCAAAGCCATTAACGAATGCACGATTTCCTGGAATCTGCAGTAGATATCGAAGACAGATTCATTTTTATTCATTTAAATAACTCAAATTGAATAGTTAACATAGATATCTTTGTTTGTTTAGCTCTATTTGCTCCCTCGTGAGTAACTTGCAATGTTTTCCATATATCATAAGCAGATTTACAAACCGATACTCCATTAAATTCATTTCTATCTAATAAACATAACAAAATATTAATAACCTTAGAATTATTTTTTCCAGTGGTCTTCTGTTCATAAGTCCATTTGCATAATTAGGAGCAGGTTCAACATATTCAGTTTGTGTGATATTCCAAGTGTTTAATCCTATAGATTGTAAATATATTTTCATTATACATACCCAATAAGAATAATTACTGAAGTTAAATAGTGGTGGTCTAACGGTGGACTGACCCTCTAATAAAGAACTATTACTATTAGCAATTTCAGTGTTGGTTGCCAATTAATATTTCCAAAAATTCAAATGATGAAATTTTTGAAAACCTATGCTCTGATACCAATTGTTAAAGTTGAGAATCAAGGATCTTACGGAAAAACAAAAACTAAAGAAGGGATGAATAGTGTTTTAAAGAATTTATAGAAATCTTAACCAATTATTGATTACTCGAACTACAATATGAATCACAGAATGAATATTATAATAGAAATGATCACAAATGCAAATATAAACAAAAATAAAGTATAGAAAAGGAAAGAACACACCGGACTTTATACTGGTTTGGATTGCTCCTACGTGTAGTCCCGCACAATGCTAGACTGTGTAGAGTTTTAATAATATCACTATCCAATTACAACACCCTTGATTTCATGGGCTATAAGGTTAACACCCCTCCTTTCCTTGATTTCACGGGCTATGAGGAACACAACCCCGCCTTTCCTTGATTTTACGGGCTACAAGGAACACACCCACACCTTTTCACACTCTTTCTGATTATAATTGCCCTAGAACTCTTGAGTATCACTTCCAAACAGAGAGTATTTGATAGAGAATGAAAATAGAAGAAGAATGATATAATTTTTCTTGAAATTGGCGGAGTATAAGTGTATAAACTTGGAGTTTTGAGAATAATAATGGTGGTATGTTAAGGGATGAAGAAGACGATAATAAGTTATATAAAAATTCGAATTTAAGGCCTTTTTATAGTGTTCCAAAGGGTGTAACCATTTTTGAAACGTTTCAAAAATGAAAGGATACAACTTTTAAAATTAAAAAAATATTACAGTTATATGTCGACATACATAAAGGTATATGTCGACATACCCCCTTTATATTTTATTTTTAAATGATTTTTAAAGTATTTAAACTAAAATATTTATCTTGGAAATTTCTGAAATAAAACTAGTTGTTAAAATATTATTTTTCAAGTATAAAAACATAATAAAATACGATTTAAACATATGATTAAAAACTATATATAAGTGATATAAAAACTATATAATATAATTATAAACATATATATATATACCGGGATTTATAAAGAGATATATATAAACTATATAAACATAAAAGGTTTTATGAAAACTTAAAGTTAAATAAGAATATTTGAAATTATGATCAAATAAAAACACGGTATATAAAATATTTATATAAATGACTTAATATATAAAACTATAAAAATAAGAGACTTATAAATTAGGAAATATATACTTGAAATCATAAGTTTGAAATCCTTGGATGATTAAAAATCATTTTGAGAGGGGTTTGAAATTAATTTGGAATGAGATAATTTGAAAACAGAGTTTTATATATTATCTAGTCTTGGATTCTTGAACTCTTGATACTCATGAGTCTTGATTCTCCTTTGAAATCTTGAATCTCTTAACTGTACAGTCTTCACTATCTATTACCTGCATATAAACCCTGCATATACATATATATATTCTGGATAAAAGTGTTAGTATATATTTTATAATCAATAATGATAATGATTGGAACAAGGTTGTTGTCATCAAAACATCATCAACATTCCATTCTCTAACAAATAATTCCTAAAGGTACTTAACACCAAAAAGTGGATACTGAACAAAATGGATATAAAGGAAAACAATAAGAATAATTACGTAAGTGTTGATGGCAAAATATGCCGTAAACACCCAAGATTCTTAGTTACTTAAGAATTATAGTTTCGCATGGAAATGTAAGTGCGGAAAGTAATAAATAACACAAGCGGTTTATAATGGTTCGGTCTCACGAGAGGCCTACGTCCACTTTGGAAGAGTCGTTGGAATATTATTAATAACAAATGGTTACAAGGTTGAGACTATCTCATGACATCCATTTACATACATCTCTAAGTTATATGAAGTCATAATTGCCATATGCAAATATTAGGAAAAAGACACTTTTTCCCTTCTTCTTCCTCAAAGCATAGATGTCATTAGAGGCTACTTGGAGCTCTCAAGAGATGTCAAATCACCAAATTCCAACCCCTTTGAAGTGTGAGCTTGAGGGGTATTTATAGCGGAGTGGTTAGGTGGGAGTAGGTAGGAGTAGGGGACCACACCAGAAATATCGTATCGCATAGTGCTAACCACTAGAATCCCGGACACCATAGCACGATTGCCTAGAAACTCGCACCCCTCCTTGCATACGAATTTCGTACCCTTTGGGGATACGAAGTTCGTACCCTAAGGGGTACGAAGAATACTGGAATGTAAACAAGGAGTCGAGGTTAATGGAATTTGTGACTTTCTGGGGTTCAAGGTATTGGTTTGGCGATGCTTGGAGGAGTGGCGAGTTTCCTGTCAGTTTGATCCCTTCTCAGCTCATTTCCTTTGCTCCTTGGTGAAACTCTAGGCTTTAACTTCACGCGATACGTTAAGTCGAGCGTGCCTTGTGTATTTTTAGGAACCGGACCCAAAGGTCGGTTAACATTTGCCTTCCAAAGTACGTCTTGTCTTGACATAATGTGCTTTGCGTTGGTTGAAGTAGTTGACGAGTCGTCGACTTTTCCAATAAACTTATGAAAATAGGCATTAGTTGCTGAGCTCGTTTACTCTAGAATCGTAAACGAGTCATTGTTGGCGCGACGGTTTGTTTACGTCGTTAAGTACTCGTGTTACATCGAGTTTATGCGCCCGAAATTGTTTGTATACATATACGCATCATATATGTATATATGAGTATACATCATCGTTTTTTTTATCTCGTACCCTGGTTAGGGGTACAAGAATTTCGTATCCCAAATAGGGATTCGAAATTTCATACCCTGGTGGGGTACGAATTTTCGTACCCTGGTGGGGTACGAATTTTCGTACCCCATAGGGAAACGAGTAGCCGTGCCTCGGAATACGGAGAGTCGGCCTTTTCCCTTATAAATATGGGCATCCCCCATCATTTTCCTCTTCTTCTTGTTTTTTCTCTTCGACCATCATTGAATCCCTAACTTCAAAAGCTTGAACCTAACATCGAAGGTGGGTTAAACCATGACCAAGGCCAAGAGCTTCTTCCTCCGAGCTCGGTTATGGCGCAAGAGGGGATATCGAGGCGGTTCTTGACCATGCTGGGGTCGAGATCGGTCTTCGAGCTCTCCGCTGCGTCGGGCTTTGAGAATGGGGAGAAGAAGCTTGGTAGTTAGAGGTTGGGAGAGAAGGTAAGTCGTGGGATCGAAGAGGCATGTAACTAAGGAGAAGAGGCCATCGTGGAGAATGGTGGGAGAAGAGTTACGGGGCCTCATACCCCTTGTCGAGGTACGAAGTTCATACCCCGTGGGGTGTGAACTTCGTACCCCGTGGGGTACGAGGTTCATGCCTCCTTCAGGAAATGAGATTTCGTACCCAGATCATGGGGTACGAAGTCGGCGGACTTGGAAGCAAGTAATTAATGGAATTGGTGATGATGAAGGCGACCAACGGGAGGTATCGTAGCTGATCAAGTCAAGAATATGAGCATTGTCTCACTAGTCTGCGGAAAGAATATTGATCTTGAATATGAGAAGAGAATCACTAGTCTTATGTCAGAACTTGCCCAGATCAAAGAGCTTGACAAAGACTGGGATTATATTATGGGATACGGGTATTGGTTCCTATGAGATACGTATCTATTGAGTCAACCTAAGCTCTGGTCACTCTTTATTTCTTCCATGGGCAGCTGCTCCCGACTCATATCTTTCCCAGAACTATTATTCCCTGTCATTTCCGAGGACCTCTGCTTTCTCCAATGCGTCATGTTTCCCTTCTGAGACTTTGAACTCTCGAGTGCCTGTTACTAGATTCGTACCGCCTTCGTATCACTTGCACGATTGAACCAGCTCGTATGTTGACGGTCGTGCGATGGATGACCTGAATTTACACCTAGGATTAGAGCATATACTTGAACTGTGATCGAACTGCCTAACCATTTGGACCTTTTCTGTATATCTTGAGCGCAACGTAGTTGTGAGTCAGTGCGAACAAGTAATGTTAGCCGATTATGACGATGGCGATAATCTCAGGGACTTTTCGCTTTCATTACGACCTACGTTCTTGACTTGTAAATAGTATTATCTTGATATTGCATAACACTGCACGCAGGGGCGAATGCATCTGTAGCTTGGGGGGGGGGTCAGCTAACCCCCCTCAATTTTTTAAAATATGCACCAAGGACACAAAAAAGGAAAATTTGATCCTTCTCATATTTATATAAATTACAGGGCCTTATTGCAAAACAAGAATTCACGTTATTTTCAGCATCTAACTTCCCTCTTTTACCTGCTAACCACAACTCAATACATTATCTGCCTTCCACGGCTTCTCTTTAACTTCCAGCAACACGGTCTTCCAGCAACCTCGAGACTTTCACATCTTCAAATCAATTGCTCTCTAGATCTCTGTCTCTGATGCAAATAGTGATGTTCTAATTGCAATTGCTACTTGGCCAACTATCAATAAGGCATCAAACTTCTAATGTTAAATTTAATATCTCAATTTGTACTGTTTTCTGAATATAATTGTTGTTTCAGTAATTGAAAAAATTATAGTTGAAAATTTATAGATTTTTTTAATTAGTTGCTGCTACTAGCCTACCACTAAATTGTTTGAACTTTTCATATCCCAAATTGTAGTTTTTCATATTAAAAATAGTTTAAGTGGTTGCTGCTACTACCAATAAATTCAACGATTGAATACATGCTAATAAGGTAGCAGCAGCCAAGTCCTGAAGTTTTGTAAGTGTTGCTTCAATTTTGGGTGCGACCATTCATTGTTTACTGCACTTTTATTTTGGGAGCTTCAAGCTTGACGATTGATTTTCCTAACATAGTGACATATTTTTCTTATTTTCGTAGAATATTGCAATTTCATTCTATTGTTCACAATGGACAAATTTGTCACTAGAACAAAATGCCTGATAAATGAGTCTGTTTCATCCTTGACCGATGATGCATATAATAATTTGGTAAAAATTGATCGTGTTGAGATCGATTATGAAAATCTTCCTTCGGACCCGAGTTTACGATGTTCTATATGGAATTATAATCCAAATGATAGAGATTGTGTTCGGCGATCATACTTACAAAAAGGTCCTTGTCAACATTCCATCATGATTTTTCTCAAACAATCATGATGGATGAATTGAGAAGATTCAATAAAGATTGGTTTGTACAATATACTAATTGGTTGGAGTATAACATAGCAAAAGATTCGGTTTATTGTCTTCATTGTTATCTTTTCAAACCTAAAAGTAACCAAGGTGGTGGTGAGGTATTTGTTAATGTTGGTTTTCGAAATTGAAAAAAAAGGAGAAACTTGATCTACATGTTGGAAAATATAATAGTGCCTACATACGAGTTGAACTTTGCAATACCATTATAGATTTGCAACTTTTGGAATTAAACAATCGTTTTACGGAACAAAATAGCGAGTCGCTTTTGTGTACGGGAATTCTTAATCCAATTGATTCATATTCAGCTTTCAACATTACAAAGTTGCTTAAATTTGCTCGATTTTATCCAATTTTTTTTTCTATGTATGATATTGTGGTACTTGAGAATCAACTTAAAACTTATATTATGGATATGCGTTCTGATGATGAGTTTTTGGCAATTAAAGACATAACTACTCTTGCAAAGAAAATGGTTGAAAGAAAAAGACATATAATTTACCCATTTGTGTACAAACTCATTGTTTTGGCATTGACTTTACCTGTAGCAACTACAACTGTTGAAAGAGCTTTCTCTATTATGAAAATTGTCAAGAATCGATTACGCAGTCATATGGAAGACGATTGGCTTAATGCTTGTTTGGTTACATATATTGAGAAAGATATTTTCAAAGAAATTGACAATGAAGCCATTATGCAAAGATTTCAATCTATAAAATCTCGACGGGAACAATTATAGATGAAAATTTATATGAAGTAACTTTTTTGTTTTTTGGTATGAAAAATGTAACAAATTTTTGTATATCAATATATAACTTTTTATGGATGGTTGTTGTTGCTATTTATTCTACGCCTATATGTGCCCCTGACTGCACGCAAATGTTAGTTCGCACCAACACGAGGGGTACAGGTTATTCAACTGTGATGTCTAACGTTAATGTGTTAAAGTATACCTAGCAATGAAGGCAAGATCCATGACATAACAGACTTCGGAAGCCAAAACCTCTTTACTGTCATCGCATAAATCTGAATCTACTAGCAATGCTAGCTCGATGGGCAGCGAGCTTGAGACTTCCGAGAGATCGTCACCTTCTCAGGCTATAAATTTGTCGGAAGTGAACAAGCATGAGGAGCAAAATGAAATGCAACATTCTCCGGTTGTACATGAGGATGTAGAGAATGTGGAAATCGATGAGGGGGATGCACCAGTGGCACCGGATACGCTAGTCGATGATGTTATACTTGAATATCCGCCGGATTCGGTGCCATCACACATGGACGCAGCAGCGGTTAGGAAAATGACGTTGTAGTTTCATATTCCCGTAGATGACGTTCGCGCACCAGGAGAGAATGGTTGGGCTCACGCACCGCCAAAGGGTTATACTGCCTGGAATAGGCAAATTTGCATTACTGGGTGCATGCCCCCGGCCAGTAATTTATTCAGGACATGTTGTATTATTTCCGCCTCATGCCATCTCAACTGCAACTGTATGCGTATGCTTCCCTCTTAGGCACCTACGTTCTCTACCGGGAGTATTTATAGTTAGAACCCGCCGGAGAGGACATTCAGTATTTGTTTCAACTAAAGAGGAGGGCCAACATATCGCCGTCTCAGTATGTTTTGGAAGGTTCACCTGCCACTAAGTTTTTCATCGGGACGTGGCCCAAACCGTCTGTATACAAATTTGAATGGTTCTTTGTGCGCTGTCCCCTGGATTCGCAAGGAGGTGGCTGGAAGGAAGTAAGTATTCTTGAGCTCCGCATTTTATTTAAAGTTTGCGAATTTGATGTCTTATGTTCGGCTTTGTTTTGACATGACAGGAAACCTTGAGGCGCCCATCGGCATCGAGTACCAACAACGCCTTGAGGCTATACGAGCGATTCCGGCTGAGTCGCGCTCTACCGATAAAGTCCTAAGTCATGATCGCCTTTGTCGTGCAGGGCTGCTCCCTGAAAATCGAGCTATAATAAGGCCCGCTGTCGCAGGCGGTGGACAGAAATAGGAGGCGAGGAAAGATAAAGGAGTTTATAGTCGGAAGAGAAAGATGCCCCCTACTAGGCCCAAACCGCGAAAGGCTGCTAAGACCCAGGGAGACACTGGCGGGGATAAGGCTGGTGGTAAGTAGATAGTTACCTGGGACGAGGGTTTGTTGAACGCTCATGTCCCGCCTCCGACAGGAGAGGCAGGGGTAGAAGCGTTGGCCAGACCACAGTCTCCTGCGACTCCTTCAGAGACCGTCGTTTTACTCGAGGAAGAGGGCCAGTTTGATGATCTCAATGAACTTCCAATAGACTTCTCCTTGGTTTAGTACGACAAGTATGGAAGAGTTAGGTCTAGCTGCAGATGGGTTCACTCCTTCGGGCGGACCATCATCTAGTCTATTGGGAGAACACTTAGGACATACATGCATAAACACCGCATAACATAGAGATTGCTCGTATGTGCAAAGTGTCTGACTTTGAACTTATTTCTTTGGAAGGTGATATGTCAAGAGGATGCATAGGACGAGGCTATGGGTACGGAGGTCGCCGTTTTCCTAGGAACACTTTTCTTGACAGCTTTAGGAGATGATCTAGCCTATATGGTGACCCCCACCTCCACAAGACCACAGCGGTGAATATCTCATAGAGACCGATCTCGGCGATCTCCAACTCCTCCTCCTCCTATCTTAGTATTTGGAGAAGATTCCCGGCTTGGTGTAGTGGGCTCGAAACATTCGTCATCGACAGCCCCATCTCACACAACACCCTTGGCTCCTACCCAATTTACTAGGGGGAAGGAGCCGTCGCTTAGCCATCCGAGGCCGACAGGATAAAATAAAACGAAGAGGTAGGATCTGGTTGTGACTGAGAGCCAAGAGCTTTCTGTTATTGAAAGGAAGGCGCTGCTAAAGCAGGCATTATTTTGACGAGCTGGTATTCCTCCCCGATCTTAGTTCGATTCCTGTTAGGGATTCCGGGGGGAGGTATGAATGCATGTGAGGGCAGTATATCACCAAGATGATGAGCTTACTAGGTATTCCTTCCATCTCTCGGAATTGATCAGAAAGAAAACTTGGAGCTCCTGAATCAGGGGCTGACTATCGATGTCGAGCAGACCACCATCGGTAACTTAGAGAAGGAAATAGGTAGGTCTACTCCTTGTGTCGTAAACATTTATTTGTTCGTCTTTATACCTTCGAATGTTAATTTTTAGTGTTGCTACAACAACGGAGATGAAGCATACGTGCGAGATACTGAAGAAGGAGGCAGAGCATGCCCGCTCAACTTTTAAGGATACCGCGGCCTCTCTAACCACTGAAAACATGACCTTAAAAGGGACAAGGCCGAGCTGGAGAAAGCGTACGTTGAGCTGGAAAAGGACCATGAACGAGTATCCCAGCTTCAGAATGACAATGATGCTTTGAGAGCGGAGAATAAGAGGCTGAGGGCTGAGAATGTGGAGGTCGTTGAGCTGAGAAGGCAGCTTGAGGCGATGAGAAGGAAAAGGAGGATGTCAGGGCTAGCAATAAGGATGTGTTGAGCTTGGTGGATGGATAAAGGCCGAGCACCTAAGAGAGGTGAAGCGACTGATGGAGGAGATCGAGGATGTAGAGGCTCGTGCGGGGTATCCTTAGAGGATCATATTCGGAACATGCATGTTAAAGTCATAAAGTCCCGCGGAATCTCTTGGGTTGAAGATTACCCTCGAGTTCTGGCGCAAACATGGGAGAGACTGATGCCGTATTAGGCTTATTTATGTCAGATGGACGTGGGAATCTTGGAAGAGCGCAATTGACGACTGAGCTCCTGACCGATGAGGAGCGTGAGAAGCTAGAGAAAGCGAGGAAGTGGATGCAGTAGGATGTGGAAAATGAGAGACTGGCGAGGCTTGCCGCGGAAAAGGGTCAGTTTGTTCCTACTGAGAGCGTGGTTGTAGCGGAGTCATTTGCAGAAGGAAACTCTTATCGACCATTGGCTCTCGAATCTGCCAAAACCAGTGATCCCGCAGCTTTGGCCTGGGCCTCGACCGAGTATGATCCCGAGCACCCAGGACTAGGAGAATCTGGATTTATTTTGTCTGCTACTACGAGCACACTCCCCATCATACCTGCACCATCCCTGTTTGAAGGTAATTTTTTTACCGCGAATTCCCGAAGATGATGTGATTACCAAATTCGTGGACTAAAAGGTTGTGTTTTTACTGTGCAGCCCTTCCTAGAACTACTATGACATCGGGCTTCGCCCCCATACTCCCTCGAGCAACAGAGTCTGAGTTAGGATTGCAAGGGATACATCTTGGAGAAGGAGGCAGTCAGTTGGACACTTTTTTAGATGTCAGGCTAGGGTCCAGCATTTATGAGGTCCTTATAGAGGAAGGTGAGGTGGTTGATGGACAAAGTGCTCATGCGATGAGCCCAATGGATGTCGATGTTCCCTCAATGCAGACCCTAGTAGATACCCAAAAGGCTCAGATGGTGGCTAAGTGTGAAGAGCAGGAATAGAAGAGGAGGCAAGATGAGGCTGCTAGGCAGGAGGCTCAGGTGAAGGCCAGGAAGGATGCTGAGGAGAGAGCCACTACTATAGTTTTAAATAGAAAGGCTGATGCCGAGGCGGAGATGGTAAGGGATGCCGAAGAGGTTCGGAAGAAAAAGATTGTTGATGAGGCTGAGAAGGAGAGAGCGACCGCGGAGGCTAGGAGGAAGGAAGCTGAGGATGCGAAGTAAAGAGCTATGGAGACTTTTGAGAAGCTCGAGGCTGATGATGCCGTGAAGCTCAAATCGAAGAAGGTAACCGATCGGATGGCGACCAAGGAGGCCGACAAGAAACAAGAGCTAGAGCCCAAGGAAGTTTTGGGAAAGGGTGACGCTGTGGTAGCCCTTGCTGTTGAGAATTCCCCCATGCCATTGCAGTACACTACCCCTACCAAGATCATGGAGATTACGAGCGGTGAGGATGAAGGCGGAAGGCGTCTCTAGATCTCTCATGAGTCGGTAACCCTCCAAAGGGCAAAGGAGGAAGAAGCAGATCTGGAAAGAAGAGGCATAACACTGGGGAGCCCTCTAATGTTGAATGTACAAAAAAGAAGCATAGGAAGAAAAGGCATGAGTAGCGTTAGTAACTATAATAGATGTTACCATTATTTTGGTTATGTAGGTCGATAGTATACATGAGTACGACCCTCGCTTTTGGTTTTTTAAGGCATGGTGTGGTTCTCATGTACACCCTGTCATTAGAAAGGAAAGATGTTAGACACGTAGTCTGCTTTCTGTGTGTGTGAAATGAAATATTACTTAGTAAAAAATCCCATTTCATTTTAAGTGTTCGAATGTTCTTCTCATGTTTTCCAGTGTCCTGTACTTGCATAAGCATACTTATTGTTATACTCATAGAAATGTGGTCAGTGATCTCACTCTGGGGCATTTCCAGTTTCGTGGTGATCGAGCGCTGGTTTCATTTGTTGGGTTTCCCTCGGCCCAGGAATCCTGTTAGTCGTGGAAACTAGGCCAGGCGCCTTCTGCCTTGGACTGCCTGGAGTTAGCACCAAGTAGGGTGAAGGCAAGAACATTGCGATTCGTCCAATTTGTGGCTCTTTCGTCGTTCATTCAGGTTAAGAGCGCGAGGGCGTCATTTATTCGCCTCAAAGTGTCTGAATCCAAACCTGAAGGTTGGATGGTGGCCGTTGGGCAGCCCCCAAGCCCTGGGGCTTAGGAGCGAAAAAGATTTAAGCTCGGTCTTGGTGCTGCACCGAGATTCGACAGCTACCTGAATCTTGACCCAAGGGGTCGAATGTAGTCGTGTGAGTAGTTGGTATCGCGTTAGGTTGGATGGCGGGTGGCCCGCAAGCCTGAAGGCTTGGAGGCGGAACATTTTATTCTCGGTCATGGTGCTGGGCCGAGATTCGAGTTAGAGTTATTTATACTCGGTCGCGTTGCGAGTCGAGGACTCGAGTAGTGGCGCCAACTCCTGTGCTCGGGGTGTCGATCAGTGCTAGTGATTTTTGTCCTCGATGTAAGTTCGAGGTTTGAAAGGCGGCATTGGCTCCCGTGCTCGGGGTGCCGATGCGGTGTTCTAATAGTGGTGTATGTAAGTCAACGGTGATGGTCAATCAAACACATCGTGTAAAAAGCAAATATGGAGAGGACACGGAAAACTGAACACCACTTCTACTAATAACTTTGGCAGTAATAGCCTTTACAATGCCTTGAATTTCAAGAAAACAAAACATCGTTGGAAAGCATAAACAACTGTATACTAAGTTATGTAAAGTAGCGACAAATGTGTTCACTGTTCCATGCCCTGGGGAGTTCGGATCCATTTACGGTTGCTAGCTTGAAAGTTCTATCTTTGAGCTTACGTTGTATGGCATACGAGCATTCCCAGCGAGGACTGAGCCCAGTCCATGGGGAGAAACCCATTTCAGGACGAGGTCGCCAATATTGAGATCCTTAGGGCAGACTCTGGAGTTGAAGTATCGGGCTACTCGTTGTCGCTGGGCAGCAGCTCTGGGTTCATCTTTGTTTCTCTTTTCCTCGAGTAAATCAAGTGATTCCATAAGCAAATATTTTTTGTTTTTTAGATCATAGTAGGTAACCCTGTGAGACTGAAGCTTTTGCTCAATGGGGATAACAACTTCAGATCCATAGGCAAGGGCGAATGGAGTGTGTCCGGTCGTAGACTTATGGGTAGTCCTGTAGGCCCATAGGGCTAAAGGGAGTTTGTCTGCCCACATGCCTCCAGCCTTTTCCAGATGCTTCTTAATAATGGATTTGATCACTTTGTTAACAACCTTGGCTTGCTTATTGGGTTGAGGGTGAGCTACCACTGAGAATCTCTTTTCGATGTTGTGCCGCTGACAGAAGGCTTGAATTGACGCTCTCAGATTGGGTTCCGTTGTTGGAGATGATGGCCTGTGGGACCCCATAGCGGGAGATGATGTTGCAGACGACGAAGTTGATTACTTTCTTGGTGGTAATCATGGCGAGAGCTTCCTCTTTTGCCCATTTGGTAAAGTAATCAACTACGACGATGTCATAATGTGCCTCGCTTCTAGCCATTGGGAGAGTCCCAGTAATATCTACTCCCCACATGGCGAACGACCAAGGATTGACCATTTTCGTTAATTTGGTAGATGGGGCTCTTGGAATCTTTGAGAAGTGCTATCATTTGTCGCACTTAAGGGCATAGTTTGCAGCATCTTGATTGAGCGTGGGCCAGTAGTAGTCATGCCTGATAATCTTTTTTGCTAAGGTTTGCCCTCTAGTATAATCGCCACACTCGCCTTCGTGTACATCTGTTAACACACGGTTGGCATCGCCGTGGGCTACGCAGCGGGACAGAGAAGCATCTGCAGTAGAGTACTCCATCCATGAGCATGCAGCGAGCTGCTTGGCGAGTGAGCGCTCGTCTTTCCTTGTAACAACCCAAGAGGGTCCCATATTGCAGATAGTTCTTGATCAGTGTCATCCAAAATTTGGGTCAGCCTCAGTGTTTATTACCAAGTCGTTCTTCGTTCGACTAATGCTTGGTGAATTGAACACTTCGACTAGAGCAAGCCCCATGAGTTGCGTATCTTCGGAGCTTGTTATTTTGGCTAATGAGTCTGCCTTTTCATTATGTTTTCGGGGAATATGCGTGATGACGAAGTAGTCGAAGTTGGTGACCAATTCCCGAACCTGGGCAAGGTATGGAGCGAGCCGTGCCCCTTTGGATTGGTATCCCCCCTGTACCTGACACATAATGAGCTGCGAATTAGAGAAGATTTGGATGACCTTTAGTTTATATTCGGTTGCGATTCTAAGTCCGGCTATCAAGGCTTCATATTCTGCTTCGTTGTTGGTAGCAGGGAAGTTTAAGTTTAATGCATAGCATATCAGGCACTCCTCTGGAGTGATGAGCATGACTCCGGCCCCGGAACACTTATTATTGGAAGATCCGTCTACAAATAGTTTCCATTTAATATCCGGGTCTTCGACGTTCTCTGAACGAGGCTCCTTTTGGTCGATGAATTCTACTATGAAATCGGGGAGTGCTTATCCGAGGATGGCTCGATGGGGGATGAATGTTATCTCAAATTGACTCAGCTCTATGTTACACTTTAATAGTCGTTCGGACGCTTCAGGTCGTTGCAGGACCGTCGTAGGGGATGGTCGATGTAGACTTTTATGGGATGAGACTAAAAGTACGGTCGTAGCTTCCGGGATGAGATCAATAGGCAGTAGGCTAATTTCTCCAACTTCGGGTAATTCTTCTCTGCCCCCGTCAATCTTTTGCTGATATAGTAACGGGTCGCTGGACACGGTCTTCAATGCGTACCAGTGCTGAGTTGATTGCCTGTATGGAAATAGCCACATAAACTATAAGTCCTCATGGTCCACTGGCTTGGACAAGATGGGTGGTCTCTCTAAGTGATTCAACAGGTCCTCAAATGCGGCAACACATTCTGAGGTCCATTCGAAGTTGTGCTTCTCTTTCTGGAGTAAGTCGAAAAAGGAGTGAATTTGTCAGTAGCTTTGGAGATGAATCGACTTAAAGCGGCGAACTTCTCGTTTAAACTTTGAACATATTTGATGTTTTGAGGGGCTTGAATATCCCGGATAGCTTTGAATTTGTCTGGATTGGCTTCGTTGCCTCGGGAATTGAAGATGAAACCCAAGAATTTTCCTGAGGCAACTCCGAAGGAGTGCTTTAGGGGATTGAGTTTCATGTCATATTGGCGGAGGACATCGAACATTTCGAAGAGGTCATGGAAGTGATCGCTCGATAATTTAGATTTTACCAGCATATCGTCCACGTATACCTCCATAGATCTCCCGATCTAGTTTTTAAAGAGGCAGTTAAACATCCGTTGATAAGAGGCTCCCGCGTTCTTCAGACAAAAAAGCATGATGCGGTAGCAGTAGAGTCCGAGATCGGTTATGAAAGAGGTGTTATCCTGGTCGCGAGGACACATTATAATCTGATTGTAGCTTGAATAAGCGTACATGAAAGATAAGAGCTGGTATCCAGCGGTTGAGTCAACAAGTCTATCGATCTTCGGAAGTGGGAAGCTATCTTTGGGACACGCCTTGTTTAGGTCGGAGAAGTCGATACACATTCACCATTTGTCATTGGCTTTCTTGACTAGAACTGGTATGGAGACCCATTCAGGGTAGTCGTCTTTGTGGATGAAGTTGTTGTTGAGTTGCCTATCTACCTCTTCCTTGAGTGCATTAGATCTTTCGTGGCCCAGGAAGCGGAGTTTCTGTTTGACCAGAGGTAGTGTGGGGTGGAGGTTTAACCGATGGCAAGCTATTGCGGGGTCGATTCCCTTCTTGTCTGAGTGGGTCCAAGCGAATATGTCTAAGTTAGCCCTTAATAAATCCACAAGATTGTCTTTTACCGCAGGGTGGAGTTGCGGTCCGATTTTCAAGACCTTTGATGGGTCATTAGGGATGATCGGAATGTCCATCGTCGGTTCAACGGGAGTAGCCCTCTTTTAGTCGGGCTCTTCGTCCTTCCTCGGATCGAGATCGTCGAAAAGGCAACAGTGGCGCCTGAGCCAAGTCCCAGATGCCTTTGATTGATATGCGGAGACGGTCTTGGCATAGGAAGGTAGGGGCACAGCCTTCCCCTTGTCCTTGTTGTGCACGTTCTTCCATTCTATTACGTGACAATTTCTAGTAGTTTCTTGGTCACCTTTAACTGTACCGATCCTATTTTTCCATCGGTAACTTCATTAGGAGAGAACAAGGTGACATGCAGACTCGGAGTTCTGTAAGGAACAGTCGTTCAATGAAGACATTATAGGGAGAGATAATATCAATAACCACGAAAGTGAGGATTCGGACCCGGCTCTGATCCCCGTCACCTAGTTCAACAGGTAGGTCGATCACGCCTACTGGGTGATTGGAAGATCCGTTGAAGCCTTGGATCGTGGCATGGCAGGGTTTCAAGTCCTTGATTTCCAGCTTTATTTGGTTGTGGGCAACTTTGAAGATGATGTTGACTGAGCTTCCTAAGTCAATCAATACCCTTCGGATGGAGCCAGCACCTATCCTAGATGTGATCACGAGAGGGTCTGTAGTTGAGATTTCGATACCCGTAGACTCTCTTTCGCGGAACACCTATCGTCCCACATTGTTTACTGAAGCTTGGCTTGGACGGACTCATCCGGAATGGAGCAAGATTCATAGGTGGAGTGCTTTATAGAGCTCACATATTCCTCCGTTTTTCGGAAGCTTTCGTGCATGAGGTAAGGTCCGTCACAGATAGTGTTGATCACAATACCCCTCCTTTGGTTAGACGGGCCTGGAGCCGCCTTGGCGGGTGCTGGAGGTGCTGGCGCAGGAGGACCCGAGTTTTCTTCGGGAGGAAATGGTTCCTGAATGTACTGCTAAAGGCGCTTTTCCCGGATAAGCTTTTCGATCGCGTCCTTGAGTTGACAACAGTCACTGGTATTGTGTCCATTCATGTTGTGGTATCGACAGTACTTGCCGGTGTTCTTCTCGTGACAGTGGACTCACTAGAGTGTGGTTTCTTGTACTGAAGTGTATTACATGTTTCCAGATAGATTGTCTCCAAGTCTTCATTTAACAGAGTGTATGTCTCGTAATACTGGTAGGGCCGGGCCTCTTGGGATCCACTGGAACCTGGTTGTTGTTGCGGCTGCTCTGTCTGCCATTACCTAGCTTCGATTTGTAGGGACCTTCCCCTTGTACTTATCGAAAGGTTCTCCAACCAGTTTCCCTTTGGTGCTATCGTCGATGGTACCAGCATGCAGGTTGCTAGAGGAGTTGGCCCGGGATATTCGGTTGTGCCTCACTTCTTCTTGACATAAGAATTTTCCAGCCTTTTCGTAGAAAGCGTCAAGGCTCTTGGGTTGCTTTCGGTCAATCCAGGCCTTAAACTCGGACGTGGGGAGGACTCTTTTTGCAAGTTGGAAAAGCGCGGTACGAGGCTCTGGGTTATCTACCTCGGCAAGGGAGGTATTAAATCGCGGGAGGTAGCTCTTGAGTGACTCAGTGGTTCCCTAATACAAATTAGACAGAGTGAGGGCGTTCTTCGGAGTTGGAACGAGCATTCTGAATTTCTTAACCAATTCTGTGGCCAGTTAGCCAAAGCTGTTGGCAGAATGGAGTGGAAGGCGAGAGAACTAGAGTAAATCAGTGTCCGAAAAGAAGACCGGTAAATACTTGCATTTGACCGGGTCGATGGCTCGATTGGAGTCCATTTGCCACTCATAGCGGTTTAGGAAGGCACGAGGGTCGGTCGTGCCGTCATAAAGTGGCATCTGCGGCATACTGAAGCGTCGAGGCCACTCGACTTTGTGTACGATCCTGGTGAAAGGATTTTGCCTTAGGTGGGTTTCCCACGAGTCATTGGCATTTCCTCTCATTTCCCTAGTGATCCTTCGGACATGTCGGGGATGTATGTCGGATGCGGATCCGCTGGCGGTGTCCATGGATTTCATCATACATCGGGATTTCTGTTCCGCAGTTGTCTTCTATGATGCACATACGGCTCATCTTCTTTCATGTCATCAACATCTATGATTGGGTTTTGGTATGGACGATGAGGCTGAGTTGATTGATGCACATCGTGATTTGGAAGAGCATGGGCCGCTAGGAGAGTAGGTTCCTGATCCTGGATGGTGGCGGCCGGGCTCTATTGAGGAGAAGGTCGGTTGCTCGGACCCGGCTTGTTATTGATAATCAGTCGGGAACAATTGCGATATTGTGCCCCCTCGCTGTAGGTGATTGTAGTCCGATCGCCATATCCATTTCCATGCCGTTGGCATGGCCGGGGCGTTGGAGCGGATGGCGACATTTGTTGATGAGGCTAAATATCCTTCTCTGATGTGGGCCCCTAGACTCGGAAGAGGAGGTTTCCGAGATGGCACGCCGAGGTCGGGCGTTATTCTGAGTGAGCTAAAGTCAAGCGACAATGCGTTGACTTTCTTGGAGTTGGCGCATATAGCCAATGTTATCTCTCAACGCCTGATTGACTCGAGAATTGTGTTCTCTTTTGGTTAAGCGCGTGGATATGCACTTGTGTCGCGGGAGCTTGGGGGTCCATAGGACGAAGGGTTTCGGTTGTGGCTGGGATATCCACCGGTTGGGGTTGCTGGGAAGTCCCACCTTTGGTTGCGACAGAAAACTCGATCATAGTATTCTTTGGTCGCTTTGCCATCGTAAGCGGACTTGACGGCAAGTTAGTGAAGGAACTTAAAGCACGTCAGAGTCGAGATGGTAATGTGCGACAAAGAAACAAATCCGAGTTTTCTCAGTGAAAGCACCAAAATTTTGATGGAAAAATATATCGTAAACACCCCAGACTCCAAAGAATTATGGATTTGCGTGAAAAAGTAAGTGCAGAAAGTAATAAATAACACAAGAGAATTATAGTGGTTCGGACTCGCGAGAGGCCTACGTCAACTTTGGAAGAGTCGTTGGAATATTATTAATAATAAATGGTTACAAGGTTGAGACTATCTCATGACATCCATTTACATACATCTCCAAGTTATATGAAGTCATAATTGCCATACGCAAATATTAGGAAAAAGACACTTTTGCCCTTCTTCTTCCTCAAAGCATAGATGCCATGAAAGAGGCTACTTGAAGCTCTCAAGAGATGTCAAATCACCAAATTCCAACCCCTTTAAACTGTGAGCTTGAGGGGTATTTACAATGGAGTGGTTAGGTGGGAGTAGGTAGGAGTAGGGGACTACATCAAAAATCTCGTATCCCATATTGCTAACCACTAGAATCTCGGACCCCATAGCACGATTGCCCAGAAACTCGTATTAGGGATTGCGTAATGGATTGTTAAGGCAAAACAAACAATAGAGGGGGATGAATAGTGTTTTTTAGAATTTTAACAAAATCTAAAACTTATGTGATATACTATATGAATCAATCACCACAAAAACAATCACAGACACAAAATCAAACACAAATACAAAGATAAACAAAAATAAAGTGCAGAAATGGAAAGAACACACCGGATTTATACTGGTTCGAATCACCACAGAAACAATCACAGACACAAAATCAAACACAAACACAAAGATAAACAAATAGTGAAAAGTCACTTCCTTTCAAAAATGAAAAAATGACAGTTATATGTCGACATGTATATATATGTATGTCAACAAATCTGTGTAAAATTGAAATTTAAACATTTTTCAAGTGTTTTGATACACACATACACACACATATATATAATTCTGAAAATTCTTGAATTAAAATATAGTGTTATAAATGAATATTATAAAGTAGAAAATCATATGAAAACATAAATATAAACTATATAAACATATTTATAAAATTATAGAGTTTAAAACTATATAAGTATAAAGTATATAAAAATACAAATATATAAAACTTATAAAGTATAAATCTATAAAAATTATGTTTAAAATCAAATAAAAATAGAAAGTAAAATAGTGAAGAAAGAGATTAAAGATAGAGTTTGAAAACAAAATTTGAAAACAGAAGTTGAAAAACAGAATTTGAAATTATTTTGAATTGGAACCTGGAGTGCTATTCAGAGTCTTTGCAACACCCCGTAATTTTAAAACAAGACATAAGAGATAATTAAAGAATAACTAATTATTAAAAGAAGAATTAAATGAAACGGGTTACGCCATAGCGTTCGTCTCGGAATTCTGTTTGAGATAGAGTCCAAGTTCGCATAAAACGGATACCGTATGAAGAAGATATGGACGAACGAAGTTAGGCAGAAAAACCGGAAGTCGATTAGAATGCACTGGTGCTCTTCACAAGTGTGCTAGTACAAAAATACACTGGCGCACCTGCCAAGTGTGCCCATACTGATCCAGCACAGAATTCTGGAGTGTTCTGTGATGATGTGTCTTCTTCTGAGTGGCCGGATTATGTGTATTTGAGCTGGGTGGTTCTGATGGACTCCTAGTTCATCTAAGGGCTCTAAATAATCCTAGACATCTATATATACATAGCTAAACCTAAAGCTTAACATCATAACCTTAAAACTATGGTGCCATCATGATGTTCGTCTACAAGCTAGCCTAAGCCTCCATTCATTCTCTCTAAACTAGAAAATTAAATCCAAACTAGTAATCGATTAAGAAGAACATCAAATCAAATCTAAAATAGAAGAACAAATAGACTAATTCAAGGGAGAGCTATTTAGTTTCAGAATACAGATCCCAGAATTCAAGACATTTCTGTAATTTGTAAGTTCACGTTACTTTCAGAAAGAAAAGTTAATTGTGATTCTGACATTGTAATAAATCTGGATCTGAGATTATGCCTATTTCTATCTGTCTTTCTATATCCATTAGATCTATCTCATTGATAATATTATGTCCATTCTTTGCCTCTTCTTTCCTTCCTCCCTTTTTGTTTTATAGCCAGGCTACTGCAAGCCTGAGCCGGATCTCATAAGAGATGAACGTACGTTGGAAATAAAATTGGGCATAAAATATGATTTGGACATGACCAGTGCTAAAATTTGGGAAAAATATTAAATTGTGTATAATTGGGTATAATTGAGTTGTAACTGATTTGAGGACATAACACATGTTGTATTGAAAACATAAAGTGTATCGAACATTTGACTTGAGATTTGAGGCATAAAGTATTGGACATATGACTTGAGATTTGAGGCATAAAGTATTGGACATATGACTTGAGATTTGAGGCATAAAACATATTAGACATATAACTTTGGATTTGGGGCGTAAATTGAACTCTAAACATGTAAGTTCAAGTTATTTTCAGATTTAAACACCTAATAGTGATTTTGGCATATAATGAAATGGATCTAAGTCCATGCTTGATGATAAGACAAATCTTTTAGATTAATTCCTATCTTTCTATTGAATCAATGATTTACATGCCTAGGAAGTTATTATTCAATCATGCCTGTCTTTGTTGGACATCTGATATATAATCCTTCTGCGTTTATGATGTTATTTATACCAGATCTATATGTCTATGAGGTTATTTCTGTCAGTTTGTTTCAGATCTATCTTTGTTATATTCCAACTCTAACAGATCTGTAATCCTCTTAGGTCCAAAATATTTGACAGATCTACTATTTTAATGCCTGTTTTATACCTACTCTCGTTTATGTTCCTCTTTCATCCCCTTTATTTTATGAATCTAGATTAACCTCGAATCTAGACTAAAACTTATTATACGTGCGATTGGAATGCGGGGGTAATGGGAAATAGTCTATTCGGTAATGGTGGAACATAATTTTGTAACTTATGATTTGGGGCATAATTTGTCTTTGTTGCGAACTTGGGGTAAATTGAAATATTAAATCTAGATTTGGCGCAAGCTGTAAATTGGAATATTAATTTAGATTGGGCATAACCATTGGTTGAGACGCCAAAGAATAATGTATATTGGGATATTGGGGCGTGACTATTAGTATAAACTTGGGAAGATTAGGTGTAGCCTATTTTGAGTAATAACTCGAAATTGAATTTGGGAGCCATAACCTGCAATTAGCTTTGTTGGGCATAACTTGAGAATTGGAATATGACTGGTTGGGATAATTAGCATATAAATCTAGACCTGTACATTTATGGAAAATGTGGCATAATTTGAAATTGACAACAATAGTGAATAATTTACATATAATATATAAATATGTAAATTAGTGAAAAGATGAATATGCCTAACCCGAGGTTAGATTGAGTTGTGGTGTAAAACTGTCCGGAACCGCCCGACACATCCAGTAACCACAACAACACCTATCTAATGTGAGAGGTTAGTGCATCATGCTCAAGAAAAACCCGAGGTTAGATTGAGTTGTGGTGTAAAACTTCCCGGAACCGCCCGGCACATCCAGTAACCACAACAACACCTATCTAATGTGAGAGGTTAGTGCATCATGCCTAAGAAAAACCCGAGGTTAGATTGAGTTATGGTGTAAAACTGCCCGGAACCGCCCAGCACATCCAGTAACCACAACAACACCTATCTAGTGTGAAAGGTTAGTGCATCATGCCCAAGAGAAACCCGAGGTTAGATTGAGTTGTGGTGTAAAACTGTCCGTAACCGCCCGGCACATCCAGTAACCGCAACAACACATATCTAATGTGAGAGGTTGGTGCATTAATAAATCAATTAATGCTAATGAACAGGATGAATGAGTAGGGTTAAGTAATGAGAAACACTTTACCAATATAACAAGATGGATGACTAGGGTTAAGTTAATAGGAAACACTTAACCGGTATAGCATGATAAATGGAAAGGGTTAAGTTAACACGTAACCAATATAACTTGATTTGTGGTAGGGTTAAGTTGACACAAGAAGGCAACACTTAACCAAAGTAACATGACAAGTAGGTGGGTTAAGTTAAGTTGAATTGATTGATGACACTTAACCAATATAACATGATGAACACGTGGGGTTAAGTTAACAAGAAAACACTTAACCAATATAACTTTATGAACGAACATGGTTAAGTTAATAAGAAACACTTAACCAACATGACACGATGACTGGGTGGGTTAAGTTAACATGAATGGACAACACTTAACCAATATGACATAATGTGCGGGAGGGGTTAAGTACATATCGGGTTTATGGGTAATATTAGGTAATATAGGCCCACAAACTTAACCATTAAATAAACATGCTTCAATCAATGGGAGGGTTAAGTACATCTCGTGTAGGTGGGTAATATTAGTACATACAAGCCCACAAACATAACCGTTAAGTAAACATGCTAGAATCGGTGGGAGGATTAAGTACATCTCGTGTAGGTGGGTAATATTTGTATATATAGGCCCACAAACTTAACCAATAGGAAACCCTAGTAACGGGGACCCATTTCAGCAGTAACCCACATAGATGTATCATGGTACCCTGAAACTAGGCAAGGTGGGGGCACGATTACTGGGCTGATTATAAGCAGTCAAAATAGCGCCAGGGGGTACGTCAGTGTTGGTTCTGATGGTTTACGGGCATGCACGTACTCCGGAGTGAGAAAAAGCAGGCACTGAGTACCAGTAGTTATACACTATGCATCTTGAATCATGTCGGGTCGCTATCATAAGGATTGATACACCTTATGGTGGGACCAACACAGGGTATCTACACGCAAGAGAGGGTCGATTAACACAGACACAAGAGAAATGAATACAAGTAGGGAGTCGATCGATAGGGTAGTAAGGGTACATTTAACATGTTCATGGCAATTAGGATGATTGAGGTGGAATCCTCACGATAGATGTACACCTGAAGGCTACCACAATTTGCGGGGATTGGGATCACGTTTTGATTTTATCATTTTATACAGATTACTAGTTGGGACACTAGTTAGGTGGTGCAGAGATATATAAAAATCAGAATAACAAAGTAGTAGCGAAGCAGAGAAAGAGTAGAAGCGCATTTAGTTTATTTTGCCTTATCATACCTTATGCTTATCCTATGTTATCTTGTTATCCCTGTTATCATGGTATTGTCTTATATTCAGTTTATTCATGTCATGATGCTTTTGCCTGTTTATATGCTGACAGTCACTGGACTTACCAGACTCATGTCTGACCTAGTTTTGTTTCGCCTCTTTTCTTCCGTTCCCCCCCAGGTTCACAGGGTGGAAATGTTATCACTTAGCTCAGTTTTCCTTCCAAGCTTGAAGATAGTCGATGTATTGTTTTGGACTCTCTCTTCCATTGCTATGGCTGGTTCATGCTTCATTGGGGAATATCATTGTTATATTTATGCTTATTTTATACTTGGAAGTTTTTGAATCAAGACATAATTTCTATGTATTACTTTTAAGTATGATTGAGACAATTGTTGTAAAAGCTTGACTGAATTAAGTTGTTTATAAAATGACTTTATTTTCCGCTGCTTTATTATTCTGTCTTGTAATTTATCTGCATCTTTTACCTACAATGCTCCACCGAAGTTAAGGCATTCCCTTTGTGAGTGACCTTAACGGAGGTGGGGTGTTTCACTTGGTATCAGAGTTGAAGGTTACCGGATCAGATAAAAGATTTGAAAAATTATTTTCAAAATGGTTTTAAAAGAAGCATTTCCAAAAGAAAAGTTTTGTTTTAAAGGCATATTCCCCAAAGCCATAAGCACTATCTTTAGATCCTCTGTTTGAATCCTTGTTTCCTGAGTCTCCGGGGCTCCTGGCTTTCTAGGAGGTAACCTCATCGCGGCATGGTTCCATAGGCTCGATGAGACTACGACACCTGTCAAAGGGCGAAGAAGTGCCCAACCTCCATCCATAGTCATAATAGTTTCACCTACGGCTAATTCTCTTCCAAGCTTTGTCGGGTTTCCCGTGCGATGGAGGCAACGTTCGAAAGGCTTGTCAACATGGTTCACAAAGGAGGTAAAGAGAAAGAGGCAAAAGGGGAAGAATCACAAACAAGGGATTGGAATATAAGAAGGGCGGAGGAAATAATAGATCCCGCAACAAGAGGAAGTATCTTTTCTACGGTATAGTGGGTCATTTAATTATAGGAAGTAAAAGAAAAGTGGTTGTTTTCAGCATGGTGAGGCAGTACATCTTATCAAGGATTTCCCAGAGGACAAGGACAAGGACAAAGGAGATGATTTTCAGGAAGGCAAGTGCATGCTTTCACCTTCAACGTACCTGAGAGAAAGATAGTAAAGTTTAGTTTTTCTTTTTGATCATCCTATTAGTACTCTTTTTTATTTCAGCGCTTCACATTATTTTCTCAAATCCGGTTGGTGGTTCGGCTCATTTATCTTTGGTTTGTAAGGACTTGAGAATATCTATATTAAGGATTGAATTTAAGTATAATGCTTATGTTTTTGGTTTTATGGGTTATGGGTTGATTCTAGGCATGGGATGGTTAGCTAGTAATTGCGAAAGGAGGGTAGTTAGACCTTTTACTTGCCTCGGGAATACCCTCGAGATTTCGTGCGCTCCTAAGGGATCAGTTAGGCTTAGCTACCTAGAATCACTTGATGCATCTATCGACGATTGGTGATCCGTTAGAATAGTCCATGAGTACAAGGATGTTTTGATTAGGTTAGGGGTTTTCCCCCTAAAACTCGAGATAGACTTCCGCATATATCTAGTTGACAATGCGAAGCCAGTTATGCGATCAACGATAGTTTTGGAACAAGATTGGCGAGGATAGCCAGAGTCGGTTAAGTGCTCAATTGTTTGGTTGTTTTGCTAGTATCATCTCACATAAATCGTCCAAATTCGGAGGAGGTATTCCTTGGGTGCTTGTCTGATATTGGTTTAGGCCTTTGGGGCTTGTACTTGAGGGATGTCGAGTTCGACTAGGATGGTTTGCGTGAGAAATAAATGGTTGTAGCAGGCACCCTAAGTAAGACTGACCTTAAGAGAGGTAAAAAGTACATAGCAACCTTTAGCTTTAGACCCTCAGAATTTTGACATGATGGATAAGCTAAGTAGAAAAGAGACCTCTAATCATCTTAGTATATACACTTGGTATCATGGTTAACATCTGTTTATCTTGGAAGGATAGTTCAACTACATTGGATACCCTCTAGCATAGTAAGTGATCGAGGTCCTATCTTTACTAGTGGGTTTTGGAAATGGAGGTCAAGAAGCTTCGCAATCATGAAGTTAAATTAGTTAAGGTATGGTGGAGTGAAGCTCAAGAAGATGCAACTTAGAAGACTGAAGACTAGATACACGCATCGTACCCTTTTTGAGGGTATATCCTTGATTCCATTTTTCTGTAAAGTTTATTTGCATGTTAGTCTTTATCTTTTAAGTATATCCTCTCGGTCCTATCCTCGATCCTTAGGTAGAAGCCAACGGATGTAAACATGTGTTTGAGACATGTTATGTTTGGTGGATGCAAGTGGTTGCAAGTGTTTGCTAGTGGTTGCTCGTGGATGCATATACACACATTAGGCACTAGATCGGCTCAGTCACTTTCATATTGCATATGCATGAGTGAATTTTTATACATATGAATTGAAACATGATGTGTTATCATATGGATGTTGCATTTGTATGAATGATTGTGCACTCGTATAGAAGTTATAAAGTGCGATTAGGAATAATTGCATACATGATGGACTCATGGCACTGACATGATTCACAATAAGTTCAACTGAATCAGTAGACCGCCTGATTTTGCATTTGGTTAAGGACATATACACACACTATGCATATGTTCATGAAAAACATTAGAATCATTTTTAAGGAAAATGGATGCCTGTGATTGAATGGTTGAGTAGATGGATGTTGGTTGGTAGGATATACATTCTTCTTAACTTGAAGATTTCGGGGAAGAAATCCTTTAAGTAGGGGGGAATGTAACACCCCGTAATTTTAAAACAGGACATAAGAGATAATTAAAGAATAAATAATTATTAAAAGAAGAATTAAATGAAACGGATTACGCCATTGCGTTCGTCTCGGAATTCTGCTTGAGATAGAGTCCGAGTTTGCGTAAAACGGATACCGTATGAAGAAGATATGGACGAACAAAGTTAGGCAGAAAAACCGGAAGTCGACCAGAATGCATTGGCGCATTTCACAAGTGCACCAGTACAAAAATGCACTGGCGCACCTGCCAAGTGTGCCCAAACTGATCCAGCACAGAATTCTGGAGTGTTCTGTGATGATATGTCTTCTTCTGAGTGGCCGGATTATGTGTATTTGAGCTGGGTGGTTTTGATGGACTCCTAGTTCATCTAAGGGCTCTAAATAATCCTAGACATCTATATATATATAGCTAAACCTAAAGCCTAACATCATATGTAACGAACTGGGATATTCAATGATTAAATATATAATAATATTTCAATTTTTCTAAATATCAAGTAAACTTAATAAGATTTAATTACTAATGTTGCTTTAAAAATATTATATACGAGTTTGAATCAATATTTTGTTTTGATTTATTTGATACGAATAATCTATTTTAAGTTTTTTTTAAGTAAATAAATTTTTAATATTGATTAGTAATAATATTATTTAGTTTTAAATTTTTTATTGATTTCTATAAAGATTAGTTGAGTTCAAAATTTCATTCTTATTTATGTTTACACAAATTTATAGGAATAAGTATTCATGAAATATAAGGTATTTTATTAACCTTAAGTAGATCATTAGTTACACATATAGATATTGAAAACTAACTGCATTTATAAATGTTTCTAAAGTATAACTAAAAATAGAAATTTAACAAATAAATAAATAACTTATTTATTTAAACATGCATTGGTTTTTTTTTATTTAGAAATGATGTGTCCCCTTTGTTGTCTAAATGCATGTCATTGAGTTGTGAGTGGAAACCATGTGTCCTTAATGAAATAATTAAAAATACTTTTAAGGTTATATATATATATAACACTTTTCTCATTCCTGGTCAAAGGCTAGAGGGAATCCCTCGACCTCTTCCTTCTACCCTCTCAATTCAGCTTACAGTAAATGGATATCCATCCTCCTTCTCACTCACAAAAATCAAAATCTCCCAATCTATCCACTTTCAATCCGAATGATCAACGCCAGAGTGTTCGAATCATCATCTAGGATTTTTAGAAAACGGATCCGGATTTCATCAACAATCGGAAGAGAAATCATTGATTTTCAACAAAATGGAAATTTTCAAAGAGAACTTCAGAAAATTAATTCTCCCAATCCATGAAGAATCGATCGAAGCCGTTAGCACCATTGCGATCCTCAGGTAACGTAGCATTTTTCATGCAGTTTTGAAGTGATTCTGTGTCGATGATTTGTGAAGTCCGAATTTAGGTTTAACGTTTGTCGGAGCATCGAGCGATGAGAGAAGAATTGGAGGATGGCGTTGTGATCAGCATGGAGAGAGCTTCGATGCGGTGTGTTTCGATGGGATTCGGAGCAAAAATGTGTCGATCTTTTTTTTTTTGAAGCAGCTTACGTTTTTTTCACTCTTGGGTTCATGTTCGGATTTCGGTTCGATGGCCGGATGCTTGGGCGAGTTGGTGCACGGTGTAGAGGAGATGAGGAGGGACTTGCGGATGGTGTCAGATTGAAGAATGGTCGAGAGTTGGTGGCGTGCAAGTGCACAGCCGTGCACGACAAAGAAATGGGTACCTGCTTGCGTGAAAAGGAGGAGAGGATAAGAGAGGTAGCGGTCGGGCCATGGTGCGTGAGGGGTAGATGGGCTTTAGCCCAATTGGTTTTAAGGTAAAATATTTAATTCTTCTAAGTTAAATATAAACTTTGCCAGGTAATATCTCTTTCATTTCAACTCGGATTCACACACTTTTGAGCTCGTTGGAATCGTATTAACGAAGAGGATCCAATTATATATAAGTTCAATAATTTTAGTTAAGTATAATTTATACGAAAATAAAATGAAATAGTCTTTTATATATATGATGATATATGTAATAGACGATGTTACTAATTTAAACTCCAATATATAATTAGCAGAACAAGTATTGGCTGCTAATGGAATGTATTGGGAAGCAGTACGTATAGCAGTAGCAATGTTCGTTGGCCTGTCTGTCCTGACAGTAAAGATTCTGGAGCTGTTTCGGTGAGAACATTTAATTTAATTATTTATTGAATTAGTTGTTATCGAATAATTATAATTAGTTGAGATTAATTATAGTTAATTATTGGTTGGATATGGATGTTCTTGTGTGAATGGATGTGCATGTAATTAGTTGACACTGAACACTGAAGCGTTATTGACCGTAACGCTTGTGCACAGCTGAATTGTTTGTGTATGGGTGATGATTATAATTTATGATCATCCAATTTATATGGTTGATTTATTTTGCATGATGCACACACAACACTATGGTTGTGGAATCATACAGATAATCGATTAAATTCTCCTTCCATGTAAATGAAGATTTATTTTTCCAAATATTAAAAATCTTTTCCTTATAGTCAAATTTTAATTTGAAAAGATTTGGAAATTTAAATATAATATTTCATAATATTATATACCAGACCGTTCTAGGATGACAGAGAGGATGGTGTCTAGGCTTGGGTCTGGAAATCCAGTTTCCTGCTCTCCCTGGCTATCCCTAACTGGTCCGACGGACAGGACGGTTAATTAAAATATAATTGGAAATTTAAATTTGAATTATTTAAACTTAGAAAAAAATTGGAATTTTTAACCTATAATGCCGCATTGCGTCCATTCATGAATATTAAGTTTAAATTTCAAATAAAGGGGTTTGGGAATTTCTATTGTTTACAGCCTATTTAAATTTAAATTAGGTTTTGAACTGTGAATGATTTTTGATTAAACTTAACAATCGATTTTGAAATAAAGTTATTTGATTTGGAAATATAAAGTTCAATTTGAAAGGATTCAAGCGAATTTTGTTTAAATCGATTTATAACGCGCTACGGCGTGACAGTTCGTAAATCGATTTCAAAATTTAAATGGTTATATCTTGATGGTTTGAAATCGGTTTGATTTGAAATAAGAAACGTTGGTTTTCAAATACAAACAGTTTTGAATAGAAGAGAAATTTTCGAATTTCAATGTACGATTTTCAAGTTATATTCAAAATAAATCTGGGAAGGTCGCTGTAAGTGCAGTCCGACTATCGTAACGGAATTCAAATAAATCAAGTTTAAAATTTGAGAAAATTTATGATAAATCTTACTTTATTTATTTAAAGTAATTAGAATTGAAATAGTTGAATGATTTGAAATATACTTGATTTAAGTGGCTATTGCAGTGCTTTTGGTAACGTTTCCAAACGTTATTGCCGCTTTTCCAAAGATAAATTTTGGTTTGGAGACATAAATCATGAACCATTATTTCAAATTGTTAAAGGATTTTTTTTAAATTGGTTTGGAAAGATTTTTAAGTAGTTAAATATTTGTATATGGAGTTGATCTCAAATATAAATCAATTTAACTTTAATAAAACTTATGTTCGAATACGAGTTGTTTGGATTTTCGTCAATATAATTGTAATCCAAATGAAGATTTGGTAAATTGAAAGACTTGAGGAATATGGTATGTTTGAAAGAAAAGGATTGGTGAACCGAATATTTGATTTCAAAGAAAGAGTTAAAATAATTTATGATAAATCAAACCTTGTTTTGTAAATGAATGAACGACGATTGGAAGGAAAGTTGAATTGAAAGATCCGTATGGTCCATAATCACTGTTTATGAATACGTTTATTGCTTGGAAAAACCGGGATCGGATTTAAGTCCGAAACCCATTCCAAGTAATAATACGACGCATGAAGCAAATTCAAGACTTGGAATCGACGAGTGAAGACTATGGTTCTTCACATCGAACGGACTGATTGTCGATTGGTTTCTTTACTGATAGCTACAGTAGAGAGATGCCCTATTACCGGAGTGGCAGAAAGTCCGAACGTATGGGGAGAACTTTCAGATTTTTGTTCCGTTCAGACCCAGGACGGACTTGTATGGATGGTGTGTCTGACATTGAAATTGACTGCATAGCACTGATCTCCGTTAATATATATCGGATTGGTGGCAAATATTTTATCCTCATCTCTAAGTCATATGAACTTAGAGGGTATACATTGATTGAAATCAGTGATATGTCGTGAATTGTCAATGTGGCATACCCGAGTTATGAACGAGCTAGTGATGATCAAGGCATTGCTTTTCTAGGCATGCTTTGTGTATGACGTGACATCGACAAACCTCACACCCCGGATGATGAGAAACTGGCGGTTAGGTTGTGTATATATATGTGAATTGATGATGACCGCTGCAGCAGTGGGAAACCACTTATGAATGATAGAATAGGGTATGTTCGGGGGGTCGTGTCTGGTCGAAAACCGTTGATCTGCCTCACGATTTGTATTGGTGTCCGTGTCTGGATGAAAAACCCGTGATTACATTTCGTTTGTATTCCGATTGATCTTTCGTGCCAGGAGTCATCAAGTTGGAAACCCAAATCTCCAATACGTGCCACACGATTTTGGTTTATATATATATATATATATATATATATGGCGACATAATATTTTGGGTATTATGTCGTCTAAGATTAATACATTTATTGCGAAATGGTTTTCTGCACTATATATAGTATGAAAAGAGGATTTTCCACGTATGAAAGCATGTTTGGTTATCATAAGATAAAACTCGCCCATCTGGTGTGCGCTTGCATTATGTGATGTGGGACGAGCTAATGATGGCTTCATTTTCCAAAATTCATTGCGAATTCATATGCACGGGTATTCACATAGAGTAAACCCGTTCCGTGTTAGCGGCGTGGTCCGGTGAATTTCCCAACTTTAAATAAATCCTATAAACAACTGTTTTGTGTTCTCACACCAGTCCCATGACTGACCTGGACTTTATTGTTCCCTTCCTAAACTCTGGGTGCCCAGAATTTTTTACACGGGCAGCTAGTAGTTTAGTTTTACAATTATAGATTGTTGGAGCAAGATTCGAAGCGCTTTCTGGAATTGGAGTTCACGCTAGAGCTTGGAGCTTCCGCTATATCATACTGTTTCTTCCGCTGAGAGTATATTTACTTTTCTTCCTCTGTATATGCTGTAACTCTGATATTCTATGTAACTCTGATGTAATATTGTATTATGCAATGAAAAGTTCTGCTATTTTGTTCAATATATGTAAGTACCCATAACAATTCGTCTTTGTGAACAATTTAAGTTGGTTTAATTACCGACGAGGATCGGGCAAAAAGACGGGTCGTTACAGTTGGTATTAGAGCTTTGATTATACAAAGCTATTGGGTATGACATATGTTGAACAAAAGATAGGACTCCTCAGATTTATAATATCTCATTAGAGATAGGGTCAGAAATGCCCTAGAATGAGATTTTGGAATATCCCGTTGAGAGAGCGTATTTTGAAATCCATATAAATTATTTTGGAAACTTGTAAATCGCTTTGGAAATGTTAATTATTTTGAAATATAATTGAAGATAAAGGTTTTGAGTATTGTATTCGACGTCATAATTGGACTATTGAGTATGTAATGATTTCGAATATATGCCTGGCCAGTGTATATACGAAGTCCAGTATATACTAGATAGATATAGAATCACACTCTAGTTGCTCGGGGATGATTTTGTTGATGACTGCAGCACCATCGACATTCATTTTTAAGTTTCGAAAGTGTGATGACTATATAATTCCAGTTTAAACGTCGAGGAATACTTAAAATCATCAGGCTAAGTATCTTAATGAATAAACCTTAATAAAATGGTTTGGTAAATTAATATAGAAATTTAATTCGGGAAAAACAAACTAGAGGTCTTGAAGAAAAAAAAACTGAGATTAGCTTAAAATACTCCAAGACTTTGAACCCTTAAACCTAGAATGTTGTAAATAATAGGTACTTGAATAATTAAACAATATTTTAGGAGTACATCTCACTTAAGAATTGAGAAAGGAATTGTTGAAAATGTGCGTAAGTAAGATAATTTACCCATATCCCAAATTAACAAGAATAATGGATCAAATTATAATGAACGTTTGAATATGAACTTTTGGATATAATAAATTGTAATTAGAAAGATACCATACTCCTCGTTGAGTGTTAAATAATAACCTATACCTAATAGGAATGGTGAACGATAAATTACAGGTTGAATTAATTTGCTTGGAAGTATAATCTTAGCAAAGCAAACCCTTAAGGTATTTAAAGGTTAATTTAACTTAAGTAGGAATTTTTGTAAAAAAGTCGATTTTAAATATAACTAACGTCTTAAGTCGGGGAGAAAATACTCTTCCCTATTGAGACGATATAAGGAAGCCAATCGGAAATTTCTTAACAAGCAATTGCCTAAGACTTAAAGGAAATACTAAAATACGATTTACCTTAATTGAATTGTCTATAATCGTATCGCTAGGTGCACTCATTGTTCTATCTTGACCTACGTTAGTTCTTTTTCCGCACCGTTTGTTCTTGAAAACATTATTCATATCCTTTTGATCTTATTTACTTGGTCTAGTAATTTAATTCGAACCCTCATTCTGATACTGAAACTCTTATCTATAACTCGACTCGAGCACATGCAATGTGATTTGTCGAACGAAACCAAGTTTAGGTTCAAACTAGGAATAGTGATCCATCCAAATATTATGTTAACGAAATAGCAATAAATAGACATTGCTAAGTAATTGAAAACGGTTGAAATAAAAGGTCTAACTTAGGTAGAGAATTGGACTTGAAATATTAGCTAATTTTGAAATTCACCTCAACCGCTTGAATAAATGATTTGAAACAATACTAGTTTGAGATCTGTTGAATCAGAGTAGCGCAACAGAAGCGTGGTGTCTTTTAAGTGAAAATGAGTTTTTGACTAATTGAGTAAAGAAATTTTTCCCAAATAGGCTTCAATATTTGAGAAAGAGAAAAAATCAAATCTTTTGGATTTCAAGTTGGTTAAAAAGAATAAAGTTTATTCGATTCTGTAAATATGACAACTAAAAGATGACTTAAAAATATAAGAAATTTCGACGGCTAGAATCCCAATATTTTGGAAATGTTTGAAAACAATAAGTCTTTGTAAACTATGATTATGAAATGATTTATTAACTTCGGGATATGAAATGATTTGGTTTGTTTGAGTAACCTTGACTAAAACTGGGTTGGGATGAAAGATTGGATTTCGTGCGATGGGTGATATATACTCAGTTGCCCTGTCATGAGGATGAACTTCTCGAACCAATAACATATAGATTTCATCATAGTATATTTGAAGTTTTGAAAGAAAATTTGGTTTTGGAAATCCTGAAGTGAAGTATGATTTTCTATATGAAAGGAATATGTAGTATTTCAATGGTTTGAAATAGGAAATGGGATTCTAAGTCAGAGAAATCATCCTGAGGTTTCAAATGCTTACAAATGTTAATAAAAGTTCAAACTTACTTAAACTAACCTTCCAACGGATTATATTTTATAATACCATGATCTTTGTTTTGTATAAATAAACATTTGATATAGGAGTTTTACCAAATTAATCATATGGAGATTTTGTTCCTATAAGCTATTTGATTAATTTCAATGTTAACAAATTTTGTAAACAAGCTTGAAACAACTTTCTAGGTAAGATTTATTTTGTTTATGTACAATTTTACGAACTCTCCTTTTCGAGGACGAAAAGTTCTTAAGTGGGGAAGATTGTAACGAACTGGGATATTCAATGATTAAATATATAATAATATTTCAATTTTTCTAAATATCAAGTAAACTTAATAAGATTTAATTACTAATGTTGCTTTAAAAATATTATATACGAGTTTGAATCAATATTTTGTTTTGATTTATTTGATACGAATAATCTATTTTAAGATTTTTTTTAAGTAAATAAATTTTTAATATTGATTAGTAATAATATTATTTAGTTTTAAATTTTTTATTGATTTCTATAAAGATTAGTTGAGTTCAAAATTTCATTCTTATTTATGTTTACACAAATTTATAGGAATAAGTATTCTTGAAATATCAAGTATTTTATAAACCTTAAGTAGATCATTAGTTACACATATAGATATTGAAAACTAGCTGCATTTATAAATGTTTCTAAAGTATAACTAAAAATAGAAATTTAACAAATAAATAAATAACTATTTATTTCAACATGCATTGGTTTTTTTTTTAGAAATGATGTGTCCCCTTTGTTGTCTAAATGCATGTCATTGAGTTGTGAGTGGAAACCATGTGTCTTAATGAAATAATTAAAAATACTTTTAAAGTTATATATATATATATATAACTTTTCTCATTCCTGGTCAAAGGCTAGAGGGAATCCCTAGACCTCTTCCTTCTACCCTCTCAATTCAGCTTACAGTAAATGGATGTCCATCCTCCTTCTCACTCACAAAAATCAAAATCTCCCAATCTATCCACTTTCAATCTGAATGATCAACGCCAGAGTGTTCGAATCATCATCTAGGATTTTTAGAAAACAACGGATCCGGATTTCATCAACAATCGGAAGAGAAATCATTGATTTTCAACAAAATGGAAATTTTCAAAGAGAACTTCGGAAAATTAATTCTCCCAATCCATGAAGAATCGATCGAAGCCGTTAGCACCATTGCGATCCTCAGGTAACGTAGTATTTTTCATGCAGTTTTGAAGCGATTCCGTGTCGATGATTTGTGAAGTCCGAATTTATGTTTAACGTTTGTCGGAGCATCGAGCGATGAGAGAAGAATTGGAGGATGGCGTTGTGATCAGCATGGAGAGAGCTTCGATGCGGTGTGTTTCGATGGGATTTGGAGCAAAAATGTGTCGATCTTTTTTTTTTGAAGCACCGTACGTTTTTTTCACTCTTGGGTTCATGTTCGGATTTCGGTTCGATGGCCGGATGCTTGGGCGAGTTGGTGCACGGTGTAGAGGAGATGAGGAGGGACTTGCGGATGGTGTCAGATTGAAGAATGGTCGAGAGTTGGTGGCATGCAAGTGCACAGCCGTGCACGGCAAAGAAATGGGTACTGCTTGCGTGAAAAGGAGGAGAGGAGAAGAGAGGTAGCGGTCGGGCCATGGTGCGTGAGGGGTAGATGGGCTTTAGCCCAATTGGTTTTAAGGTAAAATCTTTAATTCTTCTAAGTTAAATATAAACTTTGCTAGGTAATATCTCTTTCATTTCAACTCGGATTCACACACTTTTGAGCTCGTTGGTATCGTATTAACGAAGAGAATCCAATTATATATAAGTTCAATAATTTTAGTTAAGTATAATTTAAACGAAAATAAATTGAAATAGTCTTTTATATATATATATGACGATATATGTAATAGACGATGTTACTAATTTAAGCTCCAATATATAATTAGCAGAACAAGTATTGGCTGCTAATGGAATGTATTGGGAAGCAGTACGTATAGCAGTAGCAATGTTCGTTGGCTTATCCGTCCTGACAGTAAAGATTCTGGAGCTGTTTCGGTGAGAACATTTAATTTAATTATTTATTGAATTAGTTGTTATAGAATAATTATAATTAGTTGAGATTAATTATAGTTAATTATTGGTTGGATATGGATTTTCTTGTGTGAATGGATGTGCATGTAATTAGTTGACACTGAACACTGAAGCGTTATTGACCGTAACGCTTATGCACAGCTGAATTGTTTGTGTATGGGTGATGATTATAATTTATGATCATCCAATTTATATGGTTGATTTATTTTGCATGATGCACACACAACACTATGGCTGTGGAATCATACAGATAATCGATTAAATTCTCCTTCCATGTAAATGAAGATTTATTTTTCCTAATATTAAAAATCTTTTCCTTTTAGTCAAATTTTAATTTGAAAAGATTTGGAAATTTAAATATAATATTTCAGAATATTATATACCAGACCGTTCTAGGATGACAGAGAGGATGGTGCCTAGGCTTGGGTCTGGAAATCCAGTTTCCTGCTCTCCCTGGCTATCCCTAACTGGTCCGACGGATGAGACGGTTAATTAAAATATAATTGGAAATTTAAATTTGAATTATTTAAACTTAGAAACAAATTGGAATTTTTAACCTATAATGCCGCATTGCGTCCATTCATGAATATTAAGTTTAAATTTCAAAAAAAGGGTTTGGGAATTTCTATTGTTTATAGCCTATTTAAATTTAAATTAGGTTTTGAACTGTGAATGATTTTTGATTAGACTTAACAATCGATTTTGAAATAAAGTTATTTGATTTGGAAATATAAAGTTCAATTTGAAAGGATTCAAGCGAATTTTGTTTAAATCGATTTATAACGCGCTACGGCGTGACAGTTCGTAAATCAATTTCAAAATTTAAATGGTTATATCTTGATGGTTTGAAATTGGTTTGATTTGAAATAAGAAACGTTGGTTTTCAAATACAAACAGTTTTGAATAGAAGAGAAATTTTCGAATTTCAATGTACGATTTTCAAGTTATATTCAAAATAAATCTGGGAAGGTCGCTGTAAGTGCAGTCCGACTATCGTAACGGAATTCAAATAAATCAAGTTTAAAATTTGAGAAAATTTATGATAAATCTTACTTTATTTATTTAAAGTAATTAGAATTGAAATAGGAATTTATGAATGATTTGAAATATATTTGATTTAAGTGGCTATTGCAGTGCTTTTGGTAACGTTTCCAAACGTTATTACCGCTTTTCCAAAGATAAATTTTGGTTTGGAGACATAAATCATGAACCATTATTTCAAATTGTTAAAGGATTTTTTTTTAAAATGGCTTGGAAAGATTTTTAAGTAGTTAAATATTTGTATATGGAGTTGATCTCAAATATAAATCAATTTAACTTTATTAAAACTTATGTTCGAATACGAGTTGTTTGGATTTTCGTCAATATAATTATAATCCAAATGAAGATTTGGTAAATTGAAAGACTTGAGGAATATGGTATGTTTGAAAGAAAAGGATTGGTGAACCGAATATTTGATTTCAAAGAAAGAGTTAAAATAATTTATGATAAATCAGACCTTGTTTTGTAAATGAATGAACGACGATTGGAAGGAAAGTTGAATTGAAAGATCCGTATGGTCCATAATCACTATTTATGAATACGTTTATTGCTTGGAAAGACCGGGATCGGATTTAAGTCCGAAACCCATTCCAAGTAATAATACGACGCATGAAGCAAATTCAAGACTTGGAATCGACGAGTGAAGACTATGGTTCTTCACATCGAACGGACTGATTGCCGATTGGTTTCTTTACTGATAGCTACAGTAGAGAGATGCCCTATTACCGGAGTGGCAGGAAGTCCGAACGTATGGGGAGAACTTTCAGATTTTTGTTCCGTTCATACCCAGGACGGACTTGTATGGATGGTGTGTCTGACATTGAAATTGACCGCATAGCACTGATCTCCGTTAATATATATCGGATTGGTGGCAAATATTTTATCCTCATCTCTAAGTCATATGAACTTAGAGGGTATACATTGATTGAAATTAGTGATATGTCGTGAATTGTCAATGTGGCATACCCGAGTTATGAACGAGCTAGTGATGATCAAGGCATTGCTTTTCTAGGCATGCTTTGTGTGTGACGTGACATCGACAAACCTCACACCCCGGATGATGAGAAACTGGCGGTTAGGTTGTGCATATATATATATATATATATATATATATATGTGAATTGATGATGACCGCTGCAGCAGTGGGAAACCACTTATGAATGATGGAATATGGTATGTTCGGGGGGACGTGTCTGGTCGAAAACCGTTGATCTGCCTCGCGATTTGTATTGGTGTCCGCGTCTGGATGAAAAACCCGTGATTACATTTCGTTTGTATTTCGATTGATCTTTCGTGCCAGGAGTCATCAAGTTGGAAACCCAAATCTCCAATACGTGCCACATGATTTTGGTTTATATATATATATATATGGCGACATAATATTTTGGGTATTATGTCGTCTAAGATTAATACATTTATTGCGAAATGGTTTTCTGCACTATATATAGTATGAAAAGAGGATTTTCCACGTATGAAAGCATGTTTGGATATCATAAGATAAAAATCGCTCATCTGGTGTGCGCTTGCATTGTGTGATGTGGGACGAGCTAATGATAGCTTCATTTTCCAAAATTCATTGCGAATTCATATGCACGGGTTTTCACATGGAGTAAACCCGTTCCGCGTTAGCGGCGTGGTCCGGTGAATTTCCCAACTTTAAATAAATCCTATAAACAACTGTTTTGTGTTCTCACACTAGTCTCATGACTGACCTGGAGTTTATTGTTCCCTTCCTAAACTCTGGGTGCCCAAAATTTTTTACACGGGTAGCTAGTAGTTTAGTTTTACAGTTATAGATCGTTGGAGCAAGATTCGAAGCGCTATCTGGAATTGGAGTTCACGCTAGAGCTTGGAGCTTCCGCTATATCATACTGTTTCTTCCGCTGAGAGTATATTTACTTTTCTTCCGCTGTATATGCTGTAACTCTGATATTCTATGTAACTCTAATGTAATATTGTATTATGCAATGAAAAGTTCTGTTATTTTGTTCAATATATGTAAGTACCCATAACAATTCGTCTTTGTGAACGATTTAAGTTGGTTTAATTACCGACGAGGATCGGGCAAAAAGACGGGTCGTTACATCATAACCCTAAAACTATGGTGCCGTCATGATGTTCGTCTACATGCTAGCCTTAGCCTCCATTCATTCTCTCCAAACTAGAAAATCAAATCCAAACTAGTAATCGATTAAGAAGAACATCAAATCAAATCTAAATTAGAAGAACAAATAGTCTACTTCAAGGGAGAGCTATTCAGTTTCAGAACACGGGTCCCAAAATTCAAGACCATTCTGTAATTTGTAAGTTCACGTTACTTTCAGAAATAAAAGTTAATTGTGATTCTGACATTATAATAAATCTGGATCTGAGATTATGCCTATTTCTATCTATCTTTCTATATCCATTAGATCTATCTCATTGATAATATTATGTCCATTCTTTTCCTCTTCTTTCCTTCTTCCCTTTTTGTTTGCTAGCCAGGCTACTGCGAGCCTGAGCTGGATCTCATAAGAGATGAACGTACTTGGAAATAAAATTGGGCAAAAAATATGATTTGGACATGACCAGCTCTAAAATTTGTGGAAAATATTAAATTGTGTATAATTGGGCATAATTGAGTTGTAACTGATTTGAGGACATAACACATGTTGTATTCAAAACATAAAGTGTATCGAACATATGACTTGAGATTTGAGGCATAAAGTATTGGACATATGACTTGAGATTTGAGGCATAAAACATATTGGACATATAACTTGGGATTTGGGGCGTAAATCGAACTGTAAACATGTAAGTTCAAGTTATTTTCAGATTTAAACACCTAATAGTGATTTTGTCATATAATGAAATGGATCTAAGTCCATGCTTGATGATAAGACAAATCTTTTAGATTAATTCCTATCTTTCTATTGAATCAATGATTTCCATGCCTAGGAAGTTATTATTCAATCATGCATGTCTTTGTTGGACATCTGATATATAATCCTTCTAGGTTCGTGATGTTATTTGTATCAGATCTATATGTCTATGAGGTTATTTCTGTCAGTTTGTTTTAGATCTATCTTTGTTATACCCCAACTCTAACAGATCTGTAATCCTCTTAGGTCCAAAATATTTGACAGATCTACTATTTTAATGCCTGTTTTATACCTACTCTCGTTTATGTTCCTCTTTCGTCCCCTTTATTTTATGAATCTAGATTAACCACGAATCTAGGCTAAAACTTATTATACGTGCGATTGGAATGCGGGGGTAATGGGGAATAGTCTATTTGGTAATGGTGGAACATAATTTTGTAACTTATGATTTGGGGCATAATTTGTCTTTGTTGTGAACTTGGGATAAATTGAAATACTAAACTAGATTTGGCGCAAACTGTAAATTGGAATATTAATCTAGATTGGGCATAACCATTGGTTGAGACGCCAAAGAATAATATATATTGGGGTATTGGGGCGTGACTATTAGTATAAACTTGGGAAGATTAGGTGTAGCCTATTTTGAGTAATAACTCGAAATTGAATTTGGGAGCCATAACCTGCAATTAGCTTTGTTGGGCATAACTTGAGAATTGGAATATGACTGGTTGGGATAATTAGCATATAAATCTAGATTTGGACATTTATGGAAAATGTGGCATAATTTGAAATTGACAACAATTGTGAATAATTTACATATAATCTATAAATATGTAAATTAGTGAAAAGATGAATATGCCTAACCCGAGGTTAGATTGAGTTGTGGTGTAAAACTGCCCGGAACCGCCCGACACATCCAGTAACCACAACAACACCTATCTAATGTGAGAGGTTAGTGCATCATGCTCAAGAAAAACCAGAGGTTAGATTGAGTTGTGGTGTAAAACTGCCCGGAACCGCCCAGCACATCAAGTAAGCACAACAACACTTATCTAATGTGAGAGGTTAGCGCATCATGCCCAAGAAAAACCCGAGGTTAGATTGAGTTGTGGTGTAAAACTGCTCGGAACCGCCCGGCACATCCAGTAACCACAACAACACCTATCAAATGTAAAAGGTTAGTGCATCATGCCTAAGAAAAACCCGAGGTTAGATTGAGTTGTGGTGTAAAACTGCCCAGAACCGCCCGACACATCTAGTAACCGCAACAACACATATCTAATGTGAGAGGTTGGTGCATTAATAAATCAATTAATGCTAATGAACAAGATGAATGAGTATGGTTAAGTAATGAGAAACACTTAACCAATATAACAAGATGGACGACTAGGGTTAAGTTAATAGGAAACACTTAACTGGTATAGCATGATAAATAGAAAGGGTTAAGTTAACACTTAACCAATATAACTTGATTTTTGGTAGGGTTAAGTTGACACAAGAAGGCAATACTTAACCAAAGTAACATGACAAGTAGGTGGGTTAAGTTAAGTTGAATTGATTGATGACACTTAACCAATACAACATGATGAACACGTGGGGTTAAGTTAACAAGAAAATACTTAACCAATATAACTTTATGAACGAACGGGGTTAAGTAAATTAGAAACACTTAACCAACAAGGCACGATGACTGGGTGGGTTAAGTTAACATGAATGGACAACACTTAACCAATATGACATAATGTGCGGGAGGGGTTAAGTACATATCGGGTTTGTGGGTAATATTAGGAAATATAGGCCCATAAACTTAACCGTTAAATAAACATGCTTGAATCAATAGGAGGGTTAAGTACATCTCGTGTAGGGGGTAATATTAGTCCATATAGGCCCACAAACTTAACCGTTAAGTAAACATGCTAGAATCGGTGGGAGGGTTAAGTACATTTCGTGTAGGTGGGTAATATTTGTATATATAGGCCCACAAACTTAACCAATAGGAAACCCTAGTAACGGGGACCCATTTCAGTAGTAACTCACATAGATGTATCATGGTACCCTGAAACTAGGCAAGGTGGGGGCACGATTACTGGACTGATTATAAGCGGTCAAAATAGCGGCAGGGGATACGTTAGTGTAGGTTCCGATGGTTTACGAGCATGCACGTACTCCGGAGTGGGAAAAAGCAGGCACTGAGTACCAGTAGTTATACACTGTGCATCTTGAATCGTGTCGGGTCGCTATCATAAGGTTTGATACACCTTATGGTGGGACCAGCACAGGGTATCTACACGCAAGAGAGGGTCGATTGACACAGACACAAGAGAAATGAATACAAGTAGGGAGCCGATCGATAGGGTAGTAAGGATACATCTAACATGTTCATGACAATTAGGCTGATTGAGGTGGAATCCTCATGATAGATGTACACCTGAAGGCTACCACAATTTGCAGGGATTGGGATCACGTTGTAATATTATCATTTTATACAGATTACTAGGCTGGGCACTAGTTAGGCGGTGCAGAGATATATAAAAATCAGAATAACAAAGTAGTAGCGAAGCAGAGAAAGAGTAGAAGCGCATTCAGTTTATCTTGCCTTATCATACCTTATGCTTATCATATGTTATCTTGTTATCCATGTTATCACGGTATTGTCTTATATTCAGTTTATTCATGTCTTGATGCTTTTGCCTGTTTGTATGCTGAAAGTCACTGGACTTACCAGACTCATGTCTGACCTAGTTTTGTTTCGCCTCTTTTCTTCCATTTCCCCCTCCCCTCCAGGTTCACAGGGTGGAAATGTTATCACTTAGCTCAGTTTTCATTCCAAGCTCGAAGATAGTTGATGTATTGTTTTGGACTCTCTCTTCCACTGCTATTGCTGGTTCGTGCTTCATTGGGGAATATCATTGTTATTTTTATGCTTCTTTTTTACTTGGAAGTTTTTAAATCAAGATAGAATTTCTTTGTATTACTTTTAAGTATGATTGAGACAATTGTTGTAAAAGCTTGACTGAATTAAGTTGTTTATAAAATGACTTTATTTTCCGCTGCTTTATTTTTTAGTCTTGTAATTCATCTGCATCTTTTACCTATAATGCTCCACCGAAGTTAAGGCATTCCCTTTGTGAGTGACCTGAACGGAGGTGGGGTGTTTTAGTCTTACATAATCTAGACTTTATAACTATATTTATCTTGAACACCTGAACTCTTGAAATATTGAATACTCATGAGTCTTGTAATATCTTTGAATTTCGAATCTCTAACTTCTTTAAACTGTACAGTCTTCAGTAATAATTCTTGTATATAAATCATGTATATGAGTGCGTATATATATATATTCTAGACAGAAGTGTTAGTATATATTTTATAATCGATTAATATTGAAATAAGGTTGTTGTCATCAAAACTCCATTCTCCAACAATCTCCCCCTTTTTGATGGTGACAACCTTAGTTTATAAAATATCATACCTGTACATATCTGTTGATGATGATCCTTCAAATACACTGCCTGTCTATAAGAATCCTATAAACTAAGTCTATATTTTATAATTTCTCTCCCTTTGACATTATATATTAAAATAAAATTCTAAAGATACTCCCCCTAAATCGTATAACTATCTAAATATATCTTATAATTAAATCTAGACTAAATTTCTAAGGTATATAAATAACTCCCCTTGAATCCTAAATCTATCTATATATACTAGCATAAGATACTCCCCCAAAATCCCTGCTATAAATGCTCCTAAATATAATTATCCTTGATTTTAATTCTAATTCTAAAAGATTATAACTCCTCCTAAAACTATGACTATACTATTCTAATAAACTAAATAGAAGGATAATAAACTAAGCAAACCAATCAATATTTATAATCAATTCAAACAAGCAAGTCAATCCAAATAAGCAATTCAAACAATTCAAGCAATCAATTCAAGTGATCTATTCAAGCAATCAATCAAATCTACCAAACTAAATAATATGTGTTAATAAACACTTCTTGAACCTTCAATTAATCCTAGAAACTATAAAACTGCCCCTTAATCTAATACAAGACTAAACCTAGCCTAAACTCTAATTCCCTTAATAAGACCTTAATCTAGACTTAGAAATAACTCTGATAAGATATCCTTAAAATTATGATATAAGTAAAGTAATTCAATCCAATCAATCAATCAATTTAAGTTTTGTTGTCATAAAACATCAATTCAAACATGAAACCTAACATTTCTTGTAACTTCTATTTTTCCTAAAACCAATAAAGGTCTTATCAACTACAAATGCATAAGTATATTTTTAACAAACCTATCAACCACTAATGAAATTTAACCATGTCAAGTAAGTCAATCAAGTTATTCAAGTCAAATAAATCAAATAAGTCAATCAATTCAATCAAGCCAAACAAGCAAATCAAGTTAATCAAGACAAAGTATATATGTTATGTATTTGATTGATAATCCTATATTTCTACTTAGACAAAAACTTTTCATACTATATACTTGTTAGGTGTGGAGTTAAAGTTAACATGCAATGCAGTGTGCTGGTTATAATGCAGTATGTCATATGCAAATCTATAGGAAGTGATATATTGTAGGAAATGCAACTTGTGATGTGAATGATTTTAATTTGAGATATACTGTAATTTATAATAATATATGATATGAAATAAGATGTGTAATGATAATATGCAGAATGATTTGGTAATTATATCTATTTAGGTAAAGTATATTCAAGGCACTATCTAAATATTATGCATATATTATAAATTTTATTTGAGTCAAATAGAGATAATGTTAATTTCTAGACTTAGGTTAATTATACTAATGAAAGAGATTGAAAGGATAGTAAAGATAAAAGTTTTATGGTATTCATAATATATAATAAAATATTTAAAATAATTCTATGAGAAATGTGGAGTTAAATAATTTTAGTACGGTGCTTCTTTAATATAGTAAAAATTGAAGATCTTTTTAAAGGGAATATAGAATTGTTTCATATAAAGTAAACATATAGTCATAATTGTATATAAGACCTATTTTTTAAAAGGATTTAAAAATTAATTTATTATGAAATATAAATCAATCTTTTGATACAAATCAATTTTAAATTTAAATTTTAGAAATCAAAATATATTAATTTGTTAAGGAATAATTTATATGTTAAAACTTTAAAAAGAAATCATTAGTCATAACAAAATTACGAAATCTGGATATAAATTAAACTATAAAACTATAATTTCTTATATTTAAGACATAAAATCATATATATATATATATATATAATATTAGGTTAAATATTTAAGCTTGTATAAATCTTAATAAGAAATCAAAATAAGTATTTAAGTTACAAGTAGTATTTGTGATAATGCAACCCAAAATTGTTATGAAATCATATGAATAATATATAAGTTAAACTATGCATGTTTAAACTATATAAAAGATGAATAAATTTATATTTTATAACAATATCAAAAAGTTATATTAAATTTGTATATCATATTAACATGTTTATATAATTTTATTAAATTATATACTTTTAATATATATATATATATATATATATGTGTGTGTGTGTGTATATATATATATATTGAAACAAGATATAAGAAAATAAGTCGATAAATAAAGTTAGTAACTAGAGTTTGAACTGGCATTTTCTAATTAAAAAAATAGAGGGAAGTTTGAAATTTTAAACTCTTGAAGTTCAAATTTTAAATTTCATTATGTCGACATGACCATTTTTGTATGCCGACATACATGTAGAAAATCAAAAGATATATTGTTTTCACTTCTTGGTTTTATATTATCGATTTATATTTCAGGTTTAACTATTTCCTGAAATAATATTAATCCTAACAAAAATAAAATTTTATTTTATTAATATTTTGAATTTCAAAATTCAAATTTCAAATTTCAAATTTGAGTTTTAAATTTCAAATTTTGAGTTTTAAAGCCTTAAATTTCAAATTCAAAGCAAAGCAAACAAGCAAGACAATCAAAGAATTCATTCAACCAAAAAAAATTTAATATTAATTAAAGTGTACCTATTTTTGCAATCTTTCTTTTGTTTGTTCTTGCATTTTCATGAATCATGCATTCATATCTTCTAAAATTTGATGATGAAATATGCTCTATTGCGACGGGCTCGTTTTTTTTGGTCAGGATAGTATATTCATTTGCTGAATTTGAACACCGTATGAGAAAGATATTGAGGATTTAGTAGTTTAAGCAACTTGGCGCCAAAATTTGAATTTGAATTTTGAATTTTGAATTTTGAATTTTGAATGAATGGACACTTCAAATACTATATAAAGGCCCAAAAGTCATGTCTCCTCACAATCTCTTCTCTTCTTCTTCTTCTTCTTCTTCTTCTCATTTTTCACTTTCAATCAAACTTTCAGGAGGCATAACTTCTTTGTTTCTTAACGGAATTGAACGAAATCAGTGGCAAATCGAAGAGGCATTCAAGGACTACGATTTAGTGACAATTTGGGGATGAATTTGGATGGTATTGGGGTGCACCAAGTTGAAACAGTAGGAGATATGCATGAAATCCCGTAAAAGTTTTCCAATTTTGCATAACCAACCTCATATAGTCATATCTCACTCAATTTTGATCAGAATTTGACGATCTACCCACCAAATTGACCACGAGAATGAGAACTACAATCTAGAAAAGGATTTGAGTCAAAATAGTCTAACATGTGGATACAATTTGAAGATAACCATCGACAGTTTTGGTTTCCTTCTCTCTTTATTCACCAAAACTTCATTTGATCATTACTTGATCAATTCTTGACAGATTTACATGAAACCAGTGGCATTCCGAAAAAAACGAAGAGAAGTAAAGTATTGAATCTACTAGATGAGAAACAAAAGTTTCTACTTATATGGTGCCCATTTCTTTGTTGATTTACGTTGTATATTTCCATTTCTTCCTCTTGATGTCTTTTCACCAACCGTCATTACTCTTTTTCAGTTATCCTTCAGAATTTGAATTATCGACACCCATGTACACCAATTCGGAATTTGAATTTCCAACAACCACCTTTTCAGAGTTTGAGTTTTCAATAGCCACCATTTTGGAATTTGAATCACGAACAAGCACTTTACCCATCTTTTCAACTTTTGAATTTTCAAAAGCCATATAGCATGTCTTTTCCTACAAAATAACACAACTTTTCAAAGAATCAATTGATTTTTCAAATAACTAATTGTAACTTGAAATAATAACATTATGATGATTCTGTGATATATCCAGTTAAACTTTTCAAGAAATCATATCATGATAACTTGAACTTTCAATAAAATTGAATGCAGACTCATCTAATACTTATGAAATGCATGAATTAAAATTAGTGTTAATATTATTTTTTTAAATTTGCCATTTAAAAATTTTCAAAAATCAGATTATGAACATTTTGAAAGACCTTGCTCTGATACCAATTTTAGGGATTGCGGAATGGATCATTAAGGCAAAACAAACACTAGAGGGGGGTGAATAGTGTTTTTGAGAATTTTAACAAAATCTAAAACTTATGTGATATACTATATGAATCAATCACTATAGAAACAATCATAGACACAAAATCAAACACAAACACAAAGATAAACAAAAACAAAGTTCAGAAAAGGAAAGAACACATTGGATTTTATACTAGTTCGGATTGCCCCTACGTTGTAACGACCTGTGTTTCTCGACCATTTGAATCTGAATATTTAAATTAGTTTTAAATATTTTATTAGGAATATCGATGGAATTTAATATTTAATTTGTTATTTAAAACGAAGTTCGAACGTTATATATTTATGTAATTATAAATCGAGCTTGAAAATGGCGTGCAGTTCGTAAATTCGAGTTTTGAACTTCAACTGAGAATACAGGATTCGTTTTAAGTCGGATTTCTGTGAAACAAGAAATGCTGGGATCGTGTTGACGATAGTTTTCATATGAAAGAGAAAAATCCAAATTCCGTGTTAAAAATCGCAAGTTATGGCTAAATCAAATTTTGGAAAAAACGCTATGGAAATCGTTATCGGCCGTTAAAATGACCATTTTGCAAACGAACTCTGTTTTCGACGAAATTAGTTGCATTGGAACCGTATCGTCAAATTATTGTCAGAAAATTAAACCGCGTGGCAAACCGATGTCGTATGTGACCACGGTAGTCGTAAACGCCCAGTTATTTTCTCTAATGCGTATTCAAATAGATAAAAGGATATTTGGGTATAACTTGAGCAGACGATCAAATTAAGCCACGAAACCACTTCTATTGAGTTCGTATCGTCGATTAGAGTCAGGATAGGTATATATTTTGTTGTTTTTAGAGACCGGGTAATTTGGCGTTAAAAAGGGTAATGAGGTGCACGGTAAAAATAGCCTACCGGGGAAACAGTCTCAGAATGCGACGAAACTGGTGCAGTTGGGTTCGTATTAGAAAATTATTATAGGATCTGAAGGTTTCAATTTGATTTGATTTACCTGGTGACCGTGGAAAAATTAAACGCGTGTTCATTTCTGGTTTTATAAAGGAAAAATTTTCATACGACCTCGGATTTCGACAAAACTTGTCCCATTGGATCCGGAATATCTTTTTACACTAAGATTAGCTTTTTTATCAAAAGACAGGAATCGTTTGTGGTAGTTTTTATCAACTACTTCACGGCCAAGTTTCGTTAAATTATTATAATATTAATTGGCACCCTATATATAAATATCATCTCAACATTAAAACTATATTTCCTCTCGTCATATAAACTGCGCCGCCACCCATTAGGAATGAACGGTCCACAAACACTGAGCTTCCTCCCCCATTTTCCGTCGATACTTAAATCTAATCCAACCCTTCCCAAATATGAAATTCTCGAGCTCAGTTAGACCAAGAAACTGATCGGCGGTGATGGTTCGTTGATCATTAGTATGGCTGTTATGGCCTTGGAAGGACGAGAAGTTCGAAGCGAGTTAGAACGTCACTAGCAGCGTCGAGTTCATCAGGGCTTTGGGCGGACCTTGGATAGGTTGAGGCGCGGAGGAGGAAAGCATCAGATCGATGGTTAGAGTGCTTGATGGGGTGCGAGTTTGGGAGTTATGGGGAGGAGAATATGCGCTCTGTAGGGTGAAAGGCGTTGGTCAGGTTGAACGCAAGAAAGGAAAAGAAAGTAGAAGAGTTTAAGGATCAGGAAAAAGGGCAGTAACGTGGAAATGGTTGGAGAAGTATGGGGTGAAGTTTGGTGTTGAGAACGGGAGGGGCGTGACACTGAAAGGAAAAGAGAAAAAAAAATTGGATGAAGCCATCCGTGCGGTTCTTGGGGTAACTGCTGGAAGGAAGGTTGAATCGGCCATACCTTTTTAAATGATGAAGAAGCAGTGGACAAACGGTGTTCCAGCGTGGTTTCTAGTCAAGGGAAATGAATGAAGAAATGCGAGAAGCGGTTACCAAAGAAGGAAGCACCGCATACAAAAAGAGTTCTGCCTGTGTTCATTCATACCAATGCGGAAGCAGTTTTAAGTAATTAAATTTGTTAACTTAGTAATTAAGTTAGTTATTAATTAAATTACTTAATCTAAATGTTAAACGGTATAGTGTTAATGACAGGTTGCGAAAATGAGGACAGCAGTACTAGAAACCATTTTGAGCAGAACTGAATGGAAGTGAGAAGAGATAGGGTAAATCACGACCTGGTTGCCTGAATTGAGATAAACGTTATTAGTTTATAGTAATGGTAATTAAGAATCTAATTTACTAATTAAATAAGTATTATAATTTAAAACAGTGGGCTAAAATGTGGAGTTTAATTTGCAGGAATCTGATTTGAGGGATCAATGAAGAGTAGGAAGGAAAGAAGGGTGTGAGCCCAGTATCTTGCAAATCAAAACGTTAAGCGGACCTTAACGTTAACTTAAATTGAAGTAATTTGTTTTCCTATGAACTGAAATTAAGAAATAAGTTTATTAATTAAATAATATTAATTTATATGATATTGATAACTCGGTTATATATATTATCAGAAATCGACAAACCGAGATGCAGTGAACTCGAGTCAACGAGCGCTACATTATGGAACAAAGATGGACGAAATCAGAATCAACTGACATTTTCAGTTAGATTAAACATTGTTTAATTTAACTAAAACAAGATGTTTTGCCGGCAAATCAGATCAATGTGAGTTAAACTCACTCAGTTTTCCCATTATATTTTATATAAATTGGGTTTTTTATTTTGTGTGCTCTGCTTGCTGATGGTTGCCTGTTTGCTAGTTATACATTTGTTTGTTGATTTAACTAATGAAATTAAACTGTGTTTAATTTCAGTGAAATATCAAATCGTTATTTTTAACGGTTGGTTCCAATAAAGGTAACTTACGTTATTGGTCACGTTTATTTATAAACGTGTTTTAAATTGTTGAACTGTTTGAATTGCTTGCGGTTGATGTTGAATGGTTTCTATTTAGTGTAATCATTTAAATAAAACTGAAATGATCTGATTTGTGATAACCGTTTGAATACAGGGAAGAACAGGTTGGAGGGACCCAACCGGATCCCTCAAATGTACTATTTATTTCATATTATCATATATGAACTGATCTATTTGTGTGATTGATTTGATGGGGGATTATTGACTGAATATTCAACATCTGTTTGGTTTAAACCAATGGCGATATTGGTTAAGTGTTTGGCAGAGTATGGCCTTTAAAATCAATCGGGTTATAGATATTGATTCACCGTCAGGTGAGTCGATAGAGATGAAGTTATAAAATTTATTTTATAACTGGAGATAGATTTTTGAATATATTATTTTGAATAAAAGTTATTAAAGAGAAATAAATAAATATTTTATTTATTTAAGGCTTTGATTTATTATTAAGTTATTTTATAAAGTTAATTCCGATATTTATCAGATTTATAAATACGAGCATAAGAAATAAACCGAATGGTTTAGCTTGAATAATTATTTGATCAAGAAACAATTAATGGAGTTTATTTAAATTAATTATATTGTTAATTAATTTAAAGCGAGAGTTTATTTGGAATCGGTTAAAGAGGTAATTGAGTTTTGAATTAATCGACTGTTTTTGGAATTGATTATCAAATTAATGTGTTTTGATTTAAAACAGTTGAATGAATCTTGTTTAAATTTAGATAAGGTTTCGAAAGGGTTTATTATTTATTTTTGTTAATAAAGACTTAACTACTGAAGTAATCAATAATCGAAGTAAACTATTATTATAAAAGTAATCAAAGTGAAATGAAATTCCAATCGATGTGGTGAAAGGAGTTATGAACGAGATTCATATTTAAAACCCGAATTTTTATAACGAAGTTATAAAGGAATTTCAAGCGAATATAATAGCTTGAAATAAACGTTACTTAATATTTGAATTAAGTTAGAGGAAATTTAGATCAAAAGGGTTTAGGATAAACCAGAGTTTATAAACGAGGTTTAAAAGGGAAAAGCGTTAATTTTAACTTAACGATTACTTAAAAAAAGATTAAGTAAGAAAAGGAAAATTTAAATAAGATTTCCGAAGTGGGAAATGGTTGAATGGATCTGAAAGGAGATTGGTATACGTAAATTTGGGATAAAGAAGTGGGTCATAGGGTTGTATAACCAAATCCAGTTTATAATGGAACTTGTTCAAGATTGGAATGGAATATTGGTTTTTGATTACAACTTATACTTATCTGAGGGTAAAACGTTGTTGATCAAGGTCTGAGAGGTAATTAAAATACCCTAACTTGAACGACATCGGGATTTTCTGAAGATGATATGAGTTGGTAATCGCAGGAGAGGTTAGTGATAATTTATTATTTCCATTAGTGAAATAATAATACATCGTTTGGTGGAAAATAGGAGAATATATAACGAGAGATCCAAAGTAAAGGAAATTAGTAGGAAGGAGATGTAAAGTTTAGTTTTATACAAATCAATATTAGTTATGGTCAAGGATGGAATAAAAGGATATTACGTAACTCTGTTACGAATAATAAGCTGAATGGATTTTCCTAAGTTTTAATAATAAAGAATAATTTAATGAATGTTTTTGGAAAGGAGAATTAAGTGAAAATGGAATGGTTATAAGTTATTTTACTACGTAATACAAAGGAATGGTTTTGAGAATATTCGTATATTTATTAGGGATCGAATATCGTATTTTAAAATATTAAAAGAGTTAGAACTTTTATTTGAACAGAAGTGAATCAGTTTGTTTAAATTAAAAGGCTAAGTGATGCCGAATACTGGACTAGTGAACCCATTGGAGTGTCATTATTGAAACACTGTTTATTTTGATAGTTAAAACACCGACCATCAAATCTGTCCAATACGATTGTTGGTATGGAAAGACCGGGATCAAATTTATATTCGAAAACCATTCTGACCAACAAATACATGGAGATATCAGAAGATGATCGAGATGGAGCATTGAAGACCATGGATTTTCACAAATGGAAGAACCACTAATATTCTCTGCCTGGCAAGCAGAGATAAGCTGTGATTCTGTCGTGGTTGGAATCTACGGGTTACAAGGACTCCTCGCTACTGATCCATGGGGTGATTCTTATAGGGATGCGGTAGGAGAGTGCCTTCAGTTCATCCTATTCCTGGATGACTTGTATGGACGGATGTCTGACAGAGTATTTCCAAAGGGTCACGTACGTTGATTTCTTCAAACGTGCTATAGTTGTTGGCGGAGAATTGCTGTTCTCTTAGATTCCAGCTAGAGTATTTTTCTGGACGTCAATTAGTGATATCTGACGGATCTGACGATGTGGCATTCAAAGTGAATGGTGATCGAATGTTTCAAAAATAAATTCTGGCCTCAAGCCTCATCAACCGGAAGATGACAAAAATCGGGCAGGCAGCATGGCTATGTGGGTCGCTCCCATTAGGGTGTATAATCACCTATCTAGAGAAAATCTTATTTGCTTCTTAAATCTATGCTTCGATGTTGTCCCTTGTCGGGAGACGGTTGCTGATCCCAACCGTCGGTGATATACATTCGATACACTCAAGCGAAATGAGTGGTCGGTCATGTGAGGGCCGGGTTGCAAGACGTTCTTGTTGAACCCAGTGTATTCGTCTCTGGAGATACACTATCGGCGGGTGGTCCCATACCTTGTCATAGTTGGAATCCAATCTCCAATAAGCGCCAGCGGTTTTGTTTGTATACTATGTATGTAGAGCGTGAGATGCAAGCGTTCTACTAGATTTCTATTTACTTGTATTTAGACATTATTATAATATCAGAAAAGATATCGGTTTCAAAATTGTTTTGGGTTATCGTAAGGTAAAAACCATCCGTATTTATGTGTGGATTTGGTCTTACGATTATCCTTTTCTTTTGAAAAGATTTTGAACTTTAAAATCATGATTGGATGATTTACCCTTAATACTGTGCGGATTTATCTCACTCTGGTTCACCAGACTGACCCGGTGTTTTGTAAATGCTCGGGTTAGTCCGGGGTGTACAGGTTCAGGTTATCGAATGATGTGAAGTCCAGAGACGAGCTGGAGATGTTCAGACGTATGATATTATATAGCTACTATTCCGCTGTGTGTTGTATATGGGAACAGGTTATTATAACTGTCCCATCGTGTGATGTACTCTGATATTGTAAGTATTTTTAAAAGCTCTCAATAAAAATTTATTTCTGTATTATATTTTGTTCTGCTGCGATGTGAGACTCTGATTCTGTGTTGTGGTGTTTCTTCTTCTTCTTCTATTCTAATATTTATTTCTTTCTTATCTCACCCTCTAATTTCTTTCTAATAACTATCCAGTGTTTTTCGGTGCTTGGAGAGTCGGCATGAGTTACGGTAAAGGTATTTATGTCGATTTCCAGGGCCGAAAATCCTTGGGTCGTTACAGTGGTATCAGAGCTATTGGTTTATTAATAACCTTGGCTCTGTGGCATGACTCAATAGAGATGGGGTTAGCAATACCCTAGATTGAGTTTGAGTGTATATATATGAACGCGTATTTGTTATAAAAAAATTGTTTTATATTGTGGACATTTATTGGCTGAGTTGTTTATGAGTTCTGGTCGATCAGTTTGATCCACTGTATCGATAGGAGTTTCTAAACACTCAAGTACGATAAACCGTCGCAGTATGTTTTGAAGGAGGGTAAATGAAATAATTTTACCCAAATTATATTTTAGTATAAAAGAATGATTAATATTTGAAGTATTATAGTATATTGGATGTGTTGGTTGATTATAATTGAAAGGGCTATATAAATAACTAATTAGAATTCGTATAATAAAAGCAGATTTATTAAATCTGAAATTAAAATCAGAATTGGAATTAAAATTCCCAAAAGTGGGAAAGGTGACTGCAAATGAACCTGGACTGAATATATGAGAATTTTAAAATCCTGGGAGATTTTAAATTGTTTACAAGCATCGTGAATTTTATTCTGAAATAGATTTCAAAATGAAAGTATTTAAAATTTGAGTTTTGAAATGATATAGTATTGAACTCACTTTGATCGCTGGGAAATAACTCTGATGATGCTGGTCACATCATCAGTGTTCATTTCCGAATTCTAAGTGACGGATTACTACCAAAAATCTTGTTTTGAATTGCTTTGAGGAAAACAAGTTGTTTTGAATCCTGAAAAGGAATATTTGATTTTTGAAAGAGATAAACTGTTTAAAAACTCCCAGGGAGATTGTTTGAACAAAAACGAAATTAAATAGAAATTTGTGAAAGCGAATATAAATTGAATTGAAGCCAATTAACTGGAAATTGAATAGGGATATAATATATCAAGTAGAATCAGATTTTGAATTGTGAGGCAGGAATCTGAAATGGTGTTGGACTGGTAAGTTAAGAGTGAAATTGATAATGGATGGAAACTGAGTTAAGAATGGGATTTGGCTTGGACGTTTGAAGGATTTGGTTTTGAGGATAAATTGGATTTTGTTTGGGAATGCATTTGTATATACTGACAGTGTAGCAGATGGAAAGGATATAATGATATACCCGACAAAAAGGTACACATTTATTTTTATATGGGTTTGGAGATTTATGAGCCTATTTGGCAAGTCGCTTGGCTGTTTTATTTTCTTTTGGCTTGGAGAAGGCCTAGAAAGGCGAGTTGTAGTTGTACCGATTGAGCCATACAAAGGAGGTGCTGGCGAAATTTTTCAGAAATTCAAGGTGTTAGAAGATTTTCGATATTTTTGAAAATATTTATTTACTATATTGAATTGATTTCTAATTGAAAATAAATTAGATTTTAAAATCAATGGGTTTATAACGTTCTTTCTTACCTTAGCAATTTCGAGGACGAAATTATTTTAGGGGGGAAGAATGTAACGACCCGTGTTTCTCGACCATTTGAATCTGAATATTTAAATTAGTTTTAAATATTTTATTTGAAATATCGATGGAATTTAATATTTAATTCGTTATTTAAAATGAAGTTTGAACGTTATATATTTATATAATTATAAATCGAGCTTGAAAATGGCGTGCAGTTCGTAAATTCGAGTTTTGAACTTCAACTGAGAATACATGATTCGTTTTAAGTCGGATTTCTGTGAAACAAGAAACGCTGGGATCGTGTTGACGATAGTTTTCATATGAAAGAGAAAAATCCAGATTCTGTGTTAAAAATCGCGAGTTATGACTAAATCAAATTTTGGAAAAAACGCTATGGAAATCGTTATCGGCCGTTAAAATGGCCATTTTGCAAACGAACTCTGTTTTCGACGAAATTAGTTGCATTGGAACCGTATTGTCAAATTATTGTCAGAAAATCAAACCGCGTGGCAAACCGATGTCGTATGTGACCACGGTAGTCGTAAACGCCCAGTTATTTTCTCTAATGCGTATTCAAATAGATAAAAGGATATTTGGGTATAACTTGAGCAGACGATCAAATTAAGCCACAAAACCACTTCTGTTGAGTTCGTATCGTCGATTAGAGTCAGGATAGGTATATAGTTTGTTGTTTTTAGAGACCGGGTAATTTGGCGTTAAAAAGGGTATTGCGGTGCACGGTAAAAATAGCCTACCAGGGAAACAGTCTCAGAATGCGACGAAACTGGTGCCGTTGGGTTCGTATTGGAAAATTATTATAGGATCTGAAGGTTTCAAGTTGATTTGATTTATTTTGTGACCGTGGAAAAATTAAACGCGTGTTCATTTCTGGTTTTATAACGGAAAATTTTTCATACGACCTCGGATTTCGACGAACTTGTCCCATTGGATCCGGAATATCTTTTTACACTAAGATTAGCTTTTTTATCAGAAGACAGGAATCGTTTGTGGTAGTTTTTATCAACTACTTCACGGCGAAGTTTCGTTAAATTATTATAATATTAATTGGCACCCTATATATATATCAGCTCAACATTAAAACCTTATTTCCTCTCGTCATATAAACTGCGCCGCGACCCATTAGGAATGAACGATCCACAAACATTGAGCTTCCTCCCCCATTTTCCGTCGATACTTAAATCTAATCCAACCCTTCCCAAATATGAAATTCTCGAGCTCAGTTAGACCAAGAAACTGATCGACGGTGATGGTTCGTTGATCATTAGTATGGCTGTTATGGCCTCGCAAGGACGAGAAGTTCGAAGCGAGTTAGAGCGTCACCAGCAGCGTCGAGTTCATCAGGGCTTTGGGAGGACCTTGGATAGGTTGAGGCGCGGAGGAAGAAAGCATCAGATCGATGGTTAGAGTGCTGGATGGGGTGCGAGTTTGGGAGTTATGGGGAGGAGAATATGCAGTCTGTAGGGTGAAAGGCATTGGTCAGGTTGAACACAAGAAAGGAAAAGAAAGTAGAAGAGTTTAAGGATCAGGAAAAAGGGCAGTAACGTGGAAATGGTTGGAGAAGTATGGGGTGAAGCTTGGTGTTGAGAACGGGAGGGGCGTGACATAGAAAGGAAAAGAGAAAAAAAAAATGGATGAAGCCATCAGTGCGGTTCTTGGGGTAACCGCTGGAAGGAAGGTTGAATCGGCCATACCTTTTTAAATGATGAAGAAGCAGTGGACAAACGGTGTTCCAGCGTGGTTTCTAGTCAAGGGAAATGAATGAAGAAATGCGAGAAGCGGTTACCAAAGAAGGAAGCACCGCATACAAAAAGAGTTCTGCCTGTGTTCATTCATACCGATGCGGAAGCAATTTTAAGTAATTAAATTGGTTAACTTAGTAATTAAGTTAGTTATTAATTAAATTACTTAATCTAAATGTTAAACGGTATAGTTTTAATGATAGGTTGCGAAAATGAGGACAACAGTACTGGAAACCATTTTGATTAGAACTGAATGGAAGTGAGAAGAGATAGGGTAAATCACGACCTGGTTGCCTGAATTGGGATAAACGTTATTAGTTTATAGTAATGGTAATTAAGAATCTAATTTACTAATTAAATAAGTATTATAATTTAAAATAGTGGGCTAAAATGTGGAGTTTAATTAGCAGGAATCTGATTTGAGGGAAGAATGAAGAGTAGGAAGGAAACAAGGGTGTGAGCCCAGTATCTTGCAAATCAAAACGTTAAGCGGACCTTAACGTTAACTTAAATTAAAGTAATTTGTTTTCCTATGAACTGAAATTAAGAAATAAGTTTATTAATTAAATAATATTAATTTATATAATATTGATAACTCGGTTATATATATTACCAGAAATCGACAAACCGAGATGCAGTGAACTCGAGTCAACGAGCGCTACATTATGGAACAGAGATGGACGAATTCAGAATAACTGACATTTTCAGTTAAATTAAACATTGTTTAATTTAACTAAAACAAGCTGTTTTGGCGGCAAATCAGATCAAGGTGAGGTAAACTCACTCAGTTTTCCCATTATATTTTATATAAATTGGGTTTTTTATTTTGTGTGCTCTGCTTGCTGATGGTTGCCTGTTTGCTAGTTATACATTTGTTTGTTGATTTAACTAATGAAATTAAACTGTGTTTAATTTCAGTGAAATATCAAATCGTTATTTTTAACGGTTGGTTCCAATAAAGGTAACTTACATTATTGGTCACGTTTATTTATAAACGTGTTTTAAATTGTGGAACTGTTTGAATTGCTTGCGGTTGATGTTGAATGGTTGCTATTTAGTGTTATCAGTTAAACAAAACTGAAATGATCTGATTTGTGATAACCGTTTGAATACAGGGAAGAACAGGTTGGAGGGACCCAACCGGATCCCTCAAATGTATTATTTATTTCATATTATCATATATGAACTGATCTGTTTGTGTGATTGATTTGATGGGGGATTATTGACTGAATATTCAACATCTGTTTGGTTTAAACCAATGGCGATATTGGTTAAGTGTTTGGCAGAGTATGGCCTTTAAAATCAATCGGGTTATAGATATTGATTAACCGTCAGGTGTGTCGAAAAAGATGAAGTTATAAAATTTATTTTATAACTGGAGATAGATTTTTGAATATATTATTTTTAATAAAAGTTATTAAATAGAAATAAATAAATATTTTATTTATTTAAGGGTTTGATTTATTATTAAGTTATTTTATAAAGTTAATTCTGATATTTATCAGATTTATAAATACGAGCATAAGAAATAAACCGAATGGTTTAGCTTGAATAATTATTTGATCAAGAAACAATTAATGGAGTTTATTTAAATTAATTATATTGTTAATTAATTTAAAGTGAGAGTTTATTTGGAATCGGTTAAAGAGGTAATTGAGTTTTGAGTTAATCGACTGTTTTTGGAATTGATTATCAAATTAATGTGTTTTGATTTAAAATTGTTGAATGAATCTTGTTTAAATTTAGATAAGGTTTCGAAAGGGTTTATTATTTATTTTTGTTAATAAAGACTTAACTACTAAAGTAATCAATAATCGAAGTAAACTATTATTATAAAAGTAATCAAAGTGAAATGAAATTCCAATCGATGTGTTGAAAGGAGTTATGAACGAGATTTATATTTAAAACCCGAATTTTTATAATGAAGTTATAAAGGAATTTCAAGCGAATATAATTGCTTGAAATAAACGTTACTTAATTATTTGAATTAAGTTAGAGGAAATTTAGATCAAAAGGGTTTAGGATAAACCAGAGTTTATAAACGAGGTTTAAAAGGGAAAAGCGTTAATTTTAACTTAACGATTACTTAAAAAAAAGATTAAGTAAGAAAAGGAAAATTTAAATAAGATTTCCGAAGTGGGAAATGGTTGAATGGATCTGAAAGGAGATTGGTATACGTAAATTTGGGATAAAGAAGTGGGTCATAGGGTTGTATAACCAAATCCAGTTTATAATGGAACTTGTTCAAGATTGGAATGGAATATTGGTTTTTGATTACAACTTATACTTATCTGAGGGTAAGAACGTTGTTGATCAAGGTCTGAGAGGTAATTAAAATACCCCAACTTGAACGACATCGGGATTTTCTGAATATGATATGAGTTGGTAATCGCAGGAGAAGTTAGTGATAATTTATTATTTCCATTAGTGAAATAATAATGCATCGTTTGGTGGAAAATATAAGAATATATAACGAGAGATCCAAAGTAAAGGAAATTAGTAGGAAGGAGATGTAAAGTTTAGTTTTATACAAATCAATATTAGTTATGGTCAAGGATGGAATAAAAGGATATTACGTAACTCTGTTACGAATAATAAGCTGAATGGATTTTCCCAAGTTTTAATAATAAAGAATAATGTAATGAATGTTTTTGGAAAGGAGAATTAAGTGAAAATGGAATGGTTATAAGTTATTTTACTACATAATACAAAGGAATGGTTTGAGAATATTTGTAAATTTATTAGGGATCGAATATCGTATTTTAAAATATTAAAAGAGTTAGAACTTTTATTTGAACAGAAGTGAATCAGTTTGTTTAAATTAAAAGGCCAAGTGATGCCGAATACTGGACCAGTGAACCCATTGGAGTGTCATTATTGAAACACTGTTTATTTTGATAGTTAGAACACCGACTATCAAATCTCTCCAATACGATTGTTGGTATGGAAAGACCGGGATCGAATTTATATTCGAAAACCATTCCGACCAACAAATACGTGGAGATATTAGAAGATGATCGAGATGGAGCATTGAAGACCGTGGATTTTCATAAACGGAAGAACCACTAATATTATCTGCCTGGCAAGTAGAGATAAGTTGTGATTCTTTCGTGGTTGGAATCTACGGGTTGCAAGGACTCCTCGCTACTGATCCATGGGGTGATTCCTATAGGGATGCGGTAGGAGAGTGCCTTCGGTTCATCCTGTTCCTGGATGACTTGTATGGACGGATGTCTGACAGAGTATTTCCAAATGGTCACGTACGTTGATTTCTTCAAACATGCTATAGTTGTTGGCGGAGAATTGCCGTTCTCTTAGCTTCCAGCTAGAGTATTTTTGTGGACGTCAATTAGTGATATCTGATGGATCTGACGATGTGGCATTCAAAGTGAATGGTGATCAAATGTTTCAAAAATAAATTCTGGCCTCAAGCCTCATCAACCAGAAGATGACAAAAATCGGGCAGGCAGCATGGCTATGTGGGTCGCTCCCATTAGGATGTATAATCACCTATCTAGAGAAAATCCTATTTGCTTCTTAAATCTATGCTTCGATGCTGTCCCTTGTCGGGAGACGGTTGCTGATCCCAACCGTCGGTGATATACATTCGATACACTCAAGCAAAATGAGTGGTCGGTCATGTGAGGGTCGGTTTCCAAGACGTTCTTGTTGAACCCAGTGTATTCGTCTCTAGAGATACACTATCGGCGGGTGGTCCCATACCTTGTCATAGTTGGAATCCAATCTCCAATAAGCGCCAGCGGTTTTGTTTGTATACTATGTATGTAGAGCGTGAGATGCAATCGTTCTACTAGATTTCTATTTACTTGTATTTAGACATTATTATAATATCATAAAAGATATTGGTTTCAAAACTGTTTTGGGTTATCGTAAGGTAAAAACCGTCCGTATTTATGTGTGGATTTGGTCTTACGATTATCCTTTTCTTTTGAAAAGATTTTGAACTTTAAAATCATGATTAGATGATTTACCGTTAATACTGTGCAGGTTTATCTCACTCTGGTTCACCAGACTGACCGGTGTTTTGTAAATGCCCAGGTTAGCCCGGGGTGTACAGGTTCAGGTTATCGAATGCTGTGAAGTCCAGAGATGGGCTGGAGATGTTCAGACGTATGATATTATATAACTACTATTCCGCTGTGTGTTGTATATGGGAACAGGTTATTATAACTGTCCCATCGTGTGATGTACTCTGATATTGTAAGTATTTTTAAAAGCTCTCAATAAAGATTTATTTCTGTATTATATTTTGTTCCGCTGCGATGTGAGACTCTGATTCTGTGTTGTGGTGTTTCTTCTTCTTCTTCTATTCTAATATTTCTTTCTTTCTTATCTCACCCTCTAATTTCTTTCTAATAACTATCCAGTGTTTTTCGGTGCTTGGAGAGTCGGAATGAGTTACGGTAAAGGTATTTATGTCGATTTCCAGGGCCGAAAATCCTTGGGTCGTTACATACGTCCAGTCCCGCACAACGCTGGATTCTACAGAATTTTATTACTATATCAATAGTCAAATACAACGTCCTTGATTTCATGGCTACAAAGAATACCGCCGGTTCCAACCTCCTCAATTTCACGGCTACAAGGGATACCACCGATTACCCGTCCTTGATTTCACAGCTACAAGGGATACCACTGATTACTTTACTCAACCCAAACAATTACAAATAGCCCAATAACTCTTCAATAGCACTTGATTCAGGGAGTAATGAGTAGAGAGTGTCGAGAGAAGAAGACTAGTGAAAATAGAATTGAATTCGGTAGAGTATAGGTGTAGAAATCATAAAAATGATAAAGAATAATGGTGTAGTGAAAGAGAGTGAAAGTGGAGAAGAATAAATGATCAAAAATTCGAAATCAGCCCCTTTTTATAATGTGCGAAAGGTTGTTGTAACAACCCGTATTTTCAATAACCTGTTATAACGTAAATCGAGGCAGAATTTAATTTATAAATCTAAATCAAGGGAAACGGGCTATGCCATTGCGTTCGTCTCGGAAAAATACGCGAAATAGAGTCCGAGTTTTCGAAAATCGGAGTCCGTATGACCCGATTAAGGCCCAATGAAGTTTTCATAAAATTTCAAGTTCAAAACAGATTTGAATTTCAAGTTCAAATTTCGAATTTCGTGCCTGGAAGGCTAGGCGGGAAATTTCCCGCCAAGCCAACCAAGTCGACAGGCCTGTCGACTTGGCAGTCGACTTGGTTGGACCCAAGTCAACAGCCCTGTCGACTTGGCTGTCGACTTGGCTCAGCCGGGCAGTTTTGCCTGGTGCACCATTTTGGGGTTTTGGTTAGGTTTTGGGGCCAGATTCGGTTTTAAGGGCTGAGATTGGAATTAGGGTTTAATCCTAAGGTTGAAACTAATCCTAATCTCCATAAATAAGCCCCTAACCTAACCCTAAATCATCATTATTCAACCCTACAACTAAACTATGGCAAAATTATTCCTCTCATGGCCTCCACTCTCTTCATAAAATTTCTAAGTTATTTCTATGAGAGATTTTCCATGCATACAAGTGTTTTCAAGCTTGTATGAGTGTCATTAGCTTGCATTCAAGTCAAGTTTCCATATTTACATCATAAAGCAAGGGTTTTGGTCATTTTGGCTCAAGGGTTTTTCTATTGGAGCTTGCATTTTGGGTTTATTTGATTGCATAAGGGCTTTGTCTCAATCTATATATATTTTTGCATCTTCATAAGCATTGTAAGCCCTTTTCTACTTTCATATTTAAACTCTAAAGTTAAATGAATGATGCAAGTTTGGTTGATCATTATGATATGCAAGTTTGCCATGATATGCAAGTTTACTATGTCATGTTATGCAAGTTTGATATGTTATGATATGCAAGTTTGCCATGATATGCAAGTTTACTATGTCATGTTATGCAAGTTTGATATGTTATGATATGCAAGTTTGCCATGTTATGTTATGCAAGTTTGCCATGTTATGTTATGCAAGTTTGCCATGTTATGATATGCAAGTTGTCATGTTATGTATGCAAGTTTGGGTGAATCATTTTACTCATGTTATCATGTTATGCAAGCTTACCTTGAGTATATGAACATAAAGCTTCAAGCTTTATGATAAAGGTTGCATTTTGGCAACATGTAAGTTATCATATCTCTTATGATAACTTGCATGTGAGGCTAAATGCGAACTTATGGCCATTTCTACATGTCATTTATCACCATGTATCACCAATATGCTAAGTTTGGTTTTATGCATGCTTTTGAGGCCTAAAAATGTAATATGCAAGTATATGAACATATGTACATTTCATATGCCACCATGTTAAACTTGTGGCTTCAACACCTTTATGTCATGATTATGCCAAGTTCCCTCTTTCTATCCTTTATGCGCTATTGCGATATGTAAGCGATGGGATTGCGTTTGGGGTTGGGTAAACTTAAAAGACATAAAAACATAAGATTGGGAATTTACCTATTAAATTAGGTCTACCCATTGGGAATTTACCTATTAAGTTAGGTCTACCCAAATTCTTGTTAACTTGTAATTATGTTTTGGAAACATAATGGACATGACACTTAGAAAATATAAGTGTGACCAACTCGAGGTTGGGTTGAGTTTGTAGCATAAAACTACCCGGAACCGACCGGCCTAACTAGTTGCTACAAACAATAGGACCCAATGTGAGAAGTTGGTCATGTCGTACCTTGAACCCGAGGTTAGACCAAGTTGTGGTGTAAAGCTACCCGGAACCGACCGGCTTAACTAGTAACCGCAACAAAGTCTAATGTGAGAGGTTAAGGCACATTAATTAATTAATGCCTCATGATTAGGGTTTAAGTCATGGTCCACTTAATACTTAATCAATTTGGGCTTGATGGATTAATCGGGGTTAAGTCGTGAACCCATAGTTACACTTAACCAAGTTAATCCATGATTAGTAAAAGGGTTAAACCGTACTTAACCCACTAGAAAATCCTAGCAATGGGGGTCCATTCCAGCAGTAATCCCAAGTTTGTATCATTAAGACCCTAGGGACTAGGCTAGGGTGGGGCACGATTACTGGACTTGATGTAAGTGACCAAAACGACGGCCGAGTGGTACGCCGGTGTAGTTCCGGACGGACTATGGTCGTGCACATAGTCCGTAGCCGGAGAAAACATGCACGGGTACCAGTAGATCGAGACTGTGCACTTATGTTTATGGTGTCCAGGGGTTTACACCCTAGGGCTTGATACACCCGAAGGTGGACCCAGCACAGTCCGACTACAATTATGTTTGGGCCGTATTGACACCAACACGTGACGAGTTAGGCTTAGGGAGCCGATCGATTAGACCGTTTGGTTGGACCTCGTATTAGGGTCATTTCATGTTATTGGGTCAAAGCTTGGGCCAAGGGATCAATACTTGTTTATTCAAGTCATGTTAGCTTGCTAGTACACCTGTGGTGCAAAAACCTTAAACCTGATTATGCGATGACACCTTTATCTACCTTGTTAGTTAATCATCATGCTAGTATGTTGTTATCCTTATGTTCATCCCTGCTTCTCATGCCAGTTAACTTTATCAGTTTACATTGATTGTAGTAGGGCTTACTCAGTCTTTTTGACTGACCTGTTTTTCTTTCGCCTCTTTTCTTCCGTTCCCCCCCCCCCCCCCCCGCGGTTCTCAGGGTGGGAATATTGGAGCTTAGCTTGGATTTCTGATCGCTTGCTTGTGGGATTTTAGCTCATGTACGGTCTTGACATGAAGCTAGCTATGGTTATCACTTATTTTGGGGATAGTACTTATGTATTTCAGTGACGTTGTTTTTATCTAGACTTGTGTATTTGAAAAGTTGACATTATGTTGTACCAGACTTGTTTTGAAATAGTTTGAAACCTTCCGCTGTTTTACTTATCTTATTTACTCTGTTTACATATATACATATGTTCTTGTTCTGCCTTGATATATCATTATGCATGTTTACCCGGTACAAACGCCCCTCCAAAGTCAGAGTGCTTGCAAGAGCCACCCTGGCGGAGGTGGGGTGTTACAGTTGCAATGTCTCAGAACCATCACAAATAGTAAAAAGACACACCTCCTTTCAAAATTGAAAAAAATGACAATTATATGTTGACATGTGTATATATATATATATATATATATATATATATATGTATATCGACATATTTGTGTAAAATTGAAATTTAAACATTTTTCAAGTGTTTCGATATATATACATATATATATATAATTCTGGAAATTCTTGAATTAAATTATAGTGTTATAAATGAATATTGTAAAGTAGAAAATCATTTGAAAACATAAATATAAACTTTTTAAACATATTTATAAAATTATAGAGTTTAAAACTATAAAAATATAAAGTATATAAAAATATAAATATATAAGACTTATAAAGTATAAATCTATACAAATTAAGTTTAAAATCAAATAAAATAGAAAAAAAATAGAGAAGAAAGAGATTGAAGATAGAGTTTGAAAACAGAATTTGAAAACAGAAGTTGAAAAACAGAATTTGAAATTATTTTGAATTTGAACCTGGAGTGCCATTCAGAGTCTTACATAATCTAGACTCTATAACTATATTTATCTTGAACTCTTGAACTCTTGAAATCTTAAATACTTATGAGTCTTGGAATATCTCTGAATTCTGAATCTCTAACATCTTTAAGCTATACAGTCTTCAGTAATAATTCCTATATATAAATCCTACATATGTATGTGTGTGTGTGTGTGTATATATATATATTCTAGACAGAAGTGTTAGTATATATTTTATAATCAGCTAATATTGAAATAAGGTTGTTTCCATCAAAACTCCATTCTCCAATAACTCGTACCCTTCCCTAAGTACGAAGAACACTGGAATGGGCACGGGGAGTCGAGGTTAATGGGACTTGTGACTTTCTGGGATTTGAGGTATTGGTTTGGCGATGCTTGGAGGAGTGGCAAGGTTCCTATCGGTATGATCCCTTCTCGGCTCATTTCCTTTGCTCCTTGGTGACACTCCAGGCTTTAACTTCACGCGATACGTTGAGTCAGGCGTGCCTTGCGTACTTTCGGGAATCGTACCAAAAGGTCGGTTAAAAGTAAGTCAACATGGATCGTTTTCTCCCACGAATTTTAATTTGAGTACGAAACTTAGAGGTGTCTACATCAATCCGAAAAAAGATTTATCACTCGATTCTTAAAGACGATCCTTGATAAGGATTGTGGTTAGTTACTTAAGTTTTTTGTCATAATTGAGAGCTATGCAAGGAAGACTGTATGTACTAAAGAATCAAGGGATTAATACTAGTTCGGAAATAAAGTTATAACTTCAAATTAGAAATCAAAAATAGATATTTTACATCGATGATCTATGTATAACCTATGAAATTAAATTGGGAATATTTAACTTAATTTTAGATAAATTCGGAAATAAACCCTTTTGAGTTTATATAGAGATTTTGGTAATGATGACGAGTTTGAGAAATAACCTGAGAAGGACTGAGAAGGATTTTGACTTTTCGAAAAACATGGATTATGATGGACCATCAGATGAGAAGTTTAATGGATAGTATGTATTCTTACCCTTTATTTCCTTTTCAGTTTCAAGGACGAAATTTTTTTAAGTGGAGGAGAATGTAACAACTCAGGTTTTAAAGTAATTTGAAAATATCAAAATTCAAATATCAAATAATTATACATTATTTTGGATAATTTAAATATGATTTTAAGTTGAATTTTGTTTAAATAGTAAAATAGTTTATTTTGAACTGTGAAATATGCCTGTAAAGTATACCGATAAAAATATATCAACTTTTGTCAAAATAAGTTGCTCAAACACATATAAATTAAACCATTAGCATCCTACCATAGCATTTTCAAAACAAATGCTATCTTATGTAAGGTGCTTAAGACATGGACATATATCTTAACCCATGTCAGCATGCATGGTACTTGAGGGACAAGTGTCCGCACACCAAAAGACCAAAGTACCCATCTCCCAAACTACATAAAGTACCCTCCTTCACCTTACACTTCCATTCATCCAACATTCCTCCATTTTCCTATTTTCTTACCTCCCTTTTCTCTTCAATTTTCGGTCGTGGTCATAACCTCCACCCTTTCCTTCCCCTTTTTCTCTTCCATTCGGCTTATCCTTATCCTCCACCCTCGGCCAACCACCTCCACCCACCTCCCTACGCTCCTCGCGCCACACCCTTTAACCCCAAGTCACGCCATCCTCCTTCCTTCTCCCTCCTCACACCTTCCTTCCATATCACCTCGGCCACCCCTACAACCCTCCTCCTCTATAAAAAATAAATATAATATATATTATATTTTGCTTTAAAAGGATTCGAGAAAGAAAAGCAAAAGTGGGAGGAAATTACGTTCGTCCGGGTCCGTGTTCTAAGACTGACGGAGTGGAACCCTAAGGTGAGAACTACTTTAGCCATATTTAGGATGTTTAATATAATCATAATCTGATTATATTGTTTGCTTTGTGGTTATTATGGCATTATTATAGTTGTTATCATCCATGTAAGTATAAGCGTTAATCACCATAACGCTTATATTATAAATACTGTGATATGGATGAAGGGTTGCTATGGATGTTATCATGGTTGTTATTAGTGATAATATAACACACTTCACATGTTACACCCATATATATGGAATTATATACGTATTTGTTATATCCCATTTCATTTTGAAAATATAAAATATTATATTCGTTCAAATAGAAATAAGATGTAAAAACAAAAGTTGGAATTTTATATTTGAAACTGGATAGAAATGAAATTAAAGTAATTATGAAAATTGTAACGACCCATATTTTTGACCGTTCAAATCGACAATAAACCACACATGTCGACCCAAACAAATCACAAATACAGGCAGTTATTGGGAAAAGAAGAAAAGAAGAAAGAAGAAAAAAAAACAATCGCAAAACCTCACAGCGGAAGGACAACATATAATAAACAAATAATGGTTCAATTGCATTTAAAACATATACATTCGACTTATACTTTCTCAGTTATCAGAGTTACACTTGCACAAATCATACAGTAATGCAGTGGAAGTAAAGTGCAGCGGAACATACATGTAATATATATATATATATATATATATATATATATATATATATATATCAAATACTCGTCTTCATCCTCCGAGCTGTTAAAAATCTTCGCCAACTGCAACATCTGCTGACCCGAGCGTATTGCACAAAAAGAAAACACAACAAACACTCGGATCAGCACTAAATCATTCTCATATTAGTCAAATTAAAATACGAAATAACATCAGTGTCATGGGTACAGTAACTCAAGAGATGTTACGGGATTTTTCCATCTCTCAAGGATCCGTTAAACTAATACATATATAGTATAATACACTATTAAGATAGTGTCTACTCAATAAAGTATAAATACTGAAAATAGCGTAAGCGGGATTACATTTTTACCCTTACACAGTTTATAATACCATAGTCTATACAGTACCGTAAACCCACCGTAAACGATGGCATCAGAGGGCACTCCATAGGTACGATACAAACAATAGGACCCAATGTGAGAAGTTGGTCATGTTGTACCTTGAACCCGAGGTTAGACCAAGTTGTGGTGTAAAGCTACCCGGAACCGACCGGCTTAACTAGTAACCGCAACAAAGTCTAATGTGAGAGGTTAAGGCACATTAATTAATGCCTCATGATTAGGGTTTAAGTCATGGTCCACTTAATACTTAATCAATTTGGGCTTGATGGATTAATCGGGGTTAAGTCGTGAACCCATCGTTACACTTAACCAAGTTAATCCATGATTAGTAAAAGGGTTAAACCGTACTTAACCCACTAGAAAATCCTAGCAATGGGGGTCCATTCCAGCAGTAATCCCAAGTTTGTATCATTAAGACCCTAGGGACTAGGCTAGGGTGGGGCACGATTACTGGACTTGATGCAAGTGACCAAAACGACGGCCGAGTGGTACGCCGGTGTAGTTCCGGACGGACTATGGTCGTGCACATAGTCCGTAGCCGGAGAAAACATGCACGGGTACCAGTAGATCGAGACTGTGCACTTATGTTTATGGTGTCCAGGGGTTTACACCCTAGGGCTTGTTACACCCGAAGGTGGACCCAGCACAGTCCGACTACAATTATGTTTGGGCCGTATTGACACCAACACGTGACGAGTTAGGCTTAGGGAGCCGATCGATTAGACCGTTTGGTTGGACCTCGTATTAGGGTCATTTCATGTTATTGGGTCAAAGCTTGGGCCAAGGGATCAATACTTGTTTATTCAAGTCATGTTAGCTTGCTAGTACACCTGTGGTGCAAAAACCTTAAACCTGATTATGCGATGACACCTTTATCTACCTTGTTAGTTAATCATCATGCTAGCATGTTGTTATCCTTATGTTCATCCCTGCTTCTCATGCCAGTTAACTTTATCAGTTTACATTGATTGTAGTAGGGCTTACTCAGTCTTTTTGACTGACCTGTTTTTCTTTCGCCTCTTTTCTTCCGTTCCCCCCCCAGGTTCTCAGGGTGGGAATATTGGAGCTTAGCTTGGATTTCTGATCGCTTGCTTGTGGGATTTTAGCTCATGTACGGTCTTGACATGAAGCTAGCTATGGTTATCACTTATTTTGGGGATAGTACTTATGTATTTCAGTGATGTTGTTTTTATCTAGACTTGTGTATTTGAAAAGTTGACATTATGTTGTACCAGACTTGTTTTGAAATAGTTTGAAACCTTCCGCTGTTTTACTTATCTTATTTACTCTATTTACATATATACATATGTTCTTGTTCTGCCTTGATATATCATTATGCATGTTTACCCGGTACAAACGCCCCTCCAAAGTCAGAGTGCTTGCAAGAGCCACCCTGGCGGAGGTGGGGTGTTACATTTGGTATCAGAGCGTATGGTTTACGAGAAGGAACAAAAAGGTTTTTAAAACTTTTGGAAAACTATTTTCAAAACCAAGTATAAAGTATTTTCCAAAGAAAAGTCTAGTTTATTTTAAAGGCTATTCCCCAAAAAAAGCCATTAGCAAAAATTCCTTCGTTTTTTTTTCTCTCCATTCTGAATCTATCTTTTTCTTCGTTTTCAGTATGGCCAATAACTTTGGCATTCCGGAGGGAGTACACGTACCTGTTTGGTATAGGAGACTTTTGGAGGCTAGGGCGACCGAAGCCGACCCCGCAAATGTTACTCCTCCTCCGGTGGCTAATGTTTCTCCTCCTCCTCCTCCCATAGCTGATGTTCCTCCTCCCCCTCAACCTCCACAAGCGGATTTTGCGGAAACTTGTAAGGACTTTAAGACGATGGGTGGCAAGAATTTCATTGGAACCGAGACTTATGTAGAGGCAAGGAATTGGTTGAAAGAAACCGAAGATCTTTTTGCCTTCTTTGATATAGATGACCGTAGGAAGGTTTTATTGGCAGTGTGGTTGCTAAAGGAAGAAGCTGCACATTGGTGGGTGGTCACCACCGCTACTAGGCCAATTGAGACTTGGGATGACTTTAGGGGAAAGTTTGGACTAAGGTTCCTATCACTGAAGCAAGGGGACATGACTATTAGGGAATACATAGATAAGTTTAATCAACTGGCTCGGGTCGGTTTAGACTTGGTTAACACAGCTCAGAAGAAGGCCCTATACTTTGCTCTAGGATTAAACGAGCCATTACATGGTTTAGCCATGTCTCATATACCCTTGGGGGCAACTTTCGAGAGTTTGGTGAATATGGCCCTACTCAATGAAGAGAATAGGAGTGACAAGAAGGAGGTCAAGATGAAGGAGTCTCAAAACAAGGAAACGGAGCCCAAAAAGGAAATGAAAAAGAAGGGGGAGAAGTCTGAAGATAAGAAGGAAAAGAAGTGCTTTACTTGTGGAAGCTTGACTCATCTAAACAAGGATGGCAGAAAGAGGAAGGGCACTTGCTTTGACTGTGGAGAAATGGGACACTTCACTAGGGACTGCCCGAAGAAGGGAGGGCCTACGTCGGAAGGAACGGTGAATTCCGGGAAGCAAGGCAAGAACTCCAAAAACCGCAAGAACAAGAACAAGAGTCAAGGCAACAAGGGGAACAATAGCAAGGGTAATAACGACAAGGGGAAGTGCCATTATTGCGGTTCAGTTGAGCATCTTATTAAGGATTGTAGGAAGAGAAAAAGGAAGAGTGGTGAATGCTTTCATTGTGGTGAGTTTGGACATTTCAGCAAAGATTGCCCGAAGAAGCAAGGGCAAGGTCAGACTTAGTGTGCAAGACCATCTGGAGGGAGAATTCATCCCCTCAACATCGTTCTTCCAGCTCATGATCGAGGTAGTGTTTCTGTTAAAAGTCCTGTTTACATTTCTGATTTTCCTGTTCGTACTTTGTTTGATTCTGGTGCATCGCATAGTTTATTTCATCTGATCTAGTTGAAAGTTTGCACCTAAGTACTAGTCTAGTTACTGATCCCGTGTGTGTTTCAAATCCAATTGGGGTTTACGCCCATTTGTCTATTATCTACGTGGATTTGAAAATCTCTATCTTTAGTGTAGAGTTCTCGTGTGATGCTTATATTCTCGGTTTCATGGGGTATGGGTTGATTTTGGGCATGGATTGATTGTCCAGTTTTGGAGCCATCCTTGATTTTTGAGCATAGGGTTGTGAGGCTCATGACTGCCTCGGTAATACCATAAAAATTTCTTGTAACCCTATGGGTCCCGTCACGTTGTGTTATCTTGAATCCCTCAACTCGTCTATCGATAGTTTGCAATCGGTGAGGGTGGTCCGAGAATATCCTGATATCTTGGGTGAAGTGAAGGGGGGTTACCCCTAAGCGAGAGATTGATTTCTGCATTTATCTGGTTGATAATGCCAAGCCAGTTACGTGGCCGGTTAGGCACATGGTCCCGCGAGATGAGAGTTAAGAAAGCAAGTCAAGGAGTTGCTTGAGAAGAACTTCATACGATGAAGCATTTCCGAAGAGGGTGCTCTAGTAGTATTCGCTACTAATGTGGACAGTTCGCTTCGCCCGTGTGTTGATTATCGTGAGTAGAACAAGAAGAATAGACAACCATTACCAAGGATCGATGATTTGTTTGATCAGCTTGTAGGAACATCTGTTTTCTCTTGATCTTGCTACTGGATTCCATCAGCTCAGAGTAGCTGAGGATAGTATAGACAAAACTGCGTTCAAAACTCCAGATGGATTCTTAGAATGGCTAGTCATGCCATTCGGTTTGACTAATGCACCCGCCTACTTCGTGGACTTGATGAGTAGGGTGCCTAGGGAGTTCCTGAACAAGTTTGTGGTAGTCTTTGTAGAAGATATCCTGACTTTCTTAAAGAACGAGGAAGAACATGCTAGACATCTCAAGGAGGTGATGGATACGCTTAGAGCCCATCAGTTGAAAGCCAAGTCCTCCAAATGTCATTTTGGAGAAAAGAAGTTAGATTTCTTGGGCACATAGTTACTAAGCAAGGCTTAGCGGTGGATCCCGCTAAAGTGGTCGCGGTTCAAGACCGGAAAGCTCCGACGAGGTCAATTGAAGTAAGAAGCTTTCTAAGTTTAATTAGTCAGTTAGCGTCCCTTGAGTTTAGACCTACCCTTCTGGATCAAGTAGGGACTTCACAGAAGGAAGACCCGTAGTTAGCCGAGATCATGGACAAGTTGATTCGAGGCGAGATGTTAAGTCACCTCGCTATAGATGACAAGGGATGGCTAAGACGCGATGAGAGAAAGAAAGTTCTTGAGGAAGCGCATCGCTCTAAGTTGACTATACATCCGGGCAGAGATAAGATGTATAAAGATATGAAGCGCATTTTCTTTTGGCCTGGGATAAAGAAGGATGTGGCGGAGTTTGTCTCTAGATGTATCATTTGCCAGCAAGTTAAGGCCGAGTCGAAGAAGCCCGGTGGGCTATTGCATCCTCTAGACGTTCCACTATGGAAGTGGAAGAGTATTCCCATGGATTTTATCGATGGATTACCAAGGTCAAGGAAAGAGAATACAAGCATGCGGGTCATAGTAGGTAGACTCACGAAGAGTGCTCATTTCACTCCGGTAAAGAGCGAAAGGACTGCATTATAGCTAGCAACGGATTACTTTCAAGAAATAAGGAGGTTGCACGGGGTTCCCTCAAGTATAGTTAGTAACCGTGACTCAATCTTCGCTAGCCAGTTTTGAGATAGTCTACGGGAAGTCATGGGCAAACGGCTGAATCTAAGGACGTCCTATCATTCACAGGCAGATGGTTCATTTCGTTCAAGCATGAGTTATAGAAAATTACGTTAGTAAGAGCAATTGGTAAACATGGATTGGTATTTTCAAGAAAAGTTCTGCTGCGTGGAATACTTTATAGTAAGTAAACGAGATCCAGGATTCACTGGTGAATTTTGGAGAGCTTGCATGAAACCATGAGGTCATAGTTATGTTTAAGCCAAGAATGATAGAAGAGTAAGTGAAAAAGGAAGACGAGAGGCGACAATGAAATGAGTTCCAACTCATATTTGGAAATAAGAGTTAAGAAGCCAAGGAATCATGAAGTAAAAGACGGTCAAAGCACAGTGGAGTTAAACTCAAGGAAACATGACTTAGAAGACTGAAGGCTAGATACGCGCATCATATCTCTTTGTAAGAGTATATCCTTGATCCTTGTTTTCCGGTGGAACTTACTTGCATGTTATCTTTTACATATATCCTCTCGGTCCCGTTCTCGATCCCATTTATGTTGTAAACTCCATAAGGGGGTGTGACTCATCGGTTAGTAATACATGTCAAGGTTTAAAGGGGTCCGTTAGGTTGACTAAACCTTTTGGGCTTTTATAGAATATGGGTTGGGTTAGGAAGGGATTTCTTGTAATCCAAAAGGAGTATATCTTGCTTATCTTCCCGATCTCTTTGTAGCGTACCTTTCTTTTGCTATCTATATCGTGTTAATCTTGTCATGAGAACCTTAGGTAGAAACCCTTTGGATGAAACATGTGTTTGAAACATGTTATGTTTGATGTTTGCAAGTGGTTGCAAGTGTTTGCAAGTGGTTACTCGTGGATGCATTATACACATTAGCCACTAGATCGGCTCACACACTCCTCATATTGCATATGCATGAGTGTTTACGCTTATTCATGGATGAAAATTTTTGTGTTATCACATGGATGTTGCATATGGATGTATGTTATGTGCACACATATAGATGTTATACATTATGTTAGGAATTGCATACATATGGATTCATTTCACTAACATAATTTGCATTGATGATATTTGCATTAGATAAGTACATATACACACACCTTTGCATATGTTCATACAACATTTAGAATCTTGTAAGGACAATGATTGCTCGTGGATGATGTTTTGAGTAGATGGATGTTGGATGGTAGGATACGTTCTTCCTAACTTGAAGATTTCGGGGACGAAATCCTTTAAGGAGGGGAGAATGTAACAACCCGTATTTTCAATAACCTGTTATAACGTAAATCGAGGTAGAATTTAATTTATAAATCTGAATCAAGGGAAACGGGCTATGCCATTGCGTTCGTCTCGGAAAAATACGCGAAATAGAGTCCGAGTTTTCGAAAATCGGAGTCCGTATGACCCGATTAAGGCCCAATGAAGTTTTCAGAAAATTTCAAGTTCAAAACAGATTTGAATTTCAAGTTCAAATTTCGAATTTCGGGCCTGGAAGGCTAGGCGGGAAATTTCCCGCCAAGCCAACCAAGTCGACAGGCCTGTCGACTTGGCAGTCGACTTGGTTGGATCCAAGTCGACAGCCCTGTCGACTTGGCTGTCGACTTGGCTCAGCCGGGCAGTTTTGCCTGGTGCACAATTTTGGGGTTTTGGTTAGGTTTTGGGGCCAGATTCGGTTTTAAGGGCTGAGATTGGAATTAGGGTTTAATCCTAAGGTTGAAACTAATCCTAATCTCTATAAATAAGCCCCTAACCTAACCCTAAATCATCATTATTCAACCCTACAACTAAACTATGGCAAAATTATTCCTCTCATGGCCTCCACTCTCTTCATAAAATTTCTAAGTTATTTCTATGAGAGATTTTCCATGCATACAAGTGTTTTCAAGCTTGTATGAGTGTCATTAGCTTGCATTCAAGTCAAGTTTCCATATTTACATCATAAAGCAAGGGTTTTGGTCATTTTGGCTCAAGGGTTTTTCTATTGGAGCTTGCATTTTGGGTTTATTTGATTGCATAAGGGCTTTGTCTCAATCTATATATATTTTTGCGTCTTCATAAGCATTGTTAGCCCTTTTCTACTTTCATATTTAAACTCTAAAGTTAAATGAATGATGCAAGTTTGGTTGATCATTATGATATGCAAGTTTGCCATGATATGCAAGTTTACTATGTCATGTTATGCAAGTTTGATATGTTATGATATGCAAGTTTGCCATGATATGCAAGTTTACTATGTCATGTTATGCAAGTTTGATATGTTATGATATGCAAGTTTGCCATGTTATGTTATGCAAGTTTGCCATGTTATGTTATGCAAGTTTGCCATGTTATGATATGCAAGTTGTCATGTTATGTATGCAAGTTTGGGTGAATCATTTTACTCATGTTATCATGTTATGCAAGCTTACCTTGAGTATATGAACATAAAGCTTCAAGCTTTATGCTAAAGGTTGCATTTTGGCAACATGTAAGTTATCATATCTCTTATGATAACTTGCATGTGAGGCTAAATGCGAACTTATGACCATTTCTACATGTCATTTATCACCATGTATCACCAATATGCTAAGTTTGGTTTTATGCATGCTTTTGAGGCCTAAAAATGTAATATGCAAGTATATGAACATATGTACATTTCATATGCCACCATGTTAAACTTGTGGCTTCAACACCTTTATGTCATGATTATGCCAAGTTCCCTCTTTCTATCCTTTATGCGCTATTGCGATATGTAAGCGATGGGATTGCGTTTGGGGTTGGGTAAACTTAAAAGACATAAAAACATAAGATTGGGAATTTACCTATTAAATTAGGTCTACCCATTGGGAATTTACCTATTAAGTTAGGTCTACCCAAATTCTTGTTAACTTGTAATTATGTTTTGGAAACATAATGGACATGACACTTAGAAAATATAAGTGTGACCAACTCGAGGTTGGGTTGAGTTTGTAGCATAAAACTACCCGGAACCGACCGGCCTAACTAGTTGCTTCAAACAATAGGACCCAATGTGAGAAGTTGGTCATGTTGTACCTTGAACCCGAGGTTAGACCAAGTTGTGGTGTAAAGCTACCCGGAACCGACCGGCTTAACTAGTAACCGCAACAAAGTCTAATGTGAGAGGTTAAGGCACATTAATTAATTAATGCCTCATGATTAGGGTTTAAGTCATGGTCCACTTAATACTTAATCAATTTGGGCTTGATGGATTAATCGGGGTTAAGTCGTGAACCCATCGTTACACTTAACCAAGTTAATCCATGATTAGTAAAAGGGTTAAACCGTACTTAACCCACTAGAAAATCCTAGCAATGGGGGTCCATTCCAGCAGTAATCCCAAGTTTGTATCATTAAGACCCTAGGGACTAGGCTAGGGTGGGACACGATTACTGGACTTGATGTAAGTGACCAAAACGATGGCCGAGTGGTACGCCGGTGTAGTTCCGGACGGACTATGGTCGTGCACATAGTCCGTAGCCGGAGAAAACATGCACGGGTACCAGTAGATCGAGACTGTGCACTTATGTTTATGGTGTCCAGGGGTTTACACCCTAGGGCTTGATACACCCGAAGGTGGACCCAACACAGTCCGACTACAATTATGTTTGGGCCGTATTGACACCAACACGTGACGAGTTAGGCTTAGGGAGCCGATCGATTAGACCGTTTGGTTGGACCTCGTATTAGGGTCATTTCATGTTATTGGGTCAAAGCTTGGGCCAAGGGATCAATACTTGTTTATTCAAGTCATGTTAGCTTGTTAGTACACCTGTGGTGCAAAAACCTTAAACCTGATTATGCGATGACACCTTTATCTACCTTGTTAGTTAATCATCATGCTAGCATGTTGTTATCCTTATGTTCATCCCTGCTTCTCATGCCAGTTAACTTTATCAGTTTACATTGATTGTAGTAGGGCTTACTCAGTCTTTTTGACTGACCTGTTTTTCTTTCGCCTCTTTTCTTCCGTTCCCCCCCCCCGGTTCTCAGGGTGGGAATATTGGAGCTTAGCTTGGATTTCTGATCGCTTGCTTGTGGGATTTTAGCTCATGTACGGTCTTGACATGAAGCTAGCTATGGTTATCACTTATTTTGCGGATAGTACTTATGTATTTCAGTGATGTTGTTTTTATCTAGACTTGTGTATTTGAAAAGTTGACATTATGTTGTACCAGACTTGTTTTGAAATAGTTTGAAACCTTCCGCTGTTTTACTTATCTTATTTACTCTGTTTACATATATACATATGTTCTTGTTCTGCCTTGATATATCATTATGCATGTTTACCCGGTACAAACGCCCCTCCAAAGTCAGAGTGCTTGCAAGAGCCACCCTGGCGGAGGTGGGGTGTTACAGTTGCAATGTCTCAGAACCATCACAAATAGTAAAAAGACACACCTCCTTTCAAAATTGAAAAAAATGACAATTATATGTTGACATGTATATATATATATGTATATCGACATATTTGTGTAAAATTGAAATTTAAACATTTTTCAAGTGTTTCGATATATATACATATATATATAATTCTGGAAATTCTTGAATTAAATTATAGTGTTATAAATGAATATTGTAAAGTAGAAAATCATTTGAAAACATAAATATAAACTTTTTAAACATATTTATAAAATTATAGAGTTTAAAACTATATAAATATAAAGTATATAAAAATATAAATATATAAGACTTATAAAGTATAAATCTATACAAATTAAGTTTAAAATCAAATAAAATAGAAAAAAAAATAGAGAAGAAAGAGATTGAAGATAGAGTTTGAAAATAGAATTTGAAAACAGAATTTGAAAACAGAAGTTGAAAAACAGAATTTGAAATTATTTTGAATTTGAACCTGGAGTGCCATTCAGAGTCTTACATAATCTAGACTCTATAACTATATTTATCTTGAACTCTTGAAATCTTAAATACTTATGAGTCTTGGAATATCTCTGAATTCTGAATCTCTAACATCTTTAAGCTATACAGTCTTCAGTAATAATTCCTATATATAAATCCTACATATGTATGTGTGTGTATATATATATATTCTAGACAGAAGTGTTAGTATATATTTTATAATCAGCTAATATTGAAATAAGGTTGTTTCCATCAAAACTCCATTCTCCAATAACTCATACCCCTCCCTAGGTACGAAGAACACTGGAATGGGCACGGGGAGTCGAGGTTAATGGGACTTGTGACTTTTTGGGATTTAAGGTATTGGTTTGGCGATGCTTGGAGGAGTGGCAAGGTTCCTATCGGTATGATCCCTTCTCGGCTCATTTCCTTTGCTCCTTGGTGACACTCCAGGCTTTAACTTCACGCGATACGTTGAGTCGGGCGTGCCTTGCGTACTTTCGGGAATCGTACCAAAAGGTCGGTTAAAAGTAAGTCAACATGGATCGTTTTCTCCCACGAATTTTAATTTGAGTACGAAACTTAGAGGTGTCTACATCAATCCGAAAAAAGATTTATCACTCGATTCTTGAAGACGATCCTTGATAAGGATTGTGGTTAGTTACTTAAGTTTTTTGTCATAATTGAGAGCTATGCAAGGAAGACTGTATGTACTAAAGAATCAAGGGATTAATACTAGTTCGGAAATAAAGTTATAACTTCAAATTAGAAATCAAAAATAGATATTTTACATCGATGATCTATGTATAACCTATGAAATTAAATTGGGAATATTTAACTTAATTTTAGATAAATTCGGAAATAAACCCTTTTGAGTTTATATAGAGATTTTGGTAATGATGACGAGTTTGAGAAATAACCTGAGAAGGACTGAGAAGGATTTTGACTTTTCGAAAAACATGGATTATGATGGACCATCAGATGAGAAGTTTAATGGATAGTATGTATTCTTACCCTTTATTTCCTTTTCAATTTCAAGGACGAAATTTTTTTAAGTGGAGGAGAATGTAACAACTCAGGTTTTAAAGTAATTTGAAAATATCAAAATTCAAATTTCAAATAATTATACTTTATTTTGGATAATTTAAATATGATTTTAAGTTGAATTTTGTTTAAATAGTAAAATAGTTTATTTTGAACTGTGAAATATGCCTGTAAAGTATACCGATAAAAATATATCAACTTTTGTCAAAATAAGTTGCTCAAACACATATAAATTAAACCATTAGCATCCTACCATAGCATTTTCAAAACAAATGCTATCTTATGTAAGGTGCTTAAGACATGGACATATATCTTAACCCATGTTAGCATGCATGGTACTTGAGGGACAAGTGTCCGCACACCAAAAGACCAAAGTACCCATCTCCCAAACTACATAAAGTACCCTCCTTCACCTTACACTTCCATTCATCCAACATTCCTCCATTTTCCTATTTTCTTACCTCCCTTTTCTCTTCAATTTTCGGTCGTGGCCATAACCTCCACCCTTTCCTTCCCCTTTTTCTCTTCCATTCGCCTTATCCTTATCCTCCACCCTCATCCAACCACCTCCACCCACCTCCCTACGCTCCTCGCGCCACACCCTTTAACCCCAAGTCACGCCATCCTCCTTCCTTCTCACTCCTCACACCTTCCTTCCATATCACCTCGGCCACCCCTACAACCCTCCTCCTCTATAAAAAATAAATATAATATATATTATATTTTGCTTTAAAAGGATTCGAGAAAGAAAAGCAAAAGTGGGAGGAAATTACGTTCGTCCGGGTCCGTGTTCTAAGACTGGCGGAGTGGAACCCTAAGGTGAGAACTACTTTAGCCATATTTAGGATGTTTATTATAATCATAATCTGATTATATTGTTTGCTTTGTGGTTATTATGGCATTATTATAGTTGTTATCATCCATTTAAGTATAAGCGTTAATCACCATAACGCTTATATTATAAATACTGTGATATGGATGAATGGTTGCTATGGATGTTATCATGGTTGTTATTAGTGATAATATAACACACTTCACATGTTACACCCATATATACGGAATTATATACGTATTTGTTATATCCCATTTCATTTTGAAAATATAAAATATTATATTCGTTCAAATAGAAATAAGATGTAAAAACAAAAGTTAGAATTTTATATTTGAAACTGGATAGAAATGAAATTAAAGTAATTATGAAAATTGTAACGACCCATATTTTTGACCGTTCAAATCGACAATAAACCACACATGTCGACCCAAACAAATCACAAATACAGGCAGTTATTGGGAAAAGAAGAAAAGAAGAAAGAAGAAAAAAAAAAACAATCGCAAAACCTCACAGCGGAAGGACAACATATAATAAACAAATAATGGTTCAATAGCATTTAAAACATATACATTCGACTTATACTTTCTCAGTTATCAGAGTTACACTTGCACAAATCATACAGTAATGCAGTGGAAGTAAAGTGCAGCAGAACATACATGTAATATATATATATATATATATATATATATATATATATATACATATCAAATACTCGTCTTCATCCTCCGAGCTGTTAAAAATCTTCGCCAACTGCAACATCTGCTGATCCGAGCGTACTGCACAAAAAGAAAACACAACAAACACTCGGATCAGCACTAAATCATTCTCATATTAGTCAAATTAAAATACGAAATAACATCAGTGTCATGGGTACAGTAACTCAAGAGATGTTACGGGATTTTTCCATCTCTCAAGGATCCGTTAAACTAATACATAGATAGTATAATACACTATTAAGATAGTGTCTACTCAATAAAGTATAAATACTGAAAATAGCGTAAGCGGGATTACATTTTTACCCTTACACAGTTTATAATACCGTAGTCTATACAGTACCGTAAACCCACCGTAAACGATGGCATCAGAGGGCACTCCATAGGTACGATACAAATCAAAATCGTATGGGCTCGATAAGGATAATATGACATGGCACTCGAGGCAATGCCCAGGGTAGGATTCTACCAATTGCACTCCCGGACCGGTGGTAACGCATAGCAGCCACTACCGCCCACCTCGGAACACACTCCCAAAGTCATAAATGGGCCCAAATCATCATCATCATAGTCTTAGAAATAGTATCGAAGAAGTGTGTCCGATCAAATGTGCTACCTAAATTAGTCATGGTATAGCTCCTGTTTTAGTCATTTCAATTCTGACCCGAAGGTCAGGGCTATTCCGTCGTCGTTCATCTTCTTCGATTCAATAATCGCCTCCAAGTCATCATACTCATTCTGGATACGTCATAACGTTCATAGTTGTCAAAGTGGTATCGACACTGACAGAGAGTATGCCTTATGTCGACTCCGGTCTCTTTAACAACCAACGCTTACAAATTTCACATCGGTTGGTTCTTTTACATTCACAAGGGTTCGTTTCATATCAAAATAGCAAATTTTGTTTCAAACCCAATTTATATTCAAAATAGAATATAATTCCATATCAAAATATCCCAATCATTCCCAAACCGATTATATTCCAACTAGAATATATTTCATTTCATTATATTTTACTCATATAATACTTCCAAATCAATTTATATTCAAGTGGAATATATTCCATATCAAAGATTTTAATTATCTCCAATCAATTTATGTTAAAATCCATTAATATTCAACTAGAATATATATATATATATATATACACACATATTCCATAACCACTCATTTTAAATTTCTTAGGGGATCCATTTATATTCAAGAAGAATATAATATATATATATCCATATAAAAATCGATTTAAATCGGTTCATATTCAAATAGAAGGAATTCCTATCTCAACTCCATTAGAACCAACGATTTAGATTCAAACACTTACCCTTCGGAAGAAATGAAAATTTTAAAGGATGTAACTATGAAAATTAATGTTTATAAAGAAAACCTTTATATAAAAGAATATATATATAATATCATAGTTAGAATAGGATAAGATAAATTTTGAACACTATATACATATATGTAAATTGAAAGCTTACTGAATAATTTAAATAATAGAATATAAGAAAATTTTTGTTATAATAAAAATAGTTATAGATAGAAGTTAATAAATAATTTCTTAAAAAGGGGATAGTTATTTGAAATCAACGGTGAAAATATATATAAGAAATTCTTTAACTAAAAATTAACTCTTTCTTCCGAACTTCAATACTCGAATCTAAACTACAGTCTCAATGGAGTTGCTTAACTCAAAGGACTTATTTCAAAATCCCATTTCAAACCCATTTTCAAATTCAAGGATTCAATATTATACTCGTATTTAGTTTGAAAACAATCCCGAGTATTCTCGATTATCTTACTTCCAATATTAAATTCAATAAGAACTTATTATATTCGAGTCTGCCCTATCCTTGAAAATCCCAAATCGTATAAATTTAAATCTTTAACCTTCAAATCCACTTTGGGAAAATACTTAAATCATTTCAAATAATCTATAAGATTCAGATTCTCAAAGGAAGAATAAAGCTTATCGAAATTGATACATTTCCTTTAAATCAAATTTCATCAACAGAATTTCGAATATTGAAAATCATTTAACCAACCGATGTCCATATATAATTTGCTACACTATGGTCAAGTTATTTTAAATTTAATTTCTCGATATTCAGGGATGGATCTATCATTTCAATCCAAATCAGGGTCATAGAGATTTATCATTTCACTCTGTGTTCTTAATTTATTATATCGACAAATCCCAGGTTTATTTGATGCCCGTAACATCCAGGTGAAAGGTATGGGATTCATCATCAACATGAGCATACAACATGCATCTAATGAATAAAGAACATTTCAGCAGTACTCATCCAGTAATTCAATCAACCAAGGCATTCATCCCACAACAATTTATTCCATGGTAAATGTTAAATCATTTCACGAAATTCAAGTGTTGAGATATTCTAACTAGAATTTTAAATTAAATTTAAATTACTAATTATCGATTTTCATTGCATGTAACACACTTGCATGTCAAATTTAAGCAACCATTCACCAATCAAACACAACCAAAGAACCAACTTATTTCACACTTTAATTTGATAAATATGGGAAAGATTCAGTTATTCGTGAGCGAAGAATCACTCACCTTTGGTCTTAAATCAGACGAGCGTCCAACTATAGCCCAAAATTTCACAGTCTCTAAACGCATCCAGGTTAGTGCCAAAATGTCCGCAACTCCGCCACGATCCCAACGCAACAAACCGTGCGTAAAACCGAGTTCACATGCAAAAGTTATAAGCGTTTTAGTGTTCGGATTTTTTAAATTTATAAAATTAAATAAAATGAAATGTCCACCTATCATTTGATGCCACGTCAGCAGCTGGAGCATCTTCTCTCCCACTCAAACCCGTTCCGCTACAATAGCCTTCAACGCACCAAAACCCCTCCGCCTCTTCCACTTTGACCACCAACTACGGCCAACTCCGGCCGAGATAAAACCCGAGACCACCTGAGAACGGAAGCGCCTTGAGTTGCGCATCCAAGGAGGCCGACGCCACCCACTTCGGTGGACCCCACATCCTCCGACGGCACGAAACCCGAACCCGACTTCCTGACCTTCGAACCATAAAATTCGGCAACACACTCCACGATTCAACCTCCGACCACCACCTATAGGTTCCTGACATCGTCCTCTCCAATACCCATATCCCCGTTTTTGCGATTAAGTCCCAAATCAAAAACCCCCCAATTTAGCTTTAGGGTTTCAATTTCCAGAACTTTGACCGAGGTTTTCCGGCAACTCTGATCACTGCATGTCGAATCTGAGAGCACCAGTAGGTTTGTACCGTTGAGATCTTCGTTTTAACATATAATAAGCTAGGTTGTGAAGAGATTTGATTTTTGAGTTGGATTTTCTTTTGAAACTAGGGTTTGATAAATTTCTTCAGCCATTAACGATGAAGTTTTGATAGAGAAAAGTATACGTATCATAGAAATGAGATGATGAGGTAGTCATGGACTTAGGTTTTATACATATATAAGGCCCAAATATAAGAAACACCCAATTATCCTATTATACTGATTACATTCAGGTTTTACCCCGTGCGATCAAATGGTAAGTCGGATTGTAACACAAACTGGAATCCTACTATAATTCATCGTTCCGGATCCAATGGCGCCAGTTTCGTCGAATTCCGAGACAGTCACCAAAACGGTTAAATTCCACAGTTAATTAATTAATTAAATATTCAAAAATTCAATTAACTGTTTTAATTTCAAATTAAATACTTAAATTTTCCATTTTAATTAATTGTAACCTAAATAAATTTTACATATCGATTTCACATATTTTAAGTTCCTGAATTTGATCCCTTAGAATTTAAATTTGAATTTCAAATCTTTAACTTAAACAATTTATAATTTCACCATTAAATCAATTTAACTTGAATTTCCCTTTTACTTAGATCACTTGTATTTACTTTGCTATTAAAATATTAAATTCCAAATTATCACATTTATAAATAACTAAATTTGGAAATCTATTTATACTCAATTCAATAATCATCATTATTAACGACAAAATTTGATTTTCATCCAATTTTATCACATTTTACTTATTTTAAATCGAAAATTAAATATACAGAAAATATGGGATGTTACAAAAATCTTTGTGAAGGTGGAAGTTTATTTGAACAAGGATTTGATATGAAATGACGTATACAATTTCAAGTGAATAGTAAATCGATTTGAAATAGAAAATTTGAAATTGAATTTGAGTTAGCTATGTAAATAATGTTTTAAACTCAAATTGAAAGTTGCATTAAGCTTATATAATGTTTAACTTGAGATTTGAAAGTTTGAATTTAAAAATTTAGAAATATTAATAAAGTAGTAATATATTAATAATATAATATTCGTTTAAACTAAATAATTTTCTTTGAGTTGTAATATTAAAATATTGTTTTAAAATGAAATCATATATATTTTCATTTGGGAAAAGCCGACCGGTTTTAAAGTGACCGCAAACACTTTTTATTATTAACAGGTAATAAGAACATTATTACAGAGGTTAGACATACTACCTAACCACTACAAGATTTTTAAGGTGGGTCGACCACCGCTATCGGTTTTTAAGGTGGACCGTCCACCCAAAACAACAAAGAAAAGCCTACTGCTAGGCCGCCACTACAAAACAGATCACTTAACAGAGCTATATTATTTAATTTGAAAGGAACGTAAAATTTTGTTCACACTACAACAATTACAGTATTACGAGAATACAACAATTACAATATTAAAACACTATACAATAGTTATACAAACATATCACACAACTATACAGTGATAAGAAAAAAAAATACAAATACAAAGAGAAACCAGAAAAACTCATCACTGTGAGTCTCAAAAACGCAAACAAAAGAACTGCATCCACATGCCAAACCACCTCATCGAAAAACTTCTGAACAACATGTCCACTTTACTATTGATTCGCCAAAGTGCACTACAACCCATCAATATAAACTACACCTTGAACCAACAAGATTCCAGAAAACTGCAAGCAACCACTAGAAAGCCATCACAATGACCCAAAGTAAATATACCTTTGAATGAAACTTGCCCAAAATGATCATTAAAATGAAATCTGAATTTGCAACATAGCAGTAAAGCCTCCAAGAATCATGTAGACAATTATACAGAATTCCTTCTAGTATGTATGGGAGGAAACTTCATAGAGTCAGACAGAAAATCTTCTAACCTGTAATCAATACCATTATCTAGATCATCAAAACACTCAGTTGCTTTCTTCTTTTTTGCTTCCTCTTACTATTCTTTGATTTTGAGGTAGAACCACTCTGAGGTGGAGGATCATCCTTATTATGAGGAGGCTCAATTCCATCATCCCAAAATTTTCCATTAATTCTCAAAGAGCTCGAATCATACTGAATAGACGCAGCATCGGCTGTTGGTAGAGAAGGGAATATAATGTATGTGGGAGATTTAAATGAGCATAAGGAGATGCAGAAATAGATGGATTATTTGAAATAGGTAAAGAAAAACTGGGCAAAGAAATTGTAACAACCCGAATTTTTAGCAACATGTAAAGACAAGAATCAAGGCAGAATTAAATTATAAAATCTGAATCAGGATAAACGGGTTGCGCCATTGCGTTTGTCTCGGAAAAATACGCGAAACAGAGTCCGAAATTTCGTAAATCGGAGTCCGTATGAAGAAGATATGGACGAACGAAGTTAGGCAGAAAAACCGAAAACAAGCCAGAATGCACTGGCGCACTTGTGAAGTGCGCCAGCACAAAAATACACTGGCGCACTTGGGAAGTGCGCCCATGTCGAGCCAGAAACCTGCACAGCCTTCTGGCTTGACCCTGGCTGGCCTGGTGCACCTGTTTTGGCCCTTCGTCTTGTTTTGGAGGCTTGGGACGATTTTTGAGGGCTTGGATCTATCCTAGGGTTAATCTAAGGGCCTAAAACTATCCTAATCTCTATAAAAAGACCCTAAACCTACCCCTAAACCCTCATTATTCACTCATGCAACTAAACTATGCCAAAATTTCAAGTGATCATGGCCTCCACTCAAACCCTAGCCTCCACCCTCTTGTCATAAAATCTTATCTTCATTTCTGAGAGGGATTTCATGTTTTGTGAGTGTATGAGAGCTTCTACCTTCATATGAGAGCTTCTCAAGTTGATTTCAAGGCAAAAGCTATGATCTTTGTTCATAAAGATGGTGTTTTGAGTGATTTGGTGCATCCATCTTTGGGTTTTTGGGTGATGGCATGCATAGGCTTCCTCATAAGCTTTGGTTTAATCGATTTAGGCCTTCATAGCAATGTAAGCCCTTCTCCTACTATTAGATATGAACTTTAAACTTAATATGACATGTTGTAAGTGGGTTTAAACATTAGTATGTAGCATGCTATCATCTTATGCAAGCTTATAAAGTCATTACCTTGGTCTTGTGGTCATAAAGTTTTGACCTTTATGTTGAAATGTTGCATTATGCAACATGAGAACCCTTATAACCTTCATGTCAACTTGCATATGAAGCCATAACCCTTATGTGAGGTCATATGCGAGTTACTTGTCATCATTCCATGTTGTTTATCACCATGATTCGCTTATGTGCCAAGTTTGGGTTTATGCATGTTTTTGAGGCTTAACAATGGTATATGCAAGTTAATGAACACATTTGTGCCTCATTTGCCACCATGATTAACTTGTGGCCTTATACCCTTTTTTGTCTCGTCCTTGCCAAGTTTCTTTTTTTTAGTCCATTACGTTGTTGCGAACGTATATGTGAGTTTAAAAGCGTTGGGTTATGTTATGGGTAATTTCTAATGGCATGAAAATACAACTTGAAAACATGGCTTGAAATATAACATGGAAGTTGACATGTAAGTATGCATAAAAACATAAGCTTGGGAATTTACCTATTAAGTTAGGTCTACCCATTGGGAATTTACCTATTAAGTTAGGTCTACCCAATTGCTTGAAAACTTGACTATGAACATGACACTAGACTAAACATGAAAGTGGCCAACTCGAGGTTGGGTTGAGTTTGCAACGTAAAACTACCCGGAACCGACCAGCCTAACTAGTAGTTGCAAACAATAGGACTCAATGTGAGAAGTTGGTCATGTTGTGCTTGAACCCGAGGTTAGACCAAGTTGTGGTGTAAAGCTACCCGGAACCGACCGGCTTAACTAGTAACCACAACAAAGTCTAATGTGAGAGGTTGGGGTGCATTAAGTAATTAATGTCACATGATAGGGTTAAGTTAATTTGATTAATGACTCTTAACCAAATATGACATGGACAAATGGGTTAAGTAAATTGATTAGGCTAATGATACTTAACAAAACATGACAAGGTTGGGTAGGTTAAGTGATTTGATTTGCTTAATGACACTTAACCATTTTTATACGACTAGTGGACGGGGATTAAGTTAACCAACACTTAATCAATCCAACATGATAAATTGGCAAGGTTAAGTAAGTTTTCTTAATGACACTTAACCAAAAGATACACTTAATGGATGGGGTTAAGTGATTAAGACTTAACTAATCTAAACACGGTAATTAGATGGGGTTAAGTAATTAAGACATAACTAATCTAAACACGGTAATTAGATGGGGTTAAGTAATTGACACTTAACTAGTCTAACCACGGTAATTAGATGGGGTTGAGTAATCCACACTTAACTAATCTAAACACGGTAACTCGATGGGGTTAAGTTAAACACTTAACCAATATAAACTTGGTAATTCAATGGGGTTAAGTAACCAATACTTAACCAACTTAACGTGATAATTTAATGGGGTTAAGCAACTTATACTTAACCAATTATACATGATGATTTAATGGGGTTAAGCCAACCTATACTTAACCAATCCGACTTGATAATTTGATGGGATTAAGATAATCTATGCTTAATCGATCTAGCAAGATAATCCAATAGGATTAAGGTAAGCTAGTACTTGACCAATTTGACTTGATAGGGTTAAGTCATGAGCCTCTGGGTACACTTAACCAACTTGTAGGACTATGTCTTGAACTTAAATACTTAGCCAATCTTTGACGTGATTCGTGGGCGGGTTAAGGCATGGACTTGAATGATAACACTTAACCCAATAAGACAAACCCTAGTTAGAGGAACTAGGTAGGAAATCGTGGTTAATTAAGGATAACGGGGAAAGGAAGCTAAGTGGTAAACCTTAGTTAAGGGTAACTAAGTAATAATTCTTAGCTAAGGACATAGGACTAATTCACAAAGCAATGAGTAACCTGGTACGGTAGGTCATCGTTTAAGTATACGTGTAGGAGCAGGCTATCTGATTTAGATAAAGGCTCCAGCGAACTGGGTAACGAAGCAGCGGCTTCGGGGAACGTGAGGATATTCTTGGGATCCCTCTGTGAGCTGACAGGTCATTATACTAGGCTCACGAGAGGTTGAGGTATGCGGTAGAAGAACCAAGAATATGCCTTGGTTGCTATGCGAGCGACCTAAAGACTGGGGTGGATAGCAGTGAGTCGACGAATACATAAGGTGCCCGAGATAGCAAGTTCGTCGATCATCTACCATCTTAAGTCAAGCGTGTACGTACGGAAAGGCAGGGAACACCCAACAGACCATAATTGCTATCTAATTATGGGTGAGGTAGGCCGTAGGATGTGGGCTGGCCGGAGTGTAGTTCTCATGCAAGATTGTCTCTTGTGTTGCCTTTCACTAGTTGAGGGAGGGGTCTCGTGGGACCATAGCCACGTGTAGAAAAGCAGACCTTAGTATCTGCATCGGCAGATAAATCTAAAGCTCCCGACCGAGTCCTGTATTTCTTGTTTTGCCCTGTGACAGGACTCGGATGGCACGATGTGATACATGTGCATACAGTTATAGAAAAACGATTCACGATGAATGCGTGGGAAAAAGGGCGCGGTTGACGGTTAGCGTAATCCCTAGTGGCCTAGGTGGTTTAACCCAAACCAAAATACGAAAGCGTGCAATAGGTAAGCGTAATCCCTAGTGGTGCTAGGTGGCGTAAGTCCTAGTAGTTCAAACGATGATTCATATGGAAGAGCCTAGCTAGAACAAGGGTGACAGTCCAAACGATTTCAAGGATAATACGACATGGGAAAGCCCGTATGGCCTACGGCAAAGGACTGAACTTATACATGGAAAGAAACATACGAGTTGGGAAAACCTACATATGCTATATATATTAGGTTGGCATGGACCATTCCATGACATTAGGCAAGGGACATTCATAGTTAACACATAACGCGGGTTGGGGTACTAGTACGAGAGGTGCAGAGCAAATATACATGTTAGAACCAGGAGAGATATACATGATAGAAACCGGGGGATGTTATACAGGATAGATACCTTGGGATATTATACTGGATAGAAACCTGACGATGTGATGCCTTGTTCTATCTTAACATCGTAATTTATCATGACACCTTAGTTTACTTGAGTTTAGTAGTCCATCCTGTTATTTTGATTTAGCTTATCTATCTTGTCATCATGCTTATGTTCATCTCAGTTTCTCATGTCAGTTAACTTTACTAGTTTTTATACTAATAGTAGATAGGGCTTACTCAGTCTTTTTGACTGACTCGTTTTGCTTCGCCTCTTTTCTTCCGTTTCCCCCCAGGTTATAGGGAGGAAATACTGCTGTTTAGTTCGGACTACTTCTACTTGAAGGTCATCATGGATGGCTTGGACTTTTCTTGGCTATGGCTGCTTTACTGTTTTACTTGGGGAATATTTTATGAAAAGGTTTTTATGCTTCTTTACTATTGCAAGACAGGTTTTGATGTACTCTGATGAAAAAGGCTTTAGACCTTATTTATTAATGTTATGAAAGATTGATTTTACTTCCGCCATTTTATATGTTCTGTCTTGTGATATTTCTGTGCATGTTTACCAATAATGCCCCTCTAAAGCTAGTGCATTCCTTTGCGAGTGACCCTAGCGGAGGTGGGGTGTTACATTTGGTATCAGAGCAGAAGGTTACTAGACTGGGCAAAAGTTTTTAAAGACCTTCTGAAAACTATTTGAAAATCGTTTATAAAGAAGCATTTTTCAAGAAAGTTTTCTTTTAAAAAGAAAAGGCTATTCCCCAAAGGCCATTAGCATTATCCTTGTTTCCTTGATTGAATCTATTTTCCTTTCTTTCCTCCATCTGTAGTCATAGTGGTTTTAACTGCGACTAGTCTTACCTATCTACGAAAGTGCTTTCCATGCGATGGAGGTGGTTCTCGAGAGACCAGTGGCCGCGTTATAAGAAAGGATAGTGAGAAAGAGGATAAAGGATGCGTGTTTAAGAATGAACAACTTGTTGGTATGGCTCAACCCAGAATGAGAGAGAAAGATGAACAATGAAACCCATGACGAGAGAGTACCTTTGGCATGGTGGAACGGGACGGATAGTTAAGTATCATGGGACAAGGACAAGATCATCGGGAGGGCAGTAGTATGCTCTCATTTCTAGAGTACCTCGGAAGGAGGGTAACGATCTCGTTAAAGGTTTAGCTTTTCTTCTCTACCATCCCGTTAGGACTTCGTTGTTCGTATCATTTAAGTCTGCTTCGATAGTTGAGTCTCTGCACCTTAAGTACTAGCGTAATAGAGAATCCCATTTTTGTCTCAAAGTCCTATTGGAGAATCAGTCCATTTATACATGACTTGTTTGGATTTGAGAATGTCTATGTCAAGTGTTGAGCTTGGAAATAATGCTTATGTTTATAAGCTATGGAAGGATTCTAGGGATGAAGTGGTTATCCAGTAAGGGGTGCCACTCTCGGTTTTGATAAGAGGGTAGTTAGACTCTTGACTAGCCTTGGTAATACCCTCGGAGTCTCATGTAACCTTTTTGAGGTTCTGTCATGACTAGTTACTTAGAATCCCTTGATGCCTTTATTGGAAATTTGAAGCCCGATCGAGTGGTGTTCGCCGATAAGACGGATGGTTTACTTCACTTATGCGTGGGTTATAGAAATCACCCTAGTAAGTGCACTTGATAACCTGGTTGGCATCTGTTTACTTTCAAGAGAAAGTTATTCTACATGGAATACCTTGTGGTACGAGGTCCGAGATTCACTAGTGAATTTTGGAAAGCTTGCATGAGATCATGAGTACGCAGTCATGTTTGCGCCAAGTGTGCAAGTGGAACGAGAGGCGACGAAGAAATGAGTTCCAGCTCATGTTATGGAAACAGGAAATAGGAAGCTACGAAATCGCGAAGTTAAAAGACGGTCAAGGCACAATGGAATTAAGCTCGAGGAAATACGACTCTGATGGTCAAAGACTATATACGCGCATGATATCTCTTTTGGGAGTATATCCTTGATCCCTGTTTTCTGTAGAGCTTACTTGTAGGCTATCTTTTGTGGACATCCTCTCGATCCTATTTTCTGTTACAAACCCCGTAAGGAGTTTGCCTTGTTTTTCTTCTCGACCCTGTTCCAGGGAATCCTAGGTAGAACCCTATGGATGTAAACATGTATTTGAAACATGTTATGATTGATATGGTTGCAAGTGGTTGCAAGTGGTTGCTCATGGATGCGCGAATACACATTAGATACTAGCTCGACTCGGTCACATTTCATATTGCATATGCACGAGTATTTATACTTGTTTATGAATGAAATCGAATGTGTTATCATGCGGTTGTTGCATATGAGTGAATGATTGTGCACGCATATAGTATCTATATGACTAGGACTATTTGCATACATGTTGGATTCATGGCACTATACATATTTTGCATTAGAAAGATTATTCAGGCCTGATCATTAGCATTAGCTAAGGAACATGTACACACACGTTTTGCATATATTCATACAGCATTAGAAATCATCTAAGGACAATGGTTGCTTGTGGATGATGTTTTGAGTAGATGGGTGACGGATGGTAGGATACGTTCTTCCTAACTTGGAGATTTCGGGGACGAAATCCTTTAAGTTGGGGAGGATGTAACAACCCGAATTTTTAGCAACATGTAAAGACAAGAATCAAGGCAGAATTAAATTATAAAATCTGAATCAGGATAAACGGATTGCGCCATTGCGTTCGTCTCGGAAAAATACGCGAAACAGAGTCCGAAATTTCGTAAATCGGAGTCCGTATGAAGAAGATATGGACGAACGAAGTTAGGCAGAAAAACCGAAAACAAGCCAGAATGCACTGGCGCACTTGTGAAGTGCGCCAGCACAAAAATACACTGGCGCACTTGGGAAGTGCGCCCATGTCGAGCCAGAAACCTGCACAGCCTTCTGGCTTGACCCTGGCTGGCCTGGTGCACCTGTTTTGGCCCTTCGTCTTGTTTTGGAGGCTTGGGACGATTTTTGAGGGCTTGGATCTATCCTAGGGTTAATCTAAGGGCCTAAAACTATCCTAATCTCTATAAAAAGACCCTAAACCTACCCCTAAACCCTCATTATTCACTCATGCAACTAAACTATGCCAAAATTTCAAGTGATCATGGCCTCCACTCAAACCCTAGCCTCCACCCTCTTGTCATAAAATCTTATCTTCATTTCTGAGAGGGATTTCATGTTTTGTGAGTGTATGAGAGCTTCTACCTTCATATGAGAGCTTCTCAAGTTGATTTCAAGGCAAAAGCTATGATCTTTGTTCATAAAGATGGTGTTTTGAGTGATTTGGTGCATCCATCTTTGGGTTTTTGGGTGATGGCATGCATAGGCTTCCTCATAAGCTTTGGTTTAATCGATTTAGGCCTTCATAGCAATGTAAGCCCTTCTCCTACTATTAGATATGAACTTTAAACTTAATATGACATGTTGTAAGTGGGTTTAAACATTAGTATGTAGCATGCTATCATCTTATGCAAGCTTATAAAGTCATTACCTTGGTCTTGTGGTCATAAAGTTTTGACCTTTATGTTGAAATGTTGCATTATGCAACATGAGAACCCTTATAACCTTCATGTCAACTTGCATATGAAGCCATAACCCTTATGTGAGGTCATATGCGAGTTACTTGTCATCATTCCATGTTGTTTATCACCATGATTCGCTTATGTGCCAAGTTTGGGTTTATGCATGTTTTTGAGGCTTAACAATGGTATATGCAAGTTAATGAACACATTTGTGCCTCATTTGCCACCATGATTAACTTGTGGCCTTATACCCTTTTTTGTCTCGTCCTTGCCAAGTTTCTTTTTTTTAGTCCATTACGTTGTTGCGAACGTATATGTGAGTTTAAAAGCGTTGGGTTATGTTATGGGTAATTTCTAATGGCATGAAAATACAACTTGAAAACATGGCTTGAAATATAACATGGAAGTTGACATGTAAGTATGCATAAAAACATAAGCTTGGGAATTTACCTATTAAGTTAGGTCTACCCATTGGGAATTTACCTATTAAGTTAGGTCTACCCAATTGCTTGAAAACTTGACTATGAACATGACACTAGACTAAACATGAAAGTGGCCAACTCGAGGTTGGGTTGAGTTTGCAACGTAAAACTACCCGGAACCGACCAGCCTAACTAGTAGTTGCAAACAATAGGACTCAATGTGAGAAGTTGGTCATGTTGTGCTTGAACCCGAGGTTAGACCAAGTTGTGGTGTAAAGCTACCCGGAACCGACCGGCTTAACTAGTAACCACAACAAAGTCTAATGTGAGAGGTTGGGGTGCATTAAGTAATTAATGTCACATGATAGGGTTAAGTTAATTTGATTAATGACTCTTAACCAAATATGACATGGACAAATGGGTTAAGTAAATTGATTAGGCTAATGATACTTAACAAAACATGACAAGGTTGGGTAGGTTAAGTGATTTGATTTGCTTAATGACACTTAACCATTTTTATACGACTAGTGGACGGGGATTAAGTTAACCAACACTTAATCAATCCAACATGATAAATTGGCAAGGTTAAGTAAGTTTTCTTAATGACACTTAACCAAAAGATACACTTAATGGATGGGGTTAAGTGATTAAGACTTAACTAATCTAAACACGGTAATTAGATGGGGTTAAGTAATTGACACTTAACTAATCTAACCACGGTAATTAGATGGGGTTGAGTAATCCACACTTAACTAATCTAAACACGGTAACTCGATGGGGTTAAGTTAAACACTTAACCAATATAAACTTGGTAATTCAATGGGGTTAAGTAACCAATACTTAACCAACTTAACGTGATAATTTAATGGGGTTAAGCAACTTATACTTAACCAATTATACATGATGATTTAATGGGGTTAAGCCAACCTATACTTAACCAATCCGACTTGATAATTTGATGGGATTAAGATAATCTATGCTTAATCGATCTAGCAAGATAATCCAATAGGATTAAGGTAAGCTAGTACTTGACCAATTTGACTTGATAGGGTTAAGTCATGAGCCTCTGGGTACACTTAACCAACTTGTAGGACTATGTCTTGAACTTAAATACTTAGCCAATCTTTGACGTGATTCGTGGGCGGGTTAAGGCATGGACTTGAATGATAACACTTAACCCAATAAGACAAACCCTAGTTAGAGGAACTAGGTAGGAAATCGTGGTTAATCAAGGATAACGGGGAAAGGAAGCTAAGTGGTAAACCTTAGTTAAGGGTATCTAAGTAATAATTCTTAGCTAAGGACATAGGACTAATTCACAAAGCAATGAGTAACCTGGTACGGTAGGTCATCGTTTAAGTATACGTGTAGGAGCAGGCTATCTGATTTAGATAAAGGCTCCAGCGAACTGGGTAACGAAGCAGCGGCTTCGGGGAACGTGAGGATATTCTTGGGATCCCTCTGTGAGCTGACAGGTCATTATACTAGGCTCACGAGAGGTTGAGGTATGCGGTAGAAGAACCAAGAATATGCCTTGGTTGCTATGCGAGCGACCTAAAGACTGGGGTGGATAGCAGTGAGTCGACGAATACATAAGGTGCCCGAGATAGCAAGTTCGTCGATCATCTACCATCTTAAGTCAAGCGTGTACGTACGGAAAGGCAGGGAACACCCAACAGACCATAATTGCTATCTAATTATGGGTGAGGTAGGCCGTAGGATGTGGGCTGGCCGGAGTGTAGTTCTCATGCAAGATTGTCTCTTGTGTTGCCTTTCACTAGTTGAGGGAGGGGTCTCGTGGGACCATAGCCACGTGTAGAAAAGCAGACCTTAGTATCTGCATCGGCAGATAAATCTAAAGCTCCCGACTGAGTCCTGTATTTCTTGTTTTGCCCTGTGACAGGACTCGGATGGCACGATGTGATACATGTGCATACAGTTATAGAAAAACGATTCACGATGAATGCGTGGGAAAAAGGGCGCGGTTGACGGTTAGCGTAATCCCTAGTGGCCTAGGTGGTTTAACCCAAACCAAAATACGAAAGCGTGCAATAGGTAAGCGTAATCCCTAGTGGTGCTAGGTGGCGTAAGTCCTAGTAGTTCAAACGATGATTCATATGGAAGAGCCTAGCTAGAACAAGGGTGACAGTCCAAACGATTTCAAGGATAATACGACATGGGAAAGCCCGTATGGCCTACGGCAAAGGACTGAACTTATACATGGAAAGAAACATACGAGTTGGGAAAACCTACATATGCTATATATATTAGGTTGGCATGGACCATTCCATGACATTAGGCAAGGGACATTCATAGTTAACACATAACGCGGGTTAGGGTACTAGTACGAGAGGTGCAGAGCAAATATACATGTTAGAACCAGGAGAGATATACATGATAGAAACCGGGGGATGTTATACAGGATAGATACCTTGGGATATTATACTGGATAGAAACCTGACGATGTGATGCCTTGTTCTATCTTGACATCGTAATTTATCATGACACCTTAGTTTACTTGAGTTTAGTAGTCCATCCTGTTATTTTGATTTAGCTTATCTATCTTGTCACCATGCTTATGTTCATCTCAGTTTCTCATGTCAGTTAACTTTACTAGTTTTTATACTAATAGTAGATAGGGCTTACTCAGTCTTTTTGACTGACTCGTTTTGCTTCGCCTCTTTTCTTCCGTTTCCCCCCAGGTTACAGGGAGGAAATACTGCTGTTTAGTTCGGACTACTTCTACTTGAAGGTCATCATGGATGGCTTGGACTTTTCTTGGCTATGGTTGCTTTACTGTTTTACTTGGGGAATATTTTATGAAAAGGTTTTTATGCTTCTTTACTATTGCAAGACAGGTTTTGATGTACTCTGATGAAAAAGGCTTTAGACCTTATTTATTAATGTTATGAAAGATTGATTTTACTTCCGCCATTTTATATGTTCTGTCTTGTGATATTTCTGTGCATGTTTACCAATAATGCCCCTCTAAAGCTAGTGCATTCCTTTGCGAGTGACCCTAGCGGAGGTGGGGTGTTACAGAAATTACACAAGATTTACTCCTGTTACTCAAACCTGATTGACCAACCAAGGTGGTAGACAAAGAAGCAAGAGAAGAATTAATAATAGGGAAGGTCAAACCTGAACCAAAACATTTTGATGAGGCTTCTGAATATGAAAAGGGGATTTGAAATGAGAAGCTTGGCAACTAAAAGTCGAAGAACAAGACATTGAAGTATGTGGCATAATAGTTGACGAAATAGATTTACCAATTGGAGAGTCCACATTTACATCTGCCACATTATTATCATACAAATTTCCAAACAAAGAATCATCCTCAGAATTTATTTTGTCCAAAAGTAGTCTGATCCACATTACTAACATATGTATCTTTACCCACCACCTCACCTGCATTTGAAACATTAGCTTTTAATCCAATATCATCAGCAACAAAATAACTTTTGCTATTATCATCCTTACTAACACCATCCTTACTAACATCTGTAGCATGAGAATTTACAACAATATCAACCCTATTGCTACTATCATTAGCATCAGAATTCAAAACACCAAAAGGATTAGAATTCACATTATTTGCATCAGATTTTCCAACAGCATTCCCATTTATATTATTCCCAACTTTTTTAATCCAAATTTTCTTCGGTTTAGTATTAACAGAGGTCCAATTATTGTTATTAGCTGTAGCAAAGTTTCTCCTATTATACTGGCCAACATGGTCATTTGTTCGACCATAAGTTTCCTCAAAGAAATTCTCTTCATAATTTCCACTATCCAAAACTGCCTTATAATTTAGTTCACATTTTATAGTTTCATGACCAAAAACCTTGCAGATGGAACAAATTCTAGGTCTCCAATCGTAAGTTACCATTATAGGAGGACAATCCTTACCTAGTTCATCAACCACTATTTTCTCAGGAAGATCAAAATTAGATGATACCTCAATTAGAGCCTTGGTGTATCTAAATCTCTGAAGTTTTTCAGTATTAGTATCAAAGCAAATCCATTTCCCTATATGGCATGCGAGCCAGTTAATACCTAATAATGTCCAAAGAATAAGAGGAATTCTTTGAAATTGAACCCATACAGACACCTTTTAGATTTGAGCTTGAGAATTACCAATTAATGGATCCCATTTTGTTATAATGAACATTTGACCACGAATAAAAATTGGATCATCTTTGAGAATTCTATCTCTATCCAATTCATTTGAAAATTTGAAATAAAAGTGAATATCATCAGACTTAATATCCACTTCTCCTACTAGTTTCCAATATCTAGTTAGAAAATTTACCACTATTGGATAAGATTGATAGCCATCCAAGAAGAACCCCACCAAGTAATTGCTCCAGAATTTCAAGTGTTCGTTATTGACTATATCAGGCATCTTCTTTGGCATTCCATCCCTTGCAAACTCAAAATGCTATGGCTTAAAGACGCCTACATTCTTAGGATGTGAATGGAAAAGGGATGCATAATCGATTTTCGTAAAGGATGGATAAGAGGCATGTGATGTGTTGAAATTTACAGGAAAAGGAATTCAATCGAATTTACATGAGTTATATTAGCATTTGGGGGACAATCATTAGAAAAATTGGATCTGAAGTTTTCCAAATCTTGAGACGAAGAATTCACTCCAAGATTTTCCACTGAGGGGTTCGCTGTAGAGGAATTGACATCAATGGAGGGTGGATCTGGGGAATAGGTAGAGAAGGGCGAGTAGGAAGGGGTAGAAAAGAGAAGTCAAAGGTAGAGGATGTGAAGGAATAAGAGAAAGGAAAAGATGAGGATGCCATTTTCAAAGAAGAGGAATTTTCTTTAGTATAATGCTTTGTCAACAGAGCTATATTATTATGATTGACATATTACATTTCTTGAGCCCTAAGTAGACTCTACAACCAGACTTGGATTAACCATTGTCCTGCATGCTCCTTAAGAGCTTCTTTTTTCTGCTACGAGTGATTGACAGTGTACTTCCCTTATCACCAGGGTCAAGAATAACCTTGCTCTTACATTTCATAGCAATAGTTGGAGGATCTGGAGATATTTGCTTAGTGCTACCAGCCCTGACCTCCTTAGTCGAATATCTTAACTTTCCATTATGAATGGAAGTAATTTCAAGCCACATATTTTCCAAAATTTTACATAAGGCAACATAGTCACTTGCATTGCTGTCAAGTTTATCCTAATCATTTTGGGTTTGGTTCATAATCTCATAATAATTCTTGTCTGAGTCCTTTTCCTCTCTATTCAACTTGATTTCACCCTCCTCAACATCTGTAGCAACTTCAGCAGCAACATCCAGTTTGAGCTCCCCAAAGGCAAACCCGTATCCTTATTAACCAAGACAGAACTTGTCTCATTAAATTTCTCTAAACCATTACCTATACTACTACGGTTGACAACTAAACACTCACTTTGAACATGCACCCTGTTCCCATCTAAACTAATACAAAGTTCCTGCACTGATTCCAAAATTTCAGAGCATTTCATTGTACCAATTTGTTCTGAAGCAACATAACATATTTCATCCATTTGCTTAAAAGTAACATCCACTTCCATATGCACTTTCCTATTATGACTATTACTAGTTTTCTACGGCGCAGTGCCTTTTTTTGTATTGTCATTTTCCTCTAGATGGGCTTCTTTCTAGATGCAATAGTAATAACTTCATAATTTTTTTATCACTTTCCTTCAGATTATCTATACAGCTACGCTGTCTAGATTCTTGCTGAGACATATCAAGCTCAACACAGGACTACTTTTGTAACAACCCAGAATTTTGACAATAAATGGTTATTTATTTAGAAGCTCAAAAATAGGAATTTCTGCAAACGATGGCCATGAAACTTTAACCGTTGCGTTCATTTCGGAATTCTGATCAACTTTCATGTTTGGAGTTTCGCGAACGGAGTCCGTATGAAAAAGTTACGGATGAAATACGAAAACGGACGGAAAATAAATAAAATAGAATATTGTATATATATAAATATATAATTACCCAGCCACCTCACCAATGACGGTTAGGTTTGTAGGGGTATTCTTGTTATATTTTATAAAACGAATGGATGGATGACAATTAATATAGATCTAATGGTCCAAGGCCATTTACACCCCTATAAATAAAGAGGTAGAGCCTCATTTTTTTCCATTCAAATCTATGACAGCAGCGGAGCTCTATCATTTTCTCTCTCTCTCTTCTAACCTAATTTCTTCAATAAAAAATATATACATACATACAAATCAAATGTACGTAGAATTGAGAGACTAAATAGATTTAATAAAAGAGAATGCAAATCGACGCTCAACGATAGATTCTTCGCTCTCTTCCCTTTTTCTTACATTTCTACAAATCTAGAATTTTCCCCTTTCTAGATAAATTGTAGATTTATAAGAATTTTGGGATTGTAAGGCTAAAGGGTTCAAAACTTATAATTTGGAGGCTATAAGGTGAATGGGAAATTTACTAATACAGATATAATGATTTATCTATTTCGTCTGAATCCAATCTATGTTTTATGCCTATCAGATTTGTTATTTAAATAATTGTAAATGGTGATAACCATTAGATCCGATTATGAATATGCTTTAAATTGGTAAATGAAAAGTTGTGGTTATGTATAAACGTGGATTGTAGGATTGTTATATATATTCCCAAATATTCCTATAAGTTATGTCATGAATTATGAAATATGTTGTTTATGCCGCATAGCACTGTGGAACTGGAAATCAGTCCCATTAAACGTAAATTTGTTGTAGTTATGTTCCAGCTCTTTAGTTTTGTGCTGAAATATGAAATATGTGAATTTGGGTAAGAAATGAAAATAGTGTATTATGTGATGTTAAGAATAACAAGAAATATTCCTTGTTTACATTCAATTTTGTTGGGTTTTTGGCTTAAGCATTGTAAATTATGCCATTTTACTCATTTTTAAATAAAGAGGCATTATTTCAGAATCACAAGAAGTATGACAAAAAGAATTAAAAAGGGGAAAAACCGGTGCAAAGGTTCATATAAAATAAATACATATTTTTGTACATAATTTGCATCGACTGTTCAAAAATGAAAATACATTACATATATTTCTTATGATTTGAAGATATGTCAATTCCATATAATAGGCATGATTTACAATGATTTTGGCTAACGGCCCTTGTGAGACTTGAAATCTTTTTGGCAAGATTGAATATAAAAAGGGAATGATTGGTTAATTGATTAGACCAAATCATTAATTTGAATTTAAGAATAAAAAATAAAAATAATAATAACTACATTGACCATACACAAACATAGAATTAAACATATACATATTATCCGTCCAAATCAGCGTAAAACAGTAAAATATGCATTGTATTAAATGTTGAATGGTATTCATTTATGGAATCATACATGTAAATTTATTCTCCATGTTAATGAATATATTTACCGTTGTAGCAACTAGTGTAATTGATTGTTATAAATGAGGCCATAAATAAATAAATAACAATTTTGACAAATGTTGTATGTTTGGATAAGATTCAATGATGGAATTATATGTAAATATAATCCATATTGAATTAATATATTTGTGGTGACCATTTGTAGCAATAAATATAATTAATTGCCATAAATGAGACCGCAAATAAAGAAATAATTATTGTAACTAATATTGATTGGGGGAAAATAAATGTGATAGAAAAATAGTTATAATTCCTAAAATCAATTAGGATAATTGTTGTAGACCCCAATTAGGAAATTTAAATTATAACTGCATTTAGACACGAGGTTAAACTCAACTTGTGGTGTAAGCCTGTCCGGAACCGACCGACAAATTCAGCAACCACAGGTAGTCAGTTTAATATGAGAGGTATAATGCATAAAAATAAATGTACTAAGGCAAGAGGTTAAATTCACTTGTAGTAGAAGTCTACCCAGAACCGACCGGCAAATCCATCATCCACAAATAGTCAACTTAATGTGAGAGGCCAGGTATGTAAATATATATATATATATATATATACATATGTATTACAATCAATCAATAAATAAATAAAAATAGAAATTGTCCGTTTGGGTACAACAATAGATAACTTGGGACTAGTAAATAGTTAATGTAGGAAAATATGACCGTTAGAGTCATAAAGGGAAATAAATAGGAGATATTGATTGCCGTTTAAATACTAAGTCCAAATTAGGGAAGGAATTAAATAAATATCCTAGAGAAAATGGTACATAACCTTCCTTGTTTGTGTCAATAAACTTATAATTAAAAACATAGTTGGACTTAATAGGTTAATAATATAAGATATTATTAACCATATAAACCCGTGATACAAATAAATGGTGTACGTGTAGTATTTCTGTATAAAGGAGTTAAACGGAAATAACTTAGTAACATAGCCTACTTTATCCCGATAGGGAAAGGTGTTAAAGGAAAATGGGGCGAACTTAATAATATTCATGTATAGTCCACTTCCTTGGGTCTTAAGTGGCTTGAATCGAGGAGTCCCCCTAGGAGTAGGCCTTTCAATTTAGGGGTCTTAAATGGAATGTGTGTGTGGGCCTACCCAGACCTAGAACTGAAAATGTCAGATATGGCTACCTACCCTATGGGAAGTATTAAGCGACTAAGGATATTTTATATGTAATAAGGTCAACTATAAGGTATAGCGAACGATAAAATACCTACTCTCACCTTATGCAAGGTAAGGATATATGCGTGAATGACAAAAGCGTTTAATAGTTAGGCCCGTAGCTAGTGGCCCCTAGTTTTATGTTAACATTCAATATATTATCGAGGGTTAATAATTGACCAATAGGTCCGCCTAGGTCTTAAGTGATTAGGGAGAATCCACCGTATCTATCATTTGTGAGGCATTAAATAATGAAGAATGAGGACATAGAGAGAAACCCCGAAATTAGGGGCCCACTCTCGATATAATTAACTAGTTAAACTCTGGTATAAAGGCTTTACAAAAATGTGTATAAATGTTCTATCTTGGTAATAAAATTTGGGAATACTGCTTTGGGCTGAATAGTAAAGTCGTGCATAAAACATTTACTAGGCTGGGATAAAATCACTAACCTGGTTTGGCATACAACTTAGGTTAAACCAAACGGGATATATCTGTGTTATAGTCCGTGTTGTACATTTCTTAGTCACCAGAACTTGTTGTTTTGACCCCCTCCTCATTACAACGTCCAGGTTTTATAGAGAAGGTCGTGTTCTCACAGGTGATTAAGTTCGGCTTTCGGTTCTCGTTCTCTCTCATGCTCGGTATTGGAAAAGTGACTTACTTTGGAAAAGGTAGTTACTTGAGTTAATACTAGTTATCTTGTTTTGTTTCCTCTATGAGTTATACTTATCGTACTCTGATTATGCTCATGCTCATTTATTTTAGGTACCAGATATGCGCTCTATGTTTGGATGTATTCAGGTTTTGATTTTTGTCAAAATTTAGGTGTAGAAAAGTGTGGGGTGTTACATTTGGTATCAGAGCTTAAGTTAAACGATCAGAGGAATTAGTTAAATTAGTAATCGTGAGAGAACGTAATTTGATTTTCTTTTTTGTTTTTCTTTGTCTTTCTTACTCGACTTTAATTTATTTCGACAATAAAATTAGTCATGGGCCTAATCATATAAAATGGGCTTTGAGCGACTAAGAGTTGAAATATATTGATTTCGGATTTCTATCCAATTCTGTCTTACCCCACAGTACATTGCTAATCTTGTCGTGAAGAGCATGAGGAAGACATACGATGGATTCCGTTGATTCAAGATTTGGAAACTGAAATAAAATATATATGTTAATATAAAGAGCTAGCTACAACCGAGATAGTCATAAATTCCTGGTTTAGTTTCGTTTGGTAGTTCCAGTTAAGACCATTACTCTATCCAAAATGGAGAGTAAGCCCACGAGGTTTATCCATTTGTTACTTCGTTAAAATTCCTAATCTGCATTTGTTGAAATATTCAATTGAATTCTTAGCCTTACATTCAAGGAAATTTTTTTAAAAAAATATTTGAAAAATAGAAATGGATTTCAACGGTTTCGAAAATGTAGTTTGTGAAAGTTATGGTTTTAAAATTTTAATCTATTTATATTTCAAAATTTTAGAGCTATGGTGTGATTTTAATAAATATGGCCTGATTAGTAGGAAAGATGGAATTAGGAAGGACAAGGAATATGCCACTAAACATGAAAATAATAAATATATATTCCTTGTGATTTTTAACATCCATTTTCCTATATATATTGGATAATTTATTAAAATTACTAAAGTTACAGTTAAAGGTTCTAAAGCTCTATCATTTTAAACATGAAAAGGTTTTTCCAGTCTAAAATATAAAACTGGAATATAAATAGTAATAATTATAAACTGGTTTATGAATACGAAATTGTTAATTTATAAATAAATCCCATTTTCGGAAAAGTTTTAAATTTTTCTTCGAAAAGGCTAAGGAAAATCCTTTGTTCGGATTTTGGGGTATTTGACTTCGTGAATCATCTGTTTGTTGCTAGCTAGGTAAGAGGAAAAATCTATTTTTGTTATATTATGGATTTCTAGCTGAATTATTTTTGAAATTCGCTCATTCGTTGTGTAGTCGAAGCATCGTTGTTGAGACCATAAATCCTTGGAGTTGATTCGGAGTTTAACTAAGGTCTTAAAATACCACGGTAATGAGGATGACTATTTTTCGAATCGCGTCGAATCTTAAAAGACAACGCGGGACGATTAATATTTTAATCTGGCCTAATAAGGTCAAGGTCCAACCTCTGTCCAAAGCCCATTTGGTAGTTGACCGCTTAGCGGTATACTAGGACGGTCAATTAGTTGATGAGTTTTGGCACAACTTGGACCAAGGACTCAATCATCCAAATTAGCCCTTAACTTCTTTCTTTCTTCCTTTCTTCCTCGTCTAGCCGAACCATATCTCTATCCTTCTTCTCTTTCTTTATTGCCTCCTCATCTCTTCTTTTTCACGCTTATTTGCGCATTAGATCTTGCCTCACTAATACTCCAAGATCTAATTCTTCTCTCCAACCATTTCATGGCCCATAATACCCAATTGAGTTATCTGATCTTACTCGTACCATTTAAGTCTCACCCTTAGGTAGAGATCATTTGGTTGGGTTGGGATGAGCAAAAAGGTTTCACCACTATAGGGCTAAGAAAACTTGCCGTGGCAGTTGGACGTGCACCGGTCCGTTGCTCGAGATATTAGAATAGGATTTGTGTTTGTGCTGCATCCGCCATCGTTATACCTTGTTTGAATAGGTTCTTTCGACGGTGATCGTCGTTTCGGGGATGAAGATTTAAGCTATCTTTTGATGGGTTTTCTGAGGGGAAAATCGAAGAGATTTTAGAGGAATCCGTGTTGAATGCGGTCTTGAATGGTCTCTTATTTGGCCAGCTTTGGAGATTTTTGCAGCAAATCTCTTTTTCTTGATGTCGGGAATCTATCTTTGAACTGCCCATGTAGACGTGTGACCCGTTTAGCACATCGTTCTATAAATGGGAAGTTATGACTAGATTTGTCTCATGATGCAGGAATTTAATCGTTTACTTGATCGGTGGCGTAACCATCATTTAGTATCGCATCATATTTGATTCAGCTTGTTGTTCTTGTGTGTTGTCTCATAAAGTTACTTTATGTAAATTCACCTATCCATTTTGCCTTTAGAAAGTATTAGGTGGGTTACCATGAGAAGCAATTTGGTGGTAGATTTCTTTTCTCATCACAAATTCTCTCTTAGAAGTGATGGTGATGTGGGAACCTCCAAACAACACCAGCAACGTTGGTAACACAAGCTTGAGTATGTTTGCTACCATGATATGGTTAATTAAAGATCATCAATATTTTTTTGAACTCTAGTCGCGGAGCAAAATATCTTACCATGAGTTTTGGTGTTGTTTTATTGTTATCCCTTTCCAGCATTGGGTTCTTGGTTGTGGTGATTCGTGCTTGCAACTGTTAGTGTTGTTTAAATCACATGACTTAGGTCAATGAGATGTATGAGTTTGGAAATGTTTATGTCATTCACGCATGCGTGTTTGAATGAAATCTCATTTTTGTTATCTGAACTAACAGTTGTCTTAGGGCTAGAAAGAATAGAATTCTGTGTTGGATAAATTTTAGCAAAGGACCGGTTTGCGTTGTTTTCGTCACGGGTATATAAATAAATAAATCATCGTTCCTTGTTAAAGCTAAAATTTACTTTGATCTTTTGTATGTGATTTCAGTTTTCGCATTTTTGGCGTGACTGACTTCCTTCTTTGCTGACATGTGACTTGAGTTGTTTAAATTTCCACAAAATACATTTTTAAAAGCTTTTGGGAAAATATTGTTTGAAAAAAAAAATCATTTCATTCATTTTATTATTTTATAGGAAAGTGAAAGAGTTTTGAAAAGAAATTTACAAAATAAACACAAAATATCTTTAAGCGGAAATTTGTTTTTATGAAAAAATTCGATTTTTGGTCATATAAACGGTATAAAGAAGATATTTGGATGAATAGTTGTGCGTTTTAGCAGTGCAATAGGACCCATGATATTATAAAAACGTTAGCGATAACAAGAATAAGACTGTTTTAGCCTTGGAAACGCTGTTTCCATACCTTGTCAAAGATGCGCGTGAGCTATTAATTAACTCATTTTATGTTTTGGAGCTTGTTTTAAGCCTCCTTTATAGTCTACAGATGTAAATTTTTGGAGTATTTTAGGTAATTGAGTGAAAATTCCACTATAGGGTGGAAAATGGAATATTTGTAAGCGGAGGAAAAGTAAAAAAAAAATCGCTTTGAGTTCTTTTTTCCGGTTTAGGTGAAATTAAATAGGAAACAATTAGATCGCGTGACGTTTTGGATGATAGGGTTTGGATGCAAAATTGGTTGCTTCACACTTTTATTCGTAATTGTGTGAAGGTTATGAATGAAAAAGAATTTTCAAAATTTGCATTCATATAGAACTGCCAATATATTTAGGATGTTTCGCATCATGTTGTCGAAAGTGTTTTAAAAATCTCAATGCATACATTTAGAGGGCCCGATCTAGAATCATTTCGCATGCTTATTTTATGGCTGAAATACATTATGTACACCATGCACATATACACATGGTTGCAAAGTGGATGTACACAAATTGGTTGTTTAGGATATGATGACTAGTTGTCAGAATTTGGGGAAGAAATCCGTTTTAAGGAAGAATGTAATAACCCAGAATTCTGACAATAAATAGTTATTTATTTAGAAGCTTAAAAATAGGAATTTCTGCAAATGATGGAGTTTTGTCACGAAACTTTAACGTTGCGTTCGTCTCGGAATTCCGGTCAACTTTCATGTTTGGAGTTTCGCGAACGGAGTCAGTATGAAAAAGTTACGGATGAAATACGAAAACGGACAGAAAATAAATAAAATAGAATATTATATATAGTAATGTATAATTATCCAGCCACCTCACTAGGCTAGGTTTTTAGGGGTATTCTTATTATATTTTATAAAATTAATGGAAGGATGACAATTAAAATAGATCTAACGATCCAAGGCCATTTACACCCCTATAAATAAAGAGGTAGAGCCTCATTCTTTTCCATTCAAATCTATACTGCAGAGGAGCTCTGCCATTTTTCTCTCTCTCTTCTAACATAATTTCTTCAATTAATATATATATATATATACACACACACATTCAAACAAATCAAATATATATAGAATTGAGAGACTAAATAGATTTAATGGAAGAGAATGCAAATCGACGCTCAATGGTAGAATCTTCGCTCTCTTCACTCTTTCTTACATTTCTACAGATGTTGAACTTTCCCCTTTCTAGATAAATTGTAGATTTATAAGAATTTTGGGATTGTAAGCCTAAAGGGTTCAAAACTTATAATTTAGAGGCTATAAGGTGAGTGGGAAATTTACTAATACAAATATAATGATTTATCTATTTTTTTTGAATCCAATCTATGCTTTGTGCCTATTGGATCTGTTATTTAAATAATTGTAAATGGTGATAACCATCAGATCTGATTATGAATATGCTTAAAATTGGAAAATGACAAGTTGTGGTTATGTATAAACGTGGATTGTAGGATTTTTATACATATTCTCACATATTCCTATAAGTTATGTCATGAATTATGAAATATGTTGTTTATGCCGCATGGCACTGTGGATCTGGAAATCAGTCCCATTAAACATAAATTTGTTGTAGTTATGTTCCAGATTTTAGTTCAGTGCTGAAATATGAAATATGTGAATCTGGGTAAAAGGATGAAAATTGTATAAATGTGATGTTAAGAATAAAAAGAAATATTCCTTGTTTACATTCAATTTTGTTGTGTTTTCGGCTTAAGCATTGTAAATTATGTCCTTTTACTCATTTTTAAATAAAGAGATATTATGTTAGAATCACAAGAAGTATGACAAATAGAATTAAAAAAGGGAAAAGTGGTGCAAAGGTACACATAAAAATAAATACATATTTTTGTATGTAAATTGCATTAACTGTTCCAAAATAAAAATACATTTCATATATTTCTTGTGATTTGGAGATATGTCAACTTCACAAAATAGGCATGATTTACAATGATTTTGGCTTACGGTCCTTGTGAGACTTGAAACCTTTTTGGCAAGATTGAATATAAAAAGGGAATGATTGGTTAATTGATTAGACCAAATCATTATTTTAAATTTAAGGATAAAAATAATAATAACTATGTTGACCGCACGCGAACATAGAAACAAAAATATACATATTATCCGTCCAAATCAGCGTAAAACGGTAAAAATGTGCATTGTATTAAATGTTGAATGGTATTCATTTATGGAATCATAAATGTAATTTTATATTCCATATTAATGAATATATTTATGGTGATAGTGTAATTGATTGCTAAATAAGGCCAAAATAAATAATTAACAATTTTGACAATTGTTGAATGTTTGGATAAGATTCAATGGTGGAATTATACGTAAATATAATTCATATTGAATTAATATATTTGTGGTGACCATTTGTAGCAATAAATATAATTCATTGCCATAAATGAGACCGCAAATAAAGAAATAATTATTGTAACCAATATTGATTGGGGGGAAAACAATGTGATAGGAAAATGGTTACAATTCCTAAAATCAATTAGTATAATTGTTGTGGACCCTAATTAGGAAATTTAAATAACCACATTTAGACACGAGGTTAAACTCAACTTGTAGTATAAGCCTACCCGGAACCGACCGGCAAATCCAGCAACCACAGGTAGTCATTTTAATGTGTGAGGTCTAATGCATAAAATACATGTACTAAGGCATGAGGTTAAATTCGGTTGTGGTATAAGTCTGCCCGGAATCGACCAGCGCAAATCAAGCATCCATAGGTAGTCAACTGAATGTGAGAGGCCCAGTATGTAAATAAATATATATATATACACACAAATATATATATATATATACACACACATATATATATATATGTATATAACAGTCAATCAATAAATAAACAAAATAAAAAATTGTCCGTTGGGGTACAACAATAGATAACTTGGGACTGATAAATAATTGCCTTAGGAAAATATAACCGTTAAAGTCATAAAGGGCAATAAATAGGAAATAAAAAGAAATGGGTGTCAAAAAGGGGATTAATGGATATTGATTGCAGTTTAAATACTTAGCCCAAATTAGGAAAAGAATTTTATAAATATCCTCGAGAAAAAGGAATATAACCTTCCTTATTTATGTCAATAAAACTTATAATTAAAAACATAGTTGGATTTAGTAGGTTAATAATGCAAGATATTATTAACCATATAAACCCGTGATACAAATAAATGGTGTACGTATAGTATTTCTGTATAAAGGAATTAAACGGAAATAACTTAATAACATAGCCTACTTTATCCCGGTAGGGAAAGGTGTTAAAGGCAAATGAGTGTGAACTTAATAATCTTCGCATATAGTCCGCTTCCTTAGGTCTTAAGTGGCATGGGTCGAGGAGTCCACCTGAGAGTAGGTCCTTCAGTTTAGGGATCTTAAATGGCATGTGTGTATGGGCCTACCCGAACTTGGAAACTAGAAATTTCAGATATGGCTACCTACCCTACAGGAAGTATTAAGCGACTAAGGAGATTTTATATATAATAAGGTCAGCTAGAAGGTATAGTGGACGATAAAATACCTACTCTCACCTTATGCGGGGTAAGGGTATATGCGTGAATGACGGAAGCCTTAACTAGTAGGGCCCGTAGCTAGTGCCCCTTAGTTTCATGTTAACATTTAATATATTATCGAGGGTTAATAAGTGACCAATAAGTCTGCCTAGGGTCTTAAGTGATTAGGGAGAATCCACCTTATTTATCATTAATAGTAAGGCGTTAAATAATAAGGAATAGAGGATGAGGATATAGATAGAAACGCCGATATTAGGGGCCCACTCTCGATACAATTAACCAGTTAAACTCTAGTGTAAAGGCTTCACAAAAACGTGTTTAAATGTCCTATCTCGATAATATAATTTGGGAATACTGCTTTGGGATGAATAGTAAAGTCGTTCGTAAAACATCTACTAGGTTGGGCTAGAATCATTAACCTAGTTTGGCACACAGCTTGGGTTGAACCAAATGGGATATATCTGTGTTATAGTATGTGTTGTACATTTCTTAGCCACCAGAACTTGTTGTTCTGACGCCTCCTCATTACAACTTCCAGGTTACATAGAGAAGGTCGGGTTCTCACAGATGATTAAGTTTGGCTTTCAGTTCTCGTTCTCTCTCATGCTCGGTATTGGCAAAATGACTTACTTTGGAAAAGGTAGTTACTTGAGTTAATACTAGTTATCCTATTTTGTTTTCGCTGTGAGTTATATTTATCGTACTCTGATTATGCTCATGCTCATTTATTGCAGGTACCGGATATACGCTCTATGCTTGGATGTATTCAAGTTTTGATTTTTGTCAAAATTTGGGTGCAGAAAAGTGTGGGGTGTTACAACTTTGCAATATATTTGTTACCAACACCAAACTTAGATTCGTCTAAGGCTTCAAATTTGTTACCTACTTGTTTGCTAGCATTTGAAGGAGCACCTTTATTTCTCAAAGATTTGTATGCCTTATCCAAGTTGGTGCAAAGGTTGATGAAAGCTGTTGCCGCATTATCCAGTCCTTCCTTGCCCTTTCCACTAAGCTCATCTATATTGTGAGCTACTATTTTATAATTGATATTTACTTTCCTCCATTTTTAGTTATTATAAGTTGCAAACATAACATTTTTAGTAGTTTTACTCTGCTTAGAAATTCTTGGCACACAACAGTTTTTTCCATATTCTTCTCTTCTTTACTTCCTTCTTTCTGTTTAATTCCCTTATTACTTTTCTTTTTACTACAACATTCAAGATTATGCCCAAATTCTTTGTAGAGAGAACACAGATCGCTTCCATAGGTAAGATACTCTCACTGTATGCTCGGAGCCATAATCCAAAAGAACAAGGAAGGATTCCAGCATTTCATTTTCTGGCGTTACCTCCACCACACATTTAGCATACTCGAGCCTCTCCAATCTCTCCGTATATGAGTCTATACAAAAAAATCCCAATCTTAGACGCTAACCAACTTATGCCGAGTTTCGACCATGCAAATAAGGGAAGGCTGTACAACTTAAGCGATATAGGAACACTTTTGATGTTGCTGCCGTTATTCCCCAACTTTAAATCCCATCTTTTGATTATAAATATATTATTTCTAATGATTAACGGATCTTCCTCTACAGTCCTATTTCTATCTTTAAGGTAGATAGAAGGAAGAAGAAAATATTACCATTCAACTTGACTTTAATGGATCCGCGAGGATGCCAAAGCTTCTTTAGGTGGTTTACTACAGAGGCATATGATAGGGGAGCGTCTATGAAGAATCCCATGATGTAATCTTCCCAAACTCCCACGCTGGCTTGTAAAATATCATCAATAGGTACCAGCCAGTTGCTTGAGTATTTCAAAGTAAACGGTAGTGGAGAAAAATCTCCAACATTTCTAAGTTTCTTTGTGAATAGTTTTGACCATTTGATCGTTGTAGGCAACATCTCGGCAGATGTAGTACGATTGGGTGGTGGATTTGGAGAAGGCAAAATCAGATTTGGAGGTGGATTTGGTGACCGAAGCGGTTGTTGAGGAGGAGGTGACACATTGGGGAGAAAGGGGTTATGGGGAAATCGTCTTTGAGGAGAAAAGGGCTTTAAAGAGGACGCCATTCCATGATTGATTGAAATTATATGTATTTTAAATGAATTTATTACTACCAAAGTTCAACACCAAGACAGACTATCGGCGAATGGGTATCGGACCATCATCGGACTTGAGGAATAATCCAAAGGCATAAGCCCGACACCGAGGTAAAGCCGAAAGCGTGAAAGAAGCAATTAGGACAACGAGTAACCAACACCATCCTAGAAGGAGAAAGCTCTAAACCGACAAGAAAAAGGCTTATCGACAGGGTGATTCTGAAACAAGAGACAACTAATGTGAAGTCCATTCTGAAGACTTAGGATCCGAGACCAATAACTTGACAAGAAACCCCAAGCAAAGAAAAGGGAAACGAAGGGGCTATCGACATTAACTTGCTTAATGCCAATACAAAAAGAGGAAAAGACAACAAAAGAACAAAAGGCCGAAACACAAGCATCCTGAAGGCCAGCTACTAGACTAAAAGCTTGTCGGCTATTAGAAGCAACTCCAATAGGAAGTACACCGAAAGCAACCTTCTGGAAGACCAAAAATTCACCCCAAAGATTCACCGAGAGCAAGCCAATGTCTCTGGGAGGCGAAGCTATCCACACTAACATGCTTAATGTCGATACCGAAAGGGGTGACGGCTCCAGGAACGTAAGCAATCAAGGCACGAAGGCAAACATACACGAAGACTTATAGACAAGAACAAAAGCTTATCTCCAAAAGTTGGAAGCTATACCCAGTGCTATCAACACCAATAGGCTTGGTACTGATACAGAAGGTAGAACAACTTTAAACAGAAGCTCCAAAGGTCGGAACCATCTTTTCGAAAGCTAAGACCGACGCGCTAAAGGATATGTCATCTCTGTCAACAACAGCCAAGACCCAGGAAATTGAAACCGAAAGGAGAAAAGCGTCCAACACACAACTGTTGCCCCCGGAAAAGGCTTTTGCTGACCTAATGTCAAAAGGGGTCCCGATTTATCTATAAATAAGACCCTACGGGTCACATTTTGATGGTCGAATTCTCATTTCTCAATCTTGTGCTCTTTTCTCATAGAGTAAACCCTAATTTCTAAATCAATTTGGTGATTTACTTTGTAAACACTTACGTACACAAATCAATGAGCAATAAAGAGAGAATCGTCATTTAGCATAATTTCTATGAGTTGTTTATCTACTACCTTTACATGATACCTTATGCTTCTAACACGACAAAGGTTCCTTACCCAAGCCTAAACCCTTCCATATCGAGAAACACCTTTCTACAAACCGTTTAGCTTTCTATCTTGTGTTGTGCTTAGGGAACCCTTATCCTAAGGTAACTGTTCATTGTTAAGTCTTATAAGAGTGATACTTACCCCTTGAGGGAAGAGTAACTAATATTTAATCTTAAGACCTTGATATCTAGGAAACGGTGAACTAACTCAAGCTTGTGGGAACTAAATAATCTCATTTTCCCCTTAGGTCCATTTCCTTGGACCTATCTCCGGTGTTGACAAAAAATATCGTTAACATTTTGGCATTAGAAGGAGGGCCTGAACCTCCGACCTTGTGGTTAATAGCCACATATCTAACTGTGTTGTTCCGTCCCGGATTGGACTAAGCTCTGAAAAAGCAAAATTATGGGAAAAAGGTCCCAACAGGAGCCTTCTAGATCTCAAATGGGTATGTCAGGTACTATTGTTCCAAGAGTGATGGAAGAACAAAGGCTAAGGTTGGAAGCCTTGCAAGTAATCAAGTGGAAAAAGGAAGTAGAACAATATGATCGTGATTAATGGGACAACAAACCTTCCTACATAGGACAAATACCAAACTTTACCCTAAGGGGTTCTACATCAAGGGAGTATAACCTATTTTCTCATATAAGAGAAGCTATCCACGAGCAGACCAAAAGAATGGTGTTCTAACTAGGATAATGACGGATTTTAACCGTTTTGCTTCCAAATGGACTGAAAGGATAGTACTTCAACCCCAATACACCCTGAAAAGGAGAAACAAGGATATCAACGAAGCAATGAAGACAAGTGGCAAAAGAGTTATGTTCCCATAACAGGAAAAGAACTTTATATCAAGATTACCTGATGGATACCACCTCAATGGAAAATATCTACTTTCTAACCAAACACGATCTTGATTTTTGACCATCCACAAAGAAGAAGCCCAAGTATGAAGGAAAATTGGGTGGGCCTTACTGCCACTACCATATGATGAATGGATAATAAACTAACTACTGCAGAATTCTTGAAGGGATGATTACTTAATCAAGGCCAATAACAGGACTTTGTAAGAGAATCCAATTAAGTCCAATGGAAATTCTTTGGAAAAGGATTATTCCCCTCGTAAGGGCATGGAAACCCACTTAAAACTTGGGGAAACCCGAAAAGGGGTCAAAATACAAATGGATAAAAATCCTTGTCATCGCCAAGTTGGCCGGGTCAAGGCACCCTTCGAAGGGGTGATAAAGCCTTTCCCCGCGCCAAAATTAGAAAGGGTTAGGTTAAAGCATCAAAAGCGTAAGCCTCCGGTCCACGCTAGAAATGGTTGAGGCGGAGCATTTATTTAGCACGCCCTGCCTCTGCTCACTGAAAAGTTCGCCATACCTCTGCTATGAACTAAGCACGTCCTACCTCTACTCGCAGAAGAGCACGTCCTACCTCTGCTTATGTTTTGCGTTACCCATAGAAGGGAACATAAACCCTTATCACTGCCTACAATGGCCAGGATAAGGCACCCCTTAGAGGGGTGGAGTGTAAGCCTCTATCATCGCCTACGATGGCCGGGGTAGAACATCAAAAGAGTAATCCTTAATTCCGCGTCTACAATGGCCCAGTTTAAGCATCTAAGTCTTTACCATCTCCTACGATGGCCGGAGTATGGTGCCTCCTGGAGGGAGGTCAGGTAAGTCCTTGGGCCCTGCTTGAGGATAAGCTAGCCAAGCGCCCCGGACGCACGGGCCCAAAGAGTGGCCGACAAAGCACGTACATCCTCTGCTTTGATAATCAAAAGCCCAGAGTGTGGCTCACGAAACATGTACATCCTCTGCTTCATAAATCAAACTCAAAGGGGTAACGAAGTTAATGCCAGAAGAGGGTTTCTGGTCTTCCATTATTAATACCCGAATCTGGGTTGAACCAGAACTTTTACTAAATACCCGAATCTGGGTTGGATCGGGACTTCTATATAACCTGAATCGGGCTTGGTTCGGGACTTCTATTATTACCGGGGTGGATTCCTGGACTTCTTTCAAATATCTTAATCCAGAAAAGGTATGAAATCTTCTAGTTATTGCCAGAAGGAGCATTCTGGTCATATCTTACTAATACCCTAATCTGGGTCACAAGAATATGATTCTTAATCCTGAAGGAAGGGATCAACTATAAATACTCAGAGTAATGGCGTAGCTCTACTACCTAGAAGCCTTCAAACGAAGGTTGTGATCTTTCATCTTACTCAGAGGAATTTCTTAAACTCGTTATATACAGATCGCTACTATTTATAAGAAATAAGGGCAAAGGATCACATGCAATGTAATACATATTCCATTTATGAATTCATTCACAGGGTCATATCATTAACTATTCAAAGAAAGTTAAGCATTAATGATGCCTAATGCAGAATTCTATGTTTCCCCGCTTTCGGGTAAAGGGGTATAATAGCGTGACGAAGCGCGATGCACAAGAATTCGTTGATCTTCTGCAACTTTTCCATAACTTTATCAGGGTTGTGTAATGGCTTAATTTGTAGCTTCAAAGCTCGATTATAAGCACTACCCATGGCTCGAAGAGTCTTATTTTCTTTCTCCAAACTGAAGGCACTTTTTCGTAAAGCATGCCTTTCTCCTCGTAATTGCTTAACTTTGGAAACATAGTAATCAATACGCCGGAGCATGTCCTTGTTATAATTCCTTTCATAAAAGCCTTTTATATCGGCTTTAATTTTCTAGCACCATCTACTAACAACACAATCATCTAACACAGAAGGAGGGTTCTTTGCATAATCACCCATCTCAAACTTCGAAGTCTCAAGATCAGCCGTAATTTGCGGAGACTTGGACGCAGAAATGTCGGTAGTATACCCAAATACAAATTCCCAAGTTTTGCAATTTGCTAACGCACTATTGCGTTCAACTTCTTAGTTAGCAATTTGACGATTTAGTTTGTCTACTTCTTTATCCAAATCTATGTAGGGATTCCTTTTTATTTCTCTCTTTAGCTCAAGGATAGTCCTATCCTTTTGCCTTATCTAGCTCTTTAAAATACTCATTTGTTCACTCAAATACTTCGTAGTAGACTTTTGAAATAAAATAGACTCATCATTAGTATGGACAGAAGGATCTTCTAGGATGTCTCTCAGATCTATAGTTTGAAATACATCCTTCTTAATAAAGGAAGGAAAATCTCTGGTTTGGAATTCCTGTTTTACAAATACATAAACAGTTGCTTACAGGTTTTACTTTCAAAAGATAAAAGTAATATTAAACCATAGTTCTAATCATTCAAAAGGGGTCAATACATATATTGCCCTAAGTTCACCCGAACAAGCTTTAACTATGAAGATTACACAATTACGTCATTTTCTTTAATACATTTTATTATTCATATTGCATATCAACTTTGCGTGGTGAGCTCTAAGTTTCCTTAATGTCGCTTCTCTATCTTCACCCAAGAAATTAAAAGGGAGCTGAGGAACTTCATGTAAATATGCTTAAGATCTTTCAAAAAATATTCTCTGCCGAACTTACAAGGTGATTTTGTGAGAAACTCTCTTCTCAACCTAGATAATGAATGAAAATTGTCCTTGGGAATGATGTCATTAGTAAAAACAAGGATCTGTTGTAAGGCAAAAAGAGGAACAATGGTTATAAATGATAAGAGTACACAAGCAGAAGTGTACGACTATGGCATCATGACTTACAAATACCAGTAAAGTTTCAAGATGGGGTAAACTAATCAAAAGCACGAAGGAAAGTATCATAGGTGAGAAATCTGTACCTGAGGAATAGGAGAAGAAAATTGCACAAGTTGTTCTTTCCCACTAAAATCCAGGAAACCAGTTTCTTTTGCAAGCGTACTAGCGGGATGTGGAGTGTCAGGAATACATGAGAGATCGGGGTTCACCTTCCTGGATCCTGGGGTGCTACCAACAAGTGAGGGAGGATTGCCATCATCTTTTTCGAAATTCTCCTGGCAGCCTCCACACTCAGAGCTAGGGTAACTATCACAACCCTCTTCATTTCCACCACCTACATCAAAATTTTCTTTCCCCTCGCCATCAGTCTCTGAAGCATCTGGCAAGTCTTCAACATACAAAAGGTCCTTGAGTTTCATCTTGTTTCTCTTTGGAACCTTAATTCCCTATTTGGCCAAGTTTATTCTATCCATAACTCTACTCCGAGTGGAAGGGTGGATAGAAGGGAAGTCTATGCCTCGAAGTTTTTTTAATTTTTTCACAATAAACTAGGAAGAGGGCGTCTTCGTAGTATTCCATCTCCTGAAAGATGCATCTCTAAAAATGAAGAGATCCTGTTTTGAGCTTCATAAACAACACGTCTAGCGTTACCAAGTGCATCACCCTTCACCCTCAACTGCTCGGTATGCTCGATAGCATACTCACCCGCTCGCTCTCCAAAGCCGAAACCTTATCAAATAAAAGATTTTTGGCTTCCCTTTCTTTTTCAAGGAGTGTTTTCAGCTTCTCACATTCCTTGTCACTTTTACTTTTCACCATAGTTAAATCATGAATCTTGGACTCTAAAGCAACTTTATCCTCTTTAAGTTTATTTAATTCAGAGAATGATGATGCAATTACCGTGCGAAGGGAGCACCAACCCTTGGATACTTGAAAAAGAATGAGAACATATTAGTCCATATATGGGGACGATAAAGCAAAAGAGAAAATTGAAAGGATAAAAGGCGAATCGAAAGATGTTGCTTTATGAGGTAATGATAGAAATATGACCAGTCCAAGAGAGAAGGCATTGGCATGTTAGAAATGTCAACAGAAGGAAGAACATATTTCACACTCCTATCAAAGTTAGAAGCCAGTAAAGGAAATCTTGAAGAATCATCATAGTGAGGGGGAAGAGAAGAGGTCAGCTCATGTTCCCTCAAATCCAAAGCTTCTTGAGGACCAAACATTAAGAGGCAAATAATTAAGTCGCTTCCTATGGTCTCAGTTTGAGAAGAACCAACGTTGGGAGTAGTATCAGCAGAAGGAGCAATGGGATCAAGTGATGGATAACCTATAGGCGAAACAACAATCCCTTTATTGGAAAGGGGAGATAAAAGTATTTCACTTTTATGTCTTTTAGAATGACCGTTTTCAATGGTTGAAGAAGGTCTTTTTGAATCACTAGAGCGAGTAAATGCAACCACAACAATTGAATCGTTGGCATTCTGAGTAGCTGAATACAAGGAAGGACGCGAAGGAAAGTTGGAACATAAAATGAAAGTTTACAACCCATTTTAATAAAATAGCCTTAACTGAGGATCCCAGAAATAATGGTGAGGAAAGATTAAAGTCATCAGAGCTGGGAGACAAACTCATAGCCTTGGAAGATGAAAAGGAGGCTGTCCCAGAATCTTTTGCCTAGGAGGCAAGAGAGCATGTTTGCGGAGATTGTCTAGAGCCAATAAGATGGAGCATCGTCCCAATTCTTTGGATGCTTTGCCAAGGACGTCAACAACTTGGGCATCTTCTGCCCCTAAATCCTTTTTCTTAGAAATAAGAGTTGGAAAGAAATAATGGCTGACAAGAGGTGGTAATGACATGAAAATTTGAGAAGAAGACAAGCAACTTACAAGGGTTAATGAAAGTCCCCGATATACCAGAAGGACACCTGATATTGAGGAACTGGTTTTCCCAATCTCTAGACTTATTGATGGGATCGCTAATCCATTTCCTCGCAGGACTAGGCCAGAGAATAAACGAGTCTGACAATTGGCCAGATGAAGCAGAATCCGTAAAAGATCAACATTAAGGGAGGATTGACTAGACTCAAGCGCTAATATTTTCAAGCACAAAAGGAGAGTATATGTGTTCGGTGAAAGCTAAATAAGGGCAACCCCCAAGTGGCGCAGACATCTAGATACAAACTTTGGGAAAGGAAAGAAGCCCCCATGCCAGATGGGAATGGCGGAATATGCAAAATATCCCTCCGTCAAATTTTGAACGATATCTTGAGGACAAGAAGAAACAGCACCAACACCAGTCATACCAAAACATTAGAGGACAGCCTTCACCTCCTCTTGGGAGCTAATAAAAGAGCATTGCGGTACGGGTTCCTTCTTTGGACGAGGCGTAGCAGAGCTGCTTGGCTTAGACTTGTTAGCCTGTTGTTCCTCATACATGATGCTGACAGGTGATATCATTTTATACCATATGTGTTAACACCACATCCTTTTACACAGGAATACATCCAACATCCATAAGTGAGTAAAACAACATAAAAAACTTTTTAATATTGAGGAATTTAAGCCAAAGAGCGTTGGGTTAGTCATAAAAGCTAATTTTGTCAAGGTTTATGAACAAGTCACATACACTTAGAGATAGTTACGCCTTTGATGATGATAAAACAAGTTATCCTGATACTAAGGTTGAAGGGGCGAAGGCAAGTGTCAAAAAGAATTATGCTTCTAAAAGCACTTGGTAACGGTTTAGCCGAAACCAAGTAACATATTATCATCATCAAAAGCCTAATTGGTCTTTAGACCCGGTATAAGAGAAGTCAAAGCCAAAGTCTTTTGGCATCAAGTTCTCGAACTTTACCAACACTAAAACTGAAAAGGAACAAAACTTTGGAAGCCCTTTTGGGTTGATTTGATACCCACTAGTTTGAAAGCTAATTAAAATACAAAAAATTTGGCATTGGCAAAATGGAGAACAAGATGAATTGATAACAGTGGTGTTGAGTTCACTCGTACCGAGAGCATAGTATTTCACTTTGTAATAAAACTAACCTTCCACGTGTAATTTATCATTCTAAATCTCAAAAATATACTGAGAAAATAAAAAACATTCTTGGTCACCATTGATTTTTATAAAAACTATCATCGGTGTTTAGCTAACAATTAAGGCATGAAAATCCTAATCGATTTCAGAATCAGGTTGAATGCATGATTTAGGTTTCCACTTATAATAAAAATAGAAACACTTATAGTGGATCGAATTTGGAATTCTAATAAACTTGTAGGATTCTTGAGAAACAGTAATCTCATTTAAGCAATTTGATTCGCAGGTGAAAAGGCAAAGAAGAAGATGAAAGAGTATTTACGCCAAAGCGCTCCTTTAATCTCAACCGAACAAACAAAATTGAATCAACAAATTAGATCTGATCCAAAGGGATGAAGGCGAAGATCTTGTGTGATTCAGAACAGTATAGTATGAAGTCCAAAAAGAGTTGACTTGAAAAGTCAAAAATACCCCTTCACAAGGGGGTAAATGTTACTACCAGAGTTCAACACCAAGACAGGCTATCGACGAAGGGGTATCGGACCATCATCAAAATTGAGGAATAATCCAAAGGCACAAGCCCGACACTGAGGTAAAGCCGAAAGCGTGAAAGAAGAAATTAGTACAACGAGTAACTGTCACCATCCTAGATGGAGAAAGCTCTAAATCGACAAGAAAAAGGCTTACCGACGGGTTGGTTCAAAAATAAGAGACAACTAATGTGAAGTCAATTCTGAAAGCTCAGGATCCGAGACCAATAACTTGACAAGGAGCATCAAGCAAAGCAAAGAGAGACGAAGGGATATTGGCATTAAATTGCTTAATGCCAATACAAAAAGAGGAAAAGACAACAAAAGAACAAAAGGCCAAAACACAAGCATCTCGAAGGCCAGCTACCAGACTAAAAGCTTGCCGGCTACATAGAAACAACTTCAACAGGAAGTACACCGAAAGCATCCTTCCGAAAGACCAAAAATCAACGCCAAAGATTCACTGAGAGAAAGCCAAAGTCTTTGGGAAGAGGAGTTATCCACACTAACATGATTAGTCGATACCGAAAGGGGTGACGGCTCCAGGTTAGTAAGCAATCAGGGCACGAAGCAAAACATCGTGAAGACTTATGGACAAGATCAAAAGCTTATCTCCAAAAGTCGGAAGCTATACCCGGTGCTATCAATGCCAACAGGCTTGGTATCGATACGAAAGGTAGAAAAACTTTAAAGAGAAGCTCCAAAGTCCGGAACCATCTTTCCGAAAGCAAAGACTGACACACTAAAGGATATGTCGTATCTCTCAACAACAGCCGTGACCCAGGCAATCAGAACAGAAAGGAGAAAAGCGGCCGACACACACCTGTTGCACCCGTAAAGGCTTTTGTTGACCCAACGTCAAAAGGGGTCCCGATTTGTTTATAAATAAGACCTTAGGGTCACATTTTGGGGGTCGAATTATCATTTTTCAATCTTGTACTCTTTTCTCATAGAGTAAACCCTAATTTCTAAATCAATTTGGGATTTACTTTGTAAACACTTACGTACATAAATCAATGAGCAATAAATAGAGAACTGACACTTAGCATAATTTCCATGAGTTGCTTATCTACTTTCTTTACATGCTACCTTATGCTTCTTACATGACAAAGGTTCCCTACCCAAGCCTAAAGCCTTCATTAAGATTATCGAGAAACCCCTTTCTACAAACCGTTTAGTTTTTCTATCTTGTGTTGTGCTTAAGGAACCCTTATCCCAACGTAACTGTTAGTTGTTAAGTCTCATAAGCGTGATACTCAACCCTTGAGGGAAGAGTAACTAATCTTTGAGCTTAATACCTTGATATCTAGGAAACGGTGAACTAACTCAAGCTTGTGGGAACTAAATAATCTTGTTTTCCCCTTAAGCCCATTTCCTTAGAAATATCTCCGGTGTTATTGAAAAATATCGTTAATAGAATTATAAACATATCTGGAGCAAAAAGGATTAATCTCAAGTTGAAATTGAAATACGGTTAGAATAGAGGTAGTCGTGTTGCGACATTTCTCAAATTTCGATCATTTCACTTCAAATGAACCTACAGAATGCAATTTAAATCAAATTTTCCTGAAATGAAAAATATTTGTTTTTAATTTGATATTTGCTTTCAAATAAAAATGAAGTTTTAGATTTCAATGTATAGATTTTGAAATGTGTTCAAATTAAATTTGAATAAAAATCACGGTAATGCAGTTCGGTGACCAAATTTGAAAATCTATTGAAATGGCTATTTTAAAATTATTAAAAATATATAAAAATTATGATAAATCATAATAAATTATTTAAAGGTGATTTGGTTTGGAAATCTAAAGTTTTGGGTAATAAAAAGGTTATTCAAATCAAACTAATCAAATACAGACTATTTAGCAACGTTTTTTGTCGCTTTTTCAACATCATTGAGATTAAAGGTTGGAAACTTAACGATGCTTATTAAAATATTTAGTGAACATTTCCAAATGATAAATGAAGTGTTTTAATGATAATTTGGAAGTCTGAAATACTTAACTAAGTTAAAAAGCAGATAGATGCAACTAAATTGAGTATACAGAAACCATTAATACATTTGTCCCACCTCTGATATCAGGAACGATGAAGGGGGTGCAAAACTAAGGTAGGGGATGCAATAACCAATGCACTAAACTTACGTAGCAAACGTTTTTTATTTGGACGAGGATTGGAACAAGTCGAAAGGGAAGCCCGAATACTCTAGAAATATATTTTTGAAGATTTAACTGTAATATAAAGTTTTCCAATTATGAATTAATTGGATTTGGATGGAAATAATACCCTTATAATTGGTATTAAATTCCACTGAAGAAACTCGTACAATTCGAGGAATTTAAAAGGTAATTATACCATTATTCCGCCTATGGTATTTGTTGAATGTGGAAATTGATATCGAATATAAGCTGATATATTTTTTGTGCAATTCTTATACTCACTATTAATTGGTTGGGTTTGTAGTGATCAAGGTTTTAAATCTCGGATATCGGTCGCGTTTCATCTCGGGGATTTTATAGACTCGGTCTCGTATCGGGGGAGATCTCGGACGAGATGAGTCAAACTCAGGAGTTCGTCTCGGATTTTCATCTCGGGTCTGAAAGTTCATATCGGAACAATCTCGGGGTACATGATATATTAAAAACGATAATTTAACAAAATGATTTTTATGAATGCTATCAAAAACATAGTAACTTAAATATAAAATGCAAAATAACTTTATTATTCTTTATTTTGCGAAAGATCATTCATACTCTAAATCGTAATATGCTTAAAACATGAATATTGTTAGACATGAAACATTAAAAAGATCCAAAATATTAAAAAAATCCAGCATAAATAGACCATAAAATACATAATTTCATAAGTAACATGTACATAAAAAGACGAATATGAAAATCATAAGCATTGTAAAACATATATGAACATATAATATAGTCATTTAACATGCAAAATGTAAAATAACAAAAGATTAATATGGCTAGATTTGAGTTTTTTAATTATAGTTCTAGTTCAGGCACAAATTTAAATTTTAACCAAAAAAGCTAAGATCTCGGATGATATTCCAGTATTTCATCTCGGTCGATATATCGTTCGATATTGCAATATCTCGGGCGATATACACGAAAGGAGATATAGAGTGATATTTGTTGTTTCATTTCGGAAGGAGCCCAAAACGAGATCTCGGAGGAGATCCCGGGCGATATTTGTGAGATTTAAAACAGTGGTAGTGATTGATGTCTTAAATAACATCATCTTTAACCCGTTAAAGATTTAAAACTACATCGTTTTGACTCATGTAAAATTTGGTTTTGAAAATGGGATATGTTATTCAAGAATTGAGAAAATCTTTTAATTTAAAGATTTAATGAGATGATATTGAAATGATTTCCCCAAGTAAAATTGAAATGAAATCTTCATTAAGATTTAAATAATCTTTGTTTAAAAAATTAAGGAAAAGTCGGTTTTGAAGCATTTAAAAGGAAAGATTTGAAATGGGAAAATAATGTTTGAAGATTTAATAAATCTTTTAGTTAAAGAACATTGCTGAAATATTTCTCTAAATCAAATATGCGATAAAGATAGGAATAAATCTTTGTTAAGATTTAATGAATCTTTGTCTAAACATTAGATGAAGCGATTTTATGGATAAAATCGTAAATTAAAGAATAAACGATTAAGGATTTTATTTAAGTCAATGAAAGGTTTTGATGAACCAATTTAAGATAGAAGAGACTTATTAATCATGTATATCCATATTGTTTTTTAAAAAGGATGATTATTCAAAAAGGTCGGTATTGGATTTCTATTTGTGAACTACGACGAAATAGAGAAAATGAAGATGTTGAAGATGGGAATCTTCACATTGGAAGGACTATTTATTGATGTCTCAAGTAGCTCCCATTATGAGTTTATTTATAGCAGTGGTCTGAAAGTATTTGGAGAATTTCTGGATTTGCAAGGGCTTCTCTCCTTTATTGGACGAGGAATAAAATGCCTTCGGTTTTGTTCAGTCCCAGAACGAACTTGTGTGGGTTGTATTTCTGACATTGTAATTTATGGCATAGCAATTGATCTTTATTAAACATACACATCTTTGGTGGTGGAGAAACTATTCTCTTAGATTAACACCCTTCTCTGAGATGTACGAGCTCAGAGGTTGTTTATTGGTAGACATCAATTATGTGTTATGAATTAACAATGTGGCATGTTGTAACAACCCAAAATTTTGACAATAAATAGTTATTTAATTAGAATCTCATAAATAGGAATTTCTGCAAATGATGGAACTTGACCATGAAACTTTAACTGATGCGTTCGTCGCGGAATTCTGGTTAACTTTCGTGTTTGGAGTTTTGCGAACGTAATCCGTATGAAAAAGATACGGATGAAATACGAAAACGTACGGAAAATAAATAAAACAGAGTAATATATATAGAAATAAATCTTCCCCCAGCCACCTCACTGCTAGGTCGACCAAGCGGTCGACCGGCGGTCGACCGCTTGGTCGAGTCAGGCAGTGATGGCTAGGGTTTGGCGGAATAAAATTATATATGGATGGTCGGATGATAATTAAATTTGATCTAACGGCCCAAGGCCAATTCCGCTCCTATAAATAAATTCATAAGGCCTCATTCTTTTCCACACAAATCTATGGACAGCAGCGAAGCTCTGCCATTTTCCTCCCTCTTCTAACCTAATTTCTAAAATAAAAATATATTCATACACAACAAATCAAATCCAAATTATATGGAATTGAGAGGATTATCATATTCAATGGAAAAGAATGCAAATTGGCACTCCAAATCGGATTCTCTCCTCTCTTCCTAATTTTTTACATCCCTACAGATCTGAATTTATCCCCTTTTCAGATAAACCATTGATTTATAAGAATATGGGAATTGTAGGTCTAAAAGGTTCAAATTTTGAATCTGGATGCTTTTAAGATGAGTGAGAAATTTACGAATATAGTTATAATAACTTATCTATTTCGTTTGAATTAGATCTAAATTTTTATGCCTATTTTCTATCAGATCTGCTCATTAAATTATTGTAGTTGGATTGACACCCATCAGATCTGATTGTAAACATTGTTAAAACTTGAATATTATGAATTGTGGTTAGGCATAAATATTAATTGTGGGATCCTTAAATTGTTTATACCTATTTCTTACAATTATGTTGTAAAAATGTATTGTGGACTTTGCACAACACTGTAGATCTGGAAATCAGTCCCATTAAACATGATTTAGATGTAGTTACATTCCAGATAGGGGTGAGCGTTTGGTCGGTTCGGTTGGTTTGGACGTAAAAAAGCGCAAACCGAATTGAAACCGAAAATTTTCCAAACCGAACCGAACCGAACCGAATTAATTTTGGTTAATTCGGTTGATAACTGATTTAACCGAAATTGAAAGATGTACTATTATTCAAATGATAGATTCACTGAAAATAGACCATAAAATTATTTTTGGAGAAATTTTATACAGTAAATTTTATGTTTATGATGAAATTTGATCTATTTGCAAGAAAAGCCTTTATATTATGTAACTAAATTAATTTTTAAAGTACTCCAATACCAAAAAAATAGATTATAAATTAAAAGTTCGGCTAAACCGATAACCAAAAAAAATTATTTTACAAACCGAATTCAAACCGATTTAGTTTTAAAACCGAACCGAACCAACCGAAATGAACCGGTTTGGTCGGTTAATTCGGTTTTAACCGAATATTGCTCACCCCTAATTCCAGATCTCTAGTTCAGTGTTGAACAATAATTTATATGAATTTGGGTAAAAAGATTCGATTGGTAAATTATGCGATTGTAATATTAAAAGAAATATGCTTATTTGTATTCAATATTGTTGGGTCTTGGCTTAATCATTGTAAATATGTCATTTTTCTCTTTTGAATAAAAAGGCATTATTTTGAAATCACAAGAGGTATGATAAAAAGATCAAAAAGGAAAAAGTGGTCCAAATGTATGTATAATAGTAAATATACATATTTGTGCGTAATTTTCATCAACTATTCTGAATTATATATTTACATATTTTTTTGTGATTTGGAAATATGTCAATTCCACAATTTAGGTATAATTTACAATGATTACGGCTAACAATCTTTTTGTAAGATTTGAAACCTTTTGACAAGACTGAATGCAAAAAGGAATGTTTGGCTGTCAATTAGACAAAATCATTAAATTTAAAAGAATAAATAATAATAATAATTAAAGATAACTACGTTGACCGCATGAAAACATAAAATATAAATATATACATACTATCTGTCCCAATCAGTGTAAAACGGTGAATTATACATTTTTTAAATGTTTGAAATGTTGAATGGTATTCATTTATGGAATCATACACGTAAATTTTATTCCATACTTAATGAATATATTTATGGTGATCATTGTAGCAATTAGTGTAATTGGTTGTTATAAATAAGACGATAAATAAATAATTAACAATTGTAACCAATGTTGATTGGGAAAGTAAATCTAATAGGATAATGGTTACAATTCCTAAATTAATTATGATAAATGTTGTACACCCCAAATTAGGAAATTTGAATTATAACCGCATTTAGACACGGGGTTAAGCTCAACTTGTGGTATAAGCCTGACCAGAACCAACCGGTAAATCCAGAAACCACAGGTAGTCAGCTTAATGTGAGGGGTATAATGCATAAATGTAGATGTACTAAGGCACGAGTTTAAGTTCGACTTGTGGAAGAAGTCTACCCGGAACCGACCGGCAAATCCAGCATCCACAAGTAGTAAACTTAATGCGAGAGGCCTGGTGCCTGAATATATATACATATAACAGTTAACCAATAAATAAATAAATAAGAGTAGCAATTGTCTTTTGGGGTACAAAAAATAGATAACTTGGGACTGATAAATAATTGCCTTAGGAAAGTATGACCGTTATGGTCATAAAGAGCAATAGAAAGGAAATAAAAGCAAATGGGTGTCAAAAAAGCGGATCAATGGATATTGGTTGTCGTTTATATAATAAGTCCAAATTTGGGAAGAAGCCAAATAAATATCCTAGGGTAAAAGAGGATATATAACCTTCCTTTTTTATATTAATGAATATAAAACTTATAATTAAAAATAGAGTTTTAGTAGGTTAATAATGTAAAATATTATTAACCATATGAACCCGTGATGATAATGAATTGTGTATGTTTAATATTTCCGTGTAGAGGGACTAAACGGAAATAACTTAGTAATGTAGCCCACTTTATCCCAACAGGGAAAAGTTTTAAAGGCTAATGGGATACGAACCAAATAACCTTCGTATATAGTCCGCTTCTTGGGTCTTAAGCGGCTAGGGTTGATGAGTCCACCTGGAAGTAGGTCTTTCAGTTTAGGGGTCTTAAATGCCAAGTGCATGTGGGCCTACTGTTAACACCAAAATTCGCACTGGCCAAATATAAAGAAGAAAAAGGTCAAAACAGGAAAAATAAAGGGTTTCGGGTGGTGAAACCTGAATTATGAAGAAAAGGGGCCTTGGTTAAGGATAGTGCATTACCAAAAGCATAGACCCGACAACATCATAGAAAAATAGGGCTTGAATAAATAATAGGAAAGGATATTGACAGGGTAATGCCGATACAAAAGGCAAATCTCAATTCCGAAAGCCATCAACATAGTCTCCATTCGGAAAGAATGACATGTAGAGATGAAGACAAGCAAAGGAAAGAAATAACAGGAAGAATATGATCCCGGACCATAAACCGAGAACGGACTACATATCACCCAAAACCGAAATCCTAAGGAAAGTATCTGGAAAGACAAGCAATCTGCACCGTCAACAAAGAAGGAACCTCAAAATCCGACATGACGAAAGACTACCAGCAGTGTAGTTCCGGCATGAAGGGTAACCGGCAAGAAGTCATCCAAAAAGGGAGCTAATGAAGAGAAAGACAAATGATTCTACAACCCAAGACCCATAAGAACGAAAGGGCTATCGACATTAACTTTCTTAATGCCGATACATTAAGAAACGAGAGCATCAAAAGCACAAAGTTCAAAACATAAGGAAATTTTTCGTAAGTCAGTTGCCAGAACCTCAATTAGATGATCACCGTGAGGACACTTTAGCGAACAACCAACAAAGCACCCTCTGGAAGGCCGAAACACACTTCAGGAATTTACCTAAAGGAAAATTAGAGCCTCTAAGGGAGACAAGTTATCCACACTAAGATACTTAGTGTTGATACCGACATGGATGGTGGATCCGTAACCATAGATATGATACATGAAGACAAGTTTCACGAAGAACTAATTGCAAGACCGAAAGCTCATGACTGAAAGCCTAAATCTGGAAGCCTGCATCCGGTAGCCTATATCCGGATGCCATCCTAAAGCTATCCATACTGACATGCCTGGTATTAATACAAAGAAGATAGATATGGCATCAAACGGAAGCCCCAAGGGCTGAGACACTCTTTCTGAGAGCCAAAAACGACACCCTAAAGACAATAACAAAGTCGAAAGAGTGACCGAGAGCTAAAATGTCTGGAACCATAAGAAAAGGCGGTCGATAGAGGTTTCTGCGGGCCTATTAACAAAAGGGGGCCCGATTTGTCTATAAATAAAACCTTAGGGGTCTCATTTTGGGGGACTTTTTTCTCATCCCATAATCTTGCTCTCACTTCTAAGAATGCTAACCCTAATTTATAAATCAATTTGGGGATTTCTTATGTAACCTCCTTTATGAATAAAATCGTCAAACCCCTTAAAGTGGACGTAGATTCAGTCCAAACAGAACCTTTATAAATTGTCGTGTTCTTTACTATTTTGGCGTATTATATGATGTACTATTGTACTATGCTGTTTAGTGCTCCTCAATTCAAACCTTTCAATGGGTACTTGACTACCTTAGGCTTTCCCCTCAACAAAAGCTTTATATGCAAGCCTTGTCCTTTAACCTAGATTACCTAAACCCTTTCCTACAAGCCACTTAGCCTTCCACCAAGGATTGTGCTTAAGGAACCCTTATCCTAAGATAATTATTGGTTCTTAAGTCGCTTAAGTGTGATGCTCACCCTCTGAGGGAAGAGTAACTAATCTTGTGGGCTTTTGACCTTGATATCTAGGAAACGGCGAACTAACCCAAGCTCGTTGATATTAAATACTTCCATTTTCCCGTAGGTCCACTTTCGTAGACCTATCTCCGGTGTTGAAAAAAAATATCGTTAATATTTTCAGCGCTAAAGGAAGGGGCCGGAACCTCCGACCTTTGGATAAACCTTTCCATATCACTGGTTGTCCCGGAGTGGACTAAGTCTTGAAGAAGTAAAACCGAGGAGAAAGGGACCCGGAAGGAGATTTCTAATCTTCTACTTGTTACTTAGAGTACCGCCGATCAAAGAGCTATTTAACCTTAAACGGCCACCCCTTTCCTCTCATACCTTCCTCCTTATTTCCCATACCATCCTTACCCTATATTCTACCATAACAGGGTACTCTCTGAATCCCTTAAAATGGTTAGACTACAAGAGAGTTGGGGAAAGCATTCCAACGCATCCTCCCTTATGGGGACTAAGATACTATTGAGTGCCAATTCTACAAATTTGAAATCTGAGGGGCCTCCCATTTTAACAAAAGGAAGAGATGATGAACTGGAATCCCTATACTTGACTCTACAGGTTAACGAATCTAGGAGGTCTATTGAAGAGAGTTCTGCCTATAGAACTTTTGAAATGGATTCCTATCAAGCAGAATTAAAGGTGAAGGCACCATCTGAGTTCGGTAACAAAGCTAGACCCCTGTCCAATCTTCAAACTAGTTCTGTTTCACAAAAATACGACCGAACATCAAGAAAGGCAACTGATGCAGAAAGAGATATGCCCCCTCATTGTTCGAACCAAGTGATGCACTAGCAGGAAGACCCCTAATTCTAACACAACCTCTAGGCTTGGGTTTCCAATATAGAAGTGTTGAAAAGATCAAGATCCAAGAGCAACGGTTACTTGAAATGAAGGCGCTATGAGAGAAAGTTCAATCACATGAAATTTTAGGAAGATCTATTTCGTCCAGTGTTAATTACGAAGAAAGCCGAGGCAATAAAGGTAAAGGATGGTCTGAAAGCTCAAACACTAGAGGATCTGGTTCTGAAATCTCAGACTGTGGAAACCTAGAAGCCTACTTTAGAGACACAACAGAGGGGACTATTACAAATCTATTTGAAAACAAGGGGATAGAAACCTCGGATAGCCTTAGCTGTAATGAAAGAATGGAACTCTTTACTAACAAAGCCGTAAGAACGATAATACCACCATGCGTGAATGTTCCCATAAGGTGCCATGGAATTACGAGTCCAGCAAAACCATAAATCGAGGAGTCTTTAACCTTAACGAGAAAAGCTAGCAACGAAGCGGAAGTATTACTCTTGGAGACACAAATTGATACTACTAGAAGATTTATTAAGGAAGATTTGGCCGGAAGGTCCTTAAGGATAACACCTTATGAATCGAAATCAAGAGTAATGGAACCTCAACAGCTCGATAGCCAGTTTAAACCCTTATGAACTCTACAAAGCAGTCCAGCTTTACGAAGGGATAACAGTATGTCAAGAGAAGTTACTAGTTCAGGGGAGAATAAAAACTTGTTGCCACGGGAAAATAGGAAAGAGAGAGTGAATGAAGCCACGCCTAGCATAAGGATGCCACACCTCATATATGACAGGACTACAGACCCCGAAGAACACCTTGCTGCCTTTGAAAGTTATATGGGTTTCCATAAAGCCTTTATAACTAAGTGATGCCGAATGTTTCCGCTAACACTACGAGAAGCAACTGCTAAATGGTATCGCCGACATCAAGGGAAAGACATCCATTCTTGGGAACATTTCTCTTACGATTTCTCTGCACAACTCTGTAACCGTAAGAATCCAGTGGTGGACTACCCTAATGTTTCACTTGAAATGATTTAATACCGAAGCTTCCAGAGCAGAGGGTATGAGCAAACGCGATAAGCTTGTCGCCATCCATTCAGGGCTGATTGAAAAAAACACCTTTTTGGGAAGAGCTATACATATTTGAATGCAAAGACTTACCTAAATTCTATCTCAGGGAAACACATTCATTTGCATGGAAGATTTGTATCATCCGAAAAGGAGGCTCGGTTGTTACAAGGAAGACGGAAAATCTCACGTTCGTAAAAATATTCAGGATGGGAGGCCTAAATTTCATGAAGACCAAAATAAGCTAAAGGAGGAAAGACCAAATGCCAATACCATAACCTTAAGAAAGTTTATTTCACACATATATGCAATGATGAAGGAGAGAGTCGGCTTCCCCCGTTCCTTTCATAGCCAAATGTTGTCCAGAGCCCGTCAAAGGAAGAGAGTACTGTGAATATCATAAGACAAATAGACACAAAACCGACAAATGCAAAGTGCTGGAAGGTGTAATACTGGGGCTCATCCGGGAAGGACATCTAGAAGAGTTCACCAAAGATAAACTAGGAACTACTCAACAACCAATTGACTCCAAGACAAATGCCTTCACAACAGGAACCACTTCCATGCCTATTCCTCACAATTCCAGGTTTGTTAGCTTTTATGGTAATGGTAGTGGGCTCGAAGGTAGGCAGGAAATCTACGGATTTATAATTTTCGACTCTACTTGTGGAACTGTTATAATTGCGGATCAAAGGACCATTACTCTAGTAAATGTCCTAAGTCCATTTTTGTCTCATTTGCCAGGTTTTGGGACATGTAACACTTTCATGTCCTAGGTAACTAGGTGTTGGTTAAGCTCCTGGCATGCTTCCTCTGAATCGAGTATGTTGCGACTCCCACAATTGCTAAGTTTTGTATGCATCTTATACTTTCTTGTGTGTGCTTTGCGTGGTTTGTATCTAGATACCTGTACGAGTCGTAGGCCTATTTGAGGCTTCTGCAATATTCATATTTAAATAAGGTTTCATTCTAGATAATCTTTTGTACCCAATCCTCGCTCTTCTTGCGATAAGGAGTTAAGAATAGTATGGAGTAGCTAGCCCTTTTGTAACGACCCGGAAAATCTGAACCAATTTAAAAATTTTAAATTGGCTATTTTAGTGGATTTTAATTATTTAAAATAAATATTTTAAATAATAATGATGAAAAGTAAGTTTGAATCGAAGTTGAAAATAAATATAATTACTTTGAATTATAAACAAGGCCTGAAATGGCGCGGTAGTTTCAAAATTTGAATTCAATCTTTGGTTGACTATACCGGGTGCAAAACAAAACGGATTTGAGTGAAACCAAAAATATTTATATCTGTTAGTGAATACCTTTCTAACAAATCTGAAAAATTGAAGTTTCATAGCGGAAAGCAAAAATTATGGCCAAATGAATTTTCTGAAAGGTCGCTATGGAGTTTATATAGGCCGTGAAAATGGCCATTTTGCAAACGACCTCAGAATTCGACGAAACCACTTTTGTTGGATCCGGGATGTTAAACTATTGCAAGGTTTCAAATTTCATAATTTTTGAAGTTAATATGTGAGCGTGGAAAAGTAAAACGTGTTTTGGTCAATTACAATTAAATTGGATCGACCAGAAATGGGCCATTTTTCAAACGGTCTCAGAATTCGACGAAACTAGTTTTGTTGGGACCGTATCGTCAAAACATAGCTAGATTTATTTTTCTGGAATTTTTCGAATCAGTTTGTTGCCCTGGCAAATTGAAATGTACGTTCAAATCAAATATTGAATGTTTTATACTTTAAATTGAAGGAAAACTGACTGAAACAGTCGAATGGGCCTACGAAACATATCCCATTGTGTTCGGAATGGGGGTAAAACGCTAGGGACGACATTCATTGGGTTTGGATTGGTGTTCGTATGAGGCAAGGGGCATTTTTGGATTTTTAAAATATATAAATAAATAAAAAAATTCTGATTGGCCAAACACTCTTCTCTCTCCCCATAACCCTCGAGCACGAACGGCGGCTTCCCTTCAGTTCTTCTTGCCTCGATTTCTCGTCATCCACGCATCAGAACCCACTGCTCCTTTGGAGAATTTTGAAGCCCTTCCCTCGCTCTTCAATTCCATATGAGTTTGACCCCGATAGTTGAGTGGTTCTCGATTTCTGGGCCCACGAAGTGTCACCGCGTCGATCGCAATTGTGCCACCACCGCCGCATCGATCCACGTGAAACCACCACGCGCCTGACCGCGATTCAAAGCTCTACGACGTGGCAAGGTCCGATTTTAACCTAGTGCAGCGGATTGGAGTATATTTCAAAACCTAGTTTTGAAGAAAATAGAAAGGTAACGGCCTATTTTAATTTAAACTATATTATAGCAGTTTAAAGCGCTACGGTTTTTGATTTCACTGTAAAAATCATATCATTTTCGTTTCTTGACGAAATTCAGTGAAACAAGAGACAGTGGACTCGTGTGGACGTCTTCTACATTCTAGAAGAGACCGCATATTTTTCTGAGCCTTCTGCTATTTTTGGTGGAGTGGAACCCAATGTGAAATTTCTAAATTATAAATGATAGGGAAAACGATGATGTATAAATTATATAGTCGATGTATGAGTTATATAAGCGTTGTACACCTCATGTATAAGCGTTGTATAAGTTGTACGTTCGATATATAAGCTATATATGTGTTGTAAAAATTATATATGTGTTGAATAGAAGTGAAATGCTTATATATATATATATATATATATATATATATATATATACGCCCCTCGTCCACAAACCATAGACAATATTTATTGTTTGTGATTGGTGTGAAAATTGGTTGATTACGAATGGTTGATTAGAATTGTTTGTGGTTGAAATTGATTGATCGTGGTTGAAAAATACCCGTTTGTGGTTGAGAATTATTTGGTTGAAACCACATAGGATTAGTTTGTGGAAATGAAAAAAATATACATGCCGCCTGCGTGCGAACTAGATGCATGAAATCCCCATTGTCAAAAGCTGCGAGGCTTTAAGGTAGAGCGAGGAGTCGTACTAGGGACGGCCCCGGTTTTAACTACCCTGCCGTTATGCTGCCGAAATTTTCTGAAATATTCATGTGTTAGAATTATTTTCATATGTTGAAAACATTCGTGTGTTGAATAGAAATTCATTCGTTGAATAGAAATTCATGTGTTGAATGGTATTCGTGATTTAAAATAAATTGTTTTATAATAAAAATCATATTTTTATCATCTATATGAACTATATAAAATAGTAGTGTTTTGAAATAAATTGTTTTGCAATAAAAATCACATTTTTACTATATATATACAAACTATAGAAAACCTTCATGTGTTGAATAGAAATTCATTCGTTGAATAGAAATTCATGTGTTGAATGGTATTCGTGTCTGAAATAAATTGTTTTATAATAAAAATCATATTTTTATCATCTATATGAACTGTATAAAATAGTAATGTTTTTAAATAAATTGTTTTGCAATAAAAATCACATTTTTACTATATATATACAAACTATTAAAAACCTTAATGTGTTGAATTGAAATTCATTCGTTGAATAGAAATTCATGCATTGAATGGTACTCGTGTTTTAAATATAAAAATCACCTTTTTATCTATATATATAAACTATAGAAAACCTTCATGTGTTGAATAGAAATTCATTCGTTGAATAGAAATTCATGTGTTGAATGGTATTCGTGTTTTGAATATAAAAATCACCTTTTTATCTATATATATAAACTATAGAAAACCTTCATGTGTTGAATAGAAATTCATTCGTTGAATGGAAATACATGTGTTGAATGGTATTCGTGTATTGAAATAAATTGTTTTATAATAAAAATCATATTTTTATCATTTATATGAACTATATAAAATAGTCGTGTTTTGAAAGAAATTGTTTTATAATAAAATCATATTTTTTCCATCTATATGAACTATATAAAATAGTCGTGTTTTGAAATAAATTGTTTAACAATAAAAATCATATTTTTATTATATACATGAATTGTTAAAATAGTGAAATGTCGAAATAAATGTCTGTTGTATAAAAATATCATTTTTATCAAATGTATGAAAAGCATATAGTTTTGAAATCGAAGAATCGATTAAATTTATATATAAATATAATTAAAATAAATCGAATAATAAAGCTGTAGTTCATGTTTTGAAACCGTGATTTCAACGATTAGTGCGGGAGATCCGACCATCGGATTTTCCCGAAACCGAAACCGTTGGGTTCGCTTTGGAAATATCTTTCCAACGACACCAACTTTGTAAAGATCCAACGGTTGGATTGTCTGGAATGTTTAATTCAAATCTGAAGAAAAACAGCACCAGAATCGATTATATATATATATAATTAATTAATTAAATCGAATAACGACGCTGTAGTTCGTATTTAGAAATCGAAACTTCAAACGATTGTACCTGGAGCTCCGACCGTCGGATTTTCCCAAAACTGGTACCGTTGGATTCGTTTTGAAAAGATCTTTCTAATGATGTAAATTTTGTGAAGATCCAACGGTTAGATTTTCAGATATGTGTAAATCAAATCTGAAGAAAAACAGCGCCACGACCGCGTTATGGCCCGAAGCGTCGTTTGAATAAATTGGCTATTTTGAAATAAATAAAAATAGCGATAAATTGTTATAAAATATTATAAACGATATGGATGTGAAATTTAGAAACTAACTAAAGGTTGGCTAAGTCGAATGGTTTCCTGGGTTTTGATCTGATGTTGGTTTCGGCCTTCGGGGTTAATATTTGGGAAATCGTTCTCTTACTGATTTACGGTTAGCGACTAATGAATTGAAATGATGCGTATGTTGTGTTTGTGTGGCACATGTTTATTATATACGAGAGTTGCTCAGAAAGACCGGGTTTATCCCATTCTGAATAACTGAATCGACGATAAGAAATCGAAGATGAAGACGGTGGTCAAAGACCGGAGATCTTCACCTCGTTTGGATGGTAACTGATGTCCTGATTGGGAGGCATCCCGAAATATGGATAATGAGTGGTCATCGTTCAGACGTACGTGGAAATCGATGGGTTTGCGAGGTATATAGTGCCTCCGGTTTCGTTCAGACCCAGAACGGACTTGCAAATGGACTGTGTGTCTGACATTAGAATTCATTCTGGGTGATTGATAGCCATCAGTTACATGGTGTGAATTGCCTATGTGGCATGCTAAGATGCAGTGATCAAGGCTTCTGTTGAAAAGCAAAGTCTTGTGGTTGATGATCAAAGCCCCGCCTGTGTGGCGTAGCTTTGTGTATAACGTTAATTCGCGAGCCTCACACCCGGTATGAACCAGAAACGGGAGAGGACCTCAGGGGGGACGTGCGTTTTCTTTCTAGCTAGAGGTGGTGTCAGCGCTTAAACTGGATGACATTTATACTATTTTTCACCTATGTGGTTGTTGCTGTTGCGAGGCGCCTCGGTTATATCGGTCGATCCGGGACCGATGGAGTCATTCGTTGGCTCATTTACGCCCCAAAGGGCGGAGAAACGCATTGTTCAGGCATTATAATCCACTCCGTATGGACCGACCCTGACGATCCAAGGGGCAGTTGCGGCTGTTCCTGAGACATGGGCTAGATTGTCTCGAAGTTGGTAAGGACTATCTTTTGCCTTGGTTCATGACGGAAATCCAATTTCCAAATACGTGACTGTGCAGTTTTGATTGTATATATATATATATAGCGACATGATATATGGTACCCATGCCGTCTATGATTGATAGTTATGATTGAAATTGTTTTCGAAACCTATAAACACTAGTAATAATATCAAATGCTTTTGTTTTATTCGTATCAAGCATATTTTGGTCATTATAAGGTAAAACTCTATCCTGCGGTTTGCGTTGCATTGTGTGATGGGAACTGAGTCTTATAATGGCTTCATTTTTATAAAAAGCATTGCGATGTTTAAAGATTTACTTGTTTTAAAGCACTGGCAATCCAATGGAGTAAACCCGTTCCACGAAAGTGGCGCGGTCCTGTGATTAGCCATATTTTAAATGTGTTAAGTAGATTTCTCATACCAGTCCCATGACTGACTCGTAGTTTGTTTCACTTTCAAACTCGGGTGCCCCTCTTTCTACACGGACAGCCTTGTGTTCAGGTTTTTAGCAGGCTTGTTCTGGATAGCTGGAGCTGAAGACGGATTCTATCATTAATCTCTTTTTATGCTGTTCAGCTCATATTGTACATATTATGTTTGTTTTCCGCTGTAGACATTTATGTATAGCTGAACTGTATTTGTACTAAGTATGATCCTGTATACTGTGTAACTCTGATGATTACGTTTATCCAGTACATTCTATTGTGCATTATCTGGTGTATTTATTTATTTCTGTTCTTCTATTATCTATTTCTGTGTTATATTCCAAAGATTACCCTTAACACCGCAGTACGGGTTTTGGGGTCGTCACAACGTGGTATCAGAGCTTTGGTTAAGCTTAGCTCTAGTATATAACACATTAACGAACTCGTCATAGATAGAACCAGTAGTGTTCTAGGACGAGTAACTCATTACAGATAGGATCAGAAATATCCTAGTATGAGTATAGCAGAATCAGAATAGCTCGTTAGAGATGGGGTCAGAAGTGCCCCAGAACGAGTCGAGAGTTATATGTTTATAAATAACGTATTTGTGATTATATATATAGTCTGGTTTTAGAAATGTAATTTTTGAACATATAAAAAGGTATATATTTGAAAAGTTAAAAACAAATTGATTGTTGTTTGTGTTGTGTGATAGTAGAATTTGATTAATTAAATTATTAGAATGATAGTTAATTTAATCAATAAGAGAATGAATGGTAAAGTTTATTTGATTAAATCACACATTGAACTGATTTAGAAATAGATAGAAATATACACATGTGCATTATATATGTTTGAATAGGTAAATGGATTAGCTGTTGAGTAAAGAATTTATTTGTGTGCCCGACAAATAAGTAAACCTTAATGAGTTGGATGCACAAATTTATTATTATATCAACTCCTGTGAGTGCCATTGAATGCAGAGTGCTGGTTGTTCTGTGTGTAATTAATAAACATCGCCATAGGATAGTAACAATTAATTTTGAACTACACTACATGGCATACTTCTTGAAGATAGGCATACTTCATCATATACCACATAAGCATTTGGAGCTTGTGTGACGAGGTGGAAGATTTTCCATACGAGCGAGAGGCTTGTATGGCGATGACTATTTATTACAGGTTGAACTGATGACTGATAGGACCATATAAAATTGTAATGGTAAAATTGCCAGATTAATAAAAAACCCACACGGGTCTGGAGTTGACAATAATCACGTCTCTCTAGTCATTAGATACGGCACATGGATTATTTATTTCCCACACGGGACGAGGTAACGAGAATTTATTCTCTGGAGCAATTAAAATACACACTCCCTCAGGCTTTGACAGGGTGACGAGAATTTATTCTCTGGAGTTATTATCTATACACGCTCCCCTGTAAACACCAGAATATATCACTATAAATATGTGTATGCTTTATAGGATTTATTGGGTACCTAATACGGCCCAATAAATTTCCAAACCCCTCCCCGTACAAAGGAGGTTATGGCGAAATTTTTCATAAATTCCGGGTGTTAGCCAAATTTTTGAAGAATTTGAAAATTCTCAGAAACTGAAAAGTTGGAGAATGGAAGCCAGATTGAACGTAGAGTTGATTAATCAAACCACTTTCGACTTTGTTCCTTTTCGGGGACGAAAAGTTTTAAGTGGGGGAGATTGTAACGACCCGGAAAATCTGAACCAATTTAAAAAAATTTAAATTGGCTATTTTAGTGGATTTTAAATATTTAAAATAAATATTTTAAATAATAATGATGAAAAGTAAGTTTGAATCGAAGTTGAAAATAAATACAATTACTTTGAATTATAAACAAGGCCTGAAATGGCGCGGTAGTTTCAAAATTTGAATTTGAACTTTGGCTGACTGTACCGGGTGCAAAACAAAACGGATTTGAGTGAAACCAAAAATATTTAAATATGTTAGTGAATACCTTTCTAATGAATCTGAAAAATTGAAGTTTCATAGCGGAAAGCAAAAGTTATGGCCAAATGAATTTTCTGAAAGGTCGCTATGGAGTTTATATAGCCCGTGAAAATGGCCATTTTGCAAACGACCTCGGAATTCGACGAAACCACTTTTGTTGGATCCGGGATGTTAAACTATTGCAAGGTTTAAAATTTCATAATTTTTGAAGTTAATATGTGAGCGTGGCAAAGGAAAACATGTTTTGGTCAATTACAGTTAAATTGGATCGACCAGAAATGGGCCATTTTTCAAACGGTATCAGAATTCGACGAAACTAGTTTTATTGGGACCGTATCATCAAAACATAGCTAGATTTATTTTTCTGGAATTTTTCGAATTAGTTTGTGGCCCTGGCAAATTGAAATGTACGTTCAAATCAAATATTGAATGTTTTATACTTTAAATTGAAGGAAAACTGACTGAAACAGTCGAATAGGCCTACGAAACATATCCCATTGTGTTCGGAATGGAGGTAAAACGCTAGGGACGATAGTCGTTGGGTTTGGATTGGTGTTCGTATGAGGCAAGGGGCATTTTTGGATTTTTAAAATATATAAATAAATAAAAAAATTCTGATTGGCCAAACACTCTTCTCTCTCCCCGTAACCCTCAAGCACAAACGGCGGCCTCCCTTCAGTTCTTCTTGCCTCGATTTCTCGTCATCCACGCATCAGAACCCACTGCTCCTTTGGAGAATTTTGAAGCCCTTCCCTCGCTCTTCAAATCCATATGAGTTTGACCCCCGATAGTTGAGTGGTTCTCGAGTTCTGGGCCCACGAAGTTTCACCGCGTCGATCGCAATTGTGCCACCACCGCCGCATCGATCCACGTGAAACCACCACGTGCCTGACCGCGATTCGAAGCTCTACGACGTGGCAAGGTCCGATATTAACCTAGTGCAGCGGATTGGAGTATAATTCAAAACCTAGTCTTGAAGAAAATAGAAAGGTAATGGCATATTTTAATTTAAACTATATTATAGCAGTTTAAAGCACTATGGTTTTTAATTTCACTGTAAAAATCATATCTTTTTTGTTTCTTGACGAAATTCAGTGAAACAAGAGACAGTGGACTCGTGTGGACGTCTTCTACATTCTAGAAGAGACCGCATATTTTTCTGAGCCTTCTGCTATTTTTGGTGGAGTGGAACCCAATGTGAGATTTCTAAATTATAAACGATATGGAAAACGACGATGTATAAATTTTATAGTCGATGTATGAGTTATATAAGCGTTGTACACCTCATGTATAAGCGTTGTATAAGTTGTACGTTCGATATATAAGTTATATATGCGTTGTAAAAATTATATATGTGTTGAATAGAAGTGAAATGCTTATATATAAATATATATATATCTATACGCCCCTCGTCCACAAACCATAGACTATTGTTTGTGATTGGTGTGAAAATTAGTTGATTACGAATGGTTGATTAGAATTGTTTGTGGTTGAAATTGATTGATCGTGGTTGAAAAATACCCGTTTGTGGTTGAGAATTATTTGGTTGAAACCACATAGGATTAGTTTGTGGAAATGAAAAAATATACATGCTGCCTGCGTGCGAACTAGATGCATGAAATCCCCATTGTCAAAAGCTGCGAGGCTTTAAGGTAGAGCGAGGAGCCGTACTAGGGACGACCCCGGTTTTAACTACCCTGCCGTTATGCTGCCGAAATTTTCTGAAATATTCATGTGTTAGAATTATTTTCATATGTTGAAAACATTCATGTGTTGAATAGAAATTCATTCGTTGAATAGAAATTCATGTGTTGAATGGTATTCGTGTTTTAAAATAAATTGTTTTATAATAAAAATCATATTTTTATCATCTATATGAACTATATAAAATAGTAGTGTTTTGCAATAAAAATCACATTTTTACTATATATATACAAACTATAGAAAACCTTCATGTGTTGAATAGAAATTCATTCGTTGAATATAAATTCATGTGTTGAATGGTATTCGTGTTTGAAATAAATTGTTTTATAATAAAAATCATATTTTTATCATCTATATGAACTATATAAAATAGTAATGTTTTTAAATAAATTGTTTTGCAATAAAAATCACATTTTTACTATATATATACAAACTATAGAAAACCTTCATGTATTGAATTGAAATTCATTCGTTGAATAGAAATTCATGCGTTGAATGGTACTCGTGTTTTAAATATAAAAATCACCTTTTTATCTATATATATATAAACTATAGAAAACCTTCATGTGTTGAATAGAAATTCATTCGTTGAATAGAAATTCATGTGTTGAATGGTATTCGTGTTTTGAATATAAAAATCACCTTTTTATCTATATATATAAACTATAGAAAACCTTCATGTGTTGAATAGAAATTCATTCATTGAATGGAAATTCATGTGTTGAATAGTATTCGTGTTTTGAAATAAATTGTTTTATAATAAAAATCATATTTTTATCATTTATATGAACTATATAAAATAGCCGTGTTTTGAAAGAAATTGTTTTATAATAAAATCATATTTTTTCCATCTATATGAACTATATAAAATAGTCGTGTTTTGAAATAAATTGTTTAACAATAAAAATCATATTTTTATTATATACATGAATTGTTAAAAATAGTGAAATGTTGAAATAAATGTCTGTTGGATAAAAATATCATTTTTATAAAATGTATGAAAAGCATATAGTTTTGAAATCGAAGAATCGATTATATTTATATATAAATATATAAATATAATTAAAATAAATCGAATAACGAAGCTGTAGTTCGTGTTTTGAAACCGTGATTTCAAACGATTAGTGCGGGAGATCCGACCATCGGATTTTCCCGAAACCGAAACCGTTGGGTTCGCTTTGGAAATATCTTTCCAACGACACCAACTTTGTAAAGATCCAACGGTTGGATTGTCTGGAATGTTTAATTCAAATCTTAAGAAAAACAGCGCCAAAATCGATTTTATATATATATATATATATAATTAAATTAAATCTAATAACGACGCTGCAGTTCGTATTTAGAAATCGAAACTTCAAACGATTGTACCGGGAGCTCCGACCGTCGGATTTTCCCAAAACTGGAACCGTTGGATTCGTTTTGAAAAGATCTTTCTAATGATGTAAATTTTGTGAAGATCCAACAGTTAGATTTTCAGATATGTGTAAATCAAATCTGAAGAAAAACAGTGCCACGGCCGCGTTATGGCCCGAAGCGTCATTTGAATAAATTGGCTATTTTAAAATAAATAAAAATAACGATAAATCGTTATAAAATATTATAAACGATATGGATGTGAAATTTAGAAACTAACTGAAGGTTGGCTAAGTCGAATGGTTTCCTGGGTTTTGATCTGATGTTGGTTTCGGCCTTCGGGGTTAATATTTGGGAAATCGTTCTCTTACTGATTTACGGTTAGCGACTAATGAATTGAAATGATGCGTATGTTGTGTTTGTGTGGCATATGTTTATTATATACGCGAGTTGCTCAGAAAGACCGGGTTTATCCCATTCTGAATAACTGAATCGACGGTAAGAAATCGAAGATGAAGACGGTGGTCGAAGACCGGAGATATTCACCTCGTTTGGATGGTAACTGATGTCCTGATTGGGAGGCATCCCAAAATATGGATAATGAGTGGTGATCGTCCAGATGTACGTGGAAATCGATGGGTTTGCGAGGTATATAGTGCCTCCGGTTTCGTTCAGACCCAGAACGGACTTGCAAATGGACTGTGTGTCTGACATTGGAATTCATTCTGGGTGATTGATAGCCATCAGTTACATGGTGTGAATTGCCTGTGTGGCATGCTAAGATACAGTGATTAAGGCTTCTGTTGAAAAGCAAAGTCTTGTGGTTGATGATCAAAGCCCCACCTGTGTGGCGTAGCTTTGTGTATAACGTTAATTCTCGAGCCTCACACCCCGGTATGAACCAGAAACGGGAGAGGACCTCAGGGGGGACGTGCGTTTTCTTTCTAGCTAGAGGTGGTGTCAGCGCTTAAACTAGCTGACATTTATACTATTTTTCACCTATGTGGTTGTTGCTGTTGCGAGGCGCCTCGGTTATATCGGTCGATCCGGGACCGATGGAGTCATTCGTTGGCTCATTTACGCCCCAAAGGGCGGAGAAACGCATTGTTCAGGCATTATAATCCACTCCATGTGGACCGGCCCTGACGATCCAAGGGGCAGTTGCGGCTGTTCCTGAGACATAGGATAGATTGTCTCGAAGTCGGTAAGGACTATCTTTTTCCTTGGTTCATGACGGAAATCCAATTTCCAAATACGTGACTGTGCGGTTTTGATTGTATATATATATGGCGACATGATATATGGTACCCATACCGTCTATGATTGATAGTTATGATTGAAATTGTTTTCGAAACCTATAAACACTAGTAATAATATCAAATGCTTTTGTTTTATTCGTATCAAGCATATTTTGGCCATTATAAGGTAAAACTCTATCCTCCGGTTTGCGTTGCATTGTATGATGGGAACTGAGTCTTATAATGGCTTCATTTTTATAAAAAGCATTGCGATGTTTAAAGATTTACTTGTTTTAAAGCACTGGCAATCCAATGGAGTATACTCGTTCCACGTAAGTGGCGTGGTCCTGTGATTAGCCATATTTTAAATGTGTTAAGTAGATTTCTCATACCAGTCCCATGACTGACTCGTAATTTGTTTCACTTTCAAACTCGGGTGCCTCTCTTTCTACACGGGCAACCTTGTGTTCAGGTTTTTAGCAGGCTTGTTCTGGATAGCTAGAGCTGAAGATGGATTCTATCATTTATCCCTTTTTATGTTGTTCAGCTCCTATTGTACATATTATGTTTGTTTTCCGCTGTAGACATTTATGTATAGCTGGACTGTATTTGTACTAAGTATGATCCTGTATACTGTGTAACTCTGATGATTACGTTTATCCAGTATATTCTATTGTGCATTATCTGGTGTATTTATTTATTTCTGTTCTGCTATTATCTGTTTCTGTGTTATGTTCCAAAGATTACCCTTAACACCGCAGTACGGGTTTTGGGGTCGTCACACCTTTAAAGTCTAAGATGGGTAGGAGATTTTCCACCGAGTGTCATGATTGATAATGTAGATGATTGAGTTGCTTTACTTCCTCATATGTTATGAACCCTGTTTAAAATTAGGGACTCTATGACATCAAAATGTTTTTCTAAAAACACTTCGGCGTTGCAAGTCTAGCACATAACTCTTATTTCGTGCTTGGCGATAGGATTCGCATTTCATCTAGAGATGATCAAGCTAGATGGTTATGCGTCATTTGATTAATTTCGCGTATCTACTAGCTTATAATATAGATATATTTTTTGTATCCTTTCTGATGGTCATTGATAGTTTGACCATCTATGGAACCGCGATTCTGCTTCAAGTGCTAAGGGGTTTACGCTACACACCACTACGCGAGCTGTGTGCTCATAACGATGTGAGCTATGTGCTAATCACTGCATGATCTGTGTGTTCTTTTGATTTGTGTGCTCAGGTTAAATAAAAAAGCACGCCCTGCCTCTGCTCTATGTGAGTACTCCATGCTTCTGCTTCGACCAAGTACGTCCTGCCTCTACTCTGGTTATGTCATATCCTGCTGGAAGGAACAAAAAGTTCGAAAGGAGAACTTAAAGCACGTACATCCTCTGCTCAAATCCTATCCCGCAGAAGGGAACAAAAGCGTGAGGGGAGCGCTTAAAGCACGTACAACCTCTGCTAAAGAACAAAGCCTAAACATCCACATCTAAGCCCAAAGAAGCGGCTCACCAAATCAAATCAGAAATTAAAAAGTCAACCTACAAATTAGAAACGAGGGCCAAAAGGTGGTTCGCCAAGCTGAAATGGCAATACAAAGCAAAGATCTATATATATCTGAACCTGGGTTTAATTCGGAACTTCTATTAATTAGCGGAAGTAGATTTCTAGTCTTCATTTTAACATTCGAATTTGGATTAGGTTTGAGACTTCTATTACATTCCAGAAGTGGATTTCTGGTCTTTCAGCAAATAATCGAATCTGGATTAGACTTGTATATTTAGTCTTCTGTTGATTACTTGAATCTAAATTATGGTTCGAAACCCTTAATTTATACCAAAGATAAGTTTATGGGCATCTATCAACAATACCCGAATCTGGGTTTCAAAGCTGCTAGCTGTTATGCTAGATATAGATTTCCAATCTTCTCTTATGGGTTCCTCGAATATGGGTTTCGACAGTTTCATTCACACCTTTAAGAAAGAGGTTCGGGATTTCAAAATTAATACCCTAATTTGGGTTCAGAAAACTTTAAACTCTATCTTCGGGAAAAGGTTCTTCCATCAATACCCAGAATGATAGCTGGAGTCTACCATAATTTCTTTCTTCATACATGGAGATCTTACTAAACTTATATTATGCTTACCCCTAACTTCGTAATTATTTGGATTGTTTAAAACAATGCTTGGCATATTGTATGCAAAACACACTAACCCGATATGCTTATCAAAAGTGACATCTGATTTTCTATCACAAACTTACCCTCTCATACTTCCAAGGATGAATCAACTGAATGTTTAGTTAAGAAAGATTGATTATCCTTGCATTATATTTTAGGTTATACAAGATTAATGCCGAAATTATTCTAACAAATTTTGAGTTATAGAAAAACAATGCAGGAAACAAAGGATTTTGTCCCAAAGAACAAAGGCTTCTTTATACAAGGGGGGTTAATTATTAACACTAAATTGGCACTGGCCAAGTATAAAGAAGCAAAAGGTCTAGAACAGGAAAAACAAAGGGTTTCGGGTGGTGAAACCTGAATTATGAAGAAAAGGGGGGCCTGATTAAGGCTAGCGTGTTACCAAAAGCATGGACCCAGCATCATCATAGAAAAATAGGGATTGGATCAATAATGAGAAAGGGTGCCAGCAGGGTAATGCCGATACAAAAGGCAAAGCTCAATTCCGAAAGCCATCAACATAGTTTCAGTTCAGAAAGAATGACATGTAGAGCTGAAGACAAGCAAAGGAAAGCAATAACAGGAAGAATATGATCCGGGACCATAAACCGAGAAAGGACTACATATCACCCAAAACCAAAATCCTAAGGGAAGTATCCAGAAAGACAAGCAGCCGGCACCTTATCCAGAAAGATAAGCAGCCGGCACCATCTACAAAGAAGGAATCTCAAAATCCTACACGACGAAAGACTACCGGCAGGGTAGTTTCGGCATGAAAGGTAACCGACAAGATGTCATCCAAAACCGGGAGCTAATGAAGAGAATGACAAAGGATTCTACAAACCGAGACCCAGAAGAACAAAAGGGATATCAGCATTAACTTGCTTAATGCAGATACATTAAGAAATGAGAGCATCAAAAGCAAAGAGTTCGAAACATAAGGAAATTGTTTGTAAGTCAGCTGCCGGAACCTTAATTAGATGATCACTGAGAGGCCACTTTAGCAAACAACCAACAAAGCACCAGAAGCACCCTCCGGAAGGCTGAAGCAAACTTCAGGAATTTACCAAAAGGCAAGTCAGAGCCTCTAAGGAAGACAAGTTATCCACAATAAGATACGTAGTGTTGATGCCGACAGGGGTGGCGGATCTATAACAATACAGTTGATACATGAAGACAAGTTTCACGAAGAACTAATAGCAAGACCGAAAGCTCATGACCAGAAGCCTATATCTGGAAGCCTACATCCGGTAGCCTATATCCGGAAGCCATCCTAAAGCTATCCATACCGACATGCCTGGTATTTATACAAAGAAGATAGATATGACATCAAATGGAAGCCCCAAGGGCCGAGACCCTCTTTTCGAGAGCCAAAACCGACACCCTAAAGACAATAACAAAGACGAAAGAGCAGCCAAGAGCTAAAACGTCCAGAACCAGAAGGAAAGGAGACCGATAGAGGCTTCTACTGGCCCAATGACAAAAGGGGGCCCAATTCGTCTACAAATAAGACCCTAGGGGTCTCGTTTTGTGATGGCCCGCCCCGCACCAACCGACATTTACTCCAAAGGTGCGCTGTACACATGTCCAGTTAGCACGGAACGTGTCGTCAGAAGGAAAGGAAAGAAGGAAATGAACTAACAAGGAACCTGTAAAATGTCTCACAGCGCATAGGATAAAATATAATAATAACATACTTGACATAAAACAGGTGAGACAGTGCATAAGCTGAAACAACTAACATAGCAGCGGAAAATGTAAGTACAGCTTATGATCCAAGATTAAACATTATTACAACTTTTCAAACTGTCTCAAAGCAAAAGCAAGATAAAGGAGGCACACTACTAATGCCCAAGTAGCGACCACCAACGACACAGGGAGAATATCTATATAATACGTGGAAGCCTCCTGCCCGCCTCCGGATCAACTACTCGCGCATCACTAGCTAACCTGTCTCTAGTCTGCTCGTGTGAGCACCCAGAGTAATAAGAGGAGACATAAAACTCTGGGTCAGACATAAAGCCTGGTATGAGCGATAAGCATCTAAACAGAACGATAACAGGTATACTAAAACATACCTGAACCTGGACCTGCAACCAAAGAGTTAGCACTACATACTGTACAACACTCTAAGGTGCCATATCAAATGGTGTAAAGATACGGAGGTGGGGGTGTGCATGTCATGGTGATGGCAAACAATCAAACATAGCAACCATCCTCACATCTCTCACTCAGTGCGTAAAGCATACGATATTCACCACTTCGATCACCCAACATACCTTACTACGATCACTTTGCCCCATGAAGTCATAAATGGCTTCACTGCACTGATTACGTAGCCACTAATCCTTCGCTATGTCCACTTGCCCCACGAAGTTATTCACCCCATCTGCGCTGGCTCATAGCCTTACCAATCCTTTACTATGTCCACTTGCCCCATGGAGTTATTCACCCCATCTGCGCTGGCTTATAGTCTTACCAATCCTTTACTATGTCCACTTGCCCCATGGAGTTATTCACCCCATCTGCGCTGGCTCATAGTCTTACTACGCATCACTTTTCCCTTCAAGTCATAATGACTCTACTGCACTGATAACGTAGTCTTGCTACCATCACCTTTCCCCTCGAGTCATAATGACTCTACTGCACTGATAAGTAGCCCTTCATCCATTTTTAGTGGTGAATCGAAGTTATGAACGTTGGCAACTCCTTAGCACACGCCCCGCAGCAAAGTCCAACCATAAAGTGAACTCATCGGTTCCCAACTGGATCCTGAGCTCTAACTTCCCATATTGGACTACCTTTGCATCTCGGGTTATTGATCAATACTGGGTCGGGTCGGGTTTCGCTGCTAGCCATCGGTTCGGGTCGGGTCCCCTACGTTGCGTTGGTTCATGGCCTTCCTCTGGTAACGGTTCGGTTCGGGTTCACTCCATCGCGTCGGTTCGGGTCGGGTGTCCCACTTCAGGTCGGGTCGGGTTGCCATCTCCCCTCCAGTTCGTGTTCCCGCTCCAATCAGCTCCCTCGCCCTTCATTTGTTCCGATCCGATCCCCCTCCTTTATCCGATCCGATCCCAATATTGCTAGCATGGCCTTCCTTTTTGCCAGATTTCTCAAGTGTCAAGTTCCGATCCGATCGAATCTCTTGCCCAGTTCACTTATCCGATCCGAGCCACCATATTCGATCCGATCCGAAAACCTGCACTGTTTCCTGAAACTTTTCCGGCAAGTGTTTACGCCATTCAACGACGTTTTCGACCATTCTAACTATTGAAATCAATCACAAAGCATATCATACAGTCATAGCAACATGCATAATCAACCACAAACATCAAAACATCAATATGATAGGTTAAAATAGATCAAACATACCCAAAACCCCATATTTCCCCTTAAGCATGTTTAGGTGAAACTAATGATAGGATTAGCAAAACTTAACCAAATTAACCTAAATTCATATAAGATGTCTAAAACATCATTTAAGAATTTATGAACATTTTTCCAGAATTTTATCATGTTTAAATTCGCTAATTAACACTAATTACCCTTAATTAGCCATAATTAGTGAGGAACTATGCAAATCACTCACCTTAGCCACAAATAAACTAAGATCTGAAATAAATCTCTGATTTGATGCGAATCCCGATGCTAAACAACAGCTCCAATGTTGATTTGGTGTAGATCTTCCTCGATTTGATGTTGCTAAGCTTAATCCTTGATCAAAAGATGATTTGGAGGTGATTAAGAGGTTGAATGCCATTTTTAGGGTTTCTTGGAGATAAGTGGGGGCTAGAAAACTGAAATGGAATGATTCTCTAACTCATTTCAGCCTCCCCATAACCCTAATCCCGAAATGGGTTATGGGCCTATTCACTAATCACCCTATTTGGCCCGGTTAAGCAGTTTTTCACCTTCCAAACCTTATTTCAGTCATATCTCCCAAACGGTAAGTCATTTTTTCACATATGACCACTCTACGGAAAGGTAAACCATCAAACGAATCTAATGGAAGTGGTTTCAGGTCAAAATTCCTTTCCAATCAAAAGTTATGGCCAAAACAAGACCAGCTAGGGGCAAAATGGTCATTTAAAAATCGGGAAAAATCATGAACATGGGTAATGACTCTAATAGATGTTTCCCAAAGTTACATGACCATACGACTTCATATGGGAAAGAAATAAATATTCTACGATCCTCCAATGCGTAGAATGCAGGTCGTTACACTCTCCCCCCTTAAGAAATTTTGCCCCCGAAATTCCTTAACCAAAATACACAAAAAGGGTCCCGCATGCCTATCAATCATAAAACAACAATCAAACAAGCGAGATAAGCAAAACAGGTCTATCCTAACATGCGGAATAACTAAATTACGAAGTAAATCTTACCAGGCAAAGAGTTCTGGGTACGTCTTCCTAATGCTCTCCTCTGTCTCCCAAGTACAGTCACTCTCGTCCTCGCCCCACTGAACCTTGACTAGCTTCACCGCCTTCCTTCGAAGTTGTTTCGTATCGTGCCCCACAATACGAATCGGCTTGCGGTTCCCAACCGTCTCGGGTTCTACTTCGAAGTCCTCTAACTGATCAGGTGAAATAGTCATATCTGAGTCGTGAACGAACTTCCTTAGTTGGGAAACATGAAATACATTGTGAACTCCCGCCATCTTCTCTGGTAAGTCAACTCTATACGCCAAATTCCCGACTAATTCAAGAACAGGGAATGGGCCAACAAATCTTGGTGCTAACTTGCCTCTGCTGCCAAATCGTATCACGCTCTTTAACGGAGAAATCTTGACAAACATCAAGTCACCAACGGAGAATTTTAAGTCTCTTCTCCTTTTATCAGCATAACTCTTCTGCCTATCTTGGGCAGCCTTCATTCGTTATTGAATGATCTTAATCTTATCCGAGGTTTCCCTCACCACATCTGGTCCAAGCATAAACTTCTCGCCAGTCTCTATCCAACATGATGGTGAGTTGCACGGTCTTCCGTACAAAGCTTCATATGGAGCCATACCGATACTGGACTGGTAGCTATTATTATATGCAAACTCTACTAGATGCAAATGGTCATCCCATGATCCACCAAAATCCAATATACAAGCTCTCAAGAGATCTTCCAATATACGATTCACCCTCTCCGTCTGACCGTCGGTCTGAGGATGATATGCGGTACTGAGATGTAATTCTGACCCTAGAGTCTCTTGTAAGCTCTTCCAAAACCCATTAGTGAACAACGGGTCTCGGTCACTCACAATGTTTTTAGGTACTCCATGAAATCTCACTACCCACTTCATATACAATCCTGCCAACTTGGCTGCCGTTCTGGTCGATTTGACTGGTATAAATCTTGCGCTCTTAGTCAATCGATCCACAATTACCCAAATGCTATCATATCCCGATCTAGTCCTTGGTAAGCCATCGATGAAATCCATCGAGACTTGCTCCCATTTCTATTCGGGAATTTCTAATGGTTGCAATAAACCACTAGGCTTCTTTTGCTCGGCTTTAACTAGCTGGCAATTCATGCATTTGGATATAAACTTCCCAACGTCTCTTTTCATCCCCTCCCAGTAGTAAGTCTGCTTCATGTCTTGATACATCTTATTACCACCGGGATGTATAGTCAGTTTTGAGTGATGACACTCTCTAAGCACTTCATTTCTCAAACCATTCACGTTGGGTACAACTAGTCTTCCATTCTTTCTAAGCCAACCATCACGATCAAGCCCATACAAATTCATCTCCTCACCATCGATGTTCATCTCTAACTTGGAGATGATTTCTAATAGATTAGGATCGTCCCTTTGGCTGGAACCAATCCGCTCTATCAAAGAGGGTCTGATCGCCAAACTAGCTAACATGACTGGATCCAATTCACACTTTGGTCTGAAATCAAACCCCGCGATATACTCCAGTTGCTTCCATTCAAGAAACATTGCCCCTAAACTGGCATGTCTCCTACTCAAGGCATCGGCTACCGCATTACCTTTCCCAGGTGTGTATGCGATATCAAAATCATACGAAGCCAAGAACTCTAACCATCTCTGCTGACGGAGATTCAGATCCTTCTGGGAGAAGAGATACTTTAACGATTTATGATCAGTGAACAACTCAAATCTTTCTCCCAAGAGATAGTGTCTCCACATCTTCAGCGCAAACACGATCGCTGCTAATTCCAAATCATGGGTAGGATACTTCTTCTCATGCGGCTTTAGCTGCCGACTAGCATAAGCTACAACCCTACCGCCTTGCATCAATACAGAACCTAGTCTGGTACCACAAGCATCCGTGTATACCGTCATCTCTTCATTCCCCTTAGGAATGACTAATACTGGCGCACGCGTCAACTTCTCTTTTAGACTCTTGAATGCATTTTCACACACTCCGTCCCAGACGAAGGACTGATTCTTCTTAGTCAACTGAGTCAACGGTGCTGCTATCTTGGAGAAGTCCTGGATAAACTTAAGATAATATCCAGCTAATCCCAAGAAACTTCTTACATCTGTTGCATTCTTGGGCGTAGGCCAATCCTGTACCGTAGCTACCTTCGCAGAGTCCACGGCAATACCACTCTCTGAAACAACATGACCCAAGAATCTCACTTCACTTCTCCAAAAATGACACTTAGAGAATTTCGCTTTCAATTGGTGTTTCCTCAACACCTCCATCACTATCCTTAAGTGTCCCTTGTGTTCCTCCTCTGTCCTCGAATAAACAAGGATATCGTCTACGAACACAAGAACAAACTTATTCAACTGATCTCTGAATACTCGATTCATAAGATCCACAAAGTAGGCTGGTGCATTGGTCAACCCAAATGGCATGACCAACCACTCATAAAATCCAGACGGCGTCCTAAATGTCGTTTTCGGAACACTCTCATCCCCTACTCGTAGCTGATGAAATCCTGTTGCGAGGTCCAACTGGGAGAACACTCTTGCTCCTTCCAGTTAATCAAACAAATCATCTATCCGCGGTAGAGGATACTTATTCTTCCTCGTTACCTTATTCAACTCGCGATAGTCCACACACAAACGAAGGGAACCATCTGCCTTAGTGGCAAATACAACCGGTGCTCCCCACTCGGAGACACTTCTTCTAATAAATCCCTTCTTCAAAAGATTGCTGACTTGCACCCCGAGCTCTCGCTGCTCCCTTGGTGTCATACGACGAAGTGGCATCACTATAGGTCTGGCATCTTTCACTTAATCAATACGGAACTCAATCTCTCGGTGTGGTGGAAGCCCAGTCACCTCCTCGAAGACGTCCGGATACTGGCCAACCATGGGCCCAACTGACAGCTCATCCTGCGGGATGTCGAGGGAATTTACAAAACTAGCCATAATCCCATCACTAGGTAGACTACCAAACACTACTGTAACAACCCATATTTTTGAATAACATGTTATAACATAAATGGAAGCAGAATTAAACTGTAAAATCTGAATCAAGGGAAACGGGTTGTGCCATTGCGTTCGTCTCGGAAAAATACGCGAAATAGAGTCCGAGTTTTCGAAAATCGGAGTCCGTATGACCAAGATATGGCCTCGCGAAGTTTCACGAAAAATTCACAAATTAAAGTATACTTAATTAAGTGAAATGGGTTGCGCAGAGAAATATATATATTGATATATATATATATATATATATATATAATTGAAAATTAAATAAATAAATATGCAAAAATGTTCAAAACAGCGAATTGGGAGAGGGGAATAACCGAACCGGCCGATTTTTGAGGTCGACCCGAGCTCGCTGGGTCGACTAGGGGTTAATCCAGGGTGTTTGGCTGTCAACCCGTGGGCCGATTCGCTCATATGCAGATTTTGCATTTGAATGGTTCTCATGGTTCAGCTTTAATCTAAAGGCCCTAGATGGTTCCTACACTTGACTTCTTCCCCAAGACATGCTTTGATGGCTTGGATTGAATCTAGGGTTAATCCTATGGCTAATACTATCCTAAAACTCTATAAAAAGACCCCTAAACCTAGCCTAAATCATCATTATTCATTCCTACAACTAAACTATGCCAAATTTGTTCCTCTCATGGCCTCCACTCTCATGCTAAAATTCCTAAGTCTATCTATATGAGAGATTTTGAGTGCATACAAGTATTTTCAAGATTGTATGAGTGTTCTTAGTTTGCATTCAAGTCAAGTTGCAACATTTCTCTTTCAAAGCAAGAGTTTTTATTGATTTGGCTCAAGGGTTTTTCATTTGGAGCTTGCATATTTGGGTTTTGCATAAGGGCTTCGTCTCAATCTTTATAATAACTATTTATTTGTGTCTTCATAGCATTGTAAGCCCTTTTCTACTTTCTTTCTTGAACTCTAAAGTTAAATGAATGATGCAAGTTTGGGGTTGATCATTATGATATGCAAGTTTGGTTGATCATTATGATATGCAAGTTTGGTTGATCATTATATGCAAGTTTGGATGATCATTATGCAAGTTGGGTTAATCATTATGTATGACACATGTTGCTATGTTATGCAAGTTTGGGTTGATCATGTTATCATGTTATGCAAGTTAAACTTGATGTTGTGAGCATAAAGCTCCAAGCTTTATGTTGAAGGTTGCATTTTGGCAACATGGAAGTTATCATATCCCTTATGATAACTTGCATGTGAGGCTAAATGCGAACTTGTAGCAACTTCGACATGTCATTTATCATCATGTATCACTCATATGCTAAGTTTGGTTTTATGCATGCTTTTGAAGCCTAATGATGCAATATGCAAGTATATGAATATATGTACATTTCATATGCCACCATGATAAACTTGTGGCTTCAACACCTTTTTGTCATGATTATGCCAAGTTCCCTATTTTATCCTTTATGCGTTGTTGCGAGTATGTAAACGATGGGATTACGTTGGGGTTGGGTAAAATTATGACATGAACATGATTTTTATAACATGACGTGATATGTTAACTTGTAATTATGTTTTGGAAACATAATGGACATGACACTTAGAAAATATGAGTGTGGCCAACTCGAGGTTGGGTTGAGTTTGTAGCATAAATCTACCCGGACCCGCCCGGCTTAACTAGTGGCTACAAACAATAAGACCCAATGTGAGAAGTTGGTCATGTTGTGCTCGAACCCGAGGTTAGACCTTGTTGTGGTGTAAAGCTACCCGGACCCGCCCGGCTTAACTAGTAACCACAACAAAGTCTAATGTGAGAGGTTAAAGCGCATTAAGTTAAATAATGCCTCCTGATTAGGGTTAAGTCATGGTCCACTTAATACTTAACCAATTTGGGCTTGATGGATTAATCGAGGTTAAGTCAGGAGCCTTGGGTACTCTTAACCGATTTAATCCACGTTTGGATCGGGTTAACCACATTTAACCCGTTAAGAAACCCTAGTTGCGTGGTCCTTTTCAGCAGTAACCTTCTAGATGTATCATAAGACCCTAGGACTAGGCTAGGGTGGGGCACGATTACTGGGCTGATTGTAAGAGACCAAAAGAGACGGCTGAATGATGCCCCGGTTGTTCAGGCGGACCATGGTCGTGCACATCAAGTCCGGAGTTGAACACGGGTACCGGTAGGTTTGGACTGTGCATCATGGTATGGTGTCTGAGGGTTACACCGTAGGGCCAGATACACCCTAGGGTGGACCCTGCACAGTCAACTACATTACATGATTAAGCCGCATGACACCGACACTTGACGAGTTAGGCTTATAGGGAGCCGATCGACTAGACCGTGTAGTTGGACCTTAATTTAGGTCACCTCATGATGATGGGCCAAGCTTGGGCCAAGGGATCAATTCTTGTTTTTACTTGACATGTTAGAATGCTAGTACACCCGTGGTGTAAAACTTAACCTTAATTATGCGATGACACCTTTATCTATCTTGTTAGTTAATCATCATGCCAGTATGTTGTTATCCTTATGTTCATCTCAGCTTCTCATGCCAGTTAACTTTACTAGTTCATAAATAGATAGTAGTAGGGCTTACCAGTCTTTTCGACTGACCTGTTTTCTTTCGCCTCTTTTCTTCCGTTCCCCCCCCCCCCCCCTCAGGTTCTCAGGGTGGGAACATTGGAGCTTAGCTTGGATCTTTACAGCTTGCTTACTGGATTTGCTCATGTACGGTTTTGGACATTGAGCTAGCTATGGTTTATCACTTCATTTTGGGGATAGTACTTTATGTATTTCAGTTTTTCAGTTTATGCTTTTATCTAGACTTTGTTGTTGGAAAATAATGACCAAGTACTTTGTTGTAACATGACTGTGGTTTTGAAATGCTAAGTTTTATCCGCTGCTTTACTACTCCGTTTTACTTATATGTTCTGTCTTGTGATATCTGCATGCATGTTTACCTTGTTTAACGCCCCTCCAAAGCTAATGTCCTTGCAAGAGTGGCATTGGAGGAGGTGGGGTGTTACAACTACCCTCCGCCCATCATCCGCCCTAACTGTCACCAAAAAGCCCTCACAGTCTACCACCACCCCGTATCTTTGGAGCCAATCGACTCCCAGTATAATGCCATACCCAGTAAAGCCCAAAACAAAGCAATCACAAACAAACATATATCCATGACTCGATAAGACCAAATTCCTGCAAATCATACTAAGGCTAGTCGAACCACCAATCGGGTTCGTCACAACCAATGGTCTATCGACTATCTCGGGTTCCAGTCCCAACCTATCTACCAGGTCACTAGATATGAAGGAACGGGAAGCCCCAGTATCAAACAAAACTCGAACTGGTACATCATAAATAGAAAGCATACCTTGAATAACAACATTCTTTCCTTTCTCCGCCGCAGTTGGGGCATTTGACGAAGAAGGGACAGCATCAATAGCATATGCTTTCACAATCTGCTTCTCCTTAAGAGGTTGCGAACACTTATCCTTGAAATGTCCCACTTGACCACAGTTGAAGCACTTCTTATCCGCTGGCTTGGCCCGACAATCTTTAGCATAATGGCCCTTCTTACCACAGCTGAAGCACTCAACATCTTTCTTGTTCTTTTTCTGGCCACCCTTAGATTGGTTCTGCTTCCTCTTATTCTGAGAGTTATTCTTGCCTCCACCGCCTGCTTGCGGTTTCAGCCCTTCTGCAGATGCAGCCTCAGTCTTTGACTTAGGGTAAAGGCTCTCTGATCTTAAGGCTTTCCCCACAATCGATTCAAAAGTCTCATCGATGTGGTTGATAAGCCTTTCCCCCAAGTATCCATCCAAACCAGTAATGAACTTCTCATTCTTCTTCTCAGCAGTATCGATAAGAGATAGTCCATGCTTCGACAAAGTGTCGAACTCAGCAATATAGTCAGAAACTGCCCTACCACTCTGCTTGAGCTCTAAGAATCTCTTAAACAGCACTGACTTCTGGGCAGCTAGAATGAACTTCTCGCTAATGCGAGCCTTGAACTGATCCCAAGTAACCTGATCTTCTAGAGTAGCTGTTCTCATGGCATTCCACCAATTCATCGCTCGCCCTTGCAGCTGACGAGACGCTAGCCTTCTCTTCATCGCATCCTCAAGACCCAAGTCATCGAAGATACGGTCACAACTATCCATCCAGTCTTGAACATCTGTGGCCGACTCCGTCCCGTGGAATGGCTTCCCACCAAGATTAGTGTAATCCTTGCACAACTTGGCGAAATCGACCCTAGGCGCCTGCACTACTGGGCCAACACCAACTCCGGGATTGGGAACTGCCCCTTGCACTTCTCTAAGCATGTCTCTCATGAGGTCAGTAAACATCGCCCTCATGTCAGCAGCATTCCCATGGTGGGTCCCACTAGCAGCACCCCTCGTATCTCGACTCATCGTCAATCTGAAAAAGGGAAACGATTAACGACCCCATAGTGGTGCTAGTGCAGTACGACTTCATCTTTACACTACTAATAGTATATACATATATAGCTTTGAAAACCAAAGTAATCACAAATACGCGCTCTCATATACGTACTATCTCTCCCTAGTGTCTTTCCCTAGGTTAACTACGCAACCTAGAGCTCTGATACTAAATGTGACGGCCCGCCCCACACCAACCGACATTTACTCCAAAGGTGCGCTGTACACATGTAACAACCCGAATTTTTATAACATGCTAAAACAAGAAATCAGGGCAGAATTAAATTCTAACTTAAGAATCAATGGGAACGGGTTACGCCATTGCGTTCGTCTCGAAATTCTGCTTGAAAACGAGTCCGAAATTTCGTAAATCGGAGTCCGTATGACCAAGTTATGGCCCATAGAAGATTTCAGAAAATTCAAAATTCAGCCAGAAAATTTAAATCAGATCCAAGCAGAATGGGCGGGAAATTTTCCCGCCCTACCCCAGGTCGACTGGGGGGTCGACCGGGGAGTCGACCTGCCCCCCCCCCCCCAGGTCAACTGGGGTGTCGACCTGGGTGTCGACCTGGGGGGTCGACCTCCCTGGTCGGCCATGTTTCCTGATGCACCTGTTTTGCCCTTTGGGTCTGCTCAGCTAGCCTGTGACGGGATTTGATGGTTCAGATCTAAATTAGGGTTAATCCTATGGCCTAAACTAGTCTCTACACCTATTAAAACACCATAATACCTAGCCTAAACCATCACAAATCAACCTAACAACTAAATTCTGCCAAAATGCTCCCTAATCATGGCCTCCATCTTCATCTTGAGAGCTTCTAAGGCGAAAAGGAGCAAGCTTTCTTCTTTCTATCAAAGGAGCTACTTATTCTCAAGGCTATTTATATTGCTACATCATTCCTAGAGCTTCTACGACGTCTCTATCTTGTTCTATTGTGTTCTAGTTCTCATAGCCATGCTTTGTAAGCCCCACTCTACTCTTAGATTTAAACTATAAAGTTAATATGATCATGTAGCAAGTTGAAATGAGACTTTTGGTATAATATTTGTCTTGGGGCTATATTTGTATGCATATATCCATTTATGACTCTTTTGATCTATGATTGTGGCACTATCATGAATCTAGTACCATTTACCTTGATTTTTGGGTAGAAAGCTATGAGCTTTATTTGGGGATTATGCATAATGCGACCTAGAACCCCTCATAACCTTGATGTTAACTTGCATATGATGTTGAACTACATGCTACCCACAAGTTTATCACCCTATGTTAACTATTATCATGTTTCACCTTTGCCTATGATGTTGAACTACATGCTACCCACAAGTTTATTTGCTAAGTTTGATGTCATACATGTTTTGAGGCCAATAATCCTATATGCTAGTTGTGATGAACACCTTTGCCTCAAATATCATCATGTTTAACTTATGACCAACTTTACCAACCTTATGCCCCTCTTGGTCATATTTTTATGCTCCTTGATTCACTTGTGTTGATGCAAATTTACGTGCGATGGGGATACGTTATGGGTAGTTAGGCAAACTTTAAATAACATGAAAACATGACTTGAAATGTGACATGAAACTTTATGATGCTTGAAAACTTGAATATGGTCATGACATGTAGAGAACCATAAAGTGGCCAACTCGAGGTTGGGTTGAGTTTGTAGCGTAAATCTGCTCAGAACCGCCCGGCAAATCCAGTGGCTACAAACAATAGGACCCAATGTGAGAAGTTGGTCACATCGCGCTTGAAACCCGAGATTAGACTAGGTTGTGGTGTAAAGCTGCCCGGACCCGCCCGGCATATCCGGTAACCACAACAAAGTCTAATGTGAGAGGTTGGGTGCATTAAATTAATTAATGCCACATGTTAGGGTTAAGTCATGAACCACTTGGATACACTTAACCAACTTGATACATGACTGGATAGGGTTAACCATACTTAACCCGTTAGAAAACCCTAGTCACGCGGTCCTTTTCAGCAGTAACCCTCTTGGATGTATCATGATACCCTAGGGACTAGGCTAGGGTGGGGCACGATTATTGGGCTGATTGTAAGCGACCAAAACGACGGCTGAGTTGGTGTGTCGGTGTTGGTTCAGGCGGACTATGGTCGTGCACATAGTCCGGAGTTGAAAAAGCAGGCACGGGCACCAGTAGGTTCAGACTGTGCGTGCTTGATTCGTGTCAGTGGTTGGCACCCTAGGACTTGATACACCCTAGGGTGGACCTAGCACAGTTTGACTACATTTCGTGATTGGGCCTTATGACACCGACACTCGACGAGTTATGCTTATAGGGAGCTGATCGACTAGACCGTGTAGTTGGACCCCGACTTGGGTCACCTCATGATATTGGGCCAAGGGATCATTTCTTGTTTATACTTGACATGGGTTGGAATACAAGTACTGTGGGTGCAAAACTAAACCTTGTATATGCGATGCCACACTTGATCTACCTTGTTATCTATTTATCATGGCAGTTAGTTACCATCTTTATGTTTCATCTCAGTTTCTCATGTTTAGTTAATTTTATTAGTTTTTATACTAATAGTAGGTAGGACTTACCAGTCTTTATGACTGACCCTTTTTCTTTCGCCTCTTTTCTTCCGTCCCCCCCCTTCCCCCAGGTTCTCAGGGAGGGAACACTAGTGCTTAGCTTGGACATTTGGCTTGCTTTCTTGACAGCTCATGTACGGTTTGGACTTGAGCTTGCTATGGCTTCATCACATCTATCTTGGGGATAGTTTACTTTATGTTACTTTCAGTTTATGTTTTCTAGACTTGTGGTAGTTGGAAAATAATGACTAAGTACTTTGATGTAAGTTGACTATTTGGTTTTGAAATGATGGTTTTTAAATTTCTACCACTTCTTTACTTATTTATTTATCTATGTTCTGTCTTGTGATTATCTCTGTGCATGTTTACCTTGACAACACCCCTCCAAAGCTAGTGCCAGCACTCGTGAGTGTGGCCCTGGCGGAGAAGAGTTTTACAACACATGTCCAGTTAGCACGGAACGGGTCGTCAGAAGGAAAGGAAAGAAGGAAATGAACTAACAAGGAACCTGTAAAATGTCTCACAGCGCATAGGATAAAATATAATAATCACATACTTGACAAAAAACAGGTGAGACAGTGCATAAGCTGAAACAACTAACATAGCAGCGGAAAATGTAAGTACAGCTTATGATCCAAGATTAAACATTATTACAACTTTTCAAACTGTCTCAAAGCAAAAGCAAAATAAAGGAGGCACACTACTAATGCCCAAGTAGCGACCACCAACGACACAGGGAGAATATCTATATAATACGTGGAAGCCTCCTGCCTGCCTCCGGATCAGCTACTCGCGCATCACCAGCTAACCTGTCTCTAGTCTGCTCGTGTGAGCACCCAGAGTAATAAGAGGATACATAAAACTCTGGGTCAGACATAAAGCCTGGTATGAGCGACAAGCATCTAAACAGAACGATAACAGGTAGACTAAAACATACCTGAACCTGGACCTGCAACCAAAGAGTTAGCACTACATACTGTACAACACTCTAAGGTGCCATATCAAATGGTGTAAAGATACGGAGGTGGGGGTGTGCATGTCATGGTGATGGCAAACAATCAAACATAGCAACCATCCTCACATCTCTCACTCAGTGCGTAAAGCATACGATATTCACCACTTCGATCACCCAACATACCTTGCTACGATCACTTTGCCCCATGAAGTCACAAATGGCTTCACTGCACTGATAACGTAGCCACTAATCCTTCGCTATGTCCACTTGCCCTACGGAGTTATTCACCCCATCTGCGCTGGCTCATAGCCTTACCAATCCTTTACTATGTCCACTTGCCCCATGGAGTTATTCACCCCATCTGCGCTGGCTTATAGTCTTACCAATCCTTTACTATGTCCACTTGCCCCATGGAGTTATTCACCCCATCTGCGCTGGCTCATAGTCTTACTACGCATCACTTTTCCCCTCAAGTCATAATGACTTTACTGCACTGATAACGTAGTCTTGCTACCATCACCTTGCCCCTCGAGTCATAATGACTCTACTGCACTGATAAGTAGCCCTTCATCCATTTTTAGTGGTGAATGGAAGTTATGAACGTCGACAACTCCTTAGCACACGTCCCGCAGCAAAGTCCAACCATGAAGTGAACTCATCGGTTCCCAACTGGATCCTGAGCTCTAACTTCCCATATTGAACTACCTTTGCATCTCGGGTTATTGATCAATACTGGATCGGGTCGGGTTTCGTTGCTAGCCATCGGTTCGGGTCGGGTCCCCTACGTTGCGTTGGTTCATGGCCTTCCTCTGGTAACGGTTCGGTTCGGGTTCACTCCATCGCGTCGGTTCGGGTCGGGTGTCCCACTTCAGGTCGGGTCGGGTTGCCATCTCCCCTCCAGTTCGTGTTCCCGCTCCGATCAGCTCCCTCGCCCTTCATTTGTTCCGATCCGATCCCCCTCCTTTATCCGATCCGATCCCAATATTGCTAGCATGGCCTTCCTTTTTGCCAGATTTCTCAAGTGTCAAGTTCCGATCCGATCGAATCTCTTGCCCAGTTCACTTATCCGATCCGAGCCACCATATCCGATCCGATCCGAAAACCTGCACTGTTTCCTGAAACTTTTCCGGCAAGTGTTTACGCCATTCAACGACGTTTTCGACCATTCTAACTATTGAAATCAATCACAAAGCATATCATACAGTCATAGCAACATGCATAATCAACCACAAACATCAAAACATCAATATGATAGGTTAAAATGGATCAAACATACCCAAAACCCCATATTTCCCCTTAAGCATGTTTAGGTGAAACTAACGATAGGATTAGCAAAACTTAACCAAATTAACCCAAATTCATATCGGAGGTCTAAAACATCATTTAAGAATTTATGAACATTTTTCCAGAATTTTATCATGTTTAAATTCGCTAATTAACACTAATTACCCTTAATTAGCCATAATTAGTGAGGAACTATGCAAATCACTCACCTTAGCCACAAATAAACTAAGATCTGAAATAAATCTCTGATTTGATGCGATCCCGATGCTAAACAGCAGCTCCAATGTTGATTTGGTGTAGATCTTCCTCGATTTGATGTTGCTAAGCTTAATCCTTGATCAAAAGATGATTTGGAGGTGATTTAGAGGTTGGAGGCCATTTTTAGGGTTTCTTGGAGATAAGTGGGGGCTAGAAAACTGAAATGGAATGATTCTCTAACTCATTTCAGCCTCCCCATAACCCTAATCCCGAAATGGGTTATGGGCATATTCACTAATCACCCTATTTGGCCCGGTTAAGCAGTTTTTCACCTTCCAAACCTTATTTCAGCCATATCTCCCAAACGGTAAGTCCGTTTTTGCACATATGACCACTCTACGGAAATGTAAACCATCAAACGAATCTAATGGAAGTGTTTTCAGGTCAAAATTCCTTTCCAATCAAAAGTTATGGCCAAAACAAGATCAACTAGGGGCAAAATGGTCATTTAAAAATCGGGAAAAATCATGAACATGGGTAATGACTCTAATAGACGTTTCCCAAAGTTACATGACCATACGACTTCATATGGGAAAGAAATAAATATTCTACGATCCTCCGATGCGTAGAATGCGGGTCGTTACACGTTTTGTGGGACTTTTTTATCACCCCACAATCTTGCTCTCAGTTCTAAGAGTGCTAACCCTAATTTGTAAATCAATTTGAGGATTTCTTATGTAACCTCCTCTATGAATAAAATCATCAAAGCCCTTAAAGTGGACGTAGGTTCAATCTGAACCGAACCACTATAAATTGTCGTGTTCTTTACTATTTTGGCATATTATATGATGCACTGTTGTGTTATGATGTTTAGTTCTCCTTAATTCAACCCTTTCAATGGGTACTTGACTACCTTAGGCTTTCCGCTCAACAAAATCTTCATATGCAAGCCTTATTCTTTAACCTAGATTACCAAAACACTTTCCTACAAGCCATTTGGCCTTCCACCAAGGATTGTGCTTAGGGAACCCTTATCCCAAGATAACTGTTGATTCTTAGAATCGCATAAGCATAATGCTCACCCTCTGAGGGAAGAGTAACTAATCTTGTGGGCTTTTGACCTTAATATCTAGGAAACGGCGGACTAACCTAAGCTCGTGGAAATTAAATAATTCCATTTTCCCTTAGGTCCACTTTCGTAGACCTATCTTCGGTGTTGACGAAAAATATCGTTAACACCTACCCAAACCTGAAAACAAAAATGTCATATATGGTTACCTATCCTACGGTAAGTAATAAGCAACTAATATGGTTATCTAATAAGGTCAGCTAGATGGTATAACAAGCGATAAAATACCATCTCTCACCTTATACGGGGTAAGGGTATATGCATGAATGACGGAAGCCTTAACTTGTAGGGCCTGTAGCCAGTGCCCCCTAGTTTATGTTAATGTTGAATCAGTTATCGAGGAATAATAATTGACCAATAGGTCCGCCTAGGATCTTAAGCGATCAGAGAGAATCTACCCTATCTATCATCGATAGTTAGGCATTAAATGACGAACGAAGAGCGAATGAAAGAATATATATATATATAGAAACTCCGTAACTAGGGGTCTAACCTCGATTAAATAATCAGCCATGTTCTGGTATAACGGCTTCACTAATCTGTGCGTAAACGATATATCTCAGTATTATACTTTGGGAAGAGTAGTAGGGTCATGCATAAACATCTACGAGGTTAGACTAGAATTGCTAACCTAGGTAAGCATACATCTTGGGTTTAACCAAACGGGGTACATCTATGTATTAAAATCTGTGTTGTACATTTCCTATTCACCAAAATCTTGTTGTTCTGACCCTCCCTCATTACAACCACCCAGGTTTTCTAGAGAAGGTCGGTATCTCATAGGGGTTTTAATTTGGCTTTCGGTTCTCGTTCTCTCTCACGCTCGGTATTGGAAAAGTGACTTACTTTGAAAAAGTAGTTACTTGAATTAATACTATTTTATCCTATTTTGTTTCCGCTGTGAGTTATTTTATCGTACTCTGATTATGCTCATGCTCATTTATTGTAGGTACTAGATATACACGCTCCATGCTTGGATGTGTTCAAGTTTTGATTTTTGTTGAAATTTGGGTGTAGAAAAGTGTTGGGTGTTACATTTGGTATCGGAGCTTAGGTTAAAAGATCAGAGGAATTAGCTAAATTAGGACTCGTGAGAGAACGTAATTCAATTTTCTTTTCTATTTTTCTTCGTTTTCTTACTCAACTTTAATTTATTTCGACGATGAATTAGTCATGGTCCTAATTATATAAAATGGGCTTTAAGCGACTAAGGGTTGACATATGTTGAGTTCGGGTTTCTAGCCAATTCTGTCTTGTCCCATAGTACGTTGGCGATCTCTTTGTGAAGAGCATGAGGACGACATATGATGGAGTCCGTTGACAAAAATCTAGCTACAACTGAGATAGTCCCGATTTCTAGTGTTTGGTTTCATTGGTAGTTCTAGTAAAGACCATTACTCGGTCCAAAACAGTAAAAATTCACATTAATATATCATATCCATTTCGGAAATATAATTACGAGGTATATCCATTCGTTATTTCGTTGAATTTTTGAATCTACATTTATTAAAACATTCAATTGAGTTCTTGGCCTTGTATTCGAGGAAATTTTATTTTAAAACTATTTGAAAAAGGGAAAATGGGTTTTGAAAGTTTTGAATTACGGTTTTATAAAGGCCTAGTTTTGTAGAGATATGATTTTTAGATTTTACTCTATTCGTGTTTCAGATTTTTTTTGGGGCTTTGTGTAATTTTAATAAATATAACCCGATTGGTAGGAAGAAAGGGATTATAAATGACTAGGAACATACCACTAAACTTAAGAATAATAAATATCCATTCCTTGTGATTTTTAGTATCCATCTCCCTATACATATTGGATAGTTTATTGAAATTGTCACATTTAATCCTTAATATTTTAAAGCTCCAACATTTTTAAACACAAAAAGGCTTTTCAGTTTGTAATATAAACTGTAATATAAATAATAATAGTGATAATAAAATGGATTTATAAATACGAAACCGTTAGTTTAAAATAAATTCCATTTTTGGAAAAGTTTTAAATTTTTCTTCAAAAAGGCTAAGAAAATCCTTCATCTTGATTTTTGGGGCATTTGATTTTGTGAGTCGTCTGTTTGTTGTCAGCTAGTTAAAGGGAAATTCCATTTTAATTTTATTTTGGATTTCTAGCTGAATTCCTATTTTAAGTTCATTCGTTGTGTAGTTGAAACATCGTTGTTGAGACTATAAATCCTTGGAGTTGGTTCGGAGTTTAACTACGGTCTTTAAATACCACAGTGATGAGGATAATTGTTTTTCGGATCGCGTCAAATCTTAAAAGATGACGCGGGATGATTAATATTTTAACTCGGCCTAATAAGGTCAAGATTCAATATTTTTCCAAAGCCATTTAATAGTATACCGTTTAGCATTATGCAAGAATGGTCAACTAGTCGATGAGTTTTGGTACAACTTGGACCTAGGACTCAACCATAAAAGTTGCGTCCAAATTATCCCCTTAACTTCCTTCTTTCGTCATTTCTTCCTCATCTAGCCGAACCATATCCCTATCCTTCTTTCCTTTCTTGTTGTCGACTCGTCTCCTCTTTTTCCATGCTAGTTTGCGCATTAGATCTTGCCTCATTAAGTGCTCCAAGATCTAATTTCTTCTCTCCAGTCATTTCTTAGTCCATAATACCTACTTGCACTACCTATCTTTGTAGTGCCATTCCAATCTCATCCTTTGGGAGAGAGATCATTTGGTTGGATCGGAGTGAGCAAAAAGGTTTCACCACTTTAGGGCTAAGAATATTTGCCGTGGTAATTGGATTTGCACCGATCCATTGCTTCGAGATCTTAGAATAGGATTGTTGTTTGAGTTGCATATGTCTTTGCTATACATTGTTAGAATAGGTTCTTTCAAAAGGCGATCGTCGTTTCGGAGATGAAGATTAAGCTATCTTCGGACGTTTTTTCTAAGGAGAGTCTCAATGAGATTTAAGAGGAATCAGTACAAGTCCGTACTTGAATGGTCTCTTGTTTGACGACTTTGGAGATTTTGCAGCAAATCTTTTTTTCATGATGTCGGTTTTTGTGTCTGGGAATCTATGTTTGAACTACCATGTAAACGTGTGACCCATTTAGCACATCGCTCTATAAATAGGAAGTTATGACTAGATTTGTCTCGTGATGCAGGAATTTAATCCTTTGCTTGTTCGATGGCGTAACCATCATTTGGTGCTGCATCATATTCGATTCAGCTAGTTGTCCTTTTGTGTTGTCTCATGGAGTTACTTTCTGTGAATTCAACTATCCATTTTGTCTTTAGACATTATTAGGTGGATTTCCATGAGAAGCAGTTTTGTGGTAGGTTTCTTTTCTCATCGCAAATTCTCTCTTAGAAGAGATAGTGATGTGGAAACCTCCAACAACACCAGTAATGTTTGTAACAGGAGATTGGACATTTTTCTACCAAAATAGGATAACCAAAGATCATAAAAATTGGATCGAGCTCCAGCCGCGAAGCACGACATTTCGTTGTTTATAATCATTGTTTTGGGAGTTTTGGTGTTGTCGCCTTTGTTGTTTTCCCTTTTCAGCATCACGTTCTTGGCTTTGTGGTGATCCGTGTTTATAACTGTTAGTGTTGTCTAAATCGCACGACTTATGTTTCTATGTTTGGAGATATTTATGTCCTTCACGCATGCATGTTCGACGAAATCTCATTTCTTATCTAAACTAACAGTTGTACTAGAGCTGGAAATAATAGAATTCTGTGTTGGATAAATTTTAGTAAATGACCGATTTTGCATTGTTTTCATCACGGATATATAAATAAATAAATAATTGCTCCTTGTTAAAGCTAAAATTTATTTTGGTCCTTTGTGCGTGGTTTTAATATTCGCATTTTTGCGCGACTGACTTCCTTTTTCCATCAACATGTGACTTGAATCGTTTAAGTTTCCGCAAAATATATTTTTGAAACCTTTGGAAATCATTGTTTGAAAAAAAAAACTTTTTATCATTTTCTTATTTTCATAGGAAAGTGAAACGGTTTTGAAAAGGAATTTTCAAGATAATTATAAGAAGTTTCAAAGCGGAAATTTATTTTTATAAGAAATTTCGATTTTTGGTCACATGAATAGCGTAAGATGTTTGGATATTTTGTGTGCGCGTTTAGTGGTGCAGTAGGACCGATGATACGATAAAAACGTTAACGACAACAAGGAAAATGCTATTTTAGCCTTGGAAATGTTGTCTTCATACCTTGTCAACGTTGCGTGCGAGCTATTAATTAACTCATTTTATATTTTAGAGCTTGTTTTAAGCCTCCTTTACAGTCTACAGATGGAAATTTTTGGAGTATTTTGGGTAACTGAGGTGAAAATTCCACTGTAGGGCGGGAAGTGCAACATTTTTAAGTGGAGGGAATGTTAAAATTCTTCACTTTGATTTTCTTTTTTCGCTTTAGGAGAAAATAAATAGGAAACGATTATATTGCATGACGTTTTGGATGCAAAATTGGTTGCTTCACACTTTTATTCGTAATTGTGTAAAGGTAATAGATGGAAAAAAGTTTTCAAAATTTGCAACTGCCAGTATATTTAGGATGCTTTGCATTATGTTTTCAAATGTGTTATAAGAAGTTATTGCATACATGTAGAGGGCCCGATTTAGAATCATCTTGTATGCATGTTTTATGGTTGAAATGCATTATGCACATCATGCACAGATACACATGGTTGGAAAGTGGATGTACACAAATTGTTGTGTAGAATAGGATAACTAGGTGCCAGAATTTCAGGATGCAAATTCTTTTAAGGGTGAAGAATATAACAACCGAGAATTTTGACGATAAATAGTTATTTAATTAGAATCTCAAAAATAGGAAATTCTGCAAACGACAGAATTTGACCATGAAACTTTAACCAATGCGTTCATCTCAGAATTCTGGTCAACTTTCACATTTGGAGTTTCACGACCGGAGTTTGTATGAAAAGTTACGGACGAAATATGAAAATGGACGAAAAATAAATAAAATAGAATTATATATATATATATATATATATAGAAATAGAAATAAATCTTCCCCCAGCCACCTCACTGCCAGGTCGACCAAGCGATCGCCGCTAGCTGCGACCGCTTGGTCGAGCCAGGCAATGATGGCTAGGGTTTGGCTGAATAAAATTATATATGGATGGATGAATGTTAGTTAAAATAGATCTAACGGTCCAACGCCAATTCCACTCTTATAAATAAAGAGGTAAAGCCTCATTCTTTTCCACACAAATCTGTGGGCAGCAGCGAAGCTCTGTCATTTTCCTCCCTCTTCTAACCTAATTTCTAAAATAAAAATATATTCATACACAGCAGATCAAATCCAAATTATATGGATTTGAGAGGATTACCAGATTCAATGGAAAAGAATGCAAATTGACGCTCCAAATCGGATTCTCTCATCTAATCCTATTTTTTTTTACATCTCCCCAGATATGAATTTATCCCCTTTTCAGATAAACTGTAGATTTATAAGAATTTGGGAATTGTAGACCTAAAAGGTTCAAACTTTGAATCTGGATGCTTTAAGGTGAATGGGAAATTTACGAATACAGTTATAATAACTTATCTATTTCGTTTGACTTAGATCTAAATTTTTATGCCTATTTTCTATCAGATCTGTTCATTAAATTATTGTAATTGGATTGACCATCAGATCTGATTGTAAATTGTTAAAAATTGAATATTATGAATTGTGGTTAGGCATAAATATTAATTGTGGGATCCTTATATTGTTTATACCTATTTCCTATAATTATGTTGTAAAAATGAATTGTAGACATTGCATAACACTGTAGATCTGGAAATCAGTCCCATTAAACATCATTTAGATGTAGTTACATTCCAGATCTTTAGTTCAGTGTTGAATAATAATTTATGTGAATTTGGGTAAAAAGATTCGATTAGTAAATTATGTGATTGTAATATTAAATGAAATATGCCTATTTGTATTTAATATTGTTGGGTTTTGGATTAATTATTGTAAACATGTCGTTTTCCTCCTTTTGAACAGAAAGACATTATTTTGAAATCACAAGAGATATGATAAAAAGATCAAAAAGGGAAATGTGGTGCAAATGTACGTATAAATATAAATATACATATTTATGTGTAATTTGCATCAACTATTCCAAATCATATATTTACGTTTTTTTTGTGATTTGGAAATATGTCAATTCCATAATTTAGGCATAATTTACAATGATTACAGCTAATAATCTTTTTGTAAGAATTGAAACCTTTTGACAAGATTGAATGCAAAAAGGAATGTTTGATTGTCAATTAAACCAGATCATTAAATCTAAAAGAATAAATAATAATAATTAAAGATAACTATGTTGACCGCACGAAAATATGAAATATAAATATATACATATTATTTGTCCAAATCAGCGTAAAACAGTGAATTATACATTGTATTAAATGTTTGAAGGTTTGAAATGTTGAACGATATTCATTAATGGAATCATACATGTAAATTATATTCCATACTTGATGAATATATTTATGGTGACTGTTGTAGCAATTAGTGTAATTGAATGTTATAAATAAGGTCACAAATAAGTAATTAACAATTGTAACCAATGTTGATTGGGAAAAGTAAATCTAATAGGATAATGGTTACAATTCCTAAATTAATTAAGATAAATGTTGTATACCCCAAATTAGGAAATTTGAATTATAACTGCATTTAGACACGAGGTTAAGCTTAACTTGTGGTATAAGCCTGCCCGGAACTGACCGCCAAATCCAGCTACCATAGGTAGTCAGCTTAATGTGAGGTGTCTAACGAGTAAATGTAAATGTACTAAGACACGAGATTAAATTCAACTTGTGGAAGAAGTCTGCTTGGAACCGATTGGCAAATCCAGCATCCACAAGTATTCAACTTAATGTGAAAGGCCTGGTGCATGAATATATATACATATAACTGTCAACCAATAAATAAATAAATAGGAGTAGTAATTATCTGATGGGGTACAGCAAATTGATAACTTGGGACTGATAAATAGTTGCCGTAGGAAAATATCACCATTATGGTCATAAAGGGCAATAAAAATGAAATAAAAGCAAATGGGTGTCAAAAAAGGGGATTAATGGATATTGATTGTCGTTTATATACTAAGTCCAAATTAGGGAAGAAACCAAATAAATATCCTAGGGTAAAAGAGGATATATAACCTTCCTTATTTATATTAATGAATATAGAACTTATAATTAAAAATAGAGTTGTACTTAGTAGGTTAATAATGTAAAATATTATTAACCATAACCATACGAACTCTTGACGATAATGAATTGTGTATGTATAATATTTTCGTGTAGAGGGACTAAACATGAATAACTTAGTAACGTTGCCCACTTTATCCCAATAGGGAAAGGCTCTAAAGGCTAATTAGATACAAAACTAATAACCTTTGCGTATAGTCCGTTTTCTGGGTCTTAAGCGGCTAGGGTTGATGAGCCCACCTGGGAATAGAACTTTCAGTTTAGGGGTCTTAAATGGCAAGTGTGTGTGAGCCTATCCTAACCTGGAAACTAAAATGTCAGATATGGTTACCTATCCTACGGGAAGTAATAAGCGACTACGAGGGTTATCTAATAAGGTCAGCTAGATGGTATAACGAGCAATAAAATACCATCTCTCACCTTATACAGGGTAAGGGTACATGCATGAATGGCAGAAGCCTTAACTTGTAGGGCCCGTAGCTAGTGCCCTCTAGTTTATGTTAACGTCTAATCAATTATCGAGGAATAATAAGTGACCAATAGGTCAGTCTTGGGTCTTAAGTGATCAGAGAGAATCCACCCCATCTATCATCAATAGTGAGGCATTAAATGACAAAGGAAGAGCGAATAAACGAATATATATATATATATATATATATATATATATATATATATATATATAGAAACACCTTAACTAGGGGTCTAACCTCGATTAAATAACCAGCCATGTTCTGGTATAAAGGCTTCACCAATATATGCGTAAACGATCTATCTCGGTATTATACTTTGGGAATATTACTTTGGGAAGAGTAGTAGGGTCGTGCATAAACATCTTGGGTTGAACCAAACAGGATACGTCTGTGTATTATAATCTGTGTTGTACATTTCTTATTCACTAGAATCTTGTTGTTCTGACCCCCTCCTTATTACAACCACCCAGCTTTTTTAGAGAAGGTTGGTCTCACAGGTGTTTTATTTTGGCTTTCGGTTCTCGTTCTCTCTCATGCTCGGTATTGACAAAGCAACTTACTTTGAAAAGGTAGTTACTTGAGTTAATACTAGTTTATCCTATTTTGTTTCCGATGTGAATTATTTTATTGTACTCTGATTATGCTCATGCTCATTTATTGCAGGTACCAGATATACACGCTTCATGCTTGGATGTGTTCAAGTTTTGATTTTTAATGAAATTTGAACGCAGAAAAGTGTGGGGTGTTACACATGCTAAGTGTAGTAAGCTGCAGATGATCAAAGCATGGCTCTATATGAACCGTAGCTTTGTGTAACATGACTTCTTCAAGCCTCACATCCCGTAAATAGCCAAAATATGATAAAAGAAGCAAGGTTTAATGGGTCGCACCCATTAGGGTATGATCATTTCCTTATAGATAAAAATTTGTACCATAGTATGGAGCCCGGGTATTTTACTTATATGAAAATTTCTATTTTATGTGGATGATTGAGTGAGCGCGCACGGTAAAGGTCGGTTACAACCAGAGAATGACATACTTAGGAGTTCACCATGATAACCCGGCCTTTTGTAGCATGAGGAGCATATGTTGGTTCTCGGATATCCCTCTAGAGATGTTCAAATTTCGGATAAAGGAAGATCCTTGGCTTTGGTCGTTGTTGGAAATCTAAACAAACTCCACTACAAACCCTTACGGTTTTAGTTGTATAACCTACCAAGAAATGGGAGGGCGTCATCATAATATAATGATACCTATGCTACCTAAGATTAATAAATTTAGTTACGAAATGGTCTTTACACTATGCACTAACAATAATATCAAATGATTTTATGTATCAAAGGCAATTTTGGTTATCATAAGGAGAAACCTCTCCCAACGTGTGTGATTCATTCTGTGTGTGCTGCGAGACTTTGTGATAGCTTTATTTTTCAAAATGCATGTACGATTTTCTGCACAACATCACCAAAATCCATCTGATGGCACTATCATATATATATATATATATATATATCTGTGTGTGTGGTAGCTATTTAGTTCCCACACTAGTTTATCCAAGCCTGATCCGGGTGTTTTAACACTCGGGTCAGAGCCGAGTTGTTTTTGCTTAGGTTGAAGACACGAGAACTTTTTCAGAAGCTAGAGCTGGAAATCTTCACCAACGTAGAAGGATATCCTGTCATCTACTATACGGTATCAATTATTGTAAGGACAGACATCAATAACTATCCAGGTTATTCTTAACGCTGATTTTGTAAATGATTTTTCATCGTAAAGATTATGTTCAATAATATAGTTTATTCCAATCGCCGTGAGACTCTATTCTGTTCTATTATCCCCTAAAAATTTCGAATTCCGACACTTGAATTTCCGACATTTGATTCATCCAAGGATGTATTAGATGTCGATTTCTGAGGGTCGAAAATCTAGGTCGTTAGCGCGATTCGAGAATTTTTATCATTTGGACCAGAATTGTGTAGCTTATGGTTGGTTCAAAAGGTACGGTTTTTTTTGGACAAAGTAGTTTCTTTTCCTTATGAACATTTTTGGTCCAAAACAAGTACTTATGTTTGTACTTATTCCATTTTTGATAAAGTGCACTATGTACATGTTGGCAAAAAAATTTAGTTTGTTAATATTTATTGCCTTTGGAACTATTTTGAACTTTGTGTACATTAGCATGAAATAATCTGGTATTGCATCAAAATCACAGCCATCTTGAAGGTTTGATGCTCTATTTTTCCTTCGTCGTTATATTTTCTCACTTAATGATTCCTTGATATAAATTTGTAACATATAAACATTAGCCAAAACTTCTATCCCTTAATGAATTGTCCCAACTGCATAAACCGTTTTTTTGAAGTTCCATTTATTTTTCCCATGTTTTCGCTATGTATATTTTGCTAACAGTTTTAATTATAGATGTGTTAATTAAAGAAGTGTGAACCTTTATCGAATACATATTAGAATGCGATATGTTCAGTTTGGAACCATATAATTTCAATGCCTACCGTTATTAGTTCACCATGCTTTATTTTAATGAAAATCATAATTACTTTGTCAAGAGAAAGATATTTTTTTCTTCAGTTTGTTTCTTCTATCTTTTCGTAATTGAAATTTTAGATTCTTCTATTTTTAATAAATATATACATATAGTATACCATTATTTACATTGATCAAATTATGACGTATTAGTAGCGTTTGATTTCTGAAAGGGCTAAGTTACGTTTGCGTTGGCGTCTGACGCGTCAAGCGTGAGACATACTAGAATGGCCCGTTGAGCTTAACGGTTAAAAACCAAGCTTTAGCGTCAGACGCGGCTTCGGACGCCAATAGAAAAATTTTCAAACGGATCTTTTTTGCCAACTTATAAAACTAATCTCTTTCCTTCAAAAATCCACATCTCAAACACCATAATTTCTCATCAACAATGGCTGAAGTAAATCGTCTGAAAGCAACATTTCGCCGCCCTCCGAAAATATGGTCTTCGTTTGCAACTTCAGAGTTTCTCCATATAGCTGTTGAAACTTACCAAACTGCTGGAAAGAACAAAAAAGGGATACACAAGAGGATTGCAGCTGCTCTGAACGAGTCTTTAGCTACATCAAGGGCCGAGATACCAGTCTCTGCTGAACAAGTGACGGCTAAATACGACGCTTATATAAAGAAATGGACTGTATGACACAATTTGAATGAGAAAACGGGCGCCGGATGGGATCCTAAATACGGAACAGTCGGTGGAAGCGAAAGTCAGTGGGGTGATCGAGTGGCGGTAAAACATTGTTAACTCCTTTTTTGTAATTTACAAGTTCAGTACTGTATTTCTTCTAGTTTACAATTTAAAAGTCTATTTAGGAGTACGGCCCTATGGTGTTAAAGTACAAGACGTCACCAATGGAAAATTTGATCGAACTGGAGCAAATTTTCGGCAATAGTGTTGCAACAGGTTCTGGCGCTTACACTCCAGGCTCTATAAGTTAGAACGTGCAACCAGAGCCACATTCTCCTCCACCAGAGTTTGTACAACCTACGTTCTTCTTTGATGAATCTCAAGTGCCACTAGAAGACATCCAGACTCAACAATCGTTTCTTGAGCCTCCAAACCAACAATTGGGTGCAGGTTCTTCATCAAGACCTCGGTCTGGCAGAAGAGGAAGAACTAAAACTTCTTTGAAGGTGGAAGAAATTGTTGATATGATACACTCCAGGCAATTGAGTAAGAAATCTCATTCTGACTCCGACAGTCCGTATTCACATCCATCTACGAATGCTAGTAATTCTCCATCGTCTAACGCAAGCCCACTTTGTACTGAAATTCCGATGGTGAAGCATGCAATAGACCGTGCAAGAACATTTGATGGTATTGACATGCCCCACGCAATATCAATTCTCACAAGTAAGGATAATCAAAATACGTTCATGATTCTTCCTAATGACAAAGCAACAAACTGGTTGCGTTTTGAAATCGAGATCCGCAAGCAAGCACTACGATACATGCAGTTAAGATGACCCCCCCCCCCCCCCCAGTATCCACCTCAGTACGCACCCCGGTATCCACCCCAGTATCCGCCTCAGTAATCTGTTTTTCGTATTTAATAACCATGTAATTTGTATTCCGTAATTTGAATTCTGCAATTTGTATTCCGTAATTTGAATTTTGCAATTTGTATTCCGTAATTTTAATTCTGCAATTTGTATTCGGTAATTTTAATTCTGCAGTTTTAAGTCTGCAATTTGTATTCTGCAATTTCTATCATATTCGATAACAAACACACACATATACACAACAATAAAAATAATAAATAAAAAAACAATAAAATATTAAACTCTGCCCCTTTCAATATGTCCCTTTCGAAAAAAAACACATTCTCCGTTCGCTGCAACTCCCCTTCAAATACCCCTTCCAAATAACCCTTCCAAATACCTCTTCCCGTTCAAAATCAAACGGACCCTTAGTATTATTTGTGTCAAAACCCTTGATTGTGACGAGTATCTTGTCGTTAAACACTTGGATATATTTAAAGAGGTCATGCGCTCGATTTTCATTTATTGAGTCGAATCCACTAACCATGTAGTATGAATTTGTATATAAAATAGTCAATTTCAAAAGAAAAAACTTCAGTTGTTGCAAAGCTTTAACGTTTAACTGTCTTCTTTTATTTTATTGCATTGATTCGTTAAATTTTATATTAATGCTTAATTTAATTAAACATTAATTGCATCCTACCTTCTTGATTTTTTCAAGTGTGAACAAAATAATTTAAGCACTTATTGCTATCGTTTCGCATTTATATCAATAAAGGAAGAACATGCATGTTTGCTTCTCAAGAGAACGATTCGCTATTTTATTTTATTTTATTTTACTTTTGTTTATTGCATTCATTTTTAAAGATCAAGAACTGGCATTTTAAAAACTCATCCTCCTGTAGAATATACAGGCATCTATCAGCTTATGCTTCATCGCAGCAAACAGCGTTTGCATGCTTTTTTATTATTAAAAGTTTATAACGGCAAAGTCTTTGCCGTTATAAATTTATAACGGCAAAGACTTCGCCGTTATTACCACCAGCCTCTGTTCATTCAACCAGACACGAACCACGTCCAAACTAGCTACGGATTACTGAACAAGCCATACTTGATTGCTCCGTGGCTTGTTTATTAACTGAATAAGCCATTGATGGATGTGTGCGCTCTCTTATATATATATATATATATATATATATATATATATATATATATATCATATCAATATGTAATTTCATATACTGGTATCTAGGACTGTCATACATTAAAAATGACATTTTCATATTCAAGATTTATTGAATACAATCTGTATATTATTTCATTTGTCTTTTTAGAACTTGACATTCACATGCCATTTCATTTTTGAACCAACTTATATTAGTATTTTGGGGTGGCATACATTGGAAGTGCCACTTACAGTTACAGAACTAGCGTGTATCAGAGCACTACCAACATGTTAAGGATAACATTGATTACGTTGATACTACGTATTAAAATACAAACGTGTGTACATATATAGGCACCACAAATCCAATGGAGTTCATGATTTTTAAAAAAATTATATAGTTACCCAACTTTCTTAAAGTAGAATAACTCCGATATTCAAGTTTCAACCAACAATATCATTTCCCCTTCCTTGAGGAGTGGGTTCCCAATAATATAAGTTGATTGTTTTGGTGTGAGGGTATACAAAAAATAAAGTCTAATTGGTTTTAATATATCTCAAGCTAGTGTTATAATAAGAAAATCATGACATTAAAGTTGCAGGGCACACATAACATGGTGGCAAAAAGCAAATCAAATCCCCTATACCTAAATTTCTCTATCTTCTATATCCAATCAATCAGACCTCCTGAATTCCACTTTTTTGCAATTAAACCCTATTTTTTTTTCTTCGATTTAATTGTAAAAAAATTGAAAATAAGAGGTTTTGATTTGTTAGATACAGAGAAATAGGGATTTTAAGTACAAAAGATTTGATCTTGACAAAAAGATGCATAGACAGTAGACTAAGAATGGATGGTGATCAAATGGGTAAATAACAAAATGAAATTTTATTATTTCTGTTACTTTTCCCATTTTCTGGAAAATTACCAGTTCATTCCATTACACCATTAATTCAAGGCCTTCGGATATGAATAGATATTGGTTTGAGCGCTATCATATAATATTTAGCTGTAGATAATGGTACTAGGACATCTATCTTCTTAATTTACTGTGTCCTGCATAAATACGAACGTATGGATTTGGTGCATGATCAATTTCTTCATTACACAAATAATGTAATGTCATTATCCAATAACCGTGTGTGAAGCGAAGCAGGAGATCGCACTACTAACAATAAAATAGCTTTCAAGGACGCAAGATGTCAACTGATTACTGATGCATGCAAGACGGCCTCCTAATGGTAATATCAATAACAACCGGCATCGCGTCCCTTGGCCGGCTAAAGGGAAACATAAATGCCCTTAGCTTAGTTCTCAAACCAACACCTGTATTGATTACCAAAGCAACCCACTTCAGACCAACAGTCACCTTATTGAGGATCAGTTGCTCTCGGTTGGTAATAGTCTAAGGCATCCACCATTGAGAAGCTAACATCCACCGCTATGACTAGACAACATAAAAGCTGAGAACATAATTGCAATCATACAGTGCAGTGCATTGTTGAAGAACTCAGAAAATAGCGACCATAACACAGAAACGACTGAGGGGAAAACTAAAAGACAAAACACAGATTTAAGCAAAAGATGTATGTATAGTTTTTCCTATAAGCCCATTCAAAAAAATGAACAGGCACTTCAACATCATCCAAAAGAATACATGTTTTCCGATGTTTATAACTTATTGGTTTCCAAAGCCCAATGAGACTATGCTGAGCAAACTATAACCCACTTCTCGATCTTTGTTCTACAAGGAGGACAGTCCTTCGGCTTCGTCCCTTGCTTCTCATGCATCTCATTGCACCCCCTTCACACAGCACTTGATGCGTGTAAGGAAGAAACAGTACAGACATATCTTTACTCAAGCACACAACACGTTCTTTGCCTCTATCTACATCATCTTCCTCTTCTTCATCTTGCAGGTCGAAATTTTTGAAAATGGCATCTGTACCGTCTACAATTTTCGGATTTATGCTCCATTTTTTAAGGGCTGCTATTTTGGAAGAGTTGGTTTTCTGCCTCAGCTGTAGAATTTGAAGCTCGAGCTTCTGGATGCCGTCCTTGTGTTTTTGCAGGTCAGTCTCTGCTTTTAATTTTAATTCATTTTCCATTGACGTGAATAAGATTTTGATTTGACCTTCTTCTTTTCTCAGAATGTTATAATGATCGAGGTGCTCTTGTTTCATTGTTTCTTCGATTTTCCACATAGTCTGCCATTATATTTGAATAAGTATGATGATCATTTACATATATACTTAATTACCATGCATTCCATAGTGGTAAAGCATATTTAGTAGTAACCAAAAACAAATCAATGCTAATATATGAAAATAAAATCAATTCGAATGTTTTTTTTATTCCACTCTGACTATACAGAGAAACATTTCTTATTAAAAGGATAACAAAGAATATATAAGGTAGATGTGCACTGCTTCGATATATGATGCAGATGCAATTTTATGGAGTAGGCATGTTTCAGTTGAAGACTTACACCGTGCCAAAGTTAGACAGTCTATGGTTATACCTTAGTAGTACACCAAGGAGGGAATATGTGTGTGTATGCACGCTAAGGATGTAATACAAAAGCCTTAATTTTTTTACACTGAGGAAAAATAAGTCAGCGTTAATGAAAATTAAATCGATCAGAATGATTTTTTATTTATTTTAACTACCCTATAGGAACAAAACCGGTATCATCAAAAGGATAACAAAGAATATGTTGTGTAGATAAGATGTGCACTGTTCCATATATGATGCACATGCACTCCCAAGGAGTAGCCATGTTTGCGTCTCAATCTTGAAGATACCCTTCGATAAAGTAAGGGGGGAAAGAACTAGAAAAAAAATACATGAAAGCATAACTTCAAACTTGAATCTGTTTTAAACAAGTTACTATTTTATCACTTTATTTCTTTACAGAATCAAATCAGAGCAAACTTTTGTTACTGTACCTGCCAAATATTGTTTGTATGTATTAGTATATATGAAGGATGTCTCAGCATCACGGTGTTTTAGATAACGATTTTTCAGTTAAGAATCATATTTAAAAAAATATAAAATTGGTACTGAATGCAAAAATTAGGTCGCACAATGGTGCTTTTTTTCTTCTTTCTTTTTCAACAAGTCATATTATCATGTTAACCTATTCGACCTTTCTTAATGCATTTCTATGGAAAATATGTACTTGTATCCTTGTGTCTCTTTGCTTCCGAGATTTCAATGTAGCGTTATTCAAACATTTCTCATATATTCATTTTGTGTGTGTACACATGAAATGCATATTATCTCTTTTTTGAACCTATTCCCTTACAAAGTATATGTCCAGTTCTAGATGCTTGGTTCTAGAGTGTAGTACAAGATTAGCAGTAAGTGCTATAGCACTCATGTTGTCGCACCATATTATTGCTTTGTCATTAGTGTTGAATTTTATTTCACCTAGTAAAGATTGAATCCACATAATCTCTGCTGTTGTGCTGGCAACACTTCTGTACTCAGCCTCTGTGCTAGATCTTGATACAGTGTTCTGTTTTTTTGCACATCATATATTGGATTTTTTCCCAGAAATATACAGTAGCCACTTGATGATTTTCTGTCATCGTAATCATTTGCCCAGTCTGCATCTGCATATGCACTGATGTTTAGGTTCATACTTGGCTTTAGAACAAGACATTGATTAACTGTGCCTTTTAGATATCGTAGGATTCTTTTAACAGCTTGCCAGTGATCACTTAAAGGTTTTTGCATAAACTGGCTTGCCTTATTAACACTGTATGAAATGTCTGGTCTGGTTATGGTCACATATTGTAGAGCTCCAATGATGCTCCTGTATAATTTCTCATTGCATGTTGGCTCTCCTTTGTTTTTACTTAAGTGAAATTTGGTAATCATTGGGGTAGGTAGAGCTTTGGCATCTTCCATCTTAGCCCTGACCAGGATTTCTGAAATATATTTTCTCTGACATAGTTGAAGTTCATTCTCACTAGTTCTGTGAACTTCAATTCCTAGAAAATAGGATAGGTCACCCAAGTCTTTTACTGAGAATTCCTTGTTCAGCTGACTTGTAATGCTCTTGATCTCTGTAATGCTATTCCCTGTTATTATGAAGTCATCCACATAGATTAAGACATAGGTGGTAGTGTCTGCAGTGAACTTTGTGAATAGTGAATTGTCAGACTTTGTAGGCATGTATCCCAGTTTAGATAGAGTTGCCTTCAGTTTATTGAACCATACTCTAGGAGCCTGCTTTAGACCATATATTGCCTTGTTTAATTTGCATACCATTCCTGTGTTTGTCTTTTCATCAAGTCCTTGTGGCAACTCCATATATACCTCTTCCTGCAGTTCACCATTTAGAAAAGCATTATTGACATCAATTTGTTTGATGATCCAATTCTTATGCAAGGCTATGGTTAATATGATTCTAACCGTGGTTGGTTTCACAACAGGTGAGAATGTCTCATTGAAGTCAATTCCACACTGTTGTGAATATCCTTTTGCCACTAGCCTAGCCTTGTATTTTGATATTGTACCATCAGCATGTCTTTTTATCCTGTAAGTCCATTTGCACCCAATTATATTTTTATATTTGGGTGTCTGAACTAGATGCCAATGTGGTAAACTTTTGGTACACCTCCACTTATCATTTTGCACAGCTTGATGATAAGTGGTTGGTTCAGTATTATCAAAGTCAATGTGGTAAACTTTTGGTTTAAAGATACCACTTTTTGCTCTAATTGTCATATAATGCTGATTATAAGTTCTAGTGGCTTCCCTGTTTTCATCTGAGTGTGTGCTTTCCTCCTGACTGCCTGTGTCCTGATTTTGAGGGTCTGCATCATTTTCTTCAGAACTGTTTTGATTATTCTCACTACTTGTTGCAGCATTTTGTGATGACCTTGCAGTTTGTGGACTTTGAGTGTGTGTCATATTGTCACTTGAGTGTGGCACATGTTCAGTCTCACTTATAATTTCAGGAACAGGTAGAATAACAGTTTGAGGGTTGTAAATTTTTCTTGTTGGCTTGACAGAATTACTTTTGAATGGGAAAACCTTTTCATTAAATATGACATGTCTGAAAATATATACTTTGCCATAGTTCTCTAAACACTTATAACCCTTATGATTAGGAGAATATACCAGAAATGTACATGGTTTGGACCTGTAGCCAAGTTTATGTTTGTTGAATGGTCTTGTTTGAGGAAAACATAGACACCCAAAAATCTTTAAGTCATTGTAATTCAGTTTGAGTTTGTTCAGTACCTCAAAAGGGCATTTTAGATCAAGCACCTTTGTTGGTAATCTGTTGATTAAGTATACTGCTGTAGTAAAGGCATCAGGCTAGAATTTTAGTGGCAATGATGTCTGTGCTAGCAGTGTTAACCCAATCTCAACAATGTGTCTATGTTTTCTTTCAATAAGACCATTCTGTTCTGAGGTGTGTGGACATGTTAGTCTGTGTGTTATACCCTTTTTAATAAAGTAATGTTTTAAGGGCAGAAATTCCTTACTACCATCACTTTGAAGAATCTTGACTTTATGATTTAACTGGTTTTCAATATTAGCTATAAACTGCATGACTGTATTATAAGTGTCAGACTTTGATTTTAAAAAATAAATCCAGACATATCTTGAGTGAGCATCAATAAAGGAAATATAGCAATTATATCCATAATCACTGTTTATTGGTGTTGGACCCCATAGGTCAACAACAACTAGTTCTAAAGGGTTTAGATAATTAGTTTCAGAATTTGTGAATGGCAGTTTGTGACTTTTTCCCATCTGGCAGTATGTGCACACATAATTATTGGGAATGTCTACAGAAATATCACTGTCATTTAGAATTTTTTTCATAACTTTGAGACTTGGATGTCCAAATTTAAAATGCCACATATCAAAATCAGTACAGTCACTCTGGCTATCTAACACTGTCATATTACAGACATTTTTCCTTAATTCATTAGTCTTGATAGTTCCAGAGTCAAACTTGTACAATCCATTTTTTTGATTACCCTGCAATAGAATGGTTTTGGTTATCAGGTCCCTAACTACACAGTGGTTTTGGTAAAATTCAAAGAACACTTGATTGTCCTTTGCACACTGTGACACACTAATTAGATTTTTTTTCTTATATGTGGTGCACACAATAAATTGTTTAAGTAAAATTGTTTGGCACTTTTAATAGTAGCAAGTCCAGTGTGAGAAATGACTATAGAATTACCATTACCCATAATTAAAGATTTTTTACCTTTGTATTCACGATTGCCAAGGTTTAGGTTGTTTAGATTGTTGGTAACGTGATGAGTTGCCCCTGAATCTGGATACCATGCATCATCTTGAATATCTTCAATACTGGCAGTGTTTGATGTTGAATCCTGAGTGCTTTTGCTTTCAGTCTGACTGTTGACCATATTTGCATTGGGATAGTTATTTTTGTTATTGTTACTTCCTTGCTGACTTGTGTTGAAGTTGTTGTCAAATCTGAAGTAGCATTTGTTGGCTGTGTGGCCAAGTTTATCACAAATCTGGCATTTTGGTCTGTTGTTGGTGTTCCATCTTCCACCTCTGCCTCTTGCACGGTTAGATTGACCTCCTCTTGGGTAAGAATTCTGATTTCTTTGAGTGTTTTGTTGGTTCTTGGCCTTGTTAGTAGTAGTGTAATTAACATTGAACTCAAAACCTTGATCTTTCTTTTGCATTAGTCTCCCTTCATGAGCAAGAAGTGTGTTATAGACACTTTGTAGTGAGGGAGTAGGTTCAATAGATGTAATGAATGCTATGACTGCCTCATATTCGTCTTCCAGACCACCAACAATGTACAACACCTGTTCTTTTTCTTCGATTTTGTTGCCAGTGCTTGCAAGTTGATCACACAAGTTTTTTACTTTCATAAGATACTCATTCATGCTAGAATTTTCTTTCTTAATATTCTGAAGTTGTTTCTTGAAATGCAACACTAGCAGATTATTGACTTGTAAATGATCTCTCTAACGCTGTCCAGACTTCATGTGAAGTTTTTGTACCCATTAACTGTGGCATAAGAGAAGCACTAACAGATGACATTAACCATGCACTGATTAAATTGTCTTGCCTCTGGTAGGTTGTGAACTCTTGATTAGGAATAAGGCTGTTATTAGTGTCTCGTGTATATTTTGCTGGAACAGGTTTGGTTCCATATATGAATTCTTCAAGACCATAACCCTTTGCAGCCGTTTCAACTTGCAGCTTCCACAGGAGGTAGTTTGATTCATCGAGCTGAATCGAGATTAATTGGCTTTGAGGCTTTACAATGGTTTTGATAAGGTCTTCAGTGATCGTTGTACTTGTCTGATTTGATGTGGATGATGATGTTAGTGGAGTTGGAGGATCTCCTTCAACCATGATGCCAAGATATTGAATTACTGTTGTCCCACAAGAAAGGTAAATTTTTTTGAATCTTCAAGTTCTTGAATTGAGGAGTGTGTTTTGATTTCTTTTATTGAAGAAAGAATGCAACCAGACTGATGCTTGACTGGTTTCAATCTTGGATTGGTTTCAATCCAGATTGCTTAAAAATGATGTCAGGCTGACTTCTAGGATGGCTTCTCGAGTTGATGATTGATTTAACCAAACTCCTTGATCGAATTTAAAGGTTTTGACAATGTTTACCACCAAGCTGTGGTTCAAGAATTGATACAACCACTGTATATTGGCGAGACACTGTTCTTGAATTACAGCCTCAACTCTCAAGTGAAAAGATTAAAGATCTTGGATGAGAGGTACCCAAATGATGATAATATTCTGATGGGTAATCTATCTTTTTAGATAGATTTGCAGAGATTACAATATACGGATCGAATTTGATTGCAATTAGCAGATTTGCTCTGATACCATATTTGATTGAGCGAGAGCAAGAACTTTGTGATTGTATTAAAACTGAACTAAACTGTTGATACAATGTTGTACATACTTATATAGATAGTATAATGGACGCTAATTTACATAAATTGAAGTATGGGCTTTGTGTGGTGATGTGTGGGCCGAGGGTAAAGCCCATTTGAGTGAAAGAGATATACGGGTACCAGTGTTGTGTAAAAACACTTCACTTGATACATATCTTAAATACATCATGTTTGAAAAGGAATCTTCTAATGCTCCCCTACCATTTCAAGTGGAAAGGAAAAGAGACGATGAAACCAAGCTTATGCAATCCCCTTTGAAAAGAAATACATTTTTATTTAAATTTCATGGTTTATACCAAAGTAATTTAGACATTGTACGAAGTATGAATTTAGCCCACTGAAAGATTTAATGTATTCAAAGAGAATTACGCAATGTTTTAAAACGCAAAAGGCGTACGAGAGGCGTTTTCGGGTCCGTGAGGCGAGGCGTAAGCCTCGAAGTGTTGAGGCGTAAGCCTTTCTGGCAGAGAAGAAGCGCAATACATATACTTAATTTTTAACCACTTTCATGCAACATTCCATATGTTCATTTTAAATTAACCTAGCCAACAATAGAAATTAGAAACCAACTAAACAAGGGCTTTTCGGGTAAGTCTACATTAATTCAAAATGTATGTCCCTTTACCATCTTGATGAGAATAGCGATTCTATTAGTTGGGTTTCGATAGGAGATTAGTGTTCTCGATTAATTCTTTGTATAATTTCATTAATTTTTCTGGTGTTTCGTTGCTTCCTTTTAAGTTTCTTTGGAAATCTAATGCTCCTACTAAAGCTAAGTTTCTTATGTGGCTGATTATTCATAAGAAGCTTAAAACGGTTGAGCTTTTAAAGAAGAAACATATTATGTTTGATGGTAAGTGTTGTTTCTGTAGTCTTTTGGATGAGGATGTTGATCATTTATTTTTCTCCTGCAATGTCACGAATTACGTTTTATATATGGTTATTAGGATTTTTGTCTTTGGTAGTTCTATTTCCTTTAGTAATTGTGTTGATTATTGGAACTTTTATAGAGTTACTTATAATGTTAGACAGAGATATGTGTTGGATTCTTTAATGTCTATCATTAGTTGGTTCATTTGGTTAGAAAGGAATCAGAGATTTTTTAATTCTATTTCTGTGTCTGCTGATACTTTAATTTCTAGGATTGTTAACTTCTGTTTGGATTGGATGTCTAACTTTCACTACAAGTTTTGTGGTGAATCGTTTTTTGCGAAGTATCTGACTAAGGTTAGATTTAATTTGTGTTTATTTTTTAGAATCAATAGATTTTTTAGTGGTAATAACCTTCGTATTTGTTATTAGTTTTTTCTCCTTTTTATTCACATATATAAATGGATATATGTGTATACATATATATATATATACACTTTTTGATATATATATATATATATATATGCACATAAATCCATATATATGTGTGTGTGTGTGTGTGTGTGTGTGTTGGTTACTGATGATTTTGACTAGTTTCTTTCAAGATTCAGGTAGATGAAATTAGCTGAGGAGCTTGAAGGCTAGCTGTCTGGACTGGTGATTGTGCTTGACTTTCTCTTTAGAGTTTATTAGTGAGAGTTTTTTGGGGATGTTCATTTTTTTGTTGTTGTTTTTTATGCTTTGTGTTTCTTGTTCATGTATTGGAGTATATATACTTCTTTATCGGGTGGTGGCTTAGCCGGAATTCGATATTGAAGTTTGATGGGCGGTGGTTTATCCGGAGCTCATCTATCTACTAGCTTTTACATTCCTGTTGTTTTGTGTTGTATTGTTCGGTTCTGTTTTTGGGTTGGTGACAGAATTTTGTATTCATATTGTTTTTATTATATATGTGTGCTCTCTTCTTTATAGAAGATCACACATTTTTGGTTTCAAAAAAAAAATTCAAAATGTTTGTCTACACATATTATACAATCTTTTTTACTTCCATTAAATAATTAAAGTTTAATGACATTTATCTGTGTCAATATCTGCAACTAAAGATAAACAGATTTTTAAGTCATATGCCTCAAATGCTTGAGGCGTATGAATCATAAGCTTTATGCGTTTTATATGCCTCCAAATTTTGAGTCGTAAGCTTTAAAGTTAAAAAGCCTTTTCGTAAGCCTCAAGGCGTTTTATCTCTTATTTCTTTGAGGCGAGCCTTGAGACGAGTATCGAGGCGGGTTGTTTAAAACAATGATACATATATATATACACACACACATACACGCGCACACACACACATACATGGGAAAGTAGGGGTTCTCCATATCTGGTAATAGGTTTCGAGTTCGAGCCCTACCCTAAGCAACTATCCCCAATGAAAACTTAACCCGGTGTAGGGGGGGCTAATCGGGACAAAGGTGCGGTCCGCGGACATGTCAACCTACACCACCAAAGTGAACGGTTCCCGTCGTTCTTCGGAGTTCATTTTTTTGTACATGAGAAAGTCTATTAAAATATAAAATGGTGACGCAATGGATCTCAACCATTATATTATCCTCTGAATCCTCAATTAAGACAAAATGATCCAACAACAAAGATTGTGTGTTTCTCAATTCGTGTCTAATTTTGTGTTTAAATAACTGCCCTTTATATACGTACACACACATATGAATAATTATCAATTAATCTATTTAAACATATGTATTAAACTCGTAACAACAATAAATATTTTTACTTGTATTACACGCAAATATAGATTCATGCATGCGTATAACCTTACATACATACATGTATATATATATATATATATATATATATATATACACACACATATATACATACATACATACATACACACAATATATACATACATACATACATACACACACACGTATGAATTATTATCTGTTAATCCATAAAAACTATAAAAATGTATCAAAATTCAAACTTTACAAGTGCGTGTGTATACATGTTACTTCTTATGTGAGGATCCATTACTTCACATTCTACTTGCTCACATTCTACACCCATACAGTTTTATTGTTATACCATTTGGAATCGAATGAGACATTATGCATATTTGATCTTCACCATGAATATCATCTCCATAAAGAATATTTCAAAGCTTCTACAATGTTCAACATGTTGAGTCGATTTCAACCGTTGGAACATTTTAACCATCATTAACAGTCATTCTAAAATAGTATAAGTAGTATTTTGAATATGTTAGGGTTATTCAAACCAACTAAAATTTTGTTATAGCGCATTTACATTTTGCTTTCTATTTTGACCTTTTTTACAAGTTGTGTTTCTTGTTGGTCTTCTTTGCACTTGGACTCGTACCAACTTCCCTTTTGGACTTCTGAGGTTACATCAATTGTGCATTTTTATTTACCACACTTGTAGATGTAGTAAGTTAGATGATTATGGCTGCAAGTACTAGTTTTATTTTCTATTTACCATTATTGTAATGTTTTATGCTATAGCAGCAGATAAAGTTTTGAATTTGCTTCAAAGAAAACTTTACTTTAATAACATGGTCCATTTGAAACTTGAGATATGACTGTTTTCACCAGGTCAACTTTTGTGTTACCCATTTTTAAAATGCACAAAAAACAAATATATAATGTGCGCTTGCGCAGCACGAGTTTTTTTTTTTTTTTTTTTTTTTTTTGGTTTGTTTGTTTAAATTTGTGTGTGCGTACACTTTTATAGTGCGCAAGCACAAACTTCTACATAATGAAAAGCTAAAATAATAATTTTCAAAAGGAGCCTATCATTAAAATATATTTTTCTGTGAAGTCTTAAAAAATTATCCTATATTAGCATATTGGCTATGAATTTTAATGAAAAAAGACAATAGAACGGTTAACTAATGTTAGTTCCCTAGTTATATAATTGTATTAATTTTATATACTATTACTTTAAATATCAGTTATAAAGTTAACTCACATTGTTATTGTCATTCTGCATTTGAACCTCTTTTGGACAAATGATTATGTTATATTCAAATGTTTTCTTATCAAGAATTGTTTGCTATACTTTTTTTCCCCTTCTACAGCAGCCAAGGAAATCCTCATGTTTCTTTGATTACCTTCTTTAGACCAAGTGAACAACACACAAACACACATATTGAAGATCTTCTAAATGAAACAGTGTTATATAAGTTTTTGTGTTTTGGTAATTACAAAGTGTCATTTAATGCTTGTAATGCGCACAAATGGGATTGATTTCATCAGATTCTCATCAATAAAAAAAAAAGTAATAATTAAAGTTCCATTTATGTATTTTGTCTTCAGTTAACAGTAAAATTGTACCAAATGTATTTGTCAAGGAATTGAAAGTCCTTCCAAAATATTATGTTAAACATAAAAAATGTATTATACTTGTATAAAATAGCCTGTGTTGCATGTAGTTGTATATAATCGATTCTCATTAACTCACCAATTACGTGGCTAAGCTAAATTACTAAATCAAAACATTTTTTAGTATGTTATAATTTAAATAGAAGATAAAATAAAATGAAAAAATAAATCCAACATTTCTACAACTTCATAAAGGAGGTCACTATGTACTATGCTACTTCCATTAAAATATGAAAAATTCTAGTTGTTCCAAAGGGCAGATCATCAAAGCGAAATTGTGAGGCACCAAGGTCAAATTATAGTGATGACGTAATTCCATTGTTTTAAAAAACCCGCCTCGATACTCGCCTCAAGGCTCGCCTCGAACAAATAAAAGATAAAACGCCTTGAGGCTTATTCCAAAAGGTTTTTTACCTCTAAAGCTTACGCCTCAAAATTTTGAGACATACAAAGCGCATAAAGCTTACGATTTGCACGCCTCAAGCAGTTGAGGCGTATGACTTAAAAACCTGTTTATCTTTAGTTGTAGATATTGACACAGATAAATGTCATTAAACTTTAATTATTTAATGGAAATAAAAAAGATCGTATAATATGTAGACAAACATTTTCAATTAATGTAGGCTTACCTGAAAAGCCCTTGTTTAGTTGGTTCTTAAATTCTATTGTTGGCTAGGTTAATTTAAAATGAACAAACGAAATGTTGCATGAAAGTGGTTAAAAATTAAGTATATGTATTGCGTTTTTTCTCTACCCGAAAGGCTTACGCCTCAATGCTTCGAGGCTTACGCCTTGCCTCACGGACCCGAAAACGTCTCTCGTATGCCTTTTGCGTTTTAAAACATTGATATATATATATATATATATATATATATATATATATATATATATATAGGTTGTGTTATAGCGTGTCAGAGGTGAACATACATATCATTAACGTGATTTTCTACAAACAATCATACACATTTCAATCAACATTTCATTTGAATTAAATTCACATTCATGAATAACGTAAGTCGAGAATGAGATGAACTCATTTTCGGAGCATGAAAAAAAGCGACAAATGAATAGGTACCAATAGGAAATGACACAAGCACAAACGACGTCTAGCCAAATACAATTATACAAACAGCGTCTAGCCAAACACAACGCTTACGATCTATTCACGATTACGAACCAATATGAATCAGTGGCAAAGATCAAACAACACTTGTTTTCAGCAAATCAAGGCGCTTGAGTTTTACAAAGAGATGTTTCAGCAAATAGCCAACCAAACTTCTGCAAATTGCATAACTAAATAACGGCCAGCAAAGCTTCATGCTACAGAAAAATGAAACAAATTTTCTGAACATAATTTGACTCACCTTCAAAACAAATTATTTTTTTTTTTTTTTTTTTTTTTTTAAATAATAAGAAGATAGAAGACCAAATACTCACAGCAAAAGTCATGAACGCAGAAGCTTCACCAATGAATGGAGGCATGGCGAGCAGGCGTTCACGCTACAAGATTTACATCTGATATGCATTCATTTTTGTTTGATAACCTGAGATTTTAATTTCCGATATGAAATATCATGTATTAAAACCCAAAAACAAGACACGATCAAAATCTAAGATTTGATAACTTGGTTTTAAGTCATAAAGATGAGAAATGCTAGGGACAGTCGCTTTAAGGCAACTGTCCATGATACTCGCCATACAATTGGCTGTTATTGTGATAGTGGGGCCAATATATAACATGGAAAACTGCATAAAAATAATTACATAGAATCTTTGACCAATCAATGAGCGAGTATCATGGACAGTTGCCTTAAAGCGACTGTCCCTAGCATTTCTCCATAAAGATTATCGAGAGATGCTAAGATATGTTTTTGGCATGTGTCATAGTAATAAATAGTTGGCTATACATATTTCAATTTTTTATAATTAATTAATACAAAATCTTCACACCTTTTGTTATTCAACTTAAATTTAAAGGATTATTCCATTTGAGAGTTAAACAAAAATGACACAATAAACTTGATGCAAACGATGAACCTGCGTTTGATGATGATGATTTGACATGATGTATGTTTGTTGTTGCTAAAGCAACAAACGACTGAGAACCAATATTTAGAAAGCAACAACCCCCAACAAACATTAGAGTTACATCAATATTGATTTCATGCTTCTTTACAAGCTTAGCTAGTAATAAAAAAAGTAGATTCGAGGAATCGGACAATCATGATGTTGAAATTATACATCTTACCATGTAAAAAAAAATGATTCAAAGGTTATACCTGATTTCGGCATGGAAATACACGATTAAAATTGGAAGCTGATAACTTTGTAATTTGCTTGTTTAAACTTGCAGCATCAATTTTCCACTTAAGACTTCATTCTGAGTGAAAATACTTGAGTGCATCTCTAAAAAGGGTGATTTTGTTTATTGAAGTAAATATCAGTCTATATGAATTTAGTTTGACCAGCCCATAAAGCACAATCAGAAAATAACTGTCATTCTATATTATTATTTCAACCAGTGTAACCAAAATAATTGGTAAACTTTGGATGCATTCCCAAAAATATTGTTCTTGACTAAAGCTACAAATTATCTAGAGAATATGTTACTTTGAAGCGGTAAAATGTAAATGATTTACTTTTCGTTGGAAATATATTTAAGACACCATCCCAAAGATATACTTGTTCATCTATGCCTTGTTAAGGTATGTATATCACATCCGTTGTCACCAGCCACGAGTTAATTGTTTTCTTCGACCTCCCACCCTCTCCACCCCCCCCCCCCCCACCCCCCCACACACACACACAGACAAAAATCACCCCCTTTCCAAAAAAATCATTTTCTGGGTATTAACTATTTTCTATATTTGAATGCTCTTATAAAAAGCCGGTTATCTCGTTCAACTCATTATATCACTCATTTCAAATTGTGCTTTGCATACTACTGCTTTTTTTTAGTAGTATTTCTGTTCATTAACTCGACTTATTGTTGTTTCTGAATATCAATGAGATTTTTTTTTAACGTATTTTGAACATCTCAAACATAAATTTGTAAAGAAAGCTAATTATATACTTCCTCCGGTTCAAAATATAAGACGTTTTAGAAATTTACCGTTACAACTACTGTAACAAGATCAGTTCTTTGCTCTCTTAATTTAGAGAGTGCCGCTAAGAGATGTTAAGATATTTTGTTTTCGTTAAAAGTCTAGTGGCAATTATAGAACCTATGAAAGTGGCAATCAATGCGCAGACTAAAGTAGAAACTATTCTTTCTTATTAAAAAGAAAACAAAGCAAACGTTACAAATCAAAGGAAAAAGTACGAAAACAAGTATTCAATTAATGATCTCGATAACCATCAAAACCCCATGAAATTTACCTATGGAGCGATAATTTCAATTGTGATTATCTTAGATTGGATCTTGAATATATTAGACAAAAGCCCAAGCAGCAGCAACATCAACTATCCCGAAGGTAGCAGCAGGGCTAGAAGACAGTGAAATGCAGCGATGCAAATCAGGGAAGCTGCATCTCCCTCGGGTTTGTTGAAAGGGAGAGTTGAAGCTGTTCACTTATCTAAAATTCCAAATCAAAATCTGAGATGAGCATAGTAAAGAATTTAAGGACTCTGCTAGAGGTATTCTTCCTGAAATTTGGATGATACTGAGATTGTTAAACTCATGCGTTGATACGATTTTCCTTGATTTACAACCACCTGATTTCTTTTTAATGAGAAAAATCAGTGTCTAACAATCCCAATGTAAATGGAAATGGCGTTTGTAAGCTATAACATTTCATTTACATCAATCAAACAGCAACAGTTACTTGAATCAAACAATGTTATATCAGAGCAGTCCTGCAATATAATTACATATTATTTATTTGTTTGGTTTTATAAACTTTGAAACAAAATATTGTAATGTTTTGTTTAAAAGGAGAATATGATGTAAAGCAGACCACATGAGATGTAATCGGATTTGACATACGAAAGTCAAACTAAGATGTAATTGATGAAAATTCCTTCAAAAGATGCAAAGCATCCTCTAATTCGAATACATTCTTATTTTCAAGCCATATTTTTCATTTGCGGACCAAACAGCACTTTCATTTTCAACGTTACAGTTAATGTAACAAGATCAGTTCTTTACTCTGTTAATTTAGAGTGTACCGCTAAAAGATGTTAAGATATTTAGTTTTCATGAAGAACCTAGTGGCAATTATAGAACCCATGCGATACTAAAGTTGCAACCAATGCGCAGACTAAAGTAGAAACTATTTTTTTCTTATTAATAAGAAAACAAAGCAAACGTTACAAATCAATGGAAAAGGTACCAAAACAAGTATTCAATTAATGATCTCGATAATCATCAAAACCCCATGAAATTTACCTATAGAGCGATAATTTAAATTGCGATTATCTCAGCACTGGATCTGGAACATATTAGACAAAAGCCCAAGCGGCAACAACATCAACTATCCTGAAGGTAGCAGAAGGGCTAGAAGACAGTGAAATGCAGCGATGCAAGTCAGTGAAGCTGCATCTCCCTCAGGTTTGTTGAAAGGGAGAGTTGAAGCCGTTCACCTATCTAAATTTCCAAATCAAAATTTGAGATAAGCATAGTAAAGGATGTAACGACTCTACTAAAGGTATTCTTCTTGGAATTTGGATGTTAGTGAGATTGTTAAATTCATGATTTGCTACGTTCTCCATTGATTTACAACGCCTGATTTCATTCTTTTTAATGAGAAAAATCAGTTTCTAACAATCCCAATGTAAATGGAAATGGCGCTTGTAAGCTATGACTTCCCATTTTCATTAATCAAACAGCAACAGTTACTTTAATCAAACAATGTTATATCATAGCGGCCCTGCAATATAATTACATATTTTTTATTTGTTTGGTTTTATAAATTTTAAAACAAAATAGCGTAATGTTTTGCTTAAAAGGAAGATCTGATGTAAAGCAGACCACATGAGATGTAATCGGATTCGACATACGGAATACAAACAGAGATGTAATTAATGAAAACTCCGTCAAAAGATGTAAAGCATCCTATAATTCGAATACATTCTAATATTTTCAAGCGATATTTTTCATTTGCGGACCACTTTCATTTTCAACGTCACAGCTACTTCATTCTGAGCGGAAATACTGGAGTGCATCTCTAAAGAGGGTGATTTTGTTTATTGAAGTAAATATCATTCTATATGAATTTAGTATGACCAGCCCATAAAGCGCAACCAGAAAGTAACTATCATTCGATATTTTTATTTCAACCAGTGTAACCAAAATAATTGGTAAACTTTTGATGCATTCCCAAAAATATTGTTCTTGGATTGCAACTAAAGCTACAAATTCTCTAGAGAATATGTTACTTTGAAGTGATAATTGATTTACTTTTCAAATACAAACGCTTTATTAAGAATATTTATTTGAAAATATATTTAAGACACCATCCCTAAGATGTACATGTTCATCTATACCTTGTTAAGGTATGGATATCTCATCCGTTGTCACCAGCCACGAGTTAATTGTTTTCTTCGACCTCCCATCCTCTCCCCCTCCAACCCCCCAACCCCACACAAAAGACATCCCCTTCCCCAAAAAAAATTGTTTTCTGGGTATTTTCTGTATTTGAATACTCTTATAAACACCCAGTTATCTCGTTCAACTCATTATGTCATTCAATTCAAATTATACTTTGCATTTACTACCTTTTTAGTAGTATTTCCGTTCATTAACTCAACTTATTGTTGTTTCTGAATATCAGTGGGATTTTTTAACGTATTTTGAACATCTCAAACATAAATTTGTAAACAAAGCTATATATATATACACACACACACACACGTGTGTGTGTGGGGGAAAATCTATAGGGACACAAAATTAAACACATAAAATATGGACCACTAGATCTCCCCATGATTTGCACCTCTCATGTAAAGACAAAAGAATCCAACGTTCAAGATTCTGTGTTTAAAGTTGTGTGTTTTATTTTGTGTCCCAATAGTCGCTCCATGTATATATATATATATATATATATATATATATATATATATATATATATATATATATATATATATATATATATATATATATATGTCACTTTATTATATACTAAGCCATATGTACATGCCTGAACAAGCAAACAACAATACAAACACCACTCCCACTTTCACTCTCACCCATACCCACCTAACCACCTACATCAGCCTGGGTACAAAAAACGCAAATGAAAGTACAAAATAAAACACAGAGCCTAAAATCTAAATGTTTGCACCTCTGTTGCTGTAACAGGGCATGCAAATACCACGCTCATGATCATACATATTATCAGTTTGGAAAGACGAGTAGCCAAGATGTGTTCCTCCACCTTCTAACTGATCTTCCAGTGCAAAGAATTCACTACACAAGCCAAAATCAAAATGAAAATAGCCACGTGCATTGACGGTAATTAATCTGCCATTTCATGTATCCAAATCAGCAACCAAAAAGGAAGCACTCTTACTTGTAAGCCGATGTCAAACATTCTTAGAACTCCTGGTCCTTCTTGTAATCGGTGCTGCGATGGTGAGGGCAACTTTTTCCCCATGATTCCGGTCACATTCAGGGTTCGCTGTAATGAATTTTGAAACATCAATACCTTCTGTTTCGTGTGAAGTTTCTTCGATTTGCTCCACTATGTTATCAATAAATTGCTTGTAGGAACCAAACAGATCTTCAGCGCTCTCTTCTGAACCACTGTCAGTATAAGGATCTTCAACAGTCTGTCGTACTTGATACGGGCTCACATGTGCACCTTTTGCAGTATCCTTTGATTGCAGGCAGTCGTATGGGTTCGTCGTCCAGATTTCCTTTGCCTTTCTTGCACTTTTGGCTTGCATCGTAACTTTCTTCTTACTTCTAACTGTAGTCCACTCGTTATTAATCTTAACTCTGTTGTATTCACCCGTTTGTGAAGAGCTGCATTGTGTATTTCTCACTGATTCCTGATGTGTTACTATGTGCGACCTATCTCCACCTATTTCTTTGTGTGCACTGTCTCCTTTATGTGGCTCCTCCTTATCAGTAGAAGGGTCTGGATTATCAGTGGGAATATGGTTTGCCTTTTCTCCACAGTTATCTGCCACTTTTGGTTGCAATGATTTACGCTTTTTATCTTTACAGTTCTTTGTATTATGACCGAACACCAAACAATGCTCACAAGGCCTAGGCTTGTATTCATACGCAACTTGTATATCAATTTTGTCTCCATTAGCACTGGTTTCATGAATCTCTGATGGGTATGTAAAAGAGAAGTCTATTTCCAGTATGCGAGCATAATTTAGACGCGTTTCACATTGTTATTGTCCATACGAATTGGTTTACCAATTGCAGACACAATACGACTTATTGCATTTTTATTCCACAACTCAAGATTCAAATCCAGTAGTTTAATCCATATTGGGACAGTGGTGAAGTAATACCCTATAAAATTCATTCCCAATCTCCATGGTTTGATGATAACAATCTTCGAATTATATGTATGAGGGCCAAAAGTTAGTACCCGATTGTAATCCTGCGAGTTTTCAAATCAAACAATGATGAAGCCGCTTTCTTTATAGTACACATCTGTTCTTCCTTCCGGCTTCCATGATTTCTGTATGAAATCGACAAGTTGGCTGTACAAGGGTCTGCTTCCCAAAATGTACGCAACCAAAGTGTGCCTCCATTTTTCAAACGCAATTTGATTATTTGAGTCTGGAATTACAAACCCCTTTTCTCCATTTACCTCTGTTGGAGAAACAAATTCCAGTTCAGCATCAAGGGATTCGGTTGTAGTAGTTGGCTCGGAGAAGCCCCTGACAGTGTCGGCCCACGTTTTGGACCACATCGCCATTGTAGAGACGCCCAGAGGTCGTGGATCAGGAGGCTTAGGAGGAATCTCGCTCAATGGAACTGTTCATACTTCGTATCCGCCATTATTTAATTATATATATATATATATATATATAGAGAGAGAGAGAGAGAGGAGAGTTCCAGAGCACCTCTATTTTGTGGCACCCCGATTGCCCCTCAGTAAGGTCCATTCATTTATAATTAAATGTGTTAGTGGAAAGAGGGAGAGTTAGTGGGAAGAGAGAGAATGAGGAATATGTGGTGGAAATCAGGGGGCTAAAGGGGGCTGCACTATTTGGGGTGCTCTTGATCTTACTTCATATATATATATATGAAGTAGGTTCAATGGCACCCCAAAATTGGAGCACCACTTTAGCCTACCACTTTTCCACCACACATTTCTTTTCTTTCTCCTTCCACTAACTCTCTCACCTCCCACTAACTTTAATTAATATGAAAGGTAGAAAACAGAGGGACCAAAGAGGTGTTCCTTTTTGTGGTGCCATTGAACGCTTATATATATATATATATATATATATATATATATATATATATATATATATATATATAGGATCAAGACAACCCCAAACAGTACATCCCTATAGCCCATGATATCTACCATGTAGTGCAAAATCAGAGATTTGAGCAGCGGAAAACGAGTAAATCCAATGATCTAGTCTGTCAACAATTTCAACAATGCCAAAAATAAAATCAAATCAAATGACACAAATTATAGAGAAAACGGAAACCGAAAAGAGAGGAAAAAACACATCAATATAACGTGGTTTGGCTTTGCCTACGTCCACGGACCTAACAACTTTTATTACTTTACTTCAAGAGGAGGTTACAAAAATGAGAAGAAATACAACAAAACTCAATACAAATTCCCACCCTATAGAAGCAGAAATAGGGATCTTATTGAGGAATAATATGAAGAGATATTTTTTTTCCTTGTAATCATCCAAAAGTGAGCAAATGACTTCATATATATAGGAGGAGAATTGTAGAAGATAAGGATGAAGATGTTTTCGAATTTCCTTGATTTGATTCATCACAAATCTTGCGCATTTATTTTGTTTCCACCTGTATAAATTATTGATTGATTATCCAAATCAATTACCTTTTCCATATTAATTTGTTTCCCATATTTGGTTTGATTATGAAACAATTAATGTCTCTCTCACCCTACCAATTTGTGATTGATTCTTCAAATCAATTACCTTCTCCATATTAATTTATTTTCCATATTTGACTTGATTATGAAAACAAATAATGTCTTCTCATTAATATATTTCAATTGTCCAAATTTAACACTCCACCTCGATTAAATATATTCATCAATCACCAAAAATGGTTGTTGGGTCAGCGCCCCATGGCGCTAAGTTGCTCGTACGACTCCAATCAAGTTTGAGCAATGCTCAAACTTGTCTTTCAGAACCGACTTTGTTAGCATGTCGGATGGATTGTCATTTGTGTGGATCTTCAACAGCTTTATCTTATTTCTCTTTTCTTCAAGCATGAGAAAGAAACTCCTAACATCAACGTGCTTTGTCCGCGAGCTATAGGCTTGATTTTCCATGAGATGAATAGCGTTTTGACTATCTGAAAACAACTTTACGGTCTTCTGCATCATTAATAAATCATCCAAAAGCTGCAACAAATACAATCCTTCCTTAGTCGCTTCCACAATAGAAATTAGCTCTGCCTCTGTAGTTGATAAAGCTACAATGGATTGTAGCTTGGAACTCCAAGAAATCGGGTCTATGCCAAGTATATAAACATTGTCCGAAATTGATTTTCTACCATCTATATCCCCAATATAATTTGAATCACAATAATACCTTAGAGTTATGTCACTACCTCCAAACAACAAGCCAAAGTCAGAAGTTCCCCTCAAATATCTTAGAATTCACTTTATTGCTTGCCAATGAGTTTTGCTTGGGTTAGACATATATCTGTTAACAACACCAACTGCACGAGCTAAATCAGGCCTTGGGCATACCATAGCATACATAATGCTTTAACCGCACTAGAATAAAGAATATTACACATCCCTTTTGTCTTCATCCGATGTGGGACACATCTCTGGATAGCTTGAATTGAGAGCCTAATGGAATAGCCACCGGTTTAGCATTCTCCATACCGAATCGAGATAGGACTTTGTCGATGTATTGAGTTTGAGTGAGCCTCAAAACTCTTTGCTTTCTATCCCTCTGAATCTCCATCCCCAAAAGTCTCCGTGCGTTTCTCAAATCTTTCATCTCAAATTCCTTACCGAGCTCCATATTCAACTCCAAAATTTTAGACATGCTCTTAGAAGCCATCAACATAAAGTAACAAATAGATGATGTCATCATTACATTTTTTTAAAATACACATTGGTCCTTAAAGCTTCTAGAGTAACCATGTGAGATCATAAACTTATCAAATTTCTTATACCACTGTCTAGGAGACTGTTTTAAGTCATAAAGAGATTTGTTAAGTTTACAAACATGACATGGCCTGCTGCTATCAATGAACCCCTCTGGCTGCTGTAGGTAATGCCCTTCTTAAGATCACCATGCAAGAATGTTGTCTTAACATATAGTTGCTCCAACTCCATGTCGAAGTGAGCAACCAATACCAAAAGAATGCGAATGGAAGTGTGTCTAACAATCGGAGAAAAAATATAATGAAACTCTACATCTTTCTTTTGAACATAACCCTTTGCCACTAATCTTGCTTTGTACCTCAAGTCACCATTGCCGCCATTCACCTTATAGATCAATTTACATCCAATTGCTCTCTTACCAGAAGGAAGTGGCACTAAATCCCAAGTGTGATTTTTGTGCAAAGACTCAATCTCCTCCTCCATTGCTATTAGCCAACTGGAGCTATCAATTGAACTAATGGCATCTCTGTAGTCTCTTGGTTCATCATGAAACATGCTTAATGCAAAAGCTGTCATGTCATCAAAGTCAATATCTTCAATGTTTAATCCCACAAAATCATCAAGCCATGTAGGTTTTTTCTTCTCTCTCGTTGGTCGAGTTTGAATTGGAGCTCCACCTTGAGATTGATCATCTATCTCTTCCGTATCAACCACGGTGTCATCGGAATCACCATTTTTACTCGTATGGAAGTCTGATGATCTACCTTGTGTTTGGTATTCTGAATTTGTCCTCTCAACATCATCATTAACTAAGAAGGCTCCACCTTCAACATAGCCTTCTCATTAAATGTAACATGTCTGCTAGTATCAATCTTTTGGGTAGTAGGACACCATAACCTATAAGCCTTAATTCCTTTCTTATAGCAAAAAAAAATACACTTGCGCGATCTTGGATCCAACTTCCTTTTGCATTCATACACATAAGCAGGACAACCAAGCACTCTGAGAAAGGAATATGATACAGACTCTCCCTTCCATACTTCTTCAGAAATCTTCATATTTATGGCGGTAGGTGTGCGGTTGATAAGGAAAACCGCCGTAGATAATGCTTCTGTCCAAAATCTCTTATTTAATCCCGCAGTCAGCCGTAAGCAATGAGTTATTTCCTACAAAGTCCGATTCGTTCTCTCTACAACCCCATTTGACTGAGGGTCTCCTGGCGTGGTGTAATGTCTTTTGATTCCCTCGGACTCACAAAATTTGATGAATTTTTGAGAAGTGAATTCATCACCATTATCTGAACGAAGAATCTTAACTTTCTTTCCAGACTGCTTCTCAACAAGAGATTTCCAACTTTAAAACCTATCAAAAATTTCATCTTTGGACTTCATAAAGTAAACCCATACTTTTCTAGAAAAATCATCAACAAATGAAACAAAAGACATGGCTCCTCCATAAGATAGGCATGGTGCGGGTCCTCAAATATCAATATGAACATACTCTAAAACATCTTTAGACTTGTGCTCTGCAATGCCAAAATAAACCTTTGTCTGCTTCCAAGTACACATCCTTCACAGAAGTCAAGTTTTGAATGATGAACACCGCCAATCAAGCCTCGCTTTCTCAATACTTCTAAACTGCGTTTTCCAGTGTGACACATACGAAAATGCCACAATCTGGTAGAATCAGAGTCAACTGAATCACTAATCGAAGCAGTCTCCGCAACAACAGTTGTACCCTTCAGCAAATATAGATTTCCAGCTTTTACCCCCATTCATTACTACCAATGAGCCATTTATAATTTTTAATGAATCTTTTTCTATTACACACTTTAAGCCAAAATTGCACAGTGCTCCAATGAAGATCAAACTACGCCTTAAATCAGGCACATGCCTGACATCACATAAAGTACGAACAACACCATCAAACATCCTGATTTTTACCTTTTCAATACCAATCATGCGACAAGAAGCATTATTTCTCATGAGAACCTCTCCTCCATCAAACTGACGATAAATGGAAAAAGAATGCCTATCAGGTGTCATGTGATAGGATGCTCCCGAGTCAATAATCCACATAGTAATTTTCATGGGAGAGGCGGAAGCTGTAAAAATGCCAGGATCATTATCTGAATCTGATGTCTCCACTGTAGATGCTGAAGCCTTCTGGGGAACAGTTTTGTTTTTATTCTTTAACTTGGGGCAACTTGCAATATAATGTCCAGATTTTTTGCAATAATGACAAACTTCCTTCCGAGCTCCTCTTGACTGAGATTTGGACTTAGCTCTATCTCCACCATATTTGGGTCTACTTTTACTTCTTCCTCTCTGTGCAACAAGTCTTTCAGAATCATGCTCCATGCTCATGCTTGCTAGCTTTCCTCTCAACATCTCGTTATGCAAATTTGTCTTCACATCTTCCAAGCAAATAGACGAACGTTCATAGATCATAAAGTTAACAAAAGTGTTATACCCTGCAGGTAAAGAACATAAAAGAATAACAGCTTGGGCCTCATCCTCAATCTTTACATCAGCTGCTCGAAGATTCATGACAAGTGTGTTGAGGGCATCTATATAAGCAAATACATCTGTTCCGGGCCTCATTTTGAAAGAATTAAGTAGTTGTTGTAAGATGATGCGGTTGGTGAGAGACTTATCGTAGAACTTTCTCCGAAGAGCATCCCACAATTCCTTAGCACTTTTCACATGAGAAAACTCTCTAAGTATTTCATCAAAAATGCTAAGTTGGATAGTAGTAAGAGCATCCTCTTCCAATTCTTCTATCTCTTCAGGTGCTTATTTCTTCAATTTCTCTGGATCTGAGACAACCTTAAATTAAATGTCCTCTCTTTCTTCAACACTGCTTACATCTTCATCTTCCATGTGTCAAAATCCCCTTTCGATCAAATTTAGCGACTCCATAATTTGTAGCGCTTCTACCATCGTTGTTCTTTGCGGAATTTGACATGGCTGAAAAAGTCTTTGAACATGACAACTTGCTCTGTAGTGCAAAATCAAAGAATTGGGCAGTGGAAAACAAACCCAATGATCAAGTCTGTCAGCAATTTCAACAATGCCAAAAATAAAATAAAATCAAATGGCACAAATTATAGAGAGAACGAAAACAGAAAAGAGAGGAAAGAACACACCAATATAACGTGGTTTGGCTTTGCCTACGTCCACGGACCCAACAACCTTTATTACTTTACTTCAAGAGGAGGTTACAAAAATGCGAAGAAATACAACAAAACTCAATACAAATTCTCACCATATAGAAGCAGAAATAGGGATCTTATTGAGGAATAATATGAAGAATTTTTTTTTTCTTGTAATCATCCAAAAGTGAGCAAATGGCTTCATATATATAGGAGGAGAATTCTAGAAGATAAGGACGAAGATGTTTTGGAATTTCCTTGATCTAATTCACCACAAATCATGCGCATTTATTTTGTTTCCACCTGTGTAAATTCTTGATTGATTACCCAAATCAATTACCTTTTCCATATTAATTTGTTTTCCATATTTGGCTTGATTATGAAACAATTAATGTCTCTCTCACCCCACCAATTCTTGATTAATTCTTTAAATCAATTACCTTCTCCGTATTAATTTGTTTCCCATATTGACTTGATTATGGAAACAAGTAACGCCTTCTCATTAATATACTTCAATAGCCCAAATTTAATCAATCAAGAATTAATGGGGTGAGAGAGGCATTAATTGTTTCATAATCAAGCCAAATATGGTAAACAAATTGGTATGGAAAAGGTAATTGATTTGGATGATCAATCAAGAATTTATACAGGTGGAAACAAAATAAATGTGCAAGATTTGTTGTGAATCAAATCAAGGAAATTCCAAAACATCTTCATCCTTATCTTCTAGAATTCTCCCGCTATATATATGAAGTCGTTTGCTCATTTTTGGATGATTACAAGAAAAAAATATCTCTTCATATTATTCCTCAATAAGATCCCTATTTATGCTTCTAGAGGGTGAGAATTTTTATTGAGTTTTGTTGTATTTCTTCTCATTTTTGTGACCTTCCTCTTGAAGTAAAGTAATAAAGGTTGCTGGGTTCATGGACGTAGGCAAAGCCGAACCACGTTATATTGGTGTGTTTTTTCCTCTCTTTTTTGTTTCGTTCTCTATAATTTGTGCCATTTGATTTTCTTTTATTTTGGCATTGTTAAAATTGTTGACAGACTAGATTATTGGGTTTATTCGTTTCTCAATTCAGACTTCGTGTTCGCCATTATTTAATCATATATATATATATATATATATATATATATATATACATACATATGATATAAGATCAAGATAACCCCAAATAGTATAACATCCTTATAGCCCCTGATGTCTACCACACACTCCTTTCTCTCTCCTCCCTCTAACTCTCTCTCTCTCTCTACTTCCATTGACCCATTTAAATATAAATGTGTGGCCTAAAATAAAGTGCATTTGGGGCGCTCTCAAACAGGGGTGTCATAGAGCGTGTGTGTGTGTCTATATATATATATATATATATATATATATATATATATATATATATCCCTTGTTGGTTAGTATCTAACATCAACCATCGAGTAAATTGAGCATAAGCGCACATAAGTATCCACCTTGAATGTTGATTTTGACCAAAAATTACGAATAAACTATAACAACCCGGATTTTTCAGTTATTTGAATCTAGATATTTAAATCGATTTTAGTATTTTATTTTAAATACTAATGAATTATTAATAATTGAACTCGTTTATTTAAACGACGATTGAACATTTAAATTTATATTTAATATAAAACGAACTCGAAATGACGCGGCAGTTCGTAATATTGAATTTTGAATTTCAATTGAATATACCGAATCCATTATAAGTCAGAATTCTGTGAAACAAGAAGCGTTAGAATCTTATTGTTATAATTTTCTAATGGAAGGGAAAAATCGGAATTTCAGTTTATATATTGTAAGTTATGTCTAAATCAAATTTTAAAATAGTCGCTATGGAAATCTTTTATAATTATAACGTTTATTTAATAATTTAAATAGGAATTTTGATATAATTTGAATACCGTTTAACTCGGAAATGTCAACATTTAGATATAATTCCATATCGATTTATATTTGGAGCTGTATATTATTTTATTTGGATATATATATGGTAATAATAATTTATTATTATTTAATTTAATTGTTTTGTAATTTTTTTATGATATTATATAAGCGTTAGAAATACTTGTTTTCAAACGACCTCTGTTTTCGACAAAATGAATTTTATTGAGATACGTATAATTAATTATTGCTAGATTTCCAGTTTGGACCCAAACAGAGTTGTTTTGTCGGTAGTCGAAATTTAAAGGTGAACCGATGGATAAATTGGGATCTAAATAGCGTCGTTTTTGCAAACGAAGATCGTTTTCAACGAAATTAGTTTCATTAGGACTGTAACGTCAAATTATACCATGACGTCCATTTTCGTAATTTTTGGAGATAATGTTTATTGGTGCAAATTTAACAATCAGCGTTAAATAGCAGTACCGTACAAAACAATATATATGTATGTATTCTTAACTCGTGATGAAGGAGGTACATGCCAGCGTAACCTACCCCTAGATTTGCACGTCTACTGAAAACTGTCCTAACCCGTACTAAACAACAATGACAAGTTTCCATCAAAAAAATTAATGTGCCAACACTTTACCCTGTATCTCTAGCCTATTGGTCTACCACGCACGCAGATGAATGGATAATACATTCTCACCATTTAGCTTTGCACATGTAGACCCTACTCTATGTTTCTAACCCATAGCCTACCCAGTTCTTTCCTGAATACTACCACAACTAAGATGTGAACGATCATCCAGCTAGTAAGAAAACCAACATCACAGCTATGAAATTACATGACACTGCATACACGCCTGTTCTAATATGACCTACCCTATCACCATCTTTAATATACAACATGCTGATGCCCTGTTTTGAAAGCCAAAACGTGACGGCCAAGCCATAGTACATATCCTGAATTTTCTTTCAGCAACTAAGTGAGATGACAACGTTACCCTAAGACATCACCTATACACTGCGGTGCCAAGTTAAGTTGAACAGCTATTCTACAAGCCTACACCCCTATCAACAAAAATACCCATCACCGAAATGAAAGCTCATGCAGACCTTTGCAGCATCTATTCTTCTTGCGGCTACCTACTTCCTATTGCAAACAGTAAAACCGTGGTCATCACGCATAATCCTACTATAAATACATTCGCGAATCGTGTTTCTTCTCATTCCTTTCCGCAACTTTTAAAATAAGCTTTTTCCCTACAAACTAAAGTAAAAGCTTCCCTTCAGCGAAAGAAAAAAGTTTAAAAAAAAATTGTGTATAGTGTTTAAACGCGGAGTAGGAGGGTCGACATGTTATTAACAGAAGAAGGGAAGGAATCAAAATTGTGAGGAAGCATTGTTTAAACGCGAAGAAGGAAACAAAGATGGAATGGGCCGTGTTTGGGAAGGATGACTTTCTGGAAAACAAGCTGCTTCGAATAACAGGGAGTTGCGAAGTAATATGAGAAGAGAGATGGGGATAATATGGTAGGAGGAAGAGACAAATTGTGGGAAAGAAGGAATATTGTGAGGTGATATGGTGTATGCGGAGGGGAGTATGAAGTCAGCATGGCTTGTGTGATGATAGTGCATGTATAGTAGGAGTAGGAGTTTGGTTTTGGGAAAGATGTCACGATACTGCAGAAGGAGAGAGTTTGCGCGAAAACAAATGGGGCGGTGTAAGAAGAAAAAGAAGGCACGGTGGAAACAATAAGAAGGAGCGGTTCCTTTTCACGGTACTGGGGAAAAATGGGGGAGACTGGTTTCGAATGAAGTGGCGTGGGAATAGTTTCAGGGGAGTTGAAGAAGGGACTGTAGTGTGGTGCGGATTCATTTGTACGTGGATCTTGCATGGGCCTTTGAGCTTTATATACCTACAAAAGAATATGGGCTTGGGATTTCAAAGAAATATGGCATGAAGGGTTTTTGGCGTTTGGCAGAACAAAGGTGGATGGGCCCGTCTTTTTTTTAGAAGCGTTGTAGAGGAAAACGGAAAGAATATGGAGGCGGTAGGGAGAAGCATTTGGAAATGGCCTGGGTATGTAGTGAGACCCAAAAATTTAGTGAACAAAAAGGTTTATTTAGGTTAATTTTTATATACCAAATTACAATACGTATAACGTATTCGTTCGTTGTCAGATCTTCGAACGGACAATCTCGTTGAACTCGTGTTGACAAAGATTACGAGATGAAGCTGGTTGGGTCAGCACTGGAAGCTGTTGGGAGTCTTTGATAAAATTAAATATCTGTTTAATTTTATTGAAACGAGTCGTTTTAACGACAAATGGAAATCAAGGTGAGTTGAACTCACTCAGTTATCCCACTTATATTTATTATAAGTCGGGTTTATTGTTTGTGTGCTATGCTTGCTAATTGTTGAATGATTTGTTGATTGTTTAAATATATGCTGAATATTTTATATAAATGATTAAATTAAACGTTCGTTTAATTTAATCGAACCCATCGTTATTTTTAACGGTTACTTCCAATCGAGGTAACTTACCTTTTGGTTACGTTTAAGATATTATAAATGTATTTAAATTAAAATTTGATGCTTGAATTATTATTATTGGTTGACCGCTATCAGTTGAATTGATTATTTATTTGCATATGATCATTATATGAACTGTTGAACCTATATGATTGGATTATTGAATTGGTTATTGATTGTTAAACCCAAATTCAATATTTGTTTGGTTATTAACCAATGAGTGATATTGGTTGAGGAATTTATAGCAGATGGCCAAAAGACAAACTGTTTATAGATATAGATTTACCGTCAGGTGAATCGATAAAAATGAAATTATGAAATTTATTTATAGCTGAATATAGATTTTTTTTTTAATATATTATTTTAATTAGGTTTATAAAAAAGAAAATAAACTAACCATATTTACATTGATTGTTTTAACCACCAATCACCATTTTTTGTACCAAAATCTATCCGTGTGCGAAGCACGTGCCTTATCTCAATCATTAAATGATCTTATAAAGATGATTCTTATATTTACAAGAGTGATAAGCAAGTGAGCGGATATTAACGTGATGTTTAATAACCAAGGTTACTTGTTTTTAAGAAACAATTTAAAATGAGATTATATTGATTGATTATTATTTATTTAATAATAATCAAATGGAATTATTTAAATTAATTTAATTTGAAATTAATTTAAATAGAAAGACGGACTGAGATTTGATTAATGAGTTAATCATGTGTAAAGTTGACTAAGTCAACCGTGTTACTCGAAATTGAATTATTTAATTAGTTATTAATTTAATGGAAATACTTAATGGATAATTAAACCATTTTTAAATGTTGATATTTGTTGAATGATAATCAAAATGGTATCTTGGGATTTAAAAATGTATAAATGAAGGGTTATGAAGTTTTAAACCATTGTTTATAATAAAGTGATGTTTTTAAGCAAGTTAAATAAATATAATATGAGTTAAGTTTAATTCAACATTTAAATTAAATCCTTATTAAGGTTTTATTTTATAAAATCCAAGTTGGACGGAATTATAACACCCAAGATTTATTGAATGTATTATTGGAATGAGTTATTAGAAATGGTTTATAAATGAAATAAAAACCCGGGATATGAAATTAAGAATATAAGACCTATCTGGAGATTAGTTGAGATAAATGATAATCTGACTATTGATTTGATGTTGGTTTCGGCCTTCGGGATTAATATCCAGGGAATTATTTTCTTGCTGATTTACGGTTATGAACTAATGAAGATTTGAAATGGAAATCAAACGAAACCCAAGTCTGAAATAGAGTAGTTAAGCGAGTTGAGACGTAAAGATGCGATATAAATTAGCTATATTAAATATGAGATGATATATAACTAAGATGTGATTTGTTTTGATATTGGGAATAAATATCGGTTTTGGAATTACAACTGATATATATCTTAAGATAAGAACGATGTTGATCAAGGTCTGAGAGGTAATTAAAATACCCCAACTTGAACAATTTCAGGATTATCGAAGGATGATGTTAGTTGAAATAATGGAGATATAAAAAGTAATTTATTTTGTGGAATAATAATGTAACGTTATTGGAGGAACGTGGGATTTTGAAATAAAGGAATTAAAAGGGGCTTGAGAATACGAAGTGATATTTTATAATAAAAGAAATAAAAGGAGATTTTGAAAGTATAATGATATTTTCAAAGTAAGGAGATGAGATGTAAAATGAGTTTATTCTAAAGGGATAAGTGACGATTATTTTGTTAAATAATGAGACAAAAGGAGATCCCGTAAGGATTGTTTTACGATGATGAGTTGAATCGACTCTGCAATTATAGATAATAAATAATGTTGTAGAAATGTTTTGAAATGATAAATAATGGGAAATTTGGATATGAAACTAGATATGGTTTTAAGATATTGTTCTAAGTATATAAATAAATGATTTGAAAATATTAATATATTAAAGCTGATACATTATTTTGGTATTACAACTAATATACTATTTTTAATGGCCAAGTGACGTTTTGTATACTGAACCAATGGATTTATTTTTATGATTGTTTATTTTGATAGTTAAATAACCGACTATTAAAATCATGTCAATGCGTTGTTGGTACGGAAAGACCGGGATCAGATTTATATTTGAAAACCATTCCGACCAACAAATACGTAAACGAAGAAGATATCTGATGTTGATCAAGATGGAGCAATAAAGACCGTAAATCTTCATGAGCGGGGAACTATTGTTGAATTTCTTTGGCTGATCCCTGGAGACAATTCGACAATGATTCTGTCGTGATTGGAATCTACGGATTTGCAAGGACTACTCGCTACTGATCTATAGGGTGATTCCTAGGATGTGGTAAGAGGGTGCCTCCGGTTCATCCTGTTCGTGGATGACTTGTATGGACGGATGTCTGACAGAGTATTTCCAAAAGGGTCGTGTACGTTGATTTCTTCAAACGTACCATAGTTGGGTCGCTCTCAACCAAGATATTTTTGTGGATGCCAATTAGTGATTTTCTAGAGGATCTGACAATGTGGCATTTAAAGTAAATGGTGCCCAGATGTTCTAAAGGTAAATTCTAACCTCAAGCTTCATCAACCGGAAAATGACAAAAATCGGGAAGACATCATGGCTATTTGGGTCGCTCCCATTAGGGTGCATAATCACCTATGTAGAGAAATTATTTCTTTCTTATCTTACCCTCTGACTTCTTTCTATTGACATCTGAGTTTCCAGTGCATTTTGGGTTGATCATAGGTTGCTTAGTCAGCTCAAACGGTACCGGGTATTTGGGTCGTCACATAAATGCTCACAGTTTGGAAGGATCTCAATTTTATTCCACGTTGCAGAACTACACAGATTTGCATAATCTGCCGAAGCTTGCAAGAAAAAATACGAGAAACATCATTGTAATAACACTATTGTAAAGCATCTATAAGTACAAGTGCAGCAATTACTTCTAGTGAATGTGCAGCATGTATTTTCTATAATAGTACAACCGCACTAGAAAGTAAAGAACATGGCAGAAATCAACCAGTTAGTACAGTGCAAATAATACGCAAGCAAAACGTACATAGTGCCAGGGAAATTACCTCAAGCTGATCATAGTGGACCTTGGCTTGTTCAAGTTGCTCCTTTAGGTAACTGGACATCTTTTTCTCATTTGTGAGTTCCTCTCTAAGATGCACGTTCTCTCTCTCCCGAAACCTTGCATCTTTATCATTGATCAAATCATTTTTGCAAAATTTAGGATAGTTAGCAGCAGATTCAACAGTTTCAAATTTCATGGCAACTAATGCTTTCTTGAGCTCAATGTTTTCCCTTTCCATGTTTCTAGCTTCCGTGTTATATTGCCCAATTTCAGCACATGCTTCAGATAATGCAATCTCCAGTTCTGCAAGCTTTTTGCTAGTACTATTCTCTAAAGCTTGCTTCTCTTTTTTCAATCTGGGAACTTCATCCTTTTCTGATCTCAAACTCTGCAGCTAGAGCTTGTCCTTTCCAAGCCAATGAGCAGCTTCCATTGCCTTTTGTTGTGCCCACTCAGGCCATTCATGTGATTCAGCTTCCAGCAACTTCTCAGGGACACTCAGCTTCTGTAGCATCTCATCCAATTTACCCAGTAAGATGAAAGTTTCATCATTGCTACTTGACGGTAGAGATAAAGATAACTCGGTATTTGAAATATCTATAGTATTGATAGGTATATCTTTTGATGATAAATTTAAAGATATGTCTGCCTTTGGTGGTAGGATACCATTACCTACTGCTTTGTTTACTTTTATCAATATGTTTCTCATGCCTAATGCACTGTCGAATCTGTAATCGTTTTGTTTTTTTCTATCGAAGACAACACCACTTATACTACTGCTTCTTGATGCTCTAACAATTGATCTACGTACGACGGTCCTTCTCAACATGAACAGTTTTACGGTGAAGGATTGGTTCTCTTCTACCACAAAGCACTCTTTTCCCACTGGATGACTTTGGTTGCGAACCTGCGATATGAATAAAGATGAAGTTTTTTCTATGAGACAATTCAAAGAAGATGAACTCTCTTTGATTGACACTGAGAAGCTTCCATTAGGTATGTTTGTTACTCCAAACACGCTTGGTGCATCCTCCTTTGTAGTATTTTTTGGACCGGGCAAAGCAAAATTAGGCTTATGAGACCCCAAAGAATTCCATACAGGATTAATTTGGATATCAGACTTACAACAGTTATGATCAAGTCCTACACAAAGAGAAGAAGAAAATGCACTTTCAATAGAACATGCATAATATATAACATTCATATCGCTCACAAGCAACCGCCCCATTGCTTCCCTGGTACTGATCGTAGGTCTAAAATCTTTAACACCACCAACCATCTCATTCAAAGCACTCACTTTTCTCCTATTTAAATCTTCAAACAACTTATCTCCTATGACATAATCAATCTGACACCCTTACTTAAGAAAAAGTAAAGCACTGTCGACAATGCTCGTAACAAAATCTTTAACATCAAAACAATGTCCTGTTCTCAAAATAGAAACTACAGCAGACTCTTCGTTGTATCCATGAGACACTATTTTTATAGTAGCTGACCTGAACATCATGTTAAGATTCCATAAAAGAGTCTCTTCCAGCTCGGATTCAGCTATATCATTCCACTCGGGGGAACAAGAAGTTGCACTGCACACGTTATGGTTTCCATGGCCACAGGATTCCAACCTAAACATTTCATGATTCAGGTCAAATTGGGAAAAATCGAAACTGGAACAGTCGGGCGTCATTTGGTTGGGAATGAAATTTGGATCAAAATAGGGTAGATCGCCACTGAATTTTTGCTTGTTCCTACTCCCTTTTTCTTCGGTTGGAACTGAAGAAGCTAATGAGCTTCCGCTAGCAGCTACTGTCTCCATTTAACTGACTCGGGCAAATTTTCAGTCTGACAATCAATAAGCTGCAAAAAATATATTCAAAAAACATACCAAAAGGAGTACACAGCTTATTTAAGGGTGGAAAATTGATTTTTATTTTATTTATTTTTCTCGTTATTGCTGAAATGAGATGAAATTCAAACCTGAAACTGAACGAGTGAGAATCAAATCACCTGCAACAAAATCACAGTACTAAGAAAATGAATTGCGATTGAAATTTATCATATTCATTATAACGATCGAATTCATGGGTAAGAAATGAAGACAAACCAACACTGGGATGATACCGATGAATGATGGTGAAACGATTAAAGATGGCCGGATTTAATGTAATAGATAAGGAATAGAGAGAGAGGAAACAAAAACTTTATAATGAAAAGGTAATTTTTATTCTAATACAATATTGTAAGTTGATCCACCTACTGTATTGGATTTTGACTTTTGCTAAAATTTAAATTTAAATTAGTACATCCACACAAAAAAACGTAATTATTCTCTTCTTCTCAATCTTCTTCCATGCGTTTTCTTCTTCTGTACGTTTTCGTCGGTTCTGGAATCCTAGCGTCTAAATCCAAGCTTAAACGTTAAGTGGAGTAATTCAACATAAAAGTAAGTAGTTTGTTTATTATTTTTATTTTTTGAATTTGATTAATTTTATACAAAATTGTATTTTTTTTAATATCATCATCATCACATATAATTGTAGTTAGTTATTTTCTGAAATCTTGAAAAATTGATAGAAATATTATAGCAAGGATTGAGTTTACAATCTGCCATGCTACATCATGTTCCGTGTGTTTTCAGATGAACCTATTGATGTTTTACTCCATGATCTGTTTATTTATAGCAAGGATTTCTTGTTTGTCCCTCACCACGTCATTTGGATTTTTATGCATACTATACTAGCATGTATGAATGACTAGTATGAGTGGCTGCACAAGTTAACATATACAGCAACTTGATTACCAAATGAAAATCTTATAAATTGACATGTCGGTATAATTTATATAAGAAACATGTTGCATACAATAGATTTATATGTTATCTATGTCACATTACGATAAAATGTGTTTTTTTTTTCACATAATTAATCTGGTATGAGATCTTGATTTTAGGCTAGTTGGATTATTATTATTAATCTGATATGGGAGTTGTGAAATAACGCAGAATTGTGAAACAAGAAGCACAAAATCGATTGTTAGATATAATTGTTCGTCGTTTTCCTATGAATTAGAAAAGCGCGAATTTTAAATTAAATACTGCAAGCGCACAGGTGTGTAGTATGCAGGTCGGACATAGGGAGGATAAATTAAATTTTGTTATTTATATATTCCTTGGACGAGTTAGACAAAATTGGAGGGTGATTAAAATTGAAATTGCAACTTGGTTCAAAACAAAACTAATTGAATCAACGACCAAATTACAATTATCAATAAAACAAATTAAAACTACGATTGAATTCACAACAGATTCGAATCTAATCGAGTCTGTAATCAATTCAATGATTAGGAAATAAAAAGATTGCTGGAAATAGACTTGCAAAATAGAAATAAATTAACAGGAAAATAAAATTGCAATAACAATTGTGTTCTAGCAAATCTAGTTAACTAGACAACACCATTTGTCATAAAAATGCGGAAAAGAGAAAATAGAGAAAACTTTATTGATTCTCGGATCTTTTTTACAATGAGAGTACAATGGTATTTATAAGATAAAATGCCAACCTCAAACCTTAATCCAATATATGCATATATGGCCCTTTTAATAGCAATTATTTCTCTTATATTAATCAGCAATTATTTCTCCTACATTAATCGGCACTTATTCCTCCAATCAGCAATTATTCCTCCAATCAGCAATTATTCTTCCCATCAGCAATTATTCTTCCAATCAGCAATTATTCTTCCCATCAGCAATTATTCCTCCTATATCTTCCTTGTTTGACATGTGATTAATTGAAGGGAGATAAATCGCATGTGATTAATTCTTCCAAACAAGGACGTTTATTAGATTCCAAAGGCAACATAAGATAAAATATTCAAAATTGGTCTTCTTCTTGTGTAATATCTTTGTTTTTCGAGGTGCATGAGAATTGATGAACAAACTGTGAAAATATATGAAAATACCCAATGTAAAATTTATTTATTTACAATAATGATAAATTATAAGCATAAAAAATTAACACTTTTACATGTTAATCAAATACCCCTACACATCTTTTACTCGTCCTCGAGTAAAAAGAAAGAAAGATAAAAAAAATGAAAAGCTAAACTAGATAGGTCACACTTTCGTAGAAGACACGATTACATTGAGCGTATGCAACAAGTCGTTAAACCTCTAGGTGTCCCTAGTAGGACGAGTGGTGTCTCGTGAGGGTTTTCAGCGGATACTACCCACAAAATCCAAATGCAATGTGCAATGATTTTAATGCAACTATATGAATACAATAGACATATACGAATGAAAACAAAAATAATGAAAACACGACTTATTCCAGGAAAATGGTACAACAAATTAAGTTGACAATTTCTAGTCAGTTGATTTTATTTTAGATACCTCAACTTGTCACAAATTTTCAATATAAATCAAGTTTTCAAATGTTAAATTCCAGTTTGGCCAGTTAGTTCGGTCGATAACATAGTGCAACCATGAAATAAATTCTTAGTTTGCTTGTCACAGTTTGTAAAGTGGTATTCTAATTTCCTTGTGTATGGCTAGTCAAATCAATAAGGTCAAGAAATGTTTGGGCATCATCGCTTGTTCTCTATCGCTATAAAATTAAAATTTTGATTAAGTACATACACCTAACTCAGAAGACCAAGGTTTACCACCCATGCACTGCCTCGCGGACTAACGGAGAATGGGTAAAGAGCTTGGCGGATTGTGCAGACCGACTTTGACTTTGTCAACAACGTGTCGGTAATCCTTAGGTGTCCAATCTCATAATATGAGACCAAGATATTCCAACGCTGGCTTTGTCAACAACATGTCGGATAGAGCTTGACGGGTTTGCACACCAACGCTTGATATACAAGCAATGTTGGATACCCTTGGATTACTATTATTATTATTATTGAAAATTTAAGAATAAGAGAGATTACGCGAATTCAGCTTAACACAACTTAGTTTTAAAGATTCGAAAAGCCAATATAAGTATTTTAAGTCCTCCACTCAGTAAACAAAGACTACAATTTAGAATAAACTTCATGGTCATCACCTAAAAATCTCCCTATGTACCAGTTACACTATTATCCCTCAAAATTCAACTTTTCATTATATTTCTTATTTGATCTTAGCTGAGTGAAAAAAAATACTATCAACTGATTAACAATCCTTAACTTGTTTTGTTGTATCAATCTAAAATGAGTCATGTTTCAAAAAAAAATGGCATGTTACTACAATCTAAAATGCATGATGGTCCTATTTAAATGACTGAAAATGAAAAGAAAGAAAAAACAAAGAAAAAACGAAAATGAATGAAATGCAGACTCCCCCCCACAGTTGGACAAAACAGTGTCCACACTGTAGCACGTTTCCTAAATTTGAATGATAAAACCCATAGATGGATTAGATGCAAAATGATTTGCAGAATGAAATGAAGCCTAACTATATGTAAGAATGGATCATATGTACAATGATATATGTGTTTATGATGCATGCGATGCAAAGAATGCCACCAACTTTTCCCCCCACACTTGGTTCTAGCCCGATGAATTTCATTCCCACTATGTCTAGGCATGTTTTCTAATAAGCAAAAGGTTTTGAAAACCATCTCATCTTTATACCTAGATTTATAGTCCGGTAGATAAATGTCCAGGGTCATCCTAACATGAAGTTTTTCAAGCAAGCCAGCATTCCAAAAATAATTCATGTGTTCCACAAATTTATCAGTGTAATTGTTCAAAAATTTGTGATCGTATATAAACTCAATTGCAATCATGAAATTTAAATTCTGAGTGTTGTTCAAGATTATGTGATCACATTTCTCAATCATTGACAACGTATTTTTGACACTGACAACTTCAAATTCGTTGGAAGTTTCCTCATTTTTCAACTCATCCTCATACAATCCAAAAAATTCATGTTCATTAAAATCCTTTTCCAATTCTTTCGAAAAATTCAACATTTTCATTTTGTTCAAATTCAAAATTTTCAAGTTTTTCGCATCCTGAAAGAGAGAGATCAAAATCTGAGCTTAAATCCTTTTCTTGAAAAGAATCGAAGTCCAAATCATTTGTTGAATTTTGAACAACTTCATTTAGATCGTTATTCTCAATTTCCAAAGTTGTTATCTGAAAATTTTCACTATCAGTAAAGAATGGATTATTTTCTGATTTATCGCTTGTTTGAATTTGATTTTGTTGCTCTCGTTGTTCTTTCAAAGATGCCATTAAACAAAGAAGTTCATCCATCTTTTTATTTAGCCTTTCTTCACTCTCATCAAAATGACATTCTTCAGAATCATTGATTTGAGAGGTCTCATTTTGGATTTCTTGATTCTCAAAATTATAGGCCACATCAATTTCACAATCAATATTATTTCCAGTGTAGTAGTTGTTTGAATTTTCATTTTGATATTGGAAATCATCTTGATTGTAAAAATTGTGTTCGTAACCAAAAATGTTGAAATTCGAGGGAAAATTGCAATTTTGGTTATTTTCAAGATGTTGATATAGGCTATAATTTTGAAAATTTTGATTTTCAACCTCATATTGATGTGAATCAAAGCTATATTGGGACTCAAAGCTATTTTGATTTGGATGTGGCTCATAATCGAAATTATTGAAATTTGAATTGAAGTCGCAATTTCGATCATTTATATGATTTTGAAAATGTTGGTCAGTTCGAAAATTTTGAAAATTATTGACATTGGACTCACGAAATTTTGGAAGATTTTGCTTCATGAGTTGTAATTCATAGTCATACTCTTCAAGAGGACGTCTACCCCGATTATTATCCCACATTTCTCTCAATGATTTTCTTGAATCAGACATTTTAAAGAAGTCAAGGCAAGACAGAAATTACTCTCACTTCAAAATAGTATAAAATACTAAGTTGTGCTCTATTAATTAACTGACTCAATTAGAAGGGGGAAGAGGGTCTTATGGTCGTTCACGTATAGTATAAATAATAAGGGATACGACCAATGTTTTATGGGTAGTATGCAACCTCTTTTGCTAGAAGTTCAAAAAGAATGAACTAATATATATCCGCGATCCAATTATACGAGACAATCAATTTCACAAAGCACCACTTTTCAATTATATTATTTTGAAATATCTAATCAGATTTTATTGTTGAGAAACGATGAGAATGATGACAGTAGTTATGGAAATTTCAACTCACAACAATCAGATAGAATAATTGTAGAAATTAAAAATTGTACATAGCAAGCCGCTGCCCCTGCAGAAGATTTTTACAAGAAATGTCTATATTTTTTCCTTTGCAGCAGAGCACCTGTAGAGTTCAAAAATTATTACAGTGGGGCATGGCTGTCCATCCAGAAAAAATGAGTAGCGTCAATGATTGAAATCTCATTATTTGCAATTTCTTTTGATTTTTGAATTCTTGATTTGTTGTTTGAATTCCTTTTGCCTTGGCCTTGAATCTTCTTCTTCTTTTTTTCTTTTTCTTTTTTAACAGAAAAGAAACAAACTAAAAGAAATGAGAAAAAAAATCTCAAGAGGAAAAGAAACTAACTCAGCTCGAGAAAAAAAAAACTAAACTCAAATTAAATTAATAAAGCTAATAAACAAAGCTTGACTCAACAAGACCAAAAGCAAAAATAAGCTCAACAAAAATGATGATAATGAAAACCGGCTCACAACAAATCTGCACAACTCAAAAATGGCAACCAACTTCACAGATATGCCGCTCAACCAAAAATCTTGACCCTTTCTATATTTATTCAAATCAACCCACACCAAAAGATGGAACAAATCAATTGCTCAAAATAATTAAAGTCACCACATCTAGTTTTTCCACTTTACACGCCTTAATAAAAGGATACAATTCACGCACCATTCAACAAAAATCAAGTTGACCTCTTTCCTTTCCTTCTTTTTTTTATTTGGAAATGAAAACCAGCTTATTGAAAACGAGCAAGCTAATCCAACCAATTTAGGAGCACACCATAGTTAAACATACACCACCAGAACTAGTTGAATAAATAGATGAAAGCACTCAACAGACCGCAATTACACCCCAAAAAAAAAAAAATCTCGCCTTTTTTTTCTTTTTTTGTTTATTTTTGGAATCAAATCAAATGAAATAAATGAACTCAAGAAGAATCAGTACACGCCCAAACAATCTCGCATAAACCACGCTCAACTTTTAACGAACCCCTTCTTCTTTGTTTCAAATCGAGTTTGCGAATTAGGTAATGATGGAGGGCGTGGGTTGCTGAGATTTGAATTTGTGGTTTGTTTCTGAAGGGATGAAAGGGGATGGTGAGAGATGGGTCTTTGATAGAAACGTGTGGTGATGAGATTTGGGTATCAGGGTGATTGAAGATTGTTGTGCTTGCTGAGTTTGTGGGTAGATAAAGATGGATGGAAAGGAAGGATGATGAAGAATGGACAAGGTTTCTTGTCTAGGTGAGGATGATGGGTGATGAAGGCAGTGATGGAGGAAGTTTGTTCGATTGAACTTTATATGGCAGATGTATATTGAAGGATTGGTGACGGAGAAATATGAAGAATAAAGGCCTAAGATAGAATGAAATAGGGAATATATGAAGAGAGAAAAGGAAAGAAATTAAAGCACCGGAAATGTACAGCAAGGAAAGAAAATCTAATCCAAAGAATTTATTTATTTTATTTTTATTGTTGTAGAAAGAGAAAAGGAAAGAAACAAATGAAAAGGAAAAAATGGAAAGAGAGATTAGAGGAAGTGAGAGAGATTGTAATAGGAAAGCAATTAGTAATAAAAAAATCGCAAGTTTTTTTTTTAATTTGAAAAAAAAGAAAGAAGTGTGTAGAAAGGAAAGAAATAAATAAAAAGAAGAAGGGAAAGAAGTTATTGAAAATGAGAAAGAAGGTTGCAAGGAAATAAATAAATAAAAGCAAGTTTTTTTTAAAGTAAATTTGAACAAGAAGAAAAGGAAAGAAATTAATGGAAAAAAAAAGGAAACAAAATGGAAAGAAGGAAAGAAATAAGGAAGATATGAGAAAAAAAATTGTAAAAAGAGAAAGAAATAAACAATGAAAATGAAAGGAAAATCAAGGAAAACCGGCAAGATTTTTTTTCTCTCTTGTTTAGAAGATTACGGTATCAGCAAATAATACCAAATCAACTAATCGAGATTATATATATATATATATACACACACATACAAGTAAACAAAAGGGAACAAAATAAAACTAACACAAATCAGAAATTAAATAAATAATAATATTTAATCGTTACCTCCCGGCAACGGCGCCAAAAACTTGTTCGTCGCTTTCCTATGAATTAGAAATGCGCGAATTTTAAATTAAATACTGCAAGCGCACAGGTGTGTAGTATGCAGGTCAAACGCAAGGAGGATAAATTAAATTTTTTTTATTATATATTCCTTGGGCGAGTTAGACAAAATTGGAGGGTGATTAAAATTGAAATTGCAACTTGGTTCAAAACAAAACTAATTGAATCAACGACCAAATTACAATTATCAATAAAACAAATTAAAACCGCGATTGAATTCACAACAGATTCGAATCTATAATCAATTCAATGATTAGGAAATAAACAGATTGTTGGAAATAGACTTGCAAAATAGAAATAAATTAACAGGAAAATAAAATTGCAATAACAATTGTGTTCTAGCAAATCTAATTAACTAAACAACACCATTTGTCATAAAAATGCAGAAAAGAGAAAATAGAGAAAACTTTATTGATTCTCGGATCCTTTTTACAATGAGAGTACAACGGTATTTATAAGATAAAATGCCAACCTCAAACCTTAACCCAATATATGCATATATGACCCTTTTAATAGCAATTATTTCTCTTATATTAATCAGCAATTATTCCTCTTATATTAATCGACATTTATTCCTCCAATCAGCAATTATTCCTCCAATCAGCAATTATTCTTCCCATCAGCAATTATTCTTCCCATCAGCAATTATTCCTCTCATATCTTCCTTGTTTGACATGTGATTAATTGAAGGGAGATAAAATCGCATATGATTAATTCTTCCAAACAAGGACGTTTATTAGATTCCAAAGGCAACATAGGATAAAATATTCAAAATTGGTCTTCTTCTTGTGTAATATCTTTGCTTTTCGGGGTGTATGAGAATTGATGAACAAACTGTGAAAATATATAAAAATACCTAATGTAAAATTTATTTATTTACAATAATGATAAATTATAAGCATAAAAAATTAACACTTTTACATGTTAATCGATTGTGAAACAAGAAGCACAAAATCGATTGTTAGATATAATATAGGATGAAATCTTTAAGTTAATCCACTCGTGGATTAACTTACAAAACAGTTGTGGATTAACTTATTAAAGTAAAATAGTGGATTAACTTATTAAAACCGTGGATTAGAATAAAAATTACCTAATGAAAAATATAAGACCAGTCCTTACGTCAACTTTTTCCGATTAATTTCCAAATTATTTTTGGAACGATAAATTATTATCTATGATTATAAATGTAAGATTTTAAACGTAATCTTTGCTCACGACATGCACGCACCTTGTATTGGATTCATCAGGAAAATCCTTCAGAGTTAGATCCATTAGTTTTAAAAAAAAAAATGATGTTATCAAGGATTTATAACAATTGTGCTATAGACATTAATGACTACTAATTAATTGACCTTCTTCTTTATTTGCATTTATAATCTTTTCTAAATTGCTAATTTAATTTTTAGTAACTGTATTATTGTAATAATGCTAATTAAATGTATTTTTCTAATTGCAAGAAACATGCTAAAATAGTAAACTTCAATTGTTCATATATGTATGAGAAACAGTAAGAACCTAACTTTTAAAAAGATGATATTGAAGGGTGCAATAAAGCAATTAAAAATAAGAATTGCTAAATATTACTTTCCGCATATATCCACTAAAGTTTGAGGGCTAGTAATAAGGCACACTTCAATATGGGATCTACTTTTTCATTTAGAAGGAATACAAAAGCAAAACAAGGTATATATTTTATCTTTATATATCGATCGTTAACCTCCCTCATTCTACCAATCCAAGTGAGTAGATTCTCAAATGCTTAGCGTTTAACTTTTGTTTTCTTTACATATGTCGTTGGAAGAATGATGTAGCATTCAAAATAAGAAAAGTAATTAAATTTTTTACATTGCACATTGCATGTGCTTTAAAGTAAGTAAGAAATCAAAAAAGTTAATTAAATTTCTTACATTGCATGCTTAGATAAATTAAAAATTACCACGGGTGTGTTTGCGTGTGAAAGTTGTTTTGACGGAATATTTAAGTAAGGTATTTAAACAGAACTGGAAGTTCAACATGATATGTGTTTGCGGTCAAACAGAATTTTAAGCTGAGTACTTTAGTTTGTGATTTTTAATTTAAAAGTTACATTTTTTTTCTTTTGGTTTAATACGTTGAAATATTATTTTAAGAATTTTAGCAAACGTTATCATCTACGAAGGGGGAGTACGGGGTGGTAACCCAATTATGTGACAATATGAGGGCAACTCTCTAGCTAACGGCGTTCAATCAGACTGATCGGGTCGAAGGGTTCTATAATATGTATTTAGTTTTGTAACAACCCGGAAAATCAGAACCAATTTAAATTTTTTATTTTGACTATGTTATTGAATTTTGAATAGTTGAAGTAAATTATTTTAAATAAAAACGATTGAAAATTTGTCTAAATCGAAGTTCGAACGAATATATTTATTTTAACTCTAAAAGGAGTTAGAAATAGCGCGGTAGTTTGAAAATTTGAATTCAAACTTTGACTGACCGTATCGGATGCAAAATAAATCGGATTGTAGTGAAACCAAAAATATTTAAATCTGCTTAAGAATATCTTTTCAACAAATCCGAAAAATTGAAATTTCATAGCGGGAGTCAAAAGTTATGGTTAGTTGAATTTTCAGAATAGTCGCTATGGAATTTAATAGAATATATAGCCCGTATAAATAGTCATTTTTCAAACGACCTCTGTTTTCGACGAAACCACTTTTGTTGGAACCGGAATGTCAAATTATTTCTAGGTTTAATTTTCCATAATTTTTGGGATCAATATGTGAGCGTGACAAAAGAAAATGTGTTTTGACAGTTTTAGTCAATTTTGATCGACTTGAAAATGGCCATTTTTCCAACAGTCTCCAAATTTGACGAAATTAGTTTTGTTAGGACCGTATTGTCAAAACATAGTTAGATATACTTTTTTGGAATTTTTAGAGTCAGTATGTGGCCCCGGTAAATTAAAATGTTCGATCAAAATTAAATAGTTAAATGTTTTATTATTTAATTTGACGAATAACTGACTAAAACAGTTGAATGAGCCTATGAGACATATCCCATTGTGTTCGGAATGGGGGTGTTTGGCTAGGGGCATCACTCGTTGGGTTTGATTTGGAGTTAAGAGCGATATAGAAATTAACTTTGAATTTTAATAGAATTAAAATAAAATAGGAAATATGTATACGGTATAAATACACCGTATATACGGCCAAACCCTAGCACAGTATACCCTATTCTCTCAGCCGCCTTCGTTAACTTTCAATGGCCACCACCACTCCAAACTTCCCTGCTCAATAACTCTCCGTCCTCTCAACGAAATCAAGCACTTCTTTTGAGTATTCTCTAGAATTTTCTTCAAGCTTTCCATCCATACGGGTGGCGCCACCCATCGTTGAGCATCCGCCTCGTTCTTTGCGCCTGAACGGTCGTCATTGGCTGGAGAATCATACCCCTAGGTGGCGATCGAGTTAGGGGTGGTCGGGATCCCCTGGTGCGCCTCTCAGAGCCCGAGCTCGTGGTGCCTTCAGATCGTCGTCTCGATCAGTGATTGGTTCGTGAAGTTCAAACCTAGTTTTGAGCAATTAGAGAAAAACGTCGGCTATTTCAAATTGTAGAAGAAGAAGGTTTTATTAATTAATTAATTAATTAATTAATTTATAATATATAACCAAATCTTTGAATAACCATGTCTTGTTCGTATTTAATCAGAATTCGACGAAACTGAAAGCGTTGGACTTGAGACAATGAGATCTACATTTCAGAACTGACCGCATAATTTTTAGAGTTTGCTACAATTTTTGGCGTCGTCAAATCAATGTAAGATATCTGAATTCAGAAATAAAATGGATAAACATATATTAGGATGCAGACGGAGTTTAGAAACTCCCGATACCCGTTGTCCACAGACCATGTACAACTTGATTGATTTGTGATGTGTGATTGGTTGAAATTTGGTGTTTGTTTGTGGTTGGAAAAGAAAAAGAAATTGTAATTGATTGATATTGTGAAAAATTCGTCTGTGTACGAACTATATTATTGAAATCCCCCTTGTCAAAAGCTGCGAGGCTTTAAGGTAGAGCGAGGAGTCGTACATCGGGACGGTGCCGGTTTTAATTACCCTTCCGTTATGCTACTGAAAGTTTCTGAAATATTCATGTGTTAGAAAATATTCATATATGAAATGAAAATTGTTTGAATATTAGAAATTCCCATTTTTATTGTGATTGTATAAATAATAAAAATGATCATCGTCTGAAGATAGAGATATGTTGATAATAAAAATAACATTTTTATTGTGTAAAAAAATGTTCACCGTCTGAAAGGAAAATGTGTAAATAATGAAAATCATATTTTATTTATACATTATGAAAATATTCATTATTATGAAATCAAAATAATATGAGCAAATAAAAAAAACATTTTTATTGAATTCATATAAGATATGGAAATATTCATATTTTAAAAATATAAAAATGTTAACATTAAAGTTCTCATTTTTAATGCAAAGAAAGAAAGAAAGAAAAATGATCATATTTAGAATATAAAAGTTACATTTTGTATAATGTAATATAAGAATATAAAAGTTACATTTTGTATAATGTGATAAAAAGATATAAAAGATTACATTTACATTCTTATGTAATAAAAGAGAATAAAGAAAAAGATTACATTCTTATGTAATAAAGGAAAGGAAAAGATTACATGTTTATCTAATATAAATATAGAATATAGGAAAATTGCTCATTGTTTTAAAACAAAACATAATTACATTGAAAATACCATTTTTAATGTAAACGCGGTCTAGGATGAAAATGTTCATGTTAAAAAAAAAAAAAAGGAAAACATGTTGACATAAAAAGAATACATTTTTAATATAATCGATGTGTCAAGATTTACATTTTTCAATGTAAATTAATAAATGGTAAAAACAAATTGCATTTTTAATGTAATGTATGATTTCACATAAAAGAAATCACCGTTGAATTGAAATTGGTTTGAAATCATTGAACGAATTATATATATATATATATATATATATATAAATTATAAATAAAACGAATCGCGCTGCTGCAGTTCGTGTTTTGAAATCATAACTTCAAATGATCATACCGAGAGATCCGACCGTCGGATTTTCCTAAAACTGGAACTATTGGGTTCGTTTTGAAAAGATCTTTCTAACGATATAAAATTTGCTAAGATCCAACGGTTAAATTTGGAGAAATGTGTAAATCAAATTTTGATGAAAACAGCGCCAGGGCCATGTAATGATCCGAAGCGTCGTTTAATTATAAATGGCTATTTTTGAATAAATAAAAATAGCGATAAATCGTTATAAAATATTATAAGTGATATGGATTGAAAAGAAATGATTTTGAACTATATATATTCGAGAATTATTTGAGAAGACCGAGTTAAATCTCATTTCAAATAATTATACGACGATTGGAAGTCGAAGATTTGAAGACGGTGGTTGAAGACCGACGATCTTCACATCGAATGGACGTGTGGCTACTGATGCCCATGATTGGAGTAGCTACCTTGAAGGGGCTAAAGTGGTAACCGTCCGGACGTATTGTTGATTGTTCGTATGCGAGGTATAAGGTGCCTCCGGTATCGTTCAGACCCAGAACGGACTTGTAAATGGATTGTATGGCTGACGTTGTATTCCTTTATACTGTATTCGTTGATCTCTGTTAAATATATATATATATATATATATGTTTGATGTTTAACACCCTTCTCTAAGACGTACAATCTTAGAGGTTATATATTGGCAGAAATTAATGGTATGGCATGGATTGACAATGTGGCATGCCAAGATGCAAATGATCAAGGCTTATTGTTGAAAAGCAGAGCCTTGTGGTTGATGATCAAAACACAGCCTATCTAGGCACAACTTTGTGTATAGCATTACTTTGCGAGCTTCACACCCCGGTATGAACCGGAAACGGGAGAAGGATCCGGGGAGGACATACTTTTTTTCTAGTTAGAAGTAGTGTCAACAACTTACCAGCCCTGACATTTTTACTTATGTGGATGGTGGAATGAGGCACCTCGGTTTTGAGTCCCTTGTGGCTCTATTTACGCCCCATAGGGCGGGGAAACGTATTGTTCAGGAATATATATATATAATCCACCAACGTAAGTTGGGGACCGGTCCTGTGGCTCCTAGGTATAGTTGCGGCTGATCCTGATGCACAAACTAGAGTGTCTCGAATTCGGTAAGGACTTTTTGCCTTGGTTCATGATGGAAATCCAACTTCCAATACGACCCATGCGGTTTTGATTGTATTACTAGTATGGCGACATAGTATATGGTAGTTATGCCGTCTAAGATTGATATATTGTGATTGAATTGTTTTAAAACATATACACACTAATAATAATATCAAATTCGTTTTATCGTATCAAGCATTTTTGACGATTATAAGGTAAAACACTATCCTCCGGTTTGCGTTGCATTGTGTGATGGGACTTGAGTCTTATAATAGTTTCATTTTTATAAAAAGCATTGCGTTGTTTAAACAATTTACTTTATTTATGCAATGGCAATCCTATGGAGTAAACCGGTTCCGCGTTAGCGGCGTGGTCCTGTGATTAGCCTTATTATCAAATAGGTTAAATAAGATTTCTCATACCAGTCCGATGACTGACTCGTAGTTTGTTTCACTTTGCAAACTCGGGTGCCCTATTTTCCACACAGGCGGCCTTGTATACAGGTTTAGGAGATTCATTCTGGATAGCTATGGAGCTGAAGATGGATACTATCATTCATATTTTGTTGTTCAGACTTCACTTAGTATATCATGTTTTTATTCCGCTGCAAACATTTTATATTAAGCTGAAACTGTATTCTTTGCTAAGTATGATCCAATTATGCTGTGTAACTCTGATCATGTATTATTTCCAGTGTAATTTGATGAACATTATCTGTTGTAATTCTCTATTTCTGTTCTGTTGTTATTGTTATATGTTATATTCCAATGATTATCCTTACTTTCGTGTACACGGGATTTGGGGTCATCACAAGTTTGGATAAACGGGTTATTAAAGAAGGAACTTAAAAAATTAGTGGTTGGCGTTGCACGCTAAGGTCCTACGACCATTTTGGCTAGTTTTTTGTTCAACGCCTGGCTAAAATTTCCATTTGAAATGTGTTAGAGAATATGCTAAGAAATATGCCAAAAAATGTGTTGCAGAATGAAGAATGTGCTAGAGAATACGATAGAGAATAAGCGATATTTTAGAGAATAAATAACCTTATAGATACAGGATTTAACATTGTATTCTCAAAAAAATAAAATCAATAAAGTAATCTCCATTATTTTCTTCTTCTTATCTTTTATTTTCTATTCTATTTCATGTGATGAATAAAGTTATCATGGTATAAGAGTGTGTTGTTGTCGCGGATCTGTTATTTGCGTTCAGACATAGTTATCACTTTTTTTTGTTATGGCAAGCGAAAGAGAAGATTCGCTTCAAGCTATAATGTGTGATTGGATGGAAGAAATTATTCGTATTGGAGTTATGTCATGAAAAAAATTTAAAGGAAAGAAGTTGTGGGGATATGTTGAAGGGATTTGTAATATGCCTGAAGAAAAGGATAAGGACTACGCAATTGGTATGGATGTTTGGGAAGCAAACATTGCAAAGATTATCACATCACATGGATCAATAATTCTGTTGAACATTCAATAGGTATGCAATTAGAAAAGTACAGGACAACAAATTGAGAATGTTAAAAAAGTTATTCACCCAATCAAATTTTGCAAAACAATACCAGTTGGAAAATAACATTAGAGCTCTTCAACAGAATAGTATGAGCATACAGGAATTCTACTCTGGTATGATGAAAATATGGGATGAACTGGCACTTAGAGAACCTGATGAATTGAAAGCGTCCAAAGCATATGTTACTTTGAGAGAGGAACAACGCTTGATCCAGTTTTTGATGGCTCTGCGCATTGATTTTGAAGGACTTTGAGGTTCAATATTACATCGTTCTCCGCTTCCATCGGTTGATTCTGTTGTTAGTAGCTTGTTGGCTGAAGAAATAGGTCTTAAGACCTGTTTGGAAAAAGTTATCCCTTCTGTGCTAGCGGCTGTTCCTGTATAGCGAGTCCACCATTCAGGAAACCTTCTACAGGTTGTACTCCCCCTTATACATGTAGATTTTGTAAGGAGAAAGTCACTGGGCAAATCAATGCCCTTATTTGAAAAGAAATCAACTCAGACAGTTTTCCCCTAGAGTTCCATCTTTTAATCAAGTGCAACCAAATACTGCAGCAATATCAACATCAGATCCCAATAACTTGGATGAGCAATTTTATAAGTTTCTCGCCTTACAGCCTCAAGCCATGTCTGTCACTTCCTTTTTAGGTCAGTTTCCTCAAAAATCTTCGGGTAAGTCATCTACTTTATGGATCTTAGATTCCGGTGCTTCACATCATATGACACCAGATTCTTCATCTTTTGTTTCTTTGATCCCTTCATCTTCTATTAATGTTATGACCACTGATGGCACTCCTATGCCTTTAGGATGTGTTGGATCTATAATAAATTTTAAATTGTCACTTCCAAACTTTTACCATGTTCCAAATCTCACATTAAATCTTGCATATGTTGGTCAATTATGTGATACTGGTAATACAGTCAGTGTCACATCTTCTTCATGTTTTGTGCAGGATTTGTAGTCACAAAAGATGATTGGGACATGCCATAGAAAAGGGGGCTTTATATTTTGAATGAGTTGAAAGCATCTCCTACTACTGCTGCTACTAGTGTTGATTTATCTTCTTTTCGTTTAGGTCCTTCTTCTTTTAGTTTTTATTTACAGCATTCACGTCTTGGTCATGTTTCTTCATCTCGTTTGAGATTTCTAGCGTCCACATAGGCATTAGGAAATTTGAAAATTCATGATATTTTTTATTGTAGTTGTTGCAAACTTGCTAAGTTTTCTACGCTACCTTTTAATAAAAGTACTTCTATTTCGTATGCTCCTTTTGATTTAGTTCATTCTGATGTATAGGGTCCATCCCCTATTTCATAAAGGGAGGGTCTCGTTATTATGTTTATTTTATTGATGATCATTGTTGAATATATTTAACAAAACATCGTTCAATTTTTTTTGAAATTTATACTGTTTTTCGAGCTATTGTGAAAACTCAACACTCAACTATCACTAAATGTTTTAGATGTGATTTATGTGGGGATTACACATCTAAGAAATTTCGAGGTTTACTTACCTTAGATGGAACTATTTACCAAACTTCATGCATAGACACTCCTCAACAAAACGGTGTTGTAGAAAGAAAACATAGACACATTCTTGAAACTGCTAGATCGATGTTATTATCCTGTAATACCTTGTAATTTTAACAACAATAAAGACGATAAACTAAGGAATACTTAATTAAATATTGGGAAGTAATAAATCAGACTGTGCCATTGCGTTCGCCATGGAATTCTGCTTGAGATAAACTCCGAGTTTGCGTAAAACAGACATATTATGAAGAAGTAATTAAGGTTTGAAGTTTGCGCATATATAATCTAACTATATATAAATAAAACATGTCAGAAATTCAAAATAATTCAAAATGAAGTGGCGGAAGGATGCGGGAATTTTCCCTCTATGGGTGTCGACCCAGGGGTCGAAACAGGGGTGTCAACTCCCTTGTCGATGCCATCAATGGGGTGTCGACCCCCTTGAGATCTGGGCATAATTCAATTCTGTGTACGTAGACTCCTTTCTTGACTAGATTCGTTGAGCTATGCTATAAGTAGGACTATATACCCATTGTTTTATTCATTTAAATCAATAGCGACGGTGAGAACTGCTCCAACTCAGATTAAATTAGCCTTATCTTCAGCAACGATAATTCATACGTATTCAAAGACCGCTGATTCAACATCAATACACTTTTCTCTATTTTCTTAGATCCATTCTCTACGAGTCTACGTTATTTTTAGATATGAATACTTAAAAGTTAATTTTTGACATATCTATGAAGTGGATCTAAGCCTGTGATTAATTGAATCATATCAGATCTGCCATAACCAGTGTATCTAAGTTATTTTGATATGACTATGAATTGAATCTAAGCCTATGCCTATTTATCATGTCAGATCTGCCATTATTTGTATATATAATTCATTGATTAGATCTCATCATGCCTGTTTATGATCATGACACTATGCCTAATCAATTTTATTATCACATGTTCATCAGATCCGTTCCTATATGCCTATCTTGTCATTATGCCCAATTTTGTCACTATATGTTTATTAGTTGCTATGCCTATTCCTGCCATCATATGTCAATCTTGTTATTATGATTATTTCTGTCATCTTCCCTTCTTCTTTTCCCTTTTCATTTTATAGCCAGACTGCATTCGAGCCTAGGCATACCGCTGAAATATGCAAACACGTGAAATAGGGAACGAGGGGAAAACGTTAAAATTGGGGGATAACTTGTATTGGGAAATTTGGGCATGACTTGAATTTAATACATGAATATGGATTTGGGGCATAAATCAAATTGTGATTTAGATTTTAATTTGGGGCATATGGCACCTGATGAATATGACTTGGAAAAAGGGGCATGAAAACCAAAAATGAAATAGGGATAATCGTTAAGTAGTGAAGATGCCTAGATTTACAGTAATTAGAAATTACGCTTAGACATGAGGTGTAACAACCCGAAAATCTGGGTCAGTTTAAAAATTTTATTTTAGCGAATTTTGAATATTTAAAATAGATTATTTTAAATAATATCGACGATAAATTTATTATAAATAGAATTCGACGTATATATTATATACGTCGTCGATAGAATATAAATAATTATATATAATTATAAAAGGAATTGAAAATGGCGCGGTAGTTCGATAATTCGATTTCGAACTTCAATTGAATGTACCGGGTGCAAAACAAACCGGATTTTAGTGAAACCAAAAATATTAGGATCTAATTGATGATATCTTTCCAACGAACCCGAAAAATTGAGATTTCATAGCGGGGATCAAAAGATATGTTCAGTTGAAAATTATGAATAGTCGCTATGGAATCCAGGCCCTTAAAAATGGACATTTTGCAAACGACCTCGGATTTCGACGAAACCACTTTTGTTGGGTCCGTGATGTCAAATTATTATTAGATTTCAAATTTCATAATTTTTCGAATCAATATGTGAGCGTGGCAAAGGAAAATGCGTTTGACCAGTTTCAGTTGATTTTAATCGACTGGAAAATGGCCATTTTTCTAACGGTCTCAGAATTCGACGAAACTAGTTTTGTTAGGACCGTATCGTCAATACGAAGCTAGAAAATAGTTTTCTGTAACTTATCGAGTTAGTATGTGACCCTGGTAATTTGAAATGTACGTTTAAAATTCAATATAATGATTTAAATGTAAATTCAACGGAAACTGATCGAGACGATCGAATCGGCCTACGATACATATCCCATTGTGTTCGGAATGGGGGTGAAACACTATAGACGACAGGTGGTGGGCCTCGTTTAGAGGTCGTATGTAAAAGTCAACTTTTTAAATTAAAAAATTAAATAATAAAAAAAAAATATCTTCATCCCCTTAACCCGCTACCCCCCCTTCTCGTTTTCATTCCAGAAATAAAAAAATAAAAAGCGACGGAAAGGGGGGGAAACCTCTGTCGCCCATCACCGCCGCCGCCAGAGGTGGCGCAGCCCCCCCTGCGCCGTCCTCCTCCCTTCTTCTTCCTCCTCCTCCCCTTCTCTTCCTCGACTGCGACGCCCGAAGACCCCCCCCCCCTTTATCTGGCGCGCCGCCTGCCTTGGCCGCCTCCCCAATCGCCACCACCTCCTCCTCACCCCCTTCCGCCGCTACCTCCTCCCTCCATTTCCCCTAAACCCGAAACCCCTAAAACCACTGACCAAGTTGACCCCTATCTCCAGTAAACGCAGTGAGCCTCCCCTCTCCTTTTTCTTCTTTTATTTTATTTTATTTATCTTATTTCATTATGTAAGGGCATTGTCCGAAATTAAATGTGATTTCAAAACATAGAAAGGTCGTATTTTTAAAAATAGAAAGATCGTATTTTTAAACATAGAAAGATCGTATTTTTAAATATAGAAAGGTCGGGTTTTTATTGTTGAAATGGCGAAATATTTATTTTTGAAAAGGAGAAATCTTTATAGTTGAAAGGGCGAAATCTTTATATAGATGATAACGAAGTAAAAATATGATTTTTATATAATGATATCAAAGTAAAAATATGATTTTTATATATTGAAAATCAAAGTAAAAATATGATTTTTATATATTGAACATCAAAGTAAAAATTTGATTATTTCATATTGAATAGCGAAGTAAAAATGTGATTTTTATATATGTAGTGGCTACGGGCAAACGAAGATGATAACAAGGCGAGAATGAAGAAGATTTCTATAAAAGAAGTGTCGTGGAAGTTGGATACACTACGCCATAGATGACCTATCGCAACGAAAACCCATGGTGTTGCTAGCTACAATGTTGCCATTGCTATGATGTTTTTTGTCTATTGCAACGCACGTTTCAATGTGTTACCATAGATATCAACATGTGTTGCAGTAGCCACGTGAATAAAATTAGTAATCCGCGTCAACAATATCCAACGGTCCAGATTAGTGATCCACATCAATCTAATTTCCTTTACCACAGCAGCGATCTTTTACCTAAATTTTCATTTTCCCGCTGTAAAATAATTCGCGTTGTCTTCACTTGAGAAAATTGACCGAACTATCTTTCCCTAAATTTTCATTTTACCGCTAAAAAATAATAAAATAATTATCGTTGTTTTCACTTTTCCACTTTCAACCCTAAATCGTTCGAACCCTAAACTAAAATCCCAATTCATATCGCAGGAAATCCCAATTCTTGTTGCCCTTCTTCTTCCCTAAATTCGCCTTCCTCTCAAAAAAAACCTCTTCTTCCTTCTCCTATCATTTTAGTTATCACTGCAGCAAAATTCGACGAGGCAACCACTAATTACGTTGTTCGCTACCAAATAAAGATCCGATTTTGCATGAAATTGCTTCGCTGTTGATCTACTTTCATTACCCTAAGGTACTGTAAACGAATTTTTTGATCTTAACTTACCTTTTTTCGATGATCCATGGTGTTGTACTTCGTCAGTCTGTACATTTATTTTTTAGGCTAATCTGTTTTAGGCTTAACATGAAGGGATTCCCTAGCCATTTAAGTCTTTTTTTCCTCAAACCTACATCGTTAAATATGTTGTTTCACAAAAGTACTTCTTTGGGTTGTGCCTATCATTCCACCTTGTGAGCACAAGTAGAAATCGTAATTCTTTAGGTGTTAGATTTTGTTGTCCACCATACTGCCTGGTGGAACATTGTCCGGGGAATGGAGGTAGAATGTGACAATGCTTTTGAGCACAAAAGTTCGCCGGATAATGTTCCACTGGGCACTATGGGACAATGCCAAATTCAGAGAGGCACTTTCACTCCCAAGGCCCTTAATCGTAAGTGTTTGTTTATTTAGCCTTGTTAGATGTCATATAGTACACAGTGCATTTATCATATCCACATTTATGCAATCTTTGTTGGTACTTATAAGAGTACACGTCAGTCACAAATTTGTTTTATGTTAATGTTTCAGGAATGTAATTGATGTTTCAGGACTGCGGATATCACTGAATATTGCATGATGCAGACATCAATTTCAACTTCAAATTCGTCAACAGCGGCTGCGAGAAAGAACTGCCACCACAATATCCCAGCAAAGTTGAGGACTGTAAAGGTGGGGTCGAATGCGGGGAAGAAGTTTTTTGGTTGCTCCATGTGGCCGGTAAGTATAAATTAGGTTTTTTTTTTGGTTGCGGATTTTACTCGAGAATTTAATGTATGTGCAGATTGGCGATTGCGGGTATTTTATGTGGCATGACGAAGTGTAGAAATCAACAACAATGCTGAATTGGATGATACTAGTGTTAAATTGATGGAAAAAGAAAAGACTATATTGCAATTGCTCATGGAAAAGAAGACAATTGAAGAAAAGCTGCAGAAGCAAAAGCAAAAGAGGGTAAAAGCCGATGAATTGGTGGCAGATTTGAAGGAAGAGTTGGCCCTAATGCGCATTGACTGTGGAAAACACGAGACAGGAGAAAAATTCTTTGCAAAAGCTTTAGCTATATCTTGGATCATGTTTGGAGTTCTTTTGTGTGTTGTTATGGAAATGTAGAGCAGTGAAGTAACATGAAATAGCATGCATGGGCAGTTTTCAGGTATAATTTTAAGTTTTTCCACATTGTAGATTAGTGATAATTTTTGCCACATTGCAGATTAGTATGCACTTGTATACACATTGTTTAGATCAGTATACACTTGTATATACATTGATCAGTTATGTCACTCAGTTATGTTTTAGATCAGTACACTTGTATCCACATTGTTTAGATCAGTTATGTAACTCACACATTGTTTAGATCAGTACACTTTTATACACATTGTTTAGATCAGTATACTATGTTATACTGATGCAAATGGAATTCAGTTATGAAACTCAGTTTGTGCTGAAAGGAAACTCAGTTATACTATGACCATACTTTGTGCTGAAATGCAATTCAGGCATGCATACCTCTTATTTTGTGCTGAAATGCAACTTATGTATGCAGGTGAAGGAGGCAGTGATGAGGATTTTCAAGAACTTTTGTTAATGAAGGCACTAGAGGTACGATGCAGTAGAGGCATTGAACGCATTGAAGGCTTGTGCTATATTTTGAAACTGTTTTAGTTTTATGTAAACATGAATTTAGGACTTGCCGTGTGTTTGTTTTTGAAATGTTTGTAAAATTGAACTTAGTGGCTACGTTTTGTTATTTTGTAGTTGACTACGTACTAGTGTTCCCTGGTTAATTTGAAATAAAAAGTTCTTTGTAAATTTCAGTTTGATGTTATGTTGCCATATATATGATATAATGTTGCAGTATGTGATGTTAAATGTTGCCATAGCTATGATATAGTGTTGCCATTGGGTGGCAAAATTGTTGCTATAAATTTATGCATGTGGGCCCCACAACTGGATTCCGTGGACCCGGGCTACAGATTTTCATGGCGATTCTGTAAACACGGGTCACAGATTATAGTGGGTCCCACATTTTTGTAAATTTAGTACATGCGGCAACAACTGTGCTGATGTTGCCTTAGGATCGAAAATGTGTTGCCTTTGACTCTAAGGCAACGCGGCAAAAGGCAACCCCAAAAAAGTGTTGCCACAGATCATTTTTTGCCTGCAGCAACACTATTTGGCACCTACTGCGTCATTTCTCTGGGGTTGGCGTAGGCCATCTATGGCGTAGTGATAGCTATTGGTGAGAACTTCTCACCTTTCAATTTCTTTTTCTAGTTATATATATATATATATATATATATATATATATATATATATATATACTAGGATGCAGACGGTGCTTAGCAGCACCCGACACCCGTCATCCACAGACCATGGATGGCTTGTTTGTTAAATTGTTTGGTTGAGTAGTTGGTTAGTTTATTTGGTTTGAATTGAATTGTTGTGTGAAATGAAATTGATTTGATTGATGTGTGAATGGCGTGGGCCTTCACTAGACCGGGGATAAGGCTAGGCCTTGTCCCGTTTCTAGTATCGTGTCGTTATGCAGCCGAAATTTTCTAAAATATGTTAGAAAAATAAAAATATCATTTTATTTGATAAATGAAATGAATAGAAATTCATGTGTTAAAATAAAATATATTATCATTAAAAATATAATTTTTAACGTGAAAGTGAATAAATAAATATTTATAAACAAATCGGCCGATTTGTTTATATACACTGATTTGACTGATATTGATTGGGTCGATAAATTTTACACGTCGCCCAACTGCACAACTAAAATCTGTGTTTGATTGTTTGAAACCTGTGACGACCGCCCACAACCCCTGCATTATACATGAGGAATATGGCGCTGAAAGATGTGTCAGGCTGCTATGGACGATCATCAGAGTAGGTAAACACATCGAAACCTGTCGTAGAACTCACAGCGCAAGGATGAAATATAATAGAATATATACAACAGGTAATAGTAATGAGGTATCATATAGCAAACTTTTGAAATTTTCTCAACATCCAGAAAGATTATCCAACTTGTATCAAAGTTTGTACATAAGGCCTCACTACAACCCTCAAGCAACTCAAACAGCGGAAACAGAAATACTAGATAGTAATGAAACTGGTACGCCAGCCTCCTACTCGTCATCGCTCAGCTTCCTCGTCTCACTAAGCTCCATTACCTGTAACCTGCTACTCAACCTGCCCATCCACAACCGGATGAACAGCCCAAGGTAATAAGAGGAAACATAAAACCTTGAGTCAGACAATAGTCTTAGTGAGCGATAAAACAGCTAACAAACTTCAACAAGAAAGTATATGAGAATGGGTAAATGAACAACTTATCTACCCACAACACCAGAGAAGAACTCAACCCTATCTTCCCCACATCGGACAGTGATAGCCTTTACACCAAGCATTTCAACCATTAATCCATAGAAACTAGAACAACCATTCAATCATAGAGAACACACATCACATCCAGATTATATAAGTCTAACACAGACAACCTTAATCAAGTTTAACATCCCTCAAGTACTCTCGCCAGAGGCCTAGACCAATATCACTTAAGCACTCAAAGGACATCTCCCTCGACTTTGGATAATCTATGTGAGATAGTACAAACAGAACAACCAATCATCCATGACTGACTCTGGCTATCACCACCAATCCTGCTTCGAAACCATCATTATCGTATGACGGCCAACCTTGCCATATGTCAAGGGCTAATGGTAACCCCAGTTCTAGCATGAACTCCATATGTCCAACCTTGACAACTAGGCCTTTCAACGATACCCAAGGTACTCGACCTACAACCGGTCTTTTGGGCCTTTCAACGATACCCATCGTACCCTTGCTTTGAGCCTGCTAGAACTTATGACAATGATGACCTCTCGGCCTTCGCATCTCTAATCGTCCAACCTTGACGATGTTTCATAGCTCAAGCAACCTTCTCGAGCAGCCATTATCCACCAACTCACGACCTTTGAGTTGTCACCACATTCGTTGTTCCACCTTAATCAACGAACACATTCATCACTTCGAACCTTCCTTCTTGAACCACTTCGAAGTCACGTCATCACCGAACCAAAACACATCACTGCGCTGCGGCTAGGGTTCGTACCCGAGTCGTACCCGAAAACGTACTTTTCGAGGAAACGACCCTGTTAAAACCGACCAGCCTTGCTCCAGAACGACCAGCTAAAACCAATCAGCCTGCTCCAGAACGACCAGCTAAAATCAACCAACCTGCTCCAGTACGACCAGTTAAAACCGACCAGTATTTGCTACCCATCCAAAACCGATCAAAATTTACTTCCTATCCTAAATCGACCAGGATTTCCAGAGCGACCGGACTTCCAGAGCGACCAGGATTTCCAGAGCGACCAGGACTTCCAGAGCGACCAACTCCTCCTGAGCGACCAGCTCCTCCTGACCGACCAGCTCCTCCATAGCGACCAGCTCCTCCTAAGCGACCAGCTCCTCCATAGCGACCAGCTTTGGACCGACCCCGTCAAGACCGACCAGATCCATCGGACCGACCAGGACCAACTCCATCTGACCGGCCAACTCCCTGACTTGCTCCCCAACCCATAATATGACCGACCACCTCATTCCAGACCCTTCTGGACCGACCAGAGCCATCAGACCGACCAGCTTCGACCGACCACCTCTTCACGACCGACCCGACCAGCTCCAGGACGACCAGAAACCTGCACATCTCCAATTCGACTCTAATTTCGACCAAAACTTCATCAAACGACGAATCCGACGAAACTGGTTTATCCGATTCATCCAAATGCAACCACAAACATGTTATGCAACCAACAATATCACCAATCTAACAATTTCCATCAAAACACATAAATTTCCAAAAACATGATAAATGAACATATGAACACAAATATAGATCTAACTTGCATAAACTCATGAAATAACATGAAACTTACCATTTAAATTATCTAGATTAGATCCTAGAATGGTTCATATGTAATTTATACTTAACATGGTGTAGATCTAAAGAAAATGACATGAAAATGATGAAATTAACATCCTATAACTCACAAACTTCCATGAATCTGAATGAAAAATGTAAATCACTCACCAATTCTCCAAAACAAAGCAAAAGCGATAAAAAAAGCAATTCGAACAGCGAACACTTCGAATCAAACCCTTTAATCCGATGAATTCGCCCTTGAAACGATGTTGATCTAGCCTCGAATGGTATAGATCTTCGATTTCCCCCTTGGATTTGGAATTTTAATGGTGGAAAGGTGTTAGAGGAAGAAGGAGATCAAAGCCTCCCCATAAGAGAATGGAAAATGCCAACCTTTCTCCATATCCCTTACCCCCTATTTATAGTCTCCACCTACCCTCTAATGTGCCTTCTTCAAATCATCCCATTAGCCTTCCAAAACCTGAACAGCCAACTGAAAAACCTTAAAACAGCGATTTCTTCCAAACCGCTGAACCAAATCCTTAATGTAACCACTCTACGGAAAGACAATCATCAATTCCTTTCCAATGGCACAGGTCTCATCCCCTGATTCGACCTGAGTCAAAAGTTATGCCCTGTACAAGACTGACAGGGGCAAAATGGTCACAAACAAAATTGGTAAAATTTATGGACATGTCTCACATCCCCATAAGCAACATACCAAAAGATGAGAATGATCCAACCCTCAGGGAATAAAATAAAAATATTTTACGATCTTCCGATACGTAAAATGCGGGCTGTTACATTCTACACCCCTTGAGAATTTCGCCCCCGAAATTCCAAGCAAACACAAGCAATCCATAACAATTCCGCATGCCTAACATCCATGAGAAGCCAATTCTATCATCCAAACTAGCAACCATCAAACCATGCATCCCTAGCCTTATCCTAGCACGCGGAATTCTATTAAACAACAACAAGATACAACGATATAACGATGATACAATCAAAGGGTCCTACCGACGAAGAGTTCTGGATGAGTCGCCCTCATGCTCTCTTCCGTCTCCCATGTACAATCGTCGCCATCTTCACTCCATTGTACCTTGACTATCTTAACCTTCTTCCTCCTAAGCTGTTTCGTGTCATTCCCCACAACACGAAGTGGCTTACGAGGTTTCGCAACTGCGGTCTCTACTTCCAAGTCTTCATATTGTTCTGGAGATACCACCACATTTGAGTCGTGCACAAACTTCCGTAGAAATGACACAAGGAAAACATTATGCACACTCGACGTCTTCTCGCGTAACTCTAATCTATATGCGAGCTTTCCTATTCGCTCGACTATCGGAAACGGTCCAACAAACCTAGGAGCCAACTTCCCTTTACTTCCGAATCGAACCATATGTTTCAACGGTGAAATCTTCACGAAAACCATATCGCCTTCGTCGAATTCCAAATCCTTACGACGCTTATCGGCGTAACTTTTCTGACGATCTTGGGCCGCCTTCATTCGTTGTCGAACAATCTCGATACAATCCGAGGTTTCTCTAATCATTTCAGGCCTAGGTACCAACTTATCTCCAGTTTCTAACCAACAAGCTGGAGAATTGCACGGCCTTCCATACAACGCCTCGTATGGTGCCATCCCAATACTCGACTGGTAGCTATTATTATATGAAAACTCAACTAGATATAGATGGTCCTCCCATGATCCTCCGAAGTCTAACACACAAGCCCTCAGGAGATCTTCTAAAACTCGGTTGACTCTCTCGGTCTGACCATCAGTTTGGGGATGATATGCCGTACTTAAGCACAATTCGGTTCCCAAAGCCTCTTGCAAACTTTTCCAAAATCCACTCGTGAACAATGGATCCCGGTCACTCACTATATTCTTTGGGACACCATGAAATCGAACTATCCATTTCACATAAAGCTCAGCCAATTTTGATGCTGTCCTAGTCGTCTTGACAAGAATGAACCTTGCACTTTTGGTCAAACGATCCACAATGACCCAAATCCCTTCATTCCCTGCCCTAGTTCTAGGTAGTCCATCGACAAAATCCATCGATATCTGCTCCCACTTCCATGTAGGAACTTCTAATGGCTGAAGTAAACCACTCGGCTTCTTCTGTTCAGCTTTCACCAACCGACAGTTCATACACTTGGAAATGAATTTTCCAATATCTCTTTTCATCCCTTCCCAGTAGTAGGCTCGCTTCATATCCTGATACATTTTATTACCACCAGGATGAATCGTTAGCTTCGAGTGATGACATTCTCTTAGAACCTCATCCCTCAATCCGTCGATATCAGGAACAACTAACCATCCTTGCTTTCGAAGCCAACCTTCTCGATCGACCTCGAACTCTTTATCCTCCGGTTCCAGTTTCTGAATGAATTCGACAAGCTTCGCATCTTTCCTTTGGCTCTCGCCAATCCTTTCGATAAGAGTAGGTCTTATCGACAAGCTTGCCAACATTTCAGGTTCCAACTCACACCTTGGCCTGAAATCGAACCTTGCCAAGTACTCGAGGCCCTTCCATTCCGAAAACATCGCTCCCAAACTTGCGTGTCTTCGACTCAATGCATCTGCAACTGCATTGCCTTTGCCAGGAGTATAGGCTATACCAAAATCATACGATGCCAGAAACTCTAACCATCGTTGCTGCCGAAGATTCAAATCCTTTTGGGAGAAAAGATACTTCAACGACTTGTGATCCGTAAACAACTCGAATCGTACTCCCAACAGGTAATGTCTCCACATCTTCAGAGCAAACACAATCGCTGCCAACTCCAAATCATGAGTTGGATAGTTCTTCTCATGCGGCTTTAGCTGTCGACTCGCGTAGGCCACAACTTTATCCTTCTGCATGAGCACTGCTCCAAGTCCAGTACCACATGCATCAGTATACACCACCATCTCTTCATTCCCACTTGGAATGGTCAACACAGGTACACTCGTCAATCTCTCCTTCAAGATTTCGAACGCTTGTTCACACTTTGCATCCCATGTGAACACTTGGTTCTTCTCCGTCAATCCTGTTAATGGTGCAGCTATCTTGGAGAAATCCTTGATAAACCTTCGGTAATAACCAGCCAACCCAAGGAAACTCCGAACATCCGTTGCATTCTTAGGTCTATCCCAGTCCTGGATTGCTACAACTTTAGCAGGGTCAACCGCTATACCTTTTCCAGAAACAACATGACCTAAGAACCTCACTTCATCCTTCCAGAAGTGACACTTTGAGAACTTAGCCTTAAGCTGATGCTTTCGCAAGATCTCTAACACAACTCTCAAGTGCGTCTTATGTTCTTCCACATTCCTAGAGTAAACCAATATATCATCCACGAACACAAGCACGAACTTATTCAACTGATCTCTGAACACTCTATTCATAAGATCCACGAAATATGCTGGTGCGTTAGTCAACCCGAATGGCATCACCAACCACTCGAAAAACCCGGACGGTGTCCTAAAAGCAGTCTTTGGCACACTATCCTTAGCCACTTTCAACTGGTGAAACCCCGTTGCCAAATCCATCTGAGAAAACACTTTGGCTTCGTGAAGCTGATCGAACAAGTCATCAATCCTTGGTAACGGATACTTGTTCTTCTTAGTCACCTTGTTCAGCTCACGATAGTCCACACACAATCTTAACGAGCCATCTACCTTAGTTGCAAACACGACTGGTACACCCCACTCGGAAACACTCCTCCGAATGAATCCTTTTCCCAAAAGGTCACGAACTTGCACCTCTAACTCTCGCTGTTCTCTAGGCGCTATCCGCCTAAGGGGCATAACAATTGGTCTAGCACCTTCGACCAAATCGATCCTAAACTCGATCTCACGATGCGGCGGCAACCCTTTGACCTCGTCAAAGACATCAACATACTCATTAGCGATCAGCACTGATGACAGGTCTTCCTGTGGAATCCCAAGCGAATATAGATAACTCACGAAGACCCCGTCTTCGCGCTTACATCTAATCAACACCTTTCGCCCTTCCACATCCCCGACCCTCACCTCTAGCTTCTCGCAATTCACCCTTGCCGCATATCTCTTGAGCCAATCCATGCCCAAGATGATCCCATACCCAGCGAAGTTAAGAACAAAGCAATCACACATAAAAGAGCAACCATGACTCGATAACACTAAACCACGGCAAACCATGCACAAACTGGACGAACCCCCAACTGGATTAGTCACGATCAATGGTCTATCACAAATCTCGGGTTCCAAACCCAAGCGACACACAAGCTCATTGCAGATGAATGAATGTGATGCTCCAGTATCAAACAAAACTCGAACTGAAACACCGTTAACGAAAAAAGTACCTTGCACCACAACACCCTTTCCCTTCTCCTCTGCAGTAGGAGCTCTTGAAGAAGATAGCACGGCTTCCAAAGCATATGCCTTCACAATCAGCTTGCCCTTAGCTGATTCTGGACAATCTTTCTTCTCATGCCCAGGCTTTCCACACTTGAAGCACTTCTTCTCAGCTTTGGGATTCTTGCACTCATTTGAATAATGACCCTTCTGTTGGCAGTTAAAGCAAAGCACCTCACTCTTGGGTTTCTTTTGGCCATCCTTTCCTTTCTGTTGTTGCTGCTTCCTCTTTTTATTATTATTACCACCCTGCTGTGGTTTCTGAACCTCCTTGGTTGCAGCAACAACATTTGCTTCCTTGGGAAACAAGCTCTCATGACGAATAGCCTTTTCCACAATCTTTTCAAATGAATCATCAAGGTGGTCCACAAGCGGCTTTCCAATATGAGCATCCAAACCCAAGACAAACTTCTCGTTCTTCTGATAGGGTGTATGAATGTATGAACGAGCATATCTAGACAAAGCCTCAAAATCAGAAATGTAGTCAAGAACTGATCTGCCATTCTGCTTCAACTCTACGAACTTCTTGAAGAGAACGAACTTTTGAGCAGTGGAGATAAACTTTGCTTCAAACTTAGCTTGGAATTGCTTCCATGAAATCTCCTCTTCCGGAGTCTCGAGTATAACAGAATTCCACCATTCCATGGCCCTGCTCTGCAGCTGCCTTGATGCAAGCTTTCTCTTCATTGCATCCTCAATACCCAAGTCTCCAAAGATTCGAACACATGAATCCATCCACCTCTGAACCTCTTCAGCTGGCTCAGTTCCCTTGAATGGTTTCCCTCCTAGAGATGTAAAGTCCTTGCACATCTTTGCAAAATCTACCCTAGGAACTCGCACACCTACATCTACCGTAGCCACCACTGGAGCGGGTACCCTTCGCATAATTGCTTCTGCCATGGCTTCAAACATGGTCGGGTAATCTGGTTCACCACCATTTCCCCCTCCAGTATTAGCTCCCCCAGCAGCGTGTCTTGATGGTCGTCTACTCATTCTAAATCTGCAATTTAGAATAATTAGCCACTTCCAAGAAAACTGCTAAAGAGATACAACCGCTACTACTATATATACTAATATATGTAGTAAACATCCAACTGAAATCTACAAATACGTCTCTCATACATAATTACGTCTTCGAACTTTGGCCAAAGCCGTTGACCAGAGCTCTGATACCAAATGTGACGACCGTCCACAACCCCTGCATTATACATGAGGAATATGGCGCTGAAAGATGTGTCAGGCTGCTATGGACGATCATCAGAGTAGGTAAACACATCGAAACCTGTCGTAGAACTCACAGCGCAAGGATGAAATATAATATATACAACAGGTAATAGTAATGAGGTATCATATAGCAAACTTTTGAAATTTTCTCAACATCCAGAAAGATTATCCAACTTGTATCAAAGTTTGTACATAAGGCCTCACTACAACCCTCAAGCAACTCAAACAGCGGAAACAGAAATACTAGATAGTAATGAAACTGGTACGCCAGCCTCCTGCTCGTCATCGCTCGGCTTCCTCGTCTCACTAAGCTCCATTACCTGTAACCTGCTACTCAACCTGCCCATCCACAACCGGATGAACAGCCCAAGGTAATAAGAGGAAACATAAAACCTTGAGTCAGACAATAGTCTTAGTGAGCGATAAAACAGCTAACAAAATTCAACAAGAAAGTATATGAGAATGGGTAAATGAACAACTTATCTACCCACAACACCAGAGAAGAACTCAACCCTATCTTCCCCACATCGGACAGTGATAGCCTTTACACCAAGCATTTCAACCATTAATCCATAGAAACTAGAACAACCATTCAATCATAGAGAACACACATCACATCCAGATTATATAAGTCTAACACAGACAACCTTAATCAAGTTTAACATCCCTCAAGTACTCTCGCCAGAGGCCTAGACCAATATCACTTAAGCACTCAAAGGACATCTCCCTCGACTTTGGATAATCTATGTGAGATAGTACAAACAGAACAACCAATCATCCATGACTGACTCTGGCTATCACCACCAATCCTGCTTCGAAACCATCATTATCGTATGACGGCCAACCTTGCCATATGTCAAGGGCTAATGGTAACCCCAGTTCTAGCATGAACTCCATATGTCCAACCTTGACAACTAGGCCTTTCAACGATACCCAAGGTACTCGACCTACAACCGGTCTTTTGGGCCTTTCAACGATACCCATCTTACCCCTGCTTTGAGCCTGCTAGAACTTACGACAATGATGACCTCTCGGCCTTCGCATCTCTAATCGTCCAACCTTGACGATGTTTCATAGCTCAAGCAACCTTCTCGAGCAGCCATTATCCACCAACTCACGACCTTTGAGTTGTCACCACATTCGTTGTTCCACCTTAATCAACGAACACATTCATCACTTCGAACCTTCCTTCTTGAACCACTTCGAAGTCACGTCATCACCGAACCAAAACACATCACTGCGCTGCGGCTAGGGTTTGTACCCGAGTCGTACCCGAAAACGTACTTTTCGAGGAAACGACCCTGTTAAAACCGACCAGCCTTGCTCTAGAACGACCAGCTAAAACCAACCAGCCTGCTCCAGAACGACCAGCTAAAATCAACCAACCTGCTCCAGTACGACCAGCTAAAACCGACCAGTATTTGCTTCCCATCCAAAACCGATCAAAATTTACTTCCTATCCTAAACCGACCAGGATTTCCAGAGCGACCGGACTTCCAGAGCGACCAGGATTTCCAGAGCGACCAGGACTTCCAGAGCGACCAACTCCTCCTGAGCGACCAGCTCCTCCTGAGCGACCAGCTCCTCCATAGCGACCAGCTCCTCTTGAGCGACCAGCTCCTCCATAGCGACCAGCTTTGGACCGACCCCGTCAAGACCGACCAGATCCATCGGACCGACCAGGACCAACTCCATCTGACCGGCCAACTCCCTGACTTGCTCCCCAAGCCATAATATGACCGACCACCTCATTCCAGACCCTTCTGGACCGACCAGAGCCATCAGACCGACCAGCTTCGACCGACCACCTCTTCACGACCGACCCGACCAGCTCCAGGACGACCAAAAACCTGCACATCTCCAATTCGACTCTGATTTCGACCAAAACTTCATCAAACGACGAAACCGGTTTATCCGATTTATCCAAATGCAACCACAAACATGTTATGCAACCAACAAAATCACCAATCTAACAATTTCCATCAAAACACATAAATTTCCAAAAACATGATAAATGAACATATGAACACAAATATAGATCTAACTTGCATAAACTCATGAAATAACATGAAACTTACCATTTAAATTATCTAGATTAGATCCTAGAATAGTTCATATGTAATTTATAATTAACATGGTGTAGATCTAAAGAAAATGACATGAAAATGATGAAATTAACATCCTATAACTCACAAACTTCCATGAATCCGAATGAGAGATGTAAATCACTCATCAATTCTCCAAAACAAAGAAAAAGCGATGAAAAAAGCAATCCGGACAGCGAACACTTCGAATCAAACCCTTTAATCCGATGAATTCGCCCTTGAAACGATGTTGATCTAGCCTCGAATGGTATAGATCTTCGATTTCCCCCTTGGATTTGGAATTTTAATGGTGGAAAGGTGTTAGAGGAAGAAGGAGATCAAAGCCTCCCCATAAGAGAATGGAAAATGCCAACCTTTCTCCATATCCCTTACCCACTATTTATAGTCTCCACCTACCCTCTAATGGGCCTTCTTCAAATCAGCCCATTAGCCTTCCAAAACCTGAACAGCCAACTGAAAAACCTTAAAACAACGATTTCTCCCAAACCGCTGAACCAAATTCTTAATGTAACCACTCTACGGAAAGACAATCATCAATTCCTTTCCAATGGCACATGTCTCATCCCCTGATTCGACTTGAGTCAAAAGTTATGCCCTGTACAAGACTGACAGGGGCAAAATGGTCACAAACAAAATTGGTAAAATTTATGGACATGTCTCACATCCCCATAAGCTACATACCAAAAGATGAGAATGATCCAACCCTCAGGGAATAAAATAAAAATATTTTACGATCTTCCGATACGTAAAATGCGGGCTGTTACAAAACCCCACACGGATGTTGGGATGAATTTGAAGTTCACTCATCCTGATTGATTAAATATGTTGATCGATTGATTGACAGGCTGTTATAAGCGTAAGATATCTATATTTGATGCTTATACAGTGTAGTGCACTTTGGTTGATGGTTGATTATTTTTCAATGCTATTATATACATGTATTGTATGGAATCCATATAATTAACATTATATGGTGATTGATTGGGCATCATTCCAATCGGGAAAATAATGAATATTATAAAAGAAGATTCATGTGTAAATATAAAAATAGTCATGTGTTGACGATGTTCCTGAGTTGAAAATATTTATGTGTTGAGTAAAATATTTTAATAATAAAATTCACATCTTTATCATATTTAAAATTAGAACTACTTTACGGTGGAGTCTTATTAAAATCAAATGATAGATACCATAGTTTTATAAAATATTTTACATAACAAAAATAGTCGTGTGTTGAAAGAAATATAGATTCATGTGTTGAATATACTAAATATTCATTTGTTGAATAGAATAAAGAAGTTTTTGAAAAATGTAAAGCCGTGTTGATTAGAGTTGCGCTATTTTGACGTGAACGATGTTTATATCGATTTTATTCGTTTTATAATGAATATTGAAAAGTGATTTCAAAATATAATATTTTGAAATGAAATTCGAATTAAATTAGATTAAAATTCAAATTGAAATCTTATTGAATCAATTTGAAATGAATTCGAATCGAATAGAAAATGAATTCGATTCGAATTGAATAGAAAATGAATTCGATTCGAATTGAATAGAAAATGAACTCGATTCGAATTGAATAGAAAACGAATTAGAATTCGAATTGAATAGAAAGTGAATTTGAATTCGAATTGAATAGAAATGAATTCAAATTGAATTAAATTGAAATTGAATCAAAAACGAACTGAAGTTGAACTGAAATCAATTTGAAATGAATTCGACTTGAATTGAAATCAAATCGAGTTGAAATTGAATGTAGCGTTGAAATGGTTTTGAAAACGAATTTAAAACGATTTATAAAATACGTTTTAAAAGGAAATCGACGAAATATAATATATATATATATATATTATATATATATATATATAATGGCCTGAATAAAACGCGCCGCGCAGCGGCAGTTCGTGAATTTCGACCATTTATTTCAAACGGACATTACGGGAGATCCGACCGTCGGATTCTCCTAAAACAGGAACCGTTGGGTTCATATCGAAAAGAGCTTTCCAATGAATATTAGAAATTTGAAATCTAACGGTTGGATTTGGAATTATGTCCAAATCAAATTTGGAAAAGGTCGCTGTGAGTGCAGTTCGATGGCCGTTGATGGAAATCGACTGTACGGGCCTTGATAAAATTAATAAAAATATCTATAATTTGTGTAAAATCATAAGAAATGATTTGGGAAATATTGGGTTGAAAAATTCCATATTTGAAAAGATAAAAATAGATTTTTTTTCGAAATGAACTAGTTTTGAACTAGAATTAAAATCAATTTATTTTTGACATAAATAAATTGAATTTGAAAGTGATATTAAAAATAATCAATATTCCCAATACGTGGATTGGACTGGAGTTGGATCGAAAGTATCTTCGGGATATTTCGATGTTGGATTTCGTGACTATACAGATACTGTTATGGGAATTTGAAAGATATATTTTATATCGTTATTTCCAATACGATATATGTTGGTTTCAGAATTTGATATTGAATATAAGCCGATATATTATCTATTCAGAGCCTTGTATTTAATATCAAATGTGATTTGGGTTTATCGTGAATCGTGTTTTAGAAGACATTGGTTCTTTAACCCAGTTAAAGGCAAGATATCGATTTTTGAGAAGATTAAAACTAAGTGAAGTTTTAATGAATCTTTAATTAGATTAAAATGTGAATTGATAATTTATATTATCAAATCTGAAAGGTGATCGAGAATGGAGTACCACCAGTTTTGCTCCAAAGCGATAGTTAAATCTTTAATTAGATTTGAACGTGAAATGGTAATTAATTTTACCGATATCACCGTGGTGTTAGGAATGGAGTATCACCAGTTTTGCTCTAGGGGATGAATAGGTTGGGATTGGGAAATAAAATAAATAATTACTTCGGTGTGGTTCGCTAATCCCGACTAGTTTGAAATGATATCCAAAGGAAGATTATAGGATAAATTTAGAAGAATTTATCTTGGATAAAATTAATGGGAACCTTTCCCTAAGAATGTGATTTTGGTGAATAAAAGAATATTCTGAATTGGAATGAGGCGTTTGTTGTGTTTGTGTAACATTTGTTTATCATATACGTGGGTTATTCAGAAAGGCCGGGTTTATACCCATTCTGAATAACCGATTCGACGAGATGTCGAAGATGAAGACGGTGGATGAAGACCGGAAGTCTTCACATCGTTTGGATGATTACTGATGATCTTGATTGGGCTGTACACCCAAGATGAGGGAAACAGTTGGTGATCGTCCAGACGTACTTGGGGATCGATGGATATGCGAGGAAAGTGCCTCCGGTTTCGTTCAGACCCAGAACAAACTTGTAAATGGGTTGTGTGTCTGACATTGGATTTTATTCTGTGTTGATTGATCTCTATTAAATATACATCTGTTTGGCGGCAGAGAATTTATTCTCTTGCTTAACGCCCTTCTCTGAGACGTACGAGCTCAGAGGTTGTATATCGATGGACATCAGTCGCATGGAGTGAATTGCCAGTGTGGCACGCATAAGTGGCAATTGATCAGGGCTTCTGTTGAAAAGCAAAGTCTTGTGGTTGATGATCAAAGCACGGCCTGTGTGGCGTTGCTTTGTGTATAACGTGAATTCGCGAGACTCACACCTCGGTATGAGTCAAAAACGGGAGACGGACCGCTGGGAGAGCACGACGTTTCTTTCTAGCTAGGGTGGTGTCAGTGACCTACCAGCCCTGACATTTATATACTTTTCACCTGTGTGGTTGTTGGATACGAGGCGCCTCGGATATAGGTCTGTAAGGACCGGGAAACGTGTGTTCAGGAATAACTAATCCTTAAAAGTAAGAGAGGACCGGCCCAGCCGATTCCAAGGATCATAGTGGGGTCCTGGGACATTTGCTAGAGTGTCTCGAACGCAGAGAGGAGCTTGCCCCTTGCCTCGACTCATGATGGAAATCCAATTTCCAATACGTGTATTGCGGTTTTAATTGTAGAACTAGTATGGCGACATGATATATGATACCCATGCCGTCTATGATTGATATTTATGATTGAAATGTTTTGACACTATACACTTATTATAGTATCAAATGATTTGTTTTAAACATACCAAGCATGTTTGGCTATTATAAGGGAAAACCCTATCCTCCGGCTTGCGTTGCATTGTGTGATGGGACCTGGGTCTTATAATAGCTTCATTTTTCCAAAAAGCATTGCTTTGTTTTGTTATATGCACTTGGGAGGAAACCCGTTCCGTGTTATACGGCGTGGTCCCTTGAATTACTATCCTTTAAAGTAAAGTTTTAAATAACTGTTTTAGTTCTCACACCAGTCACATGACTGACCTGGAGTTTATTGTTTTAACCTAAACTCTGGGTGCCCCTATTTTCGACACGGGCAGCTAGTAGTTTTGGTTTTGCAGATTTATATTCACAGGATCCTGATTTACAGCTGGAACGATGCTCGGAAAGCTCTGTATCCGTGTACCAACTTCAGTTGTGTTTTGTATATTTTTCCGCTGCTATGTAATTTATTGTAATCTCTGATATTTGTCGAATGTAATTTATTCATTTATACTCTGTATATTCTTGTATCTGATGGAATTGTTGTAATAACAATGAAATGTTCTTCCGTCTGCGTTCATATGTGTGTTGTTCTCAAAGTATCCGCTCTTTCCCTCACGGGGAAGTTACAGGTCCTTACAGTGGTATCAGAGCTTTGGTTTACAGAGCTCTAGAACAAGACACATTAGAACCATACGAAAGAATTCATCAGATATTAGGTTAGTAATATCCAATTAGAATGACTCGTTAGAGATATGATCAGTAGTATCCTAGAACGAGTGCGAAGAATATATTTTTTAAATGAAAACAATTTTGTTTTGAAAATTTAAATTGCTTTATATGTATTTGAATATTTATATTGATATGGGCCATCCAGTATATAAAAGATTTTGCATATACGCGTCATGAACGTATATTCGAAGTTTTAATATACTGGATAGATATAGAATCACATTCTAGATATCCGGGGATGATTCTGATGATGGTGCATCATCATTAGTATTCATGTTCGTATTTCGAAGGTGTGATTTCTATATATTTCCATTGGACTGGTGTGGGAACCAAAACTAATATAGCTAGAATACATTGTTGTGATTTGGCATCAAAAACATGATTTTTTGTATATATATCAAAATTATGAATTTGAAACGTTAATTCACTAATTGATTGATGTTTGTGTTGTTTGTTTATTTGTTTGATAATTTTAACCATTTAGCCTAATTGAACCGAATATTGAATTGTATCGAAAATTGGTCGCATTTGCTTGCATATACATATACTTACATTGAACAGGTCATAGCAAGGAGGCTAGAGCCGAAGAATAAAATTTGTTTGCCCGACAAATAGGTACATGTTTACTATAATTTACTGTTTTGTTTGGGTGATGATGATTTTATGAGCCTATTGGCTAGCCGCTTGGCTTTTTCTTTTTCTTTTTGAGATCAGAAGGCCTATATGGCAATTTCGGGATTTTCCCGTGGCTCCCGGTGCTGGGGAGGTTATGGCGAAATTTTCGAAAATTTAGGGTGTTAGCCAAATTTTTGAAAATTCTCAGAAACTGAAAAGTTGGAGAATGGAAGCCAAATCGAACGTAGAGTTGATTAGTCAAACCACTTTCGACTTCGTTCCTTTTCGGGGACGAAAAGTTTTAAGTGGGGGAGATTGTAACAACCCGAAAATCTGGGCCAGTTTAAATTTTTTATTTTAGCGAATTTTGAATATTTAAAATAGATTATTTTAAATAATATCGACGAGAAATTTATTATGAATAGAATTCGACGTATATATTATATACGTCGTCGTTAGAATATAAATAAATATATATAATTATAAAAGGAATTGAAAATGGCGCGGTAATTCGATAATTCGATTTCGAACTTCAATTGAATGTACCGGGTGCAAAACAAACCGGATTTTAGTGAAACCAAAAATAATAGGATCTAATTGATGATATCTTTCCAACGAACCCGAAAAATTGAGATTTCATAGCGGGGATCAAAAGATATGTTCAGTTGAAAATTCTGAATAGTCGCTATGGAATCCAGGCCCTTAAAAATGGACATTTTGCAAACGACCTCGGATTTCAACGAAACCACTTTTGTTGGGTCCGTGATGTCAAATTATTGTTAGATTTCAAATTTCATAATTTTTCGAATCAATATGTGAGTGTGGCAAAGGAAAACGCGTTTGACCAGTTTTAGTTGATTTTAATCGACTGGAAAATGGCCATTTTTCTAACGGTCTCAGAATTCGACGAAACTAGTTTTGTTAGGACCGTATCGTCAATACGAAGCTAGAAAATATTTTTCTGTAATTTATCGAGTTAGTATGTGACCATGGTAATTTGAAATGTACATTTAAAATTCAATATAATGATTTAAATGTAAATTCAACGGAAACTGATCGAGACGATCGAATCATCCTACGATACATATCCCATTGTGTTCGGAATGGGGGTGAAACGCTATAGACGACTGGCGGTGGGCCTCGTTTAGAGGTCGTATGTAAAAGTCAACTTTTTGAATTAAAAAATTAAATAATAATAATAATAAAAAATCTTCATCCCCTTAACCCGCTGGCCCCCCCTTCTCGTTTTCATTCCAGAAATAAAAAAAAGCGACGGAAAGGGGGGAAACCCCTGTCGCCCATCACCGCCGCCGCCAGAGGTGGCGCATCCCCCCTGCGTCGTCCTCCTCCCTTCTTCTTCCTCCTCCTCCCCTTCTCTTCCTCGACTGCGACGCCCGAAGACCCCCCCCCCCCCCTTTATCTGGCGCGCCGCTTGCCTTGGCCGCCTCCCCAATCGCCACCACCTCCTCCTCACCCCCTTCCGCCGCTACCTCCTCCCTCCATTTCCCCTAAACCCGAAACCCCTAAAACCACTGACCAAGTTGACCCCCTATCTCCAGTAAACACAGTGAGTCTCCCCTCTCCTTTGTCTTCTTTTATTTTATTTATCTTATTTCATTATGTAAGGGCATTGTTCCGAAATTAAATGTGATTTCAAAACATAGAAAGATCGTATTTTTAAACATAGAAAGATCGTATTTTTAAACATAGAAAGATGTATTTTTAAACATAGAAAGATCGTATTTTTAAATATAGAAAGGTCGGATTTTTATTGTTGAAATGGCGAAATATTTATTTTTGAAAAGGAGAAATCTTTATAGTTGAAAGGGCGAAATCTTTATATAGATGATAACGAAGTAAAAATATGATTTTTATATAATGATATCAAAGTAAAAATATGATTTTTATATATTGAACATCAAAGTAAAAATATGATTTTTATATATTGAACATCAAAGTAAAAATATGATTATTTCATATTGAATAGCGAAGTAAAAATGTGATTTTTATATATGTAGTGGCTACGGGCAAACGAAGATGATAACAAGGCGAGAATGAAGAAGATTTCTATAAAAGAAGTGTCGTGGAAGTTGGATTGCTATTGGTGAGAACTTCTCACCTTTCAATTTCTTTTTCTAGTTATATATATATATACTAGGATGCAGACGGTGCTTAGCAGCACCCGACACCCGTCATCCACAGACCATGGATGGCTTGTTTGTTAAATTGTTTGGTTGAGTAGTTGGTTAGTTTATTTGGTTTGAATTGAATTGTTGTGTGAAATGAAATTGATTTGATTGATGTGTGAATGGCGTGGGCCTTCACTAGACCGGGGATAAGGCTAGGCCTTGTCCCGTTTCTAGTATCGTGCCGTTATGCAGCCGAAATTTTCTAAAATATGTTAGAAAAATAAAAATATCATTTTATTTGATAAATGAAATGAATAGAAATTCATGTGTTAGAATAAAATATATTATCGTTAAAAATATAATTTTTAACGTGAAAGTGAATAAATAAATATTTATAAACAAATCGGCCGATTTGTTTATATACACTGATTTGACTGATATTGATTGGGTCGATAAATTTTACACGTCGCCCAACTGCACAACTAAAATCTGTGTTTGATTGTTTGAAACCCCACACGGGTGTTGGGATGAATTTGAAGTTCACTCATCCTGATTGATTAAATATGTTAATCAATTGATTGACAGGCTGTTATAAGCGTAAGATATCTATATTTGATGCTTATACAGTGTAGTGCACTTTGGTTGATGGTTGATTATTTTTCAATGCTATTATATACATGTGTTGTATGGAATCCATATAATTAACATTATATGGTGATTGATTGGGCCTCATTCCAATCGGGAAAATAATGAATATTATAAAAGAAGATTCATGTGTTAAATATAAAAATAGTCATGTGTTGACGATGTTCCTGAGTTGAAAATATTTATGTGTTGAGTAAAATATTTTAATAATAAAATTCACATCTTTATCATATTTAAAATTAGAACTACTTTACGGTGGAGTCTTATTAAAATCAAACGATAGATACCATAGTTTTATAAAATATTTTACATAACAAAAATAGTCGTGTGTTGAAAGAAATATAGATTCATGTGTTGAATATACTAAATATTCATTTGTTGAATAGAATAAAGAAGTTTTTGAAAAATGTAAAGCCGTGTTGATTAGAGTTGCGCTATTTTGACGTGAACGATGTTTATATCGATTTTATTCGTTTTATAATGAATATTGAAAAGTGATTTCAAAATATAATATTTTGAAATGAAATTCGAATTAAATTAGATTAAAATTCAAATTGAAATCTTATTGAATCAATTTGAAATGAATTCGAATCGAATAGAAAATGAATTCGATTCGAATTGAATAGAAAATGAATTCGATTCGAATTGAATAGAAAATGAACTCGATTCGAATTGAATAGAAAACGAATTAGAATTCGAATTGAATAGAAAGTGAATTTGAATTTGAATTGAATAGAAATGAATTCAAATTGAATTAAATTGAAATTGAAATTGAATCAAAAACGAATTGAAATTGAACTGAAATCAATTTGAAAAGAATTCGACTTGAATTGAAATCAAATCGAGTTGAAATTGAATGTAGCGTTGAAATGGTTTTGAAAACGAATTTAAAACGATTTATAAAATACGTTTATATAATATATATATATATTATATATATATATATAATGGCCTGAATAAAAAGCGCCGCGCCGCGGCAGTTCGTGAATTTCGATCATTTATTTCAAACGGACATTACGGGAGATCCGACCGTCGGATTCTCCTAAAACCGGAACCTTGGGTTCGTATCGAAAAGTGCTTTCCAATGAATATTAGAAATTTGAAATCTAACGGTTGGATTTGGAATTATGTCCAAATCAAATTTGGAAAAGGTCGCTGTGAGTGCAGTTCGATGGCCGTTGATGGAAATCGACTGTACGGGCCTTGATAAAATTAATAAAAATATCTATAATTTGTGTAAAATCATAAGAAATGATTTGGGAAATATTGGGTTGAAAAATTCCATATTTGAAAAGATAAAAATAGATTTTTATCGAAATGAACTAGTTTTGAACTAGAATTAAAATCAATTTATTTTTGACATAAATAAATTGAATTTGAAAGTGATTTTAAAAATAATCAATATTCCCAATACGTGGATTGGACTGAAGTTGGATCGAAAGTATCTTCGGGATATTTCGATGTTGGATTTCGTGACTATACAGATATTGTTATGGGAATTTGAAAGATATATTTTATATCGTTATTTCCAATACGATATATGTTGGTTTCAGAATTTGATATAGAATATAAGCCGATATATTTTCTATTCAGAGCCTTGTATTTAATATCAAATGTGATTTGGGTTTATCGTGAATCGTGTTTTAAAAGACATTGGTTCTTTAACCCAGTTAAAGGCAAGATATCGATTTTTGAGAAAATTAAAACTAAGTGAAGTTTTAATGAATCTTTAATTAGATTAAAATGTGAATTGATAATTTAAATTATCAAATCTGAAAGGTGATCGAGAATGGAGTACCACCAGTTTTTCTCCAAAGCGATAGTTAAATCTTTAATTAGATTTGAACGCGAAATGGTAATTAATTTTACCGATAACACCGTGGTGTTAGGAATGGAGTATCACCAGTTTTTCTCCAGGGGATGAATAGGTTGGGATTGGGAAATAAAATAAATAATTACTTCAGTGTGGTTCGCTAATCCCGACTAGTTTGAAATGATATCCAAAGGAAGATTATAGGATAAATTTAGAAGAATTTATCTTGGATAAAATTAATGGGAACCTTTCCCTAAGAATGTGATTTTGGTGAATAAAAGAATATTCTGAATTGGAATGAGGCGTTTGTTGTGTTTGTGTAACATTTGTTTATCATATACGTGGGTTATTCAGAAAGGCCAGGTTTATACCCATTCTGAATAACCGATTCGACGAGATGTCGTAGATGAAGACGGTGGTTGAAGACCGGAAGTCTTCACATCGTTTGGATGATTACTGATGATCTTGTTTGGGCTGTACACCCAAGATGAGGGAAACAGTTGGTGATCGTCCAGACGTACTTGGGGATCGATGGATATGCGAGGAAAGTGCCTCCGGTTTCGTTCAGACCCAGAACAAACTTGTAAATGGATTGTGTGTCTGACATTGGATTTTATTCTGTTTTGATTGATCTCTATTAAATATACATCTGTTTGGCGGCAGAGAATTTATTCTCTTGCTTAATGCCCTTCTCTGAGACGTACGAGCTCAGAGGTTGTATATCGATGGACATCAGTCGCATGGAGTGAATTGCCAGTGTGGCACGCGTAAGTGGCAATTGATCAGGGCTTCTGTTGAAAAGCAAAGTCTTGTGGTTGATGATCAAAGCACGGCCTGTGTGGCGTTGCTTTGTGTATAACGTGAATTCGCGAGCCTCACACCTCGGTATGAGTCAAAAACGGGAGACGGACCGCTGGGAGAGCACGACGTTTCTTTCTAGCTAGGGTGGTGTCAGTGACCTACCAGCCCTGACATTTATATACTTTTCACCTGTGTGGTTGTTGGATACGAGGCGCCTCGGATATAGGTCTGTAAGGACCGGGAAACGTGTGTTCAGGAATAACTAATCCTCAAAAGTAAGAGAGGACCGGCCCAGCCGATTCCAAGGATCATAGTGGGGTCCTGGGACATTTGCTAGAGTGTCTCGAACGCAGAGAGGAGCTTGCCCCTTGCCTCGACTCATGATGGAAATCCAATTTCCAATACGTGTATTGCGGTTTTAATTGTAGAACTAGTATGGCGACATGATATATGGTACCCATGCCGTCTATGATTGATATTTATGATTGAAATGTTTTGACACTATACACTTATTATAGTATCAAATGATTTGTTTTAAACGTACCAAGCATGTTTGGCTATTATAAGGGAAAACCCTATCCTCCGGCTTGCGTTGCATTATGTGATGGGACCTGGGTCTTATAATAGCTTCATTTTTCCAAAAAGCATTGCGTTGTTTTGTTATATGCACTAGTATTCTTGGGAGGAAACCCGTTCCGTGTTATACAGCGTGGTCCCTTGAATTACTATCCTTTAAAGTAAAGTTTTAAATAACTGTTTTAGTTCTCACACCAGTCACATGACTGACCTGGAGTTTATTGTTTTAACCTAAACTCTGGGTGCCCCTATTTTCGACACGGGCAGCTAGTAGTTTTGGTTTTGCAGATTTATATTCACAGGATCCTGATTTACAGCTGGAACGATGCTCGGAAAGCTCTGTATCCGTGTATCACTTTCAGTTGTGTTTTGTATATTTTTCCGCTGCTATGTAATTTATTGTAATCTCTGATATTTGTCAAATGTAATTTATTCATTTATACTCTGTATATTCTTGTATCTGATGGAATTGTTGTAATAACAATGTAATGTTATTCCGTCTGCGTTCATATGTGTGTCGTTCTCAAAGTATCCGCTCTTTCCCTCACGGGGAAGTTACGGGTCCTTACATGAGGTTAGATTATACTTGTGGTACAAGTCTTCCCGGACCCGCCCGGCATATCCATCGATCACATGTGATGAATTTAATGTGAGGGGTCTAGGTGCACAAACACGTAACGTGCTAAGACACGAGGTTAAGTCCGACTTGTGGAAGAAGTCTACCCGGACCCGTCCGGCGTATCTAGCATCCACAAGTTGTAGGCTTAATGTGGGAGGTCCAGCGCATTATAACCATAAATGAATGAATGATAATGAATTTGAATACTTAACCTGATTGAATCCATATGGATTGCATGAACATGTTAACTTGAGTAGGGGTTAAGTAAACTTGCTTGAAACAGTGGGAGAGTTAAGTATATCCTAGGGTGGTGGGATATATATACATATGTATGTATGTATATTATATAGGCCCACAAACTTAAAATGTTGGGTTTATGCAATCTTGTTACACTGGTAGGGCGTAACCTGTAGAAATCCTAGTAGTGGGGATGCAAGCGTAGGGTAAGCTTGTATCATCTTGTGTGTGAGACCTGTTTCAGTCAGTAACCCATATATACTATCAAACGAGTACTCCAAATTAGGTCGGAGTCGGGGCACGCTTACTGGGCTGATTGTAAGAGATCCAAAAGAGGAGACGGTGTGGGCGGTGCATTCAAACAGGGTCATGTGCGTGCATGGGTCCAGGTAAGAGGAGGCAAAGACGTCTTGACATCGGTAGATATGGTTGTGCACATCCTAAAAACAAAGGGTTGCCACTTTAGGAAGTGATACATCTTACTGTTGGGCCAGCATAGGATATCTACGGAGTTGAGAGCCCATCGATTGGGGTAGTAATAGGGTAAATCTAGACTCTGGTATGTTTAGGAGCCCGTTATTATTCTTAGGGATAACTCTAGTATGTTCAGTCGGTGTAACGATTCGGATTTTGCCCGGACCTAATCGATCGCAAAATCGACTAAGACCGTTCAAAAACCCGATACGCTAACTTTGGGCGTACAATACATCAGAACAAATAACAAAAGACTTTTAATACATCATAATAATGTTACATCAGAGTACAGAATATCAGAGTACATCAAATATAAATACAACAATGGAAGATTAATTTACGATAAATTCAATACAGTGCAGCGGAAGACTATCAATGTGCTGGACACAGCTTTAAGCTTCGATCCAGAATCATGCTCAAGATATCTGCAAAATAAGCTACTCGCCGTGTAGAAAAGAGGGCACCCGAGTTTGCAAAGTGAAACAAATTACGAGTCAGTCATAGAACTGGTATGAGAAATCTTACTTAACCTATTTAACAATAAGTTTAATCACAGGACCACGCCGCTAACGTGGAACGGGTTTACTCCATTGGATTGCCAGTGCATATACTACTACCATAAATAAAGATATGGATCTACAATGCATCAATCAACATGCAATTCCTTAATCTACCCATTTAGGCTTGATCCCTAAACTTAGATTTCAAAATCCAATTCACTTTACAGAAATTATTTCTTTGGACTTTATTTTCCGATTTCTTATTTCTAATCATTTTGAAATACATATCTATTTTTTTATATCAAAGTAGATTTCACTTCAGGATTTGAAAACAAAACATTTGGAAATATGATTTCCAAATCGTAATAAAACATACAAATAAGTATGAAACCAAATATCGGTCATGTTCCCTCAGGACCGGACATTACGCACCCTAACTGAACATACATACATACATACATACATACATATATATATATATATATATATATATGCACCTAACGGCTACACTGACAATGCACCATCCCACCAATTGGGGAAGACATGCACGCCCTTGCACTGTTAGTCAAGTTCGGGTCACCCGCATCTTCAGCCACATACTTGCTAAATCATTTTATATCTCGAAATAGGAAAAATCATTTCATAACATAATCACAAGTATAATCAAATCTATATAGATTTCTATTTTCAAATCATTTCGAAATCATCGGGCGTAGTCCTCGAAATCCTTTCTGTTTTATAAAACATTTTATAAAACATTCCGTGTCCAAAATCGGGAATAACATTTCTTTTTTACTTAGGAAATCACTTTTCAAAATCATTCATTATTTTCGAAATAAACAGCATCGCTAAACACTTTATAGTCAAATCGTGAAGTGTTTCACAAGGTGTTAGCATACATATATTTCTGGGTGCGTTTTTTAGAGGTCCCTATTAAGTTTCAAAATATAAAAAAAACCCGGTCATAAACTTATTGTAAATTAGGTCCCTGTTTTCAAAACTTATAAAATAATAATTAAAAAAAATAAAAAAAATTCGTAAATTAGTAATAAAATATATTACGCATTATAAAAAAAATTCAGTTCAAAAAACAACAAAAATAATGTCAGAAAGAAGAAAACAGCAAAAAAACAGAAAAAACTGCAGTTAAATGCATAATATTATGCACCTTTTTGATTTTATTACATACATATATGCAATTATTGCAGTTCTTCCAACAGATAGATTTAACATAATTTTTCAGTTCATTTTTATTTGCATCCAAATGTGCAAATTTCTCAAAAAAATGCACACAAGTGTGCAACATTTTTATAGGATAAAAAGTAGGGACCTAATTTATAAAAAAAAACAAAGTTCTGAAAATTTTTAAACCCGCCCCCTATTTTATTTTTTCCGCCTTTTTGTGTTTTTTTAAAAAAAATGTGCGTACGTTCATAAAAAAAAAAAAATCCTAAAATATGGAAATAATGTCAGGAATCTACGGAAATCGAAAAAAAATAGTTGCATACATTTATGCAATTATTACTGATAATTGCATATATGTATGCAACTTTTCTGTAAGCTGTTTTCAGATTAAAATCTGAAAATAAACCTGCACAAATGTATGCAAGTATTTGAAAGTTTTGCGCACATGTATGCATTTATTTGCATGAATAAAAATCAACGAAGATGTATGTAGTGAAAAATATGCACGGATGTATGCAGGAAAGTGATATATGTGCATACTATTATGCATTTAACTGGAAATTTCGTTTTTTTTTTTTTTTTTTTTTTTTTGACGCCTTATTTGATGGTTTTTTGTTCTGAATTTTTTAGTGTTTACAAGTTTTATTTAAATACGAATTTACGTGATTTTTTTATATTTTTTTATATTTTTTTTATGACTTTTCAAAAAATAGGGACCTAATTTACAATAAGTTTATGACCGGATGCGAGCCTAATTAAGTTTCAAAATAGGGATGTGAGCCTAATATTCACTATATTTCTACCCACCCAATGCTAAATGTAAAAAAACATTTTTCTCATAAACTGGTCAAGCATAATTCAAACAGTCAATCCATCACAATCAATATCAGCAACCAAGTGTATTTGGTTCAATCACATTTCATGTTTTACATATACAATAAAAAGGGATTTTTTTTTTATTGTAAACATGTTTTCTATGTTGCTTACGACAAATAAAAAAAAAGATTTTTATTGTTATAACATTTTCTATTTCAACAAAACAAATAAAATGATAACTTTGTTTTGTCAACAATTCTATTTTGACAAAACACTAAAATGATAATCTTGTTTTATCGACAATCCTATTTCGACGAAACACTAAAAATGATAATCTTGTTATGTCAATTCTAAAACAAAAAAATGACATGATTATTTTGTCAATTCTAAGTTCAATAAAAATGACATGATTAATTTGTCAATTTTAATACAACATAAATGACATATCTATTTAGTCAATTTTAATACAACATAAATGACATATCTATTTAGTCAATTTTAATTATACATAAATGACATATCTATTTTGTCAATTTTAATACAACATAAGTTGACATACCTATTTTGTCAATTTTAATACAGCATAAATGACATATCTATTTTGTCAATTTTAATGCAACATAAATGACATATCTAATTTGTCAATTTTAATACAACATAAATTGACATATCTATTTTGTCAATTTTAATACAACATAAATGACATATCTATTTTGTCAATTTTAATACAACATAAATGACATATCTACTTTGTCAATTTTAATACAACATAAATGACATATCTATTTTGTCAATTTTAATACAACATAAATTGACATATCTATTTTTCCAATTTTAATACAACATAAATGACATGTCTATTTTGTCTATTTTAATACAACATAAATTGACATATATTTTTTGTCAATTTTAATACAACATAAATTGACATATCTAATTTCTCAATTTTAATACAACATAAATGACATATCTATTTTGTCAAATTTAATACAATATAAATGGCATATCTATTTTGTCAATTTTAATACAACATAAATGACATATCTATTTTGTCAATTTTAATACAACATAAATTGACATATCTAATTTGTCAATTTTAATACAACATAAATGACATATCTAATTTTTCAATTTTAATACCATACAAATTGACATATCTATTTTTTCAATTTTAATACAACATAAATTACATATCTATTTTGTAAATTTTAATACAACATAAATTGCATATCTATTTTGTCAATTTTAATACAACATAAATGACATATCTAATTTGTCAATTTTAATAAAACATAAATGACATGTCTAATTTGTCAATTTTAATACAACATAAATGACATATCTATTTTGTCAATTTTAATACAACATAAATGACATAACTATTTTGTCACATGACATTATTCTAAATAAATGATATATTTATTCAAATATGACATTTCTAACAAAAATGACATATTTATTCTAAATAAACATTTCTAACAAAAGTGATATTTTTATTCTAAATAAACATTTCTAGCGAAAGTGATGTTTTTAATTCTAATATGACATGTCTCGCAAAAATGACATATTTAATTAACATGACATGATTATAGCAAAATGATATTTTTAATGATCACCATATGTAATAAAAATGTAATCTTTTTATTGTTGAATTTTTTTATTTCATCAATGAATATTTTTTTAACTAACACAAATAAAATTAACGAATGATTATTTTATTATTTGTTAACATGCTAAGGATGACAAATTTTAACGACAACATATATTTAGATCCAACATCACAACCAAGATCAATCAAAATCAGTTTAAATATATTATATATATATATATATATTTCTATATATATATAATTTTTATTTTAAATTTAAAACGAGAAATCTCACGGTATTTTGATTTCGCCTCTAATTCCAACGTGCTCCGTTTCTGTTCTGGTCTTTTCCATTACGAAGCTCTCATTCTTGTGATTCCAACGCAAGTTGTTTTCATGCGATTCTGTTTTCGTTTGAGAAAGTTACACGGTTTTGTACGTTTAATAACTTAATTACATAGTCAATAAAATAGTTAAATATTAATCACCCTTTTATTCACCGTTAACTATCGTCTTCCTCTTTAACAATTCCTGGAATAGCCGAACCACCTCTCGCAACCCTTGTTCACTATGGCGCCGCCCTATGAAGCTGAGATTCTACCACTCCAGTGATCGAGAATAGATCATAACCGTATGAGATGAAAGATCTAGCCTTGCTTTCTGATTTTGGTTTTATAACCTTCGAATAATTCAGCATGGATTGAGGGATATTATGATGGAAAATCGCGACAATATCAGCCATGAATAGGCTCGGTGGCGGTTGTGTTATGTTTGGGGGGAGATAGGGTTTTTTGAATTTCCTATTGCATGTTTATATATATTTTAATATTGTTTATTCTCTTTAGTTTCATTTCCCCTAATGTGTCTCTTTATATATAGTAGATTACAAAGGAATTTAATTAGCTGACTAGGTGTGATGAGACCACACTTATCTTTTTTATTCAAATTTCAAAAGTAAATAATAAAGAGAGAGAGAGAATAAATGGGAAGGAACGAATGCATGATTTATTGTCTGATGCTGATTGTTAAAAATTTGTGTGTCCTTTTAAATTTCAGAACACATAACATTAAATATCATAATTTAAGTAACATATTCAATGGGCTGGAAAGAATAAATTGAAGATATATATATATATATGTATATATATATATAGGTGGTTTGTTTGTAAATGAAAAATAATAGCAATGGAAAACAAAAGGGGGAAAGATAAACAAATGCATGCTTAAGTAACATAAGGAATAAACATAATGAGAAAAATAGAATGAGGAAGGAATTTGATGAAATGAAGGGTAATAAATTAATTTATGAAAGATAAATAAGAAGAATGTGTCAATTTGGAAGGAGATGCATGGTGCAATATTCATGACACAATAAAGAAAGGAGGACACTGAAATAAATGTAGCTATTCATATTTCAAAATAAATAAATTACCTAGGTTTAAACATATAATCCATGTTTTGAATCCCTAAAAGTTATATTTTGAATTGACAGGGAAATATCTAAGAGGATAACAAAAGATATATATACATACATATACATATATATGTATATATATTGCCAGAAATTATTTCATTTAGAGCCTACACATTATTTTCAATCAATGATCATTTTATGTATACCACAAAAATGTAATTTTTTATGTTAACATATTTTCATTTCAAATAATGATCATTTTTAATGATCCATTTACACTAAAGATGTAACTTTTAATGTAAAAACATTTCCAAACAATGAATCTTATTTAATGATTCATTTACATTAAAGATGTAAATTTTAAAAACATTTTCAAACAATGAATTTTATTTAATGATTCATTTACATTAAAAATGTAATCATCAAGCAATGAATTATTTTTAATCATATTCTAACACATTTTCTACTTAAAATTTCTTAAAATAAATTTTTAAATTGGTTCTGATTTTCCGGGTTGTTACAATCTCCTCCACTTAAAATCTTTTCGTCCTCGAAAAGGAACGGAGCTGAAAGTTGTTTAACTAACCAGCTCAATTTTCATTTTTTTATTGGTTTCAATAATTTTATTAGTTGATTAACTTTTCAAATATATATAACTTTTATATATTCAAAAATCATATTTTCTAAAATCAGATTATATATAATCACAAATATGTTAATTATAAACTTGTCACTCTCGACTCATTCTAGGGCATTTCTAACCCCATCTCTAACGAGTATCTCATTCTAGGATGCTACTGATCCTATCTCTAATGAGTATTCTTTTATAGGATATTACTAATCCTACCTCTGATGAGTCTTTTGTTCAGTTCTAACGAGTTGTACCCTAAAGATTTGAGCTAACCAAAAAAAAGTTTATTTAGAATAAAAACATCACTTTTGTTAGAAAGGTTTATTTAGAATAAAAATGTCATTTATGTTAGACATGTCATATTTAATTAACATGAAATGATTATAGCAAAATGATATTTTTAATGATCACCATATGTAATAAAAATGTAATATTTTTATTGTTGAAATATTTTATTTCATCAATGAATATTTTTTGACTAACACAAATAAATTTAACGAATGATTATTTTATTATTCGTTATCATGCTAAGGATGACAAATTTTAACGAACAACGTATATTTAGATCCAACATTACAACCAAGATCAATTAATATCAGTTTAAATATATATATATATATATATTTCTCTATATATATAATTTTTATTTTAAATTTAAAACGAGAAATCTCATAGTATTTTGATTTCGCCTCAAATTCCAATGTGCTTCGTTTCTGTTCTGGTCTTTTCCATTGTGAAGCTCTCATTCTTGTGATTCCAATGCAAGTTGTTTTCATGCGATTCTGTTTTCGTTTGAGAAAGTTACGCACTTAATTACATAGTTAATAAAATAATTAAATATTAATCACCCTTTCGTTCACTGTTAACTATCGTCTTCCTCTTTGACAATTCCTAAAATAGCCGAACCAACTCTCGCAACCCTTGTTCACCATGGCGCCGCCCTATAAAGATGAGATTCCACCACTTCAGTGATCGAGAATAGATCACAACCGTACGAGATGAAAGAAATAACCTTGCTCTTTTATTTTGGTTTTATAACTTTCAAATAATTCGGCATGGATTGGGGGATATTATGATGGAAAACCGCGACAATATCAGCCATGAATGGGCTCGGTGGCGGCTGTGTTATGTTTGGGGAGATAGGAATTTCCTATTGCATGTTTATATATATATTTTAATATTGTTTAATCTCTTTAATTTCATTTCCCCTAATGTGTCTCTTCATATATAGTAGATTACAAAGGAATTTAATTAGCTAACTAGGCGTGATGGGACCACATTGATCTTTTTTATTCAAATTTCAAAAGTAAATAATAAAGAGAGAGAGAAAATAAATAGGAAGGAACGAATGCATGATTTATTGTTTGATGCTGATTGTTAAAAAGTTGTGTGTCATTTTAAATTTCAAAACACATAACATTAAATATCATAATTTAAGTAACATATTCAATGGGTTTGAAAGAATAAATAGAAGATATATATATATATATATATATATATAGGTGGTTTGTTTGTGAAGGAAAAATAATAACAATGGAAAACAAAAGGGGTAAAGATAAATGAATGCATGGTTAGTAACATAAGGAATGAAACATAATGAGAAAAATAAAATGAAGGAAAGAATTTAATGGAATGAAGGGTAATAAATTAATTTATGAAAGATAAATAAGAAGAATGTGTCAATTTGGAAGGAGATGCATGGTGCAATATTAATGACACAATAAAGAGAGGAGGACACTGAAATAAATGTAGCAATTCATATTTCAAAGTAAATAAATCACGAAGGTTTTAAACATGTAATCCATGTTTTGAATCCCTAAAAGTTATATTTTGAATTGACAGGGAAATATCTAAGAGGATAGCCAAAGATATATATATATATATATATATATATATATACACACACACACACACATACGCATCTACATATATATATGGTTAGAAATTATTCATTTAGTGTCTACGCATTATTTTCAATCAATGATCATTTTATTTATACCACAAAAATGTAAATTTTTATGTTAACATATTTTCATTTCAAATAATGATCATTTTTAATGATCCATTTACATTAAAGATGTAACTTTTAATGTAAAAACATTTCCGAACAATGAATTTTGTTTAATGATTTACATTAAAGATGTAAATTTTAAAAACATTTTTAAACAATGAATTTTATTTAATGATTCATTTACATTAAAAATGTAATCATCAAGTAATGGATATATTTTTTTTAATCAAATTCTAATGCATTTTCTATTTAAAATTTCTTAAAATAAAATTTTAAATTGGTTCTGATTTCCCAGGTTGTTACAATCTCCCCCACTTAAAATCTTTTCGTCCTAAAAAAGGAACGGAGCTGGAAGTTGTTTAACTAACCAACTCAAATTTCATTCTTTTTCCTATTGCATGTTTATATATATTTTAATATTGTTTATTCTCTTTAGTTTCATTTCCCCTAATGTGTCTCTTCATATATAGTAGATTACAAGGGAATTTAATTAGCTGACTAGGCATGATGAGACCACACTTATCTTTTTTATTCAAATTTCAGAAGTAAATAATAAAGAGAGAGAGAGAGAGAGAGAATAAATGGGAAGGAACGAATGCATGATTTATTGTCTGATGCTGATTGTTAAAAAGTTGTGTGTTCTTTTAAATTTCAGAACACATAACATTAAATATCATAATTTAAGTAACATATTCAGTGGGTTGGAAAGAATAAACTGAAGTTATATATATATATAGGTGGTTTGTTTGTGAATGAAAAATAATAACAATGGAAAACAAAAAGGGGAAAGATAAACGAATGCATGGTTAAGTAACATAAGGAATGAAACATAATGAGAAAAATAGAATAAGGAAAGAATTTAATGGAATGAAGGGTAATAAATTAATTTATGAAAGATAAATAAGAAGAATGTGTCAATTTGGAAGGAGATGCATGGTGCAATATTAGTGACACAATAAAGAGAGGAGGACACTGAAACAAATGTAGCTATTTATATTTCAAAATAAATAAATTACGAAGGTTTAAACATGTAATCCATGTTTTGAATCCCTAAAAGTTATATTTTGAATTGACAGGGAAATATCTAAGAGGATAGCCAAAGATATACATACATACATACATACATACACACACGCACACACACACACGCACACACACACACACACACACACACACACATATATATATATATATATATATATATATAGCCAGAAATTATTTCATTTAGAGCCTACACATTATTTTCAATCAATGATCATTTTATGTATACTACAAAAATGTAAATTTTTATGTTAACATATTTTCATTTCAAATAATGATCATTTTTAATGATCCATTTACACTAAAGATGTAACTTTTAATGTAAAAACATTTCCAAACAATGAATCTTATTTAATGATTCATTTACATTAAAGATGTAAATTTTAAAAACATTTTCAAACAATAATTTTTATTTAATGATTCATTTACATTAAAAATGTAATCATCAAGCAATGGATTTTTTTTAATCATATTCTAACGCATTTTCTATTTAAAATTTCTTAAAATAAATTTTTAAATTGGTTCTGATTTTCCGGGTTGTTACAATCTCCCCCACTTAAAATCTTTTCGTCCTCGAAAAGGAAAGGAGCTAAAAGTTGTTTAACTAACCAACTCAATTTTCATTTTTTATTGGTTTCAATAATTTTATTAGTTGATTAACTTTTCAAATATATATAACTTTTATATATTCAAAAATCATATTTTCTAAAATCGGATTATATATATATATATAATCACAAATATGTTAATTTTATACTTGTCACTCTCGACTCATTCTAGGGCATTTCTAACCCCATCTCTAATGAGTATCCCATTCTAGGATGCTACTGATCCTATCTCTAATGAGTATTCTTTTATAGGATATTACTAATCCTACCTCTGATGAGTCTTTTGTTCAGTTCTAACGAGTTGTACCCCAAAGATTTGAGCTAACCAAAAAAATGTTTATTTAGAATAAAAACATCACTTTTGTTAGAAAGGTTTATTCAGAATAAAAATGTCATTTATGTAAGACATGTCATATTTAATTAACATGACATGATTATAGCAAAATGATATTTTTAATGATCACCATATGTAATAAAAATGTAATATTTTTATTGTTGAAATAATTTATTTCATCAATGAATATTTTTTTGACAAACACAAATAAAATTAACGAATGATTATTTTATTATTCATTATCATGCCAAGGATGACAAATTTTAACGAACAACATATATTTAGATCCAACATTACAACCAAGATCAATCAATATCAGTTTAAATATATATATATATATCTCTCTATATATATAATTTTTATTTTAAATTTAAAACGAGAAATCTCATAGTATTTTGATTTCGCCTCAAATTCCAACGTGCTTCGTTTCTGTTCTAGTCTTTTCCATTGCGAAGCTCTCATTCTTGTGATTCCAACGCAAGTTGTTTTCATGCAATTCTGTTTTCGTTTGAGAAAGTTACACACTTAATTACATAGTTAATAAAATAATAAAATATTAATAACCCTTTTGTTCACTGTTAACTATCGTCTTCCTCTTTAACAATTCCTAAAATGTTCGAACCAACTCTCGCAACCCTTGTTCACCATGGCGCCGCCCTATAATGCTAAGATTCCACCACTTCAGTGATCGAGAATAGATCACAAGCGCACGAGATGAAAGATCTAGCCTTGCTCTTTTATTTTGGTTTTATAACCTTTGAATAATTCGGCATGGATTGGGGGATATTATGATGGAAAACCGCGACAGTATCAGCCATGAATGGGCTCAATGGCGGCTGTGTTATGTCTGGAGGAGATAGGAATTTCCTATTGCATGTTTATATATATTTTAATATTGTTTAATCTCTTTAGTTTCATTTCCCCTAACGTGTCTCTTCATATATAGTAGATTACAAAGGAATTTAATTAGCCGACTAGGCGTGATGGCACCACACTTATTATTTTTATTCAAATTTCAAAAGTAAATAATAAAGAAAGAGAGAATAAATGGGAAGGAACGAATGCATGATTTATTGTCTGATGCTGATTGTTAAAAAGTTGTGTGTCCTTTTAAATTTCAAAACACATAACACTAAATATCGTAATTTAAGTAACATATTCAATGGGTTGGAAAGAATAAAAAGAAGATATATATATATATATATATATATATAGGTGGTTTGTTTGTAAAGGAAAAATAATAACAATGGAAAACAAAAGGGGGAAAGATAAATGAATGCATGGTTAAGTAACATAAGAAATGAAACATAATGAAAAAAATAGAATGAAGGAAAGAATTTAATGGAATGAAGGGTAATAAATTAATTTATGAAAGATAAATAAGAAGAATATGTCAATTTGGAAGAAGATGCATGGTGCAATATTAATGACACAATAAAGAGAGGAGGACACTGAAATAAATATAGCTATTCATATTTTAAAGTAAATAAATTACGAAGATTTAAACATGTAATCCATGTTTTGAATCCTTAAAAGTTATATTTTGAATTAACAGGGAAATATCTAAGAGGATAGCCAAAGATATGTATACATACGCACACACACACACACACACACACACACACATATATATATTGTCAGAAATTATTCCATTTAGAGCCTACGCATTATTTTCAATCAATGATCATTTTATGTATACCACAAAAATGTAAATTTTTATGTTAACATATTTTCATTTCAAATAATGATCACTTTTAATGATCCATTTACATTAAAGATGTAACTTTTAATGTAAAAACATTTCCAAACAATGAATCTTATTTAAGGATTCATTTACATTAAAGATGTAAATTTTAAAAACATTTTCAAACAATGAATTTTATTTAATGATTCATTTACATTAAAAATGTAATCATCAAGCGATGCATATTTTTTTTAATCAAATTATAACGCATTTTCTATATAAAATTTCTTAAAATAAAATTTTAAATTGGTTCTGATTTTCCGGGTTGTTACAGTCGTGCTGCCTGTTAATTGTTTGGGGTTAAAGCTCTCACTAGAAGTACACCTAAGTCTACCATCTTGCACTTGTTGGGGATCATCTTGTTCTAGTGATACTAGCATTGGTGCAGAGAAAGAAAAGTGTTAGGGAAGAACTATTTATTCCGTCTTGTTTATCCCGTTTAACTTGTCATACCTGCCTTGCATGCTTTATACCTCTGATCCAGTTTATATGCCTGTCATGATGCTTTTACTTATTTATATGTTAAAAGTAACTGGACTCGCCAGACTTTATGTCTGACCTATTTTGTTTTGTTTTCTTTCTCTTTCGTTTCCCCCTAGGTTCTCAGGGTGGGAATACTCAAGCTTGATCAGGATTCTTCTTTCCTTCTGCTTGAATCTGCTTAGATGCATTGGTTGATTTCATACCTTTTCTACCATGGCTATGCTTTTGGGGATTATGCTCTTTTCATGTTTATTGTACTTTGATGATTTTAGTACAAGATAAAAAAATTAAGTTGATGTACTGGGTTTTATGTATTTAAGACTCATGGTATAATTATGTTTTGAACCACAATGTTTTCTGCTTAATAAAGTTTTAAATTCTTCTGTTTATTTTATATCTTCCTTTTAATATTTCTGTTTCTGTTTAACCCTAACGCTTCACGAAACTTAATGCATTCTCTTAATGAGTGATATTAACGGACGTGGGGTGTCACACTTGGTATCAGAGCTGAAGGTTACCAAATCAGATAAAAGATTTTGAAAAATTGTTTTCAAAAAGGTTTTAAAAGAAAGCATTTTCAAAAGAAAAGTCTATTTTGAAAAACATATTCTCCAAAGCCATATGTAATATCTTTTAATTCTCTGTTTGAATCCATTTTCCTTTTCTTTTCAGCATGTCTGGGGAACCTAATATTCCAAAGGGCATTACGATACCAGGATGGTTCCATAGGTATCTTGCAGCCACGGCGCCTGCCGGTGGTCAAGCAGACATTCCTCCCCCAGCTGCACCCATTGTTCCTCCTCCTCCACATGCTGATAATTTCTCTAAGATATGCAAAGATTTCTGTGATATGGGAGGAAAGCCATTCCGAGGAACTGAGGCCTTTATAGAAGCAAGGAATTGTCTTAAAGAGACGGAGGACTTGTTTGGAATTTTCGAAGTTGACGATCGTAGAAAGATTCAGTTGGCCGCTTGGCTGCTGAAAGATGAGGCTTCATTCTAGTGGGAAGTGACGCAAGCAGGGCGTCCAGTGGAGACTTGGGATGATTTTCGACAGAGATTCGAAATGAAGTTTCTTTCTCAAGCCGAGAAAAATATGCAAATGGAAAGGTTTTTGGCACTCAAGCAAGGAGGTATGACTGTCATAGAGTATGACAACAAGTTCAACCAACTGGCGAACTTTGGTTTGAAGCTAGTAGATACCCCGCATAAGAAAGCTTTGCAGTTTGCTAGAGGATTGATTAAACCCCTTCATGGGTTGGCTATGTCTCATATTCCGATGGGTGCAACTTTCAAGAAATTCGTTGATATGACATTGATGCATGAGGAAGATAAAGGTGAAAAGAAAGAAGCTATGGTTGAGGAAACACAAAACGAGAAAGTATGGCCCAAGAAAGGACAACAACAACAACAAAAGAAGGGCGGAAAGAATGACAAGGCTAAAGATAAGAGAAGTGTCATAATTGCAGACGCGAGGGTCACTTGATCAAGGACTGCAAAAGAAGGAAGAATGCTTGTTTCAATTGTGGGAGGTCAGACACTTTTCTAAGGAGTGCCTGAAGAAGTAAAGACAAGGTCAAAGGGTAGGATCTTCGGGAGGGTAGGTGCATGCTCTCATGGCCAGCGCACCATACAGAGGTAGGAAAGTTTCCGTTGAAGGTTTAATTTCTCTTTCCAATCATTCAATTAGAACTCTTTTTGATTCTGCCGCTTCGCATTTTGTTATATATGTGGTTGAGTCTTTGCACCTTAGTACTAGTATGTTTTTGGATCCCATTGTTGTTTCTAACCCCATTGGTGGTACGACTCATCTGTCAATGATTTGTCGGGGTTTGAGATTATCTGTTTGGCGTCGAGTTTGAGTGCGATGCATATATGCTTGGCTTCATGGGTTATGGTTTGATTCTAGGGATGGATTGGCTAGCCATGTATGGTGCCATTCTGGATTGTGAGATGAGGGTCGTTCGGCTTTATACTTGTCATGGGAGGACCCTCAAGATTTCTTGTGACCCAAAAGGGTCTGTCATGCTCAGTTTCCTAGAGTCACTTGATGCATCTATCGATGATCTGCGATCTGTACTAGTAGTCTGTGAGTATTCTGATGTTTTTGAGGAGGTTCGGGGCTTACCTCCGAGGCACTAGATTGATTTCCGTATATACTTGGTGGACATTGCAAAGCCAGTTGCATTGCCTGTGCTCTACATGGCTCCAAGAGAAAGGAGGGAGCTTAGCAAGCAAGTAGGGGAGCTACTTGAGAAAGGGTTTATTAGGCGAAGCATATCTGAATGGGGTGCTCCAGCGGTATTCCCAACTAAGGCAGATGGTTCGCTTCACTTATATGTAGACTATAAAGAGTTGAATAAACTCACCAAGAAGAACATGCACCCAATTCCGAGGATAAATGATATGTTTGACCAGCTTTTTGGTGCATCTGTTTTCTCTCAGTTAGACTTGGCGATAGGGTTTCACAAGTTGAGGGTGGCCAAGGACAGTATAGACAAGACCGCTTTTAGAACTCCAGATGGTTTCTTTGAGTGGATCGTCATGCCTTTTGGGTTGACGAATGCACCCGCCTATGTTGTTGATTTGACGAGTAGGGTGTTCTGAGAGTTTCTAATAAGTTCTTTGTGGTCTTCGTTGATGATATCCTGATTTTCTCAAAGAGCAAGGAAGAGCATGCTCGACATTTAAAGGGTGGTTTTGAAAACTCTTCTGCGCACCAGTTTAAGGCGAAATTCTCCAAATGTCATTTTTGGAGAAAAGAAGTAAGATTTCTAGGGCATGTATTCTCTAAAAATGGAATAGCAGTAGATCCCGCAAAGGTAGTTGCAGTTCAAGATTGGCAGATCCCAAAGAATGCAACGGAGGTGAGAATTTTTCTTGGATTAGTAGGGTATTATAGGAAGTTCATTAAGAACTTCACAAAGATATCAACCCCACTCACTAGGCTGACGAAGAAGAATCTGACATTTTCTTGGGATGTAGATTGTGGCAAGGCTTTCCAGCGATTGAAGATGGCTCTAACAATATCCCCAGTCTTGACCTTGCCCGATGGGAACAAAGTGTTCACAGTATACACTGATGCATGTGGTACAGGGCTTGGTGCGGTTCTGATGCAAGAGGGAAGGGTAGTGTGTTATGGGGGTAGATAGCTAAGAGTTCATAAGAAGAACTACCATACCCATAACTTAGAGCTAGCTGCCATAATATTTGCGCTTAAGACGTGGCGCCATTATCTACTTGGAGAGAAGTTCGAGTTGTACAACGATCATAAATCTCTCAAGTACTTATTCTCACAGAAGGATCTTAATTTAAGGCAACAAAGGTGGACGAAGTTCCTAGCATCCTATGACTTTGAGATTGCTTATTCCCCTGCCAAGGGTAATATGGTGGCAGATACATTGAGTAGGCAGAGGATGACCTTAAGTCCTTTGTTTGTGGACAGGAAAAGCTTGGAGTTTATATCAACTTTTGGCATTAGACCCTCCACCGAGTTTGTACCGGCTTATTGGCATCACTAGAGGTGCGACCTACTCTTTTGGATCAGATAGGAACTTCACAGCGAGAGGATCCACATATTTCAGATATCTTGGATAGGCTCAGTAGAGGGGAGACTTCTAGTCACCTCAGTGGATATTCCACAGATGATAGAGGATGGTTGCGACGAGATGGAAGGCTTTGTGTTCCCCGAGTTGGGAGTTTGTTTAAGACAGTCATAGAGAAAGCTCATCATTCTAAGATGACTATTCATCCAGGCGGTGATAAGATGTATAGAGATATGAAGAGGGTTTTATTTTGGGCTGGGATGAAGAAAGATGTGGCGGAGTTTGTTTCTCGATGTCTGGTTTGCCAGCAAGTAAAAGCTGAGCAAAGGAAGCCCGGTAGGTTACTTCATCCTTTGGAGGTCCCACAGTGGAAGTGGGAGAGCGTTTCTATGGATTTCATCGATGGTATGCCTAGACCAAGGAAATGCAACACCAGTATTTGGGTTATAGTAGATAGGCTTACTAATAGCGCTTATTTCATTCCAGTTAAGAGTAAGAGGACGACAACACGGTTGACAACAATTTACGTTCATGAGATAGTCCGTCTTCATGGAGTAACTTCCAGTATCGTAAGTGATCGTGACCCCATTTTCGCCGGTGAATTTTAGAGGAGCTTGCAAGAAGCATTAGGTACACAGTTGTGTTTGAGCACCGCTTATCACCCTCAGACCGAAGTTTGTGCATATATAAGCTAATTATATATAAATAAAACATTTCAAAAACTCAAATTAATTTAAAATCAAGCGGCGGAAGGGGGCGGGAATTTTCCCACTGTGGGTGTCGACCCAGGGGTCGACCCCATAACAGGGGTGTCGACACCTATGTCGACACCATTAAGGGGGTGTCGACCCCCTTAAGATCTGGGCAGAATTCATTTTTGCATATGTAGACTCTTTTCTTGGCTAGATTCGTTGACCCTATTCTATAAATAGGGCCCTATACCCATTGTTTTATTCATCTAAATCAATGGTGATGGTGAGATGCTGCTCCAACTCAAATTAAATTAGCCTTTTCTTCCGCAATGATGATTCATACGTATTCAAAGATCGCTGATTCAACATCAACACACTTTTCTCGGTTTTTTTATTTCCATTCTTTGTGAATCTACATTATTTTTAGATATGAATACTTAAAAGTTAATTATTGGCATATCTATGAATTGGACCTAAGCCTGTGACTAATTGAATCATATCAGATCTGTATAACCTGTGTATCTAAGTTATTTTGAATGACTATGAATTAGATCTAAGCCTATGCCTATTTATCATGTCAAATCTGCCATTATTTGTATATCTAATTCACTGATTAGATCTCATCATGCCAGCTTATGATCATGACACTATGCCTAATCAATTCTATTATCATATGTTCGTCAGATTTGTTCCTATATGCCTATCTTGTCATTATGCCCAATTTTGTCACTATATGTTTATTAGTTGCTATGCCTATTCCTCCCATCATATGTCAATCTTGTTATTATGATTATTTCTGTTCTCTTCCCTTCTTCTTTTCCATTTTCACTTTACAGCCAGGCTACCTTTGAGCCTAGGCATACCGCTGAAATACGCGAACGCGTGAAATTGGGAACGAGGGGAAAAGGTTAAAATTGGGGCATAACTTGTATTGGGAAATTTGGGCATAACTTGAATTAAATACATGAATATGGATTTAGGGGCATAAATCAAATTATGATTTAGGTCTTAATTTGGGGCGTATGGTATATGATGAATATGACTTGGAAAAAGGGGCATGAAAACCTATAATGAAATAGGGATAATCGTTAAATAGTGAAGATGCTTAGATTTACAGTAATTAGAAACTGTAACCGTGCTTAGGCACGAGGTTATATTACACTTGTGGTAGAAGTCTGCCCGGACCTGCCCGGCAAATCCAGCGACCACAAGTGGTGAATCTAATGTGAGGGGTCTAGTTGCACAAACATGTAATGTGCTAAGACACGAGGTTAAGTCCGACTTGTGGAAGAAGTCTGCTCGGACCCGCTCGGCATATCCAACATCCACAAGTTGTAGGCTTAATGTGCGAGGTCCAGTGCATTATAACCATAAATGAATGAGTGATAATGAATTTGAATACTTAACCTGATTGAATCCATAGGGATTGCATGAACATGTTAACTTGAGTAAGGGTTAAGTAAACTTGCTTGAAACAGTGGGAGCATTAAGTATATCTTGAGGTGGTGGGTAATATATATATATATATATATATATATATATATAGGCCCACAAACTTAACCTTTTGGGTTTATGCAATCTTGTTACACTGGTAAGGCATAACCTACAGAAATCCTATTAGTGGAGATGCAAGCATGCGGGAAGCTTGTATCATCTTGTGTGTGGGACCCGTTTTAGTCAGTAACCTATATATAGTTATCAAACGTGTACTTCGAACTAGGTCGGAGTCGGGGCATGTTTACTGGGCTGATTGTAAGAGATCTAAAAGAGGAGACAGTGTGGGCGATGCATTCGACGGGGTCATGTGCGTGCATGGGTCCGGACAAGAGGAGGCTAAGACTTCGTGACATCGGTAGATATGGTTGTGCACATCTTGGAAACGAAGGGTTGCGAAGTTATACATCCTACTATGGGGCCAACACAGGGTATCTACGGAGTAGGGAGACTATCGATTGGGGTAGTAATTAGGGTGCATCTAAAGTCTAGTATGTTTAGGAGCCCGTTATTATCCTTATGGATAATTCTGGTATATTCAGTTGGGCTACCTATTAATTGTATGGAGTTAAACCTCTCACTAGAAGTATGCCCAAGTCTACCATCTTGTACTTGTTGGGGATCATCTTGTTCTAGTGATACTAGTATTGGTGCAGAGAACGAAAAGTGTTAGGGAAGCACTATTTATTCCATCCTGTTTACCTTGTCATACCTGCCTTGCATGCTTTATACCTCTGATCCAATATATATGCCTTTCATGATGCTTTTACTTATTTATATTCTAAAATTAATTGGACTCTCCAGACTTTATGTTTGTCCTATTTTGTTTCCTCTTCTTTATCTTCCGCCCCCCCCCCCCCCCCCCCCAACCCTAGGTTCTCAGGGTGGGAATACTCTAGCTTGATCAGGATTCTTCTTTCCTTCTGCTTGGAGCTACTTAGATGTATTGCTTGATTTCGTACCTTTTCTACTATGGCTATGTTTTTGGGGATTATGCTCTATTCATGTTTATTGTATTTTGATGATTTTAGTACAAGACAGAAATTTTAAGTTGATGTACTGGGTTTTATGTATATCAGACTCATGATGTAACTATGTTTTGAACCACAATGTTTTCTGCTTAATAAAGTTTTAAATTCCGTTGTTTATTTTATATCTGTCTTGTAGTATTTCTATTTTTGTGTACCTATGACGCTTCATGAAACTTAATGCATTCTCTTAATGAGTGACATTAACAGACGTGGAGTGTCACATATCCTCTTCTGTTCCTAATGACTTTTGGGGGGAGCCTGTTCCTACAGCCTGACTGTAATTAATACAATTCCATCTTCTCCTATTTCGGGTATTTCTCCTTTTGAAAAACTGTATGGTTTTGCTCTTGATTGTTCATTCTTTGAAGTTTTTGGATGTACTTATTTTTTTCTTTGTCCTTATATTAAACGCAATAAATTTTCATCCCGTTCAACTATGTGTGTCTTTTTAGGATATGGTGATGGACAAAAAGGATATAGATGTTTTGATCCAATTACTAACAAACTCTATGACTCTCGTCATGTTGTATTTCTTGAACACATCTCTTTCTTCTCTCTTCCAACTAAGACTCATGACATAACTAGAATTGATCTTCTTCATATCGATCTTTTTTCAGACAATATTGATGCTAGTAGTATTACAGATTACATGCTTTCAGAAAATGATAACGATGGAGTGCCCTCTTCCCCTATGCCTCCTCAAGCAACTTCTAAGACTGTAGATCTTCCATTACCACCATCACCACCACCTCCTCCACCACTTTTACGTCATTCCACATGCAATCGTAAGTCCACAAAATTACCATACTTGGCATATTGTTGTTATTCTTCATCTTTTACCTCTTTTTTGTCTTCGATCCATAGTTTTTTATGAATCTTCTTCTTATAAGAGGAAATTATTGATCTTCATTGGCAAAAGGCGATGGATGAGGAACTTTCCGCTTTGCATAAGACAAATACTTGGGATTTGGTTCCTCTCCTTCTAGTAAGAGGGCTATTGGTTTTCGTTGGGTATACAGGGTTAAAACTAATTCCAATGGATCTATTGAGAGATACAAATCTAGATTGGTTGTAAAAGGGTATTCTCAAAAGTATGGCATGGATTATGAGGAAACATTTGCTTATGTTGCTAAGGTGACAACTGTTCACACTTTAATTTTTGTGCTTCAGTTTATCAATGGTTTATCTCTCAACTTGATGTTAAGAATGCTTTCTTAAATGAAGATCTTCAAGAAGAAGTTTATATGGAACCTCCTTCTGGTGTTCCACATGATTTTGGATATTTTTTGTAGACTAAAGAAAGCATTGTATGGTCTAAAACAAGCTCTTCGAGCTTGGTTTAGAAATTTTCTGTTGTCATATCTTCTCTTGGTTTTATCTCTAGTCGCCATGATCCTGCTTTCTTTGTTAAATGCATTAATGTTGGACGTATAATCTTATCATTACATGTTGATGATATAATTATTACTGGTGTTGATGTACAGGGAATTTCTGTATTAAAGACAGATTTAGCTAGATGACGTGAAATGAAAGATTTGGGTTCATTAAGATATTTCTTGGGTATTGAGGTAGCACATTCACCCAAAGGATATCTTCTTTCTCGGTCAAAATATATCACAGATATTCTTGATCTAGCTAGACTCATAGATAATAAGACTGATGATACCCCCATTAAGTTTAACGTGAAGTTTTCTCCTTTGGATGGAAGTCCTTTATCAGATCCTACTTTGTATCGTACTATTGTTTGAAGCTTGGTGTATCTTACTATCACGTGTCCAGATATTTCATATGATGTTTATATGGTTAGTCAGTTTGTAGCTTGTCCCACAATAGTTCATTGGGTCGTTGTTCTTCGCATATTGAGATATCTTAGAGGTACTGTTTTCCATAGTCTGATAGTTTCTTTTACTTCCTCCTTGGAGTTGCGGGCATATTCTAATGCTGGTTATGGTAGTAATCCAACAGATCGTAAATTAGTTACTGGTTATTGTATATTTTGGGAGATTTTCATATATCTTGGAAGAGTAAGAAACAATCTATTTTACAAAAAACAATCTATTGTTTGTTATTCTTCAACTGAAGCAGAATATCGTGCTATGGCATCTACTACTAAAGAGATTGTTTGGTTACATTGGTTACTTGCTGATATAGGTGTAACACCCCACCTCCGCTAGGGTCACTCACAAAGGGAATGCACTAGGTTTGGTGAAGCATTATTGAGACGACCCCAAACCCTGTACTGACGGCGGCAAGGGTAATCCGAGGAATATAACACATAAACGGATAATAGCAGAACAGAATAATTAAATACACCAGATAATGAATAATAGAATATACTGGATAAAAATAATCATCAGAGTTACACAGTATATAGGATCATACTAAGTAAAAATACAGTTCAGCTATACATAAATGTCTACAGCGGAAAACAAACATAATATGTACAATATGAGCTGAACCGCATAAAAAGAGATAAATGATAGAATCCATCTTCAGCTCCAGCTATCCAGAAAGAACCAGCTAAACCTGAATACCAGGCTGCCCGTGTAGAAAAAGGGGCACCCGAGTTTGAAAATGAAACAAACTACGAGTCAGTCATGGGACTGGTATGAGAAATCTACTCAACACATCTATAATTTGGCAAATCACAGGACCACGCCACTTTCGTGGAATGGGTTTACTCCATTGGATTGCCAATGCTTTAAAAACAAATCTTTCTTTTCAACAACGCAATGCATTTTATAAAAATGAAGCCATTATAAGACTCAGTTCCCATCACACAATGCAACGCAAACCGGAGGATAGAGTTTTTACCTTATAACGGCCAAGATATGCTTGATACGAATAAAACAAAAGCATTTGATATTATTGCTAGTGTTTATATGTTTTGAAAACAATTTCAAATCATAACTATCAATCATAGATGACATTAATGCCCCATACCACTATGTCGTCATATATAGGTATACAATCAAAACCGCACAGTCACGTATTTGGAAATTGGATTTCCGTCATGAACCAAGGCAAAAGATAGTCCTTACCGAATTTGAGACAATCTAGCCCATGTCTCAGGCAAGTACTCAGTCAAGCCTTTGGAGCGACAGGGCCGGTCCACCAATGTGGATTAAAATGCCTGAACAATACGTTTCCTCGCCCTTTGGGGCGTAAACGAGCCAACGAATGACTCCATCGGACCCGGATCGTCCGATCAAACCGAGGCGCCTCGCAACAGCAACAACCACATAGGTGAAAAGTATATAAATGTTAGGGCTGGTAGGTCACTGACACCACCCTAGCTAGAAAGAAACGCATGCCCTCCCTGAGGTCCTTCTCCCGTTTCTGGTTCATACCGGGGTGTGAGGCTCGCGATTTCACGTTATACACTAAGCTACGCCACACAGGCGGTGCTTTGATCATCACCACAAGACTTTGCTTTTCAACAGAAGCCCTGATCACTGCATCTTAGCATGCCACACAGACAATTCATGCCATGCGGCTGATGTCCATCGATATACAACCTCTGAGCTTGTGCGTCTTAGAGAAGGGCGTTAAGCAAAAGAATAAATTCTCCGCCGCCAAACAGATGTATATTTAATAGAGATCAATCAACACAGAATAAAATCCAATGTCAGGCACACAGTCCATTTACAAGTCCGTTCTGGGTCTGAATGAAACCGGAGGCACTAAATACCTCGCAAACCCATCGATCACCACGTACGTCTGGACGATCACCACTCATTATCCATATTTCGGGATGCCTCCCCATCAGGACCTCGGTTACCATCCAAACGAGGTGAAGATATCCGGTCTTCGACCACCGTCTTCATCTTCGAATTTCAATCGTCGGTCAATTATTTGAAATGAGAATTAACTCGGCCTTTTCAAATAATTCACGTATATTTAGAATTTCAAATCAATTTATTTCAATGGTTAAATCATTCGACAACACCAATTTTGTTCTTTAATGAAATTTTCACACCAAACACATTCAACCATCAAATACCACGTAAATCGAGCAAATTCAGTTTATTTCCATTCCATATCGTTTATGATATTTTATAACGATTTATTGCTATTTTTATTTATTTTAAAATAGCCAATTTAATCAAAACGACGCTTCGGGCCATAACGCGGCCGTGGCGCTGTTTTACTTCAGATTTGATTTACACATATCTGAAAATCTAACCGTTAGATCTTCACAAAATTTACATCATTAGAAAGGTCTTTTCAAAACGAATCCAATGGTTCCAGTTTCGGGAAAATCCGACGGTCGGATCTCCCGGTACAATCGTTTGAAGTTTCGATTTCAAAATACGAACTGCAGTGTCGTTATTCGATTTAATATAATTATATATATATATATATATATGTATATGTATATATATATATATATATATATATATATATATATATATAAATAAATATAATCAATTCTGGCGCTGTTTTTCTTCAGATTTGAATTAAACATTCCAGACAATCCAATCGTTGGATTTTTACAAAGTTGGTGCCGTTGGAAAGATATTTCCAAGGCGAACCCAACGGTTGCGGTTTCGGGAAAATCCAATGGTCGGATTTCCCGCACTAGTTGTTTGAAATCACGGTTTCAAAACACGAACTGCACGGCCACGTTTCGTTTTAATTTTATTTATATTTATATATTTATATAAATATAGTTCATTCAACAATTTCAAATATCGTTTTCACTTCAAATATTTCACTAACGCCTTTAAATTTTGGAAAATTTCGCCATAACATCTTTTGTACGGGAGGGGCTGGGAAAATTCCCAAATAGCCACACGGGCGTCTCATGTCGAAAAGAAAAAGAAAAAGCCAAGCGGCTAGCCAACAGGCTCATAAAATCATCACCCAAACAAAACAGTAAATGTGTACCTATTTGTCGGGCACAAAATTTTATTCCTCTTCTCTAGCCCCTGTGCTATAACCTGTTCAATAAATATGCATGTACATATATATAGTTCTTATCACTTATCATTTTCTATTCAACTTCATATTTGATTCCATTTGGTTTAAAAACACCATTCATTCTAATGTTGCATGTATAGGTAGAAATCACATCATCAGCTAATTAATGAATATTTCAACTCATATATGTTTATTTGAACGAGTGGCTATTTTTAACACTTCACATTTCAACGATTTATGTATATAATAAAAATGTGATTTTTATTGTAAAACAATTCATTTCAAAACACTATTATTTTATATAGTGTATATATAGGTGGTAAAAATAGGAATTTTCTTATAAAACAATTTCTTTCAAAACGAGGTTATTTTACACAGTTCATATAGTCGATAAAAGGTGATTTTTATTATCAAACAATTTATTTCAAAATATGAATACCATTCAACACATGAATTTCAAATCAACGAATGAATATCGATTCAACCCATGAAGGTTTTCTATAGTTTTTATATATAGATAAAAATGTGATTTTTATATTTGAAACGCGAATACCATTCAACACATGAATTTCTAATCAACGAATGAATATCGATTCAACACATAAAGATTTTCTATAGTTTCTATATATAGATAAAAATGTGATTTTTATATTTGAAACGCGAATACCATTCAACACATGAATTTCTAATCAACGAATGAATATCGATTCAACACATGAAGGTTTTCTATTCAATGAATAAATATAATTTTAGCAAATGAAAATAACTCAAAACACATGAATATTATTCAAAATTTCGACAGCATAACGGCAGGGTAGTTAAAACCGGGACCGTCCCTAGTACGGCTCCTCGCTCTACCTTAAAACCTCGTGGTTTTTGACAATGGGGATCATGCATCTAGTTCGCACGTAGGCGGCATGTATATATTTATTTCATTTCCACAAACTAATCCTATGTGGTTTCAACGAAATATTTCTCAACCACAAATGGGTAATTTTCAACCACAATCAATCAATATCAACCACAAACAATCCCAAACAACCATTCGCTATCAATCAATTTTCACACCAATCACAACCAATAAATATCGTCCATGGTTTGTGGACGAGGGGCGTATATATATATATATATTTATATATAGCAATTCACTTTTATTTCAACACATATATATAATTTTTACAACGCATATACAACTTATACATCGAACGTACAACTTATACAACGCTTATACATGAGGTGTACAACGCTTATATAACTCATACATCGACTATATAATTTATACATCGTCGTTTTCCATATTGTTTATAAATTAAAAATCTCACATTGGGTTCCACTCCACCAAAAATAGCAGAAGGCTCAAAAAAATATGCGGTCTCTTCTAAAATGTAGAAGGCGTCCACACAGTCACGATGTTTCCTGTTTCATCGAATTTCGTTAACGAACGAAAAAGATACGATTTTTCAAAGTTTGCAACGGTTTTAAAATGTTAAAATCAGTTTTTAATTTAAACAGTCGTTACCTTTCTGAAATCTTCAAAACTAGGTTTGAAGTTTTCGTGCAATCCGTGAATCGATAGCTCGATCGGGCTATGCCGTGTCGAAGAGGAAGGAGAGAGCTTCCAGCGCAGGGGGTGCGGTGGCGTTCGATCGCCTGAGGTGGCGGCGGCGGCGGTTGGAAGCTCGGAACTTTTGAGCTCGATACCTCTTCAAATGATGCACGAAAAAATGCAAACTACATATGGATTTGAAGATCTTCTTGAGCTCTTCAAAATCTTCAACTGGAGGAGGGGCTAATTTTGCCTGGTTTGGTTGGAAATTGGATGGGAACGGCGAGAAAGGGTTCCGCCGTCGATCGCTGCTAATCGGGGAGAGAGAAAAAGATACTTTCTTTTTTTTTATTAAATTCTGATTGGCTGGGAGATTTTATAAGGGGTTTTCTGACGCGACCACCAATCTAAACCCAACGACTGTCGTCCCCAGCGTTTTACCCCCATTCCGAACACAATGGGATATGTTTCGAAGGCCCATTCGACTGTTTCAGTCAGTTTCCATTCAAATTAAAATATAAAACATTCAATATTTAATTTGAACGTGCATTTCAATTTGTCAGGGCCACATATTGATTCGAAAAATTCCAAAAAAATAAATCTAGCTATGTTTTGACGATACGGTCCCAACAAAACTAGTTTCGTCGAATTCTGAGACCGTTTTCAAAAAGGCCCATTTTTGGTCGATCCAATTTAACTATAATTGACCAAAACACATTTTCCTTTGCCACACTCACATACTAGCTTCAAAAATTATGAAATTTGAAACCTAGCAATAACTTCACATCCTGGATCCAACAAAAGTGGTTTCGTCAAATTCCGAGGTCGTATGCAAAATGGCCAATTTCACGGGCTATATAAATTCCATAGCGACCTTTCTGAAAATTCATTCGGCCATAACTTTTGCTTTCCGCTATGAAAATTCGATTTTTCAGATTCGTTAGAAAGGTATTCACTAACAGATTTAAATATTTTTGGTTTCACTAAAATCCGTTTTGTTTTGCACCCGGTACAGTCCTACAAAGTTTGAATTCAATTTTTGAAACCGCAGCGCCATTTCATGCCTTGTTTATAATTATAATTAATTATATTCGTTTTCAATTGTCGATTCAAACTCATTTTCCATTGCCATTATTTAAAATATTTATTTTAAATATTTAAAATTCATTATTTTAGCCAATTTAAAAAAAAAAAAAATTGGTTCAGATTTTCAGGGTCGTTACAATCTCCCCCACTTAAAACTTTTCGTCCCCGAAAAGGAACAAAGTCGAAAGTGGTTTGATAAATCTACAATCACACAAAGCAACAACCAATTTGTTTTTAACCTTCCAAAAATATATATCTTTTCTATGTGTTCAAAAATCATATTTCTAAAACCAAATTAGATATATAATCACAAATACGTTATTTATAAACATATTATTCTCGACTCGTTCTAGGGCACTTCTGACCCCATCTCTAACGAGTTATTCTGATTCTGCTATACTTATACTAGGATATTACTGACCCTATCTGTATAGAGTTACCCGTCCTAGAACACTACTGGTTCTATTTCTGACGAGTTCGTTCAAATGTTATATTCCAGAACTAAGCTTAACCAAAGCTCTGATACCAAATTGAGACGACCCCAAACCCCGTACTGACGGCGGCAAGGGTAATCCGAGTAATATAACACATAAACGGATAATAGCATAACAGAATAATTAAATACACCAGATAATGAACAATAGAATATACTGGATAAAAATAATCATCAGAGTTACAAAGTATACAGGATCATACTTAGTTAAAATACAGTTCAGCTATACATAAATGTCTACAGCGGAAAACAAACATAATATGTACAATAGGAGCTGAATAGCATAAAAAGAGATAAATGATAGAATCCATCTTCAGCTCCAGCTATCCAGAAAGAACCAGCTAAACCTGAATACCAGGCTGCCCATGTAGAAAAAGGGGCACCCGAGTTTGAAAGTGAAACAAACTACGAGTCAGTCATGGGACTGGTATGAGAAATCTACTCAACACATATATAATTTGGAAAATCACAGGACCACGCCACTTTCATGGAACGAGTTTACTCCATTGGATTGCCAGTGCTTTAAAAAAAAATCTTTCTTTTCAACAATGCAATGCATTTTATAAAAATGAAGCCATTATAAGACTCAGTTCCCATCACACAATGCAACGCAAACCGGAGGATAGAGTTTTTACCTTATAACGGCCAAGATATGCTTGATACGAATAAAACAAAAGCATTTGATATTATTGCTAGTGTTTATATGTTTTGAAAACAATTTCAAATCATAACTATCAATCATAGACGGCATTAATGCCCCATACCACTATGTCGTCATATATAGGTATACAATCAAAACCGCACAGTCACGTATTTGGAAATTGGATTTCCGTCATGAACCAAGGCAAAAGATAGTCCTTACCGAATTCGAGACAATCTAGCCCATGTCTCAGGCAAGTACTCAGTCAAGCCTTTGGAGCGACAGGGCCGGTCCACCGATGTGGATTAAAATGCCTGAACAATACGTTTCCCCGCCCTTTGGGGCGTAAACGAGCCAACGAATGACTCCATCGGACCCGGATCGTCCGATCAAACCGAGGCGCCTCGCAACAGCAACAACCATATAGGTGAAAAGTATATAAATGTCAGGGCTGGTAGGTCACTGACACCACCCTAGCTAGAAAGAAACGCATGCCCTCCCTGAGGTCCTTCTCCCGTTTCTGGTTCATACCGGGGTGTGAGGCTCGCGATTTCACGTTATACACTAAGCTATGCCACACAGGCGATGCTTTGATCATCACCACAAGACTTTGCTTTTCAACAGAAGCCCTGATCACTACATCTTAGCATGCCACACAGGCAATTCATGCCATGCGACTGATGTCCATCGATATACAACCTCTGAGCTTGTGCGTCTCAGAGAAGGGCGTTAAGCAAAAGAATAAATTCTCGGCCGCCAAACAGATGTATATTTAATAGAGATCAATCAACACAGAATAAAATCCAATGTCAGGTACACAGTCAATTTACAAGTCCGTTCTGGGTCTGAACAAAACCGGAGGCACTAAATACCTCGCAAACCCATCGATCACCACGTACGTCTGGACGATCACCACTCATTATCCATATTTCAGGATGCCTCCCCATCAGGACCTCGGTTACCATCCAAACGAGGTGAAGATCTCCGGTCTTCGACCACCGTCTTCATCTTCGAATTTCAATCGTCGGTCAATTATTTGAAATGAGAATTAACTCGGCCTTTTCAAATAATTCACGTATATTTAGAATTTCAAATCAATTTATTTTAATGGTTAAATCATTCGACAACACCAATTTTGTTCTTTGATGAAATTTTCACACCAAACACATTCAACCATCAAATACCACGTAATCGAGCAAATTCAGTTTATTTCCATTCCATATCGTTTATGATATTTTATAACGATTAATCGCTATTTTTATTTATTTTAAAATAGCCAATTTATTCAAAACGACGCTTTGGGCCATAACGCGGCCGTGGCGCTGTTTTTCTTCAGATTTGATTTACACATATCTGAAAATCTAACCGTTAGATCTTCACAAAATTTACATCATTAGAAAGGTCTTTTCAAAACGAATCCAACGGTTCCAGTTTCGGGAAAATCCGACGGTCGGATCTCCCGGTACAATCGTTTGAAGTTTCGATTTCAAAATACGAACTTCAGCGTCGTTATTCGATTAAATATATTTATATTTATATATATATATATATATATAAATATAATCGATTCTGGCGCTGTTTTTCTTCAGATTTGAATTAAACATTCCAGACAATCCAACCGTTGGATTTTTACAAAGTTGGTGCCGTTGGAAAGATATTTCCAAGGCGAACCCAACGGTTGCGGTTTCGGGAAAATCCAATGGTCGGATTTCCCGCACTAGTTGTTTGAAATCACGGTTTCAAAACTCGAACTGCACAGCCACGTTTCGTTTTAATTTTATTTATATTTACATATTTATATAAATATAGTTCATTCAACAATTTCAAATATTGTTTTCACTTCAAATATTTCACTAACGCCTTTAAATTTTGGAAAATTTCTCCATAACCTCCTTTGTACGGGAGGGGCTGGGAAAATTCCCAAATAGCCACACGGGCGTCTCATGTCGAAAAGAAAAAGAAAAAGCCAAGCGGCTAGCCAACAGGCTCATAAAATCATCACCCAAACAAAACAGTAAATGTGTACCTATTTGTCGGGCACAAAATTTTATTCCTCTTCTCTAGCCCCTGTGCTATAACCTGTTCAATAAATATTCATGGTCATATATATAGTTCTTATCACTTATCATTTTCTATTCAACTTCATATTTGATTCCATTTGATTTAAAAACACCATTCATTCTAATGTTGCATGTATAGGTAGAAATCACATCATTAGCTAATTAATGAATATTTCAACTCATATATGTTTATTTGAACGAGTGGCTATTTTTAACACTTCACATTTCAATGATTTATGTATATAATAAAAATGTGATTTTTATTGTAAAACAATTCATTTCAAAACACTATTATTTTATATAGTGTATATATAGGTGGTAAAAATAGGAATTTTCTTATAAAACAATTTCTTTCAAAACGAGGTTATTTTACATAGTTCATATAGTCGATAAAAGGTGATTTTTATTATCAAACAATTTATTTCAAAATATGAATACCATTCAACACATGAATTTCAAATCAACGAATGAATATCGATTCAACCCATGAAGGTTTTCTATAGTTTTTATATATAGATAAAAATGTGATTTTTATATTTGAAACGCGAATACCATTCAACACATGAATTTCTAATCAACGAATGAATATCGATTCAACACATGAAGATTTTCTATAGTTTCTATATATAGTTAAAAATGTGATTTTTATATTTGAAACGCGAATACCATTCAACACATGAATTTCTAATCAACGAATGAATATCGATTCAACACATGAAGGTTTTCTATTCAATGAATAAATATAGTTTTAGCAAATGAAAATAACTCAAAACACATGAATATTATTCAAAATTTCGGCAGCATAACGGCAGGGTAGTTAAAACCGGGACCGTCCCTAGTACGGCTCCTCGCTCTACCTTAAAACCTCGCGGTTTTTGACAATGGGGATCATGCATCTAGTTCGCACGCAGGCGGCATGTATATATTTATTTCATTTCCACAAACTAATCCTATGTGGTTTCAACCAAATATTTCTCAACCACAAATGGGTATTTTTCAACCACAATCAATCAATATCAACCACAAACAATCCCAAACAACCATTCGCTATCAATCAATTTTCACACCAATCACAACCAATAAATATTGTCCATGGTTTGTGGACGAGGGGCGTATATATATATATATATATATTTATATATAGCAATTCACTTTTATTTTAACACATATATATAATTTTTACAACGCATATACAACTTATACGTCGGACGTACAACTTATACAACGCTTATACATGCGGTGTACAACGCTTATATAACTCATACATCGACTATATAATTTATACATCGTCATTTTCCATATTGTTTATAAATTAGAAATCTCACATTGGGTTCCACTCCACCAAAAATAGCAGAAGGCTCAGAAAAATATGCGGTCTCTTCTTAAATGTAGAAGGCGTCCACACGGTCACGATGTTTCCTGTTTCATCGAATTTCGTTAACGAACGAAAAAGATACGATTTTTCAAAGTTTGCAACGGTTTTAAACTGTTAAAATCAGTTTTTAATTTAAACAGCCGTTACCTTTCTGAAATCTTCAAAACTAGGTTTGAAGTTTTCGTGCAATCCGTGAATCGATAGCTCGATCGGGCTACGCCATGTCGAAGATGAAGGAGAGAGCTTCCAGCGCAGGGGGGTGCGGTGGCGTCCGATCGCCTGAGGTGGCGGCGGCGGCGGTGGTTGGAAGCTCGGAACTTTCGAGCTCGATATCTCTTCGAATGATGCACGAAAAAATACAAACTACATATGGATTTGAAGATCTTCTTGAGCTCTTCAAAATCTTCAACTGGAGGAGGGGCTAATTTTGCCTGGTTTGGTCGGAAATTGGATGGGAACGGCGAGAAAGGGTTCCGCCGTCGATCGCTGCTAATCGGGGAGAGAGAAAAAGATTTTTTTTTTAATTAAATTCTGATTGGTTGGGAGATTTTATAAGGGGTTTTCTGACGCGACCACCAATCTAAACCCAACGACTGTTGTCCCTAGCGTTTTACCCCCATTCCGAACACAATGGGATATGTTTAGAAGGCCCATTCGACTGTTTCAGTCAGTTTCCATTCAAATTAAAATATAAAACATTCAATATTTAATTTGAACGTGCATTTCAATTTGCTAGGGCCACATATTGATTCGAAAAATTCCAGAAAAATAAATCTAGCTATGTTTTGACGATACGGTCCCAACAAAACTAGTTTCGTCGAATTCTGAGCCCGTTTGCAAAAAGGCCCATTTTTGGTCGATCCAATTTAACTATAATTGACCAAAACACATTTTCCTTTGCCACGCTCACATACTAGCTTCAAAAATTATGAAATTTGAAACCTAGCAATAACTTCACATCCCGGATCCAACAAAAGTGGTTTCGTCGAATTTCGAGGTCGTATGCAAAATGGCCAATTTCACGGGCTATATAAATTCCATAGCGACCTTTCTGAAAATTCATTCGGCCATAACTTTTGCTTTCCGCTATGAAAATTCAATTTTTCAGATTCGTTAGAAAGGTATTCACTAACAGATTTAAATATTTTTGGTTTCACTAAAATTCGTTTTGTTTTGCACCCGGTACAGTCCTACAAAGTTTGAATTCAATTTTTGAAACCGCAACGCCATTTCATGCCTTGTTTATAATTATAATTAATTATATTCGTTTTCAATTGTCGATTCAAACTCATTTTCCATTGCCATTATTTAAAATATTTATTTTAAATAATTAAAATCCATTATTTTAGCCAATTTAATTTTTTTTAAATTGGTTCAGATTTTCAGGGTCGTTACAATTATCGAGGTAAACATGCACAAAAATATTACAAGACAGAACATATATAAAACATCGGAAGTAAAACATATTTCATTACCTTATTAAATAAGGTCTAAAGCCTTTTACATCAGAATACATCAAAACCTGTCTTGCAATAGTAAAGAAGCATAATACCTTTTCATAATTTATTCCCCCAAAATAAAGCGGTGAAGCAGCCACAGCCAAGAAAAGACCAAGCTATACATGATGACCTTCAAGCATAAGAGGTCCAAACTAAACAACAACATTTCCTCCCTAAAAACCTGGGGGGGAAACGGAAGACAAAGAGGCGAAACAAAACGGGGTCAGTCATAAAGACTGGTAGGTCCTATCTACTTCCAGTATAAAAACAGGTAAAGGTAACATGACATGCATAAACTGAAAGTAAACATAAGAATGACGACAAGATAGATAAGCTAAACCAAGATAACTGGATGAACTACTGTAGCAAGATAAACTAAGGTATCATGATAAACTACGGTGTCAAGATAAATCAAGGTATCACATCGTCAGGTTTCTATCAAGTATACAATCCCAAGGTATCTATCATGTATAACATCCCACGGTATTTATCATGTATATTTTCTCTGCACCTCTCGTACTAGTATCCCAACCCGCGTCATGTGTAAACTATGAATGTCCCTTGCCCAATGTCATGTAATGGTCCATGTCAACCTAATATATAGCATATGTAGGTTTTTCCCAACTCGTATGTTTCTTTCCATGTATAAGTTCAGTCCTTTGCCGTAGGCCGTACGGGCTTTCCCATGTAAATCTATACCACCTCAACGTAGTACCATTTTATCCTTGAAGTTGTTTTGGACTGCTACCCTTGATCTGGTTATGTTTTCTTACCATGAACTATCGCGTGTTCACTTAGGATTTATGCCACCTAGGACCACTAGGGATTATGCTACCTAATGAACGTTTCCATGTCTCGGTTTGGGTTCAAGCCACTTAGGGCCACTAGGGATTATGCCACCCGTCAACCCCGCCCTTTATCCCACGTATGTATCGTGAATCGTTTTCCATGTCTAGACGCACAAGTATCTCAATGTGCCATCCGAGTTCCGTGCCAGGGCAAATCAAGAAATACGGAACTCGGTCGGGAGCTTTAAGTCATCTGCCGATGCAGATATCAAGGTCTGTTTTTGTATCCGTGGCTATGGTCCCACGTGACCCCTCCCTCAACTACTGAAGGGCAATCCAAGAAAAATCATGTATGAGAACTACATCCCGGCCCCACTATGCCCCACTTACCTATCAGCCAACCTCACCCATAACTCGATAGCAAGTATATGGTCTGTTGGGAGTTCTCTGCCTTTCCGTATGTACACGATTGACTAAAGATGGTAGGTAGTCGATGACGCGCTACCCAGGGCAAAAACAAGAATCGTCGACTCCACGCTAATCCATCCCAGTCTTTAGGTCGCTCGCATAGCAACCAAGGCATACTCTTGGTTCTTCTACCGCAGACCTTAACCTCTTGTGAGCCCAGGCGGATCATCTGCGACCTCACAGAGGGATACCAAGAGTATCCTCACGTCCCCCGAAGCTACCGCTTCGTTACCCAGTTCGTTGGAGCCTTTATCTAAGTCAGATAATTCGCTCCTCCACGTGTGTTCAAGCGATGACCTACCGTATCGGGTTACTCATCTATCTGTGAGCTGGTCCAATTTCCTTGACTAAGAATTATTACTTAGTTACCCTTAACTAAGGTTTACCACTTAGCTTCTCTTCCCGCTACCCTTGTTAACTACGATTTTCAACCTAGTCCCCTGAGCTAGGGTTTTGTCTAATGGGTTAAGTGTTGTCATTCAAGTTCATGACTTAACCCGCCTATGAATCATGTCAAGATTTGGCTAAGTATTCAAGTCCAAGACCTAGCCCTACAAGTTGGTTAAGTATACCAAGAAGCTCATGACTTAACCCTATTCAATCATCAAGTCAAATTGGTTAAGTATTTGTTTACCTTAACCCTATCAGATTATCGTGTTAGATTGGTTAAGCATAGATTATCTTAACCTCATCAGATTATCGAGTCGGATTGGTTAAGTATAGGTTAACTTAACCCCATCCACTAATTGTATTAGAATGGTTAAGTATATTTAAACGGTCTTGTGACTTAACCCTATCAAGTTCTCATATTAGATTGGTTAAGTATGGTTGCTTAACCTCATCAAATCATCATGTATAATTGATTAAGTATAAGTTACTTAACCCCATTAAATTATCATGTTAAGTTGGTTAAGTATTGGTTACTTAACCTCATTGAATTTCCAAGTTTAGATTGGTTAAGTGTTTAACTTAACCCCATCGAATTACCGTGTTTAGATTAGTTAAGTGTAGGTTACTTAACCCCATCTAATTACCGTGTTTAGATTAGTTAAGTGTAGTTTACTTAACCCCATCTAATTACCGTGTTTAGATTAGTTAAGTGTAGGTTACTTAACCCTATCTAATTACCGTGTTTAGATTAGTTAAGTGTAGGTTACTTAACCCCATCTAATTACCGTGCTTAGATTAGTTAAGTGTAGGTTACTTAACCTCATCTAATTACCAAGTTGGATTAGTTAAGTGTAAATTACTTAACCCCATACCCTAATTGTCTTATATGGTTAAGTGTCATTAAGAAATTAGGTCCGGTTCCACTTAACCTACCCATTCGTGTCATATCGGTTTACTTAACCTTTTCATGTGGCATTAATTAGCTTAATGCACCCCAACCTCTCACATTAGTCTTTGTTGTGGTTACTAGTTAAGCCGGGCGGGTCCGGGTAGCTTTACACCACGACCTAGTCTAACCTCGGGTTTTAAGTGCTATATGACCAACTACTCACATTGGGTCCTATTGTTTGTAGCCACTAGTTAAGCCGGGCGGGTTCGGGTAGATTTATGCTACAAACTCAACCCAACCTCGAGTTGGCCACTTTCATGTTTGGTCTAGTGTCATATTACACTTACAACCCATACGTGTCTAGTTTCAAGTCCCATGTTTACCCCACATGTCATGTCCACATTTAGGTGTATCATGAGTGCCATATTTTCATGAAATCCCATGTCAAATTATCATGTCATAATCACACACGTCTAACCTACCCCAAATCGTGTTTCCAACCCAAGTAAAAGCGAGTCAACATAGTAAGGATACCATGCTACATATTGGCCTCAAAACATGCACGATGTCAAAAAGGGATTGGCCACAAACATGCATGGTATCATAATGGGTTTGGCCTCAAAATATGCATAGCATCATAAGGGGTTTTTGGCCTCAAACATGCATAATGTCACAACGGGATTAGCCACAAACATGCATGATATCATAAGGGGGTTTGGGTTCATCTATATGCATAAGCCCCAAGTCATATTCATGTGCATATTTCACAAGTCAAAGTGGTTTCAAGTATTCATGCCAACATTCCGCAAGTAAAGGTTCAATCTTTCATGATGGACTAAGTTAAACATAACATAAGTGGCATGATTTAGTCACTAAGCATAGCCAAAAGTCATAGGTTCAAGCAAAAGAGGCATGACAAGGTTCATATAGGCTAGCATACTTGGTTTAATCTCGTTTTATTCCATGCCATCATTAAAACTACCGTTTAGACCTAGAAGTAGCTAGAACTTACATAGCGAGGCTTAGAGATTTAGAAGCATGAATCGTCTTGTCGAAGAATCCATGTTGAGACGATGATCAAAACCCTTGATTTGGTGTAGAAAGCTTGCACCTTCGTCTTGGATCTAGTTTGAATGCATAGGCTCTTGAAGTTGGAGATGGAGGCCATGATCAAGATAGATTTTGGTAGCACTTAGTTGCTAGAATGATTTTTAGTGATTTAGGTTAGGTCCTATGGTGTTTTTATAGAGATTAGGACTAGTTTAGGCCATAGTATAAACCCTAGGATAGATCTAAGCCCTTAAAATCCGTCACAGGCCCATAAAACCGAGCCAAGACAGCAGCAGGTGCACCCAGGCCCAAGTGGTCGGACCACCCAGGTCGACACCCGTGTCGATTGGGCAGTCGACCTGCCCCCTGGGCGTGTCGACTCCCCAGTTGACCTGGGGCTTGGGCATGAATTTTCCCGCCCAGTTTGTTTGGCTCCAGATTTGATTTTCAAATTGTTTTTGAACTTGAATTTTTCTGAAAACTTTGACGGGCCATAACTGGGTCATACGTACTCCGATTTTCAAAAACTCGGACTCTATTTCGCGTATTTTTCCGAGACGAATGCAATGGTGCAACCCATTTCTCCTGATTCAGATTTTATAATTAAATTCTGCCTTGATTCTTGTCTTAGCATGTTGTAAAAATCCGGGTTGTTACATCCTCCCCAACTTAAAGGATTTCATCCCCGAAATCTCCAAGTTAGGAAGAACGTATCCTACCATCCATCATCCATCTACTCAAAACATCATCCACAGGCAACCGTGGTCCTTAAAAGACTCCTAATGCTTTATGAACACATCCAGAAAGTGTGTGTATATGTTCCCTAGCCAATGCTAATGATCAGGCCTGAATGATCTTTCTAATGCAAAGTATGTTTAGTGCCATGAATCCAACATGTATACAAATAGTCCTAGTCATATAAACACTATATGTGTGCACAACCATTCATCCACATGCAACATCCACATGATAACATATTCAATTTCATCCATAAACAAGTATAAATACTCGTGCATATGCAACATGAAATGTGACTTAGTCGATCTAGTATCTAGTGTGTATTCGCGCATCCACTTGCAACCACTTGCAACCATATCAATCATAACATGTTTCAAATACATGTTTACATCCATAGGGTTCTACCTAAGGTTCCCAAGATAGGATCGAGGAGATAAACTCCTTACGGGGTTTGCAACGGAAACAGGATCGAGAGGATATCCACCAAGCGATAGCATGCCAGCCAGCTCTACAGGAGAACCAGGGATCAATGATATACTCTTAAAAAGAGATATGATGCGCGCATTTAAGCCGCATTTCCTTGAGCTTAATTCCAGTGTGCCTTGAACACCTTTGACTTCATGATTTTCGTAGCTCCTTGATTCCTATTTCCAAGGTATGAGTTGGAACTCATTTCACTGCCGCCTCTCGTTTCACTTTCACTTATTCTTTCCCGAGTATGCTCGGCTCAAACATATCTGCGTACTCATGCAAGCTCTCCAAAATTCACTAGTGAATTCTGGATCTCGTTTGTCGATGCCAATCCAGGTTACCACATGCACTTACTAGGGTGATTCCTATAACTCATGCTTAAGCGGAATGAACCATCCGCCTTATTGGAGAACGTTACTCGATCGGATCAGAGATTTCCGATAAATGCATCAAGAGATTCTAGGTAACTGGCCATGACAAAACCCAAAGGTTATACGAGACTTCGAGGGTGTTACCAAGGCAAGTTAAGAGTTTAACTACCCTCCTTTCAAGACCGAGAATGACATCCCTTACTGGATAACCACTTCATCCCTAGAATCCATCCATAGCTCAACAATAGAAGCATTGCTTCTAATTTCAACACTTGGCATTTACACTCTCAATTCCAAACAAGTCATGAATAAATGGACCGACTCTCCAACCAGATTTTGGGACAAAAGTGGGATCTTCTACCATGCTAGTACTAAGGTACAGAGACTTAACTATCGAAGCAGACTTAAATGATGCGATGATCAAAACAAAGTCTGGACGGGATGATAGAAAAGAAAGGCTAAACCTTTAACAGAAACGATACCATCCCTCTTAGGTATGCTAGGAGTGAGAGCATACAATTGCCCTCTCGCTGATCTTGTCCTTGCCTTCCTTCGGGGACTAATCCATACCAACAAGTTGCTTATCCTTAAGTCCGTGTCCTTTATCCTTGCTCTTATTACCCTTCCTTGTAACACGGTAACAGGCCTCTCGAGAACCACCTCCATCTCACGGAAAACACTTCGTAGCTAGACAAGGATTAGTCGCAGTTAAAACTACTGCGACTACAAATGGAGGAAAGAAAGGAAAAGAGATTCAATCAAGGAAACAAAAGGGTAGTGCTAATGGCTTTTGGGGAATAGCCTTTAAAAACTTTTCTTGAAAAATGCTTCTTTGTAAACGGTTTCTCAAATAGTTTTCAGAAGGTTTTAAAAACTTTTGCCCAGTCTGGTAACCTTTTGCTCTGATACCAAATGTAACACCCCACCTCCGCTAGGGTCACTCACAAAGGGAATGCACTAGGTTTGGTGAAGCATTATCGAGGTAAACATGCAAAGAAATATTACAAGACAGAACATATATAAAGCAGCGGAAGTAAAACATATTTCATTACCTTATAAAATAAGGTCTAAAGCCTTTTACATCAGAATACAACAAAACCTGTCTTGCAATAGTAAAGAAGCATAAAACCTTTTCATAATTTATTCCCCTAAAATAAAGCGGTGAAGCAGCCATAGCCAAGAGAAGACCAAGCTATACATGATGACCTTCAAGCATAAGAGGTCTGAACTAAACAACAACATTTCCTCCCTGAAAACCTGGGGGGGAAATGGAAGACAAAGAGGCGAAACAAAACGGGGTCAGTCATAAAGACTGGTAAGTCCTATCTACTTCCAGTATAAAAACAGGTAAAGGTAACATGACATGCATAAACTGAAAGTAAACATAAGAATGACGACAAGATAGATAAGCTAAACCAAGATAACTGGATGAACTACTGTAGCAAGATAAACTAAGGTATCATGATAAACTACGGTGTCAAGATAAATCAAGGTATCACATCGTCAGGTTTCTATCAAGTATACAATCCCAAGGTATCTATCATGTATAACATCCCACGGTATTTATCATGTATATTTGCTCTGCACCTCTCGTACTAGTATCCCAACCCGCGTCATGTGTTAACTATGAATGTCCCTTACCCAATGTCATGTAATGGTCCATGTCAACCTAATATATAGCATATGTAGGTTTTTCCCAACTCGTATGTTTCTTTCCATGTATAAGTTCAGTCCTTTGCCGTAGGCCGTACAGACTTTCCCATGTAAATCTATACCACCTCAACGTAGTACCATTTTATCCTTGAAGTTGTTTTGGACTGCTACCCTTGATCTGGTTATGTTTTCTTACCATGAACTATCGCGTGTTCACTTAGGATTTATGCCACCTAGGACCACTAGGGATTATGCTACCTAATGAACGTTTCCGTGACTCGGTTTGGGTTCAAGCCACCTAGGGCCACTACGGATTATGCCACCCGTCAACCCTTTATCCCATGTATGTATCGTGAATCGTTTTCCATGTCTAGACGCACAAGTATCTCAATGTGCCATCCGAGTTCTGTGCCAGGGCAAATCAAGAAATACGGAACTCGGTCAGAGCTTTAAGTATCTGCCGATGCAGATATCAAGGTCTGTTTTTGTATCCGTGGCTATGGTCCCACGTGACCCCTCCCTCAACTACTGAAAGGCAATCCAAGAAAAATCATATATGAGAACTACATCCCGGCCCCACTATGCCCCACTTACCTATCGGCCAACCTCACCCATAACTCGATAGCAAGTATATGGTCAGTTGGGAGTTCTCTGCCTTTCCGTACGTACACGATTGACTAAAGATGGTAGGTAGTCGACGACGCGCTATCCAGGGCAAAAACAAGAATCGTCGACTCCACGCTAATCCATCCCAGTCTTTAGGTCGCTCGCATAGCAACCAAGGCATACTCTTGGTTCTTCTACCACAGACCTTAACCTCTTGTGAGCCCAGGAGGATCATCTGCAACCTCACAGAGGGATACCAAGAGTATCCTCACGTCCCCCGAAGCTACCGCTTCGTTACCCAGTTCGTTGGAGCCTTTATCTAAGTCAGATAATTCGCTCCTCCACGTGTGTTCAAGCGATGACCTACCGTATCGGGTTACTCATCTATCTGTGAACTGGTCCAATTTCCTTGACTAAGAATTATTACTTAGTTACCCTTTACTAAGGTTTACCACTTAGCTTCTCTTCCCGCTACCCTTGTTAACTATGATTTTCAACCTAGTCCCCTGAGCTAGGGTTTTGTCTAATGGGTTAAGTGTTGTCATTCAAGTTCATGACTTAACCCGCCTACGAATCATGTCAAGATTTGGCTAAGTATTCAAGTCCAAGACCTAGCCCTACAAGTTGGTTAAGTATACCAAGAAGCTCATGACATAACCCTATTCAATCATCAAGTCAAATTGGTTAAGTATTTGTTTACCTTAACCCTATCAGATTATCGTGTTAGATTGGTTAAGCATAGATTATCTTAACCTCATCAGATTATCGAGTCGGATTGGTTAAGTATAGGTTAACTTAACCCCATCCACTAATTGTATTAGAATGGTTAAGTATATTTAAACGGTCTTGTGACTTAACCCTATCAAGTTCTCATATTAGATTGGTTAAGTATGGTTGCTTAACCTCATCAAATCATCATGTATAATTGATTAAGTATAAGTTACTTAACCCCATTAAATTATCATGTTAAGTTGGTTAAGTATTGGTTACTTAACCTCATTGAATTTCCAAGTTTAGATTGGTTAAGTGTTTAACTTAACCCCATCGAATTACCGTGTTTAGATTAGTTAAGTGTAGGTTACTTAACCCCATCTAATTACCGTGTTTAGATTAGTTAAGTGTAGGTTACTTAACCCCATCTAATTACCGTGTTTAGATTAGTTAAGTGTAGGTTACTTAACCCCATCTAATTACCGTGTTTAGATTAGTTAAGTGTAGGTTACTTAACCCCATCTAATTACCGTTCTTAGATTAGTTAAGTGTAGGTTACTTAACCCCATCTAATTACCAAGTCGGATTAGTTAAGTGTAAATTACTTAACCCCATCACCTAATTGTCTTATATGGTTAAGTGTCATTAAGAAATCAAGTCCGGTTCCACTTAACCTACCCATTCGTGTCATATCGGTTAAGTGTCATTAGTCAAAATTACTTAACCTTTTCATGTGGCATTAGTTAGCTTAATGCACCCCAACCTCTCACATTAAACTTTGTTGTGGTTACTAGTTAAGTCGGGCGGGTCCGGGTAGCTTTACACCACAACCTAGTCTGACCTCGGGTTTTAAGTGCTATATGACCAACTACTCACATTGGGTCCTATTGTTTGTAGCCACTAGTTAAATCGGGCGGGTCCGGCTAGATTTATGCTACAAACTCAACCTAACCTCGAGTTGGCCACTTTCATGTTTGGTCTAGTGTCATATTACACTTACAACCCATACGTGTCTAGTTTCAAGTCCCATGTTTACCCCACATGTCATGTCCACATTTAGGTGTATCATGAGTGCCATATTTTCATGAAATCCCATGTCAAATTATCATGTCATAATCACGCACGTCTAACCTACTCCAAATCGTGTTTCCAACCCAAGTAAAAGCGAGTCAACATAGTAAGGATACCATGCTACATATTGGCCTCAAAACATGCACGATGTCAAAAAGGGATTGGCCACAAACATGCATGGTATCATAAGGGTTTTGGCCTCAAAATATGCATAGCATCATAAGGGGTTTTTGGCCTCAAACATGCATAATGTCACAACGGGATTAGCCACAAACATGCATGATATCATAAGGGGGTTTGGGTTCATCTATATGCATAAGCCCCAAGTCATATTCATGTGCATATTTCACAAGTCAAAGTGGTTTCAAGTATTCATGCCAACATTCCGCAAGTAAAGGTTCAATCTTTCATGATGGACTAAGTTAAACATAACATAAGTGGCATGATTTAGTCACTAAGCATAGCCAAAAGTCATAGGTTCAAGCAAAAGAGGCATGACAAGGTTCATATAGGCTAGCATACTTGGTTTAATCTCGTTTTATTCCATGCCATCATTAAAACTACCGTTTAGATTAGAACTTACATAGCGAGGCTTAGAGATTTAGGAGCATGAATCGTCTTGTCGAAGAATCCATGTTGAGACGATGATCAAAACCCTTGATTTGGTGTAGAAAGCTTACACCTTCATCTTGGATCTAGTTTGAATGCATAGGCTCTTGAAGTTGGAGATGGAGGCCATGATCAAGATAGATTCTGGTAGCACTTAGTTGCTAGAATGATTTTTAGTGATTTAGGTTAGGTCCTAGGGTGTTTTTATAGAGACTAGAACTAGTTTAGGCCATAGGATAAACCCTAGGATAGATCTGAGCCCTCAAAATCCGTCACAGGCCGATAAAACCGAGCCAAGACAGCAGCAGGTGCACCCAGGCCCAAGTGGTCGGACCACCCGGGTCGACATTAGTGTCGACTGGGCAGTCGACCTGCCTCCTGTGCGTGTCGAATCCCCAGTCGACACCCCAGTCGACCTGGGGCTTGGGCGGGAATTTTCCCGCCCAGTTTGTTTGGCTCCAGATTTGAATTTCGAACTGTTTTTGAACTTGAATTTTTCTGAAAACTTTGACGGGCCATAACTGGGTCATACGGACTCCGATTTTTGAAAACTCGGACTCTATTTCGCGTATTTTTCCGAGACGAACGCAATGGCGCAACCTATTTCTCCTGATTCAGATTTTATAATTAAATTCTGCCTTAATTCTTGTCTTAGCATGTTGTAAAAATCCGGGTTGTTACAATAGGAGTATCTTTTTCTCAGTCAACCCCCATGTATTGTGATAATAAAAGTGCAATTCAAATAGCTCGCAATTCAGTATTTCATGAATGAACCAAACATATAGAGATCGATTGTCACCTTAGTCGGCATCATCTTGAGAAGCGCACCATAACCTTACCATTTGTACCATCTTCTTTGTAGATTGCAGATTTCTTTACCAAGTCACGTTTAGTTTTTCGTTTTCATTTTCTAGTTGGCAAATTCTCGATGCAAATAGTAGCTGCATCGTGAGTTTGAGGGGAGATGTTAGAGAATATGCTAAGAAATATGCCAGAGAATATGCTAGAGAATAAATAATATGCTAGAGAATAAAGAATATGTTAAGAAATATGCCAGAGAATATACTAGAGAATAAAGAATATGCTAGAGAATACGGAATATTCTAGAGAATAAATAACCCTATAAATATAGAGTTTAACATCGTATTCTAAAAAAAATCAATCAATAAAGCAATCTTTATTACTTTCTTCTTCTTATCTTCTATTTTCTATTCTATTTCATGTGATGAATAAAGTTATCAAAATGTACCTACTTGTGCCTTTATATCAATCTTGGTGAATATTAGACGAACATTCTTAAAATCAAACTTGATATACGACGAGCTTTTATGCAAAAGCAATTGTAAACGGTTCCTGTAATTAGTTTGCCGTAGCAATTTTATTCGATGTTTTTTAGTTTCAACAGTTTAAAAAAAAGTACATAAAATTGTAAATATTAAAACCAGACAATTAAAAAAAAAAGGTGCATAGATTTCTGTACTTACTGAGAATTATTGTAGATATACTACAGATATTCACTTAATAATTACAGATATATCTGCAAATATGTACCCAATAAGCCAATATTTGTGCAGAATCATAAAATTGCATAAATATTTGTAATTATTTAATAAAACAATAAATTAGTCTGCAAATTTCCTGAAATGGTTTGTTTTTGTTTGTGTTCATTCTGCATTTTGTGCAATAAATACGATCTTAAATATAATTTGTGGAACATACTCTAAATCGAATACATTATAATATTTTCAAGCGATATTTTTCATTTGTGGAACAAACCAGCACTTTCATTTTCAACGTTACAGCTACTGTAACAAGAACAGTTCTTTGCTCTCTTAATTTAGAGAGTGTCGCTAAAAGATGTTAAGATATTTAGTTTTCATTAAGAATCTAGTGGTAATTATAAAACCAACTATGTGATACTAAGTTACAACCAATGCGTAGACTAAAGTAGAAACTATTTTTTCTTATTAAAAAGAAAACAAAGAAAATGTTACAAATCAATGGAAATGGTACCAAAACAAGTATTCAGTTAATGATCTCGATAACCATCAGATCCTATGAAATTTACCTAAAGGGCGATAATTTCAGTTGTGATTATCTCAGAACTAGATCTGGAATATATTAGACAAGAGCCCTAGCAGCAATGTCAACTATCCCAAAGATAGCAGCAGGGCTAGAAGACATTGGAATGCAATGATGCAAATTAGGGAAGCTGCATCTCCCTTAGGATTGTTAAAAGGGAGAGTTGAAACCGTTCATTTATCTAAAATTTCAAATCAAAATCAGAGATAAGCACGATAAAGGATGTAATGACTCTATTAAAGGTATTCTTCCTGAAATTCGGATGATACTGAGATTGTTAAATTGATGCTTCGATATGATTTTCCTTGATTTACAACACCTGATTTCTTTCTTAAAGAAAAATCAGTGTCTAATAATCCCAATGTAAATGGAAACGGCGCTTTAAGCTATAATATTTAATGTTCATTAATAAAAAAGAAACAATTACTTTCGTCAAACAATGTTATATCAGAGCAACTCTGCAATATAATTACGTATTGTTTATTTGTTTGGTTTTATAATTTTTAAAACAAAATATAGCATAATGTTTTGTTTAAAAGGAGGATCTGACGTAAAGCAAAATACATCAGATGTAATATGATTCATCATACATTAGACAAGTAGAGATGTAACTGATGAAAAGCAACCACCAACTATTCTATCTCATGTACCAAATAGTGCAGAAGTACAACAAATGGAGCAGCTACTATGTTCAAGAGATATTATATTGACAATGCTTAAATACAACTTAAAGCTTGCTTAGGAAAGAATGCACAAATACGCAAATAAACACAGGACAGAGAGGATGCTCAATGATGGTGACAGGGATTATCTCAAACTACAGCCATATAGATAGATCATAGTGAGCATGACCAAGACTAATAAGCTTTCCCTAAAGTATTATGGCTCATTCAAAATAATCAAAAAGGTTGGTGAAGTAGCCTATAAACTGGAGTTGCCGCAGCAAGCACAAATACACCCAGTCTTCCATGTAAGGTAACTAAAAAAGAAAATTGGTTCACACGTAATGTAACACCCCACTCCCGCTATGATCACTCACAATGGGAATGCCATAACATCGGTGGAGTATTTTAGTGAATATAGAACAGAAAAATTACAACTAGACAGATATAAATAGTACTTGAAATTTTAAAACATCATTTCATAACAGCGGAAGTAAAACATGTCTGGTTACATCATAAACTCACAATAAAAGTCAAGTACAATATCCATCAAGATAAAGAAGTACATAATCCCACTCTCATACAATAGCCAAAACAAAAGGAAAGATAACTGGATAACTGGAGCTTTACATCTACCCAAGCTCCTAAAGACTGGAACAGCAATCCGATCAAGCTCCACTACTGCTAGGATCCACCACAGGACCTGAGGGTTGGGAAAAAGATAAAGACAACGGGGTCAGACATAAGTCTGAGTGAGTCCTATAACTTTAACAATACAATCGTTAAAGTAACCAGAGAAGACATAACTTGATATACGGTAACATATAGGGATGAACGGCTATACTAAGCAGTTAACTAAACTAAGATAAAGGATAAAGACGCATCTACCCTTCCTAAGGTAAATTACTAAACTGCACCACACCAGTCGTTCCTAACTTAAAGGTTGATCCCACCCAAGGACTTATAAAATTTACTAATTAGTACCTGCGTACCCCTAGGTGACCAAGTAGGCGCCACGGGGCCCTACAATCCACTAGGTGTACACACTACTTCCCATTCGATCGGCTCCCTAACGTAGATACCCGTGCTGGCCCCACCGTGGGATGTATCATTCCCCAATGTGGCAACCTGATGAAACTAAAGGTGCACGGCTTATATCTACTCGATGCAACAACGGCTTACCTACCAGCCCGGGCCCACTCACGCATATGAAGCCCGTTGGACTTGCGTTGCCACCGCTAACCCGTTTGCCTCTTACAGTCAAGCCCAGTATGCGTGTCCCGTCCTCGACATGGGTCGAGCCCACAAAGATACGTATGGGTTACTGGTTGAAATGGGCCTCCACAAGCTACCCACCTAAGCTTGTCCCTTTTTCTAGTATATCCCACTTAACCCTTTAATCATGTTTTAATTACATGTTCTATTTTGGTTAAGTATTCTAATCGTATTTTCTATTGCCACCCAAGGCAACCACTAGATTTTCTCATGCCACCCGAGGCACCCACTTAACCCCTCATGTCCCTCTACATGCTAATGTGGTTAAGTGTTTCTTAATTAATTAATTAAGAACGTAACCTTTGTAAAGACCTCTCACATTAGACTGTCTTTTATGACCGCTGGTTAAGCCGGTTGGGTCCGGGCAGCCTTATGTCATAACAGAGTCTAACCTCGTGTCTTTACATTAATTACGTATTTAGTTTGTGCCTAAGACCTCTCACATTGGGCTAACATTTGTAGCAACTGGTTAAGCCGGTTGGGTCCGGGCAGTTTTACGCTACAACTGAGTCCAACCTCGTGTCTTAGTCAATTAATTACACCTAATTAATCACCCTCATAATTTTATATTAATTATCCCTAATTAATCAAGTTTTCTTAACATGGGTAGACCTAACTTAATAGGTAAATTCCCATGGGGTAGACCTAACTCAATAGGTAAATTCCCAACACATAGTATGGGTACACCTAACCAAATAGGCAAATTCCCATACTATGTTTATTTATTTTGTGTTATGCATAATTATATTAATTTCACACAATCTTATTAACTTATGCATTTAATTACCCCATCGTTCCCACGTAATTTCGTTCATGATATAACACATATAAAAGGTGTCAACTTGCATATGAATGAACATGTTTCAAAGGTGCCATCTTGCATATTAACAAACACATAACTTGCATATGAACTTGCATAACATGTCACATAACTTGCATATAATATGTCACATAACTTACATATTCATTTTGCATAACAAACTTGCATATTAGCTTATAGACTTGCATAATGTGTCATCATGAACTTGCATATTAATAAACATGTAACTTGCATATTTACATACATGTAACTCGCATATTAACAAACATGTAACTTGCATATTAACAAACATGTAACTTGCATATTTACATACATGTAACTTGCATATTAACAAACATGTAACTTGCATATAAAGAAACATGTAACTTGCATATTTACATACATGTAACTTGCATATTAACAAACATGTAACTTGCATATAAAGAAACATGTAACTTGCATATTTACATACATGTAACTTGCATATTAACAAACATGTAACTTGCATATTAACAAACATGTAACTTGCATAGCATATTACCATGAACTTGCATAACATGCATATGATTACATAGCCCACAACTTGCATATTTAGCATCATGCAAACATAACATACATCATATTAAACTTGCATAAGCTTACATACTCAACATGCATAAACATAAGATTAATGCTAACATCATATCATATGATTCAAAGCTCATTAACCCACATACAAAACCATAAATCTCATCACATCTCATCTAATTAGTTTACCAAAAGATCATCAAAGTGATAGAAACTCACAACTAGCAACTTTGAACACCAAATGAAGAAGATTAAGATGCTAAGAAGGGATTAGAAGTTGATTAGAGAGTGATTAGTATGCAACCCTCTTCATAAAATTAGTGGAGGCCATGAGAGCTAGCATTTTGCCATAGTTTAGTCACTAGGTTTAATTATGAATGAATTAGGGTAGGTTAGGGTCTTATTTATAGATTAGGCAAGTGTTTTAGGCCATAGGATTAACCCTAGATTCAATCCAAGCCATCAAAGCATGTCTTGGGGAAGAAGTCAAGTGTAGGAACCATCTAGGGCCTTTAGATTAAAGATGGACCATGAGAACCATTCAAATGCAAAATCTGCACTTGAGCGAATCGGCCCACGGGTTGACAGCCAAACACCCTGGATTAACCCCTAGTCGACCCAGCGGGCTCGGGTCGACTTCAAAAATCGGCCGGTTCGGTTATTCCCCTCTCCCAATTCGCTGTTTTGAGCATTTTTGCATATTTATTTATTAAATTTTCAATTATATATATATATATATATATATCAATATATATATATATATATATATATCTACACAACCCATTTCACTTAATTAAGTATACTTTAATTTGGGAATTTTCGTGAAACTTCGCGAGGCCATATCTTGGTCATACGGACTCCGATTTTCGAAAACTCGGACTCTATTTCGCGTATTTTTCCGAGACGAACACAATGGCATAGCCCGTTTCCCTTGATTCCCATTTTAGAATTAAATTCTGCCTCGATTTATGTTATTACAGGTTATTGAAAATACGGGTTGTTACATTCTCCCCTCCTTAAAGGATTTCGTCCCCGAAATCTTCAAGTTAGGAAGAACGTATCCTACCATCCAATCATCCATCTACTCAAAGCATCATCCACGAGCAATCATTGTCCTTACAAGATTCTAAATGCTGGATGGATATATGCAAAAGTGTGTGTATATGTACTTACCTAATGCGAAAATCAGGCGGTTACTGATACAGTAAACCTCCTTAATGCAAACCATGATAGTGCCATGCATCCAATATGTATGCGAAACCCTATTGACACATACAAATTTCTACATGCGTGCACAACCATACACAAAAATGCATCATCCATATGATAACACAGCCATGATACATCCATCAATCTAACTACCACATCCATTTATGCAATATGCAACATGAAGTGACTGAGCCGATCTAGTGCCTAATGTGTGTGTATATGCATCCACGAGCAACCACTAGCAAACAATTGCATCCATATGCATCCATCAACCATAACATGTTTCAAACACATGTTTCAACCATAGGTTTTACCCTATCTAAAGGTCATAGGTATTAGCGAGAGGATATACTAAAGATAAGATAAGTACTAGACAAGCAATAAAGGAGAAGTTAAAAGACATACTCTCAAAAAGAAATGGATACAAAGAACGCATCTTTGCTTCCGTCTCCCAAGTAGCATTGCTTTCGTCATCTCCCCATTGCACTTTAACTAGCTGAACTTCTCTATTCCTCAACTTCCTAGTTTCTGACCCAAGGATGCGAGTAGGAGCTCGTCGAATCGTCGCATCACGCTCTACCTCTACATCTCTAAGCAAGCTCGGCTCTACCACCTCCGCGGTCTCATGTAAGCACTTCCTCAAATGTGATACATGGAATACATCATGAACACCACTAAGTCTGTCGGGCAACTCCACCCTATATGCCATCCGTCCAATCCTTTCCTTAATAGGAAACGGCCCAACAAATCTCGGTGCTAACTTCCCTACGGACCCAAAGCGAACAACATTTCTCAATGGAGATACTTTGACAAAAACCATGTCCCCAACCTCAAACTCAAGATCCGTCCTTCTCCGATCCGCATAAGATTTCTGTCTATCTTGCGCTGCTTTCATCCTATTTCGAATTAAATCAATCTTCTCTGAAGTCTCTCTAACCATATCCGGCCCAAGCAAGATCTTATCCGTAGATTCCCACCAACATGTAGGAGATCGACAAGGCCTTCCATAAAGAGCTTCGAAAGGAGCCATACCAATACTGGACTGAAAGCTGTTATTATATGCGAACTCCACCAAAGGAAGATGTTCTTCCCATGTACCTCCAAAATCCAAGATACAAAGCCTCAAAAGATCTTCTAAGATACGGTTCACCCTCTCGGTCTGACCGTCCGTCTGAGGATGATATGCGGTGCTCAAACACAACTGAGTCCCTACCGCCTCTTGCAAACTTCTCCAAAACTCACTAGTGAAAATAGGATCTCGATCACTCACAATGCTGGATGGTACGCCATGCAATCTAACAATCTCTCTAACATAGACTGAAGCAAGCCATGGAGCGGTCCTCTTACTCTTTACGGGTATAAAATGGGCACTCTTGGTAAGTCTGTCTACCACAACCCAAATTCCCGTATTGCCCTTCCTCGATCTCGGTAACCCGTCGATGAAATCCATCGAGACACTATCCCACTTCCACTGTGGAACTTCCAATGGGTGTAGCAACCCACCGGGTTTCCTTTGCTCCACTTTAACTTGTTGGCACACTAAGCATCTAGCCACATACTCGGCCACATCTTTCTTCATACCGGCCCAGAAGAAAACTCTCTTCATGTCTTGGTACATTTTGTCTCCACCGGGATGAATAGTCATTCTTGAACGATGTGCATCATCCAAAATAGCCTTCTTCAAACCCTCATCTTGCGGTACACAAAGTCTACCGTCTCTATGCAACCATCCCTTATCATCTATGGTGTATCTACCCAAATGGCTGGACGACTCCCCTCTTATAAGCTTCTCTACCAACACAACCAACTGTGGGTCGTCTCGCTGAGCCTCGCCAATCCGTCTCAAAAGAGTAGGTCTAACCTCCAAGGATGCCAACAAACCAGGTACAAAATCAACAGAAGGTCTGAAGTCAAACAAAGAAAGAAACTCCAAGCTTCGTCGTTCCACGAACAATGGACTCAAAGATAGCCTTTTTCTACTTAAGGCGTCTGCCACCACGTTACCCTTACCAGGGGTATACGCTATCTCGAAATCATAGGATGCTAAGAACTCCATCCACCTTTGCTGTCTTAAGTTTAAATCCTTCTGAGAGAATAAGTACTTCAATGATTTATGGTCGGTGAACAACTCGAATCTCTCACCAAGAAGATAATGGCGCCAAGACTTAAGTGCGAAAACAATCGCGGCCAACTCTAGATCATGGGTAGGGTAATTCTTCTCATGCACTCTCAATTGTCTCCCTCCATAGGCTATTACCCTTCCCTCCTGCATCAAGACTGCGCCTAATCCTGTTCCACAAGCATCGGTATAAACAACAAACGGCTTACTCCCATCTGGAAGCACTAAAACTGGAGCGGTGGTCAAAGCTCTCTTTAACCGTCGGAAAGCATCATCACAATCTACATCCCATGAGAAAACCAGATTCTTCTTCGTCAAGCGGGTTAATGGGGCTGATATCTTCGCGAAGTCTTTGATGAACTTCCTATAATATCCTGCCAACCCCAAGAAACTTCTTACCTCGGTAGCATTTCTAGGAACTTTCCAATCCTGGATAGATACTATCTTTGCGGGATCCACAGCTATCCCTTCCTTAGAGACCACATGCCCTAAGAATCGCACTTCTCTTCTCCAAAAATGGCATTTAGAGAATTTAGCTTTAAGACTATGCGCTCGAAGAGTCTCCAACACTTCCTTGAGATGTAAGGCATGCTCTTCTTCATTCTTGGAAAAGACCAAGATGTCATCCACAAAAACTACTACAAACTTATTCAGATACTCTCTGAACACTCTACTCATGAGATCAACAAAGTATGCGGGGGCGTTTGTCAACCCAAATGGCATCACTAGCCACTCATAAAAACCATCCGGAGTCCGGAAAGCAGTCTTCTCTATACTGTCCTCCGCCACTCTTAACTGATGAAACCCTGTAGCTAAGTCCATCTGCGAAAATACTGACGCGCCAACCAACTGATCAAAGAGATCATCTATCCTCGGTAATGGGTGTCTATTCTTCTTCGTGAGCTTATTAAGTTCCCTATAATCCACACAAAGTCTGAGGGACCCATCCGCCTTCGTGGCAAACACTACTGGAGCTCCCCACTCCGATATACTTCGCCTTATGAACCCCTTCTCAAGCAACTCCCCTACTTGCTTATGAAGTTCTCTTCTCTCACGAGGAGCCATGTGGCGTACTGGCAAAGACACTGGTTTGGCATTATCCACCAAATAAATTCGGAAATCTATCTCCCGCTTCGGAGGCAAACCCTTTACTTCTTCAAACACATCCGGATATTCCCGGACTACTCTGACAGAACACAAACTTTCGACCGAAGCATCGAGCGATTCAAGATAACTTAGCAAAACAGATTCCATGGGATTGCAAGAGATCTCGAGAGTGTTACCCAAGCGGGTCATGAGCCTGACAACTCTCCTTTCGCAATCAAGAACGGCACCATTACTGGATAACCAGTCCATGCCCAAGATCAACCCATAGCCCGTGAAGCCCAATACAAAAGCATCACATCTAAACTCAACGCTAAGTATAGAAATCTTCAAACCCAAACATATCATAGACAGATATATGGAGCCCCCAATTGGGTTTGAGACAACCAAGGGATCATCAACTAGACTGGTGTCTAAGTGCAGTGACTCAACTAACGATGATGAGATAAAAGAATGCGATGCGCCAGAGTCAAACAAAGTACGAACTGGATGATCAAACAGAAAAACCAGACTTTCAACGGAAATAGTTCTACCTCTCTGCTGAATCGGTGGAACTGAGAGAACCTGAACTTGCCCCCCTGACTGAGGTGGTGCTATAAGAGCTTGCACCTGGCCTCCTGAGGTAGACCCCGTCTTCTGCCCCTTCTTTGGGCAGTTTTTCACAAGATGCCCTGCTTCACCACAATGAAAGCAACCGGTCTTCTTCTTTTTGCGACAATCCTTACTGAGGTGTCCTGGTGTTCCACAATTGAAGCACTTCTTCTTCGTCTTCTTTTTGTCACCATTGCCTTTTCCGCCCTTGCCTTGTTGTTGCTGTTGCGGTTTCTTCTGATCCCCCTTTTTCTCTGGTGCCTTAGAATTCTTATCATCCTCATGCATAAGTGCCATGTAGACAAGCTTCTCAAAAGTGGCCCCCATAGGAATGTGAGTCATAGCTATTCCTTGCAATGGTTCGTTCAAGCCTCTAACGAACCTCAAAGCCTTCTTCTCCGGTGTATTCACCAACTCTATGCCAAACCTTGCTAATTGATTGAATTTGTTGACATATTCTTTCACCGTGAGATTCCCTTGCTTCAAATTCAAGAACTTCTCCATAAACAGATTCTCTTCCGCCCTTGAGAGAAACTTAGCCCCAAACCTTTGCTTAAAATCTGCCCAAGAGTCAACAGGGCGTTCTCCATTAGTGACCTCCCACCAGAATGAGGCCTCTCCCTTCATTAACCAAGCCGCCAACTTGACTTTCTTTCCCTCTTCCACTTCAAAGATATCTAGCAACTCTTCCACTTCCTTAAGCCAATCTCTAGCCTCTACGAAAGTCTCTGAACCAAGAAAAGGTTTTCCTCCTATAGCCTTGAACTCCTTGCAAACCTTAGCAAAATTATCCACTCTAGGCTGAGGAGGAGGAGCGGTTGTCTCTGGTGTAGTAGCATTGGCCGGACCCGCAGCCGCGGCCCTAGCCTCTTGTAACCTCCTATACCATAGTGGTATAACTAAACCCTCCGGGATGTTAAGATCTTCAGCCATGCTGAAACGAAAGAGGAAAGATTCAAAAAGGAGATTCCGAAAGATAAAGATATGGCTATTGGGGATTATGCTTTTCTTTTTTTTTTCAAAAACTTTTCTTTTAAAAGACATGTTTTTGAAAATACTTTCTTCGAAAATACTCTTAGAAAATAGTTTTTTCTAAAAAAAAATTTATCTGTTCTGGTAACCTTAAGCTCTGATACCACGTGTAACACCCCACTCCCGCTATGATCACTCACAATGGGAATGCCATAACATCGGTGGAGTATTTTAGTGAATATAGAACAGAAAAATTACAACTAGACAGATATAAATAGTACTTGAAATTTTAAAACATCATTTCATAACAGCGGAAGTAAAACATGTCTGGTTACATCATAAACTCACAATAAAAGTCAAGTACAATATCCATCAAGATAAAGAAGTACATAATCCCACTCTCATACAATAGCCAAAACAAAAGGAAAGATAACTGGATAACTGGAGCTTTACATCTACCCAAGCTCCTAAAGACTGGAACAGCAATCCGATCAAGCTCCACTACTGCTAGGATCCACCACAGGACCTGAGGGTTGGGAAAAAGATAAAGACAACGGGGTCAGACATAAGTCTGAGTGAGTCCTATAACTTTAACAATACAATCGTTAAAGTAACCAGAGAAGACATAACTTGATATACGGTAACATATAGGGATGAACGGCTATACTAAGCAGTTAACTAAACTAAGATAAAGGATAAAGACGCATCTACCCTTCCTAAGGTAAATTACTAAACTGCACCACACCAGTCGTTCCTAACTTAAAGGTTGATCCCACCCAAGGACTTATAAAATTTACTAATTAGTACCTGCGTACCCCTAGGTGACCAAGTAGGCGCCACGGGGCCCTACAATCCACTAGGTGTACACACTACTTCCCATTCGATCGGCTCCCTAACGTAGATACCCGTGCTGGCCCCACCGTGGGATGTATCATTCCCCAATGTGGCAACCTGATGAAACTAAAGGTGCACGGCTTATATCTACTCGATGCAACAACGGCTTACCTACCAGCCCGGGCCCACTCACGCATATGAAGCCCGTTGGACTTGCGTTGCCACCGCTAACCCGTTTGCCTCTTACAGTCAAGCCCAGTATGCGTGTCCCGTCCTCGACATGGGTCGAGCCCACAAAGATACGTATGGGTTACTGGTTGAAATGGGCCTCCACAAGCTACCCACCTAAGCTTGTCCCTTTTTCTAGTATATCCCACTTAACCCTTTAATCATGTTTTAATTACATGTTCTATTTTGGTTAAGTATTCTAATCGTATTTTCTATTGCCACCCAAGGCAACCACTAGATTTTCTCATGCCACCCGAGGCACCCACTTAACCCCTCATGTCCCTCTACATGCTAATGTGGTTAAGTGTTTCTTAATTAATTAATTAAGAACGTAACCTTTGTAAAGACCTCTCACATTAGACTGTCTTTTATGACCGCTGGTTAAGCCGGTTGGGTCCGGGCAGCCTTATGTCATAACAGAGTCTAACCTCGTGTCTTTACATTAATTACGTATTTAGTTTGTGCCTAAGACCTCTCACATTGGGCTAACATTTGTAGCAACTGGTTAAGCCGGTTGGGTCCGGGCAGTTTTACGCTACAACTGAGTCCAACCTCGTGTCTTAGTCAATTAATTACACCTAATTAATCACCCTCATAATTTTATATTAATTATCCCTAATTAATCAAGTTTTCTTAACATGGGTAGACCTAACTTAATAGGTAAATTCCCATGGGGTAGACCTAACTCAATAGGTAAATTCCCAACACATAGTATGGGTACACCTAACCAAATAGGCAAATTCCCATACTATGTTTATTTATTTTGTGTTATGCATAATTATATTAATTTCACACAATCTTATTAACTTATGCATTTAATTACCCCATCGTTCCCACGTAATTTCGTTCATGATATAACACATATAAAAGGTGTCAACTTGCATATGAATGAACATGTTTCAAAGGTGCCATCTTGCATATTAACAAACACATAACTTGCATATGAACTTGCATAACATGTCACATAACTTGCATATAATATGTCACATAACTTACATATTCATTTTGCATAACAAACTTGCATATTAGCTTATAGACTTGCATAATGTGTCATCATGAACTTGCATATTAATAAACATGTAACTTGCATATTTACATACATGTAACTCGCATATTAACAAACATGTAACTTGCATATTAACAAACATGTAACTTGCATATTTACATACATGTAACTTGCATATTAACAAACATGTAACTTGCATATAAAGAAACATGTAACTTGCATATTTACATACATGTAACTTGCATATTAACAAACATGTAACTTGCATATAAAGAAACATGTAACTTGCATATTTACATACATGTAACTTGCATATTAACAAACATGTAACTTGCATATTAACAAACATGTAACTTGCATAGCATATTACCATGAACTTGCATAACATGCATATGATTACATAGCCCACAACTTGCATATTTAGCATCATGCAAACATAACATACATCATATTAAACTTGCATAAGCTTACATACTCAACATGCATAAACATAAGATTAATGCTAACATCATATCATATGATTCAAAGCTCATTAACCCACATACAAAACCATAAATCTCATCACATCTCATCTAATTAGTTTACCAAAAGATCATCAAAGTGATAGAAACTCACAACTAGCAACTTTGAACACCAAATGAAGAAGATTAAGATGCTAAGAAGGGATTAGAAGTTGATTAGAGAGTGATTAGTATGCAACCCTCTTCATAAAATTAGTGGAGGCCATGAGAGCTAGCATTTTGCCATAGTTTAGTCACTAGGTTTAATTATGAATGAATTAGGGTAGGTTAGGGTCTTATTTATAGATTAGGCAAGTGTTTTAGGCCATAGGATTAACCCTAGATTCAATCCAAGCCATCAAAGCATGTCTTGGGGAAGAAGTCAAGTGTAGGAACCATCTAGGGCCTTTAGATTAAAGATGGACCATGAGAACCATTCAAATGCAAAATCTGCACTTGAGCGAATCGGCCCACGGGTTGACAGCCAAACACCCTGGATTAACCCCTAGTCGACCCAGCGGGCTCGGGTCGACTTCAAAAATCGGCCGGTTCGGTTATTCCCCTCTCCCAATTCGCTGTTTTGAGCATTTTTGCATATTTATTTATTAAATTTTCAATTATATATATATATATATATATCAATATATATATATATATATATATATATCTACACAACCCATTTCACTTAATTAAGTATACTTTAATTTGGGAATTTTCGTGAAACTTCGCGAGGCCATATCTTGGTCATACGGACTCCGATTTTCGAAAACTCGGACTCTATTTCGCGTATTTTTCCGAGACGAACACAATGGCATAGCCCGTTTCCCTTGATTCCCATTTTAGAATTAAATTCTGCCTCGATTTATGTTATTACAGGTTATTGAAAATACGGGTTGTTACACGTAACCCTACAAACTGGAGTTGTCGCAGCAAGCACAAATACACCCAGTCTTCCATGTAAGGTAACTTAAAAAGGAAATTGGTTCACAAGTGACCCTACAAACTGATTTGCCTACTTATATTGAAGAATTGGTGATAGAGCTAGAGAAAATTTAAGACAGAAGGTTAGTTCCAAGGGATAATAAACCCATGGTACAAGCATTAATCAAATGGAAGAATAAACCTGGTTGTGATGTAACTTAGGAAGACTACTGGGAGGTAATCAAGAAATTTTCTACCCTAGACATTTAAACAAGGTCTCCTTTTCAAAACACGGGGTGGGGGGGTGGGGGGGGGGGGGGGGTTGTGGGGTTGTTACACCAAATATTTCAACAAAAAATTCGTAAGCATGAATCTGGAAAGAGCATTTCAACAAACACTTACATAAACATCAATCATCAATCAATACAAGCAACTGGAAATGATTGAAAACAAATCTGAAACATTTATGGAGTACGATGACTGTGAGATAACAGCTAAAAGCAAGAAATCATAGCTAGAAAGGATTTAAATTGCTTGTGCACCTTGTGCATGTGCATAACGATATATATATATATATATATATATATATATATATATATATATATATATATATATATATATATATATATATATATATATAGGCGAACGTTCAATGACACCCCAAACAGTGCAACACCCCTAAATGCCCCCCGATTTCCACCACATATCCCGTTTCTCTCTCCCTCCACTCATTTTCTCACTCTGCACTAATTTAAACTAATATAAATGCTTGGTTTACATGGGGGCTTTTGGGGTGCTCACTATTCGGGGTGCCATTGAACGCGCGCTCTCTCTCTCTCTCTCTCTCTCTATATATATATATATATATATATATATATATATATATATATATATATATGAGAAAGTTTGACACAATTTGGAGACACAATTGGTGACACAATGAATTCTCACCATTGGACTGCCCCTGAATTCCACCTTCCCATGTAAAGACAAAAAGATCCAATAGTGCAGATCTTTTGTGTCACCATTTGTGTCATCAAATTATGTTAAAATAGACGCTTCCTATATATATATATATATATATATATATATATATATATATATATATATATATATATATATATATTGTAATAAAACTTATGGTGATTTTGTAAATTCTAGCAATTGATAATGTTGAAAACATGTAGAAACAGTGTTTGAGCCACATTGATCTTGAGCGGTCACGTAACCCTCTCAGGAAAAGCAATTTTTTCTTAAAAATTTTCAGTTCTCTTCAAAGTGTTCTTGCAATTTCAAACCTAAGTTTCATGTCCATAATTTCATCTCTATATTATCTCTCGAGTTTACCTTGTTCTCCACCATTTGCTCTTGCAATTAAAAGTCAAGCTCTACAGCCATGTAAAACTCGTTCACTAACCGCTGCCAGTGCCACTAGAACCGACTACCGCACCGGCCCATTCCTTGTTGTCATCTAGATTGACCGGCTATGCTGTTTTCAATTGTTTTCACAATGATGAAATTACCGCTTAACTTTCTAGCAATGCGCAGAGTTGAAATGAATAATCATCCAAGAAAAATTTGGACTCTTGAACCCTCGACTGTTCATGTTGTTCCCCCGCCAGGTTAAGATCCTAGCTCCACCACTGTGTATAAATATACTCCTTAGCCTTATAGCTGAAATGTGAATTCATTAATAAAATTAAGCATCACTTACCCTATTTTGCTGTGTATTTTGGTTCTTGTTTCTTCTTCCTATAATTTCTTCTTCTTTTCTTGTGTTGATCACTCATATTTCAGTGATCATACCGTATTGATTACCACTTCTTGGCCTCTCTCTTCTGCACCTCCGGACTCTCTACTTCCCGTGTCTTCTTCTTCTCCTGATTTGATCACTCTCTCTTTCCCTAGATCAACTTGTGTTGATCATCCTTTTCTCTCCTATATTCTTCTATTCTTAAGAATCTCACTCCCTATCTTCTCATTGCTTCTCCATTTCATCGGTCCCCATCACCATAATGCCAGAAACCTGAGCAAAAGCTAAAATAAATGTTGAAGATGGTAATAAAATCAGTGTCTAACAATTCCAATTTAAATGGAAATGGCGCTTTTAACTCACATATGGATAAGTATATTTAGAACCATCATAGTAAGAAATAATCCAAATCAAATCAACCTATAAATATGCCGAGTAGCCCCCCGTTTTAACAAAAATTACGAGGACCGAAATACCCTTTCTATGTTATATTTTTTTTCTCTATTTTCTGAACATCTCGTAGTCCCTTTACGTGGTTCATCGGTGTACCTCGTAGTAGCACTACGTGGTCTTTGAAAGAACCACGGAGAGCTGCTACGAGGTATACTGATGAACCGCGTAGGGCTTTTACGAGGTACACTGATAAACCACGCATTCTCCCTACGTGGGAGGATATTTTCGGATTTCTTTAAATTAGTGGGGGCTACTCAGCAAAATTGAAGGTATACCGGTTTTTCATGTTTTGGGGGGCTACTCAGCATATTGGTGGGTTCGAATAGAATTTGCCATTTCTTGTAGGTGGTTGCCGAGGCGGCTCATAATTCTTATATAGGCAGCGACACGGAGACGTTTAGACTTTTTTCTAGTGTTATATAGGCTGTATTTTCTACGATTTTGCCTCCGACTTAGTTGAGTTCGGTTAGCAGAGATGCAGATGAGAGACTTTAATTTGTCTGTTTAGCGAGAACGATAGGCCTTTCATAAACTCGATTCCAATGTATTCGGGTTTATTTGGAAAGAAATCTCGCCGAGTTTATGAAATGCCAAGTGGCACAATCCTATATGTTGCCCTCCATGGACTCGAATCCCTAAGCTTGGACTGGGACACCATGCAGAACAAAGACGTTCTTTATACCTCTGGTGTGTAGATTTGGTTTATGTAGGAAGATGGTTGGTTCGCTTCGTTAGTCCATTGATGCTTTTATGGAGAAAGTGTCGAAAAACTGCTACCGGGTTGGTTAAGCTTAAGCTTTACAAGGGTTCTGTTGAAGTCGTTCCAAGGAAGAGCCCTTACATCTTATGCAGGGAGGATATTTCTCCTTTTGAGAACGGCGAGGTCCAGGCTGATGATGATGGGTTTATCAGGCTTTATGGTCTTCCCACTAGAATTAGGGCTATGCTTGGCAAGGAGATGTGATATGTTCTTTTGGTCTATTGTGGTGTTTTGTAATGACTAGATGATTCCAACATTTATATTTACAAAGTTAATTGAAATTTAATGTTTGAATGAATGTTTATAACTAGAATTTAAGTTAAAACTTGAAAGTTTGGTTTAAATCGAAGGTATGAATTCGAGTTTTAAATATATACTTAAAAATATGTAAGTTGTTTGGAAGTATAAAATTTAACACGATAAGTAAATTTAGAACCCGTTTAACTGAAAACAAATGCAAAATCGATAATATGTAAAAAAAAGAAGAAGGTTAAACTTGAATTTAATACTTATAATAAGCGAAATAATTATATAACGGAAACGTATAAGTTTGTTCGTTTCGTTTAAATGATTTGGGCGATCGGTTTGAGATAGCGACAAAACAATATCGTAATTGACGTAAAAATTGGAAATATGAATTAAATTATGAGACTTATACATGTAACTAGACATAACGAAGGAATAAATTTCGTAATAAAATATGCAAATTTGTTCCACTCGCTATAAAATTAGTTAAACAATTAAATAGTTCTCTAACAACCAAACAATGATAGAATATGGGGGAATTCGAACTCCATGTTCATGAAATTTGAACATTTGTTGTTCTGAATCTTAAATTTTGGGACAAAAACACGCAAAATAATCAAGGTTATTATGTACATTTCTATGTATTTCAACCATTTGTTTATATATGAATTTGTTTCAAGTTTAACCAAACACTCATATATAAAAAAGAGAGGGGGGCAACACGTATCAAATATTAGAGATGTTGTCACATGCGTTCACTTCATCCCTTGTCTCCATGACTCCACGTTGGATCGCAAACTCCACCTCCCTGATATCGACCACCGCGCACGCCACGTTCGATCGCAAACATCATCTCCACTGAAGTTGTGCTGCTCTACAATCAAGCCCAACAACCTCTAACTCCACAAAGATCTGCAATGAGGAATGGTTTGATGTGGGGAAAGAGACCATAAGAGATGAGTCTGGTTTGTTTTGGTTATTGTGATTTGGATTTTTGTACTTTACCGTTCTAGGTTGCAGTTGTGGTCTGATGCTGAACCGAAATGCAAATGGAGTTGCAAAGACAATTTGCTTCTCCCTTTGTTCTTCTATCGTGCGCCTCTACACCTTTCCCCGGGTCCTTTTGATTTTTTTCCTTTTTTCTTTTCATTTTGCTTCCGATAATTCATGCTTCCATTTGATGAATATATGTTGTTGGCTTATTATATGCTGGAACAAATCTATCGTTCTTTTGTATGTTTTCGTGAAACTGCACCATTCTTACAAGAGTTTTAGTAGAAATCCTGAATCCGTCATTAAGAATCTGTAATCTCATCAATTCTGTTTAGTTTTGTTTTATATCTGAATCAAGTCCTGCTCAGTGCTTTTTCCAAAGTTGCAAATTACTGTCTTTGATTATCTAGATTTGAGCTATGGGTTGTATCAAATCGTTAATACATAAACTCAAATTTTGTTGTATGAGGTCGAATTAAAGCTGGTTTGAATTCATGGTCTTGGTTGGAATAAGGGTGTCAACGGATACTTTCGAATACAGATAGTTCTATACCCATATCCGTATCCGAAATCATTTTGGGATATTGAATACCTGTATCTATGGGTACACAAATATGGAAATATGAATGGGAATTTTTAGTTTAACATAAATGTTTTTCAATTTCATTAATCATAAAGGTGTTAAAAATAAACAGATGTGTGAAATAAAATAGATTTGAGATTCTAATATGCATTTAATGCATGTAATATAAACCTTCGCCTTAATAAAACAATAAATAAATCTCATTCATTGTACTAAAATACATATAATTTTGAGCATAATGTTTAAAAAACAGAACAGATAATTTTTGGATACAGATATCTATGTATCCATTTATTCAGATATCGAATATTTATCCACATTTTAGATACAGATGCAGATGGATTCCGATTTTTTCGTGAAAAATGCAAACATTTGGTTGTTAAAGAGACCGGAGTCAGTTTTGTCGTACTCTCTGTCAATACCGATACCACTTTAACAAATGTGCACGTGGTGGAGAATCTAGAATGAAGTGGCTGTTTGGAGACGTTTGCTGGATTTGAAGAAAGAGAACGATGTTGGATAGCCTTGACCTTTGGGTCATAACTAAAATGACTAAAACAGAAGCTATATCGTTGCTAAGTGAGATCGCATCTCCGATCGGACACGCTTCTTCGATACCATCTCTATTACTGCCTGATCGATTTGGGCACCCTTTTAATATGGGAGTGTATTCTGAGGTGGGCGCTAGTTGCGGCTATGCATTACCACCGGTCCGGGAGTGTAAGTGGTCGAATCCTACCTTGGGTATTGCCTCGTGTGCCTTGTCATATTATCCTGATCGAGCCCCAACGATTTTGATTTAACGTCGTTGTATCACGATGCATCCCCATCCACCGACGTACTGGTGTTTTATATGCAAACTGTACGACAATGATATAAACGATGTAAGGGTAATATGGTAATTCACTTACACTATTGTCAATAGTGTATTTACTGTACACACTATTATAATAGCATATTATTACATGAATTAGTTTCACGGACCCTTAAAGGATGGAATTCCAAACATCCTTTAAGTTATTTGCATTTTGTTGAACATTTCACTTGAGTTGATACACTTATATGAAATGTTAGTCCTGACTCGAGTATTTTGTTTTATTTTCTTGCAAAATGCTTGGGTCAGACCGTGTATTTCAACTATGGTGATTCGTCTATTGGAGCTTGGGTATCGCTATAGTTCGGCTCTTTGTCTTGTATACTCCATATATTCTGTTTCAATCATTAATTCGTGTTTTATCCTGTATTGTCTTCCGTTGTATCTGTATTCATTCTGTACTTTGAAATGTATGAATTAAATTTTTTGTATTATTGTATAAATTTTCACTTTCGTTGTGAGATTTTCTGTGTCTGTGATTATGTGATGATTTATATTTTAACACCATAACAATTAACAATCTATTGTTTCAAAGGATTTGAGTTGGTTTAATTATCGACTTGAAGCGATCGAAATGACAAGTCATTATATGTTTTTTTTTTGTTGCTATTTTTATTATTTTATTTTGGGATATGGTTATATTATTTTGGAGTTTATTAGTGGACATTTACTATTTTTTATTTTATTTATGCAACCTGTATTATTAATTAGAATCTATTATTTAGGAGGCAATGTTTGTTGATCAATGTTCTTGGTATTAAAACTGATCATTCAAAATTGTCTTTCGTATTTAGATTTTTTTCCAATTGTCATGCATAAACTCAAATTGTAAGTTTTAATATTTATTTTATTTTGCATTGATGTACTTTTCATTAAGATCATAAATACGAGTGATATCTTTCAAATCTACGACAGTGATTTGTAATATGTTGTGTTGCATTCTTTGTGATGTGTTTCCATTTCATTTATTGAATGATAGTTACATAGTATCGTTGTTACGCATGTTGTTCATTTTGGAATAATACTAAAATAAGATACCATATTAACCATGAAAGAGTGGTCCTCACATCCTTTCTGATCTGCATGTCTCCTTGGTTGTTATTGACCCTGATAATTATAATATGACCAAACTACCTTCATCCTGTTAATTAGTCTAATTCAATTGGGTGTTATTATTGTCATTCCAAAATTATTAAGGGGGACAAAGATGAAATTCGACAAGTCTGTGATGCATTTATTCTAAGAATTCAGCGGGGGTGTGGTTAAGTTTCACCCTTAAAATCGGCGAAGGACCATCGAAAATGAAAAATAATGAAAAGCAGTGGATGTATACCAAATTTCGTTTTCGAACGTTTCCCCTCTTAACCATTTTTGTAGTGTTAGTAACAATCCCTTGGGAAAAAATCGATACAAAGAAGTAATGTAAAGGTATTTTCGTAAACTAATTTTTTGTGTTTAGTACGCCCCATAACAATTCTAAATATGACTGGAGTTCCCGTAAAATTGAACACCTCTTAACCAAATTTGGAGTGCGAATAACAATGCCCAAAATAAAGGGATCACTTATGTTATAATTATTTATATGGTATTTGGTGTCATGGAATAAATGCGTAAAAACTAAAGGTGGTATTTGCAATTTGAAGAGGGATCAAAATTTAAATATACCATAATTATTATTATCACTTATCAGCTATGAATATAGGGTTGTGATATTTGAGAAACAACAAGTACGTATTTAATTTTCTCTTCTTCCCCATCACAGAGAAACAACGTAAAAAGGAGAATCTATTTTCTTAGAAGATCATAACCTTCATACATTCAATGGATTCCAGTACGCTTCCGCAAATCTTTGTTTATTTATTGTTTGATTTCTTCGTAATTAATTAGGACAAATTTCTGATAAGTTTGAATTGACATGATCATTAATCTTCCTCCCATTAGAATCTGTGTAATAAATCATGGAACCCTTTTTCTTGGGACCTACATGATGAACGCTTGATCCATCATTCTACGTATGGTGCACTGTCAGTACATAGAAACCCAGTGGTAATGATAGATTGTCGTATAAAACTGGGTGGAACATATTTATCATTATTTATCATGTCATTAAATACCTTAATAATTGAGTGTATGTAGTTCTTGCATTTATTAATGAGCACAAAGGTGAATCAATATTTGATCGAATTTCATATATACTATGTAACAACCCGAGTTTGGTAACCTTGCCAAAAAAACCCGAGTTTGGTAATTACCTGGTATATTTAATAATGCTTTAAAATATAAATAATGAGTGATAATTAATTTGAATATATCATTAATTTGATTATTTGACTTAATTATCCGTGTTAAGGACAAGTTGTCGTTGTTAGCACAAAAATAATTAAGGCAGGTTAGGAATTGAAGTTAAGGTGAAGAAGTGCGAAAGGTGACGACACCACGAAAAGAAGTGGATTACTAGCCTTCATAATGTGAAAGGGAAAGAGTTGAAAGGAATCTTCTCCAAAATAAGTAGCTCCTTTTGGTCTAAGCCGAAAGGGCATTGGCACCCGCACCAGGTAAAGAAACCGCTTTCGATTTGAGCAAAAAGGGCATTGGTTTCAGATTAGTTGATCTAGCAAAAAAGAACAGAGGGAGCAAGACGAGGGCGAAGTGTCAGAAGGAGAACTTAGAAGAAAGCTAAGAGCCATAAGCCAGCAGGTTGTAGAAGACAAAATCCCTCAACCAAATTCCGGACGCTCAACCTCCGTAAATTGAAGTCATTAGTGAAGCAAGCCAATCTCTCTAGAATGAGAGAGTAAGGCATATCCTAAAGTAGAATTGGAAAGGAAGAAGTAAAAAAGCCAGAAATAAAGTCATCAAAGGAAGTGAATCTCAGGGAATAGGACTCCGGCCCAGCCTCATTAGGAAGGATAGCTACCTCCATAAGCTGAGAGTTCGCATATGTCTAATGCCTCACACAACTATTCGAGTTAAAGCCGAAAGGGGCTACCCAGAAGGTACTGGCGAATGAATGTAGGCGACACCATAGGGGCTCTCGTATAATCTGCAAAAAGATTCCCAAAGAAGGAGTCAACGAGACTTGAAGATTGTTCAAATAAAGAAAGATAAGGAAAGAAAAGAGGGAAAGGATCTCCGAAAGCAACTGAAGAAGAGAATGAGAAGGAAAAGCACCTCAGAACCAGCTGACAACATCATAAGGCATGCATCTATCACTACACCAGAAATTAACTTTAGCAGCGTGTGAAAAATGCTACCAAAAGGTATTGGTAGCGTTTTAGTGAACGCTACTTCAGGTCCCGCAACTAAAAGTCTGTTTTTTTGTTGCGTTTTAATAAACGCTACCATATTTTTCATCCAGTTGCGTTTTTCAAATGCTATCAAATGTTTCTATGTGGGTTGTTTTTTTCTTTTCTATAGCTTTTATTTTATGTAACTAAAAACTTTTCGTTGCGTTTATTTTTAGCCATTAAAAATTCAGATGGTATGTTACATTTGTTTCCGTAGCAGTTGTTGAACGCTGCTAAATGTTAATACGTGAGTCACTTTTTGCTTTTCTGTAGCGTTTGTTAAACACTACTAAAACGTTTTTGTTGCTTTGTAGCATATTTTAAATGCTACTATATATTATTTATGGCTATAGAATTTCCAGCAATCAATTATATAATAGTCATAATAAAATCGGAACCAATCGCATAAAATTTTGATCCACATCAACAATCAATTAATCGTACAATCATGATACTCAAATAACTGAAAACACATTAGTCATATAAGTATTTTCCATATTCATTTAGATAATAGTTAGTTGACAAAATCAGCAAATTCACATACCAAAAGCATTCATCAACAAGTTTACATAATAACCAAACAAATAGCAAATACCATAACAAGTTTACATATAAATCTGGTGTTGCTGATGGTCTTCACTCCAGAAAAGCTAATTACCTGTAAATAAGGTTGATAATCAAGAATAAGAACTTTGATAAGCAAAATGTGGTCAAGATGAAGATTTAAACAACAGTCGTTTATTAGCAAAAATAAAACAACAGAGTTCACTACAAAAATGCCTCAGTTTCAGGATCAGAACATAGGTGGCATCAATTATGAAGAGGTAAACTTTCTCAAAATGTAAACAACTCTCAAAAAGAAAAGGTTCTTATGTTTGCTGAGTACAATGGACTTACTCATAATTAAAATGTATAAATGGCATCATGTTAACTCTAGTTCATTTGCAAAACGTCTGAAATAGTGGAAAACGGATAAGAAAATCAAAAGTTAAGATACAATCAACATAGTTCTACAAAACTGTAAAAATGGCGTCCAGATCAGTTTTATAAATTCAAGGTGCTTCAGTTATTATCTTTCCGGAATGTGGAAAATCATTAACTTTGGACATACGGTTTAAAACTAGTGAGAAAAATGGTTCAGCTGTGTTTTATGTTAATCTTCATTTAAAAAAAAACAGCCATATCATACACTAACGCACTCACAGTATCACACGTTCAGGTATGCTCATGTTCAGGTATGCTCCCAATACAGATGCATACACATACAAGTTTAGGTTACATTTCAAGTGGTAGCAACACACGCACACTAACACAATATGAACAAAGCAGCCAGCCCAAAATGTGCCTACAGTATATATGACGTACACACCATAAAATCAGTGCACTCACATATGCACCATCTTTTTTCCCTTTATTAGTACTGCTGCTGTCAACAACATCTCCTTTTTTTTGTAATTTATTTTTATAGAACCAGCAACTCCCCTACTACAGCAGCGGTTAACACTCGTTAAACAATATGCTATTTGCAGTTAAAATATGCATGCACTCAAGGAGGTTCAAATAAGTTAAAATCGGTGAGTGTTTTAAATAGAAAATCCCTTAAGATCATTACGCAATATGCTTTTGTAGGAATAAGGATAATTGGGAAGAGTTCGATCTGTCCGGAAGAGAAAAGGCAAAGAAGAAATGATTAGTGCACACACGCAATCTAGATCGGTACTGATCCAGGACATTTGCCCACATGAAACATGGTTTATGCAAGACAAAGTGGGGGAAAACATGAAAAACGCATGAAAATACTCAACTAAATGATGAAATAGTATGACAAGGTGAGAAATGATGACCTAATATTCAACAACATGATCGACATGATTGTCAGTTCTCCCAACTAACTGATATCAAGGCTAAGATATAAATAAAGGGATGTCAAATTGACAGTTGTGGTCAATTCTCGGTTACCCCAGGATCAAATAAACAAAATGATAAAATAGGAGCTGTATAAGTACCTATGGCAAAACAATTACTGTTAAGTGTAACAGAAAATCATTGATTGTACAAATATATAATAAAATATACATAAGAAAAAAGTTGTTTTGGACAAATTATAAATTACTTGAAATATTTAAGCTATCAGGATATATCAGAATTAATATAGTTTATCAAATATTCTGTCAAAACTACCACATATATTTTGTCTTAACAAATTGGCGCATGTTCAGCTGTTCCAATATCCTTCAACAACTAAGACATTAAGGCAATATTAAAGTGGAACACATAAGAAGATAGAATCCTACCTAGCCCAACAGTGTTTTGTTGTTCCAATAACTGACGTCAAGGCAATATTAATGTGTCCTAATAATACATGGAGCCTGGATCGAACCTGATCTAGGATGCAACACAATTTTGATTCATGATCTAAAAAACGGGGAAAAAAGATTTGACTTGCACACTTATGTGACTGTGAATATGAAGACTCTTGTCGGCAACAATCCAATTGCATTTTGGCACATTTAGGAACCAACAACTCAGTGCATGACCACATGGCGCGTACAGACACACGACTGTCCTAATAATAAAGGTTAGACAGTTACCAGTGAATTCCAAAAGGAGCTTCAGTGCAGGTTACCTTAGAATTTCAACTCAACTGTTCAACTCGGTAAGAGTAAGCAAAGATGATGGCTAATAGTGACGCACTCATATATTCATACAGGTTAAAGCCAACCGAATATCGCAACGGTTCAAAGAGAAATGATTTCTTTCTAAGGCAACCCCCAAAAATGTAGCTTAGTTCGACTCGAAGCGCATCTAAAAAAGTGCAAACCAGAATGATAATTCAAAGGCAAACCAGAATGATAAAAGTGCCAACCACGTGGATGCAATTGTTACGCTGTCATTTATCCCGACTGTTTCAAAATGCAATCCAGAATGATAATTCAAAGGCTAAAAAAAGCACTGATGCGATTATTCATTAAACCGAATAAAATGGCATGACAAAGAAAAGCGGTTCGGTCCGGGTTACCCAAGCTTGGGTGATTTTTTTTTCAGTACTGATCCAGATTAACTTGAATTGGGATATTGACCCGAAACCCAAATTTAGGCGATTTAAATCAAACTTCACTGTCTACGTCAACCCATTAACTCAGACTTCTATGTTGGTTTTTTTAGCCAATCTGAGCTTGTCTTTTCCTATAAAACATTGGATTTTGATATAATACTAAACTGTATAATACATTGGACTTTGATGAGATGAATGAGTTCTTTTTTTTAAAATTGATAACATACAAACAAATATTTTCTAAGATTACTTATCATCTAAAAAATTAGACTTACTTCAACTTGATTCCCCAATGACATATGCCGTCGGCCAAGCTACGGTAGTCCCAAAAGCATCTTCCGTGTATGTACACTCCGATGTGGGTCTCCATATTAATGTGTCACTAACTTTAACAAAGTCTACCCAAACTGATACTGCATCTTTTCCTAATGGAACAGAGTGAACCACTGTTGTCGGATCGGTAGAAAATATAGTTCCTTTAGCTACTACTTGTCCTGTTTCAGCCATATCAAGCAACTTGCATCTATTCTTTATGACCAGATTTGGCCTCTGTTGGATAGGTAAACCAAAATAAAAATTTTAACAAGAAATAAAGTCAACCAGATTGGCTAGCAAAGTTTATTACATTTACAAAAACAAAATACAGGCGCATTTTATTTATGTTTCTGAAGCGGCTTTCAGAGGCATTAATGCTACCAAGAAGTATTGTTCAATATAGTGTTAATTTGTCTTCACTGTTGCTGTCAAACAACATAATTAGTGTGGCTAACCGCTCTGGTTTGATAGTTTAGATATCAAAACCAGTTCCATTTTATATTCAAAATTAGCATGGCTATAACAACAGTATCAGTTTATTTTTCAAAAGCCTTCAAATGCATACTGGAAGCACAGTATCCTCATTTCACTTACAGTGTGGAAGAAATAAAAAATGGGAAAAGAACGCCTTATAATAGTTGAGTAATTTTTCTTACTGGGTAAATTAATAATACATGCTAGATATACCAAGTGCAAATATTCAGATTAGGCATTAATTAAAACATATAAACGATTCATTTACAACTTCGGATAAAGACAGTACCACTTACAGTGCAGTAGTAGAAGACTTAAAAATAAGATTAGATTCATAGTATATAAAACAATCATGACCTGGTTATTGTGCTGGGGTCCTTGCACATTACAACCAAAGTCATCCTGATATGTGTGTACTTGTCAACAGTGATATTCAAATTAAGAAAGATACCAAAATATTTGAGACAATGAGATGATAAGTGCATAAAATTAGTGTAAAGTTAACAAAAGGTAACAACTATTATTATAATAGAGGAACCACATGTATTACATGCCCATACCTAATGTGGCAAAAGTTGCTTAGTTAGCCGAGGAGTTGATTTAGCCATGCCAAGAGAAGTTGAAATGTTTTCTCTAGCCATGGAAGAAGAAGCCATAGTGCTTTCTTTTTCAGCTACAACTTTTGATTTTGGCCATGATATTTTCTTACCTACAGCCTCTTTAATGCACGACATATCCGCTGTAGGTCGCCACAAGTAAGCATCTTCTTCTTTTGCATAGTTTACCAAAAACCAGCACGGCTAACAGACTAAGAGGAATACCGTTAACAATCATTTTCGAATCACTTGTGTAAAGTCGTCCCACGACGACCAACACTTCGCCCTCATTCCAATCAAAAAGCTTGCAATTGTTGTTTGAGCTACTAGTTTTACTCTAAAAAGAACAAATTAATATATTTAATGGAAAAAATATGTATACAATTACATATTAGCTACCACGATTCATAAATTTTACCATTTTGTCTTCAACCATGTGTCCTCGCTGTGCAACAACACGATTTGCAGGCCATGCCACTGACTTACCTTGGCTTCTCCTAACACTGATATACTAGATGTAGGCCTCCAAAAATAAGCATCCGCTTTTTATATAAACTCGATAACAACTTTCACGACATTTGGTCCAATACGAATATCATTGACAACTTCATTTGGGTCGGTGGACACCACTCTCCCTTCAGCAACAATTTCGTCGATTCCGTCCCAATTTAACAGCTCATATATGTTGTCATTATTCTACAATTAAGACCAAATTTGTTAAGAAATGAATTAAATATAGACTGCACAAGTCGATTAATTATGAAAATAACAAAACTTTTGCATAGAAGAGAAAAACCGAAAAATTGTAACAATATATCTCACACAGTTGTAATTTCTAACTAAATTCTAGTAAAACTACCAATAGTTGCAACGTTTTAATTTCTAACTAAATTCTAGTAAAACTACCAATTCTTGTACTTTTATTTTATGATGTCATTGTATCTATTCATTTACTGGAATATTAATGGCTCACGTGAGCTTCTTTTAATAAGAGTGCTCTTGCCCAACTGTTATCTTTGCAACCGTTTCTACATGCTCAGGGATGTTTTCCTATTAGTTATTTTAGTCGGGGCTTGTTATGTCGTTGCTACTTTTCATATCAAAGCACATTTTTTCTGAACTTGAAACTCAAGTTATGGGTGCTCTGTGATTTTACTTCTGGCTTTTATTTCAAGTTATGTAGTGCTCTGTGATTTTTTCTGAACCTGAACCAGAAACTCAAGTTACGTCGTTGCCTTTTGGAGTCTGGCCTGTTAGTGTCAGATGTGGCTTGGGAGGAGTTTTATTTCTATGGTGGAATACGCATCTCAAATTCACATAGCATGTCCAAGGTACAAAAATAACTTGTATGAACTTGTATAAAACTACCAATATTATAGTAAAAATTAGTAACAATATATCTCACACAGCTAGTAAAAATACCAACTGTAAATTTTTCAATTTAGGTAGTAGTCTTTTATTGTTTGAAGAGGTTAGAGGATGGGACATCTATTTATAACCTTGCTTCAGATGGAATACAAGGAAAGACTGAATATACTGATAAATAAATATGAAAATAATTATAATTTTCCAAATTTATTACCCATATATATCAACGTAACTAACAGTGTGAGATATATTATCACTTTTAACAGTGAGAAAACCCAAAAAATTAAAAGGATAACTCAAGTCAAAAAATAAAATAGCAAAACTTTAAATGATGTTTTATCAAACATAAGTGATTTATACCATTTCAGGTGTGCTCCCGTCTTTTGAACCTTCTTTACCCTGCCAAAGCAAAATTAGTAGCACCAGATCAAACCTTGTATTATAATTTATATAAAGAAAAAAATTAGATAATTGAAATCTCATATTATAAAAATGCAGTAATTCGATTATGCTAACATCAATGGATATAAAGCAATAATTGAAAGTAAAACTTGGTGTATCATAAATTAAAGTATACCTCTTTGTTTATTAGAAAGTGTACCAAGTTCTCCAAATCTGAAATTCTTTAATGGCATTGAGTTATCTGGATATCCCTTGACTGTGACAAGGCTAACTTGGTTTTGGTGTATCCTCTTCCAAGTGCTCTTAACTGTCCTGGTTTATCTTGTCCTAATATTTTTGTTATTGCGTCTTCATGGACATTCTTCATCATGTCGGATTATGTGGCGTTATCCATTTTTCTAATCTCCTCCTATATAAATTAACATGCATATATGTTATATACGATGGTATAAACATCACAATGTTCAATTAGTGACAAAAAATAAAAATACTTACAATGACATTTGCAACATCCGTGTTCATTGGTTCACCGTTCTTTTTGGTATGAGATTTAACCCAAACATTCGTTCTAGATACGGACGATGAATCTTGACTCTACTTTCTCTATATTTAGAAAAAACACTAAATAAATCAAACAATAGTTAATTACCTAGCTAGATAAATAATGCTATATTTAATTAATTAACCAAATCATTCGTAAATCTAGCAATTCCTCTACGTCCGGTTGTGTGTGGCACTTGTTTTTTCCTGATGGCTCTGTACTTCTCACTTTTTGCCTGAGAAGAGATAAACGAATTTATCTAAGGTCTCAATGAAAACTCAAGCAATTGTGAATAAAGTTACTGGATATAACATCTTAGGTTAAACCTTTACGTAAAATACAAAATGGAACCAGTATGTGGCTTATTAAAGAAAAAAACCCAATGATACAAGTTATTTTGGTTTGGTGTCCTTGTTGAGAACAGTGGTTGGCTGTTTGGTTGAAATTGCTACTAATGGTGAAATATGGTTGTGTTTTTGTCAAAACTGCTGTAATCAAATTTAAAAACGATAATATAGTAAAATCAAAAAAAAAAAAAAAAAATACAAGTCTGTGGAGTTGAGTGCTCGATTAGTTCACAGTCCTCTTAAGGTCATTTCATCAAATGCATAGGTGTTATGATAGTCACTCTATTGGCCACATGGATTGATCATTGGAGTCAGTGACTGTTAACAGTGCTGTTATGGTAATCAACAATTTCCAGTGATCACTAATTAATCTCGTCACATCTTTCTTTAATACTATCGTTATGTCACTGTTATATTCAAAGGATATTGGGGGTGCTTGGGCTATCGAAACTTGCTCATTCATATATGGCAGTGCTTGGACTATTAACAATGTGTGTTTGTGACTGTGTTTGTATACATGAATAGTTTGTGGTGGAAAGCCTAAGATTGTATCAATGATATAAACACTGGTCCTAGTATTTCAAACAGGTTTTAGAGAGATAAATAAAGTTGTGGGTTTTATCTGATTTAACATGCTAACAAATTAATTTTAGAGCACTGCTATTTTCCCGTCCTAAATAATAAACTGAAAATATCCCATGGAAGCCTAATATCTAAATTGTCAGTCGACCCTGACTGCATTATTTTTTGTTCAGTATGGCGCTTGCGAGTCCTTAACAACCCATCCTTCTCTAATATATATGCACACACACACACAATAAGACATTAACATGCACTAGTATGTACAAAGTTAGGATCGTCAAATGTTCAGGTTATCATCTCCATCAATTAATCCTTGTGAAACTATGGTGCTTACTTTAATGTCCATGATAAGTAGAAAAGTGAGAAAACTACATATAAAATACAATAGAACTCTTGTGAACAATTACTTGATGTGCAAGTATAAGCATATCTTAAACTCCAAACTTAATTTCATCTTTACAAACTGCCTCCACTCATTCATGTTTTTATATTGTAAGGTTTCAAACAAAGTCTTTCCACTTTCGTCGTTGCATTGACTATATTTCGGACCAATTTGCTTTTCGAGGATCTCCAAATAGTTCTCATTTGTTGAAATAAGGTATTTTTTTTTGCCATTCTTCCACTTTGAATCTAGCCTACAAGTAAAAAAATAAACGGTGCATTAATAGTTATGTGCTGGAATTTCGTTAGTATTCATCTTCTATTCCTATAACATATGCTATTAAAAAATTGATATCAAATCTAATAAGCAGGGGTTCTTTTCAGGAAACAACAGAGTATTTACTCTAAAACCTGTCTATCAATCTATTTCTCCTACTAAAACTAATTCTGCTTGGGCAAAATTCATATGGAAGTATCCCACTATGCAAAATTACACTTTTACCATTTATCTTGTTTGTCTAAATATAATTCAGACCCTTGATAAATTTCATAAGTTGGCAAAAGATGCAGATAAGATCCATAAAATATGCATTTGCTCTGTAGAGAACAGGGGCCATCTATTTTCCGAATGCAACTACTCAAATTTCATTTGGAATTTCATCAAACGAAATTTTATTAGTATGATGTATTAAATTTTATCGTACTAAAACTAAACTAAAATTTTCTGAATAGCCCAAAAAACAAAAACCTGAACTTAATTATTATAATAATAATAAAATTTATTTAAATGGAGTGAGTTTTTTTAGTAAGCATCTATTTGGCAAGAAAACAAGGTATTATTTGTAACCCTACAAAAAATTAAACAGAGCAGTGTAAAACTGAAATGAACAGAGCAAAATTCCTGAATCAAACATTATAGCAAAATTTCTGAGCTTTTAACGAAAGTAAACTGAGCAGTGTAAAACTGAAATGCATGGAAATTTGTAACGAAAGTGAAAAAAGTATATACCTGAATCGATTCCCACGATACAACTTTCAGTTCATCGCTTAGCAACCTCCAATCAGTAAGTGTAATCGGAACATGCTCTCAAACAAGCAGCCCAAGATAAGAAGATAAATGTACCGAGCCATCTTTTATGGGTATGGCTACCTCATTGACTTCAACTTCAATTCAATTCTCAAGACTTAATGGCAGTTTTTTTTTGCTCTTGTTGGACCTCTTGGACGTTTTTTACATTTGTATTTGCAGTGTTAACTTCATTTGGTCTATTGATTTCCACCTCGGCATAAACATTTTCTTCATAAGCTATTTCAACTTCTTCACGCATTTCATTTTCTTCATGAAGCGTTTCAATTTCCTCATGCATTTCAGTTTCTTCACAAGGCATTACATTTTCTACACATGGAATTTATGTTGTCTCGTGCCGTAATTCTTGTTCCTTGTTTACATTGCAAACTTCAATGGCTGGCTTGATTTTTTTTTCTTGGTTTATACTTTTGTGATCTCTCGTTCTTCAATTATTGGCGAGTATGTACAAGGCTTACATGCATATCCTTATCCTTTCCTTATGAAAACATTTATTAACAAAAACAACAAAATTAGAGAAAAAAAACGTACAGGAATAAATGATATACCTAAATCCATCCCCTTAATTATTAGGATTTCATAATTAACTAATACAAACTTCATTATTTTTTGGTACACCTCAAATCCATCCCCTTAATTTCAGTTATAGATTCTAAAATAAATGATATACCTTTGCTCTTATTACTTCGATTCGAATGCGTATATTATTTAATCTGGACACATGGTAAAAATTAAAAGAAATAAGAGGATTTAAGATGCAGCAAAAGCAATGTCCGGCATTACTTTTAGGTATATTATTACAAACCATACTTTTAGGTATATTACAAGTAAACAAGTTATATCAAAGTGTGAAAGTGTGCATTCTGAAATTACTTCTCATACACAAAACAAAAAACAATGTAAAAAGGACAGACGCAACATTGGACAGTTAACTCTGTTACTTAAACTATGACATACAATGTAGAAGGAAAAAACATGTTTAATCCGCTGAAAATATTGATTTAAATTATGGATCAATTAGGACATACAATGTAACAACCTCAATTTTTAGAGTATTTAATTAATGATTTAATTTAAAATTTTGGTTTATTATTTTATTTATCTATATTAATTCTTGAATTTTTATATGAATATTTAATTTGTGTAATTAAACCCTCCATTTCAATATGGAATTATATATTTAATTTTATTTCAATTTGTATTTATTGTTCTTGATATAAATATAGCAAAATTTTATTTGTTCTTTAACTAAATTTCAATTCGTATTTATTGTTGTTAATTTTATATTGCCAAAACCGTTTGTCATTTGAACTAAAAATTTGTATTGTTTTCCATTTATTTGCAAACACATTTATATTGGTTCCTTTTATTTGTTTGTAAAAAAAATCTACATCTTTCTTTATTCTCATTAGTAGTAATACTAGCTTGAATTTGAATTGGTGAAAAATTAATTTGCGGGGACACATTTATTAATTTGCGGGGACACATTAAATTGACGTTATTTATTTGGTAACTTCCTTCTCATGTAAATAAAGATATATACATCCCTTTACATTCTCATTAGTATTAACAGTGGCTTAAATTTGAATGGGTGAAAATCAATTTGCGGGGACACATTTATTAATTAACGTTAAAAATTTAGAAAGCCATGAATGATTATTTACAGTGGTTTCTTTTTTTTTTTCTCTTTTCTCTATATCATCATTTTATTCATTCATGCAACCATTCCTTTTTGTTCTTCTTCTCCAAAATTCTTAGCAATCAACCATGGCTAAAATCAAGATCTTCATCTAAATCTGATGGAGAAACTTCTCAAACTAAATAAATAAATAAATAGAAGCCACCTAATCCATCAATCTCTTCTCCCTTTTACTCCTTTTATTTTCTATTTTTTTTTTTTTTTGGCCAGATTTTGATCTGTTTTGTAGGGAGCATAACTTCCTCATACGGAATCCAAATCGACTTTACTTTTTTTTAAAATTTTGTAAAATTGAAAGAGCTAAAACTTTTGCGCAATATACTTTTTCAGATTTCGAATTTTTCTTGGCCGAAACTGCCAATCTTTCAGGTGCGTTTTTGAAGCCAGATTTCAGATCCAAATATTTGTCTGTCGCTGTTTTGATCATATCTTCTTCAAATTTTATCGGAAATTGGTTTTTCTTTTTTTAAACTGAAGAGAAAAGAATTTGCAACAACTTTTCAGTTTATGATTTTCCAAAATTCAGAATTTAACTTGTTCAAAAATCACTTTTAAGATGGTCAAAATTTAGTTTAGTTTTGTAATTTTTTTTGGTAAAAATCAAGATCCTTTCTGCTTGCATTTCCCTGGCCCATTGGGTCAAGTTATGAGTTTGTGTGGGTTTATCTTACTTCATTTTTTTTGTGTTTATTTATGTTTAATTTATTATATATATATATATATATATATATTTGTTTGAGGCGTGCGTTTTTTTTATTTCGCCTATGTGTTTGTGTGATTTATATAAAGGAAAGTTTATTTAAATACAAAGATTTGATACAAATTGAGTGGCATAAAATCTAAACCATAAGATTACCCCATGATCCGCACCCCTCACATAAAGATAAATTAATCATGTGGTTGAGAAATTATGCCTTTTGATTTATGTCAAATTTTTTTGTTTATATAACCGCTCCCTTTATATAATATGTACATAGTTGTTGTATACATGAGTTCGGGTTAAATTTCTATTTTATTTTCTTTCTATAAAGAAAATATTTATGAAAAAATTTGATAGGTGTTGGATTGTAGAGTTGATTATTAGAAGAATATATACATACATATATACATATATATATATATATAAGTATTTTGATGTGTATGTTTTATATATAATATATATAAGGTAATGGAATTTTAGTGTAATTGTGTTGCTTCTTTTATACCTATGAAAAAGGGTTTCGTAAACTGTTCCACAAATCCAATTTCCATGTTGTTTTGCTGAGAAAATCCCTTCTCCTCTTATAAAATTAAATATAATATTGAGCGATCATCGAGTTAAAATCCATTCTGAATCATGCCTGCAAGTCGTTGTTTCACTTTGGGCTTATTTTGGAGTTCAGACACGTTCAGAACCAAGGTGAGTGTTTAAACCCACTCACGCCTGACTAAAGTATTCTAATATTAGTTAAATTAATATCATGCTATGATATGATTGTATTGTTTGCTGTTGATAGTTATAATTGCATATTTATATTGATTGACACCAATAATTTAATTTAATTTGAGTGCTAGTATGAATTTTTCAGTTAAGTTAAAATTTGATATAGTTGCTAGTTTAAAACCACCCGACATCTGATAACTAGTAAATTTATGAACTGTGTGAATGTAATGATGTGATGATTGATTTTGATATGTTTACATATTAATGTTTATTTATGTGAAGTTACCTGCTATTCATCTTGATTTTATATGACCAGTGTTTGTATTTATTAATCCCAACCATTTACCCTAGATGTGACGGGCATCAAATAAACCCGGGATTAATCATTAAAATGAATTAAGAACGTAGGTTGAAATGATAAATACCTATGACCCTGATTTGGATTGAAATGATATATATCCTTTCCCAAATACTAAAATTAAAATTTAAGTATCACTTGGCCATAGGATAGAAAATTATATACGGACACCGGTTGGTTAAATAAAATTTGTTTTAACCATGAATTTTGAAATATTGTTTTAAAGACAAAATAAGCGATGTTTATAACTTATTTTTCCTTGAACTTGAACCTTGAATTTTGAAATATAAACAAAAAAAGGGAGAATAAATTAGTATTGTAAATGAAGCTAAATAAAGTGAAATAAAATGTAAATAGAATTTATTGAAATTGAATGGTTTCACCCACCTTTGAAATTTGTTATGAATCAACATTGGTTTGAATTATATATGAATTGTGAACTTGATATTTGTTATAAACTGAAATCATTGAAAATGAGAACTTGATTATGTAACTATTGAATTAATTTGATCGAATTGAAATGAATGTAAATTGGAATTTTAATCGGTGGAATTATTAAAAATTGAGTTGGTTGAATTGAAGTTTTGAAATTTGACTTCAAGTTTAATTGAAAATGTTAGAGAAACGATTCTAATTCCAACAATATTATTTCAAAATCATTTTATAAACTATTTTAATAATAATTATTTTTCTTTATAAACTATTTTACTTTATCACTATTTTATTTTATAAATTACTTTAAATAAATCATTTTAACATTTACTATTTATTTTATAAATTACTTAATTTTTTAACTATATATTTAATAAATTTGATAAATTCTATTTTAATTACAAACTATTTATTTTCAAACTATTTCAATTATATATCTAAACTATTTTAAATATACTGTTAACTATTTTAATATTCAAATTATTAAAGTTGGAATTGTTTCAAGATTTTAACTGGTTTAAATGGAGATTTTAGTATGAATAATATTCTATCTTGAATATTGAATGATTTTGAAAATCTAATATTTTGATATGAAGTATGAACCCCTTTGAAATGTAAAAGAACTGACCGGTGTGAAAAATGTAAACGTTTGGTTGTTAAAGAGACCGGGATCGGATATTGTCATACTCTCTGTCAATACCGAAAACCACTTTAACAACTGTGTACGTGGTGGAGTTCCAGAAATGGTGTTGGATGGATTTGGAGGCGATTACTGGATTTGAAGAAAGAGAACGATGATGGATAGCCTTGACCTTCGGGTCATAATTAAAATGACTAAAACAGGAGCCATACCCAGGTTAATTGAGTTAGCTACTCTGAGCAGGCATACTTCTTCGATTCCACATATATACTTGTGATTGATTGGCGCCTTTGATTGATTTTGGGGGTATGTCTGGGGTGGGCGGTAGTTGCGGCTATGCGTTACCACCGGCCTGGGTCAGCAATCCGGTAGAATTACTACTGATGGGTATTGCCTCGATGCCTTTATATATTTATCCTGATCGAGCCCCCTACGATTTTGATTTAACGTTGTCGTATCACGGCGCATCCCTATCCGCCGACGTACTGGTGTGTTATATGCAAACTGTACGGCAACGGTATAAACGGTGTAAGGGTAATAATGGTAATCCCGCTTACATTATTTTATTATGTTATATTTAACCATAGACATTATTATAATAGCGTATTATATTATATAGTATTAGTTTGACGGATCCTTAAGAGATGGAAATTCCCGTAACATCTCTTAAGTTATTGCACTCATATTATTACATGAAATTTGATTTAACTAATATGAGAATGATTTAGTTCTGATCCAAGTGTTTGTTGTGTTTCTTTTTGCAATACGCTCGGGTCAGACCGAGCTGCAGTTAGCGAAGATTCCATTGCTTTGAAGATTCCATTATGAAGATGAAGATGGAGCTCAACAGACGTATTATTATTATTATTCCGCTGCAATGCATTGGTATGTTATATGTTAATTTACTCTGATAATCATTGTAAAATATAATAAAATGTATGTTTTAACAGCTTCATGAATTGTTATTTATTTATTATATTTTGTCCTTCCGCTGCGAGATTCTGTATTTGTTTTTCTTCTTCTCTTCTTTTTTTTCTTATATAAATCCCAATAACTATCCTTATTTTTGATTTGTTTATGTCGACATTGAGGATCATTGTCGATTTGAACGGTCAAAAATATCGGGATGTTACATACAAACTAGCGTAAGAATTCAGAAAATTGAAATAACGGTAAATACTTATCATATAGATCTTAATTACCAATAAATTCATCAAAGTAAAAAACTCTACTGTTATGTCTGTGACTTATCTGAAATAACAGATAAATACTTATCATAATGATACAGCTGCCGTTATGTCTGTGACTTATCAAGCAAAAAAGAAACCAATGTTGACACCAAAAAATATTCAAAAAGAGGTCACACGACCCATTACGCACATTACCAGTAAATTATTACATAATCGAAGGGAGAGAAACAACTTAAAATGCAAGCATTCACAAAAAGTATAACAAGGAAAAATGTGTAAAAGTTGAGTTACTGAAATTCATAACTGATGTTTAATAATGTAGCATTAATTATGTGTTGAGTCTGTTTAATAATGGAAAATATGTGCAAGTGGACGTTTTTGGTGCATTAATGTGATTCCATATATGATGATAACACATTACAACAGGGTTTTTGACATGTACGCTGCTCCACACATATTTAGTAGTAAATTTCCCATGATGAGCCAATCGTATAGTGATATTGTATGGTTTTTAAATACACTAATAATCAAGCAAAAAAATTATACAGTAGTGTGTAAATCATCATACCTTCATGATGAAGATTATGTGTGTCTTTCGAGTATGTGAATCTCAATGACAATCAATAACTCAATACCTGCATATATGAAATAACTCAATGAATGCACATTCCCAAAAAAAATGATTGGTATATGGACAAAAAGCGTACAAGAATCAGGTAAAGAACATAGGTAAAAAAAAATGAATGCAAAAGTGATCATTTACAAAAAATAAAATAGCCATGACAAGTAATATGGAACGAAAGATAGTAATGTTAATTTTAGCCCACATATTGCCAAAAAATCACGACATGTTCATCTTTTTGTAACATGACAAGTTATCAGTTGCATATGAACATTTGAAAGTTTATAATATTAACGTTTATTTTCCTATTGAGTGGTACAGACCTACAATAAGAGCTACTCAAGTATGCCTTCGCAATCTTCCCTAACATAACTAACATCTTCAACATCCATATTGGTTACGTCGCAATCCTCTGGAATATTGATAGTTTCATCCATATAATCATTTGTCTCTAAATCATGATAACCTCTTAGTGGTGCTTTCATTACCACGTACCAATTTGAAAAATCGTTTTCTCTTGAATAAAATACTTGTTTTGCTTGAGATGCAAGGATGTATGGATCTTTTGAAAATGATGCTTGATTTTGATGTGAATTGACAAGAGTGAAGCCATCTTCATCAACTTTCACTCCATTTCCTATATGTGCCCAACGACACTTAAAAACAGGAATATAAAACACGTGATAAGCTAATAAAATTATATCCGTCAATATTCCATAATAAGTGACCACATCAGCTACTTGAGAAACATCTTTTGCACTTGCTCTACACATAGTAGTCACATCGTAAGTCACTCCACTATTCTAAGTTTCTCCCCCTACATCTTTTACATGAAACCGTTGCCCATTGATGATATATCCTTTGTAAGACAAAGCATCATTCTTCGGACCATATGCAATCCACTTCAACATTTCAGTATGATCAGTGGAGTTGATAGGTATCTATAAAATGTTTGATTTACAATGAATAATTAGAATAATATTCTTAAGAAAATGAGTATATTTAAAAAATTCATTTAACCTTTTTTTTAATCCAATCAGCAAAAAAAATTGTATTTGTTTCCCAAAGCAGGGCTGAGTTTCTCTCCATGCGCTTGCTTGAATTTTGCGATTCCTCCAAATGCAAATTAGTATAAAACAAGGAATGCTAAGTTATATTTACGAGTAGAAACACATCAAAATAATTGAAATATAATATAACATATACTTACTCTAAAAATGGTTCCACCACGGCTATATTCATTAATACGGCTAAGTAAGCACTTTCTTTCTCATTTAAGGATAATGTAACTGTCTTAGACGTTGAAATTGGACGTCCCTCGAGTAATACATCGCTTTCATAATCTTCATTTCGAGCCTTTGTCTCCTTAACGTGTCCTAATTTTTTCAAAAATTCATTGAAAAATTTCATGCATTTCTCTGCAAGATAAGACTCGGCAATACAGCCCTCGGGCCGTGAATAGTTTCTTACATAATCTTTAAGTGTTTTCATATATCTTTCAAACGGATACATCCAGCGAAATTGATCCGGGCCACAGATTAATGCTTCTCTACCAAGATGATTTGACAAATGCACCATTATATCAAAAAATGAGGGTGGAAAATACTTTTCAAGCTCACAAAGAATATCTATAATCTCAACACTGATTTGTTGCATTTTCCCTCTATTAAGGACCCGCTGACATAATTTATTGAAAAATGAACATAAGTGAATTATTGCTTTTCTTGCCTTCTTTGACAATAACCCTCTCACTGCTACATGTAATAAGTATTGCATTAAAACATGATAATCATGAGATTTCAAACCAATAATTTTATAGTTATCCAACGATACACAGTTTTTCAAATTTGAACAGTAGCCGTCAGGTCCTTTGAAATCATACAGTCTTTTGTAGAATATTGTTTTTTCGGAATTTGACAACTTATAAGGAGCCGGTGGAAGATATGTTTTCTTCCCACGAGGTTGTGCATGAAGCTCATATCGAATCCCCCAATCCTCTAAATCCTTTCTGGAGTTGGTTCCATCTTTTGATTTGTTGTCATGCAATATTGTGCCTAATATGCTTTCGCCAATGTTTTTCTCCATATGCATTACATCTAAATTATGTCGTAATGGAAGTTCCTACAAAAATCAATAGTGTAACTCATAATTATTTTATATAATTAATTTTAATTATCAACAAATTAAAAAAATAACCACTAACCTTCCAATATGGAAAATCAAAGAAAATTGATCTCTTTTTCCATCTTGATAACTCCAGTTTCATAGGATTATTATCTTCATCTTCCATATCATTAACAACGTTCCTCTGTCTTTTTTTCAGCTTGATGGATTTTATCTTAATGGCCATTTTCTTATTATTTCTTTTCTTCTTGTTTTTTTTTTCTTTCTTTTTCCCAAAAACAATTGGAAAATCTTTTAACAATTCAAAAATATTTTGTAATAACCCTGAATTTTGGGGTAAATTTAAAAATTTATTTTAAGTTATTTTAATGGGTTTTGATATTTAAAGTAATTTATTTTAAATCATAAAGACTAGAAATGTTAAAAATGTTCATTTTGTTAAGACATGTTATATTAGATTAAAAATATCATTTCATTTGAAATACCATGTTAATAGAAGTGTTATTTATTAGAAAATGTCATCTTTGTGAAAAGATATCATTTTATTAGGAATTCCATGATAATGTCATTATATAAGAAACGTCATTTATTTAATAATGTCATGTTGGAAATAATAGGTATAGTAGCGCTGAAATGGTTTTGACATTAAACTTAATCACCTCAATTTGTGGATCTCAACCAATTCATTCTCGGTTCAAATTATTTTGAAATTAAATACCTCATTAACACGTAACTTTTATTTATTTCTTTCCCATTAATTTCCCTTTCCTTCAATTAGAAAACCAACAATGGAATTGAGAAATATATATGTATATACTAATGAATTTGAAATTCACGTTTAATTTCAAAGAGTTAACAAATTTTATTACGTAAAGCATCCGTTAAGCTATTGGACAGTAACTGACATTTTGTTATTAACAAATTTTGTAAATTTTTACAAATATATTATAATTAAATGAGAAGCATAATAATCAATGCATAGGATATATATATATATATATGAATTAATGTGTATTTTACATTATGTTGTAATATATATATTTGGAAATTTTATTTGTATAAATTGTAAGACAAATGATAACATTAATTAGGAATACATTGAATGTTAACTAATTTTAAGATAAGAATTGCAATAGATTAATTGACTAGTGTAGGAAATCAGTTGCTATTTAATTCATTGGTGATAAATTGGAAGTAAGTTGCAATTAATACACAAAATTTATTGTTATATTGCCATGCACGTATGTAACATATTTTGTATATAGGTGTGAGACCAAACAATGGATAAAAAGGCAACAGGTAAATAGAAATTTATGCATGCATGTATGTTCGTGTTAAAAGAAAATTTTGTTATAATATATTATTATTATTTTTCTTCCCTTAGTGCTGCTGAGCGTTTCATGATATATATATATATATATATATATATATATGTAAAATGAATGATGGCAATGTTCAAAACCTGCGTATTAAAGATGGCAATGATATTAATGTTTCCTGTGCATAAATAAATAAATAATTGCTCAATCTAAATTGTGGAAAGTTGATATGCACTTTATTTCTATAATTTATATAAGTCATAATTTGAATTAGAATTAATCTATTTACGTTAATTAGTGATGAATACATAAAAAAAAAGATGGAATGTTTTCTTCATTAATTAAACCATTGAAATTTCTTGTCTATAAATTACCATTAATTCTACCATAACTCTCCTTTGAAATTATAATTTTATGAACATTTATTTCATTTAAATCCGTTAACGTTTGAATTAAAATTTGATTGGTAGTAAATGGGGAGCATTAATAACGGTTAAAATTTGATTATATCATTCCTAATTTAACTTAACTTCATGAAAGAGCTTATGACACATCAGCTCATTAATTTGGGAATTGGGATAATTTATTAACGTTAAAAATATATAGCCGTGACTTGATTTTTTTTTTTTTTTTTACGGTGATTCGTCTCTTTATATTGTCATTCCACGCAACTTTTTTTTCTCTCTTCTTCCTCAAAAATCTTTTCTTCCCAAAGCTCCGAACTAAATCCACTAAAATCTCCTCAAACAAATTGAATTACAAAGCGAAATTGATAGTATTCTTCGAGCTCGACAACACCAAAGGCCATGATCGGAAACCATCGCCTGAGATGGTCGAAATTGCTGCTCAAACACGGTCGGTTGGGTGCGGATTTTGAGAAGGAGGAGGCGTGCGAGATGGACGACGATTCTAGATGGGGCTGATGGGTTTGAACGGTTCCAAACAAATATAGAAGAAAGAAGGATTGTTAAGGTTAATTAAAAACCTTAATCAAATTTAGTTTATTTTACATAATTAATGTTTACACGACCATAACTTATTCGTATGGAATCAGAATTCAAGGATTTCAGATCCATTGGAATCATCACGACAGAATTGAACGATTCACGTTGCGTTGGATTCGCAGCGAAGAACACTACACAATGGAACCAATCAGAACCAAAATAGAGCAAATCAGAATTTAAAGGAGAATTTAAATTCAAAGCAGAACCGAAATTCAGAGTGGAAACCATCGGTGAGATTTCCATTTTCTTTTAAAATTAAAATTAATTATTTATATTATTATATTCATTCAGTATGAAATTTATGTTGTATGTACATATTTATTTAAACGATGATTGTGTTGTGATTGTGTATGCATGTTTGTTAGATTTTGGTGTATACGATAAAATCATATATTATCGTGTATATAGAATATGTTATATTCATGTGTGCCAAGGACTTGCGTATAAAATAAAAATTATATTTTTATTTTATGTATAAAAAGAAAACTTGTAAATCAGAATCAAACCAATGTGAGTATTCAAATTTAATAATTAATATCTAATTTAATTATTTCGCTTGCTCATAAATCATGCTGTATATTTGAATAGTTCTGATTTGCGATGTTGTGATTATTTGTTGACTTGCTGTTGTGGTGTGATTACATTTGCTGTATATTTGAATGGATCTGAAAATAAAAATGAGAATGTTAAAGGTATGAAAAGATCCAATCTTTTTATTGAAAATAAAAGGTGGAATATGTCGATGTGTAAAGATTCAATATTTTTATTTAGAATAAAATAATAATATTGACGATGTAAAAAGATGAACTTTTTATTGAAAATAAAAAAGAGAAATTTTGACAATGAAATTTACATGCCTGTTTGTATGAAATTAAAAGATAAGAATTGACGTTATATTTTACATGCATGTTCACTGAAAATAAAAAGATTAGGATTTTATTTTCATATTTTTTTTTTATGTAAGTTAAAATATTATATTTTGTCAATGCATCTTATATGTAAAGAAAAAGATTATATTTTATCAATGCATCTTATATGTAAGTAAAAAGATTATATTTTGTCAACGCTTCGTATATCCAATAAAAAAAAAACTTAGATTTTGTTAATGCGTTTATATGCAATTTCATGTAAAACAAAAGATTGAAATTTAATGTTTCACTTTTAATGAATTAAACGGATTAGAACTTTATGTTTCATTTTAATGAATTAAAAAGAATGAAATTTCGTGTTGCATTTTTATTTACATGTTTAATGTAAATGAGAGATTAGAGTTTTGATGTAAATTTGTGGACATTAAAAAGATTGGAGTTTTAATGTAAATTTGTTGTCATTGAAAAGACTAGTATGTTAAGGTAAATTTGGTTGACATTAAAAGACTATAATTTAACGTAATATGCTTATTTACATTTTTTTTTATAAATAAAAGAATGAAACTTAGCGTGGTAATTATATTTACATTTTTAATATAATTTCTAAAGATAGAATTTTATACCGTAATGTCGATTTCACTTTTGTATATAAAAAAGAAGGAACCTTTGCATTGCAAAAATAGAATTTCACTTTTATATGTAAAATAAATAAAAAAATTCATCTTATGTTAAATTGACATTTATTTTCAATGCTAATAAAATAAAATGCATTGTATGGAAATTGATATTTATTTTCAATGCTAATAAAAGAAAATGCATTGTATGGAAATTGACATTTATTTTCAATGTTAATAAAAGAAAATGCATTGTATGTAAAATTGACATTTATTTTCAATGTTAATAAAAGAAAATGCATTGTATGTAAAATTGACATTTATGTTTAATGTTAATAAAAGGAAATGCATTGTATGTAAAATTGACATTTATTTTCAATGTTAATAAAAGAAAATGCATTGTATGTAAAATTGACATTTATGTTTAATGTTAATAAAAGAAAATGCATTGTATGGAAGTTGACATTATTTTTAATGTTAATAAAAAGAAAATGCATTGTATGGAAATTGACATTTATTTTCAATGTTAATAAAAGAAAATGCATTGTATGGAAATTGACATTTATTTTCAATGTTAATAAAAGAAAATGCATTGTATGGAAATTGACATTTATTTTCAATGTTAATAAAAGAAAATGCATTGTATGTAAAATTAACAATATTTTCAATGTTAAAAAAAAATGCATTTCCACCGTATGACATTATTTTATAATAATGTAATATAAAAGAAAATCCACCGTATGCTATTCTACATTATTTAATGTAAATAAAAAGAGAAAATACATCGCATGATAAAAAAAAATTTACTTTTTTTTATTATGTAATTAAAATGTTAATTTATACTGTATGATAAAAAATTACATTGTCTACGTAATTAAAATAGAAGTTTGTATTGTATAATAAAAATTACATCTTTGTATGTAATCAAAGAAGGGGATTTGGCGATATAATTAAAATTTACATTCTTATATAATGTAAATAAAGGTAGGAATGTGACATGTATAAAAAAATTACTTTATTTAATGTGAATAGTATAGGAATATTCACCATAGAAAAACTTACATTTTATTTAATGTAAATATTATACTAATTTTGACCGTAAAAAGAAATTTACATCGTAGGATGAGTAACATCATTTTTAATGTTATAAAAAAAAAGAAATTAACATCGTAGGATGAGTATACATTGTTTTCAATGTATATAAAAAGGTAATTTCACTGTAGGATTATTTAACATTTTTTTTATGTTAATATAAAAGTAATTTCACCGTAGGATGATTTTACATTATTTTATAATGTAAATAAAAAAGAGAATTAACTGTAGGATGATTTACACTATTTTATAATGTAAATTAAAAGAAGAATTGCACCGTAGGATGAGAATAACCTTATTTTTAATGTTAATATTAAAAAGAGTTTAACGATAGGATTAATATACATTATTTTTAATGTAGATAATAAAAGAAAGTTTAATCAAAGGATAAGTTACATTATTTATAATGTAAATTTAAGAGAATTGACCGTAGGATTAAATTATATTATTTTAATTAAAAAGTAACTTAACATAGGATGAGTTACATTATCTTAATGTAAATTAAATGTAATTTACATCGTAGGAAGTTAACATTTATTTTAAATGTTAATATTAAAAGAAGAATTACACTGGAGAATGAGTTAACATTATTTTTGATGATAATATATAAGAATGCGACATGTAAAGGCGAGTTTACATTTTATTAAATGTAAATAAGATAAGAATGCGACATGTAATGAAAAGTTACATTTTATTTAATGTAAATAAAAGTAAGATTCTGAGAATTCGTCGTTAAGTAAGAAGTTTAACTATTTAAAAAAAAATTAAGACAAGAATTAGCCGTTATAAAATAATATAACGACACAAAATAGTTTTTTTCAAAACTATAAGTATGCGAGATAATTTGGAAAGTCCGGTTTAATCCCATTCCAAATGATTGTACGATTTCAAGAATCCAAGTATGAAGGCGGCGCATGAAGACCGTAAATCTTCCCTCGAATGGACAGCGATCGAGACTCTGAATTGACTTGCTACCAATTCATGGGTCAAGGTCATTGCCCAGACGTACGTGTTGGTTTCACGGATTTGACTTTCGTTCAGACCCAGAGCATAAGTTTAAATGGATGGTGTGTCTGACATCGTACTTCGTTATATATCATATTGTTGATTTTCTGTTAATATATAAATATTGGTGGTGGAGGATTTATTCTCTACTTAACACCCATTTATGTATTGATGGAGAAGCAATGGTATGGTATGGAGTGACAGTGTGGCATACTAAGATGCAATGATCAAGGTTTCTTGTTGAAAAGCAGGCCTTGTGGAATGATCAAAGCATAGCCTGTCTAGGCATAGCTTTGTGTATGACGTGACTTCACGAGCCTCACACACCGGCGGAGTCTAAAACGGGAGAAGGGAACGCAGGGAGTGCACACGTTTCTTTCTAGCTAGAGTGGTGCCAGGGACATACCAGCGCTGGCATGTATTCATTGTGGTTGTTGGATTTTTCGAGGCCTCGGATATATGCGGTCGCCTCTGGCCGTATTATAGGTCCAAAGGGACTGGGAAGCGTGTGTTCAGGAATTGCCAATCCATTAAGCGTTAACGTATGGACCGGCCCTGCAGGATCCAAGGGTTGGACAGAGTACCAATCCTGGGGCATTGCTAGAGTGTCTCGAATCGGTAAGGAGCTCCTCCCTAGCCTTGACTCAGATGGAAATCCAAATTCCAAATACGACCCTGCGATTTTGATTGTATTACTAGTATGGAGATATAGTAGGATGGGGTACTATGTTTCCTAGGATTGATACATTTATTTTGAAATGTTTTTATTATACACTAATAATAATATTAAACTCGTATTTGCCGTATTTAGCATGTTTAATCACCATAAGGGAAAACTCTATCCTCTGGTGTGCGTTGCATTGTGTGATGGGACTTGAGTCTTATGGTGATTCCATTTTTCTAAAAAGCATTGCGATGTTGTACGTTCTGACACTTTAAATTATGCACGACAATCCATTGAGTAAACCCGTTCCGCATTAGCGGCGTGGTCTTTGGATGTGTCATATTATTATTACTAAACTAGTTATGATTTCTCACACCAGTCCCACGACTGACCCATAGTTTGTTTCACTTTTTTGCAAACTTGGGTGCCCTCTCTTCAACACGGGCAGCCAAGTAGACAGGTTCATTCTTTGCTTTGGAGAAGAGGTGATGACTTGGAGCTTCGAGGACCTTTTTCTTTTGCTTTATCGCATTTTCCTTTTTGATTTCAGACATCAGACTTATTTCCATTTCATGTTATTTTGGAGTTGAAACTTATTCCTTTTTATAAACTTGTTGTAATAATCTTAGTTTCCTGTGACTGTGGTTTTTCTGTGGTTAATGACATTATATCTTCCGCTGCTATGATGTTGTTACTCTATGAATTTCCTATGCTATATTGTATCTGTGTTCCGTGTTATTATATTTATGTTGTATTCCAAAAATGATTTCTCCTTGCTTTCACCCGTGGAAGTTTGGGGTTATCACAGTTGGTATCAGAGCTTTGGTTTACAAAGCGGAATATAACATATCTATAATAATTCGTTTACATAGAATCACTATATTCTATGGCGAACAGTTCATGAGATACATAATAGCCAGTCACTTTATCGTCATCTTTTCATTCATCCTTCGATCTTTTCTATTCCTTAGAATCACCTTTTCCGTTGTTTTGACTCTTCCCTTGATCGTGCATTCGAAGAAGACTAAGAGAAGTAGCGATGCTCAAGTGGCCCATGTGTATGAAGGAGCGAAAGGACCAACTTCTTCAGTGCCAGCTTTTACTGAAGGAGGAGGAAAGCCTGATGTTATAGACGTTACCATCTCTGTTAAAAACATTCCCTGTGTTTATTCTTCCTTTTCTATTTTTCTTTTTCCTTTTCGAGGACGAAAAGTTTTTAAGTGGGGGAGACTGTAATAACCCTGAATTTTGGGGTAAATTTAAAAATTTATTTTAAGTTATTTTAATGGGTTTTGATATTTAAAGTAATTTATTTTAAATCATAAAGACTAGAAATGTTAAAAATGTTCATTTTGTTAAGACATGTTATATTAGATTAAAAATATCATTTCATTTGAAATACCATGTTAATAGAAGTGTTATTTATTAGAAAATGTCATCTTTGTGAAAAGATATCATTTTATTAGGAATTCCATGATAATGTCATTATATAAGAAACGTCATTTATTTAATAATGTCATGTTGGAAATAATAGGTATAGTAGCGCTGAAATGGTTTTGACATTAAACTTAATCACCTCAATTTGTGGATCTCAACCAATTCATTCTCGGTTCAAATTATTTTGAAATTAAATACCTCATTAACACGTAACTTTTATTTATTTCTTTCCCATTAATTTCCCTTTCCTTCAATTAGAAAACCAACAATGGAATTGAGAAATATATATGTATATACTAATGAATTTGAAATTCACGTTTAATTTCAAAGAGTTAACAAATTTTATTACGTAAAGCATCCGTTAAGCTATTGGACAGTAACTGACATTTTGTTATTAACAAATTTTGTAAATTTTTACAAATATATTATAATTAAATGAGAAGCATAATAATCAATGCATAGGATATATATATATATGAATTAATGTGTATTTTACATTATGTTGTAATATATATATTTGGAAATTTTATTTGTATAAATTGTAAGACAAATGATAACATTAATTAGGAATACATTGAATGTTAACTAATTTTAAGATAAGAATTGCAATAGATTAATTGACTAGTGTAGGAAATCAGTTGCTATTTAATTCATTGGTGATAAATTGGAAGTAAGTTGCAATTAATACACAAAATTTATAGTTATATTGCCATGCACGTATGTAACATATTTTGTATATAGGTGTGAGACCAAACAATGGATAAAAAGGCAACAGGTAAATAGAAATTTATGCATGCATGTATGTTCGTGTTAAAAGAAAATTTTGTTATAATATATTATTATTATTTTTCTTCCCTTAGTGCTGCTGAGCGTTTCATGATATATATATATATATATATATGTAAAATGAATGATGGCAATGTTCAAAACCTGCGTATTAAAGATGGCAATGATATTAATGTTTCCTGTGCATAAATAAATAAATAATTGCTCAATCTAAATTGTGGAAAGTTGATATGCACTTTATTTCTATAATTTATATAAGTCATAATTTGAATTAGAATTAATCTATTTACGTTAATTAGTGATGAATACATAAAAAAAAAAGATGGAATGTTTTCTTCATTAATTAAACCATTGAAATTTCTTGTCTATAAATTACCATTAATTCTACCATAACTCTCCTTTGAAATTATAATTTTATGAACATTTATTTCATTTAAATCCGTTAACGTTTGAATTAAAATTTGATTGGTAGTAAATGGGGAGCATTAATAACGGTTAAAATTTGATTATATCATTCCTAATTTAACTTAACTTCATGAAAGAGCTTATGACACATCAGCTCATTAATTTGGGAATTGGGATAATTTATTAACGTTAAAAATATATAGTCGTGACTTGATTTTTTTTTTTTTTTTACGGTGATTCGTCTCTTTATATTGTCATTCCACGCAACTTTTTTTTCTCTCTTCTTCCTCAAAAATCTTTTCTTCCCAAAGCTCCGAACTAAATCCACTAAAATCTCCTCAAACAAATTGAATTACAAAGCGAAATTGATAGTATTCTTCGAGCTCGACAACACCAAAGGCCATGATCGGAAACCATCGCCTGAGATGGTCGAAATTGCTGCTCAAACACGGTCGGTTGGGTGCGGATTTTGAGAAGGAGGAGGCGTGCGAGATGGACGACGATTCTAGATGGGGCTGATGGGTTTGAACGGTTCCAAACAAATATAGAAGAAAGAGGGATTGTTAAGGTTAATTAAAAACCTTAATCAAATTTAGTTTATTTTACATAATTAATGTTTACACGACCATAACTTATTCGTATGGAATCAGAATTCAAGGATTTCAGATCCATTGGAATCATCACGACAGAATTGAACGATTCACGTTGCGTTGGATTCGCAGCGAAGAACACTACACAATGGAACCAATCAGAACCAAAATAGAGCAAATCAGAATTTAAAGGAGAATTTAAATTCAAAGCAGAACCGAAATTCAGAGTGGAAACCATCGGTGAGATTTCCATTTTCTTTTAAAATTAAAATTAATTATTTATATTATTATATTCATTCAGTATGAAATTTATGTTGTATGTACATATTTATTTAAACGATGATTGTGTTGTGATTGCGTATGCATGTTTGTTAGATTTTGGTGTATACGATAAAATCATATATTATCGTGTATATAGAATATGTTATATTCATGTGTGCCAAGGACTTGCGTATAAAATAAAAATTATATTTTTATTTTATGTATAAAAAGAAAACTTGTAAATCAGAATCAAACCAATGTGAGTATTCAAATTTAATAATTAATATCTAATTTAATTATTTCGCTTGCTCATAAATCATGCTGTATATTTGAATAGTTCTGATTTGCGATGTTGTGATTATTTGTTGACTTGCTGTTGTGGTGTGATTACATTTGCTGTATATTTGAATGGATCTGAAAATAAAAATGAGAATGTTAAAGGTATGAAAAGATCCAATCTTTTTATTGAAAATAAAAGGTGGAATATGTCGATGTGTAAAGATTCAATATTTTTATTTAGAATAAAATAATAATATTGACGATGTAAAAAGATGAACTTTTTATTGAAAATGAAAAAGAGAAATTTTGACAATGAAATTTACATGCCTGTTTGAATGAAATTAAAAGATAAGAATTGACGTTATATTTTACATGCATGTTCACTGAAAATAAAAAGATTAGGATTTTATTTTCATATTTTTTTTTATGTAAGTAAAAATATTATATTTTGTCAATGCATCTTATATGTAAAGAAAAAGATTATATTTTATCAATGCATCTTATATGTAAGTAAAAAGATTATATTTTGTCAACGCTTCGTATATCCAATAAAAAAAAAACTTAGATTTTGTTAATGCGTTTATATGCAATTTCATGTAAAACAAAAGATTGAAATTTAATGTTTCACTTTTAATGAATTAAACGGATTAGAACTTTATGTTTCATTTTAATGAATTAAAAAGAATGAAATTTCGTGTTGCATTTTTATTTACATGTTTAATGTAAATGAGAGATTAGAGTTTTGATGTAAATTTGTGGACATTAAAAAGATTGGAGTTTTAATGTAAATTTGTTGTCATTGAAAAGACTAGTATGTTAAGGTAAATTTGGTTGACATTAAAAGACTATAATTTAACGTAATATGCTTATTTACATTTTTTTTTATAAATAAAAGAATGAAACTTAGCGTGGTAATTATATTTACATTTTTAATATAATTTCTAAAGATAGAATTTTATACCGTAATGTCGATTTCACTTTTGTATATAAAAAAGAAGGAACCTTTGCATTGCAAAAATAGAATTTCACTTTTATATGTAAAATAAATAAAAAAATTCATCTTATGTTAAATTGACATTTATTTTCAATGCTAATAAAATAAAATGCATTGTATGGAAATTGATATTTATTTTCAATGCTAATAAAAGAAAATGCATTGTATGGAAATTGACATTTATTTTCAATGTTAATAAAAGAAAATGCATTGTATGTAAAATTGACATTTATTTTCAATGTTAATAAAAGAAAATGCATTGTATGTAAAATTGACATTTATGTTTAATGTTAATAAAAGGAAATGCATTGTATGTAAAATTGACATTTATTTTCAATGTTAATAAAAGAAAATGCATTGTATGTAAAATTGACATTTATGTTTAATGTTAATAAAAGAAAATGCATTGTATGGAAGTTGACATTATTTTTAATGTTAATAAAAAGAAAATGCATTGTATGGAAATTGACATTTATTTTCAATGTTAATAAAAGAAAATGCATTGTATGGAAATTGACATTTATTTTCAATGTTAATAAAAGAAAATGCATTGTATGGAAATTGACATTTATTTTCAATGTTAATAAAAGAAAATGCATTGTATGTAAAATTAACAATATTTTCAATGTTAAAAAAAAATGCATTTCCACCGTATGACATTATTTTATAATAATGTAATATAAAAGAAAATCCACCGTATGCTATTCTACATTATTTAATGTAAATAAAAAGAGAAAATACATCGCATGATAAAAAAAAAATTTACTTTTTTTTATTATGTAATTAAAATGTTAATTTATACTGTATGATAAAAAATTACATTGTCTACGTAATTAAAATAGAAGTTTGTATTGTATAATAAAAATTACATCTTTGTATGTAATCAAAGAAGGGGATTTGGCGATATAATTAAAATTTACATTCTTATATAATGTAAATAAAGGTAGGAATGTGACATGTATAAAAAAATTACTTTATTTAATGTGAATAGTATAGGAATATTCACCATAGAAAAACTTACATTTTATTTAATGTAAATATTATACTAATTTTGACCGTAAAAAGAAATTTACATCGTAGGATGAGTAACATCATTTTTAATGTTATAAAAAAAAAAAGAAATTAACATCGTAGGATGAGTATACATTGTTTTCAATGTATATAAAAAGGTAATTTCACTGTAGGATTATTTAACATTTTTTTTATGTTAATATAAAAGTAATTTCACCGTAGGATGATTTTACATTATTTTATAATGTAAATAAAAAAGAGAATTAACTGTAGGATGATTTACATTATTTTATAATGTAAATTAAAAGAAGAATTGCACCGTAGGATGAGAATAACCTTATTTTTAATGTTAATATTAAAAAGAGTTTAACGATAGGATTAATATACATTATTTTTAATGTAGATAATAAAAGAAAGTTTAATCAAAGGATAAGTTACATTATTTATAATGTAAATTTAAGAGAATTGACCGTAGGATTAAATTATATTATTTTAATTAAAAAGTAACTTAACATAGGATGAGTTACATTATCTTAATGTAAATTAAATGTAATTTACATCGTAGGAAGTTAACATTTATTTTAAATGTTAATATTAAAAGAAGAATTACACTGGAGAATGAGTTAACATTATTTTTGATGATAATATATAAGAATGCGACATGTAAAGGCGAGTTTACATTTTATTAAATGTAAATAAGATAAGAATGCGACATGTAATGAAAAGTTACATTTTATTTAATGTAAATAAAAGTAAGATTCTGAGAATTCGTCGTTAAGTAAGAAGTTTAACTATTTAAAAAAAAAATTTAAGACAAGAATTAGCCGTTATAAAATAATATAACGACACAAAATAGTTTTTTTCAAAACTATAAGTATGCGAGATAATTTGGAAAGTCCGGTTTAATCCCATTCCAAATGATTGTACGATTTCAAGAATCCAAGTATGAAGGCGGCGCATGAAGACCGTAAATCTTCCCTCGAATGGACAGCGATCGAGACTCTGAATTGACTTGCTACCAATTCATGGGTCAAGGTCATTGCCCAGACGTACGTGTTGGTTTCACGGATTTGACTTTCGTTCAGACCCAGAGCATAAGTTTAAATGGATGGTGTGTCTGACATCGTACTTCGTTATATATCATATTGTTGATTTTCTGTTAATATATAAATATTGGTGGTGGAGGATTTATTTTCTACTTAACACCCATTTATGTATTGATGGAGAAGCAATGGTATGGTATGGAGTGACAGTGTGGCATACTAAGATGCAATGATCAAGGTTTCTTGTTGAAAAGCAGGCCTTGTGGAATGATCAAAGCATAGCCTGTCTAGGCATAGCTTTGTGTATGACGTGACTTCACGAGCCTCACACACCGGCGGTGTCTAAAACGGGAGAAGGGAACGCAGGGAGTGCACACGTTTCTTTCTAGCTAGAGTGGTGCCAGGGACATACCAGCGCTGGCATTTATTCATTGTGGTTGTTGGATTTTTCGAGGCCTCGGATATATGCGGTCGCCTCTGGCCGTATTATAGGTCCAAAGGGACTGGGAAGCGTGTGTTCAGGAATTGCCAATCCATTAAGCGTTAACGTATGGACCGGCCCTGCAGGATCCAAGGGTTGGACAGAGTACCAATCCTGGGGCATTGCTAGAGTGTCTCGAATCGGTAAGGAGCTCCTCCCTAGCCTTGACTCAGATGGAAATCCAAATTCCAAATACGACCCTGCGGTTTTGATTGTATTACTAGTATGGAGATATAGTAGGATGGGGTACTATGTTTCCTAGGATTGATACATTTATTTTGAAATGTTTTTATTATACACTAATAATAATATTAAACTCGTATTTGCCGTATTTAGCATGTTTAATCACCATAAGGGAAAACTCTATCCTCTGGTGTGCGTTGCATTGTGTGATGGGACTTGAGTCTTATGGTGATTCCATTTTTCTAAAAAGCATTGCGATGTTGTACGTTCTGACACTTTAAATTATGCACGACAATCCATTGAGTAAACCCGTTCCGCATTAGCGGCGTGGTCTTTGGATGTGTCATATTATTATTACTAAACTAGTTATGATTTCTCACACCAGTCCCACGACTGACCCATAGTTTGTTTCACCTTTTTGCAAACTTGGGTGCCCTCTCTTCAACACGGGCAGCCAAGTAGACAGGTTCATTCTTTGCTTTGGAGAAGAGGTGATGACTTGGAGCTTCGAGGACCTTTTTCTTTTGCTTTATCGCATTTTCCTTTTTGATTTCAGACATCAGACTTATTTCCATTTCATGTTATTTTGGAGTTGAAACTTATTCCTTTTTATAAACTTGTTGTAATAATCTTAGTTTCCTGTGACTGTGGTTTTTCTGTGGTTAATGACATTATATTTTCCGCTGCTATGATGTTGTTACTCTATGAATTTCCTATGCTATATTGTATCTGTGTTCCGTGTTATTATATTTATGTTGTATTCCAAAAATGATTTCTCCTTGCTTTCACCCGTGGAAGTTTGGGGTTATCACAGTTGGTATCAGAGCTTTGGTTTACAAAGCGGAATATAACATATCTATAATAATTCGTTTACATAGAATCACTATATTCTATGGCGAACAGTTCATGAGATACATAATAGCCAGTCACTTTATCGTCATCTTTTCATTCATCCTTCGATCTTTTCTATTCCTTAGAATCACCTTTTCCGTTGTTTTGACTCTTCCCTTGATCGTGCATTCGAAGAAGACTAAGAGAAGTAGCGATGCTCAAGTGGCCCATGTGTATGAAGGAGCGAAAGGACCAACTTCTTCAGTGCCAGCTTTTACTGAAGGAGGAGGAAAGCCTGATGTTATAGACGTTACCATCTCTGTTAAAAACATTCCCTGTGTTTATTCTTCCTTTTCTATTTTTCTTTTTCCTTTTCGAGGACGAAAAGTTTTTAAGTGGGGGAGACTGTAATAACCCTGAATTTTGGGGTAAATTTAAAAATTTATTTTAAGTTATTTTAATGGGTTTTGATATTTAAAGTAATTTATTTTAAATCATAAAGACTAGAAATGTTAAAAATGTTCATTTTGTTAAGACATGTTATATTAGATTAAAAATATCATTTCATTTGAAATACCATGTTAATAGAAGTGTTATTTATTAGAAAATGTCATCTTTGTGAAAAGATATCATTTTATTAGGAATTCCATGATAATGTCATTATATAAGAAACGTCATTTATTTAATAATGTCATGTTGGAAATAATAGGTATAGTAGCGCTGAAATGGTTTTGACATTAAACTTAATCACCTCAATTTGTGGATCTCAACCAATTCATTCTCGGTTCAAATTATTTTGAAATTAAATACCTCATTAACACGTAACTTTTATTTATTTCTTTCCCATTAATTTCCCTTTCCTTCAATTAGAAAACCAACAATGGAATTGAGAAATATATATGTATATACTAATGAATTTGAAATTCACGTTTAATTTCAAAGAGTTAACAAATTTTATTACGTAAAGCATCCGTTAAGCTATTGGACAGTAACTGACATTTTGTTATTAACAAATTTTGTAAATTTTTACAAATATATTATAATTAAATGAGAAGCATAATAATCAATGCATAGGATATATATATATATATGAATTAATGTGTATTTTACATTATGTTGTAATATATATATTTGGAAATTTTATTTGTATAAATTGTAAGACAAATGATAACATTAATTAGGAATACATTGAATGTTAACTAATTTTAAGATAAGAATTGCAATAGATTAATTGACTAGTGTAGGAAATCAATTGCTATTTAATTCATTGGTGATAAATTGGAAGTAAGTTGCAATTAATACACAAAATTTATTGTTATATTGCCATGCACGTATGTAACATATTTTGTATATAGGTGTGAGACCAAACAATGGATAAAAAGGCAACAGGTAAATAGAAATTTATGCATGCATGTATGTTCGTGTTAAAAGAAAATTTTGTTATAATATATTATTATTATTTTTCTTCCCTTAGTGCTGCTGAGCGTTTCATGATATATATATATATATATATATATATATATATATATATGTAAAATGAATGATGGCAATGTTCAAAACCTGCGTATTAAAGATGGCAATGATATTAATGTTTCCTGTGCATAAATAAATAAATAATTGCTCAATCTAAATTGTGGAAAGTTGATATGCACTTTATTTCTATAATTTATATAAGTCATAATTTGAATTAGAATTAATCTATTTACGTTAATTAGTGATGAATACATAAAAAAAAAAGATGGAATGTTTTCTTCATTAATTAAACCATTGAAATTTCTTGTCTATAAATTACCATTAATTCTACCATAACTCTCCTTTGAAATTATAATTTTATGAACATTTATTTCATTTAAATCCGTTAACGTTTGAATTAAAATTTGATTGGTAGTAAATGGGGAGCATTAATAACGGTTAAAATTTGATTATATCATTCCTAATTTAACTTAACTTCATGAAAGAGCTTATGACACATCAGCTCATTAATTTGGGAATTGGGATAATTTATTAACGTTAAAAATATATAGCCGTGACTTGATTTTTTTTTTTTTTTTTACGGTGATTCGTCTCTTTATATTGTCATTCCACGCAACTTTTTTTTCTCTCTTCTTCCTCAAAAATCTTTTCTTCCCAAAGCTCCGAACTAAATCCACTAAAATCTCCTCAAACAAATTGAATTACAAAGCGAAATTGATAGTATTCTTCGAGCTCGACAACACCAAAGGCCATGATCGGAAACCATCGCCTGAGATGGTCGAAATTGCTGCTCAAACACGGTCGGTTGGGTGCGGATTTTGAGAAGGAGGAGGCGTGCGAGATGGACGACGATTCTAGATGGGGCTGATGGGTTTGAACGGTTCCAAACAAATATAGAAGAAAGAGGGATTGTTAAGGTTAATTAAAAACCTTAATCAAATTTAGTTTATTTTACATAATTAATGTTTACACGACCATAACTTATTCGTATGGAATCAGAATTCAAGGATTTCAGATCCATTGGAATCATCACGACAGAATTGAACGATTCACGTTGCGTTGGATTCGCAGCGAAGAACACTACACAATGGAACCAATCAGAACCAAAATAGAGCAAATCAGAATTTAAAGGAGAATTTAAATTCAAAGCAGAACCGAAATTCAGAGTGGAAACCATCGGTGAGATTTCCATTTTCTTTTAAAATTAAAATTAATTATTTATATTATTATATTCATTCAGTATGAAATTTATGTTGTATGTACATATTTATTTAAACGATGATTGTGTTGTGATTGCGTATGCATGTTTGTTAGATTTTGGTGTATACGATAAAATCATATATTATCGTGTATATAGAATATGTTATATTCATGTGTGCCAAGGACTTGCGTATAAAATAAAAATTATATTTTTATTTTATGTATAAAAAGAAAACTTGTAAATCAGAATCAAACCAATGTGAGTATTCAAATTTAATAATTAATATCTAATTTAATTATTTAGCTTGCTCATAAATCATGCTGTATATTTGAATAGTTCTGATTTGCGATGTTGTGATTATTTGTTGACTTGCTGTTGTGGTGTGATTACATTTGCTGTATATTTGAATGGATCTGAAAATAAAAATGAGAATGTTAAAGGTATGAAAAGATCCAATCTTTTTATTGAAAATAAAAGGTGGAATATGTCGATGTGTAAAGATTCAATATTTTTATTTAGAATAAAATAATAATATTGACGATGTAAAAAGATGAACTTTTTATTGAAAATGAAAAAGAGAAATTTTGACAATGAAATTTACATGCCTGTTTGAATGAAATTAAAAGATAAGAATTGACGTTATATTTTACATGCATGTTCACTGAAAATAAAAAGATTAGGATTTTATTTTCATATTTTTTTTTATGTAAGTAAAAATATTATATTTTGTCAATGCATCTTATATGTAAAGAAAAAGATTATATTTTATCAATGCATCTTATATGTAAGTAAAAAGATTATATTTTGTCAACGCTTCGTATATCCAATAAAAAAAAAACTTAGATTTTGTTAATGCGTTTATATGCAATTTCATGTAAAACAAAAGATTGAAATTTAATGTTTCACTTTTAATGAATTAAACGGATTAGAACTTTATGTTTCATTTTAATGAATTAAAAAGAATGAAATTTCGTGTTGCATTTTTATTTACATGTTTAATGTAAATGAGAGATTAGAGTTTTGATGTAAATTTGTGGACATTAAAAAGATTGGAGTTTTAATGTAAATTTGTTGTCATTGAAAAGACTAGTATGTTAAGGTAAATTTGGTTGACATTAAAAGACTATAATTTAACGTAATATGCTTATTTACATTTTTTTTTATAAATAAAAGAATGAAACTTAGCGTGGTAATTATATTTACATTTTTAATATAATTTCTAAAGATAGAATTTTATACCGTAATGTCGATTTCACTTTTGTATATAAAAAAGAAGGAACCTTTGCATTGCAAAAATAGAATTTCACTTTTATATGTAAAATAAATAAAAAAATTCATCTTATGTTAAATTGACATTTATTTTCAATGCTAATAAAATAAAATGCATTGTATGGAAATTGATATTTATTTTCAATGCTAATAAAAGAAAATGCATTGTATGGAAATTGACATTTATTTTCAATGTTAATAAAAGAAAATGCATTGTATGTAAAATTGACATTTATTTTCAATGTTAATAAAAGAAAATGCATTGTATGTAAAATTGACATTTATGTTTAATGTTAATAAAAGGAAATGCATTGTATGTAAAATTGACATTTATTTTCAATGTTAATAAAAGAAAATGCATTGTATGTAAAATTGACATTTATGTTTAATGTTAATAAAAGAAAATGCATTGTATGGAAGTTGACATTATTTTTAATGTTAATAAAAAGAAAATGCATTGTATGGAAATTGACATTTATTTTCAATGTTAATAAAAGAAAATGCATTGTATGGAAATTGACATTTATTTTCAATGTTAATAAAAGAAAATGCATTGTATGGAAATTGACATTTATTTTCAATGTTAATAAAAGAAAATGCATTGTATGGAAATTGACATTTATTTTCAATGTTAATAAAAGAAAATGCATTGTATGTAAAATTAACAATATTTTCAATGTTAAAAAAAAATGCATTTCCACCGTATGACATTATTTTATAATAATGTAATATAAAAGAAAATCCACCGTATGCTATTCTACATTATTTAATGTAAATAAAAAGAGAAAATACATCGCATGATAAAAAAAAAATTTACTTTTTTTTATTATGTAATTAAAATGTTAATTTATACTGTATGATAAAAAATTACATTGTCTACGTAATTAAAATAGAAGTTTGTATTGTATAATAAAAATTACATCTTTGTATGTAATCAAAGAAGGGGATTTGGCGATATAATTAAAATTTACATTCTTATATAATGTAAATAAAGGTAGGAATGTGACATGTATAAAAAAATTACTTTATTTAATGTGAATAGTATAGGAATATTCACCATAGAAAAACTTACATTTTATTTAATGTAAATATTATACTAATTTTGACCGTAAAAAGAAATTTACATCGTAGGATGAGTAACATCATTTTTAATGTTATAAAAAAAAAAAGAAATTAACATCGTAGGATGAGTATACATTGTTTTCAATGTATATAAAAAGGTAATTTCACTGTAGGATTATTTAACATTTTTTTTATGTTAATATAAAAGTAATTTCACCGTAGGATGATTTTACATTATTTTATAATGTAAATAAAAAAGAGAATTAACTGTAGGATGATTTACATTATTTTATAATGTAAATTAAAAGAAGAATTGCACCGTAGGATGAGAATAACCTTATTTTTAATGTTAATATTAAAAAGAGTTTAACGATAGGATTAATATACATTATTTTTAATGTAGATAATAAAAGAAAGTTTAATCAAAGGATAAGTTACATTATTTATAATGTAAATTTAAGAGAATTGACCGTAGGATTAAATTATATTATTTTAATTAAAAAGTAACTTAACATAGGATGAGTTACATTATCTTAATGTAAATTAAATGTAATTTACATCGTAGGAAGTTAACATTTATTTTAAATGTTAATATTAAAAGAAGAATTACACTGGAGAATGAGTTAACATTATTTTTGATGATAATATATAAGAATGCGACATGTAAAGGCGAGTTTACATTTTATTAAATGTAAATAAGATAAGAATGCGACATGTAATGAAAAGTTACATTTTATTTAATGTAAATAAAAGTAAGATTCTGAGAATTCGTCGTTAAGTAAGAAGTTTAACTATTTAAAAAAAAAATTTAAGACAAGAATTAGCCGTTATAAAATAATATAACGACACAAAATAGTTTTTTTCAAAACTATAAGTATGCGAGATAATTTGGAAAGTCCGGTTTAATCCCATTCCAAATGATTGTACGATTTCAAGAATCCAAGTATGAAGGCGGCGCATGAAGACCGTAAATCTTCCCTCGAATGGACAGCGATCGAGACTCTGAATTGACTTGCTACCAATTCATGGGTCAAGGTCATTGCCCAGACGTACGTGTTGGTTTCACGGATTTGACTTTCGTTCAGACCCAGAGCATAAGTTTAAATGGATGGTGTGTCTGACATCGTACTTCGTTATATATCATATTGTTGATTTTCTGTTAATATATAAATATTGGTGGTGGAGGATTTATTCTCTACTTAACACCCATTTATGTATTGATGGAGAAGCAATGGTATGGTATGGAGTGACAGTGTGGCATACTAAGATGCAATGATCAAGGTTTCTTGTTGAAAAGCAGGCCTTGTGGAATGATCAAAGCATAGCCTGTCTAGGCATAGCTTTGTGTATGACGTGACTTCACGAGCCTCACACACCGGCGGAGTCTAAAACGGGAGAAGGGAACGCAGGGAGTGCACACGTTTCTTTCTAGCTAGAGTGGTGCCAGGGACATACCAGCGCTGGCATTTATTCATTGTGGTTGTTGGATTTTTCGAGGCCTCGGATATATGCGGTCGCCTCTGGCCGTATTATAGGTCCAAAGGGACTGGGAAGCGTGTGTTCAGGAATTGCCAATCCATTAAGCGTTAACGTATGGACCGGCCCTGCAGGATCCAAGGGTTGGACAGAGTACCAATCCTGGGGCATTGCTAGAGTGTCTCGAATCGGTAAGGAGCTCCTCCCTAGCCTTGACTCAGATGGAAATCCAAATTCCAAATACGACCCTGCGGTTTTGATTGTATTACTAGTATGGAGATATAGTAGGATGGGGTACTATGTTTCCTAGGATTGATACATTTATTTTGAAATGTTTTTATTATACACTAATAATAATATTAAACTCGTATTTGCCGTATTTAGCATGTTTAATCACCATAAGGGAAAACTCTATCCTCTGGTGTGCGTTGCATTGTGTGATGGGACTTGAGTCTTATGGTGATTCCATTTTTCTAAAAAGCATTGCGATGTTGTACGTTCTGACACTTTAAATTATGCACGACAATCCATTGAGTAAACCCGTTCCGCATTAGCGGCGTGGTCTTTGGATGTGTCATATTATTATTACTAAACTAGTTATGATTTCTCACACCAGTCCCACGACTGACCCATAGTTTGTTTCACCTTTTTGCAAACTTGGGTGCCCTCTCTTCAACACGGGCAGCCAAGTAGACAGGTTCATTCTTTGCTTTGGAGAAGAGGTGATGACTTGGAGCTTCGAGGACCTTTTTCTTTTGCTTTATCGCATTTTCCTTTTTGATTTCAGACATCAGACTTATTTCCATTTCATGTTATTTTGGAGTTGAAACTTATTCCTTTTTATAAACTTGTTGTAATAATCTTAGTTTCCTGTGACTGTGGTTTTTCTGTGGTTAATGACATTATATTTTCCGCTGCTATGATGTTGTTACTCTATGAATTTCCTATGTTATATTGTATCTGTGTTCCGTGTTATTATATTTATGTTGTATTCCAAAAATGATTTCTCCTTGCTTTCACCCGTGGAAGTTTGGGGTTATCACATATTTCTTCCAGTTAAAATTCTAGGCGCATTACCTTTCTCCACGGTGTTATCGAACCAAGTCTTCTGTTTCCTTCGTGCATCCGACATAGGTAAATATCTTCTGTGACCCATGTAAATATTCTTTCGATTGTAATTCAACCAACGATGATGAGTATTAACACCACATGATGGACAAGCTTTTTCTCCCTTCACACCACATCCAACAAGATTTCCATAGGCCGGAAAATCATTTATTGTCCATAGCAAGATTGCTTTCAGTTTGAACAATATTTTACTAAATGCATCGTATGCATCAACTCCGTTACTCCCCAAATACTGCAAGTCTTCAATCAAAGGCGCCAAATATACATCAACATCGTTTACGGGCTGCTTCGGATCGGGAATAAGTTGCATTAACAAAATATTTTCCTTCTTCATACACAACATAGTTGAGAGGTTGAATGTCACAAGCATTACCGGACAACAACTATATTTAGAATTTAACATAGAAAATGGATTAAATCCATCAGTAACAAGACCAAGTCTAAGATTGTGTGGATCGGCTGAAAAATATTTCCATTGTTCATTCACCATGTTCCATTCCATAGAATCCATAGGATGACGCATTTTTCCATCGTTGCGTCTATTATTAAAATGCCATCTTAAATCTTCTGCCATTTTCTGAGATCTAAACAATCTTCTAAATCTTGGAATTATTGGAAAATATTTCAACACTTTAACTGGAACACTCTCCTTGGTATCTTGATTTATTTTCCATCTTGAAGACCCACATTTTGGACAAGCATCTAAATCTTTATATTATTTTCTAAAAAGACAACAGTCGTTTTCACAAGCATGTATTTTTTCAAAACCCATATCAAATTGCTTAAGAATTTATTTCACTTCATATAAAGTCTTAGGAAGTACGTTATCTTTCGGCAGAAACAATTGTTGTGCATTTAGAAGCTTGTCAAACCCATTATCAGATAGACCGGTCTCACATTTAAGATTATATAAGACAATGATGGCAGATAATTTTTTATAATCTGTATAACCGGGATACAATGGAGTTTCCGCATCATCCAAATTCTTAAGTAACTCATCCTCTCTTCTTTGACCGTTAACATCATCCTTATCATCATCAAAAATATCATGATTCATAAAATCTTCATCTTCATAGTGAATCATCTTGAATAAGTCACACATATCAAACGAATTTGTTTTTTTTATCCGTATTCATTTGCTCGCCGTGACTATACCACATGCTGCTCTTATATTTTGGATTCATTCCTTTTATAATTAAATGCTCAACCATGATGTTGTCATCATGACGTCTGAGATTTCGACAATCTATGCATGGGCACAAAATTTTCTCCACATCTCTCAGATTTGTGTTTGCCACACACACGAAATTGATAGCTCCTTGTTAATACCCTACACTAGTTATGCGACAAAAAATAATAAATATTTTTTTTTCAAGTTTTAATATTAGCATATGTGTGTTAATTCTCAAAATGTGTTTTAAGTTAAGTATTTTTATAGTCACCTGTTTAAATACACCCAATCTTTTTCCATCAGCGGTATACGCAATCCAACAATATGTCACTACAACAAAAATGACCTATTACAATGCCCATTTTACAACAGGCGTTGGCTGCCCATTGTAAAAAAGTTCTATTACAACAGTCCATTCAGGCCCGTTGTAATACTTGCCCTATATAATGCCCTTTTTACAACTGGCATTGACTGAAGGTTGTAATAGAATGCTATTAGAATGGTTCTTTTTGGCCCGTTGTAACAGATGTTAATTTTACAACATTCGCAACATGTCCATTGTAATAGGTGCCAATTTTACAACAGTCTTAAAATGCCCATTGTAATAGGTGTTAATTTTACAATGATCATAATGTATGTTGTAGTAGGTAACAATTTTAAAATGGACAAAAAAATGCTTATTGTAACCGATCCCAACTTTATGATGATCATAAAAAGCCCATTCTAATAAATGTTTGTTGCGAATTTTCAATAATTAATAATTATAATGCTTCCTTAGAATTAATATTTTTCAATATTTAATAATTAATCATTAACAATATTATATTAATCATGTGTTACTAATTACTAACTAATATTACATTACTTGCAAAATGAAAACCACATCTCAAACGAACTTCACTTGCAAAAAAAAGAAAGATTTTAATTAAAATTTAAATCATTAGTATTATAAAGACCCCTTTACAACCAACACACCATTTTCATACGTTACAACAACGGGATATTCGTTCGGTTGTCACATTAGATGCGTCCGAAATATGAGGAACCATGATGATAACCTGTGAATGATAACATAGCATTGCATTGTACTCGATTATGCATTTAATCGAGTATAATACATATTCATTTATGTATCTGATATATACCTATGTGAAACCGACAAAGAATACGCATTAGGTGAATCAATATTCCTCTATTTTACATAGAATAAATTTTCGAGACTATTTCTCATGTTAAATAAAAAGGCTTAAGAAACTCTTCAATAAAGTCAAATTTGTTCATGAATGTTTGTTATCTTAAACATGGCTTCATTTTTTGGAGAAAAAACATACAAATATTTAAATTGAAAACTTTGTTAACGCTCAAGCTAATTCATTGAAATCACATATGCTTAAGAAATCAACTATAACATTTATACAAATTCCATTTTTTCTAAAAAAAGAAGAAGCATTCTCGTTAAATCAATTATTAGGACGGTTTGTTTTATCATAATGATGCGATAAATGCTACGAAACTTAAGTAGGATTAGTGTGTGTATGTATGTATATATATGTGTGTGTGTATGTGTGTGTGTGTGTGTGTGTGTGTATATCGCTACTAATAAGTTTCTCACATTTTATCCTCTTTTACAAATATATTCTATAACTTCTTTTCTACTTTTTTTATTTGAAGCAAGAGTAGTTTTCTTCTTTCTATTTTATGATTCCTAATATATCCTTTCCCAATTTTTTATTTCGAACTTGTTCTCAATCATAAACCTTTTATTATTTTATTTGTATTTTGATTTTTAAATTATTTTTAATAATATATATTATTTTGTACATCATAGGTGTTTATTGAAATTCATTAAAAATTTATATGATATGTTTTATTTTCCAACTGAATAATCTAACGGTCGGTTTTCTCATCATTGTACCATTATACTAGTAATAACTAAAAGTTAAAAATTAATATTAAATAATAAAAAATAACCAACAGTCAAAAAATATGTAAATAAGTAATTCTTGCATAATATGTTATAGGCTAAAGGCGTAGAATTTTCATTGGCTTCAAATCAAATTTCTCTTTTGGCTCCAAAACAAAAATTTCGCATACACTACTTTGTCACTTGCGAAATAAATTCAATCAGCCAAAACCTTCGTATACACTACTCCTGTCTCACTTGTCGGATAAATTAAATCTTCAATCCCCAAATGTTCTTCCTCCAAACCCCAACCCCAACCCGATAAGAGACCCGCTAACATCATCTAAACCCACATCCAATAGCCTTGATTTCCCTTTGTCATGAATTATTTTCAAGAGGAGACGCTGGTCCTTTTCAGATTCAAAGGTGAATCCTTATCAGGTCTAGATTCTAACTCCAGTGCAATGCCGGATCTTGGCTACTTTCTCATGGGTTCGGATGACAACCTTGGCGTCTCTCCCGTGGATTACGCCTGCTAGTTGCATCTTTTCTTTTGGTATTTTTTCTTTCTTCTTTTTGTATTATTTTATTTTGGTAATTACTAACTTGATATTATCGATGGGCATTGTTATTGACACTCCATTTTCTGTTAAGGGGAGGCCAAATTTTAAGGACACTCCACTTTTTTTAAATTGTTAAGGGAGGGATCAATGTAGGTGACTTTTTTTTTACATTTTTACCCTTACTTCTAAAAATTACTGACCATAAAGGCAAACTTTATTTATACACCGGAAATTCCTTAACATACACCATTATTTTTTCTATAAATTTTATTACTAAATTACCATTTTCTCATAGTTGCTTTTTCAATACTTCTACATATAAAATATCAAATTATTCTTAAAAGTATTGAAATTTGATACAAACTAGATATATTAATGAATTATTTAATCATGAAATCTAAAATTTCAATTAAGAAAACATTCATAAATAATGGTCTAATTAAGAAGTATTGATTTATTTTGTAAAATTATAGTAATTTTGTTGAAATTGAATTTTTTTCATAAAGTTAATAAAAGTTGCAATATTAGTACAAGAAGTATATTTCATTTTGTAAATTTTTACTCAATTTGATGCAAAGAGTTTCAGATTTTTGGTAATTGTGTTTTAATTTTGAAAAAGGAAAGAAAAAGAAGATGAAAACATGGATATTTCACTAAAAGAAACGGTGTATGTAAAGTAATATATGGTGTATATTATTTATTATAATTTTTGGTATATGTTTAGCAATATTTGATGTATAAATAGAATTAGCCAACCGTAAAATCATAAGTCTCCTAAATCACAAAAACCCAAATTAAGCCTAAATGGATAATAATGTAAAAGTACATTTATTTGTTAAGGGGCTACTTTCCTCCTTGGTACCCCCCTTAACAATTTTAAAAAAAATAAAAAATTGGCCTCCCCTTAACAATATTTGGAGTGTCGATAACAATGCCCTTATCGATTTCGTATTTTCGATTCATGAGTTTCTTTTCAGAAGGAAACTGCCTCTTTTAATGGATCTGTATCCCCCTTCATCTTCTTCTCCAAAAATACGAACTAATTAACCCTTCTTGCTTACTTCAAATTGTCGTTCGAAATGACTTTCAACTGAACTCCTGGTAAAATCAAGACGATTATTGCCCAACGAACAGTTACCCATCTCACTATAGGTGGATTCGATGTCATATACTTTAGCAAGACCTCTGCCTTCCCTTCAGAACTATTAATGCATCGACAACTGTGATAACCTCAGCTATGCTGCTTTCGCATCATACATTCTTGGTTCGAGATAGGTACGTCTTTGATATTTCTTTTTTTCCTGAAAACATATGTCCCCTTTCACATTTCATGACCACCTGCTGTAGCGTTGTTGACCAAAGTATTTTGGTTTTCCTGCTGTAATAATCGGGGTATGACTATTGACTGATCACCATAGTAAATTATACATTTATGACTTTGACAATTTATTTCTTCTCAGATATGTTAGACCTTATATACATTGCACTTGAAATTTGTTGAGGATACATGACTTAACTATCTAACTTACATTTCTTCATAACCTATTACCTATGCATGCATGTATGTAATTTAGTTAATTTCAGATAAACTAGATGTGTACTGTTTCACCTGAACTTATAGTTTAACTTTTTATGTAAAAAATTTACAAGTACAAAAACAAATTTAAAACCACAGACAGCACAAACTGTTACCTTATGTCAGTAATTAACTGTCATATATCAAGTTTTAGATGTTAATTACTAACCGTTAGATTCTTTTTGTAATATCAAATTTGATGATATTATTTTATTTGCTTTAAAAATATATGAAATTATCGATCTTCAACATTCTGTTAAGCCACATGAAACCGAAGATATTTGTTAGACCGAAATTTGGGCCTAACACCCAAATCCAATGTGAAAACCTCACATTCATAAATCAATGCAGAAAAACAGTAAAATAAGAGGAGACACACAATATTTTATAGTGGTTCGGCTCAAACCAAGCCTACTCCACTTTATCTCTTCTTAAATCCTAAGAAGTTACAAGTACAATTCTATCGGTTTGCGGTTTATACACGAAATCCTCGTGTTTACAATGAAAAGACGTGCAAAAAGTGGAGATTATACACGAAATCCTCGTGTTATAATGTGGAATTCGGCTTTGATGTGTTCGCAAAGTCTTTGCGGTTGCAATGGTGGAAACCGGGTAAGAGAGTGGCCAAAAAGATCCGTTAATTCTCCTCCAAGCTGTGTATTTATAGGTGATTTCTGGGTTCAGTTCGGATACCACGTGGCGCGCATCCATTTCATCTCGGAATATAGTGGAGAAAGTGGAGAAAACCTCTCCAGATCGTGCTCTGCCAAGTGTAATCAGATCCGCATTTGTTGGAGGCGGTTACTCCTCAAGAACAAGTCAAACTCGTGAGCAGAAGCAGGACGAGGCGGTTCGATTCGGGTCCGATCCGAACCAAGTTGATGTCTCCGATCTGAAGACTGGAAGCACTTCAGTGTAAAATACTTCAGGCGGGTCGGGTCTTCTGTGCTCCGATCCGATCCAGGGAGTACTAAATTTACTTTTGCAAAGTTATGCCTTTGGGTCCTCTCACCCGATCCGAACCGTATATCCAATCCCAACGGGTTATGCCAATTCAAGATTCCAAGTTCCCGGTTCTGCATGCGTTCACGGAAACGAGCGTAACTTTCAAACCGTAAGTCCATTTTAGCCAAATGAAAGCTCAATTCATAGCAAACTCAGAAAGCTACAAGAGTTACAGAGCTTAGCTCCGCAATTGCTGTTTTCGGGCCTAAAAGAGATCGCCTGATAGGAGTTTCGGGCCATTCTTTGTCTGTGATGCGACTTCAACCAAATTGCTCCATGTCTTCTGACAATATTCCCCATACTTGTGCGTATTGTTAACCAGAGATTTCATGTGTGATGGCTTTGACTAAAAAGCAGGTCAACAATATTCATTAACAATCCATACACACTCTTCTTTGCTCAAATTTCAATGTCCATTCAGATTTTAGTCAAACGAATTGGTTTTCGAATAAAACAAAGAAGAGAAAAGCCATGTTCTATTTAATGGGTGCAGGTTGATAGTGTTTACTATTTACTTTTTATTTGTTAATTTTTTGACAAAGTTGCTTAAAAGCTCAGCTGCAAAAATACACTGCAGATCCTCAATTAGCTAAGCTTAACCTATGTATTGTATTTGTGTTTTTCTTGAATTTGATTTAGCAATATACATAAATATTTTTGTACTCGGACTCAAATTGAATTTCTGACGTAAACTTATGTTGACTTTTGGATTATGCAAGGGAATGGCTAAGCAGCATTGTTTGTATCTTGTAGTGCTGCTCATGGCAATGTTTTGCTTTTAGTAATATTGTGTTTTTACTGATAATGAGCTTCATATTGTTTCACTTCATTATAGTATTTATGACAAAGCAACATTCAATATTCTCTCACTATTTTATTCCTCTAATACTTTTTCTATTTTGTTTCTACTAAACACATCCCATGTTTTTGATGTTAGGATTATGAACAATGGGTGTGTCACATGTCTTCTTGACCAGTTGCGATCTTTGTTCAAACATGAACTTGCTCACGGTGAAGATATGTATATGGATTTAATATTTTCTGGTATATTTTGAGGCTTCCTTTGTTGAATGATGCTAATTGAACTTCCTTATTTTCCTTTGAAATTGCAGAAGGTGCTACGATGCAATGCATGCATTGTTAGTCGTAAAATTGGATGAGTATGCAGTGCAAGCTTCAGTCGTGTATATTTCATGTAATACAAAATAAAATGCTAGTTTAAATATACAAGACATCAATTTATGAAACATGAACCCCACTAACTTGCTAAACAGGCCCTTAAGAATTACATTGGCCTTTGATTTTTACTCTCAACTATATAGCATATTTTACATGGGTTTGAACTTGTTAAGCAAGTGATACTATAGGAGATAGTGCCACAAAACCATTGTTAATAAATGTTTTACTTTTGTGCTGGGTTTACATGGATCTGGTAATCTTTACAATGAATTAACATGTGAAAGAGCATACCGTCTTTGGTATTTTTTTTCTTGTACATGTATGATGGTCTAAATTTGAGTACACTTGCAGTATGTTATTTTTGTGTGATATTTATACTAAATACACTCTTTTATGGAATTTCATACAGCCCCTACATAAGAACGTGAAATTGCATAATGTCTTTTACATACACACTAACATTGGTTTTGATCGTCTTACAGATTACACTGAACATTTGGAATGCCTTGGTCCAATATTTAACAACACTAGTTTCTCAGGGTAAAAGCAGGCATGGTGCATTTCTTCATTGCATAAAATTAAAAGTTGTTTACAGTGATGACATGGAATGGTATGTGCAAATATATTTGCTATGCTTGACTAGCTGAATTCTTAGGTATGATGCAACTATTGAGGCAAACACTTCACAATCAAATACATGATTATTTGTTTCTGATGTTACACTATAGGCTCTCTATTCATTTCCTATAGTGATGACATGGAATGGGTCCAATGGGGTGCGTGGAACGGTCATGTGTTAGTCGATGTTTCTCATTCCACTTTTTATTTCATTCGTCTGTTTTGTTTAACAAAATAGCAATAGCTATAGCTTCTTATAAGCTAATTTATTATTTTCCTATTTCATAGATGTTTTTACAGGGTTTGGAATTATGCTTGGGCATCAAATACCTACTCAACATGATAGAGCCTGCCAATTAGTGGTATTATTCATTAGAAACCTTGAATTTTATCCATGTTAGATGTTGTCATTTTCATTCTGTTGAAATATGCTTTCCAGGTGATTGTTCCAATTTATTAGTCTTGTTTTATGCTTCCAATTTCTTAGTTTTGTTTTATTCTTTAAATTGAAACTTGAAGGTTGACTCTGTTCTTGAGTGACCACCAGCGATCTGTTTGACTTCTGATTCCAAATGTTGCAGTTGACTCTGTTCTTGAAGGTGAGTCAGCATATGAGAATTGTGTCTTATTTCTTTGATATCATTATCATACAGTCGCTGCCAAAACTTATGGTGTCTTTTGCAAAACTTATGGTGTCAGCATATGAGAATTGTGTCTTATTTCTTTGATATCATTATCATACAGTCGCTGCCAAAACTTATGGTGTCTTTTGCAAAACTTATGGTGTGTTTTGCAGAACATTACTATATTTCATAAAATAACATTAGATTACTTGATGCATTGTAGTACACACGTTGTGATATAAGTTGTTTACAAGTTAACACCTGAAATAAGTTGCACTGTGTATGGTCTACTTAGCAAATAGAATACCACACAACTTTTATTAGAGATACGTACGCTATGTTGTTTTAACCATGTATAACAGAAAAGCCATTTGCAGAATAGGATCAAATTCATTCGTATGATAACAAATTTAAGGGACAAAAGTATGATTGTACTTTTGAAACTTGACAGCCTTTTTTATTTGATGAATTTCTATCAAATAACTCTCGAATGAAATTTCTAGATTTGAACTTTGAATGCACCATTTGCTGAAAATAAGCAGGCTTTATATAGAATGAAATTTACGAGGCCTTGAAGTAAGAAGCCGAAGAATAAAACTATAGTGAGAGTGTGAGTGATTGTTTATGTGTATATGAGTGAATAAGTGTGTAATGATGAGTCAATGTATATGAGTGGAATGTAGTGAGGAAGAGTATGTATAAGTGATTGTGTAAATAGAGGGGAAACACTATGTGTACTATTTGAAAGTGTAATAAATGTTCATTTGAATAAATTTGTTTAAGAATAATTTTTGAATTAAATATTCAATTCTTGTAAATATTATTAATATTATGTGTAATATTCAAATCCATTGCAACTTTCAGCATTTTACAACGGACATTAATTGTTGTTATAAATGATATTACAACTGTCAATACTTGTTGTAAAAAATATTACAACGGGCTGTATTCTATTGAAAGAACATACAACAACAACATAAGAGCATTGTAAAAAGTCTATAACAACTGCCTGTTACCACATTCATTGCCCGTTGTAAAAAGGGACATATTACAACATGGCCTAATACAACGGGCGGGTTGGCCGTTGTAAAACCCTTATTACAACAGGCATTGCCCATTGTAATAGATATGTTTTGTTGTAGTGTGTACACGAGCAGGTCAATGAAAATGGATAAGCATGCAACTTAGCAATATTCAAGTACTACAAGCATGCAACACATTTAACTCAATTGAACACAACAACATCCAAATAGATAATAAAAAAATTAAAACAATATACAACTTAGTGAATAGAATACAGTGGCCACATGACGAACTGAATATGCCATTTAAGTTAAGGCTTCAATACAAATGGTTTTCTTTACATTTTTTTAACCATAAAATAAACAATGCATTCAAAAGCACTTATTTAAGCAGGGCTGAATTTGTATCACCAGACACATTTTTCAAGATTGTTTTGCTTCTGTCCCACAAGGATGCGATAAAAAGAGAATGGTTAACAATGTAAAAATAACTAACTACACTTGTTTAAAAAAAAAAAAAAATTGCACTACACTTGTTATTAAAAAAAACTGCATTTGTTAAAACTTAAAAAAAAGCATTTGTTCAAAAAAAAAATCTGCATTTGTTCCAAAAAAAAAAAAAAAAAAAAAAAAAAAACTGCATTTGTTCAAAACTTAAAAAGAAAACTGCATTTTTTTATAAGGAAAAATCTGCATTTGTTTGAAAAAAAAAACCGCATTTTTTCAACGTGACTTAGTGCGACATCATGTAGCAATTAAGACAATAAATGATCGGCTGCAGGTATGGTTACTAGCAAATGAAAAGCACTGACTTGAATTGTTTAGGCCATAGAAGGTTATGTAGGTTCAAGCTATGGAGGGACAGAAAGTGGGAATTAATGGACCTGACATGAATTAGGATTGCAATCATGTGCTGACGTTAATTGAAGCGTGAGCTACAAAAGCTTCAAATAAGATTGATATATGAAGTTGTAATAATCGATATATAGTTTGACTACTGCCGGTATACGGTCGCTACCTTGAGAACTGAAAAAAAGATTTAAATTTGAAGTTACGATAGTGTAGCATAGTAGACTGACGTGAATAGTTATGATGTTCTGACGCTAATCGAAGCGAGAGTTGTTGAAGCAATTGAAGTGTGTGAACTAACTTATATTGCTGAATTGCCAACCTCGGTATGCTAGAATTGAATTCTGAGTTGCATACTACTATATCTAAGTTGTTGAAGTGTGTAGCGTGATTGATGTAGACATATGCTGATGTTGAAGCAAGGATCGCCGGCAATGGGCATGCATGAAAATGGTTAACACAAGGTTGCAATTGTAGAATGAAACTTTTAAGCAAAATGATTTGATGTTGCAAATGTGCGAGGATGCACCCAAGTTGATTAATGCACACATATTTCACATAAAATTGGTCTTAAAATCATTGAATGAGTATTTCTAAGTTAGGGAGATAATTACCTTTAAGATTTTATAAAAGTCAAATTGTGACACCTTCCACAATAAACAGACCAAATTATGAACAAACCAGTCAATTCCAATAAAGCAAATAAAAGTTGGAAAAATGTAGCTTCCGTAGCTGCTCAACTACCTTCTAGAAAAATTAATCCCAGTAGCTCCCTTATACCAGACCAATATAGTGATATGGCATCATGATCTTAATGCCATCTTACTCTGCATGATCTAAAATTGAACCCTCTTTTACAAACCTATAATTTTGTAATCTATCAGTCGATAAAGAAAGGGCAAACTCACCAAGGGGGGTAATATCCGATCACTTGCAATGTGAACTTGAAAATGGTAGCTACCAGATTCAAATTTTGATAACACCTTTATAAAAAGAACACTACTATCAAAATTTGTGGTTTGCTTTTGATTAATAACAATTAGATGGACTGCAATGACCTTGCTTTGCGATCAAATGCATTATGATCAGGCCTAACATGCGAAAAGCTTTACATGACAAGATTCATGATATACACTCCTGGTTTAATCTAATTTTACAAAATAGAAATACACGCTCTGGCATTTTGATCCATATTTTCAGTTGTTAGGATAGTATAGATATTAAGCCTACAGAATATGAGCATGTGTGAACAATACTTTGAAAGGGTAATTTCAGCAACCAAACAAACAAATATACAAAATTATATACGATAAATATATAACTATAACCATTGGATAGATACATTCATAACGATAGTTTGTAGAGGCGGATGCTTTTATGTTTTATCCCTCATAAATTAGTTTATAATGTATTTAATGACTGCAGGGGAGTAGATTGTTTCAACAAACTGAAGCCAATCATGCATTTTAACATAAAGAAGCTAACGTTGCCAACCTCCTACTAACATGAATAGTAAGGCAGTTCAGGCATTAAACATAGAATACCATGTGCCTCAGCTAGCAAAGTCTTGCACCAGCTTGTTATATATGGTCGGAGAAAATGAAAAATAGAGACGCAAAGTTAAAAAAAAAAAAATCAGATGTTAGCTATCAAATCCTAACGAACCAGGAATTTGACTACTCAAAACTTTTTTTTTTTGAATTACCATAAATTCCCTTCTTAATTTCGTTTCCTTCCTTTCATTTGTTCACATCTTCTCTATCCAACTTTACGACAAGCCATTACTCCGTGGCAATTCAACACTATCGCAATCATTCAACCTAATTTACTGGTAAATTATAACGGTAGTTCCATGAATTTGATTATATTCAATTTTTTGTCAACACACGTTTATGCCAAGGTAATATTTTTCTCTTTGGTAATGTAGACATCTTCATGGGAAAATCATCAAAAGAATGATCCACTAAATAAGAAAGTGACAACATAATAAATCAATACCATTCTAATAACCACGACATAATCATAGATGTATGCTATCAATTGAAAAGATATAATAACATGGAAAATTTTGAGATTGCTAGTGGATATTGCACCATGAATTGTGATCAGACCGGTTCAAGCTTTAGTACCCTACAATGCATAATTTGACTTTGTGTTGTAATATATAATACAAATAATACAAACATATACTAAAGAAGAGGAAAATGATACAATATTTAAACTCCTTTTCGCATGTTCAGAACAGTGGTTTAGCCTATCTTTAAAACTAAACAAGAAAATAGTGTACGACTATAAAAGAAAGAAAGCAAATCTCAATATTAATTTGGTAGTTAACACATTTACTTGCTTGATCATAATAATTGACATTTTATTGTAGATATCTGCATAGTCTGCAATCTATATCATTGACTTAAGCTTAGTGCAAAAGAGTTGCCCACCACTCTCACATATAATATGAGATGGTTCAATGCACATTAATAATATTAATCAAGTGGTATTTCCCGTTGCCTTTAGTTTCCTTTATTATCTCAAAACGATATTTCATATTAATGCTTAAACAATTTCTTTACTGATACAATCTACTAACATACACGACAAATGTAGATGTAAATTAAAAAACGGAGAACTGAGGCCAAATAAAATATCAAAAAGAAAGTAAAGCACGTATACTTTCTATAGTTAGACGCTAGCTGCAAGTTATCATTTGAATGATAACATTTATTAATGAGTTGTTTAACGTCACTCTCAAAGTATGGCTAGAAACCAATTATTCAATATATATTTAACTCTGATAAATGATTGCTTCCAACTCAAGCTTCAAACCGGCTGTTAAACTACAAGATAACCTATTTTCATAAGCTATGAACACGTTCCAATTGAGTCAACAAATGACCTTATTTAGGAAATTAACTTACGTGATTCAGTCAAGGCAGGTTATGACGACAAAGCACTAATTTGAGTCGCCCAAGCAGCTACCCTAAATTGCACCGTTTAGGCAGTTGGCAAAGTGGCGATTGAGCGCTAGCCCTCAATTGAGTCGAGTGAAGAGGAAGGTGAGTCGAGTAAAGACGAAGGTGAACCGATTGAATGGAGGAACGTTGAAATGGGGAAAAAATCGAGGAAAGTAATTTTGTGGAAGACCTCGAAAAGTACAGGTTTTAGGCGGAAAAATTAGAATAAGAGAGGGAAACGAAACGTAAATGGGGGGAAGAATGAAATGTAACCGGGAAATTAGTGGAAACATGAAATAAATGTAACCACACGTGAAATTAACATAAACAAAACCCTAAAGATAAAATAAAAAAACACATTAGTTACATATACATATCAACGCTACCAATGAATGTAACCATATTTATGTTTTCTTGTAGTGTATGAACCTGCTTTCTGAAGTGAAACCCGATATAGTTACCAAAAGGGTCCCTCAAAAGCGGTAAAGGGAGACTTTCGATACATACCTCCGAAACCTCAAACACACAAATCACATCCTGCAACACAAAAAAGGGCGAGAAACCTCGATCCAAAACCTGAAAGAACTAGGGATAAAGCATGAGGCAAAACTGTAAAAGAGCCGAAAGCTTCTATGCAGCTATCCCTCTCGTATTTAGACAAAGGCTCCTTTCGTCTAACCCTCCGAAAGCAGCTACCGGCAATTTTCCTTAAAGGAAAGCGATCGAAGCACTTATAAACCCTTTATGATCAACCCTTGTCGGGTGACTGCAACAAAGCACTTATGCTGATAAGAGGACCAACTTATGCCTATAAATAGGGCCCTGCAACTTAGAGGGCGACACTTCTTTTCTTTTTTGGAATTCATTTCTCAACTTTGTAATCTCTTAAACACAGAGAAGTAAAATCCCTAGTTTGGAGATCAATTAGGAAAAAGGACTGTAATATTGATTATACTCAATGAAATGAAGATATATGGCAATTAGGGTAATTCTATGTAATCTGGTTCGATAATTTATGTTATTATTGTTTCTTGCTAACATTACAGGTGCAATCTGTGGATCACATACACAACTGAGATCTATTTTTGAACTTTAATCCGCCACTATCCCTAGGAACCTTTGATATAAGAATTGAAATCTTTGTTAGTTTAATAATCATGACAATGATCTAGGTTTATTCTACGACTGGACCAAAGGTTATGTTAAGATGTCCCAGTGTAGCAACCTATTAGATTTAAGTTATCGAGACTAGGAAAATGTTCAAGGTATCATACTAAATTCATGAGAATCCAAGGAAAACTTGCATAAACCAAACCTTTAAGGCATTATTTAGATAGGGCAATTCCCAAGGTCCAGATCCATAAGCATAGAGTACCCAAAGAAGTTCTTTTAATACCTTAAGGAAATACTACGAAAGTTTCTCATAAGAAGATATACCTCTCGAAATTGAAAATAAGATTCATATTTGATTTTGTTCCAAGTAGAGAGTAACCTACAGAATTCTATGGAAGTATCTTAAGATTAGAACTCGGAAAATGTTTGCAGATCCCAAGTTTGAGGTCTTCCTTACTATAGGTCATAAGTTCTATGGTTAGATCTCAATTTGGGGTGTTAACCATAAATTTGGCTAACATTTTTGGCCCTAGAAGGAGGCTTGAACCTACATTCTTTGTAACACCCCACATCCGTTAGTGTCACTCACAAAGGGAATGCACTAAGTTCTGTGGAGCTTTTTAGGGTAAAAGATGCAGATAAATTACAAGGCAGACAGAAATTAAACAGCGGAAAACAAAACTTTGCTTTATTGATAAAATAGTTTGTACAATGATTTCTTTACAATATCAGAGTATCATCTGTCTTACAAAATAAAGAAGCATAAAAGTACATTTATATTCCCCGATTTTAGCAAGAGCCAGCCATAGCATCTGAAAAGAGAATCCAAGCAAACTTCGACAAATCTTTAAGCTGGGAAAGAGTGGTAGTCCAACTTAACCTGAGCTAAACTATTCCCTCCTTTACTACCTGGGGGGGGGGGAACGGAAGAAAAGAAGACGAAAGAAAAATAGAGTCAGACATAAAGCCTGAGTAAGTTCAGTAACTTATAGCATGTGAACATGGAAAACAAAACGACATGAATTAACTGAATACAAGATTACACCATGACGATAGGGTCAACAAGATTAGACAAGGCAGTCACAAGATATGCTAAGATAAGATAAACTGGATACGCTCTAATACTTTCGTCGCTTCGCTATTTCCTTGTTATACTGGTTTCTATATCTCTGCACCGCCTATCTAGTGTCCCAACTAGTAACGATAACGTGATCACAATCCCTGTATTTTCCATGCCTTCCGGCATACATTCATTATTTATTACCTAGATCAAATCTAGGGTTTTCTATCAAGTGCTTTCTAGATTTAACTAGAGTTTACGCTATCTGCTGAACGCTTCTCGGATTCAGGATTTATGCCACCTAGTCCAACTAGGGATTATGTTACCCGTCGAACGGTGCCCCCAAGTCTAGGACACACTACCTAGAGTGGTATATGTTCCTATACTTCCCCACGCATGTATCGCGAATCGTTATCGCTTGTCTAGATGCACATGTCCTGTAATGTGCGGTCCGAGTCCTGTGACAGGGCAAATCAAGGAATACAGAACTAGGTCGGGAGCTTTCAGATATCTGCTGATGCAGATGCTAAGGTCTATTTTTTATTCCAGTGGCTATGGTCCCACTTGAACCCTCCCTCAACTAATGAAAGGCACACCTTGTAAAATGAGAACTATACGCCGGCCCCCGGTGCCCCATTATCCTATGGCCATCCTCACCCATAATTAAATAGCAAGTATATGGTCTTTTGGAGTTCTCCGCCTTTCCGCTTCACATATCTCGATTGACTGAAGATGGATGGTAGACGGCGAGTTGTTATCACAGGGCTACCGTTTTCTCGCTGGATCACCCTGGTCCATCCTAGTCTTTAGGTTGCCATATTTTGCAACCAAGGCATATCCCTGGTTCTTCTACGTAGACCTTAACCTCTGTGAGCCCAGGAGGATCATCTGCAGCCTCATAGAGGGATACCAAGAGTACCCTTACGTCCCCTCGAAGCCTCGGGCTTCGTAACCCAATTCGTTGGAGCATTCTTTTTAACTCATACGGACATTCGCTCCTTCCCGTGTTATACTAAGAATTACTACTTAGTTTTACTAACTAAGATTTACCACTTAGTTTCCAGAATCGTTGTTTTCTTAACTAAGGTTTACTACTTAGTTCTCTTTCCCGTCATATTGGATTGGTTAAGTGTCATTAGTCAATTCAAGCCAACTTAACCCTCTTCATTCATCCTGATAAACTGGTTAAGTGTTATTAGTACTTCACGTTGACTTAACCCTACCACAAACCATGTTATGTTGGTTAAGTATTTCTTATTACTTAACCCTACCCATCCACCCTGTATTGGTTAAGTGTTCCTTTTTAACTTAACCTTGCCCGTTTGTTTTAACTAACATGTTATTATTAATGGTTAAGTATTATCCCTTCATGTTTTAGACTTAGCCCCATTCCTTTACAACCTGATCGTTAAGTGTTCAAGTTTACTTAACCCTACGGTCTAGCCCAACTAACATATCAAATTGGCTAAGTGTATTAGATTTTACTTAACCCCAACCTCTAGTCTAGTTAACATGTTAATTTGGCTAAGTGTATTAACTTTACTTAACCCTTACAAATCTTGTCTTGCTACCTTGAGTTTGGTTAAGTGTCTCTATGGACTTAGCCCTCCCATTCTAGCTTAACTGTGTTAAGTTGGTTAAGTGTTCCTATGGACTTAACCCTCCCATTCTAGCTTAACTGTATGGCCCTAACCCCACCCACCAGTCTGGTTATCATGTTGAATTGGTTAAGTGTCTTAGTGAACTTAACCCTACCATTCTTGTTCTAGCTTTAATTAAATAGATTAAAGCCACGACCACTCACATTAGACAGATATTGTTGCGATTACTGGATGTGCCGGTTGGTTCCGGGCAAATTTACATCACAACTCAGTCTAACCTCGGGTTAGGCCTATTCGTGTTTTCTTGTTCAAAGGGTTTTGACTAATTTTCAAATCAGGTTTTGAAAGTAACCATCCCGTCCGTCGGATCAGTTAGGGATAGCCAGGGAGAGCAGGAAACTTGTATTTTCCAAACCCAAGCCTAGACACTATCCTCTCTGTCACCCTAGAACTTTCTGGTGTGTTATTAAAAGATATGTCGTTAAGAAACCTTTAATTTGTCTAAATTTGCCTTTCCTCATTTAGGACAAATCCTATAAGTAAATTAATCCTAATTTACTTATTTCCCAATTACTCTTTTAATGTAAATTGTCTACATTTATTTCTATGGCCCATTTCCCCCTCTAAATCATATTTATGCTTTTTGGTATGTAAACTATACCAAATTAAGTGTCACTAACCATGATTTTGCTAAACCTGCCAATTACTCCCAATTATGGCCAATTTCAAATTTATGCTAATATACTTACCGTGCCAAATTAGCTAATCCAATTCCGATTCAACAATTCTAATTCATGTCAAACTAGATTTATTACTCTAGTTCACTATTCATGTAAATGCTAGATTTACACGTCGATACTAGATTCAGGTTACACAATCTATAATTCATATCAAATTTATCCAATTTGCATTCCTATGAACATGCCATAATACCTGTTCCCAATTTATGCTAATTTCGTAGTTTATAACTATGTTTTTAGTAAATTTCATATTTTTCCCAAATCGTATTCCCACCGTTCGTATAATCGTAATTCAATGTAGATTATAGATAAATCTAGATTCGTAGAAAATAGGGAATGAACCAAAGATGCTAGGCAAAAGATAGACATAATAACTGGCATAAAAAGGGTTGCATAACGACGTCGGTTCAAGAACATGGGTAGACCTAACTTAATAGGTAAATTCCCAAGGTCTAAAACCAAAAGAAAACCAAGAACAGACAGAATAGAGACGCAGGTTCAAGAACATGGGTAGACCTAACTTAATAGGTTAATTCCCAAGGTCTAAAACCATAGAAAATCAAGAATAGACAAAATAGAAAAATCAGGTTTAGACCCAATTTCATAGTCACAAAACTTAAGCAACACTTTCCTAGTCAGGAATCATGGATGTTTAGTCACAGTTGTCCTTGTTATGTCATAGGCAATAGTTTATGCTTCTCCTAATCAAAGGCATAGGCTGGTGTTCACAGTCAAGAAAATAATTCTCATAGTCACAGTCACAGTCATAGGCAATATTCATAGTCATAGGCAATGTCCATAGTCATAGGCAATGTCCATAGTCATAGGCAATGTTCATAGTCATAGGCAATGTTCATAGTAAAAGAGGCATATGGTTCTAAGGTCCATAGTTTCATAGTCACAGTCTTATTTGTCCTCGAATCATAACAGTTCTTAATTTGGTCCAAAGAAATAGGCACTGATTCAATAGAAAGAATTGGCATACTATTTTATTCTTTTAATTTCATGTCACGAAATGAGAAACGTTCAAATCTAAAAAGTAACCGACTTACAGAGATTTAGATTAGAAAAGAAAGATGGCGTTGCTATGATTCGTGCGACGTTATCCTTTGATCCTTATCTTGAAGCTTGATTCGAATCTCTTCTTGAAAGTCTTTGAGCAGCATCTCCTCGTCTTGATTTATTTTATATATATTATTCTATTTATTATTTATTTTAAGTGGAGGAGAAGAAGCCATGTTCACTAAGAATCTTTGCAGCATAAGGGTAGTGAAGAATTGTGAATAGAGAAGGAGTCTAGGGATGTTTATATAGTGTTAGGCGGACGAACCTAGGCAGAAAACGTGACCCAATACATCAGAACGAACCAGGTGCAGCAAGCTGGAAAAAGCAGGGGGTCGACCCCCAGGTCGACTACCCAGTCGACCTGGGTGCCCCAGGTCGACTACCCAGTCGACCTGGGTGCCTTGGGCGGGAAAATTCCCGCCCAGCCCAATCTGGCTCCGATTTTGATTTTGAATTCGCTTTTCTGAACTGTTTTGAAATTTGAACTTCGCTGAATCTTCCGGAGGCCATATCTTCCTCATACGGACTTCGATTTACGCAAACTCGGACTTGTTTTCATTCAGAATTCCGAGACGAACGCAATGGCGCAGCCCATTTCCCTTGATTTTGATTTTAACTTTTAATTTTTTCTTGATTTGTGAATCTTAGTGTTGTAGAATTACGGGGTGTTACATTCTCCCCCACTTAAAAGGATTTCGTCCCCGAAATCTTCAAGTTAGGAAGAATGTGTCCTACCATCCAATCACCCATCTACTCAACCATTCAATCACAGGCATCCATTGTCCTTAAAAGATTTCTAATGCTTTCATGTTCATATGCATAGTGTGTGTATATGTCTTTATCTACTGTAAAATCAGGCGGTCTACTGATTCAGTCGACCTCCTTAATGCGAGTCATGTCAGTGTCATGCGTCCAACCATGTATGCAAGCATCCCTAGTTATGTAAATACTATATGCGTGCACGGCCATTCATCCATCGCAACACCCATATGATAAAATATCAAGTTCAATTTACAAACAGATACATATCTGTAAATGCAATATAAAAGCATCCGAACTGATCTAGTGCCTAATACGTATGCATATGCATCCACGAGCAACCATTTGCAACCACTTGCAACCATCAACCATAACATGTTTCAAATACATGTTTACATCCATTGGTTTCTACCTAAGGATCGCAGATACGACCTAGAGGATATAATTTGGAAAGAGAGAAACAATTATACGTAAAGCTCCTAAACAAAGAAATCAAGGATGCACCCTTAAGGAAAAGGGTATGATGCTAGTATCTAGCCTTCTTGAGCTTTACTCCACTGTATCTTAACTAATTTAACTTCACGATTGTGAAGTTTCTGACCTCCCTTTTCCAAAATAAACAGATGTCAATCACGGTGCCAAGTATATGTATTAAGATGATTAGAGGTTTCCCTCTTATCCGCCATGCCATAACTATAAGATTCGAAAGGTCACTACGTGCTCTTTGGAGTGCCTGCCACAACTATTCTTATCTCACGCAAACCATCCAAACCGAACTCGACATTCCTCAAGTACAAGTCCCAAAGGCCTAAACCAATATCAGACAAGCACCCAAGGAATATCTCCTCCGAATTTAGACGATCTACGTGAGATGATACAAGCAAACTCGATAGCTATTCTCAAATCCCTACTAACCAAAAATAAACTGGTCGGACCACCAATTGGATTTGAGACTCTAGTGGGATCTTTCAACTATACAAGTACTATGGTGCAGAGACTCAACTATGGAAGTGGATATGAACAAATGCGAAGCGCTAAAACCAAAGGAAAGAGTACAAGCAGCAAAACTAGACTCTTCCAACAGAACCTCACTACCCTTCTTCTAGGTACGCTTGGTGGCGAAAGTAGGTACTTGCCCTTCTGAAAATCTTGTCCTCGTTCTTGCCCTTGTCCTTAATTATATGCCCTATCATACCCTAGTAAAGATACTTCCTCTTGTCTTAGGTTTTATAATTTCTTCCTCCTTCGTGAGCTAAATCTACACCCATGAATTCCTCATCCTAGGGTTATGCTCCTTAGCCAAACTCCTCATCCCCTTCCGTGTATAACCATGTTGACAAATATCTCGAAAGCTTCCTCCATCGTCCGGAAAACCCTATAAGCTTTGAAAGAAAACTGCCCGTAGATGAAACAACTACGGCTATGGATGGAAGCCGGGCACTACTTTACCCATCGATGAGGTTAACTCCCAGAAAGCCAGGAGCCCCAGAGACTCAAGAAAGAAGGAGACAAGAATTTAAACAGAGGAAGAGAAGATAGTGCGTATGGCTTTGGGGAATATGTCTTTAAAACAAATCATTTCTCTTGAAAATACTTCTTTTTAAAACCGTTTTGAAAATAATTTTTCAACTCTTTTATCTGATCCGGTAACCTTCAGCTCTGATACCACGTGTAACACCCCACATCCGTTAGTGTCACTCACAAAGGGAATGCACTAAGTTCTGTGGAGCATTTTAGGGTAAAAGATGCAGATAAATTACAAGACAGACAGAAATTAAACAACGGAAAATAAAACTTTGCTTTATTGATAAAATAGTTTGTACAATGATTTCTTTACAATATCAGAGTATCATCTGTCTTACAAAATAAAGAAGCATAAAAGTACATTTATATTCCCCGATTTTAGCAAGAGCCAGCCATAGCATCTGAAAAGAGAATCCAAGCAAACTTCGACAAATCTTCAAGCTGGGAAAGAGTGGCAGTCCAACTTAACCTGAGATAAACTATTCCCTCCTTTACTACCTGGGTGGGGGGGGGGGAACGGAAGAAAAGAAGACGAAAGAAAAACAGAGTCAGACATAAAGCCTGAGCAAGTTCAGTAACTTCTAGCATGTGAACATGGAAAACAAAATGACATGAATTAACTGAATACAAGATTACACCATGATGATAGGGCCAACAAGATTAGACAAGGTAGTCACAATATATGCTAAGATAAGATAAACTGTATACGCTCTAATACTTTCGCCGCTTCGCTATTTCCTTATTATACTGGTTTCTATATCTCTGCACCGCCTATCTAGTGTCCCAACTAGTAACGATAACGTGATCACAATCCCTGTATTTTCCATTGCCTTCCGGCATACATTCATTATTTATTACCTAGATCAAATCTAGGGTTTTCTATCAAGTGCTTTCTAGATTTAACTAGAGTTTACGCTATCTGCTGAACGCTTCTCGGATTCAGGATTTATGCCACCTAGTCCAACTAGGGATTATGCTACCTGTCGAACGATGCCCCCAAGTCTAGGACACACTACCTAGAGTGGTATATGTTCCTATACTTACCCACGCATGTATCGCGAATCGTTATCGCTTGTCTAGATGCACATGTCCTGTAATGTGCGGTCCGAGTCCTGTGACAGGGCAAATCAAGGAATACAGAACTCGGTCGGGAGCTTTCAGATATCTGCCGATGCAGATGCTAAGGTCTATTTTTTATTCCAGTGGCTATGGTCCCACTTGACCCCTCCCTCAACTAATGAAAGGCACACCTTGTAAAATGAGAACTATACGCCGGCCCCCGGTGCCCCACTATCCTATGGCCATCCTCACCCATAACTAGATAGCAAGTATATGGTCTTTTGGAGTTCTCCGCCTTTCCGCTTCACGTATCTCGATTGACTGAAGATGGATGGTAGACGGCGAGTTGCTATCACAGTGCTACCGTTTTCTCGCCGAATCACGCTGGTCCATCCTAGTCTTTAGGTTGCCATATTTTGTAACCAAGGCATGCCCCTGGCTCTTCTACGCAGACCTTAACCTCTGTAAGCCCAGGAGGATCATCTGCAGCCTCACAGAGGGATACCAAGAGTACCCTTACGTCCCCTTGAAGCCTCGGGCTTCGTAACCCAATTCGTTGGAGCATTCTTTTTAACTCAGACGGACATTCGCTCCTTCCCGTGTTATACTAAGAATTACTACTTAGTTTTACTAACTAAGATTTACCACTTAGTTTCCAGAATCGTTGTTTTCTTAACTAAGGTTTACTACTTAGTTCTCTTTCCCGTCAATTTGGATTGGTTAAGTGTCATTAGTCAATTCAAGCCAACTTAACCCTCTTCATTCATCCTGATAAACTGGTTAAGTGTTATTAGTACTTCGCGTTGACTTAACCCTACCACAAACCATGTTATATTGGTTAAGTAGTTCTTACTACTTAACCCGACCCATCCACCCTGTATTGGTTAAGTGTTCCTTTTTAACTTAACCTTGCCCGTCTGTTTTAACTAACATGTTATTATTAATGGTTAAGTATTATCCCTTCATGTTTTAGACTTAGCCCCATTCCTTCACAACCTGATCGTTAAGTGTTCAAGTTTACTTAACCCTACGGTCTAGCCCAACTAACATATCAAATTGGCTAAGTGTATTAGATTTTACTTAACCCCAACCTCTAGTCTAGTTAACATGTTAATTTGGCTAAGTGTATTAACTTTACTTAACCCCTACAAATCTTGTCTTGCTACCTTGAGTTTGGTTAAGTGTCTCTATGGACTTAGCCCTCCCATTCTAGCTTAACTGTGTTAAGTTGGTTAAGTGTTCCTATGGACTTAACCCTCCCATTCTAGCTTAACTGTATAACCATAACCCCACCCACCAGTCTGGTTATCATGTTGAATTGGTTAAGTGTCTTAGTGAACTTAACCCTACCATTCTTGTTCTAGCTTTAATTAAATAGATTAAAGCCACGACCACTCACATTAGACATATATTGTTGCGATTACTGGATGTGCCGGTTGGTTCCGGGCAGATTTACATCACAACTCAGTCTAACCTCGGGTTAGGCCTATTCGTGTTTTCTAGTTCAAAGGGTTTTGACTAATTTTCAAATCAGGTTTTGAAAGTAACCATCCCGTCCGTCGGATCAGTTAGGGATAGCCAGGGAGAGCAGGAAACTTGTATTTTCCAAACCCAAGCCTAGACACTATCTTCTCTGTCACTCTAGAACTTTCTGGTGTGTTATTAAAAGAGATGTCGTTAAGAAACCTTTAATTTGTCTAAATTTGCCTTTCCTCATTTAGGACAAATCCTATAAGTAAATTAATCCTAATTTACTTATTTCCCAATTACTCTTTTAATGTAAATTGTCTACATTTATTTCTATGGCCCATTTCCCCCTCTAAATCATATTTATGCTTTTTGGTATGTAAAATATACCAAATTAAGTGTCACTAACCATGATTTTGCTAAACCTGCCAATTACTCCCAATTATGGCCAATTTCAAATTTATGCTAATATACTTACCGTGCCAAATTAGCTAATCCAATTCCGATTCAACAATTCTAATTCATGTCAAACAAGATTTATTACTCTAGTTCACTATTCATGTAAATGCTAGATTTACACGTCGATACTAGATTCAGGTTACACAATCTATAATTCATATCAAATTTATCCAATTTGCATTCCTATGAACATTCCATAATACATGTTCCCAATTTATGCTAATTTCCTAGTTTATAACTATGTTTTTAGTAAATTTAATATTTTGCCCAAATCGTATTCCCACCGTTCGTATAATCGTAATTCAATCTAGATTATAGATAAATCTAGATTCGTAGAAAATAGGGAATGAACCAAAGATGCTAGGCAAAAAATAGACATAATAACTGGCATAAAAAGGGTTGCATAACGACGTCGGTTCAAGAACATGGGTAGACCTAACTTAGTAGGTAAATTCCCAAGGTCTAAATCCAAAAGAAAACCAAGAACAGACAGAATAGAGACGTAGGTTCAAGAACATGGGTAGACCTAACTTAATAGGTAAATTCCCAAGGTCTAAAACCATAGAAAATCAAGAATAGACAAAATAGAAAAATCAGGTTTAGTCCCAATTTCATAGACACAAAACTTAAGCAACACTTTCCTAGTCAAGAATCATAGGTGTTTAGTCACAGTTGTCCTTGTTATGTCATAGGCAATAGTTTATGCTTCTCCTAATCAAAGGCATAGGCTGGTGTTCACAGTCAAGAAAATAATTCTCATAGTCACAGTCACAGTCATAGGCAATATTCATAGTCATAGGCAATGTCCATAGTCATAGGCAATGTCCATAGTCATAGGCAATGTTCATAGTCATAGGCAATGTTCATAGTAAAAGAGGCATATGGTTCAAAGGTCCATAGTTTCATAGTCACAGTCTTATTTGTCCTCGATTCATAACAGTTCTTAATTTGGTCCAAAGAAATAGGCACTGATTCAATAGAAAGAATTGGCATTCTCTTTTATTCTTTTAATTTCATGTCACGAAAAGAGAAACGTTCAAATCTAAAAAGTAACCGACTTACAGAGATTTAGATTAGAAAAGAAAGATGGCGTTGCTATGATTCGTGCGACGTTATCCTTTGATCCTTATCTTGAAGCTTGATTCGAATCTCTTCTTGAAAGTCTTTGAGCAGCATCTCCTCGTCTTGATTTATTTTATATATATTATTCTATTTATTATTTATTTTAAGTGGAGGAGAGGAAGCCATGTTCACTAAGAATCTTTGCAGCATAAGGGTAGAGAAGAATTGTGAATAGAGAAGGAGTCTAGGGCTGTTTATATAGTGTTAGGCGGACGAACCTAGGCAGAAAACGTGACCCAATACATCATAACGAACCAGGTGCAGCAAGCTGGAAAAAGCAGGGGGTCGACCCCCAGGTCGACTACCCAGTCGACCTGGGTGACCCAAGTCGACTACCCAATCAACCTGGGTGCCCCAGGTCGACTACCCAGTCGACCTGGGTGCCTTGGGCTTGAAAATTCCCGCCCAGCCCAATCTGGCTCCGATTTTGATTTTGAATTCGCTTTTCTGAACTGTTTTGAAATTTGAACTTCGCTGAATCTTCCGGAGGCCATATCTTCCTCATACGGACTCCGATTTACGCAAACTCGGACTCGTTTTCATGCAGAATTCCGAGATGAACGTAATGGCGCAGCCCGTTTCCCTTGATTTTGATTTTAACTTTTAATTCTGCCTTGATTTTTAAATCTTAGTGTTGTAGAATTACGGGGTGTTACATTCTTGTTCCTTTCTTCAAGTATTACTAGGAGTTCATCCTTAGGTGATCAACGAGAAATGAGTATGAGGGAAATTTCAGTGAATTACAAAGGATCGTGAAAACCTCCGACAGAGTTTTTCATGAGTCAATAAACAAAGTCTATGGGAAGGATGAGAATTTTGGCGAAGTAAAAGGACATCCTAAAAGGATAAAAGTACCAATTCAATAGGGATAAACAAATACCACCAAAGTCTAGTAAAGGAAAAGAGGTTGCGACTCCTTTTTCTTGTCAATATAAGGATAACCGAGGAAAATTACGAGACAAACTAAGCCCACCTTCAAAAGAGGAGAAGATTACAAACCTGGTAAAGTAGTCTCCTTGTACGGATGTTCAGTCAGTTAAATCGGAACAAAGATCTTCCAAGCCATTCTATGCAGAAATATCTTATGTGGATTTAAGATTTCACAAGGGTAAAATGTTGTGAATCCGGGCCCTGGATATGATCGATCAGAAGAGGAAAAAGGATTATGAATCTGGTAAGGTAGGGTTGAACCCGTCCCAAGAAGAATTAACCACATTTGTTAGTAATCAAAGTAACATATCATTCCATCAGGTAAAGATGGATATGCAAACCTTTACATGGGGATCAATCTTTTAGAGAAATCATTAAATATTATGAAACCTTCACCCAAAAATTGCAGGATTTCATTACTAGACCTCGAGTAGATATGTACCTATATCACTTAGAAAAACATGGAAGTGTTACTAGCAAGGTTTCCTCTTAGCATCTCTCTGACTAAAAAAGAAAAATAATATCACGTGGAAGTAAGGAATTGCAACTAGGCGAGCAAAATTCAAAGTGTAAGCACTTAGGAGAAAGAGAAAACCCCAGTCTAGTCACATTCTACGAATTCCCTACCTCCAAAGGCAAAAATCTTCTTTCTGACCAAAGAGGAACTCAATTAATGGCTAACGAGAAATAAAAGAGTAAAGTATGAATGGAACAAAGGAGGAAGTTACTGTTGTTAGAGTTTGTGCCCTAGAGGCAATCTGTTAGATGTGAATAATGGTAACATTGTTATTGTTATGTTTTATTTGGAATAAAATTTTCTGTTATTTTATATTTACTGCGTAATATAAATATTAATGTAATGGAAGTCCTTAGAATAATAATACGAGATTATATAGTTCGAGTAAGACTGAACTTGAGATTATATGATATGAAAAGTATTATAATTCTTAAATGCCCCTAGTCGTGCTTTATTGTTTATACAGGAGAACAATAAAGCTTGAGACTAGTATATTGATTGACTGATGATCACATCTCATTGATCATTAATATACGTGATATTAAAGTCAAGATATAAATACGTAGTAGAGAATAACGTATTGGGCTGACCCACCGTGAGATAACTACGTGGAATATAATCAACAGTATCATAAGTTGTTCTCATAGTGATAGTGATATAATGGTCCTCAGACCTGAAATCATTATAATTTTATTCGAAGATATTTACGTTTTGATATCATCTAAAGTTATTTCGTAATAGAGTAATGATAAAGTGATTATTGGATGTATCTAGAATCGAATACAAATCATGAATGATCTAGATGGAATTTAACCCTACGATATATTCGTAGTGATATCCATGGGCCTCTTGATTGAGTGAGACTGTCAAATGCATGGCCGTGCTCAAATATTGATTTGTTCTGAACAGTCTACTCATTGATCAAGAAAACAGATTAAATTAAAAGAGGAGGATACGATCCATGCCTTCAGTTTAATCTTGGATATAACGGTTAAAAGGATTAAATTATATTGAGACACTATTCACAAAAGGTTGTATTGAATCATTACTATTATAGCTTGGGTAATAATGATGTGTTACTAGACACCGCTCATTGTTTACAATCAAAATGTGTTTAAACTGTTGCCAACGCTGTCATAGCCTATAGGGTCACACTCACATACGTTGTAAAAGGGTGAGGATATTTAAATAGAAGGGTCTATGACTAATTCTTCTATTTTAAATAAGGATGAACGGGTAATAAGGAGGTATACAAGTTGGTTATGATTATTATAAAGGGGAGGTCATACCTTTACCTCATCATCTAATCACAGCCGAATTCCTAAAAAACCCTTGAATCCGAAATCAGCTAGTACTACCTGATCCTTCCTCGATTTGATTCGAGAACAACGTCGGTGGATCTCCTATAGAGGTGTTTGATTTCAAGCGCTCATGTTGATTCAATCTGAAATTCAATTCAACGATCTAAGTTAGGGCATCATTCGTTCTTGTTAATCAAAGAAGAAAGGTACCCCTTTTTGACCTAATTCAGTTCGATTTTGTTAATTAGGGTTTCTGTTTTGTTGATTCCGCTGCCAAATCGATCCTAATTTTACTTCAACTGTGACTACCATCTATTGAATGGTTATGAAATTAATCAGTGTAGAACACTTGAAAACAGAATATGCCACTTTTGTATGCAAGGAAAGTTGTCAAGGTATCTTATGAATTGAAAACTGAATTTTCATTTGCAAAAAAAGACCCTTATTGGGAATTATGGATTGCTTCAAATCAATATAAAAAGAATAAAAACTTTTACATGATTTAGGGAGAAGTTCCTTCCTTAAAATGGATTAGATTAGAAATTCCTGGGTATATCCCGGGTCCTTCCCCTAAAAAGGGAAGGGGTAAGACCAGGAAATCGCGCCTTGGCACTAAGCCCAGGGTATATCCCTGGCGCCTCCAAGAGGGAGGAGGGTAAATCGTCATCTGCGCCTAAGGTCCAGGGTGATGCGTTGAAGCCCTTAACCACGTACAAGGACTAAGTCAAGGCGTCCTCTAGATGAAGGATGGGTAAGCCCTACCTTTGCTTCCGGCATAAGTACGCACTGCCTCTACTTATGTCCTATCACGGTGAAGGACCAAATGCTCAAAAGGAGCACTAAAGAATGTTAAAGCCTCTTCTTTCTAAAATGTGATGGCCAAAAGTAAATTAAAACCAAAAGCGTTTTCGTAACCAAACTGGATGAGGACATTCATTGTTCTATTTAATATGCCAAAAATGGCACAATCAAAACCAAAAGAGGACATTCTGAGTTCTCTTTAATATGCCAAAAAGGACACCGTCGAGATCAGAAGAGGACATTCCAAATAATATTAAGCCACAGAGGCTTCGCTCTTCTTTATTGCCCGAATATGGATCAATTACGCTGAAAGAGGCTTCACTCTTTCTTAATTACTCAAATCTGGGTCAATCAAGAAGAAAGAGGCTTTGCTCTTCCTTAGTTACTCGAATCTGGGTCAATTAAGTTGAAAGAGGCCTTGCTCTTCCTTGATTACACGAATCTGGGTCAGTTAAGCCAAAAGAGGCTTTGCTCTTCCTTAATTACCTGAATATGGATTTTTTAAGCAAAGTATGGCTTGTATTTCTAATACCCGAATCTGTGTTTCTTAAGCTAGGCTTCATATTTCTAATACTTGAATTTGGGTTTATTTAGCCAAGTATGGCTTCCTATTTCTAATATCCCGATCTGGGTTTCTTAATCCAAGTATGGGTTTATATTCCTAATACCCGAATCTGGGTTTCTTAAGCCAAATATGGCTTCGTATTTCTAAAACTCGAATTTGGATTTCTTAGGCCAAGTAAAGATTTGTACTTCTACTAACTAAGCATGGGTTTCTCAAGTCGAGTAAGGCCTCGCATTGCTAATATATGGATTCATGTCCCTTAAAATGAGGAGGGTTCCATATACCTATTACCTAAATCTTGGCCTTTTAAACCAAAGAAACCCTCAACCCTGTACTACCGCCTGAATATGAATCTCTTCTCCGAAAGTGACGTCCGATCTCCAATTTTACTAATACCCATGTTTGGGTTTCTTAATCCGAGAATGGCATGGCTCTTCCTTAAGAAAAAGGGCACCGAACTTAGAATTAAACAAGACTTCGAATATCCAAGGGACGCCATGACTTCATCGTAAAATTGCGAAGTGAAACCCATATAATTGGAAGGGACCTACGTTACAAATGTTCGAAAGGTAGGTTTGTCTAAGCAACAATCCCCCCGATGGGGTACCAATGCCAAAGAGAATCATTCAAGCATAACCTAGGAGACATTAGTGTGTTCACCAGCACCGATGGCTTTATTTTGGGAATTCCGATAAATATCAAGGATCAGTGACAGTTGAAGGAGGTTTTTAAATCTCACCATGACTTGAAGTGATCCCACGTATTTCCATAAAAACGCTCAGGTAAGAAAATTGACTCTCATTATCTATACAAAGATTACGTGTCTGTGCTTAAACTCTTAGATCTTTTTAAGTAATTATAACTTTAGGCCTACCACGGCAGATAGGTGGATGCCATTAAGGAAATAAAATCCTTTGATAAACTAAGAACACACCGAAAGAATTAGTAAACAAGAGAAAGCCTTCCTATACCCTATTAAACCCTAAGGGAAACTCGATGACTCCCTAACACCTTATTTTGTATGAAGTAGAATCTCAGAACTTAAATCTATTAAGCAACCTATTTTAAACATGGTAAATAGTCACTCTTTCGAAACTCCTTGGGATACCTCATTAATTCAGACTTTATAATTCCAGCCTTTTCTTAAATAAACCTGTCATTAAATTTTGTCAAAAAGAATTCCCAGATATTAAAATTCGACTAAAAGTCAAAGCGAGTTGGTGGAGGGCTGAAGAATAAAACCCGAAATACCACCCTTTGAATATTAAAGAAACCTACGTGAGTATTTGCTATTCTCTCATAATATTTTAAGGTATCAAGAGTTCCCGCTGAAGGGTACAGTACCGCATTAGTTTTGTAGACCTTACTTATCCTGGAAGGAAGGTATTTTTTTTCCTTTTAGTAGATCAACCGATAGTCGAACCCCTTACATCAAACGTCAAAAGAACGAAAGCTAAAAGAATAAAGCCAAATAAACTCTAAGGAACATTGCTTTTCTAAAAATTCGCATAAGCAAAGAGTTACTTCAATAACACACTATTAACAATAGCAAAAGGCTTTGACCACAAGGATGCTATCTTATAAACAAAACGCCTCGCGAAATCACGACAATACCAAGGCTGCATTGTTATTAAGCAGACTTAAGTATGTCAAAATTTCATTCCTTTATAAGTATAAAAGAGCTAGAGTAAACTAAAGCTTCATTTAGCCTTCGTCCAAAATGCCCATGTAAGACAAGTCTCGAGGGTACAACCAACGAATGATCTTCTTAACATTTTCCTCTTCAATAAATCCTTATGATATCCAAAGTCACAAAAGTTTCTTAAAATTAAAGATATTTATAATTACAAGTTACACCTTAAATCGACATTATGTAATGAGAATTTATGTAAATTACAATACAAAACACAATTACAAGTACAATTTTCTCGATAAATTTGAAGGAACCCTTGAAACCTCTGAGGAATTAATTGAATGTCGTGCGAACTTTGGGTTATGGTAGCTACGAAAAAGACCGATGAAATTGAGGAAGAAAATCACATATTATTTAGGACTTAAAACCTAATTAGCTATATATTTGTAAGTTTATGAGATGAGCAGGACATAGTCATAAGGTCGGATTTTTTTAAGAAGCACAAGTGGATACCTGGGTCAGAGGCTAAAAGAAAATGGCTGCCTTGTCCCCAGCAAACATCGTCCTCCTAAGGCGTTAGCTAATGAGATGGAGTTCGCCTCAAGAGACAGAGTAGATTCCTTTGAATTGTAGGCTCATTCCTTCCCAGAATGAGGAAAGCCACGGCCTGGAAGGAGAAAGTGAATATGTTGCCACCAACAGTAGTACACCCGGTGGAGATGGATGCCCCCTTACTTGAGCAATTGGCTTTACCAGAATTTGCATCAAGCAGAGGCGCTAAAGGAAAGGTAGAAACTCTTAAAGCGTAAGAAAGAGTTTATCACCAAGGATGAATCTGACACTTCCAAAACAGATGACGTCGTGTCCAAAAAACAAAACAACGAGGACAAATAAAGAATGTAGGGATAAAAGATGGAAAGTGAAGCTATTTGTAAGGAAAATGACTCTAACAAAAGATCAATGAACCAGACTCGAACAACCAAAAGACAACTTCGAAAAATGGAAAATCAAGAAAATTTAAAATGCAAGATGGATTAATTAACAGTCACAATACAAAAGGATATTTTCATGTGAAAAGATAAAGAAAAAAAATATGGCATGCACATAACAAAAGACTAAAGAAGAGAATCGACTCCTATTGACTAAAATCGCAACCATTGAGAGGAAAGTAATGAAAAGCAGAGATGGCGAAAGGAAAACACATATCTTTGAGACTAATGACTTGAAAAGTCAAGACCACTCCTTCATTAGAGGAAAGGAAAATGTTACCACAAAAATAATCAAGGCAGGTTAGGAATTGAAGTCAAGATGAAGGAGTGCGCAAGGTGACTGCACCATGAAAAGAAGCGGATTGTTAGCCTTTGGAATGTTAAAAGAAATTAATAAAAAGAAATCTCTATAAACTAAAAGCCCCTTTCTTTTTTAGCCTAGAAGGCATTAGCATCCGCATCAGGTAAAGAATCCCCTTTCGGTTTGAGACAAAAGGGCATTGGTTTCGGATTATTTGATCTAGCAAAAAACAATGGAGGGAGCAAGTTGGGGTAGAAGTGTCAGAAGGAAAGAAAGCTAAGAGCCATGAGCCAACAAGTTGTTAGAAGAAGAAAGCCCTCAACCAAATTGCAGTGGCTCAACCTCCATAAATTAAAGGCACTAGTGAAGCATTCCAAAGTCTCTAGAATGAGAGATATAGGCACATCCTGAAGCAAAGTTGGAAAGGAAGTAGTTAAGAGCCATAAATAAACTCATAAGAGGAATTGAATATCAAGAAAAGGGGATTGCGGCCTAGCCTCGTTGGGAAGGATAACTGTCTCCTTAAGTTGAGAGTTCGCATATGTCCAATGCCTCTCACAACTATTTGAGTAAAAGCCAAATGGGACTACCTAAAAGGTAATAGTGAAAGAATGTAGACAACAACATAGGGGATCTTTTATAATCTGTAGAAAGAATCCCAAGGAAGAAGTCAAGAGAGACCTGAAGATTGTCAAAATGAAGAAAGATAAAGGAAGAAAAAAGGGGAAGGATCTCCAAAAGCAACTAAAGAAGAGAATGGGAATGAAAAGCACCTCAGAACCAACTGACAACATCATAAGGCACACATGCATCTATATACCTGCTTTTTGTTGCGAAACCCGATACAGTTACCGAAAGGGTCCTTCGAAAGCATTAAAGCGAGACTTCCGATGCACATCTCCGAAATCCCAAAAAAATAATCACATCCCACAACACACAAAAGGGTGAGAAACCCTAATCCGGAACCCTAAAGCACTAGGGATAGACTGTGAGACGAAAGCGTGAAAGAGCCAAAAGCTCCTGTGCAACTATCCCTCTTGCATTCAGACAAAAGATCCTTTAGTCTAATCCTCTGGACGCTGCTACCAGCACTTTGCCTTGAAGGAAATCCACCGAAGCACTTATAAAGCCTTCGTGATCAACCCCTATAGGGTGACTGAAATGAAGCATTTATGCTAAAAGGAGTTATACCTATAAATAAGACCCCGCAACTCAGAGCGCGAGACTTCTTTTCTTTCCCAGAATTCATTTGTCAACATTTGTAATATCTTAAACATTGAGAAATAAAAACCCTAGTTTGGAGATCAATCAAGAAAAAAGATTGTAATATTTATTATACTCAATGAAATGAAGATAAATGGCAGTTAAGGTAATTCTTTGTAATCTGGTTCAATAATTTACGTTATTATTATTTCCTGCTAACATTATAGGTGCAGTCTGCGGATCATGTACATAATTGAGATATATTTTTGAATCTTAATCTGTGACTGACCCTAGGAACCATTGATATAAGAATAGAAATCTTTGCTAGTTTAATACTGATGACAACGATCAAGGATTATTCTAAGACTGGACCTAGGGTTAGGTTAAGATGTCCTAATGCAACAACCTATTAGTCTTAAGTAACCAAGATTATGGAAATGTTAACGATATCATGCTAAATCCGTGAGAATCTAAGGAAAACTTGCTTAAACCAAAATTTCAAAGCCCGATTTAGATAGTGCAATTCCTAAGGCCTAGATCCATAATCATAGAGTGCCCATATCCGTAATCGTAGAATAACAAGAGAAGTTGTTTTAGTACCTTATGGTAATACTTAGAAAGTTTCTCATAGGAAGAGATACCTTTCGTTTGAGAAATCAAAAATAAGATTCATATTTGATTTTGTTCTAAGTAGAGAGTAACCTGTGGAATTCTACGAAGTTATGTTAAGATTAGAACTCGAAAAATGTTTGCAGATCCCAACTTCGAGTTCTTACTCATCACATGTCATAAATTCTACGGTCAGATCTCAGTTTAGGGGTATTAATCATAAATCTGGCTAACGGTCGCTTTGTGGTTTTATTGTGGAATTAAATCACTTTCAGGTGATTTAATGGAGGCTTAAATTAAATAAGTATGACATGGTAATAAATTGTTGGAATATGGGTTTTGGGTGAAAATAAATATTTTAGCAACTAAAAATATTAACAAGTGTTAATAATGGTTGCGGATTAGGAATAAAATGGGTTAAATATTTTCTTATGTGATAATTAATAAGCTAAACCCATTTTAGTTATAATTTGGTGGTTATAATTGTAATTATTTGGTTAAGAAATTAAATAATGGAATTTTGGGCAAAAATATATAATATTGTGTATACTATAAAAAGCTAACTGTTGTAGTTAACAATAAACATAAAATATGTGTTTTACCGAGACTTGATAATTTGTTGGGTTTAAAAAAGTCAATTGTAATGTTTAATTTATGTGAGTTGTAAGTGTTACACAAATAGAGGTGAAATATTTATATTTGTGTAATTTGTGTAAATTTGTTGTAAAATGGAAAATTTAAGATTAATAAGCTTTGACAGGTTTTAGAAATGATGTTAACAAGGTTTTGTTATGTTGCTTAATGTTAAACTATGATTATTGTGTGAGATTATAGTGGAAACTTGGTTTCATAAGCAGAGAATATGTTAAATTTGCCTAACTACTTCAATAAAGTGGTAGGGGACCACTCAACACCATTGGCCTTACCAAAAAAACTGGCCTAACTATGTGTTTAAAGGCCTAAATGGTCACATAAGGGTTTAATTGGTCATTATTGGCTTAATTAACTTAGTGTATGCCTAATCACTCTCTTAACAAGGGAAACACCTGGAGAAAAAGGAGAAGTACATACCTTTCTCCTATATCCTTTCTTCTCCAATAAACTAAAAATAAGAAAAACTCATAAAACTATTTATTGTAAATTACAACAAGCTTCAGTCCCTTCCAATTTGAAGATTTTAGTTGTTTAAACCTAATAGCACCAGATAATCTATCTCAAACTTGGATCTAACCTATGTTTACTTACTGTATGTTAGATATTTCTAAGTTATATTAAAAAAACTTCTCTTACGTGTTTCAACAAATTCTTCTACAAGAAAATGCAGCGGTTCTTTTCAACATTGAAGCCTCCTACTGCATCAATTCTTTGCAAAACTTATTGGATTGCTGTAAGAGAGTGAACCACATAACCATTTAGTTAACAATAGAGTTTTGATGCATCTATAGTTTTGTCAGAAGTAATTTAGTTAAAATACTATGTCTGCTCATCTTATTGTTGTTGTGTTGAAATCATAGCCAATTTCTTATTTTGTGCTGTTATAATTCTCTAATCTTTGAAAATTTAATATGAATCCTTTTGTATGTTAGTGTCTGGTGAGTTTATCTGTAAATTTTCAAGTCAATCTGACATCGTTAGGATGACGGAAACTCACCAAAAAAGGGTGACCCGAGCAGGATATCATCCTGTAGAAATCCCATTATACGGGCCGGCCCATGGGTCGACCAATACCTTTATTGTGTCGACCTCTGGATCGACACAGGAGGCGAATGGGTCGACCCATAGGTCGACCCATCCAGTGAGATTAGTGTAGGTTGTAACCCTGCTTTGTTTTGGTAAATTTGTTCATTTCTCTAAGCTTTTGCTTACCATTCTAGTGAGCTTTTGCTCACCATTTCAGTGCAAACTGTCAATCCATTTCAACAAGTAGTTGCCTAGCCATAATTGGTAACCCACGTACACATCGCAACTTACTTAATACACAATCTAATGGTATTTTCGTGAGTTATTACTCATGTTTATTTGATGATTTCTGTTTGGCGAGTTTCTGTATGAGAACATGCGTTTTTATAAATTTCTCACGTATATAAACACTTCTTTTAGTATAACTTAGGAAAAAAATGTCTTATGATTTTTGGGTTTTATTAACTTATCGTCGCCAAGCAATAGTACCAATTTATTTTATAAATAAATAACATTTCGAAGATCGAAAACAAAGGATTTACATAATTGCTTTCAAAACCATTTTCCGAAATCAGACTTATTTTCTCTCTCTCTCTCTCTCTCTATATATATATATATATATAATCATACCATTTTGCACCCTTGGAGAAGGCGTAGTGGAAATCGAATGATACCGTAAACCCTCTTGTATGGGACACGACAGTATATGGAATGTTCAATTCCATTCCCATCTAATTGAAGCTATTTTTGTGTTGATGTTTCTGTGTTTTCCATTGCGAAATTGATAAGCAGCTAGTGAACAAGTATTGAGAACGTATTTATGGGACACACAGTTACCACTATTTGAGTTACTTACTATGAGTCAATGACGTATATTGTGTTTGTGTTAAGCCAGTAGTCGCTTCGGGAGGAAGCTGGGGCTTAGGGGAGTCACGTATATGTATTTACTTGACCGTGGGAGGGAGGGTCAAGATACACTCGGCCGAGGGTCGCAGTGACGGACACCTTATTTGAATACATATAAGTACTTGGTTATCTTTAGGGGAGGGGAGCAATATTATAGCTGGGGTGGAGCTATATTATATTATGATAGCACATGTAAATTGTGATGGATCCATGTTGTGATTTGTGTTTATTAATTGTGATTTGATCTTAACGATCGTATATTTTGATTTACATTTGAATTTCTAATCAATTTATATTTATTATTTTGGATGCTTTGAACCATGATGCTCTTTTGGTGATGTCTTTCGAGTAATATATGATGATTTTGGTGAATTTATTGTTGTGACCACTTAGTTTCTTATGTAAGGGGTTGTACTTAGCCTAGAGCTAGTACAGGAGATTAGCTATAAAAATTAACCCTTTTATTTTCATCATATCTCTGATTCTTTGAATAAAGAGTTATATATCGCATGTTTATTCATTCTTATACCTTTTATTACTCACTGTTGACTAGACTGATCTGTGTTTGTTAGTACTCAGGTCAAACTAAGCTTTTCCAGGTATTTCCAACTTCTATAGATATCCTTTTGCTTCCACCATGGATCGTTCAACTTTGGACTACTTAGATTAGCTTCTTTGTTGTAAATATCGTATTTGATCCACATACTCTGATGATGTACCTTATCCTTTTTGTACTATTTGTGTATATTATGGTTATATACCTCATTTTGTGGCAATGTATATTGTATATTATATGTATATGCATGTGATGCTGGGCAATCTGTTATGTGATGTATATTATATTGGTTATTCGTATATGCTCTAAATTACCTTCTACCCACTATAGTATTGTATTAGATAAATATTAAGTCTGTCAATTCACGAGAAAAAATAAAGCATTTTATCGATGCTCTTGATGTTTATTTAATAGAAGACTTATGGATGTTCGCTCCGAACTAGCCTTATTCTCTGTATTAGTATACGACATTCCTCGTAATTCTCTATACTAATATGGATTTCGAGGTGGGACATTATAGTTGGGAATCAGAGCTGAGTTCAAAACAAAATGCAATTAATATCGAACAGAATACGAGCAAATACATTAAATTTAGATACAATATACGTGGAACATCAAATCCCTTATGTTTTAACCTTGACTCGAATCATGCCATTCGTGCCTTTAGCTTCTTTTGTTGCGGGGTAGATATAGAAAGGGAACACAAGTAGGAATAAATTGTTTTATAATTTCATAATATTCATCATTAATTGAATGCTTGCAATATATCGTACCCTTAGAATGATCCAATCCCTTTCTTTTCTTCCAATTGATGGCTGGTAGAGGTCGAGGTAGAGCTTCGAGTTTTGGACCGGCCAGTGAGCAAGACCCCGAAGAGTGGGTTGAGCCATCCAGTGGCCCACAACCCACTGACAGCACGGACCAGTTTCTGATTCCCATCCCGAGGCGGTTTATTTTTCCATCTATCAGTTATTGGAGCTTCTCAGAGCACCCACCCTCCTGCTCCAGCCCGTTCATCTCCTCCTCGCAAGTCAGCCTTTGCGTGCATGTGCAGCGACTTATCCCATATTTGTGGGAAGCCTTCCCTTGGTTTCGACCCTGTGTTGGATGTCCAAACATGGATTCGTACCTAAAATTATTATTTTGCTCGCATGGATATCTCTGATCATCATCGAGTCCTTGTAGCATCGAGTATTTTGCAATAGTGAGCTTTAGATTGGTATGAGCTGTTGATTGCTGAGCTTGATGAGTTTTCCCTTTAGTGGAAGCAGCTTTGTGGGTGTTTTAAACTCAAGTTCGTTCCAAAGTCAGAGAAATCCATCCTTGCTCGTTGCTTCCTTGATCTCAAATAAGGAAAGTCGACCATCTTAGAGTATGTATATTCGTTTGAGGCTCTTTCTAAGTATTGTTTTGAGCATATCAGTACACCATACAAGAAGAATCTCAAGCTTATTTCTGGATTAAAGAAGTATCTTAAGAGGTCGTTGATGTTGGAGCTTAAGCTTTCATTTGATGATTCGGTTGTTGCTTCCCTTCATCTTGAGGCAGTTGAGAATGAGAAGGACAATGGTGATGATGGTAAGGTTCGCAAGAACCCGAGTATGAGGAAGTTTCCATTTTAGAAGTCCAAGTCTTTTAGTGGTAAGAAAAAAAATACGTTAGGTCAGAGTTCTTAGTTTAGTGGAGCATCGCTTGCTAAGCAAAGCAGCTTCAATTGTGGAGCCAATGATCATCTTGTTTGTGACTGTCCTAAGCCAAATATTTTCCTCTATTGAAAGAAGGAAGGACATTGGTCCTCTTCTTGTCCTTCTTCCCCTTAGTCCAGCAAGTCGGGAAAGCATAGTGTGATGAAGTCTGGTGGTGGTTCTTCCCAGCAGAGAGTTACATCTTTGATTCTCAAGGGTTCTCTTTTTTTCCATGATCGTATGCTTCGAGTTTTATTCGCTTTGAGTGCTTCTCACTCATTTGTATCGAAGGATATCATGGATAGTCTTTCCTTGGATGTTTCTTGCATTGTGACTTCTTTAAGGATAGCGAATCCTACTAGGGGATTCACCACCATTAGCTTTGTGTGATGATATAAAGATTATTGTTTGTGGGTTTTCTTTCCATGTGAATATGCACATGTTTCCTTTTCTTGGATTCGATATGATATTGGGTATGGACTAGCTCGTGCAATATGAAGCCAGAATTTTTATGTTGAGAGAGTCTTGTATCTTTGACTTCCTGGTTTGTCTTTGTATTTATCTCTCGTTCTTAGTGATGTTGATTGTAATTTTGAGGCATTCTTATTCTCTCTCTCTCTCTCGACAATGACGATGTGTCACACATTCCTGTTGTTTGTGATTACGCCATGTCTTTGAGCCCATTTGGGGGTTTCCACCCAAAAGAGCTATTGAGTTTCGTATAGTTTTGTTTCCTAATGGTCATCCTGTTAGTTGGTCGCCTACCTCGACCAAGGAGGTTCACAATGAGGGCACCTTATTTGAATACGTATAAGTACCTGTCTATGCTCGAAGGAGCAATATTATAGCTCAGAGGGGCTATATTATAATGTGATAACACGTGCATATTTCTTATGATGGATCCATATTGTGATTAGTGTTTGTTGATTGTGATTTGGTTTTGGCGATCATACATTGTGATGTTTGTCAATGTTTGATTGCTACAACAGGGTACCGCTTACAATTAATATTATTGGCCAAAGACTTGGTATTAATGTTGTGTTTGATATCTTGAGATGGAATTAACCATTATTTGAATTTATTGTTTTATATGGAGCCTTTAAGAACATGTAATTTATATAATTGTAATGTTCCATTTTTTCATCTATTGCTAATGTAACTTCTAATCTAAATTCAGTACCTGGCCTTAATGGTAATAACTTTAAGAATTGGAAGGAAAACATTTTAATTGTTCTTGGCTGCATGGATCTTGACCTTACATTGAATACAGATTGACCTGCTTCTCTTATAGGCGCTAGTTCCTCCGAGGAAAGGAGTATCTTTGAGAAGTTGAAAATTTCAAATCGCATGAGTCTTATGATCATCAAGTGCGACATACCTAATGCCTTTAGGGTTGCAATTCCCTAGGAGATCACCAATACCACAACTTTCCTTGTAGAAATCGAGAAACACTTTGCAAAAACGGTGAGGTGGGAGAAAGTAAAGAAACTTATTTCCAATGGTTGAAGGGGAAAAACACAAAGCAGTACTTATGGAAATGTCACACCTTGCTTCAAAGTTGAAGGCACTAAAGCTAGAGCTTTCAGAAGATTTTCTTGTGTATTTAGTTCTTATCTCTCTTTCTCCACAATCAGCTAATTTGAAGTCTATTACAACTGCTAAAAGGAGAAGTGGACTCTTAACGAGCTCATTTCGTTTTGTGCTCGGGAAGAAGAAAGATTGAAGTAAGAGAAGGCTGAAAGTACTCATTTGGCAAGCACTTTTAAGGATAAGGGAAGGAATAGAAAAATTATAGAAAGTTTGCTCATTTTAAATTTTATTGTAAAATAGGTACAAAATCTCAAAAACCGTTTGATGTAAAAAGTTTGACATTTTACTCTTCAAATTTATAGAAAAAGTCTTAGAATTTTTCAATTATTTTTTTATATTTCAAAGACAAAGTACATCATATTTTCACTTATTAAATCATAAAAAATATAAATTATTAGAAAAAATAAAAATAATTTCTGACTGCTTACAACATCACTAAAAAATTTCCATTAAAGGTTCATAATTTTCCAAATTTACTTAACAATTTTCCACATTCTCATACAATTAATTTCAAAGATGTAATTATTAGAATTATTAAATAATTGAAATAAATATAGGTCCTTTTATTAAATATTTTCCAAATATATCAACTACCAAAATATTTCAAACCTAAATAATTATTTTACAAAAACACTTTTCTTTCATAAATTTATATATTTGAGATAAATTATAGAAATACATTTTTTGGCAAGGCCAACCGATTTTTATAGTGGGTCGTCGACTTTTTCATTACAATAAGCAGTAATTAGATACAAGATCCCGAAATTAGGGTGGATGCCTAATTATTAAATAGGGAATCAATAGTAGTTTACAATATCGGAGTTAAGCTTACTTGCCTAAACAACTAAAAAAATCACATACATCACCACATAGAGTGGACTTACACCATGCAAGGTGTCAATATTACAGGATCGTAAAATAAATCAAAGTAGCACAGAGCTATCACTAAATGTCTTCCACGGCACAAGAGTTAACTCAACGAACTTCCACCAACACACATCATCTTCGAAGCCAAAAACACTAAAAAATAACCAAAATGACAAAAAGCTTACCCATATCACATTCAATTCAAGAACACACTTCATATAACAAGCCCCTAAGCTCAGATGACTCTAAGAGAAGGGTAAACTTTGGCCAAGAAAATACTTCGATATGGCTATTTCTAGACTACCATCAATCGAGATGCGGCTGATTATTCATGACGTTGCGACAAGTACTGGAGGTTTGCAAATATTTCAAGCGTTCCACCAACTCAACTCACTCAAATGGTTAGTCTTTGGTAGTTCGTAGTCTAAGGAATTGACATTATTGGTAGTCTTCCGATCTCAAAAGGCGGAGAAAAGTCTGAGGAATTGACATTATTGCAAATATTTCAAGCGTTCCACCAACTCAACTCACTCAAATGGTTAGTCTTTGGTAGTTCGTAGTCTGAGGAATTGACATTATTGGTAGTCTTCCGATCTCAAAAGGCGGAGAAAAGTATGCGATCGTGGCAGTTGAGTACTTCGTGAAATGGGACGAAGGTGAACCGCTGACCACAATCTCAACAAAGAGGGTGACCAACTTTGTAACACCCCGTATTTTCTATTAATGTTATAGGAACGAATCAAAGAATAATTAATTTCAAATGTGAGAATTAAGGGAAATGGGTTAGGCCATTGCGTTCGTCTCGGGATTCTGCTTGAGATAGAGTCTGAGTTTGCGTAAAACGGACACTGTATGAAGGAGATATGGACGAACGAAGTTAGACAGAATACCAGAAGGAAAAAAAATAGAGATGCACTGGCGCACTTGGAAAGTGCGCCAGTACAAAAATTGCACTGGCGCACCTACCAAGTGCGCCCAGGCTGGGCTGAGAGCCTGCACAGCTTTCTGGTGTGTTCTGATCCATACTGTGAGTCATTGCTAAGTCCTTTCTGACTCCTTGCTGAGTCATTAGGGCTGAGGTGTCACCCTATCCTGACTGAATGGTTGTGGTTAACTCTAAGATCATCTGACGGCTCTAATTAAATTGAAATTCTATATAAACAACCAAATTCTCAACCTAAAATCACACAAAAATAATCCTGGAACTATCATGTCGTCAATAGAGAACTTGGAGTAGCCGTCACCGCTTTCAATTCAAAGACAAGATAAAAACCTGAATCAAAATCAAATTAAAACTAGTATAATTCAACGAGCTACATCAAAGGCGAGCATTCCAACTTCAGAATTCAAATTCCAGAAATCAAGAATTCCTTCTTGTTTGTAAGTTGGTTATTACGTAGATTTAAACGCTCTTTTAAATGAAATCATGACATTTTGTAACTTGAATATAGAATGATGCTTATGTATAAGACAAATGAAGTTTGATTCCCATTTATCTTAAATTACCATTGCGATTGATCATGTCTATATGCTTGTGGTGACGAACATACCGTATTTTATATATTGGGATCTATTAGGATTAGGTAATGAACTTATTATGCCAACTGAATGGTGAAACATGTCATGTTATAACTTGGTGATTACTTGCAAGTTTATGATCTAAAGCACATGCTTACATGTTAGATCAACATTCATGTATATTTAGAACCATGTTAAGTTGAATCTATTTATGTTGCAAGATTGGATTTCTCTTATGTTTTAACACATAAGTTATCATGCTAAGTTGTGATTTAAATATGTTTATAGTAGCTCTCTTATGTTTTAACACATAAGTTATCATGCTAACTTGTGATTTAAATATGTTTATAGTATCTCTCTTATGTTTAACATACATAAGTTATCATGCTAAGTTGTGATTTAAATATGTTTATAGTAGCTTTCTTATGTTTTGACATACATAAGTTAATATTCTAAAATGTGGTTTAAAATTGTGTTTATATGTTAAACCTCCATGTTAGACCTATATCAAGTTTACATGATAATTAGATCCAACTTAGTCACAAGTTCGCTCTTACCTGTTTAATTAAGTTAATGACACTTCTATGCCAAGTTACACGTGATAAGTTAAATGTATGCTATTTTATGTTTATTTCATGTCCCTTGTTTATTACCCCTTTTTGTTTATGGGTTTGGGCTTATTTACTAGCCCAACATTTTATGTGATTCATGCGTACGTTCCACGGGGATAGCGATGGGAAAATATGAAAATTTCATGACATAGATTTGTTCATAAAATGGTATATTTGATATACCATTTATTGTGGGCATAATCAAAAGGATAATTGTGGCATGATTAAATTAAGATTAATTTACATATAGAATTAGACTATATAGAAAATGTGTGAATTTAGAAAAGACGAATATGCCTAACCCGAGGTTAGACTGAGTTGTGGTGTAAAACTGCCCGGAATCGACCGGCATATCCAGTGACCACAACAAGACATGTCTAATGTAGGTGGTTAGTGCATCTAGCCCAAAAAGGACCCGAGGTTAGACTGAGTTATGGTGTAAAACTGCCCGGAACCGACCGGCACATCCAGTGACCACAACAAGACCTGTCTAATGTGAGTGGTTGGTGCTTTAATGAATAAACTAAAGCTAAGTTAGGATTGGTAGGGTTAAGTCAATTAGGGAAACACTTAACCGATTCAACATGTTAACTAAACGGATGGGTGGGGTTAGGTAAACTTGGACACTTAACCAAATAAACATGTTGACTAGAAAACCCTAGTAACGGGGACCCATTTCAGCAGTAACCCACATAGATGTATCATGGTACCCTGAACTAGGCAGGGTGGGGCACGATTACTAGGCTGATTATAAGCGGTCAAAACGTCGGCGGTTGGTGCGTCAGTGTAGGTTCCGACGGAGTGCGGGCGTGCACGTACTCCGGAGTGGAAAAAGCAGGCATTGGGCATTAGTAGTATACACTGTGCATCTTGAATCATGTCGGGTTGCCAACAGAAGGAAAAATACACCCCCCATGGTGGGACCAGCACAGGTATCTACAGTCAAGCGGGGCCGAATGACACAAGATATGAATTCATGCGAGTAGGAGCCGATCATTAAGGGGATCGTTCGTTATGAACACGTGGCGCTGGTTGAACCAATGGCTAGTAGGTGCAGAGACTATAGTAATGGGTGCGATCACATATTCATCCTATCTTATATTAGGGTATTGTCCTATGTTCTGTTATTACAGTCATGATCCCTTTCCTTGTTTAGATACTAGTAATCACTGAACTTACCAGACTTATTGTCTGACCCGTTTTCTTTCGTCCTCTTTTCTTCCGTTTTCTCCCCAAGGTCCACAGGGAGGGAATACTCCAGCTTAGTCAGACTCTTTGCAAGCTTCAAGAAAGTAGATGTATGATTGGGACTCTCTCACCTTGGCTATGGCTTTTGGACACTACACTTGGGGATTTATGCAGTTTTATTTATGGTTTATGCTTCTTTATTAAATAATCAAGATAGAAATTATCGTGTAATGTTTTGGAAGTTATTTTGAGATAATTTGATGTAATGCTTTTGTATTGAACCACACATGCAATAAATGTTTGATTTTCGCTGCTTATATTTATCTATCCTGTAAATTTTTTTGTGTCTTGTACCTATAACCCTCCACCAAAGTTAAGGCATTCCCCTTGTGAGTGACCTTAACGAAGGTGGGGTGTTTTACTTGGTATCAAAGCGAGGTTTACCAGATCAGATTAGAGTTTTTGAAAACTATTTTCAAAAGAAATATAAAGAAGCATTTTACAAGAAAAAAAATGTTATTTTATTTTAAAGGCATAATCCCCCAAAGCCATATGCCCTATCATTCTATCCTTTGTTTTGAATCTTTTCTTTTTCGTTTCAACATGTCTGAGAATCTTAACCTTCCATAGGGTGTGCCGATACCTGGTTGGTTCAGGAGGTACTTAGAGGCTAGGGCCAACAATGCGGGCCCAGCAGACATTCCTCCTTCTCCAGCTGCAGCGGTTCCTCCTCCTCGTCCTCCTCCGCGTGCAAATGCTTTCTCAAAGATTTGTAGAGACCTTAGAGCCATTGGTGGAAAGGATTTCAATGGAACTGAATCATTCGTAGAAGCAAGAAACTGGCTCAAAGAAACTGAGGATCTATTCGTTATCTTCGAGGTGGACGATAGGCAGAAGATACAGTTGGCAGTATGGTTGCTCAAAGAAGAAGCCTCCTATTGGTGGGAAGTTACCAACGCTGAAAGACCAATTGAAACATGGATGGATTTCATAATAAGGTTTGAAATGAAATTCCACTAACAAGCTGAACGAAGTTTATAGTTGGAAAAGTTCTTATCTCTTAAGCAAGAAAGTATGACGGTCAAGGAGTACGTCAACCATTTCAATCAGCTGGCCCGATTTGGACTGGATTTAGTGAATAATCCTCATAAGAAGGCTCTCTATTTTGTTAAGGGATTGAATGAGCCACTTCACAGCCTGGCTATGACCCATGTACCTATGAGGGCTACTTACGAGAGGTTAGTGGACATGACACTCTTACATGATGAAGACAAGGGCAAGAAAGAGGCAAAAGCAAAAGTGCCTCAATTTAAGAAGGTGGAGGGGTCACAGAACAAGAAGGCTAATTCAAAGAATGGCGGGAAGAATAATAAACCCCATGACAAGAGAAAGTGTAATTTTTGTGGCATTCCTGGACATCTGGTCAAAGACTGCAGGAAGAAGAAAAGGAAGATGGGTGCTGTTTCCACTGTTGTGAGACAGGACACATGGCTAAAGACTGCCCAAGAAAGCAAGGACAGAGAGTTGGGCCTTCGTCTGGAGGACAAGTTCACGCTCTTACGGCACCTCCACAAGAACGAGGTAGAAATATTTCTGTCGAAAGTTTAGTCGATCTTTTTGATCATCCTGTTCGTACACTATTTGATTCTGGCGCATCGCACTCTTTTATATCTACTGCTTTAGTGGAATCTCTGCACCTAGACACTGGTATAGTAGAGGATCCCTTGGTTGTTTCAAATCCAGTTGGGGGCTTAGATTATTTGTCAATGGTTTGTTTGGATTTGAAAATATCTATACTAAGCGTTGGGTTTAGATGTAATGCCTTTGTTTTGGGCTTCATGGGCTATGGGTTGATTCTAGGCATGGACTGGCTATCCAGTAATGGGGCCATCCTCGATTGTGAAAAGAGAGTGGTTAGACTCATGACTCGCCTCGGTAACACTCTCCAAATTTCTTGTAATCCCATGAACTCTGTTATGCTTAGTTATCTAGAATCTCTTGATGCATCTGTTGAGAACTTGCAGTCTGTAAGGGTAGCCCGTGAATACTCGGATGTGTTTGAAGAGGTAAAGGGCTTACCTCTGAAGCGGGATATAGACTTCCACATATACCTTATTGATAATGCAAAGACCGTTGCTTTACCCGTTAGGCACATGGCCCCAAGGGAGAGAAAGGAGCTCAGCAAGCAAATTAAAGAGCTGCTTGAAATGGGGTTCATAAGACGGCGTATTTCTGAATGGGGTGCTCCAGTAGTGTTCACAACTAAAGCGGACGGTTCGCTTCCCCTGTGCGTTGATTATAGGGAGCTAAACAAGCTGACCAAGAAGAATAAACACCCATTCCCCAGAATCGACGATTTGTTCGATCAGCTTGTAGGCGCATCGGTTTTCTCCCAATTAGATCTAGCTACCGGGTTTCATCAACTAAGAGTGGCTGAAGATAGCATTGATAAGACCGCGTTCACAACTCCAGATGGTTTCTTCGAGTGGCTTGTCATGCCTTTCGGCTTGACAAATGCACCCGCTTACTTTGTTGATTTAATGAGCAGGGTGTTCCGAGAGTTCCTCAATAAATTTGTGGTAGTCTTTGTAGACGATATTTTGATCTTCTCAAAGAATGAGGAAGAGCATGCTCAGCATCTAAAGGAAGTCAGGGATACTCTCCGTGCACATTAGTTGAAAGCTAAATTCTCTAAATGCCATTTCTGGAGAGAAGAAATTAGGTTCCTTGGACACGTGATGTCTAAAGAGGGGTTAGCTGTAGACCCTGCAAAAGTGGTTGCTATGCAAGATTGGAAGGTTCCTCAAAACGCAACTGAAGTCCGAAGCTTTCTCGGGCTAGCAAGCTTTTATCGAAAGTTCATCAAAGACTTTGCAAAAATCTCAGCTCCACTTACAAGGTTGAAAAAGAAGAACCTAGCTTTCAATTGGGATTTGGATTGCGATATTGCTTTCCAACGTTTGAAAAGGGCTCTAACAACAGCCCTAGTTCTGACATTGCCGGATGGAAACAAGATGTTTACAATGTACACAGATGCATGCAGAACGGGACTAGGCGCTGTCCTTATGCAAGAAGGGAAGGTAGTGGCTTATGGTGGAAGGCAGTTGAAAGTACATGAGAAAAACTACCCAACCCACGAGCTAGAGTTGACAGCCATCGTTTTTGCGCTTAAGTCTTGGCGCCATTATCTCCTAGGTGAGAAATTTGAATTGTATACTGACCATAAATCGTTGAAATACCTTTTCTCGCAGAAAGATCTCAACTTGAGGCAGCAAAGATGGATGGATTTTCTTGCCTTGTACGATTTTGAGATTTCCTACACTCCTGGCAAGGGCAATGCAGTAGCAGACGCCTTGAGTAGAAAGAAACCGACCTTAAGCCGTCTCTTCGTAGAAAGGAAAAGCTTGGAGTACATAGCCAACTTTGACTTTAGGCCCTCCTCTGAATTTGTACCTGGCCTATTAGCAACATTGGAGGTGCGGCCTACGCTTTTGGACTCAATAGGGACCACGCAAGGTGAAGACCCTCAGCTAGTTGATATAACAGATAAGCTGATTGGGGGTGAGGCATCGAGTCACCTCAATAGATACTCCATCGATGATAAGGGATGGTTAAGACGGGATGGAAGGCTATGCATCCCACAAGCAAGGGATTTGGTGAAGAAGGTTCTCGAAGAGGCACACCATTCCAAGTTGACCATACACCCCGATGGAGACAAAATGTACAAAGACATAAAAAGGGTTTTCTTTTGGAGTGGCATGAAAAGAGATGTAGCTGAATTCGTCTCCAAGTGCATGATATGCCAGCAATTCAAGGCGGAACAGAAGAAGCCTGGAGGTTTGCTTCACCCTCTAGAGGTCCCACAGTGAAAATGTGTTAGCATTTCAATGGACTTTGTTGATGGGATGCCTAGGTCAAGGAGGGGCAATACCAGTATTTGGGTAATAGTGGACATGCTCACAAAAAGCGCCCACTTTATACCCGTCAAGAGTAGAAGGACTGCCTCATCCCTAACATCCATATATCTTAAAGAGATAGTTCGACTCCATGGGATACCCTCCAGCATAGTGAGTGATCGAGATCCTATCTTCACGAGCGAGTTTTGGAAGATTTTACAAGAGGCTGTAGGCACACAGCTATGCTTAAGCACGGCCTATCACCCTCAAATCGATGGCCAAATGGAAAGAGTCAACAGAGTATTAGAAGACCTCTTGAGACTATGCATTCTTGACTTCGGAGGTACATGGGAGGATCACCTACTTTTGGTGGAATTCGCTTACAACAATAGCTACCAAGCCACCATAGGCATGGCGCCTTTCGAAGCCTTATATGGAAGACCGTGCCGGTCACCAACTTGCTGGTGGGAGTCCACAGACAAGCTCATACTTGGACCAGACATGATTAGGGAAACTTCAGAGAAAGTGGACTTGATATGAAGAAGAATGAAGACTGCCCAAGATAGAAAGAAGTCCTACGCAAACAAAAGAAGAACTGACCTTGAGTTCGAAGTTGGAGACAAGGTGTTCCTTAAAGTATCTCCTTTGAGAAACGTCGTTCGCTTTGGATCTGCAGGAAAGTTAGCATCAAGATTTGTAGGGTCGTTCCCTATCATCGAGAAGATTGGGAAGATGGATTATAGGGTACAGCTTCCCGAAAGATTGGCCGGGGTTCATAATGTCTTTCATGTCTCTCACCTGCGGTAGTGCTTACACGAGTCTGCGGAAGTGGTAGAACCAAGCACGCTAGAGGAAGTAGAATTTGAACGAGAAGCAACTATGAGGAGGGTTCTAACCCGTATCTTGGGAACAGAAGTCAAAAAGCTACGCAACCATGAAGTTAAGCTCGTCAAAGTTAAATGGAGCGACGCCGAGGAAGACGCGACTTGGGAAACTGAGGACAGAATACGCGCGGCCTACCCTTTTCTTTTTGAGGGTACATCCTTGATCTCTTTTTCCTTAAGTTTATGCTTGTATCTATCTTTTTAGGTATATCTCCTAGATCCTATCCTTTATCCTTAGGTAGAAATCCATTTGGATGTAAACATGTAATTGAAACATGTTATGGTTGATGGTTGCAAGTGGTAGCTCGTGGATACATATACACACACATTAGGTATTAGATCGGCTCAGTCACTTTCATATTGCATATGCATATATGTATTTATATATGGATTGAGACTTGATGTGTTATCATATGGACGTTGCATTTGTATGAATTATTGTGCACTCATGTAGAAAATTTTGAGTAGGAAAAATTGCGTTCATAATGGACTCATGGCACTGACATAATTTGCATTAACGAGGTCAACTGAATCAGTAGACCGCCTGATTTTGCATAAGATAAGGACATGTACACACACTATGCATACTATCATGAAACATTAGAAATCTTTTAAGGACAATGGACGCCTCTGTTTGTTGGTTGAGTAGATGGGTGATTGGATGGTAGGATATAAGTTCTCCTCGACTTGAAGATTTCGAGGACGAAATCCTAAAAGGTGGGGAGAATGTAATACCCCTTATTTTCTGTTAATGTTATAATAACGAATCAAAGAATAATTAATTTCAAATGTGAGAATTAAGGGAAATGGGTTACGCCATTGCGTTCGTCTCGGGATTCTTCTTGAGATAGAGTCCGAGTTTGCATAAAACGGACAACATATGAAGGAGATATGGACGAACGAAGTTAGACAGAATACCAGAAGGAAAAAAAATAGAAATGCACTGGCGCACTTGGGAAGTGCGCCAGTACAAAAATTACACTGGCGCACCTGCCAAGTGCGCCCTGGCCGGGCTGAGAGCCCGCACAGCTTTCTGGTGTGTTTAGATCCATACTGTGAGTCATTGCTGAGTCCTTTCTGACTCCTTGCTGAGTCATTAGGGCTGAGGTGTCACCCTATCCTAACTGAATGGTTGTGGTTAAATCTAGGATCATCCGACGGTTCTAATTAAATTGAAATTCTATATAAACAACCCAATGCTCAACCTAAAATCACACAAAAATAATCTTGGAACTATCATGCCATCAATAGAGAATTTGGAGTAGCCGTCACCGCTTTTAATTCAAAGACAAGATAAAAACCTGAATCAAAATCAAATTAAAACTAGTCTAATTCAATAATCTACATCAAAGGAGAGCATCCCAATTTCAGAATTTAGATTCCATAAATCAAGAATTCCTTCTTATTTGTAAGTTGGTTATTATGTAGATTTAAACGCTCTTTTAAATCAAATCATGACATGTTGTAACTTGAATATAGAATGATGCTTATGTATAAGATAAATAAAGTTTGATTCCCATTTATCTTAAATTACCATTGCGATTGATCATGTCTATATGCTTGTGGTGACGAACATACCGTATTTTATATATTGGGATCTATTAGGATTAGGTAATGAACTTATTATGCCAACTGAATGGTGAAACATGTCATGTTATAACTTGGTGGTTACTTGCAAGTTTATGATCTAAAGCACATGCTTACATGTTAGATCAACATTCATGTATATTTAGAACCATGTTAAGTTGAATCTATTTATGTTGCAAGATTGGATTTCTCTTATGTTTTAACACATAAGTTATCATGCTAAGTTGTGATTTAAATATGTTTATAGTAGCTCTCTTATGTTTTAACACATAAGTTATCATGCTAACTTGTGATTTAAATATGTTTATAGTAGCTCTCTTATGTTTAACATACATAAGTTATCATGCTAAGTTGTGATTTAAATATGTTTATAGTAGCTTTCTTATGTTTTGACATACATAAGTTAATATGCTAAATTGTGGTTTAAAATTGTGTTTATATGTTAAACCTCCATGTTAGACCTATATCAAGTTTACATGATAATTAGATCCAACTTAGTCACAAGTTCACCCTTACCTGTTTAATTAAGTTAATGACACTTCTATGCCAAGTTACACATGATAAGTAAAATGCATGCTATTTTATGTTTATTTCATGTCCCTTTTTTATTACCCCTTTTTGTTTATGGGTTTGGGCTTATTTACTAGCCCAACATTTTATGTGATTTATGCGTACGTTCCACGGGGATAGCGATGGGAAAATATGAAAATTTCATGGCATAGATTTGTTCATAAAATGGTATATTTGATATACCATTTATTGTGAGCATAATCAAAAGGATAATTATGGCATGATTAAATTAAGATTAATTTATATATAGAGTTTGACATATATAGAAAATATGTGAATTTAGAAAAGACGAATATGCCTAACCCGAGGTTAGACTGAGTTGTGGTGTAAAACTGCCCAGAATCGACCAGCATATCCAGTGACCACAACAAAACAAGTCTAATGTGGGTGGTTAGTGCATCAAGCCCAAAAAGGACCCGAGGTTAGACTGAGTTGTGGTGTAAAACTGCCCAGAACCGACCGGCACATCCAGTGACCACAACAAGACCTGTCTAATGTGAGTGGTTGGTGCTTTAATGAATAAATTAAAGCTAAGTCAGGATTGGTAGGGTTAAGTCAATTAGGGAAACACTTAACCGATTCAACATGTTAACTAAACGGATGGGTGGGGTTAGGTAAACTTGGACACTTAACCAAATAAACATGTTGACTAGAAAACCCTAGTAACGGGGACCCATTTCAGCAGTAACCCACATAGATGTATCATGGTACCCTGAACTAGGCAGGGTGGGGCACGATTACTGGGCTAATTATAAGCGGTCAAAACGTCGGCGGTTGGTGCATCAGTGTAGGTTCCGACGGAGTACGGGCGTGCACGTACTCTGGAGTGGAAAAAGCAGGCATTGGGCATCAGTAGTATGCACTATGTATCTTGAATCGTGTCAGGTTGCCACCAGAAGGACTGATACACCCCATGGTGGGACCAGCACAGGTATCTACAGTCAAGCGGGTCCGAATGACACAAGATATGAATGCATGCGAGAAGGAGCCGATCATTAAGGGGATCGTTCGTTATGAACACGTGGGGCTGGTTGAACCAATGGCTAGTAGGTGCAGAGACTATAGTAATGGGTGCAATCACATGTTCATCCTATCTAATATTAGGGTATTATCCTATGTTCTGTTATTACTGCCATGATCCCTTTCCTTGTTTAAATACTAGTAATCACTAAACTTACCAGACTTATTGTCTGACCCGTTTTCTTTCGTCCTCTTTTCTTCCGTGCCCCCCCCCAGATCCACAAGGAGGGAATACTCCAGCTTAGTTAGACTCCTTGCAAGCTTCAAGAAAGTAGATGTATGATTGGGACTCTATCACCTTGGCTATGGCTTTTGGACACTACACTTGGGGATTTATGCAGTTTTATTTATGGTTTATGCTTCTTTATTAAATAATCAAGACAAAAATTATGGTGTAATGTTGTGGAAGTTATTTTGATACAATTTGATGTAATGATTTTGTATTGAATCACGTATGCAATAAATGTTTGATTTTCGTTGCTTATATTTATCTGTCTTGTAAATTTTTCGGTGTCTTGTACCTATAACCCTCCACCAAAGTTAAGGCATTCCCCTTTGTGAGTGACCTTAACGGAGGTGGGGTGTTTCAAACTTCATTGTCATAAACATCATATGTAGGTTTGGACATCCCAAAACTATCATTATTGATAGTGGGACCCAATTCAATAGCACAGTATTTGGAGACTTCTGTCAAAGACATCACACTAAGAAGAAATTCGCTACAGTTGCGCACCCATAATCGAATGTACAGGTCAAAGCTGTGAATATGATCATAAAGTCCATTTTGAAGAACCGACTAGAGTGAGAAAGAGGCAAGTGTATGGAAAAACTTCCTTTATCCCTTTAGGCTTCATTGAACAACTCATAAATCTGCGACTGGCTACAACCACTTTTCCTTGTCTTATGGCGCTGAGCCAGTGATACTTGTGGAGCCTGAAGTCCCCTCTCATCGGACGATGTATTATGACCCCATGACTAACAAGCACTTTGTTGTATATAAAGGTGTTGTATACACAATTATATGATTTTTGTTTGATGATAACAACCAAATATATATTATTATATATGTGTTTGTTACTGTACTATTTTAATATATACATCACAGACAAGATATAATATTTATATTTAAATAGAATACGACAATACACGAATTCAAATATTCAATAGTATTTTATTTAAATATAATACTTTATTTCAATATTTAACAGTACAGATTAACAACTCCACTATTTTCTCAACACTGTAATTCATTGAAATACAATTCATTCATATACAATTAATTTTTTACACGGCTCCTCACTACAACACTATGTCTATACAATACATATATACATACAATTCATTTTCACATTAACTGATATACAGACACTTATACACTCATTCACTGTCTTCTGTCTTCAGTCTTCACAACTTTCAGTCAGTCCGGTCTTCATACCTGTCACATACAGAAACACACACACAGTATATGGAACATAAATAATATTCTAAATTCTAGCGAATATAAATATTAATTTTAAAAAAAAAATTGCCTCAAATTTCGGTGTGTTTCTCATCATCTTTCATGACTTGAACTGATATGTGAATATAGCACGCACACGATATATGTATGCACACATATGTGTATGTATATACACATATTATTATGCAGGGACAGAAAAATCTATTTTGGATGGCTGCATACACACACACACATACACACACACACATATATATATATATATATATATATATATATGCACGTGTGCACTGCCTCGCCAATCCAGTGTGCAACTGAGGAGTAGCCACGTGGACCATCTCAACTCAGTGCACAACTCAACACATTTCAAGACAGTGAAGCTATCAACAGATATGGTCGAGACAAGTGAAGCCGAACAAGTATTCAAATAGCCCAAGTGTCGAGCTAGTGTCACATGTACACAATAAATTGACTCAGTGCATATGAACATGGTCGAGCAGTCGACATAAATAATGCAATGGCAACATATTCAAATGGTCGAGCATATTATAGTAGCAAGCCAGGCAAGTTATCATGAAGTTTCAAGTGCATGTGCACAAACTGTTTCAACATCATGGGTGCACACATCAAAATAACCCAATGTGATGGCAACAACCAATCCAAATGGAAGTGCAAAATTTTCATATCAGCAAAAATAAGTTGACAATCACGACAGATCACAGCAAAATCTACATGGCACATCAACATGATAAATAAACATGGCAAATCAGCGCAGCGGTGAAGATCAGTTCAGTTTTTACATGGCCGATCAAGATAGCAACATGACCATGGTTGAGGAGTAATAACAGTGAAACAAAGCATGTCAACCAGAACTGTGCAATACATCAGGTGCAACATGTACATGGAGTGTGAATGCAATAAACATAAGGGAGCAGTTTTCAGCTACACTGTGATACAGCAACAGAACTATGCTAGAAAGGGTCAACCAGTGTCATGTCTAACTCAAGTGAATGATACTCAATAACATGTACAAGGAAAACATTTCAATCTACATTACTTGGCAAGTGTATTGCAGATACAGTGGGATATATGGTGGAGAACCATTTTGGTTTCAGTGTGTAGGAAAGAAATTAAAGCAAATTTCTTTATTGTTGGAAAGTTGAGTGGATAAAATAATTTAATTGTTGAATCATTTTGGGAAAGATATCATTTCTGCATAAACAGGCATGGCAAAAGTTCTTTTCAAAATTTCCAGTAATGAGAAGAGTATTCTTCTCACAATGCAGAAAACATCAATTTAATATGAACAAGCAAATGATGCAACTCAGTAGGAAATTTGGTGCAAGTAATCATGCATGCAAGAATGGTGCAAACTACAACATTGAAGACTTTTTAGAAAAGATTTAAATGCAAGTTATTCCACAAAGTTTTTTTAAATCATTGTAGAAATCAATTCCCAGAAATAGCCGAGTGATGACCAAGCAATGTTTCACATATACGAAATACAAGTGAGGATTAAATCGGTTCTTAGAAATCAACATTCGACATTCAAGGAATGGTATCACTCAAGGGCAACACATCAAGCAATCACTCAAGGAATTAATTCACGTAAATTAATCAATGCCAATAAAGAATGAATTACATGCAGAATCAAGACTAGGTTCAAGCCGAGGCAAGCAAAGCCGTGAATATCATCATTCTAAATCGAGACCAAGGGAAATCACACAATCAATCAGTGCAAGTCACATAGTGAAATCAGAGGATTAGGGTTTGTATTTAACCCTATACAAACACCCATTACATCACAGGCATAGAAATCAAAAAACCAAGAACACAAATCCAAGAACAAAATCATAAAACTCAAATCAGTAATACTCACAAGTTTTTGATTGTTCGCAATATCAAAAATTGAAGAATCACACAACAATAAAAACTCGAGCTCAATAGAATCAGATTTCTTTCAGCATTCGGTTCAGATTTGGGTGGAGTTCAAAACCCTAGAGAGACAGCCGCCATTTTTCATTGAAGACAGAATCGGGCCTAACAAATGCAAATGAATGGGTCGGGCTATCTATGTTTCAAAGAAACAAGGGAGTTTAAATTCCTTTTATTTTTAAACTAGGGTTTTGTTTTTATTTTTGTTGTATTTTAAACTTCTTTTGTAAATCGTCCAAACCAGTTCTAGAGTCTGTAAAATCTATGGTTACGTGTTAGGGTTTGTAATACGGGAAAACCTGGTCGAGGGATAGCGGTCAGTCTAGGGTTTTGTGCATAGGGTTAGGACAGGAGCAGGCACTGCGAGTTTACATGGGATTGTAAGCGGGATCTGTTTATAACACCAAGTAGAAACCTTAGGAATGCAGCAGTAGGCAGGGTTTTTCCAAAGCTGGGCATCTCTGTGTGTTATTTCCTTTCTACTTTTAATTTCTGCTGCATTCTGTGATCTATTTATTATTTAATTTCTCGTCAGATTTTTATTTCATCAAAAAACTGTGATAAACCCTATTCACCCCTCCTCTAGGGTTAACCCAGATCCAACCAGTGGTATCAGAGCAAGCATTTTCTTTAACTCTAGAGAAATGGTGAATCCTAGTTTTCAGTCTTCTGATAGTCAATCTAGTGATATTCCAATAATTTTCAATGGAACAGATTTTTTAATATGGAGATCAAAATTCAAATTAGATTTAAAATTTGTTAATTTTGAATATTGGAATATTATTGAAAATATGGGAGATATGTTAGATAAGAAAAATAAAGTTGTCAATGCCCATGTTATGCATATTCTCTATTCTTATCTCAGTAATAATCAGCTTGATCTTATCTCTCACTGTTTGACTGCGCTGGAAGTCTGGAGAACTATCTACAAGCTATATGGAAAATCTGACAACAGCTCAAAACAACAGAATGACAACTCAGATTTAGATATATGCTTACCAAATCATGTAGATGGATCAAATGATGGAGAATCAACAAATGCTGAAACTGAAAATTTCTCATATGAAGATCTGGTTTACATGTGTCTTGATTTAACGAAATCTGTTGATAACCTCCAACTGAAAAATAAGTCCCTGAAATCTAAGGATTTTGAGTTGACCAGCAAAATTGATGATTTGGAATCACAGCTTGAATATTTTAAAAATTCTTCAAAATCAGACTGCAAAAATTATTAAGAAATTGGAAACCAATCTTATTCATCTCAATAAACACATTCAAAAGTTTGAAAAGGAAATTCTGATCTTAAAAGAAAACAAGATTGAGTTATCAAGTTTGAACAATTTTCTACAAAAGGAATTTGAAATTTGTAAGACTGATATAAATTCCAAATTTGAAATTGCTGAAAAAGAAAATTTGTTAAAATCTGATTCGATTTTGAAAGAACATGAAAACGAGATTGAAAAATCCAAGAAATTTGAGTTTGAAAAACAAAACATTTTGAATCTGAGATTGTTGAGTCCTAGACCAAAATTAAATCTCTTAATGATGAAAATTTGGTTTTGATAACTGATTTGGAAAAGAGTAAGATCAATAGAAACCATTGTTCAGATTTAATGAAAGAAAACTGTGATCTTAAATCTAAAATTCAACAACTTGAAACAAAATTGGCTAAATTTTCAAACAGTGAAAAATCTTTAAATATGTTGTTGAAAATTTAATTTTCATCGAGAAATAAAAGTGGACTTGGCTTTGGTAATATCAATCGTTTTGATAGAATGAATTCAAATGATTTTGAAAGCTCTTCAAATTGTTTTGGAAAAGATTGTTTTGATATTTTAAACTCTGGAAATTCAAAAGATTTTTTGAATCGTAAACGAAATAAGAATTTGTTTTATAACGAACCATTTAATCATTCTTCGACACCAAAAAGAAATAAAATGAATTCGCCTAAATTCAAGTAGATTTAGGTTCCTAAAGGCATTTTTGTAAATTCTGATGGTTTGTTATACAAACAGGTTTGGGTACCAAAACATACAAATATAAGTGAGAGTGGTTTTAAAAACTTTGTCAAACCACTCGATCATTTAAACTGTTAGGTACTAGAGGAGGCCGAGGAACTACTAAGCAAAAAGAGATTTATTTTTAAGATGGTCTACAATTTTATATCATTCACAGTTCCTTAGCCAAGTATGTTGAGTTAGAGATTTATTTACTCACGGCAATTTCAGGTATAACCTCTAAACTCTTCTTTGTAAATATTTTTTATGTATTCCTTCTTCTAGTTTTTCTTTTCATTTTGTTTTCTGTTTTGTCAATGTTATATCATTGTAACTTCTTCTGGGCTTCATTAACTTCCAATTGTAGAACTCATATTTTTTGGAAATTCGCTTCATTTGTATAAAACACTGATGTCTTTTAATCATTTCCAGATCTTGAATTTATTTTTGTAAATATTTGCAATTGTTTTGAAGTTTATTTTCTGATTTCTGAATTCATAGCTATGTTGATGTATTCTTGTCGTATCTTGAACATTGTAATTTTGAATTCTAAATTATTTGAAGATCTGAAAGTTTAATGGAATTTCACACACCTCTTTGTTTTGAGTTCCTCCTAATTCATTTTGGAATGGTTTGAAATATTATACTCATTACAGCATATTACTAGTTCTCAGTTGTGATAATATCGTTGATTTTCAGATTAGCTTGGATATTTTGAATTATCTTAAATCACAGTATACATCTTGAAATTCTTTGTGTACTCATGATCAGTATGGTTGAAATTTATTTATTTGAAATCATCTGAAACTCTTAATATTTTGAATTTCACACACCTCCTAAATTTGAAATTATCAACCTTGTGTGACTAATTCATTATATCTCAAAACTTGACATTGATTCAAGTGATTTCAAATGAATAATTTTGGATCATGAACATCTCTCAAATGTGATGTAAATGATCTGAGATATCTCTTATGCTTGTCAGAGAAAATTGTGAAAAATTCTTTTGAAATACAGATCTTAAAACTCACTGTTATTTCATGATTATTTGATTTGAATATATGTTTGTTTAAAATCATTTGAAATTATTGATTTATTGAATCACACAAATATCTTGAATCTGAAATATAATATGGTGTGATTGATTCATTAAATCCTGATATTTCCACATTTCTTCAAATGATTTAAAATAAAATGTATTTTAAATCTTGAATCATGAATTATGCTTTGTGACCTACAGAAACATCCTTTGACAAGTCTGTTGTGATATTATTTTCTGTGCTGCTCTGATACTGTCTTTGAAAGATGTTTTCAAATAACTGCTTGTTTTGTGACCGCTGCTCTGATAAATGAAATTATTATGCCTGATTTGTTAATTATCTGCTTGGGCTTTGGACTTAAAATTCTTTCATATGTGATACTCTTGTTTTATCACGTGTGCCTTGTTACAATCCTCATTAATTTAGACACCAATTGGTATCAGAAGTGCTAAATTTTTATGTATATATATTTTTTCTTTTCTTATCCCTCTTTGCATGTATAGATCTTCACATCCCTCTTGTAATTGATTTTCAATTTTAAAATTATCTATTGATTATTCATTCAGAAATTGAAATCAATATCCAAATTGAACTGTATTTATAATTCATCAAAATCATTATCAGATTTTGAAATTGTGATGAACTGTGAATGCGGTATATTTCACAACAAGAGGAGATTTAATTTAGATTTTCATGATGGTTGAACATTTATTATAATATCTTTGAATTGGCAATTATTTCACGACCATCTCCTTTATCTATCATCATTCTTCCATCCATGATAATTATATATTAATGCGGGGAGTTTAATATTTTTTTTAAAAACCATCTTGAAAAAACAGTGAAAATATTTGTGATAGAAATGGGACTATGTTATTATTCAGAATTAGTGATAATTGAAAATTTTCAATGATCCCAGTACAGTCGAGCATGTTTCATAATATAATTAATTTAGAAATTTATTTCACAGTCCATCAATGTACCTACCCCATTTTCTATCATTCATATATTGGTTTTATATACTGAGGAGTTTTTCCTTTAAATGCTGAAAATAATAAATGATGAATATATAAAATTTATGTATAAGTGTGTCTCTAGCCTCATTTAAAAATCCAAGCTCTAGTTATGCATGGTTATGAGACAACTTATAATTTAAGCTGCGACTGGTCTCATTTAAAAATCCAAGATCTGGTTATGCGTGGTCAGTGTGCTCTTAAATAATAATATAAAAAAATGTGCTATAAATTGAAATTAATATGAAATTCTCCTTGGTGTTTAAAAACAGCCTATCAATCCATCTTTCTAATCTGTGAAATGTGTTGAAATCTTATGAAGTATAATGATTTGTTGATTGATAGCTATTGGGATTTGAGATTATACGATTTTGTCACTTAAATTGAATTATTAATAATAATCCAAATCCATCACTGTTTTTGTGCTTCATTTTTATAAATGCTTTTGAAAATAATTGACATTCATATCTTTATAACTCTCTCCATTATATATAAATTTCATTGTAAATCCGTCATTATCTACAATGTGAAATATGCCACTAGTTCTCAGTTTATTATGATTTTTGTTTGCCTGATTGAGATTTATGATGACCGTTCTTCCTTTTATGCTGAAATTTTATTATTTAGTCATTTTTCATCTATATTTTAAATTCTGTATCCTTTTGATGATAACAAAAGGGGGAGAATGGGTTGAGATTTTGATTTATGAGTGAGAGTGAATATTTTATAAATATTTTTAATTTTGAAAATTCATTCAATTTTCATTTTTCACTCATGCACAGTTATAGGGGGAGTTTCTGTTGTAAGCGGAGCATTCAAATAGGGGGAGTAATATATTTCAATTTTTTTTCAAACACATTTATGCTGAAAATCTTATATTTGTTTATCATCATCAAAAGGGGGAGGTTGTAGTATATAACGGTGTTGTATACACGATTATATGATTTTTGTTTGATGATAACTACCAAATATATATTATTATATATGTGTTTGTTACTGTACTATTTTAATATATACATCACAGACAAGAATATAATATTTATATTTAGAATACGACAATACACGAATTCAAATATTCAACAGTATTTTATTTAAATATAATATTTTATTTCAATATTTAACAGTACAGATTAACAACTCCACTATTTGCTCAACTCTGTAATTCATTGAAATACAATTCATTCATATACAATTCGTTTGTTACATGGCTCCTCACTACAACATTCTGTCTATACAATAAATATATACATACAATTCATTTTCACATTGACTGATATACAGACATATACACTCATTCACTATCTTCTGTCTTCAGTCTTCTGTCTTCACAGCATTCAGTATGTCTAGTCTTCATACCTGTTACATACAGAAACACACACAGAGTACATGGAACAGAAATAATATTCTAAATTCTAGCAAATATAAATTTTAATTTTAAATTTTTATTTGCCTCAGATTTCGGTATGTTTCTCATCATCGTTCATGACTTGAACTGATATAGCACGCGTACGATATATGTATGCACACATATGTGTATGTATATACACATATTATTGTGCAGGGACAGAAAAATCTATTCTGGATGGCTGCATATACACACGTGTATATATATACATGTGTGCACTGCCTTGCTAATCCAGTGTGCAACTGAGGAGTAGCCACGTAGACCATCTCAACTTAGTGCACAACTCAACACATTTCAAGACAGTGAAGCTATCAACAAATATGGTCGAGACGAGTGAAGCCGAACAAGTATTCATATAGCCTAAATGTTAAGCTAGTGTCGCATGTACACAATAAATTGACTCAATGCATATGAACATGGTCGAGCAGTCGACATAAATAATGCAATGGCAACATATTCAAATGGTCGAGCATACTATAGTAGCAAGCCAGGCAAGTTATCATGAAGTTTCAAGTGCATGTGCACAAACTGTTTCAACATCATGGGTTCACACATCAAAATAACCCAATGTGATGGCAACAGCCAATCCAAATGGAAGTGCAAAATTTTCAGATTAGCAAAAATAAGTTGACAATCACGGCAGATCACAACAAAATCTACATGGCAGATCAACATGATAAATAAACATGGCAAATCAACGCAGCAATGAAGATCAGTTCAGTTTTTACATGGCAGATCAACATAGCAACATGACCATGGTTGAGGAGTAATAACAGTGAAACAAAGCATGTCAACCAGAACTGTGCAATGCATCAGGTGCAGCATGTACATGGAGTGTGAATGCAATAAACATAAGGGACCAGTTTTCGGCTACACTATGATACAACAACAGAACTATGCTAGAAAGGGTCGACCAATGTCATGTCTAACTCAAGTGAATGATACTATATAACATGTACAAGGCAAACATTTCAATCTGCATGACTTGGCAAGTGTATTGCAAATACAGTGGGATATATGGTGGAGAACCTTTTTGGTTTCAGTGTGTAGGAAAGAAATTAAAGCAAATTTATTTATTGTTGGAAAGTTGAGTGGATAAAATAATTTAATTATTGAATCATTTTGGGCAAGATATCATTTCTGCATAAACAGGCATGGCAAAAGTTCTTTTCAAAATTTCCAGTAATGAGAAGAGTATTCTTCTCACAATGCAGAAATCATCAATTTAATATGAACAAGTAAATGATCAATCCAAGATTGGTGCAACTCAGTGGGAAATTTGGTGCAAGTAATCATGCATGGATGTATGGTGCAAACTACAGCATGGAAGACTTTTTAGAAAAGATTTAAATGCAAGTTATTCGACAAAGTTTTTTTAAATCATTGCAGAAATCAATTCCCAGAAATAGTCGAGTGATGACCAAGCAATGTTTCACATATATGAAATACAAGTGAGGATTAAACCGGTTCTCAGAAATCAACATTTGGTATTCAGGGAATGATATCACTCTAGGGCAACACATCAAGCAATCACGCAAGGAATTAATTCACAGAAATTAATCAATGCCAATAAAGAATGAATTACACGCAGAATCAAGACTAGGTTCAAGCCGATGCAATCGAAGCCGTGAATATCATCATTCTAAATCGAGACCAAGGGAAATCACGCAATCAATTAGTGCAAGTCACATAGTGAAATCAGAGGATTAGGGTTTGTATTTAACCCTATACGAACACCCGTTACATCACAAGCATAGAAATCGAAAAACCAAGGACACAAATCCAAGAACAAAATCGTAAAAATCAAATCAGTAATACTCACAAGTTTTTGATTATTCGCAATATCCAAATTGAAGAATCACACAACAATAAAGACTCGAGCTCAAGAGAATCAGATTTCTTTCAGCAATCGGTTCGGATTTGCGTGGAGTTCAAAACCCTAGAGAGCCAGCCGCTATTTTTCATTGAAGAGAGAATCGGACCAAACAAATGCAAATGAATGGGCCGAGCTATCTATATTTCAAAAAAACAAGGGAGTTTAAATTCCATTTATTTTTAAACTAGGGTTTTGTTTTTATTTTTGTTGTGTTTTAAATTTCTTTTGTAAATCGTCCAAACCAGTTCTAGAGTCTGTAAAATCTATGGTTATGTGTTACGGGTTTGTAGTACGGGAAAATCTGGTCAAGGGGATATCAGTCAGTCTACGGTTTTGAGCATAAGGTTAGGACAGGAGCAGGCACTGCGAGTTTACATGGGATTATAAGCGGGATCTGTTTATAACACCTTGTAACGACTCAGTTTTTCAGCCATTTTAATTTGAATATTTAATTTTGTTTTAAATATTTTAATTGAAATATTTATGGATTTTAAATATTTAAATTTGAAGTTTAAACGTTATAATTTATAACCGAGCTCAAAATGGCATGGTAGTTCGTAATATTCAGTTTTGAACTTCAATTGAGTATATAGGATCCGATATAAGTCGGAATTTCGTGAAACGAGAAACGTTTGAATATGTTTGATTATAATTTTCTAATGAAAGAGAAAAATCGAAATTTCGTTGCAAAAATTGTAAGTTATGTCTAATTAAATTTCTAAATTAGTCGCTATGGAAATCGTAAATTAACGATAACGTTTATTTAATATATTTAATAACGTTTTCTATATCAATTTTCGATATCGGTTGATCCGAACCTTTTGATACTAAGTTATAGTTCGATATTAACTAAATCTGGAATGATACACTATTCCAGTCAGGTATATTTGATGATAATTTATTTATTTTTGAATTTAATAGTTTTGGTATTTTATTTAAATAATTTATCGATATTATTTGACACACTAATTATATATTTACAGACCTATGTAAGAAAATGTACACTGTATACCCATTCAAATCTAAGTATATCAAATACATAAAGTAGAAAAGAGAACAATATATTATAAGGCAGCTTGCCCATGTGCATACTATACAAAATCTTTGCCAAGCCAATTTAAAAACTGACGAAGATTACAATAGAAAAAAATACCAAAATAAATAGAGAAGAACAGGGAAAAATGTAATAAATAAGAACAGTTCTTTTCACATTCATGCGCCAAATCTTTTACCAATCAATCAACAAATTTACATGCCGACAATTCAAAGCATAGTATCAATCGAATACAGTAGACTAGGAAAAAGATATGGTAGGATAGGAGCACCTTCTCACGTCCAAGTATTCTGAAACCAATCTTTTGCCAAGATGACTTTTAGCAAGATAGAAACATTTATTCACTCTCATGTGCCTTCTGTACCAAGATTTTGCCATGCCACCAAATCTTTTGACAAGTTGTAGCTAGAACACTTGCTATCTGTACAATGCAAAACAAAGCGTGACTTGTTCATTCAAGAGAATAGTAAAACACAGTTTTCTCATATAAAATAGTGAATAGAAAATAGTAGGAACAGCTATGGTATAAGGCATGAATAACTAAGAAATCAAATCTATGTATATATGTTTATATACAGCAAATCTAGACATAACTAATATATATAGATTCATATAATAAATCTACAGTGCAAAAATATATTTATACCCATTTAAAATCAGAACACAGAATCAATGACAGGATTTCAAATCTGTATTGGGTACACAACTCTATCTCAACTAATCTATACACACAGTTGAATCAGTGTTCCATGTGAACAAACTGTACTGAAATGAAAATACAATACTCAACAAAATCTCTACTAAAAATCCATCATGCAGATATAAATTTCCCATCAACCATCCGTACAGAAATCTGAAAAGAGAGGAAGAAAAACCCCAATGGCCTAAAGATATGGTAGCCAAAGCTACCTAGGACAAGCTTTGATAGACATTAATCCTACCTAACTTACCACATCATACTATAAATAGACGTTAGCACATAAGGGTTTCATCATTCCAGAGAAAAGCAATTTGAACCATACATGGTTCGAACCACTTACAGAAAATCAAAACAAAAATTTAGCTAAAATACTTATCTGTACTTGGAGGCGGTCTTCTCGGTGGGAGCGGTTCATCGCAGGGTAGATTGGAGGACTTGGGTGGCGCTCGAAGTTGAAAGGATCTGAAAGGAGTGATCTTTGTGAGTGAAATACGGTCTGATGGTAGGAGTGGGGGCACCGAGACTGAAGCTGAAGGAAGAGATGGCCAAGGCACTAGATTTTGAGGTCACGGAGGGATCTCCGATCGTCGGAGAAGTGGGAAGGCACCGCCATTTGATTTCTGGACAGAGGGGGTTTCGTTTTTTTGGTCTGAACGAGATAAATTGAGGAATGTGAAGGCAACGGACTCTTTTATTGGGTTAAGGGTTTCATACGTGGGTGGGTTGGGCTTGTAACATGTGGAGGATGGGCCTGCACACGAGGACTCGGTAATGAGAACAAACGGGCCTACTAAGGTTATTCACAAATAATTAGTTCAATTTTGTGAAATTAAAGTTAATTAATTCACATTTTAAATTATTAATGAATACAAAATATTTTAAATCATGATAGGGGTTTAAAACCATTTGGCCAGGGTTTGGAACAACGATCATGGTTTGGGATAGAGCAGACTCAGATGAAGCGATGAACAAAGAAGTCAAGCGGTATTGATTTAAAATTAGTTCAATAATTTAAATTAATTTAAATTAATTAGTTATTAAAAATAAAATGAAATTTAAATATTTATAAAGTATTCGTATTTTTATCAGAATTGGTCGATACACTGGAACCGTACTTATGGGCAGAAGGTTATGGAACTTGAATCGGACAAGCTGGAATTTATCTGGAACGAACTGTTTACAGAACGCGGATTAAGGTGAGTTAACCTCACTCAGTTTCCCACTTAATGATTATAAGTCGGGTTTATCATGGCTGCTAATTATTGTTTGGTTGATGGTTGTTTGATGTGTGTTAAATATTTTTATCAATTATTTTAATTAAACGGTTGTTTAATTTAAATGAAAGAACATCGTTATTTTAACGATGATTTCCAAACAAGGTAACTTACCTTGTTGGTTACGTTTATAATAATATAAATGTATTAATTTATATTGGATGTTGAATATTTATTATTAGTTGATCGTAATAAGTCAAACTTATTGTTTATTTCCATATGATCAATTATGAACTATTGAACCATATGATTGGATTACTAAATGGGTTCTTGATTGTAAAACACAAATTCAATATTTGTTTGGTTATTAACCAATAGTGATATTGGTTGAGCAATTCATAGCAAATGGCCAACATACAAACTGTTTTATAAAGTTTGATTTACCGTCAGGTAAATCGATAGTAATGAAGTTATGAAAATTATTTTTGATAACCGAATATAGATTTTCAAATATTTTTAAATGCGGTTTATAAAAAGGGAATAAACCAACCTTTTATATATCTTGTTTGTCTTAACCATGGATCACTATTTTTATATCAAAATCCACGGTGTGCGAAGCACGTGCTTCGTCGTAATTACTGAATAATTTTATAAAGCTGATCTTTACATTAATAAGGTTGATAAGAAAGTAGGCGGGAATTAGCGATGATTAATAATTAGAATTTATTTTTTTAAGGAAACAATTAAAATGAGATAGTTATAAATAGATTATTGTTTATGATAATCGAAGTAAATGAGGTTATTTGAATTAATAAATGTTATTTATTAATTTAAATAAAAAGACTAGTTAGAGTTGATTAATAGATTAATCATATTTTAAGATTTTCCAATCCAACTGTTTTTAACAAAAAAAAATATTGATAAATTTAATTAGATTATGCCGATTAATATAATAAAATAAATCAACGAATGATTGTTGACTTAATGAGATTTTAAAAAGGAAATTTAATTCCAGTTAATGATGATGTAAATTATAATTTTAATGAAGTTCATTTAAGTAATTGAAGTTAGAAATAAAATATAATTAAATTTCAAAAGAAGATTATGAACGGATTTATATTTAAACCAAATTTGATCAATAAAGTGTTTTAAACAAATATGAAATGATATTTTCCATAGTAAAAAAAGGATTTTCTAATGATTGTCTTACAATGGTAAGTAAATCGACTCGTAATTGTAAATGGTAAGAAATGTGATGGTAAATGTTTTAAAGGAAAATAACGAGAAATGGGATAAGGTTTTAAGGATATTCTTTTAAGTATTTTAATAAAATAAATGGAGAATACATATAGATATTAAAACTAATATATTTATCTTTAATATTATGACTGATACAGTATTTTAATAGCTAATTGATGCTGTGTAATACACCAATGGATTTATTTTGTGTTTATGATTGTTTTTTTGAGTAGGACGGATGTGTAGTGTGAAACTACACAGCTGATTAAACATAATATTAATATATGAATAGTCTAGTTGACAAGCCCAACTGGTGGGCCAAATACCGATTGCACGAGAGTGATAATTATACAATAGTTCAGGCCAAAACAAACAATACAACAGTAGCTAGACCACCCAAAACACAGCTAAGGAAATATGCAAATCATACAAAAGCCAAAAGGAGTCACAGCAATATAACAAACTAACCCAAACAACCATATGCAAATTAGTGCAAATCCGGGATAGAATCTCCATGGTTAGAACCCACTGACTCTGCTGGACTATTAGTTGCCGACAGAGAAAGCATGAAACTAGCAGAGGGAGGTGCTAGACCTGACCATGAGTTAAAACAAAAAATTATGAGATTGCATAATCCTCTAAATCTCTTCTGTGGTTTATTAAATATCACTGCATTCCTTTCTTTCCAAATACACCAACAAAATACTGCTAAAAAGGAGTCCAGAGCAACATTTGCATCATTGAATTCCCAATGATCAAACATTGAGTTAATCTCAGGCACAAATCCAAGAAGGAAGGAACCAGTGGCTGCAAGAACAGGGAAAGAGTAATCACAGTAAAAGAAAAGATGATCAATAGTCTCAATATGGTTAGAGCAAAAAGCACAATGGGGATCCTCGATCAAGTTAAGTCTATGCAACTTAGCTCTTGTATTAATTTTACCATGAATCAAACACCAATTGAAGAAAAGAACCTTTGGAGGAAGATGAATTTTCCAGATTCTGGAAAAAGAGAATAACCTTCCCGAGAAATTTAAATAATTATACATTGAAGCCACTGAAAAACCTCTTTTCGGTGATAGAGCCCAAAAATAGCAATCAGGAGAGAGGGAAAGTTGTGTGTGCATGATCAGGTTTGAGGCAAGCATCAAATTATCTAGAACTCGTGCATTAAAAATAGTAGAAGGGCACAGCGATGCAGGACCAATGAGCAACAGATTTGCTACAGAGGAAAATTCATTAGAAATGAAAGGAAATAGAGAGGAAAAAGCTTGAAAAAGGGGAATATGTCCATGCCAAATATCATACAAGAATAAACAGGATTCTCCATTTCCGAATTTGACATGAAACAAATTTTTAATGCGAGGAATACTAGATATAACCCCTGACCAGAAGGGAGAAGGCTTAACAGAAGGAGGAGATTGCAAGACTAAATGAGAATTACTGGAATAGTAGAGAGAAAGGATCCTATCTTTCCATAAAAAAGAACCAGGAGTAATTGTACACCATAACCATTTTGACAAAAGAGCCATATTGAAATTAGAGAGGTTAATAATGCCCAAACCCCCCTGATTAGTATGTAGACAAACAGTTTGCCAGTTGACCAATTTTTTGACCTTGTTGCCATTCCATAGAAAAGAACTCCTGATTGAATCAATTTTTGAAATTACCCATTTAGGAAATTTGTGTATAGTCATCCAATATGTTGGTAAAGCAGATAAAACAGCTTTAACCAACACTAAACAACCAGTAGAGGATAAGGTATTAGCTTTCCAGGAAGATAATCTCTGCTCAATTTTATGAATGAGAGGCAACCAATCAGATTTATGAAGTTTAGTGGGTCTAAGGGAAATTGCCAAATACTGAATAGGAAACTTGTGAATCGAGCAATTTAAAATGGAAGAAATTGAAGGGCCAAGATGGTCTGCACTTCCTAACATTATGATTGAGCTTTTGGAAAAATTAATAGACAAACTTGAAATGAGCTATAAAATATAAAGCACAACTTTGAGACAATGAATATGGTTTAAGTCAGGGGAGGAAAAGATAACTGTACCATCTGCAAATTGGAGATTAGAAATAGCTAAGGAGGAATTTGGAAGATGAATCCCATCAAAGAGTTTGTTAGCTATAACTCTTTTGATCATTTGGTTGAAGACATCTGCAACTAACACAAATATTAGAGGAGATAAGGAATCTCCTTGCCTCAAACCCATGTTGGATTTAAATAAACCCCCAATATTTCCATTGATTGAAATCGATGAATGGCTTGTCCTAAGAATACAATCGATCCAATTGCACCAACGCTGAGAGATTCCCCTGTGCTTGAACATTTGCAAGATAAATTCCCAATTAACAAAGTCAAATGCTTTTGAAAAATCTAGCTTGAGGAGAACACCAAGTATTTTAGAATTGTAACAATAAGAGATTACCTCCTGAGAAGCTGCAATACAATCGAAAATGTTGCGTCCAAGAATGAAAGCTGATTGCTCAGCTCCAACAAGATCAGAGATGATGGATTGGAGACAATTTGCAAGAGATTTAGTGATAATTTTAAAAGTGGTATTGAGCAAATTGATGGGACGGAAATCAGAAAGGGAGATGGCACCAGAGAATTTAGGAAGAAGCACAATATTAGCATAATTGAGACGAGATATAAGGCTAGGGTTTTCATAAAAATCATTGCACATGGCCATTATATCATTTTTCGCTATGGCCCAAAATGATTTAAAGAAAGAAGGCCCAAATCCATCAGGCCCAAGGGCTTTATCATCATTCATGTCACTTAAAGCAGCCCAAACTTCATTTTCAGAGAAAGGTTGGTCAATAAAAATAGCTGATGGAGAAGGGTAAAGAGAACACCAATCAATCAGAGGGATTTCTGAGGACGAACAACCAAGGATGGATCGATAATATTTAGAAAGAAGAAGAAGAATATCATCAGGATTCGAATAGATTTGATTTTCATGAGATATTTCCAGAATGCAGGAAGCACGTCTTCTTCCATTTGTAATTCTATGAAAGTAAGATGAATTTCTATCTCCTTCCTTTAACCATTTAGCCTTAGATCTCTGTTTCCATCCAATTTCTTCTTGTTTGAACAATCTATCCAATTCAGACTCAAGATTCTTCAAAGAGCTAGATTCCTCTTCATTCAGAGGACGAGATTCTTCTAAGATATTGAGATCTAAAATAACATCTTGAATATTAGAAATGCGGGTACGAATTGAGCCCCAAACTGTTTTGGCCCATGGTTTTATCAGTTTTCTCAAAGATCTCAATTTAAGGACAACTTTATTGATAGCTGATTGAGAATGAATAGGATTATCCCAAGCCGTTCGAATGAACTCCTTAAAAGTTGGTTCAAGTAGCCATAATCTCTCAAATCTAAATGGATGCTTAGAATTAGAGAGGGACCCCGAATCAAGAACAATAGGGCAATGGTCAGAGATGATTGAAGCAAGACCAGAAATAGAGGATAAGGGATGAATTTCTTCTCAAGTAACATTAAACAGAAATCTATCAAGTTTAGCGAGAGAAGGGTTCATTCTGTGATTTGACCAAGTAAACGATCTATTACTAATAGGAGGGTCAAAGAGATAACAATCAAAAATAAAAGAATTGAAAGCATCCGAGTCTGATGATAAAGAACAAGATTTTCTCTCATTAAAGTATCTAACAGTGTTGAAATCCCCCCTTATCACCCAAGGACCCAGAAAACTATTAGCCATCTGTTTACAATATCGCCAAAGAGCAATTCTCTCTAAAGAGTCCTGAGGACCATAAATATTGGAAAAGAAGTAGATAGTATTAGAGGCAATGTGTTTGAGAGCTACATGTAAAGAAGATTGAGAGGGAAAAGTTTGGCATAGAGACCACACAGAATCATTCCATGCAGTAATAAGACCACCTCTAGTTTCAATAGCATTAACATTAGTCCATCCCCTCAAAAAGGAGCCACCAATTAAGCTAAAGTGATAATTAGAAGGTTCAAAGAGTTTGGTTTCTTAAAGGAAAAGAATATCTAATTTAAGTGGGGACAAAACTAGATTAATAGCATGACATTTTGAAAGGTCCCCCAATCCCCGTACATTCCATGTGACAACTTTCATTGATGTCTATTAATACGCTCTTGTTTATGATTGTTTATTTTGATAGTTAAATAACCGACTATCAAAATCATGGCCAATACGCTGTTGGTACGGAAAGACCGGGATCAAATTTATATTCGAAAACCATTCCGAATTAGAAAATGAGAAAGGATGTTAATTGAAGGTGGAGCGGTTAAAGACCGTAGATCTTCATAAGCGGAAGGGCTACTTGATAAATTTCTCTAATGTTGCAACCAGAAATATTTTGATAGTAATTCGGTCGTGTTTGAAATCTATGGATTTGCAAGGACTACTCGCTATTGATCCATAGGGTGATTCCTAGGATGTGGTAGGAGAGTACCTTCGGTTCATCCTGTTCCTGGATGACTTGTATGGACGAATGTCTGACAAAGTATTTCCAAAGGACCACGTACGTTGATTTCTTCAAACGTATCATAGTTGGGTAGCTCCCAACTAGATTATTTTTGTAGACGTCAATTAGTGATATCTGATGGATCTGATGATGTGGCATTCAAAGTGAATGGTGTCCAGATGTGCTAAAAGGAAATTCAAACCTCAAGCCTCATCAAACGGGGAAATAACAAAAATCGGGCAGGCAGCATGGCTATGTGGGTCGCTCCCATTAGGGTGCAGAATCACCTATCTAGAGAAATTCCTTTTGTTTCTTTAATCTATTGATGTTGTCCCTTTTCGAGAAACGGTGGGTAGCTCCCAACCGTTGGTGATATACATTCGATACACTCAAGCAAAACGAGTGGTTGGTCATGTGTGGGCCGGGCTGCAAGACGTTCTTGTTGAACCCAGTGTATTCGCCTCTAGAGATACACTATCGGCAGGTGGTCCCATACCTTATCATAGTCGGAATCCAATCTCCAATAAGAACCCAGGGCTTTTGTTTGTATACTATATATGTGGAGCGTGAGATGCAAGCGTTCTGCTAGATTCTATTTATTTGTATTTAGACACTATTATAATATTAGACAAGATATGATTTCAAAACTGTTTTGGGTTATAGTAAGGTAAAAACCGTCAGTGTTTATGTGTGGGCTGGTCTTACTATTATCTTTTTCTTTCAAAAGGATTTTGAACTTTAAAATCAAGATGGCTGTTATATAAACTTTGCGAGATTTTCTCACTCTGGTTCACCAGACTGACCCGGTAATTGTAATGCTCGGGTTAGACCGAGGTGTACAGGTTTAGGTTATCGGATGTTGAGAAGAGACGAGCTAGAAGAATTCAGACGTATGAAGTAATAATGTTCCGCTGTATATGAGGACAGATTATTATAACTGTCCAAATGTGAGATGTACTCTGATGATTTTAAGTATATTTTCAAAGCTCTCAATAAAGATTTATTGCTATATTATATTTTGTTCCGCTGCGATGTGAGACTCTGTGTCGTGTTGGATCTTCTTCTTCTTCTATTCTAATATTTCTTTCTTTCTTATCTCACTGTCTAAAATTCTTTCAAATAACAATCTGGTGGGTTCGATACTTGAGTTTTGGCAAGTAATGTGGGATTATATATTATTGTCAGAATTCGAGCGTCGAATTCCTACCGGGTCGTTACACACCTAGTAGAAACCTTAGGAATGCAGCAGTAGGCAGGGTTTTGCCAAAGCTGGGCATCTCTGTTTGTTATTTCCTTTCTGCTTTTAATTTCTGCTGCATTATATGATTTGTTTATTATTTAATATCTCATCAAATTTTTAATTCATCAAAAAACTGTGATAAACCCTATTCACCTCCTCTCTAGGGTTAATCTAGATCTAACACACTTCTCTTAGAATCACCGGACATGATCGATGGGAAGAGAGAAGAAGCTAATTTGCGTGTGGTAGCGCACAAGCAATGAGTCGCTCGATACTATAACGAGAACGTTCGACTCAAAACCATAGACTGCAGTGGCCTCATTTTGAAACGGGTCTTCTCGATCCCAGTTCGCATGGGTCCGAAGTGGGAAGGGCCTTGCGTTATCCAACAGAAGCTTGATAATGGAAACTTCAGGATAACCACTATTGATGGTATACCAACTTTGATTATATAATGTATAGTCGAGATTTTTATGAACATACAAAGACAAAAGGACTTAGGAGCGAGGAATTTTGCAGAGATTAGGGGTGTATGACTTCTTCATTGGTGCAGTACAGTTTTCACTGTTTTATCAAGTCCTTACTGAAACATTTATCTTCAGCAATGGTAAATTACCATTATCATTCGAATAACATCCATGCATAGATATATCTCAATATGACATCAGTTGTTTAGTATTGATATGGATAATCATTAGCATAACAGAAATACTCATATATTCAAAAATGTCATGGGCAAAAGACTGATATCAAGGAAGGAAACAAGTGCTTTCCTAATGGTCGTTCTTCATGTAAGTTATATGAACTATAGGTAAAGTGCATGTTCTTTTAGTAGGCAAGTGATTTTATGTTGCAAACTGTGCAGGGTCTTTTGCTGGAGTGGGATTTCTGTCATGCTACCTATCAGGAAAACTCAGAGCATTCGATAGTAGAGGACATGTAGCAAAACATGGCATTGTCTTTTTTCCTTTACTTTGTGCATCGCTTATGGCAGTCTCTCGTGTTAATGATTACTAGGCTACTAGCATCATCGACAAGATGTTTTTGCTGGAGTATTTTTAGGTTCTTATATTATAAATTAGTCATTGATTATTACTGCTAGTGAATTATGAGCTAAAATTTACCAAATTGCATGACAACTGGTTGCTTCCTTCTACTACTTGCAGTTCTCTCCACGGCCTCGTCACGCTGATGGTATGTACATTAATATTGCATTTTATATGTTGATTATCTTCAGATATGAATATATTTTTTCTACATTGCTGTGATTTCATAGGATTACTATATATGTATTTGTCCTACAGGTTGGGGTCCTCATATGTACTTCAGCACATTATTTGATGCACCTAGAGATAATGATGTAGATTCTGGTGTACTAAATGGCCTAACTCTTGATTCAGGTCCCAGAGAGGTTGAGACAGCTACTGTTCTATCTGAATATCAAGCTCGGTTTAACTCCATAGATTCAAGTCAGATTCTGAATATGATGGAATTTTGATTAGTAGTTATGAAGCCAGATTATGGATACAAAGTCAGAGACAATAAATGTGTATGGTAAGTAATTAAGTTTAGCTGTTTAGTAGCTATACATTTATAGCTTTTTTAATTACAAGTATCCTTTTAGCTACAATTCATATGATAATTCAGTTAACTAGACAGGCAGATCTTTCTTGATACGAAATTTCTTTTGCTTCATTCAAATTACATTATGCATGTGATTTCTCTTCTATATAATAATGTAACTTCTTATAGGCAAGAAAACATTGAATAACTAGTGGCAGATGGAAAGTTTTCTTACTCTTGGATCAAACATTAAGATCTAAAACAAAGCAGAAGTAGAATATCAAAATATGACTGCAAGTTAAGATTCATTTTAATGTTATTTTATAGCATTATCCGGTAGGTCAGCCAATTACATGTATACTAATTTTGGCACTTTGTTCTTGGCATCAGGTTGGAAGCAAAATATGATACGGGTATAAAGTTAGATTACTTACAATTAGGTAAAGTGCTTTTCCCAAATAACTTTTGCTATTGTTCCCCCTTTCATCTGTATGGTATATATTCTTCCATACTATTTTTTTTACCTTATATCCTTCAAAATTGTTGTTATTAGGTAAAAAAAGAGTTGTCTCTAATTGGGGCAAAAGCATATAGTATTATAAAGACTAATAGGTTCTTGAATCATGAAGTTAAGCAGCAGCGTCAATTTTGACTTAAGTTACTGAAGAAAAAAAAGAGATATAAAGGCTAGAGTCTTAATGAAAAAGACAATCAAGATGCACAGAGGTTTTGGAGATCTTGGTGTTTCCTAATCTATTAGTATGAGTATAATATGCCAAAGACTTTAATTAAACAAAATTAACAAAATAACAATCATTTCTTGGAGCTTTCTTTGTACACAGCCTTCATTTATTCATCTTTGTTTTATTTTAAAAAACGGTCATGTTGATATAGCTTTTGGATTAGAAAGGTATGATTGCCTAAATCAAGTGACATATTTATTTAACCATAGCAGAAGATGATTTAACTTGTTTGATTATGAATGTTACATAAACTTGCAGGGAGAGTTCTGTAATGTTTTCCAATAAGGATGAGTTGCCAACAAGGATAAAGTGAGAGGGATTATTACTTATATGATAGTTTTGTTCTAGTGCCATGTTTTATATTAGGTTAATCATTTAATATTTTCTTTGCTTTGTTGAAATGATTAACAAAATAAATTAGTGTAAATCAATTAATATTGTTCCTTGTCATTTGTATTGGTATGTTATACTATGTTGTATTGTTTTATATACTAATGTATAAGCCATATGTTGTTTGTATTTCTGGTTTGAAAATAATGATTTGCATTTATTTTTAATTGTAAGCTAAAAACTTAAGTTATTGTTGTAGATTTTCCATTTGTAATATCCTTCGAGTATTGTAAACTGTCAATTTGGAACATACAATGAGTGGTGCAGTTTTTCAATTTGAAATATAGAACAAGTGTTGCTGATTGTATGTTTGAAACACTAAATGGGTGTTGTAGATTGTCAACTTGAAACACTTATTAAGTGTTGCTAATTGTCTACTTGAAACACTCATCGAGTGTTGCAGATTATGAACTTGAAACACTTTTTGAGTGTTGCAGATTATCAACTTGAAACACTCATTGAGTGTTGCAGATTATCAAACTGAAACACCTACTAAATGTTTCAAAATTTTGCAACATACTAATCTGCAATACTTAAAAAGTGTTTCTAAAATTTTTAGCAACATTTTATTACCATTTCAAATTGATTATTTTGGTGTTGTGGTAATCCACTTCTGAGAGCATAGAGCGTTGAGCACTTGCAGCCTTACTTAACATAGGCCCTTATTTTCTTTTGAATTTTTGTAATTATTATTTCATCTCCTAGCTATGTAATAAGGCATGAATTGTCAATTGTTTATGTATAAAATCTCGTTTCCATGCTCCACGACCGTGTTCATTAATTTGACTATGTGTTGTGATTCAACCGACCTTGGCCAAGACACGAACGAAGGGAATAACCAAACCATAACTACGTTCATTGGCTCACATTTCGACAAGCTAACTTAACTCTACGACTAGTCTGGGATGGGTTAACTAAATTCAAGTTTGACATCGACATTCGATATGGTGATCCTCACTTTGAAAACCAAATAGTAGGAACGACGCCAAAGCGAATGTGACATGACTGTTCGCGCCATTAACTATAACTCTCACGACGTGAGAGAGAGAGAGAGAGAGAGTATAAATCGACCAGGTTAGTGAGAATGGTGCGCCATAACATACAATCGCTAAACCCACAACCCTAACCCGCTCTTACTTTGGGAGAGTATAAAGGATGATACAACTACATCCACGCCAACTTTGTCACCCTCCGAGCGAGGGCAGTAGTATAAACACCTAAGGACTCGACGTCGAAATTGACTCGATCCGATCCCCATCAACACTGTGGGAATGTGTATAAACTCATAAATTAACTTCGAACGCGACTCGTGGTTCAAAGTTAATTGGGGGTATATTCACTATACCTCCAAACGACTTACAACTTTTTTTGTAGCTTACAACTTATTACTTGACTTAGTAATATTTGAATTACAAGTACACTGAATTAAAAGCCATCCCCTTACCGTTGTGGCACAATCAGCTACCTTTCTAGAGATGGAAAACTTGAAAGTGGATAATAATCACCATCACGACAATCCCTAAATTGGCAGGAGTGATTATCGGGCCTTCTAAATCTTGAACTTCTTGCTTACATTAACCGCACGTTTATCTTTTCCACCTTTTTCTTTATCCTTATCTCTTTTCATTTTACATGCACAAAGGAAAAATTATGTCAGGAGAAATTCATAAATGCATGAACAAGTGTGGTGTCATGCAATGCCTATCAGTATGTCTTAGTATCCCAAAAACGGACCAATTTACATCTTTCTTAAAGGAGTTATCTCCCCAATGCTCATCGGTATGGAAGCTGCCTCCAAGCTTGAAAGGAAGCTCTTGATACCGACGTCACCAAAATCATATATGGAAGGTTCTAGAGGGATGTCATCAAACCCTTTAAACTTCCCCTTAGCTTCCATCATTCTCCTTCTTTCTGTGGTTGAAATAGGTGACATGAGTTTTGAAGCTTTTCCTTTTATGGGTTTTGCCATTGGAAAAGGAAGAGGATTTGTAGCACTTCACCTCCATGATCGGTTTCTTCTTCACCATCCACATCTCAGCCTCCAATGTCTCTCAAGCTCCTTCTGGTCCTTTATCACTAGAGTGCACAACTGAAGGCATGATGAGGAGCTCAGCACGTCCTTATTTTCCTCCTGCTTCGATCTCCTCGTCGACCACGTCTTCCCCCTCATCATAAATGTAACGACCTAGAAAATTAGACATTTTAAAAAATATGCATTTTCACATAACTAAGATTAACTACATATACTCATTTTTCAAAACACGATTCTGGAAAGAATAACAATTAAATAGGATAGTTATATCGGTTTCACAATCTTACCGTATTTAGCGATTTATCATACATCGTCAAAAATGAGAATTTAACAATATGTACTTTTAATATCATTTAGATATGACTTTTAAATAATGAATGACATTTGTAAATATTTCATAATGGTAGTTACAATATAGTAATGGTTTGATAAATTGAAAACACTTTGCAGAATATCAAAATTTGTCATATTTTGTCGATTAAGTCAAAAACTGTAGAAATTGAAATTTATGATATATGACTTTTAGATATGAATAGAAATGTTTTGGTTTATATAAGGTAGTTGGAAATTCATTTGCGGATTTGTTTACACAAACAGATAATTTAGATAAAATGTCAAAATATGACTTTTACCTGTTCTTGTCGAAAGTCAACGGGTTAACTAGAATAAGTTGTATAAATGTTTTGCGACTTAGATAGTAACATGTACATATGTTAAAAGGTATCTAGGAGTGACACCCTACGTCCGTTAATGCCACTCTTTATCAGAATGCATTAAGTTTCATGAAGCGTTATAGATAAACGGAAAAGAATCTCATAAGACAGATATACAAATAGCAACGGAAATTTAAAACTTCATTATTCAGCTGAAAACATCGTAGTCCCAAAACCAGTTACAACATCATGCTAAAATAGTGAAACCAAATACATCAAACCAAAACAACTGTCTTGCGCTAAAAGTCATCAGAGTACAGAATGTAAAATCATAATCCCCAATAATAGCCATAACAAAGTAGAAAAGTAGACGAAGTGATACATCAAGCAGATCCAGATCCAAGCAGAAATAGAGAAAGAGTCCTAATCACGACCGAGTGTTCCCACCCTGAGAACCAGAGGGAGGAAGGAAAGAGAGAAAGGGAAACAAAAAGGGTCAGACATAAAGTTGGGCGAGTCTAGTGACTTTTAGCATATAAAGAAGTAAAAGTACCAAGACAGGTAAATAAACTGGATGAGAGATAATAGTAACATACAATAGGCATAAACAGGATGAACAGGATAAGCAGAATAAACAGGTTAATATGCACCAAGCTATGCTTCTCACTTACTTTTCTCTGCACCAATACTAGCATAACATGATTTATGACAGAATTAGGTGTTCCCTAATTACTTAACAAAAACAGAATGATCCCAACAGAAACATAACAGTAGGTTTAGGTGTACTCTAGTTACATAATAGGTTTTACCCCAAACAGAAATAACAGGTACCGCAATAGAATATAACAGGTGTTACCCCAAACAGAAATAACGGGTACCCTAACAGAAACAGGCAGGACTAGATGTACCTTAATTACTACCCCAAGAACATATCTTTAACATATCTTTAAATAACGCGTAGGTGGTTAAATCATCTGTGCAATAATCTCGAAGTGAAGGTTATCGGGTTTATGTGTCCCTAGAAGATTTCCCAGATGCGGAAGTTTCTAGATGCGACAAATACATATATCTCAAACACATGGAGCGCATCAAAATCTAAGAGCTTAATCTTAGCTCCATACTAAGAAGGGATGAATATCAAACTTTTAGTTACCAATACAAATTTGAGGTTGATTTTAATGTCTACAAATCTTATATTGCAGGAAACACTGTATACTAATCGTTTTCCATTTAGAAAAGAGCGAGGTTTATGTTTTGGATCCTCAATCTGAACGCAAACACAAATTGGAAATCAAGCCACAAGTGAATATGTATGTTTTATTTGTTTACTTTTTAATATCCTTTTGGCTTGATGGATAAGTGATAATATCAAACTAATTGTATAGCGGTGTGTCTAATCTACACGAAGAGTTAGCGAATTGTATATTTTTATTTTGTCGTATTATTTTTTGTTTTAACATTTATTGCATGTTCAGGGCCTTTAAAACATACAGAGCATACAACGGCAAGTGTCGGGCGAGCACCTTGAATTAGATGATTGTTAAGGTTATCTATTTTGTAACGATAGTAGTAGTAATAATAAACTTGTATGTTGTTTTGCATATAAACCGATTTTAAACTGACTATTTAATTTTCTTGAAATATTGCTATAGTGTCCCCAACAACTAGGATCAACGGATTGTACATATTATGTGATGAGGTATATGCATGATATAATAAAATACCACAGTCAAATTATCGAGTTACACTAGGTATCACTTTCTTAGTTTTATCGTTTCCCTTCATATTTTATATTAAGTAATCTTATGATTAATTTTTTTTGAAAAAATATATCTTTTAGTTGCAGAATTTTATACAAGTTGATTCTTATAGTCAACAAGAGATGGACGAGGTTCAAGATAATATGGATAGTTATATCATGCAAAACTTGATGTAGTCATCGTATATGCTTCATTATTGTGAGTTTATTCTCGTCTCTTTTAGTTGCATCATATAAAAATAGCTTCAATATTGTGAGTTTATTTTAGATGATGATTAGAACGGGTTAACTTATATTTGAAGTTGTAGAAACACAGGGTGTATGTGCAGTAAAGTTATAAAAGAAATGCACCTAGTGACTTATAATCTTTGGCGTTAATAGTTCGTAATTCAAACTCGCTTGCTAGGTTATCAACCGATGTTCCATTGATTTGAATTTTAATAATGGAAGGGAAAATGATTATATCCACAACAAATGGAGTAGGCATAGACCAAAGGGTTCAAATTTAGATAATTAAAGCGATGTTAATTAATAACTGAATTGATCAAGCACTGTTAAGAACAGGGCGGATGGATATGCACATTCATATGGGGTACTATAGCATGTCAGCCATTCGTATGTTGGCTATGAATTATCATAATAGTGAATTGTTCATTTTAATTTCACAAATGTTTCAAAAACAACTCATTTATGTTTTGATATGAAATAGCAATTTTATTGGTTCATAATATTTTTTCAAACAACTTACTAGGTGAATCATGTTACAGTTTTAAATATGCGCAGAGATATTACAGTTTTTAAACAACTCACTAGCTGTGCTGATTGAATTTTGGAAAGAACCGAGCACTTAAATCTGTCTATTTATATAAATATATTTCTGAATCTTAATTTTTCATACAAAGCAGGGAAATTGGATTCATCTTGTTCGACATACCTGATTTGAGTTTTTCTTATATGCACAGAGCTGTTAAAAAATTCCCATGGAAGCCGCCTCCTTAACAAATCAAGAAATGTCATGAGTTAAATCTCCTATTACGAGATTCAGCATTTTTGATCTTATATTGTTTTAATTTTAGTTTTCTAACTAACTAAATTCAAAACCCGTTATTGTTATAAGAATAAAGGTCAAAACCATTTATACCTCCATTTACTGTAACTTGACTAGCATGATGATTAGTTGATGTATGTTGAAAATAATATGGTAATGTAGGTAGAACGACTGCAATGAGATAGGGCTAGGCGTGAAATGTGAAGTAATAAACCTGCATGAATGGACTTGGAGTATTAGGCTGGTGGGCCCTGAATATAAGGTTCTGTCATTATTTGACAAAGGATGGGTATTCATTTGCTGAAGCTCAGACCGATGAATATATGAACTAGCGTGTGCATTGTTGAATTAGGCTGAGATATTAAAGGCTATGAGTAATTTTGGAGTGAGACGGGCTTGAAAATAAGTGACATTGCTTAATGTTTATGGGGATGCGACATCTGATGGATTTATACTTAGGGCATGGAAATTATCATTTGTGTTGCTTTGGTTAAGGAAATGTAGCATGGCAAAGCAGTTTAGGAATATATATACCTTGGATCAGTGATACAAAACTCTACTGATCCTATGTATGTACAAAAATTACAGATTAAGCTACATCCTCAAAAGATCGGCTTTCTTTTAAAATTAGCCCCTCATCATTTTAAACAGCGTTTCAACTCTGCTCAGAAAAGAAGAAAAATAATCACATAAATATTTTTTCCCTGTATGTAGTAACTTATATTATCATCGGATAGATATAAGATACCAATTATTTTGGAAGGTTCCTATACTTTCAGCACTTTCCTTAATTTTTCGACTTTAGTCATCAAGGAGGCGAGATGATGATGATAGTCGTTTCATTTCAGCAATTTTAACCGCTATAGCAGCCCTGTATGTTGCCAGGTCTGCATTTGCCATCAGTTGTTGAGCTCTAGCTGTAAGCTTTATAGCTATATCTGCTACTTTGTCCTCTTTATAGTTTTACAGTAATATATGTTCTGCATTTGGATAAGAGTTGTGTTTAATCCGGTAATATATGGTCTGCATTTGAATGAGGATTTTTCTAGGTTTTGGGGTAGGTGAGTTAAGTTTGGACCAGTGCTAGTTGGCACAGTAGATATCAAACAAATGGGCAAGAGTAGTGTTTAATCCGGTAGCTTGCACAGTCATTTAAAAGTTGATGGTTGGTTAATAAGTTTAGTTCAGTGATAATTCATCTTCTACCTCCCTTTGGCTTGGATGTTGAATGTGCACTGAGTTATTTGGCGCTCATGGTTGGTTAATAAATTTAGTCCAAAATCTGCAGTCAGATGATCATAAGCTATAAGTTTATTTTGCGCTGAGTTATTTGTATGAAGTATTTTTTTTAGAGCGGCATTAAACCGATGCAAAAAGTTTATTTTGATTTGATGTACAGGTACTGCACTATGTAAATTGTAGCCAACAATTAGAGAGCGGCATGTTTGAAGAAGCCGATAAGAAACTACATTTCCTTAGAGAGTTGTATTTTGTAAAAACCACACTTCATCTTAAAACTATGATTTTATAATTAGTAGGTGTCTTCTTGTGTTAAGACCGGATTATTAACATTATTACTAAATTATTTTGTTATTTGTTATGTTATTGCTTTTAAGTGTATGAATTATAATGCTATCAATGAAATTGTTACGTTCAGTTGTCCAACTTCTATTGTTATACACTCCAGTTATATAATTGCAAAAGATAATTATTTGTAATATATATCAATTGCTTGTGTGAGAATTATAGTGATTTGAAAGGGGTATATTTTATTGTTAAATGTAGTTTTTTGCTTCTGATGTAAGTACAACAGAAGCAACAAATAAGATCTCGTTACTCCTTTTTCCTTTCGATAGCTAGGAACGGAAGCAAAAAAGGGATGTTTTTGTTGCTTCCGTCGTGTAACAGAAGCAACAAATTTGGATCTATTTGCATCTTCTTCATTTTCTTCTGATGTTGAACCGAAGCAACATGGGGTAAGAAACCGAAGCCAAAAATGATTTTTTGTTTTTTTTCCCAAGCCGAAACAACAACTTTTGGTTTATTGCGTCGTCTGCAGTTGCTTCTGTTGTTAAACAGGAGCAACAGGGATTCGACAACATAAGCAACATGCTAGTTTTGTGGTAGTGGAAGCTTTCAGTTCCACGGAATAGTTTTCCTCCTGTAGCACAGAAGTCCTTGCATATCTTAGAGAAATTATCTACTCGTGGACGCGGAGGAACTGCGGCTGCTGCTGGGGGAAGGGCATCTCCTTGGCCTCCGACAGGTGTCGTAGCCTCAAGATATCTACGAATCCAAGACGGTATCTTAACGCCCTCGGGAAGATTCAGTTTCCCAGACATGCTGAAAAGAAAAGGAAAAGGGATTCAAACAGAGAATCAAAACGATATTTTATATGGCTTTGGGGAATATGTTTTTCATAATAGTCTTTTCTTTGAAAATGCTTTATTTTTTAAAACAATTTTCAAAACTTTTATCCGATCTTGTAACCTTCAGCTCTGATATCAAATGTGACACCCCATGTCCGTTAATGTCACTCTTTATCAGAATGCATTAAGTTCCGTGAAGCTTTACAGGTAAATAGAAACAAAATCCGACAAAACAGATATAAAAGTAGCAAAAGAAATTTAAAACTTCATTATTTAATAGAAAAACATTATATTCTCAAAACCAGTTACAACATCAGGCCAAAATACTGAAACTAAATACATCAAACCAAAACATGTGTCTTGCACTAAAAACAATTAGAGTACAGAAATGTAAAATCATAATCCCCAATAATAGCCATAACAAAGTAGAAAAGTAGTCGAAGCGATATATCAAACCAGATCCAAATCCAAGTAGAAACAGAGAGAGAGAGTCCTAATCACAACTGATTGTTCCAACCCCGAGAACTTGGGGGGAAAGGAAAGAGAGAAAGGGAAGCAAAAAGGGCCAGACATAAAGTTTGGCGAGTCCAGTGAAATTTAGCATATAAAGAAGTAAAAGTATCAAGAAAGGTAAATAAACTAGACAAGAGATAACAGTAACATACAACATGTATAAACAGGATGAACAGAATAAGTAGAATAAACAGGGTAATATGGACTAAGCTATGCTTCTCACTTATTTTTCTCTGCACCAATACTAGCATAACAGGATTTACGATAGAATTAGGTGTTCGCTAATTACTTAACAAAAACAGAATGGTCCCAATAGAAACACAGTGGTAGGTTTAGGTGTACTCTAGTTACATAACGGGTTTTACCCCAAACAAAAATAACAGGTACCTCAACAGAATATAACGGATGTTACCCCAAACAGAAATAATGGGTACCCTAACAGAAACAGGCAGGACCAGATGTACCCTAATTACTACCCCAAGCGATCGACTCCCTAATGTGTAAATATCCTATGTCGGACCCACAGTATGGCGTATTACTTCCTAAAGTGGAAACCTGCAGAAGGACACTGGTCCATATACTGGTGCTACAGTAGCTTATTTTCCCTTATTGATCAGACCCATGCATTTCCCATAACTCCGTTGGAACGCGCTCGTATACATCCCATTTCAGATGAACCTTTTACTATCAGTTCAATGTGTGTGCCTTGACCCCCTGAAACACCCCACCTCCGTTAAGGTCACTCACTAACGGAATACCATTAACTTCAATGGAGGTTTATAAGTAAGAGTCACAGATAAAACACAAGACAGATATAAACACATATATATATATATAAACAGCGTAAAAACAAATAGACTTTCATATCATAAATACGTGTTCATACAAAACATTTCCATAATTGCCTCAAAACAAACTTCCAATTATTACAACCATAATACTGTCTTGATTTAAAACTTAAAGAAGCATGATACATAATTAAAACTGCATAAATCCCCATAGAATGTCCAAAGCCATAGCCCAAACGAAAGAGATCCAAGCAATACATTCTCTCTCTTCAAGCTGGATGAAAAATCTGACTAAGCTGAGGTGTTTCCTCCCTATGGACCTAAGGGGGGGGGACGGAAGAAAAGAAAGCGAAAGTAAAATGGGTCAGACATAATTCTGGTAAGTCTAGTTATATTTCTAGCATGAGAACAATAAAAAGATCACAACTTGCATAAACTGAGAACAGGACAATATAAGACAAGATATGGCAGGAAATACTAACTATACTAAACGCACTCACTATTATTTCTCTGCACCTACTAACTAGCCTAACTAGCACCACGTGTTCATGACAAGGTGATCCCTTATTCGATCGGCTCTTACTCGCAACGTTTTCTTCCTGTGTCATTCGGCCCCACATGATTGTAGATACCTATGCGGGTCCCATCATGGGGTGTATCAAGTCCCATGGTGGCGGCCCGACACAATTCTAGAATGCATAGGTTATACTATAGATGCCCAGTGCCCTGTTTGTCTGCTCCGAAGTGTGTGCACGCCCGCACTCTGTTAGAACCTACACTGCTGCACCAACCTCCGTCGCTTTTGACCGCTTACAATCAGCCCATTAATCGTGCCCCGCCCTGCCTAGTTTCAGGGTACCATGATACCTAATTGGGTTATTGCTGAAATGGGTCCCCGTTACTAGGGTTTTCTAGTCAAACATGTTAAGTAGTTAAATGTCTGTATTAACCTAACCCCACCCATCAGTTTAATTAACATGTTGAATTGGTTAAGTGTTTTAGTTAACTTAACCCTACCATCCTGACTTGTCTGTCCTTAGCTTTAATTAGTTAAAGCACTAACCACTCACATTAAACAGGTATTGTTACGGTTACTGGATGTGCCGGTCGGTTCTGGGCAGGTTTACACTGTAACTCAGTCTAACCTCGGGTCCTTATTCGGCTCAATGCCTTAAACTCCCACATTGGATAGGTATTGTTGTGATTACTGGACAACCGGGCGGGTCCGGGCGGGTTTACATCACAACTCAATCCAACCTCGGGTTAAGCATACTCGTATTTTCTAAATTTACATATTTGTTCTTTTTATTCTTATATGTAAATTTGTTAACAATTAAATGTTATGGCCCACTTTCCAAGTTCATCATTTTTAGGTATATGATTTATACCGTTTCATGCCATAAATTACCTATGTGATTTTTCACCAATTTATGTCAAGTTTCCTATAATTACCAATTTTTCCCTATGTTACCCCGTCTAAATATTAGGCTAACAATCTTAGCCTAATTTTTCGTCCGCATGATTTTTGACATATAATATTAGGCTAAAAAATTAGCCTAATTTAGCATACACAAAATTGGCATAAAGAAATTCATTAACATAAACATGACATAGGTGTAAACTTGGCATTTTCGGCATAGTCAATATGAACATCATAGATGTGAACTTGCAAAATAGTCAACATGAATATCATAGGAGTGAACTTGCAACATAGACTAAATCAACATACATATATGTGAATTTGCAACATAGACTAGATCAACTTACATACATGTGAATTTCCAAATCAATCACGAACATATGAATAAGTGTGAACTCGAAATATGACATAGGTTTAACATATACACATAAACACGTAGATCTAACATTTGGTCGCATATGTGATATAATTTTACAACCTGAAACTTGCATAACATGATAAACTACACAACTTGTCATAACAGGTTATACTCCAAGTTCATATACATATGAATAGACTTATCCACTAATTCCCAATTCAACATGATAATAAAATAGAACCACAGACATAGATCAATATCATTCAATTCCACATATAGCATAATAAACATTGTTCTATTATCAATTTATCTACAAGGCATGACATTAATTTTGATTCACATCCCAAAACATAACTAAACTTACAACGAACGACGAACTTGAGTTCTGGATTCTGAGTTCTGGAATTGAGATGCTTTCCTTTGGGTAGATAAACGTTGTTTTGATTTTAATTTTGAATTAGATTTGTTCGTCTCTTAGCTTTCTTCAAGTGGAGGCTACTCTCAGTTTTTTCCCGACAGCATGGCGGCTCTGGTTCTAATTTTTGTGTGAATTTAGGTTGGAGACTTGAGTTGTTTATATAGAATTTCAAACTAATTAGAGCCGTCAGATGATCATAGATGAATCTAGACCATTCACATCGAGAAGAGCCAACTAGAAAGTGACAAATCAGCCCTAGTGGCACACCAGAACTCAGAAAATCGCTCAGAACCCGACCAGGCCAGCCAAGACCTGACCAGGTCGACTGGGTAGGTCGACCACCTGGTCGACCTGGGTACCCAGGTCGATCCCCTGGTCGACCTGGGTCCTGGGCGGGAATTTTCCCGCCCAGCCCAATTCTGGTCCAGTTTTCAAATTTTGAACTTGTTTCGGGCTGTTTGAATTTTAAATCGAATTCTGAAACTTCCGAAGACCACAACTTCTTCATACGGAGTCCAATTTACGCAAACTCGGACTCTATCTCAAGCAGAATTCCGAGAAAAACGCAATGGCGTAACCGTTTCCCTTAATTCTTTCATTTAGAATTAATTATAATTTAATTTATTAATTTATTGTTAATAGAAAATTTGGGGTGTTACACCCCTTACCTAGTGCGGGGTCCCCGTTTAATACCAAAATGGGTTACTGACTGATATGGGCCCCACGCAGCAGATGACACAAGCCAAACCCCTAAAACTTGTGTCCCCAATTAACTAGGATTTTAACAAGTTAAGTCTTACAGCATAACCCCAACAAATTTATCCGGTTACAAATTTACAGGTTCGTAAACCCCCCCCCCCCCCCCACCCCCAGATGTAACGGGGTAAGTTTTACAGGTTAACAGGTTCATATAACCCCAAAAGATGTAACAGGTTAAGTCTTACAGATTAACATGTTCATACGACCCCAACAGATTAAACCGGTTTACTTAACCCCATTGCTTTAATAGATTTACTTGATCCCCACAAATTCAATAGATTCCACACATTATATACGGTTTCGTTAACATATTCCACTTAATATTTGAATTAAGCATACAGATTTACATGTTCATACACCCCAAAATTTTCAGTCATATTCCATAGTACAAGATATGCCGTAAATTTCCCTCTTTCATTTTAACTCCCAAACATTCCCCAATTGTCTCAATTTCGTTCATATTTATGTCTCTTACGAGATTGGCATAGGCTCGACGGTAGCCTAGACTTTTTAAAAAAAAGGAAAAGAGAGGGAGAAACAAAAACAGGCATATAATAACAACTGAACAATAGAACAGGGGTACAGAAAAATATATGTAATTACAGAAAATTGTTTAGATATGAATCAGTTTATTGATAGGCATAAGCTCAGATCCAGGTTTATTAACATGTCAAGGTTACTGTTAAATTTTTATATCTAAAAGTAACATGAACTCAAAGAGATTGGATTTAAAGAAAAGAGGATAGCATGATGATGTTGCAGAAGGGATTCTTGTATAAATCAGATAAGAAATGTTTTGATTCAATCCAATCCTCCCTATCTTCATCTTAAAGTTTTGGAATAAAGGTTTGAGGGAGAAGTATGAAGAAGTGTAATTGATTTGATAGGAGTGCATGCCTTTAGAGTTTATATAGAGTTTACAAGACAATCCTTAACTGTCATATTCCTATTTTTAAATCCAATCCGTTCAGTAAAATAATGAACTTGGTTAACAAAGCAGTCCAGTAACAGAAAAATTTACCTTGCCAGATCATGTGTGGGTCGACCCAACTGCACCTGGGTCGACCCATCAGCCCTTGGGTCGACCCAGACCAGGGTGGGTCGTCCCGCAATGGGTCTGCTTCCCGCTCCTTGCCGCCTTTGTTTCCCGCTTTGTTCTTTTTGATTTATTTTGAACTGGTTTGATTTATATTTACATATATCCTACTTATATGTACACAAACTTATAACCTTTATATCTTCCTCATACGATGTCCATTTTACACAAACTCAGAGTCTATCTGAACCGGAATTCTGAGACGAACGCAACGATACAATTCGTTTTACTTAATTCCCATTATTTAATTAATTATCTCTTTAGTTTGTTAATGTTCTTTAAAATTACGGGGTTTTAAACTAAATCTCTCTTAATTCATTAAAAATCTTTATAAGTTAAAAGAGTAATTAATTAAGTTAAGTGTGATTTGTCATAAAGTAAAGTCATAATTACAAATCAAAATCAAAGAGAATATAATCATGAGATTCTTTACTTATCCCTTAAGTGATTAAGACATAAAGCAAAATCGTCATTACATATACACGCTAATCTATGTGACATGAAATATATACATGGGAAAGGAGCTTAAAATAGGTGTAGTCTTTACTTTATATCAAATCACCATTAATGAAATGTACTTAGCTATCACATCTTACATGGAAACCAAGCATTAGCATATGTCATCATTACACCATTCATATCCTAATTAATGTACGTCTCATCTCTAAAAAGCAAACATCATTTCATAATAAAATAAATGTCATCTCAAAGGAGGAAAATAGTAAAGAATAGTTTAGTAATTTACTCAACAAAATGCAACTATAAATACCACCCTTTCCTTCCACTTTTTTACATTTTCATTTTCATTTTCTTGATTTGTTCTACCCCTATTTTTATGCCTTTCTCCCTCCTTTCCCTTGCTTTTCCCTATTTTTCCTCCATCTCCAAACTCCACCACAGCAGCCACAACTTCTACCACTCAAGGCCAAAGCTCCATTACCTAGCCAAGTTCAACTATAAATTCCACTCAATTTCACGGAACTTGAGCCAGCCAGATCTTCTTCTTTGGGACACCAAGTTCATTCTTTCTTTGAATTCATGTAAAATTTTGATAGCAATAAATTTCATAGTTCATCACTTTTTCAAAAACCAAGCTCATTTACTCCAAAACCACAATTTTTCCGGTGCACTTCTCTACCCATAATTGTCACTAAAAATATGCATTTTTCTATCAATCATAACTCCTCCAAAAAGGGATCCAAATCAAGTAATCCTTTTTTCTAAACCATGTACAACTCTAGTGGCTATAGCTTTCAAACTGAGCACTTCATCTAGTTCCGAGCCTAGGTAGTCCAAATTTCTCAATCTTTGAACACCATTTTCGAGTTTGCACTTTTTTTTGAATCCGAGAATACACTTTCTTATTTTGACCATATCTCACTCAAAACCAAACCGAATTGAATATATTTTTTAAACCATATAGAAAAGAAAATCCTACAACTTTCATGTTTACACATTTTCCATATTCTAAGTTTAGGATGTCCAAAAACCTAAGACAAGTTGACCTATTTTCGAGTGTAGTTATAAGTTCAAAGCTCCACCCCAGTCCACATTCTCATACACCAAAACCGAGCCATATTCTCTTCTAAATAATAACAAAAAAGAGATAAAGGGAGGAACTGTTCAAGGAAAAGTCGAGATGTTAGTCCGTGATGTAGAAGAGACCGCATTCCAACCGTAAAGAATGATGAAGTGGAAATTAAAGGTGAGAAAAATATCACATCTATAATATTTAATCAACTTTAAACCATATGCTTTACAAGTAATTATATCTTGGTTGGTTATTTATATGGTTAGTTATAATATGTTGTGATGGTTTGGATTTGATTGTAAATGGATGAATAATTATTAAAATCATTATATGTTATGTAATATGGATGAATAATGATTAAAATCATTATATGTTATGTTGAATAGATGAATGTATGGTAGTTTGGATGCTGACATTTATCATGTTAAATTTAGGTGATGACACTTTTTATAAACATGAGGCACATATTTTAGTTTAAATCTCCACTTGAAAAAGTTTGTAATAATCAAGTTAGAAAAAAATAACACAATAAATCCAATTTTGCAATTTCGATATGGAAGTTAGTAGTTTCGAAATTAAAGTAATATGGAATTCAAAAACTAAAATGACATTGAATTTAGAATTAAAATGGACAGTTAACCAAAATCGAATTTAGGGATGAATAGTAAATTAAAATTGAAACTTGTTATGAAGTTGAGTTAGACATGTAGGTAATGGTTTAAATGTAATTAGAAAGCAACAATAGCCTTATTTTTTTTTGAATGACTTTAGTCGAAAGTAGGATTCAAACATATAGATGAGTAATTTGGATTTCATAGATATGATCTGTTTGTACTGGATATTAAAGTCCGTAGAGGGAACTCGTCCTATTCGTGGAATTTAAAAGGTGATCTCAACGTATTCCACCATAGAACTTGTTGAATATGGAGATTGCTATTTAGTATAAATATAGGAATCTGTATGATCTATATTTCTCTAATCAAATATTCTAAAGAATGAATTAGAATTATTTTTTGAATAAAGGAAATGAACAGGATTAATAATGATTTCGAAAAAGAGAACGAATCATTAAAATTAAATCAATCGAGAATGATTATAAAATAATAATGAAATATATTAATAATGGTTAGGAGATTTAAATCATCATTAACAATTGAGTATATGGAAACGACTAGTATATGAGGCACCATTTGTGAGTGTCAATTTATTGAACGAGGAATGGAACTTATCAAAGGGAAAGCCCAGATGCTATATGAATGAAAGTAGAAAAAATAAGGGTTTAGAATCTATCAAATAGCTTTACCTTATGGGTGACAGAGAGATAGTATCTAGGCTTGGGTTTGGAAAACAATTTCCTATTCTCGTTGGCTATCCCGGCTGGACCTACGATGGAAATGGTAAATTTGATTTATTCGGGTCAAATTATAAATTGGGGTTAATGATAAAGGAATGGGTATAAGGTAGGAAGACAAATCATTTAACCAAATGGTTAAATAAAGGATATTTTACTAAGGAATTGAACATATTAAACATGGAGGTTTAAATGATGATTACGGAAAACATAAAGAAAAATTCTAAAGAAAGTGAACTAGGATTATTTTATGAATAATGGGAATGAATAGGAAGTTTAATGATTTAGTGAACGAATCATTAAAACTGGATTGTGTTGAGAATAATTTCCTAAGGAATTGAATATATAAACCAGGTAGTCTTAAGGGAGAATTATAATGATTTAGGAGATGAATCATTAAAACCAGATTGGGTTAAGAATAACTTCTGAGGGAATTAAATGTGTAAACTGGTAGGTTTAAATGGAGAGTAGGGAAAACATAAACGGAAAATCCTTTGATTAAAGAAGACAAGGTTATGCAGAATCAGGTATATCGATAATTCTTGTTTATGAAAATCAATAACTGGATTTTGAAGGAACCAGGATCGAATTTGGTTGATACCTATCCGAAAACCACTTCGAACCAATTTGCATTGCAAAATAATGGATAATGTTAATGAAGACTTATGAACACGATGTTTATTAAAGACCAAGGATCTTCACATCGAAAGGACTACTTGTTGACTTTCTCGGGATCATTACCCATTATGAGATTACTTATAGAAGTAGTCCTGATGCATTTTGAATCTTCGGATTGCATGGGTTCCTCTCTTGATAATAGTTGAGGAAAAGAAAATTCAAGTTCATTTAGACCTAGAATGACCTTCAATGGACGTTTGTTCGACAATTGCATTTCTATGATTATGAAAATTGATTTTCACCAACGTACATTTGTTGGTGGTGGAGAAGGCAACTTCTCTTAGCATTAACATCCTTGCTTGAGACATACGAGCTCAAGGGTTGTATTTTTGTGGAAGGCAATTAATAGTCAGCAGGAATGTGGTATTCAAAGATAATGATGATGAATATGAAAAAAAGGTAAATCGTTACCTCTATTGAGCCTCGCAGCTTGGTAAATGACCAAAACATGATAGATGCGGCAATGCTATATGGGTTGCTCCAATTAGGGCATGATCGTTTCTTTTCTAATTGAAAGATGATACCATGGTATGGAGTCCAAATATTCTTATTCATGCGGGTTGTGGAAACACTGGGGCCTCGGTTAAAGGTCGGCTACGATTGATGTGCATGCAAATATGCACATTTATATTCACACATTAATTCTTGTTTTAGTTGAATAAATAACATAAGTGAGCTATTTTTATATGTTTTAACCAAAAACCCAAAATTCTCAAATTATCATGCATTCATCTTCATATTGGGGAAAAATGAACATTTGTGCATGTATTTATTTTTGATAAAATTTACTTGTTCATTTTCATATGTCTTATAGAAATTTAGGAGCAAAAAAGAAGTATGCACATGAAGTTTACATGGAGATATGCATGCAAAAACTGGATACAAAGGAATGGAGATGGAATTAATTCACACACAACTTAGTGGAGGACCCTACCATTATCACTCTTTCTTTAATGAAACAATTAGAAGCTAATATATTGGCAAGTGGAGACAAAAAAGGCTTCATGAACTTTTAACGATTAATTAGAGACTAAAGACAAATGGAAGCTTCATAAAGGGGTAATTTTGGTAGTCCCCAACAAAATGAATTAGGGTTTTAGGGTTTCAAACATGTATATATACCCCTTTACATCATGTAAATAAATCCTCTCCTTTAGTTAGTTAGTTTGTAGGATCATAAACAAAAGCTGTAACGACCCAAGGATTTTCGACCCCGAAAATCGACATAAAAACACCATATTGACTATTCAAGCATAGAAAAACACCGGAACGCTATTAGAAATAAGTTAGAGGATGAGATGTAGAAAGAAATATTAGAATAGAAGAAATAAAAGAACACATCAGAAACTCACAGCGGAACGAATAAATATAATATAACAAATCTCTTTATAAAAGAAAACTGTATATATACATACCATTTATCAGAGTAAACATATATCTGTCACAGCGGAAAATAACTGTATATAACTACCGGTGAAACCTCCTGGTTCCAGCTCCTGGAACTCCAAGCGAAACCTAACCTATAAATATATTCGGTCTAACCCAAGCACATTTGAAGCAAAGCAAAATTCACCCAGATCAGTCTGGAATACTTTCAGTGATAAATTCAAAGAACAAACAACTTGTTTAACTTTGAAAAATCCTTTTGAAAAGAAAAGGGTAATAGTAAGATCAGCCCACACATAAACACAGACGGTTTTTATCTTACTATAACCCAAAACATTTTCGAAATCAATATCTTTTCTGATATTATAATAGTGTCTATCAAACCACAAATAAATATCAATCTAGCAGAACGCTTGCATCTCACGCTCTACATATATAGTATACAATCAAAATCGCGGGCTCTTTTTGGAGAATGGTTTTCCTGGCAAGGTATGGGACTACCTTCCGACAATGTACCTCCGGAGATGAATACATTGGGGTTCAACAAGAACGTCTTGCAACCCGATTACACATGACCGGCCCCACATTTCGCTTGAGAGTACCGAATATATCATTACCACGGTTGGGGGCCAACCAACCGAACCGATAACATACATGTATAAGTAAAAAGGAACAACCCAAGGCATTTGATTTCTCCAGATTAGGTAACGATATACCCTTTTAATGGGTTCAACCCACATAGCCATGCTGCCTACACGATTTTGTGTCATTTCCTGGTTGATGAGGCTTGAGGTTACGTTCATCTCAATAATCAACACATCTTTGAATGCCACATCATCAGATCCGTCAAATCACCAATTGACGTCCACAAATATACTCTGGGTGTTAAGCAAGAGAATTTCTCCGCCACCAAACTTGGTATATTTGTAAAAATCAACGTACATGATTCTTAAGGAAATACTCTGTCAGACACTCGTCCATACAAGTTATCCAGGAACATGATGAACCGAAGGCACTCTCCTACCACATCCTTATATAGGAGTCACCCCAAGGATCAGAAGCGAGATGTCCTTGCAAATCCGAACATATCACAGGTCATCATAACTCTGGTAGCTAGCCAGATAAACTTAACGAGTATTTCTTCCGCTTATGAAGATCAACGGTCTTCAAAGTTCCATCTTGACCATCTTATGATTTCTTCAACGTTACGTATTTGCTAGTCAGAATGGTTTTCGAATATAAATTCGATCCCGGTCTTTCCGTACCAACAATCGATAAAAAAAACCAGATTTTGATAATCGGTTGTTTAACTATCAAATCATAACAGTAAATCTAAGTGAATTGGCAGCTCAAGTCCTTCATATGAGATATTTCATTAACCATTTCATCGATCCTTGTGATCGATTCCATAAATTTTATCAAAACTCCTCTGGTTTCGTTACTTTGAAAACATTACTTAACACTCTCTTTATCAACTTCTCTTTTTATTTCTTTTATCTTGAAATATTTCCATATTCATTAAATCATCTTTTATTTTCCTTTATCGTGGAAACACCGTTTATATATTCTCAATATCCTTTTCATACTTTCTTATATTTGAAAATTATCGCTATGGTTTTATAAACTCACTTTTCATTTCCCTTACCATTTGGGTACATCATTATATTTCTATTTAATCAAACGACATATAATTAATTTCCAAAACCTTTCCCTTATTTTGATTACAATTCCGTTCCCAGGTGAACGCTTATTTCAAAAATCATCATCTTGGGTAAAACCCTTTTTACAACTTTGTTTATATGATTTGAATTGAACTTCAAATCCTTTCCATACTAATTCATTCCGTAACTTTATTTTGTTTAAGAAAAGAATTCCAATCATAAAGTACTTGCTTTAGTTATTATTAAATAAAAGTAGTTGTCCCGATTAACTAAAAGTAGCATAGTAAATTCATTTTATAAAATAAATGATAAAATTTATTAATCTCAAATAACTCGATAATCACTTTCCTACCCATTACAAACTAATATTATCTCTCGATAATAGTGAAGTCGTTCAAGTTGGGGTATTCTAATTACCTCTCAGACCTTGATCGACAATGTCTTATCTTAAGATAAATACAAGCTTGTAATTTAAAACCAAAATTAAACCATCTCAATAATCCAATATATTAACCCCATATCCATTTGTTGTAGTTTTATAAACCATTTCCTTATATTTGAAAACCCACTTTTCATGTCAATTTCCATTACTTAATTAAGTAAACTTCTAACTGAAAAATTCACAATAGCTTACTACCATATTTACAAACCTTGCTTATATGATTTCAAATAAATTCAAATCCTTTTATGCTAATCTATTTCATCACTTTTATTTTGTAAATCTCTTCCCGATCGGATCACTTTTATTTATTAAGAACATTATCTTAAACATCGTCGTAGCTCGATCCTTCCTTTATAAACTTATGGTTAACAAAATCCTGAGATTTACAACAAACTCCTTCTGCATCCTTTACTTAGTTAGAATCTCATTATAATTTAATTCCCTTTTGGAAAGGAATATCAATAATTGGAACAATAGCTTTAAATATTATTAATATAATAATTTACTTCATTATTAACCGAATAAAGGTAATTTATTCCAATAATCATTCGTTAATTAACTTCATTATTAAATACAGTAAAAATTGTGGATTTCATTATTAAATAAAGGCAAGATAATTAAATCATTTAAAAGGTTATTAAATAGCAATTTACTTTATTAGTAAATAAACAATTTGATAATCACTTAAAATTTTAGTTAATCAATGATTAACTAACTTATACAACATTCATTAAGTTAATGATTATTTTGAAAACCATTGATCTGATTAATGTAAATCAAATTTAAGCCAATCATCAAATCTCAAATTAAACGGTTGATCTTTGCCAACCGTACAGATCAGTTAACTGTTAACTGATTTCCATAATCATTTTCTTCTTAAATTAATTAAATATCTTAATTAATTTAAAAACATTAGTTAATTATTTTATAAAAACAATTGTTCCATTTTTACTAACTCGTAGGTTAGTTTCTGACTGCAGTTCATACATCTCATTAATGACATTAAATGTTTATTGTAAACTATTAAAAACATGATTATACATGTATAAATATATTTGTAAACTTCTTATTCATTCCTATAAATAAATAAACTCAAAACTTTAATTTAGTTATAAAATAAATTTTATACTTTAAAACTACGTCAATTCGCCTGACGGCAACGCGACACCTTAAAATTGAAGATTTCAGGCCTTCACTGCCAATCACTTAATCAATACTGTCGAATGATTAAAATCACAACAGTGATCACATCCATTAAACCATCGACACTCAGACAGGTTTAAGTGTGATTTGGGGTTAAATCAGTTCATGTGTAAATAAACAACACACATGATATTTTGAGGAATCCGGTCGGATCCCTCCAACCTGTCCTTCCCTGCATCATAGACTATTATAGCATTTCCTGATAGTGTATAATCTAAATAAATAATTTAACGATGATAAATTTACAACAACCATCCCCTTTCATATTTTTCTTCCATGCAAATGCAATTTTTGGGTATATTTTCTTCAAGGCACGAGGCCCACTACAAACAAACGGCCCATGCCAACATTTCTTCTCAGAACTTATATTTGTTTCCTCCTTTACACAGCTGTATCCTGTTCCAATGCTTCACCATGACCTAACTCCTCCCCTCCTATAGATCTTCTTGCTTCACTGACCTCGGCCATACCTCCGATCCGATCCCAAGCCGTTTACCTCCTTCCTTTTCATTGACTGTTGTTGCTCTCTTGTTCTTCTTTCAATATTCTTTTTTTTTTTTTTTTACATATATTAACGCAAGGGTCAAAGCCCAGATAAATCTCTCACCCCACCTCTTCTCCTTCCCAACACGTCCTCCTTCTTCCACACAAAACACATGCCTCACATTTGCTCAGACACCCTACCGCACTCACCCATTACGCCCTCCTCGTTCTTGATGATCTTCACACCTGAGTCCATCACACTCGCCTTCTTGCACCAGTTCAAAATACGCACAACTCCTCAATCCGTCACACAGTCCGCATCTCACATCCATGTCCGAACCCACTGACCACCACGCCATTCACTTCATTACCCTTCCAACCAACTTTCCCGTGACGTTGACCTCCACTCCGGTCTTTACGAGCACTGCAGCCACTTCTAGAGGTTCGCTCATGCAGCTCGGCTCTGACATCTCTATGTGGCACCGGAAGCTACTTCATTTCAACGGAGCACTGCGGCTTCTTCTAGATCTCGCGTTAGCCCGTTGATCGAATGGTTTCACTGTTGTGGGTTTGATATTATAATACTTTCAGAGGATCATACATTGAATAAACCAATATATTCATTCTATTTCTCTGTTGTGGTTTCACTATTGTGGGTTTGATTTTATTTCAAACAAACACATTATTTATAATAAAATATTATTACCAATATATTCAAACAAAATCCATATAACTTCAGAAATAAACCAATTAAGATTCTAAGCTCGATATATTGAATTTGAAGTTAAAACGACATTCAATACATTGAAAATCTCTTTTATATACTAAATAAATCATTATAAATTATAAACGAATCCCATAGCGACTATTCGAAAATTTGATTTTAACGTAAAACAAAATCTATAACATGAAAACTCGATTTTTCTCATTCACTAGAAAAATATTATCAACTAGATCCGGACGTTTCTTGTTTCTAGCAAATCCGACTTATATTGGATTTTGTACAGCCGTTTAAAGTTCAAAACGCAATATTTCGAACTACCGCGCCGCTGCAGCTTGTTTTATAATTAAATTATAAATTATACGATCAACCATCGTTTAATAAACGAAATCGTTAATATAATTTCAAAATAAACAATATTAAACGTAACCATTTTAAACTACCCGTTCACATTATATTGCAAACCCAACATTTTCAGACCGTTTTAGAATTAAAATATTATTATACTATAAATTTAAATAACATATTCTAAAATAAAATGGTTAAATTAAATTATTTAAATTCAAATCAATATTTTAAATAATAAAATAAATTAAATAATTGCCCAGAAAATACAGGATGTTACATTCGTTTCCCTTTAAAAGAATTTCGTCCTCGAAATTAGTAAGGTAAAAAAAATGCTACAAACTCATCATCTTTACAAAAATATATTTAATTAAAACTCAATTTTCATTTTCAAACTAATCATATTGATTTTAAACCCAGTTTATTTCAAATAACAGAATTTTCCTAAAAAAATTCTAACATCTTAAATTTTGGTAGAGTCCCCCCTGTACGGAGGGACATCTGCAATATTGCAGGTTCAAAAAATATCTATACATCAACCAATACGGTCGAAAAAAAATTCCAAAATCCAATCTCAAAAACCAATAAAAACCAAAATTTTATATTTTGCGTAGACGTACCTTTTTGTGAGCGTTATTATGTGATAAGCGATAAATATACTCGTGCTTACCCCATTAGCATGCCAGACTGGATTCAAATTACTCCAGAATTTTCTTGGATTAACTCCATACCTGTTCTCAACTTCAATAAACTTCATTAGCCTTTAAAACAATGCTAGTCAGATCCAAATATCCATATCATCCATATTATCCATATCATTCACTCCAAACAATTGGTAATAATCATACCACTTTATTCAATTCTGATGGATTTAATTATAACCAAGTCTTAGCAATATATTTATTTATTTAAATATCCATTCAATTTTTACCTCTTGAATTAATTCATTTACTGGTTTCCAACCAATGTTCAAATCTATATCCATACCATATATTTCAACCAAACAATTCCTTGATTTCCACGTTATACTTTGATTCATCTCAATAGTTTCAATCCATTCATTCTAGATTTGTTTTCAATCAACTGTTGGAGAATTCTATACAAACCATCCAATATATAACAAACAACCAAGGTATAACAATTCAACCAAACCATTTTGATTCACATAAATATTTCTCATTTTCTTTTACTTTGGGTTCACATCAATTGATTTATATTGGCTTAATCTCCATCCAATTATCATTTACTCGATTTCACAAGTGAAATCTCTTTTTATTATATAAATCTATTCCAGTTCAATATTCCAATTTGAAATCTTTATCAAGTCATTCAATCGAATCTATATTATAATTATTTGAGAAAAATATATTTATATAAAAATATAATCCGAGAAAAACTATATAAAAATAATTTTATAATAATTTACAAATACGCGCTCTCATATATACATTCAAACTCAATCTATGGTATTACTAACCCTATTTCTATCGAGTTACGCCACAGAGCCAAGGTTATCACTAAACCCATAGCTCTGATACCAACTGTAACGACCCAAGGATTTTCGACCCCGAAAATCGACATAAAAACACCATATCGACTATTCAAGCATCGAAAAACACTGGAACGTTATTAGAAAGAAGTTAGAGGATGAGATGTAGAAAGAAAGAAATATTAGAATAGAAGAAATAGAAGAACACGTAAGAATCTCACATCGGAACGAATAAATATAATATAACAAATCTCTTTATAAAAGAAAACTATATATATACACACCATTTACCAGAGTAAACATATATCTGTCACAGCGGAAAATAACTGTATATAACTACCGGTGAAGCCTCATGTTTCCAGCTCCTGGAACTCCAAGCGAAACCTAACCTGTAAATATACTCGGTCTGACCCGAGCACATTTGAAGCAAAGAAAAATTCATCCGGATCAGTCTGGAATACTTTCAGTGATAAATTCAAAGCACAAATTAACTTCGAAAAATCCTTTTGAAAAGAAAAGGATAATAGTAAGACCAACCCACACATAAACATGGACGGTTTTTATCTTACTATAACCCAAAACATTTTCGAGATCAATATTTTCTGGTATTATAATAGTGTCTATCAAACCACAAATAAATATCAATCTAGCAGAACGCTTGCATCTCACGCTCTACACATATAGTATACAATCAAAAGCGCGGGCTCTTATTAGAGAATGGTTTCTTTGGCAAGGTATGGGACCACCTTCCGACAATGTACCTCCGGAGATGAATACATTGGGGTTCAACAAGAACGTCTTGCAACCCGGCTACACATGACCGATCCCTTATTTCGCTTGAGAGTACCGAATATATCATTACCACGGTTGGGGGCCAACCAACCGAACCGATAGCATACATGTATAAATAAAAAGGAACAACCGAAGGCATTTGATTTCTCCAGATCAGGTAATGATATACCCTTTTAATGGGTGCGACCCACATAGCCATGCTGCCTATCCGATTTTGTGCCATTTCCAGGTTGATGAGGATACGTTTATCTCAATAACCAGCACATCTTTGAATGTCACATCGTCAGATCCGTCAAATCACCAAGTGACGTCCACAAATATACTCTGGGTGTTAAGCAAGAGAATTTCTCCGCCACCAAACTTGGTATATCTGTAAAAATCAACGTATATGATTCTTAAGGAAATACTCTGTTAGACACTTGTCCATACAAGTTATCCAGGAACAGGATGAACCGAAGGCACTCTCCTACCGCATCCTTATATAGGAGTCACCCCAAGGATCAGTAGCGAGAAGTCCTTGCAAATCCTAAGATTCCAGTCACGACAGAATCACAAGTCATCATAACTCTGGTAGCTAGCCAGAGAAATTTAACGAGTAGTTCTTCCGCTCATGAAGATCAACGGTCTTCAAAGCTCCATCTCGACCATCTTATGATTTCTTCAACGTTACGTATTTGCTATCGGAATGGTTTTCGAATATAAATTCGATCCCGGTCTTTCCATACCAACAATCGATAAAAAAAACCAGATTTTGATAGTCGGTTATTTAACTATCAAATCATAACAGTAAATCTAAGTGAATTGGCAGCTCAGGTCCTTCATATGAGATAATTCAATAAACATTTCATCGATCCTTGTGATCGATTCCATAAATTTTATCAAAACTCCTCTGGTTTCGTTACTTTGAAAACATTACTTAACACTCTTTTTATCAACTTCTCTTTTTATTTTCTTTATCTTGAAATATTTCCATATTCATTAAATCATCTTTTATTTTCCTTTATCATGGAAACGCCGTATATATATTCTCAAAATCCTTTTCATATTTTCTTATATTTGAAAATTATCGCTATGGTTTTATAAACTCACTTTTCATTTCCTTTACCATTTGGGTACATCGTTATTCTATTTAATCAAATGGCATATGATTAGTTTTTAAAACCTTTCCCTTATTTCGATTAAACCATTTCACTTAATTCCTTTCCCAGGTGAACGCTTATTTCAAAAATCATCGTCTTGGGTAAAACCCTTTTTACAACTTTGTTTATATGATTTGAATTGAACTACATATCCTTTCCATACTAATTCATTCCGTAACTTTATTTCGTTTTAGAAAATAATTCCAATCGTAAAGTACTTGCTTTAGTTATTATTAAATAAAAGTAGTTGTCTTTCCGATTAACTAAAAGTAGCATAGTTAATTCATTTTATAAAATAAATGATAAATTTTATTAATCGCAAATAACTCGATAATCACTTTCCTACCCATTACAAACTAATATTATCTCTCGATAATAGTGAAGCCGTTCAAGTTGGGGGTATTCGTCGTCGAACAAGTTTTTGGCGCCATTGCCGGAGAAACAAATTTGATTTTAAATTTATTCCTTGAGTTACTTTTCTTGTTAGTTGCATTCATTTAAAAAAAAACAAAAAAAAAAAACAAAAAACATTTGTGTCTTGTTCATTTTGTGTGTTTTTTGTTTGTGCTTGTTTGTGTTTCTTAGTTGTTTTTATTATAAAAAAAAAGAGTTAGGTCTTGTTCATGGTGTGTGTGTTCTTGCTTTTGTTTGTTACATTTTATATTTGTAGCCTTGTTCACTTTTGTTGGCTTGTTTGTGTGTGTTTATTCATTTGTTCTATTTCCCCTCTTTTCTTTAAAAAAATAAAAATTAAAAATTTGGTCTTGTTCATGGTTCTTTTTTTTGTTTTGTTTTGTTTGATTTGCGTGGTGTGTTTCTTTTTTCTTATCTGCTTAAAAAAAATTATTGGTGTTCATTTTATTTTACATTCTGTTGTCTGCATAGATTTTTACTGTCTGTTCATTTTGCTGTATGTGTTGTGTGCACGTTTTCATGTGTGCATTGTTCATCTTTTGTTTTCTTGTTCTCGGCTTTTGCATTTCCTTAGTTACCAGTTTTTTTTTTCTTCTTTTTTTTTTCAAAAACAAAAAACAAAAAAACCAAACGGAGCAGAGACAAATTCACAAGCACGTTTCATTTCAACTAAAACAGTGCAGTTCTTCTTTACAATTTTTTTTAACAACAATTTCTTGTCTACAAAACACTGTGCTTCTATTTTCCCTTTCTCTCCTGGTTTCTGTTTCTTGGTTTTGCTGCACTTTTGTTCTGTTTTCAGTGCCAAAAGCCACTTCTGACAACAATCGTTCAACCTTCAAACACATTCACCATTGCCATACACTGTTGAACCATCCCTTAGCTCACTATCATCACCCTTCAAACACCTCTGCCTTCTTCAACCACATCTTCTACCACAACCACAAAGTTCATCTTCCTCATCACACAGCCTCCCTATTTCATTCCTCAGCATCATTAAAATACATCCCCAGCATAACTGTCTTCACATTCCACAACCTGTGCACTTTCAATTCCCCAACAACTCAGACCCAACTGTGCATGCCAACATACCATACTAACCATAACCGTGCATACCCCCTTCACAACTTTCAACCTGAATCTTCATCTCACAGTTTAGTTCCTTAACATGCAACCAAGCTCTTCGCAACCCCCGTATATCAACCCATCACTACCCCCACATTCGTCACCAAAGACCGCTACAACTATCATCACCCCACCATCTTCAAAACAAACCCGACAAAAAAATCAACAAGTCTTACAACCGAAGAATTCACAACAGCTTAGCTCCCATCAAATCGCCTTCAATCCACGCACTTCAGGCCACCTCCCACGAACGAACATCCTCCTACCTCACCTCAAATTGCAGCAATGCTGAACTACACCCAAAGTCCAAAAACCCAAATCGCGTCACCCCCTTCTTTCCTCAGCCTCAACTCCAAATCACCAAACCCGAATACTTCAACCCGACCTCTCCAATTCGCACCAGCTTCCACCTCCACCTTCAGTTCGACCACAATCAACGCCCCAGAAAACCCGAATCCAAAGATCGAATTCCTCAACTCAAACAATTGGATTGAATTCTACCAAATACGATTTCACTTAATTCAAAAAAAAAAAAAAAAAAAATCCAATTTTGAAAATTTTATTTTCTCCCCTCTGGAGAAATCGCCGTTTTTTCGTTTAAAAGAGTGGATTTGGGATTTGTAGGGTGACTGGATTGGGTTTAGTATATACGTGGGCTTTGGTGGGCTGTTTTCTCTTTTTTTTGTTTACTTTGGTTGGATATGTAGTTCGATTTGAGGTTTGTGAGTTTGTTCCATTCTAAAACCCTTTTCTATGTCCTTTTTGTTTTATTTGTCTTGTGTTTTAGGTAGTTTAAGTTAAAATCGTTTTTTTTCTTTGTTTAGGATCGTTCTTAACTTCCTTTTGATTTTTAATTTGTCCATCTAACTTGAAAAAAAAAGGGGAGGGGGGTGGGGGGGCTTTGTTTTTCTTTTCCCGTTTTCAATTTTTCAGGTTGCAGAAAATCAGTGAATTGCTTGCTTTGCTTTTCTCAAAAAAGACATTGCTTTGCTTTGCTTGCCAACTAAAAAATTGCCGCTTAAAATAAATTGCTAATAAAAATCTGCACGCTCTGGTATTGTGTTATAATCCTTGTTTTTATTTACCTTGCATTGTTGATTGCTTGCATTTGCATCCACAAAAAAAACTCCAAAAACAAAATAAAAATTCATTCGTAGTTACATCGTTAATTCACGTTTAATTTATATTTTGCATTCATCTTATTTTTGTTTTTATTTTCTATAAACCACTATTGTATTTTGACAAATTGGTTTATTTCTAATGAATTATTTCTCGGTGTCTAGACTACGACAGAGAAATAATCGTTTATAAATATTATGGTGATTCGTAAATATTATATCAGTTGTTCCTATGAAGGTACTTAAATTAAACCTTCGACTGCATTGTTAGGGTGATTCCTGATGCACCAATAACTCCTATTCGCTAATTGGCTGAGAAATCTTTTGTTGAAATTAATCTAACAGTCATTATATAATTTTAGAAAATTTATAAATAGGTAATTTGCATTCATATAGTTGCATTAGGTTCATGCATATTTTAAAAAAATTAAAAAAAAACTCAAAAAAAGGGCCTTTCTCTTTTGAATATTCATTTCCTTTTCTCTTAAAAAATCATTTACTTAAAAATGTCTTCATTTCCATAATATCAGAATTTTACGATGGTTGTGAAAACAATATAATCCATATGATTTGTTTTAAATGTATCAAGCATTCTTTGGCTGTTATAAGGGAAAACCCTATCCTCGGCTGCGTTGCATTGTGTGATGGGACCTGGGTCTTATAACAGCTTCATTTTTCTTTATTTAGCATTGCGCTGTTTGTTTTATGCACAGGTATTCTTGGGAGGAAACCCGTTCCGTGTTATACGGCGTGGTCCCTTGTTTTACCTAATGATTTAAAATAAAGATTAATAACTGTTTTAGTTCTCACACCAGTCACATGACTGACCTGGAGTTTATTGTTTTAACCTAAACTCTGGGTGCCCTTATTTTGACACGGGCAGCTAGTAGTTTTGGTTTTGCAGATTTATATTCACAGGATCCTGGTTTACAGCTGGAACGATATCCGGAAAGCTTTGTATCCGTATATCTTCTTCTAGTTGTGTATTGTATTATTTTCCGCTGCTATGTATTTAAATGTAATTTAAATCCCTGTTATTTCTGTGTAATATTCGTTTATACTCTGTATATTCTTGTAATCTGATGCATTGTTGTAATATACGGTGTAATGTTCTTTTATATGCGTTCTGCTGTGGTTTGTTCTCGAACTATCCGACGCTTTCCTTTACGGGGAAGTTGCGGGTCTTTACACAAGTGGAGACAAAAAAGGCTTCATGAACTTTTAACGATTAATTAGAGACTAAAGACAAATGGAAGCTTCATAAAGGGGTAATTTTGGTAGTCCCCAACAAAATGAATTAGGGTTTTAGGGTTTCAAACATGTATATATACCCCTTTACATCATGTAAATAAATCCTCTCCTTTAGTTAGTTAGTTTGTAGGATCATAAACAAAAGCTGTAACGACCCAAGGATTTTCGACCCCGAAAATCGACATAAAAACACCATATTGACTATTCAAGCATAGAAAAACACCGGAACGCTATTAGAAATAAGTTAGAGGATGAGATGTAGAAAGAAATATTAGAATAGAAGAAATAAAAGAACACATCAGAATCTCACAGCGGAACGAATAAATATAATATAACAAATCTCTTTATAAAAGAAAACTGTATATATACATACCATTTATCAGAGTAAACATATATCTGTCACAGCGGAAAATAACTGTATATAACTACCGGTGAAACCTCCTGGTTCCAGCTCCTGGAACTCCAAGCGAAACCTAACCTGTAAATATATTCGGTCTGACCCAAGCACATTTGAAGCAAAGCAAAATTCACCCAGATCAGTCTGGAATACTTTCAGTGATAAATTCAAAGAACAAACAACTTGTTTAACTTTGAAAAATCCTTTTGAAAAGAAAAGGGTAATAGTAAGATCAGCCCACACATAAACACAGACGGTTTTTATCTTACTATAACCCAAAACATTTTCGAAATCAATATCTTTTCTGATATTATAATAGTGTCTATCAAACCACAAATAAATATCAATCTAGCAGAACGCTTGCATCTCACGCTCTACATATATAGTATACAATCAAAATCGCGGGCTCTTTTTGGAGAATGGTTTTCCTGGCAAGGTATGGGACTACCTTCCGACAATGTACCTCCGGAGATGAATACATTGGGGTTCAACAAGAACGTCTTGCAACCCGGTTACACATGACCGGCCCCACATTTCGCTTGAGAGTACCGAATATATCATTACCACGGTTGGGGGCCAACCAACCGAACCGATAACATACATGTATAAGTAAAAAGGAACAACCCAAGGCATTTGATTTCTCCAGATTAGGTAACGATATACCCTTTTAATGGGTTCAACCCATATAGCCATGCTGCCTACACGATTTTGTGTCATTTCCTGGTTGATGAGGCTTGAGGTTACGTTCATCTCAATAATCAACACATCTTTGAATGCCACATCATCAGATCCGTCAAATCACCAATTGACGTCCACAAATATACTCTGGGTGTTAAGCAAGAGAATTTCTCCGCCACCAAACTTGGTATATTTGTAAAAATCAACGTACATGATTCTTAAGGAAATACTCTGTCAGACACTCGTCCATACAAGTTATCCAGGAACATGATGAACCGAAGGCACTCTCCTACCACATCCTTATATAGGAGTCACCCCAAGGATCAGTAGCGAGATGTCCTTGCAAATCCGAAGATATCACAGGTCATCATAACTCTGGTAGCTAGCCAGATAAACTTAACGAGTATTTCTTCCGCTTATGAAGATCAACGGTCTTCAAAGTTCCATCTTGACCATCTTATGATTTCTTCAACGTTACGTATTTGCTAGTCAGAATGGTTTTCGAATATAAATTCGATCCCGGTCTTTCCGTACCAACAATCGATAAAAAAAACCAGATTTTGATAATCGGTTGTTTAACTATCAAATCATAACAGTAAATCTAAGTGAATTGGCAGCTCAAGTCCTTCATATGAGATATTTCATTAACCATTTCATCGATCCTTGTGATCGATTCCATAAATTTTATCAAAACTCCTCTGGTTTCGTTACTTTGAAAACATTACTTAACACTCTCTTTATCAACTTCTCTTTTTATTTCTTTTATCTTGAAATATTTCCATATTCATTAAATCATCTTTTATTTTCCTTTATCGTGGAAACACCGTTTATATATTCTCAATATCCTTTTCATACTTTCTTATATTTGAAAATTATCGCTATGGTTTTATAAACTCACTTTTCATTTCCCTTACCATTTGGGTACATCATTATATTTCTATTTAATCAAACGACATATAATTAATTTCCAAAACCTTTCCCTTATTTTGATTACAATTCCGTTCCCAGGTGAACGCTTATTTCAAAAATCATCATCTTGGGTAAAACCCTTTTTACAACTTTGTTTATATGATTTGAATTGAACTTCAAATCCTTTCCATACTAATTCATTCTGTAACTTTATTTTGTTTAAGAAAAGAATTCCAATCATAAAGTACTTGCTTTAGTTATTATTAAATAAAAGTAGTTGTCTTTCCGATTAACTAAAAGTAGCATAGTAAATTCATTTTATAAAATAAATGATAAAATTTATTAATCTCAAATAACTCGATAATCACTTTCCTACCCATTACAAACTAATATTATCTCTCGATAATAGTGAAGTCGTTCAAGTTGGGGTATTCTAATTACCTCTCAGACCTTGATCGACAATGTCTTATCTTAAGATAAATACAAGCTTGTAATTTAAAACCAAAATTAAACCATCTCAATAATCCAATATATTAACCCCATATCCATTTGTTGTAGTTTTATAAACCATTTCCTTATATTTGAAAACCCACTTTTCATGTCAATTTCCATTACTTAATTAAGTAAACTTCTAACTGAAAAATTCACAATAGCTTACTACCACATTTACAAACCTTGCTTATATGATTTCAAATAAATTCAAATCCTTTTATGCTAATCTATTTCATCACTTTTATTTTGTAAATCTCTTCCCGATCGGATCACTTTTATTTATTAAGAACATTATCTTAAACATCGTCGTAGCTCGATCCTTCCTTTATAAACTTATGGTTAACAAAATCCTGAGATTTACAACAAACTCCTTCTGCATCCTTTACTTAGTTAGAATCTCATTATAATTTAATTCCCTTTTGGAAAGGAATATCAATAATTGGAACAATAGCTTTAAATATTATTAATATAATAATTTACTTCATTATTAACCGAATAAAGGTAATTTATTCCAATAATCATTCGTTAATTAACTTCATTATTAAATACAGTAAAAATTGTGGATTTCATTATTAAATAAAGGCAAGATAATTAAATCATTTAAAAGGTTATTAAATAGCAATTTACTTTATTAATAAATAAACAATTTGATAATCACTTAAAATTTTAGTTAATCAATGATTAACTAACTTATACAACATTCATTAAGTTAATGATTATTTTGAAAACCATTGATCTGATTAATGTAAATCAAATTTAAGCCAATCATCAAATCTCAAATTAAACGGTTGATCTTTGCCAACCGTACAGATCAGTTAACTGTTAACTGATTTCCATAATCATTTTCTTCTTAAATTAATTAAATATCTTAATTAATTTAAAAACATTAGTTAATTATTTTATAAAAACAATTATTCCATTTTTACTAACTCGTAGGTTAGTTTCTGACTGCAGTTCATACATCTCATTAATGACATTAAATGTTTATTGTAAACTATTAAAAACATGATTATACATGTATAAATATATTTGTAAGCTTCTTATTCATTCCTATAAATAAATAAACTCAAAACTTTAATTTAGTTATAAAATAAATTTTATACTTTAAAACTGCGTCAATTCGCCTGACGGCAACGCGACACCTTAAAATAAAAGATTTCAGGCCTTCACTGCCAATCACTTAATCAATAATGTCGAATGATTAAAATCACAACAGTAATCACATCCATTAAAACATCAACACTCAGACAAGTTTCAATGTCATTTGTGGTTAAATCAGTTCATGTGTAAATAAACAACACACATGATATTTTGAGGAATCTGGTCGGATCCCTCCAACCTGTCCTTCCCTGCATCACAGATTATTATAGCATTTCCTGATAGTGTATAATTTAAATAAATAATTTAACGATGATAAATTTACAACAACCATTAGATCAACCATAAGCTACCAAACGGTCGATCAATAAGTATATATTTTTAATGATATTTTTAATTATATGTATTTATCACATCATAGTAGTTCAGAAAAGTGTGAGAATTAACTCACCAATTTGCCGATTCACGATTGTCGCGTTATATCATGTAATTTTAAATTGGTGTTTACAATTACATGGATCTCCAACTGCATCCATTCAGACCAGACCAGCTCGACAGCGTAGTGCCTGTTGCCATGATTCCAACGAGCCCAATTTTGCTGAAATCCAATAACGTACGATTAAGTTATACTATTTACAAGATTTAAATTGAATTAGAGATATTAATTAATTAATTAATTAACTAATTATTAATTAAAAACTTAATTACCAATTACGTCAGCAATCCTGGACGCGTTTTCTTATTTGCATTCTTCTGAATCCCGATGTTTCCCTTATACCCTCTCCAAGAAAAACAGCGTCATTGTCCCTTTTCTCCTTTTCATTTTGATACTACTCCTTTTTCAAAACCTACGGCCCAAATCCATAAACCCCATTTGGCCCATCCCTCCATCTTTTGTTGTTCATGTGAACACTACAGCAGAATACCCAAATTACCCCCCCCCCCCCCCCCCCCCCCTTCATATTTTTCTTCCATGAAAATGCAATCCTTGGGTATATTTTTTTCAAGGCCCGAGGCCCACTACAAACACACGGCCCATGCCAACATTTCTTCTCAGAACTTATATTTGTTTCCTCCTTTACACAGCCGTATCCTGCTCCAGTGCTTCACCATGACCTAACTCCTCCCCTCCTATAGATCTTCTTGCTTCACTGACCTCGGCCATACCTCCGATCCGATCCCAAGCCGTTTACCTCCTTCCTTTTCATTGACTGTTGTTGCTCTCTTGTTCTTCTTTCAATATTCTTTTTTTTTTTTTTTTTTTTTTTTTTTATACATATATTAACGCAAGGGTCCAAGCCCAGATAAATCTCTCACCCCACCTCTTCTCCTTCCCAACACGTCCTCCTTCTTCCACACAAAACACATGCCTCACATTTGCTCAGACATCCTACCGCACTCACCCATTACGCCCTCCTCGTTCTTGATGATCTTCACACCTGAGTCCATCACACTCGCCTTCTCGCACCAGTTCAAAATACGCACAACTCCTCAATCCGTCACACAGTCCGCATCTCACATCCATGTCCGAACCCACTGACCACCACGCCATTCACTTCATTACCCTTCCAACCAACTTTCCCGTGACGTTGACCTCCACTCCGGTCTTTACGAGCACTGCAGCCACTTCTAGAGGTTCGCTCATGCAGCTCGGCTCTGACATCTCTATGTGGCACCGGAAGCTACTTCATTTCAACGGAGCACTGCGGCTTCTTCTAGATCTCGCGTTAGCCCGTTCGTTCATCGAATGGTTTCACTGTTGTGGGTTTGATATTATAATACTTTCAGAGGATCATACATTGAATAAACCAATATATTCATTCTATTTCTCTGTTGTGGTTTCACTGTTGTGGGTTTGATTTTATTTCAAACAAACACATTATTTATAATAAAATATTATTACCAATATATTCAAACAAAATCCATATAACTTCAGAAATAAGCCAATTAAGATTCTAAGCTCGATATATTGAATTTGAAGTTAAAACGACATTCAATACATTGAAAATCTCTTTTATATACTAAATAAATCGTTATAAATTATAAACGAATCCCATAGCGACTATTCGAAAATTTGATTTTAACGTAAAACAAAATCTATAACATGAAAACTCGATTTTTCTCATTCACTAGAAAAATATTATCAACTAGATCCGGACGTTTCTTGTTTCTAGCAAATCCGACTTAAATTGGATTCTATACAGCCGTTTAAAGTTCAAAACGCAATATTTCGAACTACCGCACCGCTGCAGCTCGTTTTGTAATTAAATTATAAATTATACGATCAACCATCGTTTAATAAACGAAATCGTTAATATAATTTCAAAATAAACAATATTAAACGTAACCATTTTAAACTGCCCGTTCACATTATATTGCAAACCCAACATTTTCAGACCGTTTTAGAATTAAAATATTATTATACTATAAATTTAAATAACATATTCTAAAATTAAATGGTTAAATTAAATTATTTAAATTCAAATCAATATTTTAAATAATAAAATAAATTAAATAATTGCCCACAAAATACAGGATGTTACATTCGTTTCCCTTTAAAAGAATTTCGTCCTCGAAATTAGTAAGGTAAAAGAAATGCTACAAACTCATCATCTTTACAAAAATATATTTAATTAAAACTCAGTTTTCATTTTCAAACTAACCATATTGATTTTAAACCCAGTTTATTTCAAATAACAGAATTTTCCTAAAAAAATTCTAACATCTTAAATTTTGGTAGAGTCCCCCCTGTACGGAGGGACATCTGCAATATTGCAGGTTCAAGAAATATCTATACATCAACCAATACGGTCGAAAAAAAAATTCCAAAATCCAATCTCAAAAACCAATAAAAACCAAAATTTTATATTTTGCGTAGACGTACCTTTTTGTGAGCGTTATTATGTGATAAGCGATAAATATACTCGTGCTTACCCCATTAGCATGCCAGACTGGATTCAAATTACTCCAAAATTTTCTTGGATTAACTCCATACCTGTTCTCAACTTCAATAAACTTCATTAGCCTTTAAAACAATGCTAGTCAGATCCAAATATCCATATCATCCATATTATCCATATCATTCACTCCAAACAATTGGTAATAATCATACCACTTTATTCAATTCTGATGGATTTAATTATATCCAAGTCTTAGCAATATATTTATTTATTTAAATATCCATTCAATTTTTACCTCTTGAATTAATTCATTTACTGGTTTCCAACCAATGTTCAAATCTATATCCATACCATATATTTCAGCCAAACAATTCCTTGATTTCCACGTTATACTTTGATTCATCTCAATAGTTTCAATCCATTCGTTCTAGATTGGTTTTCAATCAACTGTTGGAGAATTCTATACAAACCATCCAATATATAACAAACAACCAAGGTATAACAATTCAACCAAACCATTTTGATTCACATAAATATTTCTCATTTTCTTTTACTTTGGGTTCACATCAATTGATTTATATTGGCTTAATCTCCATCCAATTATCATTTACTCGATTTCACAAGTGAAATCTCTTTTTATTATATAAATCTATTCCAGTTCAATATTCCAATTTGAAATCTTTATCAAGTCATTCAATCGAATCTATATTATAATTATTTGAGAGAAATATATTTATATAAAAATATAATCCGAGCAAAACTATATAAAAATAATTTTATAATAATTTACAAATACGCGCTCTCATATATACATTCAAACTCAATCTATGGTATTACTAACCCTATTTCTATCGAGTTACGCCACAGAGCCAAGGTTATCACTAAACCTATAGCTCTGATACCAACTGTAACGACCCAAGGATTTTCGACCCCGAAAATCGACATAAAAACACCATATCGACTATTCAAGCATCGAAAAACACTGGAACGTTATTAGAAAGAAGTTAGAGGATGAGATGTAGAAAGAAAGAAATATTAGAATAGAAGAAATAGAAGAACACATAAGAATCTCACATCGGAACGAATAAATATAATATAACAAATCTCTTCATAAAAGAAAACTATATATATACACACCATTTACCAGAGTAAACATATATCTGTCACAGCGGAAAATAACTGTATATAACTACCGGTGAAGCCTCATGTTTCCAGCTCCTGGAACTCCAAGCGAAACCTAACCTGTAAATATACTCGGTCTGACCCGAGCACATTTGAAGCAAAGCAAAATTCATCCGGATCAGTCTGGAATACTTTCAGTGATAAATTCAAAGCACAAATTAACTTTGAAAAATCCTTTTGAAAAGAAAAGGATAATAATAAGACCAACCCACACATAAACATGGACGGTTTTTATCTTACTATAACCCAAAACATTTTCGAGATCAATATTTTTCTGGTATTATAATAGTGTCTATCAAACCACAAATAAATATCAATCTAGCAGAACGCTTGCATCTCACGCTCTACATATATAGTATACAATCAAAAGCGCGTGCTCTTATTAGAGAATGGTTTCTTTGGCAAGGTATGGGACCACCTTCCGACAATGTACCTCCGGAGATGAATACATTGGGGTTCAACAAGAACGTCTTGCAACCCGGCTACACATGACCGACCCCTCATTTCGCTTGAGAGTATCGAATATATCATTACCACGGTTGGGGGCCAACCAACCGAACCGATAGCATACATGTATAAATAAAAAGGAACAACCGAAGGCATTTGATTTCTCCAGATCAGGTAATGATATACCCTTTTAATGGGTGCGACCCACATAGCCATGTTGCCTATCCGATTTTGTGCCATTTCCAGGTTGATGAGGATTGAGGTTACGTTTATCTCAATAACCAGCACATCTTTGAATGTCACATCGTCAGATCAGTCAAATCACCAAGTGACGTCCACAAATATACTCTGGGTGTTAAGCAAGAGAATTTCTCCGCCACCAAACTTGGTATATCTGTAAAAATCAACGTATACGATTCTTAAGGAAATACTCTGTCAGACACTTGTCCATACAAGTTATCCAGGAACAGGATGAACCGAAGGCACTCTCCTACCGCATCCTTATATAGGAGTCACCCCAAGGATCAGTAGCGAGAAGTCCTTGCAAATCCAAAGATTCCAGTCACGACAGAATCACAAGTCATCATAACTCTGGTAGCTAGCCAGAGAAATTTAACGAGTAGTTCTTCCGCTCATGAAGATCAACGGTCTTCAAAGCTCCATCTCGACCATCTTATGATTTCTTCAACGTTACGTATTTGCTATCGGAATGTTTTTCAAATATAAATTCGATCCCGGTCTTTCCATACCAACAATCGATAAAAAAAACCAGATTTTGATAGTCGGTTATTTAACTATCAAATCATAACAGTAAATCTAAGTGAATTGGCAGCGCAGGTCCTTCATATGAGATAATTCAATAAACATTTCATCGATCCTTGTGATCGATTCCATAAATTTTATCAAAACTCCTCTGGTTTCGTTACTTTGAAAACATTACTTAACACTCTTTTTATCAACTTCTCTTTTTATTTTCTTTATCTTGAAATATTTCCATATTCATTAAATCATCTTTTATTTTCCTTTATCATGGAAACGCCGTATATATATTCTCAAAATCCTTTTCATATTTTCTTATATTTGAAAATTATCGCTATGGTTTTATAAACTCACTTTTCATTTCCTTTACCATTTGGGTACATCGTTATTCTATTTAATCAAATGGCATATGATTAGTTTTTAAAACCTTTCCCTTATTTCGATTAAACCATTTCACTTAATTCCTTTCCCAGGTGAACGCTTATTTCAAAAATCATCGTCTTGGGTAAAACCCTTTTTACAACTTTGTTTATATGATTTGAATTGAACTACATATCCTTTCCATACTAATTCATTCCTTAACTTTATTTCGTTTAAGAAAATAATTCCAATCGTAAAGTACTTGCTTTAGTTATTATTAAATAAAAGTAGTTGTCTTTCCGATTAACTAAAAGTAGCATAGTTAATTCATTTATAAAATAAATGATAAATTTTGTTAATCGCAAATAACTCGATAATCACTTTCCTACCCATTACAAACTAATATTATCTCTCGATAATAGTGAAGCCGTTCAAGTTGGGGGTATTCGTCGTCGAACAAGTTTTTGGCGCCGTTGCCGGAGAAACAAATTTGATTTTAAATTTATTCCTTGAGTTACTTTTCTTGTTAGTTGCATTCATTTAAAAAAAAACAAAAAAAAAAAACAAAAAACATTTATGTCTTGTTCATTTTGTGTGTTTTTTGTTTGTGCTTGTTTGTGTTTCTTAGTTGTTTTTATTATAAAAAAAAAGAGTTAGGTCTTGTTCATGGTGTGTGTGTTCTTGCTTTTGTTTGTTACATTTTATATTTGTAGCCTTGTTCACTTTTGTTGGCTTGTTTGTGTGTGTTTATTCATTTGTTCTATTTCCCCTCTTTTCTTTAAAAAATTAAAAATTAAAAATCTGGTCTTGTTCATGGTTCTTTTTTTTGTTTTGTTTTGTTTGATTTGCGTGGTGTGTTTCTTTTTTCTTATCTGCTTAAAAAAAATTATTGGTGTTCATTTTATTTTACATTCTGTTGTCTGCATAGATTTTTACTGTCTGTTCATTTTGCTGTATGTGTTGTGTGCACGTTTTCATGTGTGCATTGTTCATCTTTTGTTTTCTTGTTCTCGGCTTTTGCATTTCCTTAGTTACCAGTTTTTTTTTCTTCTTTTTTTTTTCAAAAACAAAAAAACCAAACGGAGCAGAGACAAATTCACAAGCACGTTTCATTTCAACTAAAACAGTGCAGTTCTTCTTTACAATTTTTTTTAACAACAATTTCTTGTCTACAAAACACTGTGCTTCTATTTTCCCTTTCTCTCCTGGTTTCTGTTTCTTGGTTTTGCTGCACTTTTGTTCTGTTTTCAGTGCCAAAAGCCACTTCTGACAACAATCGTTCAACCTTCAAACACATTCACCATTGCCATACACTGTTGAACCATCCCTTAGCTCACTATCATCACCCTTCAAACACCTCTGCCTTCTTCAACCACATCTTCTACCACAACCACAAAGTTCATCTTCCTCATCACACAGCCTCCCTATTTCATTCCTCAGCATCATTAAAATACATCCCCAGCATAACTGTCTTCACATTCCACAACCTGTGCACTTTCAATTCCCCAACAACTCAGACCCAACTGTGCATGCCAACATACCATACTAACCATAACCGTGCATACCCCCTTCACAACTTTCAACCTGAATCTTCATCTCACAGTTTAGTTCCTTAACATGCAACCAAGCTCTTCGCAACCCCCGTATATCAACCCATCACTACCCCCACATTCGTCACCAAAGACCGCTACAACTATCATCACCCCACCATCTTCAAAACAAACCCGACAAAAAAATCAACAAGTCTTACAACCGAAGAATTCACAACAGCTTAGCTCCCATCAAATCGCCTTCAATCCACGCACTTCAGGCCACCTCCCACGAACGAACATCCTCCTACCTCACCTCAAATTGCAGCAATGCTGAACTACACCCAAAGTCCAAAAACCCAAATCGCGTCACCCCCTTCTTTCCTCAGCCTCAACTCCAAATCACCAAACCCGAATACTTCAACCCGACCTCTCCAATTCGCACCAGCTTCCACCTCCACCTTCAGTTCGACCACAATCAACGCCCCAGAAAACCCGAATCCAAAGATCGAATTCCTCAACTCAAACAATTGGATTGAATTCTACCAAATACGATTTCACTTAATTCAAAAAAAAAAAAAAAAATCCAATTTTGAAAATTTTATTTTCTCCCCTCTGGAGAAATCGCCGTTTTTTCGTTTAAAAGAGTGGATTTGGGATTTGTAGGGTGACTGGATTGGGTTTAGTATATACGTGGGCTTTGGTGGGCTGTTTTCTCTTTTTTTTGTTTACTTTGGTTGGATATGTAGTTCGATTTGAGGTTTGTGAGTTTGTTCCATTCTAAAACCCTTTTCTATGTCCTTTTTGTTTTATTTGTCTTGTGTTTTAGGTAGTTTAAGTTAAAATCGTTTTTTTTCTTTGTTTAGGATCGTTCTTAACTTCCTTTTGATTTTTAATTTGTCCATCTAACTTGAAAAAAAAAGGGGAGGGGGGTGGGGGGGCTTTGTTTTTCTTTTCCCGTTTTCAATTTTTCAGGTTGCAGAAAATCAGTGAATTGCTTGCTTTGCTTTTCTCAAAAAAGACATTGCTTTGCTTTGCTTGCCAACTAAAAAATTGCCGCTTAAAATAAATTGCTAATAAAAATCTGCACGCTCTGGTATTGTGTTATAATCCTTGTTTTTATTTACCTTGCATTGTTGATTGCTTGCATTTGCATCCACAAAAAAAACTCCAAAAACAAAATAAAAATTCATTCGTAGTTACATCGTTAATTCACGTTTAATTTATATTTTGCATTCATCTTATTTTTGTTTTTATTTTCTATAAACCACTACTGTATTTTGACAAATTGGTTTATTTCTAATGAATTATTTCTCGGTGTCTAGACTACGACAGAGAAATAATCGTTTATAAATATTATGGTGATTCGTAAATATTATATCAGTTGTTCCTATGAAGGTACTTAAATTAAACCTTCGACTGCATTGTTAGGGTGATTCCTGATGCACCAATAACTCCTATTCGCTAATTGGCTGAGAAATCTTTTGTTGAAATTAATCTAACAGTCATTATATAATTTTAGAAAATTTATAAATAGGTAATTTGCATTCATATAGTTGCATTAGGTTCATGCATATTTTAAAAAAATTAAAAAAAAACTCAAAAAAAGGGCCTTTCTCTTTTGAATATTCATTTCCTTTTCTCTTAAAAAATCATTTACTTAAAAATGTCTTCATTTCCATAATATCAGAATTTTACGATGGTTGTGAAAACAATATAATCCATATGATTTTATACCGAATTCATATGGATATTTTAATAACAACTATCATACAAATAATTCGGATTTTGCACCACAAAATTTTCAAAATGACAATCAACTCTATCTTGATTCTTTACCTGAAATAAACATACAACAAATGCAGAGAACATATGAATGGTGTAATTCATACATGTGCAACAATTCAAGTGAAAATTTTCAAACTAAATCAAAAGTCAATTTCAATTCCAAATTCAAATGATTTTGATTACAACCCTTGCCAATTCAATTTCAAATTCAAAATGAAAATGAAAATGTGAATCACTTTTCAAATGACTTTGGCAATGAGAATAATTTCAATTGGTGCAACTGAAAATATTTGTTCTCAACGATTTCAAAGCGAAAATTCTCAAATAAATAATCATAAATTTGATTTGTTGAGCAAAATTACATGGATTTATTGTTTGTAATCTACTAGAATTTTCATGAGAAATAAAATCAAATCCAAACGTGTGACGATTTGAATCATAATCTATCTTTTACCGAAATCGATAATTTTGAAATAACGACTTTCGAAATTGAAAATAATGATCTTGACGAAGTTATTAATAATACAGTAATTGATTTGGATTTTAATTCTTTTGAGACGGTGGAACAAAATTTAAAATTCGATCTTCCTTTTTCTGAAAATTTGAAAATAACAACTTTGGACTTTGAAAGTGATATAAGCAATGAAGTTGTTAATAATTCGAAGGAAGATGAATTAAATGAAAATGAATTTTTTGAACTTTTCAATAATGAGTTGAATCTTAATGAGGTAGATTTGAATCACCATTTGGATTTTGAAATCAATATTTTTGAACAAATTTTCAATGATAATTTCGAAATTCAAATTGGTGAATTTAAACATGAATTTCAACCATTATTCAATCTACCGCAAAAACTATCGAAAACAAACGAATTCATTCGATATTTAATAAAACTACATTCGTTTTTCCAAACAAACGTTTAACTTCGAAAAAAATTTACGATTTGGTTTTTCAAACTTAAATCGTGTCTCTCATACTTGAAGAGATAAATGAATCGGTCTTTAGAAGACCATTTCATTTACCGCTCATCAATATATTTTCTGATATTCCCTAAATAATTTTTTCTTTTCTCTTGTAAATATAGGGCATATTTTCAAAATTATATTTTATTTCCTCTTTCCACTTGGGTTAGCCTGTGGGGACACAGTCAAAATCAAGTGTGTGGGAGGGGGGAGTTTTACATATATTTTGGTTTTGCATAGTTTTTCTTTTCTTTTTCCATTCAAAAAAAGGAGCATTTTAATTTACTTTTAAATGGGCATGAGGAAGTAAATATTCGGTTTTGGTCGCACGATTAAAATGTTTGGAAAATCACTTTTCTTAATGGATAACGAAAGTAAACTTTGAATAATGAACAAATTTAGCGTAACTGGTATATATGGAGATCCGTAGGTGATGAGTATGAAATGCTTTCTAAATTGTAATCTGATTAATAAAATGGTTGATTTAGACTACTTGCGATAACATTTTAGATCTTTTAGGTGAAGTTGTGCTAAGATATTCTCGTTTAACTCTCTCTCTTTTAAAAAAGAAAAAAGAAAAAAAAGAAGAAATATATATAATAATCTAAGGGTATCCAACATTGCTTGTAAATATAGCGTTGGTGTGCAAACCCGCCAAGCTCTGTCCCAACTTTCACATAAGCCATAATGTAGTGCATTGGTGGTATATCTTGATCTAGTTTCATGAGTGGGACACTTAAGGATTACCGGCATGTTGTTGACAAAGTCAGCGTCGATTTTCACAATTCGCCAATGACACGATCTAGACTCTCTGGCCGGCCTAAACCGAACGAGAAGGCAAACTACTTTGAGAACACGACGCATTAGAACCCGAATATGAGAACATTTAATTGTTATTACATCAGATTACAAGAATATCTGAGCACGAATCAGTATTATACATCAAAAAAATAAAATTAGAGATTAATAATTTACATAGCAGTGAAAATTAAATGTATAAATAAAATGCACAGTGGAAATACATCAACTACCACAACTGAAAGAAATACACAGATACAAAACTTTCAAATATAGATCCAGTTGTAAACCAGGATCCTGTGAAAATAAAGAATCTGCAAAATCAAAACTACTAGCTACCCATGTAGAAAATATGGGCACCCAGAGTTTAGGTAGAATAATAAACTCAAAGTCAGTCATGGGACTGGTATGAGAGCTAAAACAATTATTAAACTTTACTTTAAAAATGGGTAACTCACGGGACCACGCCGCATAACACGGAACGGGTTTACTCCCACGAACATTCTAAAACAAAATAATTTATAAACAATGCAATGCTTTTTAGAAAATGAAGCTATTATAAGACTATGTTCCATCACACAATGCAACACAAACCAGAGGATGGAGTTTTACCTTATAATAGCCAAACATGCTTGGTACGCTTTAAAATCAAATATCTTTGATATATTATAAGTGCATAGTGCAAACACAACTTCAAATATAAATGTATCAATCATAGATGACATAGGTACCATATATTATGTTGCCATATAGGTTTACAACTAAAACCGCAAAGCTCGTATTTGAAAGTTGGATTTCCATCATGATGGCTACTGATTCGAACGATCGATCGCGTAGTGTATGTCGATGGCTTACATCTTGGAAAACACTGTAATACACATCCGCACTATATCCAGGATTACAAGTAATATCGCGGCTTACGTCCAATGCATTGGAAAACACCACTTACTCTATCTATCCAGGAATCAAGTATAAGCCTTATCCCTACTAGGTGTGGAGTGACCACACCCAGTCCATCTCGATCGACTGAATCTGTGACAACCCTAAAAGTTGTCCTCAACCTGAAGGTTTTTTATCCTCATCTCAAAGTGTACTGATCTAACCATCAGTTTACCATCATACCGGTGTGTGAGGCTCGCGAATTAACGCTACACAAAGCTATGCTAATTAAAGTGATGCTTTGATCATCATCCACCAAGCTCTGCTTTTCAACAAAAGCTAGAATCACTGCAACTCAACATATGCCACATTGTCAATGCATACCATATCATTGATTTATGTCCATATATAACCTTTTAGCTCGTACCCTTTCAGAGAAGGGTGTAAAGAAAGAGAATAAATTCTCCGCCACCAAACAGATATATATTTAGCAGATATCAACGAATATAGCACACAATACAATGTCAGACACAATCCATTTACAAGTCCATTCTGGATCTGAATGAAATCGAAGGCACATTATTCCTCGTCCGATATGTCCAATACAGGAGAGAGGCCCTCGCATATCCGGACAACCAACAAGTACGTCTAAACCACTACCACTATAACCCCTTCATGGGAGCTACCCAAATCCAGAGCATCAGTAGTAATCCATTTGATGCGAAGATCGCCGGTTTTCAACCGCCGTCTTTGATATCATCGGCTTTTAATCGTCGTATTACTTATTCAGAATGGGTTAATGTAACGACCCGCATTCTACGCATCACAGGATCGTAGAATATTAATTTCTTTTGTATACGAAGTCGTATGATCACGTAACTTTGGGAAATGACTATTGGGGTCATTTCCCATGTTCATGATTTTTGCCGATTTTTAAACGACCGTTTTGCCCCTAGCTAATCTTGTTTTGGCCATAACTTTTGATTGGAAAGGAGTTTTGACCTGAAACCATTTCCATTGGCTCAGAATGATGGTTTACAATAGAGTGGTCACATTAGCCAAACAGACTTACCGTTTGGGAGATATGGCTGAAACAAGTTTCAGATAGTGAAAAACAGCTTAATTGGGTTTAACCGGGTGATTAACAACTAGGCCCAATGGGGGATTTCGGGATTAGAGGTATTTGAGGGCTGCTAGGGTTAGGATTTCAGTTTTCCACTCATTTTCCAGCCGCCACAAACCCTCTCTTCAACCTAACAATGGCCTCCAACCTCTAAGACACCTCCAAATCACTTTCTAACCAAGGATTAGGCTTAGCAACATCAAATCAAGGCGGATTAGCGCAAGAATCGAGGTAGAGCTGCTGTGTTGCATTGGTATTCGCGCCCAAACAGTAGAGTTTCAGTTCTAAAGGTTTTATTTGGCCAAGGTGAGTGGTTTGCATAGTTTTGCACTAATTACGGTTGATTAAGGGTAATTAGTGAAGATCAATGAAATTAAACATGATTAAATTCTGGAAAAATATTTATAAATTCGAAAATAATGTTTTAGACCTCTGTTATAAATTTGGTTTGATTTGGCTAAGTTTTACTAATCATATCATTAGTTTTGCCTAAACATGTTTAAGGAAAAATATGGGGTTTTGGGTATGTTTGATCCATTTTACATGCTATGATTGTTGTTTTGTTGTTTGTGGATGATTATACATGTTGCTATGACTGTATGGTATGATTTGTGATTGTCTAGAAGTGTTAGATTGGTCGAAAACGCCGTCGAATGGCGTAAACAGCTTGCTGGACAAAGTGCAGGAAAGTATCTGAACCGATCGGATCAGATAGAAGCACGAACCGAACCGCCCACACTAGGAGCTTCCGACCCGATCCGCCTCTCGTGTGCAACTCCGACTCGAACCGATGCACCATGGAGAAGCTTGAGGAACCCGACCCGATCCGACCAGGAAGCCTTCCACCTGACATGATGAGCACGAGCCGAGAGCATTGTTACGATCCGACCCAAGAGAGGGAGCATGACCCGATGGAACTTGGGCACCGAACGAACCGATGGGGGCTGACTCACAATACGAACCGAGAAGCTGATGACCACGACTTGAAGCAAAGTGAAGCAAAGAAATGGAGACCGATCCGGAGAAGAAGGCGACGACCAGAACCCGAGATGCAAAGGTAATCCAATGGGAAGTTTGTACTCAGGATCTAGTTGGGAACCAACGAGTCGATCCCATGAGTTGTGCTTTGCTGCGGGACGTGTGCTAAGGGATTGTCGATGTCTGTAACTTTGAATCACTATGTGTAGGGAGTATGTGAACGGATTCAGGGCCACAGTGGCCTAGGTACGACTAAAGAGCTATAGACCAATGAAGTGGGGCCATTTGTAAAGGTTTGGTCATGACTCCATGTGGTTAGCTTGGTAGTAGCAGTAGTAGTACAAGTTGAACTCCGTCACTACTTCGATGGGTCTAGTGATTGACAGTGGTGGACATCGTATACTTTACGCACTGAGTGAGAGATGTGAGGAATGGTTGTTATGCTTGATTTGTTTGCCATTATTATGACATGCACACCCCACCCCCGTTATCTTTACACCATCTGTTCAGCGGCACCTTAGAGTATTGTACGGTATGTAGTGCTAAATCTTCGGTTGCAGGTCCAGGTTCAGGTATGGTTTAGTATACCTGTTATTGTTCTGTTTAGATGCTTATCGCTCATACCAGACTTTTTGTCTGACCCAGAGTTTTATGTCTCTTCTTATTACTCTGGGCGCTCTCACGAGCAGACTAGAGACAGGTTAGCTGGGTGTGCACGAGTAGCTGATCCGGAGACGAGCAGGAGGCTTCCACGTATGATACATATAGATATTCTCCTTGTGTTTTTTAAGATCACTGCTTAGGTATTAGTAGTGCATCTTCTACTTTAGCTTTCTTTTGTTTAGAGATAGTAATTTGAAAAGTTGTAATAAGCTGTATTTAGACTTCCGCTACTCTGATGTTGATGTTGGTTTTAGTTATCAGCTTATGCATTATCTTGCCTGTTTTATGTCAAATATATTATTATTATATTTTGTTCCATGCGCTGTGAGACATTCTACAGGTTTTCGATTAGTTCATTCTCTTCTTTCCTTTCTTTGGCTACCGTTCCGTGCTAGTTGGCATGTGTACAGCGCACTTTCGGAGGAAATGCCGGATAGTGCGGGGCGGGCCGTCACACTTGGTATCAGAGCTCTATGTTGCGTAGTTAACCCAGGGAAGTCATCAGGAGAGATAGTATACTTATATGAGAGCACGTATTTGTGATTATTTTGGTTTTCAAAAGCTATACATATATATATTATTAGTATAGTTAAGGATGAAGTTGTATTGCACTAGCACCACTATGGAGATGGTTAATTGTTTTCTCTTTACAGATTGAACGATGAGCCGATACGCAAGAGGTGCCAGTAGAGGAGCCAATAACGGGAATGCTGCTGACATGAGGACGATGTTTACTGACCTCATGAAAGAGATGCTGAGGGATGTGCAGAGGGCAGCTCCCAATAATGGTAATGGTGGTGGTCCAATAGTGCAGGCGCCTAGGGCCGATTTCGCCAAGCTGAACAAGGATTATATAGTCTTGGTGGGAAGCCGTTCCACGGAACGGAGTCGGCTACGGATGTTCAGGATTGGTTGGATAGCTGCGAACGTATCTTCGAAGATTTGGGTATCGAGGATGCGATGAAAAGAAGGTTGGCATCCCGTCAGCTGCAAGGACGGGCAATGAATTGGTGGAATGCTATAAAGGCAGCTAGTCCCGAGGATTAGATTACTTGCAATTAGTTTACGGTTCGATTTAGTGATAAGTTCATTCCAGCTGCCTAGAAGTCAGTGTTGTTTAACAAATTCTTGGAGCTCAAGCAGAATGGCAGAGCTGTCTCGGAGTATATTGCAGAATTCGATACTTTATCAAAGTATGGACTATCTCTTATTGATGCTGCCGAGAAGAAGAATGAGAAGTTCATAACTGGTTTGGATGGATACTTGGGGGAAAGGCTTACTAACCATATCGATGAGACGTTTGAATCGATTGTGGGGAAAGCATTGAGGTCAGGGAGTCTTTACCCTAAGTCGAAAACTGAGGTCGCATCTGCAGAGGAGCCAAAGCCGCAAGCAAGCGGTGGAGGCAAGAATGGTTCTTAGAATAAGAGAAAGCAGAATCAGACCAAGGATAGCCAGAAGAAAAAGAATAAGCGAGATGTTGAGTGCTTCAGCTATGGTAAGAAGGGCCACTATGCCAAAGAGTGTCGGGCCAAGCCAGCGGATAGGAAGTGCTTCAACTGGGGCCAAGTGGGACATCACAAGGACAAGTGTCTGCAACCTCCTAAAGAAAAGCAGATGGTGAAAGCATATGCCCTTAATGCTATTCCTTCTTCGTCGAATGCCCAACTGCGGCGGAGAAGGGAAAGAATGTTGTTATTCAAGGTATGCTTTCTGTTTATGATGTTCCTGTTAGAGTTTTGTTTGATACCGAGGCTTCCATTTCTTTCATATCTAGTGACTTGGTAGACAGGTTAGGATTGGAACCCGAGATTGTCGATAGACCTTTAGTAGTGAAGAACCCGATTGGTGGTTCGACTAACCTTAACATGATTTGTCGTAATGTGGTCTTATCGAGTCATGGATGTATTTTGTTTGTGATTGCTTTGTTTTGGGCTTTACTGGGTTTGGCATTATTTTGGGAGTCGATTGGCTCCAAAGATACGGGGTGGTGGTAGACTGTGAGGCCTTTTTGGTGATAGCTAGAGCGGATGATGGGCGGAGTGTAGTGTTTGGTGGTCTACCTAGTGATGGGGTAATGACTAGTTTTCTAAATTCCCTCGACATCCCACATAGCGAGTTGTCAGGGTTGCCCGTGGTTAGCCTGTATCCGGACGTCTTCGAGGAAGTGACCGGGCTTCCACCACACCGAGAGATTGAGTTTCGTATTGATTTAGTGAAAGATGCCAGACCTATAGTGATTCCACTTCGTTGTATGGCACCAAGGGAGCAGCAAGAGCTCGGGGTTCAAGTCAGCGATCTTTTGAAGAAGGGATTTATCAGAAGGAGTGTTTCTGAATGGGGAGCACCAGTTGTGTTTACTACCAAGGCAGATGGTTCCCTTCGTTTGTGTGTAGACTACCACGAGTTGAATAAAGTGACGAGGAAGAATAAGTATCCTCTACCGCGGATAGATGATTTGTTTGATCAGTTGAGTGGTGCGAGAGTATTCTCTCAGTTGGATCTCGTGGCAGGTTTTCATCAGCTTAGAGTGGAAGATGAGAATATAGCTAAAACGGCATTTCGGACGCCGTCTGGATTTTATTAGTGGTTGGTTATGCCATTCGGGCTGACCAATGCCCCAACATACTTTGTGGATCTTATGAATAGGGTATTCAGAGATCAATTGAATAAGTTTGTCCTTGTGTTCGTGGATGATATTTTGGTCTATTCGAGGACAGAGGAAGAACACAAAGAATATTTAAGAATAGTGATGGAGCTGTTGAGAAAACACCAATTGAAAGCAAAGTTTTCTAAGTGTCACTTCTGGAGCAGAGAAGTGAGATTCTTGGGCCATGTTGTTTCAGAGAATGGTATTGTCGTGGATCCTGCGAAGGTAGCTACGGTACAAGATTGGTTTACGCCCAAGAATGCAATGGACATAAGAAGTTTCTTGGGATTAGCTGAATATTATCGTAAGTTTATCCAAGACTTCTCCAAGATAGCAGCACCGTTGACTCAGTTGACCAAGAAGAATCAAGCTTATGTCTGGGACGAAAAGTGCGAGAATGCATTCAAGAGTCTAAAGAACAAGTTGACATGTGCACCAGTGTTAGTCATTCCTAAGGGGAATGAAGAAATGACGGTATATACGGATGCATGTGGCATAGGGCTAGGTGTTGTATTGATGCAAGGAGGTAGGGTTGTAGCTTATGCAAGTCGGCAACTGAAACCGCATGAGAAAAGATACCCTACCCATGATTTGGAATTGGCAGCGATCGTGTTTGCACTGAAGATGTGGAGGCATTATCTCTTGGGAGAAAGATTCGAGTTGTTTACTGATCATAAATCGTTAAAGTATCTTTTCTCTCAGAAGGATCTAAATCTCTGATAGCAAAGATGGTTAGAATTCTTAGCTTCCTATGATTTCGACATCGCATATACACCAGGGAAGGGCAATGCGGTGGTTGATGCATTGAGTAGAAGACATGCCAGTTTAGGGGCTATGTTTCTAAAATGGAAGTAACTGGAGTACATTGCTGGGTATGATTTCAGACCAAAGTACAAATTGGATCCAGAGATGTTAGCAAGTTTGATGATCAGACCCACTTTGATTGAGCGGATTGGTTCTAGTCAGAGGGACGATCCCAACCTATTGGAAATCATCTCAAAGTTAGAGATGGGAATCGACGGAGAGATGAACAAGTATGGACTTGATCGAGATGGATGGCTTAGAAAGAATGGAAGACTAGTTGTAACCAATGTCAATGGATTGAGAGATGAAGTGCTTAAAGAATGTTATCACTCAAAACTGACTAAACTGACTATACATCCTGGTGGTAACAAGATGTACCAAGACATGAAGCATACCTACTACTGGGAAGGGATGAAAAGAGACGTTGGGAAGTTTATATCCAAATGCATGAATTGCCAGCTAGTTAAAGCTGAGCAAAAGATGCCTAGTGGTTTGTTACAACCATTAGAATTCCAGAATGGAAATGGGAACAAATCTCGATGGATTTCATTGATGGGTTACCAAGGACTAGATCGGGCCATGATAGCATTTGGGTAATTGTGGACCGATTGACTAAGAGTGCAAGATTTATACCCTTCAAATCGAACAGGACAGCAGCTAAGTTAGCTGAACTATATATAAAGTGGATAGTGAGATTTCATGGAATACCCAAAGGCATTGTGAGTGACCGAGATTCGTTGTTCACTAGAGGATTTTGGAAGAGCTTACAAGAGGCGTTAGGATCAGAATTACATCTCAGTACCGCGTATCATCCTCAAACTGACGGACAGACAGAGAGGGTGAATCGAGTGTTAGAAGACCTCTTGAGAGCTTGTGTACTGGATTTTGGTGGATCATGGGATGACCATTTGCATCTAGTAGAGTTTGCATATAATAATAGCTATCAATCCAGTATCGGTATGGCTCCATTTGAAGTTTTGTACGGAAGACCGTGCAACTCACCGTCATGTTGGGTAGAAACTGGTGAGAAGTTTGTACTTGGACCCGATGTGATAAGAGAAACTTCAGCTAAGATAAAGGTTATCCAACAACAAATGAAGGCTGCCCAAGATAGGAAGAAGAGTTATGCTGATAAGAGGAGAAAGGAATTAAAATTCTCCATTGGCGACTTGGTGTTTATCAAGATTTCTCCGTTGAAGAGCGTGGCAGGAGAGGCAAGTTAGCACCAAGACTTGTTGGTCCATTCCCAGTTCTTGAGCAAATAGGGAATTCGACATACAAAGTTGAATTACCAGAGAAGATGGCAGGAGTTCACAACGTATTTCATGTTTCCCAGTTAAGGAAGTTCGTATACGACCCAGATGTGACTATTTCACCTGATCAGTTGGATGATATCGAAGATGAACCCGAGGCGGTTGGGAACCGCAAGCCTATGCGTATTGTTGGGAATGATACGAAGCAACTTTGAAGGAAAGCGGTGAATCTAGTCAAAGTTCAGTGGGGCCAGAATGACTACACTTGGGAGACAGAGGAGTGCATTAGGGAGACGTATCCAGAACTCTTCGCCTAGTAAGATTTTAACTTCGATTTAGTTTTTACGCATGCTAGGATAGGCTTGTTTTGTTTTTTTTGCATGATTGATTGCTGTATGTGGCTGGTAGGCATGCGGGATTCTTTGTATGTTTTGGGTTAATGAATTTCGGGGACGAAATTTCTTAAGGGGGGGAGAGTGTAACGACCCACATTCTACGCAATGCAGGATCGTAAAATATTTATTTCTTTCACATACGGAGTCGTATGGTCATGTAACTTTTGGAGACGATTATTGGGGGTCATTTCCCATGCTCATGATTTTTGCCGATTTTTAAATGACCGTTTTGCCCCTAGATAATCTTGATTTGGCCATAACTTTTGATTGGAAAGGAGTTTTGACCTGAAACCACTTCCATTGGCTCCGGATGATGGTTTACAATTCCGTAGAGTGGTCACATTAGCCAAACGGACTTACCGTTTGGGAGATATGGTTGAAACAAGTTTCAGATAGTGAAAAACAGCTTAATTGGGCTTAACCGGGTGATTAACAGCTAGACCCAATGGGGGATTTCGGGATTAGAGGTATCTGAGGGCTACTAGGGTTAGGATTTCAGTTTTTCACTCATTTTCCAGCCGCCACAAACTCTCTCTTCGACCTAACAATGGCCTCCAATCTCTAAAACCCCTCCAAATCACTTTCTAACCAAGGATTAGGCTTAGCAACATCAAATCAAGGCGGATTAGCGCAAGAATCGAGGTAGAGCTACTGTGTTGCATTGGTATTCGTGCCCAAACAGTATAGTTTTAGTTCTAAAGGTTTTATTTGTGGCTAAGGTGAGTGATTTGCATAGTTTTGCACTAATTACGGTTGATTAAGGGTAATTAGTGAAGATCAACGAAATTAAACATGATTAAATTCTGGAAAAATATTTATAAATTCGAAAATAATGTTTTAGACCTCTGTTAGAAATTTGGTTTGATTTGGCTAAGTTTTACTAATCATATCATTATTTTTGCCTAAACATGTTTAAGGGAAAATATGAGGTTTTGGGTATATTTGATCCATTTGACATGCTATGATTGTTGTTTTGCTATTTGTGGATGATTATACATGTTGCTATGACTGTATGATATGATTTGTGATTGTCTAGAAGTGTTAGATTGGTCGAAAACGCCATTGAATGGTGTAAACAGCTTGCTGGACAAAGTGCAGGAAAATACCCGAACCGATCGGATCGGATAGAAGCACGAACCGAACCGCCCACACTAGGATCTTCCGATCCGCCTCTCGTGTGCCACTCCGACTCGAACCGATGCACCATGGAGAAGCTTGAGGAACCCGACCTGATCCGACCAGAGAGCCTTCCACCTGACATGACGAGCACGAGCCGGGAGCAATGTTACGAACCGACCCAGGTGAGGGAGCACGACCCGATGGAACTTGGGCACCGAACCGAACCGATGGGGGCTGACTCACGATCCGAACCGAGGAGCTGATGACCACGACTTGAAGCAAAGTGAAGCAAAGAAATGGAGACCGATCTGGAGAAGAAGGTGACGACCATAACCCGAGATGCAAAGGTAGTCCAATGGGAAGTTTGTACTCAGGATACAGTTGGGAACCAACGAGTCGATCCCATGAGTTGGGCTTTGCTGCGGGACGTGTGCTAAGGGGTTGTCGATGTCTGTAACTTTGAATCACTATGTGTAGGGAGTATGTGAACGGATTCAAGGTCACAGTGGCCTAGGTACGACTAAAAAGCTATAGACCAATGCAGTGGGGTCATTTGTAAAGGTTTGGTCATGACTTCATGTTGTAAGCTTGGTAGTAGCAGTAGTTGTACAAGTCAAACTCCGTCACTACTTCGATGGGTCTAGTGATTGACAATGGCGGACATCGTATACTTTACGCACTGAGTGAGAGATGTGAGGAATGGTTGGTATGCTTGATTTGTTTGCCATTATTATGACATGCGCATCCACACCCCAGTTATCTTTACACCATCTGTTCAGCGGCACCTTAGAGTATTGTACGGTACGTAGTGCTAACTCTTTGGTTGCAGGTCCAGGTTCAGGTATGGTTTAGTATACCTGTTATTGTTCTGTTTAGCTGCTTATAGCTCATACCATACTTTTTGTCTGACCCAGAGTTTTATGTCTCTTCTTATTACTCTGGGCGCTCTCACGAGCAGACTAGAGTCAGGTTAGCTGGGTGTGCACGAGTAGCTGATCCGGAGACGAGCAGGAGGCTTCCACGTATGATACATATAGATATTCTCCTTGTGTTGTTGAAGATCACTGCTTGGGCATTAGTAGTGCATCTTCTACTTTAGCTTTCTTTGTTTAGAGATAGTAATTTGAAAAGTTGTAATAAGTTGTATTTAGACTTTCGCTACTCTGATGTTGATGTTGGTTTTAGTTATCAGCTTATGCACTGTCTCGCCTGTTTTATGTCAAATATATTATTATTATATTTTGTTCCATGCGCTGTGAGACATTCTACAGGTTTTCAATTAGTTCATTCTCTTCTTTTCTTTCTTTGGCGACCGTTCCGTGCTAGTTGGCATGTGTACAGCGCACTTTCGGAGGAAATGCCGGCTGGTGCGGAGCGGGCCGTCACAGTTAAACCCGGTCTTTCCGAGTAACTTGCGTATCTTATAATCAAGTGCTATAAAAACACATCATACGCCGCATTCCACTCCAGAATATTTTTTTATTCAAATATTCTTTACATTAGGAATTACTCCCATAAATCTTATCAAAGATTTAATTCATTTAAGCCTCTTGTTTAAATCTTCACTTGGAAACCATTTGAAAAGATTTTGTATTATATCTTTTCACAACTTAAACCAAATTAAGGTTTATGAACTAGTCGGGATTGAACCGAAACCATTTATTTTATTATCCCAATCTCAACCTATTCATCCCATGGAGCAAAACTGGTTGTACTCCATATTTAACACCCTTCGTGTTAGTGGTAAATTTAATTACCATTTATCATTCAAATCTAATTAAAGATTTACCTATTGCATGAAGTAAAACTACGGGGGAAGGGGAGAGGGAAATGGGAGAGGGGCGAGGGTAAGGGAAAAAGGGGTACTCCATCTCGAACATTTCTTAAATTCGGTAAATTTAATTACCTTATTCACATTTGATCTATTTAAAGATTTATCGAAACTCTAGTTCAGATTTAATCTTCACAAATCATTATTTAATGATTTTTCAACTTGGGAAATTAATCCTGTCTTTATTTGGGTTGAAGAACAAATGTTATTTAAAACATAGTTCATGATAAGCCCAAAAAATCTTTTTCCATCAATATGGAATCTTCACGGAAATTTGAACAATTCATAATCGATATAAGTTTCTGTATCGGACTAACACTATAAATGGAATAACGCCAAAGCCTTTTAAATTCCATAAATAGTAAACATCTTCCTTCACAGAAGCTCATCTCGATTATTATTAATCAAATTCCATTTAATTCCAATTTAATTAAATAAACTGGAAAACTTTTCGAAATCTTATTTAAAAGATTTATTCTTTTCACTTATGAGTTCAAGAACAGTATTATTTAAGATACTGTTCACAACGAACTCAAATCCAATTTGATATTAAATACAGGATCTTAAATGAAAATCATGTTTACTTATATTCAGTATCAAATTCTGAAATTAATAGATATCATTTTGGAATAACGATATCAATATCTTCCAAATTCCCATAACAACATCCACATAATTACGAAATCCAATATATAAAATATCTGAAGATAATTTCCATTCAAGTCCATTCCCATTTATTCGTTGGAAAACTCTGGTTATTTCAAAACCATTTATATATCCAGTTTATTAATTTAAAAATTACTGGATTATTATTTGAGTTAATAACTAGTTCATTTGGATAAAAATATCTTTTACCTTTTCAAAACTTGGAATTTTTCATCCAAAATCTTTCCAAAACAGTTAATATGATTTTAAATAATTTTTCCATATTTTTAATTATTTTATTAAGGCCCTCACGGTTGGTTTCCAATATTGGACACCGAACTGCATCCATAGCGACCTTTCCTGAAATTGATTTGGACATATTTTAAAATCTAGCCATTCAAATTAATATCTCATGTATTCATTCAAAAGATCTTTTCGATATGAACCCAGCGGTTTTGATTTTAGGAGCGGTGCGTTCTATTCAAGCCATTTAAAATATATATAATATATTTCATCGATTTCCATTTAAAACGTAATTTATAAAACGTTCTAAATTCATTTAAAAACGATTTCAAGTTCCATTTCAATTTTAAATTAAAATTGAACATCCCATTTTATTATAATCTCAAAATGATAATCTTTCCAAAATGTCAAATTTTGAAATTCAGTCTTCTCGATATTCATTATAAAAATGAATAAAATCGACATAAAAATCAGTTTGAGTTAAAATAACGTTTCTAAACTTAACTCGGCTTCATATTTTTATATATTTTTGTGTCCGTCAAAAAACGGACATCAAAATCATATTTTGATTCTTCAATGAATATTATCTCAAAATATTCGTTATTTCTGGATTGGAACCAGACTCAACCAATTACCATATAATTTTATTTATATGGACTCCATACATCGCATGCATTCAAAAATAGTGACAAACATTCCATTCACAACCAAAGTGCAATTTACAACTGTATAAGTATTAAATAATGATTATAACAGTCTGTCAATCAATCGGTTGACATACAATTAAATCCAAGGGAGATGTAAGTTAATTATCATCCCTAAACCCGTGTGGAGTTTTCAAACAACAACGATCGATTCAAATTAACCACCGGTTAGTAAATTTAACCAATTCAAGTTTATTTCAGATTATTTTTCGAATTAACCCATTTTCATTGTTCAATTTAATAAATGGATATTTATATCCAATTTCAACTACCACATTAATGTTAATATTATTTTTATTATGTTAAATATTTTAACATCAGAAAAAAAACATAATACAGTCAATCAAGTCATCCATGGGTTTCAAACAACAGTGAAGCGAGCTAACATGCACTATACAACATTTTATGATAATTAAACTGATAAAAATCAACACTGGAAATCTCTAAATTCAGTTATAAAATAAATAACTGTACAATATTTTGAGTGAGAGAATTCTCACTTTGGTTTTCACTCCATCAGACTTTATTGAAGGATTTTATTTTTAAACTAAATTAAACAGGCATTTAATTTAGCTAAAAATTCATCTTGCTCCGTTTCCATTTTGGTCCGTTCCTGCTGTAGTGCTCGCTGATACGAGCGCAACGCAACTGAAATCATCAGATTTCGATCTCATATGAAAAAGTTACGATATTAAATACATTAATTACATAATTATATAATTATATAATTAAAGTTAATTAAAGTAATTAATTAACTTCTCCATCTCGTTTACATCAGGAAGCCGCCGAACCCAAATGTCGATCTTGACATTCACCTGCGCGCGAGCAAAGGAGCCACTGGAAGCCGATCGTCAGCCGCCACGTGAAGCGTCGGAGCACCACCATCCTCCATCGTGAGTTCGGGCCAACTCGGCGGGCCCACGCCCTTGGGATTCGTGCTCAAATGCGCGATCTTCCACTTCACGAAAAACGATCATATGGGTATGGATTTAAAGAGCGTGGATAGCTCTTTAATATTTGTTCAATGAGTTTCTGAAATTAAAGCATAGATTAAGAGATAATTGGGGAGGAAGAATAGAGAGATTTCGGCCCTCCATTTATTGTTGGCGGAGGCTGCTCATTAATGAGCTGGGATTTTAGTGGAGAAAATGTGTATATATATTATATTTAATTATTATTTAATTCCAAAAATAGTTGTTTATTATTCTGAGCTCCAAATTAAACCCAACGACTGTCGTTCTTAACCAAATACCCCCATTCCGAACACAATGGGATATGTATCGTAAGCCAATTCTATTATTTCAATCAGTTTTTGTCAAAATTAAAATATGAATTAATATAACGGTCAATATTGAATTCCAACGTACATTTTAATTTACCGGGGCCACATACTAACTCCAAAAATTATGAAAATTGAAATCTAACTATATTTTGATGATACGGTCCTAAGAAAATTGATTTCATCGAATTTGAAGACTGTTTGAAAAATGGCCTTTTAACTGGTTTATTAAATTCAACTGAATTTAAAAAATGCGTTTAAATTCACTATGCTCACATACTAATTCCAAATGACTTGAAATTTTAAACCTACAATAATTTGACATTCCGGATCTAAGAAAAGTGGTCTCGTAAAAGACGGAGGTCGTTTGCAAAATGGTTTCTTTAAGGGCTTATATATTATTAAAATATATATAAATTCCATAGCGACTATTTTAAATTTAAACTGGACATAACTTACAATTTATAATATGAAATCTCAATTTTTCACATTCATTAGAAAAATATCATTAAACAGATTCTAACGTTTCTTGTTTTATCACATTTTGATTTATATTGAATTTTGTACATTCATTTGAAATTTAAAATCGAATTTTCAAACTACCACGCTATTTCAAGCTCGTTTTATAATTAAAATAAATTTATATGTTCTAACTTCAATTTAAATAAATTTTTCATCATTTATTCTCAAAATAAATCATATAAAATATTTAATTTTCATTAAAACCAATTAAAAATAAATTTTAAATTGGTTCCAAAAATATAGGTTGTTACAGTCAAGCTTTGTCCCAAACCTCACGTAAGTCGTAATGCAGTGTAGGGTGGTATACCTTGGTTTTTTCAGTTAGGTGTTTGTAAATAATAATAATGTAAATATTTTTCAAAATAAGAGAGAGTTAGCACTTGAAATCCCAGCACCTTCTTCACTTATTTGACCTAACTTGTTAACCAAAAGGAAATAAAGATGTCATTTTACGATTGTTGATATCGATTATAGAATTCATTTCATATTTTCACTATGTTTCTACCAAAACAACCAGCCAAGCTGGAGGAGTTTATAACGATAACCTGACTTTTTTTTTGAAATTTTGATTGAAAACGGACTAAAATTTCATAGTGACGACCCAAATTTGTGTTAACTCACTCGTGTCAAATTTAAAAGTGAATTACCCTTTTGTAAAAATTCTTTTAAAAACTTGCGTTCATCGTGTAAATATTTTCGAACCTTGCATTTTGTAAATAATTTTTGCATTTAACATTTGTATTTTGTGGGTAGTATTCATTGGAAACCCTCACGAGACAACACTCGTCCTACTGGGGACACCCACAGGTTTAACAGCATGTTGCATACGGTCAATGCAATTCTGCTCCCTATTAAAACGGATTTATCTTAGTTTTTCAGTTTATTCAAGTACGAATAAAAAGATAAGTGTAAGGGTATTTGATATGCACGCAAATATGCACATTTATATTCACACATTTATTCTTTTTTAGTTAAATAAATAACATATGTGAGTTATTTTTACATGTTTTAACAAAAACCCAAAATTCTCAAATTATCATGCATTCATCTTCATATTAGGGCAAACCAGACATTTGTGCATGTATTTATTTTTTGATAAAATTTACTGTTCATTTTCATGTGTCTTATTGGAATTTAGGAGAAAAAATGAAGTATGCACTTGAAGTTTACATGGAGATATGCATGCACAAAGTGGATACAAAGGAATGGAGATAGAACTAATTCACACACAACTTAGTGGAGGACCCTATAATTATCACTCTTTCTTTAATGGAACAATTAGAAGCTAATATATTGGCAAGTGGAGACAAAAAAGGCCTCATGAACTTTTAATGATTAATTAGAGGCTAAAGAAAAATGGATGCTTCATGAAGGGGTATTTTTGGTAGTCTCCAAGAAAATGGATGAGGGTTTTAGGGTTTCAAACATGTATATATACCCCTTTATGTCATGTAAATAAATCCTCTCCTTTAGTTAGTTAGTTTTTAGGATCAAAAACAAAAGTTCTTCCTTTCTTTCATGGCTTCTTAGTCATTTCCCTCTTATGTAATTTTCATTTTAATGCAATTTGATTTCTTGTTCATTTAATTCTTGTTATTTACTTTATGCATTAGTGTAGTTTAAATTCGTGCAAGTAGTATAGTTTTATTTTGTTTTTGTTAATTAGTTCTCTCCTTTGTTTTTAATGTTGCAGTCTACTTTTGTTGTCATGATTACATATATTAGAGGCTAATGCCTTCAAACTTAGAGGTAATGAAGCTCTCTTGATTATGTAGATGCAACATAATTTGTTTATTCATGCTCTCTTTTTGTACTTCGTGTCATGTTGATGTTATTGGTTTTAGGTGTTCATTATTGAGTTCGATAGGATATGTTGTTTACACAAATAGACTATGCTTAGTCATATGTTCACTAATTACCTCTTCATATACATATGATGATGGTGATTAAGTGTAGATTGGAAAAAAAAATTATGGTCTATAGCTCTAACTAATAGTTCATAGGTCATGCTTAAAGTATATTTCACTTTCATCTTGTTATCATTTTTCATTAGAACTAGTAAGGTGATTTAGTGGGTAGGTTATAGTTTGATAGTTTATTTTATGCTAATTAATAACATGAATAAGTTATATTTATAATAATCATATCAACTAAATTCATAAATGACAAAAAAAAGAGATAGTGGTTTCATTTTATGTTGATTCATGTGATCTAGAGCGTGGAATTGTTCCTAAATTGTCATTTAATCTCATAGTTTTTATCAATTGTAGTTTTCTAGTTTAGTCGTAGTTAGTTAACATTTCTCTTAACATAGGTTTAATTTGATCGAGTAGAATCTAAAATTACTTCTTCCCCTGTGTATTGACTCGTACTCGCTAACATACTACAAGTGTACACCGTGCGCTTGCAGTTTAGTACACTACGCGACGATTTTCTAATCGATAGAATATTCTTTGTCAAACAACGATCGTAGAAATGATATATTCGATACCATTTAGTGCACAGGTGCTCACAGTATAGAGTCGGGTCAGTCTTGTGTTGTTAGAGTTCCATATAAAGACTCAATGGCATCCCATTAGAGGTGTTTCCATCGTGGATAAGGAATATCCTTAGCTTAATCATTTGATGGAAATCCAATTCTCCAATTAGAACCCATAATTTTTTATTATATGGCATAACAACCATGGAATTTAAAAATGGTAACAATTTTTGGATACTTAATAAGTTTAATTGCAAATGATTTGAAAGATTGTCATTAGAAATAATATCAAATGTTTATCATATAAATGTTTTATTTATCACAAGGGGAACAATCGTATGTATTTATGCGTGGGTGTTGTTTTAGGAGACACTCTTTCTTTCGAAAGGATTTTCATTCACTGAATGCTTATATATATAAGACACTGTCATTTGTTATTGATTTTTTTCTCATGCTGGTTTATCTAAGCCTGATCTGAGTGTTTTTAATGCTCAGATCAGATCCGAATTATTTCAAGATTTTTCAAAGATAGTTGGAGTTTCTAGAGGAGAGCTGGAGATCTTCACCAGACTTATAGACATTTTGATTGTTGTGTTATCAGCAGTTGCAAGGACAAGTAATTATAACTGTCCAAGCTGGATCTTGGTTAGGCTCTGATATCTATATTTAAAAAGTCTTCCACTGTAAAGAATATTGTTTAATATTATATATTATTCCATTCGAGTTAGATCCTGTTATATTTTCTTATACTACCCCTGATGATCCAATGATTCATGCAATTTAAATCAGATAGTGGTTGATATTGTCAGATTAAAAAGTACAATTTTTTAGGCCCTCACAATAGTCGATCGAACGATCTTCTTTCAGCTGATCCACCATATGAAGAAGATGGTCAGAAATCAGCAATTGTTTGTTCCAAAATATCAGAGTGACTTCTTTTAGAGTCAAACCCTATCCATATATTCTTGACGAATGGCCTCGAAGGGTTGCCTGCACAATTCAAACTTTATGTTAGTTTAAAGCTTACGAATTGATTAGCATGTAGTCAGACGAGTAAATGGTAAACACATTTACATCTTTGAACTAATGTCACACATTATGTGTGCATAATGCATAAAGAACCCATCGTGCTTGAAATTGTTTAGTTTTTCCATATCCTAAGAACAATGCAACAATTGGGCAATGCCTCCAAATAAGTAAGTGATGGGGGCAGTCCTCTAGTGCTTAAAAGTGAATGTATACCTAGCGCCTTCTTCAATAAGATCCCGAACTAAGTTCTCTAAATATAGCAAGTATGTGTATGTGCCAAACAAGAGATTACTAACTACTCAAATGAAGTTGGGTCGCATCCAATCTTGTGCAATGCAGCATCTCTTGGATGAACATACAAAATGTGGGCACGCATCCCATGGTAAATTTTTTACCAACTACATGCAATTGTACCTACTGGAGGCATGTGAGATTTACCATCTAGTTCATGCACTTGTACATCTTCCGAGGAGGGGATGCTATGTTTAATACATATTCTTGTCAGCGTTGAGCCATCAATTGTCGACGCAACCGAGTCCAAAAGATCTTCCAAAATCGCTACTTCTTCCAATGTATCTAAGCTAGGAGGCCTATCTCTTGATCAACGCTATGTCACCATCCCCTTGTGGGCACATTTCTTCTTCTTGCGAACCTTCCTTGATGTGCGGAGAACCCTTGGGTTTTCTACCTTTGTTTCCCTTTGGGCTGCTCTATTTGACGTGACCCGACAAGCTTATCTACATGTTGAGGCAGCCTTGTCAGTCCATATGTCCAGTATAGCTTGACTTAGGACTTGATTCACTCTATTATTGGTTAGGTTGTGAGCACCTTCTATTCTCTCGGCTATCTGAGCTTTGAGTCGATTAGATCTTCTTGGACATATAATTTACTATACTTATAAATAATAGCAGTGAGCGCGATTAACATATACTCCTTGTGTTTAGTGTAAACTAGTGCAGAACGTGCGGTGTAGTGTGTGCACATGCAATTCAGTCAAATCCTATGGTAAGTGGCGATGAGATTTAATTTACGACTGGAACAACCATCATCGCTAACCCTCTCGCTGTCCTTCAGATTGAATGGTGGAGTATTAACAAACCTGATCAAAATCGACGTTCTTGATTGTTCAGTCATATGCTCATCCTCAAATAACACCTTAATTAGTATTTAGCTACGGCTAGAACTCGTATCTAAGGCAGTTAAACCCGACTTCAAGCCATAGTTGAATACGGCGTCGTTAACAATTAGATACAACTCCTAACCATATCTAACTATAACAATAGATACGGTTCATGGCTGTATCTAATGGACTCACTAGATACGACTCATGGTCGTATCTAATGAGTCAATTAGATAGGCTCGAAGACGTAACTAATTGACCAATAAGGTGTTGCTGTTTGGTCCTCTAGATACAACTTTTAGTAGAACCTAATGTAATTAGATACGACTTATGTCCATATCTAAATGATAAGTTAGATATTGCTCAAAGACGTAACTAATTAACAAATAAGGTGTTGTTATTTGGTTCATTAGATACGGGTCTTAACCATACCTAGTATATCAATTAACCTAGACCTAATTGGTTAATTAGGTACTGCAATTACACATATACAATAAAATTATATAATCATAGACATACAAACAGCAGTTCAAATACCACATATATAATTATTCTGAGACATCAAAACAAGTAATATTATCAATTTATATAATCATATACATAGAAACGATAAACATCACACATATATCCAATACCACAAAAAATAACATAATATCCAATACCACAACAAACAACATACACATATTGAATACCACAATATCAAGTCTAATATCAAATAGCAAGTCCTGACATGCCTCAACAAATACTCATCATAACTTAATATGTCATTAGGCCTAATTTTATTATTTATTATCATATGCAACATGACTAAACATTTGCGCATAGCTTCACCATTGAACCTAAACTACTTTACATCGCTGTCTACATCCACAGGGAAGTCTTCAATTGATACTGCTTACCCCTACTGCTTTAGTTGATGATGACATCCTGATTCATCTGAAACCATCAGTGTGACTTTAGTAATTCCCCTGCAATCAACTATGCATGAAAAAGGAAAACATAGAAATGCATAATTTCCAACAGAACACAAATGTTAATATATTTCAGGTTCAAACAAGACAATGGTGTGTTCTAGATTTCAAACATGGCTGCAAGGGTAAGGTGAATAAATGACCAAATTCAGGCACAAGAATCCAAGGTAGCATATATATATATATATATATATATATATATTCAAGTCTATACGTATATATACCATCAATCTTCAAGCAATAAGACTACTTGTATCACGTATAGCGTCATCAATTTGTTGTACTTCTGTTTTCTTGTAATATTCTCAGCTAAAATTTCTTCATGCCCACCACCTCGATGTTGAACTTGATCGTATATATACGTGGGAGCTGATATGTGTGTATATATATACGTCCTACAAAAAACATATATAAAAAAGTATATATAGAAAAAATGGAAATTCAGGATAAGTTCGTGAAATTACTTCTTCCATTCATCCACTCCATCGTACTTGTTAAGGACACATCTACGCACTTGTTCAAACTGCACTTGGGTTAACGTTGTGTCTTTAACACTATCTAGACGTTTCTCACCAGAAAAATCGTCGTTGTTCTCTAAAAATGTTTCGTGGGTATATTTATGATTGTTGTCACCTCTGTTTGGCATATATTCCATGTAGTAAAAACTGGCTTCTTATATGATATATCCATCTGCAATACACCCTTCAATGTATCTTTTGTAGCGCACATATCCTTTATATGTTTTCATCAACCTGTGAATGTGATCAATTATATATCGAAAACGTGGCTATTTATATCGAATAACGATGTACATAACTGAAATTAAAAATTTACCGTTCAAAGGGATACATCCGTCTATATCTGACAGGGACAGAAATCAATGCTTCATCGGCTAAACGGACTATACGTGTTAGGAAATTCATTTTATGGCTTCGATGACAAAAACTATACAATGAAAATCATACATATATATTAATGCAAGCTATCTACAACATCGACTCAAGATAAGACAAGACAGCAATGGCCGGTAAAAAGCAAGTAAAATTCAAGAAAGAGCAAACCAAATAAAGCAATGAAGAGCACACACAATGGACAAGAAATAGCTGATACACCGTATTAGACATCTGAAATTATTTCAAACATCTGCTGACAAACTCAGGAAAACATCTGAAGCAGGCTTCAGACTTCTGAAATTATTTTCAGACGTTTGCTGATGAGAATTCGGGAAAGGTATGAATTAGGCTTTAGATGTCTGAAATTATTTTCAGACATCTGATATGGAACTCCGCCAGATAAATTGAACTGTAACTGTCACTTTTTCAAAAGACATTGTGGCATCTGTTCACTACATCTCTTCACAATCAATCAATACAACCCTTTGATGATCAGCAATGGCCACCACTACTTAAATGCAACTCCTCACAATTGTATAAAGCATCGAGTTCAAGAGAATGCAACTAATCTAACCTTCTCAACTATCTCTATATTCTATACTCTCCGAATCTATCAATTAACATTCTAGCAAACTCACATCATCAACCAAATCTTCCATATACTCCTGCACTTCATAGCAATTACTACTTAGAAGTAATATTGGAAGTTCATGCACTTATCGGTCCATATCTGTGTTGTATTAGAGCACATCTTTGACAATAAAACTTTATGTTAACCAAGCCTATTACTCCGAGATAAGCATGGGTTTGTTGAGAGTATAATTCCGAAGGGGAGCTTCAAGACTAGATGTAGGACGGAAGGTCCGAACCAGTATAAAACTCTAGTGTGCATTTCCATATTTGCATTTACTTTATTATTGTATACTTAGTAGTATACACATAAATACTTGCCTACACACTATACGATCTACACCTATAGATTATCAACAAGGTGGGTCCTGATATCAAACAATGCAGTGGAAAATGTTTTTCAAAAACACACACACACATTGCTTCTACCAAGCTGGCCTTCGCTTTTAAAAGATGTTCTATATTGATCACCTTTGAGCAAAAAATGTTAAAGAATATACTAATATAATGAACAACATTTTGTAGATCCTTATGTTGTAGATAAGAATGTTCAAGCAATACTGGAAGCAAATGTTGCAGTATGACATGGTAATCATGTGACTTCATAATTCTTAGTTCAGGAGGATTGATGCTCACATTATTGTGGAAGTTCGAAGAGAATTTGTTAGGAACTTTCAGCTTTTTCAAAACGGTGCAAAACTGTGTCTTTTCTTCTTTGCTCAAAGTGAAAGTTGCCTTTGGTATGGTTATTTTATTTGTTTTATACCCATGTTTTTCAAATCCTTGCATATGTTAATGTCATCTTTTGACTTATCTTTAAGTTCCATAATGGTGATAATGCGATGCTCTGAGACATTCTTCTCCGTTTGCATAACATCAATATTATGTCGGATCAAATTTGCTGTCCAATATGGTAAATCAAAAAAGATAGACCCCCTATACCATCCAGAAACATTGTCAACTTCTTCATTGATTGACTTTTTCCTTTTTTGACCAATATTTTCTTTTTGTTTACCAACTTTCATTTTGATATTCGCTACTTTCTTTTCAACTCGAAAACCAGTCAATGACCATTTAGGATGGTAGAGTTATTTTTCATTGTTGAATTGTCTTATCATACCGAACTTGTGTTCATTAGAAAGAAATATTCGATGTCCCATGCAACAAATCCTCTTATTTTCGAGAAGATGATAAGGACAAGTGTTTACTCCACAAATCGGGCATGCAAAGTAACCGTGAGTCATACATCCCGATAAAGTCCCAAGAGTAAGGTGATCATGGATTGCCCATAACACTTTAGCTCTCATTGTGAACTCAGATTTATTTAGCGAGTCAAATATAACAACTGCTTTCCATAACTGCTTTAACTCGTCTATCAATGACTATAAATAAACATCGATATTCTTCCCTAGTTGTTTTGCCCTAGAAATCAACAACGTTAACGTTGAGAACTCTTTTTTCATGCACATAAACGGAGGAAGATTATAACGTACTACAATTATTAGCCAGAACCTGTAAGGGTGAGAAAGAAAAGCATGTGGACAGAATCCATCTGTTGTTATTCCAAGTGTGAAATTTCATGGCTCGGCAACAAACATTTGGTCAAAGGAATCTGCGGCTTTCCATTGAGAAGTGTCACATAGATGACGCATTACGGTTGGATCAGACTTGGCATGACCATGCCATGTCATCGCATCTTCTATACATGATACAGTATACAGTATCTTCAATCTACAAATTAAAGGGAAATGTCTTAATGTCTTTCAAGGTACTTTGGTGCCTTTCCTCTCTTCTGATGTCCAATATCTTGGTTCACTGCAATTTGTAAAAGAAACTTTGTTCCCATCATCTTGCCAGTATAATATGTAATCATTGATGCATGCATCATAAGTTTTGTAATTCACCCCATCTTTCTTAATGATATTCTTTACGTTGGAGTACTTTATGTCAACATGTAACCTTTGGGGAGTAACTCCTTTATTAGTTCGAGGAGTTCAGTCACATCATTATTTGAAAAGTCGTATTGGGTCTTCAAGCTATTCAGTTTCACAATGGCATACAACTTCGTCATCCCTTTTAACGTGAAAGATACAGTGGCTCTTACGATACCAAAAAGTGATTTATACTTCTTACTTTCATTGGCCTACCAATCGCTATAATCTGTAAACTGCTCTCCAACGTTAGCATGATCATGCAATGGATTTTTAGGTTGAAAATGGTGAAATATATCAACATCATTGACCAGATCTTCCATCCAAAAATGTTCAAACTCGTCAGTAATTGTGGCATGACTAACTAGTTGTTGTCTATCAAACTCCTCCCTTTTCCCCATGAGCATACCACATTGTGTATGAATAATACCCCCATCTAAGAAAATGAAAATGAATGTCATCTAATTTGATCATCTTTATACTTTTGCATTGGGTGCAAGGGAATAAATACACTCCTTTCTTCCCATCTTTTTCTACAACAAAACTAATGAACTTCTGCACCCTGTCTATATAGCATGTAGATCATAGATAAAATTCATTTATCCAATGTTTGTCTATACTAAAAGACATGCTGCCCTCCTATATCATATACAACAGAATATGAGACATGAATATAATATATTTGTGATGTAATCAACTAAAAAATGACAATGAACATTTAACATTTATTTAAGGCATGTATTGACCTGTTGAAAACATATGTTATTATAAAACCTTTCGGGACTAAAGGATTCATACACCACACTCCTGTCAAATTTCGGCAGCGCTTCGCTACACTTCCCTTCTACGCATTAGTTGCATCGAAGGGGTATAATTTTTTCATATTCTAAAAATAATAATAAAGCAAAACCTTTTAAAACTAAAGGTTTTACACACCACACTGTCATATCTCGATAGTACATCACTTCTCTTCTTCACACCACCTTCTGTATAATCAGTACAGTATATAATATTTTTAAAATATTTTATTACACTATTTATCGTTGTTAAATTCATTTCTAATTTCTAAAGAAAATCAATCTAAGTATGATATTTCTTATTATACATTTATTTAGTCAAGACTCTCGATCAATGAGTAACACATAATTAAAGCTATTCTTTTAATTAAACGATGTCATTCATAGATCTAAATTGATACAAACACGATAATACTAAGATAAAACAACTTCAAATTTAAACCATTATGAAAGCGGTAATTTTCACGCGTATAATCATTGAGTTGAGTATGAAGTCTTCTTATCTCTTCTTCTAAAATTTCAAAGCATAAGTAATGGCCCTAGTTCGGAAACGTTCATCTATCCATTGTCCAAATTAACACCCATTTGAATGTAGAGGACAACGATAGCATCGACTACCAACATTGTTTCCATGTCGAATGGTTAAGAGTGGAGCTTCAAAACCACATAAACATGCAGCATTCACAGATTGAAGCTCATCATCCTCAACGACGTATTGGAAAGGAGGAATTAAACTTCGAGACCTTTGGTTACATTGGGGAAGTGGTTGTTGTTGTTGGTGATCTATCTGCATATGGTGCATCCCTACTTCAAGCTCTCTCTCGCAAATCTATGTAGTGTAACCCTTTCATTTCAATGTGCCACTAAGTTGGTTCTCTGGATGAAGGCGAATTAGGATTTGATGGTCAAGACAAAATGTCAGTGTATTCGTATGAGCTTGGATATTCAGTCGACATTAATTGTCAAGCTTAAAAAAATGTATCTTGGTTACTAACATGTACACTAGGAAAACAATCTAATCGTACATGAATCTTTTTTTAACTTCTAAGTATGCATACATTTTAGAATATCCCCAATAATCTAAGAATAAATATTTTCTCAATTCGTTAGGATTAATAAACTGAATGCATTGACACATGACTTTCTTTCTTTCAGTGGCGTAATATGAAATCATAATGTAATTTGTTTTTAGAATTTAGACTAGATATCTTTTTTTATTTTCTTTACACTTCCTATAATGTAATGGTTGCGTCGAGCTTACTCTCCATCCTAATTGCAGGTAAGCCTTTTGGCATTCTAAGAACCTAGATGTACATGTAACTATGCACATTATAATTACACATTTATTCTTGTTTTAATTAAATAAATAACATATTGGGCTATTTTCACATGTTTTAACCATAAACCCAAAATTCTCAAATTATCATGATTCATCTTCATCTTAGGGCAACACGGTCATTTGTGCATGTATTTATTTTTGATAAAATTTACCTGTTCATTCTCATGTGTCTTATAGGAATTTAGGAGCAAAAATGAAGTATGCACATGAAGTTTACATGGAGATATACATGCACAAAGTGGATTCAAAGAATTGGAGACGGAATTAATTCACACACTACTTAGTGGAGGACCCCCCAACCCATTATCTCTCCTTCCTTAATGGTACAATTAGAGGCTAAAATATTAGCAAGTAGAGACAATATAAAGCTTCATGCAATTTTAATGAATCACTAGTAGCTAAAGACAAATGTAAGATTCATGAAAGTGTATTTTTGGTAGTCCCTAACAAAAGTGTTAGGGTTTTTGGGTTTAGAACATGTATAAATACCCTCTTTATGTTAATATAAATATCCTCTCTTTTAGTTAATTAGTTTGTAGGATGTAACGACACCCATTCTATGTATCGAAGGACTGTAGAACATTTGCTTTATTTTCATATGAAGTCGTTTGGTCATGTAACTTTGAGGAACGGCTATTGGGGTCATTTCCCATGTTCGCGATTTTTGCCGAATTTTAAATGATCGTTTTCCTTTGGTAAATCTTTTTTCGCCTATAACTTTTGGTTGCTAAGGAGTTTTAACCTGTAACCACTTCCATTTGATTTGGATGATGGTTTACCTTTTCGTGAGTGGTCACATTTGTCAAACGGACTTACCGTTTGGGAGATTTGGCTAAAATAAGATTTGGAAGATGAAAAACAGCTTAATCGGGCTTAATAGGGTGATTACCAGCTAGGCCCGTAACCCATTTCTGGATTAGGGTTATAGGAGGGCTGAAAGGAGTTAGAAAATGATTCCTTTTCATTTTTTCAGCCGCCACCAACATTCCTCTAACCTTGGCAATGGCCTTCATCTTCTAAATTACTCCCTAATAACTTTTTTATCACTTATCAAGCAAAACTACATCAAATTAAGTCTAATTAGCATCAAATCAGAGATAGAGCTTCTGCTATACATAGGAATCCATGCCAAATCAGTTATAGCTTCAGACCTATCATTCATTTGTGGCTACGGTGAGTGGTTAGCATGTTTATTCACTAATTATGGCTAATTAGGGATGATTAGTGATAATTAACGAAACTATGATTCAGAAAAATATGTAAAAATTCTAAATTATTATTTTATGTCACTGACATAAATTTGGGTTAATTTGGATTAAGTTTGCTAATCCCGAAATTTATGGGATTAAGGAGAAATCATGGATTTAGGTTTGTTTAATCCTAGATATCATATGTGATTGGTTTTTTTAATGTTTTTAGTTGGTTCGATATGTTCCTACTGTTGTTTGGTATGATCTATGATTGCATAAGAAAGTTAGAATGGTTGAAAATGCCTTCGAAAGGCCAAAAAGGGTTTGCTGGAAAATGGTGCAGGCTATAGGTCGAGCGACCGACCCATAATACTCGACCGACCCAATAACGATGTTCGACCAACCCATGGTGTTCGACCGACCAAAATATGCATGTTCGACCCTATATGCATGATCGACCCTATATGTTCGTTTGACCCTATATGCATGCTCGACCATATATGTACGTTCGATCCTATATGTATGTTCGACTCTGAACCCAAGATGACAGTAAACTCTTTTGAAGATCAATTTCAATCTGACCAAAACTCGAGATGCAAAGTAAGTTCAGATGGGAAGTTATGGCTCAAGATCCATATGGGGATCAACGGGTTAAGTTCTAAAGTTGGGCTTTGCTACGGGACGTGTGCAAAGGGGTTATCGATATATATAACTTTGATTCACTACTGAGAGAGGGGGGTATTGACTATGGACTAGTGTAGTGGGGTCAGAGGTTATATGGAGTCGAACTCCATCAGGGTCCCAAAGGGTAAAGTGGCCGTAGTGATAGTTGTACGGAGCTGGGCTCCGTCATGGCCCCAATGTTTCTAGTGATCAAAGTGGTGGATATCGTATACTTTACACACCAAGTGAGAGATATGAGGATGAATGCTATGTTTGATGTTTGCTATCACTATGACACATACACTTCCATTTTACACTCTATGTTAGTGTTTACCTTAAAGTATTGTACATCTTGTTGTGCTAACTCTTTGGTTGCAGGTCCGGGACAGGTATGATTTCTTATACCTGCCATTGCTCTACTTAGTGGTATAAATTTGCTATCGCTCGTACCAGACTTTTGTCTGACCCAGAGTTATATGTCTCTTCTTATTACTCTGGGTGCTCCTAAACGAGCAGACTAGAGACAGTTAGGTGATTATGCATGAGTAGCTGTCCGGAGACAAGCAGAAGGCTTCCACGTACTATATACATATATTCTCCCTACGTTGTTGCTGGTTACTACTTCAGGTATTAGTAGTGTACCTTTTCTATTTTGCTTTAGAGACAGTATTTTGAAGTTTTAATAATCATTTAGATCATAAGTTGTATTTTGGATTTCGCTACTGTGATGGATATGGTTTAGTTTTCAGCTTATGCACTGTCTCGCCTGTTTTATATCAAGTTATGTTATTATAATATTTTATTTTATTTTATGCACCGTGAGATATACTATAGGTTCTTAATGATTCATATTTTCAAATCCCTTTCTTTTGACGACCGTCCCGTGCCAGTTGGACATTAGCACAGCGCATTTCAAGGGAAATGTCGGCTGGTGCGGGGCGGGCCGTCACATAGGATCAAAAACAAAAAGCTCTTTCTTTCTTTCTTTCATGGCTTCTTAGCCATTTCCCTCTTATGTAATTTTCATGTTAATGCAATTTAATTGCTTGTTCATTTAGTTCTTGTTATTTACTTTATGCATTAGTATAGTTTTATTTTATGCAAGTAGTTTAGTTTATTTTTGTTAATTAGTTCACCCTTTTTCCTTTATTTTTAATGTTGCAATCTATCTGTGTTGTCATGATTACATGTATTAGAGGCTAACCCCTTTAAACTTAAGGGTAATGAAGCTCTCTTGATTATGTAGATGCAACATAATTTTTTTATTCATGCTCTCTTTTTGTGCTTCATGTCATGTTGATGTTATTAGTTTTATGTGTTCATTATTGAATTTGATAGCTTATATTATTGAAACCAAATCGGCTATGCTTAGTCATATGTTCACTAATTACCTCTTCATCTACATATGATGATGGTGATTAAGTGAAGGTTGAAATAAAAATTTGATGCTCTATAGTTCTAATTAATAGTTCATAGGTCATGTTTAAAATATATTTCATTTTCATCTTGTTGTCATTTTTTGTTAGAATTAGTAAGGTGATTTAGTGGGTATGTATAGTTTGATAGTTTATTTTGTGCTAATTAATAGCATGAATAAGCTATACTTATAATAATCATCTCAACTAACTTCACAAATGACCAAAAAATAGATCATGGTTTCATTTTATGTTGATTCATGTGATCTAGAGAGTGGAATTATTCCTAAGCTGTCATTTAATCTCATATTTTTTGTTAACATTTGTAATAGTTAGTTTGTTTGATTTTACAACTTTTAGCTAGTTAAATTCTCACTCGACTTTGTTTTAATTTGATTGACTATAATTAAAATTGTTTCTTTCTCCGTGGATCGACCCGTACTCGCTAACAAACTACAAGTGTATATCGTGCGCTTGCAGTTTATTACACTTCAAGATGGTTTTCTAATCGATAGAATATTCATCGACGAACAAGTTTTTGACGTCGTTGCCGGGAAAAGAATTTAGTTTTGATTTTATTATTCGAATTAATTTTCTTATTTGTTATTCTTTAAAAAAAAGTTACATTGTTTGTGTGCGCTTTAGTTTGTTCATTTAGTTTTAGTTTGTTTACGAGTGTGTGTGTGTGGTTGTTTTCTTTTTGTTTTGTATTCTTAAAAAAAGAGTGTATTGTTGCATTTTGTTGTTAGTCACCTTGTTGTGTTCATTTTCAATTGTGTCAATTTTACCTTTGTTCTAGTTTTTTTTTAAAAAAAAACAAGAATTATGTTTTATTTTGTTCACTTGAATTAGTTTTGTGTTGTTTTCTTGGCGCATCTTTTGTTAATTTGTGTCTTGTTCTCCTTGTTTGTTTTTGTTTAGTTGTGTTTAACTTAGCTTTGCATGGTTTGTTTTTTGTGTTGGTTTTTGTTAAAAAAATGTTAAAGTTCATTTTATTTTTTCCAGCAATTTCTTTCAATTATGTACAGTTTGTTGTGTGAAAAGTCTGTATAAATTTGTGTTTGAGCCCAGTCTCCATTTGTTTTTGAAGTTTCAGTTTGCAGTTATGGTGCATTATTGTTTTCATCTTTTTAGTTCAGCTGCAAGTGCAATTTGATTTCAAGTGTTACCAAACATACACATAGTTTGCTTTTCAAAAGCTGTGCACTTCAATCACATTTTAAATTTTGATTTTGTTGCAATTACTCATCAAAACTGCCATTACCCTTCCATATTTCATACACCATTTTCATAAACATCCTATACACAACTGACAAACCAACCGTCGTCGGCCTGAACCATCAAACTTAGACCACCTTCACGCATTGCATACATCGCGACTCTTCATAAACCTCCTAACTTTCTGTTTTCGTTTCACTCTTATTTGTTGTTTAAACTTTCTGTTTGCATTTTCATCAAAAAAATACACAAAAAAAAATACACTTAGCATGTGTGTGTGTGTTTTTCCTCTCTGTCAGACTTTGTTCATTGCTTTGCAATTTTTTGTATTTTCTCAAAACTTTTGTGCATTCGTCTTCACTTTCTTTTCTAGTTTTTTTCTAATAGTTTTTGTTCACTATCATTTGTGTTTGTTTAACAGTTTTGTTGTGCTTCTCTTTTATTTTTATTTTAAAAAAAATTGTCTCGGTATTGTTTTGTGTTAGTTTAGTGCATTGTCTCTGCATTTTTCTATTTAAACCATAAAATTTCTATTACAAATTTCTGATATTTTCAACCTTGCATTGGTTTGCATTTCTTTTACTTCTTTCCATTCAGTCATAAGTGTTGGTTTGCAAGTCCAAATTTCACATTGCCATTTCAGTTTTTAATTTTTTTTGTTTTCATTACAGAAAGAAAAAAAAGACACATTATATTCACTCCTTGTCCCATAACCATTACATCTTCATTCACTGTCCAAACTGCAGTTTCATTCACCATCATTCATACAATACAAAACACTCCTCAAACCACAATCAACTGCCACCAAGACAACCACATTACATTCACCCATTCAAACACCTCATCTTCCATCAACAAGAACACTGCAAACACCTTCCAACCACATACTGCAAACAATACAGCATCTGCACCTCTGCCCTCTTACCCCTTCTACAAACTTTACCGCTGTCTGACAACCCTTTCACCACTTTCACACTCTGAAAACAACATAATTCTTCCAAAACCGTCACCATCCCGACAATCCCTACCATTCCTCTAACCATACTCAGTTTTCCATTCACCATCAACTTGCAACAGCTTATACCATCCGCAATCAACCTTTCATCTGCCATTAACTCTGAATCCAACAGCCACCTCTACATCGACTTTGAACCCTACAACAACTTCACCATACCATTCTCACAAACCCTCATGTAAACCATCACAAGCTCAACTGCCCAAGCATCACAAACATCCTCAACGATCCATAATTCAAAACCAAAAAAACCCATCACCTATACAACAATCAGTCACAGACATCCTCTTTTCCATAATAAAACCACCCACAATAACAAGCTTGTACCACCACTCATACAAAAACCACGCAAATCATCACTACCAACCACGAAATCGTGAACCCCACTTCAAACCCCGAATCACACTATCTGCTTCGAATTCACCAACACCTCCCTTCGAACTACCAGTAATCGCACCAGAAAACCCAATCGTCGCTTCCTGACAACTGCAACCTCACATATTTCCTCAATCCACCAACTTCCCTACCCAAGGAGCCAAACGATTACCCGCTTCAACCAAAATCCTCCATCTATAACCGAATTGAAGCAATTTATTTTTTTCCTCTGATTTCGTAACTATTTTATTTAGAAGCTGGTGGTATCTTTCTCAATTTCATATTTTGCGTTTCGAAAGAAAAAACAAAACAAGGAAAGGGTTAAGTACATAGCGGTGTTATGGGCTTTGTGGGCCAAGATTTAGAATTTACTTATTTGGAATTGACTTTGGGGACTTAGTTATTTTTTTTTCTGTTTTTCTGGTTTATCTTTTTCTCTAATAAAAAAAACTTTTCTATCAATTGTATATATATCACCTCGCTTTTCAGGTTGCACGAGGAAGGAATTGCTTGCTTAACTACTTTGTTTTGCATAAAAAAATTACCACAAAAAAAAATTGCTAATAAATTTTGCACGCTCTGGTATTGTGCTCTCAACTCTGTTTATATTTCCTTGCATTGTTGCTTGCTTGCATTTTCATTCATAAAAAAAATCCAAAAACAGAACAAAAGTTCATTTGTGGTTGCATTGCAATTCACGTTTAATTTTTGTTTTGCATTCATCTTATTTTGTTTTTATTTTCCTATGACATCATTATATTTTGACAAATTGGTTTATTTCTAATGAATTATTTCTCGATGTCTAGACTACGGCAGAGTAATAATCTTTTATAAATATTACGGCGATTCGTAAATATTATAGCGATTGTTCCTCTGAAGGCACTTAAACCTTCGGCTACATTGCTAGGTTGATTCCCGGTGCACTGATAACTCATGTTCGTTAACTAGTTGAGAAATCTTTTGTTTAAATTAATCTAACCATCATTATATAATTTTAGAAAATTTGTAAATAAGTAATTTGCATTCATATAGTTGCATTAGGTTCATGCATATATAAAAACAAAAAACAAAGAAAATCAAAAAAAAAACATTTTCTTGAAAATGTCTCAATTTTCTTATTCGCAAGAATTTTATGATAGTTGTGAAAATCAATATAATCCATATAATTTCACACAAAATTCCTACGGATATTTTAATAACATATATTGTACAAACAATTTGGATTTTTGTGACGGCCCGCCCAGCACCAACCGACATTTACTCCAAAAGTGCGTTGTACACATGTCCAGTTAGCACGGAACGGTCATCAGAAGAAAATAAAGAAGACGAAGAATCAACAAAGAACCTGTAATATGTCTCACAGCGCATGAAATAAAATATAATCATAACATATACTTGACACAAATAGGCGAGACAGTGCATAAGCTGAAAACAACTTTCATAGCAGCGAAAAATCCAAATACAGCTTATGTTCCACATCATTTAATTATTACAACTTTTCAAACTGTCTCTAAAAGCAAAAGCAAGATAAGGGAGGTACACTACTAATGCCCAAGTAGTAACCACCAACGACACAGGGAGAATATCTATATATATCATACGTGGAAGCCTCCTGCTCGCCTCCAGATCAGCTACTCGTGCATCACCAGATAACATGTCTCTAGTCTGCTCGTGTGAGCACCCAGAGTAATAAGAAGAGACATAAAACTCTGGGTCAGACAAAAGTCTGGTGTGAGCGATAAGCAACAAAACAAAACAATAACAGGTATAATCCAATTATACCTGAACCTGGACCTGCAACCAAAGAGTTAGCACTACATACTGTACAATACTCTAAGGTGCCACTAACATATGGTGTAAGAAATACGGGGGTGGGGGTGTGCATGTCATAGTGATGTCAAACAATCAATCATAGCAAACATCCTCACATCTTTCACTCAGTGCGTAAAGCATACGATATCCACTACTTTGGTTACCTAATACTTTGGGCCATGATGGAATCCAATGCCGTGTAACTATCACTACAAGCCCACTATCCATCTCTCAGTGGTGAACCAAAGTTATGAATACCGACAACCCCTTTGCACACGTCCCGCAGCAAAGCCCAATCATGAAGTGAACTCATTGGTTCCCATCTGGATCCTGAGTTCTAACTTCCATTTGGACTACCTTTGCATCTCGGGTTTTAGTCATCATCTTCATCCGGGTCGGTCTTCACTTCACCTTGCTTCGGATCGTGGTCATCACCCTCGCTCGGGTCGGATCGTGGTCATCACCCTCACTCGGGTCGGATCGTGGTTTTCACTTCAAGTCCAAGCATCTTGGATCGGGTCGGTCGTGCTCCCTCCATCGGATCGAGTCGCTCCATATGGATCGGGTCGTGCTCCTTCTAGCTCGTGGCGCTCCAGCTCCATCGGATCGGGTTGCACCATCGGTTCGTGGCTTCTGAAGTGGATCGGGTCGGAGCGTGCAAGTGCATGTTTTCCTCCTCTGGTCGGATCGGGGTGCGAAGCGCGAGAGCGGATCGGGTACGAGAGCTTTTGTCGGATCGTGGTCTCCGGTTCGGATCGTGGTAAGGGAGGTCTGATCCGATCCTTGCCTGCATTCCCTGCAATTTTCCAACGACTGTTTATACGCCTCTCGACGGCATTTTCGACCATTCTAACTATTCTAAACAATCATAAAGCATACCATACAGTCATAGCAACATGCATAAACATCCACAAACAGCAAAACAACAATATGGTATGTTAAAACGGATCAAACATAGCCAAAACCCCATATTTTCCCTTAATCCCTCTTAATCACGTTTAAGAAAATCTAATGATAGGATTAACAAAACTTAACCAAATCAGCCAAATTTTCTAACAGAGGCCTAAAATAATATTTAGCAATTTATAAATATTTTTCCAGATTTTTAACATGCATAAATTCGCTAATTTCCACTAATCACCCCTTAATCCCCCAAATTCCGGGATTTGCAAAATTGGTCGAAATTAACCCAAATTCATATCAGAGGCATAAAATGATGTTTTGAATTTTAGGAATTTTTCTAGATTTTTCTGAGCCATAATTTCGCTAATCTTCGCTAATTACCATAATTAGCCGTAATTAGTGAAAAACAATGCAAATCACTCACCTTTGCCACAAAGTAAACTATAGATCTGAAATGATTCTCTGTTTGGGTCGAATTCTAATGTGTTCCAGCAACTCTCTCTCTGATTTGGTGTTACCCTCCCTTGATTTTATGTAGTTTTGCTTAATCTTCGATTAGAAAGTGATTAGAGACGATTTGGTATGAAATTAGAAGGTGGAGGCTAGGGTGAAAGACATGTTTGTGGCGGCTGGAAAATGAAATAAAATTCGTTTTCCTACTATTCTCAGCCTCCCCATAACCCTACTCCCGAAATGGGTTATGGGCCTTCTTGCTAATCACCTCAATTAGGCCCGGTTAAGCTGTTTTTCACCTTATGAACCTTAATTCAGCCATATCTCCCAAACGGTAAGTCCGTTTGGCTAATGTGACCACTTACGGAAAGGTAAACCATCATCCAAATCTAATGGAAGTGGTTTTAGGTCAAAACTCCTTACCAATCAAAAGTTATGGCCGAAACAAGATCAGCTAGGGGTAAAACGGTCATTTAAAAATCGGCAAAAATCATGAACATGGTAAATTACCCCAATAGTCGTTCCCCAACTCTACACGACCATATGACTTCGTATGAGAAAGAAATAAATATTCTACGATCCTCCGATGCGTTGAATGTGGGTTGTTACATTCTCCCCCCTTAAGAAATTTCGCCCCCGAAATTCCCTAACCAAAACACACAAAGGGTCCTGCATGCCTATTAGCCATAAAACAACAATCAAACATGCAAAACAAGTCTATCCTAGCATTCGGAATAACTAAATCGCAAAGAAAATCTTACCAGGCAAAGAGTTCTGAATACTTCTTACTTATGTTCTCCTCTGTTTCCCAAGTACAGTCTTCCTCATCACCACCGCACTGAACTTTGACTAGTTTCACCACCTTCCTTTGAAGCTGCTTCGTATCGTTCCCAACAATACGCATAGGCTTGCAGTTCTCCACTGCCTTAGGTTCAACCTCGATATCATCCAACTGATCTGGTGAAACAACCACACTAGGGTCGTGCACAAACTTCATTAACTGAGAAACAAGAAATACGTTGTGAACTCCCGCCATCTTGTCTGGTAACTCAACTTTATATGAAAACTCAACCAAATGAAAATGGTCATCCCATGACCTTCCAAGATCCAATATACAAATCCTCAAAAGATCCTCTAATACACGATTCACCCAAATACCACCACAACCTGATCTAATCCTTGGTAAACCATCAATGAAATCCATTGAGACTTGTTTCCAACGGTTGTGACAAACCACTAAGCTTCCTTCGCTCGGTTTTAACTAACTGGCAATTCATGCATTTGGACATAAAATTCCCAATGTCTTTCTTTATCCTTTCTCAGTAGTAGATCTGCTCCATGTCTCAATACATCTTGTTACCACTGGGATGTATATTCAATTTCGGGTGATGATATGCTCTAAGCACTTCATCTCTCAGTCCATCTACGTTGGGTACAACTAGTCCCTTATTCTTTCGAAGTCACCCTTCTCGATCAAATCCTTACTTGATCATTCTCTTTCCATCGATACCCATCTCTACCCTAGAGATGGTTTCCAATAGATTAGGATCGTCCTTCTAACTGGAACCAATCCACTCAATCAAAATCGATCTAATCGTCAAGCTTACTAGCGTTTCTGAATCCAATTCACTCCTGGGTCTGAAATCATATCCTGTGATATACTCTAGTTGCTTCCATCCTAGAAACAAAACCCCTAAACTGGCATGTCTCCTACTCAATGCAACTATTACCGCACCCAAATCCTTTACTATGATCACTCTGCCTCATGGAGTCATGGCGACTCCACTGCGCTGATCCATAGCCACTAGTCCTTTGCTATGTCCACTCTATCCCATGAAGTCATAACAACTCCACTGCACTGGTTCATAGCCCTACTAATCCTTTACTATGTCCACTTTGCCTCTCAAGTCATAACGACTCTACTGCACTGGCTCATAGTCCTACTACAATCACTTTGTTCCCCATCGCTGGAACCCTACAGGTGATAGTCTACTCAAGGGAAGAAAAATAGGAACAACATAGCAACCATAACATCCATCAAACAAGTCCTACCTATCACCTGCTAAATTCATAAACACATCGACACCTACATGATTGGTCTAACCAATCTTAATATGTCGATTCTAGTATGTCTGGTCCAACCAACATCAATAACTAATGGAAGCCCATCCTCCATACATACACCGATACCTACTTGACTGGTCCAACCAATCCCAGGCCAATGGAAGCCCCGCCTCCCTACGGACTACCGTACGTCCAACGTACGTTTATCCTCCAAGGATAACTAGATCACGTCCAACGGATCCAAGGTAACGGGCGTCCCCAGATACCCCTGCTTTTAGTCCGCCTAAAATACTTGAGTCCAACCCAAGTCTATCCATTGTCTTACTGCCCTCTCGAGTCCAACTCAAGCCGAATCCAATTCCTTGCAGCCTTCTCGAGTCCAACTCGAGTCAATCTATAACTCAGACCCAGTCTTGAGTATCCATTACCGACAAACTCTAGTCCAACGTGAGTCGTCGTCTCTTTATTCGTTGCATCTCCAAGATCAACGGACATCCATTTTCCTTTTACGAGTTCAAGTCCAACTTGAATCGCCCTAATCTTCGTTGTATCCTCCATGATCAACGAACACATCCTATTCCTTCAAAGTCCTACTATCCAAAGAGAACATCAACATAGGGTTCTAAACAATCCATTACTTTGCATCTTTCTCGAGTCCCAGTCGAGCAATCTCATAACCCTATCGAGTCTAACTATGGGCAGTCTATACCATTGAACAGTCTTACCATGTTCCGTCTGCCCATCACTCCCCGAGTAAACCAAGATATCATCCAATGAAAAATCACAACAACTATTTACCCCTCATGCAAACCATCCTAGTCGAAATCGACGTTCCCCAAGCACAAGCCCCAAAGGCCTAAACCAATATCAGACAAGCACCCAAGGAACATCTCCTCCGAGTTCGGACAACCCACGTGAGGTGATACTAGTAAAACAAGTAAGCATTGGAGCACTCATTTGCCTCCCAGAGACAACTAGAACTTATTACAACGATAACCTTTCAGCTTTCTTAACTCCAGTTACTATCGCCATTACTAGGTAGGTACCTAATACCACCCTATTCCTTTGGAGTAGATCGACTCCCCAAAATAATGCTAAACCCAGTAAAGCGCAAAACAAAGCAATCAAAACAAACATACATCCATGACTCGATAAGACCACATTACAAAAAATCATGCCAAAACTAGTAGAACCACCAATCGGGTTCGTCACAACTAGAGGTCTATCGACTATCTCGGGTTTGTCAAACAATACCCGAACGGAAACACCTTAAATAGAAAGCATACCTTTGATAATGACGCCTTTTCCCTTCTGCGCCGCAGTTGGGGCATTCGACGAAGAAGGAACAGTGTTGATAGCATACGCTTTCACAATCTGCTTCTCCCTAGGAGGTTGTGGACAATCATCCTTATGGTGTCCCGCCTGGCCGCAGTTAAAGCACTTCCTTTCCCTGGGCTTTTCTCGACAATCTCTGGCATAGTGGTCCTTCTTGCCACAACTAAAGCACTTGCCACCATTCTTATTCTTCTTATTCTGACCATCCTTGGTCGGGTTCTGCTTCCTCTTATTCTGAGAGTCCTTCTTGCCTTCACCGCCTACTTGCGGCTTTGGCTCCTCTGTATATGCAGTAGCAACATCGGTCTTCAACTTAGGAAAAAGGCTCTCTGACCTTAATGCCTTTCCTACAATAGACTCGAACGTCTCATCGATATGGTTTATAAGTCTTTCCCCCAAGTACCCATCCAAGCCAGTTATGAACTTTTCGTTCTTTTCGACCGTATCGATAAAGGACAATCCATATTTCGATAAAGTGTCGAATTCAGCGATATACTCCGAGACTGCTTTACCATTCTGCTTAAGCTCCAAGAACTTCCTGAACAGTTCTGATTTATGAGCAGCTGGAATAAACTTATCACAAAAGCGAGTCTTAAACCGATTCCAAGTAATCTGATACTCTGGGGTAGCTGCCTTAATAGCATTCCACCAATTCATAGCTCGTCCTTGCAGTTGACGCGATGCAAGCTTCCTCTTCATTGCGTCCTCGATTCCTAGATCTTTGACAATGCGCTCGCAACTATCTAGCCAATCTTGAACTTCTGTAGCTGACTCTGTTCCGTGGAACGGCTTCCCACCAAGACTAGTATAATCCTTGTTTAGCTTGGTGAAATCGGCCCTAGGCGCCTGCACCGCTGCACCACCACCGTTAACAACATTAGGAGCTGCTCCCCGAGCATCCCTAACCACCTCTCGCGTGAAGGTAGTAAACATCGTCCTCATATCAGGAACATCCCTATTGTTTGCTCCTGAACCCGTACTCCTCGTATTTCGGCTCATCGTTCAATCTGCAAAGAGAAAACGATTAACCATCTCAATGCGGTGCCCGTGCAGTACGACTTCATCCTTACATCTACTAATACACTATATATACATATAGCTTTCAAAAAAAACCAAAATTATCACAAATACGCGCTCTCATATACGTATACTATCTCTCCCTGGTGTCTTTCCCTAGGTTAACTAAGCAACCTAGAGCTCTGATACCAAGTGTGACGGCCCGTCCCGCACCAACCGACATTTACTCCAAAAGTGCGCTGTACACATGTCCAGTTAGCACGGAACGGTCGTCAGAAGAAAAGAAAGAAGATGAAGAATCAACAAAGAACCTGTAATATGTCTCACAGCGCATGGAATAAAATATAATCATAATATATACTTGACACAAACAGGCGAGACAGTGCATAAGCTGAAAACAACTATCATAGCAGCGGAAAATCCAAATACAGCTTATGTTCCACATCATTTAATTATTACAACTTTTCAAACTTTCTCTAAAAGAAAAAGCAAAATAAGGGAGGTACACTACTAATGCCCAAGTAGTAACCACCAACGACACAGGGAGAATTTCTATATATATCATACGTGGAAGCCTCCTGCTCGCCTCCAGATCAGCTACTCGTGCATCACCAGATAACCTGTCTCTAGTCTGCTCGTGTGAGCACCCAGAGTAATAAGAAGAAACATAAAACTCTGGGTCAGACAAAAGTCTAGTGTGAGCGATAAGCAACAAAACAAAACAATAACAGGTATAATCCAATCATACCTGAATCTGGACCTGCAACCAAAGAGTTAGCACTACATACTGTACAATACTCTAAGGTGCCACTAACATATGGTGTAAGAAATACGGGGGTGGGGGTGTGCATGTCATAGTGATGTCAAACAATCAATCATAGCAACCATCCTCACATCTCGCACTCAGTGCGTAAAGCATACGATATCCACTACTTTGGTTACCTAATACTTTGGGCCACGATGGAATCCAATCCCGTGTAACTATCACTACAAGCCCACTATCCATCTCTCAGTGGTGAACCAAAGTTATGAATACCGACAACCCCTTTGCACACGTCCCGCAGCAAAGCCCAATAATGAAGTGAACTCATTGGTTCCCATATGGATCCTGAGCTCTAACTTCCATTTGGACTACCTTTGCATCTCGTTTTTTAGTCATCATCTTCATCCGGGTCGGTCTTCACTTCACCTTGCTTCGGATCGTGGTCATCACCCTCGCTCGGGTCGGATCGTGGTCATCACCCTCGCTCGGGTCGGATCGTGGTCTTCACTTCAAGTCCAAGCATCTCGGATCAGGTCGGTCGTGCTCCCTCCATTGGATCGAGTCGCTCCATACGGATCGGGTTGTGCTCCTTCTAGCTCGTGGCGCTCCAGCTCCATCGGATCGGGTCGCACCATCGGTTCGTGGCTTCTGAAGTGGATCAGGTCGGAGCGTGCAAGTTCATGTTGTCCTCCTCTGGTCGGATCGGGGTGCGAAGCGCGAGAGCAGATCGGGTACGAAAGCTATTGTCGGATCGTGGTCTCCGGTTCGGATCGTGGTAAGGGAGGTCCGATCCGGTCCCTGCCTGCATTTCCTACAACTTTCCAACGACTATTTATACGCCTCTCGACGGCGTTTTCGACCATTCTAACTATTCTAAACAATCATAAAGCATACCATACAGTCATAGCAACATGTATAAACATCCACAAATAGAAAAACAACAATATGGTATGTTAAAACGGATCAAGCATAGCTAAAAACCCCATATTTTCCCTTAATCCCTCTTAATCACGTTTAAGAAAATCTAATGATAGGCTTAAAAAAACTTAACCAAATCAGCCAAATTTTCTAACAGAGGCCTAAAATAATATTTAGCAATTTATAAATATTTTTCCAGATTTTTAGCATGCATAAATTCGCTAATTTCCACTAATCACCCCTTAATCCCCCAAATTCCGGGATTTGCAAAATTAGTCGAAACTAACCCAAATTCATATCAGAGGCATAAAATGATGTTTTAGAATTTTAGAAATTTTTCTAGATTTTTCTGAGCCATAATTTCGCTAATCTTCGCTAATTACCATAATTAGCCGTAATTAGTGAAAAACAATGCAAATCACTCACCTTTGCCACAAAGTAAACTATAGATCTGAAATGATTCTCTGTTTGGGACGAATTCTAATGTGTTCCAGCAACTCTCTCTCTCTCTCTGATTTGGTGCTACCCTCCCTTGATTTTATGTAGTTTTGCTTAATCTTCGATTAGAAAGTGATTAGAGACGATTTGGTATGAAATTAGAAGGTGGAGGCCATGGCTAGGGTGAAAGACATGTTTGTGGCGGCTGGAAAATGAAATAAAATTTGTTTTTCTACTGTTCTCAGCCTCCCCATAACCCTAATCCCGAAATGGGTTATGGGCCTTCTTTCTAATCACCTCAATTAGGCCCGGTTAAGCTGTTTTTCACCTTCTGAACCTTAATTCAGTCATATCTCCCAAACGGTAAGTTCCTTTGGCTAATGTGACCACTCTACGGAAAGGTAAACCATCATCCAGATCTAATGGAAGTGGTTTCAGGTTAAAACTCCTTACCAATCAAAAGTTATGGCCGAACCAAGATCAGCTAGGGGCAAAACGGTCATTTAAAAATCGGCAAAAATCATGAACATGGTAAATTACCCCAATAGTCATTCCCCAACTCTACACGACCATACGACTTCGTATGAGAAAGAAATAAATATTCTATGATCCTCCGATGCATAGAGTGCGGGTTGTTACAATTTTACACCACCAACTTTTCAAAATTTTCAAAATAATTCAGATTTTGCACCACAAAATTTTCAAAATGACAATCAACCCTCTAATCTTGAATCTTTACTTGAAATACATGAAACAAACACACAACAACTTGAAACAAGCACACAACTTCAAAGAACATATGAATGATGTACGAACATATGCAACAATTCGAATAAAAGTTTTCAAAATAATCAAAATCCAAATTCAATTCCGAATTTAAATGATTTTGATTATAACCCTTGCCAATTCAATTTCGAACTCCAAAATGAATTTCAAATTCAAAATGAAAATGTGAATCACTTTTCCTATGATTTTGGTAATGGGAATAATTTCAATTGTGGCACAAATGAAAACTTTTGCTCTTAACTATTTCAAATTGAAAATTCTCATGTAAATAATTATAAATTTGATTTTGTTGAGCAAATGAAAGAAATTGATGATAATTACATGGATTTATTATATGAAAACTACTTGAGGTTTCATGAGAAACAAAATCAAATCCAAATGTATGACGATTCGAACATTAATCCACCTTTTACCACAATCGATGGTTTAGAAACAACTTTCGAAATAGAAAATAACAATCTTAACGAAGTTGTTAATAATACGGTAATTGAGTTGGATTTCAATTCTATTGAGAGGGTGGAACTAAATCTCAAAACCAATCTTCCTTTTTCTGAAAATAATGAATTTCAAGCAACAAATTTAAACTTTGAAAATGATATAAGCAATGAAGTTGTGAATAACTCAAAGAAAGAAGAATTCGATGAACACGAATTTTCAAACTTTTCGATAATGAGTGGAATTTTAAAGAGGTAGATTAAAATCACTATTTGGATTTTGAAATCAATATTTTTGAACAAATTTTCAATGATAAATTTGAAATTCAAATCGGTCAATTTAAACACGAATTTCATCCATTTATTCAATCTACCCGAAAAACCATAAAAAAAAACCCAACTCATTCAATATTTAATAAAACAATATTCGTTTTTCCAAACAAACGTTTAACTTCAAAAAAAATTATGATTTGTTTTTTCAAGCTTAATCTGTGTCTCTCATACTTGAAGAGACAAATGAATTGGTCTTTAGAAGACTGTTTTATTTACTTCTTATCAATTTTTTTTTGATAAACTGCAAATATTTTTTTCTTTTCTCTTGTAAATACAGGGCATATTTTCAATATTTTCTTTTCTTTTCTTTTCTACTTCCACTTGGGTTGCCTGTTGGGACACAGTCCAAATCAAGTGTAGGGTGAATTTCACATTTATTTAGGTTTTGCATAGAATTTTTTTGCATTAAAAAAAGCATTTTAATATACTTTCAAATGGGCAGGATGAAGTAAATATACGGTTTTGGTCATACGACTAAAATGTTTGGAAAATCACTTTTCTTAGTGGAAAATGAAAGAAAAGTTCGAATTATGAGCTAATTTAGTGTAACTGATATATATGGAGATTCATAGATGATGAGTATGAATTTTTTGCTGAATTGTAATCCAATTAATAGAACGGTTCATTTAGACTACTTGCGATAACATTTTAGATCTTTTAAGTGAAATTATGCTAAGATATTTTGGCTTAACTCCCTCTCTTTAAAACAAAAACAAAAAAGGAAAAAAAGAAAAAAAAAGTGAGAGAAATATATATATATATAATAAACCAAGGGTTGCTTGTAAATATAGCATTGGTGTGCTAACTAGCCGAACTCTGTCCCAACTCTCACGTAAGCCGTAATGTAGTATAGGGGTGGTATACCTTGGTCTCATTTCATGAGTTGGACACCAAAGGATTACCGACATGTTGTTGACAAAGTCAGCGTCGGTTTGCACAATCCGCCAAGCTCTATCCGCACGTAAGTCGTAATGTAGTGTAGGGGTGGTATACCTTGGTCTTTTCAGTTAGGAGTTCGTAAATAATAATTATGCAAATATTTTTCAAAATAAAGAGCGATTTGGCACTTGAAATCCAAGCATTTTCTTCACTTATTCGACCTAACGTGTTAACCAAAAGGAAATAAAGATGCCATTTTACAATCGTTGATATCGATTGTAGAATTCATTTCATATTTGCACTATGTTTCTACCAAAACAACTGATCAAGCTGGAGGTGTAACAACCCGTATTTTTGAATAACATGTTATAACATAAATCTAGGCAGAATTAAACTGTAAAATATGAATCAAGGGAAACGGGCTATGCCATTGCGTTCATCTCGGAAAAATACGCGAAATAGAGTCCGAGTTTTCGAAAAACGGAGTCTGTATGACCAAGTTATGGCCCAATGAAGTTTTCAGAAAATTCCAAGCCCGAAAACAGTTCAAATTCGAATTCAGATTTAAATTTCAACCAAGGCAGAATGGGCGGGAATTTTCCCGCCCTAGGCAGGGTCGACACCAGTGTCGACCCCCCCAATGGGTCGACACCCATTTCGACCCATGGGTCGACACCCATGTCGACCCAGGGGTCGACCCCCCCGGTCGGACCAGTTTTTCTGGTGCACCATTTTGACAGGTTAGGTCTTGCTCTGGGAGTTTCTGACGGGAGTTGATGGCTCAGATTCGATTTAGGGTTAACCCTATGGTCTAAATTAACCTAACCACCTATAAAAAGACCCCTAGACCTAGCCTAAACACTCATTAATCATTCCTACAACTAAATGCTGTCCAAATACTCACCAATCATGGCCTCCATCTTCTTCATGAAAGCATGAGTGTGTCAAATCAATCTATGTCATAAAAGAGCCATCTTTCTTAAGTAAAAGAGCCTTCTTTCTTTCTCGTTGGAGTTATTACTTCTTGTTTCAAGGCATTTAAGTGGAGCTTATTATTTTCTTTGCGGATTTTGCTTGTGGCTTCGTCTCAATCTTTATATATATTGATCTAGATCGCATAACCGCTCATTGTAAGCCCTATACTACTCTTAGATTCTAACTATGAAGTTAAATGTGATATGTTGCAAGTTGAGTTTGGGCCTATGTATGATATATGCTTTGATCTTATCATGTTATGCATGAATATATTCTATGCATGTTTGAAAACCTATCACCTTGACCTTATGGGCTAAAAGCTATAAGCTTTATGTTGAAATGTTGCATTATATAACATTAGAACTCTTATAACCTTTATGATAACTTGCATATAATGCTATATGCGAACTTTTAGCCATCATCCTTTGTCATTCATAATCATGTTTCACCTATTTGCTTAAGTTGATATTATGCATGTTTTGAGGCCTATGATGTAATATGCAAGCTTATGAACCTATTTATGCCTCATATGCCACCATGTTTAACTTGTGGCCAACCTTATTACCTTATGCCCCTTTTTGTCATTCTTTTGCCAAGTTCCCCCTTTTGATCTATGTTATGTTATGCGAAACGTACATGCGATGGGAATACGTTGGGTTGGGTAATATTAATGACATGAAACATGATTTTAAAATATGACATGAACATTGACTTGTGATTGTGTTTGTAAACATAATGGTGGAAATGACACTTAGAAAATATGAGTGTGGCCAACTCGAGGTTGGGTTGAGTTTGTAGCATAAATCTACCCGGAATCGACCGGCTTGACTAGTGGCTACAAGCAATAGGACCCAATGTGAGTAGTTGGTCATGTTGCACTAGAAACCCGAGGTTAGACCAAGTTGTGGTGTAAAGCTACCCGGACCCGCCCGGCTTAACTAGTAACCACAACAAAGTCTAATGTGAGAGGTTGGGTGCATTAAAATAATTAATGCCACATGATAGGGTTAAGTCATGGACCACTTGAATACTTAACCAATTAAACATGATGGGTTGACGCGGTTAAGTCATGAACCTTGGGTACACTTAACCAACTTGATACTTGATTGGGTAGGGTTAACCACATTTAACCCGCTAGAAACCCTAGTTACGTGATCCTTTTCACCAGTAACCCTCTTGATTGTATCATGATACCCTAGGGACTAGGCTAGGGTGGGGCACGATTACTGGGTTGACATGTAAGCGACCAAAACGACGGCTGAGTAGGTGCGCCGGTGTAGGTTCAGGCGGACTATGGTCGTGCACATGGTCCGGAGTTGAAAAAGCAGACACGGGCACCCGTAGGTTTAGACTGTGCGTGCTTGATCTGTGTCCGTGGTTGGCACCCTAGGGCTTGATACACCCTAGGGTGGACCTAGCACAGTTTGACTACACTTCGTGATTGGGCCGTATGACACCGACACTTGACGAGTTAGGCTTATAGGGAGCCGATCGACTAAACCGAGTAGTTGGACCTCGATTTAGGTCATTTCATGATGTGGGCCAGCTTTGGGCCAAGGGATCATTTCTTGATTATACTTGACATGGATTGGAATACTAGTACACTCCCGGTGCAACTTAACCTTGTATATGCGATGCCACACTTGATCTATCTTGTTAACTTTTCACCATGCCAGTTATCACCCTACATCTCATCTTTGTTTTACATGTTCAGTTAACTTTATTAGTTTTTATACTAATAGTAGATAGGACTTACCAGTCTTTTTGACTGACCAGTTTTCTTTCGCCTCTTTTCTTCCGTTCCCCCCCCCCCCCCCCAAGGTTTGCAGGGTGGGAACACTGTTGCCTAGCTGGATCTTTAGCCGCTTTTCTGGATAGCTCACGTATGGTTTGAGCATGCTATGGCCTTATGCTACTTTGGGGATAGTTACTTTATGTTCCTTTTTCAGTTTTCAGTTTATGTACTAGACTTTGTTTTATGGGAAAATAATGACCAAATACTTTGATGTAACTTGACTATGGTTTTGAAATGCTAGTTTTATCTGCTGCTTTATTTACTCTGTTTTTACTTATATGTGCTGTCTTGTGATATCTGCATGCATGTTTACCTCGTTTAACGCCCCTCCAAAGCTAGTGCCCTTGCAAGAGTGACCCTGGCGGAGGTGGGGTGTTACATTTGGTATCAGAGCATAAGGTTTGCAAGATTTGAGCAAAAGGTTTTTTTAAAACTTACCTTTTGAAAAACTATTTTTCAAAACCAATTAAGTATTTTCCAAGAAAAGTCTAGTTATTTTAAAAGGCTATTCCCCAAAAGCCATTAGCACTATCCTTCGTTTCCTTGTTCTAAACCTATCTTTTCTTTTTCAGTATGGCCGATCTTAACCTTCCCGAGGGAGTGACCATTCCCGGATGGTTCCGGAGGTACTTGGAAGCTAGGGCCAACAATGTGGGCCCAACAACCACCCCCACCGTAACTGAGGTTCCTCTTCCTCCTCCTCCTCAGAATCCACAAGCAGATTTCGCTAAGATTTGCAAAGACTTTAAGGCGATGGGTGGCAAGAATTTCATTGGGACGGAGACTTTTGTGGAGGCACGAAACTGGTTGAAAGAAACTGAGGATCTCTTCGCTATCTTTGATGTGGAAGACCATAGAAAGGTTTTATTGGCAGCATGGTTATTAAAAGAAGAGGCTGCTTATTGGTGGGAGGTCACCAATGCTACTAGACCTATAGAGACTTGGGCTGACTTTAGGACGAGGTTTGGGCTTAAATTTCTATCATCAGCTGAGGAGAATCTGCAATTGGAGAATTTTATATCTTTGAAGCAAGGGGACATGATAGTGAGGGAGTATGTGAATAAGTTTAATCAGCTTGCTCGATTTGGTTTGGACATGGTTAATACTCCCCAGAAGAAAGCTTTACGCTTTGCACGAGGGTTGAATGAGCCATTACAAGGTTTAGCCCTATCTCATATACCCATGGGGGCCACTTTTGAAGGCCTAGTAGACATGGAATTGCTTCAAGGAGACGATAAGAATGGCAAGAAGGAAGTCAAGGCTAATGAGACTCAAGCCAAGAAGACAGACTCCAAGTGTGGAGGAAATCAGAGCAATCAGAACAACAAGAACAACAAGGGCAACAAGGCCAAGGCAAAGGACCCAAGAAAATGCAACTTCTGTGGGATTGTTGGGCACATAGCCAAGGATTGCAGAAAGAAGAAGAGGAAGCGGGGCGAATGCTTTCATTGTGGAGAGACTGGACACTTTAGCAAGGATTGCCCCAAGAAGCAAGGACAAGGGCAAGGGCAGAATCAGCGTGCAGGACCTTCTAGAGGGCAAGTGCATGCTCTCAACGCTGCTCCAGTTCAGGACCGAGGTAGTATTTCTGTAGAAAGTCTTGTTTATATTTCTGATTATCCTGTTAGTACCTTATTTGATTCTGGCGCATCGCATAGTTTTATTTCTTCTGACATTGTTGAAAGTTTTCACCTAAGTACTAGTCTAGTTGAGGATCCCGTTTGTGTTTCAAATCCAATTGGGGGTTCCGCCCATCTATCTATGATTTGTGTGGATTTGAAGATTTCTATCTTGACCGTAGAATTCATGTGTAATGCTTATGTTCTCGGGTTCACGGGATACGGGTTGATTTTGGGCATGGATTGGTTGTCCAGTTATGGAGCCATCCTCGATTGTGAGCATAGGGTGGTGAGACTCATGACTCGCCTCGGTAATACCCTAGAAATTTCTTGTAACCCTAGAGGTCCCGTCATGTTATGTTATCTTGAATCTCTTGACTCGTCCATCGATGATCTGCAATCTATAAGGGTGGTCCGAGACTATCCTGATGTCTTTGAAGAAGTTAAGGGGTTACCCCCTAAACGAGAGATAGATTTCCGCATTTATCTAGTCGATAATGCCAAGCCAGTATCAATTCCCGTTAGGCACATGGCCCCACAAGAAAGAAGAGAGCTCAGTAAGCAAATCAAGGAGTTGCTTGAGAAGAATTTTATTAGGCGAAGCATTTCTGAATGGGGTGCTCCGGTGGTATTCGCTACTAAGGCGGATGGTTCGGTTCGTCTATGTGTTGATTATCGAGAGTTGAACAAGCTGACAAAGAAGAATAGACACCCGTTACCGAGGATTGATGATCTCTTTGACCAGCTTGTTGGTGCTTCTGTTTTCTCTCAGCTCGATCAAGCCACCGGATTCCATCAGCTTAGAGTAGCTGAGGATAGTATCGATAAGACTGCGTTTAGGACTCCAGATGGATTCTTTGAATGGCTTGTCATGCCATTCAGTTTGACTAATGCACCCGCCTACTTCGTAGATTTGATGAGTAGGGTGTTCAGGGAGTTCCTTAACAAGTTTGTTGTTGTTTTCGTGGATGATATTCCGATCTTCTCAAAGGATGAGGAAGAGCATGCTAGGCATCTCAAGGAAGTGATGGATACGCTTAGGACGCATCAGTTGAAAGCCAAGTTCTCCAAATGTCATTTCTGGAGAAGGGAAGTTCGGTTTCTTGGACATATAGTTTCTAAGCAAGGCATAGCGGTGGATCCCGCGAAAGTGGTTGTGGTTCAAGACTGGGAGACTCCTAGGAATGCAACCGAAGTGAGAAGCTTCCTCGATCTGGCGGGCTACTATAGGAAGTTCATCAGGGACTTCGCTAAGATTTCGGCCCCTCTTACTAAGTTGACAAAGAAGAACTTAGTCTTTGCATGGGACTTGGAGTGTGAGTTTGCTTTTCAAAGGCTCAAGAGAGCCCTTACCACAGCTCCAGTTTTTGCATTACCCGATGGCGGTAAGATGTTTACCGTGTACACCGATGCATGTGGTACGGGGTTAGGTGCTGTTCTAATGCAAGAGGGAAGAGTGATATGTTATGGGGGTAGGCAACTTAAAGTTCATGAGAAGAACTATCCCACTCATGATTTGGAGTTGGCGGCAATCGTCTTTGCACTCAAATCCTGACGCCACTATCTTCTAGGCGAAAGGTTTGAGTTGTATACTGATCACAAGTCACTCAAATACCTCTTCTCGCAGAAAGATCTGAATCTAAGGCAGCAAAGGTGGATGGAATTCTTGGCATCTTATGACTTCGAGATAGCTTACACCCCTGGAAAGGGTAATGTTGTGGCAGATGCACTAAGCAGAAGGAGGTTGACTTTGAGCCCCTTGTTCATTGTGATGAAGAACTTAGAGTTCTTGGCAACCTTTGATTTCACGACGACTGTTGAGTCGATGACAAGTTCATTATCATCCCTTGAGCTTAGACCCACACTTCTTGATCAAGTTGGGGCTTCGCAGAAGGAAGATCCACAGATATTCGAGGTCATGGACAAGTTGATTCGTAGTGAGACGTCTAGTCACCTTGCTAGATATACTATTGATGATAAAGGTTGGCTAAGGCGTGATGGAAGGCTATGCGTTCCACAAGTCGGAGACTTGGTGCATAAAGTTCTTGAAGAAGCACATCACTCGAAGATGACTATACATCCGGGAGGAGATAAGATGTATAGAGATATGAAGCGCATTTTCTTTTGGGCCGGAATGAAGAAAGATGTGGCAGAGTATGTTTCAAGGTGCATGGTGTGCCAACAAGTGAAAGCCGAGTCAAAGAAACCAGGTGGGCTATTACATCCATTGGAGGTCCCGCAATGGAAGTGGGAGAGTATTTCTATGGATTTTGTGGATGGATTGCCTAGGTCAAGGAAAGGGAACACGAGCATATGGGTCTTAGTTGATAGACTTACGAAGAGTGCTCATTTCATTCCTGTAAAGAGCAAGAGGACCGCATCACGGCTAGCATCTATTTATCTTCGGGAGATAGTGCGGTTGCATGGAGTTCCTTCTAGCATAGTTAGCGATCGTGACCCAATTTTCACTAGCCAGTTCTGGAATAGTTTGCAAGAAGCGATGGGTACGCGATTGAATCTGAGTACAGCCTATCACCCCAGACGGATGGCCAAACCGAAAGGGTGAATAGAGTTCTAGAAGATCTTTTGAGGCTTTGTGTTCTTGACTTTGGTGGTACTTGGGAAGACCACCTTCCTCTTGTAGAGTTTGCTTATAATAATAGCTATCAAGCCAGCATAGGGATGGCACCATTTGAAGCTTTGTATGGGAGGTCGTGTAGGTCACCATCTTGTTGGTGGAAGACAACAGATAGGCTTATACTTGGGCCTGATATGATACGAGCCACATCCGAAAAAGTTGAATTGGTGAAAAGACGGATGAAAGCAGCCCAAGATAGACAGAAATCTTATGCTGACAAGCGAAGGGCGGATTTGGAATTCGAAGTGGGAGACAGGGTTTTCGTGAAGGTTGCGTAATGTGGTACGTTTTGGAGCAGTGCGGAAGCTGGCACCAAGGTTCGTAGGACCCTTCCCTATCATAGAGAGAATTGGAAAGATGGCCTATAAGGTGGAATTGCCCGAGAAGCTAGCCGGAGTACATAATGTCTTTCATGTCTCGCATCTCCGAAAGTGCCTACATGAGTCCGCTGAGGTGGTTGAACCAAGCATTCTTGAAGACATTGAGGTAGAGAAAGAGGCAACCTTGAGAAGAGCTCCAATTCGTATTTTGGGAACAGAGATCAAGAAGTTAAGGAATCGAGAAGTCAAGTTGGTGAAAGTTCAGTGGAGTGAAGCCGATGAAGATGCAACTTGGGAAACCAAGGAGAAGATGCGTGGGCTTTATCCATTCCTTTTTGAGGGTACATTCTCAATTTCCTCTCCTAAGTAGCATATCTTTCTTTTTGCTATCCGTGTTTATCCTGTTTATCTTGTTATCTCGTTAACCTTGTCATGAGAACCTTAGGTAGAAACCCTTTGGATGAAACATGTATTTGAAACATGTTATGCTTGATGGTTGCAAGTGGTTGCAAGTGTTTGCAAGTGGATGCTCGTGGATGCATGATACACATTAGGCACTAAGATCGGCTCACACACTTTCATGTTGCATATGCATGAGTGCTTATACTTATTCATGGATGAAACTTGTTATGCTATCACGTGGATGTTGCATATGGATGAATGTTATGTGCACTCATGTAGAGATTATAAATTATGTTAGGAATTTGCATACATATGGACTCATTTCACTAACATGTTTTGCATTAAGGAGGCTTACTGAATCAGTAACCTCCTAATTTTCGCATTAGATAAGTACATATACACACACCTTTGCATATGATCATACAGCATTTAGAATCCTTTAAGGACAATGACTGCATGTGGATGATGTTTTGAGTAGATGGATGATGGATGGTAGGATACGTTCTTCCTAACTTGGAGATTTCGGGGACGAAATCCTTTAAGGAGGGGAGAATGTAACAACCCGTATTTTTGAATAACATGTTATAACATAAATCAAGGCAGAATTAAACTGTAAAATCTGAATCAAGGGAAACGGGTTGTGCCATTGCGTTCATCTCGGAAAAATACACGAAATAGAGTCCGATTTTTCGAAAAACGGAGTCCGTATGACCAAGTTATGGCCCAATGAAGTTTTCAGAAAATTCCAAGCCCGAAAACAGTTTAAATTCGAATTCAGATTTAAATTTCAACCAAGGCAGAATGGGCGGGAATTTTCCTGCCCCAGGCAGGGTCGACACAGGGGTCGACACCAGTGTCGACCCCCGCCAATGGGTCGACACCCATGTCGACCCATGGGTCGACACCCATGTCGACCCAGGGGTTGACCCCCCCCCCCCCGGTCGGACCAGTTTTTCTGGTGCACCATTTTGACAGGTTAGGTCTTGCTCTAGAACTTTCTGACGGGAGTTGATGGCTCAGATTCGATTTAGGGTTAATCCTATGGTCTAAATTAACATAATCACCTATAAAAAGACCTCTAGACCTAGCCTAAACACTCATTAATCATTCCTACAACTAAATGCTGTCCAAATATTCACCAATCATGGCCTCCATCTTCTTCATGAAAGCATGAGTGTCTCAAATCAATCTATGTCATAAAAGAGCCATCTTTCTTAAGTAAAAGAGCCATCTTTCTTTCTCATTGGAGTTATTACTTCTTGTTTCAAGGCGTTTAAATGGAGCTTATTATTTTCTTTGCGGATTTTGCTTGTGGCTTCGTCTCAATCTTTATATATTGATCTAGATCGCATAACCGCTCATTGTAAGCCCTATACTACTCTTAGATTCTAACTATGAAGTTAAATGTGATATGTTGCAAGTTGAGTTTGAGCCTAAGTATGATATATGCTTTGATCTTATCATGTTATGCATGAATATATTCTATGCATGTTTGAAAACCTATCACCTTGACCTTGTGGGCTAAAATCTATAAGCTTTATGTTGAAATGTTGCATTATATAACATGAGAACTCTCATAACCTTTATGATAACTTACATATAATGCTATATGCGAACTTTTAGCCATCATCCTATGTCATTCATAATCATGTTTCACCTATTTGCTTAAGTTGATATTATGCATGTTTTGAGGCCTATGATGTAATATGCAAGCTTATGAACCTATTTATGCCTCATATGCCACCATGTTTAACTTGTGGCCAACCTTATTACCTTATGCCCCTTTTTGTCATTCTTTTGCCAAGTTCCCCCTTTTTGATCTATGTTATGTTATGCGAAACGTACATGCGATGGGAATACGTTGGGTTGGGTAATATTAATGACATGAAACATGATTTTAAAATATGACATGAACATTGACTTGTGATTGTGTTTGTAAACATAATGGTGGACATGACACTTAGAAAATATGAGTGTGGCCAACTCGAGGTTGGGTTGAGTTTGTAGCATAAATCTACCCGGAGCCGACCGGCTTAACTAGTGGCTACAAGCAATAGGACCCAATGTGAGTAGTTGGTCATGTTGCACTAGAAACCCGAGGTTAGACGAAGTTGTGGTGTAAAGCTACCCGGACCCGCCCGGCTTAACTAGTAACCACAACAAAGTCTAATGTGAGAGGTTGGGTGCATTAAAATAATTAATGCCACATGATAGGGTTAAGTCATGGACCACTTGAATACTTAACCAATTAAACATGATGGGTTGACGCGGTTAAGTCATGAACCTTGGGTACACTTAACCAACTTGATACTTGATTGGGTAGGGTTAACCACATTTAACCCGCTAGAAACCCTAGTTACGTGGTCCTTTTCACCAGTAACCCTCTTGATTGTATCATGATACCCTAGGGACTAGGCTAGGGTGGGGCACGATTACTGGGTTGACATGTAAGCGACCAAAACGACGGCTGGGTAGGTGCGCCGGTGTAGGTTCAGGCGGACTATGGTCGTGCACATGGTCTGGAGTTGAAAAAGCAGACACGGGCACCCGTAGGTTTAGACTGTGCGTGCTTGATCTGTGTCCGTGGTTGGCACCCTAGGGCTTGATACACCCTAGGGTGGACCTAGCACAGTTTGACTACACTTCGTGATTGGGCCGTATGACACCGACACTTGACGAGTTAGGCTTATAGGGAGCCGATCGACTAGACCGAGTAGTTGGACCTCGATTTAGGTCATTTCATGATGTGGGCCAGCTTTGGGCCAAGGGATCATTTCTTGATTATACTTGACATGGATTGGAATACTAGTACACTCCCGGTGCAACTTAACCTTGTATATGCGATGCCACACTTGATCTATCTTGTTAACTTTTCACCATGCCAGTTATCACCCTACATCTCATCTTTGTTTTACATGTTCAGTTGACTTTATTAGTTTTTATACTAATAGTAGATTGGACTTACAAGCCTTTTTGACTGACCCGTTTTCTTTCGCCTCTTTTCTTCCGTTCCCCCCCCCCCAGGTTTGTAGGGTGGGAACACTGTTGCCTAGCTGGATCTTTAGCTGCTTTTCTGGATAGCTCACGTATGGTTTGAGCATGCTATGGCCTTATGCTATTTTGGGGATAGTTACTTTATGTTTCTTTTTCAGTTTTCATTTTATGTACTAGACTTTGTTTTATGGGAAAATAATGACCAAATACTTTGATGTCACTTGACTATGGTTTTGAAATGCTAGTTTTATCCGCTGCTTTATTTACTCTGTTTTTACTTATATGTTCTGTCTTGTGATATCTGCATGCATGTTTACCTCGTTTAACGCCCCTCCAAAGCTAGTGCCCTTGCAAGAGTGACCCTGGCGGAGGTGGGGTGTTACAGGAGGAGTTTGTAATGATAACCTGACTCTTGGTTGAAGTTTTGATTAGTAACGGACTTAAATTTCATAGTGACGACCCAAAATTGTGTTAACTCATTTGTGTCAAATTTAAAAGTAAATTATCCATTTGTAAATATTCTTTTTAAAACTTGCATTCATCTTGTGAATATTTTCTTGCATTTTGTAAATATTTTTTGCATTTAACTTTTGGATTTCGCGGGTAGCATCCACTGAACACCCTCATGAGACAACACTCGTTCTATTGGGTGCCCCCAGAGGTTTAATGGCTTGTTGCATACGCTCAATGCAATGTGCTCCCTACGAAAATGGAGTTATCTTAGTATTTCAGTTTATTCGAGGATGAATAAAAAGATAAGTGTGGAGGTATTTGATGTGCACGTAAATATGCACATTATATTCACACATTTATTCTTGTTTTAATTAAATTAATAACATATTGGGCTATTTTTACATGTTTTAACCAAAAACCAAGAATTCTCAAATTATCATGCATTCATCTTCATATTGGGGAAAACAGTCAAACATTTTATATTTCAATTCATGGTTCCAATGCATATCTTTCCATAAAATTTGTTTTGATTCTAAATACAAGGCTGTGTTACATCATTTATAAATGCAATCTTTCTTCCTTATGAAGTAATCTATTTTTAATTAAGTTAATACATTAATTTGACTTTCGTGATGTTTATATTTAATTCATGTCTTTTAAAACCATTATAAAAATATAAAACAAAATAAAACACTACATACTTGTATATACACATATTTCCATTTATGAAGGAAATTAATAGAAATAGTTTAAATAAAATAAAAGATTAATAAATTTTCTTTAATAATTTAAATCTAATATTATTATTACAAGAGTTAAAACAAACACAAAACAGAATAAGAAACATTACTTGCTTGTTTTACATTAATTAAAATATCTTTTAACCATTTAAATATATATATTTTGAAATTTTCCCAATATTTATTATTCACAATTTATTATTTAAATCAATTACTATAATAATCCATTATAAACTGTATTACAAACCTAGTTTAAAATCGAGACGGTACAAATATTATATTTTAAATTATTACAATGTAAGTTTTTTGTAAAGCTTAAATAAGCATCTTTATTTATTTTTAGGATATCAAACAAACTATATATATTATAACGGACTTGGGTTTTTGGTTTCTGTGAAAACCCGGGCCCATTAGGGTGCGGGTTGTCACATAATGCCTTTTGATGCCTTGTACTCACAAATATGGATGAACTCTTATTATAAAAATTCATCATAGTATCTGAACGAAGAACTTTTATCTTCTTCCGCGACTTTTTTTTAACCGTAGAATTTTACTTTTGAAATCCAACAAAGTTTTCGCTCTTAAAATGTAGTCAAACTTTACGAAAGAAATTATCTGTAAATGAGACAAAGTATCTCACTCCACCCAAGAATGGACAATGGGAGTGTCCCCAAACATCTATATGAACATAATCTAAAATAGTCTTTGCTTTATGTTGTCCAGTACCAAAAGAAATCTTTGTCTTCTTTCTAAGAACGCGCTTCTAACAAATGCTAAGCTTTGAATGCTAAAATCCATCAACTAAACCATGTTTTTCCAAGTTATCCAAATGTCACTCGCAAATGCCATAATTTGGAATATTCTGAGTCAACTTAAATAACATAAGCTAATTCACTAACTACACTAGTTCCCTTCAATAAACAAAAATTTATTTCCCTCACACCTTTCATAACAATCACAGAATCATTAGATATCCTCACTCTCTTCCTTTCAACCGCAATTTTTGGTCCAAACTTATTCAAAGCCCTAATAGAAATTAAGCTCCTCCTTAATTAGGTATATATTTAATGTTAGTAATAATACAAATAACGCCATCAAACATTCTGATCTTCACACTATCAATACTAAATATTTGGCAATAAGCATATTTCCTATTGGAACATCTCCTCCATCAATCGCACAATATGTAGGGAAATCGATTTTACTGGTATTATATGGTAGGATACGCCAAAATCAATAAGCCATAAATTACTCTTCTAAACAAATCAATACTACACTTTATATAATATTTCTCTACATTAGATGCAGAAGCTTGGTTTGGATCTTTCCTTCTTCCTTCGACCTTCAGACATTAAGTTATAAAGTGTTATGATTTCTTACAATAATGATAAGTCTATCGCTTATGCTCTCTAGACTTGGACCCTGAATTACTTTAACCTCCACCATTCTTTGACTAGCCTTGAATTTTACCTCCCTGAATAGATAAGCCCAATGTATCAATTTTAGTGCTCACTAGTGTGTCTCTCAACACTTCATCATGAAGACTAACTTATACGTCATATAGGTTAAACTTAACGTGACTGTATATCAAGTAATTAAAAAGGGCAATAGACTTTCTTTGCAATGAACATAAAAGGATCACAACTTGAGCCTCCTAGGTAATATCAACATCCATTGCCTTCAGTTTCATGATCAGAGCGAACAAAGCATCTACATGCTCCATAAGAGTGGTACCACGCTTTATCTTTGAATAGAGTTAATGCCAAAAAATAATCCGATTTGCTATAGATATACATCAAATTATGCATCCTATAATTTCTTCCCCATTGCCTTTTGATAAATTTTTCGAAGAACTTCATCTAAAAGATTCAACTGAATTATCATAAGAGCTGCATCTTCCATACCCTTTAAAACAACTGCCTCTATATCTTTTAATTACTCATGCACAGAAATGCATAAAAGTTTTCTCCTACTTTAAAACTGCCTCTGTCTTTATTTTTTGAATTGCAAATGACATTATAATTAACATCCGGTGTACCAATATACTTTTCAAAAGTAGGCAACAAATACCAAATGAAACAACAACACAAGCACTGACACCAATCTATTGTCCAAAAAAGCAATATGCAGAAGCGTTTATTTGATGATCTAGTGTTGCATATTTATAAGTGAACTTAAAATAAACAATGAAATGGCAAAGAATAAACAATGGAAAGAAAAAAGAAGTAGAGACATAGAATGTTAGGGAATGTGGAATGGATCGTTGAGGCAAAACAAACACTAAAGGGAAGTGAATAGTGTTTTTGAGAATTTAAACAAAATCTAAAACATATGTGAACTACTATATGAATCAAACACCACAGAAACAATCATAGACACAAAATCAAACACAAACACATAGATAAACAAAAATAAAGTGCTAAAAAGGAAAGAATACACCGGATTTTATACTAGTTCAGAATTACTCCTACGTTCAGTCCCACGCAACGCTGGATTGCGTAGAGTTTTATTACTATATCAATATCCAATTACAATCCTCCTTGATTTCATGGCTACAAGTGATACCACCGATTCTACACACACTTGATCAAGTATATCCTCTTTGATTTCACGGCTACAAGGGATACCACTGATTCCATACACACTTGATCAAGTATATCCTCCTTGATTTCACGGCTGCAAGGGATACCACCGAATCCACACACACTTGATCAAGTGTATCCTCCTTGATTTCACGGCTACAAGGAATACCACCAATTACTTACACAACCCAAACAATTACAAACAGCCTGATAACTCTTCAATATCACTTGATTTAGAGAGTAGTGAGTAGAGAGTGAAAAGAGAAGAAGTTTAATGAAAATAGAATTGAATTCGACAGAGTATAACTGTAAAAATCATATAAATGAGAAGATATAATGGTGTAAAGAAAGGGAATGAAAACGGAGAAGAAGAATGGTAATAAAATTCGAAATCAACCCCTATTTATAACGTTTGAAAGGTTGCAACGTTTCTAAACCATCACAAATAGTGAAAAGACACTTCCTTTCAGTTTTGAAAAAATGACAGTTATATGTCGACATAGGGAAAAATGTATGTCAACATACCCTTGTTTAAAATTGATTTTTGAGCATTTTTCAAATCTTTTGGTGTGTGTGTGTGTGTGTTTATATATATATATATATATATATATATATATATATATATAATTCCGGGAATTCTTGAATTAAATCATAATGTTGTAAATAAATATTATAAAGTAGGAAATCATATGAAAACAAAAATTGTGTAGTAGCTGCCCATATCAGTTTTTATTTTTGGGACAAATGGCCCTAGAAGCCTGCACTTACACACATGTACAGGTACACATGTGCACTGCACCAGCATCCCGCAACCGCAAATAAGAAATGCAAGCCCATCATGGTAACAAGAATCACAAAATGAACCTGTTTTGCTACATGCAAAGGTGCATAGTGAGCCATAGCCGACCAACAATTAGAAACATAAAATTTAATCTAACAGTAGACAAAGAAAGGTATATATAGGGAATCACTACCATGTTGCAGCACAATAGTCTACCGCAGGAACCATTTCTTAAACAAATGAATGTGCACCCCATAGAAAAAGTGAATGACATATCTATATGTATAACATGAGTGAAATGGTGCAACTTATATGGATAACATGTCAACAATTTTCCCAACAAATTATTTATATGTGGATATACCCACAAATACACTGCACAGACTATAATAAAAGGGTGCAAGTTGATGGCATGCCACTCAGGTAAGACATATATATATATATATATATATATATATATATATGTATGTATGTATGTAAACATACGACTTATTCATGCTTTTCGAGAGTAACATGGGTAAATAGGTCAAGTATAAGTGATAAAGAGGACAGTGCTCAACAGGAAATGAGTAAACCTTTCTTGGGGTCCAGGAAATGTACCAAAGAGGGAGAATACTTGTGCATGTAACTTATACAAATTTCATACTTAGTTTGACTTCATATGCTTTGGGTAAATGCCAGAACTCATTGTTAAATAAAAAATCAAGGCATTCCAGGAATTTAACACAATCTGGTCCATGGTTCCAGCTTACAATATTAAGTTATTATAGTTCAGCCTTTTTTTTCTTATTTTTAAATTGTTGATCTATAAAATGTTTACAAACTTACAAACATACAAAAGTCAAGGGTCTTCACAATACCTACCATTATGTCCTTAAAGAAGTTACAAAAATAGGCAGGATTTCAAAGAAAACATAATAATTTAGCTACTGAACAAGTTTTAAGTTTTCAGCATAGATTTCCACCGTACTATATTCTTCCAAATAAGCTGTCTATCTATCCTCAAACGCTCCATTTTACCAAACTACAAATAGGTTTAGTACACGCACTACAAAAGTTGCAATAATGTCATCAACACTATTGTGTTATAATACCACCATAATAAAACTTTACCATGTCACTGTATACAAATGATGCCTCTTTGCAAAAGTTTAACATTTGCATAAAGGTTACACAACCATTCAATACCAGCAAGCATATTTAAATTTTTCCCAAGCATTAACAACAAATTGGGTTTATGGCCAACACCCAAAGCGTCATAACAGTGAACAGACAGTGAAAAAAGGGTCGTGAGCCATAAAGTTAGCAACAATCACGTATAAGAAAGAATCAAACCCAAAATTTCAGCAAATACATTCTTATAGTCAATTGAAATCGAATCACTTGAATTACAAATTAATCGTAAGAATCGCAAAAGGATTCTTACCTTTTGGAAGCAACGAAAGGAGCAAGAAGGCTTGGCCTTCGATTTGCTAAGTGGTGAACTGGCTCGAATTCGAAATGGATTGGAGACGGAGTGTCGGTGGCGTCGTAGGGCTCAAATAGCGGTGCATTGTAGAGGGAAGAGTTTGGTCTTTCCGTGCGTGATGTTGGTCAGAGCAGGCACCATTGAGGTGGTTGCGCTCAGGCGAGTGGGCTGAAATTGTTTTCGTCTTCAAATTAGGATCAATGATTTAATTTAAGGAGAAGGGTTTATTTTGGTCGGCATTAATAATTGAAGCGGAGGAACCAATTTTTGTGGCTGAAAAAACAAGAGAGAGGACGCAGATTTTTATAGAATAAGGAAAGAGATAAGATCAAAGTAACATCGCGATAGGTTTTTAGGGTAGCAGCATTTCAGAGATTAGGTCTGCATAATGAAAGAAAGAATACGATGGATTGTAGAAGGTGGTACTGAGGAAGGTTATATTTGGGGTTAAAACTCTATCGCGAATACCACAAACCGCTCTAATTTCCACTACAAGAAAAACCGAGATTAGCGACAGATTTTTAGCAGCAGAAATTTCCTTCGCTACTTAGCGGCGGATTTCCGTGGACTTTGTAAGAGAAAATATTTTGGATTTTATATGTCATCTTATCATAAATTATTACCGTCGAATACTAATTCTGTCGCTAAAACAATGGAAATTGCAGCTCTTTACCGTCATATAATATTTGACGCTAAATTCCGTTGCTAATAGAGTCGGATTACCGTCGACATAATTTTGAAGCTATTTTCCTGCATTTTTCCAAGAGATTTGAAACGAACTTTTATATTTTTTATTTATTAAATGTTTTAAATTTATGTTATTACTTAGTAATATGTTTTCCTTGATAATATTTTACACATAAAAGTTGTAAAAAAAAAAAAAAAGAATTCTATGACATTGGTCCAAATAGTTTGTTAAAAACCAGAATTTACGATAGTTTATTTGCGTTCTCTCATATCTGTTTTTTCATAACACGTATGTGATGTTATTGAATTTTAATTTCCTCAATATCTTTTTGAAGTTGTAAATTTATTATGTTCTATTATGTTTATAAAGCATTATAGAAATCACAACATTTACATTATTTTGATAGTTTACAACTAAGATAGTATTCAAAGGTATTAAAAAATTACAATAAAATAATAAGTAAATAAACAACACATTGATATATAGAATTTTTTTTGGAAAAATATTGCAAACGGACTGAATTTTGAAGGGTTTGAATAAAAATTGAATTAAAAGAATCAATTTTACCTCAATTAAGTCAAAACACGCAGGTTTACCCTCATTTTATGGCGGTAACTGTGAAATAATTTGGGTCTTAACGTTGAAATTAATTAGGTATAATTACAATACAAAACGGTTTAAAACCGTTGAAATGAAAATTACCGCACCCGTTAAAAAACCCTATATCCCACAGGCACTAACAAAACAATCCAACAAGCCCCAGCCGCCATCAAATTTAACAAAATAAAAATTGCACTGCAGCCATTCGTTTCTCGTTCGAAAAGGAAAAAAAACCCAAATCCACGAAGTTCAAAGCCGCCACCTTCCACCAGTCAGATCGCCGCCTCCCTAGTCAATTGCGGCCTTGATTAAGCCGCCGCCACGTTGTAAGCCGCCGCCAATCCTCCTCGACTTCCGTCTCGCAGTAAGTCATGTCTTTTAGAGTTTCGATCTCTGAATTACTTTCTGAAATTAAGTTGATGTGTTCATATATGCTTCTAGTAATGTTACTTATGAATCATACATGAATTATTGCTTCAAATTAAAATTTATTCCAAATTTTAAACCTTAAAATATGTTTTTATAGCTAAATTGCTTCTGTTAAGTTTTGGTCTACTATTTCATCATATGAAAATTTCACCATGTACTCATTTCTAGTGATATGATATAAGTATATTGTTTAAGCAGAAAACCCAATCTCGAGAGAGAGCGAGAGAGGGGTAGTTGGATCGCATGGCGACAGTAGCAATTCATCAACTCGCTCAATGCATGGTTGATGCATGGGTTTGTACCCAGTAAACTAGAAATGATTTTTCCAATTATAATTTTCTGTTAGATGCATCGTTGTATCATGTTAGATTACATATGTATGGTCGATACTAATTACTAGTGGGGCTTATTGGCCCCATTAACTAGTAAAATTTTACATTGTATCACGGGAAGTATATTCTAAAAAGTCTGTTAAAGATTGCTTTCAAAAAAAAAGTTGATTGTTTAAGAGCATAAATATATTGGTAACTATCCTAACCAATTTTAACTAACTACACAAACAGTCATCAAATTCCTTATTTTATTTTTAAACTTTCTTCAGTATGCATAAATATATTGGTCTTTGTTTATCTACGAGAAATGTTTTTCATGTATACTAGAGGGGAATAATTATCAATGAGGAGACGCAGAATAAATAACATTTTGAATAAACTAGAACCTAATATGTATAACGTGGTAATTCATTTTTTCCTGCATGTTGCGGATTCATCAATGGAAAAAGGCATTGGCTCTCCATCGCATGATGCAAAAATTCAACTGAGATGTGACAATCTGATGAAAAGGTTAATCTGAGGTATTGTTTAGTTTGTTATATCACATGATTGGTCATTGATTTTGTTGATGACACTAATTTTTTCCTAACAGCAAAATTTTAGGCTGCAGTGATGTGCTCGAAAATTAAGGGAGATGTTCAAAAATATTCAAAATGGTAATTTGTCGTTATTTATTGATGATGTTTTGTTTAATGATGTGAATAATGACTCCTCTAAGAGGAACTGCATTTCGAATGTTCTACACAACATATTTTCGGATTTGGTGTTAGGATATAATCCGCTTTTAATTTTTTGTACCCTTAAACCTTTTTTAGGTTGTTTCATTAATCATAAATTTATTCTAGATTTTCAGTCTAATTTAATATTACAAAATGAGTGTTTTTGTTCTATTGTTTGTTATTGAACTAACTATAGGTGCACTGCTGAAAAAAAGAAACACATATGTTGTTTTTCATTGGCACTTCACTTGACTGAACTGGGTTAATTAATTTTGTGACGATATATTAAGGTGAGATATCAGTGACAACAAGCTAATGGTTGTAACTTCTGTTCAAGTTCTTAGCGTTCTTTTACAAATGAATAAGGATGTTTGGGGTCGTATTTATCCACGTCTAGATAGAAGAAACTGCTTGTGCCACATACACATAAATTCTGTGGGGAATATTTATCAAACACACTTTATATTGGTAGAACTATAGAATTAATAACATTACAAGGTTTAAGTGGTAACAAACAGGGTAAGTCAATAGAAAAAGTTCAAGTGTTTTTTTTGTAAAAACAGTTTCCATTCATAATTATTCTCTCGCCTCTGCTATATTTTTAGCTCCAGATGATTCAGTCAGTTCCAATATTGTTCTGATGTGCACATGCTTGTACTTATATCTCAAGCATTATTCATTCGGAGTAATACTTTTTAGTTACCTGATTCCATGTTTGTACCTATTCTGACTGTACAGATGAAGAATGAAAAGAGGTATGGTTATAGATGTTGATATCTCCGTGGATAACAAGAGAATAAGAAGATTAGGAGTGACCGTCAACAGTATCCAAAATGGTAATTTATTATTATTTATTGATGATATTTTGTCTAACGATTTGAATAACAACTTTTCCATTCGACCAGCTACATTTAGAACATTCTACACCATATTTTTTCGGGTTTTGCTGTTGGGATATCTGCTTTCAAATTTCTACCAATCATATGATTGTTAACCATTCTAATGTTGCTTGGTTAATCTGTAATTTAATTTTTATTTTCATCCAGTATCAAAAGTGAATGCTTTCAAACCAGTTGTTAGATTAACTCTAGGTGCATAGCTTAAAAAATACAAGGTTTTTTTTTTTTTTTGAAAATTGGTTAATATACCAACATGGTGGTCAAGGTAGGCCTCGAACACATCATTTTAATACTTAAAAAAAAAGCATAACTGTTTGAAGTGTACCATTTTTATTTACCATTTCCCAAGGATAAAAGAAAGTACGTAAAGATGGTTGGGTTCGTATATGATGGTTGGTTCGTGTATGATGCAAGCTCTTCATTCATGACAAATTTTAGTGCAGGGACATACTGTACATGATTGGGATGGTGGAGTTAAAAGTGGTTGGCAACTGTTTCAACATAGTTTAGTGGAATGTCATTATATGAGAAGTAAACAAAACCTCTCTAAGATAGTTATAGGATGTGAAAGAAAGGAATATTTAACAATGGGGTGTCAGTTTTCCTGGAAGTAGAGATGATAGATTTTGTGATTTCAGTTCAGTGTGTTCACACTTTGTAGGCTATTAAAATAAGACATCATTATGGGTCTGTTTTTAGTTTATTTTCATTTTATTTGCTATTTGTGTTTCGGTTAATTTGATTGATTCAATTAATTTGATTTTTTCTTATGTTTGATGTAGAGGCTATGCAACATTAGTTTGTAAGTTAATAAAATCATACCAATTTTCAATATATATACACTTGTATATCTATATACAAGGTAATCATTTGTTGATTTATGAAAAGAAGTCCGTCGACAATTATATTTAGTTGTATGATGGAAAAATACTAAATTGTATCTTGATATAGGTATTTTATAGCAGGTTAATATTTTCATAGTTCACTGAAACTTGTTTATGTACTTGCTTCTGTTAAGCTGATGATAGGGCTACCTGTGTATAGGATCTACAAAAACCTTATGAGCCCAAATTGTACCTTCCGCTGAAGAGCACTGGAAGATGCACTCAAACTGATATTTCATTTGTGTCCTGAAATCCATAACAGTCGCATATACTAGCATCTACGTTCAATAACGGAGTGACTGTCATTTGGGATTTAATTGTAGACACCTCCAATGTGTCAGGTAAGTTGCTTAACAAAAGTTTACTAAATTTGTTTATTTTTGCATATTTACAACTTCAGCAGTCAGTCATACACTATGATATTATGATTATGTCATGTTCAAATGAAACAAAATGCATTTAAAAAAAACAGTGTAATATTCAGGTTTAATTGTCTTGGGTTCCATTATCTGCAGTCAATCTAAGAGATAAGGACTGTATAGCTTTAATGGACAAAGTCGAGCAAAGAATTGAAGGCTAGAGGCTGGTAAAGGGTGCAATTTACCCGATTATTAATTATTGGATGCAATGCTTTATGTTCCTATTCTACTTAACAAATTTTTTTAATATTACATTACTCTTGTATAATAAAGTAGCTAGGAGTTTGGTTATAGATGATATGTGTTTGTATTTGGGATAATGTTAGCGCCAATTGAATTGTTTTGTTATTCATAATTCAGCTTGGTGTATGAATTGATGAAAGATCATGAATGTTACAACTTTTTGTATTTGATTATGAATGTTCTTTTTAGTTCTAAATTAATATCGTTGGCTAATTTAACTATGTTTTTTTTAATATGTTATTTATTTTAGTGTTGACAGTTGAATGATGTTTGATGTGTATATATATGTATGTATTTATATGAAATTGTGTGTGTATATATATACATAAACATATATAGGCAGATCAGCGGATTACCAACAAAAAAAATGAGGTTAAGTTTACCCTAATGTTTTTTTGTCGCTAATCCTTCGGAAATTAGTAAGGGTTTACCAACGTTTTTTATAAATAATAATTTATTATAAATTACTTATCCGTCGGTAAATATTCGTTATTTAAATTAAAATTAAATTAATAAATAAAATTATATTTTTATTCTATAATTAGTAAAATGATGGAAAACCGTCGGTAAACTTATGCTAAATTCCGTCGCAAAATCTGACACAAATACCGTCGCGGTTTTTACCGACTACGTCATTATGTAGGAAATCCGTCGCTATGGCCTGTTTAGCGACGGATTTGAAGCGGATTATGCCGCTGCTATATGTTGTTTTTCTTGTAGTGTTCGTACCGCCAACGCATTCTCTAACGTAACGAAATTTGACGTGCCGCTATGTCTTCACGTTCTGAACCTAATAAAATTAATTTGGTCAGATTCTAACTTTGTTTGCATATGACGTTATTTTATTTTTAATTTATTTATCATTTTACCGTTTTTATTTCCTTTGTCCAATAACAATTCAATATCTTTATATATGTTAAATTTAAAACGTTAAATTCAATATCTTTATATACACACATATCCAAACTAATTTTCGATATATTTCAACAAATCAAATGTCTACTTTATTTAATGTTAATAACGTTTATTATTAAATTCAACCATTTATAATTTCAATCGAATTCCATATCCAATTCAAATATCCAATCAAATTCAATTCCAATATTCAGCAGTACATATTTGATTCTCACCCCTCCATTTTGAATTAATTATTGAGTTTAATTCAGACTCGGGACCATATATTTGATTTTAAATTTCTAATCCAAGTATCTATATAAAAAATATTATAAATAGTTAGTTCTTTTATTAATCTCATCTTTTAGTTGTCGAAATTTTTGGGATGTTACAATCTCCCCCCTTTAAACTTTTCGTCCCCGAAATGGAGAGGTTATTAGAGTTATACCCAAATATACTTCAAATTTTCATATTCATGCGAAATTATTCCTCATCTAAACTTAAATATTGATTTTTAAATCGTCGATCCTCTTTCTTAATCCCTTGCATTCAATTAACTCGAAAAAAAAATCAAATTTCCTTTCAAAACCAATCTCTTCTTAAATTTAAGATTCTGCATAAGCTGGATTTATGGAAATTAAACTATTCCAAATTTCGTTATAAACATCATCTGTCAACGTTACTTATCCATCGTTGCAACTGTAATGGGTTTAGGCTTAGCAACCCTCAACCTAATCTCCTTACATTCAATCCATTTAATCTTTTCCAACACTCATTGAAGAGTGTAAATAACATCTCCTCTCCAAGTCACAATTTATCGACTTGAAAATTCCCAAAAATCGAAATCATTCATTTTTTTCATACATAACCCGAAATTTAGGCATTCAAAATATTTGTATCATTATTACAAAGCTATGGATTTGAAAATATTTCGAAATTCTCTTAACTTATTAAGCTAGGTATATTTTAATTTTAAATTATTTATTTGATTTTTTTAACTTGAAGTCTGACAAGTCTATTGTCATTCTCACAGATGTTAAGCATATGCTGGCCTGGCGCACGACTAAAATCTTCAAGCACTAAATATCCTTCCTTCAACTCCCAATGAAAAATATTTCAAAATATCTTTGTTAAATTAAAACAGATACGGAAAGTACCAATGTGATGATATGTTGATTGTTCATGACTCGCAGATACACAATGGTTTCGTCTGGATCCCCCCAGAAAACATCCGTATCCGTAGGAAATCACTTCCCCGCGAATTTCGTCATGGATAGATCAACAGAAGATATTCAAGAATTAAAGGAAAATCGGAGGTCATTTAGCATTGACAGCCTTATCTCAGTGTCATAAAGACAAATCATGAAAATGAATCAAGATATGATCAATCAAGCCATAAGGACGACTCACGTCACGGAGACGAATCAAGTCACGAAGACACAGTGCTGGATTAACTAGGTTGCTCCACATCACTAAGATATCTCAACATCGCATGGCTCCATTCTACCTTTAGTAACTCTAGTGGCTACATCTCTTTCACTTGTAGATATGTCATGTGGACCGCAGGTACACAATGGTTACTCCTGATTCCATCAGGAAACATCCATACCCGTAAGCTTTCACAGCTCAGCGGATTACGCCATTTATCACAACTGTAGATCGGAGCAGACACAATGGTTACGCTTGGTTCCCCATGAAACATCCGTCCGCCGTAAGCCATCTACAGCCCTGCGAATTACTCTACACAGTCGTCTTCTTCAAGGAACAATGACAACTTGAGTTTTATGTCCGGATAACCTACTACCACCAGCAGCACATCACAACTAAGTCCAAAATTCAAAGAAGAAGGAAGGTACTTTCCTTATTTTTCTTTAAAACATATAATACTATGTACATATAGTATTTCATTTCATATTCTTCATAAATCATACTTATATCACTTACATAAGATTTTCTTTTCAAATCATGTTTCAAACATCTCATATTATTTGTTGTAAAAAAAATTCTCTCCAAATTTCAAATTAATCAGTCCATCACTCAATTCAATCTAGCCGGTTTTTATTGGAATTTATTAACCATTAGATTTCATATATTCTCGTATTGATAGACCCGAATTTAAATTCAAATTCTATTTAAATCTTGCATTTATTTTCAGCTTTTTCAAAACAATCAACCAATTCCAAATGAAACCAATTATTGAGTTTATTCAAACAATTCTCTTCATTCCGGATTACGATATTTTACTTGCTCTTGAACTCATTTGAATTTTAATCTCAATTTAAATCACACTGACCAAATTTGACTTATTCAAAAATTGGCATCTCGATCTTTCAATTCCATAATTGTAAATTTCAAATTCAATCTTCTTCTCAGACATCTCTTATGATGTATAACTTCCAAATCCTGGTATATTGGATTATCCTTCGACCCAACTCAATAATCAATTTCTAGATTTTATTTTAACCATTCCAAACTATTTATACATATTTTGTGTATCAAATCATAATTAAAAATCACTTTTTGTTTTTTGAAACAAATAAGTAGCAGAGCTACTAATATGGTCTTGTCCACTTGGAAATATTTCTATTCAAAAAAAATGCTTGTATATACTACAAATGTTGATTTTTAGAACAACTGAAATAAATTTTCAAAATTTTCGGAATCGAATTCTAAAATCTCATCAAACGATCTTCTTAATTGCAATTAAGTTGACATGTAATTTTATTTCACATTTTGGCTTTATTTCGAATACACACCGTTTATCTTCTTCAACGGTTTCCTCAATTCTAACCAATTTGATAGGTTAATTGATTTCATTATTTAAATTCATTTGTTAAATGGAGTACACTCCTTTTTCACCTCATTTAATGGTTTAACGTCTTCAAACTTATTCAACATCTATTTTTTTCTTCTATCTCATTTTGATAGGACTCGCAAACAAGAAGACGAGAATATACCTACCTAATTTTTCATTTTCTAAACTTTTCATTCTTTCACAAATTTTCATTAATTGGGATCTACAATCATTGGTGATTGTCTGTTTCTTGATTAGTAGTCCCCATCTCTGCATAACGGTCTCCACGGTATTCATTACCCTTATTTATCATAATTCCTGAAATTTTACGATCTTCAATCAATCTATTTACATTATTATTATTATTTCCCTCAGTTCTCTTCATATTATTTTCATTGCTTGAAAATATCAATATATATACTTAACCAAATGGTTATATGTATTATCACACATTTCTTTCCTTTCATATTCATCAATCCCTGACCGTAAATTAGTGAGTGAATGGGGCTCTCTAAGTATCAACCACGAAGGCCGAAACCAACATCAGATCAATACCCAAAATGTCATCCAACTTGATCAATCTCCGGTCAGTTTCAAATTTCCTTAATTCTATTCTTATCAAATTATTGCTTATGCAATTTCCGAGTTCAATTTACGGATCTACTTTTCTTACGTTTTGTCATTCTTCGTTCTCAACGTGCGGTTCTTTGTTCTTCAGTTCTTACCATTTTGATTTATCAAAACCCGTTAACCTCTCACGGTCTTTTGAAAAACTTTTCTAGTTATCATATTTATTTTCTATAATTCTAGAAAATCACTTATTACCATTGGAAAATATTTCCAAACATTCACAAATCTTTATTTCCTACAGAAAATACTCCTTATCCTCAGGGGATAATATTTCTAGATTCGTTATTTGAATTAAAATGGATATCAAATAAAACACTGCTATTTTCACTTAACTACTAACACTCATTTACTTACTTTACTTAACCACTCTTGCTGTCAAACTTTAATTATTCCTTAGTTAAAACTGAAGTCAATCAAGCTGGGGTATATTCACTTCTCAGACCTTAACTGAACAACATTATTAACTTTGAAATAGATCAAGTTCATAGCAAAACATCCATTTTTGTAACTTCCGAATTCACCTTAAAAATTCACTTCTTTTACGAATATCGTTGATTGTTACAATAATTCACGCCTTCGAACTATTAATTCTTAAAATATACTTCATTTTTTAATTTGAATACATAAACAATTAATTAACAATATATTAAATTTTTATAAAAAACGGAAAGTAAATAATATTTTCTGAAATTCAACATAATTGACTCTCATGTAAAATTTTCTTCCGAATAATCTCTTATTCGATAATACATTCCGAAATTTGGAAAAATCTCACTTAATTTATATTTTGAAATTCAGAATAATCTTACCGTACTGGTCAACTCCATTTCCTTTATTTTCAATATTTTTGCTTTCATACGTTATTTACTACTAAAAAGTAAATATTACTCCTTTTATTGAAATATAAACCCGTTACGTCAAATTAATTTTGATTCCATTCAAACACAGTTTAAAATCCCTTTTTAAAACCCCCTCCTTATCTCGCTTCATTTATAACTCATGTTCATAATTCACTTCGTGTTAACTAAATAACAAGTTTATAACTTACTGCCAAATTCATATTTTCAATCATACATTATTGGTTTTAAAACCAATTATAAATCATCTAGCCATGTTCTAAATAAATTAATCAAATTTTACACAGACGTATTCCAATTATAACTTTTCCCGATTCTATTTTCATTTATTTCTATCCTGGATATCGAAATAAAATTCATCGTTTCATTTTTGAAACGATTCCCAAATTTCCCTTTTCATTCAGATTCTCATCTGAATTCTTAGTTCCAATCAATTTTAGTTATCCCTGACTACTAAAATACAAAATTAGAGAAATTTATTCGTTAATTCTTCTATACTTATCTTCCTTTGATACCATATGACGATGGGTTCGAGATTCAAATCTAAGATGAACTTATCGAAAAAAGGCTTTGGCAAATCTAGATTCGAAGATTGGGGATTCCGAAAATTTTAAAATCTCAAAATAATTTTTGTTTCTGCTGCATTTGTTCAAAATACTTGATATATCCAAAAATAACTTATCTTTCAAAATTCATTTAAAATATTTTCAAAGTTTATACTTCAAAATATTTTTATTTCCAAGATCCATTTTTAAACCCAATAAGCTAAGCTTTGAATAAACCAAAGCTCTAATACCACTTGTAACGTCCCGCCTTTTGATCACTTCAAATTGGTGATTAAACAAACTTAAACCATTCAAATTGACGAATCGTTATTAGCTTACAGAGTTTAAAACATAATCAACACAGGAAACACAGAATAAATAAATAGTACAATATCGTACAACAAAATAGAACTTTTATTTATAATCAAAAATTTTGGTACGTTATTTTTCTATATGGCAAAAAATACAAATTTGAATACAAGTAAATATTATTGTTTTTGAAAACTTCAGAGTGCGCCGTCATTGGAATCCGCAGCTTTGCCAATCTTCGAATCCTAAGCTGTAATCTTTAAATCTGTACTGCTCGGGTCTGACCCGAGCATTCCATGTAAAAACATAAAACACTCGAGTCGGGATTAAATCATAACTCAAGTAAATTAATTTCAAATGGAACTAAAATATAATAGTTAATCTTGATTTCTGAAATATACATAAAAATATAAGTTGTGTAGTAGCTACTCATATCAGTTTTTATTTTAGGGACAAATTGCCATGGAAGCCTGCATGTACACACGTGTACAGATACATGTGTGCACTGCCCCAGCATCCCGCAACCAAAAATAACAAATGCAAACCCATCACGCTAACAAGAATCACAAAATGAACCCATTTTGCTACATGCAATAGTGCACAGCGAGCCATAGCCGACCAACAATTAGAAACATCAAATTTAATCTAACATTAGACAAAGAAAGATGTATACAGGGAATCACTGCCATGTTGCAGCACAGTAGTCTACCGTTGGAACCATTTCTTAAACAAATGAATGTGCACCCCATAGAAATAGTAAATGACATATCTATGTGTATAATATGAGTGAAACGGTGCAACTTATATGAAAAACAACATGCCAACAATTGGCGCAACAAAATATTTATATGCGGATATACCCACAAATACACTGCACAATATATAATAAAAGGGTGTAAGTTGATGGCATTCCATTCAGGTGAGACATAGCATATATATTTATGTATGTATGTAAACATACAACTTGTTTATTCTTTTCGAGGGTAACATGGGTAAATAGGTCAAGTATAAATGCTAAAGAGGACAGTGCTCAACAGGAAATGAGTAAAGCTTACTTGCGGTCCAGGCAATGTACCAAAAAGGGAGAATACTTGTGCATGTAACTTATACAATTTTCATACTTAGTTTGACTTCATGTGGTTCAGGTAAATGCCAAAACTCATTGTTACATAAAAAATCAAGGCATTCCAGAAATTTAACCCAATCCGGTCCACGGTTCCAACATATAATATTATGTTATTATAGTTCAGCCCTTTGTTTCTTTTGTTTAAATTGTTGATGCTATAAAATGTTTACAAACTTAAAAACATAAAAAAGTCAAGGTCTTCCCAATACCTACCAACGTGTACTTAAAGAAGTTACAAAAATAAACAGGATTTCAAAGAAAACATAATAATATAGCTACTGAACAAGTTTTAAGTTTTTAGCATAGATTTCCATCGTACTATATGCTTCCAAATAAGTTGTCTTTCTATCCTGAAACACTCCATTTTACCAAACTACAAATAGGTTTAGAACACATACTACAGAAGTTGCAACAATGTCATCAACACTATTTTGTTATAATACCACCATAATAAAACTTTACCATGTCGCTGTATACAACTGATGCCTCTTTGCAAAAGTTTAACATTTGCATAAAGGTTACATAACCATTCAATACCTGTAAGCATATTTAATTTTTTCCCAAGCATTGACAACAAATCGGGTTTATGGCCAACACCCAAAGCGTCATGAGAGTGAACAGACAGTGGAAAAAGGGCCATGAGCCATAAAGTTAGCAATAATCACAGAAAACAACGAATCAAACCCAAAATATCAGCAAATACATTCTTATAGTCAATTGAAATCGAATCAGTTGAATTAAAAAATAATCGTAAGAATCGCAAGAGGATACTTACCTTTTGGAAGCAACGAAAGGAGCAACAAGGCTTGGCCTTCGTTTTGCTAAGCGGTGAACTGGCTCGAATTCGAAATGGATTGGAGACAGAGTGATGGTGGTAGCGTAGGGATCGAACAACGGTGTGTTGCAGAGGGAAGAGTTTGGTCTTTCCGTGCATGAAGTTGGTCGGAGCAGGCACCGTTGCGGCGGTCGCGGTCAGGCAAGTGGGATGAAATTGATTTCGTCTTCGATTGGGAACAATGATTTAATTTAGGGAGAAGGGTTTATTTTTGTTGGCATTAATAATTGAAGCGGAAACCAATTTTTTTAGCTGAAGAAATAAGAGAGAGAACACAGGTTTTTATAGAATAAGGAAAGGGATAATACCAAAGTAACATCGCAATGGGTTTTTAGGGTAGCGGCATTTCAGAGATTAGGTCTGCGTAATGAAAGAAAGAAAACAATGGATTGCAGAAGGTGATAGTGAGGAAGGTTATATTTGGGGTTAAAACTCTATCGCGAATACCACAAACCGCTCTAATTTCGTACCGCCAACACATTCTCTAACGTAACGAAATTTGACGTGTCGCTATGTCTTCGCATTCTAAACCTAATAAAATTAATTTGGTCGGATTCTAACTTTGTTTGCATATAATGTTATTTTATTTTTAATTTATTTATTATTTTACCATTTTTATTTCGTTTGTCCAATAACAATTCAATATCTTTATATACATTAAATTTAAAACGTTAAATTCAATACCTTTATATACATCAATATGCACACATATCCAAACCAATTTTCATTATATTTCAAAAAATCAAATTTCTACTTTATTTAATGTTAATGCCATTTATAATTTCAGTGGAATTTCATATCCAATTCTAATATCCAATCAAATTCAATTCCAATATTCAGCAGTACATATTTGGTTCCCACCCCTCCATTCTGAATTAAATATTGAGTTTAATTCAGACTTAGGACCATATATTTCATTTTAAATTTCTAATCCAAGTATCTATATAAAAACTATTATAAATAGTTAATTCTTTAATTCATCGCATCTTTTAGTTGTCGAAATTTTTGGGATGCTACACTCTTGAACTATTGAAATCTTGAATACTCATGAGTCTTGAATCATCTCTGAATTTTGAATCTCTAATATCTTCAAACTGTACAGTCTTCAGTAATAATTGTTGCATATGAATCCTGCATATATATATATATATATTCTAGACAAAAGTGTTAGTATATATTTTATAATCAATTAATATTGAAATAAGGTTGTTGTTGTCGTTAAAACTCCATTCACCAACAATCTCCCTCTTTTGATGATGACAACCTTAGTTTATAAAATATCACACCTGTACATACCTGTTGATGATGATCCTTCTAATACTCCCCCTGTCTATATAAGTCCTATAAACTATGTCTATATTTTATAATTTCTCCCCCTTTGGCATTATCAAAAATAAATTCTAAAACTACTCCCCCTAAATCATATAACTATAAAATCTATATAAAGTACTCCCCTTAAGTAAAGTATTCCTATTACTTACCCTTATATACTCCCCCTTAATTCTTGCCAATATAACAAAATAGTAAAAAAAAAACTTGTGTTATACGAAACAAGCAATATATTTAAACATTGTTTTACAAACGGTAATACAAATTATACATCAAAAAGGAACTGAAATATACGACAAGAATCGAATCAAAGACTATATTCTACTTGTACTTAACTATAGGATATTTGTGGGTAGGGAAATTTGGATAATAAAGACAAAATTCTCCATTCCTTTCAATCATATTTCCGTTATGATCATATTGAACTTCACCCACACAAACGACTTGATCCTCTTCGTTTGAAACTTCTTGTTGCTCTTCCTCGTGTTCCTCTTCCTCCATTATCTCTTCTTCCTCTTCTTCTGGTTCCTCCTCTTCTTCCATAGGCTCATTGTCATCTTCGAAGATAATTGGATTAGCCTGATTATCCGTTATAAACTTAAGGAGGCTTCTTATCACTTTTCCTTGCCTATTTTGTTCTTGGCTCATCCTTATTTGAAGTACTTGTATTTCAGCCATCATTTGATGAGCATACTCCATCTTTTATTCAATTTTAATGACACGAGATAGCGTAGATCGTTTAAAAGGACCTTCGTATGGTCCATCGGACGAATCAGGATTGATTTGGGTGTTTAAATTGGTGGAGCCCATTGTTTATTATAGTTTAGAACTTTTGCAGAAGAGAGAAATGAAAATGAAGAAGAAAAGTCGAAGTAGAAAGTTTAAATAATTGATATAACTAACTTTTGGTGGGAATTAAATTTAAAATTCTAGCAGTTATATGTCAATATATGCATAAATGTATGTCGACATACTTGTCTTTTAAATTTTATTTTTCTGATTTTTTATGTTATATATATATATATATATATTAGTATATTTAATTATTCTAACTCACTTAATGAACATATGCCTAATTCTCTTCTAACTTTAATAAATGTTGCTTCGTTTAATGGTTTTGTTAATATATCTGCTATTTTTTTATTTGTTTCTATGAATTCGAGTGAAATTTTCTCTTTACTTACATTTATCACTTAGAAAATGATGTCCTATATTGATATGTTTAGTTCTTGAATAATGAGTTGGATTTTTAGAAATATTTGTAACACTCGTATTGTCGTAGTGTATCAGTGATTTATTTATATTTAATCTAAAATAATTTAGAGTTTGTTGCATATATATTACTTGTAAACAAGCCAAAGCAGCAAAGATATATTCTGCTTCAGTTGTTGATAAAGATACAATATTTTGCTTTTTACTAAACCACGAGACTAGTGAATGTCCTAAGAAGTGACATGTTCCATTAGTTCTTTTATGATTAGATTTACATCTCGCATAGTCAGTGTCACAATAAGAAACTAAGTCGAATGAATCATCCTTAGGGTAAAATAATCCAAAGTCTGATGTATGCTTTACATACCTTAGAATACGTTTTACGCCTTTTAGATGTGTTTCCTTAGATTGACCTTGATATCTTACACAGAGACTTACATTATGCATTCTATCTGGTCTACTAGCAATTATATATAATAACGATCCTATCATTCCTCTATATAATTTCTGATCAACGTCTTTAGATGTATCATCTTTACTTAATGCTATATTAGTCGCCATAGGTGTTGGTCTCCCATTAGTCGTTGTTAGATTATATTTATTAATTAGATCTCGTGTGTATTTTTCTTGATTAATAAATATTCCATTCTTTAATTGACGAGTTTGTAATCCTAAAAAGAAAGATAGTTCTCCCATATGACTCATTTCGAATTCTTGGGTCATAATATCTGAAAATTCTTTATTCCTCTTATCGTTTGTTGATCCGAAAATTATATCGTCAACATATATTTGTACTAATTGAATATCCTTTTTATTTTTCTTAATGAACAAAGTGTTATCTAATTTTCCTATTTCAAAATTTGATTATATAATTTCTTAATCTATCATACCAAGCCTTAGGAGCCTGTTTTAATCCATATAACGCTTTCTTTAACTTATATACATAATCTGGTAATTTTTTGTCCTCAAATAGAGGTGGTTGCTCTATATATACGTCTTCTTTAACAAATCCATTTAGAAAAGCACTTTTGATATCCATTTGATATAATTTGAAATTATTATGGTTTGGAAAGGCTAGTAAAATCCTAATAGCTTCTAGTCTTGCTACGGGAGAAAAAGTTTCATCGTAATCCATTCCTTATTGTTGAGTATAACCTTGTGCTACTATTCATGCCCTATTTCTTACAATTTCACCGTGTTCATTCATTTTATTTTTATAAACCCATTTGGTTCCTATTATAGTCTTATCCTTTGGTCTAGGAACAAGTTCCCATACATCATTCTTAGTAAACTAATTTAGTTCTTCTTTCATAGCAAGTATCCATGAATCATCGGAAGATGCTTCCTTTGGATTCTTAGGTTCAATAGTTGAAATAAATGCAGTATTACTCATATTATTTAATTGATTACGGGATCTAACAACGAATTCAATATCTCTATAGATATTTTCTACAGGATGGTCTCTAAGTAATCTATTTCATTTATTTGGTAGATTATCTTCATGATTTATTTCATTAATTTCATTTTTCACATTCATCTTCATTGTTTTGAGTAATACTCTTATAATTTTTGTCGAAAGACACGTTTAGGGTTTATTATATGGTATTGGTTCGAGTATTAAAAACTCTATATGCTTTACTTCTTTCTGAATATCCAATAAATATTCCTTTATAAAATTTCGAGTCAAACTTGTCTAAATTGTCTTTAGTATTAAGTATAAAACATTTACTTCCAAATATTTTAAAATATGATACTTTTGGTTTTTTATTATACAAAAGTTCATATGGGGTTTTATGAGTTAAAGGTCTAATTGAAATTCTATTTATAATATAGCAAGTTGTTGCAACTGCCTCAGCCCTAAAATTTCTTGGTAAATTACTATCAGATAACTTAGTTCTCGCACACTCTTGTATCGTCCTATTTTTACGTTCAACTACTCCATTTTGTTGAGTGGTTCTCAGAATTAAAAAATTATGGGTTATTCCCTTTTTATTACAACATTTTTCAAAATTTTCATTTTCGAATTCTCCATCATGATCACTTTGTGTTGTTTTGATTTTTAGTGATAATAAATTTTGAATTATTTTAGGAAAAGTTTTAAATTGATCAAAAGCATCCCTTTAATTTCTAAGAAACATAGTCCAAGTAAATCTAGAAAAATCATCGACTATTACATAAACATATGTATTATGATTTATCGATTGAACTTGATATGGACCGAATAAATCCGTGTGAATTAACTCTAATGGTTTTGAGGTAGTAATTTCCTCTTTTGATTTAAATGAACTTCTCTTTAATTTTCCGAATTGACAAGCGTCGTATAAGTTATTAACTTTAAATTTCATTTTGGGTAATCCTCTAATTGAATCTAACTTAGAAATCCCAGAAATGTGTTTGAAATTTATATGACCAAATCTCTTATGCCAGATCCAGAGATCACTTGTATTGGGCAAAAGACATAGGTTATCACTGGAGATTTTCATACTCAATATATAGATATTTTTCTTTCTATATCTTTCGAATATTACTTTTGAATTCCTATCTTCTATAAACATTTATCCTTTTCGAAGTTTATTTTATAGCCCTTATCGCAAAGTTGACTTATACTTAGCAAGTTGTGTTTTAATTTCCTAACTAATAAACATCAAAAATAGTAGGAGTTTCAAAATTACCAACATTACCTATTCCAATAATGTATCCTTTAGATTTATCTCTGAAGTTCACCATTCCACCATCTTCATATTTCAGATTATTGAGTAATTCAGGATTTCCTGTCATATGTCTCGAACAGTCACTATCCAGTATCATTTGTCCTTTTCCATTTCCGCCAACTACTTTCCAGAATTTGAATTTTCAATGGCCATGTAACACACTAGTTTGGAATTTGAATTTCCAACAGCCACCTTTTCAGAATTTGAATTTTCAGAAGACACCATTTCAGAATTTGAATTGCCAACAGCCACTTCACCCATTTTTTCAACTTTTGAATTCCCAAAACTCATAGAACACATCTTTTCCTGAATTGAACAATATTTCAATAGATCAAATGACTTTTTAGCATGATTATATGCAGACTCTTTCAACATTGATATAATGTATGAATTGACACTAGTGTTAACAAATATTTCAAAATTTACCATTTAATATTTTTCAAAAATCAGGTTAATTATGAACTTTTTGAAAGACCTTGCTCTGATACCAATTGTCAGGGATTGCGGAATGGATCGTTAAGGCAAAACAAAAACTAGAGGGGGATGAATAGTATTTTTGAGAATTAAAAAAAAAATCTGAAACTTATGTGAACTACTATATGAAACAAACACCACAAAAACAATCACAGACACAGAAACGAACACAAACACAAAGATAAACAAAAATAATGTGTAGAAAAGGAAAGAACACACTGGATTTTATACTGATTCGGAATTTCTCCTACGTCCAGTCCCACGCAACACTGGATTGCACAGAGTTTTATTACTATATCAATATCCAATTACAATCCTCCTTGATTTCACGGCAACAAGGGAAACCACCGATTACACACACTTGATCAAGTATATCCTCCTTGATTTCATGGCTACAAGGGATACCACCGATTCCACACACACTTGATCAAGTATATCCTCCTTGATTTCATGGCTACAAAGGATACCACTGATTGCCCATCCTTGATTTCACGGCTACAAGAGATACCACCGATTATTTGCACAACCCAAACAATTACAAACAGCCTATAACTCTTCAATAGCACTTGATTCAGAGAGTAGTGAGTAGAGAGTGAGAAGAGAAGAAGTTTAATGAAAATAGAATTGAATTCGGCAAAGTATTAGTGTAGAAATCATAAAAATGAGAAGATATAATGGTGTAAAGAAAGGGAATGAAGATGGAGAAGAAGAATGATAATAAAATTCGAAATCAGCCCCTATTTATAACATTTGAAAGGTTGCAACGTTTTTGAACCGTCACGAATAGTGAAAAGACACTTTCCTTCAATTTTGAAAAAATGACAGTTATATGTCGACATAGGGCAAAATATATGTCGAGATACCCTAGTTCAAAATTGGTTTTTGAGCATTTTTCAAGTGTTTTGATATATATATATATAATTCTGGAAATTCTTGAAACAAATCATAGCGTTATAAATGAATATTATAAAGTAGGAAATCATATGAAAACATAAATATAAACTATATAAATATATTTATAAAATTATAGAGTTAAAACTATATAAATATAAAGTATATAAAAGCATAAATATATAAAACTTATAAAACTTGAGTTTGAAATTAAAAGTAAAGTAAAGAAAATAAAATAGAGAAGATAGAGATTAAAGATAGAATTTGAAATCAGAAATTGAAAAAAGAATTTGAATTTAAATTAGAATTTGAACCTGGAGTGCTATTCAGAGTCTTACATAATCTAGACTATATTACTATATTTGTCTTGAACTCTTGAAATCCTGAATACTCATGAGTCTTGAATCATCTATGAATTCTGAATCTCTAATATCTTTAAGCAGTGCAGTCTTCAGTAATAATTCCTGTATATGAATCATGCATATATATATATATATATATATATATATATTATAGACAAAACTGTTGGTATATATTTTATAATCAATTAATATTGAAATAAGGTTGTTGTCATCAAAATTCCATTCTCCAACATAAAAAACTCAAACATGGTTCAAATATAAGGATCCTACATCAATGGAAACCCAACAACCATCTATTTCTTTACTGTTGGAGATAATACCATATGAGGAAACAATGAATCACTCAATAAATTTCTCTTATTCTAAAAATAGGTATAGGAGTAGGAATCTTATTTAGGACATTTTGGTATAAAACTCTTATGTTTTTGTTGTGTTAATAAAGAAGAACAAATGTCCTTAAATTTATAGGTACAAGGATGAAATGTTTCTGGATTTATTTGATTTCATTTCAACCAAAATTTAGTATATTTGTGTATGTTTCCATTGTATCCTCATTTAAATGATTTTTTTTAAATCAATTAATATTTCATTTTTGAATTTGTTTAGGATAAAACCGATCGGAGTCGTAAAACCCTTCCTAGTGCACTTAGCCCAGTCCGCGAGCACCACATTAGTGGTTGATCTTAGCATATGCACATGGTAAGCTCTTAGCATACCATTTTGGGTTTCGAACCAACGCCACTGTTACCAAGACGCAATGTCCTTAACCGTTGGGTTATTGTCATGGACAAAATTATTATGTTTCCACTGTATCCTCATTTAAATGATTTTTTTAAATCAATTAGAATGTCTTTCGATACAAATTGATTATCTCTCCAATTTGTTTTCCATATTGGTTTATTGTGGAAATTAGTTGATATCAGTAACTAATCAATATCTTCTCCCTTTAAAGTAGATTTTAAAAAGTCCAAATTCAACAAACCTTTTAAAGCATTTTGTTTAAGAGATTGTTGTTTCCTTGTAGCATTGATATTTAACTTAATATACAGCCTTAAGGTTATTTAATTGTGCGGTTGTATTTTGAGGACAAAATTATAAATGAATATTTAAAAATATAAATTAAAGAATTCAAATAATCGATTTTGTGTTGTAAAAACAAAATTTAATAACTCCACGACTTTAGTTACTAAACTAAATTGTTGTTCATTCAGTTTTAAACTCTGTGCATCATCATCATCATTATATGGCATTATTATTCGCGTTAACCTTTTAAATAGAACCATGCAATGGTATTACTACCTATGATGAAAATGGATGAAAAGTAATTGAGAAAGTAAAATTGAATTCAGATCCACTACTGGCTTCTATGTATGCTTAAGATACAACATAGCATTTTTATAATATCACATCATTCTTATATATATGTGTGTATATACAGAAAGTGGATAAATGGTTTTATTACCAACTAAAAAAATGGGTTGTGCGGCCCAAACTACAATTGCCCAAATACGCAAACAAAACATAAAATATAAAGACTCGAAGACAATCCATTTTAGATTGAAAACACTGCAAATTTAGGGCACCCAAATTTATGGCGAATTCCAATTCATTCCTCGAGTTTCTCCACTCCCTACCTTCTAGCTCATTCTTCCCAATGTTTTTTCTTCTAATTTTGCTGAGCTGGTAAGAAATTTCTTTGGAATTCTTCTAATTTGAATATCTCGATTTGTTTGGCTAGTTAAAGATAATACTTATTTCCTCTGATTATTGAAAGCCCTATTGTTCCCTCCCTCCAAAGGTGGTGAATCGAGGATGCGAGGCAAATTTTGAGCAATTCTTGAATTGTGATCATTTCATCACTCTGATAGTTCAGGTATTTTGCTTTGTACTTTAAACTTTTATCCTTATCTGTCAGTACTAGTCCAAAAACAAAAACTTATTCCCTTATATATTTTTTAAAAATAGATCTCTTGATTAGTTATTTTTCTACATGTTTGGGAATATTTTAATTGATTTATTATGTTTATGGGATATTATTATAAAAGATTTACTTATACATACAAGTTAACGTATGTGTTTTTAACTACTATGTTGCTTCGCTTTGAATGTTCAATTTGTCTACAGGATTAATACTTTATTATATATTTTGTTAATGTTCTTTGCCAATCGTAATAACATCAAGAGCGATAAATTAGACCTAAAGAGAGATATCATAGCTTTACAGCTTAAATAAGATTTGTGTTATCTTGATGTGATGCATTTAGGCTTGCATAATTTAATATTATGTTTATAAAAAGAGTTAAAACATTTTCAGTCTATAGTATCTCCATAATGGGTAAACAGTACAATTAACAAAAAAAACCAATTCAACTTTAAAAATATGAGCAGACCTTCATTTTATATTTCTTGTGTGTGTGTGTGTGTGTGTGTGTGTGTGTGTGTGTGTGTGTGTGTGTGTGTGTGTGTGTGTGTGTGTATAGACTTATGGCCTTGTTATTCCCTTTTAGCACTCTAAACGTATTTTCCTTTCTGACATTGCTTTCCTTCCATAATTGAATTCATATTTCTTAATATGAATTGTATTCATCTCAAATATGCGTGAGAAGGTTATTTGATGTGGTTTTAGGAGAACAATTCGATTAGTTAATTATACTCAATCCAAGCACCTCGAAGCAAGTGCAAAGTCTAGAATATAACTTTTCTCTTTGTAGGAATGTCATTTATACACACATTTTTGTTTCAATTCTACATATTAATTCGATAATTTTGACTTTACTAGTTTATAGACTATAAATGATGTCGCTATAATCATTTGACTATGATTCGAATAATAATCTAAGTGGATTCCACGACACATCTATTGAGACATACATCATAATTCTTTTTGAATTTACTCTAAACAAATTCATTTTTTGCTAAACAATTTATGGCAAAAAAAAAAAAAAAAAAAAAAAAAAAACTATGTACTCATTCCATGTTTGGTATTTTGCACTATGCAAATGGTGCAACTTGTTTTAGTTTGTTGATGTTTATTTTCTTTAGAATTGCTTAGAACTTTTCATATACTAGCACGAAATAATATGATAGTACATCAAAATCTCAGTCATCATAACGCTTTGATGCTTTATTTATCCTTCTTTGTTATATTTTCTTAGTTAATATTTCCTGATATTATTTCATAGCATATAAACATTATCCTCCATTTATATTGAAGTTTCAATTATTATGCCTAAGTGTATATTTTGTGCATTTTGCTAACAAATTTACTTATATATGTGGTAATTGAAGAATGGTGAATGTTTTTCAAATACACATTAGAATGTGATATATATCCAATATGGAACCGCACAATTTAAATAACTACTACTATTAAATATCGTGTAGTGTTTTAGAGAAAATCATAATTATTTTGCCAAGAGAATGCTTCTTGATTATTATTATTTTCCTTTAGTTTGTTTCATTTACATTTTCATACCTAAAATTTAGATACTTTTCTTTTTATTATTATATACAGATAATATTCACATTGATCAACTTACAGCATATTAGCATTATATATGTCAAAATCCTCAATTTCCACAAAGCTTTAATGCATAACTCCGTACCTTTTACTTTATGGCATTGAATTCTTCACTTTTATTGTGATATTTAATTATACATTTATTACCTCCTAGCTTCCTTCTTGAATGTTTCTGGTGAGAGAAAAATAATTTAAGCACAAGTTGTTATCATTTCATTGATATCAGTTAAGGAAAAGCATGTTTGCTTTTACGAAAGAATGCTATTTATTTTTATTTTTTTACTTTTTCTTGTTGCATTCAACGGTTACGTGTAACAAAATATGAATAAATTACGTAACTGCGCATCAAAAGTTCTCTCACCTTATAAGCCTCAGAAAAATCCTTTAGTAATCACTTCCCAAATTGTAAATATGAAGGTTTGCCATGTTTTTATGGATAAATAAAGCTTGATAATGCATTATCCAAAGATAAACTTGAATGAATTGGGTCAATCACCAAATAGTTGGTATCATACACTATCCAATCCACGTTTCTGCAAGGTAAGGGATCACACCTCACGAAACCATAAGGCTACCGATTAATGATTACAAGGCTCCTTAAACCACTATAGTGATGTCATCATTTATTATAAGTTGTCTGATGGCCTATGAAAGGGTCATTGTGATCACAAATTTGGTAGATCTTTGTAGCAGAAGTCCAGCTACGCAGGGACGGAACCAGGAATCCGCTCAGCGGGGGGCGGATTCGAAGGGGGGGCCATTTTTTTTTTTTTTTATACTAGTTTACCCTGAATTTATCATAATTTCAACCAATAATGTTTCATATTGTTAAGTTTTAGACAAAAATGTTGCATAAATACTAATAAAAATGCTTTAAAAATGGTTACTTTGGTATAAAAGGATAAAAAAAATTTTTTTTTTTATAATTTTAAAATCAAAGGGGGGGCGCCGCCCCCACTTGCCCCCCCCCCCCATGGTTCCGTCCCTGCAGCTACGGGTCTAAAATTATTATTCCTAAATTGGAAGAGGTTAGATGCATACAAGGTGACCAAGCAGATGAAAGGAACCATTATCTCCTTTATGTAAACTATGCTAAAACATGAAAGATGACAGCTTGCCCACAGAGACACTTGGGAATCGCCAGGATCAAGCAAGATCGATAAACATCTTGTTTTAACATTTATCGTTTTATGAACAATTTCCCTTGTCAAATCCTAATTATTTTCTTATTACAAACAATTTTTTTATTGATCAAAGCATATTTTCATTGGTTAAGATTTATTAGCTTAAAAAAAATTAACCACGACTATCTCAAAACTCTAACTAGGATCGATAAACATCTTGTTTTAACAGTGACATGGATTTGAAATACCTTTATTCAAAATATATCGTCCATTTACAATTCTAGTACCATTTTTTCACAAGACTTTTTTTAATTTGTTCAGGAGGGAAACCGGCCAGAGTTTTAAAACCCTCCCTAGTGCACCTAGTCTGGTCCGCGAACACCACATAAGAAGCTGATCTTAGCGTATGCACATGGTAAACTCTTAGAATGTCATTCTGGGTTTCAAATCCATGTCACTGTTACCATGGCGTAAGTCCTTAACCACATATAAAGACTTCACCACATTGTCACATGAGATCTTAAATTTGGCACTAAATATAATTGATTATATGTAGCGATTCCGATGAGCCCTTCTATGCCATTTCAACTGATCAAAATTTCATAATTTCTTAGTTTTATTCACAATAATAATAGGTATAAAATAACCTTTTGACATGGACAACATCACATGTACTATGTTCGATAATGTGCAAAAAGAAAATTCTATAACATAAATTTTGGACATTTTACTTAACCATGTATTTAATGAAGAACATTGTGTAAGCTACAAAATAATGAAAATTTTCTTGTCACATTGAGGTTTGATAAATATCTACAAGAAAATAGCCTATCATATTTTATTAAACATTAAAGATGAGTCTCTTATCCTGCTTTCCCCATGCTCCTCAAAGTTGGTCTTTCATTTCCAACTACATGTGTCATTTCCGATTTCACTCCAATATTTTCTTCTCTTGTATCTTTTTCTCATACATAACGTTTATTATAGAAAATTGAAAAACAATTTATTTTTTTACACTAATAATGGCCTTTCTTCCTCTAAAAAATGTATGACCACTTACTCTCCTATCATTTCAAATTTCTACTATGGTGCTAGCTAATACTTTTCATCTTTTTTCAATGCAATTCAATCATTGATCAAGGATACAATAAATTCAACTTCAAATTCCTGACCATACACTGTGACATAAAGTACCCAAATTCAAAAAAAGAAAAAAAAAAGCTTTAAATTCCTATTGTCGGTAAGGTTACTGATTGAGTGTTATTTCTAACAGAAAGTTGTTGCTAACAAGCACACAATTAGGTAAAATTTCATACCCTTGTTTCAACACTAATTTTTCAAATATGTATTTCTATCCAAGGTTGATTCGCTAGATATTACCTGATTATTTCTGAAAATATTTTATCTTTTTTAATGGTACTTTTGTCTAAAAAATCATCTTTGGATACGATTTTCATAATTAGCTTACTATGCATCATCAGAGATATTATTATTGGATATATATATATATATATATATATATATATATATATATATATATATATATATATATTAGCTTAGGAAAAAATCCTGAATACTGGAAAAAGTAGACTTAAGAACTTTTCGTACAGTTGATTTCTTGTTAATCCATATCCATCCAAAAAAAATATTAACCGATTTGGACTTTCTCCATATCTAATCTAGTGAGGCGTTGAAGGTGCTTGATATTTTTCCTACATCTCATTTGTTCTTCATGTATTGTCTTTGGTTTTCCTATTTGACTTTGTATATATTCTCTGAGATACTTTTGGAAGTGTTTTAGTTTAAAAAGTTAGTGTTTCCTCGTAGTATTCACAACGTACTTTGCACTCTCAAGTTTATTTATCTATGCATTTGTATACCATTTTAAGAATAAAATTATAAACAAATATTTAAAATGCTAGAGTTAAGATTTGTTCATATAATAGGTTTTGTATATGTACAAATAAAATCAAACAACTCCACAGCTTCAGTTACTAAATTAAATTATTAGGTTTTTTATTTGTACAAATAAAATCTAACACCTCCATGGCTTCAGTTACTCAACTAAATTATTGTTCGTTCAAGTTTAACCTCTGTGCATCATCGTCACTATCGTATGGAATTATTATTTGCACTAAACTTTAAATAGAACCATGTATTGTTGTTACCACTTATGATGAAAATGTATCGAATGTAATCGGTTATGGATCCACTACTGGCTTCTATATATGCTAACATAAGATATAGAATTGTATTATTGTAATATCACAATATCACATCACTTATATATATATATATATATATATATATATATATATATATATATATATATATATATATAGAGAGAGAGAGAGAGAGAGAGAGAAACATCAGCGAATTAGTCCAAAAGCAATAACCAATTATAAATGTTTTTTATAACAAATTTCTTTATAAGTTGTTCTTCTAATGTTTGGGAATTTCTTCGTTTAGTTATTGTATCTATGAGATATTATTATAAAAGATTCGCTTATACACACGAGTTAATGAACGTATTTTAACTCCCATGCTGCTTCACTATTCATTATGAATTTGTTGACATGATTTCAGGTTTGTTATATTTTTTTTAATGTTCTTTTCTGTCACAATAACATCAAGAGCGACTTTATAGCTTAAAAATGATACATGTTCTATTGATTTGATCAATTCGGGCTTGCATAATCTAATTAAGTTTACAAATAAAATCAAAACATTTTTCAGTCCATAATATCTCCATAATGAGTAGATGGTAACATTAACAAAATATACAACTAATTTAAATGTAAAAATATGAATGGTTCTTCATTCTGTATTTCTTTATATATATATATATATATATATATATATATATATATATATATATATATATATATATATATATATATATTGCTGTGGAGAATTTCGACTTAAGACCGCTTAAATAAAATTCCCAAACACAATGGAAGACGAGATCGTGGTAAATGTGCAACTAATCAATATATCAAAACAATCTCAATTTAATCCAATAACCAATCACTATTAGTAAACTAGAGATATTACAAAGCAATAATGAAAAGTAAATCACCTAGCAATTTAGTGGTTCTATTAACATCGTGTTATTATACGTCCACTTTGAGAGAGAGCCTTGGCTATATACCAATAGAAGAGTACAAGGGCTTGAATACAATGATCAAAATTCTAAAAAAAAAAAAAAAATGATTTTGTGGAGATTAGGATTGCCTAAACTCTAATTAGAATAAACCTAATCAATCCATTAATAATCCTTCGAATATGAGAATAGCTTATATAGGGAGAGGCTAATCTTTGATAATTTCCCAAATTTCCCCTTGAAATTTTACTAATCAGCGTGCTGAGTCCACTGCCCGAAATAACACAAAAGTCGTCTCAGACATCCGAGTTGGTAGGTTAGACGACTAACTGAAGGCTCGAGAAAATCATTCCTATAGGAACAGAAGTCTGGCTACTTTTCTCAGATGCCTGGCATCCCCATTGTTTTAACTCAGACATCTAACAAGAAATTCAAATGTCTGATGCAACATTATGGTTGCAATACCATCTTGGTCAGACCTCTTTGCCCCTTTTGGTCAGACGTTTGAGTTGAAGCAAACTGAAACCCTCTTCGCCTTTTCACCTGCAACTTCCTCCTACGAGCTCTGATTTGTGAACCGTCTTTTCCGTTACGAAGCTACTATATCCATCTCTATTACTTTAACCAAATGGTACCAAATCATTCTCTACCTCCTACCAAACAAGATTGAGTGTTTTCCCAAATAACTCCAGCATGATCATCGCCCATTGCACTTCATCTATAAGTTCAGGCAAGGCCCACACCCGCTAATGAAGTGTTGAAAACGCCTAATTCCAAAACCAGACTCACCATAAGATAAACATACTCGGGAGTGTAAACGAGAACTTACCAAGAAGATACAATTTCAACCTCTCACTGACGCTCCTTTTCATCTATAACCATGTTTTTTCCTCAACCATGTCACTCCGTGGCACTTAGCACTTCTCCAAGCGAATTAAGTTTGAGCAATGCTCGAACTTCCCAACTGGCAATACTTTAGTAAACATATCCATAGCATTATCCTTTGTGTGCACTTTCTGAAGGCATACTTGCTTGTCTTTATCCATGGCTACTAGAAATGACTCTTTCACTTCAATATGCTTGGTCTGTAAGCTAAACGTCATATTCTCCGTCAAATGAATAGCACTTTGGCTATCATATTGAACATCGATACTGCCATATTCAAAACAGAAGTCACACAACAATCGCTTCAAATAGAGTCCTTTCTTTACCGCCTTCATCGCGGCTACCAACTCCGCCTCCGTAGTGGACAAAGCAACTACGATTTGCAATCTCGATCCCTAACTAATGGTCATACCACCAAATGTGAAGATATAGTCCGAGTCAAAATAACAAACCCAACTTGCAACTCTCCTCTTCACTACCGCAACAAACAAGATCATGAGATGTTGTACCTTTCAAGTATCTCAAAATAGCCTTCACGGCTTCCCGATGTGATTTTCTCAGATTAGTCATATACTGACTAACCACCCCGACGGCATTTGCAATATCAGGTCTTGCACACACCGCGACATACATCAAACTTCCAACCGCGCTCGCATATGACACCTTCGCCATATAGGCCTTGTCTTTTTCCTCGATATGTGATCTCTTACTTAAAAGTTTTAAATGCAAAGTAAAGGTGCATTTAACGCCTTTGCATTCTCCATGCTAAACCGACAAAACACTTTTTAATGTACTCTTTTTGAATCAATCATAACTCAAAACATTTTCGATCCCTCTCAATTTCCATGCCTAAAATTTTCGTTGCTCCCCCAAAGATCTTTCATTTTGAATTTTGAATTCCTTCTTGTCTTTAGAAGCAATGAGCATATCATCCGCGTATAAGAGTAAATACATCCAACAATCATTTCCCAATTCCTTTGAAATAAACACAAACATCCTTGGTGATTCTATTAAAACCTTTTTAAAGCATGATATATTGGTTTTAATGTATTTCAAGGTAGTGATATAATGTAAAACTCATGACACTAAATTGCAGGTCACACTTGACATGATGGCAAAAAGATGTGTAGACAAAGAATTGATAATGATCAAACAGGTAAAATAACGAAATGGAATTTTATTATTTCTATTGCTTTTTCCATTTTCTGGACAATTACTAGTTCCTTATGCTTCTATCCATTACACCATTAATTCAAGACCTTCAAATATGAACAGTCGGGTCGGAGACCGCCACTGATGGAGAACCAAGAAAGGATTGGAAATAGGAGAGAATGGTATCTTTAACCTCACTCGGCGAGGAGGTCACAGAGAGATCAGGATGTTGGATTTGGAGAATAGTAAGAAGCTTATTCTTCTTACGGATATAAGAATGGAAAATTTTGGAGTTCGTGTCGCCTTTCACAATCCACTTGATCATTGCCTTCTGAAGAAGATAGTCATACTCGATACGAAGTTCCAACAAGAAGGCCAGTTGGGCAACCTCCCATGCCTCTTTGTTAGCAGGAGAAGAGGACTCATCAAAAGATGATTCTGTTGAAACAAAAATTTCTTCTGTTGCACGAACGCGGTCGAAGATATTCCTGAAAACAAGAACGTTCCACACCTTTAGATAGGACTTAAGACTCTTCAGCTTACGAGAAAACACGACACACGGAGATCCTTACATAAGGGAGTCCCAGGATTCCTCCACAACACTCAGGAAAGTATGGTGAGATCTCCACACTTTTTGGAACCGAAAAGAAGTAAGGCCAGAAAGGGCTAGGGGGAGCAGCTGAGAATTATAGGAGCATGGTCGGAGAAGGTACGATGTAAATGGGAAACAGAGAAGTTGAATGAGAGGTTGAACCAACCTTCCGATCCATATACTCTGTCCAATCTGGACAGAATTCGATTAGACCCTTCTTGGTTGTTACACCAAGTGAAGGCAGATCCAACAAAAGATACTTCCGAGATCGTCGAACGGATAATGAAGGCATGAAATCCACCACTGCTAAGCGGTTGACGACATTGCCTCCCCGTTTCTCCGCCTGAGAGACGACAACATTGAAATCGCCCCCCAAAACCAAAGCCGGAAAACCAAGATCAAAAAGGGTGAGTATGTCGGACCAAAGTATCAAACGGTCTACCCTGTCACACTTAACGTAAACCGCAGAAAGCAGAAAAGAGGAAGAGAAAGAAGGGAAAGAGCAAGCAACTGAGAGAAGCTACTCGAAGTCGAAAACAGGGTGTACGACAACATCTTTGGACCAAAGGATCCAATTCTTATCGAACACATTGGCTATGGCTCCACCAAACCCAATGGACAAGATCAACTTGGTGATTTCCTCCGGACCCAAAAAAGGTTCCAGAAGAGCCACCAAATAGGTAGAATGCTTCCTAACAATGTGCTTGAGCCTAGCTACCGTTGCATCATTGTCAATACCACGGACGTTCCAGCAAAGGAAATTCGCCATCAGAAAAGAAGAGAAAGAGAGCAAACGACCAACAATAAGGGAACACACACCAACAAGAACAGAGAACGTCCAGACCTCTCAGATTAGATACAGCGTATGTCGAGTAGATCGAACGATCTGCTCGGACGCCGTTATAGAGCGTGTGCGAATGGTGCGAGGAGTGCGGGGTGTAGTTCACATCCAATGACGCGAAGACCTAGCGGTAGAGCAACTTGCAGACTCACAGGACAAAGAGAACCCCAAAGAAACCCCTATGTCCTGGTCAACATGAGAAAAGGCAGGCACGTCGGACCTGGAAGGACAAGAGTTCTCAGTTAGTCGAGTAAGGCGATCATTGATGATCGCAACTCTTCCTTACTGAGAAAGGGGGAGGATACGAAACTAGAAAACACGGACTGACCGGAAAAAAAAAATGTGGTGTTGCTCATCGGAGCCAACACACATTGTTGTTTGATTTTACTAAAGTCGAGCTGTCATTAAATTGACAGCCACACAAAGTAGGTAAAGATCTCAATCCTGGGCACCATCTGCCTACATCACGTAAAGTCGTGATCAAGAGGCCATCTCCGCGTAGGCCGTA